>CM035128.1:25813683-30613683 GCA_020205605.1 Panax ginseng | reverse complement strand
AGCTGACTGAGAGATGCTCGGGTCAAATCGATAATAAACCTATAAAAAAATATTATTTAAAATTAAGAACAATTGATTTCGTCATCCCAATACAACTATGTGGTGATTATATGCTTAACTTACGTGGAACTCCCGCAAGACGGTCTGCATAAAAGTGACATCATATCTGCAGATCTTGGTGAACCGCATGCACCCTCTCAGGAGATGCGTCAAACAAATCGCATGTAGGGTGTGCTTAGCCACCGGTTTTAGTATACAACATAAAAAGTATAATAATATGTGTTATGTGAATTATGTTTTTCAATAACTGATAGAAATAGTACGAATATAGTAACACTTACTGCTAGGAAACGACATCCACCGGTACTGTAAGTGGCACTGCCGGCAGACGACCAAAGATACCAAGGTTCGTCCCTCGATGTCGTCGACGAGGTGCATCTGTAATAATTGTATTTAACATAGTACTTCAATAATCATTGTAATTAATGCAGCCTGAGATATATTTAAATCCTAGTTAAGATAACTTACTCGTGCCTGAAGAAGAGCCTCCATCGTGGCTATCGTCTCCAGTACCAGATCGCCCACCACCTCGGCGACCTCCACCGCTATGTCTAGCCATGAATATCCTACTAACATAAAAAAATTGGTAGATTACGAATATGTAAGATAAAGAAATAGTACGAATATATTACTAATATAAATGCTTATTTTCAATTACGCACGTCATCAAACCCATCAGAATCAACGTGTATATCATTCTCGGATTCGGTATCTTCCTCATCCTCAGTTTTGAGATCAGTTTCGCCATCGTTATCATCTTCAACGACTACATAATCATTCATGTGTACATTGGCCTTGACATCCTCATCGTTAGGTACGTCAATGACATCAGTACTCACCACATCTTCAGCATGGAACACTATGGCCAATGGGTTGCTCACATCTTCTTGCAATGCCTCATCCATACCAAACATGTTATCAACATTAAATAAACGTGTTTTAGTAGTGACTACTGTGTACCAGGGGCTTCGAGTATTTATGACATTAGGAGCGTAATACACTGAGTCACTTGACTTACTAACACGTACACGTCATCAGACTTTAACACAGACTTAATATCCATGGTTGTGATTCTATTACGATCATATTTAACCCCCTTTTCAGTATCAAACCAGCTACACTTAAATATAACTACCTTTTTTCCGCCGTGATAATTGAGCACAACTATATCCTGTAAACGACCATAGTAATTGGACTCAGAATCTTGGTAGCAGCTTTCTAACACCACAACCCCAGAATTGACTGATGTGAGTTCATGCAAGTCATCGACTCTAAATCTGTACCCATTCACGATGCAACCAGGAAAAGAACTAACAACTTTGTAAGGTCCTCGGATGACATCTATAAAACGCTCAGAAATATTCTCCGCTTCAGCCCTTTTCTTAAACCACTGTTGGAAATTAGCATTAGTGAATGTTTCCAATTCTGCTGCAGTAAAAGTTGGGTTAGAAGCATATGCTTCCTCTTCAAATGAACTGCGATATTAGTAAAATGTCTTTAACATATATAGGGATGACTACACTTGTAAATTGTACGAAATGAAGCAAATAAGCTTAGACTTACGTGATGTATGATGATACTTTGGGCATATTTAGAAGCACGTATATAGATACAATCTTTAACTCTTTGTTGCTTAAGTAAGTCAGCGTCTCAGGGCCAAATGGTTTAGCCGGATATGTGAATACAGCTAACTCATCATCAGCATGATCAGTCATTGGACCAACAACCTCATTCCTTCCTAAATGGTTGTGCTTCGTTGAGACAACATCGTCAAAATACAATGAGCAGAAGTTGACAAGCTCTTCCTCTGTATATCGTTCAGCAATAGAACCCTCTACACGAGCTTTGTTCTTGACCTTTTGTTTTAATCGGAGCATATACCTCTCAAAAGGATACATCCACCGATATTGCACCGGTCCTCCAAGTTTGAGTTCATATGGCAGATGAATAGGCAGATGTTCCATCGAGTCAAAAAATCCTGGAGGGAAGATCATTTCAAGCTTGCACATTGTAAGCATAATATTCTTCTCCATCTGCTCGACATCACTGTACTTAATTATAGTTGAGCAAATATCTCGAAAGAAATTTGACAGTTCAATCAATACATCCAGAACTTTTCTGGGTAACATCTCAAGAAATGCAATTGGAATCAACTTCTGCATGAATAAATGACAATCGTGACTCTTGAATCTAGAAATTTTTAATTGCTCAACCTTACAACGTGTTATGTTCGATTCATCTCTTCCATTCATCTCCATCCGCTGGGTGAGTCAGCTGACCAAGTACGACATCCCTTGTTCAATGCCAACTCATATATTGCACCGTATGGGATGACATGAATAGCCGCTGAAGTCTCGGCACAAGTGAAAGTACCGTAAGATTTTCCTGGGAACCTGTTTCTCCTTCCCCCCACGTTTTGTAACCTTGTAGCGTGATAAGCTTCATATATCACACTGTCCCTTATCTCTGTCCTCCCCATAGTATAACATGCAATCCTGCTCACAAGCATAAATTTTCTGATACCCCATATTTAACCCCTTGACCATCTTCTTCACTTCGTAATAATTCGCAGGAAGAGTATGATCCTTGGGTAAGAACTATCCAATTATAGCGAGCAAATCATTGAAACCTCTCTCACTACAGTCGTGCTCATTCTTGAAGTGTAAGAGCTTCGTCACTGCAGAAATCTTGGTGTCCGTATCATTTCCTGGATACAACGCGACCCCAGATTCAGATAGCAACTGGTAAAAGGCAGCAGCATTATCATTTGGCACTTGCTTCGCACTGCTTGAAGAAGGTTAATATTCAGCCCAGTCAATAGTAATAGGGCCATAAGCATCGACCAACATCTCAACTGGATCATAGTGTTCAACGTATGAATCCCGTGGAATTGGTTGTTCCACAATATTTCCAATCACTTCTGATTCCCCGTGATGAGTCCATACGAAGTACCCATCCACAAATCCATGAGAAAATAAGTCGAATTTTATCTCGTCGAATTTCTTCCGAATCAGATTTTTACACTTGACACACGGGCATCACATCTTCTCGTTCGGATTATCCGTATATTCTAGTGCTTTGTTCAAGAAATCTAAAACCCCAACACGATAAGCTGAGACTAATCCCCTCCCATCACTAGGGATCCTACGGTACATCTAACTCCGATCGGCTGGCATTTTTAACTACACAAAAGTACGCATTAAGTTAATTTGGATATTCATGTATGAATTAGTTTACCTAGTATCTCTACAGGACAGTGGTAAGGCTTCTATCCCGTTATTGGATGCGTCTCGTCACTAGTGCAAACACGTTGAGTACGTTTCATGAGTTTCAAAAAAAAATTGGCAGCACTTCCCCATGCTCTCCAAGCACACGAAATAGACTAAGAGAACTTAATCTAAGTATGCACTCAGAGAACATATAGAGATAACAGTCGATTAATCCTCAAAATAACAACAAATGTACCGTTTCGTATTTGCACCGGCCTAAGTGAGAGACATAACATCCAATAACAGTCCCAAACTAGGGACTGTTCGACATTCACCCCTACTGAGTGTATGTCAAACGGGTTTCTAAGTTTCAAAGTATAATACATATATAATTGAAAATGCTACTTAGTTTATTGAAACTTGTGCCAAACTAAGCAAATGCTACTTAGTTTAATTATGAGAATTGTTATATGGAATATCTACTTGAGTCGGTAATCAGAAAAAAGGGTCGTAGTTCCTGTTGTGTCCTATACTCGAATAATAAAGTTAATTCAATTCATCGCAAACATTTCTCTTTGTTCCATCATGTGAGATGACAACATCAAGAAGGAGTTCCATTAAGCTATTAAACAAAGTTTGACTTAAGCAACCCTCTAGATAAGCGAACGATCACTTCTACTTTGAGGAATGAATCATCTCCCATATGGGTCCAATCAGTGATATGAGCGACTTCTCACCACTCGGATTCCTCAAATGGATAGTTCTCATACAAAAGGTGAGACATTCTGTGAGAACTACCCATCCGAGGAATTGGAGTGGTGAGAAGTCGTTTTTATATCATGGATTGAACCCATATGGGGAGATGATTCAATCCTATGAGAGAAGTGATCGTTCGCTCATTTAGAGGGTTGCTTAACCTAGAACTTTGTTCAATAACTTACTGGCACTCCTTTCGAATGTTGCCATCTATTATGATGGAACAGTGAGGAATGTCTACAGTAATTTAATTACCTTTATTATTCGAGTATAGGACACAAACAGGAACTACGACCCCTTTTTTTTTAATTGTTGCCGAGGAACCGGTTGGAGTACTATTAGCTACAACTGCTATGTCGAAACCTGCATACAAGAAAGAGTACATGATATATGTAGGGAGAGTATTATTGCATTTATAAATTGAAAATTGTGGCGGATAAGCAAATGCTACTTAATTAGTTTATTTTACAATGATAAACTAAGTAAGTGGTACTTAGTTTATGAAAATTGCTATTTGGAATCTATAGAGATTCTTTGTTTGACATTCACTCCTACCTACTTAGTTTATTTTGCCAATGATAAACTAAGTAAGTGGTACTTAGTTTATGAGAATTGTTATTTGGAATCTATAGAGAGACTACTAACGTTCGACATTCACTCCTAGCTACTTACTTAATTTATTTTGTTAATTAATGATAAACTAAGTAAGTGGTACTTAGTTTATGAGAATTGTTATTTGGAATCTATAGAGACTACGTACTGTTCAACATTCACTCCTACTTGTCAAACGGGTTTCTAATTAATTTATCTTGTATTATATTCTACATTTTTAAATTTTTTTTACTAAATTGTTATTAAATTTAATTTAAATTATTTTAATTAAATTAAATTATATTATATTATATTATTTTTTTATTATATTTTATGTTTTATTGGATTGTATTTTATTTGTATTATATTATATATATTAAAATATTTTTTATTAAATTTAATTTATTTATTAAATTAAATTTTATTTTTTTTTCATTATATTTATTAAATTTAAATTATTATAATTTATTATTATTTTGTTTTTTTTATCTTATTATTACTCATATTATATTATATTATTTTATTTAATGTATTTTATTTATTTATTAGATATAATTTAAGTTATTTCATTTAGAACAATTATTTTATTTTAATTTAATTATTTTATTTTATTTCATTTCATTTTATCTTAAATTATCTTATCTTATGTTATTTAATTTTATTATTTTATATTATATTATCTTATATTATTTTATTTATGTTTATATTATTTATAATATTGTTTTATTTTATTTAGTAGTACAAAACTAAGTAAATATTACTATAAACTAGGTTATTTTAGTATTGGAAAATTAATTAAGTAACTTATTTAAATAGTTACATGGGCCCACTAAAATTTGCGATTGAAGACTTTTTGTGAAATTCAATCGAGAAATTCCATCGAAAATATCATGTAATAAACTGTAATTGCATATGTAAATGAAGCTATACACTAATGAAGTTCGCAACATAAAGCCGTAATCCCAATTTGCATGCATTTTGCATAATGATTAGGAGAACACAATTTTGGCAACCCAATTTTCACAACAGTTAGGCAATTAACACAAATAAATATAATTAACCCATTTCGGCAGAACACAAATAACCCATTTCGACAGAACATAAATAATAACCCTTATATTGACAATTAACACTTAAGTCCCAATTTCAGTAATGAATCCGAAATATATATAGTACCAATTTCAGTGTAATATGCACAATATAGGGCAGGAAATTATTCCTAATTATACAAATAAACCATTACTAACCTTAGGCCTTAGCTAGTTTGAAAATCGGTTAAAGGAGGAGAAGCAGAGTCCAACCCGGCCAGAACCCGAGTCATCGACGTCGACTGCGTGAGGGTCGCCAACAGTGGCGCTGTGTGGAAGCGTGGCCGGCAGTGGAGCTTAGTGCAGAGAGTGGTGAAGAGAGAGAAAGAGAGAGGCGAATGGGTGACCGACGGTGGCAGGGGAAAAGGGGTGACGAGGAACCGCCGATGACTGGCGGTGACCGAATGGGTGGGGTGGGGAGGATGAGAAAGGGAAGGAGAGTACTGGGGGGACCGGTTTGGGGGCGGGGAGGATGAGAGAGGGAAGGAGATCGATTGAGAGAATGAGAGAGGGTGGGGGCGGTGAGGATGAGATTGAGGAGGAGTGAAGAAAAATTAAAACGAGCGTCTGAAATGAACAGGCAGAAGGTGAAAGGTTTTTATTTTAACTCTAACGGAATGTCCGTCGGACATAAGTCTCTCAGAAATAGATTACGTTCGACGAAACGTCCCTCAGAATTAATGTTTTTAAATCAAAAGTATTTTTTAGCGGTGGCGCCAAACTTGGCTCCAACCTGGGAGGACTAAGTTCAATTAATTCGGCCTAATTAATAATATATTTCGAGGGACTTATATCCCACACATTATTCCTCGGACTTAATCTTATTTAATAGAATTTAATCCGTCGAGGATACGTCGATCGAGAAATAGGTGGTTTTCTATATATATATATATATATATATATATATATATATATATATATATATATATATATATATACACGTAAATATATATGAGATACAGGATCCTATATAAATAGTAATCATATATGATATATTATTACTACTAAATTATGAATCTAATATATTTATATATATATATATATATATAATACTAATGAGGAACATATCATACATGGTAGTAATATTAACTTACCCTGAACATGTTTCTTATATATCCACCACGTGATTTCATTTTTCAAAACTAACAAGTGATCATATATATATATATACTAACTTATAATATATATAATAATCTGAATCACGCGAATCACGGAAAATCAAAACAAATTTTGTGATTTTTTTAAAAATAAATTTTTTACAACAAATTATGCCCAATTAAATTGTTCTAAACACATATCAAATCAAAACAATTAATAATTCGCATAAAGGAATGACTCTGATACCACTGTTAGGTTTGTAATATTCATGAAGGCAATCAAATTGTACAAATTAAGCAGAAGCATGAAAAATTAGAGTTTTAAAAATTTTATAAACCATATAACCGGATCATCCTTTATGCATAATTATTAATTAAACGAAAAGATAAAGAACAAGAATCATACCCTTGAAGATTCGAGCTTCCTCATGTACAAGTTCACCTCCAAATCTTTTCGCGTTCAACTTGAATCCATCGGGTTTGGTTTTATGGCTCTGATACCAATGTTAGGTTTATAATATTCATGAACGCAATCAAATTGCACAAATTAAGAGAAAGCATGAAAAATTAGAGTTTTAAAAAAACCATATACTCGGATCATCCTTTATGCATAATTATTAATTAAACGAAAAGATAAAGAACAAGAATCATACCCTTGAAGATTTGAGCTTCCTCAGGTATAAGTTCACCTCCAAATTCTTTCGCGTTCAACTTGAATCCACCGGGTTTGGTTTCTTCCTTTGATCAACGTTAACCACCCAAATGTTTGGCCTCTAGAGGTGATCCACCAAGAAAGAAGAAAGATTCAAGAAGATGGGTGTTTGGCAAAACCCTTGTTTTTCTATCTCTCATAGAAAAGAGTGCAATCTCCCAACTATTGGAATTACATATTCACGTATTTTGTGAAAGTGTCAACCAGACCCACCCATAATAAGACTCCTCTTATCTATAGATGTGGGCAACCCTCCCTAACAATTAAGTAATTATATTTTAATTTAATTAATTAAAATTCTTTAATTAATTATGCTCCCAATCTTATTAGAAATAATTAATTAAAATCTTTTAATTAATTAGCCTCCTAATCTTATTAGGAATAAATGAGATTACTAATATTAAATTAATTTCCAACTCTTTAGAAATTAAAATAATAATAATTATAATAATATTAATAAGACTCCTCTTATTAATTTATATATTTAATATTTTTAAAATATTAAATAATAAATATTAAGCTATTTAATTTATTCTATCACCATAGATTAAATTAAATACTTAACTTTATATATTATTACGATTATGCCATTAACTTCTTAAATAATTATTCTTCCTTTTTATAGTTAAAGCCCTTTAGGTTTTCCATATTAAACCGAGTTGTGAATAAATTAATTAGAACAATTCTAATCTTATTTAAATAAATAAATTAAACTATTAATTTATTTAAATAAATAATATTTATTCTACAATAGGGATAAGCCTCCCTAGCGATCAACGACTTTCCAGATAATATAGATTTCAACATTAATCATAAAAGAACCTTTGAGTAAATAGTTACCGTACAATTCAATCCTTCCACCATACAATGTCCCGATTAAATATAAGACATGGAATTACTATCAAGTCTTAATTTATTTAATTATATGTATTTCGACTCTTAAATGCACAACACCATATAATGAAAATTAGAAACTCCTTTTTAATTTCATTCTGCCTTAGCCAAGGACTACTGGGTTGTCATTTATCGAATCACATAGGACATTTCTCTTCTTTTACTAGAAGCGGTAGATTCTTTATTGATCATACATTATCTCTATGTACAACTTATTATACCCAAGCATACCCTTTGATATATCCTAAGGGTCTTAATAAATAAGTTAAAGTATAACTCATCATACACAAGATACTATGATGATCTCAAGTCCAAGGATCACTTGTACAACTATCACTACAAGAATTCCTATTGACATGCAAGTGAAACTCCATTAGGTATTCCTTAGCGAGCCACGTTTCGTGAACTTATTCTCTAATAAGCACCTACATACTTGCTTTAGTGTCTCCACACAAATGATCATGAGATCAATCATCCTTATCCAATGAGCAAGCAACGTATGTACCAATCTATCCGGATTCACTAATCCCCAATTTAGTAATCCAACAATTGGGAACTATTTTAGCTTTAAGCTTTATAAGAATTTAGATCTCATTAGAATGATCATCATCATTATTCCAAAAGCATTGCTTAAAACTATGAGTTTATCACATTTTATAAAGCAGCATCATGTAGATAATTAAAAGCCTTTAATAAATTAATACTTTTTATTAATAAATGAATAAGATTGTTACAAAGTATATACTTTATCATCAAACATGATTGGCTTGTGTGCATACTACTTTCAAAAGCCCCCGCTTTCCTAAGAACGATCTGGTTGTCAATATTGTGAATTATAATATTAAATGATGAATAATTATTGTAGACACTCGAAATTTTCTCGCATTTTTATTACTAACATTGCGGGAGCTTTCGGAGATAACCACGGAAGGCGGCTCACATCCATTCCGGATACTATCGGAAGTTCGGTCTCAACCGGAACACACACAGGAGTATCATTTCCAACCTCGGAGATAACCGAGTTTAGTCCTTGGAGATAACCCCGAGGAATGTTGTTGCGATTCGGCGATAACTCGAAATGCTTGTTTCAAATGCATGCGATCAGCTTCAATCTCAGACCTCCTATCGAGGCACTTATTCCTCAGACCTGGAGCTAACACCAGGCAAACAGGCACACTTACATATGACCTTGCAACATTCAAACACTTGCGGCGGTCCAATCTCGGATGTAACCACGAGCAGCGTCTGCTTTCAACTCAAACCGGAGATAACCCGGTGAGGAGTCAAACGTCATCTTGCCACCTCAACACCTGCGCGTCGTCTCAACACTTTATACACACATACATACATACATACAAAAATGTCCTACAAGAACCAAGGAGTTCCAATCCCGAGTGACTATTACGCGTGGCAGCACACCGGATAGAATTTGAAGCTTGAAGACCATGGGCATGGTCCCTCTTCGACTTCGTACAACCTCTAATCCCATGTCATTGCGTAACTCTCGACAAAAGCGGTCCGAAGAGGTCTTATATACCTCGTTCGGATGCTCGAATTGAAGTTTTGCAAGTTTGAGCGGACATTACGATTTTGCGAGTGCACGTACTTGAAGACGACAGGACCCATGGACCCGGGGCGGGGGGCGAGGCCCGAGGTGCATCTGGTACGCCTGCAGTACACCTGCCCTGGCTCCCCCTCTATAAATAGAGGGCTTGGGGTGGCCATTTGAAAAAAAAAAAAAGCGAGGAAGCCTGTCAAATTTGCTCTGTACACACCCCATATTGAGTGTTTCCTCATTTTAAACACATGTTAGCTCACATATAGCTATATTTTTACCGCGAGGGGTGAGTGTTTATCCATTTAGAGTCATAGAAGCTGCATTTGGCGTGCTTTGTAAGCCTTCTCACACTCTATAAAGCCTTTCTCTTCATCTTTGCACCTTTATTCTACACATTTGAGAGTCGTGTTGTGTGTGTATGTCGGACTTTGGTCAAGTGGTTTTCATTTTTAATACGTATATATATACTTATATATGTATATATTTATATATGGACTAACATTATCGAGTTATGCCTCGATTGAGCCTAGACTTATATGCGGAGGCGTTTTTGCTTTTTGCTATATATATATATATATATATATATATATATCGATGAGCACAGATTTTTTACATCAGGGCGCTTATATATATATATATATATATATATATATATATATATATATATATATATATTATCGGACATATCGATGAGCACAGATTTTATATATAGGGCGTTTATTATATATATATATATATATATATATTTATATATATACAGATTTTATATTATATATATATATATATATATATATATATATATATATTATATTTTCATCGGGGCACAGAGTTTACTTGAGGCCTTTTCTTTATTTTATTTACATTTAGTCCACTTTGGAGTTTACCGTGGCGGTTGATCATATTCTTGCTTTATTTATTTACGATCCCCCATTGGAGTTGCTTCGTGGTGGTTGATCATGTCATATATATATATATATATATATATATATATATATTATATATATATACGCTTTTATATATTTACATTTCGATCCCCCATGGAGGTTGCTTTCGTGGTGGTTGATCATATATATATATATATATATATATATATATATTCTGACTTTTTATATATATAGCGCTACTTGCTTTTCATATATAAAGCTGCGGTATCATGTGAGCCTAGGAATCATGTGATCCTGATTGATCTCTTGAATCTAGATTGGTTTCCGTGATGGACATTTTTAATTTATAAGCGACTTGTACATTATTTCTGATGTACGAATTTCCTTGGATGATATTTATCATGCCCATGAGGAGTTCGACCTTCTTTGTATATTATTTTCTCGAAGATGCCTCGCATCTAGAAAATAAAAGCAAACAAATAGAACATTTAATAATAAAATGGAAGTATGAAAAGGTCTCAATTCCTATTGAGCACGAGGGTTTGAAAAACCTCTTTTACAAAACTTCATTGCTATATTACATTTAAAAGCTGAATTTTTCTATAAATTCAAACCCTTTGTATATAAGTGCGACGAGGCCTCGCACTACTTTCAAATAATTGCACATTGATCACACACACACACACACACATTCATATAATAGTTTCTTGAAAAGTGGCGGTCATAGTGGCAGTGGCAACACGGATGTGGGGGTGCCTAACACCTTCCCTCGCATAATCAAGCCCCCGAACCCAAATGAATCTCGGTTTCACAGACCCGTTTAGCGATGTCACATCTTTGGGTCGATGTGCAAACCTTTTTTGGTTTCGTTTAGTGCTGACGATTAAAAACACCAATGGCGACTCTTAACGATCCATCATCGACATTATACATATCGGACCCTTTTCACTTGTTTTTTCAAACAAATCTCACATAACATGAGAACACCAAAGAACAAGTAGTGAAAAGGACAACTAAAAATCCGGCGTCGACGGTGGCGACTCTGCTTTGGGACTCGGTAAGAGGGCTTAAGCCGCTATTACAAGCTTTTCAAAAGCTGTTATATGCTTGTGTGTGAATGTTGCATTTACATTTATGATGAATGTGTATGCGAATGCATTTTACTTACTGCTTGCCTTTGCAAAATATCTATCTGTGATATTAGTGCTTCGCACATATCATCATTTTCATAAGCGGTGAGACACGTTGTATGTGAATGTATGTTGTGTGGTTCCTCCACCTGAGGAGGCTATATCTGTCGGTGTTTGATTCTTTGGACTCGTCGTGGGAGACTAATTCCAGCGAGGGCGGGAAAGGCACCACCAGATTCGCTCCGGTTGAAAGGCCCGGATTAACTTCCGTCAAGTAGATTGCGATGATGCAGGGACCTTCATGCCAAAAAGCCGCGAGAGTAACCTAAGATAGGTCGACCTACGATAAACCAAAAGCGGAGGAAAGTCTCTTCATGCTTTCCATTTTCAATTACTTGTAAAAGCATTTACTTGTAATTTTATTCCATGTTCATCTTTATGTAATGGAAAATATGAAGAATATTTGTGCATACATGACATGTTATCAATTAACACCCGTTTTTGCGAGGATGATATTCCTAAAATGGACACATTATGATAGCATTTACATTATCCTAAGACTAAACTACATAAGTCTTTTGTAGGGAAATCATTGGGCACATTACCGCTCAAAATCCAAAAAAGGCCACGAGCCTCTGACCGATCATGTCTTCTTGACCAATCTAATCTGTTTCTCGAGAAGAATTGTGCGGATTAAGTAAACAAATTACAGATTTGGTTGTTACTGCTTTGAAAAGAATTGCATCGATCTACTCAAGGTACAAAGATGCCTACACATACAGAATCCCTCACACGAGGAGGAGCTCAAGGTTTGGAAAAAACAATTCCAGAACCTCGGTTGGATCGACCAACAAAGACCACGAAAACACCCATCTCAAAGGAGATCCGGACACCGGTGATATCGGGAAGAAGGTCCTCAAATGGAGAAACTATTACGTGCTCTCAAAAGGATTGGAACACATGGAAGTGTTTCATATCTTTGACCTTTGCATATTTCACTGGTGTTCATTATATCGAGAGAAATTCAAAACCCACGATTTGAAAAAAGTAGTATGGCGGGTTAGGGGATCCTTATACACATTTGAAGGTGTTCATTGGAGAACTTGGATCTTATGCGGAAAATGAGAAGCTCGAGAATGCATTTGTTCGAAGAAAAGTCATTGGAGAAGCGTTCATGGTATACCAGATTAGACAACTCAAAGATCCATGCATTTGGGAAGAGCTAGCTCACGCCTTCCTCACTCAATCTGAGTTTTCAATCTCGGATGGCTCTCTGGCCGGTACCCAGATTACAAGGTCGAAAGCGAGTCTAATGAGTCTTTCGAGAGAGTATGCTCAAAGGTGGGGCGCCTTCTTTGCTCAAGTTATTCCTTCCATGATGAGAATCGAGAAATGGTCATGACTTTTCATAGACATCTGAAGCTCCTTTCTATGAGAGAGAGTTTATTTGGTATTGGCAAACCATTCTACGAAATGATCAAACACGAGAGAGATGGTGAGATGGGATTGAAGTCGGGTAAGATTCAAGACCTAGCAGCTCTTAAAGCGATTCTTTGAGCACATCGATCGGATCTTATGGAAACAACCCCCGGAATCCATAAAAAAAAAAGGAGGATGTTTCCTTGATACTACAAAGGTCAAAAAAAGCGATCGAGAACATGCCTATCTGGAGGAGAAACTACTCCCCTTTCCAAAGCACGGTCTTCAAACCCTCCATTGCCTAAAAGTGGAGAAGTAAAAGCGCCCTCGAGCGTTCACACCCTTAGGGGACTCGCTCGAGAATATTCTTGCTCTTTGACTACTCGGAAGAAAATCACACGTCTTCTTCCACCAATGACCCCTAATGGGAGGGGGTTTTAATCTACTCGGAAGTGTGCTTATCATCTTGGGGCACACTGGACATGATACTCAAGATTGTTGGGCCTTGAAACACAAGATCCAAGATTTAATGACAGCGGTGAGATCGTGGTCACCAAACGAGATCAACCTCATGTGCAAGACAACCCTCTTCCTCAACACAAAGAAGAAGAGGTCAACATGATTAGTTGGAGCCTTTGGGCGAGTTCGATTTTAATGGTGAATCATCCCGGACCATCAAAGGCGGTGTTGATGAGATGGGATTATGCAAAGTTCAATTTACTATGGAGCGAAAGATGAAAGCTCTTTGCAAGCAAATTGAGCAATTGGCGAGCTGGTGACCCCCCGACATCAAGTCACTGCCTTGATTAATCGGCCGAGGAGCATGCTATCTCTCCTTCCTTTTGTTATGAATGCTCCACCATCACCTTCAGAAAGCGAAGCTATGGAGGATAAGGTTGCAAAGAGAGCAAATGCTAAAGCCCGTCGGGATTTTGCCAATCAGAGGGAATTTACCTATCTGGGCCAATCTATGGAGGAGATATTTCAAATGTTGATCAATGAATGAAGAATTACCTCCCTTCTGCCTCCAATCAATTCCCGTTCAAGATGGTTCAACTCGATGGGTATGTCGATATCATTCACATTCTCATGCGGTCACTGACGACGAGAAGAATGTTGGGCACTCGCCATCTCATTGAGAATCTTATTGATAGCGGTGTCCTGCGGTTGGCGCGAGATGATGACCTTTATGCAACTCGAGTGGGAATACATGTCCTACCAAATGGAAGGGATCGATAGCAGCGATTATATCCATTTGAGGATGATGATGAGCTATCAAATCATTTCCCATACAAGCAATTCAACTCAAAGGAGGTGACAATCCTTTGAAAGTGGTGGCGCACGAGCCAATTTCTTTACCTTTGAGACCACAATATCTGTTGTCGACTTACACAAAGTTCCATGGAATTATGGAAATTTGAAGGATCCGTCGTCTCACTACTCTTTCTACGGTGTTGAAGGAAAATCCTTTGTATCTTCCTCGGAGGGTGATGAAGCCCGCCATCAAAGCAAAGGGAAGATTCCCATGGAGAAGATTGAAAAAATTCCTCGCACTTATGGGCCATAATGAAGCCAAGGTGGTTTTAAGCTTAAAGAAGCTCCACATCGGATATCAATCTTTGGACTTGGTTTTTTCTCTTTGAGGATCATCAGGAAGATCTTATTGAAGGTTTTGGAAGAAGCCTACTTACAGAAATCGGTGGATGTGGAAAAATTTCAACATATGGTTGATCACATTTTCAACAACAATGTGATATCCTTTGATGATGATGACATCTGCTTAGAAGGGGCCGGTCATTACAAGCCATTGCACATTGTGTTTTTTGTCCTCGGGATATATGTTATTTGGAGTTTTGATAGATGGAGTTTAATCTCTACGAATATCTATCCTTATGCCACCTTGGTGAAGATGAATGTCAATCTCAAAGCGGATCGGAAAAAAGCCACCACGGTTATCAAAGCTTTTGATGGATCGGTGAAATTCCATCGGAAAGATTGAAGTTTGCCAATTGAGATTGGTCCAAATACATTCAATGTATCCTTTCCGTCCTCAAGATAGATTCGAGGATACAACTTTTGCTATTGGGGAGACCATGGATCCACATGGTTTGGAGCCGTTCTTCCACACTACATCAACAACTCAAATACATTGTCAACAATAGTCTAGTAGTCCTTTATCAGCATTTGGTAGGAATGTCACGAACAAGGAGATCTACCAATCATCGACTTCAATTGAGGAAGTTGAGTAGGCCGGTTTTCATACTCTGGAAGTGAGTAACACACAATACCATACTATTGGAGCGCCACTTCCCGTACCCAAGATTTTCGTCGGGGTTATGTCGGCCACTCAAGAAATGATGTCATTGGGTCATCAGCCTGAACAAGGGCTTGGTAAAAATCAGCGAGGGTATTAAGCACCCTATTCAAGTGTCGATCAAATCGGGACGGCCGGACTAGGCTATTACGCGATTCGATCATAGGAATCCTCATAAGCACCAAGCGAGGTTCCTCAAGCTTCCACCGGCGATTGATTTTTCCATCACTTGCACCTGCGTGATGGTGATCTGAGTCTCAATAAAGGTGCCGACCCATGTTATGGCTATGTTGTTTCCCAAAACTAGTACCATTCAAAGCAAAAAGGTGTTGATTCACGATCCGAAGTGGAAGAAAGGGGGGCGATGTAAGCGTAAACATGACATCGCCTTGATGATGTCGGGCATCACGCATCATTGTCCATGATGAACATACAAACAGATATACCCAGGGCGATGATTGCCCGGATGTCATGGTTATCATTAGGGGAGAAGGAGGACAATGACAATCCCTCCATCACTCTGCGATCCATCGAGGACTTTGCCCTCGACAATTGGGCGGCACTCCATGCATTGGTCGGCGAGGGTAAAAGCAGGCGAGAAAAATCCCTACGCCTGTAGATAACTTTAATTGCTTACTTTTCTATCTGATATTAGCAGTTATTTTATCGAGTACATACTAACACTTTTGTATGATTAAAGCAGTTTCATATATTAAGTGAAAGCATATTTTGTTTGGGACTACGAATTTAGATGTGCTGTACTTTAGCGATGAGGTGCCTTCTCTCCACAAATTTGTAACTTTGATGCAAAGTTGGACTCAGACTTGATGGAAATACAAGAGGACATTGAGACACCTCGGAGATTAAGGAATGGGTGTGAGACAAACCTAAACCCAACCTTGACCAAACCACTTCTTTCAATCTTGGAACCTTAGAAAGCCCTAAGCTAATCCAGTTGGTTGGACCTCACCCCAAACCAGCGGAATGACATGGTTGCACTATTAACCCAATTCGAGGATGTGTTTGCATGGTCTCATGAAGACATGGTGGGTTTGTCCTTGACATTGTTCTTCATCGCCTTCCCATTAAAGAGGATTTAAGCGGTCGGGCGAAGCTCGGCGATTGAAACTGAGTGGAGTTTAAAAGGTAAAGAAGAAATTGTGAAACAATTTCAAAAGTGGCATTATCATGGTGTCTACATATCGGAGTGGATATCAACATTGTTCCGTGCCTAAACCCGGGAGGAAAGGTGCGAGTTTGCGTGGATTCTGGGATTTGAACAAAGCTTGCCTTAAAGATAGCTTTCCGTACCCTTTATCCACATTCTCATTGACAATCTTTGCTCAATCTGGCATGTACTCCTTTTGCGGATTGCTGCGGGGTACCATCAGATTATGGTCATTGAGGAAGGCCAGTGAGAAAACTACTTTCATCACGCCTTGGGAACCTTTTGCTCTGAGGCGGTTGTCATTCGGCCTCATCAATCTTTCGGGGCAACCTATCGGTGACTATGATGGCTCTTTTCCATGATTTAATGCATAAAGAGATAGAGATCTCGTGGATGACATCATTGTCAAATCCGAAAGGAGGAAGACCCATAGACCATCTCAAAAAAGCTTTTCAACGAGGTTGCGTAAGTACAACTTGAAGTTGAATCCGACAAAGTCGCCTTTGGTGTTAAATCGGGCAAGTTGCTAGGTTTCTAATCGACCACAAAGGATTGAAATTTGGATCCCACCAAAATCCAGGCCATCAAGGAAATGCCCATTCCTCGAGACGGAGAAGAAATACGGGGATTTTTGGGAAGAATCAACTTCATTAGCGGTTTATCTCTCGACTCACGACAACTTTGTGAGCCCATCTTCAAATTGTTAAGGAAGAACTCCTCCATGAAATGGAGCGATGAGTGTCGAAAGCCTTCCTTACCATAAAAAAAGCGGGTTGTTTAGCGCTCTGTTTTGGTACCCACCAGGGATGATGTTCCCCTATTCATGTACTGTCCATTAATGACAATGCCATGGAAAACGTATCTTTGGGAAAAAAAAGGCGATAGAGGCAAGAGCGAGCTATCTATTACCTCGACAAAAGATTGACATCGGTGAACACAAGTACACTCTAATTGAGAAGACTTGTTGTGCTTTAGCATGGGCTTCCATGAGGTTACAACATTACCTCCATGGTCACACAACCCATCTCATATCCCGTGGATCCTCTCAAGTATGTGTTGATAAGCCCTCTTGAATTGTCGATTATCCGGATGGCGAGTTGATCCTACTGACAATTTGACATCGTCTACGTGCGTAAAAAGTCTATCAAAGGTCGAGGAATTGCGGATCAATTTGGGCGCGCTTTACTGAGGGGATTACAAACCCTTAGAAACATACTTCCCCGATGAAGGGGTAATGGCAGTTCAGCAATACCATCAGTACGATGCACGCCACACATGGTAAATGTATTTTGATGGGGTTATTAACATAGAAGGCTACGGGGGCTGGGGCGGTTCTAGTATCGAGATGGGGAAGCGATATCCGTCGTAGTCAAATTTAGTTTATCGGCACCAACAACACGGTGAGTAGTATGAAGAAATTTGTATCATGGGGCTAAAAAACTTGCCGATTCAATGGGCATCGGCGGTTAAGCTATCTTTGGGGATTCGAATTGGTAATCAAACAATCCACAGGAATCTATCAAACCAAAGAATTACATTTCTTTGCCTTACCATCGGACAAGTTTCTGAGATGGATGGCTTTGGAGTTGAAGAAATCTCCTTTCTACACATTCCTCGTAATAGGAATGATTTTGCGGATGCACTAGCAGCGTTGGCCTCCTTGATTCACATACGACAAGGAAAACATGCAAGCATCACATTTGCCCTACAAAAAGGCCCGACTTATGGGAACTATGTTGGAGAAGTATCGGATGAGCTACCTCCCATCCACAACCCTTGGTATCGACATATCAAAGGAGTATCTGCGAGATGGATCACACACATTGAGGCGAGCCTGATGAAAAGAGGCGGATCCATCGACTTGCTATGAAATTCTACTGAGCGGAGATGCACTCTACAAAAGAGATGCGAGATTAGGTCTCCTCGGATGTGCGGACAAAGACCAAGCTCGAGAGGCTCATGGATGAGATCCATGGTGGAGTATGTGGCCCCCACATGGCGGACCCCTACTTGTTAAGAAAATCCCTCGAGCAGGGCATTATTGGCTTACGCTCTCAAAAGTATTGTGATGATGATCACGTCAAGAGGTGCTATCAATGCCAAATTCATGGGAATGCTATCACGCCCCCCTCGAGGGAACTCCACAATATGAGTTAGCCATGGCCCTTCTCAATGTGGGGAATGGGCGTGATCGGGCCCATCGAGCCCAAAGCCCGATAATGGACATCGATTCATATTCACCATGATTGACTACTTCACCAAATGGGTAGAAGCGACCTCCTTCCCTAGGGTTACCAAAGAAGTCATCATTGCTTTCGCCGAAACAATATAAATGCATCGATATGGACAACGAGAGGTCATTTGTGTAGACAATGCTAAGAACCTCAACAACAAAATGATGGAGGAGTTATGCGATAAATTCCACATCAAACACCTTAACTCCGTCATCTCTAGTCCAAAGATGAATGGTGTTGTTGAAGCGGCTAATAAAAATATCAAGAAGATCATGCGAGAAAATGTCAGCGATCACAAAGGATGGCACGACCTCTTGCCTCGACTTTATTAGCCTCTGAGAACTTCCATGCGTACTTCCTTTGGGGCAACCCCTACTCATTAGCCTATGGGATGGAAGCGGTGCTCCCCATAGAGGTGGAAATGGAATCCCTCGAGTGTTGATGGATGCTCGGTTGGATGAAGACCAATGGGTACAAGGCAGGTATCACCAATTGTCTCTAATAGGCGAAAAAAGTGAACCGCGACTATCTTCCATGGTCGATTATATCGACAAAGGATGCGCGATCCTACAATAGAGAAAAAATCAAGCTCTGGCGGTTCAAACAACATGACTTGGTTTTGAAGAAGATCATTGACAACCAAGATCAATCTAAAGGAAAATAAGCTCCCTAATTGGGAAGGCCCGTTTGTTGTCGAGGAGGTATTGACGGGAGGCGCTCTCGGACTCTGAGGAAATGGATGGCGATGAATTTCCACTGACTTATCAACTTCGGACCAGTGAAAGCGGTACTATATGTCGAAGATATCATCAAGCAAACATCTGGTATTGATCATCAAATCACCGGTCATTCGGTTTTTAACCCTCTCTTTTACAAACTCTTACGCCCCTCGAGGAAACATACACTTCAAACCCGGTGACTGGTTTCACCTCATTTCAAACCTTTCATACAACAATTTGGTTATCACGAAGATGGGATTGAACCTTTCATACTGCAGTTTATCACGAAGGCGGGATTAAACTTTTTTTCTCGCTTGCGAGTTTGTCTGAAAAGGCGGGATCAAACTTTTTCCACACTGCAGTTTGTCCCCATCATGGGATCAAAAACTTTCTTCTCCCCATGATATAGCTTTGCACATGGGATTTCATACTTCTCTTTTCTTTGCGATTCGTCACGAGGGGCGAACTCGTCGACTGATCTCACGATACATGGGAGATGCGTAGGCAACCATATTTATATATGGCGGTCAATAATAAAAAAAACAACAAAAACATTTACGCCCTTTCTCTACAAAAACAAAAAAAACAAAAATACTTCTACACCCTTCTTCATCAATAAAGCTTCTACACCCATTCGCCTTTCACATTCGACGTTGAACCTCTTACACGAGGTTTGAACTACATGAGACTTGATCTCCTCTTCAATAGGAGTGCGTGGCGACCATTTATGGTTCGGTCTAACCCCTACCGAACAAAAATACTTGTCTGCGGTTTGGGATCAAACTTCAATCCACCACATTTCATCGACGAGGACCAAAGGGATGGAATTATCAACCTCTCTCTCACAAATAGGAGATTCGGTGACCATCTAAAAATTTGCGGTTGTGCCTCAAAAAAGCAACACCAATCCATAAGAGATGGAATTAACTAGGCTTCTCACAAATAGAAATCTTGGCGACCATCGTAGTGCGGTCGATCTCGAGAGAGGAAAAGCCACACTCCTCTCCACATTTCCATCTGAAACCAGTCCCAAGACACCAAAGATGGTAGGGATACATACGGATCAATGATCCATTACGAGAGATCTGTGATGGCTCAATGTCCACATATCGAGGATGAGTTTAGAATGCATCAAGATCACAAGCCACGAAGAAAGCAGGCAAATATCAAGCAAGTATCAAGGCATAACTAAAAAGGGAAGTAAATCAAAAATATATTTCTCACGCCATATATAATATCTTGTTTGATATATACATATATGTTGTACATGACAAAATGGCTAAGCTAGTGCATGCGAGGAAAAATACAAAGCTATCTACGGATCGTGTGTATCACGGACTATCGGATCTAACATAGCATCCCTCTCGAAGAAGAAGGAGAGTAAAGCTGCAAGCTCTGCTTGATGGTATCTACGAGCTAGCGAGATCGGAGGCTAAGCTGCATGGTGGCATGATGCTCATCGATATATGCACTCATATCGGCAAGGATGCCGGTCGTATGGGATCTCACTGAAAATCTTTATCTGCAATGGCCACATCCCTGGCGAGATAGGCGGCATCCTCTCCACAATCAATGCATCTGGTGATCTAGCCTCATCCCTCTCTAATAGGCGGCGTCTCTCCCATCGAAGTTATCGACATCGAGGCCCTAGCTTTGATCTCTCTCATAGGTCATCGGATGTAGGCTCTGCTCCAAATATTGTCTTTGAATCTTTGAATAATGATGATGCACTCGGGGTGGGAGAATCCATCACAAATGTTTGCAACCCAGCAGTCAAGTCCTCCTCGATGGGAATATCAGCCTCCTCCATAGGCTCCTAATCGTCGGAATCAATATCTCACCTTTATGGATACTACCATAGTCGATCGATCTCTGTCTCCATCCATCTTTGAATACTCTGAGAATAACTGGGATGGTGATAGAAAACTTCGGCTAGCTCTCATTTGATCCCAGCAGGCATACAACACTGGATCATCCTCTGTTGATAAATGGCGGAAGTGAAGAAGCGCTGACTCGATGCCCCCCTCAAATGGATGGAAATCCACTGGCTGGTCAAGCCCTGACACATCACGCCCGATGGGTGGTAGGTGATCATCCCTCTCAAACCCGACTAGAGGAAGATAATCCATGCGGAGCATGAGTAATGAAGTTGTAGGGTGAACTAAGCCACATACTGCGGCAATATAGCAAATGGATCTCAATCCTGCGGGGAAAGGTGACCAAGATCACGACATCTGTACACTCCATGAATTTGAAAGGAAGTATGACATGGCTATATCATGGGTGAAACAATACCCATACCATAAATAAATGTGCCAATCGGTCTCAAGTGTGACATAAACCCACACGTATAGCATGGTAATAGAGCTGCTTGTGAACACTCTCCTTCGGATAAGTGCGACAATATGTGGCCGACCTCGAGTCTCTGCCATAATCATCGGTATGATGGTGTGACCCTCCACGAGAGCTCTCCTTTGCCATAATGACCCCTATGTCCAACTCATCCATATACCGTGGCATGTAGACATATGATGATACATGCATAATAGCGATACATCCACTCTGTTGAACATGATGATCCTCCGGTGTGGTAAAATCCCGGAATGCCGTGCATAACTATCCTCGAGCCAAATCATCAAACAAAAAATCTTTGGGATATAAGCGTGGCGGATGTGATCTCATCATGTACCACCTACGCCTCAATCCGGTGAGGGTCATGAAGCGCCTACTCATGTCTCCGATCGCCATATGCATGCAAGGTCATCCAATGGCGACATCATCAGCCGTGCATATACTCCTCCGAGTAGGAGTCGACTCACGGGTCCCGAATGGAAAAAAACTGCCTCTCTCGGTACCCGATGCTCTAGCATACCCTCATGAATCTGTGGGACACTGAAACATCAACAGGGTCATAGTATCTTTGCAACAAATGATCTCTGATCACCCAATCGATGGTGACATGCTATCATACCACGATCGCATGCCGATGCCACCAAAAATGGTGGGGTATGATCAATCTGACTAGCTATCGAAGAAGACATACATGCGGGTAGGTGTCATAAGACCATCCGGTCAATCGATTTGAATATCTCTGGACATACATACATATGCATAACATAATAACATGCATGATATAAATAGATGGCAATATGATATAGGGAATGGAAAAATTGTACATACATTCCTAAGTATATCATCATCTAATACATCTCTATCTGACTAAAATACGGGGAAATGGGGCAAAGCTACCCAACATCTAACGAGAGGCCTATCAAAAGATATAGCGAGAATGGGGTGAAGCTACCCGACATCTAATGAGAGGCCTATCAAAAGAGATAATGAGAAATATACATCGAGAAGAAAGTGATGGTATCGATGTACACATCATCAATCATCCACGATGTAACTCCTCTGAGTCTTTGGATCTCTATCTCTGAGGATGTCGGGGCCTATCTGAGGAGGAGGATCTTGCTGGAAAAAAAAGCCATATGGGTCACTGAGAGGGGGCGGTAGCGAGCTGGAAGGATCAAAAAGTATACGCCTCTGAAGGATCTCTACCCAAGTGCGGATAAAAAATGTGTGCGGTCATTTAGGGTCAAGCTGTCAATCTGTGTCACATGAGTCGGATCTACGACACAGGCTAGCCAATCCGTCATCATCACGGATCACGGAACCATATCCCCCATAAAGCGTGTGTGGCGCGGGTGCGAGCTCCAATAGTGCGAGGGAACCACCAATCTTTGGAACATCTCTTGAGTGCGGGGACCCTCGACAATGTGAAAGCCGTCGATCCCCAACAATGGGATATCAATGACGGGTGGTTGTGAAATAGGCCGATAACGCGCTGGCGGGGAGGCAAGATCGGCATGTGAATCTCTCTCTGTAGTGCTCACGATATGCGCTCTCTAAATAGAGCTCCCATCCTCCATCTGTGAAGAGAGGAATCCTACGGGTGGAAATCACGTACTCGACCCGATCGGGTACCCATCCTCAAATCCAACACTCTCAAGTGCTCCCCGAATAGGGAACCCGTGTGATGACATCCATTGTCAACAACTCCATTTGTATGGCGGCGGCAATGAGTGAAACCCTCGATATGAGGGACCTCACGCCGGTATGGAATGATGCCATCTCCGTCCTCGTGGATAGGTGTCTAAACCTAACACGCTCATGGGGCATAAACATGGAAGCCTCTCATAGGCCCCAAAGCGCCAACACAAAGGCAAACATCTCTTTGTCGGTCAACACTCTTACTTTGTACATGGGAAAAATAAGAGAAATACTCACCGGTGAAATGGGTAGAATCTAACCAAGCCTCGGTCAAACCCTGCGATCGCATCGCATTCCCACGAGGAAGTAGGCGAAGGTGTAGGAACCCCAATCATAGTCTCTATACGGTCCGCGTGTCGAGTGGCGCTGATCAAAGCGAAGGACACCAGTAGAAGAGTTATCTGCTATGAAGCAGCCCCTAATGATCATCAGGAACAATCGCCGAAGAATGCGATCCCTGACTCTCACATCATCGGGTATGGGCTCACTCAACAGCCCGCTCATAGCATCTACGCTCAAAGGACCTGTACGTATAGTCCTACCCTTGAGCGCCTCCGCCGGAACTCCCAACAAGGATCTGATGGCAGTAGGGGTGATATCCGCCGTACAAGGCACTGGATCCCCTCCAAACTCCATACTTGTGATAAACCGCCAATCCATCGGCGTCATCATCACCTCACGATCCGGCCAAATGGAGTGGTGAGTGCAGGTGAAACCGGGCGCTCGAGACAATGCCACGAGGTAACCCGAGGGGACAACGATGGGGAAGAATGGAAAAGAACATCCGAATCCCGACCATGTACAATCGCTCTATAGTCATCATGCAAAGCGATACATAGAGTGGATCTTTGAACCGATTCCCTCGAGGTGTGTAAAGCGGGAACCTACATCAAATCTGAGATCAACATCGAGAACCCTTTACTCCTCATCAATAGGAAATAAGGAAGATTAAGATCTAACTTCATACCTCGTTTGCGTGCAGGTAGACTGAAGAATGTCGAATCAAGTCACCCAGAAGCTCTGGGTTCGCCACTTGAATACCTGGAAAATCCCTACGGGGAACACGTGCAGCAGGAGTAGGAACCTCAATCGGTACATCCTCCTCCTCGTCCTCGACATCCGGCACTTCAACCTGGATAGGACGTATCACCGCCTCCGCCAAACGATGGCGAGGTTGTCTAACAGAACGGGGTCGAGGCACTTCAGAAGCCCTCCTCCGTACACACGAAGTGGTCTGCGGGAACTACTCGGTGATCCGGATCCATAATATATGGACAACAAGTCTCAAATCACCTAGAAAGGGTGTGGTAAATTCTTTACTGGAGGAGCTTTTCAAAATGCATCTTATGACTACATGCATGCATGCATTATTTTAACATACATCTATAGTAGAGTTAAAAATGCATGACTACCAATGCCTACATTTTGGAAAAAATTTTGCCATAGCCCCCCCTTTGTAAATGGGACTATCCACATGCACATAGGCATGACTAGGTGGCCATTCAGTAGCACACCTACCCACAGTCATATATATCCTACATGCATTAATACATTACAGTAAAAAAATCCGTAAGTGTAGTCTAATTACCAAGATTATTTTACTTTTCTACCTTTACTCATTTGTCCTCAAATAGGATAAGAAATAGCGATAAAAGGTGCCAATTTGACTATTTCAAAAGTCAAATTTTTTCACATCATTATATTGACATGGTTTAATACTAACATTCTTGTGTTGAATATTTTTTATAAAGTCATATCGGCATGCATATTCACTACTATGTGTCTAAATGCATTTCATGTGATAAGTCATTTTTCAGCGGATAGAAAGCTGGAAAAGAATACATGCATATGTTACCGGGGACGATGAAGAACACTTATGCGGTGGCGAGAATATGCGAAAAGTCACCCGAACTTCAGTGAGTCGAAGAAGAGCTCTCAGATTTCCTGTGGTGTGACTTGAAAATGACTTATGAAAGCAAACTTATGGGGCTTTACATAGCCACGGTTGGCCGCGAGGTCCACTGCGGCTTGCTCTGCTGAGTGTGTACTGTGGCACCCCCTATGGGTCCCACACCTCCGGCTCGGTCGATTAGAGTTGCAAAGGAGGTCTCACTGGTGAAAAAGGCCAAATCGGGAATAAAAATGCTACGTGATTGGCGGAATAGCCTGAAATCTGGTTTTCATGGGCCAAACTACGGCTTCATATATCACTCATTGGTATTCGCTTTGCATACAAGGTATACTATACCATTGGCCTCGACTTTTACAAATCATGCTCGGCAATACCTCACAAAAGGTCGATGCCGTCGGTCTTGAGGTCGTAACCTAAAAGTATCCTATCCCCGCGGGGATTACAATCGTAGAAGTTATGAATTAATAAAAGTATCCCGGTGGGGGGGTCAACATAAACTTTATGAATTAATCTCGTATCTGATGGGGGATTACAATAAATAAATTATCAAATATTCAACGTATACACCATTGAAATCTCACTGTATGTCAAAAAATTTCAAAGCATCCATGTAAGCGATATGATAACATTCATAATGCAACCATTGATATACACATCAATGAAGGAAAAGAAACCTTGGCATATCCTCGGTGAAGGGTCACAATGCAATGCAACCATTGATATACGCATCAATGAAGGTAAGCAACCTTGGCATACTCCCCGGCAAGGGTCACAATGCAATGCAACCATTGATACACACATCAATGAAGCGTCAAGCGACCTTGACGGTTTTTTTCCCAACGAGGATCTATCCGGTGATACACACATCGGTGAAGGTCGAGAAGTGACCACGACAATACATCTTGTTGGCGATAACTCCAACAAAGATCGTGGTATATCTTTGGTGACAAAGGATGGTGGGATGGGATGATGGAATATGTTATATCATCCTCAAGCAGACAAAGCTTTCTCCCCACGGATCTCTTGTACACAAGAGGCACCTCTATGGAGTAGAAGTGCGTATCTAGGATTCGGGACTTTGGTGATAGCCCCAACGTCAACATCCTTGAAGACTTGGATCGCATGTCCAAGACATCTTGATTGTCATCCCAATAGGATTAACAGGAAGGCAATCATCATCATTCATCATCATACATTTGCATTTCATCATGTTCTTTGCACATAGCATCATGTTTATCTTGTTGCATTTCAAGTGTCTAGGATTCTTTATCCTATCCATGCCTTGCATTGCATGAATATGATAAAGAGGGGCATCTGTGAACTCGAAAATTTTCTACACACTATTACTAACATTGCGGGGAGGGCTGATTCGTCTTTCGGAGATAACCACGGAAGGCGGCTCACATCCATTAGGATACTACGGAAGTTCAGTCTCAACCCCGGAACACACGCAGGGAGTATCATTTCCAACCTCGGAGATAACCAGAGAGTTTCGTCCTTGGAGATAACCCCGAGGAATATTGTTGCGATTCGGTGATAACTCGAAATGCTTGTTTCAAATGCATGCGATAAAGCTTCAATCTCGGACCTCTCTACCGAGGCACTCATACCTCGAGACCGGAGCTAACATGCAGGAAGGCGAGGCACACTTACGAGATGACCTTGCGGCATTAAAACACTTGCGGTGATCCAATCTCGGATGTAACCACGAGCAGCGTCTACTTTCAACTCAAACCCGGAGATAACCCCGGTGAGGAGTCAAACGTCATCTTGCCACCTCAACACCTACGCATCGTCTCAACACTTCATACATACATACATACGATAATGTCCTACAAGAACCAAGGAGTTCCACTCCCGAGTGACTATTATGCGTGGCAGCACACCGGATAGAATTTGAAGCTTGAAGACCATGGGCATGGTCCCCTCTTCCTGACTTTGTACAACCTCTAATCCCATGTCATTTCGTAACTCTCGACAAAAGCAGTCCGAAGATGGTCTTGTATACCTCGTTCGGATGTTTATATTGAAGTTCTGCAAGTTCGAGCGGACATTACATTGCACGAGTGCACGTACTTTGAGTTAATGGGACTCCATGAGCACAGGGCACCCAGGCAGCCCATGAGAGTGCATCTGACTGCCAGTGAGTACACTGCAGCTCTCCCCTCTATAAATAGAGGGCTTGGGGTGGCCATTTGAAAAAAAAAAAAAGCGAGGAAGCCCTGTCAATTTGCTTTGTACACACCCCATATTGAGTGTTTTCTCATTTTAAACACTGTTAGCTCACATATAGCTATATTTTTCAGTGGCGGGGGTGAGTGTTTATCCATTTAGAGTCATAGAAACTGCATTGGCGATGACTTTGTAAGCCTTCTCACACTCTATAAAGCCTTTCTCTTCATCTTTGCACACATTATTCTACACATTGAGAATCGTATTGTGTGTGTGTATCTCGAACTTGGTCAAGTGGTTTTCATTACATACTATATATATATACTTATATATGTATATATTTATATATGGACTAACATTATCGAGTTATGCCTCGATTGAGCCTGAACTTATATGGAGGCGTTTACTTATATATATATATATATATATATATATATATATATATATATATATATATATATATATATATATATATATATATTTATATATATATATATATATATGGATATATTTATTTATATATGCATTTATACATTCTTGGCGGTTGATAAGGCCTTTTTTGCTTTATTTACATTTAGTCCACTTTGGAGTTTACTTAGTGGCGGTTGGGAATTGCTTTATTTACTTTTTGATCCCCTTTGGAGTTTTTATTGGTGGTTTTATTTACTTTTTTACGATCCCCCATGGAGTTGCTTCGTGGTGGTTGATCATATATATATATATATATATTTATATATTTTATATATTTACATTTCGATCCCCATGGAGGTGCTTCGTGGTGGTTGATCATATACGTATATATATATATCTGATATATTTTATATATATATATATATCGCTATACTTACTTTTCATATAAGCTGCGGTATCATGTGAGCCTAGGAATCATGTGATCAGATTGATCTCTTGAATCTAGATTGGTTCCGTGATGGACATTTTCAAATTTATAAGCGACTTGTACATTATTTACTGATTATGCGAATTTCCTTGGATGGCTTTCATGCCCATGAGGAGTTAAAGACTTCTTTGTATATTATTTTCTCGAAGATGCCTCGCATCTAGAAAATAAAAGCAAACAAATAGAACATTTAATAATAATATGGAAGTATTAAAAGGTCTCAATTCCTATTGAGCACAAGGTTTGAAAAACCTCTTTTATAAAACTTCATTGTTATATTCTTTTTAAAACTGAATTTTTCTATAAATTCAAACCCTTTGTATATAGGTACGAACGAGGCCTCGCACTACTTTCAGATAATTGCACATTGATCCACACACACACACACATACACACACATTATATATGAGTTTCTTGAAAAGTGGCGGTCACATAGTGGTAACACGGATGTCGGGGGTGCCTAACACCTTCCCTCCGCATAATCAAGCCCCCGAACCCAAAATGAATCTCGGTTTCACAGACCCGTTTAGCAGTGTCACATCACTAGGTCAATGTGAAAACCTTTTTTGGTTGCGTTGGTGCAACCAGTTAAAAATACCAACTGGCGACTCTTAATAGTCCATCATCGAAATTACACATGTCGGACCTTTTTCACTTATTTTTTTAAACAAATCTCACATAACATGAGAACACCAAAGAACAAGTCACGAAAAGGGACAAATAAAAATCCCGACGTCGACAATTGTTGAAAGATTAAAAAAGGACAAATAAAAATCCGGCGTTTGTTATCGAGAACTTCAGTTCACTAAGAACTCTTCAAGGCCTACAGCCTTGGAACTTAGTTTAGTCCCTTGGACAAGGACCCTTCTGACCCTAACTTTTTATTGTTATTGTTGGTGGTGCTGAGCTGCCAAGATGACTTTAAGCTTATTCATCCTTAATTCTTGGCATCTTGTTGTGATCCTCTTTGGATTCTGCATTGAGACTGGATCACCATTGGGCATACTGCTAAGTTGTTCATGAAGCTCAATCTCTTTGAGTACATAGCCATTTTTCACTTCTTTCTTGGTCCAGCTGGTCTTGTAGTTGGTCCTTTTCTGATCTCAGCTTGCATTTCTTCACCGCCTGAGGTTAGCTAAGTCTTTCCATCTTTGGTAGACTTTGTCTGGCACTTAGCATCCTCTGAACCTTGGTTTCCTTGTGTACAGATTTGGTTCTGTATCTGTTCTTCTTTAGCTTTTGGTGGTTTGTGGTGATTCATAAACTAGCTCTTTGAATCTTCTTTTTGATCTGCCAATCTTTTGAATGCTATTATCTTGGCCTTCTCGGCTCTAAGCTTGGCTGACATTCATAATGTCATTCTCATTGTTGTTAAGTGAAGCCTTTTTCTATTCAAGCTCTTCTCTTAACTTGCTTCACTTCTACTTTCATAGTCTCACTGCTTCTGTTTTTGCTATGTAGAACTCGTACAGTCAACAACTTGTCAACCAACCAACAACTCTTCTTTTTTGAGCTTCTGTTGTTAAATAACCTTTCATAAGGTTTTCGTTGGATTATAGCCATTGGAAGTTATTCAAAATAATTCGCAGATCTCGAGTTAATTGGTGCAGACTGCAGATGTGGCATGACATCCCATTTTTTTTACTTTTTTGACATTGTAGTCTACTATTTCACTACCCCGTCAGAAATATCACTTTAGTGTGTCAGGAAGGTAGTCACTTTTATTTCTTCTTTCTGATTCCTTGATCAGAACATCAGGAGTTGTCCATCTGCATCGATGCTTTCAATATCCAACGTTTGAATGTCAGTCTTTGCATTGAGACGTTGTCAAGGCTTCAATACTCAGGTGACTGAACTCTACGGTTCTGATGTAGATGATTTTGAACTTGATCGTAGTTAGTCTGTTGAATATTACTCGTTAACTGATTGAGACAACACTAAGATTCTGAGAGTGTTCTTTGGATTTACAATATAGAACCTCTCTTACTTCACTCGTGCAGTGCTTCATCGCTTCTGCTTGCCTTAACTTTCATTATGTACTAACAACTTGTCTGATTACTCTGGCCCTTCCTTAACTTCAAGACTTATCAGGTTTGTCATGCTCAGTCTCTTTCTCCTTGTGATCTCCCATTCACATATCATCAAAGGTCTAACCCATGTTTAATCTTTTATGTCTATTCTGTATAGGTTGGCCAGTGTCTCTGTTATAGACCCCATCAGTTTCTGCTTTTATCTTGGAAAGCACTATGATCATAGTTATACCCCAGATAGTCATCTTTTGTCTATCTTGACAGCTACTACATTGCAGACTTCCTTTAGTCATTCACATCATCTTAAGTGGCTTCACTACTAAATCAGGATGCTGATTGAATTTGTGCTTCGATCTTCTGTTTGCTTGCTCGCCATTTGTTGAACGCTCTCTGGCATCCTTTCAGGTAGATTTCATCTCTATAGTTCTGTCCAGAGGCTTTATTCTTTGGATGCTTTGGGAGTGCTCATGTGTTGAGAATCATGTTAACACTACGATTCTTTCTTGGCGTTATGAGCACTGATAGGCTTTGTTCTGCAGACTACGATCTAGCTTTGGTTCTGCAGACAATACGACTTTGAGAGCATATCAAACCACAATTTCTGTCTTGTCACTTGCTGTCCTTATCTGATCTAACTCTTTGATATGATTAGTAGACTCCACGAATTCAAGTGTAGTCTACGATTTTTAACTTAGCTCGGCAGGCGCTAGGACAAACTCTACGATTCAGTGTGAGGCCCTCCAAGGAAGACTATGATCTATGCCTATTTTCCCAATACTCTACGATTTTGCCTTGACTTCTGCAATCCCCCGGTTGGCTCAACAGACTACTATTCTGTTTGGATAGTTTCTGAGTTCCTTGTTTCTCCATGCAGACTTCAAAGACTTGTGTAGTACTCGACGATCAACCAAGCCTATCTATTACATCATATATGATCAACCTAACAAGCTTGATCTTTCTATATTTAGTCCTTGTACATCATGTTCTTTTGAAGGACTTTACAAAGTTGTTTTATTCATGTAGGATCAACTTAACCTATTTGATCATTTTAGTTTAAGTCCTTGTACATATTTTCCTATTGTCTATGTAAGGACTTTACAACTTATTTCAATGCAGACATATTTTCATATTCATTCAATAAGATCATAATCAAATCTTATATAAATAGGAATATCATTCACATGCTTATTCCTTACAATCTCCCCTTATTTGATTATGACAAAAATAATAAGTGCATATGTATGAGATGAATGAATCTTAAGATACAGTGTGCTACTGTATTACTAGAGCAGGTAATATAAATGATAAATTAAAAAGCATTTGATTACAGCTGAATAATAAAACTAAATTCTGGATCCAGAGTTAACTATTACATTTAGAGATGTACCTTCTTCTTCATGTGTGTCTCCTGGATCTCTTCTGTTATTGCTACTCATCTGCTAGATCTTCTTGCTCCCCCTGGGATGGTGACTTTATTTCTTCTTAATTTTCTGGTTCCTGCTCCCCTTGAGATGCATTCTTGATTTCTTCAACTTCATTATGCTCTGACTCAGATGCATGCTCTTCTTCTTTGTTTTCTGCTTTGTTCTTCAGATATTGCTTTGGCTCCCCCTCAGATGATGGTGCACTTGCTGCTATGTTGACCTGCTTCTTCATTTTCTTCCTATCCTTCTTTGCTTCTGCCTTTATTCTTCTCTCCTTTTTCTTTCTTGAATACCTATGTTTCTCCCCTTTTTTTGTCATGAATCATTTGGGGGAACTGTTGGACATTTTTTATGAGCTACTCTGTCAGATAAGATGAGTTGTTAACTTCAATCATGAGTTCTTATTGACTCAGCTCCAACTGTAGAGAGAGAAACTGCTTTAGGAGGTCAATCTTGTCATAGAGAGACAAGATTCGATCGGTATTATCCTTTTGAACTTGTAGTGCTTCTTCCTTTTGATCATTAATAAAATTCAGATAAATTGATCTCTCTCTTTGATTTTGAGAGATATATCTAATATTATGGCTTGAAGTCTGTTTTGAAGCACACTATCTCTTTCTTCTGACAACATCTTTGCTTCTGTAGCAATTAGAGATATCTTCTCAACCAACTCATCAGAATTCTTTAGTAACTCTTGCTCCTGAGAAGTTTGGTCATTTGGTTGAGCAGACTTCTGCTGAACACCAGTTTGAACTCTACGATTCTCACTTTTGGAAAAATTTTCAAATGTAGTGAAAATTTGATAAATCATTGAGTGTCAATCACTGTTGGAGGATGATGGAATTTTAGACAATTCTGCTTGAGTAAAGTAGAGCTTCTCAGACTGAACTTGATCATTTTTAATGAAGTGAAGGGAATCTACGATCATAAACTTGGGTATAATCCTTCTGCCATATGTACCTACTCTACAATCATAGAGAATTTAGTGGTTACCAGCACGTCGATATATTTTGAAATGAGGCTGGTCTTTGATCAGCTTTGTTGCAAATTTCTTAACTCTTAGAAAGTTTTGAGAAACCAGCTCCAAGCTTCGAAAATATGAGTAACACTAGCTGATGTAACTTCCATCTTTACCAGTATATGTCTTTAGCCAAGGCATCCATGGGAAGAACCATTTCATTAGAAGATTGTCAGGATTGTACAGTATTGTAGTGCAATCTAAATCCATGTTTTTCTAATTTTTTAAACAAATCTTCTGTAGACATCCTTACAATTTTGAATTATTCGTTTCCATGGCTTATCCATCTTTCTGGTGGTACATCTGGTGGTTCATCAAAGACTTCCACCACTAATCTTTGGCGAACTCTTGTTGAAGAGAGAATGGGATAGTTTGTTGATTCCTGATTTGTAGAACTAGAATCTTTTCCCATCTCTTCACTTTCTGAGCTTGAATTATGCTGGATCATCTCATCTGATCCATTAGTGAATCCTTCTTGTCGATTTTCATCACTTGTACCTTCTTCAGTATCCTTAGCATTTTTTCCCTTGGATTCAGACTTCTCATCACTTAATTCAATTATTGCAGTAGAAGATTCTCCTTTCTTCTTTTGGACAGATATAGCAATTAATCTGTTGCTCTTTCTTTTCCTTGGAGATTCAGCTATAGGAGATTTAGTCCTTTCTACATTTTCAGATTTTGAAGCCTTTGAATCATCAGATGAGCTTCTTTGAGATTCAGCCACAGGAACAGATGATTCCTCTTTAGACCCTGAGTCCTCTGAAGTAGCAAAAGAACTCCTTGAGACTTCAGCAGTGGGAGATCTAATTTCTTCAAACTTAGCTACTTCTTTATCAGAAGAATGACCACTTGAGAATTCATTCATGGAGTCTTCAGTTCTCTTTTCTTCTTCTGAGTCTACTATCTTCTCTTCAGCAGATAGACTCCTTTTGTGAACTGATATTGACTTCTTCATCACCTTTTCTTTCTTCTTGGATGGTTTTGGAGTAATCTGTTACTCTTTCTCCTTTTTGGGGTTGATGTAGTTGATGCTTTTTCTTTTCCTGCTCCAAGCCTCTTTTTGTCAATGAAGAGGTTGTTTGGTGGAACCTCTATATTCTTCACAATCTTAGTTTTCTTCTTTGCTGGAGTGGCTGCTAAGGTACAAAGTCATTAGATTGAGACAACTTGCTTTCCATTTCTTTTGTCTTCCTCTTCTTTGCAGAGACTTTGCTGCTACTGCCAGATGTCATTAGCCTCTTATTTTCTTTGGGATTTTTCTTCCACATTTTAAACAGCTGTGGAGACATCACTTTATGAACATTCAGTGGTACTCCCTCATCATCCTTTATCTTTCTTTTCACTTTCTTCTTCAGTATAATGCTCAAGATTCTTCCATGAAAAACCTTTGTGAGGCGTTTATCTATAGACTTTTTCATCTCAGGTTTTTCCAACCATTTGGTCAACCAGTCAATTAGAAGGGATCCGAAGTTCATCTGCTGTGTCATGACGATTGCAGTCATAACTCTCAGTTGCAGATCACTAATAGTATCATGTGCGCTGTCCTTGCACAAGTTGCATTTTCTCGTAATCTCAGCCAAGAATTCAAACTCTTCAGGAAACTCTTTCTTTTTCATATCTTTCAGATTTACATTCCTTCTGTAGCGCATTAACTTCTTGCCTTCTTCAATGTCAACTTCCTCGAGGTTTATCAGACTTTGGTCAAGAAACCCTAGACATTGGTTGATGTCTGATGCTTTTATCTTCAGGCTTACTCCTTTGACCTTTGTGGACAGAAGCCTAGAATCTATCGTTGCAATTGAGTAGAATTGCTTCACTAGATTGGTATAAACTAGAGTGTTAGCTTCCAAGCACTTTGAAAACCCAGCAATCTTTACAAGCTCAAGTATATCCTTGAGCTTCTTTTCTGATCTTTCAAATTTCTTGAAGCCAAGTTGGATTATAGTTATAACATGCCATTCTTCCATTTTGAGAGTTCGAAGTATTTGGGTTTTTAATTCCAGAACTCTTATGAGGAATAGTTGAATGCAATTTGGGCGAAGTTCGAGATTTAATGGATTCAGGCTTTAAAGAAGATTTTAGGGTTTGAAAAAGGGAGGGAGGGAAAGTTGATAGCTTTTGATAACTGTTTGGAGATTTTGAATTTATCTTTAAGATAGTTCTTTCTAACTCTGCATAAGCTATGATGTGTCAAACAGCCATTTGTCGCACGATGCCCAGTAAAAAACTGTAACTCCCCATATTCTGATAAGTTTTAATTTTTCTTTTAAGAAAATAAGCATTACTGATGTAGCTAGGATGACCATTGACTTTTTCAATGAGTAGAGTAACTTGATGAGATAGCTTATAGACTCTACGATTTTCTTTGTCAACTCAACGACCATCTTCTGAAAGAAGCTTCAGTGAGTGATTTGTCACTGATCCCCATCTTAAAGTTTCATGGCTTGACCATTGATGAGCCCCAAGAGAGTTCGGGTACTGACATTATGAGGTGAATTTCCAAAATGCCTTTTCAAACTTTGTTTGTAACTTCCCTCCACACGATCTGAATAGTGGGACACGTGTCGAGTTCTGCCAAGCTCCATGATTTCAGATGGTGTGAAAAATACTGATTTGCCCTTAGCTCCCCCTGAGCTAGTGTTTCCTTTGGGAGGACTACGATCGTCGAGGCTATTCTACAATTGTAGAGTTTACTGCTGATCTACGATCATTGTCTGACCTGGTTCTTGTGATGAGCTCTGACTAACCATTCCTTCTGGGTTACTAATGTAGCTCAGAAAGGGCCAACCTCTTAGACTGAACTAAGGGTAAGTTTTGACCCAGAGGCGCTTATCAGAAGTGCCAACCTCTTAGACAGGCATACATCACCCATCTTAAGTCGCCAAATGCATAGTACATAAATCAAATACAACTTCTTTAATACAACAGTCGTGTAAAATACGACAAAACATAGCTGAGAGTTTAAACAAGAATATTGTCATCTAGACAATATCCACACTCAATGGAGTCCTCATTACAATTATTATCACACTATTTCACGAATAGTGAGGACTACTAAAGCCACTTATCCCGGACCATCACTCCATTCCCCGACTTGTCCCAAGCTATATTCTTATTTCCTGAAGAGAACAATGAAAGAAAAGGGTGAGCTCAACTAGCCCAGTAAGAAATATTATGACTAAGATAATGCGAATAAATTATCATTAGCCTTCAACAGTATAACAACTGATAAAATACAATAGACAACAAGTTTTAGATCAACAACTGCAGTGGAATAAACAATCCATTAGAAGAGTCAAGTAGAGCATAAAATCTACTATCTTCTATGATTTAAAAAGTTTTTCATCAACTTTATCGCTGAGACTTAGCTTAAAAAATAAAATTGAATCATCCCTGCATCACGACCAAGGATATTCATGTAATCATCAATGGTCATAACTATACCGAATAATCCCTGGTCATAATCACACCAACAACTGTCCATCAATGAACTACAGGCCAATGAGGACTTTTACCACATCATTCGTCATATTATGGTCATGATTATACCGAATAATCCGTGATCATAATCATACCAAGTTCATCTATGCAAGTAAGACAAAGATGACTTTCATCACAATATAAGCACGAGGATGATGACAATGACATAATAATTCAATAAAATAAGTTCAAGGATAAATTTTAAAGATTTATAATTTTAATTTATCCAGAAATCAATAACGTCCAAATTGTTAACATGATACTTCTTTGTAGAGTAAAATTCAAGAAATTATTCATGTACAAAAAATAATTTGGAGAGAAAAGAAATATATTTTTCGGGTGAATAGTACCCCGTAAATAGTACTTCAAGAATAGTACCCCGTGAATAATACCCCGACACGAAAAGTGTCCCGAATACCCGAGTGAATGATACTAGAGTGAATAGTAATTGGGTGAATAGTAACCCATGAATAGTACTCCGGCATGAAAAGTACCCCGAATACCCGAGTGAATAATACCAGAGTGAATAGTAACCGAGTGAATAGTAACTCGTAACAGAACAATACCAAAACAATGATATTTCATGGTGAGTACAAAAAAAATGATATTTCATCCAAGTATAATAGAATATGCGAAACTGCAAATGAATTTTCATCCGCCATGCGGTAATCCACGTAGACAGATCATTTTCACAATTTAATAAAGAATGAATACGAAGGATCATTCACCATGCATATGGTAATCCACATGAGCGAGTTATTCCAATGTAATAATAAAGAATAGAATAATGAAGAATTCACCATGCATGCGATAGGCCATACTTGCAGACGGGTTATTCCAATGAATAATAAAGAATGGAATCAGTCATGCAGAATCCGCACATGCAGACGAGGATATTCCAATGAGAATAATAAAGAAGGGAACCGGTCATGCGTAATCCGCATGCATGAGGATATTCCAATAGAATAGTAAAGAATGGAATAACAACAGAATTCACCAGGCATGGGATAGACCGCACATACAGATTATTCCAACAGCATAATAAAGAATGGAATAACAAAAGAATTTCACCATATATGCGGTACTTCGCATAGACAGGTTATTCCAACATAATAATAAAGAATGAAATAACAATAGCTCTCTTCATGAATACGAAAGAATAATACCCCTTACCTTAGAAGAAAACTGGATACTGGAATAGTGAGGTAGCAGACTTCTCTTCTTCTTTCTCTCTATAATTTCTCTCTATAATAATTGCTCTATAGCTTTAGTGAATTGGTGAAAAATAATGAAGAAATGATCTTCTATTTATAGGAAAATATAGTTTATTTAATTGCACATTTTGGGGCTCGAAATATTACAGTTCCTTCATTTTTAATTTAGTCCTACAAGTATTATCAAACTTGCACCATCTCCCCTAATAGTAAATCATGTGAATCAATAGTTCTAGACATGTGAAAATATGAATTACAGTATAGTTCCTCCATCTATACCTCCATTTTTAACTTAGTCATGCAAGTATTATCAATCTTGCACCAACTCCCATAATAGTAAATGAATGTGAATCAATAGTACACACATGTGAACAAATAGTTATAATCATATGAATCAATAGTAATTAATTGCTTATTTATCCAGTTAATTACCCGATTGGTCAATATAACCTCCAGACATCAATTATTATCGAAATAAATGTTAATTTTCACTAACACTAATAATTCCAACAAAATGGAACTATCAATTTCATCTTTAATCAACACGAACTTATTCATCATTAATATTATAATTCACCATATTTAACAACCAGGTCATTCCCAGGAAAGAGGGGGCTTTCCGATAAGGATTTCTCTTTATTGGCCCAATTAGGTGACCAAACCTCTCCTTGACAGAACTTCTAGACATTGTTAATATTGCAAATAATAATATGAATAACTTTTTCGTCTCAATTATTGATTTAATAATATAGCATATTATGCAGATGATACTGTGACAATAATTGAATCAATAATATGAGAGATATGATGCAGCAATTACTGTAGCAATAATTAAGTATAACTGAGTGACTTCTTACGTAAGCATCAATAATCAATACCGTATGCTACTATGCAACCACGCGTATTTCTCGTATTTTTACTACCGAAAGTAGTTCAACAGCTTTTAAACAGTAACACTTTCGCCGTTATTTTTATAAAAGATAATTTTGTCGAGTTTCTAACTACGACAATACTTCCGTTGTGGGGTCCATCAATGATTGTGTCGTCGTACGGATATTCTCCGACAAAAAGAATATTCCCCGACCAATCGAATATTATATAACAACTTGCATACTTTTCAAAATTTATAAATATTACCCACAACTATAATATTATATCAAATCCACACCATAACATTAAAAAAATATATTTCAAAAAATTTAAATCTTTATTCATAAAATTTGGGGTCTCACAATCTCCCCTCGTTATAAAAGTTTGCCCTCGAAATTTATGTACGTACCTGGTATGCCGAAGAAGTGAGGATACCTTGACTTCATTTCATATTCCAACTCTTGAGGTATAACCTTTGAGTGTCGAATATGATCCTTCTTATCCATGATTTTAACACGTATCTCCTCATACGTTAAATCTTCTTCTATCTTGTCTAGTTCTAATTCAATAATGTAGTTCGGGTCGTCCACATATTTACGTAACATCGATACGTAAAAAAAACGTTATGAACACGCGACATACTTAGTGATAAAACGAGTCTATAGGCCACAGTTCCTACTCGATCAAGGATTTCAAATGGGCCAATTAAAATCAAGGGCTGAGATTTCCTTTCTTCATCGAGTCTTGCTTCTAGAATAACGCCCTCTTGAACCTTCTTCTTCACATTCATCAGCTCTGGGTGTGTAGCTTGAGCAGCTTTAACTATATCGACTAAAGTCTATTCTACTCGTATAATCGTTATCTTCATGTGGGTCCCTAGAGTCTTTAACTCTATCTTCATCATTTGTAAGTTATACAAAATGGGTTTTTGTGTTAACAACATCGCACTCGTAAACGCATACGATCTTCTACTCAACGCGTCAGCTACCACGTTCACTCTTCCACGATGATATTGAATGGTATAGTCATAATCTTCAACAACTCGAGCCAACGTCTTTGGCACATTATACATTTATTTTGGGTGAAGAAAATATTTGAGGGTTTTAGAAATGGGTTTTGTACTGGGGTCAATACAAAATTCAATTTCACGCTCTAGGGGTACGCTAAAAAGTCTTCAAGAATACGTCAGGAAATTTATTAACAATAGAAATATCATTCAAAACTGTGACTCTCATCCAAGACTTGGATAGTATGTCACATTGATACCTATCAACTTGCCATCGTCATTCACGGCTTCCCCTACAGAAAGTCTGGCTTCGGTGCATTCTACACAAAGAAGTAACAAGCGAAAGGCTCGGGGCTCTTTACTTATGGCTTGATATGATAGTAATTAACTTTAGTGGTTTGGTTGCTTGAATTCGCATAATAGGTTACTTAGTAATATGAAAGCTAACAACCTTACGAAAAGCATGATGAGTAGTTAACCAATTGATTCCTAAAATTGCATCAAAGGCAAGTATTTTCAAAGAGATAAGATCGACAGGTAACGTGAAAGTGTTGATTTAAATCAACAATATTTATAAACAGTGGAGGTAACAAAGGTTTCTACTAATGAAGTTTTAACCAATAAGTCAAAGTCTAACTTCTATGGAGTCAAATTTAAACGTTAAGCGCAAGCAAGAGAGATAAAAGAATGGGTAGAACTGGTATCTAATAAGGTATAGACTTCGTAAGAATTTATAATTAACTAACCCGTGCTAACTTCGTTCGGGTTACCCGCTTTTTGAGAAGTTAAGAAAAACGCTCTCCCTGAAACCACCGACTTTGTTTTGTTCATATCCGCCTTTGGTGCCACCATCCCAGCTAGACTTGACTTTGACAAAATCGAGCTAAATGACCTTCTCTCCCACAATTAAAACACGCTTTGGATTGCTACGTACAGTTTGGACTGATGTGTCCCTCCCCTCCATATTTGTAACATACGACCGACTGTCGTTCTCCTTCCTTAAAAAGAGGTGTTAGTGCTGACGTCTTTCCATCATCGCTAAATCTTCTCTTGAAATTTCCACTCCTATTATCTTGGCCACGATTACTACCGAAGTGGTTACCATTCTTAGCATGATAATTTCCCCCACGATGGTTATCATTGTTCTGATGACCATTGCCACCGGTACGATTATTATCGTGTTGTTGCTCGTTACCTTTTGGTTGTGATGACTCATTATCACGCTTCAATAACTGAGCCCTATTCACAGCATCAGAATATAAACAAAGTTTGTGAGAAATGAGGTATTAACGTATTTCGGGTTTCAAACCTCTTAGAAACATTCGCGTCATTCGTGCCTCATTATCAACCAAATGGGATGCAAATCAGGACAACTCCACAAATTTAGCCTCATATTGCGACACGGTCATATTGTTTTGCTCCAACTTGATAAACTCCACCTCCTTCATGTGACGAATACTTTTGGGAAAGTACTTATCATTGAACAGCTCTTGGAACTTCTCCCAAGACATCTTGAGTGCTTCAGGCTGGGTACGCTTTACAGATTCCCACCAATAATCTGCCTCTTCACGCAACATAAAGGTGGCAAAGGGAACCTTTTGCTCCTCGGAGCATCCCAAGACATCAAATATCTTGGTGATCTGCTTTAACCACGTCTCTGCCTTAAGTGGTTACGGCTTTCCCAAAACTTTGGCGATCCCAGCTCCTTGAAGCGCTTATCGTTGACCAAATCAGTCATGGGTTGCCATTGTTTCCACCTGCATTATAAACAGGAGTCTCTCTCGCCTGATGTTGCATGAATTGTATAAAGCCTTTGAACATCCCATCATTCATCATCTTATCGGTGTTGTTATTTACCTAAGGATTATTGTCTTCCTATTGCATATTATCCTGGGTATTGATCATTGGTGACTCAACGGTCTCATGTGCTTCATTGCTGATCTCAACATTTTTAGATGCCATTTTCAAACACTGTCACAAAAAAAGGGTTAATTAACATATCACATATTATCCCTATATTCTGATCGACCAATTAAATACCAAATAAACTTAGGTAGGTCATACTAGCGAAAGAATTTCCCGTCTCTCCCCTCCTAGTTCTTGTCTCACATCTCAGCCAGGGATCATATCCCTAAGCTTTGATACCAACTGTGACGCCCCCAAAACAGGTATACATCACCCATCTTGAGTCGCCAAATACATGGTACATAAATCAAATACAACTTCTTTAATACAACAGTCGTGTAATATACGACAAAACATAGTTGAGAGTTTAAACAAGAATATTGTCATCTAGATAATATCCACACTCAATGGAGTCCTCATTACAATTATTATCACATTATTTCACAGAATAGTGAGGACTACTAAAGCCACTTATCCTGGACCATCACTCCATTCCCTGACTCGTCCCAGCTATATTCTTATTTCCTAAAGAGAACAATGAAAGAAAAGGGTGAGCTCAACTAGCCCAGTAAGAAATATTATGACTAAGATAATGCAGTATAAATTATCCTTAGCCTTCAACAATATAACAACTGATAGAATATAATAGACAACAAGTTTTAGATAAATAACTGCAGCGGAATACGCAATCCATTAGAAGAGTCAAGTAGAGCATAAAATCTACTATCTTCTATGATTTAAAAAGTTTTTCATCAACTTTGTCGCTAAGACTCAGCTTAATAAATAAAATCGAATCATCCCTGTATCACGGCCAAGGATATTCATGTAATCATCAATGGTCATTACTATACCGAATAATCCCTAGTCATAATCACACCAACAACTGTCCATCAATGAACTACAAGCTAATGAGGACTTTTACCACATCATTCGTCACATTATGATCATGATTATACCGAATAATCCCTAATCATAATCATACCAAGTCCATCTATGCACATAAGCCAAAGATGACTTTCATCACAATATAATCATGAGGATGATGACAATGACATAATAATTCAATAAAACAAGTTCAAGGATAAATTTTAAAGATTTATAATTTTAATTTATCCAGAAATCAATAATGTCCAAATTGTAAACATGATACTGCTTTATAGAGTAAAATTCAAGAATAATATTCATGTATCAAAAAAAAATTGGACAGAAAAGAAATATATTTTTTGGGTGAATAGTACCCCCTGAATAGTACTTCAGGAATAGTACCCCGTGAATAGTACCCCAACACGAAAAGTGTCCTGAATACCCGAGTGAATGATACTAGAGTGAATAGTAATCGGGTGAATAGTAACCTGTGAATAGTAACTTGTGAATAGTACTCCGGCAAGAAAAGTATCCCGAATACCCGAGTGAATAATACCAGAGTAAATAGTAACTGGGTGAATAGTAACCCGTGAATAGTAACTCGTAATAGAACAATACCAAAAAAAATGGTATTTCATGACGAGTACAAAAGAAATGATATTTCATCCAAGTATAATAGAATATGCGAAACTACAAATGAATTTTCATCCGCCATGCGGTAATCCACGTAGACAGATCATTTCCATAATTTAATAAAGAATGAATATAGAGGATCATTCACCGTGCATGTGGTAATCCATATAGACAGGTTATTACAACAGAATAATAAAGAATGGAATAACAGAAGAATTCACCATGCATGCGATAGACCGTACGGACAGGTTATTCCAATAGAATAAGAAAGAATAGAACTAGGTCATGCGTAATCCGCACAGACAGGATATTCCAAAAGAATAATAAAGAAGGGAACCGGTCATGTACGTAATTCGCATGCATGTGATATTCCAACAGGATAATAAAGAAGCGGAACCAGTCATGCATAATTCGCATGTATGAGGATATTCCAATAGAATAATAAAGAATGGAATAACAATGAGAATTCACCGTGCATGCGATAGAGCCAGATGTACATGTTATTCCAATGTAATAATAAAGAATGGAATAATGTAAGAATTTCACCATGTATGTGGTACTTCGCATAAACAGGTTATTCCAACATAATAATAAAGAATGGAATAACAATAGCTCTCTTCATGAATACGAAAGAATAATACCCCTTACCTTAGAAGAAAACTGGATACTGGAATAGTGAAGTAGCAGACTTCTCTTCTTCTTTCTCTCTATAATAATTGCTCTATAGCTTTAGTGAATTGGTGAAAATAATGAAGGAATGAGATTATATTTATAGGAAAATATAGTTTCGATAATTGCACGTTTTGGGACTCAAAATATTACAGTATAATACCTTCTTCTTTTCCTTCATTTTTAATTTAGTCATGCAAGTATTATCAAACTTGCACCATATCCCCTAATAGTAAATCATGTGAATCAATAGTTCTAGACATGTGAAAATACGAATTACAATATAGTACCTCCATTTATACTTCCATTTTTAACTTAGTCATGCAAGTATTATCAATCTTGCACCAACTCCCCTAATAGTAAATGAATGTGAATCAATAGTACACACATGTGAACAAATAGTTATAATCCTGTGAACCAATAGCAATTAATTGCTCATTTATTTGGTTAATTACCCGATTGGTCAATATAACCTCCAGACATCAATTATTATCGAAATAAATGTCGATTTTCACTAACACTAATAATTCCAACACAATGGAACTATCAATTTCATCTTTAATCAACATGAACTTATTCATCATTAATATTATAATTCACCATATTTAACAACCAGGTCGTTCCCAGGAAAGAGGGGGCTTTCCGTTAAGAATTTCTCTTTTTTGGCGCGCAATTAGGTGACCAAACCTCTCCTTAACAGAACTTCTAGACATTATCAATATTGCAAATAATAATATGAATAACTTTATCGTCTCAATTATTGATTTAATAATATAGCATATTATGCAGATGATACTGTGACAATAATTGAATCAATAATATGAGAGATATGATGCAGCAATTATTGTAGCAATAATTAAGTATAACTGAGTGACTTCTTACGTAAGCATCAATAATCAATATCGTGTGCTACTATACAACCACACGTACTACTGTATTTTTACTACCGGGTAGTTTAACAGTTTTAACGGTAACACTTTCGCTGTTATTTTTATAAAAAGATAATTCTGTCATTTTCTAACTACGACAATACTTCCGTTGTGGGGTCCACCAATGATTGTTCCATCGTACGGATATTCCCCGACAAAAAGAATATTCCCCGACCAAGAACTTGCATACTTTGCAAAATTATAAATATTACCCACAACTATAATATTATATCAAATCCACACCATAACATTAAAAAAATATTTTGAAAAATTTAAATCTTTATTTATAAAATTTGGGGTCTCACAGTAAAAATGTCATCATGATAGGCTTTTTGTCAGAGTTTGTTCATCATCATTTGACATACTTGATGTTGGCATTTGTCAGTGGAGGAGGGTAAAGTGCTTTCAAGTATGTCATTTGTAAGGTTAGGAGAGTATACTGCTAAGTATTACTATCCTAGAGTTAGTGTGCTTATACTCTACGAGTTGACAATTAATCGTGGGGAATTTCAGATTGAGATGGTGAGACTTGATGAACTGTCTTAATGTTTTAGGGACTCTATGACTGGGAATAAGGATTCATTTGGTATATCAGCCACAGAGTTTTGGGACTCTATTACTGGGAGAAGATTTGTTTAGATAATATAGAGTTTCATTTCAGGGGTCATTAAAGCTCCTCTAAATTCCCGAAGACCGATAGGTGGATAGTTCATCATGATCTTTCTATCCTCATTATTCTTGCTTTTACATCAGGTTCAACTGTCTTCAGTTTTTGAGAGATTTGAAGAATTCAACTTCAATGTGTTCCTTCTTAATTTTGGCATTGCTAGTCTTTAGCATGTTGCTGCTCCCATAGTTGATACCTCTGTCTTGGAAGTGGATGGACTGGCTTCTGCATATAGATCCTTATAAGGTCATGTTTATACTTTTCCTTCTCGCTGGAACCTTCTGAACTGATTTGATATTTTTATGATTAAATCATTTTCATTGGATTCGTAGAGTACTTTCGAACTGGTCACTCTACGATCTGCTGATCAGTTGCTACGAATGTATGTTCTATCATTCAGACCTCTAGGATGTTTCCTTTGGAATAATGTGCTTTGCATGGATATAACTAGTAGATTTCTTTTGCCTTGTCAAGAAATAGCCGTTGCAGCATCCACCTCTGATGGGTTGGCAAATCTGAACTCTACGATCGAGATGAGCGAAGAATTCTTTGATTTGTGGCTGTATTTTCCCTTCTTAGGTAGCTGACCTTGCAGCTGTTTGAACCCTTCTGACTGAAGCTATTTACTTTAGCATTCCTTGTGTGGTCAAATAGATCAAGTACATACAGGTTAGGTAAGTTTCTATTTTTGGTACCCATGATTGTTTCGGTCCTGTTAGGTCAGTTTTCTCAAGATCTCAATCCCTCATATTCTCAAATTTATGTCACATCTGCATAAATAATCACATTTATGCATATATTAAATTTAGATATGACATTTATGATGCATGATGATGAATGTGTGAATAATTAAGTATTTTGATGGGACATTCTTTTTCTTTGACTGTTTCACTCTTTGCTTAGTTGTGTTCATAGATCTTGAATGTTCTCAAAGTAGGAATCAACTCTATTGTTTATTTGCATTTGGTTGATTCATGGAGATGATCAGTTTCTAAAAATCTTCAAAATACTCCTCTAGTGTTGATCATACTCTATATTTTATCAATAACACAGAACATTGGTTTTGTATATGTTTGCATAAATATCAATCCTTTAGCATGAGTTAATCCACTTCAGCTTCATAGGATTAGGATTAACTTACGACATATTCCAGACTTCTTTCTAGAAGCTATCTTCAACATGAACTTTGAATGGAGAGAGAGTTTGTTGACAATTAAGTATCCAACCTTAATGTACTCTCTCTCTCTTCCTTGTTTCAAGAAGAGTATGGTCTCTTAATAGAGTATTGTTATAGTACATAAGGTGATGCAACACAATATTCATGTAAGTGTTAATGAGGAACCGTACCCTTACACTGTCAGTCTTTTGACAGTCATTTGTCTTGTTGTACTGATGTTAGGCCTTCATGTGAAACTCTTTTCTTTCATTTCTGACAGCTTGTTGCTCTTTTTGACCTTAGATTAATCAGGCATCATCTTGGAGTTGATAGCATAGGAAAGTCTTGGCAGCTTTAGCTCTTTGATAATCTTTCATCTTTTAGAACAGTGGATGATAGACTCTTTATTTTTGATGCCCTTCTTGACTTTCCATTACAAGTCTGCATATTGTTGATTTTCTTTAGACATGGATTGGTCTTATTACTGCATTAATTTGGAATAGGAACCAATCTGAGCAGCGTCCAATGAATGTGCACATTTACCTGTATGCATAATTTCCAATGTGTGAGCTCATCAGTAATTTTAAATAGCTTAATACTAAACTAAGTTTAGACCATGGTTTGTGCCTAGGAACAGACTCAAAGCGTTATCTTTTAGAATGTAATATGAGAACCTGCTCTAATACCAATTGTTAGTTCCCAAAGGGCACACAATAGATCTAGAAGGGGGGTTGAATAGATCTTTTTTTTTCAAACATCTTTTCCATTTTCGTTTGCATTGCTGAGTAAATAGCAGATGACCAACTTAGGAATTATTTTAAACACAGCGGAATAAGTTAAGGTTCCCCTTCATAGAAGTTATATTAACCATTTGTCTAGAGTTAGTTTAGATGTAAGTAGTTATGATGTTGATAGCAATTATAGCAGTTGTGATGTAAATGATAGAATGTAAAAGACATAAGGGATTTTAAGTGGTTCAGAGACTCAAGCTCCTAATCCACTCTTCTGCTTCAACGAGCAGAAATTCCATTAAGGAAGTCTTTACATCACCGAATCACTAAGATTCCTTCAAGGCCAGCAGCTTTGGAACTTTAGTTCACTAAGAACTCTTCAAGTCCAACAAATTTGGAACTTTAGTTCCCTAAGAACTCTTCAAGGCCTACAGCCTTGGAACTTAGTTTAGTCCCTTGGACAAGGACCCTTCTGGCCCTAGCTTTTTGTTGTTGTTGTTGGTGCTGAGCTGCCAAGATGACTTTAAGCTTATTCATACTTGATTCTTAGCAGCTTGTTGTGATCCTCTTTGGATTTTGCATCGAGACTGGATCACCATTGGACATACTACTAAGTTGTTCATGAAGCTCAATCTCTTTGAGTACTTAGCAGTTTGTCACTTCTTCCTTGGTGCAGCTGATCTTGTGGTTGGTCCTTTTCTGATCTCAGCTTGCACTTCTTCACCACCTGAGGTTAGCTAAGTCTTTGCATCTTTGGTAGACTTTGTCTGGCACTTAGCATCCTCTGAACCTTGGTTTCCTTGTGTACAGATCTAGTTCTATATCTGTTCTTCTTTAGCTCTTGGTGGTTCGTGGTGATTCATAGACTAGCTCTTTGAATCTTCTTTCTGATCTGCCAATCTTTTGAATGTTATTATCTTGGCTTTCTCGTCTCTTAGCTTGGCTGACATTCTTAATGACATTCTCATTGTTGTTGAGTGAAGCCTTTTTCTATTCAACCCCTTCTCTTAATTTTCTTTACTTCTATTTTCGTAGTCTCACTGCCACTGAGACATATTCTGTTTTTTCTATGTAGAACTCGTACAGTCAATAACTTGTCAACCAACCAACAACTCTTCTTTTTCGAGCTTCTGTTGTTAAATAACCTTTCATAAGGTTTTCGTTGGATTATAGCCATTGGAAGTTATTCAAATTAATTCAAAAATCTCAAGGTCTTTGGTGGAGACTGCAGATGTAACATGACATCCTCTTTTTTTACATTTCTAACACTGTAGTCTACTATTTCACCTACCCCGTTAGAAATTTCACTTTAATGTGTCAGGCAGGTAGTCACTTTTATTTCTTCTTTCTGATTCCTCGATCAGAACATTATGAGTTGTCCTTCTGCATCGATGCTTTCAATATCCAATGTTTGAATGATAATCTTTGCATTGAGACGTTGTCAAGGTTTCAATACTCAGATGATAAAACTCTACGTTTCTGATGTAGATGATTTTGAACTTGATCGTAGTTAGCTGTTAAATATTGCTCGTTGACGGATTGCGATAACACTACGATTCTGATAGTGTTCTTTAGATTTGCAATGTAGAACCTCTTTTACTCCACTCGTGCAGTGCTTCATCACTTCTACTTGCCTTGACTTGCATTATGTACTGACAACTTGTCTGATTACTCTGGCCCTTCCTTAACTTCAAGACTTATCAGGTTTGTCATGCTCAGTCTCTTTCTCCTTGTGATCTCCCATTCACATATCATCAATGGTCTGACCCATGTTTAATCTTCTATGTCTATTCTGTATAGGTTAGCTAGTGTCTCTGTTATAGACCCCATCAGTTTCTGTTTTTATCCTGGCAAGCACTACGATCATAGTTATACCCCAGATAGTCATCTTTTGTCTATCTTGACAGCTACTGCATTGCTAACTTCCTTTAGTCATTAACATCATCTTAAGTGGCTTCACTACTCAATCAGGATGCTGATTGAATTTGTGCTTCGATCTTCTGTTTTCTTGCTCACCATTTGTTGAACGCTCTCTGGCATCCTTTCAGGTAGATTTCATCTCTGTAGTTCTGTCCAGAGGCTTTATTCTTTGGATGCTTTGGGAGTGCTCATGTGTTCAGAATCATGTTAACACTACGATTCTTTCTTGGCATTATGAGAACTGATTGGCTTTGTCTAAGACTTTGTTCTGAAGACTATAATCTAACTTTGGTTCTGTAGACACTAGGACTTTGAGAACAGATCATACCATGATTTTTGTCTTGTCACTTGATGTCTTTGTCTGGTCTAGCTCGACTATAATTTCTGTCTTTGATATGATCAGTAGACTCCACGACTTCAAGTGTAGTCTACGATTCTTAACTTGGCTCGGCAGGCGCTAGGACCAACTCTACGATTCTGAGTGAGGCCCTCCAAGGTAGACTACGATCTATGCCTCTTTTCTCAATACTCTAAAATTCTGCCTTGACTTCTGCAATCCCCCGGTTGGCTCGATAGACTACGATTTTGTTTTGATAGTTTTCGAGTTCCTTGTTTCTCTAGGCAGACTTTGAAGACTTTTTCTGGTTCTAATTCAATAATGTGATTCGGGTCTTTCACATATTTACATAGCATGGATATATGGAAAACGTTATGAACACGAGACATATTTGGCGGTAAGGCGAGTCTATGGCCACAGTTTCTACTCGGTCGAGGATTTCAAGTGGACCAATAAATCTAGGGTTTAGATTTCTTCTCTTCATCGACTCTTACTTCTGGAATAACACATTTTTGTACTTTCTTCTTCATATTCATTAGCTCCGGGTCTGTGGCTTGAGCAACCTTAACTTTATCGATTAAAGTCAATTCTATGCATATATTTAACATCATCACGTGGGTCCCTAGAGTCTTTAACTCTATCTCTATCATTTGTAAATTATACGAAATGGGTCTTTGTGTTCGATAATATCGCACTCGTACCCGCATACGATCTTCTACTCAACGCGTCAGCTACTACGTTTGCTTTTCCAGGATGGTATTAAATGATATGATCATAATCTTTCAATAGCTCGAGCCAAAGTCTTTGGCGCATGTTACACTCGTTTTGGGTAAAGAAATATTTGAGGGTTTTGTATCGGGTTCAAGGTCAATAAAAAATTCAATTTCACGCTCTGGGGGTAGGCAAGGAAGTTTGTGACGCCCCCAAAACAGGTATACATCACCCATCTTGAGTCGCCAGATACTTGGTACAAAATTCAAATACAACTTAATTATACAACAGTCGTGTAAAATACGACAAAACATAATCTAAGAGTTTTAATACATATATTGTCATCTAGACAGTATACAAACTCAATGATGTCCTCATTACATTTATTGTAACACTATTTAACAAAATAGTGAGGACTACTAATGCTATCATCTGGACCGTCACTCCGTTCCCCGACTAGTCCTGCCACGCTCTCATCTCATTTCAAGAGAAAAAGTGAAAGAAAAGGGTGAGCTCAAACTAGCCCAAGAAGAAATATTATGACTAAGATAATGCAGAATAAATTATCATTAGCCTTCAACATGTTAAACTGATAAAATACAATAGACATTAAGTTTAACTGTAGCGGAATAAGCAATCCATTAGAAGAGTCAAGTAGAGCATAAAATCTACTATCTTCTATGATTTAAAAAGATTTTCATCAACTTTATCCCTGAAACTCAGCTTAATAAATAAACCACATCATCCATGCACCACGGCCAAGGATATTCATGTTATCATCAATGGTTATGATTATACCGAATAATCCCTAGTCATAATCATACCAACAACTGTCCACCAATGAACTACAGGCCAATGAGGACTTTTACCACATCATTCGTTACATTACGGTCATGATTATACGGAATAATCCATGGTCATAATCATACCAAGTCCATCTCTGCACGTAAGCCAAAGATGACTTTCATCACAATATAAGCATAAGGATGATGACAATAATATAAGTGTTAATCAAACGAAAACAAGGATAAATATTAAAGACTTTAAATTTATCCAAATATTATCCATCACTTAAATAACTCATAATCTAATTTTGTTAATATTATAACAATATTTTAATCACTTCTTAAACTTATTAATAATTTAATTTAATTGTTTGCACTTTACCAAATAATGCATTTAATCATTCAAAAATGTCATACTCATAAGATTTCATCACTAATGATCAAATCACTCATCAAAAATCTGCATATACCTTATATAGGATTTTCAAGCCCTAAAATCCTATTTACCAATTCTTCAACTTCACATAACATATTTAACTCATATGTTTATAACTAAAACTTTTTTATGAAAAATTACCAAATTAACTTATTATTTTTCTATCCTTTGTCCAAACATATATACATATATTTCATACACAACAAGTATTTTTTTATAATTTTTCAACTCTCTTAAGTATTTTTCAAAAATCAATTTCTAATTAATTCCTAAAGAAATTAGATACGTCAAGTTTAAATCAAGAAATTCCCAAATCTTGGCAGGATCTTACACATGTTAACGTGAGCTTCCAGTTTAAATTTCATGGTCATCGGAGTTATAGAACTCCGGTTATAGCATTTTTTGTCGAAAAAACCTAAATATTGACATAGTCATTACTTGCTCATTTTAAGTCGAAATGAGCTCATTTTTGGACAGTAGGTACTTTATACCATATATTTCCATGTCCCAAAAGGCCGGAAATTTTCTAACAAATTAAGTGGCCGAAACAGCCCTTACAAAATTGTGGGCAAAAATCAGTACACACGAAAATCTACAACACCTTTTCCAGTGATTCCACTTGGATAAGTTAGAAAACTCTTAGATCTAACTCTAGAAATTGACCACACTCAAAAATTCAAAATATAATAGGAGATATGGTCAATTGAATTTCATGTTCCATTTTCACCAAAATCTGATTTTCAACCCTTTGTGATTTCTAAGAAACTTTCATGTTTTCACATAATAACCAGCATAACTCATCATAAAACTTACTAATACAACATATACCCATGATTTTCATCAGACCAATGCTTTTATTATGACTTTCATCATAATCAACAGTCCAATGCTTATATTATGACTTTCATCATAATCCACGTAAACAGATCATTTCCACAATGTAATAAGAAATGAATATAAAGGATCATTCACCATGCATGTGGTAATCCACATATACAGGTTATTCTAACAGAATAATAAAGAATGGAATAACAGAAGAATTCACCATGCATGCGATAGGCCGCATGACAAAGTTATTCTCAGCGAATAATAAATAATCGGAACCAAAGTTAGGCGTAATAATCCAAGACCGATGGATATTCCACGAATAATAAAAAAAGAGAACGAAGTCGGGCTTAATCACGCACCGATGGGATATTCGAACAGAATAATAAATAATGGATAACAACAGAATTCACCATGCATGCGATAGACCGCACAGACAGGTTATTCCAACAGAATAATAAATAATTGAACCAGGTCATGCGTAAACGCACGCATGTGATATTACGACGTAATAATAAAGAATGGAATAATAGAAGAATTTCACCATGTATGCGGTACTTGCATGTAGAAAAGTTATTCAACATAATAATAAAGAATGGAATAATGTAAGAATTTCACCATGTATGTGGTACTTCGATAGATGAGTTATTCCAACATAATAATAAAGAATGGAATAACAGAAGAATTTCACCATATATGCGGTACTTCGCATAGACAGGTTACTCCAACATAATAATAAATAATGGAATAACAGAAGAATTTTATAGTGTATACGGTAGTCTGCGTATACAGATTATTCCAACAGAATAATAAGGAATGGAATAACAATAGCTCTCTTCATGAATACGAAAGAAATAATACCCCTTACCTTAGAAAAAACTAGATATTGGAAAAGTGAGGTACCAGACTTCTCTTCTTCTTTCTCTCTATAATTTCTCTCTCTAGAGTTTCAATTGAATTAAGTAAGAAATAATGAAGGAATGAGCTTCTATTTATAGGAGAATGGTGAATAGTAACTAATTCATGAAGCGATCTAGATTGATTTACTTTTAAGCAGATATTGATCCATATTTGTTTACTATTAAAACTTAAAGCAACGGTCCATACTGATTCACTATTAAAACTTTAAACTAGTGATCCATATTGATTCACTATTAAAACTTTAAACCAACGATCCATATTGATTTACTATTATAATTTCAACCAACGGTTAGCACATCTCCTCATGGAATAATATTGTACCCAAAAATAATTTGGACCGAAAAGAAATATATTTTTCGGGTGAATAGTAACTCATGAATAGTAACCCGTGAATAGTACTCTAACACGAAAAGTGTCCCAAATACCCGAGTGAATAGTAATCAGGTGAATAGTAACTCGTGAATAGTACTCCGACATGAAAAGTGTCCCGAATACCCGATTGAACAATATAACCTCTAGACATCAATTATTATCGAAATAAATGTCGATTTTCACTAACACTAATAATTCCAACACAATGGAACTATCAAATTCATCTTTAATCAACACGAACTTATGCATCATTAATATTAAAACTCACAATATTTAACAACCAGGTCGTTCCCAGGAAAGAAGGGGCTTTCCAATAAGGATTTCTCCCTATTGGCGCGTAATTAGGTGACCAAACCTCTACTTGACAAAACTTCTAGACATTATAAATATTGCAATTTAATAATAAGAATAACTTTGTCGTCTCAATTATTGATTTAATAATACAACATATTATACAGATGATACTGTGACAATAATCGAATCAATAATATGAGAGATATGATGCAGCAATTACTGTAGTAATAATTGAGTATAACTTAGTGACTTTCAGGTAAGCATCAATAATCAATACCGCAGTGCTACTATGCAACCACGCCAGACATCGCATTTCTTTACTACTACGGGTAGTTCAACAGGTTTTAATTCGGTAACACTTTCGCGTTATTTTTATAAAAAGATAATTCTGTCATTTTATTACTACGACAATACTTCCGTTGTGGGGTCCAGCAATGATTGTGACGTCATACGAATATTCCCTATTAAAACGAATATTCCCCGACCAATCGAATATTTTATAACAACTTGCAAACTTTGCAAAATTTATAAATATTACCCACAACAATAACATTATATCAAATCCACACCATAATATTAAAAAAATATTTTGAAAATTTTAAATCTTTATTCATAAAATTTGGGGTCTCACAATCTCCCCTCCTTATGAAATTTCCCCCTCGAAATTTACGTACGTACCTGGTATGATGAGGATACCTTGACTTCATTTCAGATTCTAACTCTTTAGGTATAACCTTTGAGTGTCGAATAGGATCCTTCTTATCCAAGATTTTAACATGTATCTCCTCATACATTAAATCTTCTACTATCTCATCTAGTTCTAATTTAATAATGTGGTTCGGGTCATTCACATATTTATGTAACATCGATACGTGAAAAACGTTATGAACACACAACATACTTAGCGGTAAAACGAGTCTATAGGCCACAGTTCCTACTCTATCGAGGATTTCAAATGGGCTAATTAAATCGAGGGTTGAGATAACGCCTTCTTGAACCTTCTTCTTCACATTCATCAGATTCGGTTGTGTAGTTTGAACGGCTTTAACTTTATCGATTAAAATCGATTCTACTCGTATATTCGTTATCTTCAGGTGGGTCCCTAGAGTCTTTAACTCTATCTCCATCATTTGTAAGTTATACGAAATGGGTCTTTGTGTTAACAACATCGCACTCGTAAACGCATACGATCTTCTACTCAATGCGTCAGCTACCACGTTCACTCTTCCACGATGATATTGAATGGTCGTAACCTTCAACATTTCGAGCCATCATCTTTTGGCGCATTATCGTTTGTTTTGGGTGAAGAAATATTTAAGGGTTGAAGAAATGGGTTTTGTCTTTGGGGTCAATACAAAATTCGATTTCACGCTCGGGGTAGGCTAAGAAGTCTTCAAGAATACGTCAGAAATTTATTAACAATAGAAATATCATTCAAAGCGCGTGACTCTCATCCAAGACTTGGGTATACATGTAATGAAGGTTTCTCCTAACGGAGTTTCAACAGATAAGTCAAAGTCTAACTTCTCCAGAGTCAAATTTAAACGTTGAACGCAAGCAAAAGAGATAAAAGAATGGGTAGAACCGATATCTAATAAGGTATAGACTTCGCAAAAATTTATAATTAGCTAACCCATGCTAACTTCGTTTGGGTTACTCGCTTTTTGAGAAGTCACGAAAAATGCTCTTCCTGAATCCACCGAATTTATTTTGTCCGTATCCGCCTTTGGTGCCATCGTTCCAGCTGGACTTGACTTCACTATATGACAAAATCGAGTTAAATGACCTTCTCTTCTTGAAATTTCCACTTCTTTTATCTTAGCCATGATTACCACCGAAGTGGTTATTATTCTTGGCATGATAATTTCCCCCATGATGGTCATCATTGTTCCGATGGTTGTTGCCACCGGTACGATTATTATCGTGTTATTGGTCGTTACCTTTTGGTTGTGCTAACTCATTATCGCGCTCCAATAACTGAGCCCTATTCAAAACATATGAATATAAATAAAGTTTATGAGAAATGAGGTATTGACGTATATCGAGTTTCAAACCTCTTAGAAACATTCGTGTCATTCGCTCCTCATTATCGACCAAATGGGATGCAAACCGGGATAACTCCGCAAACTTAGCCTCGTACTGCGATACGGTCATATTATTTTGCTCCATTGCTTATCTCAACATTTTCAGATGCCATTTTCAAACACTGTCATAAAACAAGGGTTAATTGACATATCACATATTATCCATGTACTCTGACCGACCAATTAAATACCAAATAAATTTAGGTAGGTTATATTAGCGAAGGAATTCCCCGTCTCTCCCCTCCTAGTTCTTGTCTCACATCTCAGCCGGAGATCATATCCCTAAGCTTTGATACCAACTGTGATGCCCCCAAAACAGGTATACATCACCCATCTTGAGTCGCCAGATACATGGTACAAAATTCAAATACAACTTAATTATACAACATTCGTGTAAAATACGACAAAATATAATCTAAGAGTTTTAATACATATATTGTCATCTAGACAGTATATACAAACTCAATGAAGTCCTCATTACATTTATTGTCACACTATTTAACAGAATAGTGAGGACTACTAATGCTATCATCTGGATCGTCACTCGGTTCCCCGACTAGTCCCAGCTACGTTCTCATTTCTCAAGAACGGTGGTGAAAGAAAGGGTTAGCTCAACTAGCCCAGTAAGAAATATTATGACTAAGATAATGCAGAATAAATTATCATTAGCCTTCAACAATGTTAAACTGATAAAATACAATAAACATCAAGTTTAACTACAGTGGAATAAGCAATCCATTAGAAGAGTCAAGTAGAGCATAAAATCTACTATCTTCTATGATTTAAAAAGATTTTCATCAACTTTATCGCTTAGACTCAGCTTAATAAATAAACCACATCATCCCTGCACCACGGCCAAGGATATTCATGTTATCATCAATGGTCATGATTATACCGAATAATCCCTGGTCATAATCATACCAACAACTGTCCACCAATGAACTACAGGCCAATGAGGACTTTTACCACATCATTCGTTACATTACGGTCATGATTATACCGAATAATCCGTGGTCATAATCATACCAAGTCCATCTCTGCACGTAAGCTAAAGATGACTTTCATCACAATATAAGCATGAGGATGATGACAATAATATAAGTATTAATCAAACAAAAACAAGGATAAATATTAAAGATTTTAAATTTATCCAAATATTATCCATCACTTAAATAACTCATAATCTAATTTTGTTAATATTATAACAATATTTTAATCACTTCCTAAACTTATAAATAATTTAATTTAATTATTTACACTTTACCAAATAATGCATTTAATCATTCAAAAATGCCATACTCATAAGATTTCATCACCAATGATCAAATCACTCATCAAAAATCTACATATACCTTATATAGGATTTTCAAGCCCTAAAATCATATTTACCAATTCTTCAACTTCACATAACATATTTAACTCATATGTTTGTAACTAAACCATTTTTATTAAAAATTACCAAATAAACTTATTATTTTTATATTCTTTGTCCAAACATATATACATAAATTTCATACACAACAAGTATTTTTTTATAATTTTTCAACTCCCTTAAGTATTTTTTAAAAATCAATTTCTAATCAATTCCTTAAGAAATTAGCTACCCCAAGTTTAACTCCAAAAATTCCCAAATCTTGGAAGGATCTTACACATGTTAACGTGAGCTTCTAGTTTAAATTTTATGGTCATCGGAGTTATAGAACTCCGGTTATAGCGTTTTTCGTCGGAAAAACCTAAATATTGAAATAGTCATAACTTGCTCATTTTAAGTCAGAATGAGCTCATTTTTGGACATGATGTACTTTATACCATATATTTACATATCCCAAAAGGCTGGAACTTTTCTCACAAATTAATTGGCCGAAATAGCCCTTACAAAATTGTGGGCAGTAGCTTTTTGGTACTTTACAGTATTTGACTCCTTTGCTAAAATCAGTCCACACGAAAATCTACAACACCTTTTCCAGTGATTCCACTTGGATAAGTTAAAAAACTCCTAGATCTAACTCTAAAACTTGACCACACTCAAAAATTCAAAATATAATAGGAGATATGGTCAATTGAATTTTATATTCCATTTTCACCAAAATCTGATTTTCAACCCTTTGTGATTTCTAAGAAACTTTCATGTTTTCACATAATAACCAACATAACTCATCATAAAACTTACTAATACTATATATACCCATGATTTTCATCAGACTAATGCTTTTATTATGACATTCATCATAATCAACAGTCCAATGCTTATATTATGACTTTCATCATAATCCACGTAAACAGATCATTTCCACAATGTAATAAGAAATGAATATAAAGGATCATTCACCATGCATGTGGTAATCCACATATATAGGTTATTCCAACAGAATAATAAAGAATGGAATAACAGAAGAATTCACCATGCATGCGATAGACCGTACAGACAGGTTATTCTCAACATAATAATAAATAACGGAACCAGGTTAGGCGTAATCCGCACCGACAGGATATTCCAACAGAATAATAAAGAACGGAACCAGGTAAGGTGTAATCTACACCGATGGGATATTCCAATAGAATAATAAATAACAACAAAATTCACCATGCATGCGATAGACCGCATGCAGATGCATAAAGTTATTCCAAATGAATAATAAATAATGGAACAGTCATGCGAACGCAAGCTTGCGGATAGGATATACGACGTAATAATAAAGAATGGACTAATAGAAGAATTTCACCATGTATGCGGTATTGCAGATAGACAAAGTTATTCCAACATAATAATAAAGAATGGAATAATGTAAGAATTTCACCATGTATGTGGTACTTCCCATAGATAAAAGTTATTCCAACATAATAATAAAGAATGGAATAACGGAAGAATTTCACCATAAATGCGGTTCTTGACAGACATATGAGTTATTCAACATAATAATAAAGAATGGAATAATAGAAGAATTTTACCATGTATATCGGTAGAGTCGCACAGATACATGATTATTCCAACAGAATAATAAGGAATGGAATAACAATAGCTCTCTTCATGAATACGAAAGAAATAATACTCCTTACCTTAGAAGAAACTAGATATCTGAAAAGTGAGGTACCGGACTTCTCTTCTTCTTTCTCTCTATAATTTCTCTCTCTAGAGTTTCAGTGAATTCGTAAGAAATAATGAAGGAATGAGCTTCTATTTATAGGAGAATGGACTGAATAGTAACTAATTCATGAACGGTCTAGATTGATTTACTTTTAAACGGACGGTCCATATTTGTTTACTATTAAAACTTAAAGCAAAGGTCCATACTGATTCACTATTAAAATATTAAACCAGCGATCCATACTGATTCACTATTTAAACTTTAAACCAACGATCCATATTGATTTACTATTATAATTTCAACCAACATTCTGAAAAATTAGCACATCTCCTCATGGAATAATATTGTACCCAAAAATGATTTGGACCAAAAAGAAATATATTTTTCAGGTGAATAGTAACTTGTGAATAGTAACCCGTGAATAGTACTCTGACATGAAAAGTGTCTCAAATACCTGAGTGAATAGTAATCGGGTGAATAGTAACTCGTGAATAGTATTTCGACATAAAAAGTGTACCGAATACCCGATTGAACAATATAACCTCCAGACATCAATTATTATCGAAATAAATGTTGATTTTCACTAACACTAATATTTCCAACACAATGGAACTATCAAATTCATCTTTAATCAACACGAACTTATTCATCATTAATATTATAACTCACAATATTTAACAACCAGGTCGTTCCCAGAAAAGAGGGGGCTTTCCAATAAGGATTTCTCCCTATTGGCGCGCAATTAGGTGACCAAACCTCTCCTTGACAAAATTTCTAGACATTATAAATATTGCAATTTAATAATATGAATAACTTTGTCGTCTCAATTATTTATTTAATAATATAACATATTATACAAATGATACTGTGACAATAATCGAATCAATAATATGAGAGATATAATGCAAACAATTATCGTAGCAATAATTGAGTATAATCGAGTGACTTTTTCGTAAGCATCAATAATCAATACCGTGTGCTACTATGCAATCACGCCAGACATCGCATACTTTTTACTAATGGGTAGTTCAACAGTTTTAACGGTAACACTTCCACCGTTATTTTTATAAAAAGATAATTCTGTCATTTTATTACTACGACAATACTTCCATTGTGGGGTCCACCAATGATTGTGCCGTCGTACGAATATTCCCTGTTAAAACGAATATTCCCCGACCAATCGAATATTTTATAACAACTTGCATACTTTGCAAAATTTATAAATATTACCCACAACAATAACATTATATCAAATCCACACCATAATATTAAAAAAGTATTTTGAAAAATTTAAATCTTTATTCATAAAATTTGGGGTCTCACAATCTCCCCTCCTTATGAAATTTCCCCCTCGAAATTTACGTACGTACCTGGTATGATGAGGATACCTTGACTTCATTTCAGATTCTAACTCTTTAAGTATAACCTTTGAGTGTCGAATAGGATCCTTCTTATCCAAGATTTTAACATGTATCTCCTCATACATTAAATCTTCTGCTATCTCATCTAGTTCTAATTTAATAATGTGGTTCAGGTCATTCACATATTTATGTAACATCGATACGTGAAAAACGTTATGAACACACAACATACTTAGCGGTAAAACGAGTCTATAGGCCACAGTTCCTACTCCATCGAGGATTTCAAATAGGCTAATTAAATCGAGGGTTGAGATAACGCCTTCTTGAACCTTCTTCTTCACATTCATCAGATTCGGCTGTGTAGCTTGAGCGGCTTTAACTTTATCAATTAAAGTCAATTCTACTCGTATATTCGTTATCTTCAGGTGGGTCCCTAGAGTCTTTAACTCTATCTCCATCATTTGTAAGTTATACAAAATGGGTCTTTGTGTTAACAACATCATCACTCAGAACGCATACGATCTTCTACTCAATGCGTCAGCTACCACGTTCACTCTTCCACGATGATATTGAATGGTCGTAACCTTCAACAGCTCGAGCCATCGTCTTTGGCACATTATACGTTCATTTTGGGTGAAGAAATATTTAAGGGTTGAAGAAATGGGTTTTGTACTGGGGTCAATAAAAAATTAGATTTCACGTTCTGGGGTAGGCTAAGAAGTCTTCAAGAATACGTCAGGAAATTTTTTAACAATAGAAATATCTTTCAAAACTGTGACTCTCATCCAAGACTTTGATAGCACATGTAATGAAGGTTTCTCCTAACGGAGTTTCAACAGATAAGTCAAAGTCTAACTTCTCCAGAGTCAAATTTAAACGTTGAACGCAAACAAGAGAGATAAAAGAATGGGTAGAACCGGTATCTAATAAGGTATAGACTTCGCAAAAATTTATAATTAGCTAACCCGTGCTAACTTCGTTCGGGTTACTCGCTTTTTGAGAAGTCACAAAAAATGCTCTTCTTGAAACCACCGAATTTGTTTTGTCCGTATCCGCCTTTGGTGCCATCGTCCCAGCTGGACTTGACTTCACTATACGACAAAATTGAGCTAAATGACCTTCTCTTCATGAAATTTCCACTTCTATTATCTTGGCCATCAATACCACCGAAGTGGTTACCATTCTTGGCATGATAATTTCCCCCACGATGGTCATCATTGTTCCGATGGTTGTTGCCACCGGTACGATTATTATCGTGTTGTTAGTCGTTACTTTTTGGTTGTGCTAACTCATTATTGCGCTCCAATAACTGAGCCCTATTCAAAACATCTGAATATAAATAAAGTTTATGAGAAATGAGGTATTGACTTATATCGGGTTTCAAACCTCTTAGAAATATTCGTGCCATTCACTCCTCATTGTCGACCAAATGGGATGTAAACCGGGATAACTCTGTAAACTTTGCCTCGTACTGCGATACGGACATATTATTTTGCTCCATTGCTTATCTCAACATTTTTCGATGCCATTTTCAAACACTGTCACAAAATAAGGGTTAATTGACATATCACATAGTATCCCTATACTCTGACCGACCAATTAAATAACAAATAAATTTAGGTAGGTTATACTAGCAAAGGAATTCCCCATCTCTCCCCTCCTAGTTCTTGTCTCACATCTCAGCCGGGGATCATATCCCTAAGCTTTGATACCAACTGTGACGCCCCCAAAATAGGTATACATCACCCATCTTGAGTCGCCAGATACATGGTACAAAATTCAAATACAACTTAATTATACAATAGTCGTGTAAAATACGACAAAACATAATCTAAGAGTTTTAATAAATATATTGTTATCTAGACAGTATATACAAACTCAATGTAGTCCTCATTACATTTATTGTCACACTATTTAACAGAATAGTGAGGATCTGCTAATGCTATCATCTCGGACCGTCACTCCGATTCATTGCCCAGTCCCTGCTACGTTCTCATTTTCTCAAGAGAATAGTGAAAGAAAGGGTGAGCTCAACTAGCCCAGTAAGAAATATTATGACTAAGATAATGCAGAATAAATTATCATTAGCCTTTAACAATGTTAAACTGATAAAATACAATAAACATCAAGTTTAACTGCAGCGGAATAAGCAATCCATTAGAAGAGTCGAGTAGAGCATAAAATCTACTATCTTCTATGATTTAAAAAGATTTTCATCAACTTTATAGTTGAGACTCAGCTTAATAAATAAACCACATCATCCCTGCACCACGGCCAAGGATATTCATGTTATCATCAATGGTCATGATTATACCGAATAATCCCTGGTCATAATCAGACCAACAAACTGTCCACCAATGAACTACAGGCCAATGAGGACTTTTACAACATCATTCGTTACATTACGGTCATGATTATACCAAATAATCCCTGGTCATAATCATACCAAGTCCATCTCTGCACGTAAGCCAAAGAATACTTTCATCGCAATATAAGCATGAGGATGATGACAATAATATAAGTATTAATCAAATGAAAACAAGGATAAATATTAAAGACTTTAAATTTATCCAAATATTATCCATCACTTAAATAACTCATAATCTAATTTTGCTAATATTATAACAATATTTTAATCACTTCTTAAACTTATAAATAATTTAATTTAATTATTTACACTTTACCAAATAATGCATTTAATTATTCAAAATGCCATACTCATAAGATTTCATCACCAATGATCAAATCACTCATCAAAATCAAGATATACCTTATATAGGATTTTCAAGCCCTAAAATCCTATTTACCAATTCTTCAACTTCACATAACATATTTAACTCATATGTTTGTAACTAAACCATTTTTATTAAAAATTACCAAATCAACTTATTATTTTTCTATCCTTTGTCCAAACATATATACATATATTTCATACACAACAAGTATTTTTTTATAATTTTTCAACTCCCTTAAGTATTTTTCAAAAATCAATTTCTAATCAATTCCATAAGAAATTAGCTACCCCAAGTTTAACTTCAGAAATTCTCAAATCTTGGAAGTATCTTACACATGTTAACGTGAGCTTCCAATTTAAATTTCATGGTCATCGGAGTTATAAAACTCTGGTTATAGCGTTTTTCGTCGAAAAAACCTAAATATTAAAATAGTCATAACTTGCTCATTTTAAGTCGGAATGAGCTCATTTTTGGACATGATGTACTTTATACCATATATTTACATGTCCCAAAAGGCAGGAATTTTTCTCATAAATTAAGTGGCCGAAACAGCCCTTACAAAATTATGGGTAGTAACTTTTTGGTACTTTACAGTTTTTGACTCCTTTGCTAAAATCAGTCCACACGAAAATCTACAACACCTTTTCCGATGATTCCACTTGGATAAGTTAAAAAACTCCTAGATCTAACTCTAAAACTTGACCACACTCAAAAATGGAATAATAAAGAATGGAATAACAGAAGAATTTCACCATGTATGTGGTACTTCCCATAGACAGGTTATTCCAACATAATAATAAAGAATGGAATAACAGAAGAATTTCACCATAAATGCGGTACTTCGCATAGACAGGTTATTCCAACATAATAATAAAGAATGGAATAATAGAAGAATTTTACCATGTATACGGTAGTCCGCGTATACAGATTATTCCAACAGAATAATAAGGAATGGAATAACAATAGCTCTCTTCATGAATACGAAAGAAATAATACTCCTTACCTTAGAAGAAACTAGATATCTGAAAAGTGAGGTACCGGACTTCTCTTCTTCTTTCTCTCTATAATTTCTCTCTCTAGAGTTTCAGTGAATTCGTAAGAAATAATGAAGGAATGAGCTTCTATTTATAGGAGAATGGACTGAATAGTAACTAATTCATGAACGGTCTAGATTGATTTACTTTTAAACGGACGGTCCATATTTGTTTACTATTAAAACTTAAAGCAACGGTCCATACTGATTCACTATTAAAACATTAAACCAGCGATCCATATTGATTCACTATTAAAACTTTAAACCAAAGATCCATATTGATTTACTATTATAATTTCAACCAACGGTCTGAAAAATTAGCACATCTCCTCATGGAATAATATTGTACCCAAAAATGATTTAGACCGAAAAGAAATATATTTTTTGGGTGAATAGTAACTCATGAATAGTAACCCGTGAATAGTACTTCGACACGAAAAGTGTCCCAAATACTCGAGTGAATAGTAATCGGGTGAATAGTAACTCGTGAATAGTACTCTGACATAAAAAGTGTTCCGTATACCCGATTGAACAATATAACCTCCAGACATCAATTATTATCGAAATAAATGTCAATTTTTACTAACACTAATAATTCAAACACAATGGAACTATCAAATTCATCTTTAATCAACACGAACTTATTCATCATTAATATTATAACTCATAATATTTAACAACCAGGTCGTTCCCAAGAAAGAGGGGGCTTTCCAATAAAGATTTCTCCCTATTGGCGCGCAATTAGGTGACCAAACCTCTCCTTGACAAAACTTCTAGAGATTATAAATATTGCAATTTAATAATATAAATAACTTTGTCCTCTCAATTATTGATTTAATAATATAACATATTATACAGATGGTACTGTGACAATAATCGAATCAATAATATGAGAGATATGATGCAGCAATTACTGTAGCAATAATTGAGTATAAGCGAGTGACTTTTTCGTAAGCATCAATAATCAATACTGGTGTGCTACTATGCAACCACGCGTATTACTGTACTTTTACTACTGGGTAGTTCAACAGTTTTAACGGTAACACTTCCGCCGTTATTTTTATAAACAGATAATTCTGTCATTTTATTACTATGACAATACTTCCGTTGTGGGGTCCACCAATGATTGTGCAGTCGTACGAATATTCCCTGTTAAAACAAATATTCCCCGACCAATCGAATATTTTATAACAACTTGCATACTTTGCAAAATTTATAAATATTACCCATAACTATAACATTATATCAAATCCACACCATAATATTAAAAAAAATATTTTGAAAAATTTAAATCTTTATTCATAAAATTTGGGGTCTCACAAAGTTCTTCGAAAAATACGTCAGGAAATTCATTAACAACAGAAATTTTATTCAAATCTGATGTATTTTTGTTCAAGTCCATGACATGGGCTAAGAAAGCTTGACATCAGTTTTTTAATAAACAAATAACGTTTTGGCTTGATATGAAACTGTTTGACTTTAGTGGTTTGGTTGCTTAAATTCGCATAATAAGTTGGTTAAGAATGTCTCGCCACCAAATCCAGTGTATCTTCAAACCCGGATTCCGTGAGTCACGAGTACATCATTCTTCCAAACATACATCATTATATGCTTAAATATAACAACATACATTCTCAATTCCCATGTTCTAAAACCTTATAACCTCTTTCATTACAAATAATGTTAATTACATTATTCTTTACATCTTACATGGGTGACTTTTATCCGCCACCAAGGATACATAACTGTTCATTAAACTATTCCATAGTTTAATTACATTATTCTACATTACAAGTCTTCGCTTAATCTTCATGCTCATTCATATAATGAATGACACTTCTTCTGGATACGGATCATCTCGATATTTACGGGATCCTTAAGTTCTTCTAACATCGTATGCTAAAAATGTTTTTCATTTAAAGCAAGTGTGAGCATTCAATTGCCCACCAAGTCATAGCAATTGAACAAACAACTTTAAGAATTTAAACATTATTTTAAGACTTCAATAACCGAACAAAGGTTATGAAGCAGCTTGAATAATAGGAATAATCTCGCTTCCTATTATTTTAAAACATCAGTCACATTCACTTTGAAATACTTTCATTCTCTACTCTCTTTCATACACATTCTGTCTGGCTAGAATCAATAGCACAGACTTAACAATAACGATTCATATAGAAACAGAACATTCTCTTATTAAACAGTTCAATCACAGAACAGTTCATCTCATAGAAATACCGAAGTGTTCACATTGTGGCACAAGGCCTCATACGTTCTACCACCTTGTACAAATATCACATATTTTGCATACAGAGTAACTTCTCAAGTTCAACATCCGAAAAGTTTTAGAAACTAATATTCATTTAGAATATGAATGAAGTTAGGAAATTTGCCTTACACACAGCTACAGCTTACGCTGAACTGCTCATTCCAATCCCTATAAAAACACATAAGGAAATAACACGTACACCAATTAGTCATATACTTGACTTACGCATTGGTTCACTTAACTTTACTTCTTAGGGTTCGCTTTCTTGTAACCTAAGTTTATGCGGCGACTTTCATTCTGGGTTCTGGCTTCATGACATAAGGAGATGTCTTACTCAATACGTTTGTCATCTTTGATGATTTACATTCTTATCTTCTTCTTATAACTTCTCTAGGACTCAACACACATTGCGTCTCTGCTAGTAGTCCATATGGTACTCTGAGTGGTTTCCCACAAACAACCAACAAAGTAGTTCCCGTCTCGTCTACACTGCCATCATAGTGAGTTAGATCGGTTGCCAGTTTCGTATACACCATCGCTCTCTGAAGGAATTGTTTAGCCCAGCTCCCATATGTCAACCATCAAAGGTTACGATTGCACCTCAACCTAACTTATCTTAACATATCCGAACTATTAAACTATAATGTTTGTTAAGTCAATTTCTCATTCCTTATGGCTTTCTAGCAACTAAATGTCATACCTCAGGATTCATTATCCTCTAAGTTATACGGTCTTTTGTATACTTAGCACGATCATTCAAGTTAATCATTAACTCAGCTTCTTTACGTTATGCGCACTTGTCTTTAATTCAGCTTCTTCACTGTTCACGGTTTAATCATTGGTCTTCATTATTATACGGTTAAACCATACACAGGGTGTAGGTTCTGCCCGTTTAATATTTGTGTACACTCAACCTTCACGTTGGTTAAAGTGTTTAATGCATACATTTCATTCTAATATTCTCAATCCGAATCATGGTCAGCTTCCATTAATCTTATTACCGTTTATTACGGCTTTCTTGATAATTCATATCTTACTTACCTTCGTTATCAATTACATGAACCCCATTTTCATTCCTCTTTCTTAATGTCGAAGTCATACTGTTCATTGTATGCTAAGACTAATCGTTCATCGCAACTGCATTGCGTTTACGTTCTTAGCCTTTTAATCTTATTCGATCTTTTCGTTCAACCTTCATTAAAGGTTTAATTCACTTGATTAAGTGTTACATTCGATGAACTATATGTTCATTAGATTTTGGTACATTTCTCCTAGGATTTGAGCAATTAAAAGCTCATTACTGGGCTTTGCCTTACACCAAGGCGCTTCTGGTGGCCGATTCCTTCAATAATGCTCGTCTTTTGGCATATGTCATTGGCGTCAAGGCGTCACTCCATGCACTACTATGACTCGTGACTTTGTGTGGCACGAGTTTCGAGTACTCAGCTCTCCCGATCCGGTGCTATAGCACCACCTTAAAAGGCATGGCTGGCGTTGCGGCGCCAAGCCCTAATTCTTGAAAAAACTTTCTAAGTCTTTAATCGTAATGAGATGCTTATTTCCCGATCTCATAACTTCTTCGTTATAACTTAGAACGAGGTCGTTCCAAATCCATTCTCTTTCTTATCTTATGTGCTTCAATCCACCTCGAATAGAACTTCATTCTGAATCCGTTAACATGCCATTCGATTGGCTTAATCTTCATCCTTCATTCATTTAATATTTTTTTAATGTCCTTCGTTCGTTCATCTGTAATTCAGTCATCCGAACTCAGAATTCGTTCATTCTTAAGTCCACGACTCAGGTTCTCTACGTTCTCTTACATTATTTTGAAACCCTACACCTTCGGGTTCATTTACACACTTTCTAATTCTCATTTGTCTTTTATAAAAGTTTTGCCATAACTTCGTTATAGCTAAGTTTTAATCTGTTCTTCATGAATATTTCTACCGTTCCTAACCAAGCAATAAGCATGTAACTAATACGCGATGGTTTTAAACTTTTCCATCAACAACAATTATACTTCGATGGTTTTAAATTTGTCCATCAACAACGTTCTTCGCGTTCTTCGCGTGTTCTTTGCGTTCTTCATTCGTTCTTTATTTTAAATCGATATTTTGATTACGATTTCACTTTTTCCATACAAGGCATGGATGGCGTTGGTGCTACTATTTCCCTTTTTCACTGAGTTATTTGAAAAATTAACATTCCTCTTCCTTTTACAACCTTCCTGTTGTTGACAGTGTCTTACTGCTTCATTTCCTGATTTATCGGTTCCCTTCAATTCTGATGGTCCTGTTAATTTAAAGTCTAAGGTAATCCTTAAAGTATTGGGTTCAACTTCTGGTGGATTCCCTGACCTCCATTGTGAAGTGTCGAGTAACACGTTTACCAACTGTTGAGTTGGATTTGTCTCTAACTGGTTCCCGTCAATCTCTGCTGGTGATTTCCCTTGTGATGCCATTTATCTAAAAAAAATAGCAACTAACTAAATATAATCATAATAATCAATTAATTTGGCAAACAAGGTGTATATATTCAATTATATATATATTCTATATACTCCAAGAAAATTGACCAACTAATGATTTATATATCTTCACTAGTTTTCTCCCAACGAATTCTTACACTAAGAACACCATACTATTACAAAATACAACTCCTTTACTACCCTCTGTTCTCCTTAGCCTCTCATGCTCTTCATTCCCTTTTGTGAATATTTAAAATTTCTCCCGCGTTTACTTAAAATCTATACAATTTCTTCTCTTTGTAATGTTACTCCAATTTCCTTTCCTTCATCTTACGTTTATAAAAGTCTTTACGGCTCTATATGAGCCTTATAAAAACTTCAATCTCCCTCTTCACTTATCTCCAACTTCGATACTCTTCATGAGAATCCTCTAAATCTACCATAAATTTATCTTTTATAGCTTCAACTACTTAGTTGTAAACTACTTCCCTTGATACTTCCTCTATTTTATCCTTCAAAACATTCTTCATTACTACAACCTATTATAGTTCAATTACTTCCTCAGGTAAAACAATCATCTCTCCTCTCAGTATATGAATACACTTAACTCCTTCACTTACCAAATATATCAATTCAATATCATTAACTTATATAAACAATATATTCTTCCAACTTCAGCTGATGAATTTCCTTAATTCATCTCTTACAATTGTATCTTTAGTTAATCTTTTTATTACTGCTCTCTCCCGGATACTAAGTCTCTTATTGTCTTCACAATAGTTTCTAAACTCCTTGTCATATCCAACTCCAAATCTCACTCTTCTAGGTCACTTCCTAGATCCATCACCATCTTATTTCTTACAACGTTAATCATCTTTATATATTACAAAGACCTTTTATCTCCATATCCCCTCATTTCTTATAACTTCCCTTTGTCTATTCTAGACATGCCTAATATCTCCAAAATATTTCCCTGTAATGAGTATCTAACTCATTCCCTATCTCTAAGTTTATCTCCTTATTACCTTCACTACAATCTCTCAGGTCATATCCTAAGGTATTCATATCCTAGCTCTATAACCTACTGCTCTAATACCAAATTGTGATGCCCCCAAATTCTCTACATTCACTGTAGCCAATTTGGTGCTCACGTAAATATTCTCTAAGATAATAATTCCTATAAATTCAAGATTCACAGTACTCATAGTAAATAGTAGTTCTCATCAGAACAATCATTATAACTGAGTACCCTCACTTGGATGTACAGGTTCAGTATCTTATAGATATTTCTTCCATATCTATAATTCTTATCTATCTGACCTTCATAGTATTAATGTTAGAATTCTTGGAACTGAGTGGAGCGCTACCTCAGTGCATCAGAGAGCCAATGTCTATTAATACTATCATTCAGATATATAGTTCATATAGATACTGTACACTTTTCTAATTCCATTAGAATGACGACTAAATACTGCAAACTAATATTACAATAAAAAAAAAATATACCGTTACTATTACATGATAGTTTTCAACAAATATCCATGTCTTAAGCCTTTTATCCACAATACCGAAACTTCTTGAATATATTCTTTCTATCTGCAAAAGAAGAAAATATTTGCAGGGATGAGCTACAGAAAGCTCAGCAAGTTTTGAACAATAAAAGAATGTTATACATATATCAATTCTAAAATAAATGAACATAAAGTTCAGAGTTTTTCCACACACATCAAAACTGGATTATATGAACATAAAGTTCAGAGTAGTGCCATAAATATATGCCAAGGTTTATCTGCTAAACCCTGCACATTACGAGCTACTGTCAGTCATATAGACTTAGCAGCCCTGGTTAATTCGCTCAACCAAACAAAACTAGGAGTATGCATATCATCTTCTATGTACTATCTGATCATTGCTATAAACGTCAGAGACAGCTCCTCACTACCATGGACAACCATAATTGCCCACCGACAGCTCCTCACTGCCGGTTCTAATAGTGTCAGTATATATATCGGCACCAAACAAAATTTCTTCTTCACAAACTGTGATTTATACATTGATACCAAACAAAATTGGTTTCTCACAAACTATACTTTTATATATTTGTACCAAACAAAATTAATTTCTCACAAACTATGTTTTGATATCAAATTAAACACATTTTTCCATAATAACAACTCATATGACTTGGTTATGTTTGAACAAGAAATCATAACCTTTGAATAACAGAATTCATAAAAACTATGTATCGCCAGATCATAACTGATAAATTTCAATCTTTCATTTACTAAAGTAATTTAAATGAAACTGGCATTTGAAATATGAGGTTTGCACAAAGTGCAGAAAAACTTGCATGTATCGTCGACTATTGTTAAACAGTCTATTTAACTTCGTCTGAAGACCTAATATTAATAATATTGATCTCCAAGTTAGAATAATATCATCACAATGTATTACTGTGAATTATTGTTATAAAATAACCTAAACACAGTATCACATAATCCTATCGATCTATAAGACACATAAGACCTAACCTCAAGTCAAACAATTATAGTCCGAGTTGAGTTTGGTACTATTTCGACAGCCCCATTGCCTAATCGGATAATTATCGAGCTTAATCCCAAAAAAAAACACTACCTAAATACTTCACAATTATATTAAATAATTTAATCATCAGTTAAAACTATTTTTCCCTAGCTCATAATAATTTATAAATAGTTATTACTATTTATCAAAAAAATTCAATCACTTATATCGTATTTATATGATATAAATACCACATAATTCTTTTATCATTAATATTTATTTAAATATTAATTACTAATGAAATTCATGTCATAATATTATAAATTATTTAGAATATTACAAAGTATAATACTTTAATTTCACCTTTATATGATTTTTAAACAATTTAATCCTTTGTCCAATAATTGATATTAATATTAAAATATTAATATTTTTATGGTAAAATATCAAAAGTTATATTTTATAACTTAAAATATTTTTTAACCCTTAAATTATTTTTATATGATTTTTAAATCATTAATTCTAATTTTCATAATTTATTTAATATATTCATTGAATAAATCCATTACTATGAATACTAATTTATTTATAAAATTCATCAAAAAATATTAAAAGTTATTAAAAATAACTTAAAATATTTTCTAACACCATATTATATTTTTAAATGATTTTTCAAATATTAAAATCATTTTTAAGTAATTTATTTAATATTATAATTAAATAAATACCTTTAATATTCCAAAAATATTAAATATTTATGAAATATTCTCAAAATAATTAAAACCCATTTTTTAGGCTTTAAAATAATTTTTAGTAATTTATTATGTAATTTTAATAATTAAAAACTAATTTTTATCTATTTATTAATTAAAATAATTAATTTTCGAATTTAAGTGTAGCTAAAGGTACATTAGGCGGAAAAACCGTGGCTAAAGGTGTTCTTGGGCTGTTCTTCAACAAACCTAGAAACTTATGTCATAGGTTAAGGTGCTATGTTTAACCGGTTTTAATTCTATGTTCTTGTTGCTTTCCGAGCTGGAATTCGTGTTAATGTTGTCATATTTATGTAATACTACAACTATATACCAATTTCATGACCATACAACAACAAATCTGCATGAACTAGGCTCCAGAAATCATTGTTAGAAGCTGTTCTTCATTTCTGGGTTTTCCAGAAATGAAGAACAGTTCGAGTTAGCTGTTTTGAATCCTTATATCTTGGGTTCTGTGTTTGTTTTATGTAATCTAATTGTTGACTCTATTAGAACACATATCAGTGTACATTTTTATTACATCATATCATCATAACATCAACACATCTGTAAGATCAAGGCTGGTCAAACCTTGTCAGCGAAACTGCTCTTGAGTTTTCTGGGTTTTCTAGAAAACTCATCCGGCTGATGGTCAACGCTTGTTTGACCCACAATATCTTTGATCCTGTTATGGATCTAAGTGTTCTAAGGACTTTAATGTGTAGCCTACATGTCATACAACAACCTAAATACAACAACATGATCAAACTACTAAAACACGGCAAGATCTAAGGCTTAGAAAATGACTGTCAGACCATTCTGGAAATCTGGGTTGCCCAGAAACCAGTTGGTCATGGTTGGTCAACCATGTTTGACTACTTATAACTTGAGATCTAGACATGGTATGGACGTGATTCCACTTCAAGTCTACTCTCTTCATGGCAAAGAACAAATCTATAACATAAAATACACCTAACAATTAAGAAGTTAAGATCTATGGGCCTTGACATTAGGCTGTCAGACCATAGATTTAGGGTTCTAAGTCAGTTTGAAAAGTTGATTTTTTGGCTTCTAGATGTTATGTATCCTTGATATAACTTCTTGGATCACTAAATAACATCTTTATACACACTTCTAAACATCTAGCAACAACATATAACATAAGATCACATATATTTTATAAAACTAGGGTTTTATACCTTTATGCTTTGATTCTTGAACTCTTGATCCTTAATCTGTTATTGTCTTGCTAAGAGGCTAACATATCTTAACTTCTCTCCCTTTCTCACTCTAGATTTTCGAAATTGATGGGAGAGAATGGCTTGGTTAGTATGTTAAGTAAACTAAGTAATTTTCTTACTTTTAAACTTATATAATTTTGATTCAATGAATCCAAAATTGCTAGGTGGCACCAAAGATCAGATATGGAAAGATTTAAAGCACATGTTAATATCCAAAAAGATGAGTCGCCAAGATTTGGAAATCTTTTACTTAAGTTTTAAGTAAAAGGGTATTTTGGTTATTTCGCACCTACTAAGGGTATTTGGTCTTTTCCACTATAATTTGAAGGGCATTTTAGACATTTCATATTTATCCCACAATTTATAACACTTAAGCTTTTATTCTTACATTTGAATTCTCGAATTAAGGTTTCAGATTCCCGGAACCAAAATTAGAGTTTACCAGTTAGGGTTTGATATTTCTTACTTGATTTACCTGATAAATTTTATGTGTAATCTACATCCACATACTTATGATAATATTTAGTATCACAAATCTTCGTGTTACCCCTAATTAAAGTTAGGGTTCTTTTATCAGGGTTCAGGTTTCCTGAATTAAAAATTAGGGTTATCTGACTTTCAATTAAGGTTTCTAATCCCTTATTAGGGTTTACTAAGTTTATACTCTATCTGATCAATCATTGATCAATAATTCTATATCGTACAAACACATATTCATTAATACAATTGTTGTAACTGTATTTTCTACTGAATCCCTATTCAGACTTAAAGTTAGGGTTTCTATTCTCTGTTAAGCACAACACTACTCATATTTCCTAGTCAATACATAAATTGACCACTTCTCTAGACTTATATTACAGATACTTACCATAATATTGATAATCAATATAAATATTAATAAAATAAAAAAAAAAAAAATTATTCGTAAAATTCTGGATCCTCACATTCTCCCCTCCTTATAAGGATTCCGTCCACGGAATCATCATCACTGTATACTTACCTTTATGTCTATCATTCGACATTTATTCTACTTTTAATTCCTTTTTAGGAACAATTTTTGGGCTCAGCCTCAGTTTTATTTAACTTATCTTGACCCATAATTTCCTTAAGAAACATAGTCCCATATCCATACATTTAATGCAAAATTAAGATTTTGAATTAATGTATTATCCCCTCCTTATAAGATTCGATCTTACGAATTTTGATCCATTCTATATTGACAAATTCATAAAAATTGAATCTACACACTTAATAATAACATTTAAATCAAATTGTTAAACACATAGAATATTTATCTATCCATTTCTTATACCCTTAGTATTTTGACCAAACTATGACCTTTATATTTCAACCACAACATCTCATAATTATACCTCTCGATTTGGAACCAACAACTTAACCTCCCTACGGAAAATCTGGCTTTGATGCCTTCTCTTTTACTAATTTGTTTTCAAATTCTGTCTTTATATCTTATCACCACGTCTCTATTTATCATCTTATTCAAGATGTATCATCCTTCTCGCGACCTTTTCCTATAACCAACGCTTTTGGATAGAGTTAGCTGAAACTCTTATCTAAATCTTAAATTTATTAAAAAAAATTATCAGTAAATCGTTGTTTCATTTAACTTTTATTGTTAAATGTTTCCTCCTTCATATATCTCAAAACCAGATACTATTTACACTTATGGTAATCAATTATGCCTCTAATTTCTAGATACAACTATTTCATTTCTTTATTTCTCAATTTATCTCTAACTTTCTTCACTTCAGATTATTTATCCTAAGGATTTATTCAAGCAATTTATTTGGCTATGGTTGTCAAATCCATTGCTAATCTCATACATCTAACATAGAGTAACCTTAATTACCTTTACCTCCTTTCCTACTGACTCTTCCTCCTTCACAAATTTCTTCTTGACCAGAAGAATACTATCACCAACATCACTTTTTATTATTAAGACTAAAATTTTATTCAAATCTTTTATAGTATCTTTTAAAATACTCTTTAGACTTATCATTAACTCATGTTCCACCATAATTCATCATATTTGATGCATAATTCCCTCTTTTTCTTTGTAAATACCTTCCAAATTTAAAATATATTATATATCAACAAGTTTCACAAATTACACATCAGTTCACCTTACCACTACTATTACATAATGTACATATCCCTAATCATAGACCAAAAGATTAAATCTATTATCTTTATCGAACTTATACAAAAGTTATAATCTCTATCATATATATAGATGTATTCACATATATTTTTCAAAATACTATTTAAAAATTCTTACTAGTACAAATATTTCAAAACCTAACTTTTATCTTGGACGTTTCTGCTCCCTTCACCTGTTGGTTTGGATTTGAGCCGTTGGTTCCCTTTAGGTTAAAATTTCTGGGTTTTGGACAAAATTTTTGCTATGTGTCCCCCCACCATTCAATTGAAACACTTCATTCCGATGTTCTTATTATGCTTCCACTGTGGGCATTTATTTGAATAATGTCCATTGTTTCCACAAGTAAAACATTAAGTCCCACTAAACCTACATACCCCTCCGTGCTTCTTCCCAAAAATACAACACCCTTCACTCCTTTGGTTGGTGCTACTATTTCCCTTTTCACTGAGTTATTTGAAAAATTAACATCCCTCTTCCTTTTACGACCTCCCTGTTGTTGACACTGTCTTACTGCTTCATTTCCTGATTTATCGGTTCCCTTCAATTCTTATGGTACTGTTAATTTAAAGTCTAAGGTAATCCTTAAAGTATTAGGTTCAACTTCTGGTGGATTCCCTGACCTCCATCGTGAAGTGTCGAGTAACACATTTACCAACTGTTTAGTTGGATTTGTCTCTAACTGGTTCTCGTCAATCTCTGTTGGAGATTTCCCTTGTGATGCCATTTATCTAAAAAAAATAGCAACTAACTAAATATAATCATAATAAGCAATTAATTTGGCAAACAAGGTGTATATATTCAATTATATATATATTCTATATACTCCAAGAAAATTGACCAATTAATGATTTATATATCTTCACTAGTTTTCTCCCAACGAATTCTTACACTAAGAACACCATACTATTACAAAATACAACTCCTTTACTACCCTCTGTTCTCCTTAGCCTCTCATGCTCTTCATTCCCTTTTGTGAATATTTAAAATTTCTCCCGCGTTTACTTAAAATCTATACAATTTCTTCTCTTTGTAATGTTACTCCAATTTCCTTTCCTTCATCTTCTGTTCTCCCTCTTTCTGGCTCTCTATGTGCCTTATAAAAACTTCAATCTCCCTCTTCACTTATCTCCAACTTCGATACTCTTCATGAACATCCTCTAAATCTACCACAGATTTGTCTTTTATAGCTTCAACTACTTAGTTGTAAACTACTTCCCTTGATACTTCCTCTATTCTATCCTTCAAAACATTCTTCATTACTACAACCTATTATGGTTCAATTACTACCTCAGGTAAAACAATCATCTCTCCTCTCAGTATATGAATACACTTAACTCCTTCACTTGCCAAATATATCAATAAAATATCATTAACTTATATAAACAATTTATTCTTCCAACTTCGGTTGATGAATTTCCTTAATTCATCTCTTACAAATGTATCTTTAGTTAATCTTTTTATTACTGCTCTCTCCCCGATACTAAGTCTCTTATTGTCTTCACAATAGTTTCAAAACTCTTTGTCATATCCAACTCCAAATCTCACTCTTCCAGGTCACTTCCTAGATCCATCAACATCTTATTTCTTACAACGTTAATCATCTTTATATATTACAAAGACCTTTTATCTCCATATCTCCTCATTTCTTACAACTTCCCTTTGTTTATTCTAGACATGCCTAATATCTCCAAAATATTTCCCTGTAATGAGTATCTAATTCATTCCCTATCTCTAAGTTTATCTCCTTATTACCTTCACTAAAATCTTTCAGGTCATATCCTAAGGTATTCCTACCCTAGCTCTATAACCTACTGCTCTGATACCAAAATGTTACGCCCCCAAATTCTCTACATTCACTGTAGCCAATTTGGTGCTCACGTAAATATTCTCTAAGATAATAATTCCTATAAATCCGAGATTCACAGTACTCATAGTAAATAGTAGTTCTCGTCAGAACAATCATTGTAACTGAGTACCCTCACTTGGATGTACAGGTTCAGTATCTTATAGATATTTCTTCCATATCTATAATTCTTATCTATCTGACCTTCATAGTATTAATGTTAGAGTTCTTGGAACAGAGTGGAACGCTACCTCAGCGCATCAGAGAGCCAATGTCTGTTAATACTATCATTCAGATATATAGTTCATATAGATACTGTACACTTTTCTAATTCCATTAGAATGACGACTAAATACTGCAAACTAATATTACAATAAACAAATAATATACCGTTACTATTACATGATAGTTTTCAATAAATATGTTAGAGTTTATGCCCTAGAGGCCAATTATTTGATATAATTGCTTAACGTTTTGATATTATATTTGATTGAATAAATGAATGATTTTATTATGGTTTTATTTACTACGTTATATAAATGTTAACATAATAAAAATTCTTAGAATAGTGATACAAATTATATAGTTTCAAGTATGTGACTTGAACATGAGATTATATAATTACAATTAGTATCATTGTTCTTAAATGTCCTAATCGAGTATCATTGTTGATGGGACAACAATGATGCATTAAGACCAAGATGTGGATGGATTGGTTGATGACCAAATCTCATTGGTTATAAATATATGAGATATTAAGTCAATGCATAGGTACATGTTGAGAGAACGATGTCTTCGGATGCGGACCCACCATGAGAATTCTACGTGGAACATTATGCAAAGTGTCATTAGCGATTCTCATAGTGACAATGATTTAATGGTCCTCCGACCTGAAATCATTATATTACTACACGGGAATTTATGTACTTTGATATCATCAAATGTCACCTTTAATAGGGTGGACTATAAAGGTGATTATTGGGTACATCATGAATCGTGTGAGGAATATGAGTGATCTAGATGGAATTTAACTATCCTATATATTAGGGGTGATATCCATAGGCCTCTTGATTAAGTAGGACTATGAAATGCATGGCCATGCTCAAATAGTGATTTGTTTCATATATTCTACTCATTGATCAAGAAAACTAAGATTAAATTATAAGGAGTATGACACATTCCATAACTCGAGTTTAATCTAGGATATTAAGGTTAAAAGGATTAAATTACATTCAAACATTGGTCACTAAAAGGTTTCATCGAATCATCGATCTTATTATTACTTGGGTAGCAGTGATGCATTACTGGATGCCGCTCACTGTTTATAATTTTATAATATAATTTTCAAATTATTGCCAACATAATAATAACCTATAGGGTCACACACATAGAACGTAATTAAAAGGAAATTAATTTAAATTGTAAAGATTTAAATATATCAATATGATTGATAGTATTTAAATTACGAATTTAAATTAATAGGATAATTTATATATAGGTATATTAATTAAGAAAGACTTAATTAAGATATATATATATATATATATATATATATAAATTCAAATTTTATTAGGTTTTGAATAATTCCTTTTAACGCTATATATATGATATGTAGCAGCCATTTTAGGTATTATTCATAAACCAAAAAAAACCCTAGCCGCTCTTAGAGAGAGACTAGAGAGAAAACCTTTTGAAAATCCTATTCCTTTGGTGGCTAGTACCGCAAGTCCTTTTTTTGCAGAATCGTGCGACGGTTCGTGCTAAGTTCGTGTGGATACCATAGAGACGTAGTTTCGTGAGGAATTGTGTTAGAGATTTGAAGCGTTTCAGAAGCACTTTCATATTCGGTATAATTTCTTTATACTGAATTAATTGATTTTCGCATGGATCCTGTTTAGGGTTTCGGAAATTGCTTTGATTATTTTATTTTTTCGCTGCGTTTTGTGCCGAAATCCCATCAAAATATCCATGTCTTAAGCCTTTATCCACAATACCGAAACTTCTTGAATATAGTCTTTCTATATTCAAATGAAGAAAATATTTGCAGGGATGAGCTACAGAAAGCTCAGCAAGTTTTGAACAATAAACGAATGTTATACATATATCAATTCTAAAATAAATGAACATAAAGATCAGAGTTTTTCCACACACACCAAAACTGGATTATATGAACATAAAGTTCAGAGTAGTGCTATAAATATATACCAAGGTTTATCTGCCAAACCCTACACATTACGAGCTATTGTCAGTCATATAGACTTAGCCGCCCGGGTTAATTCGTTCAACCAAAAAAAACTAGGAGTATGCATATCATCCTTTATGTATTGTCCTATCATTGCTATAAATCTCGGAGACAGCTCCCCACTGCCACGGACAACCATAATTACCCACCGACTGATCCTCACTGCCGGTCTAATAGTGTTAGTATATATATCGGCACCAAATAAAATTTCTTTTTCACAAACTGTGATTTATACATTGATACCAAACAAAATTGGTTTCTCACAAACTATGCTTTTATACATTTGAACCAAACAAAATTGGTTTCTCACAAACTATGTTTTGATATCAAATCAAACACATTTTTTCATAATAACAAATCATATGACTTGGTTATGTTTGAATAAGAAATCATAACCTTTGAATAACAGAATTCATAAAACTTTCATTTACTAAAGTAATTTAAATGAAACTGGCATTTGAAATATGAGGTTTGCACAAAGTGTAGAAAAACTTGCCAGTATCGTCGACTATTGCTACACAGTCTATTTAACTTCGTCTAAAGACTTAATATTAATAATATTGATCTCTAAGTTAGAATAATATCATCACAATGTATTACTGTGAATTATTGTTATAAAATAACCTAAACACATTATCACATAATCTTATCGGATTACTATAAGACACATAAGACCTAACCTCAAGTCAAACTATTATTACAAATTCGAGTTGAGTTTGGTACTATTTCGATGACTGGGATTGCTAATCGAATAATTATCGAGCTTAATCCCAAAAAAAAACTCTGCCTAAATACTTCACAATTATATTAAATAATTTAATCATCAGTTAAAACTATTTTTCCCTAGCTCATAACAATTTATAAATAATTATTACTATTTATCAAAAAATTCAATCACTTAAATCGTATTTATATGATATAAATACCACATAATTCATTTATCATTAATATTTATTTAAATATTAATTACTAATGAAATTCATGTTATAATATTATAAATTATTTATAATATTACAAAGTATAATACTTTAATTTCACCTTTATATGATTTTTAAACAATTTAATCCTTTGTCCAATAATTGATATTAATATTAAAATATTAATATTTTTATGGTAAAATATCAAAAGTTATATTTTATAACTTAAAATATTTTTTAACCCTTAAATTATTTTTATATGATTTTTAAATCATTAATTCTAATTTTTCATAATTTATTTAATATATTCATTGAATAAATCCATTACTATGAATACTAATTTATTTATAAAATTCATCAAAAATATTAAAAGTTATTAAAAATAACTTAAAATATTTTCTAACACCATATTATATTTTTAAATGATTTTTCAAATATTAAAATCATTTTTAAGTAATTTATTTAATATTATAATTAAATAAATACCTTTAATATTCCAAAAATATTAAATATTTATGAAATATTCTCAAAATAATTAAAACCCATTTTTTAGGCTTTAAAATAATTTTTAGTAATTTATTATGTAATTTTAATAATTAAAAACTAATTGTTATCTATTTATTAATGAAAATAATTAATTTCTGAATTTAAGTGTCGCTAAAGGTACATTAGGCGAAAAAACGTGGCTAAAGGTGTTCTTGGGAACATTCTTCAACAAACCCGTAAACTCGTATCGTCGAGGTTAAGGTCTTTATGTTTGACCGGTTTTAATTCTATGTTCTTGTTGCTTTCTGAGCTGGAATTCGTGTTAATATTGTAGTATTTATGTAATACTACAACTATATACCAATTTCATGACCATACAACAACAAATCTGCAAGAACTAGGCTCCAGAAATCATTTTGGAAAGAGTCATTTCTTCATTTCGGGTTTTCGAAATGAAACGATTCGAGGTAGTATTTTGAATCCTTATATCTTGGGTTCTGTGTTTGTTTTATGTAATCTAATTGTTGACTCTTGTAGAATACATATCAGTGTATATTTTTATTACATCATATCATCATAACATCAACACATCTATAAGATCAAGGTTAGTCAAACCTTGTCAAAGAAACTGCTCTTGAGTTTTCTGGATTTTCTAGAAAACTCATTCGGCTGATGGTCAACGCTTATTTGACCCACAATATCTTTCATCCTGTTATGGATCTAAGTGTTCTAAAGACTTTAATGTGTAGCCTACATGTCATACAACAACCTAAATACAACAACATGGTCAAACTACTAAAACACAGCAAGATCTAAGGCTTAGAAAATGACTCTCAGACCATTCTGGAAATCTGGGTTGCCCAGAAACCAGTTGGTCATGGTTGGTCAACCATGTTTGACTACTTATAACTTGAGATCTAGACATGGTATGGAGGTGATTCCACTTCCATTCTACTCTCCTCATGGCAAAGAACAAATCTATAACATAAAATACACCTAACAATTAACAAGTTAAGATCTATGGGCCCTGCCATTAGGATGTCAGACCATAGATTTAGGGTTCTAAGTCAGTTTGAAAACTTGATTTTCTGGCTTCTAGATGTTATGGATCCTTGATATAACTTCTTGGATCACTAAATAACATCTTTATACACACTTCTAAACATCTAACAACAACATATAACATAAGATCACATATATTTTATAAAACAAGGGTTTTATACCTTTATACTTTGATTCTTGAACTCTTGATCCTTGATCTGTTATTGGCTTGCTAAGAGGCTAACATATCTTAAATTATCTCCCTTTCTCACTATAGATTTTCAAAATTGATGAGAGAGAATGGCTTGGTTAGTATGTTAAGTAAAGTAAGTAATTTTCTTACTTTTAAACTTATATAATTTTGATTCAATGAAAAGATTTAAAGCACATGTTAATATCCAAAAAGATGAGTCACCAAGATTTGGAAATCTTTTACTTAAGTTTTAAGTAAAAGGGTATTTTGGTCGTTTCGCACCTACTAATGGTATTTTGGTCTTTTCCCCTATAATGTAAAGGGCATTTTAGACATTTCATATTTATGCCACAACTTATAACATTTAAGCTTTTATTCTTACATTTGAATTCCCGAATTAGGGTTTCAGATTCCCGAAACCGAAATTAGGGTTTACTCGTTAGGGTTTGCTATTTCTTACTTGATTTTCCTGATAAATTTTATGTGTAATCTACATCCACATACTTATGATAATATTTAGTATCACAACTCTTCGTGTTACCCCAATAAAAGTTAGGGTTCTTTTATCAGGGTTCAGGGTTCCTGAATTAAAAATTAGGGTTATCCGACATCCAATTAAGGTTTCTAATCCCTTATTAGGGTTTACTAAGTTTATACTCTATATGATCAATCATTGATCAACAATTCTATATCGTACAAACACATATTCATTAATACAATTGTTGTAACTGTATTTTCTATCTAATCCCTATTCAGACTTAAGATTAGGGTTTCTATTCTCTATTAACCACAACACTACTCATATTTCTTAGTTAATACACGAATGACCACTTCTCTAGACTTGTATCACAGATACTTACCACAATATTTATAATCAATATAAATATTAATAAAAAAAAAATTATTCGTAAAATTCTGGATCCTCACATTTTATCTTCTTCCGTCGGACAAAGTTTGCTCACGAGCAAGCTTTTCCTCCTCCTTTTCCTCTTCTTCCTCACCCAAAATCTCTCTCTCTCTCTCTCTCAAATTTTGGAGGATTTTCAAAAATCCTAAACAAATGAAATAAGCTTCCTTTTTATAGATTTTCAAAGCTAGGGGTAAAATAGTCATTTTGCCGCTCCAGTTACTATTCACACCTCTTTACTATTCCACCTCTTTACTATTCACGAAGCTTCTCCTGGAAGCTTTGTGGTTCCGTCTTTCGGGATTCGTCTAACAATTATAAAAACTACGATTCTTGGAATCCAAATATTTTTGGATATTTCGTCTTTTGTTTTCAGTTTAACTTTTACATATTCTTTGGATCTCCGAAAAACTGAAAAAAACTTTTTCACATTAAGAGTTTTCCTTCACGTTTTCCCCTAACTTAGTTAAACGGATGAAAAGTACATAACAGTACTTTTCGTCTTTTTTATTTCGTTCAAATTCTGTACGTTTTTCGAGAAAAACTTTTATCGGCTTACTTAACTTTTCACGATATATTATCGTCGAATCTTTCGACGGAACGTCATTTCAATATACCGAACTCTCGAAAAGGCTTAGGTTATTTAAACCCTAATCCTTAGGGTTTTGTCAGGTAAATAGTGCCTATTTCGTCTTTTTCCCCAAAAATATTTTGTTCCCCGAAAAATTTTATTTTCGTCTTGAAAATTCTTACTCGTTCAGTCTAGCTTGTAGCCAGAATCCTCCCGATTAATAATCATCCTAGGTTATAGAACGATTAATAAACACATAGCACAGAACATTATTAATAAACATTCATTTTATTAATAACTAATTCTTTAAATCTTAAATTCTGGACAATCCGATTTTTCGGGTTGTCACATTCTTCCTCCCTTATAAAAATTCCATCCTCAGAATTTTTAAAATCACACCCATTCCCGGGTCATCCCATTCACCCCTTCTTCACAGAATTTCGACCTCAAAATTTTAATCTACCCATCTTCTCAACTTCTCTTCAAAGAAGTTCTTATCTTTCAAACATTCCCTCACCTTCATAACTTATCAAGAATTATGAAATGGAATGAATAACAAGAAATATAAGAATTCCTTTAAAACATTTCATACTTTTGCTGAGGGGTCAAATTGACCATGAACTCTTACTAGGTTTAACAGCATGACGCCATAAACCTTCTTACACGGTCAGTTTACAATCACGCAGAAGGTAAACTACCTCTTTAATACGTAGGCAATCAACCCATTGTATAACCCCATTTTGGGGTGTGTTCACCTCAGACTTAATCATTAGATTCCGCACCAAAATAATTTAGTTTGGCACAACTTCTTCAAAGAAAGCTCAATTTTCTTTTAATCATGACATACCATTCATCTCAGCCAAATCAAGTAGCTTACACCATACCAATAAATTGCATATCAACTTGAAATATTCGTCTAGTCAAATCAATTAACATCGACTACTTCTTTAAATTCCTTTCGTAATACATCAAAACATTTTATGACGTCATGATACCGTACTTTTCAAAGTACGTTGAGGACTTCTTCAGTTTATGACATCGTCATTATACATCATACCATAGTGGGTTGTTGATCCTAAGATCACATCCAACACCAGGTTCAGTTGCATTAATAACTCCATCCTTTTACCATCATGGCATCAAATGCACTGATGATATAAAATTCCTTTTGATATTTCAAATTAATTTCTGTCTAGCCGAAAAAATTAGCATAGACATACCAAGAATAGTTCTTTTAAAATCCATTAGTTCCAAAAGTTGAACCAATTCTTTTATTTTCAAAACGCGCACACAAGCACAATTTCAAGAAACTTCAAAATCTAGCATAGCTAGATGACTTGGAATATATTATTCTTCATCTTCCTTTATTGTATTAATTGCGACAATACTTAATCTCTCTAGCCCCTTCAATGCTAAGTCTACTGAAAATAACTCATTTTCAGTCTACACATCCCTATACCTTAGTATAGTCCATCAACTTACCACACATTATGAGTTCAGGAACTTTCTACCATAATATGAGTTTAAGAACTATCCCAAACAGACCATAGGCATCCATTCGCTGAGAAGTTCAAAAACATAGCATATCATTATGAGTCACGAACTTACCATAAGTATGAGTTTCAAGAACTCGCACATATCTTATCATTCTCTACCTATCAAGCATATATATGAGAAAAGATTCACCTTCTCGTCATATACATATTGATAGCACGACCAATTCCAATGATTATCACTGTAATAAACTGAGTGGTTGTTACACCAAATCACAAACCTCCGGTCCATAACAAAGGTTCATACAACTCAGCTATCACATAAGTGCTCAATTGAAATTTTACAACTTCTAACTTTCTCTTTACTTAATACGGATTTTCTTTAATTCGTATGATATCCTTTACAACTCAATCTGAGTTCTTCTTCCCGTACTACTTTATAGTACTATTCATTCATAGAATTAGCCATAAATTATTCATTGTTTAACAGATCATCTGTTACTACGATTCACTATGATCACGTGGTGATCTTCTACCTTAATCGTTTAACTCAACGATCTTCTTATCATTCTTTCTACGATTATAGCCTTAGGTACTTATACCTAAGGTTTATAACCTATTAGCTCTGATACCAACTTGTCATGCCCTAAAAATCGGTCTATCTTCAAACCCGGATTCCGTGCGTCACGAGTACATCATTCTTCCAAACATACATCATTATATGCTTAAATATAACAACATACATTCTCAATTCCCAGGTTCTAAAACCTTATAACCTCTTTCATTACAAATAATGTTAATTACATTATTCTTTACATCTTACACGAGTGACTTTTATCTGCCACCAAAGATACATAACCGTTCATTAAACTATTCTATAGTTTAATTACATTATTCTACATTACAAGTATTCGCTTAATCTTCACGCTCATTCATATAATGAATGACACTTCTTCTGGATACCGATCATCTCGATATTTATGGGATCCTTAAGTTCTGCGAACATCGTATGCTAAAAATGTTTTTCATTTAAAGCAAGTGTGAGCATTCAATTGCCCACCAAGTCATAGCAGTTGAACAAACAACTTTATGAATTTAAACATTATTTTAAGACTTCAATAACCGAACAAAGGTTATGAAGCAGCTTGAATAATAGGAATAATCTCGCTTCTTATTATTTTAAAACATCAGTCACATTCACTTTGAAATACTTTCATTCTCTACTCTCTTTCATACACATTCTGTCTGGCTAGAATTAATAGCACAGACTTAACAATAACAGTTCATGTAGAAACAGAACATTCTCTTATTAAACAGTTCAATCACAGAACAGTTCATCTCATAGAAACATCGAAGTGTTCACATTTTGGCACAAGGCCTCATACGTTCTACCACCTTGTACAAATATCACATATTTGCACATAGACAGAACTTCTCAAGTTCAACATCTGAAAAGTTTTAGAAACTAATATTCATTTAGAATATGAATGAAGTTAGGAAATTTGCCTTACACACAGCTACAGCTTACGCTGAACTGCTCATTCCAATCCCTATAAAAACACATAAGGAAATAACACGTACACCAATTAGTCATATACTTGACTTACGCATTGGTTCACTTAACTTTACTTCTTAGGGTTCGCTTTCTTGTAACCTAAGTTTACGCGGCAACTTTCATTACCGGTTTACGGCTTCATGACATATGGAGATGTCTTACTCAATACGTTTGTCATCTTTGATGATTTACATTCTTATCTTCTTCTTATAACTTCTCTAAGACTCAACACACATCGCGTCTCTGCTAGTAGTCCATATGGTACTCTGAGTGGTTTCCCACAAACAACCAACAAAGTAGCTCCCGTCTCGTCTACACTGCCATCACAGTAAGTTAGATCAGTTGCCAGTTTCGTATACACCTTCGCTCTCTGAAGGAATTGTTTAGCCCAACTCCCATATGTCAACCATCAAAGGTTACGATTGCATCGCAACCTAACTTATCTTAACATATCCGAACTATTAAACTATAATGTTTGTTAAGTCAATTTCTCATTCCTTATGGCTTTCTGGAAACTAAATGCTATACCTCAGGATTCATTATCGTCTAAGTTATACAGCGTTTTGTATACTCAGAACGATCATTCAAGTTAATCATTAATTTGGCTTCTTTATATTATGCGTACTTATCTTTAATTCAGCTTCTTCATCGTTCACGGTTTAATTATTGGTCTTCATTATCATACGGTCAAACCATACACAGGGTGTAGGTTCTGCCCGTTAAATATTTGTGTACACTCAACCTTCCCGTTGGTTAAAGTGTTTAACGCTTACATTTCATTCTAACATTCTCAATCCGAATCATGATCGGATTCCATTAATCTTATTACCATTCATTACGGCTTTCTTGATAATTCATGTCTTACTTACCTTCATTATCCATTACATGAACCCCATGTTCATTACTCTTTCTTAATGTTAAAGCCATACCGTTCATTGTATGCTAAGACTGATCGTTCATTGCAACTGCGTTACGTTTACGTTCTTTGCCTTTTAATCCCGTTTGATCTTTTCGTTCAACCTTCATTAAAGGTTTAATTCACTTGATTAAGTGTTACATTCGATGAACTATATGTTCATTATCTTTCAGTACACTTCCCCCAGGATTTAAGCAATTAAAATCTCATTCTTGGGCTTTTTGCCTGCACCGGCACCATGAGATCGGTTCCCTTCACAATGCTTTCTTTGCGGCACATCAAGCGCCATGGCATCACTCCCCTACACTATGACTCACGCTGTGGCACAACTTTTCAGTACTCAGCTCTCCCAGTCTAGTGCTACAGTGTCACCTTACAAGGCATGGCTGGCGCTGCGGCGCCAAGCCCTAATTCTTGAAAAAATATTCTAAGTCTTTAATCGTTCTGAGATGCTTACTTCTCGATCTCATAACTTCTTCGTTATAACTCAGAACGAGGTCGTTCCAAAGCCATTCTCTTCCTTATCTTATGTACTCCAATCCCCCTCAAATAGAACTTCATTCTGAATCCGTTAACATGCCATTTGATTGGCTTAATCTTCATCCTTCGTTCATTTTATGTTTTTTAACTTTCTTCGTTCGTTCATCCGTAATTCGGTCATCCAAACTAAGAATTAATTCATTCTAGAGTCCACAACTCACGTTCTCTATATTCTCTTACATTCTTATGAAACCCTACACCTTCGAGTTCATTTACACACTTTCTAATTCTCGTTCGTCTTTTACAAAATTTTTGCCATAACTTCGTTATAGCTAAGTTTTAATCCGTTCTTCATGAACGTTTCTACCATTCCTAACCAACCAATAAGCATGTAACTTATACGCGATGGTTTTAAACTTTTCCCTCAACAACAATTATACTACGATGATTTTAAATTTGTCCATCAACAACGTTCTTCGCGTTCTTCGCGTGTTCTTCGCGTTCTTTGTTTGTTCTTTATTTTTAATCTATATTTTGATTACGATTTCACTTTTTCTTGGAATTTGATGTTATAGAACACCATTCTTTACTTATTTCACCGAATCATTCATATGATTCATTCGGATCGCTCAAATTCATTACGAATCTTATACTTCCTTAAGTAATTTATAAAATAAACTTCTAATTCTTATTTCTTCATTTTCTCATGATTTCAACGATATGAAATCATTCCTATCATCCTTTACTTCTTATTCTCATTAAGCTATATTTCTAAACATATAAACTTAAAGAAAAACTAATTCAGAGGTTAGGTTTTTCGATACCTTTCTACTTTAATCTCCTTCCGTCGGACAAAGTTTGCTCACGAGTAAGCTTTTCCTCCTCCTTTTCCTCTTCTTTTTCATCCGAAATCTCTCTCTCTCTCTCTCTCTCTCTCAAATGTTGGAGGATTTTCAAAAATCCTAAATAAATGAAATAAGCTTCCTTTTTATAGATTTTCAAAGCTAGGGGCAAAATAGTCATTTTGCCCCTCTGGTTACTATTCACACCTCCTTATTATTCCATCTCCTTACTATTCACGAAGCTTCTCCTGGAAGATTTGTGGTTCTATCTTTCGGGATTCGTTCGACAGTTTTAAAAACTGCGATTCTCGGAATCCAAATATTTTTGGATATTTCTTCTTTCGTTTACAGTTCAACTTTTACATATTCTTCGGATCTCCGAAAAACTGAAAAACACTTTTCCACGCTAAGATTTTTCCTTCACGTTTTACCCTAACATAGTTAAACGAATGAAAAGTATATAACAGTACTTTTCGTCATTTTTATTTCGTCCGATTTCTGCACGTTTTTCGAGAAAAACTTTTATCGGCTTACTTAACTTTTCACGATATATTATCGTCAAATCTTTTGACAGAATGTCATTTCAATATACCGAACTCTCGAAAAGCCTTAGGTTATTCAAACCCTAACCCTTAGGGTTTCGTCGGATAAATAGTGCTTATTTCGTCCTTTTCCCCAGAAATATTTTGTTCCCAGAAAAATTTTATTTTCATATTAAAAATTCTTACTCGTTTAGTCTAGCTCATAGCCAGAATCCAATTTTTCAGGTTGTCATAAGGAATATAAAAACTAACAACCTTACGAAAACAATAAATTTTAGCATGATGAATAGTTAACCAGTCGATTCCTAAAATCACATCAAAGGAAAGTATCTTTAAAGAGATAAGATCAACAGATAATGCGATGGTGCCAACTTGACTCATGCAAGATTTATAAACTGTAGATGTAACGAAGGTTTCACCCAACGGAGTTTCAAAAGATAAGTCAAAGTCTAATTTCTCAGGGATCAAGTTCAAACGTTGAGCACAAGCAGGAGAAATAAAAGAATGGGTAGAACAGGTATCTAATAAGGTATAGACATCGCAAAAATTTATGATTAACTAACCCGTGATAACTTCTTTAAGGTTCCTCGTATTTTGAGAAGTCATGAAAAATGCTCTTCCCGAAACCACCAACTTTGTTTTTTTTGTATCCGCCTTTTGTGCCACCATCCCAGCTAGACTTGATTTCGCTATAGGACAAAATCGAGCTATGTGACCGTCTTTTTCATAACTAAAACATACCTTGGAAGGCTGTGAAGAGTATAGACTTGTGTGTCCCTCCTCTCCGCATCTGTAGCATCTAACTGGCGGTCTTTCTCCTCCCCTTGAATTTGTTGCTGGTGCTGGTGTTGTTGCCGATGTCTTCCCGTCATCGTTAAATCTTCTCTTCTTGAAATTTTCACTTGAATCATTCCTTCTATTATCTTGGACATGATTACCACCGAAGTGGTTACCATTTCTGGCATAATAATTTCCTCCATAATGGTTATCATTATTTCGATGACCGATGCCACCGTACGATTATTATCGTGTTGTTGGTCGTTACCTTTTGATTGGGCTGGCTCATTATCGCGCTCCAATAACTGAGCCCTATTCACAAGATCTGAATATAAACAAATTTTGTGAGAAATGAGGTAATGACGTATTTCATCTTTCAAACCTCGCAGAAACATTCGCGTCATTCGCTCCTCATTATCATCCAAATGGGATGCAAACCGAGATAACTTCGCAAACTTAGCCTCGTACTGTGACATGGTTATATTGTTTTGCTCTAGCTTGATGAATTCAACGTCCTTCATGTGACGAATACTTTCGGGAAAGTACTTGTCGTTGAACAATTTTTGGAACTTCTCCCAAGATATCTTGAGTGCGTCAGGCTGGGTACGTTTTACAGATTCCCACTAGTAATCTGCCTCTTCACGCAACATAAAGGTTGCGAAGGGAACCTTTTGCTCCTCTAAGCATTCCAAGACATCAAATATCTTGGTGATCTGCTTTATCCACGTCTCCGCCTTAAGTGGTTCTGGCTTTCCCAAAAACTCCGGCGGTCCAAGCTCCTTGAACTGCTTAGCGGTGACCAACCGTTAGTTACCAGTGTTTACACCTGCATTTTGAACAGGAGTCTCTCTCGTTTGGTTTTGCATAAATTCTAAAAAGTTCCTAATTCATCTTTAATCAACACAAACTTATTCATCATTAATATTATAACTCACAGTATTTAACAACCAGATCATTCTTATGAAAGAGGGGGCTTTCCGATAAGGATTTCTCCTTATCATAGTAGCATAATTAGGTGACCAAACCCCTTTCCTCGATGAACTTTCTAGACATCGTCAATATTGCAAATAATAATATGAATAACTTTATCGTCTCAATTATTGATTTAAAAATAAAAAATATTATGCAGATGATATTGTGACAATAATTGAATCAATAATATTAGAGATATTATGCAGCAATTACTATGACAATAATTGAGTATAACTGAGTGACTTCTCACATAAGCATCAATAATCAATATTGTGTGCTACTATGCAACCACACGTATTATTGTACTTTTATCACTGGGTATTTCAACAATTTAACGATAAAACTTTCACCGTTATTTTTATAAAAAGATATTTCTGTCATTTTCCAACTACAACAATACTTTCGTTGTGGGGTCCACCAATGATTTTGTCGTCGTACGAATATTCCCTGTTAAAACGAATATTCTCCGACCAAACGAATATTTTATGACAACTTGCATACTTTATAAAATTTATAAATACTACCCACAACTATAACATTATATCAAATCCACACCTTAATATTAAAAAAATATTTCGAGAAATTAAATCTTTATTCATAAAATTTGGGGTCTTACAGACATGATCATATTTTTTTGCTCCAACTTGATGAACTCTACCTCCTTCATGTGACGAATACTTTCGAAAAAGTACTTGTCGTTGAACAATTCTTAGAACTTCTCCCAAGACATCTTGAGTGCGGCAGGCTGATTACGTTTTACGGATTCCCACCAGTAATCTGCCTCTCCTCACAACATGAAGATGGCAAAGGGAACCTTTTGCTCCTCGGAGCATCCGAAGACATCAAACATCTTGGTGATCTGCTTTATCCAAGTCTCTGCTGTAAGTGGTTGTGGCTTTCCCAAAAACTTTGGTGCTCCCAGCTCCTTGAACTGCTTAGTGGTGGCCATCCGTGAGTTGACAGTGTTTCCACCGCATTTTACATGTGAGTCTCTCTACTTCGATGTTGCATGAATTGCAGAAAGCCTCTGAACATCTCATCGTTCATCATTTGGTCAGTGTTGTTGTTTACTTGAGGATTATTGCCTTCCTGATGCACGTTATTCTGGGTATTGATCAGCAGTGATTCAACGGTCTCATGTGCTCCATTGCTCATCTCAAAATTTTCAGATGTCATTCTCAAATACTGCCATAAAACAAGGGTTAATTACACAAATTAACATATCGCATGATCGACCCTATGCTCCGACTAACCCATTAAATACCAAATAAGCTTAGGTAGGACACACTAGCGAACGATTTACTCGTCTCTCCCCTCCTAGTTCTATTCCCCGATCTCCGCCAAAGACCATATCCCTAAGCTCTGATACCAACTGTGATGCCCCCAAAATAGGTCCACACAACCCATTCTGAGTCGCCAAATACATGGTACAGAAAATAACTACAACTTCATTATTACAATTATTGTGCAAAATACGACAACACATATACTGTGAGTTTTAATACAAATATTGTCTTCTAGACAATATCCAAACTTAAATAAAGTCCTCGTTACAATTATTGATACACTATTTTATAAAATAGTGAGGACTACTAAAAAAATTGTCTTGAACCATCACTCGATACCCCGACTAGTTCCCGCTATATTATCACCTCCTGAGAAGAAAAATGAAACAAAAAGGAAAATGATGAGCTCAACTAGCCCAGTAAAGAATATTATGACTAAGATAATGAAAAACAAATTATCGTTAGCCTTCAATAAATTAGATAAAAAATAATATACATCAAGTTTAGATCAATATTCGCAGCGAAAATAACAATTCATTAGAAGAGTTAAGTAGAAAATGAAGTCTAATATCTTCTATAATTTAAATGTCCATCATTAATATTTTATCCATGTGACATCTATCAATATAAATCTTAAACCAAATATTTATATTTACACTACGAGCAAAAGATATTCATTTGTATCCCCAGTTGGTCATGTTTTTCTCAACACCTGTCCATCTTTGCACTACGGGCCAAAGATATTCATCAGGTAATTATTCATTTTTGCACTACAGGCCAAAGATATTCATCAAGTAATCTTTTATCTTTGCACTACAGGCCAAAGATATTCATTTATATCACCATTTAGGACTGAGGATGATAAAAAAATATTTTAAAGAAAACGAATCCAATGAGATAAAAGGACAAAGATTAGGGACTCGTACATTAGTTTATCTAAGTTCAAAAATACTTCATAATAATCAATTGTGGAGCAAAATTCAAGAATAAAGATCAAAACATGGATACAATCAAATATAGTAACCATAATAGACAACTTGGACAAAGAAAAGAAAATTTAATTTTTCTATGAATAGTGTCGTATTCGTGAATAGTGCTGTATACGTGAATAGTAACTGTAAAACTCCAAATTTTACGAATAAAGATTTAATTTTCTCAAAATATTTTTTTGAATATTATGGTGTGGATTTGAGATAATGTTATAGTTATAGGTAGTATTAATAAATTTTGCAAAGTATACAAGTTGTTATAGAATATTCTTTTTGTCGGGGAATATCCGTACGACGGTAAAATTATTGATGGACCCCACAATAGAATTATTGTCGGATTAAGAAAACGACAAAAATATTTTTATGAAAATAACGGCGGAAGTTTTACTGTTAAAACTGTTGAACTACTCGCTAGTAAAAGAACAGTAATACGCGTGGTTGCATAGTAGACATTAGTATTGATTATTGATGCTTACGTGAAAAGTCACTCAGCTTTTGTTCAATATTGCTTTCAAAGAATTGTTGCATAGTATCTCACGTTATTTGATTCAATTATTGTCAATATTTTATATATTATTAAATCAATAATTGAGGCGACAAAGTTATTAATATAATTATTTGCAATATTAACGATGTCTAGAAGTTACATCAAGAGGTTTGGTCACCTAATTGCGGCGCTATGATAAGGAGAAATCCTTATTGAAAAGCCCCTCTTTCCTAGAAACGACACGGTCGATTAATATTGTGAATTATAATAATGATGATAAATATCGTTAAATATATTGAGGTGTCTTTTTATGAAGTCATGAAGAAGTATATATATATATATATATATATATATATATATATATATATATATATATATATATATATATATTGTTTCATTAGTATTATTAATGTAATAAAATGTAAAAGCTTTTTATATAAAAAATGTAATACTTTTATAAAGTTATTTGTTTTATTAGATAATAATTAGAATATAATATATTTTATTATGCATAATGTTTTGCATAGTAAAATCTTTTATATAAAATGAATACTTTTATAAAGTTATTTGTGTTATTAGACAATAATTAGAATATAATATATTTTATTATGCATAGTGTTTGTATAGTACTTGCATAGTGTTTGCATAGTAAAATCTTTTTATATAAAATGTAATACTTTTATAAAGTTAATTATTTTATTATATTTTAAATAAAATATATATATATATTATATTTTATTGCATAGTATCCTTTCTATTTTCCTATAAATAGGATGCTTAGTTAGAATTGAAATCACACCGTAAATTGGAGAATTCTCTTCTATAATCTTGAGCGTATTTCTTTAGAGTTTTAAGAAGTTATGAGTTTAGTGCAAGTTTTCTTCAAGTATATCCCCCCCTACTGCAGTTTTGAGTACTCTTCTTTATAAGGTAAGGGGTATTATTTCTTTCGTATTCATGAAGAGAACTTCTATTATTCCATTCCTTATTATTCTATTGGAATAACCTGTATATGCGAAGTACCGCATACATGGTGAAATTCTTACATTATTCCATTCTTTATTATTATGTTGGAATAACATACATGTGAAATACCGCATACATGGTGAAATTCTTCTATTATTCCATTCTTTATCATTCATTGGAATAACACATCTCGTGCGTTACGCATGACCGGTTCCATTATTTATTATTCTGTTGGAATAACTCGTTCTGCATCTTGATTCTATCGCATGCATGGTGAATTCGTTGTTATTCCATTCTTTATTATTCGCCGGAATATCACATGCGTGCGTTTACGCATGCATGACGGTTCCATTATTTATTATTCATTGGGAATAACGTATGCGTGTGATCTATCGCATGCATGGTGAATCCTTACATTATTCTATTCTTTATTATTACATTGGAATAACTCGTGCGTGTGGATTACCACATGCATGGTGAATGATCCTTTGTATTCATTTTTTATTAAATTATTCATAGTGTTTGCATAGTACCTGCATAGTATTTGTATAGTAAAATCTTTTTATATAAAACAGAATACTTTTTTGAAGTTAATTGTTTTATTAGATTTTAAATAAAATATATAAATATATAAATATATATATATATATATATATTATATTTTATTGCATAGTATCCTTTCTATTTTCCTATAAATAGGATGCTTAGTTAGAATTGAAATCACACCAGAAATTCAGATAATTCTCTTCTATAATCTTGAGCGTATTTCTTTAGAGTTTTAAGAAGCTTTGAGCGTTGTGCAAGTTTTCTTCAAGTATATCCCCGCCTTACCCGTCGGAGTACTCTTCTTTATAAGGTAAGGGATATTATTTCTTTCGTATTCATGAAGAGAACTTCTGTTATTCCATTCCTTATTATTCTGTTGGAATAACCTGTATATGCGAAGTACCTCATACATGGTGAAAGTCTTCTGTTATTCCATTCTTTATTATTATGTCTATGCGAAGTACCGCATACATGGTGAAATTCTTCTATTATTCCATTCTTTATCATTCTGTTAGAATATCTTGTTTGTGCGTTTACGCATGACCTAGTTCCATTATTTATTATTCTTTTGGAATAACATGTATGTGCGGTCTATCGCATGCATGGTGAATTCTGTTGTTATTCCATTCTTTATTATTCTGTCAGAATATCATTTATGAAAAAAATAACATCTCTTACCATCCCTTACCTCAAAAAAATAGCACTTCTGACTAGAATATTGGATATAATACTGAAGGAAGCTTGCACTGTATAGTAACACTCAAGATATCTAAATACTCACAAAAATACGCTCGATATTATAGAGAGAAACTTTTGATTCTGATGTAATTTTCAATTCTAATATAAGTACCCTATTTATAGGAAAATGCTTAGAACACCAAAGCAGAAAACTTAATAAAATAATATTTTATAAAAAAAATCACGCCCACCCTTGACCAAATTCATCAGCAAACCAGTGGGGCCCACCAACACAAAAAACGTTTTTCTTTTAAAAAAAATTATAACTCCAAAAATCAGTTATTCTGAAACTTCAATAATTCATAATAAATAGCCTTTTATCAGAAAAATATGAATCTTATGTCCATTTCATAGGAAATTTAATTCTTTACAACTCTGTAGAAGAAAGTTTTTCCAAATTCTAAACGAAAAATGACTGAAATCCACATACGGTTGATTTTTAACACCTCCATTCCGACAAAATACTGATAAAATACCTCAACATTAATTCCTTCATTTATATCCACATAAAATAAATATTTTTTTGTCATATAAATTAATAATTAATTATTCACAAATAATATTACAGAACTATAATATGGACAACCGGGTCTTTCCCAAGAAAGAAGGGGCTTTCCGATAAGGATTTCTCCTTATTTGCGCGCAATTAGGTGACCAAACCCATTTCCTAGATAGAACTTCCTTAGACATTGCCAATAATGTTATCTAATAATATTATTCAAATAATATGAATTATTGATCTGATAATTTGAAATATTGTGCAATGACAATTATTGAATCAACAATATAAAATATCAACGTAGCAATTATTGAATCAATAAAATAAAATATTGAATAGTAATTACTGTAACAACTATTGAGTAGTGACTTCTTACGTAAGAATCAATATTAGAATTATTGTGCAATACTGTGTGCTACTGTGCAACAACGCGTATTACTTTATTTTACCCACCGGGTATTCCAACAGATTTTACTTGTGGAATTCTGTAGATTATTATTATTATTAAAAAACTCATTCGTGTCTTTTTACAGATCCCATAGCTTTTTCCGTTATGGGGCCCACAAATGGTTGCATCGTCGTACAAATATTCCTCGACAACAAAAATATTCCACGACTAAACGAATATTCCCCGACAACAATGAATATTTTATAACCACTTGATTATTTAAACTATTTGCGTATTTTACCCATAACTAACTACATTAATCGTATCAACCCCTTACTATTTCAAAATAATAAATAGAGGAAATTCTATTTTATTCAAAAAAAAAAATTGGGGTCTTACACTTAGTCCTTGTACATCATGTTCTTTTGAAGGACTTTACAAAGTTATTTTATTTATGTAGGATCAACCTAACATATTTGATCATTTCAATCAAAGTCCTTGTACATATTTTCCTATTGTCTAATCAAGGACTTTACAGCTTATTTCAATGCAGACATATTTGCATATTCATTCATTAAGATCATAATCAAATCTTATATAAATAGGAATATCATTCACATGCTTATTCCTAATAGTTTTAATAGTAAATCAGTATGGACCGTTACTTTTTAATAGTAAATCAATATGGACCGTCCGTTTAAAAGTAAATCAATATGGATCGTTCATGAATTAGTTACTATTTAGTCCATTCTCCTATAAATAGAAGCTCATTCATTTATTATTTCTTACAAATTCACTGAAACTCTAAAGAGGGAAACTATAGAGAGAAAGAAGAAGAGTATTCTGCTACTTCATTATGGCAGTATCTAATCTTCTACTAAGGTAAGGGGTATTATTCTTTCGTATTCGTAAAGAATGTTAGTTTCTTTCAATACTCATAAGGGTTGGCATTCTATTCTTTATTAATCTGCGGGAGCAACCTATCTACGCGGACTACCGCATAGATGGTGAATGACCCTTCGTATTCATTCTTTATTAAATTATAAAAATGATCTGTCTATGTGAATTACCGCATGACGGGTGAAAATTCATTTGCAGTTTTGTATATTATTTTATACTCGTATGAGATGTCATTTCTTTTGTACTCATCAAGGGATATCGTCTTCTTTCGTATTTCTCAAATTATGGTACAAATTTATTATTTGTTTCCATAACCTTATTATTAAATAGTGAAAACCCTTGAAATTAGTGGAATATTCTTAATAGTTTGTGCTTTATCTAGTATTTCCACTATTGGTTTGAACTTTCTTATTAAATGGCGGGATACTATTTGTGTCGGGGTACTATTCACTCAGGTACTATTTATTAGGGGTACTATTTATATGGGTACTTTTCACTCGGGAAACTATTCATGGGGTACTATTTATTTGGGTAATATTCACCCGAAAAATTAATTTTTTTATGTCCAAATTATTTTTGATACATGAATATTAATCTTGAATTTTACTCCACAAAACAGTTATCATTTTGACAATTTGGTCATTTTTAAACTCTGAATAAATTAAAAATCTTTAATATTTATCCTTAATCTCACTTGATTGAATCTTTTATCATTGTCATCATCCTCATGTTTATATTGTGATGAAAGTCATCTTTGTCCCGTAGTGCATAGATGGACTGTTGATTGGTATGATTATGACTATGTATCGGTATAATCATAACCTGTAATGTTATGATGTGGTAAAAGTCATCATTAGCCCGTAGTGCATGGATAATTCGTGGATGTGATACTAATGAATATCATTGGCCCGTAGTGCATAGATAATTCAGTAATGTGAATTATTTATTAAGCTGAGTCTCAACGATAAAATTGATGATAAACTTTTAAATCATAGAAGATAGTATATATCATGCTCTACTTGACTCTTCTAATGGATTATTTTTCCGATGCAGTTAAACTTGTTATCTATTGTATTCTATCAGTTTAACACTGTTGAAGGCTAACGATAATTTATTCTGCATTATCTTTGTCATAATATTCTTTACTGGGCTAGTTGAGCTCATCCTTTGATTTCATTGTTCTCTTCAGGAAATGAGAATATAGCTGGGACTAGTCGGGGAACGGAGTGATGGTCTGAGATGGTCGCTATAGTAGACCTCACTATTTCATAAAATAGTGTGATAATAACTGTAATAAGGACTCCATTTGAGTTTGGATATTGTCTACGAGACAATATTCGTGTTTAAACTCTCAGCTTATGTATTGTCGTATTTTTCACGATAGTTGTATACTTAAGTTTGTATTTGAATTTTGTACCATGTATCTGGCAACTCAGAATGGGTTGTGTATACCTATTTTAGGGGCGTCACATCATTGAATCAAAGAAACTTAAGGTCAGTAATATAACTTTTAAATTCTTACATTCATGACTACAAAAAGATGCATTTGCATTTTAGGGAAACCGCATTAGTCATTATTGGTTACCTGTATACGTTGACAAAGTTAACAACAGTATATATGCCTTCCATTATTCCGAATTATAGAAACTAAATGATTATACATACTAACTACACCCTTAAATTGTGTTGTAGGTTGAAACATCAAGCCTAGTAATTTTCACTGTTTACGATGTCACCAAACAGTTTATTGTGGACATGGAACAAAGGACGTGCACATGCCATAAATTTCAAAGATTAACGAGATGCCTCGGTCACATATGTTGTCTTTGTTATCAAAGACAAAAGGAACTTGAGTTATTATGAATTTTGCTCAAAAACAACTTTGGTAGACACATATTCAACTTCCATCCTACCATTAGATGACAAAGAGAATTGCGATGTGCCAGATAAAATAAGAAAAATATGTGTAAAACCACCAAATACAAGAAGACCAGCGGGAAGACCAAAGATATAGAGGTATAAGCATGGATCTGAAAATAAAATTCAAAATAAATGCAGCAGATGCCAAGACAAAGGATACAACAGGGAAACATGCAAAAATCCACCAATTTTACGACCAAAAAAGGTATGATATAGTACATCAGCAAAAAAAAGTGTAAATAAAAAAACTCCTTGATGTTTACTGTGAATAATCAATAACCAGACATATGGTAACCCTTTTATTGATGTAAGGTAACCGATTTTGTGTTGCACAATATTGAATAATATTTTGCATTTTTTTCTTCTTACAATAAGTAAGAGAAAAACCACACGACCACTTTCTTATTCTATCTTGGTTTAACAAGATAGAGAAAATAAATACATGTGAGAATTGGTTAACTATTTTGAATTTTTTTATAGCTATTTGGTTACCCACAAAAACTAAAATGGTTACCTTTGAATGCAAGTTTGGCTACCAACTGCACCATATTAAAAATAAATTTATTTTTAAAAGGTTATTTATAACTAAGCAACAGATACATAAATTGGGACTCTTACATGACATTTCGGATACCATCCACACTTTCTGATAAAAGAAATAAATTAATCTTACATACATTACCATCACTATAAAATTGATCATTTGGGATACAATTTATTGGTCACTACGTATTCGACCATTGGTCACCTGGTTATTGTGTTGTCTACTTTGGGTATATTATACATGGGAACTTCGACATCCATAATTGGATACTTAAAAAGTTAAATTCAGAAAACATTATAAATTGGATAATTAATAATGGAATTCCTCAATATGTTCAATGTGTTAAAATAACCAAAAGGTAAATAGTAACCAAAGTGATGAAGTTTTGTGTAATACCCGAAAAAAATATATATTAAATAATAAAAATTATTTTATTTTAAAACGTATTAATTGGACTGTCATTTATTTGGGTCAAACTAGTTATTTAATTTATGTGGGATAATTAATATTAATAAATGATGGATAAATTAAATTGGTAAAATTGGGTTTTTAACTAAGCAGGTCTAATTTATAATTGTGTAATTTTAAAATCCTATTAAAATTTGAAGAATTAAAAAAAATATTATAATAATTAATAAAATCTATTTTAAGTGAATAAATAACTAACCTAATTATGCTTTATTAAGTCTGATGAGACAATCGTGGGAATAAAACTGAAAAGAAAGGAGGTGGCGACAAAAGAGAACAGAAAAGAAGAAACAAAAGCAGGTGTCTTTCATTCTCTTCTTTTTTTGTATATCATTAGTTGTTGGCTCATGGATATGCAATTCTTGAACATGAGTGATGTATATGTTCAGAGTAAAACATGCACTAAACAGTAAAGGATTATAAGGTTTTGATATGTATTAAAGGCAAAGTTCTGATTGGTAATAATAATAATAATAATAATAATAATAATAATAACAATAATAATAATAATAATAAAGAATTCGTGTTTCATGATCAAGATATATATATATATATATATATATATATATATATATATATATCAAGTGCTTGCAGAGCTTATTAATGTTTATAAGTATTTTATTATTATTATTATTATTATTATTATTAGCGTAAGTAAATGTATGTGTATATATATAATGTTTTAATAGGTATTAAGTCATGTAATGAAATTTACAAATCGGAATTTATAAATTAAATTGAAGTTACGTATATTAATTTAAATTAATTAATTTTATCAATATAGTTATAAAAGTTCTTAATAATAAATTTAATAGTATTATGTTATTAATGATTGGATTATAATAAAATCTTATTAAATTATTTAGATTGAACGGAGAGAGTCTAAAACGAGTCAAATTTGGAGTATAAATTTTGGGTATTACATTGCTTAATCCAGGTACAGATTTTGTACTCTTTTAGCGAGACTCTTTTGTTTTTAATTTGTTCATTTCGTTATTCGTTTCAAAATTTTGTATTGCTTCTCATAATTATTCCTTGTCAATTTATTGTGATAATTTGTTTGGCGTTGTATTAGAACTCATGTTTGTACTCTTTAGACTAGTGTATCATGTCTAAATTATATTTTGATATTTATAGTGATGTACATGTTAGTATTTTTGGAGGCTTGTGTTGATGATTCGTTCGATTTAACATGTACACATTAGAACCCTTTTGTGTTGATATTGTGTCGCATGTGTTGTGACATTATATTTTTGTTAGAATACCATAGGGTATACCTGAGCTATAACCACCTGTGGGGGTACCACATGCATGTCCTCTTGGCACCGAGGCATGACACCTTCTGTGGCGGTGTGATCAGTCCACGGCGTCTCTATTTTGTGCTCCGGTGGGAGTTGGCCATTTGGTGTTTTGTTGTAGGAGGCGTATGGGTCGACCCTAGTTTTCTGTTCTATTCTGTTCTGCGGAGTGGTGATGTTTGTGCCAAACACGCCTTCCAATTTTGCATGCATCTGGATTGTGCAGTCCGATGTGTGATTGCCTATGTGGCATTATTTGATTTTCCTGTGTGGCAAGGTATATTACTATTTATTTTGAGCTCAGTATGAAATAACACCCAGCCATTTGATTCAGCCTATCATTTCGTTGTGTTAGTTTTGTTCGTACAGTTCAATTCATTTAATTGTGTTAGTTATTTCGTTTCATCATTCTTTTATTCTATATCCGTACTGGGCATTTGGCTCATGCTGTGTTTTTCTTCCGGAAGGTAATCAGGGAGATAAAGGGCAAGTGTGATGAGAGCTCCCTTCATTCCAATGGTTTAAAAATATTCTGTTTAGGCTTGATATGTCAGTTTATTTGGAATTGTAATAATTATTTTAGATTGTGGTTTGAGCCAGTGTGACATTTATTATGGTTTATCTTATGACATTTAATTATTATGAGATTATTCTTTTGTGGTTTAGAGTCTTATGATATTCGTTAGTTCTGTTGAGTTTTGCGTAACCTCTCTTTCTATTTTGGAAAGGGGATGTTACATTTTGTCACTCACTAATACGCATTTGGTTACCTCTAAAGAAAAGAGTCCAAAAACCCCAATAAACTAACAACAAATATCAAACTACTGGTAATATAAACAAAGACATAATTCCATTATCAGAAAATTCAATAAACAGTTAAAAGTCAATAACAATAACAAATGGTTACGAATATCCAAAAAAAACCAAGATAAAAAAAACTTTATAAGGAGAAGACATTGACAACCAAACTATTCATCTGGGACAAATATGCCTGGATATTCTGGATCAGAATCGTATTCCCTTACTTGCTTGTTCCTAGCATGCATGAAAAGGTTAACGCATAATTACTTCCAGTATTGCATAATGGGGAATGGATTAGGCATTTCAGCAAACTTTTGGTGAAGAAAATGTTCAGCAAAACAAACTGTGAACATACCGCAATCACTGCAAAAACAAACAAAATAGAAAACAAATCAAACCAAACATCATATACTAGATGAAAAAATTAAAGAAATGAAAACAATATTAACCTTGCCCTTCAATTTGTTCAGGTACCCCCTCTACAAATTCAAGTTCAATGATATCATGTTCTTCCTTATGACGATATGGTTCACTATATAAATCAATATCTGACCTACCCTTCCAAAAACCACACTTAGACAAGATTATGTGTAGAATAAAAATGTAAGGCTCACAAACATCCATAATATTTGTTCACACGACTGTCATGTTTAGTTGAAGAGAATTGTAAACTACTAGAAGTCTACGATGCACATCGAAGATCAACAAAAATCAATGATCTGGAACTATCATGTGAATGGGAAACAAATCATAATCAACAGCAACCTACGGTGTGTTCACATCCATCAAAAATTCACAAATGTATTCAGTGAAATCACTCTCCCCCGACAATAGAGTCATATATGTATTTTTAAGATAATATTCACCATATAAAGCAGACAACTTCACATGAAACCAATAATCTATACTAGTGACCCTGATTTGAATATTGGTAGAGTGCCTAGCTAGCCAATTTCCAAAAGTAGTATAAGCAAATGTTGATATGCTGAACCAAAAAACAAACCAAAATCTATAAGATGTAAACAATTATCAAAAATTAAAACTTTCTGATAAAGGTAATCAAAACTGTCAAAACTAGTGAGCAAAACAATTAAATAAGGTAACCATAACCAACACAACAGAATTTCAAAAATAAATAAACTAACATCATCGTCAAGCCACTTTCCAGGAGTCTTTAACTTGTAGAACCACATTTTAGATGAGATTGGGACAGACCCAAATCTGAATGCAGGTTCAATCTTATCATTATCTCCAGAGAATTTTTCACTCCTTCAATATAAAAACATATTGGTAAAAGAGAACAAATGATTTTTATTTTTTTTAAAAGCTATATTATTGTTAAACTACAAATAACATACCTTTTTCCTGTTATTTATGTCATTCTTAAACCATTGATCAAATAATACATCTTCAAATTTGGATGGCATACCCATGCAAATATTGGGGAATGCAGAAAGACCTTTGTGTATTTATCTAGGAACCACAACAGAAGACGATGAATCAGCAGAACCAAACTTCGTTCTATATGGACTCCTCAAAACAGCCCTCTTCGCAGAAGCACGAAAAGGTCTACCACAGGGTTTAGAAGCACTTTTCTCCACTTCAACACAATGAACTATATCCTAGGTAGTTAAAACCATTTCATCAAGTACCGACTTGTTTGCTGCTTCGATTTTACCCCCTTTAACAATTGACAAAATAGGTCACAAAAACAATTATAATTTCAACTACAAAATCCAAACTGATTGAGCAGTAACATAAATACTATAAGGAAGTAACCAATAATATTTATGAAGGTAACTAATATTGAAAAAAAAACACGAACCTCGGTAAGGGTAAAAACAACAAGCTCTTTTCCAGAAGTCTGGCTTAAAATATCAAAAGTTGGTATATCATTATTCTTGCCAATATGTAAAAATAAAAAACATTAATTGATCAATAAAACACAAACATATAACACACAAAAAACAAATAAATACGTTTAACCTTGTCATCATCCCCATCAATGTGAACCCCAATAGGGGTAAAAACAACAATTTCTTTCCCATAAGTGTGGCTTAAATTATCAAAAGTTGGGTTCTCATTGTTATTGTCAATCTGTAAAAATAAAAAATAGTAAATAATCAATAAAACAAAAACATATAACACACAAAAAACAAACATATATGTTTAACATTTTCATCATCTTTATCACTGTGAACCCCACCCATACCACCAACATCATCATCAGTTTTTCCATCAAATTGGTTTGCAGCATCCGAACCTTTGCCTACAACATCGGACTCATCAGATGTAACATCATCATTTAACTCATTACCATTACCAGTATCATCATCATCTATTAGGAATATACATAATAATGTTATTCCTATTCATATATGATTTGATTATGATATAAATGAATGAATATGAAAGTATGCTTGCATTAAGAAAAGCTATAAAGTCCTTTGATAGATAATAGGAATATATGTACAAGGACTTAGAATGAATTGATCAAATATGTTAGGTTGATCCTACATAAGCAAAACAGCTCTGTAAAGTCCTTTAAAAGAAATGATGTACAAGGACTATAAATGTAGAAAGATCAAGCTTGTTAGGTTGATCTTATAATGTAATAGTTAGGCATGTCTGATCGTCGAACACTGCACTAGCATCGTAGTCTGCTAAGAGAGTCAAGGAAAACTCGAGAACTATCAAGGCAAAATCGTAGTCTGCAAGATAGTAGATCTCGGAGTTCGTAGTCTGCCAGGAGAGACGAGAAAGGATCGTAGTATGTCGAGAAGTACTTTCTCAGAGCCGTAGTATGTTGAGGAAGTCATGTTCAGAATCATAGAGACAGCCTGTCTAAGAACCGACCGAGCATCTGCCAGAGCCAAGTCAAGAATCGTAGGCCATACTTGAAATAGTAGAGTCTAATAATCATAAAAAAGGCAGAGATCGTAGTCGAGCCAGATCAGACAAGGAAAACAAGCATAAAGACATAAATCGTAGTCTGTTAAGATTTGATCTCGGAGTTGTAGTGTCTGCAAAACCAAAGCTTAATCGTAGTCTGCAAAACTAAGGCTTAAACAGAAATGCTCACAACGCCAAGGCAGAATCGTAGAGTTAACACGATTCTTAACAAATGAGCACTCCCAGAATATCCAAAGTATGAAGCCTCTGGTCTGAGTTGCAAAGATCCATTCCACCTAAAGAAAACCAGAGAGCACTCAACGAATGGCATGCAAGCTAACAGAAGATCTAAGCACCAACCCAATCAACATCCAGATTAAGTTGTGAAGCCATTCAAGATGAAGTCCTCCACAAGTCTATCAGAAGAAGACTTCAGTAAAAGTGACTGACTAATGAAAGTCAGCAAGTGCAGTAGCTGTCAAGAGAAAAGAAGACAACGATCTTGGGATTAACCAGAATCGTAGTGTTTTCCAAACAAAGCATGAATTGATGCAGGTTACACAGAGATACTGGCCAACCTATATAGAACAGACAAAGAAGATGAAGCATGGGTCAGACCATTGATGATATATGAACGGGGGATCACAAGGATAAAGAGACTGAGCATGACAAATTTGATAAGTCTTAAAGTTAAGGAGGGCCAGAGTAATCAGATAAGTTGTCAGTTCCTGAGATCAGGCAAACTGTAATATTGAAGTATTGCACAAGTAAAGGAAGAGGTGTTCTACATTGAAGATCCAATGAACACTCCTCAAAATCATAGTGTTGTCTCAACCAGTCAATGAACAACATTCAACAAGACACACTACGATCAGGTCTAAGAACATCTGCATCAGAATCGTAGAGTTCGATCATCTGAAGATTGAAGCATTGGCAACGGTTTAATCTGAAGACTGATATTCGAACGTTGCTAATTTGAGAGCATCGATGCAGAAGGACAATTTATGATGTTCTGATCGAGAAGTCAGAAAGAATAAATAAAAGTGACTACTAGTCTGACACAGAAAGGTGACATTTCTGAGGCTGTAGGTAAGGTAGTAGACTGATGTGTCAGTAAAGTCATAAATGAGATGTCTCGTCACATCAAGCAGTCTGCACCAAATAACTCAAGATCTGCGAAGTAATTCAAATAGCTTTCAACGGCTATATTCCAACGGGAAGATTATGAAGGAGTATATATCAGCTAGAGCTTCAAAGATCAAAGTGTTGCTGAATTGAAGAATCATTGAGTTGTTGGAATGCTATATTGTTGACTCTACGAGTTCCACCAGAGCTGAACAGAATAAGTCTCAGTGGTAGTGAGACTACGAAGGTGGAAGTGAAGCAGATTTGAAGAAGGACTCAAATAGACTAAAGCTTCACTTAACAAGGATGAGAATCCCACTGAAGATGGTAGCTAAGCTGAGAGCCAAGAAGGCCAAGAAGATAGGATTCAGAAAAGTGGCAGAGCATAAAGAAGATCTAGAGAGCCACTTTACGAATCACCATGAACCAAAAGCTGAAACAGAACAGATGCAAAACCATGTCTGCAAACCATTCAAGAAAGGTTCAGGGAATGCTAAGTGCCAGACGAAGTCTACCAAAAGCTCAAAGACTTAGCAAACCTAAGTGGTGATGGTGCACAACTAACCTAAGATGAAGATGAGATGAACAGTATGAAGATCAATTGCACCAGAGAAGAGGTGGTCCAGACTCTATGAAGAATGCAAAGAGGACTATGTCAAGCTGCTAAGTACAAAAGATGTTCAAGCTTCAAGACATCTTAGCAGCAAAGCACCAACAACAACTACAACAACAACAAGCAGCCAGGGCCTGAGGGGTCCTTGTCCAGAGGGACTAAATGAACCAAGCCTGCTGAGCTTGAAGAGTTCTTAGTGAACTAAAGTTCCAAGGCTGCTAGCCTTGAAGGAATCTTAGTGATTCAAGGTGCTGACCTTCCTTAGTGGAATTCCTGCTTGTTGAAGCAGAAGAGTGGATTAGGAGCTTGAGTCTCTGAACCACTTAAAATCCCTTATGTCTTTTACATTCAATCATTTACTTTCTATCATTTACATTATGTACCTAACTGTTATAAATGCTATGTATGTATTAACTGCTTACAACTAAACTAACTTCACGAACAATGTATAAATGTTTATGAACATATCAATGAAGGGGATCTTTTAATTATTCTGCTATATTTAAAATGATTCTTATGTTTGTCATATTTTAATTCATTAGCAATACAAAATAAATAGGAAAATTATTATGTGCCTACTGGGAACTAACATCATCATCCAACTCATTACCTTCTGAACCAGCATCATCATCATCATCAACATCACCTTCATTCCCACCTCATCATCATCATCATTGAATACAGCCCTCCGATATATCTTCCCAATACTAGAACGGGTCACAACCTCATCTCCAAAAAAATTTTCCACCAACTGATTTTCCATTTCCTTAAATGCAGAAATATATATCCTCATTTCCTTGCTAACTCAAACCAGAAATTAAACAAAATGTTGGCAATCTGAATCTGACCCTTTTTCTCATTAAACAAAAATCACATCTCCCTATTGTCCCTTTGATAAACTTCTTTCACCAAAGCCTGATGGATTATTTATGAAAACATTTGGGGCTCCCCAACATCTAAAAAGTTCACAAGTCAATTTAAACTTTACCAACTGATCTTCCGTAAATTTATTCTTAACGACACTGGGCACTTCCATGTCAGACCAATAAATGATTTTTGCAATGAAATTGCGATGGCGCTCCTGGTAATATAGATCCCAAATCTGCAAATACAATACATTATAATAGAAAAACAAGCAATATACTCACAATCTCAAATTAAACCAAAGTAATCAAACACATTAAAGTAGAAAACCAAATCGAAACTGCATTACTAAAAAACAATAATGAGTATTTGCATTAATATTATGTACACATTAACCTAATCAGAATCGAACAGTCATCACACTACAACTCTAGAGTAACAAAACTCATTTCAACAACTATACAATCAGCAGTATCCAAATATATTAGCATTAGTAACCAAACACAATCAGTGTGTTACCAAAACCAATTTAATCAATCTCTGTATTGTCAAAAAGTATCTAGTAACCAAATCAAAATATAATAGTAACCAAACCACCACTTGGAGAGTACATAACCATTTTAAAAAATACACATTAATCAGTGACCAAATAGGACAACACCAGTTACCAATACAAATTCACAAGTAGCCAAAAACAATTAATGATTCCAAATTCTTAAAAACAATTAAAATAGCACACCTTAAGATGTTTTTGGCGGGGAATAATATTTCGGCTATAAGCATCATCTTCAGTCTCATTCCCAACTTTGTTTGGCTTAGCTTCAAAATCAGACTCCAAATCCAGCAATTTCTTAGGCTTCTTAGAAACCTGTCTCCCCAATTTTTTATCCTTAACAAGGGATTTGACCACTACATTCTTCCCCTGCTTTGGGGACTTTACCACACTAGCCTTCACCGTCACATATTTCTTCACATTCTTAACATAATCATCATCCCTAATTCTTTTCCTCTTCCCATCATTCTTCTTATCAACCATTCCCCCAACATTCTTCCTCGTAGAAACCATCCTATACAAAATCGAAAGAAATCACAAACGGCGACAACCAGTAAAAAAGCATACCACCGACGGCGACAAACAAGAAATAAGAAGATGGAACGGCAACGCCCACAAACAAGCCAAACAAAGCACCGAGGTATGGAATATTACTACCAGAGGCGACACACTGAACTAAGAAGAAAAGAAATTTTGTTACAAAGTTTCCAAATTATAAAATAAGGGTTTTCACTTGAAAGAGAGAGAAACGGCAAATGGGATAGACATGCAATTCAAATTATAACACATTATGCACAAAAATCGGGAACGGTTATATTTGAAAAACTGATTTGCCACATCAGCATCTCATTAAAACACACAACTAAATTAAAGGAAAACCAAATGCACTAATTGTGTAAATAAAATATTTAAAATGTATTAATTCTGTAAATATTTTCGAAATGCACTTTTGTTGTAATTATTTTAAAATTTGTAATAAGAAGTGTAAATATCCCTAATTCCAATTGTCAGTCCAAACATACGGGCCTTTTTTCTTGGGGTTAAAGTCTAGACTTATTTGTGGGGTTAAATACACTTTTTTCCACTCTATTGGAGGTCGATTTACAAATGCATCATCGAACTGATTTTTTTTACGGTCAACTCATTGAACTATATATTATTACAAAAAGTGATTTTACCGTTTATGTCTGTTAACCATGTAACAGAAAAATGACGTGGCAGTACAGATAGGAGAGAGAAACTTGGTTGAATAACGAATTAAATTAAATCATACTCAATTCTATAACAAATAGTTAAACAAAATATAAATCAAATTAATATACATAACAAATAATTAAATTAAATTAATTAATTAATAATAAAATAAATTAATGAATAATTTTTACAAATGTATTTATATAAATTAATGAATTCATATTTTTTTAATTTTTAAATATTTTAATTTCATTTTAAAAATATAAAATTATTATTATTATTATTATTATTATTATTATTATTATTATTATTATTATTATTATTATTATTATTATTATTACCATCTTCCTTTTTCCAGATAAAAGAAAGAAAGAAAAAAAAACTTCATCTTCCTCACATATCTCCATCGGCCGCCACCCACCATCATCCATAACCACCACCATCAACGTACAACCCAAACATCTACACAATAAATTCTTTTTTTTTAACCTGATGAAAAAAGCAAAACAGTAGGCGACATTAACCTGATGAAAAAAGCAAAGCAAAGCAAAGCAGTAGGTGGGTATGGTGAGAGGGATCAGATCGGAGGTGCATGAGAGAAAATAAGAATTGATTAATTAGGGATTTGAGATTGAGGATTTATATAGCTTACAAACTGCACAAAATTGAGATTTTTATGGCTTACAAATTTGTTCAATTAGATTTGGGATTTATGTGGCGCTAAACATATATTTTGGTTTTAGCGTTGAATTAGAGAAATATTCCTTATCAATTTTTGGGAGGGGAGGATAGGCGGTGAAGGAGAATAGAAAGGGGGAAGAAACAGAGGAGAAATGGCGATGATGGAGAAGAGAAAGGGGGAAGAAACAGAGAATAAATGGTCTCTTTTTTTTATTTGTTCTTTTTCTTTTCTTTTTGTTATGTGTTCTTTTAAAGATTTTCATAATATAAATAATAATCATATTAATTTTCAAAAATAAAAATAAAAATAATTTTCAAAATTTTAGTTATATTTTTGAAATTTGAATTTATTTTTATGAATTTTAATTTTTAATTTGTGCTTATTATGAAAATACTTATGAATAATGTTAAATACATTACTCAAATTCAAAATTTACCTAAATTTCTCTTATTTTAATAATATATGTAATATATCCAATACAATAAAAGATAAATTTGTCAAAGAAAAAAATATTAATAATTTTTCATTATTAATGTTGAGGTATTATGAAAAAATTAATAATATTACATGTCATACATTCATATGTTATATTATTAATTTTAGTTTTATCCGAAGAGATGTTAATTAAATTAATGAATTTCTTGAGTTATTTAAATTAAAAGAAAATTACATATTTATGTGTAATTTATATAATTTATTTAAAATTGTACCATACTGAAAAAAAAAATTGTATGCTATAATACCAGTTTTACCATACCAAATAAATGTTAATAATTAAAATAAATTTTTAAAAATTATTTTTATTGTACTTATATTTTGAATGGATTATTTTATTTATTTGATTTTGATTAATTTAATATTAAATTTATACAAGTTTCCATCTAGGCATGCCACAAAGAAAAATGTTGACATGTAGGTTTTTTTTTTTTCTCTCTCACGTGGCAACTTATGTCATTTTTTCGTCCAAAGTCAAATAATTTAACAGAATTTGTAATGGTTTGTAAAATAATTATAGTTCAGTGAGTTGAATGAAAATAAATTCAGTTCAATAATGCATTTGAAATCCGAAATCGAGTAGAGTGAGTAAAAATATATTTAACCCCTTATTTGTGCTATCAAGAGCAGCTTCGCTTGCATCCCTGCGGCGACTTTGCCAGCTCCTCCCGAAAGATATGCCTCTCTGACTTGATGCATGAATTCTGAATATATTATTTTGAGGCATGAATTGTGAACATATAATTCTGTAATTTTGATTTATAATTTTGAATATTATTAAAATTTTCTGTAATTTTTTTAAAAAATCTAATTATAAAAGTGGCCTTCCATGGGAAAATCCTGTATTCACCCCTACGTGCAGGTTAGAATGAGTTCAAATCTCTGAAATCTTTGATGTTGTACTATTTCAGAGGTTCGAATCACTGGATTTGAATGGATACTAACCATAACAGATTAACAATTGGAATAATCTCAACTCCAACCAAGATACATATCTTAATACAGTACTTCCTCCGTGATTTAATATACTCACTTCGTTGCTTAATATAAGTTATTTTAAAATTGTGCACAAGTATTAAGAAAATAATTATAAAACACTAAATATAATATCAATTGTCTATATTGCCCTTGTGTTGAAAAAAGAGTGTATTATTTATTGGACAGAAAATAGTAGGAGAACCAAAGTTATATTTAATACTTGGGATAATACTAAAAACTAAACAATTAATGTTTACTTGAAATTCTCAAACGACTTGTATTAAGGAACAAAAATATTTTTCTAAAACGATTTATATTAAGAAACGGAGGGAGTAAGTCGTTTTAGAATTGTGCACAAATATTAAAGAAATGATTATATAACATTAAATATAATATCAATTTCTTATATTGTCCTTGTATTAAAAAAGAGATTGTTATTTATTTGGTAAAAAATAGTGAAAAGTTAAATTTAATACTTGAAATAATATTGAAAACTAAATAATTAATGTTTACTTGAAATTTTTAAATAACATATACTCCATATATTAAGAGATATAAATATTTCTCTAAAATGAGTTATATTAAGGTACTGAAAAAGGATAATTTTGAATAAATTTTTTGTGTGCCAAGTATGACTCAACCTATCAGATGGAACCACAAAAACAAAAAAGAGGTTGAGCATTAAATGATCCAAGATAAATATCTTAATACAGATACTAATGTTTCTCTCAATCAAACATTAATAACCACCTAACTATGAGTATTTCTACAATTCTATACTTCTATAATTATGATATGATTAGTGATTATTATAAATTAAGTTACTGAATATTTTAAATAAATTTTGAAATTCGAAATTTTTGTTGTGCATCAATATTAATAAAATGATTATAAAATATTAATTATTTATATTGTCCTTATATTAGAAAAAAAGAGTATTATTTATTGGACCAAGAATAGTAAGAGAATCAAAGTTATATTTAATATTTGAGATAATATTAGAAACTAAGTAATTAATGCTTACTTAAAATTTTTAAATGACAAATATTAGTAAGAGACAAAAAAAAAAATTTAAAACGAATTAAATTAAAGAGGGAGTACTTCTATTATGATAATATTATTAATTCCAACGGTCGAGCTACCCTACCTCAGCCTCTCAACCGTATTCTCTCGGCTCTCGCTTACTCAATAAAAAGTCTAACTTACTAGTAGATTTTTTTTTTAATTTTAAAATAGAAGTCTCATTTACATTTAATAAATATTAGTCTTGTTCAATATGTAAAGGTCAAAATATGAGTACTATTTAATTATAAATGATTAGGTAGACTTTTCATTTCTATAACAGAGAAAAAAATGAAAATTAATCCTCGAAATTCTTCTTTCCAATTATTTCTTTTATAAAAAAGAATAAATTTAATTTGTCTATCAATGGCCGAGCCTGCATCATTGAGTATAATTAAGTAGATGTTTATTACTCCATCTGCTTATTTTTTTAAGAACCTTAAGATTATAATTTGCACTAATGACTTCGAAAATATCGTAATCTCAATTTATTTTTGTCTTAGAGTTTATCTTGACAAAGTATATATATAAAATAGTGTGACATTCCATGATGGCATGACTAAAGAGTTGTGTATCGGTGCATATTTGTTTAGCAGTCAGGTTGTGAGACTGAAGAAGCCCGGGATGTTGTTCACTGCATTTTACTCTCTCCCCGTTCTATAATATATTTTAGATGATTTTATTTTTTTCACATTATTTGTCATTTTATATAATCTAGGAGAATTAATTACAATATTTCTAAAATTACCCCTCATAAAAAATGTTACAGATGAGATAGTATAAGATAAATATGGTAATAAATGAGAATTTAAATTTAAAGATATTATAAACAATTGATATTATATTTAATGTTATCCAATCATTTCCTTTAATTCTTTTTCAAGACACAAGTCTAAAACATCATATATTATAGGAGGAGAAAGTACCTAAAATAGTGTGTGTGTGTATATATATATATATAGAGAGAGAGAGAGAGAGAGAAGGATCAGATCATCTACTTATGTTTACTTGCCACCCCTTTTATGACGGACGTGGAATGATGACGCTTTTGGCGGTCATACAACCGTAAATCTATACTTTTAGCGACGGACAACATATAACGTCACTAAAAATATAGAGCGACGGATATTGTAAACATAATGCTATGAAATTTTGGTCGACTCTTCAGATCGTTGTTAGAAAGAAAGTAAAAAGATATAAAATAAAGTGATCTGATCCTGATATAGATATATATATATATATATATATATATATATATATATATATATAGAGAGAGAGAGAGAGAGAGAGAGAGAGAGGCCAGTTCTCTAAACGGCTGATCCGTTGAGATACCAGCTATAGCGAAGATTTTTAAAAAAAATGCACTTTTCAAGATTAGAGATTCAAATTTTAAAGCACTTTTTACTAACTAAAGTATAAAATTTGGATTTGACTTCTCTTTAGTACATATATTTCCTCCAATTCAATTCAATAAATTAATTATTTGGTCTTAATAATTTTGTTAGTAACAAGAAAAATATGTTAATAGATAGTTGATACTATTAAAATCAATCCTACAAAAAATTAGAATTATAAAAAATATTTTTACCGTTAGAAGTCTAAAATAATTTTCATCTATTGAAATTTTTATGAAATATCCACATGTTCATCAAATAGTGAAAAAAATATCGGATTACTTTTAGTTTGAAACAATTATGCTATTCAATATAATAAATTAATTGACCAGTATCGATTTCAATTATATTATAAGAACTATAAAAATATGATGTATTCAATAAAATTGAAGGGAAGATGCAATGGAGGACTCTAAATCCAAAAAATTTGAAGTCAGTGGTTAGAAAAGCACAAAATACAAAATTATCATTAAATTGTTAAACTAAAATAAAATAAAATCTCACACCAAACATTTACCTTAATTTTGTCGTTAATATTTTAATAAAAAAGACTTGTACAATTATATATCCAAAACAATATACTATTAACTTTCTTATAAAGACTGCATCATTTAAAAGTATTTTATTTCACCGCACTATTCCGCCAAACGAACACTAAAACCTTCAAAATCTCAAAAACCACCTCCATCCCTCCAAAATCATAAGAGCCTAACCACTATTGTAATATCTCGAATTTTTAATAATATAATTAAAGTTTTTTAAAGAAAATAAGTAGTTGATGATGATTAATAACAATAATAATTAATAAAATAATAAAGTTAATTGAGTAGTTACTTATGTATGAATATAATAATTAAAACATAAGATAACTAATTAGTGTGATATTGATCTTTTTAAATTTCAAAAGGATTCTTATTTTAACAATTAGTTATATTGCAGATTAAAAAAAAACATAAGAGTTAATGTTATAAAAAATAAAACATCACAATTAAAACGTAAAAAAGATTAAAATTAGTACAAACAAAACATCACAATTGAAACGTAGAAAAGATTAAAATTATTCCAGACTAACGACGTTGAGAGAATAGAGAAAGATGGTAAAAAGATTTGAAGATGAAAACTTGTTATAGGGTAAGAGCTCTTCCTCTTCCTTTTTTTCTTTAATTTTGATTTTAATTGATAAATATTGATTTGGCATTTTGAATATTTGGAGATTTTTCTTGAGAGATTTGAACGTAAAAATCAATTAAAATTAGTAAAGGAAAAGAACTTCATTGAAGATAAGAAACTTAAATATGAAAATTCTGATTTTTATTATTATTTGACAGTCCGTTGTGTGGTCAATAACATATAATTCAACCGTTCGAATGTTCTTAATTTTTTGATATGTTTATAACTCTATAAGTTGGGAACATGTCCACCAATTTTGAATCATTGAAGTTAGTATATATATATATATATATATATATATATATATATATATATATATATATATATATATATACTTATCTCAAAGCTGCATGGTAAGTAAATTTGTCAAGGTTAGTATTTGATACTATGTCCTTAAGACAATTATACCCTCTTTATTGGTGTTTAGAGTTAGTAACACTTGTCTCCCATGATACAATGACAACGTGTTTTATAGCAGTACTACAAATAATACACTTAACTAACCAAAGAAAATGCTCTTATATCTCTGAAAAAATGACTATAATATCTAATAATGAAGACTTAGAAGACTAGATTGCTATATGCTTCGATGATTTGAATGAATGAAAAAGGCTAATCCCCCTAGGCTATTTATATGAGGGGTTAGTGACTGATTAGAAGGGACACAACCCCTTGAAAAGTCAGCTGTTAACCAAAATGACATAGTTTTAAGTCTTAACAGAAAGGATGCGTCCGTTCGGGCCATAAAACGACGTAGTTTTAGGTTCAACATAACAAAAACGACATAGTTTTAGGCTTAGCAGAAAAGGGCGCGTCCGTTCAAGCAAAAACGACGTAGTTTTGAAGCGTCCATAGAGATAAATAGTGCTTTCCAAAACGAAGCAGTATTGACTCGTCCATTCGGCAAATAACGCTTCCCAATACGACTCAGTTTTGATAATAAATAATATTTATCAAAACGACATAATTTTGATAATAGAACTAAAATAAAATAAACAAAATTTATTTAATTTTTGTCCAAAAAATTTATACAAGGACCCAAACCCACGTGTCAAGCTAGGCTGGTCGGTCAACCACACGCGTGTGGGTTCAAATCAAGCTTTGGGTAGGTCATCTCCCTTCCACAAAAGTGGGTTGCCCTTAGGTCCCAAACTTAAGAGCAACTTTAATGTATATAAACCAATTAATAATTTAATTCTTAACCGATGTGGGACTTGGCTTCCCACACATATTTATTATCATTTCCAATGGTGATATTTGTGAGTTAATTTCTCATTCATTACTACATGGTTATGAGCTACCAAATACTAAATTTAATCTACTTATGGAATAGAACACATTGATATGTGGAATCATTACAAATAATTAATGACACCCACATTAATTTAGGCTCAAAATCTAACAATTCCTTATCTGAATTTTTCGTAGCAGATTTCTGAAATTTATATTAATGTAAAAAAATTGATAATTTGGTGGTTTTATGTCCGATTTGGGTGATTCTTAAGGCTAAATTATAGCCCTTCAAGTCTAGTTTTTGTTAATAATTTAGATTTAAAAAATAAGTTCAATATGAGGCAGTTTTGACAGAAATAATGGCATGCGGTCTTGATGATATTTGGACAGATTTAGAAATTGAATGTTTAAGATTTATGATTAATTATTAAAAACTCTAATTATGCAGAGTGTTACGAGGTGAAGTGATAATTGATTATCTGGTTGAGACGACGTTTTGTATCACAAGAGTAATCTTTTGAGTACTTGTACAGTAAGTGGTTATCTGAACTATTTAATATTTTAAAATTATATATTGTAAGTGGTTTTCTGAACTATTGAGTATTTTTATATTATTGTTTACTTTTATGTATGCCTTAGTATTTTATTCAGAGGCCTAAATGTTTAATTTCAAAATTTGTTATGTTTTATTTAAGACTTTCATTTAAATTAAAATATTATGTTTTTTTATTTCAAATTCGGATCAATTATTTGTTTTTAAACTGTGAAATGGGATTATGTGATTTTGAATTGTAAAATAAGTATATTTTTTTAGTATCGATTAGATTGTGAAACATTTTTGAAATTCTCAGTCTGACAATTTATAGAACCCGTTAGTGTTTACGTTTAGTTCCGGAACTAATATAAGACCTACTAAGACTCATCTTTTAGATGCCCTTCGGGGAGCGTGTATTTTATAAATGACTTAGTAAGGTGTGTGATCACTGACATATTAAACTTTTGGATTGTGTTATAGGGCTATTGTAACCTTAGTCGTTAGGGTTGTAGATTAAAAAATATATTATATACATTGAAATCGTTTTTGAATCTGAATTTATTTTGTTATTGTTTGTTTTTATTTTGAAAGCACATTTACTATTGTTATCGAACAAAAAGTTATTTCAAAAAAATATTTTACAAATTGTACTTGATACGACTAGATAAGAAGGATTGCTACTTATTGGGTTTTATCACTCACCCCTTACAATATTATAGGTTATCTTGTTTCGAGAACTGGGATACTATATATGGGTCAAGTCAAAGATAAATATGAAATGACTAATTTAAGTTTCGGTATAGTATTATGATCTGATTTATGTTAGACTTTGATTTAGATCCGTTCGTATTGTTTTAAGCTCAAGACTTTTGCTCATTTGATAAAATATTTATTGAGGTATATCGATAATTTCATTATTTATTTAGTTTTGTAAATGTTTGGAACTACGTAATTGAATTTTAGTCTCCTTACAAACTTTCAAACTTGCTATATGTAACGCTTCGGGCCAATAACAAGTTCGGAGCGTTACAACTATACTACAATTACGATGCTTACTTCATAAATACAACCATCTATCACAAGATAATTTTAACCAAAATTTAGTCTTCTCCACTAAATGAATCTTCTTTTTGTGAAAATGACTCCCCCCTATCCATTCACTTCTTAAACCTCCTATAGCCCCCCACCCAAAACAGAGCCCAGCTCGGCCAAATCTCGTCCTAATTTGTCACCATTTCGGTGCAAAAAATGAGCGACCAAACTCCAGTTTCCGACACCGGATCAGAAGCCAAAAATATCAATGAGAATAATATCAAGAAACCTCAAACTGTTCCATTTATCAAATTGTTTGCATTTGCAGATTCTTATGACTATTTTCTTATGTTTGTTGGATCAATTGGAGCTTGTATACATGGTGCTTCGGTTCCGGTATTCTTTATTTTCTTTGGGAAATTAATAAATATCATTGGAATGGCTTATCTCTTTCCAAAGCTAGCTTCTCACAAAGTTGCTAAGGTATTATCTGCATAAATACTTTTTCATTTTAAACAATATTATTCCAATAGTAGAACTTCATTCTCTTTTTATAGGGCAGTCCATGGAAATATCATTTTTTTATTGTGAATTTATCAGTTTTCTTAATTGTATAATACTTGTATAACAAAGGTGATTTAAAGTAAAACTCTCTGTTATCCAAATGCGACTTGTTTCTATAGACTGCCCAAATGAACGGTTGGTTTTTGGACAATCTGGAGTCCAAAACTAGTATGTTTTTTTCCCTTCTAATTATTATTAATTTATGTCTTTTCTGCAGTATTCAATGGATTTTGTATATCTAAGTGTGGTGATATTGTTTTCATCTTGGATCGGTATGAACTGATCATTTTTCATTCACTAATTTGATTGATAGTTTTCTTGATTTATTTTACTAATCAACTACTTAATAATAATTGATTAATTAAGAATGATTATTGCATTTCTGTATCTTATAAATAAATAAAGAGGTGGCTTGTTGGATGCATACCGGAGAACGGCAAGCGGCAAAAATGAGAATGGCGTATCTGAGGTCAATGTTGAATCAAGATATTAGTCTTTTTGATACCGAAGCATCCACAGGAGAAGTAATTTCTGCAATTACCAGCGATATTATTATTGTTCAAGATGCCATTTCTGAGAAGGTACATATTATTATTCCAAGGATTATTGTTTATTAATTAGAGTTTAGTATTTATTAACTCCTTTTTTAAAAGGATTTGAGGTTTATTAACCTTATTAATTTTTAGTTAATAAACCCTAAATCCTGATTAATAAGTCTTAAATCCTAGTTAAATAAATAAAATTATTTTATACGTATTAATTAATGTATATATTAGTCAACACACTTAAACAATTTTTTATACGGGTATTGTTTTTCATTTTAAATTTTGGTACATGTTCGATTTTTGATACCCAACCCTTTTTTTTCAATGAACATCCAATCTAGTATTTACATGCCTCTACTACTTTATTTAAACCAATCCAACTTGGCACATACTATGTGTGTGCAAGTAAAAAACTGCAAAGTAATTAGTAAAGTTAATCTAGGCATGAGCGAGAAAGTAATGCGATATTTGTTTATAAGATTATAATGACATGATTATAATTTATGATATTATAATTTGAAGACTATTTAAATAGTCTTAGTCATATGTTTGTGTTTTATGAGATTATTTGTGGGATAACTTAAATAATCTTATGTTATGTTTATTTTTTCTATGATTAATTAAAGGATTGAATAAAAAATATCGTTTGGACTATTATACCCTTATTAATAATAATATATTTTAAAATATAATTTAAATTTGTTTATACATCAAAATAATGAACAGTAAGTTATTTACCAATAAGTTGTTTAAATAAATTTTGACAAACAAAAAACCAATATTTAAATATGACTAGGATTAATAAGCTGGTTATCAATAAGCTGTGTAAATAATAAATTATTTGTCAATAATAAGTTCTTTATCAATAAGTTGTTTAAATTATAAGTTGTTTACCAATAATAAGTTTATTGGTAAACAACTTATTGGTAATATGTTACTAATAAGCTATTTATCCATAATAAGTTGTTTACCAATAATAAGTTGTGTACCAATAAGCTGTTTAAAAAATAAGATGTTTACCTATAATAAGTTGTTTACCAATAATAAATTATGTACTAATAAGTTGTTTACGAATAAACTATTTAAATAGTAAGTTGTTTATCAATAAGTCGTTTAAATAATAAGTTATTTACCAATAATAAGCTATTTATCAATTAGTTGTTTACCAATAATTTGAAATGGCTGTCAGGTGGGTAATTTCATGCACTACATGAGCCGATTTATAACAGGATTCGCAATTGGGTTTATTAGGCTTTGGCAAATAAGTCTTGTCACGCTCTCCATTGTACCCTTAATCGCTATTGCTGGTGGTGTCTACGCTTTCATTGCTACCGGCCTTATTGCCCGTGTCCGAAAATCCTATATTCAAGCTGGAGAAATTGCTGAAGAGGTACCGCCTCCACCTCTCTCTCATATATATTTTCAGTGTTATTTTTTATATTATTTTTCCAATAATACCCTCAACTAACTTTTAAAAAAAATTATTAAAAAAAATAGCACTATTAACTTTGACATAAGAATCACAACCGCACTCATTTTTCCCATCTCTCTCCTCTATTTTATTGTTCCAAGAAAAAGTCGAGAGATTAAATAAAATAAAAAAGATGATAATAAAGTAATTAAAATGTATAATTTGAAGATCAATTTTTTTTTTTTAATAAGAGTGTACTTTCAAACTAAGAGGACTAAAGTTGATAGAGAGAGTAACATCCAATTTACTACCAACTCCAATTAGTCATGAGTTCAAAATTTTAAATAAAATTAATGTTTAATTATTAATTCTAAAAATGATCAATTTGACTTAAAAGTCAAACTAAGCCGGTATTTATGGGACAAAGGAAATATATCAATAGAAAAATTACAAAAATGTCGCTAAAAGTAATATAAGATGTGCCTTGGTCAAGTTTGGTTAAAGTTACCTAATAAAATTTTTTAGACATAATTTTGTATAAAAATTATAATTAAAGTTTTTTATATAAAACCCAAAAACAGAAAACTTAATTCTAAGGGGTAAAACGATGTTTTACTAAGGTTTTACTAAATAGCCTAAGACAAACTTGGCTAAACCATGTCATAGATTACTTTTTCCTACATAATAGTTAGATTTAAATAATTTTAATTTATTAATTTGTAATGTAATTTATATTAATTAAATTAAATTATATTATAATATGGAGTTCAAATTTTAAATAATCAAATTGGCACAATAATTAATAATGTTAAATTTAATTACACAAGAAATTATTCATACAAACTATTAATTTTTTCTACTCTGGTTCAATTGAAGTTGTCACATCATAAACTGATGACGTGACTTTAACACCTAGGATGTGACTGATAATATGTTAAAACAATACTCGTTTTATATTTAGTTTAAATCATTTTATAAAAACTAAATAGACATAAATGTAATATTGTATTATAATTTAACAACAAAAACTAAAAATAATTTTAAAACGGAACATCTATTTGAGAGGTTCTTTTTTATTCAAAAAAAAGAACCAAGTAATAATTATGAAAAATATTACTCATCACTATAATTAACACCAAATTTTTCAAACAAAACAGAATGAATAAAAAACTATCTATAACTAGTTATTAGATATCATCTTACTTACATCTATCATTAACTATTTTGTTTCAACAAAATAAAAAATGGTATTAAATTATTAGAACAAAATTTACACATAATCACTTTCCATATAGAACTCTTAGTTAATTGAGAAAATCAATTAAAATCTAGTAATTAAAAAGTAAATAACTCACCATTTTGCCTTTGTGAACCCACCATCTTCAACTTCAAGTGAACTAAAAGTGGAAAAATTAAAAGATCGATCACCAAAATAGAAAAATGTCAATAGTTCAGAGTATTAATTTATATTTAAGTTTAATTTTTAATTACACGTAGGCATTGATTAGCTTAGTCAGCGGGGTCACGTCGTCAATTTATGACATGACAGATTCAATTGAATGAAAGTGGAAAAAATTAATAGTTTAATGATCTGATTAAAAAAATTGTAACGTTGATCACCGAAGTGAAAAAAAATTAATAGTTTAGGGTACTTTTTTATATTTAAGCTTTTTTTTAAAACAAAACAAACTAATTAATTTAATTTGGGCTTGGCTTTGGGCTTATCTTATCACAAATATAAATTCAATAAGTATAAATGTATTCACAAGTTATTTATTATAATTGTTCTCTTTATTATAATTATTATAATCTAGATTAACAATTGTTATTGAATTAAAATATTATATACTACTATTATCTTATAATAAAATTTTATATTAATACTTTTAGCTTACACATTTAATTTGTTATGATATATCAATACTATATAACAAATGATATCTTTTTTAGTCATTTTGCACCGTTTAACCACAATTGTTGTATTCTAGTCGAAAAAGAATTACATTTTTAACAACATAAGTTGTTTGAAAAAGAGGTAGTATATTATGGATATTACATACTATATTAATTTTCTTTCCACAAACTATTATTTTTGTATAGTTATATATTAATTTATTATCATATATCTATACGATAAAACAATTCATGTTCTTTTTGGTCATTTTGTATCATTTCAGCTACAACAGCTGCAATTTTAGTCGAACAAGAATTATAATTTCAACAATATAAATTGATGATTAACAAACAAAATCATAACTTTTCAAAAATTACAAACGTTATTTTAACTATGTTTGCAAAACGCTGCAACCGTTATCACTGCCATATAAACGAAGAAACCCGTAGTCTATAAATTTTGGGATAACATGTGGCAACCACTATCAACTAACTGTCGCACATGCATTTCTTTAATGTTGATTGTCATTTCCCTAATTTAATTAATAACAATTGAGAAATTATATATTGTGAATGTTTATGTCAATTATTTTATTGTTAATTACATGGATAAGTATTAATGGTAATTTGTTGTAGAAATGTGTAATAAGTAGGGCCCTCCTATAATTCATACCAATTTTATATATTGATAAATTCCACAATTATAAATCGGTATGAATTTATCGCAATACATAGCATGACTCATAATAATTTTGTTATTCCATTATTTTAAACTGAGTTTCTTCGCAACCGCAATGGCATCAGAACTGCATTTTGTTATATATTTTAGCTTGAACTTTTCAGTTGGCCTGACCAAGTTTGCTATATTAATGTTATTTCTGTCAATTTTAATTTATAGTCTCGAAAAATCATAGGATTTGGTGCAATGAAAATCCTCATGGTTTGTTTTGTTTTTTTGTTAATACCAAGAGTGAGAAACTGAGGAAGGGAGTGTTCAAATGTACCCGAAAAAAAAAGCCTAAAAACACTTTCCTCAAAGAATAATACTAGACACAACTTATTCTACAATTATTTTATAATTTGTTGATGTAGGGTCAAAGACTACATTGAAACAATTTGTTCATCAATATGTTGAGGTAGAATATGTCACATAAACAAATTGTAAAATAGTTATAAAATAAGTTGTCTCTCTAGCATTAGTCTTTCCTTAAAAGACTTTTTCTATACATATGCCCAAAACAAGGCATTTATCTTGTTAAATCCCATAGAAGTGGGGACCTACATTATTATTCATTTAAATGTGACAAAAATCAGTTTGTCAGTTAATATATTGAATGACAAAAAATACCACTGATGATATTATTATGATTGTGTAAAAACATCAGGTAATTGGAAATGTTAGAACAGTCCAAGCATTTGCAGGAGAAGAAAAGGCAGTGAAATCATATACAAATGCATTGCAGAACACTTACAAGTATGGGAGAAAAGCAGGGCTAGCCAAGGGTCTGGGGCTCGGGACCTTGCATTGTGTTCTTTTTCTTTCATGGGCGTTGCTAGTTTGGTTCACTAGCATTGTTGTTCATAAGAATATCGCAAATGGCGGAGATTCCTTTACCACCATGCTCAATGTTGTTATCGCAAGCCTGTGAGTCTTCCTTTTCTATGCTTCTGTTAACATCAAACTTGGCATACAACTAATAGTTAGGATTAAATCTGATGGAGGGCTACTATCTAGGATCATTCTCTAAAATATCTTGCATATTTACAAGCATAATTATTATATGAGTTTATCTAGAACACTCTTTTAGAAACTCTAATATGTAAATAAAGATTCTAGAGAATGTCAACTAGTGTATCCAAATGAGCACCTTGAGCGTGTTCAATAAGAGACGACATGCGTAGCCTCCTAGAAAATGTCCATGTTGTTGTGACACTATGCTTAGAAATAACTCAACTAGTTTTAACTATATATCATCAATTCAATTACATCTCAACTAATTTTAAATATATATCAACTAGTTTTAACTATATCTTTTAAGAAAGTAATTCCCAAGTATCACATTTCAAATAAATGTATTTCTTAGTAACAAAACAATTCGAAAAAACTTATCCCTACCATACTCCGTATTATGAAAAAAGGAACGTTCTCTGTTCCCAGTTTCATTCCATGTACCGTGTGGAGAACCATGATCCACATAACATTGGTAAGAAGCATTCAAATATCCCACAATCTTGGTACTTTACATAGTATTTGCAATAATAATAATAATAATTTTATACTGAATTGTTGATTCAATTTTACAATGAGTATTTACCTTAAGATAGCATAGCTTAATTATTTTACCTACTGAACCATATTCATTGTTGCTCCAATTTTCTCACGACGAATCTATAGAAATGCACAAGTGCAAAAAAAAAAAAAAATCCCATTACCATGGTATCCTTGCATGCCTTTTTAACTAAATTACTGCATACTAATAATAGATCTCAACCACAACTAGTTGAATCAGATGCATTATATAAATAACATATCAGATTTCCATCCTGTATACAATGTCATGCTACCATATCTTTGGTTTTGTATATGAGTTTCCTCGAAATTAATTTATCAAGAGTCTTTCAGGTCACTTGGACAGGCAGCACCAGACATTACTGCATTTCTCCGAGCAAAAGGTGCTGCCTATCCCATTTTCAAAATGATAGAAAGGAATACGGTCAACAAAATCAGCTCGAAAAAAGGTAAGAAATTGGATAAACTTGATGGGTACATCCAGTTCAAGGATGTGTACTTTAACTACCCATCTCGTCCTGACGTGGGAATATCCAATAAACTCTGTCTTGATATCCCTTCTGGAAAAGTTGTAGCACTTGTGGGAGGAAGTGGCTCTGGAAAGAGCACAGTTATATCTTTGATTGAACGCTTCTACGATCCGCTTGCTGGACAGATTCTACTAGATGGAATTGATATTAGGGAACTTGACCTCAATTGGCTTAGGCAGCAAATTGGGTTAGTTAATCAAGAGCCTGCCCTTTTTGCTACAACCATTAGGGAAAATATCCTCTATGGGAAAGATGATGCCACTCTCGAAGAGATAACTCGTGCTGCAAAACTTTCAGAGGCATTAGCTTTTATTAACAACCTTCCGGAAAGATTTGAAACTCAGGTACTGATTTACTCTACTGCTATCGTTTTTCTTTTCATTTCACGGCTACAAGGTACCATTTTAACCCTATTACACATTTCTGCACACCTTCACGACATTTTGTAATAATGCTACGTTTAGATTGCATGAATCAAGGTAGGAATAAAACAAAAAGTGTGTTTGGTTGTTCCATTGGAATGGAATGAACTATTCAGATTCCCACCAAATTAGTGAATTTTATTTCTTAGGGAAGAGTATGGAATGAAATAATTCACTCCGGTCAAGAATGGGATGAATTATTCCACTTTGCATTCTATTCCCTTTTTCTATGTCATTCCTCCAATCCAAATGTAGCATAAGTTTTTAGAAAAAGGGAATGTGAATATATACGTTCTGCGGAGCCTCGGTTCAAGTTTCAGCCACACAAATTTTAATTTTCATATTGTACTATAGTTAATCTTATTTCAACAATGATATCAAAAACAAATTTCACAGTGAATTACTGTTATAATACCCATTGATCTTGTTGAAAAATGAAAAGTTAAACGTTTGAATGAGTAATGCTAGAGATCAATTTGCAGGTAGGTGAAAGAGGTATACAACTATCAGGTGGACAGAAGCAAAGAATTGCAATATCTCGTGCCATTGTGAAAAATCCTACAATCCTTCTGTTGGACGAAGCTACAAGTGCACTTGATGCCGAGTCTGAGAAGAGTGTGCAAGAGGCACTTGATCGTGTGATGGTTGGACGGACAACAGTAGTTGTGGCCCATCGCCTTTCTACCATTAGAAATGCAGATGTGATAGCTGTTGTTCAGAATGGAAAGATTGCGGAGACTGGGAGCCATGAAGAGCTCATTTCAAAACCAAATGGTGCATATGCATCGCTTGTTCAACTTCAGGAGGCAGCTTCCTTGCACAGTCTCCCTTCACATAATTCTACACTGGGACGACCACCCAGGTTCCTAATTCATATCCTGACTGAGCATAATGGCATTATTCTGACATGAATCCATTTGGAAAATACTAGAAGTTGTTATGTATCCCTAGAATAACCATTAGACCGTAATGATCTAACACAAGTGTGAAACGCCAACGAAGATAATGAGCTCCAACAATTGAAAATATGAATAGAATAGTCTAAAATGTATCTGCAAATAACCCTAGGAAGCATATTTATAGCCCTTAACTACTCTCCAACATCAATCAGTAAAAAGGAAAATAAAATAATGAAAATTAAAAAATTACTAAAGTTTGACCAAAACATTGACCAACGATAAGAGAACTTAAAATAGGGTTTTCAGTCTTTAAATAGTACGAGTCTTGTAGGGTTCGTCACTAGCTTCTTTGATATATTATGGTCCCCATAACTCTTTATGGATAAAAAATTCCAACTCAACATCAACTCAGTAATAACTGTGATTTCTGATACAAAAAAAGTTAGTAATAAGGAAATAAGGTACTTGCAAATGATTGTAGCCTAACTTCGTTTCACAAAATATATATCATTTTCAAACTTGTACATCCATTTGATACTACTGATCTATTTACGTGTGTATTGACATGCTCTTTTTCCCCTGATAATTCTACTTGTAGCATTAAATATTCACGTGAATTATCACGAACAACTACAAGAAGTCTTGGTGGAAGCTTTCATTCAGATAGAGAATCTGTTAGCAAAATTGGTATTGATGGAGCAGAAACTGTCAAATCATTGCGCATTTCCTCCAGAAGATTGTATTCGATGGTTGGTCCTGACTGGATGTATGGGGTTTCTGGCACCATATCTGCACTTATCGCTGGAGCCTTGTTTCCTCTATTTGCTCTTGGGATAACTCAAGCTCTTGTGTCTTATTACATGGAGTGGGACTCAACACGCCGTGAAGTCAAAAAGATTGCTTTCCTATTCTGCGGGGGTGCTGTCTTTAGTGTCATTGTTAACACCATTGCACATCTCAGTTTCGGGATAATGGGAGAACGACTTACTCTTCGTGTACGTGAAAGAATGTTTTCCGGTAAATAACATGAACATTATCATCCTTATCCATTTTCTTGTTACCATACTCTTTGTAAATAAATATAACCGCAGAGGTATAACAAGTGTACTTAGTACTCTGCTGATCATGGTGATCTAAAAGTAGGTAATTTGATGCAAAATAGAGTAATATAAGTTAAGGATTATATTTATTTTGTCTACTCCGAAAGACCCCTTAACATATCCATAGGCAGAAATAGACTAGTCTCTGGATCTTGAAAGTTATTCCTTGCTTAAATTCTCTCCTATATTTGCTTTGCTTGCAGGAATTTTGAGAAATGAGATTGGATGGTTTGATGACACAGAAAACACAAGTTCCATGCTTGCATCGCGTTTAGAGAGTGATGCAACTTTACTAAGAACTGTTGTTGTTGACCGCTCTACAATCCTAATACAGAATGTAGGTTTGGTTGTTACCTCATTTGTTCTCGCCTTTATGTTGAATTGGAGGCTCACGCTTGTTGTCATTTCCACGTATCCGTTGATCATTAGTGGTCACATCAGCGAGGTTTGGCTCACTTACCACATTCCAATGCAGTTGGTTTTAGTTTATTACTCTGGTGCATTGCCACTTGTAAGTTTGTTCTTTTTCAGTTTATAAATTTCTAGCTTACCAGAAAAAAAAATGTTCTTTCAGAAACTATTCATGAAAGGGTATGGTGGAAACTTGAGCAAAGCGTACCTAAAAGCTAACATGCTTGCTGGTGAGGCAGTGAGTAACATCCGCACTGTTGCTGCATTTTGCTCCGAGGAAAAGGTACTTGACCTTTATAGTCGGGAGCTTGTTGAGCCTTCAAAGCGTTCATTTACTCGCGGGCAAATTGCTGGCATATTTTATGGAGTCTCTCAATTCTTCATCTTTTCGTCCTATGGCCTTGCCTTATGGTACATGTCCATAACCTTTTCAACCTTTTCTATAATAAGTGTGGAGCTTAAAAATAATCATGTCTATTTTTTAACTTTTGGTAGGTATGGTTCTGTTTTGATGGGGAAGGGGCTTGCTGGATTTAAATCTGTTATGAAATCATTTATGGTTTTGATTGTAACGGCGTTAGCCATGGGCGAAACACTTGCAATGGCACCAGATATTCTCAAAGGTAACCAAATGGTGGCATCAGTCTTTGAGGTGCTGGACCGAAAAACAGAAGTAGTGGGGGATGTTGGAGAGGAGCTAAGTAAAGTGGAGGGCACAATTGAGCTTAGGGGTGTCCAATTTAGCTACCCTTCAAGGCCAGATGTTCTGATTTTCAAGGACTTTGACCTTAGAGTGCGCGCAGGCAAAGCCATGGCACTGGTAGGCCAAAGTGGATCCGGCAAGAGCTCTGTGCTCGCTCTTATACTTCGATTTTATGACCCTTTGGCTGGTAAAATAATTATTGATGGTAAGGATTTTGACAATTTTATAACTCAAACTTCTTTAACTTCAAATGTCATAGAAAAAAAGGAACTAGGAAGTTTTTTTCAGCACAATTTCATATTATTGATAGGTCTAATACCCTGATCTTACGAGCTTTTGTTTTAATTCTCACAGGCAAAGACATCAAGAAGCTAAAGCTCAAGTCTCTTCGGAAACACATTGGCCTTGTCCAGCAAGAACCAGCACTATTTGCAACATCAATCTTCGAAAACATACTTTATGGTAAAGAGGAAGCCTCAGAGGTAGAAATAATAGAAGCTGCAAAACTTGCCAATGCGCATAGTTTCATCAGCACTCTCCCTGAGGGCTACTCAACGAAAGTTGGAGAGCGAGGGGTGCAACTTTCTGGTGGGCAGAAGCAAAGAGTAGCCATTGCACGCGCAGTTCTAAAGAATCCAGCAATTTTGTTATTAGATGAAGCCACTAGTGCTCTCGATGTGGAGTCTGAACGCGTGGTACAACAAGCTTTAGACAGATTGATGCAAAATCGAACAACAATCGTGGTGGCACATAGACTATCCACCATTAAAAATGCAGATCAAATATCTGTTTTACAAGATGGGAAGATGGTAGAGCAAGGGACTCATTCTACTCTTGTAGAGAATAAGGATGGTCCTTACTTTAGGTTAATAAGCTTACAGCAGCAGCAACAACATCAAATATAACAGCATAAGCAAAACTATCGATCTGAGTTATTCGTTCAAAGTAAGTTTATCTTCTTTTTCGCATTTTTTCCCCACAATGATTTGTGTACAACTCAGTGATTATATTTTAAAGTGTAACAAGTATGCATATTGAAAAAGGTTTCTGATGAAATATGGCAATTACATTATATATATATATATGTGTATATATATATATTTATTTATTTATATATTCAATATATATAAATGTATATGTTTATGACATAGTGGCAAATTTAATCTCCGGTCGGACAGGGTACCTGACACATGTACTCTCAACTTTGCCAATTTCTTACACTAATATGTAGTATATAGCACTCATGCTCAGAACGGGTACTTGAGGCAAAGTGAAGAGTTCATGTAACATAGTAAGTGTATGGAGTGAAATCAACATGGAACACCTCTGTCTTATTTGGGTAAAACAACCCAAAGTGCTGCTCAGTCCCTGGAGGCTTCAAGTTCTCATTGAAAATAGCAAACACATAAGTCTCTATACTTTTCCCTGGCCTCTTTGGTGTACCTGCATCTCCTGATACATGCTCAACCATTTTATTGACGTAAGTTTCTGAATTCTGTTTTGTTGCAATATCGCCATTTTCATTCGAAGGCCATCCACTCTCCCCACCAATCTTCTCTAGCGCAGAATATACTGCATCCATTATAGCATCAAAAATGTTCTTGTACCGGAGCCCTCCATCCCTCACAACCACCTCACTACTATTAAACAACGCGTAGGACAAAGGAACATTTTCAGGATTATACACATACGCAAAATATGGGTACACATTCACTAGCAGAGGAAACTTGTTCTGTGCTAAAAACCCAGTGATAGATTGCATTATAGGCCTCACATTTTCTGCAAATTTGCCTGTTGAAGGAGGGTAAGAAACTCCCAAAACTGAAGTTGCAACTGATGTACTAACCGGGATTTCTCCCAAATTTGAATCCCTTAGGACAGAATTCAAATTTGTCATGGCTGGAAAAACATGAACTGCTAAATTACTTGGGATTACTTCATTCCCAGCTGAAATGCACCGGAACTTTATTGTGTCTGAATAAGGAACTACATAGTTGTTGATCCAATTCACAGCATATGATTTGTCAGCTCCAAGATTTTCAAGATCCTCGTTCAAGGTTCCGAGGATTACTTCAATTCCTGTTTTTTCTAATGCTTGTAGGACAGTTTGATCTGGTGCAAAGAGGCGTACCCGCGTTAGTTTCTTGATTTTAGGAGTTCTATAACTTGTTCTGGGGTTGGGAGGTTGTTGCCTAGCATTCCATAGTTCACTCCAATTGTAGTAGCTTCTGCATAAAGATCAAGAAAATAATAATGAACCAGAGAGAAATAAAAATAAAAAAGCAAAAAGAATCATTTGTAAGTTAAAGTACCAGCAGATGCATTTAGCTGAAGACCAAGTAGATAAATCAAGAGGGGAATTAAATTAAAAAAACAACCCATCAGACAAATTATGCAGGTACTTTTATGTAGCTCCTTTCTGAAGAGTGAAGATTTGTCACAAATGTTGAAAAATGTATATATGGAGGACAGGGTTTAAAACAAAAATTAGATTTATAATGGGTTGACATTATTATTATATACATTTAATAGTACGATGATAACAATGTGAAATGACTTTAAGAATGCCGTTTATGCACCTTTTCTAGAAAAAATTACTATGTCAAATCTTGTACAAGATGGGAAAAAATTGATTGTATGTATGGACTCTGGAAGCGTATCTGTTTAGTTTTAGCCGAGAATTATATTTTTTATAAATAAATTTTGGAAGTTTATAATATAAACAGGATTAGCATGCTATGATTAGAAATTTATGGTAAGAATACCGTTTATGCACCTTTTGTAGTAAAAATTACAATGTTAAATTTTGTACAAGATGGGAAAAAATTGATTGTTTGTATGGACTCTGTAGGCATATCTGTTTAGTTTTAGCCGAGAATTATATATTTTATAAATAAATTTTGTAAGTTTATAATATAGACAGGATTAGCATGTTATGATTAGAAATTTATGGTAAGATAACAATGTCACATTTCAATTTTTGTATTGCTCAAAGGTCAATGGTCACTGTGCTTATTACAATCTTGTAATGATCTGAGAATTGTCGTTGGATCTAATACTTGATAATGGTCTTCAAAATTAAGATTAAAATAAAAAAGCTACTAAAATTAGAATATAGTTTCTAGGATTCATATTTACAAGTTTGATAGCCCTTGCCAGAGTTGACATTAATGTTTTTTATAACTTTTATTTTGCTTTATTGTGAGATTCATGCATATAGAATAATTATATTCATTGAATTTGAACATGTATTATTATTATATAATTTGTATTTAAAAATTATAAGGTGATGACTAAATTACCCTTAAAATAAACAACCAAATTAATTTAGATAAGATCTTCAATTAACTTGTTATATACAAGTATAGAAGTATAGATATGAAAACATGTTATTTCAGTCATGCCTTAGCCAAGCTTAGATAAGAATACTTAATAAAATAACGTAGTTTTATTTTTAGGGTTAAGTAATTTTCCATTTTAGATTTTTATTAAAAAAATAATTATAAATTTTATATAAAACTACATCGTTTTATTAAGTAGTCTTAACTAAGTTATATATATATATATATATATATGTATATATATATATGTATATATATATATACACACACACACACATATAAGTACAGAAATGCACGATCGTGTTATAATGAATTTTTTTTGGATTATAGCGATGATTTAACCGTCGTCACAGACCAGAATATCTATGGAACCGTTGCCATAGTCCAAAAAAATCGTTGTCATCGGTAACTGTGTATTACACAGCTGTATATATATATATATATATTCAATTGAATTGTTATATATAAGTATAGATATGGGAAAATGTTATTTAAGGCATGCGTTAGTCAAGCTTGACTAACACTACTTAACAAAATAACATAGTTTTACTTTTAAGGTTAAAGTAATTTTTCATTTTAGGTTTTTATTAAAAAAACTAAATTATAAATTTTATATAAAACTGCATCGTTTTATTAAGTAGTCTTAGCTAAGATATATATATATATATATAGAGTAAGGATCAAGAACATTCCCATTATCTAGCATTCCTCCTTAAATAGCGCTCATTTATTAAAACTACGTCGTTTTGGAGATTTTTAAAAGAGAGTGGTCCCACTTGTTTTTCTTTTATTTACAAAAATGACACCCGCAACCCCACTTGTTTTTTAAAAGAAACTCCAAAACGACATAGTTTTAATAAAAGAGTACTATTTAAGGAGGAATGCTCTTGATCCTTGCTATATATATATATATATATATATATATATAATATATATATATATGGGAAAATGTTATTTAAGGCATGCCTTAGCCAAACTTGGCTAAGACTACTTAACAAAATAACATAGTTTTACTTTTAAGGTTAAGTAATTTTTCATTTTAAGTTTTTATTAAAATAAAATTAATTATAAATTTTATATAAAAGCGCATCGTTTTATTAAGTAGTCTTAGCTAAGCTTAATATATATATATATATATATATATATATATATATATATATATATATATATATATATATATATATATATATATATATAAATATAAAGGATCAGCGTGGCGCCCCAAAATAGGTATACATCACCTATCTTGAGTCATGAAATACATAGTACAAAATTCAAATACAACTTAATAATACAAACTATATCGTAAAAAATACGACAAAATATAAAGCGAGAGTTTTCATAGAATAGTGAGGACTACTAATGCAAACATACGGACCAGTCACTACGTTCTCCGACTAGTCACAGCTACGTTCTCATTTTACGAAGAAGAGAACAATGAAAGCAAAAGGGTGAACTCAACTAGCCTAGTAAGAAATATTATGACTAAGATAATGCGAGAATAATTTATCATTAGCCTTCAACAACAAGTGTTAAGCGATAAAATATAACAAACATCAAGTTTAACTACGGTGAACAAGCAATCCATTAGAAGAGTCGAGTAGAGCATGATATCTACTATCTTACATGATTTAAAAGGTTTTTCATCACTTTTATCATTTGAGACTCGACAATAAATAATCCACATCATCGAATCACCCCCACTTTCTGGCCGAAGATATTATTTAGTATCACGACCACAAATTATCCATACCACTACGGGCGAGGATATTCGTGTATTCATCGATGGTCATGATCATGCCAACAAGCATCCATCGATGCACTACGGGCGATAAGGACTTTTACCACATCTTTTGTAATATTACGGTCATAATTATACCCGAATAATCACTGGTTATAATCATACCAAGTCCATCTATGCACTACTGGGCCACATATGACTTTCAACATAATATAAGCATGAGGATGATGATGACGATATAATAATTTAATAAAAAAAAGCAAGGATAAATTTTTAAAGATTTATAATTTAATTTATCGAGAATTCAATAACGTCAAATTGTCGACATAATCTTGCTTTGTGGAGTAAAATTCAAGAATAATATTGTACCAAAAATAATTTGGACCGAAAACGAATCAATTTTTATCATGAATAGTACCCCAGGTGAATAGTACTCGAGTGAATAGTACCCCGTGAATAGTAATTCGAGAATAGTACCCCGTGAATAGTACTCCGGCATGAAAAAGTTAAAACTTATCAAGAATGTTCAGAATAATATTTCCATGAAAAGATACTGGATGAAACACAAATTTTAAGGATATTCTACTAATTTCATGGAGTATAGAAGCCAAAACTTTAACCAAATGGGTATAGAATTCGAAATCTGAAACAAAATAATATTACTTACATAGTACAGAGTATGGAAGAAAATATTATTTCAAGCTAATATTGAACAAAAATAACATCCCTTACCTTGAAAAGAAAAGTATTTCAACTGGTAGGGCGAAGATATTCTTAAAGAAAAGTACTTTCACTATTTTCTACGCTTAAAGTTTTTTAAAACTCGAAAGAAATACGCTCAATATTATAGAAGAAGAATTCTCTGATTCTGGTGTGATTTTCAATTCTAACTAAGCCTCCTATTTATAGGAGAATGAAAGGATACTATTTAGAAAAAAACTTATCACGGACCAACAGTAGGTTTTCGGACGAAAGCGTCACGAGGAATTTTTTTTCTGAAGTTTCCTTTTTTTTCAACTTTAATAATATAATATTTAATAAAATATAATATATTCTATTTTTCATAAAAAACAAAATTTATTATTATTATATATATATATATATATATATATATATATAATAATAAATAATTAGTATACCTGACCATTCCCACCCCCTGCCATTTTTTTCAAAGTATGCATATATATATATATATATATATATATATATATATATATATATATATATATACTCCCTCAATCCTACGATTCTTCCTCCCCCCCAATTCTCAGTTTCCTTATAATTCACATATGGGCCCCACATGTGGCCCCCACCTTTATTATATTAAATAATTTTTTACCTATTATTTTGAAAAATGGGTAAATAGGGGTCCATATAATAAGCAAAATTTACAACAAATACTTCATAAAAATTCCTTCAATATTTTTAACAACATTTATCATCATTATTATAATTCGCAATATTTAACAACTAAAGTAGTTTAGGAAAGGGGGCTTTCTAATAAGGATTTCTCTCCTATTGGCGCTGATTAGGTGACCAAATCTCTCCTTGATGAGAACTTCTAGACATCGTCGATATTGCAAATAATAATATTAATAACTTTATCATCTCAATTATTGATTTAATAATATAAAATATTATCACGAGATGATCTTTGTGACAATAATTGAATCAATAATATAAGAGATATGATGTAGCAATTCTTTGTAGCAATAATTGAGTATAATGATTAACTTCTCGCGTAAGCATCAATAATCAATATACGTGTGCTACTACTATGCAACCACACAGCGTATTCTTTGTACTTTTAACACCGGTTATTTTAACAGTTAACGGTAAAACTTCCATCGTTATTTTCATAAAAAGATATTTATGTCGTTTTCCCATTTCAACAATAATTACGTTGTGGGGTCCACCAATGATTGTGCCGTCGTACGAATATTCCCTATTAAAACGAATATTCCCCGACCAATCGAATATTATATAACAACTTACTTATTTTGCAAAATTTATAAATATTACCCACAACTATAACATTATTTCAAATTCACACCTTAATATTCAAAAATGATATTTATAGAAAAAATTCATATTTATTCATAAAGTTGAGGTCTTACAACCTCCCCTTCTTATGAAATTTTGCTCTCGAAATTAGAGTACATACCTGGTATAACGAAGAGGTGAGGATACCTTGATTTCATTTCAGATTCTAACTCCCAGGTCATTTCCTCAACATCGTGGTTTGTCCACAAAACTTTGACTTAAGGTATAACCTTGGAGCGTAGAATATGCTCCTTCTTATCCAAGATTTTAACAGGTACCTATTCCTACGTTAAATCTTCCGCTATTTCGTTTGGTTCTAACTCAATAATGTGGTTTGGGTCTTCCACATATTTACGTAACATGGATATGTGAAAAACGTTATGAACACGAGACATACTTGGCGGTAAGGGGAGTCTATAGGCCATAGTTCCTACTTGATCGAGGATTAAAAATAGGCCAATAAATCGAGGATTGAGCTTTCCTCTCTTTCTAAATCTCGTAACTCCTTTTCATGGAGCAACATGTAACAACACATGATCTCCAATATTGAATTCCACGTCCTTTCGATGAAGATCAACATAACTCTTTTGTCGATCTTGTGAGGTTTTTATACGTTATCGGATTATTTGAATCTTTTCCGTAGTCATACGTACCAACTCGGTCCCAACAACGTTGCTTCACCCACCTCATCCCAACATCTTGGAGAACGACACTTTCTTCCATACAACGCCTCAAATGGAGCCATGCAAATACTTGCTTGATAACTGTTGTTGTAGGAAAACTCCACCAATGGTAAAATCTTGTCCCAACTTCCCTTGAAGTCAAGGACACAGAGTCTTAATAGATTCTTTAGAGTTTGAATAGTCCTCTCCGACTGCCCGTCCATCTAAGGATGATATGCCGAACTGAATCACAAATCTGTGCCCATAACTTTTTACAAACTAACCCAAAATCTTGAAGTGAATCTTGGGTCTCGATCAGAAACTATGGATACTGGCATACTATGAAATCTTACAATCTCGTTTATGTACATACGAGCAAGACGTTCAAGTGTATAAGTTTCTCGTATTGGTAAGAAATGAGCAGACTTGGTCAATCTATCAACAATGACCCAAATCGCATCTATGCCTTGAGAAACCTTGGGAAGACCAGTAATGAAATCCATGGTAATGTGCTCCCACTTCCATTCTGGAATTTTAAGTGATTGCAATGGACCTTCTGGCACTTGATGCTCCGCCTTGACTCGTTGACAAGTTAAACACCTTGAGATAAACCTCACTATCTCTCTCTTCATATTGCTCCACCAAAATGTATGTCGAAGATCACGATACATTTTGGTACTCCCAAGATGGATCGCAAACGGTGTGTTGTGCGCCTCCATCATGATTTTATACTTCAAGTCAGAATTGTTAGGAACACAAAGTCTGGAGTTGACTCGAAGTATTCCTTCTTCATCGATTCTTGCTTCCGGCATAGCACCTTCTTGCACTTTCTTCCTCATACGCATTAGCTCCAGGTCTGTAGCTTGAGCAGCTTTAACTTTATCGATTAAAGTCGGTTCTACTCGTATATTCGCCATCATCACATGGGTTCTTAGAGTCTTTAACTCTATCTCCATCCTTTGTAAGTCATACAAAATGGGCCTTTGCGTTGAGAATATCACACTCGTACCCGCATATGATCTTCTACTTAATGCGTCAGCTACTACGTTCGCTTTTCCAGGATGGTATTGAATGGTATGATCATAATCTTTCAAGAGTTCAAGTCAACATCGTTGCCGCATGTTGAGTTCTTTTTGAGTGAAGAAATATTTGAGGCTTTTATGATCCGTATAGATCTCCACCTTCTCTCCATACAGGTAATGTCTCCAGATCTTTAGAACGAAAACAACAGCTGCCAACTCTAGATCATGAGTAGGATAATTCCTCTCATATTCTTTAAGTTGTCATGAGACATAGGCTATAACTTTCCCATGTTGCATGAGAACACATCCTAACCCTTTGCCCGAAGCATCACTGTAGATGACAAATCCCTCTGAACCAGATGGTATTGTCAGAACAGGTGCTGAAATGAGTCTTCTCTTGAGTTCTTGAAAACTCTTCTCACATTCCTCGATCAAACCGAATTTTGTATCTTTTCGAGTCAGCTGAGTTAATGGAGTAGCGATTCGAGAAAATCCTTCCATGAATCTTTGATAATAACCAGCTAAGCCTAGAAAGCTACGTACTTCGGTCACTGACTTAGGTTGCTCCCAACTTTGAATTGCTTCAATCTTCGCTGGGTCAATAAATATTCCGTGATTTGATATCACGTGCCGAAGGCATGCAACTTCCTCAAGCCAGAACTCACATTTCTTTAACTTGGCATAAAGCTTGTTTTCACGAAGCTTTTGGAGTATCAGCCTCAAGTATTGCTCACGATCTTCACGGCTTTTAGAATATATGAGAATGTCATCAATAAAGACAACTACAAAATGATCCAAATATTCCTTGAATACTCGGTTCATCATGTCTATAAAGGCAGCATGAGCATTAGTTAATCCAAAGGACATGACTAAGAATTCATAATGCCGTACCGAGTTCTGAAAGCCGTCTTTGGAATGTCATCAGTTTTAATCTTTAACTGGTGATATCCGGAATGAAGATTGATCTTTGAAAATAATTTAATTTGGCGCCTTGCAACTAGTCAAATAGGTCATCAATACGTGGCAATGGGTACCTATTTTTGATGGTGACATGATTCAACTCCCGATAATCAATACAAAGTCGCATACTCCCATCTTTCTTCTTTACGAATATAACAGGAGCACCCCAAGGAGACGTACTAGGACGAATAAAACCAATGTCTAACAATTCATGCAGTTGGGTCTTTAACTCCTGAAGTTCAATAGGAGCCATTCGATATGGGGCTTTAGAAATGGGTTTTGTACCGGGTTCAAGGTCAATACAAAATTTAATTTCATGCTCTGTGGGTAGGCTAGGAAGTTCTTTAGGGAATACGTCAGGAAATTTATTAACAATAGAAATATCATTCAAATCTAACATATTTTTGTTTAAATCTGTGACATGGGCTAAGAAAGCTTGACATCCATTTTTTAATAAACGAATAGCTTTATGTCTTGATATGACAGTGATTGACTTTAGTTGTTTGGTTGCTTGAATTCGCATAATAGGTTGGTTAGGAATATGAAAGCTAACAACCTTACGAAAATAATCAATTTTTGCATGATGAGTAGTTACCAATGAATCCCTAAAATCACATCAAATACAAGTATTTTTAAGGAAATAAGATTGACAAGTAATGTAAGGGTACCGATTTGAACCAAACAAGACTTATAAATAGTGGATGTAATGAAGGTTTCTCCCAATGGAGTTTCAACAGATAAGTCAAAGTCTAATTTCTCTCGAGTCAAATTTAAACGTTGAGCGTAAGTAGGAGAAATAAAAGAATGGGTAGAAGCAGGTATCAAATAAGGTATAGACTTCGCTAGAGTTTATGATTAGCTTACCCGTGATGACCTCCTTCGGGTTCCTTGCTTTCTGAGAGGTCACAAGAAATGCTCTCCCTTGAATAACTGGTTTTGACTTCTCTGGGACGGCTTTGGTGCCTCCATCCCAGCTGGACTTGTCTTCGCTGTACGACAAAATCGGGCTAGGTGACCTTCTCTTCCACAATTGTAACACGTTTTGGACTGCATCGCGCAATTTGGATTGATGTGTCCCTCCCCTCCGCATTTGAAGCATATGATAGGTGGTCGCTCTCCTTCCTTAACAACGGGTGCTGGTGTTGACATCTTTTCATCATTGTTAAATCTCCTCTTCTTGAAATGTCCACTCTTATTATCTTTGCTATGATTACCACCGAAGTGGTTACCATTTCTGGTCTGTTGATTCCCTTCATGCTTGTTGTCATAAGCCGATTGCCGCTGCCTTTGGTATTATCATTTTGTCATTTTGCTCTCTCTTGGTTGGGTTGACTCATTATCGTGCTCCAATAACTGAGCCCTATTCACAACATTTGAATATAAGCAAAGTTTGTGAGAAATGAGGTATTGACGTATCTCGGGTTTCAAACCTCTTAGAAATATCCGCGTCATTCTGTCCTCATTATCAACCAAATGAGACGCAAACCGGGATAACTCCGCAAACTTAGCCTCGTACTGCGCCATAGTCATATTATTTTGTTCCAGCTTGATGAACTCTACCTCCTTCATGTGACGTATACTTTCGAAAAAGTACTTGTCGTTGAACAGTTCTTGGAACTTCTCCCAATACATCTTCATTGCGGCAGGCTGGGTACGCTTTATAGATTCCCACCAGTAATCTGCCTCTCCTCGCAATATGAAGGTGGCAAAGGGAACCTTTTGCTCCTCGGAGCATCACAAAACTTTGAATATCTTGGTGATCTACTTTATCCACGTCTTCGCCTTAAGTGGTTCCGGCTTTCCCCAAAACTCCGATGGTCCTAGCTCCTTGAATTGCTTAGTGGTGACCATCAGTGAGTTGCCAGTGTTTCCACCTGCATTTCGAACAGGAGTCTCTCTTGCCTGATGTTGTACGAATTGCAGAAAACTTCTAAACATTCTGTTGTTCATCGTTTGGTCAGTGTTGTTGTTTGTATGAGGATTGTTGCCTTCCTTATGCACATTATCCTGGTTATTGATCTGTGGTGACTCAATGGTCTACTGTGCTCCATTGCTATTCTCAACATTCTCAGATGTCATTTTCAAATACTACCACAAAACAAAGGTTAATTGACATATCATATATTATCCCTATACTCTGACCGACCAATTTAAATACCAAATAAACTTAGGTAGGTCATACTCTGAAAGGAATTCCCGTCTCTCCCTCCTAGTTCTTGTCTCACATCTCGACCATGGATCATATCCCTAAGCTTTGATACCATTTGAGGCGAGACGCCCCAAAATAGGTATACATCACCCATCTTGAGTCGCCAAATACATGGTACAAAATTTAAATACAACTTAATAATACAAGCTAATCGTGTAAAATACGATAAAACATAAACTGAGAGTTTTAATACGAATATTATCTTCTAGACAGTATTCAAACTCAAATGGAGTCCTCAATACATTTATTATCACACTATTTCATAGAATAGTGAGGACTACTAATGCAAACATCTGGACCGTCACTCCGTTCCCCGACTAGTCCTGGCTACGTTCTCATTTCTTGAAGAGAATAATGAAAGCAAAAGGGTGAGCTCAACTAGCCTAGTAAGAAATATTATGACTAAGATAATGCAGAATAATTTATCATTAGCCTTCAATAGTGTTAAACTGATAAAATATAACAAACATCAAGTTTAACTGTAGCAGAACAAGCAATCCATTAGAAGATTCAAGTAGAGCATGCTATCTACTATCTTCTATGATTTAAAAGGTTTTTCATCACTTTTATCATTTGAGACTCGACAATAAATAATCCACATCATCGAATCACCCACACTTTTCTACGGCCGAGGATATTCTTTAGTATCACGACCACAAATTATCCATGCACTACGGGCCAAGGATATTCGTATATTCATCAATGGTCATGATCATGCCAACAACTGTCCATCAATGCACTACGGGCCAATGAGGACTTTTACCACAACTTTTGTAACATTACGGTCATGATTATACCGAATAATCTCTGGTTATAATTATACCAAGTCCATCTATGCACTACAGGCTACAAATTACTTTCAACATAATATAAGCATGAGGATGATGACAAGGATATAAGAATTTAATTAAAAGAAGCAAGGGATAAATTTTTAAAGATTTATAATTTAATTTATCCAGAATTCAATAACGTCCAAATTGTCAATATGATACTACTTTGTGGAGTAAAATTCAAGAATAATATTGTACCAAAAATAATTTGGACCGAAAACGAATCAATTTTTATCATGAATAGTACCCCGGGTGAATAGTACTCAAATGAATAGTACCCGTGAATAGTAATTCGAGAATAGTACCCCATGAATAGTACTCCAGTATAAAAAAGTTAAAACTTATCAAGAATGTTTTGAATAATATTTTCATGAAAAGATACTGGATGAAACGCAAATTTTAAGGATATTCTACCAATTTCATGGAGTATAGAAGCCAAAACTTTAACCAAATGAGTATAGAATTTGAAATCTGAAACGAAATAATATTACTTACATACTACAGAGTATGGAAGAAAATATTATTTCAAGTGAATATTGAACAAAAATAACATCTCTTACCTTAAAAAGAAAAGTATTCCGACTGGTGAAGCGGGGATATTCTTGAAGAAAACTTTCATTATTTTTTACGCTCAAAACTTTCTAAAACTCGAAAGAAATACACTCAATATTATAGAAGAAGAATTCTTTGATTCTGGTGTGATTTTTAATTCTAACTAAGCATCCTATTTATAGGAGAATGAAAGGATACTATTTAGAATTTTTTTTCCTGAAGTTTCCTTTTTTTCAACTTTAATAATATAATATTTAATAAAATATAATATATTCTATTTTTCATAAAAAATAAATTTATTATATATATATATATATATATATATATATATATATATATATATATATATTATAATATAATAATAATAATTAGTATACCCGTGACCATTCCCAATTTTCCGCCATTTTTTTTTTCAAATATATATATATATATATATATATATATATATATATATACTCCCTCAATCCTACGTTTCTTCCTCCCCAATTCTCGGTTTCCTTAATAATTCATATATGGGCCCCCACATGTGGCCTCCTCCTTTATTATATTAAATAATTTTCTACCAATTATTTTGAAAAATGGGTAAATGGGGGTCTATATAATAAGAAAAATTTACAACAAATACTTCATAAAAAATCCTTCAATATTTTTAACAACATTTATCATCATTATTATAATTCGCAATATTTAACAACGAGTCGTTCCCGAAGGAAAGAGGAAGCTTTTCAATAAGGATTTCTCCTTATTGGCGTGCGATAAGGTATTAAACCTCTCCTTGTGAACTTCTAGACATCGTCGATATTGCAAATAATAATATTAATAACTTTAATCGTCTCAATTATTGATTTAATAATATAAAATATTATGCGGATGATCTTTGTGACAATAATATAGAGAGATATGATGCGACAATTACTTATAGCAATAATTGAGTATAAGCGGTGACTACTCACGTAAGCATCGATAATAAATATTGTGTCTTCTTCTTATGCGACCACAGCGTATTCTTTGTACTTTTAATACCAGTTATTTTAACAGTTAACGGTAAAACTTCCGCCGTTATGTTCATAAAAAGATATTTCTGTCGTTTTCCCATTCTGACAATAATTACATTGTGGGGTCCACCAATAATTGTGCCGTCGTACGAATATTCCCTATTAAAATGAATATTCCCCGACTAATCGAATATTATATAACAACTTGCTTATTTTGCAAAATTTATAAATATTACTCACAGCTATAACATTATTTTAAATTCACACCTTAATATTCAAAAATGATATTTATAGAAAAATTCATCTTTATTCATAAAAGTTGGGGTCTTACATCAAGAGCATACTATTTATCCAACATACCTTGCATACCACCCTTTAGCGATGGATGGGCCAAGGACGGTTTGATGCATCGCTAAAAGCTAAAACAACGGTTTATATATATGACGGATAGAGAACCTGTCGCTTCGATCCCGTCGCTAAAAGGGAGTATGCAATATATGTTGGATACATGGTAAGATTAAGATCCAGACTGATTATATGTAATGCCCCCAAAACAGGTCCAATCCACCCAACCCATTTTGGGTCCCCACGAAATACATCAACACAATTTCTAAATACAAATCTTCAAATTCTAACTTTTAAATTGTCGTACAGAATATGACTACAATTAAACTGTGAGTATGAGACCCCAAATTTTATGAATAAAGATTTAAATTTCTCGAAATATTTTTTTGAATATTATGGTGTGGATTTGATATAATGTTATAGTTGTGGGTAATATTTATAAATTTTGCTAAGTATGCAAGTTGTTATATAATATTCGATGGGTCGAGGAATATTCTTTTTGTCGGGAATATCAAATGCGACGACACATAATCATTAAGTGGACGCATACAACAAATATTATTGTCGTAGTTAGAAAATGATAGAATTATCATTTTATAAAAATAACGGCGAAAGTGTTCTGAATTAAAAGCTGTTGAACCGCCGGTAGTAAAAGTACAAGAATACACGTATGCATAGATAGTAGCACTATATTGGTTATTGATGCTTACGTGAGAAGTCACTCCGCTTATACTCAATTATTGCTACAAAGAATTCACGATCATATCTCTCATATTATTGATTCAGTTATTGTCACAGTATCATCTTCATAATATGATATATTATTAAATCAATAACTGAGATGGCAAAGTTATTCATATTATTATTTTTAATATTGACAATGTCTAGAAGTTCTGTCAAGGAGAGGTTTGGTCACCTAATTGCACGCCAATATTCCTGGGAACGACCTGGTTGCTAAATATTGTGAATTATAATATTAATGATGAATAAGTTCGTGTTGATTAAAGATGAAATTGATAGTTCCATTGTGTTGGAATTATTAGTGTTAGTGGAAATCGACATTTATTTCGATAATAATTGATGTCTGAGGGTTATATTGACCAATCGGGTAATTAACCGGATAAATGATCAATTAATTGATATTAATTCATATGATTATAACTATTTGTTCACATGTGTGTACTATGGATTCACATTCTTGTACTATTAGGGGAGTTGGTGCAAGATTGATAATACTTGCATGACTAAGTTAAAAATGGAGGTACTATACTGTAATTCATATTTTCACATGTCTAGAACTATTGATTCACATGATTTACTATTAATTCACATGATTTACTATTAGGGGAGACGGTGCAAGTTTGATAATATTTGCAGGACTAAATTAAAAATGAAAAAAAAGAGGAAGGTATTATACTGTAATATTTCGAGCCCCAAAACGTGCAATTATCGAAATTATATTTTCCTATAAATAGAAGCTCATTCCTTCATTATTTTTCACCAGTTCACTAAATCTATAGAGCAATTATTATAGAGAGAAATTATAGAGAGAAAGAAGAAGAGAAGTCTGCTACCTCACTATTCCAATAACCATTCTTCTTTTGAGGTAAGGGGTATTATTCTTTCATATTCATGAAGAGAATTATTTTCTTTCAATACTCATAAGAGCTGTTATTCCATTCTTTATTATTATGTTGGAATAACTTTGCCATGCACAATACCGCATACATGGTGAAATTCTTACATTATTCCATTCTTTATTATTCTCGTTGGAATAACTTTGTCTTTCTTGATCTATCGCATGCCACAGTGAATTCTGTTGTTATTTCATTCTTTATTATTACATTTGGAACATCTTTATGCGTGCGGATTACGCATGACACGGTTCCATTCTTTATTATTCTGTTGGAACATCCATGTCTGTGCGAATTACGCATGACACGGTTCTATTCTTTCTTTATTCATTGAATATATCACATGCATCTGATTACGTATGACTGGTTCCATTCTTTATTATTACTGTTGGGAATAAACATGCATGCGGTCTCATCGTATGCTCGGTGAATTCTTCTGTTATTCCATTCTTTATTATTACATTGGAATAACTCGCTCATGTGGATTCGCATGCATGGTGAATGACCCTTCGTATTCATTCCTTATTAAATTGTGGAAATAATCATCTCACGTGGATTCTGGCATGGCGGAGAAAATCCATTTGCAGTTTCATACATTTTATTATACTCAGTTGGTTAAAGTTTTGGCTTCTATACTCCATGAAATTAGTAGAATATCTTGGATATTTGCGCTTCATCCAGTATCTTTTCATGGAAATATTATTCTGAGCATTCTTGAATTTTACTCCACAAATCAATATCATGTTGACAATTTGGACGTAGTTGATTTTAGAATAAATTAACTTATAAATCTTTAAAATTTATTCTTGAACTTGTTTTATTGAATTATTATGTCATTGTCATCATCCTCATGCTTATATTGTGATGAAAGTCATCTTTGGCTTACGTGCATAGATGGACTTGGTATGATTATGAGCAGGGATCATTCAGTATAATCATGACCTGTAATGTTATAAATGATGTGGTAAAAGTCCTCAGTGGCCTGTAGTGCATTGATGGACAGTTGTCTGTGTGATTATGACCAGGGATTATTTGGTATAGTCATAACTATTGATGATTACATAAATATCCTTGGCCCGTAGTGCAGGGATGATTCGATGATTCAATTTTATTTATTAAGTTGAGTCTCAGCGATAAAGTTGATGAAAAACTTTTTAAATCATAGAAGATAGTAGATTTTATGCTCTACTTGACTCTTCTAATGGATTGCTTGTTCCACTGCAGTTAAACTTGTTGTCTATTATATTCTATCAGTTTAACATTGTTGAAGGCTAATGATAATTTATTACGCATTATCTTAGTCATAATATTTCTTCTTGGGCTAGTTGAGCTCACTGCTTTTTTCTTTTGTTCTCTTCGGAAATGAGAGCGTGGCAGAGACTAGTCGGGGAGCGGAGTGATGGTCCAGAGATGGTGTTATAGTAGTCCTCACTATTCTATAAAATAGTGTGACAATAAATGTAATGAGGACTCTATTTGAGAGTGGATATTGTCTAGAAGGCAATATTCCTGTTTAAACTCTCAGCTATGTTTTGTCGTATATTACACGACGTTTGTATAATTAAGTTTGTATTTATATTCTGTTCCATGTATTTGGCGACTCAAGATGGGTGATGTATACCTGTTTTGGGGGCATCACAGTTGGTATCAAAACTTAGGGATATGATCCATGGCTGAGATGTGAGACAAGAACTAGGAGGGGAGAGACAGGGAATTCCTTCACTAGTATGACCTACCTAAGTTTATTTGGTATTTAATTGGTCGGTCAAAGTATAGGGATAATATGTGATATGTCAATTAACCCTTGTTTTGTGACAGTGTTTGAAAATGGCATCTGAAAATGTTGAGATCAGCAATGAAGCACATGAGCCTGTTGAGTCACCAATGATTAATACCTAGGATAATGTGCAACAGGAAGATAATAATCCTCAGGTAAATAACAACACCGATCAGATGATGAACGATGAGATGTTCAGAGGCTTTATGCAATTCATGCAACATCAGACGAGAGAGACTCCTGTTCAAAATGCAGGTGGAAACACTGGCAACCCACGGTCGGTCATCGCTAAGCAGTTCAAGAAGCTGGGACCACCAAAGTTTTTGGGAAATCCAGAACCACTTAAGGCGGAGACGTGGAATTCATCAAGTTGGAGTAAAATAATATGACCGTGTCGCAATACGAGGCTAAATTTGCAGAGTTATCCCGGTTTGCATCCCATTTGGTCGATAATGAGGAGCGAATGACGCGAATATTTCTAAGAGGTTTGAAACCCAAAATACGTCAATACCTCATTTCTCATAAACTTTGTTTATATTCTGATGTTGTGAATAGGGCTCAGTTATTAGAGCGCGATAATGAGTCAGCACAACCAAAAGGTAACAAGCAACAACACGATAATAATCGTACCGATGGCAACGACCATCGGAACAATGATAACCATCGTGGGGGAAATTATCATGCCAAGAATGGTAACCACTTCGGTGGTAATCATGGCTAAGATAATAGAAGTGGAAATTTCAAGAAGAGAAGGTTCAATAATGATGGAAAGACAGCAGCACCAACACCCGTTTCAAAAGAAGGAGAACGACCGCCGGTCATATGTTTTAAATGGGGAGGGGAGGGACATATCAGTCCAAATTACGCGATGCAGTCCAAAGCATGTTACAATTGTGGAAAAGAAGGTCACCTAGCCCGATTTTGTCGTGTACCAAAGTCAAGTCCAGCTGGGACGGTGGCACCAAAGGCGGATACGAACAAAACAAAGTCGATGGTTTCAAGAAGAGCGTTTTTCGTGACTTCTCAAAAAGCAAGTAACTCGAACGAAGTTAGCACGGGTTAGTTAATTATAAATTCTTGCAAAGTCTATACCTTATTAGATACCGGTTCTACCCATTATTTTATCTCTCTTGCTTGCGCTCAATATTTAAATTTGACCCCAGAGAAGTTAGACTTTGACTTATTGGTTGAAACTTCGTTAGTAGAAACCTTCGTTACCTCCTCTGTTTATAAATCTTGTTGATTCAAATCGACACTTTCACGTTACCTATCGATATTATCTCTTTGAAAATACTTGGCTTTGATATGATTTTAGGAATCGATTGGTTAATTACTCATCAATACCAAAATTGATTATTTTCGTAAGGTTGTTAGCTTTCATATTCCTAACCAACCTGTTATGCAAATTCAAGCAACCAAACCACTAAAGTTAATCACTATTATATTAAGCCATAAGTAAAGAGACCCAAGACTTTCGCTGGTGACTTCCAAGTCTTGGGATGCACCGAAGCCAGACTTTCCGTAGGCGACGATGTGAATGACGATGACAAGTTGATAGGTATCAATGTGACGTGTTATCCAAGTCTTGGATGAGGGTCACAGTTTTGAATGATATTTCTATTGTTAATAAATTTCCTGGCGTATTCTTGAAGACTTCTTAGCCTAACCTTAGAGCGTGAAATCGAATTTTGTATTGACCCCAATACAAAACTCATTTCTTAAACCCTCAAATATTTCTTTAACCAAAACGAACGTATAATGCGCCAAAGGTGTTGGCTCGAGCTGTTGAAGATTACGACCATACCATTTAATATCATTGTGGAAGAGCGAACGTGGTAGCTGACGCGTTGAGTAGAAGATCGTATGCATTTACGAGTGCGATGTTGTTAACACAAAAACCCATTTCGTATAACTTACAGATGATGAAGATAAAGTTAAAGACTCTAGGGACCCACGTGAAGATAACGAATATGCGAGTAGAATCGACTTTAATCGATAAAGTTAAAGCCGTTCAAGCTACATATTCAGAGCTGATGAATGTGAAGAAGAAGGTTCAAGAGGGCGTTATTCTAGAAGCAAGAATCGATGAAGAGAGGAAATCTCAACCCTCGATTTAATTGGCCCATTTGAAATCCTTGATCGAGTAGGAACTGTGGCCTATAGACTCGTTTTACCGCCAAGTATGTCGCGTGTTCATAACGTTTTTCACGTATCAATATTACGTAAATATGTGGATGACCCAAACCACGTTATTAAATTAGAACTAGACAAGATAACAGAAGATTTAACTTATGAGGAGATACGTGTTAAAATCTTGGATAAGAAGGATCGTATTCAACACTCAAAGGTTATACCTCAAGAGTTAGAATCTGAAATGAAGTCAAGGTATCCTCACCTCTTCGGCATACCAGGTACGTACATAAATTTTGAAGGCGAAATTTCATAAGGAGGGGAGATTGTGAGACCCCAAATTTTATTAATAAAGATTTAAAATTTTCAAAATATTTTTTTGAATATTATGGTGTGGATTTGATATAATGTTATAGTTGTGGGTAATATTTATAAATTTTACAAATTATGCAAGTTGTTATATAATATTCGATTGGTCGGGGAATATTCTTTTTGTCAGGAATATCTGTACGACGGAACAATCATTGGTGGACGCCACAACGAAAGTATTGTCATATTTAGAAAATGATAGAATTATCATTTTATAAAAATAACAGCAAAAGTGTTATTCTTTATTAAAGCTGTTGAACTACCCGGTTGTAAAAATACGATGTCTGGCGTGGTTGCATAGTAGCACACGGTATTAGTTATTGATGCTTACGTGAGAAGTCACTCAGTTATACTCAATTATTGCTATAGTAATTGCTGCATCATATCTCTCATATTATTGATTCAGTTATTGTCACAGTATCATCTGCATAATATGATATATTATTAAATCAATAATTGAGACGGCAAATTTATTCATATTATTATTTTTAATATTGACAATGTCTAGAAGTTCTGTCAAGGAGAGGTTTGGTCACCTAATTGCACGCCAATAAGGAGAAATCCTTATTGGAAAGCCCCCTCTTTCTTGGGAACGACCAGGTTGTTAAATATTATGAATTATAATATTAATGATGAATAAGTTTGTGTTGATTAAAGATGAAATTGATAGTTCCATTGTGTTGGGGATTATTAGTGTTAGTGGAAATCGACATTTATTTCGATAATAATTGATGTCTGGGGGTTATATTGACCAATCGGGTAATTAACCGGATAAATGAGCAATTAATTGTTATTAATTCACATGATTATAACTATTTGTTCACATGTGTGTACTATGGATTCACATTCTTGTACTATTAGGGGAGTTGGTGCAAGATTGATAATACTTGCATGACTAAGTTAAAAATAGAGGTATAAATGGAGGTACTATACTGTAATTCGTATTTTCACATGTCTAGAACTATTAATTCACATGATTTACTATTAGGGGAGATGGTGCAAGTTTGATAATACTTGCAGGACTAAATTAAAAATGAAGAAAAAGAGGAAGGTATTATACTGTAATATTTCGAGCCCCAAAATGTGCAATTATCGAAACTATATTTTCCTATAAATAGAAGCTCATTCCTTCAATATTTTTCAACAATTCACTAAAGCTATAGAGCAATTATTATAGAGAAAAATTATAGAGAGAAAGAAGAATAGAAGTCTGCTACCTCACTATTCCAATATCTAGTCTTCTTTTGAGGTAAGGGGTATTATTCTTTCATATTCATGAAGAGAATTATTTTCTTTCAATACTCATAAGAGCTGTTATTGTATTCTTTATTATTATGTTGGAATAACGCCATCATGCCAAATCTTTGCATACATGGTGAAATTCTTACATTATTCCATTCTTTATTATTACATTGGAATAACTTTGCTCTATGATCTATCGCATGCCCGGTGAATTCGTTGTTATTCCATTCTTTATTATTCTGTTGGAACATCCTGTCTGTGCGAATTACGCATGACCTGGTTCCATTCTTTATTATTCAGTTAGAACATCTTGTTTGTGCAGATTACGCAAGACCTGGTTCCATTCTTTATTATTCTGTTAGGAATAACCTATCTGTGCGGTCTATCACATGCCTGGTGAATTCTTACGTTATTCCATTCTTTATTATTACATTGGAATAACTTTGTCTATGTGGATTACCGCATGCATGGTGAATGATCCTTCATATTCATTCCTTATTAAATTGTGGAAATGATGCATCTATGTGGATTACCGCATGGCATGCTTAAAAATCCATTTGCGATTTCATACATTCTATTATACTCAGTTGGTTAAAGTTTTGGCTTCTATACTCCATGAAATTAGTAGAATATCTTGGATATTTGCGCTTCATCCAATATCTTTTCATGGAAATATTATTCTGAGCATTCTTGAATTTTACTCCACAAAGCAATATCATGTTGACAATTTGGACGTAATTGATTTCAGGATAAATTAACTTATAAATCTTTAAAATTTATTCTTGAACTTGTTTTATTAAATTATTATGTCATTGTCATCATCCTCATGCTTATATTGTGATGAAAGTCATCTTTGGATTACGTGCATAGATGGACTTGGTATGATTATAACCAGGGATCATTCGGTATAATCATGACCTGTAATGTTATAAATGATGTGGTAAAAGTCCTCAGTAGCCTGTAGTGCATTGATGGACAGTTGTTGGTGTGATTATGACCAGGGATTATTTGGTATAGTCATGACCATTGATGATTACATAAATATCCTTGGCCCGTAGTGCAGGGATGATTCGATGATTTGATTTTATTTATTAAGCTGAGTCTCAGCGATAAAGTTGATGAAAAACTTTTTAAATCATAGAAGATAGTAGATTTTATGCTCTACTTGACTCTTCTAATGGATTGCTTGTTCCGCTGCAGTTAAACTTGTTGTCTATTATATTCTATCAGTTTAACATTGTTGAAGGCTAATGATAATTTATTCTGCATTATCTTAGTCATAATATTTCTTCTTCGGGCTAGTTGAGCTCACCCTTTCTTTCACCGTTCTCTTGAGGAAATGAGAGCGTGGTTTAAGTCTTAGTCGGGGAATGGAGTGATGGTCCGAGATGGTGTTATAGTAGTCCTCACTATTCTATAAAGTAGTGTGACAATAAATGTAATGAGGACTATTTGAGAGTGGATATTGTCTAGAAGGAAATATTCCTGTTTAAACTCTTAGCTATGTTTTGTCGTATATTACACGACGTTTGTATAATTAAGTTTGTATTTATATTCTGTACCATGTATTTGGCTACTCAAGATGGGTGATGTATACCTATTTTGGAGGCGTCACAATTAGTTTTAATACAAATATATGCAACTCTCATGGTGCCTCGACCACAACACCTTACAATGGCACTTTACATTAAAGTAAAGTCAATAACTGTTTTAGAAATTAAAATATTTGGAAAATGCTCAAGGAAACCTTCGTACATTGGAGGCCATGAATCTAAGTTATGATAGATATCACATGACTCGAGAATTATCCTTGGTTGACCCAATAGACCCCAAAGAAAAATGAGAAGATTACTATCATGTTTTTTCCAATGGTGAGTCTTCTCTTGACATATATTTATCTTCATTATCTCCAATTGAGAATTATATTTCAACCAAACTCCGAGATTATATAGGTAGTGCTCATAGATATAATCAGCAAGTGCATGTGCATAACCCTGTCTTATGATAACACGAAGTCGTCTGTCATTAGACATCTTGTATGATAACGACAAAACACCCTTCCAAAGTTGGGTTCACCTCACCTTATTCGGTTCACCAAAGTCAACGGTTAAAATGACGTATAAAATATGACACACTTATCTAAAATTCTTAATAAAATTATTTCTATACTGTTTTAGGGGAAACCTCGATAGCTATAGACCATCTTTCTATTCCCTTGTTACCCCCACTCGACCCAGCTACACTCTTATTACCTGAAAGGAATTGTGAAGCAAAAGGGTGAGCACAACTAGCCCAGTAAAGAATATCATGACTAAAGATAATTAAATTAACAATAGCCTTCGTCAGTAATAAATAAGAGATTTAGAACATATGGTAGATGATAAAAATTTTCAACCATAGTGGCAGCGGAACGAACAATCCATTAAAAGAGTCAAATAGAATATAATGTCTATTGTCTTCTCCATGTTAAAAGTCCACCAACAATGTTTTATCCCTGTAACATCAATCAACAGTTCCTGTCCACAATCATGTGAATAACTCATAATCATAATTGTGATTCTAAATTCCTCTTCGCACCCAGGACGAAGATAATTTTCATCACCTGTCTTTACCTGAAAAATCAAAGATCATGGTTATAACAAATCACAGTTCCTGTTCATAATCATACTAATAAATTCATCTTTGCACTACGAGCCAAAGATATTCATTAACCGTTCATCTTTGCACTACAGGCCAAAGATATACAACTATATTTTAGAAGTCTTAAGTAGAGCATGATATCCACTATCTTCTACGCATTAAAAGTTTATTATCAATATTTTATCGCTGAGACTCAGCTAAATAAATAATCCACATCACTGAATTATTCATGCACTACGACAAAGGATATTTGTTAGTATCACATCCATGAATTATCCATGCACTACGGGCCAAGGATATTCATTAGTATCACGACCACCAATTATCCATGCACTACGGGCTAAGGATATTCATGTTTTCACCAATGGTCATGATCATGCCAAACAACAATTCATCTTTGCACCCTAGGCCGAAGAGAACGCATAGTTATGATCATACCAACATATGTCCATCAATGCACTACGGGCCAATGAGGAATTTTACCACATCATTTATAACATTACGGTCATGATTATATCGAATAATCCCTGGTCATAATCATACCAATCAACAGTCCATATATGCACGTAAGCTACATCTGACTTTTATTACAATATAAGCATAAGGATGGTGACAATGATATAAGCATTAATCAAACAAAATCAAGGATAAATATTAAAGACTTTAAATTTATCCAGAGTTTAAAAATATCAAAATTGTCAACATGATACTACTTTGTGGAGTAATATTCAAGAATAATATTCATGTATCAAAAATAATTTAGACAAAAAAGAAATATATTTTTTGGGTGAATAGTACCCCGTGAATAGTACCCTATGAATAGTACTTCGAGAATAGTATCTCGGCATAAAAAGTGCCCCAAATATCCGAGTGCATAATATTTGAGTGAATAGTAACTAGGTGAATAGTAACTCGTGAATAGTACCTCATGAATAGTACTCTGGCATAAAAAGTGCCCCAAATACCCGAGTGAATAATATTCGAGTAAATAGTAACTGGATGAATAGTAACCTATAAATAGTAACTCATGAATAGTATCCTGGCATGAAAAGATCAATAATTATCAAGAAAGCTCAGAATAATATTTTCATAAAAAGATATTATATGAAGCGCAAATATCAAGGATATTCTACTAATTTCACGGAGTATAGAAGCCATACTTTAACAGAATGAGGGTATAATCAGGAATATGAGACGAAATAATATTACTCACATACTACAGAGTATGGAAGAAAATATTATTTCTACGAATACTAAAAAAATAATATCCCTTACCCAAGAAAAAGATTGGATACTGGAATAGTGAAGTAGCAGACTTCTCTTCTTCTTTCTCTCTATAGCTTCTCTCTCTCTATAATTGCTCTTTTGAGTCTTAGTGAATTGGTGAGAATGAAAGAAGAATGAGCATCTATTTATAGGAAAATATAGTTTCAATAATTGCACGTTTTGGGGCTCGAAATATTTCGGTATAATACCTTCATCTTTTCCTTCATTTTTAATTTAGTCCTGCAAGTATTATCAAACTTGCACCACCTACCCTAATAGTACATCATGTGAATCAATAGTTCTATACATGTGAAAAAAGTAGTTGCAGTATAGTACCTTCATCTATACCTCCATTTTTAATTTAGTCATGCAAGTATTATCAATCTTGCACCACCTCCCCTAATAGTACATGCATGTGAATATATAGTTATATGCATGTGAACTAATAGCAATTAATTGCTTATTTATCTGATTAATTACCCGATTGGTCAATTTAACCTCTAGAAATCAATTATTATCGAAATAATTGTCGATTTCCACCAACACTAATAATTCCAACACAATGGAAATATCAAATTTATCTTTAATCAACACGAACTTATTCATCATTAATATTATAACTCGCAATATTTAACAACCAGATCATTTTCAAGAAAGAGGGGGCTTTTCGATAAGGATTTCTCCCTATTGGCGCGCAATTGGGTGACCAAACCTCTCCTCGACAGAACTTTCTAGACATCGACAATATTGCAAATAATAATATGAATAACTTTGTCGTCTCAATTATTGATTTATTAATATAAAATATTATGCAGATGATACTGTGACAATAATTGAATCTATAATATGAGAGATATTATGCATCAATTACTGTAGTAATAATTGAGTATAACTGAGTGACTTCTCACGTAAGCATAAATAATCAATACCGTGTGTTACTATGCAATCACGCGTATTACTATACTTTTACTACCCGGTAGTTCAACAGTTTAACGGTAAAACTTTCATCGTTATTTTTATAAAAAGATATTTCTGTCACTTTCTAACTACGACAATACTTCCGTTGTGGGGTCCACCAATGATTGTGCCGTCATACGAATATTCCTTGTTAAAACGAATATTCCCCAACCAATTGAATATTTTATAACAACTTACTTACTTTGCAAAAATTTTCACATATCACCCTTAACTTTAACCTTTTATCAATTTAACCATTTACTAAATAGAATAATAATTATAAGAAAATTGAATACTTTCATTTTATAAAATTCGAGATCTCACAATCTCCCCTCCTTATTAAATTTTGTCCTCAAAATTTACGTACATGGTAGTTCGAAGAGATAAGAATACCTTGCTTTCTTTTCGAATTGTACCTTCCCGGTTATTTCCTCTGTATCATTATTTTCCCATTGCTCATCTCTTGTATTTCAGATATCATTCTAGAATATATCTTCAAAACAAAGGTTAATTGACATATCACAATTTGTCAACTTATCAAGTAAAAATTTCAGCTTAGGTAAGTTACACACTAGAGAAGTATATTACTCGTCTCTACCTCCTAGTTTTAGACTCATATCTCCGCCAACGACCATATCCCTAAGCTCTGATACAAAAATGTAACACCCCCAAAATAGGTCCAATCCACCCAACCCATTCTGGGTCGCCACGAAATACATCAACACAATTTCTAAATACAAATCTTCAAATTCTAACTTTTAAACTGTCGTGCAGAATAAGACCAAAGTTAAACTGTGATTTTTAATACAAATATATGTAACTCTCATGGTGCCTCGACCACAACACCTTACAATGGCACTTTACATAAAATTACAATCAATAACTATTTTAGAAATTAAAATCTTTGAAAATGCTCAAGAAAACCTTCGTACACGGGAGGCCATGAATCTAAGTTATGATAGATATCATATGACTCGAGAATTATCCTTGGTTGACCCAATAGACCCCAAAAAAAATGAGAAGATTACTATCATGTTCTTTCCAATGGCGAGTCTTTTCTTGACATATATTTATCTCCATTATCTCCAATTGAGAATTATATTTCACCCAAACTCCGAGATTATATAGGTAATGCTCATAGATATAATCAATAAGTGCATGTGCACAACCCTGTCTTATGATAACACGAAGTCGTCTGTCATTAGACATCTTGTATGATAGTGATAAAACACCCTTCCAAAGTTTGGTTCACCTCACCCTATCCTGTTCACCAAAATCAACAGTTAAAATGACGTATAAAATATGACACACTTATCTAAAATTCTCAATAAAATTATTTCCATATTATTTTAGGAGAAACCTTAATAGCTATAGACCATCGTTCTATTCCCCTGTTACCCCCGCTCGACCCAGCTACACTCTTATTACCTGAAAGGAATTGTTAAGCAAAAGGGTGAGCACAACTAGCCCAGTAAAGAATATCATAACTAAAGATAATTAAATTATCAATAGCCTTCGTCAGTAATAAATCAGAGATTTAGAACATATGGTAGATGATAAAAGTTTTCAACCATAGTGGCAGCGGAACGAACAATCCATTAGAAGAGTCAAATAGAATATAATGACTATTATCTTCTACATGTTAAAAGTCCACCAACAATGTTTTATCCCTGTAACATCAATCAACAGTTCTTGTCCATAATCATGTGAATAACTCATAATCATAATTGTGATTCTAAATTCCTCTTCGCACCCAGGACGAAGATAATTTTCATCACCTGTCTTTACCTGAAACATCAAAGATCATGGTTATACCAAATCACAGTTCCTGTTCATAATCATACTAATAAATTCATCTTTACACTACGGGTCAAAGATATTCATTAACAGTTCATCTTTGCACTACAGGCCAAAGACATACAACTGTATTTTAGAAGAGTCAAGTTGAGCATGATATCTACTATCTTCTACGAATTAAAAGTTTATTATCAATATTTTATTGCTGATACTCAGCTCAATAAATAATCCACATCACTGAATTATCCATGCACTACGACCAAGGATATTCGTTAGTATCACATCCATGAATTATCCATGCACTACGGGCAAAGGATATTCATTAGTATCACGACCACGAATTATCCATGCACTATGGGACAAGGATATTCGTGTTTTCACCAATGGTTATGATCATGCAAAACAACAATTCATCTTTGCACCCTTGGTCGAAGAGAACGCATGGTTATGATCATACCAACATATGTCCATCAATGCACTACGGGCCAATGAGGACTTTTACCACATCATTTGTAACATTACGGTCATGATTATACCGAATAATCACTAGTCATAATCAATACCGTGTGCTACTATGCAACCACGCGTATTACTGTACTTTTACTACCGGGTAGTTCAACAGTTTAACAGTAAAACTTTTGCCGTTATTTTTATAAAAAGATATTTTTGTCGCTTTCTAACTACGACAATACTTCCATTGTGGGGTTCACCAATGATTGTACCGTCGTACGAATATTCCCTGTTAAAACAAATATTCCCCGACCAATCGAATATTTTATAACAACTTGCTTACTTTGCAAAAAATTTCACATATCACCCTTAACTTTAACCTTTTATCAATTTAACCATTTACTAAATAGAATAATAATTATAAAAAATTGAATACTTTCATTTCATAAAATTTGAGATCTCACAATCTCCCCTCCTTATGAAATTTCTACCTCGAAATTTACGTACCTGGTAGTTCGAAGAGATGAGAATACCTTGCTTTCTTTTTGGATTGTACCTTCCCGGTTATTTCTCCGTATCATGATTTTCCCATTGTTCATCTCCTGTATTTCAGATATCATTCTAGAATATATCTTCAAAACAAAGGTTAATTGACATATCACAATTTCTCAACTTATTAAGTAAAAATTTCAGCTTAGGTAAGATACACACTAGCGAAGTATATTACTCATCTCTCCGTCTTAGTTTTAGACTCATATCTCCGCCAACGACCATATCCCTAAGCTCTGATAGAAAAATATAATGCCCCCAAAACAGGTCCAATCCACCCAACACATTCTGGGTCGCCACAAAATACATCAACACAATTTCTAAATACAAATCTTCAAATTCTAACTTTTAAATTGTCATACAGAATATGACCACAATTAAACTGTGAGTTTTAATACAAATATATGTAACTCTCATGGAGCTTCGACCACAACACCTTACAATGGCACTTTACATAAAAGTACAGTCAATAACTGTTTTAGAAATTAAAATATTTGGAAAATACTCAAGAAAATCTTCGTACATGGGAGGCCATGAATCCAAGTTATGATAGATATCATATGACTCGAGAATTATCCTTGGTTGACCCAATAGACCCCCAAAAAAAAATGAGAAGATTAATATCAAGTTCTTTCCAATGGTGAGTCTTCTCTTGACATATATTTATCTCCATTATCTCCAATTGAGAATTATATTTCAACCAAATTCCAAGGTTATATAGGTAGTGCTCATAGATATAATAAGCAAGTGCATGTGCATAACCCTGTCTTATGATAACACGAAGTCGTCTGTCATTAGACAGCTTGTATGATAGTGGGATAACACCCTTCCAAAGTTGGGTTCATGTAAGACCCCGAATTTTATGAAATAAAAGTATTCAATTTTCCTATTTAGTAAATGGTTAAATTGATAAAAAGTTAAAGTTAAGGGTGATATATATAAAATTTTCAAAATACGCAAGTGGTTATAAAATACTTATTTCTGTTGGGGAATATTCGTTTGGTCGTGGAATATTCTTGTTGTCGGGGAATATTAAATGCGACAGTAGAACCATTTATGGGCCCCATAATGTAATAACCGTCGGATGAAGAAAATGACAAGTTTGAGTTTTTATAAATAACGACGTAATTGTTACTGAATTAACCTTCGTTGGAATACTCGTGGTTAAAATACTGAGAATCTGGCGTGGTTGCACAAGATAGCATTACACCGGTATTGCACAGTATTTTTAGAATTATTGATTCTTACGTAAGAAGGCACTACTCAATAATTGTTAGAGTAATTACTGTTCAATATTTTATTTTATAGATTCAATAATTGTTGCGTTGATAGTTTATATTATTGTTGTTTCAATAATTGTCACGACACAGTATTATTTTCATTATCAGATCAATAATTCATATTATTTGAATAATATTATTAGATAGCATTATTGGCAATGTCTAGAAATTTCTGTCAATGAGAGGTTTGGTCACCTAATTACGCGCCAGTAAGGAGAAATCCTTATCGGAAAACCCCCTCTTTCCTGGGAACTGCCTGGTTGTCATTCTTGTGATTCTGTAATATTATTTGTGAATAATTAATTATTGATTTATATGATAAAGAAAATTTATTTGATTCGGATATAAATGATGGATTTATTTATGTGGTTATAAATAAAGGAATTAATGTTGAGGTGTTTTATCAGTATTTTATCGGATAGGAGGTATTAAAAGATCAAATCGGTGTTCTTAAAGCTCTATTGCGTGAGTTATAATTTTAATTTGACCGTTTGATTGTTGTGATTTTTGGATATGTTATACATATATAAGTTCAGTATATGTCCACAAATTTTTGAACCGTTAAAAAATTAACGTATGATTTGTTATGAATTTTAAAAGATGTTGAAAATTGTCCATTTGTGGATTTCAGATATTTTCTGTCAGGAATTTGGAAAAATTTAAAGCTACAAAGTTGTAGAGAATTCGATTTCGTGTGGAATGGACATAAAATTTGTATTTTTCTGATAAACGGGCTATTTTCTATGAATTATTGAAGTTTCAAAAAATAAAATATTTTTTATTAAAATTGGGTGGGACCCACTTTTATTTGAAAACATGTGGACTGCTTAAATCATTCCAATTTGGCTACTCAAAAATTTAGATGAAGTGGCATGGAAGAGAGAAAAAATAAATTAATATTTTATTAATTAGTCTCCTTTAGTGTTCTAGCATTTTGCTATAAATAGGTGTTTAAGTTAGAATTGAAAATCACACCAGAAACAAGTTTTCTTTCTCTCTATATTATCGAGCGTATTTTTGTGAGTATTTAGATACTTTGAGAATTGCTATTCAGTGCAAGTTTCCTTCGGCTTTACATCCGACATTTCAGTCAGAAATACTGCTCTTTTGAGGTAAGGGATTGTAAGGGTTATTATGTTTCTTCATTTTCGTAATTTTTCTGACCTTCAAAAATTCTGGAAAAATTTGAAATGATAATTTGATGAGTTTTCTTGATTGTGTCCAAAAATGGTGATTTTTGGATGTATAGATTAAGAGTTATGAATTTTATGAGAAAATACTATTTTAAAAGTAAACCCTTATAACTCCTTGTGGTTAACTCTAAAATTGGTAAAATTTTTATTGGGAGTACATGTATATAATAGCAGTATACTCTGTTAATTTCAGAATTTTTGGACAAAATTACAATTTATGATAAATGTCTAAATATTCGGCAGTTTTGGCCATATGAAAAATAGTAAATGAACTTTAAAAATTCTGAGAAAAATATATTTTCAATATGGGACTATATTCTGCTAAATCCCAGAAAAGAAAATTTGTTTGTACTGATTTGGTATTTTTCATGAAAATGGTCTAGTTATGAGTAAATGAATTAAATATGTTATGTGAAGTAAGAAAATTGAAAAATATGATTTTATGGCTTGAGAATCATATATGAGGTATATGCAGATTTTTGATGAGGGTTTTGGTTATTGGTGATGAAATCTTATGAGTTTGGCATTTTAGGATGATTAAATGCATTAATTAATAAAGTGTAAATAATTAAAATAAATTGTTTATAAGTTTAAGAAATAATTAAAATATTGTTGTAATATTAATAATATTAGATTATGAGATTATTAAGTGATTTATAACATTTAGATTAAGGTGTTGTAAATATTGATATGGATAGTATTGTGAAACTTTATCTTTTTGTGTCAGAGTTACTATTTATGAGTTACTATTCATAAGTTACTATTCATGAGTTACTATTCACGACAAAATTGGTTTCTTCTTCTGACCAAATTATCGTTGATTTATGAATCTTACTCTTGAGATTAAATCTATATGTTGATTATATTGTTTATATAATCATATATAATATTTTTATAATCCTGGTAAAGAAATTTCTCTTTGACTTGAGTGTAAAGATGGGTAGATTATTGGTATGATCGTGACTATGGGTTCTCTTTGGCCAGTAGTGCAAAGATGAATTGTTGACTGGTATGATCATGACCATTGAATTTACAATTGAATATTTTTAGCTTAAGTTCAAAGGTGAATTAATCAACATGATTATAATTATGGTTTATATAAATTCTGAAATGATTATATATTTCTTTGAGATATTAATATCTTTGGCCTGTAGTGCAAAGATGAACTGTTGTTGAATATCTTTGGCCCGTAGTGCAAAGATAACCTGTTGTTGAATATCCTTAGCCTGTAGTGCAAAGATGAACTGTTGATGAATATCTTTGGCCCGTAGTGCAAAGATGAATTTATTAGTATGATTATAAACAGGAACTATGATTTGGTATAATCATGATCTTTGATATTTCAGGTAAAGACAGGTGATAAAAATTATCTTCGTCCTGGGTGCGAAGAGGAAATTAGAATCACAATTATGATTATGTGTTATTCATATGATTGTGGAAAGGAACTGTTGATTGATGTTACAGGGATAAAACATTGTGGGTGGACTTTTAACGTGGAGAAGATAATATACTTTATAGTCTATTTGACTCTTCTAATGGATTACTCGTTCCGCTTCAACTATGGTTGAAAAGTTTTATCATCTACCATATGTTCTAAATCTCTGATTTATTACTGATGAAGGCTATTGATAATTTAATTATCTTTAGTCATGATATTCTTTACTGAGCTAGTTGTGCTCACCTTTTTGCTTCACAATTCCTTTTCGGTGTAATAAGAGTGTTCTTTAAGAATTGAGTGGGGATAACGAGGGAAATAGAACGGTGGTCTATAGCTATTGAGGTTCTCCCTAAATAGTATGGAAATAATTTTATTGAGAGCTTTAGATAAATGTGTCGTATTGTATACGTCATTTGATATTTAATTTTGGTGAACCGAATAGGGTGAGGTAAACCCAACTTTGGAAGGGTGTTTTGCCACTATCATAAACAAGATGTCTAATGACATACGACCTCGTGTTATCATAAGACAGGGTTGTGCACATCCACTTGCTGAGTATATCTATGAGCACTACCTATATGATCTTGGAGTTTGGTTGAAATATAATTTTTAATTGCAAACAGTGGAGATAGTTATATGTCAAGAGAAGACTCACCATTGGAAAGAACATGATAGTAATCTTCTCATTTTTCTTTGGGGTCTATTGGGACAACCAAGGATAATTCTGTGGGCATATGATATCTATCATAACCTAGACGCATAGCCTCCCATGTACGAAGGTTTTCTTGAGAATTATCCAAAGATTTTAATTTCTAAAACAGTTATTGACTGTACCTTTATGTAATGTATCAATGTAAGGTGTTGTCCATAGTTGGGACATGAGTCACAGTTGGTATTAAAACTCATAGTATATGTGTTGTTGTATTTTGCAGGATACTTGTAGTAATAAAGTTATAGTTGTTTTTTGTACCATGTATTTGACGACTCAAAATAGGTTGGATGTATTGAACCTATTTTGGCGGCGTCACAGTTCACCTCACCCTATTCGGTTCACCAAAATCAACAGTTAAAATGACGTATAAAATACGATACACTTATCTAAAATTCTCAATTAAATTATTTCTATCTTTTTTTAGGAAAACCTCAATGACTATAGACCATCGTTCTATTCCCCTGTTACCCCCGCTCGACCCAGCTACACTCTTATTACCTGAAAGGAATTATGAAGCAAAAGGGTGAGCACAACTAGCCCAGTAAAGAATATTATGACTAAAGATAATTAAATTATCCATAGCCTTCGTTAGTAATAAATCAGAGATTTAGAACATATGGTAGATGATAAAAGTTTTCAACCACAGTGGCAGCGGAACGAGCAATCCATTAGAAGAGTCAAATAGAACATAATTTTTATTATCTTCTCCATGTGAAAAGTCCACCAACAATGTTTTATCCCTGTAACATCAATCAACAGTTCCTATCCACAATCATGTGAATAACTCATAATCATAATTGTGATTTTAAATTCCTCTTCGCACCCAGGACGAAGATAATTTTTATCACCTGTCTTTACTTGAAACATCAAAGATCATGGTTATACCAAATCACAGTTCCTGTTCATAATCATACTAATAAATTCATCTTTGCACTACGGGCCAAAGATATTCATTAACAGTTCATCTTTGCACTACAGGCCAAAGACATACAACTGTATTTTAGAAGAGTCAAGTTGAGCATGATATCTACTATTTTCTACGAATTAAAAGTTTATTATCAATATTTTATCGCTGAGACTTAGCTCAATAAATAATCCAAATCACCGAATTATCCATGCACTACGACGAAGGATATTCGTTAGTATTACATCCATGAATTATCCATGCACTACGGGACAATGATATTCATTAGTATCACGACCATGAATTATCCATGCACTATGGGCCAAGGATATTCGTGTTTTCACCAATGGTCATGATCATGCCAAACAACAATTCATCTTTGCACCCTTGGCCGAAGAGAACGCATGATTATGACCATACCAACATATGTCCATCAATGCACTACGGGCCAATGAGGACTTTTACCACATCATTTGTAAAATTACAGTCATGATTATACCGAATAATCCTTGGTCATAATCATACCAATCAACAGTCCATCTATGCACATAAGCTACAGATGAGTTTCATTACAATATAAGCAAAAGGATGATGACAATGATATAAGCATTAATCAAACAAAATCAAGGATAAATATTAAAGACTTTAAATTTATCCAGAGTTTAAAAATATCAAAATTGTCAACATGATACTGCTTTGTGGAGTAATATTCAAGAATAATATTCATGTATCAAAAATAATTTTGACAGAAAAGAAATATATTTTTCGGGTGAATAGTACCTCGTGAATAGTACTCTATGAATAGTACTTCGAGAATAGTACCCCGTCATAAAAAGTGCCTCAAATACCCGAGTGAATAATATTTTAGTGAATAGTAACAGGTGAATAGTAACCCGTGAATAGTACCTCGTGAATAGTACTCTGTCATGAAAAGTGTCCCGAATACCCGAGTGAATAATATTTGAGTAAATAGTAACTAGGTGAATAATAACCTGTCAATAGTAACTCGTGAATAGTACTCCGGCATAAAAAGTGCCCCGAATACCCGAGTGAATAATATTTGAGTAAATAGTAACTGGGTGAATAGTAACCTGTCAATAGTAACTCGTGAATAGTACTCCAGCATGAAAAGTGCCTCGAATATCCGAGTGAATAATATTCGAGTGAATAGTAACTGGGTGAATAGTAACCCATAAATAGTAACTCATGAATAGTATTCTGACATGAAAAGATCAATAATTATCAAGAAAGCTCAGAATAATATTTTCATGAAAAGATACTAGATGAAGCGCAAATATCAAGGATATTCTACTAATTTCACAGTGTATAGAAGCCATACTTTAACAGAATGAGGGTATAATCAGGAATATGAGACGAAATGATATTACCCACATACTATAGAGTATGGAAGAAAATATTATTTCTACGAATACTAAAAAAATAATATCCCTTACCTCAGAAGAAGACTGGATACTGGAATAGTGAAGTAGCAGACTTCTCTTCTTCTTTCTCTCTATAACTTTTCTCTCTATAACTTCTCTCTCTATAATTGCTCTTGTGAGTCTTAGTGAATTGGTGAGAATGAAAGAAGAATGAGATTCTATTTATAGGAAAATATAGTTTCGATAATTGCACGTTTTGGGGCTCAAAATATTACGGTATAATACCTTCATCTTTTCCTTCATTTTTAATTTAGCACTACAAGTATTATCAAACTTGCACCACCTCCCCTAATAGTACATCATGTGAATCAATAGTTCAGTCATGTGAATCAATAGTTCTATACATGTGAAAAAAGTAGTTACAATATAGTACCTTCATCTATACCTCTATTTTTAATTTAGTCATGCAAGTATTATCAATCTTGCACCACCTCCCCTAATAGTAAATGCATGTGAATCAATAGTTATATGCATATGAACTAATATCAATTAATTGCTCATTTATCCGATTAATTACCTGATTGGTCAATTTAACCTCCAGAAATCAATTATTATCGAAATAATTATTGATTTCTACCAACACTAATAATCCCAACACAATGGAAATATCAAATTCATCTTTAATCAACACGAACTTATTCATCATTAAAATTATAAGTCATAATATTTTACAACCAGATCATTCCCAGGAAAGATGGGGCTTTCCGATAAAGATTTCTCCCTATTGGCGCGCAATTAGGTGACCAAACCTCTCCTCGATAGAACTTTCTAGACATCGTCAATATTGCAAATAATAATATGAATAACTTTGTCGTCTCAATTATTGAATTAATAATATAAAATATTATGCAGATGATACTGTGATAATAATTGAATCAATAATATGAGAGATATTATGTAACAATTACTGTAGCAATAATTGAGTATAACTGAGTGACTTCTCACGTAAGCATCAATAATCAATACTGCAGTGTCTTACTTATGCGACCACGCGTATTCATCAGATTTTTACTACTGAAGTAGTTCACGGTTTAACGGTAAACACTTTTGCCGTTATTTTTATAAAAAGATATTTTTGTCGCTTTCTAACTATGACAATACTTCCGTTGTGGGGTCCACCAATGATTGTGCCGTCATACGAATATTCCCCGACCAATCGAATATTTTATAACAACTTGTTTACTTTGAAAAAAATTTCACATATCACCCTTAACTTTAACCTTTTATCAATTTAACCATTTACTAAATAAAATAATAATTATAAGAAAATTGAATACATTCATTTCATAAAATCCGGGATCTCACATTATATATATATACACACATACACACACACACATGTGGTAACCGGTTGCCACATATACTGTAAGACCCCAAATAATTAATAAATGAAATTTAATTTTCTCTAATTATTATTTTGAAATAGTAAGGGTTGATGTGATTATTGTGGATAGTTATGGATAAAATACGCAAATATTTAAAAATAAGCAAGTGGTTATAAAATATTCATTATTATCTTGGGAATATTAATTTTGATCGTGGAATATTCGTACTTATCGGGGAATATTAAATGCGGCGGTACGACCCATGTGTGGGCCCTATAATGAAAGCGATGATGAAGAAAGCGACAAATATAAGTTGTTTAAAAATAACGGCATGTAGTTGTTACCGTTAATACTGTTAAAATACTCGGTGGTTAAAGCACAGTAGCACATGGTATTGCACCAATTATTGATTCTTACGTAAGAAGGCACTACTCAATAATGATTACAGTAATTACTGTTCAGTATTTTATTTTATTGATTCAATAATTCCGTGTTGATATTTTATATTATCTTTGTTGTTTCAATAATTGTCACTTTACAACGATTATTTTTATTATCGAAGAAATAATTCATATTATCTGAATAATATTATTGGATAACATTATTGGCAATGTCTAGAAAGTTACGTCTAAGGAGAGGTTTGGTCACCTAATCAAGGCCACAAGAAGGAGAAATTCTTATTGGAAAACCCCTCTTTCCCGGGAGGCGCTGGTTGTCAATATTGTGATTACGTAATATTATTTGTGAATAATTAATTATTGATTCATATGATGAGGAAAATATTGATTTTATGTGGATATAGATGGAGAAAATTTTTAATGTGACGATTGTTGAAAATTAAAATTTTATCTTTTTCTAATAAAATAATTCATTTAAATATATATATATATATTATTATATTTTAATAATATAATAATGGTGATATTTTTACAACGAATGTGGGATATATGAGTATACGAGGAGGAAGAGTATTTTTGTTGCAATAAATGTTTAAAACATGTTAAACATGTAAATTGGACCCCATTTCTTGATTTGAAATTTGATTATAGCTTTTGTAAAATTGCCCGTTTATGGATTTCGGTTAATTTCTGTTTGGAATTTGGAAAAACTTTCTTCTGCAAAGTTGTAGAGAATTGAATTTCATATTAAAGGCGCGAGATTCGAATTTTTTGACAAAAGAGCTATTTATTACGAATTATTGAAGTTTTGAAGCTCCAAAATAATTAATTTTTGGAAGTTTTAAATATATTTTTTAATAAAAATGTTTTTCTCACTTTTTCTAGAAGATGAGCATGTGGGATATGTTAGAAATCTGATTTTCCAAGGAGGCGTATGAAATTTATTATTAATAATATATTTTAATAAATTTTCTGTTTTGGTGTTCTAAGCATTTTCCTATAAATAGGGTACTTAGGTTAGAATTGAAAATCACACCAGAAACTGAAGTTTTCTCTCTCTATATTATCGAGCATATTATTGTGAGTATTTTAAGTATACTTTGAGTATTGCTATACGGTGCAAGTTCAAGTCATAGCCTATATCCGGTGTTTCAGCTAGAAGTATAAATCTTTCGAGATAAGGGATATTATTTTTTTTCGTAATGATATTATTTCTTCAATATCATTATGCTGAAATATCGATCTGAAGTTTTTATCAAATTTGGAACTTTTGGTGTAGGAGTTACTGGAAGACCCCAAATAATTAATAAATGAAATTTAATTTCCTCTAATTATTATTTTGAAATAGTAAGGGTTGATTTGATTAATGTGGATAGTTATGGGTAAAATACGCAAGTATTTCAAAATAAGCAAATGGTTATAAAATATTCATTATTGTGGGGAATATTCGTTTGGTCGTGGAATATAAATGATCGTCTAGGGAATATTAAATGACTACGCTAAATGAATGTGTGTGAGCCCCATAATGAAAGCGATTGGAGGAAGAAAGCGACAAATATAAGTTGTTTAAAAATAACGGCGTAGTTATTACCAGATTTAATTGTTGGAATACCCGGTGGTTAAAACACGATGTCTGGCGTTGTTGCGACGATAAGAAGCGGTATTGCACCAATTATTGATTCTTACGTAAGAAGGCACTACTCAATAATTGTTACGGTGAGTTACTTATTCGAGATTTTATTTTATTGATTCAATAATTGTTTGCGTTGATATTTTATATTCTTTGTTGTTTCAATAATTGTCATTACACAAATTTTTCATTATCGAAGCAATAATTCATATTATCCGAATAATATTATTAGATAACATTATTGGCAATGTCTAGAAAGTTACATCTAAGGAGAGGTTTGGTCACCTAATTGCGTACAAGAAAGAGAAATTCTTATTGGAAAGCCCCCTCTTTCCTAGGAACTGCCTGGTTGTCAATATTGTGATTCTATAATATTATTTGTGAATAATTAATTATTGATTTATATGATGAGGAAAATATTGATTTTATGTGGATATAGATGGAGAAAATTTTTTAATGTGACAATTGTTGAAAATTAAAATTTTATCTTTTTTTGATAAAATAATTCATTTAAATATATTATTATATTTTTAATAATATAATAATGGTGATATTTTTAAAATGAATGTGTGATATATGAGTATACGAGGAGAAATAGTATTTTTGTTGCAATAAATGTTTAAAACATGTTAAACATGTTGGTGGACCCCATTTCTTGACTGAAATTTGATTATAGCCTGTAAAATTGTCCGTTTGTGGATTTCGGTCAATTTCTATTTGGAATTTGGAAAAACTTTCTTCTGCAAAGTTGTAGAGAATTGAATTTCCTATAAAATTGGCGAGATTCAATTTTTCGATAAAAGGGCTATTTATTATGAATTATTGAAGTTCAAGTTCAAATAATTGATTTTGGAAGTTTAAAATAAGTTAAATATGAAAAACATTTTTGTGGGTCTAGCATGTGATTTGAATGTGTTGAATGCAGATTTTCAGATTCAAGAAGTGTGCGTAGAGAATTTATAATATATATTATTATTTTATTAAATTTTTCCGCTTTGGTGTTCTAAGCATTTTTCTGTAAATAGGGTGCTTAGGTTAGAATTGAAAATTACACGTAAAATCAAGTTTTCTCTCTATATTATCGGCGTATTCTTGTGAGTATTTTGAGTATACTTTGAGTATTGCTATCGGTGAAAGTTCAAGTTATAGCTTTATATCCGTATTCAGGTTAAGAAGTTATCTTTCCAGAGGTAAGGGATATTATTGTTTTTCGTAATGATATTATTTCTTCAATATCATTATCTTTGAAATATTGATCTCAAGTTTTTATCAAATTTGAAACTTTTGGTGTCTGAGTTACTATTCACGTGATACGGCACTATTCACGATATCGACAATTATTCACGAATACTAAGACTATTCAATAGAAAAATGAAATTTCTTCTTTTGTCCAAAATATCTATTACGGATACTAGCTTTGATTGTATCCATGTTTTATCATTCTTGAATTTTACACCTTTGTGATTATTTTTGAGGTATTTTTGGACATGGATAAAACAAAGTACGAATCCTTAATCCTTAATCCTTGTCATTTTGTTTCACTAGATTCGTTTCTTTAAAAATATTTTTCATCATCCTCAGTCTTAAATGATGATATTATTGAATATCTTTGGCCTGTAGTGCAAAGATGAATGATTTCGATGAATATCTTTGCCCAGAAGTGCAAAGATGAGCAGTGTTTAGATGAACATGACCAATCGATGAATATCCTTGGCACAGTAGTGCAAGGATGAATATATGATTCCAGATATATATTGATTGATGTTACAGGGATAAAAATATTGATGATGGACTGTTAAATTCATAGATATTAGTAGATTTCATCCTCTACGTAACTCTTCTATGAATTAATATTTTCCGCTGCGAGTATTAATTTAAAACTTGTTGTCTATTATATTATATTAGATTTTTCCCTGTTGAAGACTAACGATAATTTTGTTGTATATTATCTTAGTCATAATATTCTTTACTGGGCTAGTTGAGCTCACCCTTTTCCTTTTTGTTCCATTTTTCTTCTCAGGAGGCGAGAATGTAGTGAGTACGAGTCGGGGTATGGAATGATGGTTTTAGAGAGTTGTTTAGTAGTCCTCACCATTTTTGTAAAATAATGTATCAATAAATGTGATGAGGATTTATTTGGGTATAGATATTGTCTAGAAGATAATATTTGTATTCAAACTCACAGTTTTACTATTGTAATAATAAAGTTGTAGTTATTTCTATACCATGTATTGACAACTCAGAATGGGTGATGTATACCTATTTTGGGGGCGTCACAGTTGGTATCAGAGCTTTGGGATATGATCTCTGGCGTAGATTGGGGAATAGAACTAGGAGGGGAGAGACGAGTCGGGGTATGGAATGATGGTTTTAGAGAGTTGTTTAGTTGTCCTCACCATTTTTGTAAAATAATGTATCAATAATTATGATGAGGATTTATTTGTATGTGGATATTGTCTAGATGACAATATCTGTATTTAAATTCACAGTTTATATGGTGTAACAATAAAGTTGTAGTTATTTCTGTACCTTGTTTTTGACAACTCAGAATGGGTGATGTATACCTGTTTTGGGGGTGTCACAGTTTGTATCAGAGCTTAGGGATATGATCTCTGGCGGAGATCGGGGAATAGAACTAGGAGGGGAGAGACGAGTAAATCCTTCGCTAGTGTGTCCTACCTAAGCTTATTTGTTAGTTGGTCAGTATATAAGGATATTATGTGATATATTGATTTGCTTAATTAACCCTTATTTTATGACAGTATTTGAGAATGTCGACTGAGAATATTAACAGTGGAAATGAGACCGTGGAGATGCCTGTACTCACCAACGAGGAGAACGTGCAACAGGCTGGCAATGTTCCTCCTGTGAACAACACCACCGAAAGCGAGATGATGAACGAGGGATGTTTAGAAGATTTTTGCAGTTCATGCAAAATCGCAGACGAGGAGACTCGTGTTCAAAATACTGAGGAGGAAATGATAGCAATTCACGGGTTGTCACGACCCAAGCGATTCAAAAGAGTTGGGACCACGAGAATTTAAGGGAAAGCCGGATCCGATCATGGCGGAAACATGGGTCAAGCAAATTACCAAGATATTCGATGTCTTGGGATGCACGGAGAACGAAGGTTCAATTCACCACCTTTATGTTCCGTGGTATGAAGCAGCGTATCATTGGTGGGAGTCGTGAAGCGTACCCATCCAGCCGCACTCATCATGTCTTGGGAGACATTTCAGAAACTATTTAATGACAAATACTTTCCTAAAAGTGTTCATCATATGAAGGAAGTGGAGTTTATTAGACTGGAGCAGAATAACATGACGGTGTCCCAGTACGAGGAAAAGTTTGTAGAGTTATTCAGGTTTGCACCTCATTTGGTGAAGAATGAGGAACGTATGACGCGGATGTTTCTTAGAGGTTTGAAACCTGACATACGTCAGTATCTCATTTCTCATAAATTTTCTCTCTACTCAGATGTTGTAAAAAGGGCTCAATTATTAGAGCGAGATAACGAGTACGGTGTTGAGGACCACAACCAGGATCATAAGGAGATGGCAGTCAACAAAACAACGATAACAAGCGGAGAAAGAAAAAGACGGACAAAATGGTAACCACTCTGGTGGTAATCATGGCCATGAAAATAGAAGAAGCGAGTCAGGAGGAGATTTTAAAAGAGGAGATTTAACAACGACCATATGAAGGAAGACGACAAAGGTTTTGAAGAATCGGTTCTAAGGGGAGAGAACGACCACCGGCCATATGCTACAAATGCGGAAAAGAGGGACATATCGGTCAAATGCCCTACAATTCAAGGTATGCTATAATTGTGGAAAGGAAGGACATATCGCTCGGGATTGTACGGTAGTGAAACCTAGTTCAGCGGGGATGGTGACTCAAAAGACTGTCCCAGAAAAGTCAAAGTCTATGGTTCCTGGAAGAACGTTTGTTCTGACTGGTCAAAATGCGAGGAACCCAAACGAGGTAATCACGGGTAAGCTATTTATAAATTCTTGTGAAGTTTATACCTTACTTGATACCAGTGCTACCCATTCATTTATCTCTCTTGCTTGTGCTCAACGTTTAAACTTGACTCCGGAGAAATTAGGCTTTGACCTATCTGTGGAAACTCCATTAGGAGAAACTTTCATCACATCCACTGTTTATAAATCTTGTTTGATTCAAGTTGACACCATCACCTTACCTGTTGACCTTATCTCTTTAAAGATACTTGCTTTTGATGTGATTTTAGGGATTGATTGGTTAACTACTCATCATGCCAAAATTGATTGTTTTCGTAAGGTTGTTAGTTTTCATATTCCTAACCAACCCTGTTATGCTTAATTCAAGCAACTAAACCATTAAAATCGATCCAACATCATATCTAATCATAAAGCTATTCGTTTATTAAAAAATGGATGTCAAGCTTTCTTAGCCCATGTTATGGATTTGAATAAAGACATGTCAAATTTGAATAATATTCCTGTTGTTATTGACTTTCCTGACGTATTTCCTGAAGAACTTTCCGGTCTACCCCCAGAACGTGAAGTTGAATTCTTTATTGATCTTGAACCTGGTACAAAGCCTATTTCTAAAACCCCATATCGAATGGCTCCTATTGAACTTCAGGAGTTAAAGGTCCAACTACAGGAGTTGTTGGATATCGGTTTCATTCGTCCTAGTACATCTCCTTGGGGTGCACCTATTTTATTAGTAAAGAAGAAATACGGGAGTATGCGACTTTGTATTGACTATCGAGAATTGAACCATGTCACCATCATGAATAGGTATCCTCTACCTCGTATTGATGACCTGTTTGACCAGTTGCAAGGAGCACAATTCTTTTCAAAATCGATCTTCGATTCGGATATCATCGGTGAAGATTAGAGGCGAGGATATTCCAAAGGCGCCTTGAGAACCTGATGCGGGCATTATGAATTCTTAGTCATGTCTTTCGGATTGACTAATGCTCCTGCGGCTTTTATGGATATGATGAACCGAGTATTCAAGGAATATTTGGATCAGTTCGTTGTTATCTTTATTGATGACATCCTCATATATTCCAAAAGTCGTGAAGATCATGAGCACCATTTGAAAGTTGGTACTCCAAAGGCTTCGTGAAAATAAGCTTTATGCCAAGTTGAAGAAATGCGAGTTCGGCTTGAGGAAGTAGCATTCCTTGGGCGCGTGGTGTCGAAACATGGAGTATCTGTTGATCCGTGAAGATTGAAGCAATCTGAGTTGGGGAGCAAACCAAGCCTGGTGATCAAGTACGTAGTTTTTGGGCTTATTTGGTTATTATCGGAGATTCGTGGAAGGGTTTTCTCGAATTGCTACTCCATTAACCCAAACTAACTCGGAAGGATACAAAATTCGTTTGGAGCGAAGAATGCGAGAAGAGTTTCCAAGAGCTTAAGAGGAGACTTATTTTAAGACTGTTTCTAACAATACCATCCGTTTGGATGGATTTGTTATCTCTGCCGATGCTTGGGCAAAGGGTTAGGATGTGTTCTCATGCAACGTGGGAAAGTCATAGCCTATGCCTTGCGATAACTTAAAGAATATGAGAGGAATTATCCTACTCATGATCTAGAGTTAGCGTGATCGTTTTCGCGCTAAAGATCTGGAGGCACTATCTATATGGGGAGAAAGTGGAGATATATTCAGACCATAAAAGCCTTATATATTTCTTCACTCAAAAGAACTCAAACATGCGACAGCGACGTTGGCTCGAGCTATTGAAAGACTACGACCACACTATTCAATACCATCTTGGAAAAGCGAACGTGGTAGCTGACGCGTTGAGTAGAAGATCTTATGCAGGAATGAGTGCGATTATGTCAAGTATACGCATAGAACCAACTTTAATAGAAAAAGTTAAGGTTGCTCCACCCACCCGGGAATCGATGATGCGTATGAAGAAGAAAGTACAAGAAGGTGCTATTCCGGAAGCGAGAATTGATGAAGAAGGAATACTTCGAGTCCACTCCAGACTTTGTGTTCCTAACGACTCTGATTTGAAGTACAAGATTATGATGGAGACACACAATACACCATTTACAATCCATCCTGGAAGTACCAAAATGTATCGTGATCTTCGACATACATTTTGGTGGAATAATATGAAGAGAGAGATTGCAAAGTTTATCTCAACGTGTTTAACTTGTCAACGTGTAAAGGCGGAGCATCTAGTACCTAAGGGTCCATTGCAACCACTTGAGATTCCGAAATGGAAGTGGGAACACATTACCATGGATTTCGTTACGGGACTTCCCACGGTTTCTCAAGGCATAAATGCCATTTGGGTTATTGTTGATAGATTAACCAAGTCTGCTCATTTCTTGCCGATACGGGAGACTTATTCCCTTGAACGTCTTGCTAGTATATATGTAAATGAGATTGTGAGGTTGCATGGCATGCTAGTATCCATAGTTTCGAATCGTGACCCAAGATTCACTTTAAGATTTTGGGTTAGCTTGCAAAAAGCTATGGGTACGGATTTACGATTCAGTTCGGTATACCATCCTCAAACGGACGGACAATCAGAGAGGACTATTCAAACTCTTGAAGATCTATTAAGACTCTGTGTCCTAGACTTCAAGGGCAGTTGGGATAAGTATTTACCATTGGTGTAATTCTCCTACAATAACAGTTATCAGGCAAGTATAGGTGTGGCTCCATTTGAAGCATTATATGGACGAAAGTATCGCTCTCCAATATGTTGGGATGAGGTGGGTGAAGCAACATTGTTGGGACCCGAAGTTAATACGTATATGATCACCGAAAAGATCCAAATGATTCGATAACGTATACAAATGGCACAAGATCGACAAAAGAGTTATGCGGATCTTCATCGAAATGACGTGGAATTTAGTATAGGGGATCATGTATTGTTGCGAGTTGCTCCATGGAAGGGAGTTACAAGATTTGGGAAGAGAGGAAAGCTTAATCCACGATTTATTGGTCCATTTCAAATTCTTGACCGAGTAGGAAATGTAGCCTATAGACTCGCGTTACCTCCAAGTATGTCTCGTGTTCATAATGTGTTTCACATATCTGTACTTTGTAAATATGTGAAAGACCCGAACCACGTTATTGAGTTAGAACCAGACGAGATAGCCGAAGACTTAACGTATGAGGAGGCACTTGTCAAGATCTTGGATAGGAAGGAGCATGTCCTACGCACAAAGGTCATACCACAAGTTAAAGTTTTGTGGAGGAACCATGCTATAGAGGAAATGACCTGGGAGTTGGAAACAGAAATGAAAGCGAGGTATCCTCACCTTTTCGAAACACCAGGTACGTAAGTCAATTTTGAGGACGAAATTTCATAAGGAGGGGAGGTTGTAAGACCCCAAATAATTAATAAATGAAATTTAATTTCCTCTAATTATTATTTTGAAATAGTAAGGGTTGATGTGATTAATGTGGATAGTTATGGGTAAAATACCCAAATATTTAAAAATAAGCAAGTGGTTATAAAATATTCATTGTTGTCGGGGAATATTCGTTTGGTCGTGGAATATTCAGATCTTTGTCGGGGAATATTCAGTATGTGACGCTTGACCATGTGTGGCCCCATGTGAAAGCGATTGGATGAAGAAAACGACAAATATAAGTTGTTTAAAAATAACGGCGTAGTTATTACCAATTATCTTTTGTTAAAATACTCGGTGATTAAAACACAGTAGCACACAGTATTGCACCAATTATTGATTCTTACGTAAGAAGGCACTACTCAATAATGATTACAGTAATTACTGTTCAGTATTTTATTTTATTGATTCAATAATTGCTTTGTTGATATTTTATATTACTGTTGTTTCAATAATAGTCACTACACAATATTTTTTATTATCGAAGCAATAATTCATATTATCTGAATAATATTATTGGATAACATTATTGGCAATGTCTAGAAAGTTCGCATCTAAGAAGAGGTTTGGTCACCTAATTGCGGCGCCGAGAAGGAGAAATTCTTATTGGAAAACCCCTCTTTCACGAAGCGCACTGGTTGTCAATATTGTGATTACGTAATATTATTTGTGAATAATTAATTATTGATTCATATGATGAGGAAAATATTGATTTTATGTGGATATAGATGGAGAAAATTTTTAATGTGACGATTGTTGAAAATTAAAATTTTATCTTTTTCTAATAAAATAATTCATTTAAATATATATATATATATATATATATATATTATTATATTTTAATAATATAATAATGGTGATATTTTTACAACGAAATGGGATATATGAGTATACGAGGAGGAAGAGTATTTTTGTTGCAATAAATGTTTAAAACATGTTAAACATGTCGGTGGACCCCATTTCTTAATTGAAATTTGATTATAGCACGTAAAATCGCTGGTTTATGGATTTTGGTCAATTTCTCATTTGGAATTTGGAAAAACTTTCTTACGCAAAGTTGTAGAGAATTGAATTTCCTATAAAAATTTGCGAGATTCAAATTTTCTGACAAAAGGGCTATTTATTATGAATTATTGAAGTTCTGAAGCTCCAAAATAATTAATTTTGGAAGTTTTAAATATTTTTTTAATAAAAACATTTTTCTCACTTTTCTAGAAGATGAGCATGTGGGATATGTTAGAAATCTGATTTTTCAAGGAGGCGCATGAAATTTATTATTAATAATATATTTTAATAAATTTTCTACTTTGGTGTTCTAAGCATTTTCTTATAAATAGGGTGCTTAGGTTAGAATTGAAAATCACACGTAAGCTCAAGTTTTTCTCTCTTTATTATCGAGCGTATTCTTGTGAGTATTTTGAGTATACTTTGAGTATTGCTATACGGTGCAAGTTCAAGTCATAGCTTTATATCAGGTGTTTCAATTTAGAAGTATAAATCTTTCGAGGTAAGAGATATTTTTTTTCGTAATGATATTATTTCTTCAATATCATTATGCTGAAATATCGATCTGAAGTTTTTATCAAATTTGGAACTTTTTGTGTCGGAGTTACTATTTACGTATACGACACTATTCACGTATACGGATTCACGAATACGACACTATTCATCAAAAAATGAAAATTTTCCTTTTCGTCCAAAATATCTATTGTGGATACTAGCTTTGATTGTATCCATGTGTTGATCATTCTTGAATTTTACACCACTATGATTATTTTTGAGGTATTTTTGGACATGGATAAAACAAAGTACGAATCCTTAATCCTTAATCCTTGTCATTTTGTTTTCTTTGGATTCGTTTTTTAAAATATTTTTCATCATCCTCGCTTTTAAATGATGATATTATTGAATATCTTTGGGCTGTAGTGCAAAAAGATGAATGATTTCGATGAATATCTTTGGCGTAGTAGTGCAAAGATGAGCAGTGTTTAGATGAACACTTAATTAATGATGAATATCTTTGGCACGTAGTACAAAGATGAATATTTGATTCCAGATATATATTGATTGATGATTACTGGGGATAAAAGATAGAGCGATGAACTTTAAAATTCATACATAGAAGATAGTAGTTTGCATTCTCTACTTAACTCTTCTAATGAATTATTATTTCATTGCGAATATTGATTTAAAACTTGTTGTCTATTGTATTCTATTAGATTTTTCCTGTTGAAGACTAATGATAAATTTGTTGTATATTATCTTAGTCATAATATTCTTTATCGGGCTAGTTGAGCTCACCCTTTTCCTTTTGTTCCATTTTTCTTCTTAGGAGGCGAGAATGTAGCGAGTACGAGCCTGGGGTATGGAATGATGGTTATAGAGAGAGTTGTTTAGTAGTCCTCACCATTTTGTAAAATAATGTATCAATAAATGTGATGAGGATTTATTTGGGTATAGATATTGTCTAGAAGATAATATTTGTATTCAAACTCACAGTTTTAGTATTGTAATAATAAAGTTGTAGTTATTTCTGTACCATGTATTGACAACTCAGAATGGGTGATGTATACCTATTTTAGGGGCGTCACATATACTATTTTAGCAACCATGATCCTAACCGTTGATCATGATAATGGATTACCTAGATTGGAAGTATTTTTTCCCCAACTGCTACACCTTGTAGCGACAGTTACATTCCTTCTAATGGCAACCACAATTACCAAACTGTCCTCATGCCCACTTAGCTACCGCTGCAATGTCTGGTGATCGTTCAATTTAATTCTCTTGGTCTCCTCTATCAGATTAAATTAATTCAGCCAACATCAGCGACAATTCAACCAACAACAGCAGAAACTGAGAAATATAACACGAGTGAAGAAAAGGAAAAATTAACATAAGCTTAAAAATTGTTGAAGTCTGTTTGATTTGATGATGATTACTATGATTGTGTAAATTTCTATGTACTTATATGCTTATGTGTGATTGTGTATTTATATATATTTATGTGCTTATGTGCTTATGTGTATTTATATATGTTTACGTGCTTATGTGGGATTGTTTATTTATATATGTTTACGTGCTTATGTGTTATTGTGTATTTATATATGCTTATGTGATTTGATAATGAATGTGATTATATGACAATGTGATTATGTGGTTATGTGATGAATGTGATGGTGTAATGATGAATATGACTATGTATTGAATGTGAGTTGATGATAAATATGGGTTGTTTAATTAATAATGAACAATAGATAGAGCTTGTGCATTTGAATTAATGATTAACAGTGTCTTAAAGTATATTTTGTAATCAGTAAGTTTTGTAAAGAACTTATTTGAGAAACATATTGTACAAGGACTTAGAATAGAAAAGATCAAGGTTGTTAGATTGATCTTATGATTAATTTTATATGTAATAGATAGAATCAATCGTAGAGTTACTCTTGCATGCTTGCAACAATTGTTAGCAGAGTAATCTAAGTGTTTATAAAATATTATGATTAATATATATTTGTACAAGTAATTTTTGTAAAGTCTTTAATGATAACATAATGTACAAGGACTTAGAATTAGAATGATAAAATTTTTTAGGTTGATATGTTGAGAAAATGTATAGATAATAGAACAAGTATATCATACATCAGTATCAAGATGATAGTAGACTAACTCTGCCTATTCGTAGAATCATCATTGATCGTAAAGTTGACTCATCTTTCATAGAGCAACAAATTGATGAATCACAGATCTCTTGCCTCAGTCATAATATGCAGAAAAATCATGGAACTATGAAACGATTGTACTATGAGGACTGAATGAAGTATTCTTAAGTCTTCTTGTAAAGCTCAAGACAAGGACTGTTGAGTAAAAAATAACTCGTAGAATTATTCTGCCTGTTCGAAGTGCGAAATCTGTGTTGTAGAGTAATCTATAAGTTCGTAGATCCATCAGATCAGTAAAGAAGAGTTTTCAAAGTCATAAAGTTGAAAGTAAAGATGATTGTAAAGCTCTCTCTCATAAGTCATGAAGATAAGTTCAAGATCGAGCAAGCCAAGGCTGATCGTAGGACATACTTTAATGATGATGAGTATAATCCTACTTGTAAAGAATCTCAAGAATAGAAACTAACACGTAAAGATACTCTGCCCGTTCATAAAGGTTAATTTAGTTCGCAGAGTAGTCTAGAGATTGTAGAGCAGTAACTGGTATTGTAAGGTTACGAAGAGATAACAAGATTGTAGAGCTGTCATCGACATCGTAAAGCTGTTGAAGGATTCTAAGAATGCAAGAGAAGTCTACTAAATCTGCCCAAGCATTGTAGAGTACTTATTTGTAGAGCAGATAGTAGAGAAAAACGTGGAGCTCAACTCTACGATTCTCATTACTCTCTAAGACAATAGATCATAGAGCAAAGTCATGTCTAACAAGAAGACTGACATGGAACAGTACTGATCAAGATCTTGATGCATTCCTCAAGATCCTTGGTAGAAATCGAAGATCAAATAATGTGTCTACTGGCTAGTTTGCTGAAAGCGACATCTCAATGGAGTTAGGTGAAAAAGTAAACTGACGTGACAGGAAAGTTAAAAAGTAACTTACACTTGGGGCTTAAATGTTAACATTAAGGATCCCAGATTATTTAAAGCCTTAAATGCATCAACAGAAACATTTCAACGGGAAGATTTCAAAAGGACTATAAAAGAGGATATCATTCAAAATGAAAATGATGATGATATGCATTAAACGACTGATACAATCAAATGATCATCATTAGAAAATAACATAGAACCAAACTAATAAAAACGTAGAGTAAGCTTCTCTCTATGATTGAAGATGTGTTCAAGGCTGCCAAGTACAAAAAGAAAGAGAATAAACGTCATCTTAATAGCATAACAGATGATCATAAGAAATTGTTGATTACTAGTAAGGGTGTAAACGAGTCGAACCGGAGCGAACAGAGAGCTACTCGAAATGATAAATTCGTACTCGAATTAGGCTCGAATTCGAATTATATTTGAAAAATCCTACTCAGATTCGACTTGACTGGAATATTTAGTACTCGAATTCGATCCGACTCGACTCGAATATTTATTCAAATTACTCGCGAGCTTTAAATTCAAGCTCGAATTCGAGTCTCCACATAATAACTAGTTTTGTAATAAATATAATTATATATTGAATTTGTTATTTTACTTAAAAATGAGAAAATATATTTATTATTACACTTTACAAATATAAAATCATAATTAAAATTAAAAACAAAACAAAATAATAACTAATTATCATAATTTGAATTAAGTTTGTATATATTATAAGAGAATGTATCAAACATCTAATCGAATATGTATTAATTGAGTATGTATCGAATCACAATCAAAAATTCGAGTAGTTTGAATCTTAAATGAGTCAAGTATAACCTTGCTCAGATTCTACTCATATTTTTATTCGAACTATTTTTAATGCTCAGATTTGGATCATATTATTAACGAATCCGAGTCTCGCTCGTATTTTTTTGAGTCGAGCCCGAATCGAGCCCGAACTGTGTTGGCTCATTTACAGCCTTAATTACTAAAAGAAGTCAAGCCTCAATGCAACGCTCAATAACAACTCAATGATAAACACATTCAAAGCTGTTAAGAATCAAAAGGAAGACGAGCCTCAATGCAAAGCTTAACAGAACCTCTTAACAAACAGTCAATCAACAAAGGGCTGAGAGTCCTGGTCTTAGTGACCGAACTTCCAAGTCTGAGAGACTTGAAGGAATCTTAGTGATTAAGAGGTCTTAGTTTCCTTGTCTTAGTGACTAAAATATCCAAATCTGCTGGGCTTGAAGAAGGCAGAGTGTCCTGGTCTAAGTGAACGAATTCTTAGTGGATTTCTTACTCGTGGAGTAGAAGAGTGGACTAGCTAGGAGTTGTTCAGTCTTTAAACTACTTAAAATCTCTTGTGTTATTTACTTTCAGTCGTTACATTCTGTTACATATTTGCTATGTTTATCATATCTAATAAATGACCAACTTCCACATGAACTAAATTCAGAATTGAGATTTCTTATAAATCTTTAAGGGGAGTTTTCAAACTTATATTCCGTTGTGCATAACTAACCTTGATTAACTGATTAATCATTAATACTTCATTAATTAAATAATTTTTTAATGACTTATTCAACCCCCCTTCTAGATCATTATTGTGTCTATGATAAATAAAAAAAACTAATCAAATCAAATTTGAACTATAATCCATTTTTTGGAATGTGGATTATTAGTATTGAATACATGAGATTTCAAAGATTCAAAACTAATGCCTACCCTATACCCTGGTGCATACCCAAATCTAACACCTACACTACACCCTATTCCAACCCTGAAAACCATCTTCACTTGATTCCACGGCCAACCACCGTACCCAACTCCCCCAACCAATCCCAATCCCAATCCCATTCCAACGCTGCACCCGGTTCCGGCGCCGCCTCCTGGAACTTCCACTGTTTCCTCTATTTTGTACAGATTTTCTTGGATGAAATCGGTGACCGATAAACTTCTCCATCATTCTTTTTCTTATTCTTATCTATTCCCTTTCATTTCCACAAGGATTTGTCTTTAGCCTTGTAAAACCCATTCATGTTTACTTGGGCATAAGTACAGTTTTGTAATTGCAGCTAACACTAGAAGGAATGTAATTCCCGTTATAAGGTGTAGCAGCGGGGGGAAAAATGCTTTCAATTTCGGTCATTCATTATCACGATTAACGGCTAGAATCTGAAAGTAGTATGCACACAAGCCAATTATGTTTGATGATAAAGCATATACTTTGTAACAATCTTATTCATTTATTAATAAAAAGTATTAATTTATTAAAGGCTTTTAATTATCTACATGATGCTGTTTTATAATATGTGATAAACCCATAGTTTTAAGCAATGCTTTTAGAATAATGATGATGATCATTCTAATGAGATCTAAATTCTTAGAATGCTTAAAACTAAAATAGTTTCCAATCGTTGGATTACTAAATTGGGGATTAGTGAATCCGGATAGATTGGTACATACGTTGCTTGCTCATTGGATGAGGATGATTGATCTCATGATCATTTGTATGGAGACACTAAAGCAAGTATGTAGGTGCTTATTAGAGAATAAGTTCACTGAACGTGGCTCACTAAGGAATACCTAATGGAGTTTTACTTGCCTGTCAATAGGAATTCCTGTAGTGATAGTAGTACAAGTGATCCTTGGACTTGAGATCATTATAGTATCTTGTGTATGATAAGTTATACTTTGACTTATTCTTTAAGACCCTTAGGGTATATCAAAGGGTATGCTTGAGTATAATAAGTTGTACATGGAGATAATGTATGATCAATAAAGAATCTATCTCTTCTAGTAAAAGAAGAGAAATGTCCTATGTGATTCGATAAATGACAACCCAGTAGTCCTTGGCCAAGGCAGAATGAAATCAGAAAGGAGTTTCTAATTTGCATTATTTGGAGTTGTGCATTTAAGGATCGAAATACATATAATTAAATAAAATAAGACTTGACAGTAATTTCATGTCTTATATTTAATTGGGACATTGTATGGTGGAAGGATTGAATTGTACGGTAACTATTTACTCAAAGGTTCTTTTATGATTAATATTGAAATCTATATTATCTAGAAAGTCGTTGATCATTTAGGAGGCTTATCCCTATTGTAGAATAAATATTATTTATTTAAATAAATTAATAGTTTAATTTATTTATTTAAATAAGATTAGAATTATTCTAATTGATTTATTCACAACCAGTTTAATATGGAGAACCTAAAGGGTCACACCATAAAAGGAAAAATAATTATTTAAGAAGTTAATGGCATAATCGTAATAATAAGTTAAGTATATTTAATTTAATCTATGGTGATAGAATAAATTAAATAGCTTAATATTTATTACTTAATATTTTAAAATATTAAATATAAATTAATAAGAGGAGTCTTATTATTATTATTATTATTATTATTATTATTATTATTATTATTATTATTATTATTATTATTATTTTTATTATTATTATTATTACTATTATTATTATTTAATTCGTAAAGGAGTTTGAGAATTAATTAATAAAAGTACTCTCATTTATTCCTAATAAGATTAGGAGACTAATTAATTAAAACTTTAATTAATTATTCCTAATAAGATTAGGAGCCTAATTAATTAAAGGAGTTTAATAAATTAAAATAAAACTCATTTCCTTAATTGTTAAGGAGAGTTGCCCACATCTATAAATAAGATGAGTCTTATTATGTGTGGAGAAGGGTTGTTGACTTTTTCACAACAGACGTAATTCCAATAGTTGGGAGAGTAAGCTCCTTTTTCTATAGATATAGAAAAATTAGGGTTTTGCCAAACACCCATCTTCTTGAATTTTTGTTCTTCCTTGGTGGATCACCTCTAGAGGCCAAACACTTGGGTGGCTAATGTTGATCAAAGGAAGGAACCAAACCCGTTGGATTCAAGTTGAACGCGAAAAGATTTGGAGGTAAACTCGTACCTGAGGAAGCTCGAATATTCAAGGGTATGATTCTTATTCTTTATCTTTTTATTTAATTAATAATTGTGCATAAAGGATGATCCGAGTATATAGTTTGTAAAATTTTAAAACTCTAATTTTCCACGTTTTCGCTTATTTTATGCAATTTGATTGCGTTCATGAATATTACAAACCTAACAGTGACATCAAAGACAAACCTTTATGCGAATTATTAATTATTTTAATTTGATATATTTATTGATATGTGTTTAGAACAATTTAATTGAACATAATTTAATTGTATAATATTTTAAAAAAAAACCGGAAATCAAAAGCTGTTGCGGAACAATTATTTAATTCGCAACTGTTGCGGAATGGCGAATGTTTTCAAAAGCTGCATCATTTTCCTTCGGTTTATATAATATTATATTATCTGCAGCAGACTAGCAATATGCTTTCGGTTTTTTATTCCGTGACTCATGTGATTCAAATGAATCAGGACCATCTGATTTCAATTTCAAGTATTTACGTGATTAGCAGGTGGTGATTCATATATATATATATATATATATATATATATATATATATATATATATAACGGTTTAGTTATATTATATGTATATTATATTATATATTTTTAATAATTTTATAATTAAAATAAAAGTTTATTTTAATCTTAAAATAAAAAGTTTATTTTAATTTTAAAATTGGATTTCATGCAAACTAATTAGAGTTGGAATTAGATTCCATGATAACTAATTAGAGTTGAAATTGAATCCTAATTTCCTTAAATAAAGGAGTTTATTTAGATGTGGAATAAGATTTCATATTATTCAAAATAAAGAGTTTATTTGTGAATAGGAAAGAGAATCCGTATTTCTTTTAATAAAGGAGTTATTTTTTTTTTTGAAATTGGATTCCATAATTAATTAAAATAAAGGAGTTTATTTTGATTAAAGATTTTGATTAAAATAAAATAGTTTATTTTATTCAAAATTGGATAAATTAAAATAAAAGAGGTTTATTTTAATTTAAATTTGGATTAAAGTAAAGGAAATTATTTTGATTCAAAATTAGATTTTATACTAACTAAATTTGTCCATTAAATGATATCAATATATATATTGAATGTTTATTATTCATGAGATGAATGTTATTTATTGATGCATATGGTGATGTGTATGATAATAAATGGGAGTGATTATGGACTATTGGCCAATTGGATTTTATTTTAGTTGGATGCTTGAATGTATGAATTTTATTAAATGGGGTCTACGTACCTCGTCTTCTCTAATTTTTCTTCATGTAAATTCTAACTCCCTCCTGTGTACTTCTCCTTGACTGCTGATCAAGGTTTCTATTTATTTTAAATAGTTTTGTAATAGGAATAGTTAGAATTAATTTTGAAGAATTGGAGATCAAGGAACAAGGAGCGCTTGAAGACCCGTTTGTAATGGAGTCCGGGTTTAAATGTAATATTCAAATATTAATTCTTACACCCCTACGGTTTGACCTTTTTGGTTCACTTGGTGGCTCTAGTGAACCAAACTAGAATAAAAGTCCATAATCAATCCGAGTAGAATATAATATTCTATATGTGCATGCTTATATTATATATATTATATATTATGCAAATATACTTCGCATGTTAATTAGTATGACGCGTATTTTATATATATATATATATATATATATATATATGTGCATGCGCGCTAAACAAGATGAGACAAATTAATAACAAACCCCTCAAATATTTTATATTAAGTTGTAACGTTCAAAGATATTTGGAATATCGAACATCGCATTCTAGCATGGTAAAACAATAGAGTATTAAATATTTAATATGAGTTTGTTGTGCACACACAATGCAAGTATTAAATATTTAAGATGTTGTTTTATCACATTTAATGCTTATAAATAGACTGAACAATGCTGTTTTGTTGTGCACACACAAGGACAGTGTTTTTCTTTCGAATATATGGAAGTGCTAGGTATGACTTAACTTAGATCATTTTAGTTCGGATGTGCACACACTTGACCATTATGATCTAAGAGGCAAAATACAAGGAGTTACATAGTTGATATAATTGACAAGAGTTGTCTACCTATTTATTTATATATAGTTTGTTGTGCACACACAAGGTTATATACATTTGAAATGGGATCCTTATTCTCACTAGCATATCTTTAATTAGATATTGCTGAACTATATATATTGAGGGTAATATAGTTTGAAGAAAATAGTGGGAGATGACAATTTAAAACAAAACCTAATTTATTTTGGTAATTAATAAAAGAATGTATGCTAAAATGTTGTTAATCACAAATTCATTTGCAGAATTTTATAATGTCTAAAATTACTATCACTGCTTAGCATATTAGATGCTAAATTAACCAGACCGAATTAAACTGATTGGTTAAGGAATTTGAGAAAAGTTCTCACGGCTAAAAGGCTATCTTATGTCCTAAATACGCCTATCCCTGCAATGGTTGCAGACAATGCCTCTGAGGAAGAGATTGCTACTTTTAGAAAGTGGCAAGATGATGCTGATTGACAATGCATCATGCTCGCATCCATGAGTAACGAGCTTCACCGTCAGCATGAAACTATGGATGCTCTTACTATATTCCTGCACGTCAAGTAGTTGATGGTGAGGAAAGTAGGACTGATAGATATCAGATATCTAAGGAGCTCTTCTGATCTAGAATGACCGATGACACTACAATACAGATAAACGTCCATAACATGATCAATTTGATTGAACAATTAGGACAACGGGTGTTGTCATGGATGGAGAGTTTAGCCAAGATTTGATCTTGCACTCACTCCTGGACTCCTTTCACAATTGTTGTGAATTTTTCATATGAACAAGCTAGATATCAGCCTCGCTGATTTGCTTAACATGTTGAAAAATGTTGAGAGTCACTTTCCAACCAAGAAAGACCAAGTCTTACTGGTAGGGGTCAAAGGATTTTCTGAAAAGAAGAACGATTCTAAGAAGGTAAATAGAAAAGGCCAAAACAAAGGATAATAAGAACAAAATTGATACGAATAACAAAGGAGTTTGCTTCCACTGCAATAAGCCTAGACACTGGAAAGAAACTGCGAAAAGCATCTTGCAGAGGCTAACCAAAGAAGCTTAGTGAGTTTCGGTTACAAATACAAATTTGTTCACGATTTAAAATAAATTTTTCTTTAAGTCAAGGTTCTACTTGGGTATTGGATACTGACTTTGGTTATCATAAGTATAGATTTATGAAGGGACTAAGTAGAAGTAGAAAGCTAAACAAATATAAGTAATCCTATGTGTGAGAAATGAAGCAAAGGTTGCCACATTAGCCATAGAAACTTATAGTTTAGCAATGCCTACGGGCAAATCTATTAAGTCAATAAGTTGTTATTGTATTCCAGTTCTTGTTAGAAACATTATTTCCATTTTATTGTTAGATAATAAAATTTTTGGTATTATAATTAAGAACAATTGTTGTTCTATATATAATAATAATGTTTTGTATAGAACTGGAATATTGCTTAATGGATTTTGTATACTTGAGTTACGTGAATTTTTTTTTACAAATTGAACAAACTAGTATAAGAAAATGAGATGATCATTCAAAGAGTTGAATGTATGTATTTGCTGAAATACAAGTGTGAATTATTTGAAAGGTTCAAAGAATTCGGAAGTGAAACAAATTGGCAAAGTATTAAGATTCTTTGATTAAATCAAGGAATAAATACTTGTGCAATAAGTTTCTAGATCATCTTAAATGGTTTTCTCATAATGGACGCCTCCTGATATGTAATAATTGATTGATGTATCTAATAAGAAAAATCATACCTTATTGGACATGGTACGGTCCATAATGATTTTACTGACATTCTAGTATCCCTCTGGGTCATGCCCTAGAAATGGCTGCATATCTACGAAAAGGTAACCTCAAAATCCGGCCTCAAGACTCTATAAAAGTTATGGACAGGGAGGATTCCTAATCTTAAGTATGTTAAGATAAGGGGTTGTCCAACTTATGTGAAAAGGTTTCAAAGGTTAAGCTTGGGAAAAAATTTGATAAATACACATTTGTGGGACATCCTAAAGTAAGTTTAGGTTATATGTTCTATAATCCTACTTAGCAAAAGGTGTTTGTTGCGAAACACGCTACCTTCTAAGATAAAGGTGTTTATCATTGAAGGGGCTAGTGGAAGGATAATAGAATCTTGAAGAGTTCAAGATCCACAAAACACTATAAGGTAAATAAGAGGAACCTGTAGATGGACGTATTATACCACAACCAAATCGTAAATCTGAAATAGTACCGAAGATACCTGGGAGGTATGGATTCATCATAGATGATGATGATGAGGTACGCATCATAGAAGATGATGATCCAGTTACATACGATGAGGTAAGAGTTGTAGACACTCAGAGAAATAGATTGAAGCAAGCTTCTCAAAAATGGAACATTCGTTTTGATGAGACAATCAAAAGAGTTTGATTTTATCAAAAACAAGAATGAACCTAGTGTGTACAAAAGGGTCAGTGGGAGCGTCGTGACATTCCTAGTATTATATGTTGATATATTACGGATAAGGAATGACATGCCAATGCTAGAGTCAGTAAAGATAAAGTTATCTAAACGTTCCCCCACGAATGATTTGGGAAGAGTATCTTAATTGGGGATATAAATCTATATAGATAGATTTAAGAGGATGCTCGACTTAACCCAAGGAACGTATATTCATTTGATGCTAAAGTCGTTTAGTATGATAAACTCCATGGGATGTCTCATGTTGATGAGCCTTGGAGTGTATCTCTCTTAATAGTCCCCATAGACTCCTAAAAGAGAGATCGCATGAGTAACTATCATGTATGCAATAAAATGTACGAGACCTGATGTTGATCAGTCATATTCTGGAGAAGTTCACTGTGAGACAGTGAAAAATATCTTAAAGTACTTAACTGGAACTAAGGATGTGATCATATTCATGGTGGCTCTGAATTAAAACTAGAGGGGTTAACAGACTCAAGTTTTTTAGACACACCAAGACGACAGAAAATCCACTTTAAGGTAAAGCGTTACCTTGAACGGTGGTGCAGTGAATTGGAAAGATTTCAAACAACAAAGAGTTATTGGTTTAATGATAAAGAAAAAGTATATAGCTGTAAATGAAGCTACAAGTTGATTGTTTGGATGATAAGTTCATCACAGAACTATGAATAGTTCCTAAGTCTCATCTTGGATCTAAACATGTGTTGTGGCACTTTCACTTGATTATAGGAATCATTGAAAGATGGGAAATCACTATAGAGATAGTGGACTCTCAAGAACAACATTACATATCCATTAACTAAAGCTTATCCAACAGCAGGATAATCGTCACTTAGAGAAGAAGGGTATGAGATACCATGGCGATTGACTTTAGTGCTAGTGGGAGATTGAAAGTAGTATGCACATAATCCAATCATGTTTGATGATAAAGCATATACTTTGTAACAATCTTATTCATTTATTAATAAAAAGTATTAATTTATTAAAGGCTTTTAATTATCTACATGATCTTTGTTTTTATAATATGTGATAAACCCATAGTTTTAAGCAATGCTTTTAGAATAATGATGATGATCATTCTAATGAGATCTAAATTCTTAGAAAGCTTAAAACTAAAATAGTTCCCAATCGTTGGATTACTAAATTGGGGATTAGTGAATCCGGATAGATTGGTACATACGTTGCTTGCTCATTGGATGAGGATGATTGATCTCATGATCATTTGTGTGGAGACACTAAAGCAAGTATATAGGTGCTTATTAGAGAATAAGTTCTTTGAGCAGCGGCTCGCTAAGGAATACCTAATGGAGTTTTACTTGCCTGTCAATAGGAATTCTTGTAGTGATAGTAGTACAAGTGATCCTTGGACTTGAGATCATCATAGTATCTTGTGTATGATAAGTTATACTTTGACTTATTCCTTAAGACCCTTAGGGTATATCAAAGGGTATGCTTGGGTATAATAAGTTGTACATGGAGATAATGTATGAGTAATAAAGAATCTACCGCTTCTAGTAAAAGAAGAGAAATGTCCTATGTGATTCGATAAATGACAACCCAGTAGTCCTTGGACAAGGCAGAATAAAATTAGAAAGGAGTTTCTAATTTGTATTATATGGAGTTGTGCATTTAAGGATCAAAATACATATAATTAAATAAAATAAGACTTGACAGTAATTCCATGTCTTATATTTAATTGGAACATTGTATGGTGGAAGGATTGAATTGTACGGTAACTATTTACTCAAAAGTTATTTTATGATTAATGTTGAAATCTATATTATCTGGAAAGTCGTTGATCGCTAGGGAGGCTTATCCCTATTGTAGAATAAATATTATTTATTTAAATAAATTAATAGTTTAATTTATTTATTTAAATAAGATTAAAATTATTCTAATTGATTTATTCACAACCGGTTTAATATGGAACCTAAAGGGTCACACCATAAAAGGAAGAATAATTATTTAAGAAGTTAATGACATAATCGTAATAATAAGTTACGTATATTTAATTTAATCTATGGTGATAAAATAAATTAAATAACTTAATATTTATTATTTAATATTTTGAAAATATTAAATATAAATTAATAAGAGGAGTCTTATTATTATTATTACTATTATTATTATTTAATTCCTAAAGGAGTTTGGGAATTAATTAATAAAAGTACTCTCATTTATTCCTAATAAGATTAGGAGGCTAATTAATTAAAACTTTAATTAATTATTCCTAATAAGATTAGGAGCCTAATTAATTAAAGGAGTTTAATAAATTAAAATAAAACTCAATTCCTTAATTGTTAAGGAGAGTTGTCCACATCTATAAATAAGAGGAGTCTTATTATAGGTGGAGAAGGGTTGTTGACTTTTTCACAACAGACGTAATTCCAATAGTTGGGAGAGTACGCTCCTTTTTCTATAGAGATAGAAAAACTAAGGTTTTGCCAAACACCCATTTTCTTGAATTTTTGTTCTTCCTTGGTGGATCACCTCTAGAGGCCAAACACTTGGGTGGCTAACGTTGATCAAAGGAAGGAACCAAACCCGGTGGATTCAAGTTGAACGCGAAAGGATTTGGAGGTGAACTTGTACCTGAGAAAGCTCGAATCTTCAAGGGTATGATTCTTATTCTTTATCTTTTCGTTTAATTAATAATTGTGCATAAAGGATGATCCGGGTATATGGTTTATAAAATTTTAAAACTCTAATTTTCCACGTTTTCGCTTATTTTATGCAATTTGATTGCATTCATGAATATTACAAACCTAACAGAATCATGGTTGCTGAAATAGTGTTCGTGGCAACTGATTGCCACGAATGGGGACTGAATATGGACCGCATGCGGGTGGTAAAAAAATTACTTCGAAAAACAAAGCAATTTACTGGCTCACCCACCCCAGCAGCAATCAAAGTAAAATAATACACCTTCCTCATTAAAAAAAAAAAAGGAAATCCCCCAAATAAAGAAATAAGTATCTGTCTCTCTCTTCTTTTTCCCCCACCAAGAACAAAGGGTAGCTAGAAACAAAGAAAGAAAGAAAGCAAGCTCATTTGACCCCATTTCACATTCTCTCTATAATTCGTTAGACAAACCCATCTCTCATCTAATTCCTCTTCCTAATCTAATTTCAACTCTTTCAATACCCATCCCTAATTCAACCTTCCTGCTGCGAAGAAAAGTAATATCACGAGACCAATCTATATTTGTGTATTTTTGGAATGCAAGAATATCTTCTATGGAGAGTATATGTGTTCGGGTGGAGGGGAAAATATAACAATGAGGGGAAAATATATCTTTTATTTGGTTTTAGCGACGACAACATTTATTACACTGCTCCTCCTTAATAATTATTATAATAATTCAACTGATCCATTTAATAAATGCTACACTGCCTACCGCTATTGACTGTAGCGGTAGTGTATCAAATTTACATCAATATCCCTCCGTTCCTTTAATTCACCAAACAAAAAAGGCAAGTCTGCCGTTATAATCTGGCTCGAAAATCTGACTTAATTACCTCCTCACCCATACTTTATTCAAGTTAATTTACTATATTGCACCCTAATACTTCCAATTCTGTGCCGCAACAGGCTGTAGTGGCAACACCTATTTTTTTTTTAAAATTTCCTTCTAGCTTGGTCTTTTATTCAAGTTATCTTTCTATCCTTTCCTTTCCCAGATCTCCTGCTGCTTGGTTTTCTTTCCTAGATATTGTTAACGCCAAGATCCGTCCACACGCTCCAATCACTAAAAGCGCATCCAATCCTGCACAAAAATGAGTGAACACCAAAAGCTTGACGGCTTGGGCCGCCGGGGGATAGCTCTGGTGTGAGAATAAGTACAGGCTGATATAATGTTAACAATGGATGCTTAATGCTCTAGTACTGGAAAGTAATAAATTGCATATATCTTAGAATTAATGAAGTGCCTGATATTTATAATAATCTCACTACCCTTATGCAATCCTTCTCTGAATCAGGTTAAGGTTCTTAGCCAATGACAAATCCATGACAGGATCATATTAAATCTTCTATAATTAAGGAATTGGATCCATAGTCCGACACTTCCTTCCAAAGTCAGAGTTCGAATATAATTAGGAACCTCAACCCATAAGTACCCCGTCCACTAAATCCACTTCTGGTCTAAGCCCAAATAACTCCACATAATTAATGGCCCATTACATTCAAAAGGCCCAAATAATCATGGCCCAACATTTCCTCACAGTCTTCCATCAAATAGAATATTTGATGGAAGAGTATACAAAAAATAGCCCCATCAACAAAGAAGCCCAAACAAGGCCAAACAAGGCCTAATCATTAGAAAAGCCCAATACCAGATGCTAACCCTTTAAATCCATCATCATCATCTCCCTTAAATGTGCCGCCCTCGAGATCTGGAAATAACTGAAAGGACAACACTATAAAAACCCATGTTCCCTAATTCATATGGTTTCACCTGCTTATTTGAATTTCAAAAATATCTTTCTCTCTCCTACCTCTCAGCTTCCTACTTTCACAATGCATCAATAGCTTCCGAGAACTTAGAAAACACCATCCCCATCTTCGTAACCCCAATATCCATCATCCCCCGTTCTCCAAACTCCATGCCGGAATCAACTCTAAACACTGCCCCCTCCTCCAATTAAAATCCTCCAGTAATCGATTCCTAGAAAACCCCCCTTGAATACCACATGGAAGACCAGTTCGCCCACTCCAACACCCCCTCTCAACTTAAAGAGGCTAAAATTTGTGTGATCTAAGAACACTATCAAGTACCAGACATCCATCATCTGAGAACCCCACTCTAACCGACCGTATGTATCACCGCCCTGATGGCTGGACCGCCATGCCCCTCACCCTTCTGGAGAAAGGGGTTCGTCTACCCCTCCACACCTTTATCATCACCTTTCTAGGGTTCATGGGCATCGGACTGGCCCAACTAGTGCCCAAATTCTACATCCACATCCTTGCCTTCATCGCCTTCTACCAAGAGATAGAAGTCCTTCATTCAATTGACTTCTTCTTTTCCTTATTCACCATCAGAAACTCTCGCGAACGAGTTTTCAAAGTGTTAAGCAAACAAGCCCCAAAACCCAACTTTAAGTTTGAAAAATGCCCACTGATGGAAACCCCTTCGAGCAATAAAGGGTGGCATAAGGACTAGTTCTTCGTCATAGGACCTGAGATTTCCATGATCCCAGAATGGACTAATCACAAATACATTTCTCTAGACTTCGACGACATCTCAGACGATTGTGTGATGGAGATAGAGAAGCTGTACGAGAAACTTCCTTTGAAGGAATTGAGCTTCGTCCTCTTGAGCAAACAAGCATGGTTGTATGATCACAAACATAAGTCCCGAACTTAATACTTGCACAATTTTTACTTTTTTTTCCAGTAACTATCCTTTAAAACCCATTTACATCTTCTACAGTATCCCTCATCAAACCCACCTCGAGCGACCAAAAAGACCTCGAAGAATTCCTCTCTTCCAACTCAACTCAAACTTCTGCTACACCCCAAAACATCGAACCCCAAAACACTGAATCCCAAATCACCGAACCTCAAAACACTGAACCCGAACCAACCCCCACCAAAGATTCAACACAACCTCGACTGAAGAAAAGAGCCACCAAGAAACTCAAACACATCCATGTCCCTACACTTAACGAAAGCCTTCTTGACATGCCCATCTCCAAACGTACCCAAATTCTTTGAATAAAAAAGAAACGAACCAAAATCACCCCTCTCACAGCCGAAGAACTTAGAGTACCTCCCACCGAAGCCAACCAAACTCCCAACATTCCAATTGAGATCAACGAAGCCGAGGAAACAGCCAAACCCAACTCTCCCCTCATCAAAAAAAGAAAACACACCTCAGACAGCAAACCGACCCCATCAACTGAAATACCAACAACAACAACTCATATCCCAACTTCTTCCGAATAACTAATACCTCCTCCTCACTAACCATTTACCTCCGAAGCCGCACCACACATGCTCGAAGCTGGTCGTTCTCCCATACTTTGTCCAGATAATAATGAAGAATTCCCTCTACACCTGTACGACCACTTCGTTCTCGAAACTGAAGACCACCGCTTCGGGAACAACTCCACATCTGATCTCATTCGAGTAGCCATGATCCACCAAGCCCAGGTAAGTTGATTATTATTAACCACTTGTAGTTATGAATAGCTTTTTGATACCCTATACTAAACTCCAAACATCTGCAGGCTAATGGAATCTTCGAGCGGCTCAACCAAAGATACAAGGAAATTGAAGCCGAAGAAAAAGCTGCCCAAAGAGAAAACGCCATCCTGAAATCTACCCTGGCGAAGGAAAGGAGTCTGCACGGTGATGCCCTGTTCTACACCGAAGAACTCAAAAAAGACATCACCAAACTCAAAGAACAGCTGACAACAGCCAAAAAACTTCAACAAACCACCTTCGAACGGAACCAAGAACTAAAAATGGAAAATGAAGTAGTGATCCAGAATAATTAAAGCCTTACCCGCGAAATCAACGACACAAAGATTTTAGAACAAAGACATCTCGCACTTCGGAACAAAGTTGAAAAAGAACTTCGCGAACTCAAAGCTCTTGCCCCCCCACCAACTGAGGAACTCCCCAATGAAATCCAAAATGAATACCAAAAATTACTCGAATTAACCAATAAAATAGTTCAGATGTATGCTGAAGGCTATGAAGCAGGCCGAAGCAAATGAAAGAACAGACTTGCCACTGCCGCACTGAACCCATTACTACTCGACTCTTCTGAAGACGAAGACGAGGATAATGCTGAAGATGACCTTCCTCAACCATAGCTCCTAACTTATAAAAATACAACATTGTAACTGCTTACTTATATTTTAATGAAATACAATTTTGCTCCTTTTTACTCTTACATTTTATCCCATACATTTACTTCAACAAACAATAATCAAATAATCTGAACTTAACACTTCAAATAAAATTAAATAATAATGCAAAGTATTATTATTCACCATTAAAGGGTTAAATAGATCTTTAACAATCCTGTTGGCCATATTTAGGACGAATAGGCACTTTTCACCATCTTTAAGATGAATAAACCACCTTATAACAAACCTGTTCGCCATCTTTAGCTCAAACCGGCCCTGTTCACTATCTTTAGGATGAACAAGTTCTGTTCACCATCTTTCGGATGAACAGATCCAACCGAACCTCCGAACAATCCTGTTTGCCATCTTTAGGATGAACAAGATCTGTTCACCATCTTTAAGATGAACAGACCACCGAACCTCCGAATAATCCTATTTGCCATCTTTAGGACGAACATGTTTTATTCACCATCTTTAGGATGAACAAACCATCGAACCTCCGAATAATCCTGTTCGCCATCTTTAGGATGAACAAGTTATGTTCACCATATTTAGGATGAACAGACCATCGAACCTCTGAACAATCCTGTTCGCCATCTTTAGGACGAACATGTTCTGTTCACCATCTTTAGGATGAATAGACCACCAAACCTCTAAATAAACCTGTTGGCCATCTTTAGGAAGAACAGGTCCTGTTCACCATATTTATGTTGAACAGGTTCCACCGAACCTCCGAACAAACCTGTTCATCATCTTTAGGACGAACAAGCCCTGCTCACCATTTTTAGGATGAACAGGTTCCAACGAACCTCCGAACAAACCTGTTCGCCATCTTTAGGATGAATAGGCCTTGTTCACCATCTTTAGGATGAATAGGTTCCACCGAACCTTGAAAAAAACCTGTTCGCCATCTTTAGGACGAATAAGCCCTGTTCACCATCTTTAGGATGAACAGGTTCCATCAAACCTCCAAACAATTCAACTCGCCAGATAATAGATAGACAAAACAATATTGGAGAGGAAAATGGTTCTTTGATTAACAACTGTTGAAGTAATTACAATCTCCCAAAATTCTGACATCGACCCTACAAAAAAAATTTCTGAAGCCTTCCCGTATGCCATGTATTCTTTATTTCATTCCCATCCATTTCTCGCTGTCGATAAGTCCCCGGTTTCGGTACTTCAATAATTTCATAAGGACCTTCCCAGTTCGGCATCAACTTTCCCAAATTCTGAGGGATAGAAGCTTCCACTTCCCGAAGAACAAGATCCCCTACTTCAAGTCTTTGAAGCTTTACCCCTTTGTTATAATATCTAGCCACTCGACGCTGATATGCTGCCAACTTCACCAAAGCTTCTTCCCTAACTTCTTCAAGCAAATCTAGGTTGACCCTAAGTCCTTTGTCATTATACAACTCCTGAAACTTACTGACCCGAAGGCTTGGCAAACCAATCTCCACAGGAACCAAAACATCTGAACCATAAGCCAATCTAAAAGGCGAATCCCCCATAGTAGTTCTTGGTGTAGTTCGATATGCCCATAATATACTAAGTAATTCTTCAGGCCACCTTCCTTTTGCCTCATCAAGTCTTCTTTTAATACCATTCAGAAGAGTTTTGTTGGTCACTTCAACCTGCCCATTCGACTGCGAGTGAGAAACTGAAGTCTTCCGATGCTGAATTCCCAACTCCTTTAAGAATGCTTCGAACTTTGAACCCACAAATTGCCATCCATTATACGAGACCACCACCACCATGGGAATGCCAAATCGTAACACTACATACTCCTTTAGAAATTTTAAGCATTCCTGCTCCGTGATCGCCTGAAGAGGTTTCACCTCCAACCACTTAGTCATATAATCAATCGCCACTATAACAAAATTGATTTACCCTTTAGCCTTCGATAATGGAGCCAGTATGTCCACACCCCACACAACAAAAGGTATAGGAGATAAAATTGAATATAACTCTTTTGGTGGCTGATGGGGGATTAGACTGTTCAACTGGTACTTCAGACACTTCTTCACATAATCAGTGGCTTATTTAAAAATAGTTGGCCAGTAATACCCTTGCCAAAGCACCTTATAAGCTAATGACTTAGCAGCCATATAATCACTACAAATACCCTCATGAACCTCTCGAAGGACACACTCAGTTTTAGATGGTAGCAAAATTTTTAGCAAAGGAGATGAATAAGCCCTTCGATAAAGATCTCCATCAATAAGCACGCCAACATCCGATCCGAAGGCAGTACGCCATCTGCCAAATAATCAAGATACAGAGTCATCCAATAATTAGATTACTCGACACACATCACCGTCTCATCCAACAAGTTGTTTTGTCGTGCTTACACTGACAAAAAGCTTTGTCGTGCTTGTTAGGATTAGTGAGAAATTTAGGTTAACAATCCTAGATTAACAAACCCTAACCCTAATTAGCAAAACCCTAACCCTAATTTGTAAACCTAACCCTAATTAGCTAACCTAACCCTAATTAGCTTATCTTAACACCTAATCATGGTTAGTAAACTTCAATTAGGTACTAATAAACATCACTTAACATTCATAATCATTAAAAATAAAACCTTAATCAAGATTAGTGAAGATTTGGAGAAAACTAAGCTACTAAATAAACCTAACTAGCTTACAAGTAGGTTAGGAGTCACCCAACCAAGTTCCAAGGCTGCACATGAGCTGATAACAAACCCTAAGCAGCACAAGTAACTTTGCATCAGATATTTGTAGAGGCAAGTTGCTCAAAAATGACTAAAAAACCAAGTTGAAGAATTCTATAAATAGGAACCTTAGAGCTGAGCAAACTCACGAAATTTCTAAGCCTAGATACACTTATAAACTTACCAAATCAAGCCTGGGTGTTAGCAGCAACAACATCAGAAGCTAGAATCGAAAATCATTTAAGAAAAGGTACAAACCCTAGTTCATAATTAGCTCTTTGATCCTATATTAGTTTTGTTGTTTAGATGTTTAGAATTATGTATTAGTATGTTAGAAAGTATGTTAGATTGGTAGAACACGTTTTCATAACATCTAGATGCCTTAATTAAGTGTTTTAAGAAATCTGGAAATTTTGAAAACTAAGTCTGATAGCCGAATGTCAGGGCCTATAGATTCATATGTGTTTATGTTTTGGTCTGTTAATTGTTTGGTATTTGTAGCCTGTTAGTAGGTCTATAATCTGGAAAAGAAAACACGTTCATTTGAACCCTAGATTTCAAGTTATAAGTAGTCAAAGTTGGTTGACCGTTCACAGATTGCAATTTTCTGGGTTACCCAGAAAACTCAAGAACAGTCGAACCGGCTACTTTGACCAACCTTTTTAATCATTTTCTGTTTGTTATTTTTGTAATGTTTTGTTATAGATCAATACCCTGTTATATGTACTATATATCTATGATCTCAAACCGCTAAAACAACTAATATGATTACTGGAATTAATGGTCAAAAGTCATTGACCAAGCTTGACCAAGTTTTTTGGGCTGCCCAGAAAACTGAAGAACACGAAGAACAGGGTTTGGCTGTACTTTGACCAACATAATTAGAGACCTTAGAGTTATAATTTGTTCATGTTAATGTTATATATATGTACCCTGACATATATAATACATGTTACAACAAACACCACACACATCTAATACACAGAATCAAAGATATTCAAGCCACAAAACAGTTGACCGGCCATGACTATTGTTCTGGGTTACCCAGAAACTCAAGAACAACTCTGACAGTGACTTTGAGCCTCTATAACTTCTTGTTATATGTAGGTTAAAGCCTAAATTTTGATTCATGTTGTACTACTATATGAGTACTACAACATAAACTCTTGAACAAACCAAGAATCATTATCAGTAACATTTTATATAGTGGTCAAACTAGTCACTCGACCATGACCGAACTGTTGCCCAGAAAATCAAGAACTCCTACAACGACACTTTCTGTCATTGAAGGGCTTTAGCGACAAACAGAAATTGATTTTTCTAAAAATAAATTATAAAAATTAGAAATAATTAATAAATAAATATAAAAATAGTTTTAAAAATTATATTAAATAATTATAATTAAATTCTGATATTTTTACATAAATTCAATAATTATTTTATTTTATTTAGATATTATTAATAATTAAATTATTAATAAAGAAATTAGAATATTTATTTATAAATATTAAATAATTATGGAAAAATAATATTAATGATATAAAATTATAATAAATGATTATAAATTATTTAAAAATAATAAACAATGTTTTTATAAAATTTTAAGTAAATATTAATTACCTAAAATAGAAATAAATGATTTAAAAATCATTTAAAGGGTAAATAAATGTTTTAAAACTATTTTAAACTTCTAAAAATTATTATAATGGATATATAAATTATCTAAAATTATAATAAATAAAATTTAGTCCATTTATCAACTTATTCAATATTCGGTAAGGTAATAAACACCGAAACCCTATTGAATCTAACCCGATATTATACAAATGTTATATTTGAGTATTGTTATCAATACTAACATGTTAGATTTATATATATGAACATCGTAGGTATTTATTAACGATTGAATATCATAACCTGACTGATTTACGCTCAGGAAAGTTTCCTATACCCAAGTTATTACTTTTGCAAGTTCTTCTTAACCTTAAACTACTTATGTAAATGTCTTGAACCTATTGAACAATATTTTTATCTTGATATGCTGTTGATATAATATACTACACCAACAATTGAATTACCTTTTTATTGTAAGGTTATTGCTATAGCTTCAACATAACTAAGAAATGAATTGTTTATTCATATTGATTGTTAAGCTTAAATTGTTGTGTCAAACCAAATTGATTGGTAACACATCCTAATCTGAAGTTGGGCATCCCGTTTAGGATCTTCGGTCGATAATATATTGACACTTAGTTGGGTGCATTTGAGCACTAGTAGGATGAGATGCATACTCCTAGGATGTTGAATAGGCTGATTCCCTATCTCATATCTGAATAAAATTTCTAAGTCTGTGTGACCGACAGTAATATAAATCCATAGTGAAATGGTGACAACTATCAGTCGAACTTTGAATTGTTGTATTTCTTTAAATCATATATTGTTATAAATACAAAACTTGCTGAGCATGTCATAGCTCACCCTTGCAAATTATTCCCTTTGTAATTTTAGATGATAACCCTGGAACATCTAGAGTAGATAAAGGGAAGGGTCCCCTACGTAGATTAGATTATATTATTATGCATTTGAATACCTTATAATAAGAAACTCATTATGAGAATCATGTAATCGAATCTTATATATATATATATATATATATATATATATATATATATATATATATATATATATATATATATATAACATCTTTTATTTCTGCAACCGTGTTTTCTTACATATATAGATGTAAAATTAGAATTCTTCGAATCTAGTTGAGATCTTTGGGAACTATTTATCTGAGTGAGGGTATTAATAGCATGGTATATTCATGTTGTTATTGATACTCTGGATTTCGGATAGATAGTTACTATCGATACGATAGTATAAATTCGCTTGGCTTAAACTATACATCTGGGTGAGGGTATTAGTAATATGGACTATTCATGTTATTACTGGTACTTTGAATTTTGGATAGATAGACTCTAGTCACAGATATAGTTCATATATCCAAGTGAGGTTATCCAAACACAGTAATAGTTCTCTTGAGAATTGACATCTGTTATGGACTGTTCATGTTATTACTGGTACTCTGAATTGACATCTGATAGTCCCTCTATTTAATGTAATCTTATAATCAGATACCATGGGTGTATAGATTTAAATGCATTATATATCGATTCATAGTAAGCACCATATCGGATACCGTGGGAGTAAGATATGGGGGTGTTACAATTTAATGATATCAAATCTATAAGCATGAATTTACGAAGAGCCCTGAGCCTTTTGCTGGTGCCATCCTTTTAAGGGAATGCACCGAAGCCAGACTTTCCGTAGGGGACGCCGAGCGAGTCGGTGGCAAATTGATAGGTACCTTTGTAAGGTGGTATGGTTGAAAGTACCATGAGTGTTACTTAATGGTATCAAAGCTTCAAGGCTATAGATATAAGGAAGAGAAATCTTAGTATATAGTCTTCGAGTCCGTAAAATTTTTTAAAGTACACATAAAATATAACACTAAAACTATTATGTTGTGTAAATTCCTATACCAGTATTAGATGAGTTTTCTTTTATAGATGGCCAACTCCAATGCTGAAGAAATGGTGATAGTAAACAATCCACCACAAATTGAGTCATTTATAGCTAGTGATGCAGAAGATGAGGAATTACTTCATGATCAAAAACTGCTAGATGTTGAGGAAGAGGAAGATACAGTACCAGGATAATTAATGAGAATTGATGAACATGATGAAGCAATGGCATCACTGATGAAGACAACAGAATATGAGAATAATAAAATGAAGTTTAGAAATTTGATATAAATGAGGGAATGCTACAACATGAGAGGGACATAGTCAACGACTAAAAGTACAACCGCACCTATGCAGGAGGGGCGTAAAGGAAATTCGATTAAGGCTTCTTAAAACATCTCGGATGTTAGAGATACTTTTAACGATTTGCGGTAGCCGTGTAGTTCGATATCCAGAGAGGAGAAGAAAAGCGACTTATCTCATCGATCGATCTGTGGTTTGTCACATGATTCAGGATTCCTTTGATGATATCAATGACTTCTAGAGAGTAGCATAGGTGGTTGAATGATTTATATTAGTATGAATAAAGAAGCATTCAAAGTTTGTATTGTAATCAGTAGTTTGTAAGATAGTAGTATCTATGAAGTTGTTGTGTAAGACCGTTGTGATATATAAAATAAATAATATGTTGTGTTATTCAAATTCTTATGTGAATTTTGTTATTGTTTTATATAGAATCATGCCACCAACCAGAAGACCCCAAAGAGAAATGAATAATGATGACAGCTCTACCCAACAGTTAGTAGACCTTATGCTAGGAGTTGTAAATAGACCTGTAAACCAAAACACATCTTTCAAAGATTTTAAATTAGTTGGACCACTTGAATTCAATGGTACATCAGAACCTGTAGAGGCACAAATTTGGATTTCTGAAATAGAGAAATTCTTCCTAGTAACCAATTTTAATAATAATCAGAAGATAACTTTTGTAACCTTTTTCTTAATAGGCGAGCCTAATTATTGGTGGGAATCAACCAAAGGTCGGGTAGAAACTGAAATTATTCCTTGGGATAGATTCAAAGAGTTGTTATTTGAAAAATATTTTTTCCAATCCCTGAAAGATCGAATGGAAATAAAATTTCTGGACTTGAAATAAGGAGATCTTACTGTAACCCAGTATGCAGCTAAGTTTAATAAATTGTCGAGGTTTTCTCCTCATCAATTAACCACTGAACTTAGAAAGACTCGTAGGTTTCAAGAAGGTTTAAAACCTTAGATTCGAAGTAGGTTGTCAGTACTTCAAATAAAGACTTTCTCTGAAATACTGGAGAAGGCCACTATAGCCGAAAGTGAGAATGAAAGTCTTGCTAAATTTCATCAGTACAAGAAAAGTCAGAATGAAAAAGGGAAACCTAGGACAGAACCCAGTTTAGGTGGGTTTAATAACAAATGAAAATGGGATAATACTTTTTCTAACAACCTGGGGAAAAAGATAAGTAATGCTAATAATAATTTTAGTAATAATATCATTAAAACTTGTCCTACTTGTGGTAAGAAACATAAAGGAGAATGCTTTCGTAACAAATGTTATAATTGTGGACAATCGGGACATTTTTCTCCACAGTGTCCTCTTCCAAATAAAAATAAATGTTTTAGTTGTGGTTCATTGAACCATTTTTCAAAGAATTGTCCTAAACCTAAGAACTAAGGAGGAAGGGGGAATAGAGTACCAAAAAATAATCAGTCAATAGTAGCTGCAGTTGGAGTTCAGAATCGACCTACCGCGAGAACATTTAATATGTCGATGAGGGATGCTGTTGCTTCACAGGACGTGGTGACAGGTATCATCCCTATCAATACTTTAAATGCATATGTGTTATTTGATTCTGGTGCTACATGTTCTTTTGTGTCTAGAAATTTCTCTACAAACTTAAATATACCATGTGAAAATTTAGACAAACCATTTTGTGTAGAAATTGCTAATAATGAAAGGAATCCGGTTAAGACCATATACAGGAACTGTAGTGTGGTAATAAAAGGACATAATTTTAAAGTAGATTTGATACCAATTCAGTTGGGAGAATTTGATGTAATTTTAGCAATGGATTGGTTAGTTAACCATAACGCGATGACTGATTGTCATAAAAAATGTATAAATCTTTTGACTGCTTCGAAGTCAAAGGTAGTGTTCAAAGGTAGTTGTTCACCTAAGCAATCTCGATGTTTGACCGTAATCCAGACAGAAAGATTACTTAGAAAGGGTTGTTTAAGATATTTGGCCTATATAGTTGATAATCGACATGAAGGAGTAAAACTAGATCAAATACCTATAGTTAAGGAATTTCCCGATGTATTTCCAAATGACTTACCAAGTTTACCACCAGATAGGAAAATTGAGTTCGTCATTGATCTTGCACCAGGAACGTCACCAGTTTCTAAGGCACCGTATAGAATGGCACCTATAGAACTGAAAGAGTTACTTATAAAATTATAGGAACTCATAGATAAAAAGTACATACAACCTAGTGTTTCACCCTGGGGAGCACTAGTGTTGTTTGTAAAGAAGAAGGATGAAACTATGAGACTATGTATAGACTATAGGGAGCTAAACAAATTAACTATTAAAAATAAATATCCTTTACCAAGGATTGATGATTTGTTTGACAAATTAAAAGGGGCCGAACATTTTTCAAAAATTGACCTTAGAACAGGTTATCATCAATTAAAGGTAAGAAAGGAGGATGTGCTGAAAACAGCGTTTAGGACACGCTATGGACATTATTAGTTTTTTGTAATGTCTTTTGGATTAACAAATGCACCGACATTATTTATGGATTTAATGAATCGAGTGTTTAAACCATGCTTGGACAAATTTGTTATAGTGTTTATCGACGATATTCTGGTATACTCAAAAACACGGGAAGAGCATACTGAACACTTGAGAGTCGTTTTGGAGATATTACGAAAGGTACAACTTTATGCAAAGTTTTCCAAGTGTGAATTCTGGTTGAAGAGAGTTCAATTTTTAGGTTACGTAATTGACAAGAATGGAATATCTGTAGATCCAGCTAAGATCAAAACGGTTGTGAATTGGGAATAACCAACAACTCTAATAGAAGTACAAAGTTTTCTTGGTTTAGCGGGTTATTATCAACGGTTTATAAAAGATTTTTCAAAAATAGCAACCCCATTAACCAATTTAACTTGAAAAATGGTGAAATACGTCTGGACAGATAAATGTGAGGAAAGCTTCCAAGAGTTGAAGAAGCAATTGAGCATGGCTCCAGTGTTATCCTTACCAGATGATACAGGAGGCCTTGTAGTATATAGTGACGCATCACACAAAGGTTTAGGGTGTGTGTTGATGCAACATGGAAAGTGATAGCTTATGCATCACAACAACTCAAGGATTATGAGAAGAGGTATCCTACTCATGACCTAGAGTTAGCCGCAGTAGTTTTTGCTCTAAAAATTTGGAGACATTATTTGTACGGGGAGAAGTGCGAGATATATACAAATCATAAAAGTCTAAAATATATTTTTACACAAAAGGAATTAAATTTAAGACAGAGACGATGATTAGAACTGATAAAGGATTTTGACTGTGAAATCTTATATCATCCTGGTAAAGCCAATGTCGTAGCTGATGCGTTAAGTAGAAAGAATCAGGAAAAATTGAATGTATTAACCACCAATGATAGGTTAATAAAAGACTTTGAAAATTTAGAAATTGAGGTGGAATGTCCAACTACCTCTACCCAAAAATTATATATTTTAGAAGGAGTTTCATCTCTGCTTAACAAAGTAAAAGAGATACAGGAAAAAGATGAAGAATGTCAGAAGTATAGGTCTAATATAAATCATGTCAAGTATAACAAATTCAGAATATATAAGGATGAAATAATAAGATATGAAAATAGAATCTGGATTCCGTTAAACCAAGCTTTAAAAGACAAAATTTTAAACGAAGCTCATAATTCTAAATTTGCCATACATCCTGGCAGTACAAAAATGTATAAGGATTTAAGTCGACACTTTTGGTGGTCAAACATGAAAAGAGAAATAGCTGAATGGGTAAGTAAATATCTCACATGTCAAAGGGTTAAGGCTGAACATCAAAAGCCGAGTGGTTTACTTCAACCCTTACCAATTCCTGAGCGAAAGTGGGAACATATAACTATGGATTTTGTTGTTGGTCTTCAGCAACACAAAAGGGCCATAATGCCATTTGGGTAATATTTGACTGTTTAACAAAATCAGCTCACTTTTTACCTATTAAAATTACTCATAACCTAGATCACCTTGCCAAACTGTACATCAATGAAATTATCTCTAGGCATGGAGTACCTGTTTCCATAGTATCAGATCGAGATCCATGTTTTACTTTAATTTTTTGGAAAAGCCTTCAGAAACACTTAGGAACACAATTAAGATTGAGTACAACTTATCATTCTCAGACTGATGGACAGAGTGAGAGAACCATACAAACATTAGAGGATATGTTGAGAACTTGTATCATAGACTTCAAAGGAAGTTGGGAAGATCAGTTACCCTTAGTTGAATTTGCCTATAACAATATTTATCATGCTAGCATAGGTATGCCACCTTATGAAGCTTTATATGGGAGGAAGTGTAGAACACCTTTATGTTGGGATGAAGTCAGGGAAAGACAAATGTTAGGACCTGAAATAGTTCAACAAACAACTAAAACCATTAGAATTATTCATCAACGATTACAAGCATCTCAAGATCGACAAAGAAAATACGCTGACCCACATCGTCAACAACAAAACTTTAACATAGGAAGCCACGTATTCTTGAAGGTATCTCCTTGGAAAGGTAAGATACATTTTGTCAAGAAAGGAAAACTAAGTCTGAGATTCATTGGACCTTTTGAAATTTTGAGGAGGGTTGGTGAAGTTGCTTATGAAATAACACTACCTCCTGAGTTGAATCATATTCATAATGTGTTTCATGTGTCCGTATTACGACCATATAAACCTAATTATAAACACGTTATACAATATGAGCCAATCTAAATAGAAGAAGATCTTTCTTATGTAGAAGAACCTGTGCAGATCGTCGACCGTAAAGAGCAAGTCCTGAGAAATAAAGTGATAGCATCGGTCAAAGTAATCTGGAGAAATCAGAACGTTGAAGAAGCTACATGGGAACTTGAAGATAAAATGCGCGAGAATTATCCTCAATTATTTACTTAACTTGTACTGTAATTTTGAGGACGAAATTCTTATTAGTGGGGGTGAATGTAAAAACCCAAAACCCTAATAAGACTCGTATGTGTAAAATCCCGTTATATAAATAAAATTTCTCCGTTCTAAATGTGTTATGTGTTAATATATACTTTGTTTAACAAATTTGACCAAATAATTTTTTGTCCGAAAAGCATCGTGCTTGACACCTCGTGCTTAATTTTTTTTTTCCGTAATCAGACTTTTTGGTAAAATTATTTTGACAAGTTGCTTTGTCGTGCTTACACTGACAAAAAGCTTTGTCATGCTTGTTAGGATTAGTGAGAAATTTAGGTTAACAATCCTAGATTAACAAACCCTAACCCTAATTAGCAAAACCCTAACCTTAATTTGTGTACCTAACCCTAATTAGCTAACCTAACCCTAATTAGCTTATCTTAACACCTAATCATGGTTAGTAAACTTCAATTAGGTACTAATAAACATCACTTAACATTCATAATCATTAAAAATAAAACCTAAATCAAGATTAGTGAAGATTTGGAGAAAACTAAGCTACTAAATAAACCTAACTAGCTTACAAGTAGGTTAGGAGTCACCCAACCAAGTTCCAAGGCTGCACATGAGCTGATAACAAACCCTAAGCAGCACAAGTAACTTTGCATCAGATATTTGTAGAGGCAAGTTGCTTAAAAATAACCAAAAAGCCAAGTTGAAGAATTCTATAAATAGGAACTTTAGAGCTGAGCAAACTCACGAAATTTCTATGTCTAGATACACTTATAAACTTACCAAATCAAGCCTAGGTGTTAGCAGCAACAACATTAGAAGCTAGAATTGAAAATCATTTAAGAAAAGGTACAAACCCTAGTTCATAATTAGCTCTTTGATCCTATGTTAGTTTTGTTGTTTAGATGTTTAGAATTATATATTAGTATGTTAGAAAGTATGTTAGATTGGTAGAAAACGTTTTCATAACATCTAGATGCCTTAATTAATTGTTTTAAAAAATTTGGAAATTTTGAAAACTAAGACTGACAGCCGAATGTCAGGGCCTATAGATTCATATGTGTTTATGTTTTGGTCTGTTAATTGTTTGGTATTTGTAGCCTGTTAGTAGGTCTTTAATCTGAAAAAAAAAACAGGTTCATTTGAACAATAGATTTCAAGTTATAAGTAGTCAAAGTTGGTTGACCATTCACGGATTGCAGTTTTATGGGTTACCTAGAAAACTCAAGAACAGTCGAACCGACTACTTTGACCAACCTTTTTAATCGTTTTCTGTTTGTTATTTTTGTAATGTTTTGTTATAGATCAATACCCTGTTATATGTACTACATATCTATGATCTCAAACTGCTAAAACAACTAATAGGATTACTGGAATAAATGGTCAAAAGTCGTTGACCAAGCTTGACCAAGTTTTTTGGGCTGCCCAGAAAACTGAAGAACACGAAGAACAGCTTTTGGCTGTACTTTGACCAGCATAATTAGAGACCTTAGAGTTATGCTTTGTTCATATAAATGTTATATATATGTACCCTGACATATATAATACATGTTACAACAAACACCACACACATCTAATACACAGAATCAAAGATATTCAAGCCACAAAACCGTTGACCGGCCATGACTACTGTTCTGGGTTACCCAGAAACTCAAGAACATCTCTGACAGTGACTTTGAGCCTCTATAACTTCTTGTTATATGTAGGTTAAAGCCTAAATTTTGATTCATGTTGTACTACTGTATGAGTACTTAGGAGTGAGCAAAAAACGGATAAAATTGAATTACCGAACCGAACCGAATTATTTTAACCGAATTATTTCTCTTTTTAGGTTTTTTTTAGAATTTCGGTTATATCCGAATTATTATTCAATATTCGGTTTTCAAAAAACAGGTTATTCGGATACCCGAATAACCGATCTTTAATACTTAAAAAAATTAATTATTAATCATATTATCTATAACTTCTTTTCTATCAGTATTCAGTATTCAGTATCTTTACTCTTGAGTACTCCTTTCAACTCGCCAATGTAATATGACCTCATCGACTTTATATCAAAGGGAAGAGAGAGGTTCTCACTCATCATTTTCGAGACAAAACCCTAACAATTCTAATCCGAGAAAATGCAAGAAGAAGAAGGGGGACATGTCGACCAACAACAAGTACTCTCCTCGACAAACAAAAACCCTAAAAAGCAAATCATTGGATCATCACTCCATCAAACACATCCTCGATGAATCGCCTCTAAGGTAGTACTAATTTCTTATACTAGTCAATTGAATTGTTTTTTGGGATTCTATTAGTGATCGTGCTTTTCGTCAGTAGATCGTGACAGGACGTGGTTACACTGAAGATGGGGATAAATTGAAAATTATATGTATACTTTACTCCTTGCTATTTGTTCTTAAGAAAAATTTAAAATTTTGAGATTCATTTCTAGTTTTGTTTAGTTTTCACTTTAATATATGCTTAAAAAAGTACATTGGTTGTTTGTATTGTAATGGATGATTAAGAAAACTTCAATAATTTTTCTTCTTCTATCTTACTCACTGGTTGTTTATTAATCTTGCTTGTTGGTTTAATTTGTTTAATTTTAATTTTGAGCACAAGTTCGGTTATTATCCGAATTACCGAATTATATATTCGGTAATTCAGTTAGTTTTAAATTTCGGTTAGTGTTTTGGATAGTAGTTTTATTGATAGTTCGGTTTTTGGTTATAACCGAATAGCCATTTCAGTTCGGTTATAACCGAATGATCACCCCTATGAGTACTACAACATCAACTCTTGAACAAATCAAGAATCATTATGAATAGCATTTTATCTAGTGGTCAAACTGGTCACTCGACCATGATCGAACTATTCCCCAGAAACTCAAGAACACCCTACAAGAACACACTACATCCTTTGAAGGGCTTTAGCGACATGATGTAAATTGATTTTTCTAAAATAAATTATAAAATTAGAAATAATTAATAAATAAATATAAATAAATATAAAAATAGTTTTAAAAATTATATTAAATAATTATAATAAAATTATGATATTTTTACATAAATTCAATAATTATTTTATTTTATTTAGATATTATTAATAATTAAATTATTAATAAAGAAATTAGAATATTTATTTATAAATATTAAATAATTATGGAAAAATAATATTAATGATATAAAAATTATAATAAATGATTATAAATTATTTAAAATAATAAAAAATGTTTTTGTAAAATTTTAAGTAAATATTAATTACCTAAAATAAAAATAAATGATTTAAAAATCATTTAAAGGATAAATAAATATTTTAAAACTATTTTAAACTTCTAAAAATTATTATAATGGATATATAAATTATCTAAAATTATAATAAATAAAATTTAGTCCATTTATCAACTTATTCAATATTCAGTAAGGTATTAAACACCGAAACCCTATTGAATCTAACCCGATATTATATAAATGTTATATTTGAGTATTGTTATCAATACTAACGTGTTAGATTTATATATATGAACATCGTAGGTATTTATTAACGATTGAATAGCATAACTTGACTGATCTACACTCAGGAAAGTTTCCTATACCAAAGTTATTACTTTCGCAAGTTCTTCTTAACCTTAAACTACTTATGCAAATGTCTTGAACCTATTGAACAAAATTTTTATCTTGATATGCTGTTGATATAATATACTACACCAACAATTGAATTACCTTTTTATTGTAAGGTTATTGCTATAGCTTCAGCATACCTAAGAAATGAATTATTTATTCATATTGATTGTTAAGCTTAAATTGTTGTGTCAAACCAAATTGATTGGTAAGACATCCTAATCTGAAGTTGGACATCCCGTATGGGATCTTTGGTCGATAATATATTGACACTAAGTTGGGTGCATTTGAGCACTAGTAGGATGAGATGCATACTCCTAGGATGTTGAATAGGTTGATCCCCTATCTCATATCTGAAAAAAATTTCTAAGTCTGTGTGACTGACAGAAATATAAATCCATAGTGAAAGGGTGACAACTATCAGTCGAACTTTGAATTGTTGTACTTCTTCAAATCATATATTGTTATAAATACAAAACTTGCTGAGCATGTTATAGCTCACCCTTGCAAATTATTCCCTTTGCAATTTTAGATGGTAACCCTGGAACATCTGGAGTAGATAAGGGGAAGCGTCCCTACATAAATTAGATTATATTATTGTCTGTTTGAATACCTTATAATAAGAAACTCATTATGAGAATCATGTAATCGAATCTTAATATTATATATATATATATATAACATCTTTTATTTTCACAACCGTGTTTTCTTACATATATAGATGTAAAATTAGAATTCTTCGAATCTAGTTGAGATCCTTGGCAACTATTTATCTAAGTGAGGGTATTAATAGCATTGACTGTTCATGTTATTATTGTTACTCTGGATTTCGGATAGATATTTACTATCGATACGATAGTGTAAATTCGCTTGGCTTAAACTATACATCTGGGTGAGGGTATTAGTAATATGGATTGTTCATGTAATTACTGGTACTCTGAATTTTGGATAGATAGACTCTAGTCACAGATACAATTCATATATCCAAATGAGGGTATCTAAACATAGTAATAGTTCTCTTGAGAATTGACATCTGTTATGGGATACTGTAAATTTTGGATCTATGAGAATTATATTTGATAGTCCATCTATTTAATGTAATCTTATAATCAGATACCATGGGTGTATAGATTTAAATGCATTATATATTAATTCATAGTAAGCACCATATCGAATACCGTGGGAGTTTTGATATGGGGGCGTTACAGTTGCCTGACCTTCACTGAAATGTACTTCAACAGATACCATCATCGGACCATTTTTGACACTTCGCTGGGTTTAATTGTCGACGGCTGGAATCATCAGATGACTTCTGAAGCTTCGTTAGATTTACTTGCCAACGACTGATAATGTTAAAGCTGCTTGACCTTTGTTGAAATTTGTATCAATGGCTGAGATCATCGGATGGCTTTCGATGCTTCACTGGGTTTATTTTCCAACGAATGAAATAACGTCAAGGTTACTTGACCTTCATTGAAATGTGCATCAATGGCTGAAGTTGTATGAAAAATCTGCTGGGGAGAAGTGTATTGGAGTTATGACCCCGAATTGACAGCATCGGACCTTTGCGAGGTATTGCCGAATGTAGTTTACAAAAGCTGTGATCATCGGTGTTGTGAACCCTGTGTCTGGGTGAAGACCAATGAGTGATATGTGAACCCGCAGTTTGGTCTGTGAAAACCAGGATTTCAGGCTTTTTCGCTCAATTGCGTAGCGTCTTTTTTCTTGATTTGACTTTTTCAGCTTATGAGACCTCCTTTACAACTCAAATTGAATCGAGTCGGAGGGGTGGGAGCTCTATTTAGGAGAGCATGCTATTAGGGGTATTACAAGAGAGATTTGTGTACCGATTTTGCCTCCTGCCAGGCGTTATTGGCCTGTGTCGCAGTCGCTTGTCAATGATATCCTGTTGATGGGAGTTGATGGCTTTACGTTGTTAGAGGGTCCATTTATATAGGATATATTCCATTGCTGGTGGTTCCTCGTACCATCAAAGCCTAGACCCTCACCCCTCAGTTCATGGGGGATATGGTTCCTGGATCCGTGATGATGACAGATTGGATGGCCTGTGTCTGAGATTGGACTCATTTGACACAGATTGACAGCTTGACCCGACAGTTGGACCGGACACAATTTTTCATCCGGCACTTGGGCAGAGATCCTTCAGAGGCAGATACTTTTGATCCTTCCATCTTTGGGGCTGGCCCCTTAGGTGACCCATATGGTTTTATCGGCATAGATCCTATATTATATAGCCCTAATATCTCTCTTAGCAGGGATCCAGTGACTCAGGAGGAGTTACATCAGGTGGACAGGATTGATGATGTAGACATCAACACCATTGACTTCTTCTGATGTGTATTCTCACTATATTTTTTGATAGGCCTATATTAGATACTGGGTGGCTGTGCCTCATTCTCGCTATATCTTTTGATCGACCTTTGTTAGTTGTTGGGCATCTGTGCCCCATTTCCCTGTATTTTCAGCTGTACAGAGATGATGTATTAGGTGATGATGTACTTAAGAATGTATGTATGTTCTCTATTCCCTACATCATATTGCCATCTATTATCTATTATGCATGTATTATGTTATGCATATGTATGTCCAATGATATTCAGCATTGACCCCTAGATGGTCTTATGGTACGGCCCACATAGATGTCTTCATCAACAGTCAGCAGCATTGATCACACCCCACCAATATTGGTAGTCTCATGTTTGAGATCATGGTATGATAGTTTGTCACCTCTAGATCGGGTGACTATAGATCAGCTATTGCAGCATTCCATGACCCTCCTGATGTTTCAGGTTGCTGTGGGTTTTGTAGATGGCATGCTAGAGCAGTGGGTACAAGAGAGGCAATTTTTCTAGTTTGAGACCCAGGAGTTGACTCCCACTTTAGAGGAGTATGAGCGGTTGATAGCCATTAGCGATATGAGTCTCAGAGTTCATGACCTTCTGAGGTTGAAAGCAAAGAGAAGTAGCACAAGATGAGATTACATCTGGTCATGTAGTGTCCCAGCATTTTCTAATAGACAGATTTGGCTGTGCGGACAATTATGCGTAGCACTTCAGGGATTTCACCACGTCGGAGGATCAGTGGTGTGTTGCCAGAGTAGACGTACTTATGATGTGTGTAGTGGCTTATCTGTACATTCCATTGTACAAGGATCATCTTGACATCGGTGTCGTTATGGCAGTGAGGTCTCTCAGAGAGGGTCTTACCATTATACCGATGATTGTGCCAAAGACATTGAGGTCAACCACTTACTCCCATACCCATTCTGCAGGGGTATTTACAATAAGCTCGGTCTTGCTATATGTGTGATTCATGTCACATCTGAGACCTATTGGCACCTTCCGACGGCATGAATATTGTTTTTCCCATGAGATAGCCATGTCTTACTCCTTTCAGCCAATAGAGTGTACAGACGCTGTATCCTGGTCAGTGTTTATGGCAGGGATCGAGGATCCATTTAACATTTTTCCATGTACATGGATCAGTTCTCCCTACAGCTTCATTACTCATGCACCTGGTATGTATTATCTCCCTCTAGCTGGTTTAAGGGGAATGACCACGTATCACCCACTGGCTGTGATGTCACAGTTCGACCAGTTTTAGGATATGCATCCTTTTAAGGGGGCATTAGGCTAGCGTTTGGCTTCTCACCATTTGTTAGCAGAGGACAGATCCATGGTGTAAGCCTGTTGGGACCAGCGTGAGAGAGCTAAGTTTTTCGTTAGCCATCCAAGTCATTCTATAGAGTATTCTTCATGGATGGAGGTAGAGATCACATCAGCCGGGGTTGTATTCACCATGCTGGGGAATAATATTTACAGTGGGGAGCCCATGGAGGACATTGATTTTCCCACCAAGGAGGAGCTATTTGCTGGGTTGCCAGCAGCTATGATGGATTCTCCTAGTATGAATGCTACTATGACCCCGCATTTGACAAAGTATTTAGAACAGAGTCTTCATCTGATGACATTCCAGAGACATCAGGCTAGGGCCTTGATGTTGACAGCTCTTACTGGGAGAGATGCCGCTCTATTAGAGAGAGAGGATGCCTTAGCTCATAGAGATACCGCTATTGCTGAGCAGAATGAGGCTAGATCTTCTAGAGATACATTGATTGTTGAGTAGGATATTGCTATATCTGTCCGGGATGTTGCTGTTACAGATAGCACTACAATGAGGTCTCATACTATATTGATGAACATAGTGTCACCATGCTGTTGGCTATGGATTTGTTGGCTCGTGTTGATACCCTTGGGCAGGAGCTCACATCGCTACCTTCTTCTTCAGAGAGAGATGCCATATTGGACTTGATAGCACGTATATCCACTGGATTATAGATGGGCTTGTATTTTCCTGCACAGACTAGTTTAGCCATTTTGTCATGTATAATACATAGTGTATATATCAAACAACATTATATATGGCAGAAAAATATATTTTGATGCACTTACCTTTTAGTTGTGCCTTGTTACTTGATTGATATTTGCCTATTTTCCCAGGGCTTATGATCTTGATGTATTTTGAACTCCCCCTTAATGGATGGACATTGAGATGTCTCAGGATCTTTCAGAACGGATCATTGATCTATGTGTATTCCCTACCCTTTGGTGTCTTGGGATTGGTTTCTGTATGCTGTTGTGGAAAGGAGTGTGGCTTTCCTCTCTAAGTTTGACTGCACCACAGATGGTCGTCGATACTCCTTTGTATGGGGGAGCCCAGGTAGTTCCATCTCTTATGGATTGGTGTTTCTCTTTGAGGATTCAACCACAACTTAGATGGTCGCCGATTCTCCCATTTGTGTGGGGAGACTAGGTAATTCCATCCCTTTGGTCTAAGCCAATAAAGTTTGGTGGATTGAAAGATGATCCCAATACCATTGACAAGTTTTTGTGTTTTGGTAGGGGGTAAGACTGAACCGTGAATGGCTGCCCCATGATACAACCTTCATACTCAGTTGTGTTATTGGTGCTGCCAAACTACAATTTGATGGCGACATGATACTACTCCCCCGTAATGGATATTAGAACTGCTCCAGCACCAGAACCTTCCATGTTTACGGCTCCATCAAAATACATCTTCCATGATTGGTGTAGCTGGACTGTCATTACCCCTTCATCGGGGAAGTATGTTTCCAAGGGTTTGAAGTCCCCTAAATGTGCGGGGACCAGTTGATGAGTGAGATTTATACCTACGAATCAGTTCCTTTGTGGCTTAAGTTGTTGCCTATTTTCAGTCTCTCCGTTAGCTTTTATCTATATTTTATTGTTATTTTGTTTTAGTTCTATCTTACAGGCTTTGTAGATTGTTTCTAGCTTTCTTGCCATTTTTGTTGTAATCAGTACAGCAGCTTAGTGTCATATTTGAGCCAGGCCACAGTCATTGCACCACTTTGGTAGGTACTGGAAAGTGGCTCCTCAAAGACCATACTTTGGCATACCAAGCGCACTGCCATTCTTGAAAGTCTTGTAAAGTGGCACCTTTGGCGCTATAGAGAGTGCCATGATCCATAGCAGTCACGGATGTCGCCAAAAGCTACTAGAAATTGGGGCCCTGGCGCTAGGAGTCAGGTTCCGGCGCCATATCGGCGCTTCAAACCTCTGCTCCTCAAGGCCATAACGCGAACCCCGATTTCTTCAACCCATACGCATGGCATGTAGCCAACGTTAACGCCACTTGTTAAGCTTATACTCACGCCGCAATGTGAGCTCCGGCCCAAACAGTAAAGAGTCTTTAAGGACCTAGAAGAAAGAGGGGAGTAGTATATAAAGAAAGAGAATCCGCCTGCATTCATGATCGAGAATATCAGAGATATTACAGAGAACTTATTGCAGCTTAGACTAGGTTTTATTTCTGTCTTTTAATTTCTAGAAGAGACAGAAGCTGTGTAACGGAAGGACATTTATTGCATCAAACACAGAACTCAGACCTTTACACAGTGAAGAGAAGATTTGGAGGAAGAACACTTTAAAATAGGGGTTTTCTTATTCCAAATCTCCCATTTATTTGTGTTTGTCTGATAATGTGTAATGTATTGAAAATGTGTGTTAGTACCATAGTTATGAACTAACTCCTTTTTTAGGATTGCAATGTAACCTTTTGTTTAACTTAATTAACTTTTTCTTCTATTTTATATAATGAATCATTTTGGAACGGGTTGTTGTATTTCTTATTTAATGACTGATTGCTTGATAAAGAAATTTGTATTGATAGTAATTGAAATTGACAAATGAATGTTATTATCTATCTTTAAATGCAGCAACACTTGTCATGACCAAGCCAATGGAATGTGTGCATAAAATGCTAATAGGATAAACATATCCCTATTTTCCTTGTGTGGCCTTGAGACTTAGCTTAATGACCTTGACCTAGTTATTTTCACCAATAAACATATTGTGATTTATCTGGTTAGGGATGTGCATTTGACCTTCGATAGAAGCTTATGCGTATTTATTATTCTCGATCGACCATTCCTTGATTCGTTTGTAAATTGTAGAGTTAGGAGATTAGGCAACGCATTAGGGGAGTTGTAATCCTATCTTGACTTCCTCGCACAACTACTTCTCTTATTCTTATAGTCTTATTAAAATAGCTTAACCAACCACTTGTTTTTACTTGTTTAGATAAGATTAGTAACGACTTTGCCTTAGTAATTATTTTTCAATTAATACTTTGTCCTCGTGGGTTCGACACTCTACTTTCATATATTACTTGTGGACTGCGTATGTTTGCGAGCAATTTGGCAATAGCTAAATCGACCAACAAGTTTATGGTGCCGTTGCCGGGAACTTAGAATTAATTATTTTTCAATATTAAAACTAAGTCATTACGATCTTACTTTAAACTGATTCTTCTGTTAATTCGCTTTTCAGGTAGTCTTCACTGTTTATGCCACCTCGGAAGGGACGCCATATATTACCTATCGATCCCGAGGTTGATATAACATTCAGACGATTGCGGAGAAAAAAATCCGAGGACACACTCGAGGACATACCTGCTCCTATCATAATGGCTGAGGAACTTCAGAAATCTTTGAGGGAGTATACTATGCCTCACATTGACGATCTCCAGGAGAGCATTCTATGGTCGCCATTCAAGCTAATAATTTTGAGATCAAGCCGGGCACCATTCAAATGTGCACCAACATTCAGTTTGGGGGACTACCGAATGATGATCCCAATGATCACTTAACAATTTTGTGGAGATCTGTGACACATTTAAATGCAACGGAGTGTCTGACGATGCCATCAAACTCCGGTTGTTTCCATTTACCGTAAGGGACAAGGCCAAGAGCTAGCTTCATTCATTACCATCAGACTCCATTACCACATGGGCTGACTTGGCACAAAAATTTGTGGCAAAGTTTTTTTCGCCCGCCAACACAGCCAGGCTCTGGCATGATATCACATCTTTTGTCCAGTTCAAATCAGAATCCTTGTACGACTCGTGGGAGCGGTTTAAGGATCTTTTAAGGAAATGCTCGCATCATGGATTGCCAGAATGGCTTCCTATCTATACCTTTTACAATGGGCTATCCGGATCAACTCGTTCGAGTATTGATGCCGCGTCTGGAGGGGCCTTCATGGCCAAACATCACACAGCGGGGTACGAGCTAGTGGAAACAATGGCAGCTAATAATTACCAATGGCCGAATGATAAGCAAGCCCCCAGAAGAGCAGCGGGGGTATATGAAGTTGATTCATTCACATCGTTAGCGGCTCAGGTTGCAATGCTAACAAAATGACTAGACACCATGGGACCTTTAGCAGTGTAAAATGTGTAGAGTGTCGTAGTCCAGTGTGAGTTATGTCAAGGGAGCCACCCTACTGATCAGTGTGCGATAATCCCTGAGTCAGTTCAATTCGTTTCCAACTACGGGCGACAACAAAATACCAATCTTCCCACTCATTAACACCTTGGTTTGAGAAATCATACTAACTTCTCATGGGGCAACAACAACAACAACAATTGCAACAACCCCAATCAACCACAACCTTCATCCACCAGGCCAAATTATTCTAACCCTCCTGGATTCCAATCTCAGAATCAGTTCACCCCACAACCGCAAAGCGTTCATAATCAGTTCCACCATCCACCACCTCAACAAGAGATGAAGCCTAGTGTAGAAGATCTTCTGTCAAGGTACATTGCCAAGAATGAAACTAGAAGTAACAATCAAGAAGCCTTCATTAGGAATCTTGAAGTACAGATGGGACAATTGGCCATTGCTTTAAACAGCCGTCCACAAGGCACATTGCCTAGTGACACTAATGTTAACCCTAAATAGGAAGGCAAGGAACAATGTAAAGCAGTGACACTCAGAAGTGGGCGCACTACTAATGATCAAGGTGGAGAGAGTTCTCCAGTGGAAGATGGAGTGATTGAAAAGGAACCTCCAGTGGAGAAGAATATTGAGAAATTTGGGGATGAAGAAAGTAGTCAAGATATCCCTCCAACACCATCTCCTCCAATGAGTACGGTAAATCAGCCTCTCCCTCAGATGCCTTTCCCCTAGCGGTTGCAGAAACATAAGCTGGACAAGCAGTTTTCCAAATTCTTGGAGGTGTTCAAAAGGCTTCACATAAACATCCCATTTGCGGAGGCATTGGAGGGAATGCTAAGTTATGTCAAGTTTATGAAGGACATCCTATCCAAGAAGCAAAAAAGGGGGATTATAAAACTGTGGCGTTGATAGAGGAGTGTAGTGCCATCCTTCAAAACAAGCTTCCACCGAAGCTAAAAGATCTAGGGAGCTTTATAATTCCGTGCACTATTGGGGACCAATTTATTGGCAAGGCTTTGTGTGATCTAGGGGCTAGTATCAACTTGATTCCCCTATCTATATATAAGAAGCTGGGTCTAAATGAAGCCAAACCTACAAGCGTCACTTTGCAATTGGCTGATAGGTCTCTAACGTACCTGAAGGGGATTGTAGAGGATGTGCTTGTTAAGGTTGAAAATTTCATATTCCCAGCGGATTTTATAGTCCTAGATTTTGAAGAGGACATGGAGGTCCCTATAATTTTGGGCAGGCCATTCTTGGCGACTGGGAGGACCCTAATCGATGTGCAAAAATGGGGAATTAACAATGAGGGTACAAGATCAAGAAGTGACGTTCAATGTTTTTAGATCGATGAAGTATCCTAATACCCCTGAGGATTGCTTCCAGATTAATACAATTGATAATTCAGTGAGGGGAGTATTCTCAGAAACTTGCATTCAAGACCCTTTGGAAGCTACATTAACTGGGGCCAGTACTACGAAAGAGCCCACACATGTGGAATGTGCCAAGTGGCTAGATGAACCCCAAAGATCCAAGCAATTCCACCGACAGTTTGAGTCTCTAAATGATAATGAGTCATCAACGTCCAAGGCTCAGCCGTCGATCATAGAGCCTCCTGTCCTAGAGTTAAAGCCTTTGCCCAATCACCTAAGGTATGCTTACTTAGGGAATTCATCTAATTTACCTGTGATAATTTCTGCTTCTCTAACTAAGTGCCAGGAAGAAAATTTGCTGCTTGTGCTCTAGCAATACAAAACGGCCCTGGGGTGGTCAATTACTGATATAAAAGGGATCAGCCCGACTCTATGCCTGCACAAAATTTTACTGGAAGAAGGGTCGAAACCATCTATAGAGCATCAGAGGCGGCTAAATCCCATAATGAAAGAGGTCGTCCGAAAGGAGATCATTAAATTATTAGATGTGGGCATTATCTACCCCATCTCAGATAGCCCTTGTGTCAGCCCTATCCAATGCATGCCAAAGAAGGGTGGAATGACTGTAGTGCCCAATGAAAACAATGAGCTGATCCCAACCCGAACAGTGATTGGGTGGAGAGTGTCCATGGATTACATGAAATTGAATAAATCAACCTGTAAGGATCACTTCCCTCTTCCATTCATTGATCAGATGCTTGACAGGTTAGCTGGGCATGAATATTATTGTCTGCTAGATGGGTACTCAGGGTACAATCAAATTTCTATTGTTCCTGAAGATTAAGAGAAGACGACGTTCACATGTCCATATGGGACCTTTGCCTTCAGGAAAATATCTTTCGGGGTATGTAATGCTCCCACAACATTTCAACGGTGTATGATGTCGATCTTCTTCTATATGGTTGAAAAGACCCTGGAGGTCTTCATGGATGACTTCTCAGTATTCGGGAGCTCGTTTGATAATTGCTTGAAAAATTTGACTGCCGTTTTCCATAGATGTGTTGAAACTAACCTGGTGTTGAATTGGGAGAAGTGTCACTTCATGGTTGAGTAGGGCATTATTCTGGGCCATTGAGTTTCTGTTGGAAGAATTAAGGTTGATAAGGTGAAGATTGATGTGATCAATAACCTTCGACTACCCACCTCAGTGAAAGGGGTACGGAGTTTCCTTGGGCACGCCGGGTTTTACAGAAGGTTTATCCAGGACTTCTCACGGATTACCAAACCGTTGTGCACTCTATTGGAAAATGACATGCCTTTTCAATTTGATAAAGCCTACCTGAGTGCCTTTGAGTTATTAAAGAAAAGACTTGTCTTGGCACACAGTAGCTCCAGACTGGACCATCCCTTTTGAGTTAATATGTGACGCCAGTGACTTTGCAATCGGGGAAGTGTTGGGCCAGAGAAGGGAGAAGGTTTTCCACACCATATAATATGCCAACAAGACATTAACTGATTCTCAGTTGAATTATACCACCACTGAGAAGGAGCTGCTGGCAGTAGTCTATGCTTTTGATAAGTTCCATTCCCACCTCATTGGAACGAAGGTGATTGTATACACTGATCACTCGGCAATCAAGTATTTGATTGAAAAGAAGGATTCTAAGCCGAGATTGATAAGGTGGGTTCTGCTTCTCCAGGAGTTTGACTTAGAGATTCGAGACAAGAAGGGGACAGAAAATCAGGTTATCAATCACTTATCAAGGTTGGAAAACACCACGCATTCGGGAGATGCTGACAAAGCCATAAATGATTTCTTCCCGGATGAACAACTCTTTGTTGTCAACAGCAAAGTTCCGTGGTATGCAGACTTTGCCAATTATGTTGCTTGCCAAGTGCTTCATCAAAACCTGAGTTATCAACAAAGGAAGAAATTCCTAAAAGATACCAAGCAATATCTGTGGGATGAGCCCTTCCTTTTCAAACAATGTTCTGATCAAATTTTGAGGAGATGCTTACCAGATGAGGAAATTGAGGGTGTGCTACATCACTGCCACTCGTCAAACTATGGAGGTTATTTTGGAGGTCAACGAACTGCAGCTAAAGTGTTTCAGTCTGGATTTTGTTGGTCCACCCTATTCAAGGATGCACACACATATGTGTTGCACCGCGACAGATGCCAAAGGGTGGGCACCATATCAAGATGCATGAATTACCACGGCAGAATATCCTAGAGGTGGAATTATTTAATGTATGGGGCATCGACTTCATGGGTCCATTCCCGTCCTCCTTCAACAATTTCTATATCCTCGTGGCAGTAGATTATGTCTCCAAGTGGGTGGAAGCAGTTTCCTTGTCGGCTAAAGATGCTAAGGTGGTGCTTTAGTTCCTTAAGAAAAACATTTTCACCCGTTTTGGCACACTTTGGGCTATGTTTAGCGATGAAGGGTCTAATTTTTATAACAAATACTTTGAAGCCCTCCTAGCCAAATATGGGGTGACCCATAAGATCGCCATTGCCTACCACCCACAGACTAGCGGCCAAGCTAAAATTTCAATCGAGAGGTAAAATGAATCTTGGAGAAGATTGCTAACCCAAATCGTAAGGACTGGTCTAAGAAGCTCGACGATGCATTATGGGCTTACCGCACAGCTTACAAAACGCCTATAGGAATGTCTCTATAAAGGCTTGTCTATGGTAAGGCATGTCATCTCCCAGTAGAATTAGAGCACAACACTTATTGGGCTATTCAGAAGCTCAACTTTGATCTTGAGGCAGCTGTCGAGAAGCGACTCTTGCAACTAAATGAATTAGACAAGTTTCGTCTGCAAGCGTATGAAAATGCTAAGTTGTACAAGGAGAAGACCTAGAGGTGGCACGATAAGAAAATCCTCGAGAGATACTTCGAACTGGGCCAGAAGGTTCTTCTCTTCAATTCCCGTCTGAAGTTATTTTTGGGGAAACTAAAGTCCCGATGGTCAGGCCCATTCACAGTTGCAAAGGTTTATCCGTATGGGGTAATAGAGGTTGAGGACCCCAATTCTGACAATACTTTCAAAATTAATGGGCAAAGATTAAAACATTACTGGGGCGGCGAGGTGGACCGAAAAACACCTCCATTACATTGGGAGACCCGGTGTAAGACGGGATGATAGTCAAGCTGACGACTCTAAATCAAGCGCTTTATGGGAGGCATCCCCATCTCAGTATTAAACAAATTGTTTTCATCTTTATTAACTTAAGTCTCATTTTGGTTGTCTAGTTACTGTCTGTAGTTTTTTTTAGTATAGCTGTAGTCTGCATAGTATGTTAGTATGTGTGTAAGGTTTTCAGTAGTAAAAATTATCAATACTGTCTGTGTTTTCTGTGTTCTGTGCACTGTGTGTGTTCTGATAGTGCATGTGGCCTGTATAGTGCATGTTGTTAGTATCTGTTTCAGAGTTATCCTTAGTTAGAACTTGTCAATAATGTGTTGATTGCTGATATAGCTTTTGACCTATGCAGGATTGCATTTGTATCAGAAGATTAGGATCCGTGCCGTGGCGCCAATGTTTATACTGGCATTCATGCCACATCGCCATACTCACGCTGCAGTCTCAACTTCTGTGCTATAGCGCAGGGCAAGGTGATTGACATACTATAAACTGGCACCCCAACGCCAGTTCTTAACCAGCCATTTGCGCCGCAACGCCATTTATTGGTTGAGCACACTGATAATTTATGCCCCGACGCCATACTCAGTGCCACAGCGCCAAGGCCTGCTCAAACACACTATAAAGTCTCACCCTAGCACTAAGTATCACTCAGAGGTTCACGCCGCAGTGCCAAAAAGGGCTTTTCACCGCGCCCCGATGCCATGCACGGCGCCCTAGCGCCACAAGCGAATTTTAGTTGTTCAAATGAGGCATTTTCTCCAACGTCTTGTCATATCAGCTAGCCATTCTTTCTCCAATCGACGCCTCTTCCTCTCCTAAGCATTTAGTTTCCAATCGTTCAATTTCTGACCGTTCACCAACCGTCGGCCGTTTCTTACAATTTGGGCACCCAACCGTCTTCACGGTTCCTCTTCTTACTGTTGCTCGCTTCTTCGTCTTTAAAAGCCAAGCAAAGGTACGGTATTTGTCATACCCTTCGCTTGCACTAAAAAATTACTTACAGAGCTATAGATTGTCTCCTGCTAAATAAGTCATGGCTTTTAAGCGTCCTCGAACAAGTATTGGACCTCCTCCTTCCTCTTCCCGAACGCCTATTACGGCTTGGGATGCGGTCAAATTTCCATCGGAGGAATCCTATAAATGCTATATGCAAAACTTCTTGTTGTGTAGCATGGTTCCTGAGCGAGGGCTTAGGCCTGATGATAAGTTAGATGGGCAGATGAATGTCATTATAATAGCTTTGAAATGGGTGCATTTTACTAAACCACCGGAATTAGCCGTGGTAGCGGTCGTAAAGGAGTTTTATAGTAATGCCATTCCAGATGGCCCGCAGGAGGCACCAGTAAGGGGGAAGTTGATTCCATTAGATAGCAAGGCTATCAATGAAGTTTATGGGACTCCCAATTTTGACGGTCGCAATTATAGGGAGAATGGGATTCGGAGTTACCACACGGACGAGATTGTCAGCAAACTCTGTAAGCCCAGGATGGTGTGGAAAATGAATGAGTACACTGGTGAAAGAATGTCGTTCCCCCAGCTGGCCCTTAGCTGTTATGGTAAGGCATGGTACGCTTTTATTTGTGCAAATGTCCAGCCTACGCGTCATGTGAGTGATGTAACTCGGGAAAGGGCGACTCTGCTATATGCCATTGTTACCGGGCTAAAGGTTGATGTTGGGTGTGAGACCCCAAATTTTATGAATTGAAAGTATTCAATTTTCTTATAATTATTCTATTTTGGTAAATGGTTAAATTGAGAAAGGGTTAAAGTTAAGGGTGATATGTGAAAATTTTGCAAAGTAAGCAAGTTGATATAAAATATTCGTTGTGTCAGGGAATATTCGATTGGTCGGGGAATATTTATTTTAACAGGGAATATTCGTACGACGACACAATCATTGGTGAACCCCACAACGGAAGCATTGTCATAGTTAGAAAACGACATAAATATCTTTTTATAAAAATAACGGTGAAATTTTACCGTTAAACTGTTGAACTACCCGGTAGTAAAAGTACAGTAATACGCGTGGTTGCATAGTAGCACACGGTATTGATTATTGATGCTTACGTAAAAAGTCACTCAATTATACTCAATTATTACTATAGTAATTGCTGCATCATATCTCTCATATTATTGATTCAATTATTGTCACAGTATCATCTGCATAATATGTCATATTATGAAATCAATAATTGAGACGACAAAGTTATTCATATTATTATTTGCAATATTCACAATGTCTAGAAGTTCTGTCAATGAGAGGTTTGGTCACCTAATTGTGCGCCAATAAGGAGAAATCCTTATCGAAAAGCCCCCTCTTTCCTAGGAACGACCTGGTTGTTAAATATTATGAATTATAATATTAATGATGAATAAGTTCGTGTTGATTAAAGATGAAATTGATAGTTCCATTGTGTTGGAATTATTAGTGTTAGTGAAAATCGACATTTATTTCGATAATAATTGATGTCTGGAGGTTATATTGACCAATCAGGTAATTAATCGAATAAATGAGCAATTAATTGCTATTAATTCACATGCTTATAACTATGTGTTCACATGTGTATACTATTGATTCACATGATTTACTATTAGGGGAATTGGTGCAAGATTGATAATACTTGCATGACTAAGTTAAAAATTGAGGTATAGTTGAAGGTACTATACAATAATTAATTTTTTCACATGTTTAAAACTATTGAGTCACATGATTTACTATTGATTCACATGATTTACTATTAGGGGAGGTGGTACATGTTTGATAATACTTGAATGAATAAATTAAAAATGAATGAAAAGATGAGGGTATTATACTATAATATTTCGAGCCCCAAAATGTGCAATTATGGAAATTATATTTTCCTATAAATAGAAGCTCATTCCATCATTATTTTTCACCAATTCACTAAGTCTCACAAGAGCAATTATTATAGAGAAGTTATAGAGAGAGAAGCTATACAGAAAAAGAAGAAGCAAAGTCTGTTACTTCACTATTCCAGTATCCAGTCTTCTTCTGAGGTAAGGGATATCATTATTGTGTAAGGGGTATTATTCTTTTGTATTCATGAAGAGAGTTATTTTCTTTCGATACTCATAAGGGTTGTTATTCCATTCTTTATTATTATGTTGGAATAACTCTCATCTCATGCTGGCACCGCATACATGGTGAAATTCTTCGTTATTCCATTCTTTATTATTCTTTGGAATAACCTGTCTGTGCCGTCTATCGCATGCCTGATGAATTCTTCTGTTATTCCATTCTTTATTATTCATTTGGAATATCCCGTCTGCGGATTACGCATGCCTCGGGTTCCATTCTTTATTATTCATTGGAATATCCCGTCCTGTCTTGATTACGTATTTAATTTGGTTCCATTATTTATTATTCGTTAGAATAACTTTTATCATGCTTGATCTATCATATGCCTAGTGAATTCTTTTGTTATTCCATTATTTATAATTCTGTTTGAATAACCTGTTTGTGTGGACTACCGCATGCATGATGAATGATCCTTCGTATTCATTCTTTATTAAATTGTGAAAATAATCTGTCTACGTGGACTACCGCATGGCGGGTGAAAATCCATTTGCAGTTTTGTATATTCTATTATACTTGTATGAGATATCATTTCTTTTGTACTCGTCATGGAATATCGTTTTCTTTGGTATTTTTTTATGAGTTACTATTCACAGGTTACTATTCATTCGATTACTATTCACTCTAGTATTATTCACTCAGGTATTCGGGGCACTTTTCGTGTTGGAGTACTATTCATGAGTTACTATTCACCCAAATTACTATTTACCCGAATATTATTCACTCGGGAATTTGGGGTACTTTAAATGCCGGGATACTATTCACGAGGTACTATTCCCGAAGTACTATTCATAGGGTACTATTCACCCAAAAAATATATTTCTTTTCTGTCCAAATTATTTTTGGTACATGAATATTATTCTTGAATTTTACTCCACAAAGCAGTATCATGTTGACAATTTGGATATTTTTAAACTCTGAATAAATTTAAAGTCTTTAATATTTATCCTTGATTTCGTTTGATTAATGCTTATATCATTGTCATCATCCTCATGCTTATATTATGATGAAAGTCATCTTTGGCTTACGTTCAAAGATAGACTGTTGATTATTGGTTTTATAGTTGTATATCTTTGGCTTACGTGCAAAGATGGACTGTTGATTATTGGTTTTACAGTTGTATATCTTTGGCTTACGTGCATAGATGGACTGTTGATTATTGGCTTTACAGTTGTATATCTTTGGCTTACGTGCAAAGATGAACTATTGATTGATGAGTATCTTTGGCTTATGTGCATAGATGAACATTTTATTGGTAAGATTATGACCAGGGATCATTCGGTATAATCATGACCCGTAATATTATAGATGATGTGGTAAAAGTTCTCATTGGCCCATAGTGCATTGATGGACAGTTATTGGTATAATTATAACCAAGGATTATTCGGTATAATCATGACCATTGATGATTACATGAATATTCTTGGCCATAGTGGAGGGATGATTGGATGATGTGGATTATTTATTAAGCTGAATCTCAGCGATAAAATATTGGTTATACACTTTTAATTCATAAAAGATAGTAGATATCATGCTCTACTTGACTCTTCTAAAATACAGTTGTATGTCTTTGGCCTGTAGTGCAAAGATGAATTGTTAATGAATATCTTTGGCCGTAGTGCAAAGATGAATTTATTAGTATGATTATGAGCAGGAATTGTGATTTGGTATAACCATGATTTTTGATGTTTCAGGTGAAGATAGGTGATGAAAATTATCTTCGTCCTGGGTGCGAAGAGGAATTTATAATCACAATTATGATTATAAGTTATTCATATGATTGTGGACAAGAATTTTTGATTGATGTTACAAGGATAAAACATTATTGGTGGACTTTTAACATATAGAAGATAATAGACCTGATGGTCTATTTGACTCTTCTAATGGATTGCTCGTTCCGCTGCAACTATGGTTGAAAAGTTTTATCATCTACCATATGTTCTAAATCTCTGATTTATTACTGATGAAGGCTATTGATGATGTAAATTATCTTTAGTCATGATATTCTTTACTGGGCTAGTTATGCTTATATTTTTTGCTTCACAATTCCTTTTAGATAATAAGAGTGTAGCTGGGTCGAGCGGGGGTAACAGGAGAATAGAACGATGGTCTATAGCTGTTGAGGTTCTCCCTAAATAGTATGGAAATAATTTTATTGAGAACTTTAGATAAGTGTGTCGTATTGTATACATCATTTGATATTTAATTTTGGTGAACCGAATAGGGTGAGGTGAACCCAACTTTAGGAGGGTGTTTTGCCACTATCATACAAGATGACTAATGATATACAAACTCGTGTTATCATAAGACAGGGTTGTACACATCCAATTGCTGAGTATATCTACGAGCACTATCTATATGATCTTGGAGTTTGTTTGAAATATAATTCTCAATTGGAGAAAACAGAGATAATTATATGTCAAGAGAAGACTCACCATTGGAAAGAAGATGATAGAAATCTTCTTGTTTTTCTTTGGGGACTATTGGGTCAACCAAGGATAATTATGTGGATATATGATATCTATCATAACCTAGACGCATGGCCTCCCCCTCTGTATGAAGGTTTCCTTGAGTATTTTCTAAAGATTTTTATTTCTAAAATAGTTATCGATTGTATTTTTATGTAAAAAGTACCATTGTAAGGTTGTGGTCGAAGCACCATATAGAGTTACATACATTTGTATTAAAACTCATAGTTTAATTGTGGTCGTATTCTGCACGACAGTTCAACAGTTGTATAAATGGTGTTTGTAAATGATTTTTATAGTGTGATATCTGGTGACTCAGAATGGGTGATGTATACCTATTTTGGGGTCGTCACAAATGGTATCAGAGCTTAGGGATATGGTCGCTAGCGGAGATAATAGTCTAGAACTAAGAGGGGAGAGACGAGTTATATACTTCGCTAGTGTGTGACTTACCTAAGCTGAAATTGTTTACTTGATAATTTGACAAATTGTGATATGTCAATTAACCTTTGTTTTGAAGATATATTCTAGAATGATATCTAAAATACAGGAGATGAGAAATGGGAAAATTATGATAGAGAGGAAATAACCGGGAAGGTACAATTCGAAAAGAAAGCAAGGTATTCTCATCTCTTCGACATACCAGGTACGTACGTAAATTTCGAGGGTGAAATTTCATAAGGAGGGGAGATTGTGAGACCCCGAATTTTATGAAATGAAATTATTCAATTTTTATTATAATTATTCTATTTTGGTAAATGGTTAAATTGAGAAAGGGTTAAAGTTAAGGGTGATATGTGAAAATTTCGCAAAGTAAGCAAGTTGATATAAAATATTCGTTGTGTCGGGGAATATTCGATTGGTAGGGGAATATTCATTTTAACAGGGAATATTCGTACGATGGCATAATCATTGGTGAACCCCACAACGGAAGTATTGTCGTAGTTAGAAAAAACACGTAAATATCTTTTTTATAAAAATAATGGCGAAAGTTTTACCGTTAAACCGTTGAACTACCGTGTAGTAAAAGTATAAAGAATATGCTGGCGTGGTTGCATAGTAGCAATACCAGATTGATTATTGATGCTTACGTAAGAAGTCACTTAGTTATACTCAATTATTACTACTGATAATTCTTTGATCATATCTCTCATATTATTGATTCAATTATTGTCACACTATCATCTGCATAATATGTTATATTATTAAATCAATAATTGAGACGACAAAGTTATTCATATTATTATTTGCAATATTGACAATGTCTAGAAGTTCTGTCAATGAGAGGTTTGGTCACCTAATTACGCGCCAATAAGGAGAAATTCTTATCGAAAAGCCCCCTCTTTCCTGTGAACGACCTGGTTGTTAAATATTGTGAATTATAATATTAATGATGAATAAGTTCGTGTTGATTAAAGATGAAATTGATAGTTCCATTGTGTTAGAATTATTAGTGTTAGTGAAAATTGACATTTATTTCGATAATAATTGATGTCTGGAGGTTATATTGACCGGTAATTAATCGGATAAATGAGCAATTAATTGCTATTAATTCAAATTCTTATAACTATGTGTCCACATGTGTGTACTATTGATTCACATGATTTACTATTAGGGGAATTGGTGCAAGATTGATAATACTTGCATGACTAAGTTAAAAATGGAGGTATAGTTGAAGGTACTATACTATAATTAATTTTTTCAAATGTTTAGAACTATTGAGTCACATGATTTACTATTAGGGGAGGTGGTTCAAGTTTGATAATACTTGCATGACTAAATTAAAAATGAATGAAAAGATGTGGGTATTATACTGTAATATTTCGAGCCCCAAAATGTGAAATTATGGAAACTTTATTTTCCTATAAATAGAAGCTCATTCCTTCATTATTTTTCACCAATTCACTGAGTCTCACAAGAACAATTATTATAGAGAAATTATAGAGAGAGAAGCTATAGAGAGAAAGAAGAAGCGAAGTCTGCTACTTCAACTATTCTAGTATCCAGTCTTCTTCTGAGGTAAGGGATATCATTATTGTGTAAGGGGTATTATTCTTTCGTATTATTGAAGAGAATTATTTTCTTTCAATACTCATAAGGTTTGTTATTCCATTCTTTACTATTATGTTGGAATAATCTGTCTATGCGAAGTATTGCATACATGGTGAAATTCTTCAGTTATTCCATTCTTTATTATTCTGTTGGAATAACCTGTCTGTGCGGTCTATCGCATGCCTGGTGAATTCTTCTGTTATTCCATTCTTTATTATTCTGTTGGAATATCCTATCTGTGCGGATTACGCATGACCTGGTTCCATTCTTTATTATTCTGTTGGAATTTCCTGTCTGTACGAATTACGCATGACCTGGTTCCGTTATTAATTATTCTGTTAGAATAACCTGTCTGTGCGGTCTATCACATGACTGGTACTATTTACAGGGTAATATTCACGGGGTACTATTTACCCGAAAAAAATATTTCTTTTCTGTCCAAATTATTTTTGGTACATGAATACTATTCTTGAATTTTACTCCACAAAGCAGTATCATGTTGACAATTTGGATATTTTTAAACTCTGGATAAATTTAAAGTCTTTAATATTTATCCTTGATTTTGTTTGATTAATGCTTATATCATTGTCATCATCCTCATGCTTATATTACGATGAAAGTCATCTTTAGCTTACGTGCAAAGATAGACTGTTGATTATTGGTTTTACAGTTGTATATCTTTGGCTTACGTGCAAAGATGGACTATTGATTATTGGTTTTACAGTTGTATATCTTTGGCTTACGTGCATAGATGGACTGTTGATTATTGGTTTTACAGTTGTATATCTTTGGCTTACGTGCAAAGATGAACTATTGATTGATGAATATCTTTGGCTTATGTGCATAGATGAACTGTTTATTGGTAAGATTATGACCAGGGATCATTCGGTATAATCATGACCCATAATATTATAGATGATGTGGTAAAAGTTCTCATTGGCCTATAGTGCATTGATGGACAGTTATTGGTATAATTATAACCAAGGATTATTCGGTATAATCATGACCATTGATGATTACATGAATATTCTTGGCCATAGTGGAGGGATGATTCGATGATGTGGATTATTTATTAAGCTGAATCTCAGCGATAAAATATTGGTTATACACTTTTAATTCGTAAAAGATAGTAGATATCATGCTCTACTGACTCTTCTAAAATATGATTGTATGTCTTTGGCCCGTAGTGCAAAGATGAATTGTTAATGAATATCTTTGGTAGTAGTGCAAAAAGATGAATTTATTAGTATGATTATGAGCAGGAATTGTGATTTGGTATAACCATGATTTTTGATGTTTCAGGTGAAGATAAGTGATGAAAATTATCTTCGTCCTGGGTGCGAAGAGGAATTTATAATCACAATTATGACTATAAGTTATTCATATGATTGTGGACAAGAATTTTTGATTGATGTTACAAGGATAAAACATTATTGGTGGACTTTTAACATATAGAAGATAATAGACCGATGGTCTATTTGACTCTTCTAATGGATCGCTTCGTTCTACCGCAACTATGGTTGAAAAGTTTTATCATCTACCATATGTTCTAAATCTCTGATTTATTACTGATGAAGGCTATTGATGATGTAAATTATCTTTAGTCATGATATTCTTTACTGGTCTAGTTATGCTTATATTTTTTACTTCACAATTCCTTTTAGATAATAAGAGTGTAGTTGGGTCGAAAGCTGGGTAATGAGGAGAATAGAACGATGGTCTATAGTCATTGAGGTTCTCCTAAATAGTATGGAAATAATTTTATTGAGAACTTTAGATAAGTGTGTGTCGATTGTATACATCATTTGATATTTAATTTTGGTGAACCGAATAGGGTGAGGTGAACCCAACTTTAGGAGGGTGTTTTGCCACTATCATACAAGATGACTAATGACAAACAAACTCGTGTTATCATAAGACAGGGTTGTACACATCCAATTGCTGAGTATATCTACGAGCACTATCTATATGATCTTGGAGTTTGTTTGAAATATAATTCTCAATTGGAGAAAACAGAGATAATTATATGTCAAGAGAAGACTCACCATTGGAAAGAAGATGATAGAAATCTTCTTGTTTTTCTTTGGGGACTATTGGGTCAACCAAGGATAATTATGTGGATATATGATATCTATCATAACCTAGACGCATGGCCTCCTATGTATGAAGGTTTCCTTGAGTATTTTCTAAAGATTTTTATTTCTAAAATAGTTATTGACTGTACTTTTATGTAAAGTACCATTGTAAGGTTGTGGTCGAAGCACCATGAGAGTTACATACATTTGTATTAAAACTCATAGTTTAATTGTGGTCGTATTCTGCACGACAGTTCAACAGTTTTATAAATGAAGTTTGTAAATGATTTTTATAGTGTGATATCTGGCGACTCAGAATGGGTGATGTATACCTATTTTGGGGGCGTCACATTGGGGCTTTGATCAATGAGTCCATCAAAAAGGCTAGAAAGAGCAAAGTCATGTCTGGCCTCCCGTACCTGTCTCTTATTACCCGTCTTTACAAAAGGGCGGGTGTTCAGTGGGAGATGGAAGATGTCACCCTGCCTCCAATGTCGGTCATTGATCATCATCTCATTAGCCGCTATGCAGTATGGGAGGGAGCACCATCACATCCCCGCGGAGAAGGATTTTTGCCAGCGCCTCAGCCGCCGCCATCCGATGATCCACAACCATCCACTGAGGCGGGACCCTCCACTCACGCGCTAGTTCCCCCTTCTGTTGAGACCATTGATTCTGGGGCCCTTGCAAATATTATGAACAACCTAAGTTTTTTGCACTGCAAGGTTGATACTGTTGCTCAATGGCAGAGCCAATTCCACCATTATCATGTGGAGTTTGCCAACACACTTGCCAACATTCATGCTGCTCAGGGGGCGAGGATGCTGATTTCATGCCTTTCCCATTTCCCGCACCTCTTATGTATGCTCCTTATCCGCCGCAATTTCCACCGCCTGCTGAGGAGGCCCGCGCGAATGAGCTAGCAAACGTGGATGCTGATGATGGAGATGATGATGATCTTGAGTTGTTTGGCGATGATGAAAGCGGTGATGGTGGTGAAGGCGGAGATGCTGCTGATGTTTGATACTGCAGTCCAGAGGCCAGTGAGGACACGGGCCTAATTATAAGTTTGGGGGAGACTTCCTTTTATTTATTTAATATATGAATTGTGTTGGTATTATCTTATTTAAACTGCTATGATATGATTGTAAGTTTATTTATATTTACTATGTTAGGTTGTGAGGATTGAGGATTTAAGTATGGTATTTGGGCTTGATAGCCCCAGACGTATTGTTTAATATTATTTTATCTATGGTTGGCTATTATTGTGGTAAAGCTTTTGGTTTTGGATGCATGTTTTAATTTATTTTGGATGCATGTCTTTGCATAGTAGTATTTTAAGTTTCATATTAATGTTTGCTTGGGGTTATATATCTTTTTCTTGGGAATATCTTGACTAAGTCAGATATTGTTTTTCCTAAAGCCTCATTTTTTGGGTTTTACACTGATGAATTGGTATACTTGATGCCATGTGCTATGGCTTTTCCCTATGATGAAAATGATACTTTATACTTTATAGTTTTTGCCTATTATAGTTTGATTAACTCTAACCCCCAGTCTGTAACTGTCTATATGCTGGGTTAGGGTAGTTTAGCGTTAAGTTTTGTTTATGGCCTTTGACGAGCATCAAGTAATTATATCATTTTCTTAGTCTAGTGGCAAATCTATGTGAATTTGGGGTGTGTGTTTTAGATAAATTGAGACTATCTTGGATCCATCCGTTTAGCGAGCACGAACGAATTATCTCTCTAATTATTTTTCCAGCTTCTTGTTGTCTGTTTACTGTGTTGAAAATATTGTGTGCTATTAAATACTCTGTTCATTTCAAGATTAAAAGACTTAGAAGCTTTAGCGATTTCGGCTCCTCAGTTCTTTGAAAAAAAACTATTATAATAACAGTCCTACAATGGGTTGAGATAGAGCGTGGAAACGCACTCGCCCATAAACATAGGCTCGTAAAATCTATTTTGGACTTATGTTTTTTACGTGGCCTTTGTGCTTGAGTTATTAGATTCTTAGGGATGTTCTACACCTAGTGCCCTAAGTCTTCTGGCTTGGGAGTCTTTGATCAAAAGCTTGCTAATGAGTGTTCTATTTTTCCTAAAAGTAATCAAGTACTGTCTAAGTCATAATTTACTTCATTATTCTAGAACTTTCGAGCCTTTCGTGTTATTGCGTCTTGTCTTAATGCTTGTTAATTATGTGAGTTGCATAGTAAGCTTATTTGTTATCACGGTGGACTGTATGATCTTAATTTGGGTTATGGCTAGTGTAGATATGTGGTCTGCACACACACAGAATGGATCTATTACAGTCTCATGTTTATTTTTAGACTTTAAGCCCTAGTTCGCATGTGTTTTTGTCCTATTCTTAGAGGATGTTTATGATTTTTTCTTAGAGGCCATATTCTTAGTTGTTAGTATTAGTCTTCATTCGTATCTTGCAATAATGGGTATGGATGTCTGTTAGTTTGCTTAAGGACAATCAAAAGCTTAAGTTTGGGGGTATTTGATGAGTGGGATTTATACCTACGAATCAGTTCCTTTGTGGCTTAAGGTGTTGCTTGTTTTCAGTCTCTCCATTAGCTTTTATTTATATTTTATTGTTATTTTGTTTTAGTTTTATCTTACAGGCTTTGCAGATTATTTTCATTCGTTTTTTTGTGATCGGCACTTGCAGTCAATGGTGTCATATTTAGAGTCTCAACATGCACAGCAATACTGCGTGCCACTTTGGTAGGTACTGGAAAGTGGCACCCCAGCTCTATACTTAGCGCCCCAGTGCCGACCATTGTTGAAAGCTACTGTAAAGTGGCGCCTGCATTCAAAGAGAGTGCTATGATCCAAGAAGCAGTCATGGATCTCGCTAAAAGCTATCGGAAATTGGCGCCTGAACTAGGAGTCGGCCTTGACTTAAGGCTCGCGCCCCGGCGCCATATCCGGTGCCCCAGCGCCTCTGCTCCTCACGCGTCGCGATGCCATCCTCAAGACTATGGGGTCACGCCATAACATGAACCCCGCTTTTTCAAATTGACCATACGTCGTGTACGCATACTTGTCGAAAGCTTATGCCAAGGCTTACACATGAAAGCTCCTAAGTGCTCAAACAAGAAAGAGTCTTTAATGACCTAGAAGAAAGAGGGGAGTAGTATATAAAGAAAGAGAATCCGCCTGCATTCATGATCAAGAATATCAGAGATATTATAAAGAACTTATTGCAGCTTAGAATAGGTTTTATTTCTGTCTTTTAATTTCTAGAAGAGAAAGAAGCTGTGTAACGGAAGGACAATAATTACATCAGACACAGAACTCAGACCTTTACACAGTGAAGAGAAGATTTGGAGGAAGAACACTTCAAAACAAGGGTTTTCTTATTCCAAATCTGCCATTTATTTGTGTTTGTCTGATAATGTGTAATGTATTGAAAATGCGTGTTAGTACCATAGTTATGAACTAACTCCTTTTTTAGGATTGCAATGTAACCTTTTGTTTAGCTTAATTAACTTTCTCTCCTATTTTATATAATGAATCATTTTGGAATGGGTTGTTGTATTTCTTATTTAATGACTGATTGCTTGATAAAGAAATTGGTATTGATAGTAATGGAAATTAACAAATGGATGTTATTATCTATCTTTAAATGCAGCAACACCTGTTATGACCATGCCAATGGAATGTGTGCATAAAATGCTAATAGGATAGACATATCCCTATTTGCCTTGTGTGGCCTTGAGACTTAGCTTAATGACCTTGACCTAGTTATTTTCACCAATAGACATATTGTGATTTATCTGGTTAGGGATGTGCATTTGACCTTCGATAGAAGCTTATGCGTATTTATTGTTCTCGGTCGAATATTCCTTGATTCGTTTGTAATTTGGAGAGTTAGGAGATTAGGCGACGCATTAGGGGAGTTGTAATCCTATCTTGACTTCCTCGCACAACTACTTCTCTTATTCTTATAGTCTTATTAAAATAGCTTAACCTACCACTTGTTTTTACTTATTTAGATAAGATTAGTAACAACTTTATCTTAGTAATTGTTTTTCTCTTAAGACTTTGTCCTCGTGGGTTTGAAACTCTACTTTCATATATTACTTGTGGACCGCGTATGCTTGCGCGCGATTTGGCAATCGCTAAATTGACCAACAAGTTTTTGGCATCATTGCCGGGGACATAGAATTAATTGTTTTTCAATATTAAAACTAAGTCATTACTATCTTACTTTAAACCGATTCTTCTTTTTAATTCTCTTTTCAGGTAGTCTTCACTGTTTATGCCACCTCAGAAGGGACGACATATATTACCTATCGATCCCGAGGTTGATACAACATTCAGACGACTGCGGAGAGAAAAATCTGAGGACACACCCGAGGACATACCTGCTCCTATCATAATGGCTGAGGAACTTCAGAAATCTTTGAGGGAGTATGCTATACCTCACATTGACGATGTCCAGGCGAGCATTCTAAGGCCCGCCATTCAAGCTAATAATTTTGAGATCAAGCCAGGCACCATTCAAATGTGCACCAACATTCAGTTTGGGGGACTACCGAATGATGATCCCAATGATCACTTAATCAATTTTGTGGAGATCTGTAACACATTTAAATGCAATGGAGTGTCTGATGAAGCCATCAAACTCCGGTTGTTTCCATTTACCTTAAGGGACAAGTCCAAGAGCTAGCTTCATTCATTACCGTCAGGCTCCATTACCACATGGGCTGACTTGGCACAAAAATTTGTGCCAAAGTTTTTTTCGCCCGCCAAAACATCCAGGCTCAGGCATGATATCACATCTTTTGTCCAGTTCGAATCAGAATCCTTGTACGACTCGTGAGAGTGGTTTAAGGATCTTCTGAGGAAATGCCCTCATCATGGATTGCCAGAATGGCTTCCTATCGAGACCTTTTACAATGGGCTATCCGGATCAACTCGTTCGAGTATTGATGCCGCGTCTGGAGGGGCCTTCATGGACAAACATCACACAACGGGGTACTAGCTAGTGGAAACAATGGCGGCCAATAATTACCAATAGCCAAATGATAGGCAAACCGCCAGAAGAGCAGCGGGGGTATATGAAGTTGATTCATTCACATCGTTAGCGGCTCAGGTTGCAGCGCTAATGAAATGACTAGACACCATGGGACCTTCAACAGTGCAGAATGTGCAGAGTGTCGTAGTCTAGTGTGAGTTATGTCAAGGGAGCCACCCTACTGATCAGTGTTCGTTAAGACCTGAGTCAGTTCAATTCGTTTCCAACTACGGGCGGCAACAAAACACTAATCTTCCCACTCATTACCACCCGGGTTTGAGAAATCATCCCAAATTCTCATGGGGCAACAAAAACAACAACAACAACAACAACAACAACCCCAATCAACCACAACCTTCATCCACCAGGCCGAATTATTCTAACCCTCCTGGATTCCAATCTCAGAATTAGTTCACCCCACAACTGCAGAGCGTTCATAATCAGTTCCACCATCCACCACCTCAACAAGAGAGGAAGCCCAGTTTAGAAGATCTTCTGTCAAGGTACATTACCCAGAATGAAACTAGAAGTAACAATCAAGAAGCCTCCATTAGGAATCTTGAAATACATATGGGAAAATTGGCCACTGCTTTAAACAGCCATCCACAAGGCACATTTCCTAGTGCCACTGATGTCAACCCGAAACCGGAAGGCAAGGAACAATGTAAAGCAGTGACACTCAGAAGTGGGCACACTACTAATGATAAAGGTGAAGAGAGTTCTCCAGTGGAAGATGGAGTGATTGAAAAGGAACCTCCAGTGGAGAAGAATATTGAGAAATTTGGGGATGAAGAAAGTAGTCAAGATAGCCCTCCAACACCATCTCCTCCAATGAGTACGGTAAATCAGCGTCTCCCTCAGTTGCCTTTCCCCCAGTGGTTGTAGAAACAGAAGCTGGACAAGCAGTTTTCCAAATTCTTGGAGGTGTTCATTAGGCTTAACATAAACATCCCATTTGTGGAGGCATTAGAGGGAATGCCGAGTTATGTCACGTTTATGAAGGACATAGCTAAATCGACCAACACAAGATGATCCGCAATTCCTTAACCTTTAACAGACTTTTGAGTCACACAGACTATGTCAAATTGCTGTAGGATCAACTGCCATCTGGACAATCGACAGTTCAAATGGGCTTGCTGAACACATACTTGAGAGGATCCACACGGGATATGAGATGGGTTGTGTGACCATGGAGGTAATGTTGTAACCTCATGGAAGCCCATGCTAAAGCGAAACAAGTTTTCTCAATCAGAGTGTACTTGTGTTCACCATTACTGAATCTTTTGCTGAGGTAATAGATAGCTCGTTCTTGGCCTCTATCATCTTTCTGTCCCAGCATACAACCCATAGCATTATCATTAATTAATAGGTACATGAATAGGGGAACACCATCCTTGGGAGGTGCCAAAATAAGAGCTTTGACTAGCTGCTCTTTCATTGTAAGGAAGGCTTTCTGACACTCATCATTCCATTTCATGGAGGAGTTCTTCCTTAGTAACTTGAAGATAGGCTCACAGGTTTCTATGAGTTGGGAGATGAATCGGCTGATGAAGTTGATTCTTCCCAAAAATCCCCGTATTTCCTTCTCTGTTTGAGGAATGGGCATTTCCGTGATGGCCTAGATTTTGGGGGGATCTAGCTCAATCCCTTTGTGGCTGACTAGGAATCCTAGTAACTTTCCTGATTCACGCCAAAGGCACACTTAGCTGGATTCAACTTCAAGTTGTACTTACGCAACCTGTTGAAGAGCTTTCTGAGAAGGTCTAGGTGGTCTTCCTCCTTTTGGGACTTGACAATGATGTCATCTACATAGATCTCTATCTCTTTGTGCATTAAATCATGGAAAGGAGCCATCATGGCCCACTGATAGGTAGCTCCAGCATTGATGAGGCCGAATGACGACCGTCTTTAGCAAAAGGTTCCCCAAGGCATGATGAATGCAATTTTCTCATGATCCTCTTCAACAACTATGATTTGATGGTACCCCGCAAAGCAATCAGTAAAGGAGTACATGTCATACTATGTTGTATTGTCAATGAGTATGTGGATGAATGGCACGGGAAAGCTATCTTTGAGATATGATTTATTCAAATTCCTGTAATCCATGCAAACTCGCACCTTCCCTCCGGGTTTAGGCACGGGGACTATGTTGGATAGCCACTCAGGGTATGTTGACACCATGATGATGCCGACTTGAAATTATTTCACAATTTCTTCCTTAACTTTTAAACTCTACTGTGTTTTAATACTTTCGAGCTTCACCACGACCGGCTTGAATCCCTCTTTGATGGGGAGGCGATGAATGACAATGTCAGTGGACAAACCGACCATGTCTTCATTAGACCATGTAAACACATCCTGGAATTGGGTCAATAGAGTAACCATGTCATTCCTTTGGTTTGAAGTGAGGTCTATACCAATCTGGATTTGTTTGGGGTTTTCTGAGGTTCCGAGGTTAAATCAGGTGGTTTGATTAAGATTTGGCTTGGGTTTTTCTTCGACCCATTCTTTGATCTCCTGAGGTATCTCATAGTCCTCTTGTATTTCCATCAAGTCTGAGTCCAACTTTACATCAAAGTTACAGTCCTTGTGGAGAATAGGCACCTCATCAGCAAGTTTAGGCACATCTAACTTTTGAGTTCTAAAACAAAATGCTTTCACTTATTATATGAAACTGTTTAATCATACAAAGTGCTAGCATATAATGATAAAAGTAACTGCTAATACTATATAGAAAAATTTAGCAGTTATTGTTATCTATAGGGTAAAGGGAGTTTCTGCCCTTTTTACCCTTGTTGACAAATGCAAGGAGTGATGCTCCAATTGTCAAGGGTGAAATCCTGGTGGACAACTGTAATGAAGGGGCTGTTATCATCCTCCTTCTCCCGAATGATGACCATGATATCTGGACAATCATCGTCTGGGATATCTCTATTCATACCCTCAGTATGGACTATGATGCACATATTTGATAATCGCCTGGTAATGTCTTGTTTACGTCTCCGTTCCTTCTCTTCCACTTTGGAATCGGGAATTAAGACCTCCTTTCCTTTGACCGGTATCGGCTTAGAAATAACATAGCCATTACATGAGCAGACACCTTTATGGTAACCGCATAAAGCTCATCATGTGTAAAGCAATCGTAGTGTGGCCGGGTGAAGGAACCTATTTATGTTTGTGAGGGTTCCTGTGACTAGACCCGGAATAGCCTAGTCTGGCTATCCCTGTTTGACTAGGAACTTGAATTGGGCGCTTAATGCCCTGATTATCTTTGCCCAACCCTTGTTCAGGTTGATAGCCCAAGGATATTTTCTCTTGAGTTGCCGACATAACCTCGGCAGAAATTCTGGGTATCAGAGGTGGTGCCCCAATGGGTTGATAATGAGTGTTGATCACCTCAAGGGCCTAGAAGCTGACAGGCTTAACTTCTGCATTGAAGCTAATGAGTGGTATGTCACCTTGTTCAGGACATTCCGGCTTAGCATTAAGAGTGACCAGACTACTGTTAATAATGTATTTGAGATGTTGATATAGGGTGGAAGGGACGGCTCCAGCCATGTGAATCCACGGTCTTCCCAAAAGTAGGTTGTATCCTATAGCTATTTTGAGCACATGAAAGGATATGCAGAATGTATGTGGACTAATCTCCACAGGCAGTTCAATCTCTCCGACAACATTTCGTCGGGATGCATCAAAAGCTTTGATAATTGTATGGCTGCTTCGGATCCTTTTGAGATTGATATTTATCTTCTCTAAGATGGCATAAGGGAAGATATTTAAGGACGATCCCCCATCTATCAAAACTCCTCCCACCATGTATTCGGAAGACATAACCGCTATGTGCAATGATTTGTAATGACCAGTCCCTTTGGGAGGTATATCATCGTCAGTGAAAGATATCACATTGTTGTTAAAAATATGATCAACCAGATGTTGGAACTTTTCAACATCCACTGATTTCAATAAGTGGGCTTCTTCCAAGACCCTTAGCAAGACCTTCCTGTGATCTTCGGAAGAGAAAACCAAGTCCAGTATGGAAATTTGTTGTTGAGATTCTCTCAAGCTTAAAACCACCTTGGCTTCATTGTGTACCATAGTATGGAGGAATTCTTCAATCCTCTCAATGGGAACTTTCCCCTTTGATTTGATGGTAAGATTCATCACCCGTTGAGGAAGATACAGTGGATTTTCCTTCAACACTGCAACAGTTATATTGGATGTGGATCCTTCAGCCTCTCCATAATTCTATGACACTTTTTGTAGGCTGACAACAGGATACTATGGCCTGGATGGCAATGTGATTGGCTTTGGCAAAGCCACTTTCAAAGGAGCTTTGACATTTTGAGCTGAATTGGTTGTATTGTAAGTGGTGTGGCAGCCAAATCATCCTCAGTGGATATAACTGCTACGACTTCCTTCCATTTTGTAGGAAAGGCCTCTTTACTCTCAAGTAATACAACGTCATTGTCGGCCATCTGCAGGACACCGTTGTTAATCAGATTTTGTATAAGATGGCGGAGTGCCCACACTTCCTGTTAGCATTGAAACCCTTTCCACTCGGGTTGGCTGGTGGAAGAAGATGTGTAATTTTCTTCTAAGTTGTCAGAAGATTGAGAATGTTCTCGAGTGAGTCCCCTAATGGTGTGAACACTTGAATGCGTCTGACTTCTCTACCTTTTGGCAATGGAGGGTTTGAAGACTGTGCTTGAAAATGGGAGTAGTTTCTCCTCTGAATATGCATGTTCTGACTGCCTTTTTGTCCTTGTAGTATCAAGGAAACATCTTCCTTTTTCTTCTTATGGACCCTCCTGGGTTTGTTTCCATAACTTCCAGACTAGATGTGCTCAACAACAGCTTTCAGAGCGGCAAGGTCTTGAATCTTCCCACACTTCAATCCCATCTCAACCATTTCTCCATGTTTGATCATTTTAGAGAATGGCTTGCCTATGCCAGCTAAGACCCTCTCATAGAAAGGAGCTTCTTGAATGTCTATGAAGGTCATCACTAATTCAGACTTAGTCATAGGTGGAATAACTTAAGCAGCAAGGCGCCTCCACCTTTGGGCATACTCTCTAAATGACTTATTGACTTGTTTCGTGACCATGGTAATTTGATACCGGCCTGGAGCCATTTGTCTAAAAACTGTACTGGCTGAGGAAAACACGAGCTAGTTCCTCCCATGTATGAATCTTGGCATTGTCTAATATGGTGTACCATGATATATCTTCTCCAGTCAGACTTTTCTGGAACATCTGCATTCTGAGCTTTTCATCCTCAGCATAAGATCTAGGTTCTCCAATGAAAACCTTCAAATATGTGTAAGGATCCCCCAACCCATCATAATTTTCAAAGTTGGGAGTCTTGAACTTTTCTGGATAATGAACACCAGGAAATATGCAAAGGTCAGTATATGAAACACTCATGTGTGCTCCAATCCATTTAATAGACCGAATTGTCTCTTCCATTTGAAGGACTTTCTGTGACGACCCGAAAAAAAAATTATTTAAATCTTAATTATTGAATTTAAGGTTAAATAAACCTAGATAGAAAATAAGCGAATGGATTTGATAATTTGAAGAAGGAATTTTGTGGATTTAAAATTTTTGTGGTGAATTATTCAGGATTAAGGGTATACGAGTATATGTTCTGTGAATATGGTATTATATGTGTACAGAATGTGGTTAAGGGTCAAGGGTTGACCAGATAAATTTTATTAGTGTCCAAACCCTATGTATATATTTAGAACGTCCACGTTCAGTTAGAAAATTCTTATAATTTATAAGAAACCCAAGAAATCGGTTCTGGAAACCCTAAATTCAGTTCTGGGAATTCAAAACCCTAATTCGAAATATGAAACCCTAATTTGAGAATTCAAAGGCTAAATTTAATGGTATAAGTATTTTTAATTACAAACCTAATTAGGGATAACCCTAATTGACTATTTGGGAAACCCTAATTTTAAGGTTTAAAACCCTAATCGTTTCGTTTGAAACCCTAATGGACTTAATTTCTAAATTAGCAATTTTAATTAGGAATTATTAATCCTAATTATCAAGATTGGTTTATGATTGAGAAATTAGAATATAATTAGAAAATACTAATTATAATTTTGAGATATTAATTTCTATTCAGAAAACCTAAATTGAAAATATTAGAAAATTAATCTTTGAGAACCTTAGGTTTTAACCCTAAGGGTTAAACCCTAAGGGTCAAACCCTAAGGGTCAAACCCTAAGGGTTGTAGCCAATGTCTAATATGCCCTTAAATTTAGGAAGCTAAAAGTCTAATTTACCCTTTGTGCATTATTGGAGGGAAGTGAGTGAATCTAGCCATATCTTGGTGAGTCAAAGTCTAGATATTCACATGTACTGCAAATCTATACTAAATATGACCTAACATGCCATCTAGCAAGTGTAGAAACATTGTATCTAAGTTATATGTAATTTTGGAGAGAGAAAGTTCATTAACATAACCCATTTGCTCTCTAGCTCTCAAATAACTCTCTCTCTCTCTCTATAAACATCCGAAATCAATTAGTGATTCAGTCCATATATTGATCCTTAGCCAGCCATGAACAGATCAGGATGATCAGATTCTAGATCAAGGCTCAAAAAGGTATAAAAACCCTAAATCTTAAAAATCAGTGATCTTATGTTATATGTTGTAATTGGTTGTTTAAAGTTATGTATTATGGTGTCTTTAAGTGATCTGGGTTGATAGATTATAGATCTATAACACGTAAATGCACGAAAATAGCATTTTTAGAAATCTGGAAAAAGTGGTGTGTAACAGTCAAATGTCAGGTCTCCTAGATCTGTCTATGTTTATGTTTCTAGTGTTGTAAATGTTTATATTTGTAGTAGGTTATGTGGGCTTTTATCTGAAACTCGAATCAGGGTCAGTTCTTGTTCGGATTGAGAGTTATTGTTGGCCAAAACCCATTGACCGTTCACAAAATGCGGTTTCGTGGTAACCCGAAAAACCTGCATTTTCTCGATGTTGTTTTTGCAGGCCACAGATCTTGCTTGTGTTTATGTTTTAGACCATTTTGTTGCTTTAAGGTTGTTGTCTGACATGTGGGCTATACAATCATGCTTTTAGATTACTCATACCATTACCAGAATGCAAATTAATCATGGTCAAACATAAGTTGACCAACTTGACGGATGAAGATTTCTGGGAAACCTAGATCTTCAAGACCCGTTTCCTGAGCAACACTTTGACCGGCGTAAATATTCCTTTTATATTGTTGTTAGACTGATCTGATGGTATATAATTGTTCACTGACATCTCCACTATAAATAAGAACCTTAATATAACACAAAACAGAATTGGATTGCAAGTTACAAGGATCGAAAGTAGTATTTATGAATCGTTTCTTCAATTTCGAAAACCGAAATGAAGAAATGACTCTAACATGAGATTTGAGAGCCTATATATCTCAGTTATGATGTTGGATTTCCATAAACATTGTTGATTCTCGCAGAGTTACATCAATACTACAACCTTGATACTTTAAACGTCCCAGAAAACCGAAGGATCATGGGACAAATTATGGTCAAACCAAGCCCCTCGAACTCTGACATGAGTTTCTGGGTTTGATGAAGAACAGCCCAAGAACACCATTAGCGACGATTTTGTCGCCTATGGTACCTATAGCGACACTTAATTTCGGAAATTAATTAGTTTAATTAAATAAATAGTTTTTAATTATTAAAAATATATAATAAATTATGAAAAATTATTTTAAAGCCTGAAAATTAGTTTTTAATTATATAGAGTATATTTCATAAATATTTAATATTTTTGGAATATAAATGGTATTTAATTTATTTAATTACAATATTAAATAAATTACTTAAAATGATGTTAATACTTTAAAAATCATGAAAAATTATATTATGGTTTAAGAAAATATTTTAAGTTATTTTTAATAACTTTTAATATTTTGTGATGAAATTCATTAATAAATAAATATTAATGGTAATTAGTTTATGTAATAAATATATTAAATAAATTATGGAAAATGGAATTAATGATTTAAAAATCATATAAAAATGATTTAAGTGTTATAAAAATATATTAAGTTATAAAATATAACTTTTGATATTTTTTCATGAAAATATTGATATTTTAATATTAAAATCAATTATCGAATAATGGATTTAAGTGTTTAAAAATCATATAAATGTGATTTCAAGGTATTAAAAATAATTTGATATATTATAAATATATTATAATATTATAACATGTATTTCATTAATATTTGGTATTAAATAAATATTAATGATAAGAGAATATTGTGGTATTTATGTTATATAAATACGAATTTAATGATTGAAAAATTATGATAAATGATATTAATTATTTGAAAATTATTTCAAGTCTTTGAAAATTATTTTGACTGATAATATGATTATCTAAGATATTTGTTAAGTGTTTAGGCAGAATTTAATTGAACTTAAACTCGATAATTGTCCGACTAGACCGTCGGGATGTTAGAATTGTGTCGGTTTTAACTCAAACTTAAATAGTCTGACTTGATGCTAAGTTTTATGTGCTTAATAGACTGATAGGGTTATGTGTTTATGTGTTTAGGTTTATTCGTGTATATGTATATATATATATATATATTATAGTATATAATGATGATATTATTCTAATATTGGAGATCTATATTACTAATATTAGGTCTTTTGGATAAAGCGATATAAAATGTGTAACGGTAATCAACGGTTCAGGCAAGTTTTACTTAACTCTACTAAGAGTTGTTTCATTCAAATATGCTTATGGTTAATCATTGTTGATTGCCATTGTAGAATTGTACTCTGTACATATTGTATGTATAAGTCAGGTATGAAAGGCTGATCACCTTCATTACCAGTTGGTTCAGATATATTTGTTCATGTTCAATACTTGTTCAGTCAAAATTTTGTTTGTGCTAATTCACAACTATATTGATGAATTATAGCCAACTTATTATTCAGACTCTTTCAATCATGATATATTTTAATAAGTTTAAACTTGCTGGGCAACTTTCATGCTCACCCTTGCTATATCATGATAAATATTACAGATAAGGCGAATGCGCTCAGATACAGAAAAATGATAATTCCAAGTTCAGCTTGGGATAAAATGTGCAGCTAATTTGTAATAGTATAGTTTGATAATAATGTTATGTGTTAGTCAAGTTATGATTTGTGTATAAGTTAAGGTTACTCAATTTTGGAGAAATAGTGTGTAAAGTGTATTGTATAAATAATTTATGTTTATATCTTCTGCAAATAGTTATAGAATGATTGTATCGGATCCGCGGTGATTTGGGACCCGGATTTGGGGTTTTCACAGTTGGTATCAAAGTTGTTGGTTATAAACCTAGGGTAGTGATACCTTAGTCTAATAACCACAGTGATTAGGATAAGTACTAACTCAAATAGAGTTAGTGTGTCGGTAAGATTCAAAGACGAATCTCGGCGAGTTATAAGATACAGAGTTTCCTAACTCTGATAATAAAAGTGAACAGTAGTGGTGAATAGATAGAGTCTAAAAGACTAAAGGTACAGGGATAAGAGATCGTCAAATAAAACGATCATAGTATAGAAATGAATCGTAATATATACGATGAGATCACCCCGTGATCTGATGTGGATCAATCGAATGATTGAAAAGTTTACATCAAGAATTCTGTGTGTCAGTGGTACTACGAATTGGTACAGATTCAGGAAAGGATTATGAATACGAGTTGAATGAAATTCATATTGAGAAGGGAGTTAGTATTAGGTGGGGATTTCAATTGAGGACTCATGTCAGCAGCTGAGTTGTATGATTCCTTGTTATGGGCTGGGAATTATACTTGGTGTAACAACCACTTAGTTTTTGGCACTGATAATCATTGAAATGTTTGTGTCGCGCTATTTGCGATATGCATGTTGAGAGGGTGATTCCTTTCTCTATAACAGATAGATAGGTTCTAAGTAGAGAATATCAGGTTAAGTACGAGTTCTTAAAACTCATACTTATGGTACGTTCGTGACTCATGATTATTTGAAATGTTTATAAACCCCTCAGCGAATGGACGCGAAAGGTCTGACTAGGATAAGTTCTTAAACTCATATGATTGTGGCAAGTTCCTGAACTCATAAGTGTGGTAAGTTTGACGAACTGGGAATAGTGATGTGTGAATGGAGTATTGAGGATAATAGGAATAGATAGACTGTTTAAGCAAATGATTATTAGTGAAGACATAAGTTTTCCAAAACTCCTAGTTATGCTAGACTTCAAAATTTTGACATCAAGCTAAATATGCACTATGTGCTTTTGAAAAAATAATAATATGTAGACTCGTAATCATTTTTGAAACGATTTAAAGTATAGTCTATGCTACTTATTTCAGCTAGACACAAATGATTTGAAATATCAAAATATATTTTTATTTATCACTTATGTACCATGTAACCTGGTGCAGAGATGATAAAAAGGTGATGGAGTTATAAATACAAGAATACATAGTGTGAATTTGATCTAAAATAGTTATTCCACTATTGTATAATGTGCTACAAAGTCATACAATGACGGCATCCTCAAACGGACTGTTAATACAGTACAACATCATGACGTCATTCTCGAAAATGTTTTCAAAAATTTTAATTTGCCAACGGGGTTTGGCTACACTTAAATAATTCGATTGAATTGAATTATGGATATGAGTCTACGCTATTAGATTTAGCTAGACTAATGTTATGAAAACTCTAAGTGTTCATTGAGAAAAATTTCCTGAACCAAATTGTTTTGGTACGGAATTCTATAATAAGACTGAGGTAAAATTTTGTGCCTATGGCAATAATGAGAAACAGATCAGACCAGCAGTACTTAGCCAATATAGGGCATACCAGGCTAATTACCCTCTATGTCTGTAAGTTATGATGGTTTGCGGATGAATTTTCATAAAACCTTTGCGAAAATGACAGACAAATAGTCTATGTAACTCCTCAGCATAATTTTAAAATATTACTCTTGTGAGTAGTGTATTGGGTAGCATATGCTGATGTGTATGAATGGTGTAAGTTGTATGGTATATGGTGTAAGTTGAATTTCGGGGACAAAATTCTTAGAAGAAGGGGTGAATGTGACGACCTGAGAAAAAAAAATTATTTAAATATTAATTATTGAATTTAAGGTTAAATAATAAACCTAGATAGAAAATAAGTGAATGGATTTGATATTTTGAAGAAGGAATTTTGTGGATTTAAAATTTTTGGGGTGAATTATTCAGGATTAAGGGTATATGTGTATATGTTCTGTGAATATGGTATTATATGTATACAGAATGTGGTTAAGGGTTGACCATATATATTTTATTAGTGTCCAAACCCTACGTATATATTTAGAACGTCCACGTTCACTTAGAAAATTCTTACAATTTATAAGAAACCCTAGAAATCGATTCTGGAAACCCTAAATTCAGTTCTGGGAATTTAAAACCCTAATTCGAAATATGAAACCCTAATTTGAGAATTCAAAGACTAAATTTAATGGTATAAGTATTTTTAATTACAAACTTAATTAGGGATAACCCTAATTGACTATTTGGGAAACCCTAATCATTTCGTTTGAAACCCTAATGGACCTAATTACTAAATTAGCAATTTTAATTAGGAATTATTAATCCTAATTACCAAGATTGGTTTATGATTGAGAAATTAGAATATAATTAGAAAATACTAATTATAATTTTGAGATATTAATTTTCTATTCAGAAAACCTAAATTGAAAATATTAGAAAATTGATCTTTGAGAACCTTAGGTTTTAACCCTAAGGGTTAAACCTTAAGGGTCAAACCCTAAGGGTTGTAGCCAATGTCTAATATGCCCTTAAATTTAGGAAGCTAAAAGTCTAATTTACCCTTTGTGCATTATTGGAGGGAAGTGAGTGAATCTAGCCATATCTTGGTGAGTCAAAGTCTAGATATTCACATGTGCTGCAAATCTATACTAAATATGACCTAACATGCCATCTAGCAAGTGTAGAAACATTGTATCTTAAGTTATATGTAATTTTGGAGAGAGAAAGTTCATTAACATAACCCATTTGCTCTCTAGCTCTCAAATAACTCTCTCTCTATAAACATCCAAAATAAATTAGTGATTCAGTCCATAGATTGATCCTTAGCCAGCCATGAACAGATCAGGATGATCAGATTCTAGATCAAGGCTCAAAAAGGTATAAAAACCTTAAATCTTAAAAATCAGTGATCTTATGTTATATGTTGTAATTGGTTGTTTAAAGTTATGTATTATGGTGTCTTTAAGTGATCTGGGTTGATAGATCATAGATCTATTACACTTAGATGCACGAAAATAGCATTTTTAGAAATTTGGAAATTTGGAAAAAGTGGTGTCTGACAGTCAAATGTCAGGTCTCCTAGATCTGTCTATGTTTATGTTTCTAGTGTTGTAAATGTTTATATTTGTAGTAGGTTATGTGGGCTTTTATCTGAAACTCGAATTAGGGTCAGTTCATTTTCGGATTGAGAGTTATTGTTGGTCAAAACCCATCGATTGCTCATTAAAATCTGGTTTTGTGGTAACCCGTGAAACCCGCATTTTTCGACAATGATGTTTTTGCAGGCCACAGATCTTGCTTGTGTTTATGTTTTAGACCATTTTGTTGCTTTAAGGTTGTTGTCTGACATGTAGGCTATACAATCATGCTTTTAGATTACTCATACCATTACCAGAATGCAAATTAATCGTGGTCAAACAGACGTTGACCAACTTGACGGATGAAGAATTCTGGGAAACCCAGATCTTCAAGAACCGTTTCCTGACCAGCACTTTGACCGTCCTAAATATTCCTTTTATATTGTTGTTAGACTGATCTAATGGTATATAATTGTTCACTTACATCTCCACTATAAATAAGAACCTTAATATCACACAAAACAGAATTGGATTGCCAGTTACAAGGATCGAAAGTAGTACTCATGAACTGTTCTTCATTTTTGGAAAACCCAAAAATGAATAACAGCTCTGACATGAGATTTGAGAGCCTATATAGCTCAGTTATGATGTTGGATTTTCATAAACATTGTTGATTCTTGCAGAGTTACATCAATACTACAACCTTGATGCTTTAAACGTCCCAGAAAACCGAAGGACCATTGGGACAAATTATGGTCAAACCAAGCCCCTCGAACTCTGACATGAGTTTCTGGGTTTGATGAAGAACAGCCCAAGAACACCATTAGCGACGATTTTGTCGCCTATGGTACCTATAGCGACACTTAATTTTAGAAATTAATTAGTTTAATTAAATAAATAGTTTTTAATTATTAAAAATATATAATAAATTATGAAAAATTATTTTAAAGCCCTCGAAAATTAGTTTTTAATTATATAGAGTATATTTCATAAATATTTAATATTTTTGGAATATAATGGTATTTAATTTATTTAATTACAATATTAAATAAATTACTTAAAATGATGTTAGTACTTTAAAAATCATGAAAAATTATATTATGGTTTAAGAAAATATTTTAAGTTATTTTTAATAACTTTTAATATTTTGTGATGAAATTCATTAATAAATAAATATTAATGGTAATTAGTTTATGTAATAAATATATTAAATAAATTATGGAAAATGGAATTAATGATTTAAAAATCATATAAAAATGATTTAAGTGTTATAAAATATATTAAGTTATAAAATATAACTTTTGATATTTTTTCATGAAAATATTGATATTTTAATATTAAAAGCAATTATCGAATAATGGATTTAAGTGTTTAAAATCATATAAATGTGATTTCAAGGTATTAAAATACTTTGATATATTATAAATATATTATAATATTATGACATGTATTTCATTAATATTTGGTATTAAATAAATATTAATGATAAGGGAATATTGTGGTATTTATGTTATATAAATATGATTTTAATGATTGAAAAATTATGATAAATGATATTAATTATTTGAAAATTATTTCAAGTCTTTGAAAATTATTTTGATTGATAATATGATTATCTAAGATATTTGTTAAGTGTTTAGGCAGAATTTAATTGAACTTAAACTCGATAATTGTCTAAAACTAGATTGGCTTGGGATGTTAGAATTGTGTCGGTTTTAACTTAAACTTAAATAAATTCGACTTGATACTAAGTTTTATGTGCTGAATAGACTGATAGGGTTATGTGCTAGGTGTTTAGGTTATTCTATGTGTGTGTGTGTATATATATATATATATATATATATATATATATATATATAATAGTATTATAATGTGATGATATTATTCTAATATTAGAGATCTATATTGCTAATATTAGGTCTTCGGATAAAGCGATATAGAATGTGTAACGGTAATCAACGGTTCAGGAAAGTTTTACTTAACTCTACTAAGAGTTGTTTCATTCAAATATGCTTATGGTTAATCATTGCTGATTGCCATTGTAGAATTATACTCTGTACATATTGCATGTATAAGTCAGGTATAAAAGGCTGATCACCTTCATTACCAGTTGGTTCAGATATATTTGTTCATGTTCAATACTTGTTCAGTCAAAATTTTGTTTGTGCTAATTCACAACTATATTGATGAATTATAGCCAACTTATTATTCAGACTCTTTCAATCATGATATATTTTAATAAATTTAAACTTGCTGGGCAACTTTCATGCTCACCCTTGCTATATCATGATAAATATTGCAGATAAGGCGAATGCGCTCGGATACAGAAAAAGGATAATGTCAAGTTCAGCTTGGGATAAAATGTGCAGCTAATTTGTAATAGTATAGTTTTATAATAATGTTATGTGTTAGTCAAGTTATGATTTGTGTATAAGTTAAGGTTACTCAATTTTGGAGAAATAGTGTGTAAAGTGTATTGTATAAACAATTTATGTTTATATCTTCCGCAAATAGTTATAGAATGATTGTACCGGATCCGCGGTGATTTGGGACCCAGATTCGGGACTTTCACACTTTCTTCCTGATATCATCGTGTCTAGATCTTCTTTGAGATGGGTGATTTCAGGGGTTTTGTTGGTTTTGTCCAATTGAGACTCAGGTACTGGAGTTTATTTGGCCCAGGAAACTGATAAAGCTTTGAAGGTGCTGCTGCAGCAGAAGGAGGAGATTTCCAAATAGATGGTTCTTATGGCTGAACCGGAGGATGAGGCCTCTAGTTGTACTCGACCTAAAAAGCGTGGCAGGTCTCCGAATAAACGAACAAGGAGGGATGAAGATCCTAGATTTTCTGAAAGCAGGCTTCGGAGCCATTCTCGAGACTGAAGAAGAGCAAAGGGTTGTACTCCCAAAGATCCGAAGAGGGCACCTCGCCTTGAAGATTCTCAAGATGATGATAATGATAGGCGACAAAGCAGATCAAGGGGACGCACACCTGAGGGTTCAAAGAGGGCACATTGCCCTGAGAATTCTCGGCACGGTGAGAAGGATAGACGTCGAAGCAGATCGAGAGGTCGTACTCACGAGAATTCAAAGAGGGCACATCGCCTTGTGGAATCTCGCCACAGTAGGAATGACAGACGATGCCCTTCTAGGGCAGCCAGTTTGGATGGAAAGGGTCAGTTTGGTCATAAGAAGAAGGGTTCCTCGAAGAAGGAAGTCTCTTCACATCCAGAAGGGTTAGAACTGTTAGCCAGAGAGTTGAAGGAGCTTCGAAGGAAACTGGCTGAAGTTCAGCAAAGGAAGGAAAGTTTGGGCAAAAAGGCATCCCTTTTCTCCCTGGAAATTCTTTGGGAGAAGACGAATCCCAGTAAAAAGCTCCCCTATATGGAAAGTTAAGATGGCTCAGGAGACCCTTACGACCACAGCCAGGCGTATGATTGACTGATGGACTATTATGATTACTTAGATGTGGCTAAGTGTCACACCTTTAAGACAACATTGAGGAAAGATGCCAGGAAGTGGATGAGGACCTTGGCTCCAAACTCAATTTCATCATGGGAAGGGTTGTGTGAAAAATTTCATGTACGATTCGGAAGAAATAAGAGGAGAGGAAAGCCCACAAGGTCGTTGGCACATATCAGACAGTATTCTAATGAGACTTTGGGTGAGTTCATGAAAAGGTTTAGGGAAGAAGTGGGTCAGGTGATCGATCTCAATGATCTCCAGGCCATGGGACTATTTCAGAATGGGTTGGACCTGGTGAAGTTAGAAAAGTTGGTGAAGAAGCTGATGTTCAACCATCCGAAGAGCCTGACTGAAGCATCCACGAAGGCATAAGGCTTCATTGTGGTGGAAGAAGCCATTAGCAGTTTAAAACAAGGCTCTTCGAAAAAGCCAAAGGAGAAAGACAAGGATAAATTAGATGGTAATCAGAAGAGGAATAGTGGAAATAATGATCGGACTGATGGGAATCAGAAGAAGTACAATAATAATTGGGGCTCGGGAGGAGGTTGCCCACCTTTTCCGAGTCAAAAGGTGAACAAGGTATACACAAAACTTAACACTGATCGGGCTACCATTCTGGAGCAGGTGGCAAGGCATGATACGAATTCCTACTGTAATTTGAAAGAATTTATTGAAAAAAAAGTGCAAAGTAGGGCATTAGTAGAGTATGTAGCAGGACGAGAACCCCCGAGGATGTAACAAGGGAATAATGTACCCGTTTAGAACAGTCAAGCCATACAACAAGGTCAGACTCAAGGGGTAAGACATGTTGTGGATGTGATTACAGGGTGAAATATAGGCAAAGTTGCAGGGAAGAAGTGTCATGGGTATCTGGATTCGGTGATGACAGTAGCGAACAAACCCGTGAGGAGTGAAAGGGCATATCCGGGTTTGGTAATTTCTTTCACGGATGAAGATTTACCTTCAGAACCCATTAAACCTCATGAAGGAGCTTTGGTAATTACTGCACAAGTGGGTTCAGTGGATGATGATAAACAACAGGTTTTTGTTGGACATTCTATACGTACATGCTTACTAGAGGATGAATCTGGATGGGAGAAAGATGGAGATCAGGCAAGAGTCTCCTTTATATGGGTTCAGTAACGAGCCAGTCAAGGTTGCAGGGACTATTGAGCTGCCAGTTATCTTCGGAACGGCTCCACAGCAGGTAGAAATTATATGCAAGTTTTACGTGGTGCATGTGGACTGGGCATATAATGCTATTTTAGGAAGGCCCACTCTGATAGCTCTTCAGGCAGTTACATCGATTCCCTACTTCAAGATTAAGTTTCTGATGCTACATGGAGTTGGGGAAGTTACTGGAGATTTGGACTAAGCAAGGAGATAATACCAGAATGCGTTAATTACTTCGGGTGTAGGGGTCAGTAGACAGAAGCAAACCATGGCCATCGAGATCGAACCATTTAAAGAAATTAGTACAGAGGCATTGGTTATGCCAGCAGAACAGACCGAAGAGGTTGAGCTAATTCCAAAAAAGAAGGAAAAGACCATAAAGATAGGTTTGGGTCTGCCGGAGCCTTTTTGGACGAACATGATAAAGTTACTTCAGTGTTATGCTGACATCTTTGCGTGGGTTCCCAGTGGAATTCCTGGGGTAAGTTGAAAGGTTGCTGAACATAGGCTGTATGTGGACCCAATAAAGAAGCCAGTTCGGCAAAAGAGGAGGATTTTCGCGCCAGAGAGACAGAAGATATCGATGAGGAGATCACAAAGCTACTAGTATTGGATTTTATATTTGAAATTGACTATCTGGAGTGGATGGAAAATTTAGTACTGGTTCAGAAGAAGAACGGGAAATGGTGAGTGTGTATAGACTACACTGATCTGAACAAGGTGTGCCCGAAGGACTTTTATCCTTTGCCCCACATTGATAAGCTTATTGATGCGACTTCGGGTTATGCTCTGCTCAGTTTTATGGATGCATTTTTGGGATATCATCAGATTTTAATGTGCAAGGAAGACATCTTTTATCACTCATTGGTCGGTATATGCTTATAAGAAGATGACTTTCAACTTGTTGAATACGGGAGCAAATTATCAAAGGATGATGAATTACGTGTTCACAAGGTAGTTGGGTCAAAGTATGGAGGCGTATATTGATGATATGATTGTCAAAAGTATGTCAGTTCGGGGTCATTTGGACGATTTGGAGGAGTGCTTCCAGACGGTTCGACACTGTAACTTACGGTTGAATCTGACCAAGTGCACCTTTGGGCTAGGAGCAGGCAAGTTCCTGGGTTATTTGGTTAGCAAAAGGGGTATAGAGGCTAATCCAGAGAAGATTCAGGCTATTTTGAATATGAAGTCTCCACAGTCTCATAACGATGTTCAGCGCCTAATGGGTCAGATTGTAGCTTTGAGGAGGTTTATGTATAAATCGGCAGAAAGATGCTTGCCTTTTTTTGATACATTGAAAGGGCCAAAGAATATAAAAAGTTTTCAGTGGACTTCGGAGTGTGAAGATGCTTTCTAGGGGATAAAGAGGTATTTATCTTTGGCGCCTTTGTTGGTGAAGCCAGTTCCCACTGAACCTCTGCATTTATATTTGGCGGTAAGTTCATTGCCAGTAGGAGCAGTTCTGGTGCGGGAGATTGGGGGTAAATAGCACCCGGTTTACTATGTGAACCATGCCCTAAGGGATGCAGAAATAAGGTATCTAAACCTTTAGAAGTTTGTCGTTGCCTTGATAATAGCTAGTCAAAAGCCTCAACAATACTTTCAAGGTCGGTTAATAGTGGTGTACACAGATCAGCCACTGAAGAAGGTGATGGGTAGACCAGAGGTTTCGGGGAGGCTTACTGCATGGACAATTGAGCTGTCTCAGTTCTTCATAGAGTATCATCCTCGGATAACTATTAAGGGTCAAGCATTGGCTGATTTTGTGGTAGAGTGTTTGTTTTCTGAAGCTGATGATAGTTTGGGCGAGGTTGAAGGATCTGAGAAGGTGATTGAGGTACTTTAGCAAACAAATAATTTATGGACGTTGTATGCAGATGGGTCTTTAACCTCGGATGTCAGTGGGGCTGGGATAATTTTGACGAGTCCAAAAGGGTTCAAAGTACAGCAGGCTATCAAGTTAGGGTTCCGGGCAATGAATAATGAGGCAGAGTACGAAGCGGTTTGGGCAGGGCTACGATTGGCAAAGAGTTTGGAAGTTCAGAGGTTAATTATTTACAGTCTCAGTTGGTCGTCAAACATGTTTTAGGGGAGTATGAAGCTCGTGGTTCGAGAATGGTGAAATATCCGGCAGAGTTGAAGGATCAACTTCAGTGTTTTAATTCTTATGAGTTTCAAGGGATAGATAGGTTAGATAATTTGATAGCAGATGCATTAGAGAAGCTAGCTATGACTGAAGGAAATACATTCAATGGGTCAGTTTATTTGGAAATCCTGAGTCAGCCAAGTGTTCAGCATGAGACGGTGATGTGTGTCGAGTGATCTAATTAATGGATGACTCTGTATCTTAATTATTTGGTAGATGGCGTACTACCTTCAGATCGGATGTTGGCTAAGAAAGTGAAGTACAAAAGCTCAAATTTCGTGCTTATTGATGGAGATCTTTATCGAAGGACTTATTCATCTCCTTTGCTGAAATGTTTGTTACCGTTTGAAGCTGAGTATATCCTTCAAGAGGTTCATGAGGGTATTTGTGGCGATCATATGGCTGCTAAGTTGTAAAACCCTGAATTTTATGAAATAAAAGTATTCAATTTTTCTTATAGTTACTATTCATGAGTTACTATTCACGAGTTACTATTTATGAGTTACTATTCATGAGTTACTATTCATGAGTACTATTCACGAAGAATGATAATTTTTTTTACGTAAGAAGGCACTACTCAATAATTATTACAGTAATTACTGTTCAATATTTTATTTTATTAGTTCAATAATTGTTGCGTTGATATTTTATATTATTATTGTTTCAATAATTGTCACAGCACAGTATTTCCCATTATCAGATCAATAATTCATATTATTTTAATAATATTATTAGATAGCATTATTGGCAATGTCTAGAAGTTCTATCTAAGGAGAGATTTGGTCACCTACTTGCGCGCCAGTAAGGAGAAATCCTTATTGAAAAGCCCCATCTTTCTTGGGAACTGCCTGGTTGTCATTATTGTGATTCTGTAATATTATTTGTGAATAATTAATTATTGATTTATATCATAAGAAAAATATTCATTTTATGTGGATATAGATAGAGAAAATTTTTAATATGCCAATTGTTGAAAATTGATATTTTATCTTTTCTAATAAAATAAATCATTTAAATATATTATTATATTATAATAATATAATAATGATGATATTTTTACAATGAATGTGTGATATATGAATAAATGAGGAGGAAGAGTATTTTTGTTACATTAAATGTTTAACACATGTTTTGTGTGTTGGTGGACACAATTTTTGACTGAAATTTGATTATAGCTTGTAAAATCGTCCGTATGTGGATTTCGGTCAATTTCTGTTTGGAATTTGGAAAAACTTTCTTCTGTAAAGTTATAGAGAATTAAATTTTCTATGGAACGAACATACGATTTGAATTTTTGTGATAAAAGGGCTATTTATTATGAATTATTGAAGTTCCGGAATATTGGGTTTGAATTAATTTTGTTGCATTAAATTATAAAAACATATTTTTCATTTTGATGGGCCCCATTTGCATGTGTTAGTTGCTGAAATCAGATGGCAAGGTGTTCGTAGGAAAATAAAATAAAAATTAATATTTTATTAAAATTTTTGCTTTGGTGTTCTAAGCATTTTCCTATAAATAGGGTGTTTAGGTTAGAATTAAAAATAACACCAGAAACTGAAGTTTTCTCTCTCTATAATATCGAGCGTATTTGTGTGAGTATTTTGATACTTTGAGTGTTGCTATACGGTGCAAGTTCGTTCAACTTTATATCTAACATTCCAATCAGAAGTACTGCTCTTTTAAGGTAAGGGATATTGTCATTATATTTGTAAGGGATTGTAAGGGTTATTATGTTTTTCAGTTTCGTAATTTTTCCGACCTTCAAAAATTCTAGAAAAATTTGAAATGATAATTTGATGAGTCTTCTAGATTATGTTCAAAAATGGCAATTTTTGAATGTATAGATTAGGAGTTATGAATTTTATGAGAAAAAACTATTTTAAAAGTAAACCCTTATAACTCCTTGTGGTTAACTCCAAAATTGATGAAATTTTTATTGGGAGTACATCTATATAATATCAGTATACCCTATAAATTTCGGAGTTTTTGGATAAAAGTACAATTTATGATAAATGTATAAATATTCGACAGTTTTGGCCATATAAAAATAGTAAATGAATTTTAAAAATTCCGAGAAAAATATATGTTCAATATGGGACTATGTTCTGTTAAATCCCAGAAAAGAAAATTTGTTTGTACTGGTTTGGTATTTTTAATGAAAATGGACTAGTTATGAGTAATTGAATTAAATATGTTATGTGAAGTAACAAAATTGGAAAATAGGATTTTATGGCTTGAGAATCCTATATAAGGTATATGCAAATTTTTTGATGAGGGTTTTGGTTATTGGTGATGAAATCTTAAGAGTTTGACATTTTAGGATGATTAAATGCATTAATTAGTAAAGTGTAAACAATTAAAATAAATTATTTATAAGTTTAAGAAATGATTAAAATATTATGGTAATATTAATAATATTAGATTATGAGATTATTAAGTGATTTATAACATTTGAATTAAGGTGTTATGAAATCGTTGATTTATGAATCTTACTCTTGGAATTAAATCCATGTTTTGATTATATTGTTCATATAACATTTTTATAATCCTGGTGATGAAACTTCTCTTTGACTTAAGTGTAAAGATGGGTAGATTATTGGTGTGATCGTGACTATGGGTTCTCTTTGGCCAGTAGTGCAAAGATAAATTATTTACTGGTATGATCATGGCCATTGAATTTACAATTGAATATTTTTAGCTTAAGTGCAAAGGTGAATTGATCAACATGATTATAATTATTGTTTATATAAATTCTGAAATGATTATATATTTCTTCAAGATATTAATATCTTTGGCCTGTAGTACAAAGATGACCTGTTATAGAATATCTTTGGCCTGTAGTGCAAAGATGAACTGTTGATGAATATCTTTGGCCCGTAGTGCAAAGATAAATTTATTAGTATGATTATGAACAGGAACTGTGATTTGGTATAACCATGATCTTTGATGTTTCGTAAAGACAGTGATAAAAATTATCTTCAAATCATGCAAGAGGAATTTAGAACCATAATTATGATTATGAGTTATTCATATGATTGTGGACAGGAACTGTTGATTGATATTACATGGATAAAACATTGTTGGTGGACTTTTAACATAGAGAAGATAATATACATTATGGTCTATTTAACTCTTCTAATGGGTTGCTCGTTCCGCTGCAACTATGGTTGAAAAGTTTTATCATCTATTGTGACGCCCCCAAAATAGGTATACATCACCCATTTTGAGTCGTCAATAACATGGTACAGAACAACTACAACTTTATTAATACAACATATAAATTGTGAGTTTTAATACAATTATCGCCATCTAGACAATATTCACACCCAAATAAGTCCTCATTACAATTATTGATACATTATTTTACAAAAATGGTGAGGACTAATAAAACAACTCTCTAGAATCATCATTCCATACCCCGACTAGAACTTGCTACATTCTCGCCTCCTAAGAAGAAAAATTGAACAAAAAGGAAAAAGGGTGAGCTCAACTAGCCCAGTAAAGAATATTATGACTAAGATAATATAGAACAAATTATCGTTAGTCTTCAACAGGAAAAAATCTGATAAAATACAATAGACAATAAGTTTCAGATCAATATTTGCAGCGAAAATAATAATTCATAGATGAGTTACGTAGAGAATGAAATCTACTATTATCTATGAATTTAAAAGTCCATCATCAATATTTTATCCCTGTAACATCAATCAATATACATCTTGAATCAAATATTCATCTTTGCACTCTGTGCCAAAGATATTCATCAGTTGGTCATGTTCATCTCAACACCTGTACATCTTTGCACTACGGGCCAAAGATATTCATAAGAAAATCAACCATCTTTGCACTATAGGCCAAAGATATTCAGTAATACCATCATTTAGGACTCCGAGGATGATGAAAATATTTTAAAGAAAACGAATCCAAATTGAAACAAAAGAACAAATATTAAGGATTCGTACTTTAAACAATCCGAGTTCAAAAATACTTCATTAATAATCATAGTAAGTAAAATTCAAGAATGATCAAAACATGGATACAATCAAAGCTAATATCCATAATAGATATTTTGGACAAAAAATGAAAATTTAATTTTTCTGTGAATAGTGTTGTATTCTTGAATAGTGTCGTATACGTGAATAGTAACTCCGACACTAAAAGATAAGAATTTCACAAGAAAAATCTTACCAATATTCTGGCATAATGATATTAGAAGAAATAATATCATTTAAAAAATAATAATATCCCTTACCTTGAAAAGAATAGTACTTGGCCGAATATCGATATAATATTTCAAGGAACTTGCACCGTGATAAAGCAACACTCAAAGTATCAAAATACTCACAAGAATACGCTCGATAATATAGAGAGAGAAAACTTCAGTTTCTGGTGTGATTTTTAATTCTAATCTAAGCACCCTATTTATAGGAAAATGCTTAAAACACTAAAGCAAAAAATTTAATAAAATAGTATTATTTATTAAAATTTTCCTATGCCCACTTTTGAAGATCTGAATTCAGCCATTAACATGTGCAAGTGGGGCCCACCAAAGTGTAAAAAACATTTTTATTAAAAAAATATTTAAAACTTCAAAAATCAATTATTCTGGAACTACGGAACTTCAATAATTCATACTCCCTCCGTCCCATAGTTATAGGCTAATTTTCCATTTTGAGATGTCCCAATATATAGGCTACTTACTATTTATAAAATTTAGTTGGTTCATTATTTTACCTTAATGCCCTTATAATAAATATTCAACTATTACCCTTTTTTTGAAGGAACAACCTTCAATGTCATTGTTTTTATCACTACATTTACTGTTGTTATATTCTCAATAAAAGAATTCAACTTTTTAGGCTTTACTAGTTTAACATATTTTGTGTATAAAAGGCAATTGGACCAACAATCAATGAAGTTAAGAGTTTCAATGTGATAAGTAAGGAGTAATTAATTAAATTATTTATTATATATTAAGGGGTATATGTGGAAAATTTGTGTTAAAAATTAACTTAAACTGATTTTCTTAAACTATGTGCCAAAAAAAATCAGCCTATAACTATGGGATGGAGGGAGTAATAAATAGCCCTTTTATTAGAAAAATTCAAACCTTGTGTCTTTTTCATAGGAAATTCCATTCTCTACAACTTTGTAAATTTAAGTTTTTCCAAATTCCAAACAGAAATTGACCGAAATTCACAAATGGGCGATTTTACAGGCTAAAATCAAATTTCAATCAAGAAATGGGGTCCACAAACATGAAAAACATGTTTTAAATAATTTTAGTAACAAAAATACTCTTCCTCCTCATATACTCATATATCCCACATTCATTGTAAAAATATCACCACTATTATATTATTAAAATATAATAATATATTTAAATAAATTATTTATCAGAAAAGATAAAATATCAATTTTTCAAAAATTATCACTTTAAAATTTTCTCCATCTATATCCACATAAAATGAATATTTTCCTTATCATATAAATCAATAATTAATTATTCACAAATAATATTACAGAATCACAATCATCGACAACTGTGCCATTTCCGTGAAAGAGGGGCTTTCCAATAAGAATTTCTCCTTACTAGCGCGGAATTAGGTGACCAAACCTCTCCTTAGACAGAACTTTTTAGACATTGCCAATAATGTTATCTAATAATATTATTCAAATAATATGAATTATTAATCCGATAAAGGAAAATATTGTGTAATGACAATTATTGAAACAACAATAATATAAAATATCAACGTAGCAATTATTGAATCAATAAAACAAAATATTAAACACTAATTACTGTAATAATGACTGAGTAGTGCCTTCTTACGTAAAAATTAATAATTGGTGCAATACCGTGTTTTACTGTGTTTTAACCACCGGGTATTCCAATAGTATTAACGGTAACAACTACGTTGTTATATATAAACAACTTATACTTGTCGTTTTCTTCATCCAATCGATTTCTGTTATGGGGCCCACACAAGGCTGCGCCATCGTACGAATATTCCCCGACAGTAAGAATATTCCACGACCAAACGAATATTCTCCGATAAAAATAAATATTTTATAACCACTTTCTTATTTAAAATATTTGCGCATTTTACCCATAACTAACCACATTAATAAAATTAACCCTTACTATTTCAAAATAATAAATAGAGGAAATTTAATTTCATTAATAATAAGTTGGGGTCTTACAACCTCCCCTCCTTATGAAATTTCATCCTCGAAATTGGCATATGTACCTGGTGTTTCGAAAAGGTGAGGATACCTCGCTTTCATTTCCGTTTCCAACTCCCAGGACATTTCCTCAATAGCATGGTTTCTCCACAAAACTTTGACTTGGGGTATGACCTTTGTGCATAGAACATGTTCCTTCCTATCCAAGATCTTGACAGGTACCTCCTCATACGTAAGTCTTCAGCTATCTCGTCCGGTTCTAACTCAATAATGTGGTTCGGGTCATTCACATATTTACGAAGCACAGATATATGAAAAACATAATGAATACGAGACATACTTGGAGGTAACGCGATTCTATAAGCCACATTTCCTATTCGGTCAAGAATCTGAAATGGACCAATAAATCATGGATTGAGTTTTCCTCTCTTCCCAAATCTTGTAACTCCCTTCCATGGAGCAACACGCAACAATACATGATCCCCAATACTAAATTCCACGTCCTTTCGATGAAGATCCGCACAACTCTTTTGTCGATCCTGTGCCGTTTGTATACGTTGTCGAATCATTTGGATCTTTTCTGCAGTCATACGTACCAACTCTGGTCCCAACAATGTTGCTTCACCCACATCATCCCAACATACTGGAGAGCGACACTTTCGTCCATACAATGCTTCAAATGGGGCCACACCTATACTTGCCTGATAACTGTTGTTGTAGGAGAATTCCACCAATGGTAAATACTTATCCCAACTCCCTTTGAAGTCTAGGACACAGAGGCTTAATAGATCTTCAAGAGTTTGAATAGTCTCTCTCGATTGTCCGTCCGTTTGAGGATGGTATGCCGAACTGAATAGTAAATCCGTGCCCATAGCTTTTTGCAAACTAACCCAAAATCGTGAAGTGAATCTTGGGTCACAATCCGAAACTATGGATACTGGCATGCCATACAATCTCACAATCTCATTCACGTACATACGAGCAAGACGTTCAAGGGAATAAGTCTTCCGTATCGGCAAGAAGTGAGCAGACTTAGTTAATCTATCAACAATAACCCAAATCGCATCTATGCCTTGAGAAATCGTGGGAAGACCCGTAACGAAATCCATGGTAATGTGTTCCCACTTCCATTTCGGAATCTCAAGTGGTTGCAATGGACCCTTAGGCACTTGATGCTCCACCTTTACACGTTGACAAGTTAAACACCTCGAGATAAACTTTGCAATCTCTCTTTTCATATTATTCCACCAAAATGTATGTCGAAGATCACGATACATTTTGATACTTCCAGAATGGATAGCAAACGGTGTATTGTGTGCCTCCATTATGATCTTGTTCTTCAAATCAGAATCGTTAGGAACACAAAGTCTGGAGTGGACTCGAAGTATTCCTTCTTCATCGATTCTTGCCTCTGGAATAACACCTTCTTGTACTCTCTTCATACACGCGCATCGACGGGGTCGTGGCGTGAGAAACTTTAACTTTATCGATTAAAGTTAGTTCTACGCGATACTTGACATCATCACACTGCTCCTCGTGATATGATCTTCTACTCAACGCGTCGCCTACCACGTTTGCTTTTCCAGGATGGTATTGAATGGTGTGGTCATAATCTTTTAACAGCTTGAGCCAACGTCGTTGCCACATGTTGAGTTCCTTTTGGGTGAAGAAATATTTGAGGCTTTTATGGTCGGAATATATCTCCACTTTCTCCCCATATAGATAGTGCCTCCAGATCTTTAGCGCAAAAACGACTGCTGTCAACTCTAGATCACGAGTAGGATAATTCCTCTCATATTCTTTAAGTTATCGCGAGGCATAGGCTATGACTTTCCCATGTTGCATGAGAACACACCCTAACCCTTTGTCCGAAGCATCGCTGTAGATAACAAATCCATCCGAACTAGATGGTATTGTCAAAATAGGTGCCGAAATAAGTCTCCTCTTAAGCTCTTGAAAACTCTTCTCGCATTCCTCGCCCCATACGAATTTTGTATCTTTTCGAGTTAGCTGAGTTAACGGAGTAGCGATTCAAGAAAATCCTTCCATGAATCTCCGATAATAACCACTAAGCCCGATAAAGCTATGTACTTGATTTACCAACTTTGCTGTTCAACTTTGTATTGCTTCAATCTTCGCCGGGTCAATAGATACTCCATGTTTTGACACCACGTGCCCAAGGACTACTACTTACTCAAGCCAGAACTCGCATTTCTTCAACTTAGCATAAAGCCTGTTTTTATGAAGCCTTTGGAGTACCAGCTTCAAATGGTGCTCATGATCTTCACGGCTTTTGGAATATATGAGGATGTCATCAATAAAGACAATAATGAACTGATCCAAATATTCCTTGAATATCCGGTTCATCATATCCATGAAAGCCGCAGGAGCATTATTCAATCCAAAAGACATGACTAAGAATTTATAATGCCCGTACCGAGTTCTAAAGGCAGTCTTTGGAATATCCTCAGTTCTAATCTTTTACTGATGATATCCAGAACGGAGATCGATCTTTGAGAAGAATTGTATTCCTTGCAACTGGTTAAACAGGTCATCAATACGAGGTAGAGGATACCTATTCTTGATGGTGACATGGTTTAATTCTCGATAGTCAATACAAAGTCGCATACTTCTGTCTTTCTTATTTACAAATAAAATAGGAGCACCTCAAGGAGATGTACTAGGATGAATGAAACCGATGTCCAACAACTCCTATAGTTGGACTTTTAACTCCTGAAGTTCAATAGGAGCCATTCGATATGGGGTTTTAGAAATGGGCTTTGTACCAGGTTCAAGATCAATATAGAATTCAACTTCAGGTTCTGGGGGTAGACCGGGAAGTTCTTCAGGAAATATGTTAGAAAATTTACTAACAACAGGAATATTATTCAAATCTGACGTGTCTTTATGCTAAGAAAGCTTGACATACGTTTTTTAATAAATGAATGGCTTTATGGCTTAATATAACAGTGATTGATTTTAGTGGTTTAGTTGCTTGAATTCACACAACAGGTTGGTTAGGAATATGAAAACTAACAACCTTACGAAAATAATCAATTTTGGCATAATGAGTAGTTAACCAATCAATCCCTAAAATCACGTCAAATTCAAGTATCTTTAAAGAAATAAGGTCAACAGGTAAGGTGATGGTGCCAACTTGGATCAAACAAGATTTATAAATAGTGGATGTAATGAAAGTTTCTCCTAACGGAGTCTCCACAGATAAATCAAAGTCTAATTTCTCCTGAGTCAAGTTTAAACGTTGAGCACAAGGTGAGAGAGATAAATGAATGGATAAAGACTGGGGTATCTAGTAAGGTATAAACTTTGTAAGAATTTATGATTAGCTTACCCGTGATCACCTCATTTGGGTTCCTCGCATTTTGACCAGTCATGACAAACGCTCTTCTAGGAACTGTTGACTTTGACTTTTCTGGGACAGCCTTTTGAGTCACCATCCCCGCTGGACTTGGTTTCTCTACCGTACAATCTCGAGTGATATGTCCTTCCTTTCCACAATTATAACATACCTTGAATTGTTGTGGGCAGTTTGGACTGATATGTCCCTCTTTCCCGCATTTATAGCATATGACTGGTGGTCGTTCTCCTCCCTTAGAACCAGTTGCTACTGGTGCTGACATCTTTGCATTGTCATTGTTGAATCTCCTCTTTTTAAAATCTCCCCCCAACTCGCTTCTTCTATTTTCATGGCCATGATTACCACCAGAGTGGTTACCTCTTTTGTCCATATTTTTCTTTCTTCGCTGGTTATCGTTGGTCTGATGACTACTGTCACCGGTATGATCCTGGTTGTGGTCCCTCGGTTGAACGTAATCGTTATCTCGCTCTAATAATTGAGCCCAATTGACAACATCTGAATAGAGAGAAAATTTATGAGAAATGAGATATTGACGTATGTCGGGTGTCAAACCTCTCAGAAATATCCGTGTCATACGTTCCTCATTCTCCACCAAATGAGGTGCAAACCTGGATAACTCTGCAAACTTCGCCTCGTACTGGGACACCGTCATGTTGTTTTGTTCTAATCTAATAAACTCCACTTCCTTCATATGACGAATACTTTTAGGAAAGTACTTGTCATTGAACGATTCTCAAATGTCTCCGTGACATGCCGAAAAGTATTTGGATGGGTACGCTTCATTGATTCCCACCAGTAATCTGCCTCATTACGGAACATAAAGGTGGCAAATGGAACCTTCTGTTCCTTCGTACATCCCAAGACATCGAATATCTTGGTAATTTATTTGACCCACATTTCTGCCTTAATCGGATCCGGCTTTCCCCAGAATTCTGGTGGTCCCAACTCTTTGAACTGCTTGGATGTGACAAACCGTACGTTATCATTTCCACCTGTATTTTGTGCACGAGTCTCCCTCGTCTGATTTTGCATGAACTGTAAAAAGTTTCTAAACATCCTGTCGTTCATCATCTGCTCAGTGGTGTTGTTCACAGGAGGAACATTGCCAGCCTATTGCATGTTCTCCTCGTTGGTGAGTAAAGGAGTCTCCACGGTCTCATTTACTCCACTATTAACATTCTCAGTCGACATTCTCAAATACTTCCATAAAACAAAGGTTAATTAAAGAAATCAACATATCACATAATATCCCTATATACTGACCAACCAATAAATAAGCTTAGGTAAGACACACTAGCGAAGGTTTTACTCGTCTCTCACCTCCTAGTTTTATTCCCGATCTCCGCTTGGAGACCATATCCTAAGCTCGATATTAATCATGACACCCCCAAAATAGGTATACATCACCCATTTTGAGTCGTCAATAACATGGTACAGAACAACTATAACTTTATTAATACAACATATAAACTGTGAGTTTAAATACAAATATTGCCATCTAAACAATATTCACACCCAAATAAGTCCTCATTACAATTATTGATACATTATTTTACAAAAATGGTGGGACTACTAAAACAACTCTCTAAAATCATCATTCCATACCCCGACTAGAACTCGCTACATTCTCGCCTCCTGAGAAGAAAAATGGAACAAAAAGGAAAAGGGTGAGCTCAACTAGCCCAGTAAAGAATATTATGACTAAGATAATATAGAACAAATTATCGTTAGTCTTCAACAGGGAAAAATCTGATAAAATTCATAGATGAGTTACGTAGAGAATGAAATCTACTATTATCTATGAATTTAAAAGTCCATCAGCAATATTTTATCCCTGTAACATCAATCAATATACATCTTGAATCAAATATTCATCTTTGCACTACAGGCCAAAGATATTCATCAGTTGGTCATGTTCATCTCAACACCTGTACATCTTTGCACTACGGGCCAAAGATATTCATAAGAAAATCAACCATCTTTGCACTACAGGCCAAAGATATTCAGTAATACCATCATTTAGGACTGAGGATGATGAAAAATATTTTAAAGAAAACGAATCCAGTGAAACAAAAGAACAAATATTAAGGATTCGTACTTTAAACAATCCGAGTTCAAAAATACTTCATTAATAATCATAGTGAAGTAAAATTCAAGAATGATCAAAACATAGATACAATCAAAGCTAATATCCATAATAGATATTTTGGACAAAAAATGAAAATTTAATTTTTCTGTGAATAGTGTTGTATTCGTGAATAGTGTCGTATACGTGAATAGTAACCCCGACACTAAAAGATAAGAATTTCACAAGAAAAATCTTACCAATATTCCGCATAATGATATTAGAAGAAATAATATCATTTAAAAAAATAATATCCCTTACCTTGAAAAGAATAGTACTTCTGGCTGGAATATCAGATATAACGCTGAAGGAACTTGCACCGTATAGCAACACTCAAAGTATCAAAATACTCACAAGAATACGCTCGATAATATAGAGAGAGAAAACTTCAATTTCTGGTGTGATTTTTAATTCTAACCTAAGCACCCTATTTATAGGAAAATGCTTAGAACATCAAAGCAGAAAATTTAATAAAACAATATCATTTATTAAAATTTTTCTACGCCCACTTTTGAAGATCTTAATTCAGCCATTAACATGTGTAAGTGGGTCCCACCAAAGTGTAAAAAATGTTTTTATTAAAAAAAATATTTAAAACTTCAAAAATCAATTATTCTAGAACTACGGAACTTCAATAATTCATAATAAATAGCCCTTTTATCAGAAAAATTCAAACCTTATGTATTTCCCATAGGAAATTCCATTCTCTACAACTTTGTAAGTTTAAGGTTTTCCAAATTCCAAACAGAAATTGACCGAAATCCACAAATGGGTGATTTTACAGGCTAAAACCAAATTTCAGTCAATAAATGGGGTCCACAAACATGAAAAACATGTTTTAAATAATTTTAGTAACAAAAATACTCTTCCTCTTCATATACTCATATATCCCACATTCATTGTAAAAATATCACCACAATTATATTATTAAAATATAATAATATATTTAAATGAATTATTTATCAGAAAAGATAAAATATTAATTTTTCAACAATTGTCACTTTAAAATTTTCTCCATCTATATCCACATAAAATGAATATTTTCCTTATCATATAAATTAATTATTAATTATTCACAAATAATATTCTGAGAATCACAATATCGGGCAACTGTGCCGCTCCTACGTAAAAGAGGGGCTTTCTAATAAGGATTTCTCCTTACCGGCGCGCAATTAGGTGATCAAACCTGTCCTTAGACAAAACTTTCTAGACATTGCCAATAATGTTATCTAATAATATTATTCAAATAATATAAATTATTAATCTGATAAAGAAAAATACTGTGTAATGACAATTATTGAAACAACAATAATATAAAATATCAACGTAGTAATTATTGAATCAATAAAACAAAATATTAAACAGTAATTACTGTAACAATTACTGAGTAGTGTCTTCTTACGTAAAAATCAATAATTGGTGCAATACCGTGTTCTACTGTGTTTTAACCAAGGGTATTCCAATCAGATAATCTTGAACAAGCGCTACATTTGTTATATATAAACAACTTATACTTGTCGTTTTCTTCATCCAATCGCTTTCCGTTATGGGCCCACAAAAGGCTGCGCCGTCGTACAAATATTCCCCGACAGTAAGAATATTCCACGACCAAACGAATATTCTCCGATAAAAATGAATATTTTATAACCACTCGCTTATTTAAAATATTTGCGCATTTTACCCATAACTAACCACATTAATCAAATCAACCCTTCCTATTTCAAAATAATAAATAGAGGAAATTTAATTTCATTAATAATAAGTTGGGGTCTTACATCTACCATATGTTCTAAATCTCTAATTTATTATTGATGAAGGCTATTGATAATTTAATTATCTTTTGTCATGATATTCTTTACTGAGCTAGTTGTGCTCACCCTTTTGCTTCACAATTCCTTTCAGGTAATAAGAGTGTAGCTGGGTCGAGCGGGGATAACAGGGGAATAGAACGGTGGTCTATAGTTGTTGAGGTTCTCCCTAAATAATATGAAAATAATTTTATTGAGAACTTTAGATAAGTGTGTCGTATTGTATACGTCATTTGATATTTAATTTTGGTGAACCGAATAGGGTGAGGTGAACCCAACTTTAGAAGGGTGTTTTGCCACTATCATAAAAGATGTCTAATGACATACAACCTCGTGTTATCATAAGACAGGATTGTGCACATCCACTTGCTGAGTATATCTACGAGCACTACCTATATGATCTTGGAGTTTGGTTGAAACATAATGTTCAATCGCAGACGGTGGAGATAGTAATATGTCAAGAGAAGACTCACCATTGAAAGGAACATGATAGTATTCTTCTCGTTTTTCTTTGGGGTCTATTGGATCAACCAAGGATAATTCTCTGGACATATTATATCTATCATAACTTAGATTCATGGCCTCCAATGTACGAAGGTTTTCTTGAGCACTTCCCAAAGATTTTAATTTCTAAAATAGTTATTGACTGTACCTTTTTGTAATGTATCAATGTGAGGTGTTGTCCATAGTTGGGACATGAGTCACGGTTGGTATTAAAACTCATAGTATATGTGTTGTTGTATTTTACACGACAATTGTAGTAATAAAGTTGTAGTTGTTTTATGTACCATGTATTTGACGACTCAGAATAGGTTGGATGGATTGGACCTATTTTGGGGGCGTCACATAAGTCATTACCTTATAAGGTGCTTCGACATGGGTATTACTGGCCAATGATTTTCAAAGAAGCCACTGATTATGTGAAGTGTCCGAAGTTCAAATTGAATAGTCTGATCCCCCATCAGCCACCAGAAGAGTTATATTCGGTTTTATCTCCTATACCTTTTGTTGTGTGGGGGTGTGGACATACTGGGTCCATTGCCGAAGGCTAAGGGGAAAATTAGTTTTGTTATAGTGGCGATTGATTATATGACTAAGTGGGTGGAGGCGAAACCTCTTCGGGCGATCACGGAGAAGGAATACTTAAAATTCCAAAGGAGTATGTGGTATTTCGATTTGGCATTCCCATGGTGGTGGTCTCTGATAATGGACAGCAGTTTGTGGGTTCGAAGTTTGAAACATTCTTAAATGAGTTAGGAATTCAGCCTCGGAAGACTTCGGTTGCTCACCTGCAGTCGAATGGGCAGGTTGAAGTGACCAACAGAACTATTCTGAATGGTATTATAAGAAGACTTGATGAGTTGAAAGGAAGGTGGCCAGAAGAATTACTTAGTGTATTAAGGGCCTATCGAACTACACCAAGAACTACCACGGGAGATTCACCTTTTAGATTGGCTTATAGTTCAGATACTTTGGTTCCTATGGAGATTGGTTCGCCAAACGTTCGGGTCAGTCAGTTTCGGGAGGTGTATAATGACAAGGGACTTAGGGTCAACCTGGATTTGCTTGAAGAAGTCAAGGAAGCAGCTTTGGTGACGTTGGCAGAATATCAGCGTCGAGTGGCTAGATATTATAACAAAGGGGTAAAGCTTCGAAGATTTGAAGTAGGGGATCTTGTTCTTCGAGAAGTGGAAGCTTTTATAGCTCAGAATTTGGAAAAGCTGATGCCGAAATGGGAAGGTCCATATAAAATTATTAAAGTACCAAAATCGGTGGACTTATCAACTATGAGCAATGGATGAGACTGAAATAAAGAATACTTGGTATGCAGGAAGGCTTCAAAAATATTTTCAGTAGGGTAGATGTCAGAATTTAGGGAGACTATAATTACTTCAACAGTTATCAATAAAAGAAGCATTTTCCTCTCCAATATTGTTTTGTCTATCTATTATCTGGCGAGTCAGATTGTTTTCAGGTTCGGTGGAACCTGTTCATCCTAAAGATGGTGAACAGGGCTTGTTCGTCCTAAAGATAGCGAACAGGTTTATTCGGAGGTTCGGTGAAACCTGTTCATCCTAAAGATGGTGAACAAGGCATGTTCATCCTAAAGATGGTGAACAGGTTTGTTCGGAGGTTCGGTGGAACATGTTCATCCTAAAGATGATGAGCAGGGCATGTTCATCCTAAAGATGGCGAACAGATTTGTTCGGAGGTTCGGTGGAACCTATTCATCCTAAAGATGGTGAACATGACATGTTCGTCCTAAAGATGGTGAACATGTTTGTTCGGAGGTTCGGTAGTCTGTTCATCCTTAAGATGGTAAACATAACATGTTCATCCTAAAGATGGCGAACAGGATTGTTCGGAGGTTCGGTGGTCTGTTCATCTTACACTACAAGAAAAAAGCTTAAGTCTGACGGAATATTCCCTCAAAAATAAGACTATTCAGTGGAAAATAGATTATTTTCGACAGAAACTTCCATCGGAAACGTGACACCCCCAAATCTAGTGTGAGACCCCAAATTTTATGAATTAAAAGTATTCAATTTTTCTATTTTAGTAAATGGTTAAATTGATAAAAGGTTAAAGTTAAGGGTGATATATGAAAAATTTTCAAAGTAGACAAGTTGTCATAAAATACCCGGTTACTATTCACTCTAGTATTATTCACTCGGGTATTTAGGGCACTTTTTGTGTCGGAGTACTATTCACGAGTTACTATTCACAAGTTACTATTCACGAGTTACTATTTACGGGGTACTATTCACCCGAAAAATATATTTCTTTTCGGTCGAAATCATTTTTGGGTACAATATTATTCCATGAAGAGATGTACTAATTTTTCAAACCGTTGGTTGAAATTATAATAGTAAAATCTTTTTATATAAAACAGAATACTTTTATAAAGTTATTCTATAAATAGAATATATTATATTCTATTATGCATAGTGTTTTCCATAGTAAAATCTTTTTATATAAAAATGAATACTTTTATAAAGTTATTCTATAAATAGAATATATTATGTTTTATTATGTAGGGTTAGTATAAGTATCTCGTATAGTATTTTGCAAACTAAAATATTTTTATATAAAACATAATACTTTTATAAAGTTATTCGTTTTATTAGATTATAAATAGAATATATTATATTTTATTTAAAAGATTTTGCTTTAAATATGGACCGTCTGATTAAAGGTAAATCAATCTGGACCGTTCATGAATTAGTTACTATGCAGTCCATTCTTCTATAAATAGAAGCTCATTCCTTCATTATTTCTTACGAATTCAGTGAAACTCTAGAGAGAGAAACTATAGTGAGAGTTCTTCTTCTGTAATCTCGAGCGTATTTCTTTAGAGTTTAAGAAAACTTTGAGCGTAGAAGATAGTGCAAGTTTTCTTCAAGTATATTCCCACCCTACCGGTCGGAATACTCTTCTTTCAAAGGTAAGGGATATTATTTGTTGTACTCGTAAGGGGTATTATTTCTTTTGTATTTATGAAGAGAGCTATTGTTATTTCATTCCTTATTATTATGTTGGAATAACCTATCTATGCGAAGTACTGCATACATGGTGAAATTCTTCTATTATTCCATTCCTTATTATTATGTTGGAATAACTCGTTTACATCAAGAAATCTTTCGATACATGGTGAAATTCTTCTATTATTTCATTCCTTATTATTATGTTAGAATAACCTGTCTATGCGAAGTACTGCATACATGGTGAAATTATTCTATTATTTCATTCTTTATTATTCTGTCGGAATATCCTGTCTGTGCGTTTACGCCGGACCTAGTTCCATTATTTATTATTCTATCGGAATATCCTGTCTGTACATATACGCCGGACCTAGTTCCATTATTTATTATTCTATTGGAATAACCTGTCTGTGCGGTCTATCGTATGCATGCTGAATTTTGTTGTTATTCCATTATTTATTATTCTGTTAGAATATCCTGTCGGTACGGATTACGCCTGACCTGGTTCCGTTCTTTATTATTCTGTTGAGAATAACCTGTCTATGCGGTCTATCGCATGCATGGTGAATTCTTCTATCATTCCATTCTTTATTATTATGTTGGAATAACCTGTTTATGCAAAGTATCGCATATATGGTGAAATTCTTCTATTATTCAATTCTTTATTATTATGTTGGAATACGCTGTTTATGCGAAGTATCGCATACATGGTGAAATTCTTCTATTATTCCATTCTTTATTATTATGTTGGAATAAACTGCTGTACATGCAATAACGCATACATACGTGAAATTCTTCTATTATTTCATTATTTATTATTCTGTTGGAATAACTTGTCTGTGCGGATTACGTACGCATGGTGAAATTCTTCTGTTATTCCATTCCTTATTATTATGTTGGAATAAACTGTCTATGCGAAGTACTGCATACATGGTGAAATTCTTTTATTATTCCATTCTTTATTATTCTGTCGGAATATCCTGTCTGTGCATTACGCATGACCTGGTTCCATTCTTTATTATTCTGTCAGAATATCATGTCTGTGCGATTACGCATGACCTAGTTCCATTATTTATTATTATGTTGGAATAACCTATCCGTGCGGATTACGCACGCATGGTAAAATTCTTCTGTTATTCCATTCTTTATTATTATGTTGGAATAACCTGTCTATGCAAAATGCTGCATACATGGTGAAATTTTTTTATTATTCCATTCTTTATTATTATGTTGGAATAACTTTGTCTGTCTGAAGTGTCGCATACATGGTGAAATTCTTTTATTATTTCATTCTTTATTATCTTTTGTTGGTTATTGGTTTTCTGATTTGTATGTCTTTGGCCCGTAGTGCAAAAGATGATATATTCTTGAATATCTTTGGCCTGTAGTGCAAAGATGATCTATTGTTTGATAGCTTTGACCCGTAGTGCGAATATAGACAGGTGTATGACATGATCATGACCACTAGTGATACTAACGAATATCCTTGCCGTAGTGCATGGATAATTCAATGATGTGATTGGCAGGATCATGACCATTAGTTAACAGTTGAATGTCTTTAGCCGTAGTGCACTGACATGCAATTGATTGGTATGATCATGACCATTGTTTTTATAGTTCAATATCTTTGGCCCATAGTGCAAAGATAGACAACTGATTGGTATGATCATTGTTATTACATTTGAATATCTTCAGCCTTTGGGGTAAGGATATTGAGTAAACATTCTATTAAGCCTTTGTGGCAAGAAGGAACTTTTAATTCACATTATTATAAATATGAATTGTGAATTTAACTAATATCTTTAGTGGTTCAGGTGAAGACAAGTGTTGAAAGTTCTATTTCTCTTAAGTATAACAAAGAACTGTTAATGAGTATTACACAGGAATAAAATATCAACGATGGACTTTTAATTTAGAGGAGATAGTAGACATTATGTTCTACTTGACTCTTCTAATGGATTGTTGATTCCGCTGCAATTATAGTTGAAAACTTTTATTATCTACTATATGTTATAAATCTCTGATTTATTCTGATAAAAGCTGTTGATAAATTAATTATCTTAGCCATGATATTTTTTATTGGGCTAATTATGCTCACTCTTTTGCTTCACAATTCCTTTTAGGTAATAAGAGTGTAGTTGGGTCGATCGGGGATAACAGGGAAATAGTGGGATGGTCCGAGACTGTCGAAGTTTTTCAATACATTATAAAACGGCATGACATGCAACGGATAATAGTATTGAGGATCTAAGATGTATGTGTCGTATTTTATACGTCACTTAATAATTGATTTTGGCGAACAACAATAGGGTGATAAGAACCCAACTTTGAAAGCGTCAAAAGTGCACCTCATTAGAATGAATATGATAGTAATCTTCTTGTTCTTTTTTAGGGTCTTAAAATATTTGCTGTTGTATTTTATATGGCATTGTAAAAATTTGAGTTTGGATACTGTCTACGAGACAATATCGTATTAAAACTCACAGTTAACTGTGGTCGTATTCTATACGACAGTTCAACAGTTGTATAAATGAAGTTTGTATTTGATTTTTATAGTGTGATATCTGGCGACTCAGAATGGGTCGTGTATACCTATTTTGGGGGCGTCACATTTGGTATCAGAGCCTAGGGATATAGTCGCTGGCAGAGATAAGAGTCTAGAACTAGGAGGGGAGAGACGAGTTATATACTTCGCAAGTGTGTGACTTACCTAAGCTGAAATTGTTTACTTGATAAGTTGACAAATTGTGATATGTCAATTAACCTTTATTTTGAAGCTATATTCTAGAATGATATCTGAAATACAGGAGATGAGAAATGGGAAAATCATGATAGCGAGGAAATAACCGGAAAGGTATAATCCGAAAAGAAAGCAAGATATTCTCATCTCTTCAAAATACCAGGTACGTACGTAAATTTCGAGGGCGAAATTTCATAAGGAGGGGAGATTGTGAGACCCCAAATTTTATGAAATAAAAATATTCAATTTTTCTATTTTAGTAAATGGTTAAATTGATAAAAGGTTAAAGTTAATGGTGATATGTGAAAAATTTTCAAAGTAAACAAGTTGTCATAAAATATCCGGTTACTAGTCACTCTAGTATTATTCACTCGGGTATTTGGGGCACTTTTTGTGTCAGAGTACTATTCACGAGTTACTATTCACAAGTTACTATTCACGAGTTACTATTCATGAGTTACTATTCACAGGGTACTATTCACCCGAAAAATATATTTCTTTTCTGTCGAAATCATTTTTGGGTATAATATTATTCCATGAAGAGATGTACTAATTTTTTAGACCGTTGGTTGAAATTATAATAGTAAAATCTTTTTATATAAAACAGAATACTTTTATAAAGTTATTATATAAATATAATATATTATATTCTATTATGCATAATGTTTTGCATATTAAAATCTTTTATATAAAACATAATACTTTTATAAAGTTATTCTATAAATAGAATATATTATATTTTATTATGCATAGTATTGCATAGTGTTTTGCATACTAAAATATTTTTATATAAAACATAATACTTTTATAAAGTTATTCATTTTATTAGATTATAAATAGAATATATTATATTTTATTTAAAAGATTTTGCTTTAAATATGTAATCGTCCAGATTAAAGGTAAATCAACTGGATAGTTCATGAATTAGTTACTATGCGTATCCATTTTTCTATAAATAAGCTCATTCCTTCATTATTTCTTACTTAATTCGGTGAAACTCTCTAGAGAGAAACTATAGTGAGAGTTCTTCTTATGTAATCTCGAGCGTATTTCTTTAAAGTTTAAGAAAGCTTTGAGCGTAGAAGATAGTGCAAGTTTTCTTCAAGTATATTCCCACCCTACCGGTCGGAATACTCTTCTTTCAAAGGTAAGGGATATTATTTGTTGTACTCGTAAGGGGTATTATTTCTTTTGTATTTATGAAGAGAGCTATTGTTATTTCATTCCTTATTATTATGTTGGAATAACCTATCTATGCGAAGTACTGCATACATGGTGAAATTCTTCTATTATTCCATTCCTTATTATTATGTTGGAATAACATGTCTATGCGAAGTACTGCGTACATGGTGAAATTCTTCTATTATTTCATTCCTTATTATTATGTTGAAATAACCTGTCTATGCGAAGTATTGCATACATGGTGAAATTCTTCTATTATTTCATTATTTATTATTCTGTCAGAATATCCTGTTTGTGCGTTTAGCCGGACCTAGTTCCATTATTTATTATTCGCGAGAATATCACATGCGTGCGTTTAAGTAGAACTGGTTCTATTATTTATTATTCTCATTGTAATAACTCATGCGTGCGATTTCTATCGCATACATGGTGAATTTTGTTGTTAGTCCATTATTTATTATTTTGTTGGAATATCCTGTTGGTGCGAATTACGCCCCGATTCGGGTTCCGTTCTTTATTATTACATTGAGAATAACTTTCATGCAAGGGATCACGCATGCATGGTGAATTCTTCTATTATTTCATTCTTTATTATTATGTTGGAATAACCTGTTTATGCGAAGTATCGCATACATGGTGAAATTCTTCTATTATTCCATTCTTTATTATTATGTTGGAATACGCTGTTTATGCGAAGTATCGCATACATGGTGAAATTCTTCTATTATTCCATTCATTATTATTATGTTGGAATAACCTGTCTATGCGAAGTACTGTATACATAGTGAAATTCTTCTATTATTTCATTATTTATTATTCTGTTGGAATAACCTGTCTGTGCGGATTACGCACGCATGGTGAAATTCTTCAGTTATTCTATTCCTTATTATTATGTTGGAAGAACCTGTCTATACGAAGTACTGCATACATGATGAAATTCTTTTATTATTCCATTCTTTATTATTCTGTCGGAATATCCTGTATGTGCGTTATGCATAACCTGGTTCCATTCTTTATTATTCTGTCAGAATATCATGTCCGTGCGGATTACGCACGCATGGTGAAATTCTTCTGTTATTCCATTCTCTATTATGTTGGAATAACCTGTCTATGCAAAGTACTACATACATGATGAAATTCTTTTATTATTCCATTCTTTATTATTATGTTGGAATAACTCGTACATCACAATCATTTGCATACATGGTGAAATTCTTTTATTATTTCATTCTTTATTATCTTTGTTGGTTATTGGTTTTACTGATTTGTATGTCTTTGGCTTCAGTAGTGCAAAGATGATATATTCTTGAATATCTTTGGCTTTGTAGTGCAAAAGATGATCATTGTTTGATAGCTTTGACCAGTAGTGCGAATATAGGCGGTGTATGACATGATCATGACCACTAGTGATACTTAACGAATATCCTTGCCGTAGTGCATGGATAATTCAATGATGTGATTGGCAGGATCATGACCATTAGTTAACAGTTGAATGTCTTTGGCCGTAGTGCACTGACATGCAATTGATTGGTATGATCATGACCATTGTTTTTATAGTTCAATATCTTTGGCCCGTAGTGCAAAGATAGACAACTGATTGGTATGATCATTGTTATTACATTTGAATATCTTCAGCCTTTGGGGTAAGGATATTGAGTAAACGTTCTATTAAGCCTTTGTGGCAAGAAGGAACTGTTAATTCACATTATTATAAATATGAATTATGAATTTAACTAACATCTTTAGTAGTTCAGGTGAAGACAAATGTTGAAAGTTCTATTTGTCTTAAGTATAACAAAGAACTGTTAATGAGTATTACAGGAATAAAATATCAACGATGGACTTTTAATTTAGAGGAGATAGTAGACATTATGTTCTACTTGACTCTTCTAATGAATTGTTGATTCCGCTGCTATTATGGTTGAAAACTTTTATTATCTACCATATGTTATAAATCTCTGATTTATTCTGATAAAAGCTATGGATAAATTAATTATCTTAGCCATGATATTCTTTACTGGGCTAATTGTGCTCACCCTTTTGCTTCACAATTCCTTTCAGGTAATAATAGTGTAGCTGGGTCAAGCGGGGAAAACAGGGAAATAGTGGGATGGTCCGAAACTGTCGAAGTTTCTCAATACATTATAAAACAACATGACATGCAACAGATAATTGTATTAAGGATCTAAGATGTGTGTGTCGTATTTTATACGTCACTTAATAATTGATTTTGGCGAACAACAATAGGGTGATGAGAACCCAACTTTGAAAGCATCAAAAGTGCACCTCATTAGAATGAATATGATAGTAATCTTCTCGTTCTTCTTTAGGGTTTTAAAATATTTGCTGCTGTATTTTATATGGCATTGTAAAAATTTGAGTTTGGATACTGTCTACGAGACAATATTGTATTAAAACTCACAGTTAACTGTGGTCGTATTCTATACGACAGTTCAACAGTTGTATAAATGAAGTTTGTATTTGATTTTTATAGTGTGATATCTGGCGACTCAGAATGGGTCGTGTATACCTATTTTGGGGGCATCACATCTAGGTACTTCATTCCCTCAAGATTTGGTGTTCACTATCCATACATTCATACTATCTACCCAAATAAAATAATATTTAAACCACAAATCCTCCCTTTAAATAGGGTTACATCATTAAATCCAAAAACATCCCAAGTTGTCTAAGCTTAAACATCATATAAGTACGGAAATAAATTATTATATCACATCATTAAATAAAAGTCAATCATTATAACAATATAATAAAATTACAAGTCTTCATCACATGTACATTTTTCCCTTTCCTTTGCTAGTTGTAGGTAAGTCGACCTTCTCAACTTTAGCTGCAATGAGTGTTTATATATGCAAGAGTGAGCAAAATAATTGCTCACTAGATATAGCAATGAATCAACATGATAATAACAACTGCCAATGAATAGGCTCATCAAAACTGAATAGTACTCTATCAATGATAACCAAAGACTGGAATCAAAATATGGAATATATATCTGAGGGTCATGAGACCACGAACTATGTCCACAGTTGTAAGTAATCTTTCAACTTCAACTTTAACAGTCATAAGACTATAAGGACTCCTCGTACTTAGGGGGATCAGCCCTTCGTATAATGTATTGTGCACAAACATTTTAATGATATGCGTAAGTTATCCCCTATAATAGGGTTATTCATTTCAGCATTTAGAATACGAGTCTGCACCAAAGTAAGTTTGGTTTGGATAAGTTTCAAGGTAATTTAGAGTTTACGAATATCAACTAAGGATTAGTTGAATAAAACTGTAATAACATTATGCTATGGAATAATTCATAAGTGAATCAACATTATGTACTAAGGTCATGCTTTAGGAATAATCTAAGAGCATAAGTATTGATTAATGTAACATATCTTGCTTGAACAATGTTAAGCTAAGGTTAAAACCTTATTTAGAGTTGAATCTTAAGCATGCATAACAAATAATAAGTTGAATGATAAAACTTGTTCAACATTAGTGTGTTAGAATGTAGAAATTTGCATGTTAATTAACAAGTTAAATATTGGCTCAAAATCAAGAGATAAGGTTTAGGAGCTTGAACGATATAATTAGGGTTAAGAAACTTGCACAAAGAAAGCTTAGAGTTAGGAAAACTTGCTCAAAGATAGTTTAGATACTTGCCCAATTATAAAAGTAGAGTTAGAGAACTTGCCTCGTGCGTAGGTTAAACAATCACTACTCACGTTCACCACAAGTCCTACACATACCATATGTATCGACAATACACATTAGCTACACTAACATTACCTTCATGAGTTTCTTTCTTACTTTTAGTATAGCTACTGACTAAGTTTATGTTTAAACAACATCACATCTTTTCATGAACATTACTTTTTAGCTTTATTACAACTACTTAAGTGATCATGTCATTGCACCATATACACATTAACAACTTGATACAACATCCTATTACATGTCTAATATGTTATCATTAGGTTACACAAATACACAAAGGATTGCACTTTCATTCGCGCATCCCGACGCCCTCTGATTGGCTTCAAATACACAAAAGTGCTAAAGATGGCCATTTTGACCCTTCAAAATTATTTCAAATTAAAAACCTTTAAGAATAAAAGTTATAACCCTATTCGTCCTCGTTCCGAATCATCTTGAATCACCTCAATCGGAGTTTGTATGAAAATGTTATGGTCATTTTACTACAGGAGGGCAAAATTGTCCAACCCAAACTACTTTCCTGCTATTTGGTATGAGAACTAAGTCAGAGCGCATGGCTGCAGAGCGAAATTAGCCTTTGTATGGCTGATTTCAATATTGCAAAGATGGAGTTCTCGGGCGCGATGATTGATTTTTTTATTTGGCGCCAAAACTTCTGTAAACCGCACACGGAGAGAGCGTAACACAACAATTCTTAATGGTTTAATGGCTTCTAGCATCTAATTTAACATATATAATTTATGTAAATCATTAACAAGCATATATATACTAATTTAGCACAACTTAAACAATAATTTTAGAGAAGTTAAATCCTTGAAACACTATTTTAAAACAAAACTCCATTGTTGACGTTGTTTTACAAGGTTTAACATAGTAAACCATAATTATCCAACGAATTCATTCCTTTGAACTACGTTCTCATTAAGTTCTTATCCAATTAACATACATAAGGTTCAATTTCATAATTAGCATACAATCACATACTAATTTTGTTATCCTACAAAACATGTTCATGTACATGTAATCACTGTAAAATAATTTTTCTTATTTTTGAACGTACATGTAAACTACAATCATATATCTATGCTAGTTATTACCAAAACACATGATTCTATAATCAATTAGTAAAACATATGGATTACAGACACTTTTTGTAAAGAATTTTTATACTACAGTCAAATTTAGAAACACAGAGAATCAAATAAATAGTAAATTTGGCATAAAACATATATAGTAAAGACATACCTTCAATTTACTTAGACAATCTTTGTTAAACACCACAAACGACTATTTGAAAGTCTCAAGAAGTCTTTCTTGCTTCTCTCTCAGACTCTCTCAAAACTCTCTGAATTTTTCTTTTTCTTTCTTAGGCTTAAGTTTAGACAAATACGTAAACTAAAAAAAATCCCACTAATAATTAATCTATGCGTACTCTAAAACTGATAAGCCAACGTAAAATAAAAGAAACGCCTATGGTCATTATAAACCTAATAAATACTATCAGTTACCAATATAACGTATAAATATATTTTATTTATATTTTATTTATTTAATTTATTTTATTAATAATTCAAATTTTAAAAATCCTAAAGCCATAAGGCTCTGTTTGGCAAAACTCTTTAAAAATTAAAGACTTAATATATTTAAGCCTTGTTTGGCAAAACTAAATTAAACTCGTTTAATTTATTTTAATAACTCCGTTATAATATAGTTATTTATCACACTTTATTTAATTAAGTTTTCATACTTAATTTAATTAATTCTAATAACAATTTATTGAATAAATCATTTAATCATTATAAACTCTCTAACTTAATTATTAAATTAAATTAGAATATTATCTCATAACAATTAATTTTCTTAGCTCCTTAATTATTTACTTAACAAATAATTAACCAATCAAGTCAAATTAAATTAAATATGTATTCAACAATAACCACATCCATTAAATATTTATATAACCCAATAAATATTTAAAAATTATCATTAAAATTCTGGATTGTTACATCCTTCCCTCCTTACAAGGATTCTGTCCCTAGAATCAGAACTCAAACAAATCATTCGTCGCATTCTTCCCTACTTACAAAGATTTTGTCCCCAGAATCGAAGACGTAGATTAAACAAATAACTCAGAGTAATTCTTCATCATTTCAGCTTTGAGTTCCCATGTAGCCTCTTTGACATTGTGGTTCCTCCATATTACCTTCATAGAAGGTATCACCTTATTCCTGAGCACTTGTTCTTTTCTGTCAACTATCTGGATAGGAACCTCTTCATAAGACAAGTCTTTATCGAACTGTAAGGGTTCGTACTCTATCACATGCTTGTAATCAGGTTTATACAGTCGTAATACCGAAGTATGAAAAATATTATGAATGTGTTCCAACTCTGGAGGTAGAGCTACCTCATAAGCCACTTCTCCTACTTTTCGCAGCACCTCGAAAGGTCCAATAAATCTCGGGCTCAGTTTTACCTTTTTATCAAAACAGATTTTCCTCTTCCAAGGAGAAACTTTTAAGAACACGAAATTTCCTACTTCCAATTCATGATTCTGCCTGTGTTGATCAGCATATTTCTTCTGTCGATCTTGAGCAGCTATTAGTCTTGATATGATGAGTTTAACAACCTCAGCAGTTTGCTGTACCAGTTCCGATCCTAACAGTTGACGTTCATCGACTTCATCCCAACATAGTGGAGTTCTGCACTTTCTGCCGTACAATGCTTCGTAAGGCGGCATGCCGATGCTTGCGTGGTAACTATTGTTGTAGGAAAATTCCACCAATGGTAAATGTTCATCCCAGCTCCCTTTGAAATCCATGATGCATGCTCTCAGCATATCTTCCAACGTCTTGATTGTTTGTTCACTCTGCCCATCAGTTTGCGGATGATATGCCGTACTCATCTTCAATTGCGTTCCCATGCATTCTTGAAGCTTCTTCCAGAAATTTGATGTGAACCTCGGGTCTCGATCTGACACTATTGATATTGGAACTCCATGTCTTGAGACGATCTCTTTAACGTATAACTTCGCCAGCTGATCAAGATTAAATCTGATCTTTATTGGCAAAAAGTCTGTATATTTTGTCAATCTGTCCACTATCACCCATATTGCATCGTATCCTTTCTAAGTCATTGGAAGACCTACCATAAAATCCATTGTGATATGCTCCTATTTCCATTTTGGTATTTCTAATGGTTGAAGTAATCCGCTTGGCCTTTGATGCTCTGCCTTCACTCTTTGACATGTTAAGCACTTTGCAACGCATTCTACAATGTCTCTTTTCAAATTTGACCACAAAAAATGTCGCCGCAAATCTTGATACATCTTTGTACTTCCCGGATAAATCAAATATCTTGAGCTATGAGCTTCTGCCAAGATTTCCTCTTTAATATCTTGTACTGCTGGAACATAAATTCGTCCCTCGAATCTTATTATTCATTCCGTATCAACTTTATACTTCACTTCTTTACCTTCGACCACACTTTCCTTTATTTTCTGCATTCTTCATCTTGTAGTTGAGCGTTCTTCACCTTGTCCACCACATTTGAACTAGCTTCCATCTGGAGCAATTTTTCGTCAGATTCTTTTGAAAATTTGATTTCCAACTCTAATCTTGCCATTGCTGAAATGAGGTCCTCCTTATCAGTTAAGAACATCAACTTTTCTTTGCCTTTCCTACTCAAGGAATCTTCAACCACGTTTGCTTTGCCTAGATGATAAAAGATCTCACAATCGTAATCTTTTATCAATTCCATCCATCTCCTTTGACTCATATTCAGGTCCTTCTGTGTGAAAATATACTTCAGACTCTTATGGTCTGTGTAGATCTCATATTTCTCTCCATAGAGATAGTGCCTCCATATTTTCAGCGCAAACACCACTGCCGCCAACTCTAAATCATGAGTCAGATATCCTTTCTCATAGTCTTTCAACTGCCTTGATGCATATGCAATAACTTTGTCGTTCTGCATTAGGACACAACCCAATCCTTTGTGTGAAGCATCACTATACACCACAAAATTTTCTGTATTATCCGATAATGACAACACAGGTGCCACACTGAGCCTCTTCTTCAATTCCATAAAACTCTCTCCATATTTCTCCGTCCAAACAAATTTTTTCGTCAAATTCGTTAACGGAGTGGCAATCTTGGAAAATCTTGGATAAACCGTCTATAATAGCCTGTCAATCCCAAGAAACTTCTCACTTCTGATGGAGTTCTTAGTTGTTCCCAATTTATCACAGCTTCGCTTTTGATGGATCCACTGTAATTCCATCCTTATCGATTATATGCCCAAGGAATTGTACACGTTCCAGCCAAAATTCACATTTAGAGAATTTCACGTACAACTTTTCCTTTCTTAACGTCTCCAATGTCAGACGTAAGTGTTTCACATGTTCTTCTTGAGTTTTGGAGTACACCAAAATATCATCGATAAATACCACCACAAACTTGTCTAAAAATGGTTTAAACACCCTGTTCATTAAATCCATGAATGCTGCAGGGGCGTTTGTCAAACCAAAAGACATCACCAAAAATTTGTAATGTCCATACCGAGTTCAGAATGTCGTCTTTGGCACATCCTCCTTCCTCATTTTTAGTTGGTGATACCCACTCCTCAAATCAATTTTTGAGAAATATCTCGCACCCTTCAATTGATCAAACAAGTCATCTATTCTTGGCAATGGATACTTGTTTGTAATAGTGACTTTGTTTAATTCCCTATAATCAATGCAAAGATGCATTGACCCATCCTTTTTCTTCACGAATAACAACGGTGCTCCCCACGATGATACGCTCGGTTGAATATACATCTTATCTAACAGTTCTTACAGTTGTTCCATTAGTTCTTTCATCTCTACCGGAGCCATTTTGTACGGGGCCTTCGATATTGGAGCGGTTCCTGGCACTAAGTCAATCACGAACTCAATTTCTCTGTCAGGTGGAAGTCCTGGCAAATCCTCCGAAAACACGTCCACGAATTCCCTAACCACTGGTATTTCCTCCAATTTCACACCCTTCTCCTTTTGAGTATTGACTATGTAGGCTAAGTACCCTACACAGCCTTTACTCAATAACTTCTTGGCCTGCATCATCGTTAGACATTTCATTTGTCTAGGCGATTTGCTACCATGAAAAACTACCTTTGAGAGAGTCATAAGGTTTACACACTTCTTTTGGCAGTCAATTATTGCTCCATAATTGAATAGCCAATCCATTCCAAATATCACATCAAACTTTCCAAGTTTTATCGAGATTAAATCTGCTTTTATAACATTTCCCTTTATATTCACCCTACAGTTCTTGTATACGAATCTAACAGGAATTACCTCCTTATTCGCAATTTCTATGTTTAAAGGGAAATTCAACTCTTCACTAGGTATTTCTAACCTCTTAGCAAATTCATCAGATATAAATGAGTAAGTAGCACCCGAATCAAATAATACATATGCATTTATATCGTTGATTGGGATAATACCTGACACGACATCTTTTGATTGTACATCATCTTGCACAGTCATGTTGAAGGTCCTAGCTGTGGGTTTGTTTGATGTCATTGGTCCAACAATGGCCCACGTACCTCCACTGCTACCTCCATTGTTTCTTGCTGTCTCTCTAGTCTTCTTCTTAGGGCATTCACGAGCAAAGTGATCCTTGGACCCACATGTGAAGCAAACGTTCTTCTTCCTGGCCACAGTTGAAGCATACTCGCTTCCCCATCAAACACACACCCTTGTGAAACTTTCCGCATGTAGCACATGCTTCGAACTTCTTATTTTGCTGGTTACCCTGCTGGCTTCTAGCACTCACATTTCCAGTCCATTTCCTCTTTAGATTATTGTTGTTGTTTCCACCGTTACTACCTCCACCATTTTTAGCTTCATCTTCATTTTTCTTCTTCCTCTGCTCTTAGTTGAACTTAGTTCTGACCTCACCACCCCCACCTTCAATGAGAATTGCCTTCTCCATTATCTGCCAGAAATGTCTTTATTTGGAACATGGAGACCCTCTTGTACAACCAGGCTTCACCCTCGCTCAAACCTCTTCTTCAGCCTTGCGTTCGTCTTCATCTTGACTTGATATGGCGCAAACCTTGCCAACTCATTGAATCTTGCGGCATACTCAGACACCGACATCGTTCCCTGCTTTAGTTCCAAGAACTGCACTTCTAGATGACTCTTCGAACTTTCCTGAAAATAGGTCTCGAAGAATATCTCCTTAAACCTTTCCCAAGTAATAAATCCCTTGACCTCCTCGGGTTTTATTAGCCTGCCACCAATAACTAGCCTCTGCTTTTAACATGAATGTTGCAAAAGAAGTCTTCTGATCCTCCAATACTCTGGCAACATCGAACACTTTCTCTATCTCCATGACCCTGGTCTGTGCCTCAACTGGATTCATGGACCCACGGAATTCTGGTGGTCCAACCGCCTTGAAATTCTTAAACGGTGTACCTTGATTTTGAGGTTGATTCTGCAATGCTCCTGTTAGTAACGTCGCTAGTTGTTGAACATGGTTAACTTTAGAATTATTGTTATTGGTTCCTTTAGTGGTTCTCTGTCAGGGTGGTTGACGACTTGGAGGCATTTTCTGTTAAAAAAATACACTCATTAGATTATTACTCAACTCTTTTAAGTAATTTCTACTTAACTTGCCCCCATAAAAGGAATAATCACATATCACATAACACTCTGGAATTAAATAAAATAATAAATTTTATTCATTCATAATCTTTTTGAAAACATAAGAACAATAGCATCACTGCTATTTACATTACTTTCCTGAACTACAAAAGTTGCAAGATTACTTCATCATTATCAATCCCATTAGTTATATAATACCCGTGATTTAAATTTTATTTATTATATCATTAACCGCATATCAGGTACATTCCTTACTGTCGACGTCGGGATTTTTAGATGTCCCTTTTCGTTACTTGTTCTTTGGTGTTCTCATGTTAATGTGAGATTTATTTGAAAAAACAAGTGACAAAGTTCCGCCATGAGTAATGTCGACGATTTGACTTTAAGAGTCACCAGTTGGTGTTTTTAACTGGTTGCACCAACGCAATCGAAAAGGTTTTACATTAACCCAAAGTGATGTGACATCGCTAAATGGGTCGTGAAACCGAGATTCATTTGGGTTCGGGGCTTGATTATGCGGAGGGAAGGTGTTAGGCACCTTCGACATCCGTGTTGCCACGGTGTTCGCCACTTTTCAAAAGAAAATTATATGAATGTGTGTGTGTGTGTGTGTGTGTGGATCAATGTGTAATTATTTGAAAGTAGTGCAAGGCCTCGTTTCGCACCTATATACAAAGGGTTTGAATTTATAGAAAATTCAGCTTTTAAGCAAGATATAGCAATGAAGTTTTGTAAAAGAGGTTTTTCAAACCCTGTGCTCAATATGAATTGAGACATTTTCATACTTCCATTTTATTATTAAAATATTCGACTTGTTTGCTTTTATTTTTGAGATGCGAGGCATCTTCGAGAAAAGAATATACAGCAGTGCCGAACTCCTCATGGGTATGACAGTCATCCAAGGAAATTCGTACACTGTAAATAATGTACAAGTTGCTTACAGCTGAAAAAGTCCATCATGGGAACCGAATCTAGATTCAGTAGACTGAATCTGTGATCACATGATTCTTAGGCTCACATGATACTGCAGTTTATATGGAAAGCACTAAGCAGTTATATATAAGGGTGATCATTTGGTTATAACCGAACCAAAATGGCTATTCAGTTATAACCGAAAACCGAATTATCGATAATTCTACTATCCGAACCACAAATCGAAATTTAAAACTAACCGAATTACCGAATATACAATTTGGTAATTTGGATAATAACCGAACCTGGATCAAAATTAAAATTTAGAATAAAGCACCAGATTACAAAGTAGCTTAACTGTTACAGCAACAAGCAAGCCAACAAATAGGAAACCGGAATATTGAATAATAATTATATATATATATATATATATATATATATATATATATATGTTTGTACAACAACAGATTACAAAGTTGTTGTACAACAAATAGGAAATCGGAATATATTTAACTATTATAGCAAAGTTCGGTTATTCGGGTATCCGAATAACCTATTTTTTGAAAACCGAAACCGAAACCGAATATTGAATAATAATTCGGATATTACCGAAATTCTAAAAAAAACCGAAAAAACGAAATAATTCGGTTAAAATAATTCGGTTCAGTTCGGTAATTCGATTTTATCCGTTTTTTGCTCAATCCTATATATATATATATATATATATATATAAGCTGTAAATATATATATATATGGACATGATCAACCACTACGAAGCGACTCCATGGGGGATCGAAAAAGTAAATAAAGTAGTAATGCGATCAACCACCACGTAAGTAAACTCCAAAGGGACTAAATGTAAATAAATAAAGAAAAGACCTCAAGTAAACTCTGGCCCGACAAAAATGTAAAATATATATATATATACACACACACACACACACACACACACACATATATATATATATATATATATATATATATATATATATAAGAAACGCAGGATAAAAAATTCTGTGCTCATCGATATGTCTAAACAACAATTATATATATAAACATATATATAAGCAATAAATGCTCCTAGTAGTAAAATCAAGGCTCATCGAGATATGTCCCGACAACAATTATATGTATATATATATATATATATATATATATATATATATATATATATAAGCAAATAAACGCTCCAGACATAAGTCTAGGCTCAATCGAGGCATAACTCGATAATGTTAGTCCATATATAAATATATGCATATATAAGTATATATATATATACAGACATAAATGAAAACCACGGACCGAAGTCCAGGCGTACGCACACAACACGACTCTCAATGTGTAGAATAGTGTGTGCAAAGATGAAGAAAAAGGCTTTATAAAGTGTGAGAAGGCTTACAATGGGCTGCCAATGCAGACTTCTATAACTCTATATGGATAAACACTTAGCTTCCACTGGTAAAATGTATAGCTATATGTGAGCTAACAGGTGTTTAAAAAGAGCAAGCACTCAATATGGGTGTGTACAAAGCAAATTGGACAGGGCTTCCTCGCCTTTTTCTCTTTTTTTAAAATGGCTACCCTAAGCCCTCTATTTATAGAGGGGGGAGCCATAGGTATTTTACTACGGGCAGTGCAGAGATGCACTGCGGCACGCCTGGTGCCCCAAGTTCATGAGTCCCATCGTCTCGAAGTACGTGCACTCATGCACTGTAATGTCTGTTCGAACTTGTAGACCTTCAATCCGAGCATCCGAACGAGGTATATAAGACCTTCTACAGACCGCTTGTGTCGAGAGTTATGCAATGATATGGATTAGAGGTTGAACGAAGTCAAGAAGAGGGGACCATGCCCATGGTCTTCAAGCTTTAAATTCTATCTGGTGTACTCCCACGCGTAATAGTCACTCGGGATTAGAACTCCTTGGTTCTTGTAGGACATTGTTGTATGTATGTATGTATGAAGTGTTTAGACGACGCGCATGTGTTGAGGTAGCAAGATGACGTATGACTCCTCACTCAGAGTTATCTCTGAAGTTGGACATGATTTTCCCGGTGTGTGTTCCGGGGTTGAGACTAATACTCTAGGTTTGTGGTCCAGGGTTGAAAATGAACTTCCGGTAGTATCCGGAATGGATGTGGAGTCATCTTCCGTGGTTATGTCTCGAAAGACAAATCGCCCTCCCGCAATGTCGATGAATAGTGTCTCGCAGAAAAAATTTTGAGTGTCTACAGATTCCCCTCTTTATCATATTCATGCAATGCAAGGCATGGATAGGATAAAGAATCCTATACACTTGAAAATGCAACAAGATAAACATGATGCTATGTGAAGCAACACGATGCAGATGTATGATGCATGATTCAATGATTGCAAGCTAATCCTGCTGGGATGACAATCAGTGATGCCTTGGATATGCGATCCAAGTCTTCAAGGATGTTGACGTTGGGGCTATCACCAAAGTCGTGAATCCTAGACACATACTTCATTCTCCATAGAGGTGCCTCTTGTGTACAAGAGATCTATGGGGGATAAAGTTTTGTCTGTTTGAGGATGTGTATAACATATCCCATCATCGGTCCTCTCCGATGAGGATGGTCTTCTCTGGCTTGTATCACCAACATGTACCATAATTTTGTTGGAGTTACTGCCAATAGTATGTATCGTCAGGGTTTCCAGACCTTCACTGATGTGTGTACCACCGGATAGATCCCTGTTGGGTGCATTGTCAAGGCTGCTTGACTTTCATTGATGTGTGTATCAATGGTTGCATCGCATCGTGACCCTTTCTGGGGAAGGTTACTTCAATGGGTTTACTTGCCATCGGCTGAGATAACGTTAAGGTTGCTTGACTTTCATTAATGTGTGTATCAATGGTTGAATTGTGTTGTAACCCCCGCCGGGGATACGTGGATGATTTGTAAACATTAGTGTTGTAACCCCCGCTGGGGATACGTCATTATTTCGTAGCTTTGGCGTTGTAACCCCCGTCGGGGATACTTCTAGGGTTGTGACCCTACACTGACGGCATCGAACCTCTGTGAGGTATTGTCGAACATGATTTGTAAAAGCTAAGGTCATTGGTATAGTATACCTTGTACACAGGTGAATACCAATGAGAGAGATGTGGGACCAGATTGCGGCCCATGAAAACCAAGATTCCAGGCTATTCCGCTCAATCGCGTAGCATTTTAATTCATGATTTGGCCTTTTCAGCTTGTGAGACCTCGTTTGAAACTTTAACTAGAGCGAGCCGGAGGTGTAGGACCCATAAAGGGGTGCCGCAGGTACACCTACAACAGTCGCATATGGACCTGCGGCCAACCGTGGCTATACAAAGCCTGCGGGTTGCTTTCATAAGTCATTTTCAAGTTACGCGATGAAGGAAATCTGAGAGCTCTTCTTCAGACCTGTTGAGTTCGGGAAACTTTTTGCATATCCTGCTACCGTACAAGCGTTCTTCACTATCCTGGTAACGTATGCATGTATTCTTTTCCAGTTTCTATCCGTTAGAAATTGACTTATCACATGAAATGCATTTAGACACATAGTAGTGAATATGCATGCTGATATGACTTGATAAAAAATATTCAACATAGCACATGTTAGTATTAAACCATGCTGAACATAATGATGTGAAAAAATTTGACTTTTAAAATAGTCAAATTGGTACCTTTTACTTTCATTTCTTATCCTATTTGAGGACAAATGAGTAAAGGTAGGAAAGTAAAATATCCCTGGTAATTAGACTACACTTATGAATTTTTTACTGTGATGTATTAATGCATGCAGGATGTATATGATTGTGGGTAGGTGTGCTACTGAATGGCCACCTAGTCATGTCTATGTGCATGTAGATAGTCCCATTTACAAAGGGGGCTATGGAAATTTCTTTCCAAAATATAGGCAATGGGTAGTCATGCATTTTTAACTCTACTGTAGATGTACGTTAAAATGATACATGCATGCATGTAATCATAAAATGCATTTTGAAAAGCTCCAGGTAAGAATTTACCACACCCTTTCTGAGGTAATTTGGAGACTTGTTGTCCAGATATTATGAATCCGGATCAGCCAAGTAATTCCCACAGGACCACTTGGTAGTTTGGAGAGCCAAGTAATCCGGATCACCCTTTCTGAGGTAATTTGGAGACTTGTTGTCCAGATATTATGAATCTCGAGTGCTGCCACGCGTAATAGTCACTCGAGATTGGAACTCCTTGGTTCTTGTAGGACATTATTGTATGTATGTATGTATGAAGTATTGAGACGACGCGCAGGTGTTGAGGTAGCAAGATGACGTATGACTCCTCACTGGGGTTATCGCTTGTTTGAGTTGAAAGTAGACATTGCTCAGGGTTACATCTGAGATTGGACTGCTGCAAGTGTTGAATGTCACAAGGTCATCTGTGAGAATGCATGTCTGCCCGGTGTTAGCTCCGGGTCTGAGGTATGAATGCCTTGGCGGGAGGTCTGATTAAAACTGATCGCATGCATTTGAAACAAGCATTTCCGGAGTTATCGCCGGAACTGCAACAACATTCCTTGGTGTTATCACCAAGGATGAAACTCAGGGTTATCTCCGAGGTTGGAAATGATGTTCCTGGTGTGTGTTCCGGGGTTGAGACTGATACTCCCGGTGTGTGGTCCGGGGTTGAAACTGAACTTTCGGTAGTACCTAGAATGGATGTGAGATGTCATCCAGGGTTATGTCCGAAAGACGAATCTGCCCTTCTGCAATGTCAGTAACAGGTGTACAAAAAATTTCGAGTGTCTACAGATGCCCTTCTTTATGATATTCATGCAATGCAAGGCATGGATATAATAAAGAATCCTAGAAACTTGAAATGCAACCAGATAAACATGATGCTATGTGCAGCAACATGATGCAAATGTATGATGCATGATTATCGGCTAATCTTGCTGGGATGACAATCAGTGATGCCTTGGACATGCGTTCCAACTCTTCAAGGATGTTGACGTTGGGGCTATCACCAAAGTCGTGAATCCTAGACATAGACTTCATTCTCCATAGAGGTGCCTCTTATGTACAAGAGATCTGTGGGGATAAAGCTTTGTCTGTTTGAGAATGTGTATAACATATCCCATCATGGGTCCTCTCCGATGAGGATGGTCTTCTCTTGCTTGTATCACCAGCATATACCGTAATTTTGTTGGAGTTACTGCCAACAGTATGTATTGTTAGGGCTGTTTGACCTTCGTTGATATGTGTATCATCGGATAGATCCATGTTGGGTGCATTGTCAAGGCTGCTTGACTTTTATTGATGTGTCTATCAATGGTTGTATCTCGTCGTGACCCTTGTTGGGGAAGATTGCTTCGATGGGTTTACTTACCATCGACTGAAATTACGTCAAGGTTTCTTGACCTTCATTGGTGTGTGTATCAATGGTTGAATTGTATTGTAACCCCCATCGGGGAAGATTGCTTCGATGGGTTTACTTGCCATCGGCTGAGATAACATCAAGATTGCTTGACCTTCATTGATGTGTGTATCAATGGTTGAATTGCGTTGTAACCCCCGCCGGGGAAAGTTGATTTGTAAGTTTTGCGTTGTAACCCCCGCTGGGGATATGTCGTTATTTCATAACTTCGGCGTTGTAACCCCGTAGGGATACTTTAGGGTTGTGACCTCGCACCTTATGACATCGAGACCTTTATGAGGTATTGCCGAGCATGATTTGTAAAAGCTGAGGCCATTGGTATAGTATACCTTGTACATAGGCGAATACCAATGAGAGAGATGTGGGGCCAGATTACGGCCCATGAAAACCAGGCTTCCGGGCTATTCCGCTCAATCGCATAGTATTTTTATTCCTGATTTGGCATTTTTAGCTTGCGAGACCTCCTTTGCAACTCTAACTGGACCAACCCGGAGGTGTGGGACCCACAAAGGGGTGCCGCAAGTACACCTATATAGCCATCATAGTGGACTCTGCTACCAACCGCAAGTCTGAGTTGCTTTCATAAGTCATTTTCAAGTTGCACGATGAAGGAAATTTGAGAGCTCTTCTTCAGACCTATTGAGTTCGGGCAACTTTCTGTATATTCTGCAACCGAACAAGCATTCTTCACTGTCCTGGTAACATATGCATGTATTCTTTTCTAGTTTCTATACGTTGGAAAATGACTTATCACATTAAATGCATTTAGACACATAGTAGTGAATATGCATGCTGATATGATATGATAAAAAATATTCAACATAGTAAATGTTAGTATTAAACCATGCTAAACATAATGATGTGAAAAAAAAATTAACTTTTGAAACAGTCAAATTGGTACCTTTTACTTTCATTTCTTATCCTATTTGAGGACAAATGAGTAAAGGTAGAAAAGTAAAATAACCCTGGTAATTAAACTACACTTATGGATTTTTTACTGTGATGTATTAAATGCATTTAGGATGTATATGACTATTGGTAGGTGTGCTACTGAATGGCCACCTAGTCATGCCTATGTGCATGTGGATAGTCCCATTTACAAAGGTAGCTATGGCAAAATTTTTCCAAAATGTAAGCATTGGGTAGTCATGCATTTTTAACTCTACCATAGATGTATGTTAAAACAATGCATGCATGCATGTAATAATAAAATGCATTTTGAAAAGCTCCAGGTAAGAATTTACCACACCCTTTCTGAGGTGATTTGGAGATTTGTTGTCCAGATATTATGGATCCCGATCAGCCGAGTAATTCCCGTAGGACCACTTCTGGTGTACGGAGGAGGGCTTCTGAAGTACCTCGACCCCGTTCTTTTAGACATCCTCGTCGTTTAGTGGAGGCGGTGATACGTCCTATCCAGGTTGAAGTGTTGGATGTCGAGGATGAGGAGGAGGATGTACCGGTTGAGGTTCCTGCTCCTGTTGCACGTGTTCCCCGTAGGAAGTTGCCAGGTATTCAAGTGGTGAACCAAGATCTTCTGGGTGACTTAAGTCGGCATCCTTCAGTTTACCTGCATGCAAACGAGGTATGAAGTTAGATCTTAATCTTCCTTGTTTCCTATTGATGAGGAGTAAAGGGTTCTGATGTTGATCTGCATTTGATGTAGGTTCTCGGCTTTACACAGCCTCGAGGGAACTGGTTCAGCATCCACTCTATGTATCAGGCTCTGCATGATGACTATAGAGCGATTGTACATGGCTCGGGATTCGGGACGTTCTTTTCCATTCTTCCCCGTTGATGTCCCTAGGGTTACCTCAGGGTATTGTCTGAGCGGTGGTTTCACCAGACTCAGTCACTCTATTTGCTAGACTGTGAGGTGATGATGATGCCGATGGATTGGCAATTTATCACAGGTATGGAGTTTGGAGGGCATCTAGTGCCTTGTACGGCGGATATTACCCCTACTGCCGTCAAATCCTTGTTAGGCGTTCCGATGGAGGCACTCAAGGGAAGGACTGTTCGTACAGGTCCTTTGAGCGTAGATGCTATGAGTGGACTGTCAAGTGAGCATATACCCGATGATGTGAGAGTCAGGGGCTGCATTCTCCGACAATTGTTCCTGATGATCATTAGGGGCTGCTTTATAGTACATAACTCTTCTACGGTGTCCTTCACTTTGATTAGCGCCACTCGACACGTGGACCGTATAGGAGATTATGATTGGGGTTCCTACACCTTTGCCTACTTCCTCAGGGGAATGCGCATGCAATTGCAGGGCTTGACCGAGGCTTTTTTAGGATTCTACCCATTTTTGCTAGTGAGTATTTCTCTTGTCTTTTCTCATGTACAGGTTAAGAGTGTTGACTGACAGCAGATGTTTGCCTTTGTATTGGCAGTTTTGGACCTATGAAAGGCTTCCATGTTTGCGTCCTATGAGCGTGTTAGGTTTAGACACCTATCCACGAGGACGGAGATGGCATCATTCCATACTGGCGGAAGTCCCTGTAGCTGAGGGTTTCACTCATTGCCGCCTACAGCTGGAGTTATTGACAGCGGATGTCATCACATGGGTTCCCTATTCTGGGGAACACTTAAGTGTTGGATTTGAGGATGGGTACCCGATTGGAGTCGAACACGTTATTTCCACCCGTAGGATTCCTCTCTTCACAGATGGAGGATGGGAGCTCTATTTAGGAGAGCGTGCTATCAGGATCACTACATGAGAGATTCACATGCCAATCTTGCCTCCTTCCAGGCATTAGGGATTGACGGTTATACATTATCAGAGGGCCCCTGCACTCAGGAGATGTTCCAGCATTGGTGGTTCCCTCGTACCATTGGAGCTCAGACCCGCGCCACACAGTTTATGGGGGATATGGTTCCAGGATCTGTGATGATGACGGATTGGCTAACCTGTGTCAGATATCCGACTCATGTGACACAGATTGACAATTTAACCCGGCATTTGGGTAGAGATCCTTCAGAGGCAGATACTTTTGATCCTTCCAGCTCTGGCGCTGGCCCCTCAGGTGACCCATATGGTTTTTTCGGTGTAGATCCTCCCTTGTATAAGCCTGACATCCCTGTAGATAGAGATCCAGTGACTTAGGAGGAGTTACATCAGGTGGATAGGATTGACGATGTAGACATCGATACCATCGACTTCTTCTGATGTATATTACTCGTTATCTCTTTTGATATGCCTCTTTTAGCTGCTGGGTAGCTTCGCCCCATTCTCGCTATATCTTTTGATAGGCCTCTGTTGAGATGTTGGGTAGCTTCGCCCCATTTCCCTGTATTTTAGTTGTACAGAGATGTATTAGATGATGATATACTTAGGAATGTATGTACAATTTTCCATTCCCTATATCATATTAGATGATGATGATATACTTAGGAATGTATGTATGTCCAGAGATACTCAACATTGACCCCTGGATGGTCTTATGACACGGCCCGTGCAGATGTCTTCTTCGACAGTTAGCCGTATTAATCATACCCCACCATTTTTGGTGGCATCTGGTATGCGCTCATGGTATGATAGCATGTCACCACCAAACAGGGTGACCGTAGATGATTTGTTGCAGCATACTATGACCCTGTTAATGTTTCAAGTTCCCACAGGATTCGTAGATGGTATGCTAGAGCATTGGGTACCGGAGAGACAAGTTTTCCAATTCGGGACCTGAGAGTTGACTCCTACTTTGGAGGAGTATGCACGGTTGACGATGCTGTCGTTGGACAGACCTTGTGTACACATGGCGATCGGCGACATGAGTAGACAGTTCATGACCCTCACCGGATTGAGGCGTAGAGTGGTATAGGATAAGATTACATCCGGCCACGTGATATCCCAGCATTTTCTATTTGATAGATTTGGCTCTGAGGATAGTTATGCATGGCATTCTGGGGATTTCACCACACCGGAGGACCATTAGCGTTCAACCAGAGTGGATGTACTATTGCTGTGCGTATTGTCATACGTCTACATGCCAATGTACATGGATGAGTTGGACATCGACGTCATTACGGCAGTGAGAGCTCTCCGGGAGGGTCACACCATCCTACCGATGATTATGGTAGAGACTCTGAGGTCAACAACATATTCTTTGCACTTATCAAGCTGAGAGTGTTCATAAGCGATTCGATCATGTCTGTATGTGTGGTTTATGTTACACTTGGGACCGATTGGCACATTCAGACGGCATAGATATTGTTTCACCCATGATATAGTGATGTCGTACTCCTTCCGAATTTCAGAGTGTCACAGATTTGCGATCTTGGTCACTTTTCGGACATGAGGATTGGAGATCCATTCACTATATTGCTGTGTACAGGGCTTAGCTCACCCTATAGCTTCATTACTCATGCTCCGGGCATGGATTATTTACCTCTAGCTAGTTTGAGAGGGATGATCACCTACCACCCACTGGTCGTGATGTGTCAGTTTGACCAGTTTCAGGATTTCCACCCATATGAGGGGGAAGTGATTCAGCATTTCGCTTCTCGCCACTTATCATCAGCGGACAGATCCAGGTTGTATGCCTGTTGGGATCAGCGAGAGCTAGCTGATTTTTCTGTCAGTCATCCAGGTTATTCTGCAGAGTATTCAGCATGGATGGAGATAGAGACTACATCGACTATGGTAGTATCCACAGTGCATGATATTGATTCCGACGATGAGGAGCCTATGGAGGAGGCTGACATTCCCATCGATGGGGACTTGACTGCTGGGCTACCAGCATTTGTGATGGATTCTACCACCCCGAGTGCCACTATTACTCAGTATTCAACACAGTATTTGGAGCAGAGCTTACATCTGATGACCTATGAGAGAGATCAGGCTAGGGTCGCGATGTTGACAGCTCTTGATGGGAGAGACGTCGCTCTATTAGAGAGGGATGAGGCTAGATCAGCCAGGGATGCATTGATTGTGGAGTGGGATGCCACCCTATCTGCTAGGGATGTGTCCATTGCAGACAGTACCTCAGTGAGATCCCATACGACTGACATCCTTGCCGATATGAGTGCATACATTGATGAGCATCATGTCACCATGCAGTTAGCCTCTGATCTGCTAGCTCGTGTAGATGCCATTGGGCAGGAGCTTGTAGCTTTACCTCCGTCTTCAGAGAGGGATGCTATGTTAGATCTGATAGTACCCATACACTCAAATCCGTAGATAGCTTTGTATTTTCCTGCACAGACTAGCTTAGCCATTTTGTCATGTACATCACAGATGTATATATCAATAAGTAGTATATATGGCAGAGAAATATATTTTGATTTACTTCCCTTTCAGTTGTGTAAGACCCCAACTTTTATGAATAAAGAATAATTTTCTCGAAATATATTTTTGAATATTATGGTGTGGATTTGATATAATGTTATAGTTGTGGGTAATATTTACAAATTTTGCAAAGTAAGCAAGTGGTTATATAATATTCGATTGGTCAAGGAATATTCGTTTTAATAGGGAATATTCGTACGACGACACAATCATTGGTGGACCCCACAACGGAAGTATTGTCGTAGTTAAAAAACGACATAATTATCTTTTTATAAAAATAACGCCGGAAGTTTTACTGTTAAACTGTTGAACTATCCGGTAGTAAAAGTACAGTAATATATGTGGTTGCATAGTAGCACACATGATTGATTATTGATGCTTACGTGAGAAGTCACTCAGTTATACTCAATTATTGCTACAGTAATTGATGCATCATATCTCTCATATTATTGATTCGATTATTGTCACATTATCATCGCATTATATGATATATTATTAAATCAATAATTGAGACGACAAAGTTTATTCATATTATTAAATTGCAATATTTACAATGTCTAGAAGTTTTGTCAATGAGAGGTTTGGTCATCTAATTGCGGCATGATAAGGAGAAATCCTTATCGAAAAGCCCCTCTTTCACAGGAATGACACGGTTGTTAAATATTGTGAGTTATAATATTAATGATGAATAAGTTCGTGTTGATTAAAGATGAAATATATAGTTCCATTGTGTTGAAATTATTAGTGTTAGTGGAAATCGACATTTATTTCGATATTAATTGATGTCTGGAAGTTATACTGACCAGTCGGGTAATTAACCAGATAAATGAGCAATAAATTGTTATTAATTCACATGATTATAACTATTTGTTCACCTGTGTGTACTATTGATTCACATTCTTGTACTATTAGGGGAGTTGGTGCAAGATTGATAATACTTGCATGACTAAGTTAAAAATGGAGGTATAGATGGAGGTACTTATATCGTAATTCAGTATTTTCACATGATTATAACTATTGATTCACATGATTGAACTATTAATTCACATTATTTACTATTAGGGGAGGTGGTGCAAGTTTGATAATACGTGCAGGACTAAATTAAAAATGAAAGAAAAGTTGAAGGTATTGTACTGTAATATTTCGAGCCCCAAAACGTGCAATTATCAAAACTATATTTTCCTATAAATAGAATCTCATTCTTCCTTCATTTCTCACCAATTCACTAAAGTTATAGAGCAATTATTATAGAGAAAAATTATAGAGAGAAAGAAGAAGAGAAGTCTGCTACCTCTCTACTCCAGTATCTAGTTTCTTTCTAAGGTAAGGGGTATTATTTCTTTCGTATTCATGAAGAGAGCTTCTGTTATTCCATTCTTTATTATTATGTTGGAATAACCTGTCTATGAGAAGTACCCCATACATGGTGAAATTCATCTGTTATTCCATTCTTTATTATTCTGTTGGAATATCCTGTCTGTGCGGATTACGCTAGACCTAGTTCCATTCTTTATTATTCTGTTGGAATAACCTGTCTGTGCAGTCTATCACATGCATGGTTAATTCTTCTGTTATTCCATTCTTTATTATTCTATTGGAATATCCTATCTGTGCGGATTACGCTAGACCTAGTTCCATTCTTTATTATTCTGTTGGAATAATTTGTCTGTGCGGTCTATCGCATGCATGGTGAATTCTTCTGTTATTCCATTCTTTATTATTCTGTTGGAATATCCTATCTGTGCGGATTACACATGACCTGGTTTCATTCTTTATTATTCTGTTGAAATAACATGTCTATGTGGATTATCACATGCATGATGAATGATCATTCGTATTCATTTCCTATTAAATTGTGGAAATGATCTGTCTACGTGGATTACCGCATGGCGGGTGAAAATCCATTTGCAGTTTCATATATTCTATAATACTCGTTAATGTTTTGGCTTCTATACTCCATGAAATTAGTAGAATATCATGGATATTTGCGCTTCATCCGGTATCTTTTCATGGAAATATTCTTCTGAGCATTCTTGAATTTTACTACACAAAGAAGTATCATGTTGACAATTTGGACGTAATTGATTTCAAGATAAATTAACTTATAAATCTTTAAAATTTATTCTTGAACTTATTTTATTGAATTATTATGTCATTGTCATCATCCTTATGCTTATATTGTGATGAAAGTCATCTTTGGCTTAAGTGCATAGATGGACTTGGTATGATTATGACCAGGGATTATTCGGTATAATCATGACACGTAATGTTATAAATGATGTGGTAAAAGTCCTCGGTAGCTTTGTAGTGCATTGATGGACAGGTTTTTGGTATGATTATGACCGAGGATTATTCGGTATAGTCATGACCATTGATGATTTAATGAATATCCTTGGCCCGTAGTGCAGGGATGACTCGATGATGTGGTTTATTTATTAAACCGAGTCTCAAATGATAAAAATTGATGAAAACATTTTAAATCATAGAAGATAGTAGATATCATGCTCTACTTGACTCTTCTAATGGATTGCTTATTTCATGCAGATTAAACTTGATGTCTATTGTATTTTATCGGTTTAACATTGTTGAAGACTAATGATAATTTATTACGCATTATCTTAGTCATAATATTTCTTCTTGGGCTAGTTGAGCTCACCCTTTCTTTCTTTGTTCTCTCTGTGAAATGAGAACATAGCGGGACTAGTCGGGGGGAACGAAGTGACGGTCGGATGATAGCATTAGTAGTCCTCACTATTACGTTAAATAGTGTGACAATACATTTAATTAGGACTCCATTGAGTGTGGATATTGTCTAGATGACAATATTCTTATTAAAACTCTTAGATTATGTTTTGTCGTATTTTACACATTTAATTGTTGTATAATTAAGTTGTATTTGAATTTTGTACCATGTATTTGTGACTCAAGATGGGTGATGTATACTTTTGGGGGCGTCACGGTTAATATCAAAGCTTAGGATATGATCCCCGGTGAGATGTGAGGCAAGAACTAGGAGGGGTGAGGCGGGAATTCCTTCACTAGTATGACCTACCTAAGTTTATTTGGTATTTAATTGGTCGGTCAGAGTATAGGGATAATATGTGATATGTTAATTAACCCTTGTTTTGTAACAGTGTTTGAAAATGGCATCTGAAAATGTTGAGATCAGCAATGAAGTACATGAGACCGTTGAGTCACCAACGATTAATACCCGTGATAATGTGCAACAGGAAGACAATAATCCTCAAGTAAATAACAACACCGATCAAATGATGAACGATGGGATGTTCAGAGGCCTTATGCAATTCATGCAACATCAGGTAAAAGAGACTCCTGTTCAAAATATAGGTGGAAATAATGGCAACCCATGGTCGGTCACCGCTAAGCAGTTCAAGGAGCTGGGACCACCAGAGTTTTTGGGAAAGCCAGAACCACTTAAGGCGGAGACGTGGTTAAAGCAGATCATCAAGATATTTGATGTCTTGGGATGCTCAGACGAGCAAAAGGTTCCATTCACCACCTTTATGTTGCGTGAAGAGGCAGATTACTAGTTGGAATCTGTAAAATGTACCCAGCCTGACGCACTCAAGATGTCTTGGGAGAAGTTCCAAGAGTTATCCCGGTTTGCATCCCATTTGGTCGATAATGAGGAGCGAATGACGCGAATGTTTATGCGAGGGTTGAAACCCGATATACGTCAATACCTCATTTCTCACAAAGTTTGTTTATATTTAGATGTAGTGAATAGAGCTCAGTTATTGGAGCGCGATAATGAACCAGCCCAACCAAAAGGCAACGATAATAATCGTACCGGTGGCAACGGCCATTGGAACAATGATAACCATTGTGGGGGAAATTATCATGCCAAAAATGGTAACCACTTCGGTGGTAATCATGACCAAGATAATAGGAGTGAAAATTTCAAGAAGAGGAGATTCAACAATGATGGAAAGATGTCAGCACCAGCACCTGTTGTTAAGGAAGGAGAACGACCGCCGGTCGTATGTTAAAAATGCGGAGGGAAGGGACATATCAGTCCAAACTGCATGATGCAGTCCAAAACATGTTACAATTATGGAAAAGAAGGTCACCTAGCCCAATTTTGTCGTGCACCAAAGTCAAGTCCAGCTGGGACGGTGGCACCAAAGGCGGATATGGACAAAACAAAGTCGGTAGTTTCAGGAAGAGCATTTTTCGTGACTTCTCAAAAATTGAGTAACCCGAACGAAGTTAGCACGGGTTAGTTAATTATAAATTCTTGTGAAGTCTATACCTTATTAGATATCGGTTCTACCCATTATTTTATCTCTCTTGCTTGCGCTCAACGTTTAAATTTGACCCCAGAGAAGTTAGACTTTGACTTATCGGTTGAAGCTCCGTTAGGAGAAACCTTCATTACATGTGCTATCCAAGTCTTGGATGAGAGTCACAGTTTTGAATGATATTTCTATTGTTAATAAATTTCCTGACGTATTATTGAAGACTTCTTAGCCTACTTAGAGCGTGAAATTCCAGAATGGAAGTGGGAGCACATTACTATAGATTTCGTTACTGGTTTTCCCAAGGTTTCTCAAGGCATAGATGCGATTTGGGTCATTATTGATAGATTGACCAAGTCTGCTCATTTCTTACTGATACGAGAAACTTATACACTTGAATGTCTTGCTAGTATGTATATAAACGAGATTATAAGATTGCATGGTATGCCAGTATCCATAGTTTTTGATCGAGACCCAAGATTCACTTCAAGATTTTGGGTTAGTTTGCAAAAAGCTATGGGCATAGATTTACGATTTAGTTCGGCATATCATCCTCAAACGGATGGGCAGTCGGAAAGGACTATTCAAACTCGTGAAGATTTATTAAGACTCTGTGTCCTTGACTTCAAGGGAAGTTGGGACAAGTTCTTACCATTGGTGGAGTTTTCCTACAATAACAGTTATCAAGCAAGTATTGGCATGGCTCCATTTGAGGCGTTGTATGGAAGAAAGTGTCGTTCTCTAGTATGCTGGGATGAGGTGGGTGAAGCAACATTGTTGGGACCAGATTTGGTATGTATGACTATGGAAAAGATTCAAACGATCCGACAACGTATAAAAACCTCATAAGATCGACAAAAGAGTTATACTGATCTTCATCGAAAAGACGTGGAATTCAATATTGGAGATCATGTGTTATTACGTGTTGCTCCATGTAAACGCGTTACAAGATTTGAAAAGAGAGGAAAGCTCAATCCTCGATTCATTGGCCCATTTTGAATCCTCGATCGAGTAGGAACTGTGGCCTATAGACTCGCCTTACCGCCAAGTATGTCTCGTGTTCATAACGTTTTTCACATATCTATGTTACGTAAATATGTGAAAGACCCGAACCATATTATTGAATTAGAACCAGACGAGATAGAGGAAGATTTAAAGTATGAAGAGTTACCTGTTAAAATCTTGGATAAGAAGGATCATATTCTACGCTCTAAAGTTATACTTCAAGTCAAAGTTTTGTGGAGAAACCACGATGTGGAGGAAATGACCTGGGAGTTAGAATCTGAGATGAAATCAAGGTATCCTCACTTCTTCGACATATCAGGTACGTACCCTAATTTCGAGGACGAAATTTCATAAGAAGGGGAGGTTGTAAGACCCCAACTTTTATGAATAAAGAATAATTTTCTCGAAATATATTTTTGAATATTATGGTGTGGATTTGATATAATGTTATAGTTGTGGGTAATATTTACAAATTTTGCAAAGTAAGCAAGTGGTTATATAATATTCGATTGGTCGGGGAATATTCATTTTAACAGGGAATATTTGTATGACGGAACAATCATTGGTGGACCCCACAACAGAAGTATTGTCGTAGTTAGAAAATGACATAATTATCTTTTTATAAAAATAACGGATAAAGTTTTACCGTTAAACTGTTGAACTACTCGGTAGTAAAAGTACATTAATACGTGTGGTTGCATAGTAGCACACAGTATTGATTATTGATGCTTACGTGAGAAGTCACTCAGTTATACTCAATTATTATTACAGTAATTGCTGCATCATATCTCTCATATTATTGATTCGATTATTGTCACAGTATCATCTGCATTATATGATATATTATTAAATAAATAATTGAGACGAAAAAGTTATTCATATTATTAAATTTTAATATGTACAATGTCTAGAAGTTCTGTCAAGGAGAGGTTTGGTCATCTAATTGCGCGCCAATAAGGAGAAATCCTTATCAGAAAGCCCCCTCTTTCCTGGGAACAACCTAGTTGTTAAATATTTTGAGTTATAATATTAATGATGAATAAGTTCGTGTTGATTAAAGATGAAATTGATAGTTCCATTGTGTTGGAATTATTAGTGTTAGTGAAAATTGACATTTATTTCGATATTAATTGATGTCTGGAAGTTATACTGATCAATCGGGTAATTCACTGGATAAATGAGCGATTAATTGCTATTAATTTACATGATTACAACTATTTGTTCACATGTGTATACTATTAATTCACAATCTTGTACTATTAGGGGAGTTGGTGCAAGATTGACAATACTTGCATGACTAAGTTAAAAATGGAGGTATAGATGGAGGTACTATACTGTAATTCGTATTTTCACATGATTATAACTACTGATTCACATGATTGAACTATTAATTCACATTATTTACTATTAGGGGAGGTGGTGCAAGTTTGATAATACTTGCAGGACTAAATTAAAAATGAAAGAAAAGTTGAAGGTATTGTACTGTAATATTACGAGCCCCAAAACGTGCAATTATCGAAACTATATTTTCCTATAAATAGAAGCTCATTCTTCCTTCACTTCTCACCAATTCACTAAAGCTATAGAGAAATTATTATAGAGAGAAAGAAGAAGAGAAGTCTGCTACCTCTCTACTCCAGTATCTAGTTTCTTTCTACGGTAAGGGGTATTATTTCTTTTGTATTCATGAAGAGAGCTTCTGTTATTCCATTCTTTATTATTATGTTGGAATAACCTATGTATGCGAAGTACCGCATACATGGTGAAATTATTCTATTATTCCATTCTTTATTATTCTGTTGGAATATCCTATTTATACGAATTACGCTAGACCTGGTTCCATTCTTTATTATTCTGTTGGAATAACCTGTCTGTGCGGTCTATCGCATTCATGGTGAATTCTTCTATTATTCCATTCTTTATTATTACATTTGGAATATCCTCATCGTGATTATGCTAGACACTGGTTCCATTCTTTATTATTCATTGGAATAACTTTGTCATGCGTCTATCGCATGCATGGTGAATTCTTCGTTATTCCATTCTTTATTATTATGTTGGAATATCACATGCATGCGGATTACGCATGACCTGGTTCCATTCTTTATTATTCTATTGAAATAACATGTCTATGTGGATTATCACATACATGGTGAATGATCCTTCGTATTCATTCCTTATTAAATTGTGGAAATGATCTGTCTACGTGGATTACCGCATGGCGGGTGAAAATCCATTTGCACTTTCATATATTCTATGATACTCATTTGGTTAAAGTTTTGGCTTTCAGACTCTGTGAAATTAGTAGAATATCACGGATATTTGCGCTTCATCCCAGTATCTTTTCATGGAAATATTCTTACGAGCATTCTTGAATTTTACTCCACAAAGCAATATCATGTTGACAATTTGGACGTAATTGATTTCAAGATAAATTAACTTGTAAATCTTTAAAATTTATTCTTGAACTTGTTTTATTGAATTATTATGTCATTGTCATAATCCTCATGCTTATATTGTGATGAAAGTCATCTTTGGCTTACGTGCATAGATGGACTTGGTATGATTATGACCGAGGATTACTCAGTATAATCATGACTTGTAATGTTATAAATGATGTGGTAAAAGTCCTCTCAGTAGCTTTTGTAGTGCATTGATGGACGATTTTTTGTATGATTATGACGAGGATTATTTGGTATAGTCATGACCATTGATGATTTAATGAATATCCTTGGCAGTAGTGCGAGGATGACTCGATGATGTGGTTTATTTATTAAACCGAGTCTCAAATGATAAAAATTGATGAAAACATTTTAAATCATAGAAGATAGTAGATATCATGCTCTACTTGACTCTTCTAATGGATTGCTTATTCAGCTGCAGATTAAACTTGATGTCTATTGTATTTTATCGGTTTAACATTGTTGAAGACTAATGATAATTTATTTCGCATTATCTTAGTCATAATATTTCTTCTTGGGCTAGTTGAGCTCACCTTTCTTTTCACCTGTTCTCTTCGTGAAATGAGAACGAAAAGGGACTAGTCGGGGAGCGGAGTGACGGTCCAGATGATAGCATTAGTAGTCCTCACTATTCTGTTAAATAGTGTGACAATAAATGTAATGAGGACTCCATTGAGTGTGGATATTGTCTAGATGACAATATTCTTATTAAAACTCTTAGATTATGTTTTGTCATATTTTACACGACTGTTGTATAATTAAGTTGTATTTGAATTTTGTACCATGTATTTGGCTACTCAAGATGGGTGATGTATACCTATTTTGGGGGCGTGACAAGTTGTGCCTTGATACTTGCTTGATATTTGCCTGTTTCTTCGGGGCCTTGTGATCTTGATGTATTCTGAACTTATCCTTGATATGTGGACATTGAGCCATCGCAGGATCTCTCAGAATTGATCATTGATCTGTATGTATCCCTACCATCTTTGGTGTCTTGGGACTGGTTTCTGTATGGAAATGTGGAGAGGAATGTGGCTTTTCCTCTCTAAGATTGACCGCACCACAGATGGTCGCCAGTACTTCTATTTGTGAGAAGCCTTATTAATTCCATCTCTTATGGATTGGTATTGCTCTTCGAGGCACAGCCGCAGCTTAGATGGTCACCGAATCTCCTATTTGTAAGGAGAGGTTGGGTAATTTTATCCCCTTGGTCTAAAGCCGATGAAAGGAGGTGGATTGAAGGTTGATCCCAGTACCGTGTGACAAGCATTTTTGTTATGGTAGGGGTTAGACTAAACCATAAATGGCTACCTACATACTCCTATTGAAGAGGAGACCAAGTCTGCGTAGTTCGAACCTGGTGTAAGAGGTTCAACGCTGAATGTGAAAGGTAGATGGGTGTAGAAATGTTTTTGTTTTTTTTATTTTTGTTTTTGTAAAGGAAGGGCAGAAATGTTTTTGTTGTTTTTTTTATTGCGACCGGGGCCATATAGAATATGGTTGCCTACGTACTCCCGTGTATCAGGGAGATCAGGTCGATGTAGTTCACCCTTCAGGACGAATCGCAACCAAAGAGAAGTGTGAATCCCATGTGCAGGCTATACTGCGGGGAGAAGAAAGTTTGATCCCATAATGGGGATAAACTACAGGTGTGGAAAAAGTTTAATCATGTCTTCAGGACAAACTGCAAGCGTAGAAAAGTTTAATCCCATCTTCAGGATAAACTGTAGGCATGAAAAGTTTAATCCCGTCTTCAGGATAAACTGCATGCATGAAAAGTTTAATCCCGTCTTTAGGATAAACTGTAGGTATGAAAAGTTTGAACTGAGGTGAAACCGGCTGCTGGTTTGAAATGTGTGTTTCCCTGAGGGGCAGAAGAATTTGTAAAAAGAGAGGGTTCAAAACCGGAATGACTGGTGATTGGATGATCAATACCAGGATGTTTGCTTGATGGTAACTTCAGACATAGTACCGTTTCACGGTGTCCGAGTTGATAAGCTATGAAAATTCATCGCCATCCATTTCCTGTAGTTTGAGAGCACCTCATGTCAATACCTCCTTGACAACAAACGGGACTTCCCAGTTAGGAGTGAATTTTCCCTTAGATTGATCTTGGTTATCAATGATGTAACGATCGAGAAATTTGTAATTTAATTTAAATATTTATTGAATTAAATCAATATTTTAAATAATTTATTTATTGAGGTAAATAAATAATTAATTATTTATGGTGAATTAATTGAGGAACTAAATTGATTAATTTTAATTAAATTATGTATAGATAATTTTATTTGAAGGATTTAATTTAAGAAAATAATTAAATTAAATCAATTGCTTAATATTTAAGAAATTAGTTAAATTAAATGAATTGTTTAATAAATTAAATATAGCGATGTGTCTAATTTATTAATTAAATTAAATATATAATTATTTATTAATGATAATAAGATTTTTATTATAAGTATTATACGTTAATTAAATTAACTACACTAAGTTATTTAAATTAATCAACTAAAAGTGTGACATAAAACTAAATAATATAAATGTTATTAAAATAATCTAGTCGGGGGAATTTTGGTTAGCCAAACAGGGCCTTGTGGCCCTTGGCTTTTTCAACTAACACTGCCTATTGGGTTTTTTTACCTGACGTTGGATGTGGGAGTTAGTATATCTCAACGCATTCTATTTTTCTCTAAGGCCTAGTTAGATATCATAGAGTGTTGGGAGAGAGAGAGCTTGAAGGAAGAGAACTCAGTAGTATTTGCTTGGAGGAGAAGGGTTTTGGAAAAAGGATTGTTATCAATTGATTCTATAAACAAGGATTAAGGTATATTGTAATTCTAATATTTTGTGCTTTGAGTTCTCTGTGGGAATTTCTTGTAAATTATTAAGTCACGTAAATGATGGTTGTATATATGCACTTATAGGTTTGCAAACTCTGTTGATTATCATGTGTACATGTTATGTGTTATCAAATTCATGAGAAATTGGGTTGAGGAAGAAAAGGAAAATCACAGTGTTTGTGTTCTTATAATATGGCCATAGAAAGTACCAAATTTCTTGTTTAATATATGATGTAGTCTGTAATTTGTTGATGGATTATGATAATATGTTAAGAAACAAAAACAACACAGTTTAAATTATGTCAATTGATTGAAAAACGAACTCGTGGTGATCAAATTCGTTAATGGTGTCAAAAATGGAGTTTTCATGAGAAAACATGAAATTTAAGGAATTAAAATAGTTTAATTTGATGTTTAATTGTTCTAAGTTAATGAATATGTGAGGAAACATGTATGTATTAGTTTTATATCAGTTGGATGTTCTAATTTCACCATTTGATGGGTGAATTTGTGTTTGTTGGGCTAAAACGGCTATTGTTCATACATCTCGTATGCATCGAACACTTGCTAAAGCAATTTGCAAGGCCCCAAGCCTAAGTGTGGCGCAATTGCACCACACCACTGAATCGAGACAGTGAGGTGCGCTTGTTTTGCGAAGTGGCATATAGGACTTATGTTAGTTTAGAGCGTATGTTAATGATGTTAAAACATGATATAAACTATAATATCATATGTCAATGTGTTGAAATGCAAAGTGTAAAGATTTGAAATAATTATTTAAATAAGTTATAAAATGAAACCAAATGAGATGTTTTCGAAAAATAGAGTTAAACGATTAAGTTATGTTGATCAATGTGTAATTTCAGAAGCATTAAGTATATTCACCTACGTGGTTAGGTGCTAGGTTAGGGTTATGACCTAAATGATGGTTTCAACCCTAAAAGCTAATATTCATACAACTAATTGTGGTTGCGATTTCAATGATGTATGTAGGGTAATTGGAGATTATTTTTCATTTGTGTAGCTTACAATCAAGGCAAGTTTCTAAACCTTATCTCCTTACGATTGAGCAAGTTTTCTAAACTCTACCTTGTTATTATTGAGCAAGTTCTTAAATCTTAACTCTTTACATTGAGCAAAGCTTTCTAACTTCATTTTTTTCGTATTGAATGCAAGTCTCCATTTCTATAATATTATTATGCAAGTTCGTAAAATTGAGCAAGCCTAATCTATCTTAAATATGTTTGTATAAGCTCTTGTGACCTGTTTCGTTACCTCAAATGAGTTTCACATTTCTGTTTCTCATTATTCAAAATTTGTAATGCTTTAATTCATTGCTTCAAATGAGATTGTTCTAACTCATTTGAATGTAGCACTTTGCATGAATTCTATGTTTACCTAAATATATACTGTTGTTATTAATCTTTGATCTAAATAGTCTTGTTCAGTTATAAACTCTTGTATCAAACCTTTACTGATGTAAATTGAATAGTGTTCTAAAATTCTAGAAACATTGATAGCCTAGTTCCAAACTAAACTTTCTTTAGTGCGGAAATTCTAAATCCAAACTGAGACGAACAACCATAACATAGGGGATTTTGTACGTGTAACGTTTAGATGTTTGTGCACAATACATGGTACAAAGGGGTTGATCCCCAAAAAGCACGTTAAGAAGGGTTCGTATAGTCTAAATGACTGTTAAGGTTGGGTAATAATACCTAAGTACCGGGGACATAGTTCGTGGTCGTAAGACCCTCAGATAATTAAAGTTCAAACTTGTTTTCTAGTTTGATTTGTAGAACAAGTTCGTTATTGTTCAGCTTTCGTTGTTCACTCTCATGTTATTATCATTGCTACGTTCTATCTCAGTGAGTATCTGTTTGCTCACTCTTGCAATTAACACTGCAGCTAAAGTGGAGAAAGTTGATGAGCCGATGACTAGCAAAGGCAAGGGCAAGATGTCCAAATGATGAAGACTTTTGAGAATTTTATTTTAATGAATTATGTTAAAGACTTGTTTTATTTTATGATGTATTCCGCAAACTGATGTAATAATTTTAAGGTTAGATTACCTGGGATTTATTTTGAGATGATGATGTAACCCTTTAATGGGAAAGATTATTGTTTAAGTTATTTAAATTATGTCTTTATCCTTTATTGATGGGTAGTTAGATGTAATAGTTTTGATAAGTGAGCACCAAATCCTTTGGAAATGAAGTACCTGGATTTGGGGGTGTCACAGGTTGGTATCAAAGCTTTAGGTTATGAACCTTAGGTGGGGAAACCTTAGGAAGTAACCTTTAAGGAAATAAAAAAATATAGAGGTGTTTAACTCTTACCGAGTTTTATGGAATGGATTAAGGTATCCATTGAAGCTAAATAATAAAAGACATTATTTGTTATGTGTTAATAACTTATGTACTCGCGAGTATCGAAAATATTAAGTAAAACTTAAAACATTTTGTTGTCAGGATGTCTAATGAAGGAGGATCCAGTCCAGCTAGAGAGGTGATACCTCAGGTACCTATAGATGATGAACCCCGGGATATTCATGTAGTGCAGGAGCAGTTGATCCAAAAGGATGTGCCTGTGACTGATCCCGAGGAGAATAGTTCTAAGGAGGTAGAAGAGGATGATGAGGAGGAGGATCCTGAGGAGTTTCCACCAAACTCCATATCAACGGAGATGTATAATGCTTTGTATGATCGTAATGTAGAATTACAGGATGAGGTCGAGGAGCTGAAGGAAATGGTTGAGATGCATCACACTTCGATGGAGCAAAAGGATGCAGAGATTCAGGAACTCGACTCAAAACTTGGGAACACGGAATGGGCCTTAGTTCATACAAAGGGTTAGCATGAAGACCTATTGGCAGTACACGAGAAGATGAAGACTGACATGGAGAAATTGAAAGATGATTTCAAGGAGGAATCAGCTAAGCGTGCAAGAGCAGAGGATGCGTGGATGAAGGCAACTCAACGTGCAGACCGTGCTGAGGATAAGGTTCAAGTGAAGAAAGCCAAGATGAAGGAGATGGATTATGCTTTTAATTCGGCGATTGATAGGGCCCAGGATCGAGTCTACTATTATCCACCTCAGTTTGAGAATTCGCCGTGGTTCGTGATGGATCGCAGAATGGCATATCATGGAGGAGGAACTTCGGGAAGCCTTACGATGTCTTAATATGCCTAGATAGAATAAGATAGATAATAATATGAGGTTAATTATGTGAATAAATAAATTGTGGATCCCTTATTTTGAGATGAATAAAGGGATAGTATGAGTATGTAATCCTGAAACGTGTTTAGTTCAGGAAAGAGAATGGTTATAGCGGTTATGCTATCTTGATCATGTTTTAAAACTTTATGAATGAATAAAATATTAGAGTTTATTTGAAATGCTATGTGTTAATACTTTAATCTTGGAATGTTTAAGTTAAACTTTAAATACCCAAGAAGTTGAGTAATGAGTTAATAAGCGTATATTTTAACAGAAAATGCCTCCTAGAAGAAGACAACCACGTTAGCAAGCACCTCCTGAGGGATCTACGAATAATAACAATGAGACCAACGCTAATCCGGTTTAGCAGTTGGTAGCTCTGTTGACGGGTGCACTTGCGAATCAACCACAAGCTCAAGTAACGACTTTCAAGGAATTCAAAGCGGTTGGACCGCCAGAGTTTCAAGGATCTATGAATCTAGTGGAAGCCCAAACCTGGATCATGGAAATGGAGAAGGTGTTCGACGTTGCTAGAGTTAATGAAGATCAGAAGACTGCGTTCACAACGTTCATGCTGAAGTCTGAAGCTAGCTACTAGTGGCAAGCAAATAAGGTTCGTGGAGGAAAAGGAGTGATATCGTGGGATAGATTTAAGGAGATGTTCTTTGAAATGTACTTTCCAGCGAGTTCTTGAAATCAGTTGGAAGTGCAATTTCTAGAGTTAAAGCAAGGAACTATGACGGTGCCGGAATATGCTGCGAAGTTTAACGAGTTGGCAAGTTTTGCCACTTATCAAGTCAATACTGATGAACGCAAAGCAAGAAGATTCAAACAAGGATTGAAGCCCTGTCTTTACAGCAAGGTTTCAATGTTCCAGCTGAACACATTTGCGGCTGTACTAGAGAAGGCAATTATCGCTGAAGGTGGAAGCGATGCTTTGACCAAGTACAACCAAGAACAAAAGAAGAGGAAGAGTGACAATGAGAATAAGGCGGGTGGAAGTAACGTTAGAAGTAATAATCAGAAGAGGAAATGGAGAGAGAATTTGATTGCGGGAGGACAACAGGGTAATCAGCAGAAGAAAAAGTTTGAGGTTTGTGCGACTTGCGGGAAGAACCATACTGGGGTATGTTTGAAGGAAAAACGAGTGTATTTTAACTGTGGTCAGGAGGGACACATTGCACCGAACTGTTTTAGTCCGAAGAAAGGAGCATGCTTTACCTGCGGTTCGAAGGTTCACATGGCTCATGGTTGCGCTAAGAAGCCAGCGGGAAGGGCAAGTGGCGGAAAAGGAAACAACAACGGTGGTGGTGCATTAACTATCACTGGACCAGCTCAATCAAGCTGACCCACTGCGACGACTTTCAATATGACCGCGCAAGATTTTGTACAGTCTAAGGATGTGGTGTCAAGTATCATTCCGATTAATGGTATTAATGCTTATGTACAATTTGATTCGGGTGCTACTTGTTCATTTATACCCGATGAATTTGCTCAGAATTTAGATTTGCCTTAGGAAGAATTAGAATTTCCCTTAAGTATAGAGATTGCGAATAGGGAAGTGATTCCTGTTAAATTTATATATAAGGGTGGTTATAAAAGGTCACGAGATGATGGTAGATTTGATACCAATTAGACTTGGGGAATTCGATGTTATTCTGGGAATGGATTGGTTATTCAATTACGGAGCAGTAATTGATTGCCAAAGAAAGTGTATTAACCTTATGACTCCGTCAAAGGTTATGTTTTATAATGACAAGTCACCTCGACAAGCAAGTTTTAAGCGGTGATGCAAGCCAAGAAGTTGTTGAGACAAGGATGTGTAGGATACTTAGCCTACATCGTCGATACACGTAAGAAAGAGTGCGAAGTTAGAAGAAATACCGATCATAAGAGATTTTGCAGACGTATTTCCAGATGATTTGTCGGGTCTTCCGCCGAATCAACAAATCGATTTCGTGATCGACCTACTACCAGGAACGGCCCTGATATCTAAAGCACCATGTAGAATGGCCCCGGTAGAAATGAAAGAGTTGATGGTGCAATTGCTAGAATTGCTTGACAAAAAGTATATTCAGCCGAGTGTTTTGGCATGGGGAGTACCGGTGTTGTTTGTTAAGAAGAAAGACGGAACGATGTAGCTTTGCATTGATTACAGAGAATTAAATAAAGTCACGATTAAAAATAAGTATCCATTACCTAGAATCGATGACTTGTTCGATCAGTTGAAAGGAGCGAGGTATTTCTCGAAGATAGACCGGAGAAGTGGTTTTCATCAGTTGAAGGTGAGGCCGGAGGATGTACCAAAAATAGCATTCAAAACTCAGTATGGTCATTACGAGTTTCTGGTTATGTCTTTTGGTTTAACTAACGCACCTGCAATGTTCATGGGCTTGATGAACAGGGTGTTTAAACCATTCTTAGACAAATTTGTAGTGGTGTTTATTGATGATATATTGGTATATTCCAAAACCAAGGGGGAACATGTGGAACACTTGAGATTGACATTGGAGACGTTGAGAAAAGAGAAGTTGTACGCTAAGTTCTCAAAATGTGAATTTTGGTTGGAACGTGTGCAGTTTCTCGGGCATGTTATTCATAAGGACGGAATTTTGGTAGATCCATCAAAGGTGGAAGCTATAATAAACTAGGATCAGCCGAAGACACCGTCAGAAGTGAGGAGTTTCTTAGGATTGGCAGGATACTATAGGCGTTTTATTCAAGACTTTTCCAAGATCACAACTCCGTTGACGAATTTAACTAGAAAAGCGGTTAAGTTTGTTTGGATAGAGAAGTGCAAGGAAAGTTTTCAAGTTTGTGATTCTGGGGACAATATCCTTTTAAGGAGGGAAGGATGTAACGATCGAGAAATTTGTAATTTAATTTAAATAGTTATTGAATTAAATCAATATTTTAAATAATTTATTTATTAAGGAAAATAAATAATTGCTGATTTATGGTGAATTAATTGAGGAACTAAATTGATTAATGTTAATTAAATTATGTATTGATAATTTTATTTGAAGGATTTAATTTAAGGAAATAATTAAATTAAATCAATTGCTTAATATTTAAGAAATTAGTTAAATTAAATGAATTGTTTAATAAATTAAATATAGTGATGTGTCTAATTTATTAATTAAATTAGATATATAATTATTTATTAATGATAATAAGATTTTTATTATAAGTATTATAAGTTAATTAAATTAACTAAACTAAGTTATTTAAATTAATCAACTAAAAGTGTGACATAAAACTATATAATATAAATGTTATTAAAATAATCGGGGGAATTTTGGTTAGCCAAACAGGGCCTTGGGGCCCTTGGCTTTTTCAACTGACGCTGCCTATTGGGTTTTTTTTTACCTGATGTTGGATGTGGGAGTTAGTATATCTCAACGCATTCTATTTTTCTCTAAGGCCTAGCTAGATATCACAAAGTGTTGAGAGAGAGAGAGAGAGAGAGCTTGAAGGAAGAGAACTCAGTAGTATTGGCTTGGAGGAGAAGGGGTTTGGAAAAAGGATTGCTATCAATTGCTTCCATAAACAAGGATTAAGGTATATTATAATTCTAATATTTTGTGCTTTGAGTTCTCTGTGGGAATTTTTTGTGAATTATTAAGTCACGTAAATGATGGTTGTATATATGCACTTATAGGTTTGCAAACTCTGTTGATTATTATGTGTACATGTTATGTGTTATCAAATTCATGAGAAATTGGGTTGAGGAAGAAAAGGAAAATCAGTGTTTGTGTTCTTATAATATGGCCATAGAAAGTACCAAATTTCTTGTTTAATATATGATGTAGTCTGTAATTTGTTGATGGATTATGATAATATGTTAAGAAACAAAAACAACGCAGTTTAAATTATGTCAATTGATTAAAAAACGAATTCGTGGTGATGAACTTCATTAATGGTGTAAAAAATGGAATTTTCATGAGAAAACATGAAATTTAAGGAATTAAAATAGTTTAATTTGATGTTTAATTGTTCTAAGTTAATGAATATGTGAGGAAACATGTATGTGTTAGTTTTATATCAGTTGCATGAGCTAATTTCACCATTTGATGGGTGAAATTTGTGTTTGTTGGCTAAAACAACTCATTGCTCACCGCCATCTCTCAAATGCAATCGAAATAGAAGTGTTGTTACTTGGCGGTGCAAGGCAAAAACGGAGTAATGCTTACGGTCCTAAGCCTAAGTGTAAGAATCGCGCACACACCACAAACTAAGACAATGAGGTCTACTTGTTTGCAAGTCAGGCATATCGGACGTATGTTAGTTTAGGGTGTATGTTAATGATGTTAAAACATGATATAAACTATAATATCATATGTCAATGTGTTGAAATGCAAAGTGTAAAGATTTGAAATAATTATTTAAATAAGTTATAAAATGAAACCAAATGAGATGTTTTCGAAAAATAGAGTTGAACGATTAAGTTATGTTGATCAATGTATAATTTCAGAAGCATTAAGTATATTCACCTACGTGGTTAGGTGCTAGGTTAGGGTTATGACCTAAATGATGGTTTAAACCCTAAAAGTTAATATTCATACAACTAATTGTGGCTGCGATTTCAATGATGTATGTAGGGTAATTGGAGATTATTTTTCATTTGTGTAGCTTACAATCAAGGCAAGTTTCTAAACCTTATCTCCTTACGATTGAGCAAGTTTTCTAAACTCTACCTTGTTATTATTGAGCAAGTTCTTAAATCTTAACTCTTTACATTGAGCAAAGCTTTCTAACTTCATTCTTTTCGTATTGAATGCAAGTCTCCATTTCTATAATATTATTATGCAAGTTCGTAAAATTGAGCAAGCCTAATCTATCTTAAATATGTTTGTATAAGCTCTTGTGACCTGTTTCGTTATCTCAAATGAGTTTCACATTTCTGTTTCTCATTATTCAAAATTTGTAATGTTTTAATTCATTGCTTCAAATGAGATTGTTCTAACTCATTTGAATGTAGCACTTTGCATGAATTCCATGTTTACCTAAATATATACTGTTGTTATTAATCTTTGATCTAAATAGTCTTGTTCAGTTATAAACTCTTGTATCAAACCTTTACTGATGTAAATTGAATAGTGTTCTAAAATTCTTGAAACATTGATAGCCTAGTTCCAAACTAAACTTTCTTTAGTGCGGAAATTCTAAATCCAAACTGAGACGAACAACCATAACATAGGGGATTTTGTACGTGTAACGTTTAGATGTTTGTGCACAATACATGGTACAAAGGGCTGATCCCCCTAAGTACGTTAAGAAGGGTTCGTATAGTCTAAATAACTGTTAAGGTTGGGTAATAATACCTAAGTACCGGGGACATAGTTCGTGGTCTTAAGACCTTCAGATAATTAAAGTTCAAACTTGTTTTCTAGTTTGATTTGTAGAACAAGTTCCTTATTGTTCAGCTTTTGTTGTTCACTCTCATGTTATTATCATTACTACGTTCTATATCAGTGAGCATTTGTTTGCTTACTCTTGCAATTAACACTGCAGCTAAAGTGGAGTAAGTTGATGAGCCGACAACTAGCAAAGGCAAGGGCAAGATGTCCAAATGATGAAGACTTTTGAGAATTTTATTTTAATAAATTATGTTAAAGACTTGTTTTATTTTATGATGTATTCCGCAAACTGATGTAATAATTTTAAGGTTAGATTACCTGGGATTTATTTTAAGATGATGATGTAACCCTTTAATGGGAATGATTATTGTTTAAGTTATTTAAATTATGTCTTTATCCTTTATTGATGGGTAGTTAGATGTAATAGTTTTGATAAGTGAGCACCAAATCCTGTGGGAATGAAGTACCTAGATTTGGGGGTGTCACAAATGATCTTCTTCAAAACCAAGTCATGTTGTTTGAATTGCCGTAGCCAAACTTTTCTATTGTAGGATCTGACGATCCTTTGCTGATATAACTGACCATAGAAGATAGCCGTGGTTCACCTTTCGTCTATTAGAGACAATTGGTGATACCTGTCTCATACCCATTGGTCTTCATCCAACTGAGCATCTATCAATACTCTGAGGGATTCCATTTCCACCTCTATGGGGAGCACTGCTTCCATCCCATAGGCTAATGAGTAGGGGGTTGCCCCAGTTGAAGTACGAATGGAAGTTTTGTAGGCTAATAAAGTCATAGGCAAGAGGTCAGGCCATCCTTTATGATTGGCAGACATTTTCTGCATGATATTCTTGATATTTTTATTAGCCGCTTCAACAACACCATTCATCTTTGGACGGTAGATGACGGAGTTAAGGTATTTGATGTGGAATTTACTGCATAACTCCTCCATCATTTTGTTGTTGAGGTTCTTAGCATAGTCTGACATAATGACCTCTGGTTGTCCATATCGACAGACTACATTGTTTCTGATGAAAGCAATGATGACTTATTTGGTAACCCTGGGGAAGGAGGCTACTTCTACCCATTTGGTGAAGTAGTCGATCATGGTGAATATGAATCGATGTCCATTACTGGCTTTGGGCTCGATGGGCCCGATCACGTCCATTCCCCACATTGAGAAGGGCCATGGTGAACTTATATTATGGAGTTCCCTTGGAGGGGCATGGATAGCATTCCCATGAATTTGGCACTGATAGCATCTCTTGACGTGATCAGCTCAGTCAGCTTTGAGCGTAAGCCAATAATGCCCTGTTCTAAGAATTTTCTTGACAAGTAAGGGGTCGCTCATGTGTGGGCCACATACTCCACCATGGATCTCATCCATGAGCCTTTATGCTTGGTCTTTGTCCAGACATCTGAGGAGACCTAATCTTGCATCTCTTTTATAGAGTGCATCTCCGCTTAGTTAGAATTTCATAGCAAGTCGATGGATCCACCTCTTCTCAGTTAGGCTCGCCTCAGCGGGTGTAGATCCATATCACAGATACTCCTTGATATGCTGATACCAAGGGTGGTGGATGGGAGGTAGCTCATCCGATACTTCTCCAACATAGTTCCTATAAGCTGGGGCCTTTTGCAAAGCAAATGTGATGCTTGGCATGTTTTCCTTGTCAGGTATTTGGATCAAGGAGGCCAACGTAGCTAGTGCATCCGCAAAATCATTCCTATTACGAGGAATATGTAGAAAGGAGATTTCTTCGAACTCTAAAGCCATCTGTAAAACTTACCGATGGTAAGGCAGCAAATGTAATTCTTTGGTTTGATAGATTCCTGTGGATTGTTTGATTACTAATTCGGAATCCCCAAAGATAGTTAATCACCTGATGCCCATTGAACGGGCAAGTTTTAGCCCCATGATACTGACCTTCATACTCATTTGTGTTGTTGGTGCCGATAAACCGCAATTTGATACATGACGGATATCGTTCCCCGTGCAGATATTAGAATTGCTCCAGATCCAGAGCCTTCTATGTTAACAGCTCCATCAAAATACATTTTCCATGTGTGGCATGCATCGTACTGATGATATTGCTGAACTGTCATTACCCCTTCATCGGGGAAGTATGTTTCTAAGGGTTTGTAATCCCCTGTAGGTGCGGTGGCCAGTTGATCCGCAATTCCTTGACCTTTGACAGACTTTTGCGTCACATAGACGATGTCAAATTGTTGTAGGATCAACTGCCATCTAGATAGTCGACAATTCAGTATGGGCTTACTAAACACATACTTGAGAGGATCCACGCAGGATATGAGATGGGTTGTGTGACCATGGAGGTAATGTTGTAACCTCATGGAAGCCCATGCTAAAGCACAACAAGTTTTCTCAATCAGAGTGTACTTGTGTTCACTGATGCTGAATCCTTTGCTGAGGTAATAGATAGCTCGGTCTTGGCCTCTATCGTCTTTTTGCCCCAGCATACAGCCCATGGCATTGTCATTAATGGACAGGTACATGAATAAGGGAACATCATCCCTGGGTGGTACCAACACAGGAGCGTTAACCAGCTGCTCTTTAATGGTAAAGAAGGCTTTTTGACACTCATCATTCCATTTCATGGAGGAGTTCTTCCTTAACAACTTGAAGATGGGTTCACAGGTTGCTGTGAGTTGAGAAATGAACCTACTAATGAAGTTGATTCTTCCCAAAAATCCCCATATTTCCTTCTCTATTTAAGGAATGGGCATTTCCTTGATGGCCTGGATTTTGGTAGGATCTAGTTTAATCCCTTTGTGGCTGACTAGGAAACCTAGCAACTTGCCTGATTTAACACCAAAGGAGCACTTGGATGGATTCAACTTCAAGTTGTACTTACGCAACCTGTTGAATAACTTTCTGAGATGGTCTAAGTGGTCTTCCTCTTTTTGGGACTTGACAATGATGTCATCCATGTAGATCTCTATCCTTTTGTGCATTAAATCATCGAAAAGAGCCATCATAGCTCGCTGGCAGGTTGCCCCGGCATTGATGAGGCTGAATGACAACCGTCTGTAGCAAAAGGTTCCCCAAGGCATGATGAAAGCAGTTTTCTCATGATCTTCCTCAGCAACCATAATCTGATGGTACCCCGCAAAGCAATCCGTAAAGGAGTACATGTCGTATTGAGCAGTATTGTCAATGAGAATGTGGATAAAGGGTACAGAAAAGCTATCTTTAAGGCAAGCTTTGTTCAGATCCCGGTAATCCATGCAAACTCGCACCTTTCCTCCAGGTTTAGGTATGGGAACAATGTTAGATATCCACTCCGGATATGTAGACACCATGATAATGCCAGCTTGAAATTGTTTCACAATTTCTTCTTTTACCTTCAACCTCCACTTAGGTTTTAATTGTCTGAGCTTCTGTCTAACTGGCTTGAATCCTTCTTTAATTGGAAGGCGATGAAGAACAATATCAGTGGACAAACCCACCATGTCTTCATGAGACCATGCAAACACATCCTAGAATTGGGTTAATAGTTCAACCATGTCATTCTGTTGGTTTGGGGTAAGGTCTGAACCAATCTGGATTAGCTTAGGGTTTTCTAAGGTTCTAAGATTGAAAGAAGTGGTTTGGTCAAGGTTGGGTTTAGGCTTATCTGCGACCCATTTCTTAATCTCCTGAGGTGTCTCAATGTCCTCTTGTATGTCCATCAAGTCTGAGTCCAAATTTTCATTAAAGTTACAGCCCTTGTGGAGAGAAGGCACCTCATCGGCAAGTACAGGCACATCTAAATTCAGAGTCCTGAAATCAAAAGATGCTTTCACTTAATATATGAAACTGTTTAATAATTCAAAGTGTTAGTATATACTGATAAAATAACTGCTAATACTATATAAAAAAGTAAGCAATTAAAGTTATCTACAGGGAAGAGGGATTTTCTACACGTTTTACCCTCGTTGACCAATGCATGGAGTGATGCTCCAATTGTCGAGGGTGAAGTCCTGGTGGACTGCAGTGATGGAGGGAATGTCATTGTCCTCCTTCTCCCAAATGATAACCATGACATCTGGGCAATCATCGTCTGGGGTATGTCTGTTTGTATGTTCATCATGAACAATGATGCGTATGCCTGACATCATCAAGGCGATGTCATGTTTGCGTTTTCGCTCCTTTTCTTCCACTTCGAGATCAGGAATAAGCACCTCTTTTTCTTTGAATGGTACTGGTTTGGGAAACAGCATAGCCATAACATGGGCTGGCACCTTAACTGGAGATTGTATCAGCTCATGCGGTGCAGATGGAAAAATTTGTTGTGTGCTGGAAGCTTAAGGAACCTGCTTGTGCTTATGAGGATTCCTATGACTGGAACTGGCAGCATAGCCTAGTCCTACTTTCCCAACTTGACTTGACACTTGAATAGGGTGCTTAATACCCGACTGATTTTTACCAAGCCCTTGTCCAAGCTGATGACCCAATAACATCATTTCTTGAGTGGTCGGCATAACCTCGGCAGAAATCTTGGGTATGGGAAGTGGTGCTCCAATACGTTGGTATTGTATGTTACTCACTTCCAAGGTATGAAAATCGGGTGGCTCAACCACGAGTTGAAGGCGATGATTAGCGATCTCCTTGTTCGAGGACATTCCTACTCGGCGATTGTGATAACTAGATTGTTATTGATAATGTATTTGAGTTGTTGATGTAGTGTGGAGGGAACAGCTCCAGCCATTTATATCCATGGTCTCCCTAATAGCAGGTTGTATACTGAGTCTATCTTGAGGACATGAAAGGATACACTGAATGTATTTGGACCAATCTCAATTAGCAGCTTAATCTTTCCGACGGAATTTCGTTGGAATCTATCAAAAGCTTTGATAACCGTATGGCTTCTTTGGATCCATTTGAGATTGACATTCATCTTTACCAAGTTGGCATAAGGACAGATATTTAGACACGAACCTCCATCTATCAAAACTCCAGCTAGAATATACCCGGAAGACAAAACTGTAATGTGCAATGGCTTGCAATTACCGGTCCCTTCAGGAGGTATGTCATCATCAGTGAAGGATATCACATTGTTGTTGAAAATGTGATCAACCATATGTTGAAATTTTTCCACATCCACTAATTTTGGTAAGTAGGCTTCTTCCAAAACCTTCAATAAGATCTTCCAATGATCCTCGGAAGAGAAAACCAAGTCCAGTATTGATATCTGATGTGGAGCTTCTCTTAAGCTTAAAACCACCTTGGCTTCATTATGGCCCATAGTGCGGAGGAATTTTTCAATCTTCTCCATGGGAATCTTCCCCTTTGCTCTGATGGCGGGCTTCATCACCCTCTGAGGAAGATACAGTGGATTTTCCTTTGACACTATAGCAGTAGTATGAGACGTGGATCCTTCAGCTTCTCCATAATTCCATGGAACTTTGTGTAAGCTGGCAATAGGATATTGTGGTCTGAAAAGTAAAGAAATTGGCTCTGGTGCGGCCACTTTCAAAGGATTGTCAACTCCTTTGACTTTAATTGCTTGTATGGGAAATGCTTTGACAGTTTCATAATCCTCATCGAATATAACTGCTACTGATCCCTTCCATTTGGTAGGACATGTACTCCCACTCGTAAGTTGCACAGTGTCATCGTCTGCCATCTGCAGTACACCGATATCAATGATATTTTGAATGAGATGGCGGAGTGCCCAGCATTCATCTGTGTTGTGACCGCGAGAATAGGAATGATACTGACACACTCCATCGGAGTTAAACCGTCTTACACGGGGATTGATTGGAGGTAGAAGGGATTTAATTCTTCCTTTATTGATCAACATTTGAAATATTTCCTCCATAGGTTGGCCCAGATAGGTAAACTCCCTCTGATTGGCAAAATCTCAATGGGCTTTAGCATTTGCTCGCTTTGCAACTTTATCCTCTATAGCTTCGCTTTCTGAAGGTGATGGTGGAGCATTCATAATAAAAGGAAGGAGATAGGCATGCTCCTGTCTAATTAATTGGCGTGTGACTTGATGCTAATGGGTCACCAGTTCTGCCAATTGCTCAATTTGTTTGCAAAGAGCTTTCATCTTTCGTTCCATACTAAACTGGAACTTTGCATAATCCCATTTTTCAACACCGTCTTTAATGGTCTGGGATGATTCACCGTTAAAACTGGAACTCTGTCTAGTGCTCCAACTGATCATGTTGACCTCTTCTTCTTTGTGTTGAGGAACAGGGTTATCTTGCACATGAGGTTGATCTAGTTTGGTGAACACGATCTCACCATTGTCTATTAAATCTTGGATCTTGTGTTTCAAGGCCCAAAAATCTTGAGTATCATGTTCAGGTGCTCCGGCATGGTAAACACACTTCCGAGTAGCATTAAAACCCCTCCCATTAGGGTTGGCTAGTGGAAGAAGACGTGTGATTCTCTTCTGAGTAGTCAGAAGAGCAAGAATATTCTCAAGCGAGTCCCCTAAGGGTGTGAACGTTCGAGGGCGCTTTACTTCTCCACTTTTAGGAAATGGAGATTTTGAAGATTGTGCTTGAAAAGGGGAGTAGTTTCTCCTCTATATAGGCATGTTCTGACTGCCCTTCTGTCCTTGTAGTATCCAGGAAACATCCTTTTTTTTCTTTTTATGGACCCTCTGGGGGTTGTTTCCATAAGATCTGGACTGGATGTGCTCAGCAACTGTTTTAAGAGTGGCTAGGTCTTGAATCTTACCAGATTTCAATCCCATCTCAGCCATCTCTTCGTGTTTGATCCTTTCAGAGAATGGTTTGCCGATACCGGCTAAAACTCTCTCATAGAAAGGAGCTTCCTGTAAATCTATGAAAGTCATGACCATTTCTGATTCCGTCATGGAAGGAATAACTTGAGCATCAAGGCGCCTCTACCTTTGAGCATACTCTTTGAATGACTCATTAGACTGTTTCTTGACCTTAGTAATTTGGTACCGGTCAGGAGCCATCTAAGATTGAAAACTGTATTGAGTGAGGAAGGCATGAGCTAGCTCTTCCCAGCTATGGATCTTTGAGTTGTCTAATCTGGCATACCATGAATGGGCTTCTCCAGTCAGACTCTTCTGGAATAGTTGCATTCTGAGCTTCTCATTTTCCGCATAAGATCCAAGTTCTCCAATGAACACCTTCAAATGTATGTAAGGATCCCCTAATCCATCATACTTTCAAAATCAAGGGTTTTGAATTTCTCTGGATAATGAACACCAGGGAATATGCAAAGGTCAGAATATGAAACACTTCCATGTGTTCCAATCCCTTTGAGAGCACGGATAGTTTCCTCCATTTGAAGGACCTTCTTCCTGATATCACTGGTGTCTGGATCTCCTTTGAGATGGGTGTTTTCAGGGTCTTTGTTGGTTGTATCCAACTGAGGTTCTGGAATTGTTTTTTCTAAACCTTGAACTCCTCCTTGTGTAGAGGTTTCTGTATGTGTAGGCATCTTCGTACCCTGAGCAGATTGATGCAATCTTTCAGTAGAACAGCTAAATCCGTAATTTGTTTACTCAATCTGTCAAATTCTTCTCGGGAAAAAGTATTAGACTGGTCAAAAGAAGACATGATTGGTTGTAGGCTCGTGGCCATTTTTGATTTTGAGCGGGTAACCGGCCCAATTGCTTCCCTACAAAAGACTTATATAGTTTAGTCTTAGGGATAATGTAAATGTTATCATGATGTGCCCATTTTAGGAATATGGTCCTGCAAAAACGGTTGTTAATTGATAATATGTCATGTATGCACATATATTCTTCATATTTTCCATTACATATAGATGATCATGGAATAAAATTACAAGTAAATGCTTTTACAAGTAATTGAAAATGGAAAGCATGAAGAGCTTTCCTCCGCGTTTGGTTTATCAGAGGTTGACCTATCTTAGGGTTACTCTCGCGGCTTTTTGGCATGAAGGTTCCTAGATCATCGCAATCTACTTGACGGAAAGTTAATCCGGTCTTTCAGCTGGAGTGAATCTGGGTGGTGCCTTTCCTGAGCCTCGTTGGAATTAGTCTTCCTACGAGTCCAAAGAATCAAACAAGCAGGATAGCCTCTGGTGGAGGAACCACACAACATACATTCACATACAACGTGTCTCACAGTTTATGCAAAATGATGACATGTACGAAGCACTAATATCACAGATAGATATTTAACAGTGTAGTAAGTAAAATGCATTCATACACATTCATCATAAATGTAAATGCAACATTCACACATAAGCATATAATAGTTTTGAAAAGCTTGTAATAGCTGCTTAAGCCCTCTTACTGGAGTCCCCAGTAAAGTCGCCACCTGTCGACGTCGGGATTTTTAGATGTCCCTTTTCGTTACTTGTTCTTTGGTGTTCTCATGTTAATGTGAGATTTGTTTGAAAAAACAAGTGAAAAATGTCCGACATGTGCAATGTCGACGATTTGACTTTAAGAGTTGCTAGTTGGTGTTTTTAATGGTTGCGAAGAACAAAGCAATCAAAAGGTTTGCACATTGACCTAGTGATGTGACATCGCTAAACGGGTGCGTGAAACCAGAGATTCATTTGGGTTTGGGGGCTTGATTATGCGGAGGGAAGGTGTTAGGCACCCCCGACATCCGTGTTGCCACGGTGACCGCCACTTTTCAAAGAAACTGTTATATGAATGTGTGTGTGTGTGTGTGGATCAATGTGTAATTATTTGAAAGTAGCGAGGCGTCGTTCACACCTATATACAAAGGGTTTGAATTTATAGAAAAATTCAGTTTTAAGCAAGATATAGCAATGAAGTTTTGTAAAAGATGTTTTTCAAACCCTGTGCTCAATAGGAATTGAGACCTTTTCATACTTCCATTTTATTATTAAAATGTTCGGCTTGTTTGCTTTTATTTTTGAGATGCGAGGCATCTTTGAGAAAATAATATACAGCAGTGCCGAACTCCTCATGGGCATGATAGCCATCCAAGGAAATTCGTACACTGTAAATAATGTACAAGCTGCTTACAGCTGAAAAAGTCCATCATGGGAACCGAATCTAGATTCAGTAAACTAGATCTGTGATCACATGATTCCTAGGCTCACATGATACTGCAGTTTATATAGAAAGCAGTAAGCAGTTATATATATATATATAACCTATAAATATATATATATATATATACAGACATGATCAACCACCACGAAGTAACTTCATGGGGGATCGAAAATGTAAATATATAAAAGCGGTGTATATATATATATATATATATATATATATATATATATATATATATATATATATATATATATATATATATATATATATATATATATACATGATCAACCACCACGAAAGCGACTCCATGGGGATTAAAAAAGTAAATAAAAGCGAAGAATGCGATCAATCGCCACGAAGTAAACTCTACGCGGGACTAAATGTAAATAAAGTAGTAAAAGGCCTCGAAGTAAACTCTAGGCCTAACATAAATGTAAATATATATATATACATATATTTATAAAAGCAGTAAACGCACCGGATAGAAAATCCAGGCTCATCGGATATGTCCAACAACAATTATATATATATATAAGCAATAAACGCTCCGGATGTAAAATTCAGGCTCATCAGATATGTCTGACAACAATTATATATATATAAGCAAATAAATGCTCCAGACATAAGTCTAGGCTCAATCGAGGCATAACTCGATAATGTTAGTTCATATATAAATATATACATATATAGGTATATATATACAAACAGAAATAAAAACCACGGACCGAAGTCCGGGCATACGCACACAACACAACTCTCAATGTGTGGAATAGTGTGTTCAAAGATGAAGAGAAAGGCTTTATAGAGTGTGAGAAGGCTTACGTTAAAGTACGCCAATGAGACTTCTATGACTCTATATGAATAAACACTTTCCTCTCCGCCAAAGTAAAAGGTATAGCTATATGTGAGCTAACAGGTGTTTAAAAAGAGAAAGCACTCAATATGGGTGTGTACAAAGCAAATTAGACAGGGCTTCCTCGCCTTTTTCTATTTTTAAAATGGCTACCCCAAGCCCTCTATTTATAGGGGAGCCGCAGTACTGCTCGGCGCTACCATGCAGATGCACTCATGGCTACACCGATGCTCCGTGTTCTGCAGTGTCTCGTCTGTCTCAAGACGTGCACTCGTGCACTATAATGTCCGCTCGAACTTGCAGAACTTCAATCCGAGCATCCAAACGAGGTATATAAGACCTTCTTCGGACCGCTTGTGTCGAAAGTTACGCAATGACATGGATTAGTGGTTGTACGAAGTCAAGAAGAGGGGACCATACCCATGGTCTTCAAGCTTCAAATTCTATCCGGTGTGCTGCCACGCGTAATAGTCACTCGGGATTGGAACTCCTTGGTTCTTGTAGGACATTGTTGTATGTATGTATGTATGAAGTGTTGAGATGACATGCAGGTGTTGAGGTAGCAAGATGACGTATGACTCCTCACCAGGGTTATCGCCAGTTTGAGTTGAAAGCAGACGTTGCTCAAGGTTACATCTGAGATTGGACTGCTGCAAGTGTTGAATGCCGTAAGGTCATCTGTGAGAATGCATGTCTGCCAGGTGTTAGCTCCAGGTCTGAGGTATGAGTGCCTCGGCGGGAGGTCTGATTGAAGCTAATCGCATGCACTTAAAACAAGCATTTTCAAAGTTATCGCCGGAACTGCAACAGTATTCCTTGGTGTTATCGCCAAGGACGAAACTTGGGGTTATCTCCGAAGTTGGAAATGATGTTCCCGGTGTGTGTTCTGGGGTTGAGATTGATACTCCCGGTGTGTGGTCTGGGGTTGAAACTGAACTTCTGGTAGTATCCGGAATGGATATGAGTTGTCTTCCAAGGTTAAGTCCGAAAGATGAATCTGCCCTCCTGCAATGTCAGTAATAGGTGTGCAGAAAATTTTGAGTGTCTACACTTACAATGTCCTATTAAGATACTGCGTAGCCTTACGACCCTCTTCCTCCATAATTCAGGTCATTGTTCGGCGATCTAAAATGTACGATGGCAGCGCCTCGAACTAAATCGGATAACACATGACCCGATCTTGAGCTCGATTGATCAAGGTGTTGAATACGTTATTCATCTCTTCCATCTTCATCCTCTTTGATTGTGCATCTCTCTCTGCTATTCCGGCTTGTTGATAAGCTTCCTCGTATGCGTCTTCAGCTCTTGCCCTCTTCGTAGCTTCTTCTTTCAACTTGTTCTTCAACTCTGTAATCTCTGCTATCATTCGTTCGTTCTCTCCTTCAGTGTGAACTAGCTTCTCTTCAATGTTATTCAGACGTTTATCTCGATCCTGGATCTCGTTGTCCTTCTGCGCCATCGAGGTCTGCTGTTCAGCTACTATCTCTTGAAACTCCTCAACGGTATCCTAAAGTTCCACATTACGGTCATACACGTCATCATACATACTGGCGGCGATTGAGTTAAGTGGAAGCTCTTCTTCCTCATCATCCTCATCCTCATTCGATTGTGGTAGCTTAACGGGGTCCTCCTCATCCATCTCTATTTCATCATCATCATCAGGTAACCTCTCCTGCTCAACCACTGTGACCAACGGAGTTGCTTCTCGTGGCAATAGTTGTTCATACACTACCTGAATATCTCGAGGCTCCTCCTCTCTAGGCATCTAGGATCTTTCCTCCCTAGCCTGACTGGATCCTCCTACATTAGCCATCCTGTCAACTAAATTTTATGTTTTAATTACTAATCATTACTACTCGACACTCACGAGCACATAAGTTGTAATCACATAAACACATAAGTGTTTTATTACTTCTTCTTTAAAACTCGATAAGAGTTTATCACCACTATCTTTTCAAAGGTTACTTCATAAGGTTTTTCCCCACCTAAGGTTAATAACCTATGGCTTTGATACCAACTTGTGACACCCCCAAATCTAGGTACTTTATTCCCTCAAGATTTGGTGTTCACTATCCATACATTCATACTATCTACCCAAATAAAATATTATTTAAATCATAAATCCTCCCTTTAAATAGGGTTACATCATTAAATCCAAAAATATCCCAGGTTGTCTAACCTTAAACATCATAGAAGTGCAGAAATAAATTATTACATCACATTATTAAATAAAAGTCTATCATTATAACAATAAAATAAAATTACAAGTCTTCATCACTTGTACATTTTTCCCTTTCCTTTGCTAGTTGTAGGTTCTGCAATGAGTGTATATATATGCAAGAGTGAGCAAAACAATTGCTCACTAGATATAGCAATGAATCAACATGATAATAACAACTGCCAATGAATAGGCTCATCAAAACTGAATAGTATTCTATCAATGATAACCAAAGACTGGAATCAAAATATGGAATATATATCTGAGGGTCATGAGATCACGAACTATGTCCACAATTGTAAGTAATCTTTCAACTTCAACTTTAACAGTCATAATACTATAAGGACTCCTCATACTTAGGGGGATCAGCCCTTCGTATAATGTATTATGCACAAACATTTTAACATTACACGTAAGTTATCCCCTATAATAGGGTTGTTCATCTCAGCATTTAGAATACGAGTCCGCACCAAAGTAAGTTTGGTTTGGATAAGTTTTAAGGTAATTTAGAGTTTACGAACATCAACTAAGGATTAGTTGAATAAAACTATAATAACATTATGCTATGGAATAATTCATAAGTGAATCAACATTGTATACTAAGGTCATGCTTTAGGAATAATCTAAGAGCATAAGTATTGAATAATGTAACATACCTTGCTTGAACAATGTTAAGCTAAGGTTAAAACCTTATTTAGAGTTGAATCTTAAACATGCATAACAAATAATAAGTTGAATGATAAAACTTGTTCAACATTAGTGTGTTAGAATGTAGAAATTTGCATGCTAATTAACAAGTTAAAAATTGGCTCAAAATCAAGAGATAAGGTTTAGGAGCTTGCACGATATAATTAGGGTTAAAAAACTTGCACAAAGAAAGCTTAGAGTTAGGAAAACTTGCTCAAAGATAGTTTAGATACTTGCACAATTATAATAGTACAGTTAGAGAACTTGCCTCGTGCGTAGGTTAAACAATCACTACTCACGTTCACCACAAGTCCTACACATACCATATGTATTGACAATACACATTAGCTCCACTAACATTACCTTCATGAGTTGCTTTCTTACTTTTAGTATAGCTACTAACTAAGTTTAAGTTTAAACAACATCACATCTTTTCATGAACATTACTTTTTAGCTTTATTACAATTACTTAAGTGATCATGTCATTGCATCACATACACATTAACAACTTGATACAAGATATTACATGTCCAACATGTTATCATTAGGTTATACTAATACACAAAGGATTGCACTTGCATTCGCGCATCCCGACGCCCTCCGATTGGCTCCAAATACACAATAGTCCTAAAGATGGCCATTTTGACCCTTCATAAAATTTCAAATTGAAAACCTTAAAGATTAAAAGTTATAGGCCTATTCGTCCTCGTTCTGAATCATCTTGAATCACCTCAATCGAAGTTCGTATGAAAAAGTTATGGTTATTTTACTACTGGAGGTCAAAACTGTTCGACCCATACTACTATTCCGGCGCTAGGGCGCGAGAACTAAGTCAGGCAGTGGCATTGCAGCATGAAATTGGCATTGTGGCGCTGATTTGGCACCTTAGCGGTGCGGAGTTCTGGTCATGGCTCGATTTTTGGCAATCGGGCGCAAAACATACTGTAAACCGCTTTTACGAAGAACATAACACAACAATTCTTAACGGTTTAATGGCTTCTAGCAGCTAATTTAGCATATATAATTTATGTAAATCATTAACAAGCATACATATACTAATTTAGCACAACTTAAACAATAATTTTAGAGAAATTAAATCCTTGAAATACTATTTTAAAATAAAACTCCATTGTTGACGTTGTTTTACAAGGTTTAACACAGTAAACCACAATTATCCAACGAATTCATTCCTTTGAACTACGTTCTCATTAAGCTCTTACCCAATTAACATACATAAGATTCAATTTCACAATTAGCATACAATCACATACTAATTTTGTTATCCTACAAAACATGTTCATGTACATGTAATCACCAAAACCATTTTCTTATTTTTTTGAACGTATACATATAAACTACATATCATATATATATGCTAGTTATTACCAAAACACATGATTCCATAATCAATTAGTAAAACATATGGATTACAAACACTTTTTGTAAAGAATTTTTATACTACAGTCAAATTTAGAAACACAGATAATCAAATTCACAGTAAATTTGAAGTAAAACATATATAGTAAAGACATACCTTCAATTTGCTCAGACAATCTTTGTTAAACAACATAGACGACTATTTGAAAGTCTCAGGAAGTCTCTCTTGCTTTTCTCTCAGACTCTCTCAAAACTCTCTGAATTTTTCTTTTTCTTTCTTAGGCTTAAGTTTAGACAAATACATAAACTAAAAAAAAAAATCCCATCGATAATCTATGCGTACTCTAAAAACCGATAAGCCAACGTAAAATAAAAAGAAACATAATGGTCATTATAAACCTAATAAATACTATCAGTTACCAATATAACGTATAAATATATTTTATTTATTTATTTTATTTTATTAATAATTCAAAGTTTAAAAATCCAAAAGTCATAAGGCTCTGTTTGGCAAAACTCTTTAAAAATTAAAGACTTAATATATTTAAGCCTTGTTTGACAAAACTAAATTAAACTCCTTTAATTTATTTTAATAACTCCTTTATAATATAGTTATTTATAACACTTTATTTAATTAAGTTTTCATACTTAATTTAATTAATTCTAATAACAATTTATTGAATAAATCATTTAATCATTATAAACTCTCTAACTTAATTATTAAATTAAATTAGAATATTATCTCATAACAATTAATTTTCTTAGCTCCTTAATTATTTACTTAACAAATAATTAACCAAACAAGTCAAATCAAATTAAATATTTATTCAACAATAACCACATCCATTAAATATTTATATAACCCAATAAATATTTAAAAATTATCATTAAAATTCTGGATTGTTATAGGAAATTCAGTCGTATATATACGCGACGAAGATAAGATCCGTCAAAAATTTTGTCGGATTTCTCTCATCTTCGACGAACTTATCAGCGACGGAATTTTGTCGAAAATAAGCTATTTACGACTGAATAAATAAGACGAAACTTTTCGTCGAGTATAATATTTCTTATTTTCGACGGATCTATTCCCTCGCAAATATGTTATTTTTGACTGAATATTAAAATAAACCAGTATTTATTTAAAATGGCTAATTATTAATTCCGACAAAATTTGCATCGGAGATAACCTATTTCGATGGATATATTCCCTCGGAATTAAATTATTTTCGACTGAAAATTAAAATATAACAGTATTTAGTAAAAATTGGGTGATTATTAAATCCGACAGAATATCCGTCGGAAATACCTTGTTCTGTCGGAAATAACTGTATTATTTTAAATACAGATTTGAAAAGTTCAGTTTCCAGGTGTTTAAACCCATTTATGTACCTGTAACCTGTCACAACCCAATACATAGTAATATAAACCTGTATCTCACATTCAAATATTCAACGTAACGCTAAAACGTAATATCCAACTCATTATCATTCACATACATTCACATTCACATTCAAATATCCACCAAAATGTAATCTTCAACTTATTATCATCAACACTAGTGAGCTAACCAATTACAAATATAAGCTAATGTTCCATAAATGATAAACAATATAATTTACAATACTTATATCTGTATTTAATTAGACACTACTGATATATACAAATGTTCTACAATAACATGAATACAAATGAACTATAAACTAATAAAAGTATCATCATCGGACGAAGGTGAACGACGTTGCTCTGGTGTATGGAAATCGCGTAAATGCGCTCTCATCGTCATCGCCATCGCTCGCTTATCGCCATCCTGTTGATAGAATCAAAAATATAAATCATTAGTCCATATATATATATATATATATATATATATATATATATATATGTGTGTGTGTGTGTGTGTGTGTGTGTGTGTGTGTGTGTGTGTGAATTAACAAGCTAGCCTTAATTAAAAAAAACATAAACTATAATAATATCTGAGTAGGCGGGGGCGGACGAAAAGCCTCCTCCAAGAGGGTAATCACCATCCGGAGCATCTCGACGCTCCAAGCGTCGAACTGCTCCCGTGGTAATCCAGTACTGTGAGATCCTGAATTTTATGAAATGAAAGTATTCAATTTTCTTATAATTATTATTTTATTTAGTAAATGGTTAAGTTGAGAAATGGTTAAAGTTAAGGGTGATATTTGAAAATTTTACAAAGTAAGCAAGTTGTTATTCTTTGTGTCGGGGAATATTCGATTGGTCGGGGAATATTCATTTTCACAGAGAATATTCCTTCGATGACATAATCATTGGTGGACACCCCAACGGAAGTATTGTCATATTTAGAAAACGATAGATTTATCTTTTATTAAAACTAACGGTGAAAGTGTTACCGTTAAAATTGTTGAACTACCCGGTAGTAAAAGTACAGTAATACGTGTGGTTGCATAGTAGCACACGGTATTGATTATTGATGCTTACGTAAGAAGTCACTCAATTATACTCAATTATTGCTACAGTAATTGATGCATCATATCTCTCATATTATTGATTCAATTATTGTCACAGTATCATCTGCATAATATGTTATATTATTAAATCAATAATTGAGACGGCATAGTTATTCATATTATTATTTGCAATATTGACAATGTCTAGAAGTTACATCGAGGAGAGGTTTGGTCACCTAATTGCGGCAATAATAAGAGAAATCTTATCGGAAAGCCCCTCTTTCCTGGGAACGACCTGGTTGTTAAATATTGTGAATTATAATATTAACGATAAATAAGTTCGTGTTGATTAAAGATGAAATTGATAGTTCCATTGTGTTGGAATTATTACTGTTAGTGAAAATCGATATTTATTTCGATAATAATTGATGTCTGGAAGTTATATTGACCAATCAGGTAATTAATCGGATAAATGAACAATTAATTGCTATTATCACATGATTATAACTATTTGTTCACATGTGTGTACTATTGATTCACATTCTTGTACTATTAGGGGAGTTGGTGCAAGATTGATAATACTTGTATGACTAAGTTAAAAATAGAGGTATAGATGGAGGTACTATACTGTAATTCATATTTTCACATGTCTAGAACTATTGATTCACATGATTTATTATTGATTCACATGATTTACTATTAGGGGAGGTGGTGCAAGTTTGATAATACTTGCATGACTAAATTAAAAATGAAGGAAAAGATGAATGTATTATACCGTAATATTTTGAGCCCCAAAATGTGCAATTATCGAAACTATATTTTTCTATAAATAGAAGCTCATTCCTTCATTATTTTTCACCAATTCACTAAGTCTCACAAGAGCAATTTTTATAGAGAAATTATAGAGAGAGAAGCTATAGAGAGAAAGAAGAAGCGTAAGTCCGCTACTTCACTATTCCATAAGAATCTTCTTTTTGAGGTAAGGGATATTATTATTATAGTAAGGGGTATTATTCTTTCGTATTCATGAAGAGAGTTATTTTCTTTCAATACTCGTAAGGGTTGTTATTCCATTCTTTATTATTATGTTGGAATAACTTTGTCATGGCAATACCGCGTATATATGGTGAAATTCTTACATTATTCCATTCTTTATTATTCATTGGAATAACACATGCATCATGATCTATCGCATGCACAGTGAATTCTATTGTTATTCCATTCTTTATTATTACATTGGAATATCACATGCATCTTGATTACGCATGACTGGTTCCATTCTTTATTATTCTGTTGGAATAACCTGTTTGTGTGGTCTATCGTATGCCTGGTGAATTCAATTGTTATTCCATTCTTTATTATTATGTTAGAATATCCTGTCTGTGCGGATTACACATGACCTGGTTCAATTCTTTATTATTCTGTTGGGAATAACCTGTCTGTGCGGTCTATCGCATGCATAGTGAATAATCCCTTGTATTCATTCCTTATTGAATTGTGGAAATGATCTATCTACGTGGATTACCGCATGGCGGGCGAAAATCCATTTGCAGTTTTGTAATTTTTCTGACTCTCAAAAATTCTGAAAATATTTGAAATGATATATTGTTGAGTTTTCTAGATTGTGTCCAAAAATGGCGATTTTTGGATGTATAGATTAGGAGTTATGAATTTTATGGGAAAAGACTATTTTAAAAGTAAACCCTTATAATTCATTGTGGTTAACTCCAAAATTGGTAAAATTTTTATTGGGAGTACATGTATATAACAGGAGTATACCCTGTAAATTTCGGAATTTTTGGACAAAAGTACAATTTATGATAAATGTCTAAATATTCGGCAGTTTTGGCCATATGAAAAATAGTAAATGAATTTTTAAAATTCCGAGAAAAATATATGTTCAATGGGACTATATTCTGCTAAATCCCAGAAAAAAATTATTTTTGGAATTGAGTTGGTATTTTTCATGAAAATGAACTAGTTATGAGTAAATGAATTAAATATGTTATGTGAAGTAACAAAATTGGAAAATAGGATTTTATGGCTTGGGAATCCTATATAGGGTATATCTGATTTTGATGAGGATTTGATCATTGGTGATGAAATCTTATGAGTATGGCATTTTTGAATGATTAAATACATTATTTGGTAAAGTGTAAACATTTGAAATAAATTGTTTATAAGTTTAAGAAGTGATTAAAATATTGTTATAATATTAATAATATTAGATTATGAGTTTATTAAGTGATTGATAATATTTGGATAAATTTAAAGTCTTTAATATTTATCCTTGTTTTCGTTTGATTAATGCTTATATCATTGTCATCATCCTCATGATTATATTGTGGTGAAAGTCATCTTTGGCTTACGTGCAAAGATAGACTGTTGATTATTGATTTTATAATTGTATATATTTGGCTTACGTGCAAAGATGGACTGTTGATTATTTGTTTTACAGTTGTATATCTTTGGCTTACGTGCAAGGATGGACTGTTGGTTATTGGTTTTACAATTGTATATCTTTGGCTTACATGTAAAGATGAACTATTGATTGATGAGTATCTTTGGCTTATATGCATAGATGAACTGTTTATTGGTATGATTATGATCAGGGATTATTCGGTATAATCATGACCCGTAATGTTATAGATAATGTGGTAAAAGTCATCATTGGCCTATAGTGCATTGATGGACAGTTATTGGTATGATTATAACTAGGGATTATTCAGTATAATTATGACCATTGATGATTACATGAATATCCTTGGCTGTAGTGCAGGGATGATTCGATGATGTGGATTATACACTTTTAATTCGTAAAAGATAGTAGATATCATGCTCTACTTGACTCTTCTAAAATACAGTTGTATGTCTTTGGCCTGTAGTGCAAAGATGAATTGTTAATGAATATCTTTGGCTTTAGTGCAAAGATGAATTTATTAGTATGATTATGAGCAGGAATTTTGATTTGGTATAACCATGATTTTTGATGTTTCAGGTGAAGATAGGTGATGAAAATTATCTTCGTCCTGGGTGCGAAGAGGAAGTTTGGATATTCATGTATGAATTAGATTTACCTAGTATCTCCACTCTACAGGATATGGGTAAGGTTTCTATCCCGTTATTGGATTCATCTCATCACTAGTGCAAAAACATTGAGTACGTTACATGAGTTTTAAGAAACTTTCGGCAGCACCTCCCCATGGTCTCCAAGCACACGAAATAGACTAAGATAACTTAATCTAAGTATGCACTCAGAGAACATATAGAGATAACAATCGAAAAATCCTCAAAATAACAAAAATGTACCATTTCGTATTTGCACCGACCTAAGTGAGAGACATAACATTCAATAAATGGGTCCCAATGGGGGATCGCTTACACATCACCCTACTGAGTGAATGTCAAACGAGTTTCTAAATGTATTGAATATTAAAGGGAGAGTATTATTGAGTTTATTGAAAATTATGGCAAACTAAGCAGATGCTACTTAGTTTATTTTGCCAATGATGATAAACTAAGTAAGTGGTACTTAGTTTATGAGAATTGTTATTTGGAATCTATAGAGACTACTTGAGTCGGCAACCGGGGAAAAAAAGGGGTCGTAGTTCCTGTTTGTGTCCTATACTCGAATAATAAAGTTAATTCAATTACAGGAAACATTCTTCACTGTTCCATCATAAAAGATGATAACATCTCGAAGGAGTTCCATTAAGATATTGAACAAAGATTCAGGTTAAGCAACCCTCTAGATGAACGAACGATCACTTCTCTGCTAGGAATGAATCATCTCATCTATGGATTGGACCCATATGGGGAGATGATTCATTCCTAGCAGAGAAGTGATCGTTCGCTCATCTAGAGGGTTGCTTAACCTAGAACTTTATTCAACAACTTAATGGCACTCATTCCGGATGTTGCCATCTGTTATGATGGAACAGTGAGGAATTTCTGTTGTAATTCAATTAACTTTATTATTCGAGTATTATAGGACAAAAACAGAAACTATGACCCCTTTTTTTTTAATTGTTGTCGAGGAACTGGTTGGAGTACTATTAGTTGCAACTGCTATGTCGAAACCTGTATACAAGAAAGAGTACATATATGTAGGGAGAGTATTAATTAATGCATTTATTGAAAATTGTGGCAAACTAAGCAAATGCTATACTTAGTTTATTTTGCCAATGATAAACTATGTAAGTGGTACTTAGTTTATGAGAATTGTTATTTGGAATCTATAGAGACTACTGTTTGACATTCACTCCTAGCTACTTAGTTTATTTTGCCAATGATAAACTAAGTAAGTGGTACTTAGTTTATAAGAATTGTTATTTGGAATTTATAGAGACTATTGTTTGACATTCACTCCTACTTAGTTTATTATTATATTTTCTTTTAATATAATTTATAGTATATTTTATTAAAGTATATAATTGGTTTATTTATTTATTAAATTAAATTAAATCATTTTATTTTATTTTATTTATTTTATTAAATCAATTAAATTTATTATTACTTTTTATTTTATTTTGTATTATATTATATAAGTTCTAATTTAATTTAATTACGTAATTATTTTAATTTAATTTAATTTACTATGTTATTTTATTTTATCTTGTATTATATTATATAATTTTTAAATCTTTTTATTAAATTAATTAAATTTAATCTAATTTAAATTATTTTAATTAAATTAAATTAATTTAATTAAATTAAATTAATTTAAATTAAATTAAATTTATTTTATTTTATTATTTTTATTTTATTTTATTTTTTATTAAATTGTATTATATTATATTTTTAAAAATATTTTTTTATTAAATTTAATTTATTTATTAAATTAATTCAAATTTGTTTTATTTTATTCAAATTAATTTAATTTATTATTGTATTTATTTTACTTTATTTTGTATTATATTATATTATCTAATTTTTAAAATTTATTTTATTCAATAAATTAAATTAAATTTATTTTATTTTATTTTAGTAGTAAGAAACTAAGTAAATGCTACTTAGTTTATATTTTAATATTGGAAAACTAATTACGAATGAATAATTCTGACTGAATTTTTGTAAGAAATTCTGTCAGAAATAGAAAATATATCAAAATTAAAAATAGAGCATTTCCAAATATATAATGCAGAATACATAAAGAATGCAAACAATATATACTGCAGAATTATCCATTCTCAATCAAAATGAATTACACTTTCCAAATATATACCAATTTTCAGTCCCAAATTTCAGCCTCAAATCCAATTTTTAGTCAAATATATAACAAATTTTTAGCCCTACCAATTTTCAGCCTTAAATGCAATTGACAAAGACGAATTAATGCAAACACAGTAACCAATTAAGGAATTTAAACATTACTATTCCAATTTCAATTTACAATAACAAACTAAACCAATACCAAATTAAAAATTAAACTCTACCAATTTTCAGCCTCAATCAATATATACATAGAATATAAAAATTATTCAATCTATTGATTGTGTACATCATCATCAAATTGAAATAATATTGGAACTCATACCTTCTTTTAGAGCTAATAAACTGTCGTAATCAGAGGAAGAAATCTGTCAGTGCTGGCCGGCGTGTGGAATTTTGTGGCGCTTTCCTCGGTGGTGGTGGGTTGGTGGCGGGATGTGGGTGGTTGGTTAGTGGTGGGGCAGGGGCGAGAGGAAGAGAGAGGACTGAGATGGTGGTACCGGTGGTTAATGGTCGGTGGCTGGAGGTGGTTAGTCGGCGGCTGGAGGTTGTGGTGGGTGGCAGGTGGGCGCCAGATATAAGATTGTGAGAGGAGAGAGTGAGTTGAGGCTGAGAGATCGACTGAGATGAGAGAGATAGGAAATGATGAGATTAATAAGAGGAGATATGAGAGGCGCCTGAATAAGAAGACGAATCATTTAGGTTTTATAAGATATTTCTTACGGAATGTTTGTCTGAAATACGTCCCTCGAAAATAGGTTATTCTCGACGAAACATCCCTTGGAAATAACGTATTTTCGTCGAACTTAATGTTCGCGCTGGCGGGAAACTTGGTGCCAGACGAGGCCTTAATTCCGACGAATTTCCCTCAGAAATAAACTATATCTGATAGAATTATGTTCAATGTATTATTTCGTTAAAAATACCTTATTTTCGATTAACTATAGTCCGTCGAACCTAATTCCATCGAAATTAGTTGGTTTTCTTATAGTGCTAAAGATGGTGAACAGAACATGTTCGTCTTAAAGATGGCGAACATGATTGTTCGGAGGTCTGTTCATCCTAAAAATGGTGAATCGAATTTGTTCGTCGTAAAGATGGCGAATAGGATTGTTCGGAGGTTCGGTGGTCTGTTCATCCAAAAGATGGTGAACAGAACTTGTTCGTCCTGAAGATGGCGAACAAGATTGTTCGGAGGTTCGGTTGGATCTGTTCATCCTAAAGATGGTGAACAGAACCTGTTCATCCTAAAGATGGTGAATAGGACGTGTTCATCCTAAAGATGGCGAACATGTTGTTATGTGGTGGTATGTTCATCCTAAAGATGGTGAATAGAGTCTGTTTGTCCTAAAGATGGGAAATAGAATTGTTGAAGATCTGTTTAACCCTTTGATAGTGAACAGTAATATTTTGCTTTATTATTTGATTTTATTTGAAGTGTTGAGTTCAGATTATTTGATTATTGTTTGTTGAAGTAAATGTATGGGATAAAATATAAGAGGAGTAAAAAGGTGCAAAATTGTATTTCATTAAAATGTAAGTAAGCGGTTACAATGTTGTATTTTTACAAGTTAGGAGCTATAGTTGAGGAGGGTCATCTTCAGCATTATCCTCGTCTTCGTTTTCAGAAGAGTCGGGGAGTAATGGGTTCAGTGCGGCTGCGGTAAGTCTGCTCTTTCCTTTGCTTCAAGCTGCTTCACAGCCTTCAACATACATCTGAACTATTTCATTGGTTAGTTCGGGAAATTTTGGTATTCGTTTTGGATTTCGTTGCGGAGTTCTTCGGTTAGTGGGGGGCCAAGAGCTTTGAGTTCACAAAGTTCTTTTTCAACTTTTCTCCGAAGTGCGAGATGTCTTTGTTCTGAAATCTTTGTGTCGTTGATTTTGCATGTAAGGCTTTGGTTCTTCTGCATCACCATTTAATTTTCCATTTATAGCTATTGGTTCCGTTCGGAGGTGGTTTGTTAAAGTTTTTCGGCTGTTGTCAGTTGTTCTTTGAGTTTAGCGATGTCTCTTTTAAGACCTTCAGTGTAGAACAGGGCATCACCGTGCAGACTCCTTTCCTTCGCCAGGGCAGATTTCAGGATGGCGTTTTCTCTTTGGGTGGCTTTTTCTTCAGCTTCAATTTCCTTGTATCTTTGGTTAAGCCGCCCGAAGATTCCATTAGCCTGCAGATGTTTGGATTTTAGTGTGACGCCCCCAAAATAGGTATACATCACCCATCTTGAGTCGCCAAATATATGGTACAAAATACAAATACAAACTAATAATACAGCTGTCGTGTAAAATACGAGAAAACATATGTTGTGAGTTTTAATACAAATATTGTCTTCTAGACAATATCCACTATCAGAATAAGTCCTCATTACAATTATTATCACACTATTTCATAGAATAGTGAGGACTACTAATGCTATCATCCGGACCATCACTCCGTTCCCCGACTAGTCCCTCACTTTACGTTCTCATTTCAGAGAAACGGTGAAAGAAAGGGTGAGCTCAACTAGCCCAGTAAGAAATATTATGACTAAGATAATGCAGGATAAATTATCATTAGCCTTCAACAATGTTAAACTGATAAAATATAATAGACAACAAGTTTAATTGCAGCGGAATAAGCAATCCATTAAAAGAGTCAAGTAGAAAATAAAATCTACTATCTTTTATGATTTAAAAAGGTTTTTTATCACTTTTTTTGCTGAGACTCAGCTTAATAAATAATCCACATCATCCCTGCACTATGGCCAAGGATATTCATTAGTATCACGACCACAAATTATTCATGCACTACAGGCCAAGGATATTCGTGTATTCATCAATAGTCATGATCATGCCAACAACTGTCCATCAATGCACTATGGGCCAATGAGGACTTTTACCACATCATTTTTAACATTACGGTCATGAGTATACCGAATAATCCCTGGTCATAATCATACCAAGTCCATCTATGCACTACAGGCCACAGATGACTTTCAATAAAATATAAACATGAGGATGATGACAATGATATAAGAATTCAATAAAATAAGTTCAAGAATTAATTTATCTAGGAACTAATAACGTCCAAATTGTCAACATGATACTTCTTTGTAGAGTAAAATTCAAGAATGCTCAGAAGAATATTTCCATGAAAAGATACTGGATGAAGCACAAATATCAAGGATATTCCACTAATTTCATGGAGTATAGAAGCCAAAGCTTTAATCAACTGAGTATAATAAAGAATGGAATAACAAAAGAAATAACCAGGCATGTGATAGACCGCATGCAAAGCAAAGTTATTCCAATGAGAATAATAAATAACGGAACCAGTCGGCGTAAAACATACATGACAGGATATTCCAAAGAATAATAAAAGGCGATTAGACGTAAAACGCGCATGCATGAGGATATTCCAATGTAATAATAAAAAGCGGAACCGTGTCCCGTAAAACGCATGCATATGATATTCCAATGAGTAATAATAAAGAGCGGAACCAGTCCGCAGTAAAGCGTGATGACATGGATATTCCAACTGAATAATAAAGAATGGAATAACTGAAGAATTTCACCAAGTATAGGGTAGCCCGCGTATATAATAAAGAATGGAATAACAGAAGAATTTCACCAAGTATAGGGTAGCCCGCGTATAGAAGTTATTCTAATGAGTAATAATAAAAAGAACTGAGTCAAAGTAAATTCAAGACCGGCGGGGATATTCCAATAGAATAATAAAGAATGGAATAATAGAAGAATTTCACCATGTATGCGGTACTTCGCATAAATAGGTTATTCCAACATAATAATAAAGAATGGAATAACAGAAGTTCTCTTCCTGAATAAGAAAGAAATAATACCCCTTACGAGTACAACAAATAATATCCCTTACCTTAGAAGAAAATTGGATACTGGAATAGTGAAGTAGCAGAATACTCTTCTTCTTTCTCTCTATAATTTCTCTCTCTAGAGTTTCAGTGAATTCGTAAGAAATAATGAAGGAATGAGCTTCTATTTATAGGAGAATGGATTGAATAGTAACTAATTCATGAACGGTCCAGATTGATTTACTTTTAAACGGACGGTCCAGATTAGTTTACTATTAAAGCAACGGTCCATACTGATTCACTATTAAAACTTTAAACCAGTGATCCATACTGATTCACTATTAAAACTTTAAACCAGCGATCCATATTGATTCACTATTAAAACTTCAACCAACGGTCTGAAAAATTAGCACATCTCCTCATGGAATAATATTGTACCAAAAAATAATTTGGACCGAAAAGAAATATATTGTTTGGGTGAATAGTAACTCGTGAATAGTAACTCATGAATAGTAACTCGTGAATAGTAACTCATAAATAGTAACTCGTGAATAGTACTCCGACACAAAAAGTGTCCCGAATACCCGATTGAACAATATAACCTCCAGACATCAATTATCATCGGAATAGATGTCGATTTCTACTAACACAAATAATCCCACACAATGGAACTATCAAATTCATCTTTAATCAACACGAACGTATTCATCATTAATATTATAACTCACAATATTTAACAACCAGGTTGTTCCCGGGAAAGAGGAGGCTTTCAATAAGGATTTCTCCTATTGGGCGCGCAATTAGGTGACCAAACCTTTCCTTGTGTAACTTCTAGACATTGTAAATATTGCAATTTAATAATATGAATAACTTTGTCGTCTCAATTATTGATTTAATAATATAACATATAATGCAGATGATACTGTGACAATAATCGAATCAATAATATGAGAGAATGATGCAAAGAATAATTGAGTATAAGCGAGTGATTTCTCACGTAAACATCAATAATCAATACCGTGTGCTACTATGCAACCATGCGTATTACTGTACTTTTACTACCGGGTAGTTCAACAGTTTTAATGATAACACTTCCGTCGTTATTTTTATAAAATATTTTTGTCGTTTTCTCAATCCGATAATAATTTCGTTGCGGGGTCCACCAATGATTGTGTCGTTGTACTAATATTCCCTGCTAAAACGAATATTCCCCGACCAATCAAATATTATATAACAACTTGCATACTTTGCAAAAATTTATAAATACTACCCACAATTATATAAATACTTTGTAAATCCACACCATAATATTCAAAAAAATATTTCGAGAAAATTAAATCTTTATTCGTAAAATTTGGGATTTTACATTTAGTATAGGGTATCAGAAAGCTATTCATAACTAAAAGTGGTTAATAAGAATCGACTTACCCGGGCTTGGTGGATCATGTTGACTCGAATGAGATCAGATGTGGAGTTGTTCCCGAAGCGGTGGTCATCAGTTTCGAGAACGAAGTGGTCGTACAGGTGTAGAGGGAATTCTTCATTGTTATCTGGCCAAAGTGTGGGAGAATGACCAGCTTCAGGCATGTGTGGTGCCGCTTCGGAGGTAGATGGTTGGTTAGGAGGAGGTGTTGGTTGTTCGAAGGGAGTTGGGATATGAGTTGTTGTTGTTGGTATTTTAGTTGACGGGGTCGGTTGGCTGTCTGAGGTGTGTTTTCTTTTTCTGATGAGGTTAGAGTTGGGTTCGGTTGTTTCCTCGGCTTCTTTGATCTCAATTGGAATGTTGGGAGTTTGGTTGGCTTCAGTAGGAGGTACTTTAAGTTCTTCGACTGTGAGAGGGGTGATTTTGGCTCGTTTCTTTTTGGTTTATAGAATTTGGGCACGTTCAGTGATGGGCATGTCAAGAAGGCTTTCGTTAAGTGTAGGGACATGGATATGTTTGAGTTTCTTGGTGGCTCTTTTCTTCAGTCGAGGTTTTGTTGATTCTTCGATGGGGGTTGGTTCGGGTTCGGTGTTTTGAGGTTTAGTGATTTGGGGTTCAGTGTTTTGGGGTTCGGTGTTTTGGGGTGCGGCAGAAGTTTGAGTTGAGTTGGTAGAGAGGAATTCTTCGAGGTCTTTTTGGTCGCTTAAGGTGGGTTTGATGAGGGATACTGTGGAAGATGTAGAAGGGTTTTAGAGGATAGTTACTGAAAAAAGAAAGTAAAATTTATGCAAGTATTAAGTTCGGGACTTACATTTGTGATCGTACAACCATGTTTGTTTGCTCAAGTGGCCGAAGCTCCATTCCTTCAAAGGAAGTTTCTCGTGCAGCTTCACCATCTCTGTCACACGATTGTCTGTGATGTCGCCGAATTCCAGAGAAACGTGTTTGTGAGAAGTCCATTCTGGGATCCTGGAAATCTCAGGTCCTGTGATGAAGAACCAGTCCTTATGCCACCCTTTATTGCTTGAAGGGGTGTCCATCAGTGGGAGTTTATCAAACTTAGAGTTTGGTTTTAGGGCTTGTTTGCTTAACACTTTGAAACCTCATTCGTGAGAGTTTCCGATGGTGAATAAGGAGAAGAAGAAGTCAATTGAAGGAGGGACTCCTATCTCGTGACAGAAGGCGATGAAGGCAAGGATGTGGATGTAGGAGTTTGGCACTAGTTGGGCTAGTCCGATGCCCATGAACCCTAGAACAGTGATGATGAAGGCGTGGAGGGGTAGACGAACCCCTTTCTCCAGAAGGGTGAGGGGCATGACGGTCCAGCCGTCGGGGTGGTGATACATACAGTTGGTTGGAGTGGGGGTTCTCAAGTGATGGGTGTCTGGTACTTGATAGTGTTCTCGGATCACACGAATGTCAGGCTCTTTTAGTTGAGATGGGGTGTTGGCGTGGACGAACTGGTCTTCCTTGTGGTATTCAAGGGGGATTTTCTAGGAATCGATTACTAGAGGAGGGGGTTACGGAGATGGGGATGGTGTTTTTTGAGTTCTCGGAAGCCATTGATGCACTGTGAAAGTAGGAAGCTGAGAGGTAGGAGAGAGCAATATATTTTTGAAATTCAAATAAGCAGGTGAAATCGTATGAATTGGGGAAAATGGGTTTTTATAGTGTTGTCCTTTTAGTTATTTCTGAATATCGAGGGCGGCGAATTTAAGGGAGACGATGATGATGGATTTGAAGGGTTGGCGTCCGGTATTGGGCTTTTATGATGATTGGGCCTTATTTGGGCTTCTTTGCTGATGGGGAATTTTTTGTATACTCTTCCATCAAATATTCTATTTGATGGAAGACTGGGGGGAAATATTGGGCCATGATTACTTGGACCTTTGGAATGTAATGTAAGACCCCAACTTTTATGAATAAAAATGAATTTTATATAAATATCATTTTTGAATATTATGGATTGTGTTGGAAGAATTCATATCTTGATTTGATGTTTAAAGTAAATGATCATGATTATATGTAAAGTTCTTAAAAGAATATATGTACAAGGACTTAGTGATAGATCAAATTTGTTAGGTTGATCTTAGCTTTTAAGTGTTCATCATTCTATAAACAAATGTATAGATAAAGAGATCAAAAATGTTAGGTTGATCTATCGTGAAACGTATAGATAGGCTTCAACAGGAATCGTAGTCTATCAAGCTGATCAACAGATTGCAAAAGCCAAGGCAAGATCGTATAGCTTAGAAGATCGTAGTGTATTTGCCTTAAAGGATCTCTTCAGAAATCGTAGAGTGGTCCAGACGTTTGCCGAAGCTAACTCAGAGATCATAGCGTGCTCTAGGAAACGTTAAGTCTGCAAGATGAGCAAGTGATGATCGTCGTGTGAAAAGATCGTAGTGTGCAAATCAAGAGAAAGCACCAATATGACAAGACACTACGATGTGGATAGTAGAGTGTCATCTGCCTTGTGTCAGAAGCATCGAGCCCTAACTTTTGTTTGAAGACAAATTCCAACAAATGAGGAATAGGTTTTGAACGTTGAAGCACTCACCAGTCCCAACGGTATAAAAGATATCCTTAGTATTGATCAAAAGGAACGTATTCAAGAAGCTAAGAAAAGGACCATTGGGCAGAGAAAAATACCTTTTCGGGTGTTAGGTGAGAAAGCAGTCTGATGTGTCAGTGGGCCAAAGTGAAATTCAGAAGATGTGCAGAAAAGTCTCCATCAAAGTTCAGAAAGGTCAAACACATTTAATGCTTCTTCAAAAGGCTTCAACGGATAGATTTCAAGATCGCATATATACAGAACACAGATAGATGAGAAAAAAAATCAAGTATTAAAACAAAAACATGAAAGAACACTCAACGCTCAACTCTACGATCCGAGAAAGATAGAAAGCTTGCTCAGCTACTCAGTTCTTTCGAACAAGTGCTTAATAGCAACTGAGTAGCACCAATCACGATCTCAACAACAACCCATCAACTGAAGTGAGAATTTCCAAGTCTGAAGGACTTGAAGAGTTCTAAGTGAACTGTAAAGAACCAAGTCTGCTGGACTTGAAGAGTTCAAGAGTGAACTAAGAAGTGCCTAGACTGCTGGTCTAGAAGGAATCTGTGAGATTCAAGAAGTGTAACAGACATCCTTAGTGGATTCCCTACTCAAGGAGTGGAAGAGTGGATTAGGAGCTTTAAGTGCTCTGAATCACTTAAAATAGATGTGTCTTCTATAAGCGCTATAATCGCTATAAAGCATCATAAGCTTCTTTACTCTCATTAACTCAAGATATCTAAAGAAGGTTTACTATATACTCATTCCGCTGTGCATTAATCACAATCATTCTAAACCGTTTAAAAGAAAAGTTTTTGAATATCTATTCAACCCCCCCCTTCTAGATATCTATTGTGTCTCTGGGAACTAACAATTGGTATCAGAGCAGGTTCTATAATACAGCCTACAAAGCTTGAGTAGATCCAATGGTACACTTACCAAGCGAATCAAAGACTGGAGGTGGCAGAAAGCCACCTATGTGCAACAAAGATAAATTCGCTAATTGGAAGGTTAGGATGCAAGCTTACATGGATCCAATAGATGAAGATCTATTAGAAACTGTTCAAAATGAGCCCTACGTTCCTACAAAGCTTGCACCATCTATAGATGATCCAAACCGAGTACAGATCAAGGTCAAAGGAGAATGGACAGAGAACGAGAAGAGAGCTGTCCAGCTTGACAAAAAGGCCAAGAACATCCTATTTCAATCATTAGAAGATGATCTATTTGAAAATGTGGTCAACTGCAAAATAGCAAAGGAGGTTTGGTAAGCACTACTCATTATGCATGAAAGAACAGAAGAAGTCAGAGAAAACAAAAAATCTCTCCTGACTCAACAATATGAGATGTTTGCTCACGTTCAAGGAGAGAATGTCACTGCCACATACGAGAGATTCAATATTTTGCTCAACTCTCTACGAGCCTTTGGAAAGATCTATCCAAACAAAGATCTGATCATAAAGTTCATGAGAGCTTTACCAAGCAAGTGGGATGCCAAAACCACTACCATAAGAGAATCAAAGAATCTACATAAAATGACTGTTCAACAATTATATGGCAACCTCCTCACGTACGAACTGGAGCTGACACAACGAGCAGAAACGTTGTCTGAAGGAAGAAAGAAGGATAAAGGTGTTGCTCTCAAAGTAATCGAAAACACCTCCAAAGTCAACACTGAAGTTGATTCTGACTATGATGAAGATGATGATGAGGACTTTGCAATGCTGGTTAAAAGACTACGAAGATTCATGCGACAAGGCAAAACCAGCAAGCCAAAGAAAGTTAGCAACTCTAATGACCGAGGAGCAAATGAATGACCTATGCTACAACTGCAAGAAACCTGGTCACTTCATTGCCAACTGCAATAAACCTGTTAGAGAAGAACTCAAGAAGAAATCACATGCAAAGAAGGAATACAAAGGCAACAAAAGGCCAGTAAAGAAAGATAAAGACCTTCAGTAGTCGGAGGATGTGGAGTGACTCGATAATGACTCAACTCCGAGAACTGGAGACGATGAAGATCCTCAATCTGGCTAATCTACTGCACGATGGACAAAAATGTAAGGGACAAACAGAACTCCAACATACATGAAGTAAGTATCGATGAGGTATTTGACTTCAACTCTCCGATGTAGATATTGATGACCTTAGAAGCGCATTACACGGCATAACATCGATCTCGCATCAATACATGAAGTGGTTTAGAGTTCGTCTAAAGACTATTCACTTCTTCAAAAGGAGGAAAAAAAAGTTCAAGAGGGCTCGAAACGACCCCTTCTCAAGATTCTCTCTCCAAGTTTGAAGCTGAGAATAAGCTCTTGAGACAGGCAAATGAGCTCAGTGCACAAAGAGAGTCTAGTCTAACCTCTAAGATTGAGGATCTAGAAAAGACTGTCTCTATATAGCATAAATCCTCTTCATCCATGGACTCCTTAATATCTGACCAGAGAAGTGTCTCTGATAGAACAGGGTTAGGCTTTGGGGAATCTACCTCAGAGTCATGTTTGGAAAAAGCAAAGGAAACTAGCACTAGTAATGCTTCAGGTTTCAGTAGAGGCATTATATTTGTAAAATCCTCACAGAAGGATGAGCCTGTCAAACCCTGCCCAACTAATTCAATTCATATTCCCAAAAGTAAGGGATCTCATATTGGTCTAGGTTTCAGAAAAGAGAAGAGTAATCTAGCTACTACTCATCAACCTCGAAGGATCGTAGAGTCCAATAAAATCAACTCTACGAACCAACCAGGAAGATACAGTAGAAGTAAGATACACTCCTCACAAATAATGAAACAAGAGAACACATGGAAAAGGAAATATCAGCCTAGCAGGAGGATGACCAATAACCCACAAAAGTCTAAATGGAGGAAGAACTTTCACACACACACAAACATGCTTCATATCAAATGTTTTGTGTGCTACAGAGTTGGCCACAAGGCTGCAAAGTGTTATTATAATTCCATGCATGTGAGACCCAAAATTAAGCAGATTTGGGTCCCCAAGGGTACTAACATAGTAGGACCCATGCAACTATGGGTACCAAAATGAAGGTTTAATGTTACCTCAGGAAAAGAGCTCAACGAACTCAACCTGGTATCTAGATAGTGGATGTTCAAGACACATGACTGGGAACAAAGCCCTTCTATCTAACTACATAGAGAAGGAGGGTCCCTCGATCATCTTTGGAGATAATGGCTCTGGCAAGACAAGAGGCTATGGCTCAGCTGGAAATGGTATGGTATCCTTCAGCAAAGTGGCCTATGTGGAAGGACTACAACACAATCTTCTAAGCATTAGCCAACTCTGCGACAAGGGTCATCAAGTAACATTTCTCAACAATCAATGTCATATCAAGAGACACAAGACATCTCGCGAAGAAAGCTAACCAGAATAAGAGAAGGAAATGTCTACAGAATAAATCTTGGAAAACTGAGCTCAGACGAGACAATATGCTTTCTGGCTAAAGCATTTGAAGAAATGAGCTGGCTATGGCATCGAAGACTGTCTCATCTCAACTTCAAAAGCATGTCTAAATTAGCTTCAAAAGATCTAGTTGTAGGCCTACCCAAGTTCAACTTCATTAAACAAAGGTCGTGCAATGCCTGTCAACTTGGAAAATAGACCAGAAGCACTTTCAAAAGCAAAACTGTCAATTCAATTGACAAGCCTTTGCAGCTGCTACACATGGATCTTTTTGGGCTAATTCCAACTACGAGCCTTAGAGGAAAGAGATACTCTCTAGTCGTAGTCGATGACTTCACCAGATTTACATGGGTGTTCTTTTTAACCTCAAAAGATGAGACAAGTTCCCAGCTGATAAAAATGTTCAAGCTTGTGATGAACGAGAAAGGAGAGAAAATCAAGGCTATAAGGAGTGATCATGGTAGAGAATTCGATTTCTCAGAAATTGACCAATTATGCATAGAAAATGGCATTAGTCACAACTTCTCAGCTTCACGAACTCCTTAACAAAATGGAGTTGCTGAGAGAAAGAATAGGACATTAATAGAGGCTGGAAGGACTCTACTAGCAGCAGCTAATCTGCCTTGTACTTCTGGGCAGAAGCAGTCAACACTGCATGTTATACTCAGAACAGATCACTCATACACTCTACGATTAAGAAGACTTCTTATGAACTTTGGAAAGGAAGAAAGCCAAGTGTCAGCTACTTTCATGTGTTCGGCTGTGCATGCTACATACTCAACAATGGAAAGCAGTACTTGACAAAGTTTCAACCAAAATCAGATGAAGGAATCTTTCTTGGATATGCCACAGACAGCAAGGCCTACAGAGTGTTCAACAAAAAGACACTGAGTGTTGAAGTCTCGATTCACATCATCTTTGATGAAACAGACTTAGACAAAATAATGCCTCAAGATACTACGACTAACAGTTCAGACACTACGAACAAGGGCGTCGAGCTCAACACTACGATTGTAGTACCAGACAGTGAAATCGTTAAGCAAGGGAATGAGATCGTAGAGAGGCCTATGCTAGACAACGAACCTCCACATGAAGAAGAAGAAATAGATCTTGAAGATCTAGGACAAGAAGGCATAAGAACTGATGTCCCAACAGGAAGCAGATGGGTAAGATATCACACTCAAGATCTAATCATTGGAGATCCGAATGCAAGAGTCAAAACAAGAGCTGCTACTCAAAATGAATGCTTCTATTTAAGCTTCCTATCTCAAATAGAACCAAAGAAGATAGAGGATGCTATGGAAGACTCCAGCTGGATAGAGGCCATACAAGAAGAACTTAATCAGTTCGAGAGAAGTAAAGTATGGAGATTGGTTCCAAGACCAAAGAACCATCCTGTAATTGGAACCAAGTGGGTTTATAGAAACAAGATGGATGAAGATGGAGTCATCACTAGGAATAAGGCAAGACTAGTGGCCAAGGGCTACTCTCAGGAAGAAGGCATTGACTACGATGAGACATTTGCACCTATTGCCAGACTGGAAGCCATCAGAATATTTCTTGCCTTTGATGCTCACATGAAGTTCAAGGTCTTTCAGATGGATGTCAAGAGTGCATTTTTGAATGGAGAACTTCAAGAAGAAGTTTATGTGTAAGCGACCTCGGTGTTTCATCAATACATCTCTTTCTAATTATGTCTTTAGATTAGACAAAGCCTTATATGGTCTTAAACAAGCACCTAGAGCATGGTATGAAACACTGACTAACTTTCTTATTGAAAATGGATTCACTAGAGGTAGAGTAGATACCACACTATTTCGTAGAAAGCATAAAGATAAAGTCTTATTAGTTCAAATATATGTTGATGATATTATCTTTGGGTCTACTGATGAAAAGTTATGCAAGAGATTCTCCAAGCTTATGCAAAGCAAGCTTGAAATAAGCATGATGGGTGAACTGAACTTTTTCCTTGGACTGCAAGTAAAGCAGACTGATGAAGGAATCTTTATCAACCAAGCTAAGTACATTAAAGACTTACTTAAGAAGTATGGCATGGAATCAGCCTCTCCCATGAAAACCCCAATTGCTCCTACAACTAAGCTTGACAAAGATGAAAAAGGTAAAAGTATTGATATAACTCAATATAGAGGTATGATAGGCTCTCTTTTATATCTAACTGCCAGTAGACCAGATATAATGTTTGCAACATGCATTTATGCTAGATTTTAGGCTAGTCATAAAGAATCTCATTTAACTGCTATAAAGAGGATTTTTAGGTATCTCAAAGGTACACCCCACTTGGGGCTTTGGTATCCCAAGGAGTCCTCATTTAAGCTAACAGGATATACAGATGCTGATTTTGCAGGCTGTAAAATTGATAGAAAAAGTACCAGTGGCACCTGTCAATTGCTAGGAAACAGACTTGTGTCCTGGTTTAGCAAAAACCAAAATTCAGTGTCTACTTCAACTGCAGAAGCTGAATACATTGTTGCAGGCAGTTGTTGTGCTCAGATTTATGGATGAAAAATCAACTAGCAGATTATGGGTTTGAATTTAAATCCATTCCTATTCACTGTGATAACACAAGTGCAATTGCTATAACTCATAATCCTGTCATGCATTCTAGAACTAAGCATATAGAAATAAGGTATCACTTCATTAGGGACCATGTGCAAAATGGAACTATATCTTTACAATATATCCCTACTGAAAATCAACTTGCTTATGTCTTTACAAAGCCTCTATATGAATCCAGATTTAACAAGTTAATAAGTGAGCTAGGCATGCTTAACTTACAACCATGAAAAATATGCTCTAGTATGTGCTAACCATACAGGTTTAAAGGCTATGTTTGAAATCATAGACATGATCAAAGGAAGACCATGATCGTAGAACCAAAGTGTCATACAATGACAACGATCGCAGTGAAGACTCCACGATCGCGGTGCAGACTCAACGATAGCAAAATTACATCAAAACCAAAGGTGCACCCTATGATGATCAAGTATCAAACAAGGCAATCTCTTTGATAAGTACCTCAGGGACAAACCTAACCCTTGATTCATTCAAAGAGGTTGGCCCTTCCTGAGCTACCTTAAACTGAGAAGAATTTTAAGTCAAAAAGGTTCATCACGAGAACTTGATCAGACTCTACGATTGCCAGTCAGACTCAACGATTGCAGTTCAGACTCTACGATTGCAGCTCAGACATGACGACTGCTATACAGACTCAATGATGGTAGAACAGACTCGACGATTCCAAGGACCATCTCAACGATCATAGTCCTACTGAAGAATACATTAGCTCATAAGGGGTTAAGGGCAATTCAGTACAATCCTTCTCCGTTAGATTCGTAGAGCCAAGCAAAATTCGACACCTGTCCCACTAAGCAAAATAGAGAGAGGGAAGTTACAAGTACAAATTAAAATCGTCTTTTTGAAATCTGAAGTTCAAAAGATCATCTATCTCTTCCTCTCTCAAGCAGAAACCCTAAATCAGTAGCAAGCTCAGTCAGTCTCACTTCCTGCAAAGAAATCAATGGCAGCTTCCAATGTTATCTCCGACTACAGACTCTGTTTTGACGAGTTTAAATTAGTTGAACCTCAATTTCACAAGACGTTGTCGCTACTGAAGAAGGCAGGTCTCAAAGAAGCCTTGGGTACGGACACATTGATCTACCCAAAACTGGTAAAAGAATTCTATAATAACGGGGTATTTGAAAACAACACCATCACTGCGAAAGTCAGGAACGTCCAAATCAGACTAAAGGCTGAGGACATCAATCTAGCCCTAGGCCTCAAATCTGAAGGGTATCTGTCCTTAGATGGCATAGACTTCCATAAGGGTCTCAAGAAGATGCATCACAAGAAATCACCTCTGTCAAAGGATATAAGAAGAAGGAGTTTCCACATAGGTATGAGTTTCTAGCTGATATTATTGGAAAATGTATATGTTGTAAGAGCTCAGGTCATGACTCTGTGAATGAGGTACAACTCAAACTCATGACTGTCATATGTTATAAAACACAACTTAACTATGGGGCTCTATTACTTGAATAGATTGGGAAGTGGTTAATCAGCCCAAAGAAAACAAAGAGCTCACAGAAGATGCTCTACGGACGATTTATAAGCATTATCCTACAGGCTGCTCTTGGTGACCTAATTGAGGATGATGAAGGAGATGCCATCAATCCAAATCAACGAATGACCCAGCAATTATTTGAAAATTGGAAAAGGAATCCAGCTGAAAATGTGAAGATGATGTCTAAATCCAGTGGAAGAACTGGTGAAATAAAGGAATCAGGAGTGCCAGGGAACATGTCAGTTGTCAAAGAAACTAAAGAAGAAGAAGAAGAAGCTAACCAGGAAGAACCCATTGCTTTAATCAGAAAAAGCAAAGGGAAAAGAAAGCTGAAAGCCAGAACTACAGAAGAACCTCAAGGATCCACTACCGATAAACCCGTAGAGTCCTCAGATATTGAGACTCTAAGGATCCTAAGAAGGAAGCAACAGCAGGCTGAGGTAGAAGAAGATAGAACAACCATATCTCAGCTACTGAAAAAGAATAAAATCAGCTACAAAACCAAAAGGCCATCAATCTCTTCGATCGTAGAGTCTCTACTGATCTTAGAGACCAAACCAAACAAGGAAGTAGCTGCAACAAACATTTTAGCTGATAAGAAGAATAAAACTGAAGAAAGTCCTAAGGCTGTGGCTCAGCCTAAAAAGACAAAAAGGAAATTGGTCAAGAAATATATTCTTGTCAATGAGAAAGCACTAAAGAGGGAGGACAAAGAATTGACTGCTGAAAAGGAACCAACAAATGAAAGCGAAATAGTCAAAGCTCAAACTGAGGGGGAGACACCTGAAGATATGATGATAAAGGATACTCCTATTGAGGGGGAGATGGCTGAAACTCCCATTATAGAAAGTGCCCCAGTTAAGGGGGAGTTATTGATAGTACAAGAAGATGATCGCGATGAGGGGGAGGCTCATGACATCTCTATGACAGAAGAAGAGGTTCCGGGAAGAAATGAAGAAGAACCTGTGCAAGAACATCATGAGGCCATTGAGATAATGAAATCCTCCAACGAAAGCAGAAAAGAGGATGAAGGTGATGAGGTAGAGATTATAGTTGTGGGCATTGATGGGCACAGAAGAGCCAACTATGAACAACTATTTGCATATCTACCTATGATGTCTTTCCACCAAGCTCAAATTCTGAACTCTTGGGATCACATGTTCTGGAGTTTCAAAGAGTATCCGGCCATCTCAGTGCTAGCCAATGGATTCCCAGGGTGATTCAATTTTGCCAAGAAGCTTCTCACCAACAGTTCTTCCTCAAAGAACAAACTTGAGGTATTATCTATCCCAACTCTTTTCAGAGTTAATCACTTGCCATCATCCTAATTTAATCAATTTTATGAATTCCCATGATGGTTGGAAGTGATTCTTCATCCACTGAATCAATTTCCAGTTGTAGAATCCCAAAATTCTGTAACTGAGGAACCAAATAAGATCAACTCCTTAATGCTCCCACAGCCTATCAACTCAACGATCACTAACTCTAGACCCATTGTAGAGTCTCCACCTCAAATCGTAGAGTCACCAACCTTCAACATCCAAACCCAGGCCCCTCCATCAGATATTCCTTCCTCATCCAGCAACGAATACTTCAATATTGATCTTGCCCTCTACTCCTTACAAGAGCAATCCAAGAGCACGCCACCTCTCTCACAAATTCCTCAACTAAATGAACTCCTGTCAGAACTATCCACAAAGGATGATTTGTCAACAATGTCTGAGAAAGTGATCAAGGAACTCGAAGAGAGTCTTGAAGATCATACTGTACTTATCCAGCTGAGATTAACATCAATGATCAATGCTGCAAACAATCTTCCAAGCTCCCTAAGCTCTGAGCTCTCTAAAATGCTCAAAGAAATCATCAAAGAAATGCTTCAAAACATAAAAGACAGGGACGATATTCACTTTCTTGCAGCTAAAAAGCATCGGGATGCTGTCTTGATCTTATAGAAAACTCAAGAATCTCATAACAATCTAATGATACAGAGCATCAAAAGTCTTCAAACTGCAGTCAAAGAGTTTCAAGACTTCTCCATGGGTCAAATGCAGCAGACAGAAACTGTTCTAAACATTCTTCAACGACGTGAAACTCGTTCTGATGTCTTGATCCAAGAAAATCATGAGGACATTGCTCAAACTCAGAGTCAACTCAACGAGCTTGTCCAAGGAGTCACTCGTTTCTCCGAAGACATTCGAACCATTAATGCTGATATAAAGGGGGAGAATAAAGGAAAAAGAGATCAGGGAGGTCAGGGAGGCAAGGGCAGAGGTAGAGGACAATTCCAAACTTCAACCTCGAGGAACCCACCTGCAAGGCAAATCACTCAGCAGACTCCACAATCCAGCCATCAGACTCAACGATCTGATCAGCAGGAAGTTTTAATGGCTCAACCATTAAGGAGTCAAGGGCCAACTACCAGCTCTCATGAGGTGACAACAACAGGCCTAAGAATGCCAATTGGAGAACCTGCATTCATGAATAGGCATAATCACATTCCTAGACTAAGCCCAAGTGAGCTGGAAGATTTGGCCAGAAAAGAAGAAGCAAGCAGAAAGAGGAGAGCTGAGAAATATAAAAATCCTCCAAGAAGCAAAAGGCCGAAGAAATAGAGATAAGTTGAAACTTAAACTCTTATTGATGTAAAGCTTATCTGTAATATCTACTCTTCAGACATCAATAAATTCATGCTTATTCTTTAGAAATTTTAGCTGCTCACTGAAATATTAAGTCACGTTTACTTTACTGAAAATGCATCTAGATATTGATAATCATGACAACAAATCTCCTTGGTTATGTCAACATCAAATAGGGGGAGATTGTTGGACAAATGCATATCTTGATTTGATGTTTAAAGTAAATGATCATGATTATATGTAAAGTTCTTAAAAGAATATATGTATAAGGACTTAGTGATAGATCAAATTTGTTAGGTTGATCTTAGCTTTTAAGTGTTCATCATTCTATAAACAAATATATAGATAAAGAGATCAAAAATGTTAGGTTGATCTATCGTGAAACGTATAGATAGGCTTCAACAGGAATCGTAGTCTATCAAGCTGATCAATAGATTGCAAAAGCCAAGGCAAGATCGTAGAGCTTAGAAGATCGTAGTGTATTTGCCTTGAAGGATCTCTTTAGAAATCGTAGAGTGGTCCAGACATTTGCCAAAGCTAACTCAGAGATCGTAGTGTGCTCTCAGAAACGTAGAGTCTACAAGACGAGCAAGTGATGATCGTCGTGTGAAAAGATCTTAGTGTGCAAATCCTTGCGAGAAATCGTAGTGTTCTCTTAAAAGAAAGCACCAATATGACAAGACACTACGATATGGATAATAGAGTGTCATCTGCCTTGTGTCAAAAGCATCGAGCCCTAAATTTTGTTTGAAGACAAATTCCAACAAATGAGGAATGGGTTTTGAACGTTGAAGCACTCACCGGTCCCAACGGTATAAAAGATATTCTTAGTATTGACCAAAAGGAACGTATTCAAGAAGCTAAGAAAAGGACCATTGGGTAGAGAAAAACACCTTTTCAGGTGTTAGGTGAGAAAGCAGTCTGATGTGTCAGTGGGCCAAAGTGAAATTCAGAAGATGTGCAAAAAAGTCTCCATCAAAGTTTAGAAAGGTCAAACACATTTAATGCTTCTTCAAAAGGCTTCAACGGATAGATTTCAAGATCACATATATACAGAACACAGACAGATGAGAAAAAAAATCAAGTATTAAAACAAAAACGTGAAAGAACACTCAACGCTCAACTCTACGATCCGAGAAAGATAGAAAGCTTGCTCAGCTACTCAGTTCTTTCGAACAAGTGCTTAATAGCAACTGAGTAGCACCAATCACGATCTCAACAACAACCCATCAACTGAAGTGAGAATTTCCAAGTCTGAAGGACTTGAAGAGTTCTAAGTGAACTGTAAAGAACCATGTCTACTGGACTTGAAGAGTTCAAGAGTGAACTAAGAAGTGCCTAGACTGCTGGTCTAGAAGGAATCTGTGAGATTCAAGAAGTGTAACAGACATCCTTAGTGGATTCCCTACTCAAGGAGTAGAAGAGTGGATTAGGAGCTTTAAGTGCTGCTCAATCACTTAAAATAGATGTGTCTTCTATAATCGCTATAATCGCTATATAGCATGTCATAACTCGCTTTACTCTCATTAACTCAAGATATCTAAAAGAAGGTTTACTATATACTCATTCTGCTATGCATTAATCACAATCATTCTAAACTATTTAAAAAAAAGTTTTTGAATATCTATCCAACCCCCCCCCCCCACACCTTCTAGATATCTATTGTGCCTCCGAGAACTAACAGAGTGAATTTGATATAATATTAAAGTTGTGGGTAATATTTATAAATTTCACAAAGTACGCAAGTTGTTATATAATATTCGATTGGTCGGGGAATATTCGTTTTAACAGGGAATATTCGTACGACGGCACAATCATTGGTGAACCCCATAACAGAATTATTGTCGAATTGAGAAAATGACAAAAATATCTTTTTATGAAAATAACGGCGGAAGTTTTACCATTAACTGTTGAAACACCCGGTGTTAAAAGTACAGTAATACGTGTGGTTGCATAGTAGCACATGGTATTGATTATTGATGCTTACGTGAGAAGTCACTCAGTTTTGTTCAATTATTGATATAGTAATTGTTGCATAGTATCTCACGTTATTTGATTCAATTATTGTCGATATTTTTATATATTATTAAATCAGTAATTGAGATGACAGAGTTATTAATATTATTATTTACAATAGTGACAATGTCTAGAAGTTCTGTCAAGGAGAGGTTTGGTCACCTAATTGTGCGCCAATAGGGAGAAATCCTTATTGGAAAGCCCCCTCTTTCCTGGGAACGACCTAGTTGTTAAATATTACGAATTATAATAATGATGATAAATATTGTTAAAAATATTGAGGAGATTTTTATGAAGTATTTATGGACCCCCATTTACCCATTTTTCAAAATAATCTGAAGAAAGTTATAAAGTGTATATATATATATATATATATATATATATATATATATATGCGTATTATATATATTTGTGTAACATGTGGGTGGGTGGGTGGGTGGGTGGTGGTGGTGGTCTTGGAAAAAGAAGTTAATTTGGCAGGATGCAATATTTTTCTTTTCAAAGCTTGGACTTATTTGCCAAACTTTTCAAATCATGCATTATATTGATAACTTGTGAATTAGGATGCTTCCTAATTGGTTAAAGCTCCAAATTGGCATGTGCTAGTTTTCCTCATTGGCCAGCACCTTGAAAAATGAATCACGGGTGGTAGGATTTTTCTAAAATAGCATGTGTTATATTATATTATATATATATATATATATTATAAATTTTGGTTTTATTTGACAATGTTGAAAATCTAGCGTATGATTTCAGCCCGTGAATTTCAAACACTGTTGCGTCTGTGAATTTTCTTACACAGTGCCCCTTCCATTCTCCTATAAATAGGATGCTTAGTTAGAATTGGAAATCACACCAGAATCAGAGAATTCTTCTTCTATAATCTTGAGCGTATTTCTTTAGAGTTTTAGAAACTTTGAGCGTAGAAAATAGTATAAGTTTTCTTCAAGAATATCCCCGCCCTACTAGTCAGAATACTCTTCTTTTCAAGGTAAGGGGTATTATTTATTTCATATTCTGAAGAGATATTATTTTTCGTATTCATAAGAAATTTTATTTCGTTCAATATTCGTAATGAATATTTATTTCGTTCAATGTTCGTAATGAATATTTATTTTCGTTTAATATTCATAATGAATATTATTTTCGTTTAATATTCATTAGGAATATTATTTTTGTTTGATATTCGTAAGGAATATTATTTTGTTCAACATTCGCTTGAAATAATATTTTCTTCTATACTCTATAGTATGTAAGTAATATTATTTCGTTTCAGATTTCGAATTCTATATTCGTTTTGTTAAATTTTTGGCTTCTATACTCCATGAAATTAGTAGAATATCCTTGATATTTGCGCTTCATCCAGTATCTTTTCATGGAAATATTATTCTGAGCATTCTTGAATTTTACTCTACAAAGCAGTATCATGTTAACAATTTGAACCTTATTGATTTCTGGATAAATTTAATTATAAATTCTTTTAAAATTTATCCTTGAACTTGTTTTATTGAATTCTTATATCATTTCCATCATCCTCATGTTTATATTATGTTGAAAGTCATCTGTGGCCTATAGTGCATAGATGGACTTGGTATGATTATGACCAGGGATTATTCGGTATAATCATGACCGTAATGTTACAAATGATGTGGTAAAAGTCCTCATTGGCCTGTAGTGCATTGATGGATAGTTGTTGACATGATCATGACCAGTAATGAATACACGAATATCTTTGGCCCGTACTGCATTGATAATTTGTGGTCGTGATACTAAAGAATATCATTGGTCGTAGTGCAGGGGTGATTCGATGATGTGGATTATTTATTAAGCTGAGTCTCAGCGATAAAAGTGATGAAAAACTTTTTTTTAATCATAGAAGATAGTAGATTTTATTCTCTACTTGACTCTTCTAATGGATTGCTTGTTTCGCTGCAGTTAAACTTGATGTTTGTTATATTTTATCAGTTTAACATTGTTGAAGGCTAACGATAATTTATTCTGCATTATCTTAGTCATAATATTTCTTACAGGGCTAGTTGAGCTCACCCTTTTTCTTTTATTGTTCTCTTCAGGAAATGAGAACGTAGTAGGGACTAGTCGGGGAACGGAGTAATGGTCCGAGATGGTGTCATAGTAGTCCTCACTATTCTATAAAATAGTGTGATAATAAATTTAATGAGGACTCCATTGAGTGTGGATATTGTCTAGATGACAATATTCGTATTAAAACTCTCAGTTTATATTTTGTCATATTTTACAAGACAGTTGTATTATTAAGTTGTATTTGAATTTTGTACCATGTATTTGGCGACTCAAGATGGGTGATGTATACCTATTTTGGGGGCGTCATATGTAATGGGCCATTAATTATGTGGAGTTATTTGGACTTGGACCAGAAGTGGATTTAGTGGACGGGGGACTTATGGGTTGAGGTTCCTAATTATATTCGAACTCTGACTTTAGAAGGAATTGTTGGACTATGGATCCACTTCCTTAATTATAGGAGATTTGATACGATCCTGTCATGGATTGGTCATTGGTTGGGAACCTTAACCTGATTCGGAGAAGGATTGCATAAGGGTGGTGAAATTATTATAAATACCATGCACTTCATTAATTCTAAGGTATATGCAATTTATTACTTTTCAATACTAGAGCATTAAGACTCCATTGTTAACCTTATATCAGCCTGTACTTATTCTCACATCGGAGCTATCCCCCGGCGGCCCAAGCCATCAAGCTTTTGGTGTTCACTCATTTCTGTGCAGGATTGGATGCGCTTTTGGTGATTGGAGCGCGTGGACGGATCTTGGCATTAACAAGATTGAATTCCCAATCTCATGGTAAACATGGATTGAATCATACCATTAGGCTAAATGCCTTTAGTAAATTGAGTATATTTAACATCTTCATACACGGTTATGGTTATGAATACGCTAGCTAAAGATAATATAGGTCCATAGGTTTATAACAATTGCTGACTATAGATAGCTCCCTTATATAACGTATATTTTTTTGTATGTTGGGATTACAGTTACTATTAAAATATTATTTGATATGTGAACTATTATAAAGTGTATGAGACATTTACACTATGTTTGTTTGCAATAATTACATTTGGGATATGACTATTGTTAACGCCAAGATCTTCTCCAACGTCCCAATCACGTAAGATGCCACGATCACCGCGACGATAAACATGATAAACACCACAAGCTCGATTTTTTTGGACCGCTTGGGATAGCTCAAAGCGTGAGAGTCAGTATACGTGTTCACAAGGTTAACAATGGAGGATGTAATGTCTAGTGTATTGAGAGTGATAATAATTCTCAGTTGTGTGTGTGTGTGTGTGAATATTAATATGAACGTACCTGGTTGTGAAGACTTGGTTGATAGGTTATACTCTCTTGCCCGGTTTACCGTTCCAACCACTACTAACTGACACAACCCCCTGATCTGATGGGCTCTGCCTTTGGTCACTGTTCATGCCACCTGGCCGGCTATAATCCCATCCACATTAATGCATGGCAGGTGTCTTAGTCAACTGTCATGCTTTTTCATCATTACAAGTCAAAGTAATAGATATTAAAAGATCCAATGGGTTAGTCCAATGAACCGACCCGGTTTCATAGGGTTAAATAGAAGTAATATGGTGACTAGGCCCAGTGACTTTCAAGGTTCAATAATGAAGGCCCAATAGATTAATTAAATAAGTAAGCCCAATTTACTCGGCCCAAAGAGGGGAAATATCATGACCCAACATTGCCCCCTAGTTTTTTGTTGAACAGAATGTTTAATAGAAAACTATAAATGGTCCATGATATTTTACTAAAGATCCAAATCAAGAAGTAATTGAGACATACCCGAGTTGATCTATAAGGGAAGATAGAAAGCGACCGAATGTCCATCGTGAAAGGCCCAAACAATAAAGGACTGAATTTGGAAGAGATGGATTAAAAACTGGAAGTCCAAACGAGAGAGCCAATCTAAAAAATATCTAAAGCTCATACCGAATGCAAACCCTTCCAATTCCTCATTATTACCAGCCATTAAATGTGCAGCCCTCGAGTGATGTGTAACCGTCAGTATAAAAGGTGAAATTTCCCAAATTTGACAGTTTTACCTGCCAATTTGAACTTTGAACCTTTGAGCTTTCTTCTTCCCCTCTCTCTGCGAAATCCCAAAAATGGTGGTCCTAAATACCAACCAGAGTTCTCCTCCTCGAGTGACTCCCATTAACACCGATTTCCCCAATCCAAACCACGATCAAGAGGGTTCGAGTTCAAATCGATCCACAAGCAACCATGGGAAGAATCCGCCCTCGATACCTTCTCGCCACCCTCGACTTCTTTAAGGATGGGAGCAGTTTCCTCAAGCCAATACCCCATCTCTCGTTATTACGGAAGTTGAGATCGTATCCTCCGGACTCATTGCTCGATTAGGATATGTATGCAACAAGGGCTCCTGCTCCCGAAAAACGCATGTACCATCGACCGGATGGTTGGGTCGCCATGCCAGTTACTTTTCTCGAAAAGGGAATTTGCCTACCCCTCCATGCCTTTGTCGTTACCCTCCTAGGGTTTATAGGAGTGGGATTTTCCCAGTTGGTTCCTAATTTCTATATCCACATTCTGGCATTCATTGCCTTCTATCACGAACTAGGGATTCCTCCATCTGTCGACATCTTCTTCACCCTCTTCTCAGCCTGTAAATCCCGAGAACGAGGTTTCAAAATGTTGAGCAAACAGTCTCCTCAACCCAACGCCAGATTTGAGAAGAGACCCCTGATGGATACCCCTTCAAGCAATAAGGGTTGGCACGAAAAATGGTTTTTTGTTACAGGACTTGAAATCTCTTCTCTTCGATTGGACTATCTCTGATCGGATCTCACGACTTTGGAGATATCCCCGAAGAGCGTGTGAAGGAAATGGCAGATTTTTTGAAGAAGATTCCTCCGAAGGAATGGAGTTTTGCACTTCTGACTAAGCAAGCCTAGTTATATGACCATAAATGTAAGTTTCGAACAACTTTGTAACACAGTTTTTTGAGATATTTAAGTGACATGGGTTCTGATACATGGTTATTTGCAGTGTCTTTGATCAAACCAACTTCTTCGGAAGTAAAAGGGTTGGAAGACTTTTTGGTAGGGAAGATTACGGATGCAAGTGAAGAGCCTCCGACTGAAGAATCTCCCCGAGCTGATCCCCCCGCTGCTTCTCCTCAGAATGACGAACCCCAAACTGATGAACCCATTGTTCCTAAAGAATCTCTCAGACCTCGTCAAAGGAAAAGAGCCACCAAGAAATATAAATCCACCCGGCCGGAAACAAATCCTGAAAGCGATCCGGAAACAATTCCAGAAGCAATTCCACAAGCAAACCCTTCATCCAACCCTAGTTCTGTACCTTCTAAATCTGTTCCGATTAAGAGAAGCCTGCTTGACATATCTCTACACGATCGAGCGAAGGTCCTCCATGTTAAGAAGATGAAGACAAAGATTACCCCCTTAACCGCTGATGGGCTTCGAGTTCCTCCGTCCTCGACTGACATCCCTCCAACAGTTCCAGCTGAAATTCAAGTGCCTGATGATGAACTGGTCGAATATGTCCCCATCTTATCTCGAAAAAGGAAATAACCATCAGACAGCCATCCAGGTTCATCCTCTGCTCCCTCACCAGTCCACGAACCTAATCCTGTTCGATCTCCCTCTCCGGAAAATGTATATACGGATCCGCCACCAACTCGCGATTAGCCTGTGCCTTCTCCTCTAAGACAGTCAACTTCCGAATTTTAGCATGATGTTATGGCCTCTCCAACCATATGGCCTCTATTTAATGCCAACTTTCCTTTTCAACTGTTTGACGCTTTCATCCGTGAGACCGATGACCATTGATTTGGGAACAGTTCGAACGGGGATTTGCTTAACGAAGGCATGAGCTATTTGGCGAAGGTAAATGGTTCTCTCTTTAATTTCCATATTTATCTTCATACTTATACAGTTGAAACTGATCAAATAATGTTGGACATGCGTAGGCGAATGCTGTGTTCGGACGTCTGCGTCCAAAGTCTATCGAAGCTGAAGCCGAAGAAGAGGCAATGAGAAAGGAGAATGCCATCCTGAAGTCTGCTCTGGCTCGGGAAAGGACTCAACGTGAGAGCGTTCTTCACACAAATGAAGGCCTTCGGAAAGAGTTGGCCCAAGCCAAAGGAGATGTGAAGACATCCAATGAAGAACTGAAGTCAACTAAAGCACAATATGAGGAGATCGTCAAGATGAACGTTGATTTGGTTCAGAGGAGCGAAATAAGGATGGAGAAGATCAAAGAGTTAAAGGTTGATGTTAAGATCTTGACTAAAACGATCCAAAAGCTAGAGCTAGCAGAAACTCGTCATCTGAATAAGCGTCAGAAGCTTGAAGAAGAAATCCGAGAACTCAAGGCTCTTTGGGACCTTGGGCCTCCTCTAACCGATGACCTTCGCAAGCAGATCTGTGAAGAGTATCAGAAATCGGATGAGATTAACGGAGAGATCATGAAGATATATTCTGAAAGCTATGAGCTCTTCCGAAGTCGTGGCAAGGAAAAGTTGATATCAGCTAAGGTGGACCCAACTTTGCTCGACTCTTTAGATGGCGAGGATGATGCATGAAGTGAATACTCTTGTCTTTCCTGGATTTTATTTAAGAATATTTGTGAAAATTTCTGTTATTTTGGAAATTGTGTAAGGATTTGGTTTTAAAAACTTTTATCAGAACTTTAATGTTCTGAAATTATGTTAGAATTTATGTTTTATGCAATAGGTTGTCGTGAATAGATTTAATGGAATTTCAACTTTCTATATCCTGACTTCTGCATAATGTTTTTTGTTACTTGTCAACGATTCAGTACCAATGGACTTGAATGAACTGAGCTTAGATTGTGAATTAGTTAAGGCATATAATGATTAAGAATGAAATGAAGTGAATGAATTTAATGGATAGAATTTAATGAAATGAATTAAATGGTCGAACTCAACACTTGAACAAAATAAAGTAATGTATACTTATCGTTTTTCAAGTGTGAGATCGGTCGTATGTCGAGATGAATTTCGGTGATCCTCTTTGCACCATCGGAATTTTGTTTACCACTCGGGGTGAAACAATTATATAGGAACCAAGATATAAGGACCATGGAATTTGTCTACCACACGGGGTGAAACAATTATATAGGAACCAAGATATAAGGATCATGGAATTTGTCTACCACACGGGGTCACAAATTCATAGGGACACTCCTGACAATAAGGCTGCCATCGAATGGCCAGCAAGTCCGACCATACCTCCTTACTCCAGTGCATTTTGGTTACCACTCGCGGTAAATCAAAATTAAGAGGATCATGGAATTTGTCTACCACGCAGGGTATAACAAAACCATAAGGACACTCCTGCCGAATAGGCTACCATCGAATGGTCAATGAGTCCACCCAATCCTCCGCATTTCTTGGTGACTATTAATTTACCGCCCTCGGTAAAAGCAATATAAAGGAACATAGGATTTGTCTACCACGCTGAGCAACAAATAGATAGGCTACCATCGAATGGCCAGCGACTCCGACCATACCTCCTTACACCATTGTGAACTTAGGACAAATAAGAAGAGGATCAGTTGTGAAAAAGTGAACTTTTATATATAGTGAACAATCATGTACAGACTTCTTGGTAAACTGACTCGATATCTACTGGAAATATTTTCGAAGCCTGCCTGCATGCCAAGTATTCTTGATCTCGGATCCATCTAATGCTTTTAAACGATAAGTCCCTGGCTTTGGTACTTCGATCACCTCATACGGCACTTCCCAGTTCGGCATTAACTTTCCTGTGTTTTGAGGCATAGACACTTCGGCTTCTCTGAGGATGAAGTCTCCTACTTTGAATTTGCAAAGTTTAACCCCTTTGTTGTAATGCTTAGCTACTCTTCGTTGATAAGCAGCCAATTTGAGCAAAGCTACCTCTCTGACTTCTTCTAGCAGATCCAAGTTGGCCTTCAGTCCTTCGTCATTATAGATCTCTTTGAATTGACTGACCCAAAGACTTGGAGATCCGATTTCGACTAGGACTAAAGCATCAGTACCATAGGCTAATCAAAAAGGTGAATCCCCTGTGGTGGTCCTCGGTGTAGTCCGGTAAGCCCATAGCACGCTGAGCAGTTCCTCTGGCCATCTTCCTTCAGCTTCATCTAGCCTGCGCTTGATCCCATTCAGCAGCGTCCTGTTGGTCACCTCGACTTGCCCGTTCGACTGTGGATGAGCCAATAGAAGTCTTCTTGTCTTTGAACCCCGGCTCCTTCAAAAATCCTTCAAATTTTGATCCTGAATCAAGCGTCCATTATGCGATATCACCACTTTGGGAATTCGAAATGAAATATTATGGACTCTTTCATGAACTTCAAACATTCCTGCTCTGTTATCAACTGAAGTGGCTTCGCCTCTACCCACTTGGTCATATAATCAATGGCAACTATAACAAAAGCCGACACCCCTTTAGCTTTCAAAGAATGGACCCGAGATATCAACCCCGGACGAAGAAAGGGTATAGGAGATAGAATCGAGTATAGCTCTTCTGGTGGATGATGTGGGATCGGACTATTGAGCTGACACTTCTCACACTTCTTCACATACTCGGTAGCTTCCTTGAAGATCGTTGGCCAGTAGTACCCTTGCCGAAGAACTTTGTATGCTAATGACTTAGCAGCCATGTGATCGCTGCAAATGCCTTCATGAACTTCCCGAAGGGCATACTCAACTTCAAACGGAACCAGACACTTCAATAGTGGTGACGAAAATGCCCTTCGATAAAGATCCCCATCAATAAGAACGAAGTTGGCACTCTTGTACTTGATCTTCTTCGCCAGCATCTGATCCGAAGGAAGGATGCCATCTGCCAAATATTTGATGTAGGGAGTCGTCCAGTAGTTAGATCGCTCGATACACATCACTGCTTCATGCTGAACACTCGGCTGCTGCAAAACTTCCAAATAAATTGATCCGTTGAAAACATCTGCATCCGTGGTAGCCAGCTTCGACAGTGCATCGGCAATGGAATTATCGTTACGCTCTATGCCCTGAAACTCATAAGAAACAAAGAACTGAAGTCGGTCTTTTAATTCTGCCAAATACTTGATCATCTTGGTCCCACGAGCTTCATAATCTCCCGACAGTTGTTTGACGACCAACTGAGAGTCACTGTAAATGATTATCTTCTGAACTTCTAGACTCTTCGTTAGCCGAACTCCTGCTAGCACGGCTTCATACTCGGCTTCGTTGTTTGTCGCTTTAAACCCGAATCTGATGGCCTACTGCACTTTGAATCCCTCCGGACTCGTCAAGATAATTCACGCCCACTAACTTGATCCATCATAGAGGATCCATCTGCGTACAGCGTCCATGCACTCTATCCTGTGAAGAATCGCAATCGCTTTCTATCGGACGTCTCGACTTACAGCGATCAAAGATTCGCCGGTGAATGAGCACTCCACCATAAAATCGGCTAAGGCCTGACCTTTGATAGCGGTTCGGGGATGATACTCAATGAAAAATTGGGACAACTCCATATTCCATATTTGTTAATCTCCCTGAAACCTCGGCTTGCCCATCACTTTCTTCAAAGGTCGATCCGTGAAAAGCGACCGTGAGTCGACCTTGAAAATATTGTCGAAGCTTCCGACTAGCAATTATTAAAGCAAAGGCAAATTTCTCAATATTTGGGTACCTGGTTTCCGCATCTCTTAGGACGTGGTGACATAATAGCAGGTTCTTTCGCTTCCCAATCGACCTCCGAACCAAAGACCTTTGCTCCAATCGCCAATGAACTTGCTGCAAGGTACAAATATAAGGTCTCTACTGGGGCAGGCTTCACCAATAAAGGAGCAGAAGACAGATATGCCTTTATGCCTTGGAAGGCGTCTTCACACTCCGAAGTCCACTGGAACGTCTTCGCATTCTTCGTCCCCTTCAATGTGTCGAAGAACGGCAAGCATCTCTCCGCAGACTTCGACATAAACCTCCTCAGAGCTGCAATCCTGCCAGTCAGACGTTGGACGTCTTTGAACGACTGAGGAGTCTTCATGTCAAGAATGGCCTGGATCTTCCCGGATTGGCTTCAATGCCCTCCGGTGACGGATATCCGGGAACTTCCCTGCACCAAGTCTGAAGCTGCATTTTGCTGGATTGAGCCTCAACTTGTGGTGACGGACAGTCTAAAAGCATTCCTCCAGATCATCCAAGTGCTTTTGAACTTGCATGCTTTTCACGATCATATCATCTACGTACACCTCCATGTTCCTCCCCAGCTGTCTATCGAATATGAAATTAATCATTCTTTGGTAGGTGGCTCCAGCATTTATAAGGCCAAAGGTTATCTTCTTATAGGCATACACCGAACGGTGTGTAATGAATGTTGTTTTCGGAATGTCCTCCCTGCACATGGAAATTTGATGGTAACCTGAAAAAGCATCCATAAAGCTTAGTAATGCATACCCCGAAGTGGCATCGATGAGCTGGTCGATATAGGGTAGAGGATAAAAGTCCTTCGGACAAGCTTTATTCAGGTCGATGTAGTCGATGCAAACCCACCACTTTCCATTCTGCTTCTGCACCAACACCACATTAGCCATCCACTGCGGGTAATCAATTTCATAGATGAAGTCAGCAGCTAACAGCTTTGCAATCTCCTCATCAATGATCTTCTGTCGCTCTGGTGCAAAGATCCGCCTTTTCTGCCGATTCAGCTTCTTGGATGGATCTACCTCCAGTCAGTGCTCAGCAATCTTCCGGCTAATCCCCGACATATCTTGTGGTTCCCATGAAAAAATGTCCACATAGCGTGAAGAAGGAGCTCCATGAGGTTTGTCCGAAGAGGTTCAGCGCGGACCGAACCAATCTTCTTTGTCTTTTTCGGCTTTCAAGGACTAGCTCGATCTCTTCCGTCTCTCCTGCAGGAATTACCAATGGCTCTAAACTGCTTTCAGTGAAGGGCTCGATCTCAATTGCCATGGTTTGTTTCTATTTGCTGACCCCCACTCCAGAAGAAATAACCGCATTTCTATAACATCGTCGGGCCAGATCTAAGTCCCCTACCACTTTTCCGACTCCATACGCCGTGGGGAACTTGATTTTGAAGTGAGGGATGGAAGTTACTGCTTGGAGAGCTGTCAGTTTAGGCCTTCCCAATATGGCGTTGTAAGCCGAATCTACATGCACAACATAAAATTTACATATTATTTCTACCTGTTGAGGAGCTGTGCCGAAGATTACTGAGAGCTCGATGGTGCCTGCAACTCTGACCGGATCGTTGCTAAAGCCATATAAAGGAGCCTCCTGCCTGACCTCCATCTTTCGCCCATCAAGATGCATCCTCTGATAAGCATGGGCATATAAAATGTCTATAGAAGACCCGTTGTCTATCATCATGCACTTCACATCTACCGAACCCACCTGCGTTGTGATCACCAACGCCCCCTCATGCGGCTCGATAGGCTCCGAAGGATAATGCGATCGGTGAAAGAAATAACAGTCCCTGAAAAAGGTCTATCGGCCTTTGGGGGAGCACCCGCCATGGACATGACCGAATTCAGATATCCTCTCCTCTTCTTCCCTACCAACTTCCATGCCGTCCCGCCGGTTATTACATCAACGACGTGCCTTGGCGGTGGTATTGGAATACTTTGGGTGGGTAGGACCGCTTTTTGAGCAGTCATAAAGCAGTCTGATCGATTTTGTTGACCTTGTTGGTCCCTCCGACCCACGTGCATGAAACGAAAAAGCTATTTTGAATCTTCCTCTCTACGAAATCTTTCAAATTGCAACATTCATTAGTATCGTGACCAGCGGCTTGATGGTAGCCATAATATTTTTGGGTATTGCCCTGCCCTGGCTTGATGTGGTCACGAGGCGGCTCATAGAATGGCTGGTTCCTGATCTGGTCCAAAATCACCGACCTATCCGTGTTCAGCTTGGTGTAAACCTTATTCACCTTCGAGGCGGACACAGGTGGACGACTACTCCCCTGTCGCCATGAGTTATTGAACTTCTTCGAACTGCCCTTTGGCCGATCATTATATCCTCCCCCCTTTCTCTGATCGCCATATGCCTTAGGAGCATCTGCATCCTTTAACTGGTCCAAAGAAGGACGTCTCAGGCTATTCATAGCCTCCTCTACAACAATATATCCTTCTATTTTGTCAAAAGCTTCTGCCAGGCTCTTCGGATGGTGGAACATCAACTTCTTCACCAACTTCTCTGACTTTACCAGATCTAGCCCATTCTGAAACAAACCTATGGCCTGGAGATCATTGAGGTCGGACACCTGACCAACTGCTTCTCTGAACCTCTTCACATATTGACCCAAGGACTCGTTGGTGAACTGTCGGACCTGTGCTAATGAACCAGTGGGCTTCCCTCTCCTTCGGTTGCTCCCAAAGCGGGCATGGAACTTATCACAAAGCTCGGTCCAAGAGGAAATTGAATCTGACGGCAAAGTCCCCATCCACTGCCTCGCATCTTTCCTCAATGTCGTAACAAATGTGTGGCACTTGGCAGCATCAGTGAAATCATAATAATCCATGAGCCGGTCGAACGCCTGGCTATGGTCGTAAGGGTCCCCGGACCCATCGTAACTCTCCATACGAGGCAACTTCTTGGTGATATCTGCCTTCTCCTTGAGAATATCCGAGGAAAAAGGGGATGCCTTCTTTCCCGGAGTGTCCTTCACTTGTTGAACCTCAGCCAACTGCTTTCGGAGCTCTTTCAACTCCTTCACTAAAAAATCAACACCTTCGGGCTGCGAGGAGACCTCTTTCTCCTGAACGACATTCTGCCTCTGAGTGGATCGACCTCCTCCTGCCGATCCCATTGCCCTTGTGGGGCTTCTGGATCTACTCTGGCGTACAATTCTGTCCTCATGATGAGAATGGTCACGCTGATGCTCTCTTCTTCTGTTTTCTAGCACGATCTCCCTCAACCTGCTCCTTCGCTTGTCGTCGTCTCGATGCTGAGAACCAACGACCACTAGTGCCATCTTCGAGGTCATGGGAGTTCTGCTCCTCGATCTCCTCCTACCGTGAGAACAATCCCTAGACACATGTGTAGAATGCTCCGGCTCTTTACCCTCTCGCCGTGGCATCTCCTTATGCTTACTCTGCCTTTCGGATTGGACATGGCTAGATGCTTCGTCCCTTAACTCTGCCACCCGAAGCATCTGTTCGGCTATATCTTTTCTCTACTTTAACAGAACCTCCAAGGCTTTATCTGCTACGTCTGTCATCCTCGCCAACTTGGCAGCTTTGTCCTCCTGAGCACTTCGACAATGAGTCTTAGTCGGTGAGCCCTCTGCTCGCCCCCAACCACGATCATGCCCCTTATCCGCATCAAAAACCAACCTCCGTCTGGCTCCACCATGGATCTTCGGACGGAGATCGCCCGAATTATGCTTAGAGGCCGTGCTCTCGTGAGCACTTTTAGAAGGACCCAGACCATCCTTTACCAAAACACAAGGCGTTGGCGAATTAATGACCATCGCATCGCCTTCTTACGGCGTACCATCCCTACTCTTCACCATCTTAGAAGTAGGTTAAACGATTGTGATTGAAAATTTCAATGACACTAGAACTCAGCCCTCCTTCTAGTACCAATGTTAACGCCAAGATCTTCTCCAACGTCCCAATCACGTAAGACTCCTCGATCCCAAGACAAAGAAACATGATAAACATCATAAGCAGCAATTTGGACCATCGGGGGATAGCTCAGGCGTGAGAGTCAGATACGTGTTCACAAGGTTAACAATGGAGGATGTAATGTCTAGTGTATTGAGAGTGATAATAATTCTCAGTTGTGTGTGTGTGTGTGTGTGTGTGTGAATATTAATATGAACGTACCTGGTTGTGAAGACTTGGTTGATAGGTTATACTCTCTTTTGGATTCTGCGTGCAACCACTACTAACTCCTGACCACGGCCCCGATCGATGGGCTCTGCTTAATCGCATGCTGACCTACCCACTACATTTGGTCACTGTTCATGCCGCCTGGCCGGCTATAATCCCATCCACATTAATGCATGGCAGGTGTCTTAGTCAACTGTCATGCTTTTTCATCATTACAAGTCAAAGTAATAGATATTAAAAGATCCAATGGGTTAGTCAATGAACCCAGGCCGGTTTTATAGGGTTAAATAGAAGTAATATGGTGACTAGGCCCAGTGACTTTCAAGGTTCAATAATGAAGGCCCAATAGATTAATTAAATAAGTAAGCCCAATTTACTCGGCCCAAAGAGGGGAAATATCATGACCCAACAACTATTAATCCCAAGTGTCTTATTTATTTTTAAATTTGAGCTTGAGAGTCTTGGATTATTAAATAGCTTAAGATGAAAATTATTTAATGTCATGTTCTACCAAATATTATAATTCTTACTATTTGGGATTAAAAATTTCTAGACAAAATTAACCTCAACCTTATTCTAAAATGACCATAATATTTTATTCTATTCGTTTATCAGTATCAATGTACGATCTCTTTTTTCGTCCTCTCCTCGTCTCTTTGAACTTGACGGCAACAACTAGGGCCGATCAAGTAACCAAATTGGAACCAAAACCGCACCAAAAATTGCACGAACCGCACCAATTAAAACCGTACCAACGGTTCCGGCGTATGTGGCGGTTTTAGGTAGGTTGAATAACCAAATTTACGGTTCCGGTTTGGTTACTAGCCAAAACTAAACCGCATAAAACCGAAACCGCACCATGTGTGTGTATGTATGTATTATCTCTAGTAAATTCTAAAGTTACTTTTCACTTGAACACGCTCAGAGAAAACCCCAGTCTTGCACTGTCATTTTTTCACCAATTGAAAGAAGATGTTAGAGGTTATAGAGTCAAAAAGTAAACAATTGGGTTTTGAAATTTTGAATTTGTTTGATGCGTTATTGAGGGACTTATAGTTGAGGGGCTCGAGCACTTGATGCATTGGTTAATGTCAATGTTATAATTATAATAGTCTAATAGATTATTTTTAGTCCTCCCTGCAATATATTTTATTCTATCTTCAGTATATACTTTTAATTTTTGGGGAACTAGATAAACATTCTTGCTTGTTATCGAATATATGGTCTCCGTTATTTTATATAGCGCATATTTTAGTTTTAAAGCATGCTTGATATAATTCTCATTGTCGACTTTGTCACTAAGTTAATTGCTCGATGTAAGTTTTATGTTAAATTTTATTGAAGGCTTAAACTTTTTTGTTGTTTCAATTGGTTTTAGAACTGAAACCGCACCAATTAAAACCGCACCACACACTTTAAAACCGCACCACACCAATCACAAGCGGTTTCGGGTGCGGTTTTGAATTTTTCAAACCGCACCTAAGCGGTTTCGGGTGCAGTTTGGACTTCAAACCGCACCATGCTCACCCCTAGCAACAACAACAACCCTCCAAGGATGCTTTAGTTTTCTCTTCTTTTTTCAGATTCATTTTTCTGGTGAGGTTCCTTCATATCTATTTCTTGTAATATGTATTCTTTAGCTAGGTTTATGTAATTTTACTTTGTATCGTTTGATTTAAGATCTAAAATTAAATTGTGTGAAATTAAGATATATATATATATATATATATATATATATATATATATATATATATATATATATATATGGTCTCCATCCATGGCAACCGATTGCCACGGACACTATTCCAACAACCATGATCTTAACTGTTGATCGTTATAATAAAAGGTTCAGATTAAAAGTAATTTATTCCCTGCCGCTACAGCTTGTAACGGCAGTAATATTCTTTCTTGCTACAACAAAAATTACCAAAATGCCTCAAATTCAACTTTCCTTGCCGCTACAAGTTATAGTGGCAGTGCAAGTCATGCAATCCTTTTGTCTATCCCGTAACTAGTGACCCATAACACTAGTCACTTTGTAAGATTCTATTTGATTATTTATTTTATAATCAAATATTTTATTCTATTTTTATCTCTTCCATTTTTTTAGAACGAGAAAAGGGGATAAATTAGAAAAAATAAAAGATTCTATTTGATATTTACTTTATATCAAATAAAATATTTTTATTTTATACTTTTATTTGATAGAAGATTCTATTTGATTATTCATTTTATAATTAAATTAAAATATTTGATTATAAAATAAATAATCAAATAGAATCTTACAAAGTGACTAGTGTTACGGGTCACTTGTTATGGGACAGATAAAAGGATTGCTTGTGTAAGACCCCAAATTTTTATAAATAAAAATCGAATTTCCTCTAATTATTATTCTTGATTAATAAGGTGGTAATTTGATATAATGCTTTGGTTATGGGTGAAATGTGCAATTTTTGCAAAATAAGCAAGTGGTTATAAAATATTCATTGTTGTCGGGGAATATTCGCTTGGTCATGGAATATTCTTTTTGTCGGGAATATCCGTACGACGGCGCAGTCATTTGTGGGCCCCATAACAGAATAACTGTTGGATGAGGAAAACGACAAGTATGTGTTTTTATAAATAACGGCGTAGTTGTTACTGAATTAACAATCGTTGGATTACACGGTGGTTAAAATCAAGAATCGCGCGTGGTTGTCTGATGAGCATGCGGTATTGCATGATATTGTTGAATTATTGATTAAATGCGTAAGAAGGCACTTTATTCGTGATACTCGGCACTATTCACGAATCACGGCACTATTCATCAAAAAATGAAAATTTTCTTTTTGTCCAAGATGTCTATTTTGGCTACTATCTTTGATTGTATCCATGTTTTGATCGTTATTTTGAGTTACGCTTCAAAATCGTTTATTATGAAGTATTATCAATCTTGGATAAACTGCTGTATGCGAATCCCTAATATTTGTCCTTCTATCTCTTTGGATTCGTTCTTAAAAATATTTTCATCATCCTCGGTCCTTAATGGTGATACTTGATGAATATCTTTGGCACAGTAGTGCAAAGATGAACGATTAACTAATATCTTTGGCACGTAGTGCAAAGATGAGCAGTGTTGAGATGAACATGATCAATCTGGTGATTTAAATGAATATCTTTGGCTGTGAGTGCAAAGATGAATATCGATTGTTATTCTGAGGATAAAATATTGATGATGGATTTTTAAACCTTAGAAGACAGTAGAATTCTTTTCTACGTGACTCTTCTAATGGATTCTTCATTTCATTGCATTTGTTGATCTAAAACTTGTTGTCTATTGTATTCTATTAGATTTTTTCCTGTTGAAGACTAACGATAATTTGTTGTATATTATCTTAGTCATAATATTCTTTCTTGGGCTAGTTGAGCTCACCCTTTTCCTTGTTGTTCCATTTTCTTCTCGGGAGGTGAGAACATAGCGAGGATCGAGTCCTGGGTATGGAATGAAGGTTCTAGAGAGAGTTGTTTAGTAGTCCTCACCATTTTTGTAAAATAATGTATCAATAATTATGATGGGGATTTATTTGCGTGTGGATATTGTCTGAGCGACAATATCTCGTATTTAAACTCACATTATGTATTGTCGTATTTCACACGACATTACTGTATTATTGAAGTTGTAGTTATTTCGTACCATGTATTTGGCAACTTCGAGAATGGGTTGGGTGGAATGGACCTATTTTGGGTTAAATCACGGTTGGTATCGAGCTTAGGGATATGATCTCTGGCGGAGATCGGGGAATAGAACTAGGAGGGAGAGGCGAGTAAATCCTTCACTAGTGTGTCCTACCTAAGCTTATTTGTTGATCGGTCATAATATAGGATATTATGTGATATGTTAATTTGTTTAATTAACCCTTGTTTTATGGCGAGATTTAAGAATGGTCGCCGAGAACATTAACAATGGAGTTTATGAGGCGTGGAACAACCTTTAGTCGCAAACCAAGGAGAACGTGCAACAGAAAGCAATATTCCTCCTATAAACAACACTACCGAGAAAGCGATGAACGATGGAATGTTTAGGAGCTTTTTGCGATTCATGCAAAATCAGAACGAGGAGACTCGTGTACAAAATACGGTGGAAATGATGGCAACGCGCCATCATGCATCCTGACCCAAGATTCAAGGAGTTGGGACCACCAGATTTCCATGGAAAGCCGGATCCGATCAAGGCGTAAACGTGGGTCAAGCAAATTACCAAGATATTCGATGTCTTGGGGTGCGGAGGAACGAAGGTTCCATTCGCCACCTTTATGTTTTCGTGGTAAAGCGATTCTTGGTGGGAATCGTGAAGCGTACTGACCGGATGCACTTAACATGTCTTGGGAAAGATTTGAGAACTATTCAATGACAAGTACTTTCCGGAAAGTATTATTATATGAAGGAGGTAGAGTTTATTAGACTCGAGCGTAGAATAACATGGCGGTGTCTCGATCGAGGCAAGGTTCGCAGAATTATCCAGGTTTGCACCTCATTTGGTGGAGAATGAGGAACGAATGACGCGTATGTTTCTGAGAGGTCTAAAACCAGAGATTCGTCAATACCTTATCTCTCATAAATTTTCTCTGTATTAAGATGTTGTCAACAGGGCTCAGTTATTAGAGCGAGATAGTGAGTATACTCAACCGAGGGACCCAACTAGGGTAGTCATCAAAATGATGATAACCGGTGAGGAGGAAAGAATACGGACAGAAGCGGTAACCACTCTGGTGGTAATCGTGGCCATGAAAATAGAAGAAGTGAGTCGGGAGGAGATTTAAAAAGAGGAGATTCAACAACGACCATGTGAAGGCGTCGCCAAAGATGAGTATTTGGTTCCAAGGAGGAGAAAGACCAACTGTTCAGTATGTTACAAATGCGGGAAAGAGGGACATATCATCAAACATGTCCACAACATTCCAAGGTATGTTACAACTGTGGAAAGGAAGGCCACATCGCTCGAGATTGTACTATAGCAAAACCAAGTTTAGCGGAAGTGGTGATTCCAAAGGTCGTCCGGATAAGTCGAAATCATGGTTCTTGGAAGCGTTTGTCGTGGATTGATCAAATGCGAGGAACCCGAACGAGTTTAGCACGGGTTAGTTAATTATAATTCTTGCGAAGTTTATACCTTACTAGATACCGGTTCTACCCATTCTTTTATCTCTCTTGCTTGCGCTCAACGTTTGAACTTGACTACGGAGAAATTAGACTTTGACCTATTATTGGAGACTTCGTTAGGAGAAACTTTCATTACATCCGTTATTTAGAAATCTTGCTTGATTTAAGTTGACACTATCACATTACCTGTTGATCTTATCTCTTTAAAGATACTTGTTTTTGATGTGATTTTAGGGATTGATTGGTTAACTACTCATCATGCCAAATTGATTGCTTTCATAAGGTTGTTAGTTTTCATATTCCTAAGCAACCTGTTATTCGAATTCAAGCAATCAAACCATTGTAGTCAAACATTTTTATATCAAGCCATGAAGTTATTCGTTTATTACGGATGTCAAGTTTTCTTAGTCCATGTTATGGATTTGAATAAAGACACGTCAGATTTGAATAATATTCCTGTTGTTATTGATTTGTTTCTGACGTATTTCCTGAAGAATTTCTTGGCTTACTCCCAAAGCCTGATATTAAATTTTGTATCGACTTTGAATCCGGTACAAAATCCATTTCTAAAATCTCATATCGAATGGCTCCTATTGAACTTGAGGAGTTAAAACCCAACTATAGAAGTTGATACCGAGCCTCTATCTTATGACTTCCTTTGTGGAATGCATGAAGCGGACTCTCCGTAGGGGACGCCATATTAATGCGCATGAGTAAAGCGATAGGTGTCATTGTGACGTCTTATCCAAGGTTGGGATATGAGTCGCGATTGAGAACAACCTAAGCTTCGGTAATCGAAATACGTAGCTTTCAGGCTTAGTTGGTTATTATCGGAGATTCGTGGAAAGATTTTCTCAAATCGCTAGTCCATTAACTCGGTGACTCGTGAGAGATACAAAATTCGAATGGAGCACGGAATGTGGGAAGAGCTTGAAGAACTTAAGAAGAGACTCATTTCGCACATGTTACGACCATATCATCTCGGAAAAGCGAGCGTGGTAGGCGACGTGTTGAGTAAAAGATCGATACGAAAGTACGAGTAACGATATTGTCAAAGACTCATCTCGTATAACTTACAAATGATGAAGATAGAGTTAAAGACTCTAAGTACCCACGTGATGATATACGAGTATAATCGACTTTTATCGATAAAGTTAAAACCGCTCAAGCTACAGACCTGAAGCTGATGAATATAAAGAAGAAGGTGCAAGAAGGCGTTATTCTAGAAATAAGAGTCAATGAAGAGAAGAAAGCTCAAACCTTCGATTTATTAGTTTATTTGAAATCCTCGATCGAGTAGAAACTGTGGCCTATAGACTCGCTTTACTACCAAGTATGTCGCGTGTTTATAACATTTTTACGTCTGGATGTTACGTAAATATGTGGACGACCGAATAACATCATTGAGTTAGAACCCAGACGAGATATTTGAAGACTTAACGCATCTGAAGAGGTACTGTCAAGATATTTGATATGAAGGAGCATGTCCTATGTCATCGAGGTTATACCACAAGTTAAAGTTTTGTGGAGAAACCATGCTATGAAGAAATGACTGGGAGTTGGAAATAGAAATGAAAGCGAGGTATCCTCAACTTTTTCAAACACACCAGTCGCACGTCAATTTCGAGGATTTAAATTTCATAAGGAGGGAGGTTGTAAGACCCCAAATTTTTATAAATAAAATCGAATTTCCTCTAATTATTATTCTTGATTAATAAGGTGGTAATTTGATATGATGCTTTAGTTATGGGTGAAATGTGCAATTTTTGCAAAATAAGCAAGTGGTTATAAAATATTCATTGTTGTCGGAATATTCGCTTGGTCGTGGAATATTCTTTTTGTCGGGAATATCCAAAGACGACGCAAGTGATCATTTATGGGCCCCATAATGTAATAATCGCCGGATGAGAAAAAGCGACAAGTATGTGTTTTTATAAATAATGGCGTAGTTATTACTGAATTAACTTTGTTGGATTACACGGTGGTTAAAATACGATGTCTGGCGTGGTTAGACAAGAGCATAGCTACAGTATTGCACATGATTGTTGAATTATTGATTCATACGTGAAGGCATTATCACGATATACTAAGACTATTCACTTAATAATCAAGACTTTATTCATAGAAAAATGAAAATTTTTCTTTTGTCCAAGATGTCTATTTTGGCTACTATCTTTGATTGTATCCATGTTTTGATCGTTATTTTTGAGTTTCGCTTCAAAATCGTTTATTATGAAGTATTATCAATCTTGGATAAACCTGCATTGTACGAATCCCTAATATTTGTCCTTCTATCTCATTGGATTCGTTCTTAAAAATATTTTCATCATCCTCGGTCCTTAATGGTGATACTTGATGAATATCTTTGGCTTCAGTAGTAAAAGATGAACGATTAATCGATGAATATCTTTGGCCCAGTAGTGCAAAGATGAATAGGTGTTGAGATGAACATGACCAACCTGGTGATTTAAATGAATATCTTCGCCCTTTGTAGTGCAAAAGATGAATATCGATTGTTATTACAGGATAAAATATTGATGATGGACTTTTAAACCTTAGAAGACAAGTAGAATTCTTTTCTACGTGACTCTTCTAATGGATTCTTTATTTCATTGCATTTGTTGATCTAAAACTTGTTGTCTATTGTATTCTATTAGATTTTTCCTGTTGAAGACTAACGATAATTTGTTGTATATTATCTTAGTCATAATATTCTTTCTTGGGCTAGTTGAGCTCACCCTTTTCCTTGTTGTTCCATTTTCTTCTCGGGAGGTGAGAACATAGCGAGGATCTAGTCGGGGTATGGAATGAAGGTTCTAGAGAGTTGTTTAGTAGTCCTCACCATTTTGTAAAATAATGTATCAATAATTATTATGGGGATTTATTTGCGTGTGGATATTATCTGAGACGACAATATCTCGTATTTAAACTCATTAAAGATGTATTGTCGTATTTCACACGACATTTGTATTATTGAAGTTGTAGTTATTTTCGTACCATGTATTTGGCATTTCAGAATGGGTTGGGTGGAATGGACCTATTTTGGGGTCAATCACGACAGACTTGCCGCCACGACTTGTAGCGACAAGGTAAGTTGGATTTGAGGGTATTTTGGTAATTTTCATTTGTAGCAAGAAAGAATATTATTGCCGCCACGAGCCATAAATAGAGAGAATAAATTACTTTTAATCTGAATATTTTTTTATGACGATCAACGGTTAAGATCATGGTTGTTGGAATAGTATCCGTGACAACCATTTGCCACGAATGGGATATATATATATATATATATATATATATATATATATATATATATATATATATATAGTTGTCACTCTTTCTCTCTCCCTCATGAATACACCGATTTGAACTTTTTATTCTGAAATCATGTCTTAAAATTTTCTGATTTCAACTTTTTATTCTCAAATTTAAGTTTTGGGTTTTAATGACCAATTTAGGTTTCTAATTCTAACTTTAATTTTGACACTCAAACTTTGGTTCTTTTTCAGATTTTATATACACTTATTTATTATTTAATAATTTTTTTTGAATTTGCTAGTCAATTTTTGTACACTATGTTTTCATGTTAAAATTTTATGAGTTTGTTTTGATGAAAGCTAGCTGTGAATGGTTTGACAGCAAAAAACCGAGCCAATTGTAATAGGTGAAAAATATGCTTTCAATATATCCCGGAATTAAAAATGTGTTTCATGTAAAATTATTTAGAAACTTATATTTTAATTATTGAGGCATGGCAGATCAAGGACAGGGTTCGAGATTGCGACTAACGTGTTGGGAGTATGTACGCCAGACATGATGTTCACTTTTGTCTTGCCGAGTTGGGAAGGCTCTGCTGCGGATTGTAGAGCAAGTGCTTAGAGATGCCATAACTAGGAGGAATGGACTAAAACTGCCTAGTGGTAAGATTTAGTTTTATACCGAGTTAAAAGTAAAAAAATCATTGACGTTCTAATAGAGGAGAAACTAAGTAAGGGCATCTATTTAATTCAAGATATTATTATCTTTGTGATGTTGGATAATACGAATGGTGAAGGGTTCTTAGCTCCACATAAGGGACAACGATATCACTTGGCTACTTGGCGAAATGGGAGGCAACCTAGCTGTCCAGAAGAGTCCTTCAACATGAAGCACTTTGCGGCTCGTAATGTCATTGAAAGAGTTTTTGGTGTTCTCAAGCTACGTTGGTCCATCCTTAGGAGTCCTTCATTTTATCCCTACAAAACCCAATGTCGAATTATCACTGTATGCGTTCTTCTGCACAATTTGATTCGAAAAGAGATGGGGGTGATCCACTAGATGCGGTACAGGATGATCTGGATGCTGCAAACAATCCTGATGCAATAGACTTGGATGCTAATTTGATTGACACTTGTGAAACATCCAATCAATGGACTGAGAAAAGATGTCAAATGGGCATAACAATGTATAATGAGTGGAGGGCAGTTAGAGGTCTTCCCCCATGGCAAGGGTGAAGTTAGAAATTCAGAATTGTTTCTTTGTTAATTAAAATTAAACTAAACTCGGAATATATATCCTAGTGTTGTGTGACTTGTTATTATGAATATTTTGTGATTATGTTTTATTAAACTAAAACTAGGAATATCCTAGTACTTATGTTGCTAATGCACTGTGGTACATCTATTCTATATATATATATATATATATATATATATATATATATATATATATATATATATATATATATATATATATATTGTCTATACGTTCAACTTAATGCATTTAATTAGTATCTCTTGTATTCAGGTTAATTTTTGGTTATGTGAAGCTTTGTTAATTCAACAAATAAAATTGTGAATGTAACTATTATCTTCTATAATTATTCAGCCATGGACGTAAGGAATAGAAGGAGTTGGACATTTATTGAAGAGAAAACATTTGTAGATTCTTTCTACCAAATCATTGCATAGGGCTTCAAGCAAGACAATGGCTAATTTAGAAATGGCTATGTGCAGAACTGGAGAAAAATATGCTGAAAATTTTGCCCAACACCGATTTGCGTGAAAGGCCACACATCGAATCCAAGATAAAAACTTGGAAAAAACTATGGGGTTGCATCTATGGTGCTTTGAGTACTAGTGACATTGCTTGGAGTGAGAGCAAAAAAAATGCTGAATATAGGGATGAGGATGTGTGGACATCTTACTGCAAGGCAATATTTTTTCACTCAACTTAGTGTGGTTATATGCTATATGTTTCTGAAGCATGATTTAGTGTGTTTATATGCTATATGTTTCTGAGATGATAAAGACATCATCTACTCTATCTTCATTAACATAATTGGAAGGAGATAAAGGGGAAGCTTGCTAAATCTATCCATGATAAAATGATTTAATGCTTTTTATATTCAGCTGATGTTACTGACAGTCTATAATATATATTCTTTAAAATAGTACTTCAAATTATTTGGAAAATGTAGCAGATATTAAAGTCTATGCAGAGCCACATTTTCCTTTCATGGGCGTTATTCTATTCTGTGTATATCCACCTCTATTTACATCTATTGTCAACCAAAATCTTTTATGTTTAATGTTTTGTGATTGTAATTTTAAGTTTTAACTGACAAAATCTTTTACATTCAATGCTTTGTGGTATAAAATTGGAGTATTTTTTAGGTTTTGTTTGTTTGTTTGAGTTTTGAAAAAGAAAGAGAGAGATAAAATATGCTCCAATTTTTCTCGTTTTACTTGTTTTTTATTGGGAGTTTGAACAAAAGTTCTTTGCTATGACAAAACTTGGTGATATCATCCGAGCCAATGCTGGAGCTTTTGAATTTAAAGTCTAAAGTATATCCACTCCTGATATGTGAGATGATCAGGAAATATCTGTTATGGATATAGAAAAGTTTATGTGAGATGTTCTTGAATCTTGGTCATTGCCATGTTTTTTGTTTTCCTGTGCAGAATTTGAACATTTCAAAGAACAATTATATATGTGTAGTTTGTGTGAGATTTTTTTATTTTTTTATGTTTTTTATTTCATGGATATCTTAATTTTTCAAGTAGTTTATGTTATTCATATTTGTATTTATTTTGAGTTTATTTATTTGTGTAGAGAGATCCTGATATAATTAAGTTACGGATTAAGCCATTGACATGGTATGATGACTGGCAACAATTTTTGGGTAAAGGATAGAGCTGCAAGAGAATATGTTGAGGCTCCTGGTGATGTAGTGAAAGAGTTAGATAAAGAGGAAGCTGAAGATGTTTTTACGGGTGATTCTAATGCAACTGATAGAAGGAACAAAAAGCTCAAGCGTCAAGATGTGCTCCTTGAAATTGTGAAAAAAATGCATGATAGTCTTAATGATTTGATCAACACCACTGCCCATCACATTGGACTTATGACCCAAAGGATTGGCTATAATCAGGACTTGGCCAAATCTCGCAAAGATGTGTATGATATCATTGACAACATTAACTCTTTCACCGACGAAGAGAAGATAATAGATGCAATAAAGATAGTGAGCAATCCGGCTGATGTTGACCTTTTCTTAAGCTTGCCAATTGAGACGAAGAAGCAATATGTGACAATGAACACTACTACAAAACAGTAAATAGATAACACGTAAAAAACGTTGTGGTTGTTAATTATCTCAGAAACGCCGTGGTTAAGGGTGTCATCTATTTAACACCCTTATACAACATTTTTAAAACGTTGTAATTTTACACATGCTGTTATAAAATGTTCTAGAGTTTAGTGATCAAATTAATTATATACTTGGATATGTATTTGCGCACAAACTTTTTATCCAACACTATGTAACATATGCTACCAAAATTTGATAATCGCACAACAATCTACCATCTTCTTATGATATTTTAATTTATTACTCCCTCTGTCCCATAGTTATAGGCTGATTTTCCATTTTGAGATGTCCCAATATATAGGCTACTTACTATTTATAATTTTAGTTGGTTCATTATTTTACTTTTATGTCCTTATAATAAATATTCAACCATTACTCTTTTTTTGAAGAAACAACCTTCAATGTCATTATTTTTATCACCACATTTGTGTATAAAAGACAATTGTACCAGCAATCAATGAAGTTAAGAGTTCTAGTGTGATAAGTAATGAGTAATTAATTTATTCATTAATTCCATATTAAGGGATATATGTGGAAATTTTCTGTTAAAAATTATCACTTAAACTGATTTTCTTAAACTATGTGCCAAAAGAAATCAGTCTATAACTATGGGACGGAGGGAGTACTTTTATATAAGAAATCTATTATATCATTAGTACAAAGTACTAAATAGACAATACTTAAACCATAACGTTTTTATAAAAAACGTTGTGGTATCTTTTTTCATAACGTTTTTTTAACAAAACGTTATAGATATATATGAAAAAACGTTATCTATTTAAAAGGACATTTTTTGGTTTTAACTAAAAACGTTATCTATATAAAAAACCCGGAGGAAAAAACCGCGACTTGAAAACTTAAAATTAAAAAGAATGTACCGCGCTACCTCGACTTTCTCTCTCACCTAAGGTTTACGTGCTTCCATTTTTTTTTTACTTCGAATAGGATTTACTTCAATATGGGAAAATTGCTATCAGAATCCCCATTTCTCTCCCTTGTCCCTCTCGCTAGAATGCCTCGCCTCCTCCGCCACAGTAGGGGCGATGCCTCAGATCCGAAGGCCTCCTCTTAAAGTGCTGGTCATCAACACTAGACTCGTACTCATAGTCGTCTAAACTAGTACTCTTCTTTGACACCGCCGTTGCCTTTGTTTGTGATGGTCTTCATGGTACCCATTTGACAATCACATGGATCGCCATTGTGTTGACCCTACCACCAACTAGAAGAAGAAGAAGAAGAAGCAATCTTTCGCTTCTTTGAGGCGGTGATTCCCCCTCCGGAAGTCGATGCGAGAGAACACGCCGCCTTTTGTTTCCGATCGAAATTGTAGAGGATTTTGTTGGTGGTGGTAGCGGGTCTAAGTTCATGGGGGGATCGGTGGTCCGGCGGGCGGATCCAGACGGATTGTTCGATGGGGTCAAACTCTTTAAAAAAATTTCTTACAAATAACTTACAAAACTAAACAATCCTCAAATATTATTTATAATGACATTTTCGAGGTTTCATTGCTTAAAATTATTGCATGATATAGCCTTTTTTTAATAGTTACAAAAATATCACGCTCAATGTATGTTACTAAACGAGTCATTCATCCATTCATCTCCCATTTGTTACTTGAGTTCATTCTTCACGATATTTATAAATGAAAATGTCCTTTCAACAAATTAAAGAAGAATAGAGCAAAAAGTAGAGCCAATTTCAACAACAAATAGACTTGGGGATACACATCATCCTTTCTTCTCTGAACCAACATTTGAGCCAATTCTCCAATTCCTTCTATACTCGAAAAATTGGAATCGTTTCTCTATATCCACAATATGAAGAATAGAAAAGTTCAGCTTAATGACTTAGTGGGATTTGGGAATTAGGGATTGTTGCTGGTGTCTCGCTCACTTAGTATATATATAACATAATATAGGTGGGGTCATGTTTTTAAGTATACATGTTCACTTTTAGAATTCTCTTAATTTTTTTTTTTCAATATGACCGCGTTAATTTTTTTTTTCCTCCTAATATGACCCCTGACCCCCTGAAATTCAGTGGGGTCAAGTGCCCCCCTGCCCTAAGACAGGTCCGCCCCTGGGTCTGGCGGACGACAATGACTCCGACTGGGGGTGGCTATGGTGGTGTCGGTGTTCCCTTTCTTCGTATTGGTCGTATTCAGATGCCTTCCTTTTGGAGGATGTGCGTGGAGGTTCTGGGTCGTGGGCATGCCGGTCAGGTGAAGGTCTTTCAGATCGAGGACGAGGATTGTAGTGGTGGAGGTCAGCGCTCGGTGGTGGTGGGTTGGATTTCTGGAAAACCAAATGATCAACAGCATATGCACGTAATTTGCTTGGGCTTAAAATTGTTGATGATGGAGTAATTTTGATTTTCTTTTTTTGTCTTCTTTTTACTTTACTGCTTCTATCTCTGATCTAAAGAGAATGATATTCAGCTGATTATTACTAATAACATCTGTTTCATCTATAAATTGGTACTACTTCACTGTTTCCACATTTTTGCAGCAATGAGAAGGATTAATTGAATTATTGGGATCCGAGTCTAGAACAACAGGGGGTCTCGAGTTTCTACACAAGTCACTTGTATTTATTGCTTCCTCTGTTTTAGGGAAAGGCTGGAACGAATGCAGCTAATTTATTAGTTATTTGGTTGTTATTTTCAGTTTTACATAGATACCTTTATTCCACTATTTTTTAATGCTCTGTATCACTCGACAACTTTTATTGACTAAATATGGTGGGATTCTAGGTATTATATATATTTTTTGTTTCTTCCACGTCACTATGTGCATGGCTATTGATTAGTGAGCCATAGTTCTAGAATTGTCACTAGCTGCTTTTTTTTTTGTTCTGTTAGTGTGGTCTTGCTGTTTCTTGAACTCCCTCTAAGCCTAAATTATGCTCTATTTATTGCTGTTTAGTTTAATAATCTTTCGTGTATACTCACTTGACAGTCTGATTTATTTAATATGCCTGTTGTGGCACAATTAGAGAAAGATGCTAAATATGAGTTAGCATATCAGCTTTTGAAGATCTTTCTGACTCAGAAGCTGGACGCTTACTTGGAATTTCATTTAGCAAATTCTTCTTGGTTGAAGAGCTACGGTAACTATTCGTTATTGTGCCAATAAATTTTGTTAGGTTATTTAATTCTGCAAGTTCTCATTTTGTTATTGTTTATTTGATTTGTTGTTTCAATATGCTTCTGAAATGGTGCAGGTCTTGTTCATGAAGAATTTATAGCAAAGATGAGGTTGATGTCATTGGTTGATCTTGATGCTAATGAATCTGGCCACATTCCCTATGACCTAATCATGAAGAGTATCATGGACACTCTTCAGGTAATTTGCTTTCTCTTCTTATTGCTCTTATGGGCAACTTTTGGCTTCTCTTGTAAATCATTGTCATCGTATTCTTTACAGATCAGTGAAGACGAGGTAGAATTATGGGTTGTTAAGGCAGTTACGGTAAAAGCTAATAGACTGTAAGCTTGATCAGATGAATCAAATCATCATTGTGAGGTGCGTATCACTCTCTCTCCTATCTTCCCCTCCCCTCCATAGTGGAAACCAAGATGTGCTTTCGTTTTGCTTGAGTCCATTGTTGACCATTGTTATTATACTATTTGTAGTCACTGCACTGGCCGTGTGTTTGGGCCGCATTAATGGCAGTCCCTCCGGACGAAGCCAGCAACATGGAGGGTAAATAATATCTGTTCCACTACATCAGTTTCATATGCTTTTGCCTCATTTTCCTATTACTATGTGTGCGCAATCTGGGCATAGTTACCAACAAAACATAGTAATAATATTAAAATTTCTTGATTAAATCATATTAGAGTTAAACTTGCTCAATTTGTTGGTCTATTATGCGGTCAATTTGATTGCTCAATTCTTATGGTAACACATCCACTACATTGACACTTGGCAAAATGTGATAAAGTACTTTAAAATTCAAGTTTAAAACTAATAAAATGAGAAAACTTAAACAGAAAATAAAAATTTATGCATAACTAAAAGTCATCCTAAAATTTTTAGAACATGCATATAGTGCAAGTTGAGTTTATAGTTTTATTTTAGTTATTTATTTTCTCCTTCTCCTTCTCCTTTCCTTTTACTTTTTTACTCTCATGTGTGATTTATTTTCGGACTACCCCCAACTATAGTTCAGGGTAAAGGCACAACCTATATTCATCTTGCTGAAGGGGTTGAAAGTAATAACCTACCAATTACTATATTCATCTTTTTCTATTTTCCAGTTGCATGCTATATGTAGGGTGGTTATTGCTTTATCAGGTTTGTAGTTGCTCTCCGAGAACCCAAAGGTCAAAAATAATTTGTACTCGAGACATTCCCGTTACCATCTGATGCACTACATCAAAAAGTGTCATGTCAAAATTTTGAAGAAAAAGGAGAGGAAGAAGGTAAAATTCAATTTTCATTGATGCTTGTAATCTCTGTTGTGTTATAGTTGCAAGTTTTTCTGAAGTGTTGTTTTTAACTGCTATAGCTGTTATACTTGTGGTATATTTATTTGACTTGGACAAGGATTACAAATCACTAACAAAACAAACACTGCATTAACATTCAAAAATGAGAAAAGAAAAAGACCAGCTCCCCTTCCATGTATGTAGCTAATAGCTTCATCTTCTTCATTGTATGTTGGAAACATTAATTTGAGATGCTTGAGTTTTAGGCCAGTATTCTCAATAGGCATACAGAACTGTGTAACCAGTGTAATAGAAGATTTAGTTTTTTTTTTCACATAAGAGTTGCTTCAAAGTTGGACACATAGAGCAGGTGTATCTTTGTCATAGTTGTTGTAATCGTATACATGCACATTGCACGTGGTACCATCTTGTGTATGTTTGTCAAACTAATATGTACTTCATATTATCTTGTTTACGGCATTTTATTTAGTCAGTTGAAGGACTCTGGAATCTTTCTATATGCTCAACCATTTAATAAATATTGTGGGTAGTCTATTGGTTTAATAATATTAGCACCATGTAGCAACTCTATTGTCTTTGTGTATGAATTTTGGTATTAAGAGCCTCTGGTGACCTATTTGCTTCATTTTCCTGACTTGCTATTATTTTTAAATATGTGCAGGAAGATTGCTTCTATGACCTGCTTTACAATACTGGGTATCAAATTTCTGTGCTACGTTTACGGAAGATAAGGGATGAAATTATAAAGTGTACTCTCTCTATATTATATGTAGATATATACTTTGATTGAAGAACTGTGGTAGCTTTATATGGTTAATTGTAAAGATAATGAATGATTATGTAGTGGATATTTTATTAAGTTAATAATATTTTAGCTTTTTGCATTTTTGTCATTATTTACTATGGGGACATTGAGCCAGTCAGGTACACAAAAAAAATGTCAAATTTTGATTTGGCAACAATATAATTTGTTACCAAAGCATTGAACAAGTTTTAATATAGCAACAATTTTTTATAGATTTAGCAACAAATTTTCGTTACTAATGGCATTAAAAATATAATATTTGGTAACAAAAAATTAACCTAATAACAACAAAGAGGATATTGTTGCTAATACTAACATAAAAGGTAACATTTTTTATCTTTGCAAATCATATCAACTTTCGTTGCACATATAATGAAACGGCAACATATAATGTTGTTGCTAATCGATGACTTTCGTTGCTATTGAAAAATAACCAGTAACAAACATCTTTGTTGCTGATTCAGCATAATGTCGTTGCCAAATAATATAATCAGCAACGAAAATCGTTGCTAAAAAGTTTACATTTCGCAACGAAAGCAAACTTAGGCAACAATTTTCATAATTTACTGCAACGAAAAATGTCTTTGCAAAATGATGTCAATTGCAACGAAAATGCATGGTCGTTGCAAAAAAAAAAAGGTTCATTTCGTTGCTAATTAACAGGCTTTTGTAACGAAATGGAGTTTTTAGCAACAAAATTTTAATTATTCTACAACAATACATTTTGTTGCTAAAGGATCGATGTTTCTGTACGAAAGCCAAATTTCAATTTTAAACATTTATCAATTTTAAACAATCAAATTGCCTTTATTCCAATTTTTCATTTAGAAGCTGCAAGAAAGAGGTTTATATATCAATATGTATTCATATTCTCTCACCATAACAAGCCTTTGAGGTCCTATTTTCCAATCTCCCATAGCCCGACGACACCCTTTTGGTTTGTCCTGCTGATACAACATTTAGTCTGCCTAATATCTTGGGTGGCCTGTGGGGCGACGAGTATCATTCCTTTTTTCTAGCATTGTGCTTTGAAAATCAATAATAGTCAATTAGTCCATATTACAATTTATATTGACATTTTTCTGTAACACATTTCCTATGTATCATGCACAACCACCTAAAAGGAGCAACCTAGCTCTACAAATACAATTAATAATCTCTAATAATTAACAAAGTTTCACAAATTCATAAGTGAATGCATCTATAAGCTGTGTGCATCCATGAAACCAAAGGTAATCATTTGATTCTATTCAATTAATTCATACCTGTAAAATTTATGGAGGAAGAGAAGCCACTTTAATTGTCTTTGATCTTTGACAATTGATGATTTGCCTTTTAGAAGGTGGCATAGATTTCATCCGAAAATTTGAAAGATGAGACTTTCATCCTAAACATCCAAAATCGTTACAAAAACAGTATGATAAATGCCACATACCATGTTCTGAGAACTAACATTAACCTTCTTGGAGGCTGAAAAGAAGCAACCACATCAGAAAGATCAGGCTTACCATGAAAAGATGCACAATCACATAAACTAGCTACCAGAAGAGCACTCTTAGATACGTTAGCAAGCATAGGTATAATACACATAAATTATAATAGTTTTTGTGTCCACTGGCTTCCCCCACTCCCCCAAAAGAAAAAGGCATACAATATTAACAGACATAATACCATGTTCTTATCTTAAAAATCAAATAGTGAATTTGCAGTATAATCGCCTGTTTTCCCATAAATTGATTCGCAACTTGCGGTTGTAAAAGTGCCACAGGATCTATGGATTGATGCTCTTATATCTTCAAATAGGTCACCCTCAATGCTTTCCAAAGAGAATTCAGCACTATCAAACGTTGATTCTGAGTCAGCAAATCTATGCATTTTCAAGTCTTCTTGTATGCCAGGAAAGAGAAAGGATTCCCGCCTCTTAAATCCTTTATTCATCGCACACAATCCTTAAAGGATCCAGAACACCTGTTAGTGTATGTAGAAAGGTGTTCAATAAGTAATTAATCAACACTATGAAAAAAAAAGGTAATATTGATTGCAGACTAGAAACTCTACGTTTCTTATGAACAGTCATGAGTACCTGCACAAGTGAAAAAGGCATTATCCCAAACTAAACTTTTGCACAAGTAACTTGTTCTTCTTGGCTCCATGGATTCTGAAGGTGAAAGCTTCTGTTCCCTTTGGTGCAAAACCTTTTCTGAATTGCAAACATTTACAGCTAAATTGACGACGACCCATTTTATGTGAGTTTGTGTATTTATAGATCGTATGTGCAAGTGTTGAGCAATGTGGAATCTATACCAACAAACCACCCATCATACCAAAAAAATATAATCATAAGTTTCATAACCAAAAATCTATATCAATAAGATCATAAACAGACACCCCCATTATAAAAATCAGTAAACAAATAATAAAGAACCAAACTTTAAAAATGATCATTTCACAAACAAATCAGAAAAAAAAAATTTGAATGTGCTAAACTTAGCTCATTACCATTTTGTTTCGGAAGGATTATTCCCTTACATCTCTAATAACCCATCGAAAATAATAATACAGAGATCGAATTAACGTTGTCAACCACAGTAGGTAATACCACATATAGAAGAATGGGAAGCACGGGTACTTACAGTAGATAACACGGTACCATGAGATTTCGGAATAGAAGAATGGGAAGCACGGGTACTTACACGAGAAAGGGTTTTACCCTTAGAAGATTTTAGTTTGAGTTTCTTACTCTGAGATGAAACCCCCAAATCGGCATCCAACTTTTTCTTATTTCAATTCAAGCGCCAGCTAGCATGTGCAGCCACAAGTGATGCATCTTCCTTGCGAATGGGTTATCGTCCTGTGTTGAAAGTACGCCATCCACAGTAGGGTTACCGCGAGCGCTTCTAGGATTATTGGAATTAGGGTTGTTGCGAGTGAAGTCGGCGATCTGACCCAGCTTGTCGGACCAAGAAAAGGGAGTGAAGGGAAGTTGACGGGGTGGTTGGGGAGGAGAGAGCTGTCGGGGTTGAAGGGGACGACGCCGATTTCAAAGTTGTTTTCCGATCTGATTGAGGTGAGAGAGTGAAGATGAGTGAGAGATAGGGGAGGGTGTAGATTGGGATTTGGGAGAACTGCTTCAGATGTTGGAAGGCTGGGAGGCAAGGCCACAAGGGGTAGGGTTTTTAATTTCAAGTGAAAAGCGCGATTTATTTTAAGCTATGTGTTTTTGACATAGATAACGTTTTTTTTTAAAAAGCGTTATTTATTTAAAATTAAAAATTACACTTTTAAATATATAATGTTTTTTTATATATATCTACAACGTTTTGTTTAAAAAATTTTATGAAAAAAAATATTACAACATTTTTTATAAAAACGTTGTGATTTAAGTATTGTCTATTTACTACTTTATACTAGTGGAAGTTGGCCGGACAAATTTAAGTCATTTTGACACATCATTTAATTTAAGCTCTAATTTTTATCTCAAAAAAATGCTTAAATTTAGTTATTGTTAAAAACATTTGTTTCTCTTTTCAGTTAATAATTGACTATATGTTATACTTTAGAGTTTGAATGAAGATGGACAGTTCTAGACTTTAAATTTTGTCGGCCAAGTAAAATAACTAATTCTAATCTTTTTTTTTAATTTTAGTTTTGGTGATTTATAATGAAATTTTAATATTTCACACATCATGTATTTTGTACTATTTATTTGTTAATTTATGTGCTAATATATGATAATTTGATTCTCAAATATTTCATATCATGTATATGCATGACTAAATAACTAGTATTACATGTGTACTACATAAATTATTTCAATAAAATTATAACTTTATTTAAAATTAAATTATATACTAATACGAGTGAGCATTTGATTGAATAATATAACCATTTATTTAAAAGTTTCTAATTAATTGTTCATTATTTTTTGATGTATAAACATGCAAGTTTAAATTATAGTTTAAAATATGTTATTATTGGTAAAGGTATAATAGTCCAAACGATTTTTTTGGCAAAATTAATTAATTACCCAATTATAGTTGATAAGTTTTACTGAGTACACTATTAAACTTTTATTTTTTCAAATTACCATACTAAACTAATTATTATTTGTAAATTGGGTCATTTTGTTATCTCTAACTCACGTATGTTAAATTTTTTATAGCATTTATCCGACGTGGACTTGAAAAAATAAAGAAGAAAGAAAAATGACATAGGTTTAATCTTATTTGTTTGACTCCTATTATAACTTCTAATATTCATGTAGCCACAATCTAAGGAAAAGAAAAATTAGAGTAATTGAGTTTTTACAAAATAATATACATCACCCATCATCTAAATACAATATCCAAATACAAACTTAATTATAGAGTGAAATGAGAGTTTTACACGAATATTATCATCTAGACAATATCCAAACTCAAATAGAGTCCTGATTACATTTATTGGCACACTATTTTATAGAATAGTGAAGACTACTATAACACCATCTCGGGCCATCATTTCGTTCCTCGACTAGTTCCGGCTACGTTCTCATTTTCTGAAGAGAACAATGGAAGTAAAAAGGTGAGCTCAACTAGCCCAGTAAGAAATATTATGACTAACATAATGCACGATAAGTTATCATTAGCCTTCAACAATGTTAAACTGATAGAATATAATAGCCAACAAGTTTAACTGCAGCGGAATAAGTAATCCATTGGAAGAATCAAGTAGAGCATGATATATACTATCTTCTATGATTTAAAAAGTTTATCATTCACTTTATTGCTAGGACTCAGCTTAATAAATAGATCACATCATCGAATCATCCCCTCGCACTAGACGCCAATGATATTCATTAGTATCACGTCCACAAATTATTCTTGCACTACAGGCCAAGAATTATTCGTGTAATCATCAATGGTCATGACTATACCGAATTATTCCTGGTCATAATCATACCAATCAGCAATCCATCTATGTACGTAAGCCAAAGATGACTTTCATCATAATATAAGCATAAGGATAATGACAATGATATAAGAATTCAATAAAACAAGTTCAAGGATAAAATTTTTAAGATTTATAATTTAATTTATCCAGAAATCAATAACGTCCAAATTTTCAACATGATACTGCTTTGTAGAGTAAAATTCAAGAATAATATCCATGTATCAAAAATAATTTAGACAGAAAAGAAATAAATTTTTTGATAAATAGTACCCCGTGAATAGTACCCATAAATAGTACTTTCGGAATTAGTACTCGTGAATAGTACTTCTCGACATGAAAAGTGCCCCAGTGAATACCCGAAAGTGAATAATACTTGAGTGAATAGTAAATCGGTGAATAGTAACTCGTGAATAGTACTCAAGGCATGAAAAGTGCCCCGAATACCCGAAAGTGAATAATATTATAGTGAATAGTAAAATTGGGTGAATAGTAATCATGAATAATAACTTGTGAATAGTATTTGGTGAAAATATTGATATTTAATAAGAAAGCTCATATCAATATTTCAATAAAATGATACTGGACGAAGTGCAAAACTTACAAATATTCCACTAATTTCAAGGATTATAGAAGCAATACTTACCATGGTAAGTTTAGATTTAAGAATATGAAAAGAATTAACATACGAAAACTTCGCAAATGGATTTTCATCATCATATACAAGACGTAATCCAAGAGACAAAGTTATTTATACATACTAAAAAGGATGAATATAAATAAAAGAATATTCCTTATGAATACGAAAGAAATAATACCCCTTACTTAATACTTAATACAACAAATAATATCCTTACCTTAGTAGAAAGCTAGATATCGCAAAAGTGAAGTAGCGTAATACTCTTCTTCTTGCTCTCTATAGTTTTCTCTCTATAGTGTCTCTTGTGAATCTTAGTGAATTGGTGAGAATGAAAGAAGAATTAAGCTTCTATTTATAGGAGAATGGACTAAATAGTAACTAATTCATGAACGATCCATATTGATTTACTATTAGAACGAGACGGTCCAGATTGATTACTATTAAAACCAAAACAACCCGATTGATTTACTTTAAAACCACCACCGATAATTCGATTGATTTACTTTTAAAACCACCACCGAAGCGGTCCAGATTGATTTACTATTAAAACCATCATCAATGGTCCAGATTGATTAACTATTAAAACCACCATTAATGGTCCAGATTGGTTTAACTTATTATTACACTTTAGTACCCCTAAAAGTTTCCAAGTTTGCATTATTCCCCTCTAACTTTTGAAATTCACTTATCTTCAATAAATATATTCTTAATACTTCAACATTTATTCATCATTAATATTATAACTCACAATATTTAACAATCAGGTCGTTCCCAGGAAAGAGGGGCTTTTCGATAAGGATTTCTCCTTATCAAGCGCAATTAGGTGACCAAACCTCTCCTTGATGTAACTTCTAAACATTATCAATATAGCAAATAATAATATGAATAACTTTATCGCCTCAATTATTGATTTAATAATATATAATATATATATCAGATGATAATTGTGACAATAATTGAATCAATAATATGAGAGATATGATGCAACAATTATCGTAGTAATAATTGAGTATAACTGAAGTGACTTCTCATGTAAGCATCAATAATCAATACGTGTGTGTTACTATGCAACCACGCCAGACATCGCACTTTTACCACCGGGTAGTTTAACAGTTTAATAAAGAAAACTTTTTCCGTTATTTTTATAAAAGATATTTCGCTTTTTTCGACAATACTTCCATATGGGGTCCACTAATGATTGTCAGGTCGTCGCATTAATATTCCCTCGTTAAAATGAATATTCCCCGACCAATCAAATATTCACTTACACAATGAATATTTTATATTAACTTGCTTACTTTGCAAAATTTTCCAAATATTACCCACAACTATAACATTATATCATATCCACACCATAATATTCAAAAATATATTTCGAGAAAAATTATTCTTTATTAAAAAAAAATTGGGGTCTTACAACCTCCCCTTCTTATGAAATTTTGTCCTCGAAATTAGGGTACATACCTGATATGTCGAAGAGGTGAGGATACCTTGATTTCATTTTTTATTCTAACTCCCATGTCATTTCCTTCACATCGTGGTTTCTCCACAAAACTTTGACTTGAGGTTTAACCTTGGAGCGTAGAATATGATCATTCTTATCCAAGATTTTAACAGCTACCTCTTCATACGTTAAATCTTCCTATATCTCGTCTGGTTCTAATTCAATAATGTGGTTCAAGTCTTTCACATATTTATGTAACATCGATATGTGAAAAACATTATGAACACGCGACATACTTGGCGGTAAAGCGAGTCTATAGGCCACACTTCCTACTCGATCGAGGATTTCAAATAGACTAATAAAATCAAGGATTTGAGCTTTCCTCTCTTCATCGATTCTTGCTTCTAGAATAACGCCTTCTTGAACCTTCTTCTTCACATTCATCAGCTCTAAGTCTGTAACTTGAGCGGCTTTAAATTTATCGATTAAAGTTGGTTCTAATCGTATATTCGTTATCTTCATGTAGGTTCTTGGAGTCTTTAACTTTATCTCCATCTTTTATAAGTCGTACGAAATGAGTCTTTGTGTTAACAACGTCACACTCGTAAACGCATACGATATTTTACTCAACTTGTCAGCTACCACGTTCGTTCTTCCACAATGATATTGAATGGTATGGTCGTAATCTTCAACAGCTCGAGCCAACGTATACGGAACATATTATGTTCGTTTTAGTTGAAGAAATATTTAAGGGTTTTAGAAATGGGTTTTGTACTGGGGTCAATACAAAATTCAATTTCACACTCTAGGGGTAGGCCAGGAAGTCTTCAGGAATACGTTAAGAAATTTATTAACAATGGAAATATCATTCAAAACTGTGACTCTCATCCCAAGACTTGGATAGCACGTCACATTGATACCTATCAACTTGCCACCGTTATTCACGGCTTCCCTACGTAAAGTTTGGCTTTCAAGCAGCATTTCACACAAGGAAGTCACCAATGAAAAGGCTCAGGCTCTTTACTTATGGCTTAATATAAAGTTGATTGACTTTAGTGGTTTGGTTGCTTGAATTCGCATAACAGGTTGGTTAGGAATATGAAAGATAACAACCTTACGAAAAGCATGATGACTAGTTAACCAATCGATTCCTAAAATCACATCAAGGGCAAGTATTTTCAAAGAGACAAGATCGACAGGTAACGTGAAAGTGTCGATTTGAATCAACAAGATTTATAAACAGTGGAGGTAACGACGGTTTCTACTAACGAAGTTTCAACCAATAAGTCAAAGTCTAACTTCTCTGGGGTCAAATTTAAATGTTGAGCGCAAGCAAGAGAGATAAAAGAATGGGTAGAACCGGTATTTAATAAGGTATAGACTTCACAAGAATTTATAATTAACTAACCCGTGCTAACTTCGTTCGGGTTACTCGCTTTTTGAGAAGTCGCGAAAAACACTCTTCCTGAAACCATCGACTTTGTTTTGTCCGTATCCGCCTTTGGTGCCACCGTCCCAGCTGGACTTGATTTTGCTACAAGACAAAATCGAGCTATGTGACCGTCTTTTCCACAACTAAAACATACCTTGGAAGACTGTGAACAGTTTGGACTTATGTGTCCTTCCTCTATGCATCTGTAGCATCTAACTGGCGGTCGTTCTCCTCCCCTAGAATTTGTTGCTGGTGTTGGTGCTGCTGCCAATGTCTTCCCATCATCGTTAAACCCTCTCTTCTTGAATTTTCCACTTCTATTATCTTGGCCATGATTACCACCAAAGTGGTTACCATTTCTTACCTGATAATTTCCTCCACGATGGTTATCATTGTTCTGATGACCGTTGCCACTGGTACGATTATTATCGTGTTGTTGGTCGTTGCCTTTTGGTTGTGCTGACTCATTATCGTGCTCCAATAACTGAGCCCTATTCACAACATCTGAATATAAATAAAGTTTGTGAGAAATGAGGTATTGACGTATATCGGGTTTCAAACCTCTTAGAAACATTCGCGTCATTCATTCCTCATTATCGACCAAATGGGATGCAAACCGGATAACTCGCAAATTTAGCCTCAGATCACGACATAGTCATATTGTTTTGCTCCAACTTGATAAACTCCACCTCCTTCATGTGATGAATACTTTCGGGAAAGTACTTGTCATTGAACAGCTCTTGGAACTTCTCCCAAGACATCTTGAGAAAAGGCCAGTCAGTACGCTTTTATTATTCCCACCAATAATCCGCTTCTTCACTCAACATAAAGGTGGCGAAGGAACCTTTTGCTCCTCTCGAGCATTCCAAGACATCAAATATCTTGGTGATCTCGCTTTATCCACGCCTCCGCCTTAAGTGGTTTCGCTTTCCCAAAAAACATCGGCGGCCCCAGCTCCTTGAATCGCTTAGCAGTTGACCGGTAAATGGTGGTTGCCATTATTTTCCACTGCATTATGAACAGGAGTCTCTCTCGTTTGGTGTTGCATGAATTCTAAAAAGTTCCTAAACATACCATCGTTCGTCATTTGGTCGGTGTTGTTGTTTACATAAGGATTATTGCCTTCATGATGCACATTATCCTGGGTATTGATCGTTGGTGACTTAACGGTCTCATGTGCTTCATTGCTGATCTCAACATTTTCAGATGCCATTTTCAAACACTGTCACGAAACAAGGATTAATTGACATGCCATATATTATCCCTATACTCTGACCGACCAATTAAATACCAAATAAATTTAGGTAGGTCATACTAGCGAAGGAATTCCCCGTCTCTCCCCTCCTATTTCTTGTCTCACATCTCAGCAAGGGATCATATCCCTAAGCTTTGATACCAACTGTGACACCCCCAAAATAGGTATACATCACCCATCTTGGGTCGCCAAATACATGGTACAGAATTCTAATACAAACTTAATTATACAACATGAGTTGGGAGTTTTTACACGAATATTGTCATCTAGACAATATCCAAACTCAAATAGAGTCCTCATTAAAATTATTGGCACACTATTTTATAGAATAGTGAGGACTACTATAACACCATCTTGGGCCATCACTTCGTTCCCCGACTAGTTCCTGCTACATTCTCATTTCCTGAAGAGAACAATGGAAGTAAAAGGGTGAGCTCAACTAGCCCAGTAAGAAATATTATGACTAAGATAATGCAGGATAAGTTATCATTAGCCTTCAATAATGTTAAACTGATAGAATATAATAGACAACAAGTTTAACTGTAGTGGAACAAGCAATCCATTAGAAGAGTCAAGTAGAGCATGATATCTACTATCTTCTATGATTTAAAAAGTTTATCATTCACTTTATTTGCTGGGACTCAGCTTAATAAATAGATCACATCATCGAATCATCCCTGCACTACGGGCCAAGGATATTCATTACTATCACGTCCACAAATTATTCTTGCACTATAGGCCAAGAATTATTCATGTAATCATCAGAGGTCATGACTATACCGAATTATCCTTGGTCATAATCATACTAATCAATAGTCCATCTATGCACGTAAGCCAAATATGACTTTCATCATAATATAAGCATGAGGATGATGACAATGATATAAGAATTCAATAAAACAAGTTGAAGGATAAATTTTTAAAGAATTATAATTTAATTTATCCAGAAATCAATAACGTCCAAATTTTCAACATGATACTGCTTTGTAGAGTAAAATTCAAGAATAATATCCATGTATCAAAAATAATTTGGACAGAAAAGAAATAAATTTTTTGGTGAATAGTACCCCGTAAATAATTCCTTATAAATAGTACTTCGGGAATAGTACCCCGTGAATAGTACCCCGACATGAAAAGTGCCTCAAATACCCGAGTGAACAATACTTGAGTGAATAGTAAATCGGGTGAATAGTAACCCGTGAATAGTAACTCGTGAATAGTACCCCGACATGAAAAGTGCCCCGAATACCCGAGTGAATAATATTATAGTGAATAGTAACCAGGTGAATAGTAACCTATGAATAGTAATCTGTGAATAGTAACTTATGAATAGTACTTCGGGTGAAAATATTGATATTTAATAAGAAAGTTCATATCAATATTCTAATAAAATGATACCAGATGAAGCGCAAAACTTACGGATATTCTACTAATTTCAAGGATTATAGAAGCAATACTTATCATAGTAAGTTTAGATTTAAGAATATGAAAAGAATTAACATACGAAAACTGTAAATGGATTTTCATCTGTCATACGGTACGTAATCCGCGTAGACAGGTTATTCCGACATACTAAAGGATGAATACGAAAAATAGTATAGAATACGAAAGAAATTCCTTATGAATAATATCCCTTATTTAATACAAAATAATATCTCTTTACTTAATACAACAAATGGATCCTTACCTTAGCAAAAGTCGGATAGCAAACAAGTGAAGCCCTTACCTTAGTATCTACTTCTTCTTGAAAAGTGAAGTAGTTTCTTCTCTATAGTTTTCTCTCTATAGTGTCTCTTGTGAATCTTAGTGAATTGGTGAGAATGAAAGAAGAATTAAGCTTCTATTTATAAGAGAATGGACTAAATAGTAACTAATTCACGAACGGTCCAGATTGATTTACTATTAGAATGGACGATCCAGATTGATTACTATTAAAATCACAACCGACGGTCCATATTGATTTACTTTTAAAACCACCACCGACGGTCCAGATTGATTAACTATTAAAACCACCATTAATGATCCAGATTGATTAACTATTAAAACCACCACCAATGGTCCAGATTGGTTTAACTTATTATTACACTTACCCCTAAAGTTTTCCAAGTTTGCATTATTCCCCTCTAACGTTTGAAATTCACTTATATTCAATAAACATATTCTTAATACTTCAATATTTATTCATCATTAATATTATAACTCACAATATTTAACAACTGTGTCATTCCTGTGAAAGAGGGGGCTTTTCGATAAGGATTTCTCCTTATGGCGCGCAATTAGGTGACCAAACCTCTCCTCGATGTAACTTCTAGACATTGTCAATATTGCAAATTATAATATGAATAACTTTATCGTCTCAATTATTGATTTAATAATATATATTATGCGAGATGATATCGTGACAATAATTGAATAAATAATATGAGAGATATGATGCAACACCATCAGTAGTAATAATTGAGTATAACCGAGTGACTTTCACGTATAAGCATCAATAATCAATATCATGTATGCTACTATGCAACCACGCCATACATCGTATTTTTTACACCGGGTAGTTCAACGGTTTAACAAAGAAACTTTCACCATTATTTTTATAAAAATATATTTCGTCATTTTCTAATAATACTTCCATTGTGGGTCCACCAATGATTGTCTTGTCATCGAATATTTCCTCGTTAAAATGAATATTCTCTACCAATCGAATATTAAAACGAATATTTATATCACCAATTTTGCAAAATTTTCCAAATATTACACAATACAACTATATTTTATATCAACTTGCTTATAATATTTAAAAAATTTTAGAAAAATTATTACCCAAAAAAATAACTTATAATAATATCAAATCAAATATGAAGAATACCCATCAAACATAAACCCACATAAGATGAGACAAATCTATCGTAAATGTTGTATGAGCTTGACAGAGAAAATTAGAAATAAGAAATCATCAAAGAGGTAGTAGAGAAAGAACAGATAAACCGTACCATCTTCTACTAGAGCAACTACTATTTGAGCCATGAGAAGCACACACCAAAACCCATTTGCGCCTTCATACCCAAAATAAACTCTTTATCCCTCTCTCTCTATAAACGGAGTATAATCTCCTTTCTCTCTCTCTAAAAACAGATTATAAAGTGGAGCTTGGAGTGAGAGAGACAAAGAAAGTGTATTTTTATCCAAGATTCCAGGTCTTCAGTCCTCAGTGACAGTACCAGAGTCACCGGTTTAACACCTTCTTCCGGAAACTCAAGCACCGGTTCGACACCTTCGCCTCATCCATCGGTTCACATCCACCGCCACTCGAACCATCCACCGTCGGAACAGATTCCACCAATGCGGACGCTACCAATTGAATTGCACGAGCCTGTGATGAAAATCCATCAACAAATTTCTCAATGGCGGCTTTAGCCGAAGCCGCTTGCTCTTCCTCAATAAGCAAATCTCTGAAACACTTGGAGCACAAGTTATTCGTCGTCGTCGTGCCGAAGAAACCGCATCCGTTGATGCACATAGTCAGCTCTGATGGCTGGAAGCTAATGTCGTCGTTCTTCCCTTTAGAACTCATCTTTCTCTTTCTCTCCCTCTCTCTCAAATTCGAAAGGATAGAATATTAAAAGTTATAATAGGAGTCAAACAAGCAAGATTCAACCTATATCATTTTTTTTAAGTCCACATCGCATAAATGCTTAAAAAATTTAACACACGTGGGCTAGAGATAACAGAATAACCCAATTTTAAAATAAAAATTAATTTAGTGGGGTAATTTAATTTGAAAAATTAAAAGTTCAATAGTGTAATAAGTAAAACTTGTCAACTACAGTAAGTAATTTATTAGTTTTGTCGATATTTTATCAAATCCTTTAATTAATCTTGGAAGAAACAAACATAAAATGATATTATTTTAAGTTATCCCATAAATAATCTCATAAAAAACAAACATATGACTAAGACTATTTAATTCTAATATTAATAGTCTTGGGATTATAATCCTTGCAAACAAACATGACCCTTAGTGAATACCTTAGATAAGTAGGATTAGTAAAATTGGTGAAACTAAATATACGCTATTTTCACATAAATTTTTGATATTTTCATATAGTCCCCTCTCACATGAAAGTGTGTGATCCACTTTCTTCTCATGTGAAAGAAAACTATATCAAAATTAATATCAAAAACACATGTTAAAAATATCAGTTTCCTAAATATATGGTGTGTTCTTCTCTTTCTTTAATCTCTTATGATTATGTGTCATAATTTGAATCTTAATTTTTTTTGGAACAGTCCCAAAGGAAATGAAATTTTATTAAGTAGAAGCATCAAAAGTAACAATAACAAGATGGCTAATACAAGTTGGCACCTCCTCCCTCCACTAGGAAGGAATTAATCTAAACATTCTTACATAGGGCCAAACCACCTAAAGTATGAGCTATACTATTACCCTCTTGCTTAATGTTAAAAAACTTCGGAGTTTTCGAAGATCACTAACATCATTTCGCAATCTGGAAATTACTCTAAAACCATCACTCTCAAAGATAACATACGCAATCGGATAAATTTATAACATAAAATGATATTTTTATATGAAAATTGTCGTTATAGATCTTATAACGACGATTTTTACCGTCGCTATACATTTATAACGACACTTTTCCTGTAAAAATATCAAAAAATATTATAAAAATATCAATTTTCCATACGCAATCGGATAAATATAGAAAAGATAATAAATTGATTTTTCATTAGAAGAACAATATAAGTTTGAGTGTTTGACCATGTACTGTCATATTATCATAATCATTAGATGTGGTTGATATTCGATAAATGTTTGCTGAGTAGTTAATTAATCAAATCTAATCAAATTGCGTATTTTGACCTCTTTCTCTACAACCAACTATGTATGCTGCTCTGACTATAAACTTTCCTGCTCAAATGCATGGTAAGTTGAAGAATTTGAATATATACTAATTAATTTGGAAAGTTTGAAATAATTTATAAATGTTTCAACTTTATTTAATTTTCATTCTTTTCCTATTTATCACGTTGCTCTAAACAAAGATATGTTTGTGTTTGGAGGGTGGTGAACCATGCTTTTGAATTCAACATTCGCAGAGCAGTTACAATAACTGCTAAAAAAAAACACACACGTCTAAATATATTCTCTCTCTTTCAAAATATAAAATTATTATTAATTTTTTAAAATAAACTTACAATATTTTGAAGTTTAAAATTAACATATATTTCGTTAGTTTTAGTTAATACAACGATAAATATTTTAAAGTACTATCTAAAAAATATTTCTCATTGTAAAATTTATTATTTCACAGTTTTCAATGAATCGTCTCAATTTCCAATTTTGTTAACGCAAAGTTTCGTCCACACGCTTTAATCACCAAAATGCGTCAAATCATTTCTTGAACAAAGAAGACGACTATAGGATCGAATTCGCTTTCCGTGGTGAATTGGTCTTCCCATATCTTTTGCCTGTCTCATATGTGTGGAACCTGCACAGAAACGAAAGCACACCAAAATCTTGACGGCTTAGTGTGAGATCACGAATTTTATGAAATGAAAGTATTAAATTTTCTTATAATTATTATTCTATTTAGTAAATGGTTAATGTGAGACCCCAAATTTTATGAATAAAGATTTAAATTTCTCGAAATATTTTTTTTGAATATTATGGTGTGGATTTGAGATAATGTTATAGTTGTGGGTAATATTTATAAATTTTGAAAAGTATTCAAGTTGTTGTACAATATTCGATTGGTCGGGGAATATTCGTACGACGGTACAATCACTGGTGGACCCCACAACAGAATTATTGTCGGATTGAAAAAACGACAAAAATATTTTTATGAAAATAACGGCGGAAGTTTTACCATTAAAACTGTTGAACTACTTTCAGTAGTAAAAGTATAAGTAATGGCATTGGTTGCATAGTAAATACACGGTATTGATTATTGATGCTTACGTAAGAAGTCACTCAGTTATACTCAATTATTGCTACAGTAATTGCTGCATCATATCTCTCATATTATTTATTGTCACGGTCTCATCTGCATAATATTTTATATATTATTAAATCAATAATTGAGACGACAAAGTTATTCATATTATTAAATTGTAATATTTACAATATTTAGAAGTTCTGTCAAGGAGAGGTTTGGTCATCTAATTGTGTGCCAATAAGGAGAAATCCTTATCGGAAAGTCCCGTCTTTCCTGGGAACGATCTGGTTGTTAAATATTGTGAGTTATAATATTAATGATGAATAGGTTCGTGTTGATTAAAGATGAAATTGATAGTTTTATTGTGTTGGAATTATTAGTGTTAGTGGAAATCGACATCTATTTCGATGATAATTGATGTCTGGGGGTTATATTGATAAATCGGGTAATTAATCGAATAAATGAGCAATTAATTGCTACTAATTCACATGCTTATATAACTATTTGTTCACATGTGTGTACTATTGATTCACATTCTTGTACTATTAGGGGAGTTGGTGCAAGATTGATAATACTTGCATGACTAAGTTAAAAATGAAGGTATAGATGGAGGTCTATATCTTGTAATTCAGTATTTTCACATGATTATAACTATTGATTTACATGATTGAACTATTGATTCACATTATTTACTATTAGGGGAGGTGGTGCAAGTTTGATAATACTTGCAGGACTAAATTAAAAATGAAAGAAAAGTTGGAGGTATTGTACTGTAATATTTCGAGCCCCAAAGCGTGCAATTATCGAAACTATATTTTCCTATAAATAGAAGCTCATTCTTCCTTTATTTCTCACCAATTCACTAAAGCTTTAGAGCAATTATTATAGAGAAAAATTATAGAGAGAAAGAAGAAGAGAAGTCTGCTACTTCATTATTCCAATATCCAGTTCCTTCTAAGCTAAGGGGTATTATTTCTTTCGTATTCATGAAGAGAGCTATTGTTATTCCATTCTTTATTATTCTGTTGGAATAACCCGTCTGTGCGGTCAATCGCATGCATGGTGAAGTCTTTGTTATTCCATTCTTTATTATTCTGTTGGAATATCCTATCTGTACGGATTACGCTAGACCTGGTTCCATTCTTTATTATTCTGTTGGAATAACATGTCTGTGCGGTCTATCGCATGCATGGTCAATTCTTCTGTTATTCCATTCTTTATTATTTTGTTGGAATATCTTATCTATGCGATTTACGCATGACCTGGTTCTATTCTTTATTATTTTGTTGGAATATCATATCTGTGCGGTTTACGCATGACATGGTTCCATTCTTTATACTGTTGAGAATAACCTGTCTATGCGGTCTATCGCATGCATGGTGAATTCTTCTGTTATTCCATTCTTTATTATCCTGTTGGAATAATCTGTCTATGTGGATTACCGCATGCATGGTGAATGATCCTTTGTATTCATATGAATAGTATTTTCATTCAAAAGGGGTTTCTTCCAGGGATAGTTTTATAATTTTTTTGACCCTCAAAAATTCTAGAAAATTTTGAAATGATAATTTGATGAGTTTTCTATATTGTGTCCAAAGATGGCGATTTTTGGACGTATAGATTAAGAGTTATGGATTTTATGGGAAAAGACTATTTTAAAAGTAAACTCTTATAACTCCTTGTGGTTAACTCCAAAATTGGTAAAATTTTTATTGGGAGTACATGTATATAACAGGAGTATACCCTGTATTTTGGAATTTTTGGACAAAAGTACAATTTATGATAAATGTTTAAATATTCGGCAGTTTTGGCCATATGAAAAATAGTAAATGAATTTTAAAAATTCTGAGAAAAATATATGTTCAATATGGAACTATATTCGCTAAATCCCCTTAAAAGAAATATTTTTGGTACTGATTTGGTATTTTTCATGAAAATGAACTAGTTATGAATAAATGAATTAAATATGTTATGTGAAGTAACAAAATTGGAAAATAGGATTTTATGGCTTGGAAATCCTATATAGGGTATATGCATATTTTTGATGAGGGATTTGATCATTGGTGATGAAATCTTATGAGTATGACATTTTGAATGATTAAATGCATTATTTGGTAAAGTGTAAACAATTGAAATAAATTCTTTATAAGTTTAAGAAGTGATTAAAATATTGTTATAATATTAATAATATTAGATGATGAGTTTATTAAGTGATTGATAATATTTGGATAAATTTAAAGTCTTTAATATTTATCCTTGTCGTTTAATTAATGCTTATATCATTGTCATCATCCTTATGCTTATATTGTGATGAAAGTCATCTTTGACTTACGTGCATAGATGGACTTGGTATGATTATGACCAGGGATTATTCGGTATAATTATGACCGTAATGTAATGAATGATGTGGTAAAAGTCCTCATTCGCCTGCAATGCATTGATGGACAATTTTTGGTATGATTATGACCAAGGATTATTTGGTATAGTCATGACCATTGATGATTTAATGAATATCCTTGGCCCGTAGTGCAGGGATGATTCGATGATGTGGTTTATTTATTAAAATTCGAGTCTCGTGATAAAAATTGATGAAAACATTTTAAATCATAGAAGATAGTAGATATCATGCTCTACTTGACTCTTCTAATGGATTGCTTATTAAGTGCTTGATTAAACTTGATGTCTATTATATTTTATCAATTTAACATTGTTGAAGACTAATGATAATTTATTACGCATTATCTTAGTCATAATATTTCTTACTAGGCTAGTTGAGCTCACCTTTTCTTTTCGTTTCTTCGTGAAATGAGAACGTAGCCAGGACTAGTCGGAGAAGCGGGAGTGACGGTCGAGATGATAGCATTAGTAGTCATCACTATTCTGTTAAATAGTGTGACAATAAATGTAATGAGGACTCCATTGAGTGTGGATATTGTCTAGATGACAATATTCTTATTAAAACTCTTAGATTATGTTTTGTCGTATTTTACATGACTGTTGTATAATTAAGTTGTATTTGAATTTTGTACCACGTATTTGGCGACCCAAGATGGGTGATGTATACCTGTTTTGGGGGCGTCACAGTTGGTATCAAAGCTTAAGGATATGATCCCTGGCTGAGATATGAGATAAGAACTAGGAGGGGAGAGACGGGGAATTCCTTCGCTAGTATGACCTACCTAAGTTTACTTGTTATTTAATTGGTCGGTCAGAGTATAGGGATAATATGTGATATGTCAATTAACACTTGTTTTGTGACAGTGTTTGAAAATAACATCTAAAAATGTTGAGATCAACAATGAAGCACATGAGACCGTTGAGTCACCAATGATCAATACCCAGGATAATGTGCAACAGGAAGATAATAATCCTTAGGTAAATAACAACACCGATCAGATGATGAACGATGGGATGTTTAGAGGCTTTATACAATTCATGCAACATCAGGTAAGAGAGACTCCTGTTCAAAATATAGGTGGAAATAATGGCAACCCATGGTCGGTCACTTCTAAGCAGTTCAAGGAGCTGGGACCGCCATAGTTTTTGGGAAAGCCAGAACCACTTAAGGCGGAGACGTGGTTAAAGCAGATCACCAAGATATTTGATGTCTTGGGATGCTCCGAGGAGCAAAGGGTTCCCTTTGCCACCTTTATGTTGCGTGAAGAGGCAGATTACTGGTGGGAATCTGTAAAACGTACCCAGTCTGACGCACTCAAGATGTCTTGGGAGAAGTTCTAAGAGTTGTTCAACAACAAGTATTTTCCCAAAAGTATTCATCACATGAAGGAGGTGGAGTTTATCAAGTTGGAGCAAAACAATATGTCCGTGTCACAATACGAGGGTAAATTTGCGGAGTTATCCTGGTTTGCATTCCATTTGGTCGATAATGAGGAGCGAATGACGCGAATGTTTCTAAGAGGTTTGAAACCCGATATACGTCAATACCTCATTTCTCATAAACTTTGTTTATATTCAGATGTTATGAATAGGGCTCAGTTATTGGAGCGCGATAATGAGTCAGCACAACCAAAAGGCAACGACCAACAACACTATAATAATCGTACTGGTGGCAACAACAATCGGAACAATGATAACCATCGTGGGGGAAATTTTCATGCCAAGAATGGTAAACACTTCGGTGGTAATCATGGCCAAGATAATAGGAGTGGAAATTTCAAGAAGAGGAGATTCAACAATGATGGAAATATGTCAGCACCAGCACCTGTTGTTAAGGAAGAAGAACGACCACCGGTCGTATGTTACAAAATCTGAAGGGAGGACATATCGGTCAAAAGCTGCGTGATGCGGTCAAAGCGTGTTACAATTATGGAAAAGAAGGTCACTAGCCGATTTTGTCGTGACACCAAAGTCAAGTCCAATTTGGGGACGGTGGCACCAAAGGCGGATACTGGACAAAATAAAGTCGATTGGTTTCGGGAAGGCGTTTTTGTGACTTCTCAAAAGCGAGTAACCCAAACGAAGTTAGCATGGGTTAGCTAATTATAAATTCTTCATGAAGTCTATACCTTATTAGATACCGATTCTACCCATTATTTTATCTCTCTTACTTGCGCTCAACGTTTAAATTTGACCCCAGAGAAGTTAGACTTTGACTTATCGGTTGAAGCTCTGATTAGGAGAAACCTTCATTACATGTCTTTATCCAAGTCTTGGATGAGAGTCACGATTTTGAATGATATTTCTATTGTTAATAAATTTCCTGACGTATTCTTGAAGACTTCTTAGCCTACTTAGAGCGTGAAATCGAATTTTGTATTGACCCCAGTACAAAATCCATTTCTAAAATCCTCAAATATTTTTCTTCACCCAAAATAAATGTAATGTGCGCCGAAGACATTGGCTCGAGCTGTTGAAGATTACGATCGTACCATTCAATACCATCGTGGAAAAGTGAACGTGGTAGCTGACGTGTTGAGTAGAAGATCGTATGCGTTTATGAGTGCAAAGTTGTTAACACAAAGACCCATTTCGTATAACTTATAAATGATGAAGATAGAGTTAAAGACTCTAGGGACCCACGTGAAGATAACAAATATACGAGTAGAATCAACTTTAATCGATAAAGCTAAAGCTGCTTAAGCTACAGACTCGGATCTGATGAATATGAAGAAGAAGGTTCAAGAGGGCGTTATTCTAGAAACAAGAATCGATGAAGAGAGGAAATCTCAACTCTCGATTTATTGGCCCATTTGAAATCCTTGATCGAGTAGGAACTGTGGCTTATAGACTCGTTTTACCGCCAAGTATGTCACGTGTTCATAACGTTTTTCACGTATCGATGTTACGTAAATATGTGGATGACCCGAACCACGTTATTAAATTAGAACTAGATCAGATAGCAGAAGATTTAACGTATAAGGAGATACGTGTTAAAATCTTGGATAAGAAGGATCGTATTCAACACTCAAAGGTTATACCTCAAGAGTTAGAATCTGAAATGAAGTCAAAGTATCCTCATCATACCGTGAATCGTGACGTAAATTTCGAGGGCGAAATTTCATAAGGAGGGGAGATTGTGAGACCCCAAATTTTATGAATAAAGATTTAAATTTCTCGAAATATTTTTTTTGAATATTATGGTGTGGATTTGAGATAATGTTATAGTTGTGGGTAATATTTATAAATTTTGAAAAGTATGCAAGTTGTTGTATACTATTCGATTGGTTGGGGAATATCCGTACGACGATACAATTATTGCTGGACCCCACAACGGAATTATTGTCGGATTGAGAAAACATCAAAAATATTTTTATGAAAATAACGGCGGAAGTTTTACCGTTAAAACCTGTTGAACTACTCGGTAGTAAAAGTATAATGTCTGGCGTGGTTGCATAGTAATTTACGGTATTGATTATTGATGCTTACGTAAGAAGTCACTCAGTTATACTCAATTATTACTACGATAATTCTTTGCATCATATCTCTCATATTATTGATTCGATTATTATCACAGTATCATTTGCATAATATTTTATATATTATTAAATCAATAATTGAGACGACAAAGTTATTCATATTATTCAATTGCAATATTTACAATGTCTACAAGTTCTGTCAAGGAGAGGTTTGGTCATCTAATTGCGCGCCAATAAGGAGAAATCCTTATCAGAAAGCCCCCTCTTTCCTAGGAACGACCTGGTTGTTAAATATTGTGAGTTATAATATTAATGATGAATAAGTTCATGTTGATTAAAGATGAAATTGATAGTTCCATTGTGTTGAAATTATTAGTGTTAGTGGAAATCGGCATCTATTCCGATGATAATTGATGTCTGGGGGTTATATTGATAAATCAGGTAATTAATCTGATAAATGAGCAAATAATTGCTACTAATTCACATGCTTATATAACTATTTGTTCACATGTGTGTACTATTGATTCACATTCTTGTACTATTAGGGGAGTTGGTGCAAGATTGATAATACTTGCATGACTAAGTTAAAAATAGAGGTATAGATGGAGGTACTATACTGTAATTCGTATTTTCACATGATTATAACTATTGATTCACATGATTGAACTATTGATTTACATTATTTACTATTAGGGGTGGTGGTGCAAGTTTGATAATACTTGCAGGACTAAATTAAAAATGAAAGAAAAGTTAGAGGTATTGTACTGTAATATTTCGAGCCCCAAAACGTGCAATTATCGTAACTATATTTTTCTATAAATAGAAGCTCATTCATCCTTCATTTCTCACAAATTCACTGAAGCTTTAGAGCAGTTATTATAGAGAGAAATTATAGAGAGAAAGAAGAAGAGAAGTCTGCTACCCCACTATTTCAATATCCAGTTCCTTCTAAGGTATGGGGTATTATTTCTTTCGTATTCATGAAGAGAGCTATTATTATTCCATTCTTTATTATTTTGTTGGAATAACCTGTCTGTGCGGTCTATCGCATGCATGGTGAAGTCTTTGTTATTCCATTCTTTATTATTACATTGGAATATCCCACATCACGGATTCGCTAGACACTGGTTCCATTCTTTATTATTACATTGGAATAACACGTATGCATGCGATCTATCACATGCATGGTGAATTCTTACGTTATTCCATTCTTTATTATTACGTTAGAATATCCCATGCTGTGCAATTTACGCATGTCCCGGTTCCATTCTTTATTATTCTCATTTGGAATATCATGTATACATGCGGTTTCGCGTGACACAGTTTCATTCTTTATTATTTCGTTGAGAATACTTTTGTACATCTGATTCTATCGCATACATGGTGAATTCTTCTGTTATTCCATTCTTTATTATTCTTCTGTGCGGTCTATCGCATGCATGGTGAATGATCCTTTGTATTCATATGAATAGTATTTTCATTCAAAAGGGGTTTCTTCCAGGGGCAGTTTCATTTTTTTTGTCCCTCAAAATTCTAGAAAATTTTGAAATGATAATTTGATGAGTTTTCTATATTGTGTCCAAAGATGGCGATTTTTGGATGTATAGATTAAGAGTTATGGATTTTATGAGAAAAAGACTATTTTAAAAGTAAACCCTTATAACTCCTTGTGGTTAACTTTAAAATTGGTGAAATTTTTATTGGAAGTACATGTATATAACAGGAGTATACCCTGTAAATTTCAGAATTTTTGGACAAAAAGTACAATTTATGATAAATGTCTAAATATTCGGCAGTGTTGGCTATATGAAAAATAGTAAATGAATTTTAAAAATTCTGAGAAAAATATATGTTCAATATGGGACTATATTACGCTAAATCCCGTAAAAGAAATATTTTTTAGTCTTGATTTGGTATTTTTCATGAAACTGAACTAGTTATGAATAAATGAATTAAATATGTTACGTGAAGTAACAAAATTGGAAAATAGGATTTTATGGCTTGGAAATCCTATATAGGGTATATGCAGATTTTTTATGAGAGATTTGATCATTGGTGATGAAATCTTATGAGTATGGCATTTTTGATTGATTAAATGCATTATTTGGTAAAGTGTAAACAATTGAAATAAATTGTTTATAAGTTTAAGAAGTGATTAAAATATTGTTATAATATTAATAATATTAGATGAAGAGTTTATTAAGTGATTGATAATATTTAGATAAATTTAAAGTCTTTAATATTTATCCTTGTCGTTTAATTAATGCTTATATCATTGTCATCATCCTTATGCTTATATTGTGATGAAAGTCATCTTTGGCTTACGTGTATAGATGGACTTGGTATGATTATGACTAGGGATTATTCGGTATAATTATGACCATAACGTACCTCATTGGCCTGCAATGCATTGATGGACAATTTTTGGTATGATTATGACAAGGGATTTTTCGTTATAGTCATGACCATTGATGATTTAATGAATATCCTTGGCCCGTAGTGCAGGGATGATTCGATGATGTGGTTTATTTATTAAGTTGAGTCTCAGCGATAAAAATTGATGAAAACATTTTAAATCATAGAAGATAGTAGATATTATGCTCTACTTGACTCTTCTAATGGATTGCTTATTAAACTGTGATTAAACTTGATGTCTATTGTATTTTATCGGTTTAACTTTGTTGAAGACTAATGATAATTTATTACGCATTATCTTAGTCATAATATTTCTTCTTGGGCTAGTTGAGCTCGCCCCTTTCTTTCTTTATTCTCTTGTGAAATGAGAAGCGTTAAGCGGGACTAGTTGGGGAGCGGGTGTGCGGTCAGATGATAACATTAGTAGTCCTCACTATTACATTAAATAGTGTGACAATAAATGTAATGAGGACTCCATTGAGTATGGATATTGTCTAGATGACAATATTCTTATTAAAACTCTTAGATTATGTTTTGTCGTATTTTACACGACTGTTGTATAATTAAGTTGTATTTGAATTTTGTACCATATATTTGGAGACCCAAGATGGGTGATGTATACCTGTTTTGGGGGCGTCACAGTTAAATTGATAAAATGTTAAAGTTAAGGGTGATATTTGATTTTTTTTTTCAAAGTAAGCAGGTTGTCATGAAATACCCGATGGTAAAAGTACAGAAATATGCGTGGTTGTATAGTAGCACACGATATTGTACAATATCTTTGATTATTGATGCTTACGTGAGAATTCACTCAGTTTGATTCAATTATTATCACAGTATCAATATTTTATATTATTAAATCAATAATTGAGACGACAGAGATATTCATATTATTATTTGCTATATTGACGATGTCTAGAAAGTTCTGACGAGGAAAGGGGTTTGGTCATATAATTGCGCGCCAATAGGGAGAAATCCTTATCGGAAATCCCCCTCTTTCATGGGAATGACCTGGTTGTTAAATATTGTGAGTTATAATAGTAATGATGAATAAGTTTGTGTTGATTAAAGATGAAATTATTGATAAAAAATATTTTCATTGTGTTGGGATTATTAGTGTTGGTGAAAATCAACATTTTTTTCGATAATAATTGATTTCTAGAGCTTATATTGACCAATCGGATAATTAATCGGATAAATGAGCAATTAACTGCTATTAATTCACATTCTTATAACTATTTGTTCACATGTATGTACTATTGATTCACATGCATGTACTATTAGGGGATGTGGTGTAAGATTGATAATACTTGCATTACTAAATTAAAAATGGAGGTATAGATGAAGGTACTATACTGTAACTATTTTTTCACATGTATAGAACTATTTGTTCACATGTATGTACTATTGATTTACATGCATGTACTATTAGGAGAGGTGGTGCAAGTTTGATAATACTTGAAGGACTAAATTAAAAATAAAGGAAAAGATGAAGGTATTATACTGTAATATTTCGAGCCCCAAAACGTTCAATTATCAAAACTATATTTTCTTATAAATAGAAGCTCATTCTTCTTTCATTCTCACCAATTCACTAAGACTCACAAGAGCAATTATAGAGAGAGAAGTTATAGAGAGAAAGAAGAAGAGTATTCGGCTACTTCACTATTGCAGTATCCAGCCTTCTACTATGGTAAGGGATGTTATTTATTTCTTATTAGTAAGAGATATTTTTTTTCAGTATTCGTAAGAAATAATATTTTCTTCCATACTCTGTAGTATGTGAGTAATAATATTTCGTTTTGTATCCCTAATTCTACACTCATTTTTTTGAAGTATTGCTTCTATACTCCGTGAAATTAGTAGAATATCCTTGAAATTTGCGCTTCATCTAGTATCGTTTTACAAGGATATTTTTCTAAACATTCCTGCTAAATTTTAAGCTTTTTATGTCGGAGTACTATTCATGGGTACTATTCATTTATACGGCACTATTCATACATACGGTATTATCCACAGAGTACTATTCATCGGCACTATTAATAAATACGGTACTATTCGTAAATACGGTACTATTCATAAATACGGTACTATTCATGGGGTACTATTCATAAAGTACTATTCATGGGGTACTATTCATAAAGTACTATTCTCGAAGTACTATTCACGGGGTACTATTCACTCAGGTATTATTCACCTAGGGTACTATTCATGACAAAAATTAATTTATTTTTTGTCCAAATTATTTTTGATACAATATTATTCTTGAATTTTACTCCACAAAGCAGTATCATGTTGACAATTTGGATATTATTGAATTCTGGACAAATTATATTATAAATCTTTAAAAATGTATCCTTTACTTTCTTTTAATCGAATTCTTATATCATTGTCATCATCCTCATGCTTATATTGTGATGAAAGTCATTTTTGGCCGTAGTGCATAGATGGACTGTTGATTGGTATGATTAGGACCAGGGATTATTTGGTATAATCATGACCCGTAATGTTACAAATGACGTGGTAAAAGTCCTCATTGGCCCGTAGTGCATTGATGGACACATGTTCGTATGATCATAACCAGGCGTTCTCTTCGGCTATGGGTGCAAAGATGAATTGTTGTTTGGCATGATCATGACCATTGATGAAAACACGAATATCCTTGGCCCGTAGTGCATGGATAATTTGTGGTCGTGATACTAATGAATATCCTTGGCCTACGTCCATGAATAATTTAGTGATGTGGATTATTTATTAAGCTGAGTCTCAGCGATAAAATTGATGGTAAACTTTTAAATCATAAAAGATAGTAGATATCATGCTCTACTTGACTCTTCTAATAGATTGCTTATTCCGCTGCAGTTGTTGATCTAAAACTTGTTGTCTATTGAATTCTATCAGTTGTTATACTGTTGAAGGCTAAGGATAATTTATTCTGCATTATCTTAGTCATAATATTTCTTACTGGGCTAGTTGAGCTCACCCTTTTCTTTCACTATTCTCTTCAGGAAATGAGAATATAGCTGGGACTAGTCGGGGAATGGATTGACGGTCCAGATGGTTGTTTTAGTAATACTCACTATTCTATGAAATAGTGTGATAATAATTATAATGAGATTTAATTTGAGTTTAGATATTATCTAGAAAACAATATTCGTGTTAAACTCTTAGCTATGTTTTGTCGTATATTACACGACAGTTGTATAATCAAGTTGTAGTAGTATTTTGTACCATGTATTTGGCGACCCAGAATGGGTGATGTATACCTATTTTGGGGGCATCACAGTTGGTATAAGAGCTTAGGGATATGATCCCTAGCTGAGATGCGAGACTAGAACTAGGAGGGAAGAGACGGGTTAATCCTTCGCTAGTATGACCTATCTAAGCTTATGTGTTATTTAATTGATCTGTTAGAATATAGGGATAATATGTGGCATGTCAATTAACCTTTGTTTTGAAGATGTATTCTAGAATGATATCTGAAATACAAGAGATGAGCAATGGGAAAATCATGATACAGAGGAAATAACCGGGAAGGTATAATCCAAAAAGAAAGCAAAGTATTCTCATCTCTTCGAACTACCAGGTACGTAAATTTCAAGCGGGAAATTTAATAAGGAGGGGAGATTGTGAGATCTAGAATTTTATGAAATGAAAGTATTCAATTTTCTTATAATTAATATTCTATTTAGTAAATGGTTAAATTGATAAAAGGTTAAAGTTAAGGGTGATATTTGAATTTTTTTTTCAAAGTAAGCAGGTTGTCATGAAATACTCGGTGGTAAAAGTACAGAAATATGCGTGGTTACATAGTAGCACACAGTATTGTACAGTATCTTTGATTATTGATGCTTACGTGAGAAGTCACTCAGTTTGATTCAATTATTGTCATAGTATCAATATTTTATATTATTAAATCAATAATTGAGACGAGAAAGTTATTCATATTATAATTTGTAATATTGACGATGTCTAGAAAGTTCTGTCAAGGAAAGGGGCTTGGTCGCCTAATTGCGTGCCAGTAGGGAGAAATTCTTATTGAAAAGCCCCCTCTTTCCTAAGAATGATCTGGTTGTTAAATATTGTGAGTTATAATATTAATTATGAATAAGTTTGTGTTGATTAAAGATGAAATTATTGATAAAAAAATATTTTCATTGTGTTGGGATTATTAGTGTTGGTGGAAATCGACTTTTATTTCGATAATAATTGATTTCTGGAGGTTATATTGACCAATCGAGTAATTAATCGAATAAATGAGCAATTAATTGTTATTAATTCACATGCTTATAACTATTTGTTCACATGTATGTATTATTGATTCACATGCATGTACTATTAGGGGAGGTGGTGCAAGATTGATAATACTTGCATGATTAAATTAAAAATAGAGGTATAGATGAAGGTACTATACTGTAACTATTTTTTCACATGTATATACTATTGATTCACATGCATGTACTATTAGGGGAGGTGGTGCAAGTTTGATAATACTTGAAGGACTAAATTAAAAATGACGAAAAAGATAAAGGTATTATACTGTAATATTTCGAGCCCCGAAATGTAAAATTATCGAAACTATATTTTATTATAAATATAAGCTTATTCTTCTTTCATTCTCACAAATTTACTAAGACTCACAAGAACAATTATAGAGAGAGAAGTTATAGAGAGAAAGAAGAAGAGTATTCTGCTATTTTACTATTGCAGTATCCAGCCTTCTACTAAGGTAAGGGATGTTATTTATTTCTTATTAGTAAGGGATATTATTTTTGTTCAGTATTCATAAGAAATAATATTTTCTTCCATACTCTGTAGTATGTGAGTAATAATATTTCATTTCGTATCCCTAATTCTACACTCATTTTGTTGAAGTATTGTTTCTTTACTCCGTGAAATTAGTAGAATATCCTTGAAATTTGCTCTTCATCTAGTATCGTTTCACAAGGATATTTTTCTGAACATTCTTGTTAAATTTTAAGCTTTTCATGTCAGAGTACTATTCATTTATACGACACTATTCATACGTACGGTACTATTCACAAAGTACTATTCATCAGCACTATTCATAAATACGGTACTATTCGTAAATACGATACTATTCACAAAGTACTATTCACGAGGTATTATTCATAAAGTACTATTCCCGAAGTAATATTCATGAAGTACTATTCACGGGGTATTATTCACTCGGGTACTATTCACCCGGGGTACTATTCATGACAAAAAAATAATTTCTTTTCTGTCCAAATTATTTTTGATACCATATTATTCTTGAATTTTACTCCACAAAGCAGTATCATGTTAATAATTTGGATATTATTGAATTCTGGATAAATTATATTATAAATCTTTAAAAGTTTATCCTTTGCTTTCTTTTAATTGAATTCTTATATCATTGTCATCATCCTCATGCTTATATTGTGATGAAAGTCATCTTTAGCCGTAGTGCATAGATGGACTGTTGATTGGTATGATTATGACTAGGGATTATTCGGTATAATCATGACCCGTAATGTTACAAATGATGTGGTAAAAGTCCTCATTGGCCTGTAGTGCATTGATGGACAGATGTTGGTACGATCATAACCATGCGTTCTTTTCAGCCAAGGGTGTACAGATGAATTGTTATTTGGCAGGATCATAACCATTGGTGAAAACACGAATATCCTTGGCCCGTAGTGCATGGATAATTCATGGTCGTGATACTAATGAATATCCTTGGCCCGTAGTGTATGGATAATTCAACGATGTAGATTATTTATTAAGATGAGTCTCAACGATAAAATTGATGATAAAATTTTAAATCATAGAAGATAGTAGATATCATGCTCTACTTGACTCTTCTAATAGATTGCTTATTCCGCTGTAGTTGTTGATCTAAAACTTGTTGTCTATTGTATTCTATCAGTTGTTATACTGTTGAAGGCTAAGGATAATTTTTTCTGCATTATCTTAGTCATAATATTTTTTCTTTGGGCTAGTTGAGCTCACCTTTTCTTTCACCGTTCTCTGTGAAATAAGAATATATATTTGGGACTAGTGGGGAATGGATTGACGGTCCAGATGGTTGTTTTAGTAGTCCTCACTATTCTGTTAAATAGTGTGATAATAATTGTAATAAGATTGAATTTGAGTTTGGATATGGTCTAGAAGACAATATTCGTGTTAAACTCTTAGCTATGTTTTTTTCGTATATTACATGACAGTTGTATAATCAAGTTGTAGTTGTATTCTGTACCATATATTTGGCGACCCAGAATGGGTGATGTATACTTATTTTGGGGGCATCACACTTGGGCCTCCAAGGGATAGCTCCGGTGTGAGAATAAATACAAGCTGAATATGGTTTAACAATGGAGTCTTAATTGTGACGCCCTTAAAATAGGTCCACACAACCCATTTTGGGTCGCCAAATACATATTACTAAATCCAAATACAAATCTTTTTATTTATAATTATTAAAATGTCGTACAAAATATGATAACACATAAGCTGTGAGTTTCAATATAAATATTGTACTGAATATAATACGACAATATACACACTCAAATTATTACAATGCTATATAAAATACAACAACAAATATTTCAAGTCTTCAAAGGAACACGAGAAGATTTTTGTCCTTCTCATTCTAATGGGGTGTATTTTTGATGCTTCCAAATTCGAGTTCAGCTCACCCTATTGTTGTTCACTAAAATTAATTATTAAATGACGTATAAAATACGACACACATATTTTAAGTCCTCAATACAATCATATATTATCATGTATTGAGAAACTTCAATAATCAAAGATCATCACTCGATTCCCTTATTATCCTCGCTGTTATCCCCGTTCGACCCAGCTACACTTTTATTACCTGAAAGGAATTGTGAAGCAAAAGGGTGAGCACAAATAGCTCAGTAAAGAATATTATGACTAAAGATAATTAAATTATAAGTAGCCTTCATCAGTAATAAATCAAATATTTAGAACATATGGTAGATGATAAAAGTTTTCAACCATAATTGCAGTAGAATCAACAATCCATTAGAAGAGTCAAGTAGAACATAATGTCTACTATCTCCTTCAAATTAAAAGTCCATCATTAATATTTCATTCCGGTAATACCCATCAACAGTTCTTTGTTGTACCCAAGACAAAGAGAACTTTCATCACCTGTCTTCACCTAAACCACCAAAGATTATAGTTCAATTCACAATTCATGTTTATAATCATGTAAATTAACAGTTTCTCCTTGCCACAAAGGCTTAATAGAACTTTCACTCAATGTCCTTGCCACAAAGGCTAAAGAAACTTAGTAATCATATCGTCTTTACACCTTACACCAAAGACATCCAAATGTAACAACAATGGTCATGATGATACCAATCAATTGTCTATCTTTGCACTATGGGCCAAAGATATTCAACTGTAATATCAATGGTCATGATCATACCAATCAATTTTCTATCTTTTCACTAAGGGCCAAAGATGTTTAATTGTAAAACCAATGATCATGCCAAACAATAGTCTATCTTTGCACTACGAGCCAAACATATTCATTTGTATCATCAGTGGTTATGATCATGTCAAACATCTGTCCATCTTTGCACTGCAGGACAAAGATATCAATCAACAGTTCTTCTTTGCATTGGGCCAAAGAGAACTTTCATCATAAGTCTTTATTTGTAACATTCAAGGTCATGATTATACCAATACATAGTTCTTGGTCATAATCATACCAATCAACAGTTCATCTTTGCACTACGAGCCAAAGATATCAATCAACAGTTCTTCTTTGCACTACGGGCCAAAGAGAACTGTCATCATATAAGCACCACAATATAAGCATGAGGATGATGACAATGATATAAAGAATGAATCAAGTGAGATCAAGGATTAATATTAGAGATTTATAATTCAATTTATCCAGAGTTCAAGAATGTCCAAATGGTCAACATGATGATCAATACGTGGATTCAAATTTAAGAATAAGATTCATATATCATAGATAATTTGGATAGAAAAAGAAATTAATTTTATCGTGAATAGTACCCCGTCATGCAAAGTACCCCAAATAAATAGTACCCCGACATGAATAGTACTATGACATGAAAAGATTAGAATTATAGACACTACAAGTAAAAGGGCTATCTGCGACTGCCTATTAGTGACCGACCGCGGTCGCTGATATCCATCTGCGACCAATAGCGGTCGCTGATAGTCGTAGCATCTGGTCGCTGGAATGCACATCAATGACCACTATTAGTGACCGAATTATCTCTAAGCGATATTAGCGACTAGGATCGTCGCTAAGCTGAGTCGGCATGGTTCAAGGTCGAAGGCTGACGTGGGCCATGTGTCAACGACTGCCAGTAGCGAATGGAGAGGTCACTAATACCCTAATCCAATTAGCAGTCGCTAATGAGTATCAGCGACTGCGGTCGCTGATGTAAAATGAAAAAAAAATATTTTTCCTGTTTTATAGATTTCCCAAAAAACTGTACCTGTTTTGTACCTACTTTATATCCCAACACACAACCAACAATATATATAAACTTCCAACCAAGTTTTATATAACCCAACACATGTACAACAATATAAACATCCATCCATATACCGACACATACACCCAAAATAGTATAAACTATATAAACATTAAAAAACCAATATGAACTGAAAAAATATATACAAATCTAATCTTTAAGTAACACACAGTCATCCAAAGAATGAATACAAAAGTACAAGGCTCATAAATAACTAGAAAACAAGACTAGGTCGGTCGTCATGCATTATCGTCCAAATTAGTAAGTTTAGATTTAGGAATATGAAATGAAATAATATACTAAACTACAAATGGATTTTCACCCGTCACGCGGTAATCGCGTAGACATATTATTTTCATAATTTAATAAAGAATGAATACGAAGGGTTATTCACTAGGCATGTGGTAATTCGCGTAGAAAGATTATTCCCAAAGATTAATAAAGAATAAAATGAAAACCCTTATGAGTATGAAGAAAATAACATCGTTACAAATATGAAATAAATAATATCTGTTACCTTAGTAGGAGATTAGATACTGTAATAGTGTAGTAACAGAATACTCTTATTCTTTCTCTCTTATTATCTCTCTATAGTTTCTCTCTATAGTTTTAGTTAATTGGTGAAGAACTAATGAACTTAGTTCTCTATTTATAGGAAAACATAGTTTTGAGATTTACACGTTAGGGGCTCAACTTATTACAGTTTGGTACCTAGGTGAATTACACTTTAGTACCTCATTAATTACACCTTAGTCCCTCAATGACACCATCATTATGATATCATCTTTGTATTTCTTTAAGGATGATGTTATGCTTACATCATGCTTGCATCATCTCTTCTCTGATTAGTTGATTCAAGTTCACATGGATTGGTCGACTTATTACACTTTGGTACCCCTAAAGTTTTTCAAGTTTGCATTATTCCCCCTTAACTTTTGTAATTCACTTATCTTTAATCAACAAAATCTTTAATCTTTTCAATAATTATTCATTATTAATATTATAAATTTTAATATTGACAATCAGATCGTTCCCAGGAAAGAGGGGGCTTTCCGATAGGATTTCTCCTTATTAACGCGTAATTAGATAACCTAAACCCTTTCCTCTATAAAACTTTCTAGACATTTTCAATAATGCTTATCTAATAATATCATTTCAATAATATGAGTTACTGTGTCGTGACAATTATTGATTTAATAATATAAAATATTATGCAGATGTTACTATAACAATAATTGAATAAGAAATACTATGCAACAACTATTGTGATAATTATTGAATAAAACTGAGTGTCTTCTTACATAAGCATCAATAATCAAAGATATTGTGCAATACCATGTGCTACTGTGCAATAACGTGTATTACTGTATTTTTATCACTGGGTATTTCAACAGTTTAACGGTAAAAATTTTGCCATTATTTTTGTCACTTTCTATATCCGACAATTATTTCATTGTGGGGTCCACCAATGATTGCTCCGTTAGATGAATATTCCCTAACAAAAAGAATATTCCCTGACCAAACGAATATTTCCTGACACAACGAATATTTTATGACAACTTGCTTACTTTGTAAAATTTGCACATATCACCCATAACTATAACATTTATTAAATTATCACCTTACTATTTATAAGAAAAATTTAATACTTTTATTTCATAAAATTTAAAGTCATACATTAATGCTCTAGTGCTATTAAATAATATGAATGTGTTTATACACCTGATGATTAGGGTATAGCCTTGTATTTATAGTGTTCACACCTCCTTCCCCGTACAGAATTAGGATTCCTCATTAGGTATGTTTTCTTAATGGGATTGAATAGAATCTCCTTAAAGAAAGGAAGTTGGATTATATCCTTACAATTTCCTTAGGAGTTGGAAATTAAATGTAATTAGGAATCTTTGAATCCTTAAAATACTCGACTGCCAAATTAAATTCCTACGCATGGTAAAATACCTCCACGTGAACTTTGGCCACCAAGTAATTCGTGCCCAAATAATTACGCCCCAACATTGCCCCATAATCTTCGGTTAAATGGAACATTTAATGGAAGAGTTCCTTAATAAAAGCCCAATAATTACTATAAGACCAGCCTCCTTGAAAACGTGACCTCCCATCTCCTCCCCACGTCTGCAATCATAACCCTCCATTAAATAGTCGTTCCCCTAAAAGCGCGCGAAGTTGAAAAGACAATTCACTTCAAAAACTATTTCTCCCAAATCAGAAAAATTTGCCTTCCTAACTTCCAAATTTCTTTGAGCCCTCTCTGCTCCATTTTCTTCTCATTGCAAAACTTTTTCTTCGACCAAAATCTCCTTAATCCATCCATCAATGGCTTTCTCAAGTACCCCAAACACCACCAACGAGCCAATCAACGCCATCCCTCTTTCTTATATCCCTAGACTACCAGTAACCGCCTCCACATCCACCACCATCAATCCCAAGACCACCACCACCGCAAGCGCCACCGAATCCTCTACCGTCATCTCCACTGTCACCACCAGCTCTGCCCCCCAGACCCCAACCTTATCCAAGGAAGAGTTGGACTTTCAAAAAATGATCCGTGAATATTCCAACAAAATCCTCTTTCATCATGCCAACACCAAATTCACCATCAATGAAAGTGACCTAATCGTCATTCGAAAACGCGATACCTACCGGATGTACCACCGAACTGATGGCTGGACAACGATACCGCTCACGCTGTTAGAAAAAGGGGTTAGACTACCTCTCCATGCCTTCATCATCACTGTGACGCACCCAAAATTGGTATACATCACCCATCTTGAGTTGTTAAATACATGGTACAAAATTCAAATACAACTTAATTATACAATAGCTGTGTAAAATACGAAAAAACATAATCCAAGAGTTTTAATAAGAATATTGTCATCTAGACAATATCCACACTCAATGGAGTCCTCATTACATTTATTGTCACACTATTTAACAGAATAGTGAGGACTACTAATGTTATCATCTGGACCGTTACTCTGTTCCCCGACTAGTCCTAGCTACATTCTCATTTCCGGAAGAGAACAATGAAAGCAAAAGGGTGAGCTCAACTAGCCCAATAAGAAATATTATGACTAAGATAATGCAGAATAAATTATCCTTAGCCTTTAACAGTATAACAACTAATAGAATACAATAGACAAAAAGTTTTAGATCAATAACTGCAGCGGAATAAGCAATTCATTAGAAGAGTTAAGTAGAGCATAAAATCTACTATCTTTTATGATTTAAAAAGTTTTTCATTAACTTTATCGCTGAGACTCAGCTTAATAAATAAAATCGAATCATCCCTGTACCAGGCCAAGGATATTCATGTAATCATTAATGGTCACGATTATACCGAATAATCCCTGGTCATAATCATACCAACAACTGTCCATTAATGAACTATAGGCCAATGAGGACTTTTACCACATCATTTGTTACATTACGATCATGATTATACTGAATAATCCCTGGTCATAACCATACCAAGTCCATCTATGCATGTAAGCCAAAGATGACTTTCATCACAATATAATCATGAGGATGATGACAATGACATAACAATTTAATAAAACAAGTTCAAGGATAAATTTTAAAGATTTATCATTTAATTTATCCAGAATTCAATAACGTTCATATTGTCAACATGATACTTCATTGTGGAGTAAAATTCAAGAATGCTCAAAAGAATATTTTCATGAAAAGATACTAGATGAAGCACAAATATCAAGGATATTCTACTAATTTCATGGAGTATAGAAGCCAAAACTTTAACCAAATGAGTATAATAGAATATATGAAAATGCAAATAGATTTTCAGCCGCCATGCGGTAATCCACGTAGACAGATCATTTCTATAATTTAATAAGGAATGAATACGAAGGGTCATACACCATGTATACGGTAGTCCGCGTAGACAGGTTATTCCAACAGAATAATAAAGAATGGAATAACATAAGAATTCACCATGCATGCGCAGTGTAAGCGTGAGCGAGTTATTCAATAGAATAATAAAGAATGGAATAATGAAGAATTCATCATGCATGCGATGAGTCGCGATAGACAAAAGTTATTCTAATGAGAATAATAAAGAATGGAATAATTGAAGAATTCACCATGCATGCTGTAGTCTGCGTAAACAGGTTATTCCAACAGAATAATAAAAAATGAAATAACAGCCCTTACGAGTATTGAAAGAAAATAACTCTCTTCATGAATACGAAAGAAATAATACCCCTTATCTTAGAAGAAAACTGGATATTGGAATAGTGAGGTAGCAGACTTCTCTTCTTCTTTCTCTCTATAATAATTGCTCATGTGAGACTTAGTGAATTCATGAGAAATGAAGGAAGAATAAGCTTCTATTTGTAGGAAAATATAGTTTCAATAATTGCACATTTTGGGGCCCGAAATATTATAGTATAATACCTTCCTCTTTTTTTTCATTTTTAATTTAGTCTTGCAAGTATTATCAAACTTGAACCACCTCCCCTAATAGTAAATCATGTGAATTAGTAGTTCATTCATGTGACTCAATAGTATAATCATGTGAAAAAATTAATTACAGTATAGTACCTTCATCTATACCTCCATTTTTAATTTAGTCATGCAAGTATTATCAATTTTGCACCAACTCCCCTAATAGTAAATCATGTGAATCAATAGTACACAAATGTGAACACATAGTTAGAAGCATGTGAATTAATAGCATTTAATTGCTTATTTATCCGGTTAATTACCCGATTGGTCAATATAACCTCCAGACATCAATTATTATCGAAATAAATGTCGATTTCCACTAACACTAATAATTCCCACACAATGGAACTATCAATTTCATCTTTAATCAACACGAACTTATTCATCATTAATATTATAACTCAAAATATTTAACAACCAGGTCGTTCCCAGGAAAGAGGGGCTTTCCGATAAGGATTTCTCCCTATTGGCGCGCAATTAGATTATCTAACCTCTCCTTGACAGAACTTCTAGACATTGTCAATATTGCAAATAATAATATGAATAACTTTGTCATCTCAATTATTGATTTAATAATATAACATATTATACAGATGATACTGTGACAATAATTGAATCAATAATATGAGAGATATGATGCAACAATTACTGTATCAATAATTGAGTACAACTGAGTGACTTCTTACGTAAGCATCAATAATTAATACCGTGTGCTACTATACAACCACGCGTATTATTGTACTTTTACTACCGGGTAGTTCAACAGTTTTAACGGTAACACTTTCACCGTTATTTTTATAAAATGATAATTATGTCATTTTCTAACTATGACAATACTTTCTTGTGGGGTCCACCAATGATTGTGCCATCGTACAAATATTCCCCAAAAAAAAGAATATTTCCCGACCAAGCGAATATTTTATAACAACTTGCATACTTTGCAAATTTTCAAATATCACCCTTAACTTTAACCTTTTATCAATTTATCCATTTACGAAATAAAATAATAATTATAAGAAAATTGAATACTTTCATTTCATAAAATTCAGGGTCTTAGAATCACCCTGTCAAGGTTTATTGACATCGTCTTTGCTCAGTTGGTGCCAAACTCTTATATTAACATCGTATGCCTTCATCGCCTTCTGCCATGAAGTCGACGTCCCTCCTACAATCGATTTCTTCTTTCCCTTATTTTCCCTAGGCCGATACTGAGAACCTGAGTTCCAAGGCCCAAGCCCTAAGTCCTGAGCAAATAACAACCTAAACAGAACCAAAAAATTGAGAAACAAACCCTGATGGGCGCCCCTTCGAGCAACAAGGGATGGTACACACTGGTTCTTCATCAAAGGGTCATACACCCACTAACTTCCAGATTGGGCCGCCTACTGTCGTCGAACGTCATTATTGGAGAGATTGTCCAAACAGGGTCATCAAAATAATACAGTTGATTGAGAAATTACCGATGAAGAAATGAAACTTCAAACTTTTGACCAAGTAAACCTAGTTGTATGATTATAAATGTAATTTCTATAGATCTTTTTTCTCTTCCTGCATTCACATGTCTTTCAAATCTTTACTTTCGATTCTGATCTATTCTTTGTATATAGTATCTCTTATCGGACCAACAACTCTTAAAAGGGACGATGTTGAAGACCCTACTATTGAAGAGATCCCCCCAATCATCTAACATCCCACCAATTACTGAAACCACACCACTGGAAATTATCTTTAAGGGGCCATCCATTTCCCAAACCAAACCAAAGTCAACTACAAAGGCATCTAAGCCAACAACAATCTCCACCCTCTTTTTTTTAGAAAAAGTCATTTGGATATGCCAAACTCTGAAAGGACCAAAATCATTCAGGTCAAGAAAAGGCGTACCAAGGTTATTACCCAAACTTCCAAAGCACCCAAAACTGCTCTGTCTGAAGCCCCAATCAACCCAACAAAAAACACCAAAGAATATTCCCTCGAACTCTTTGACCATTTTGTCCTCCGAGCCGAGGAGCCCCGATTCCATGACATATCTACTATTGAACTCGTCTTTGCCAAAATTATGCATCAAGGCTGAGTAAGATTTTGTGAATCTACCCTTCTAATGTAATCTCCATTCAATTATGCTTAACTCTATTCCAAACAACATTGATTTTAGGTTACTGCCATCTCCGGCCGCCTCGTCCGCTAATGGAAAGAAATCGAAGATGAAGAAAAAGCAACCAAAAAAGAAAACGAACTACTAAAGGCCTCCCTCGCAAAAGAAAAAAGTCTTCACAGTAATTAGACCTGGCAAATGAGCGGGCCAAACCCAAATGGGCCGTGCCAAAAATGGGCGGGCCAAAAAGGCTCGGGTTTTGTTGGGCTAAAATTTTGCAGCCCAAAACCTGGCTCGTGGCGGGCGGGGCGAGACCAATTTGTGCCTATTTTATGCTATTTTTTGGGTTTGGCCCAAACGGGCCGGCCAAGTGGCAGGCCAAAAATGCCCGGGTTTTATTGGGCTAAAATTATGCAGCCCAAAGCCCGGCCCATGGGCTTGGGCCATGTTTGCCAAGTCTAACGATAATACTTCTTTCTACTATGAAGGCCTTCAAAGCTAACATTGCAAAGTTGAATGAAGAGGTTGTGGAGGCAGAAAATTGTCAGAGAACTGTCCTCGAGAACTACGAGGTCTTTTAGAAGGAGAACAATGAACTGAAGAACAATATCCAAATTCTTAATTGCCAGAATCGAGACTTAGTCAAAAAGGAGGAAAAATCCTTCCAAATGTGTATCATCTTGGAAAAAGAATTCAAGGATTTGAAGGCATTAGGACTGTAGACACTCAAAATTTTCTGCACACCTATTACTGACATTGTAGGATGGTAGATTCGTCTTTCAGAGATAACCCTGGAAGACAGCTCACATCCATTCCGAATACTACCGGAAGTTCAGTCTCAACCCCGGAACACACACCGGGAGTATCAATTCCAACCTTGGAGATAACCCCGAGTTTCATCCTTGGAGATAACCCCAAGGAATGTTATTGCAGTTCCGGCGATAACTCCGGAAATGCTTGTTTCAAATGCATGCAATTAGCTTCAATCTCAGACCTCCTTCCAAGGCACTCATACCAAAGACCCAGAGCTAACACTGGGAAGGCAGGCACACTTACAGATGACTTTGCAAAATTCAAACACTTGCACCAGTCCAATCTCAGATGTAACCCTGAGCAACATTTGCTATCAGCCCAAACCGGAGATAACCCCGGTGATGAGTTAAACTGTCATCTTGCCACCTCAATCCCAACGCGCCGTCTCAATACTTCATACATACATTTCAATACAACAATGTGACACAAGAGCCAAGGAGTTCCAATCCCGAGTGTCTATTACGCGTGACAGCACACCGGATAGAATTTGAAGCTTGAAGACCATGGGCATGGTCCCCTCTTCCTGACTTCGTACAACCTCTAATCCCATGTCATTGCATAACTCTCAAAAAAAGAAGTCTGAAGATGGTCTTGTACACCTCGTTCGGATGGTTGAATTGAAGTTCTGCAAGTTTGAGCGGACATCACAGTGCATGAGTGCACGTACTTTGAGATGGCAGATTCATGAGCCCTGGGGCACCAGGCATTGCAGTGCATCTGAGGTCGCCTGCAGTACACTGACTCCCCCTCTATAAATAGAGGGCTTGGGGTGGTCATTTTGAAAAAAGAAAAGGCGAGGAAGCCTTGTCCAATTTGCTCTGTACACACCCTATATTGAGTATTTTCTCATTTTAAACACTTGTTAGCTCACATATAGCTACATTTTTACCGGGGGAGCTGAGTGTTTATCCATCTAGAGTCATAGAAGCCTGCTTTGGCAGCCCACTGTAAGCCTTCTCACACTCTATAAAGCCTTTCTCTTCATCTTTGCACACACTATTCTACACATTGAGAGTCGTGTGGTGTGCCTATGCCCAGACTTCGGTCCGTGGTTTTCATTTCTGTCTGTATATATATATATATATATATACTTATATATGTATATATTTTATATATGGACTAACATTATCGAGTTATACCTTGATTGAGCCTAGACTTATGTCTGGAGCGTTTACCTGCTTATATATATATATATATAAACTATGGTCAGACTCTATCTGATGAGCCTGGATTTTACATCCGGAGCGTTTATTGCTTATATATATACACATTTTTATGGGAGCACAGAGTTTACTTGAGGCCTTTTCCGCTTTATTTACATTTAGTCACTTTGGAGTTTACTTCGTGGCGGTTGATAAATCTTTGCAGACTTTATTTACATTTTCGATCCCCATGGAGGTGCTTCGTGGTGGTTGATTATGTCCATATATATATATATATATATATATATATTTACCGCTTTTATATATTTATATTTTCGATCCCCATGGAGGTGCTTCGTGGTGGTTGATCATGTCTCATATATATATATATATATATATATATATATATATATATATATATATATATTCACAAACTTTTATATATATAATCGCTTACTACTTTTCATATAAACTGCGTCATCATGTGATCACATGATTCAGGTCATCTTGAATCTAGATTGATTCGTGATGGGACATTTTTCTACTGTATGTGACTTTGTACATTATTTATGGTGTCTGAATTTCCTTGGATGGATGTCATGCCCATGAGGAGTTCGACACTGTTGTATATTATTTTCTCGAAGATGCCTCGCATCTCGAAAATAAAATCAAACTAGCCGAACATTTAATAATAAAATGGAAGTATGAAAAGGTCTCAATTCCTATTGAGCACAGGGTTTGAAAAACCTCTTTTTACAAAACTTCATTGCTATATCTTGCTCTAAATTGATTTTTTCTATAAATTCAAACCCTTTGTATATAGGTGCGAACGAGGCCTTGCACTACTTCCAAATAATTGCACATTGATCCACACACACACACACACACATATTCATATAACAGTTTCTTGAAAAGTGGCAGTCACCGTGGCAACACAAATGTCGGGGGGTGCCTAACACCTTCCCTGCATAACCAAGCCCCCGAACTCAAATGAATCTCGGTTTCACAGACCCGTTTAGCAGTGTCACATCACTGGGTTAATGTGCAAACCTTTTCTCGATTGTGTTGGTGCAACCAGTTAAAAACACCAACTGGCGACTCTTAACAGTCCATCGTCGACATTACACATGTCGGACCTTTTTCACTTTTTTTTCAAACAAATCTCACCTAACATGAGAACACCAAAGAACTAGAAACGAAAAAGGACAAATAAAAATCCCGATGTCGATAGGTGGCGACTCTGCCGGGGACACCAGTAAGATGGCTTAAGCCGCTATTACAAGCATTTCAAAATTATTATATGCTTGTGTGTGAATGTTGCATTTACATTTATGATGAATGTGTATGAATGCATTTTACTTACTGCACTGCAAAATATCTATCTGTGATATTAGTGCTTCACACATGTCATCATCTTCATAAACAGTGAGACGCATTGTATGTGAATGTATGTTGTGTGGTTCCTCCACCAGGAGGCTATCCTGTCAGTGTTTGATTACTGGACTCGTAGGGAGACTAATTCCAACGAGGCTCAGGAAAGGTACCACCCAGATTCGCTCCAGTTGAAAGACTGGATTAACTTCACGTCAAGTAGATTGCGATGATCTGGGGACCTTCATACCAAAAAGCCGCGAGAGTAACCCTAAAATAGGTCAACCTCTAATAAACCAAACGAGGAGGAAAGTTTCTTCATGCTTTCCATTTTCAATTACTTGTAAAAGCATTTACTTGTAATTTTATTCCATGTCCATCTTTATGTAATGGAAAATATGAAGAATTTTTGTGCATACATGACATGTTATCAAATAACACCCGTTTTTGCAGGACAATATTCCTAAAATGGTCACATTATAATAGCATTTACATTATCCCTAAGACTAAACTATATAAGTCTTTTGTAGGGAAATAATTGGGCCTGTTACTCGCTCAAAATCTAAAAAGGCCACGAGCCTACAACCAATCATGTCTTATTCTGACCAGTCTAATGTCGTTTCTCGAGAAGAATTTGACGGATTGAGTAAATAAATTACAGATTTGACTGTTCTGCTAAAAGAATTGCATCAATCTACTCAGGGTACGAAGATATCTACACATACAGAATCCTCTACACAAGGAGGAACACAAGGTTTGGATAAAAAAAATCCAGAACCTCAGTTGGATACGACCAACAAGGACCCTGAAAACACCCATCTCAAAAAAGATCCAGACACCGGTGATATCAGGAAGAAGGTCCTTCAAATGGTGGAAACTATCCGTGCTCTCAAAGGGATTGGAACACATGGAAGTGTTTCATATGCTAACCTTTGCATATTCCTTGGTGTTCATTATCCAGAGAAATTAAAAACCCCTGACTTTGGAAAGTATGATGGATTAGGGGATCCCTATACACATTTAAAAGTGTTCAATGGAGAACTTGGATCTTATGCAGAGAACGAGAAGCTCAGAATGAAGCTGTTCCAGAAGAGTCTAACTGGAGAAGCCCGTTCATGGTATACCAGATTAGACAACTCAAAGATCCATAGCTGGGAAGAGCTAGCTCACGCCTTCCTCACTCAATATAGTTTTCAATCTCAGATGGCTCCTGACCGGTACCAGATTACCAAGGTCAAGAAACAGTCTAATGAGTCTTTCAGAGAGTATACTCAAAGGTGGAGGCGCCTTGCTGCTCAAGTTATTCCTTCCATGACAGATGCAGAAATGGTCATGACTTTCATAGACATACAAGAAGCTTTTTTCTATGAAAGAGTCTTAGCTGGTATTGGTAAACCATTCTCTAAAATGATCAAGCACGGAGAGATGGCTGAGATGGGGTTGAAGTTAGGAAAGATTCAAGACCTAGCCGCTCTTAAAGCAGTTGCTGAGCACAACCAGTCCAGATCTTATGGAAACAACCCCCGGAGGGTCCATAAAAAGAAAGAAGAGGATGTTTCCTTGATACTACAAGGTCAAAAAGGCAGTCAGAACATGCTTATGCAGAGGAGAAACTACTCCCCTTTCCAAGCACAGTCTTCAAACCCTCCATTGCCTAAAGGTGGAGATGCAAAACGCCCTCGAACGTTCACACTCTTAGGGGACTCGCTCGAGAATATCCTTGATCTTCTGAGTACTCAGAAGAAAATCACACATCTTCTTCCACCAGCCAACCCTAATGGGAGGGGTTTCAATGCTACTCAAAAGTTTGCTTATCATGTCAAAGCACCTGGACATGATACTCAAGATTGTTGGGCCTTGAAACACAAGATCCAAGATTTGATAGACAACAGTGAGATCGTGTTCACTAAACCAGATCAACCTCATGTGCAAGACAACCCTCTTCCTCAACACAAAGAAGAAGAGGTCAATTTTAACAGTGAATCATCCAAGACCATCAAAGACGGTGTTGATAGATGGGATTACGCAAAGTTCCAATTTACTATAGAACGAAAGATGAAAGCTCTTTGTAAGCAAATTGAACAACTGGCAGAACTGGTGACTCATCAGCATCAAGTCACATGTCAGTTAGTCAGCCAGGAGCATGCCTATCTCCTTCCTTTTGTTATGAATGCTCCACCATCACCCTCAGAAAGCGAAGCTATGGAGGATAAGGTTGCAAAGAGAGCAAATGCTTAAGCCCGTCGGGATTTTGCTAATAAAAGGGAATTTACATACCTGGGCTAACCTATGGAGGAGATATTTCAGATGCTAATCAATGAAGGAAGAATTACTTCCCTTCTACCTCCAATCAATCCCCGTTCAAGATGGTTCAACTCCGATGAAGTTTGTCAATATCATTCACATTCTCGCAGTCACAACATAGAAGAATGTTGGGCACTTCGCCACCTTATTCAGAATCTAATTGATAGCAGTGTCCTGCAACTGGCAGACGATGACATTGTGCTACTCGAGAGTGGGAATACTTGTCCTACCAAATAGAAGGGATTAGTGGCAGTCATATCCACTGAGGCTGATGATACTATCAAAGAATTTCCCATACAAGCAATTCAACTCAAAGGAGCTGACAATCCTTTGAAAGTGGCTGCACCAGAGCCAATTTCTTTACCTTTCAGACCTCAGTATCCTATTGTCAGCTTACACAAAGTCCTATGAAATTATGGAGAAGCTGAAGGGTCCACGTCTCATACTGCTGCTACAGTATCGAAGGAAAATCCACTGTATCTTCCTCAGAGGGTGATGAAGCCCGCTATAAAAGTAAAGGAGAAGATTCCTATGGAGAAGATTGAAAAATTCCTCCGCACTATGGGCCATAATAAAGCTAAGGAGGTTCTAAGCTTAAGAGAAGCTCCACATCAGATCTCAATACTGGACTTGGTTTTCTCTTTCGAAGATCACATGAAGATTTTATTAAAGATTTTAGAAGAAGCCTACTTGCCAAAATTAGTGGATGTGGAAAAATTTCAACATCTGGTTGATCACATTTTCAGCAACAATGTGATATCCTTCACTGATGATGACATACCTCCCGAAGGGACCGGTCATTATAAGCCATTACACATTACAGTTTTGTCCTTCGGGTATATATTAACTGGAGTTTTGATAGATGGAGGTTCGTCTCTGAATATCTGTCCTTATGCCACCTTGGTGAAGATGAACGTCAATCTCAAAAGGATCTGAAGTAGCCATACGGTTATCAAAGCTTTTGATGGATCCCGACAAAATTCTGTCAGAGAGATTGAGCTGCCAATTGAGATTGGTCCATATACATTCAATGTATCCTTGCACGTCCTCAAGATAGATTCAGGATACAACCTGCTATTAGGGAGACCATGGATCCACATGGCTGGAGCCGTTCCTTTTACATTACATCAACAACTTAAATACATTGTCAACAATAACCTAGTCATTGTCAACGCTGAGCCAGAATGTCCTGAACAAGGAGATCTACCAATCATCAGCTTCAACTCAGAAGTTGAGCCGACCAGTTTTCATACTTTAGAAGTGAGTAAAACGCAATGCCATCCCATTGGAGCGCCACTTCCCGTACCTAAGATTTCTTCCGAAATTATGTCGGCCACTCAAGAAATGATGTCATTGGGTCATCAGCCTGAACAAGGGCTTGGTAAAGATAAGCAGGGTATTAAGCACCCTATTCAAGTGTCCAGTCAAACCAGGACAGCCGGACTAGGCTATTCTACCAGTTCCAGTCACAGGAATCCTCATAAGCATAAGTAGGTTCCTCAAGCTTCCGTCACACGGCGATTTTCTCCATCTGCACCTCATGAGCTGATATAGTCTCCGGTAAAGGTGCCAGCCCATGTTATGGCTATACTGTTTCCTAAACTAGTACCATTCAAAGCAAAAGAGGTCCTGATTCCTGATCCCGAAGTGTAAGAAAAGGAGCAAAAACTTAAACAACACATCGCCCTGATGATGTCAGGCATACGCATCATTGTCCATGATGAACATACAAATAGATATACCCTAAACAATGATTGCCCAGATGTTATGGTCATCATTCGGGAGAAGGAGGACGATGATAGTCCCTCCATCACTACAGTCCATCAGGACTTTACCCTCGACAATTGGAGCAGCACTCCATGCATTGGTCGACGAGGGTAAATTGGGCAGAAAATCTCTTTGCCCTGTAGATAATTTTAATTGCTTACTTTTCTATACAATACTAGCAGTTATTTTATCAAGTACATGCTAACACTTTTGTATGATCGAACAGTTGCATAAATTAAGTGAAAGCATATTTTGTTTCAGGACTCTGAATTTAGATGTGCATGTACTTGCTGATGAAGTGCTTTTTCTCCATGAGGACTGTAACTTTGATGCAAAGTTGCACTCAGACTTGATGGAAATACAAGAGGACATTGAGACACCTTAGGAGATTAAGGAATGGGTCGCAGACAAACCTAAACCCAACCTTGATCAAACCACTTCTTTCAATCTTGGAACCTTAGAAAGCCCTAAGCTAATCTAGATTGGTTCAGATCTTACCCCAAACCAACGGAATGACATGGTTGTGCTACTAACCCAATTCCAGGATGTGTTTGCATGGTCTCACGAAGATATGGTGGGTTTGTCTACTAACATTGTTCTTCATCGCCTTCCCATTAAAAAGGGATTTAAGCCAGTCAGGCAGAAACTCAGGCGATTGAAACCTTAGTGGAGTTTAAAGGTTAAAGAGGAAATTGTGAAACAATTTCAAGCTGGCATTAATAGGGTGTTTACATATCCAGAGTGAATATCCAACATTGTTCCCGTACCTAAACCAGGAGGAAAGGTGTGAGTTTGTGTGGATTACCAGGATCTGAACAAAGCTTGCCTTAAAGATAGCTTTCCCGTGCCTTTTATCCACATTCTTATTGATAATACTATTCAATACGACATGTACTCCTTTGCTGATTGCTTTGCGGGGTACCATCAAATTATGGTCGTTGAGGAGGACCATGAGAAAACTGCTTTCATCACGCCTTGGGAAACATTCTGCTATAGACGGTTGTCATTCGGCCTCATCAATGCCGGGGCAACCTACTAGCAAGCTATGATGGCTATTTTCCATGATTTAATGCATAAAGAGATAGAGATCTATGTGGATGACATCATTGTCAAGTCCCGAAGGGAGGAAGACCACTTAGACCATCTCAAAAAGCTATTCAAGAGGTTGCATAAGTACAACTTGCAGTTGAATCTAGCCAAGTGCGCCTTTGGTGTCAAATCAGGCAAGTTGCAAGGTTTTCTAGTCAGCCACAAAGGGATTGAGCTGGATCCCACCAAAATCTAGGCCATCAAGGAAATGCCCATTCCTCAGATAGAGAAGGAAATACGGGGATTTTTGGGAAGAATCAACTTCATTAGCAGGTTTATTTCTCAACTCACAGCAACCTGTGAGCCCATCTTCAAATTTTTAAGGAAGAACTCCTCCATGAAATGGAACGATGAGTGTCAGAAAGCCTTCCTTACAATCAAAGAACAGCTGGTTAATGCTCCTATTTGGTACCACCCAGGGATGATGTTCCCCTGTTCATGTATCTGTCCATTAATGACAACGTTATGGGCTATATGTTGGGGCAAAAAGACGATAGAGGCCACTAATGAGCTATCTATTACCTCAGCAAAAGATTCAGCAGCAGTGAACACAAGTACACTCTGATTGAGAAGACTTGTTGTTCTTTAGCATGGGCTTCCATGAGGTTACAGCATTACCTCCATGGTCACACAACCCATCTCATATCCCGCGTGGATCCTCTCAAGTACGTGTTCAGTAAGCCCATACTGAATTGTCAGCTGTCCGGATGGCAGTTGATCCTACAGTAATTTGATATCGTCTACATGACGCAAAAGTCTATCAAAGGTCAAGGAATTGCGGATCAATCGCCGCCGTACTGCGCAGGGATTACAAACCCTTAGAAACATATTTTCCCGATGAAGGGGTAATGACAGTTCAGTAACACCATCAGTACGATGCATGCCACACATGGAAAATGTATTTTGATGGAGCTGTTAACATAGAAGGCTCTGGAACTGGAGCAGTTCTAGTATCCGGTATGGGGGAACAGTATCCCATCGCCGTCAAATTGCAGTTTATCGGCACCAACAACACAGATGAGTATGAAGGCTTATCACGGGGCTAAAACTTGCCCGTTCAATGGGCATCAGGCGGTTAACTGTCTTTGGGGATTCAGAGTTGGTAATCAAATAATCCACAAGAATCTATCAAACCAAAGAATTACATTTGTTGCCTTACCATCGGCAAGTTTTACAGATGGCTTTGGAATTCGAAGAAATCTCCTTTCTACACATTCCTCGTAATAGGAATGATTTTGAGGATGCACTAGCAACGTTGGCCTCCTTGATTCACATACCTGACAAGGAAAACATGCCAAACATCATATTTGCCCTGCAAAAGGCCCCAACTTATGGGAACTATTTTGGAAAAGTATCGAATGAGCTACCTCCCATTCATAACCCTTGATATCAACATATCAAGGAGTATCTGCGAGATGGATCTACACCCGCTGAGGCGAGCCGACTGAAAAGAGGCGGATTCATCGACTTGCTATGAAATTCCACCTGAGCGGAGATGCACTCTACAAAAGAGATGCAGGACTAGGTCTCCTCAGATGTCTGGACAAAGACCAAGCTCAGAGGCTTATGGATGAGATCCATGGTGGAGTATGTAGCCTACACATGAGCGGACCCCTACTTGTTAAGAAAATCTTCAGAACAGGGCATTATTAGCTTACGCTCAAAGCTGACTGTGATGATCACGTCAAGAGGTGCTATCAATGCCAGATTCATGGGAATGCTATCCACGCCCCTCTAAGGGAACTCCACAATATGAGTTCGCCATGGCCCTTCTCAATGTGGGGAATGGACGTGATCGGGCCCATTGAGCCCAAAGCCAGTAATGGACATCGATTCATATTCACCATGATCGACTACTTCACCAAATAGGTAGAAGCAGCCTCCTTCCCCAGGGTTACTAAAGAAGTCATCATTGCTTTCATTAGAAACAATATCTTCTGTTGATATAGACAACCAGAGGTCATTGTGTTGGACACTGGTAAGAACCTCAACAACAAAATGATGGAGGAGTTATGTAGTAAATTCCACATCAAACACCTTAACTCCGTCATCTACCGTCCAAAGATGAATGGTGCTGTTGAAGCGGCTAATAAAAACATCAAGAAGATCATGCAGACAATGTCCTCCAATCACAAAGGATGGCCCGACCTCTTGCCTCTGACTTTATTAGCCTACGTAACTTCAATACGCATTTCCACCTGGGGCAACCCCTACTCATTAGCCTATGGGATGGAAGCAAAGGTTCCCCATAGAGGTGGAAATGGAATCCCTTAGAGTGTTGATGGATGCTCAACTGGATGAAGACCAATGGGTATAAGACAGGTATAACAAATTTTCTCTGATAGACGAAAGGTGAACCGCGACTATCTTCCATGGTCAGTTATATCAGCAAAGGATAGCACGATCCTACAATAGAAAAGTCCGGCTACGGCAATTCAAACAATACGACTTGGTTTTAAAGAAGATCATTGACAACCAAGATCAATCTAAGGGAAAATTCACTCCTAACTGGGAATGCCCATTTGTTGTCAAGGAAGTATTGACAGGAGGCGCTCTCAGACTAAAAGAAATGGATGGCAATGAATTTCCACAGCTTATCAACTCGGACACCGTGAAATAGTATTGTCTGAAGTTACCATCAAGAAAACATCCTGGGTTTTGGATCATCAAATCACCAGTCATTCGGGTTTCTAACCCTTTCTACATACTCTTCTGCCCCTCAGGGAAACATACACTTCAAACCAACAGCCTGGTTTCACCTTATTTCAAACCTTCTATACAATTTTGGTTATCCTGAAGATGGGATTGAACCTTTCACACATGCAGTTTATCCTGAAGACGGGATTAAACTTTTCTACGCCTGCAGTTTGTCCTGAAGACGGGATCAAACTTTTGCTACATGTGAGAACCCAAATTTTATGAATAAAGATTTAAATTTCTCGAAATATTTTTTTGAATATTATGGTGTGGATTTGATATAATGTTATAGTTGTGGGCAATATTTACAATTTTTGCAAAGTAAGCAAGTGGTTATACAATATTCGTACGACGACACAATCATTGGTGGACCCCACAACGGAAGTATTGTCATAGTTAGAAAATTACAGAATTATCTTTTATAAAAATAACGACAAAAAGTGTTACCGTTAAAACTGTTGAACTACCCGGTAGTAAAAGTACAGTAATACGCGTGGTTGCATAGTAGCACACGATATTGATTATCGATGCTTACGTAAGAAGTCACTGAGTTATACTCAATTATTACTACAGTAATTGATGCATCATATATCTTATATTATTGATTCAATTATTGTCACAGTATCATCGGCATAATATGATATATTATTAAATCAATAATTTAGACGATAAAGTTATTCATATTATTAAATTGTAATATTTACAATGTCTAGAAGTTCTGTCAAGGAGAGGTTTGGTCATCTAATTGTGCGCCAATAAGGAGAAATTCTTATCGGAAAGCCCCCTCTTTCCTGGGAACGACCTGGTTGTTAAATATTGTGAGTTATAATATTAATGATGAATAAGTTCGTGTTTAATTAAATATGAAATTGATAGTTCCATTATGTTGGGATTATTAGTGTTAGTGAAAATCGACATCTATTCCGATGATAATTGATGTCTTGGGGTTATATTGATAAATCGGGTAATTAATCGGATAAATGAGCAATTAATTACTACTAATTCACATGCTTATATAACTATTTGTTCACATGTGTGTACTATTGAATCACATTCTTGTACTATTAGGGGAGTTGGTGGAAGATTGATAATACTTGCATGACTAAGTTAAAAATGGAGGTATAGATGGAGGTACTATACTGTAATTCGTATTTTCACATGATTATAACTATTGATTAACATGATTGAACTATTGATTCACATTATTTACTATTAGGGGAGGTGGTGCAAGTTTGATAATACTTGTAGGACTAAATTAAAAATGAAAGAAAAGTTGGAGGTATTGTACTATAATATTTTGAGCCCCAAAACGTGCAATTATCGAAATTATATTTTCCTATAAATAGAAGCTCATTCTTCCTTCATTTCTCACCAATTCACTAAAGTTATAGAGCAATTATTATAGAGAAAAATTATAGAGAGAAAGAAGAAGAGAAGTCTGCTACCTCTCTACTCCAGTATCCAGCTTCTTTCTAAGGTAAGGGGTATTATTTCTTTTGTATTCATGAAGAGAGCTATTATTATTCCATTCCTTATTATTATGTTGGAATAACCTGTCTATGCGAAGTACCACATACATGGTGAAATTTTTCTGTTATTCCATTCTTTATTATTATGTTGAAATAACCTGTCTATGTGAAGTACCAAATACATGGTGAAATTCTTCTATTATTCCATTCTTTATTATTCTGTCGGAATATCCTGTCTATGCGTTTACGCATGACCTGGTTCCATTCTTTATTATTGTCGGAATATCCTGTCTGTGCGTTTACGCATGACCTGGTTCCATTCTTTATTATTCTGTTGGAATATCACATCATGTGAATTACGCATGACCTGGTTCCATTCTTTATTATTCTATTTGGAATAACCTGTCTGTGCGGTCTATCGCATGAATGGTGAATTCTTCTGTTATTTCATTCTTTATTATTCTGTTGGAATAACCTGTCTATGTGGATTACCACATGCATGGTGAATGATCCTTTGTATTCATTCCTTATTAAATTGTGGAAATGATCTGTCTACGTGGATTACCGCATGGCGGGTGAAAATCCATTTGTAGTTTCATAATTTTTCTGACCCTCAAAAATTTTGAAAAAATTTGAAATGATAATTTGATGAGTTTTCTAGATTGTGTCCAAAAATGGATTTTATGGGAAAAGACTATTTTAAAAGTAAACCCTTATAACTCTTTGTGGTTAACTCTAAAATTGGTGAAAATTTTATTGGGAGTACATATATATAACAGGAGTATACCCTGTAAATTTTGAAATTTTTGGACAAAAGTACAATTTATGATAAATGTCTAAATATTCGGCAGTTTTGGCAATATGAAAAATAGTAAATGAATTTTAAAAATTTTGAGAAAAATATATGTTCAATATGGGACTATATTCTGCTAAATCCCAGAAAAGAAATATTTTTGGGACTGATTTGGTATTTTTTTTGAAAATGAACTAGTTATGAGTAAATGAATTAAATATATTATATGAAGTAACAAAATTAGAAAATAGGATTTTATGGCTTGGGAAACCTATATAGGGTATATGCAGATTTTTGATGAGGTATTTAATCATTAGTGATGAAATCTTATGAGTATGGCATTTTTGAATGATTAAATGCATTATTTGGCAAAGTGTAAACAATTGAAATAAATTGTTTATATGTTTAAAAAGTGATTAAAATATTGTTAAAATATTAATAATATTAGATGATGAGTTTATTAACTGATTGATAATATTTGGATAAATTTAAAGTCTTTAATATTTATCCTTATTTTCGTTTGATTATTGCTTATATCATTATCATCATCCTCATGCTTATATTGTGATGAAAGTCATCTTTGGCTTACATGCATAGATGGACTTGGTATGATTATGACCAGGGATCATTCGGTATAATCATGACCTGTAATGTTATAAATGATGTGGTAAAAGTTCTCAGTGGCCTGTAGTGCATTGATGGATAATTTTTGGTATGATTATGACCAGAGATTATTCGGTATAGTCATGACCATTGATTATTTAATGAATATCCTTGGCCGTAGTAAAAGGGATGATTCGATGATGTGGTTTATTTATTGTCGAGTCTCAACGATAAAAATTGATGAAAATATTTTAAAACATAGAAGATAGTAGATATCATGCTCTACTTGACTCTTCTAATGGATTGCTTATTTCGCTGCAGTTAAACTTGATGTCTATTGTATTTTATCAGTTTAACATTGTTGAAGACTAATGATAATTTATTCTGCATTATCTTAGTCATAATATTTCTTACTAGGCTAGTTGAGCTCACCCTTTCTTTCACTGTTCTCTTCAGGAAATGAGAACGTAGCAGGGACTAGTAGTCCTCACTATTCTGTTAAATAGTGTGACAATAAATGTAATGAGGACTCCATTGAGTGTGGATATTGTCTAGATGACAATATTCTTATTAAAACTCTTAGATTATGTTTTGTCGTATTTTACATGACTGTTGTATAATTAAGTTGTATTTGAATTTTGTACCATGTATTTGGCGACTCAAGATGGGTGATGTATACCTATTTTGGGGGCGTCACACTACACCTGCAGTTTGTCTCCATCATGGGATCAAACTTTCTTCTCCCCGCAGTATATCCTGCATATGGGATTTATACTTCTCTTCGGCTACAATTCGTCCTGAGGGGCGAACTACGTCGACCTGATCTCCTTGATACATGGGAGTACATAGGCAACCATATTCTATATGGCCCGGTCATAATAAACAAAAAAACAACAAAAACATTTCTACCCTTTCTCTACAAAAAAAAAAACTACAAAAACACTTCTACACCCTTCTTCGTCAATAAAGCTTCTACACCCATCTGCCTTTCACATTCAGTGTTGAACCTCTTACACCAGGTTAGAACTTCGCAGACTTGATCTCCTCTTCAATAGAGTACGTGGCGTACCATTTATGGTTCATCCCTAACCCCTACCGTAATAAAAAATACTTGTCATACTTGCAGATCGGGATCAAATTTCACTCCACCACATTTCATCGGCTTCAGACCAAAGGGATGGAATTACCCAACCTCTCCTCGCAAATAGGAGATTCGACGACCATCTAAGCTACGGTTGTGCCTCAAAGAGCAACACCAATCTATAAGAGATGGAATTAACTAGGCTTCTCACAAATAGAAGTACTGGCGACCATCTGTGGTGCGGTCAATCTCAGAGAGGAAAAGCCACACCCCTCTCCACATTTTCATACAGAAACTAGTCCCAAGACACCAAAGATGGTAGGGATACATACAGATCAATAATCCATTCTGAAAGATCTTGCGATGGCTCAATGTCCATATATCAAGGACGAGTTCAGAATGCATCAAGATCACAAAGCCCTGAAGAAACAGGCAAATATCAAGCAAGTATCAAGGCATAACTGAAAGGGAAGTAAAACAAAATATATTTCTCTGCCATATATATAATACTGTTTGATATATACATATGTGTTGTACATGAAAAAATGGCTAAGCTAGTCTGTGCAGGAAAATACAAAGCTATCTACGGATCTGTATGTATACGGACTATTAGATCTAACGTAGCATCCTTCTCTGAAGAAAGAGGTAACGCTGCAAGCTCCTGCCCAATGGTATCTACACGAGCTACCAGATCAGAGGCTAACTGCATGGTGGTGTGATGTTCATCAATGTATGCACTCATATCGGCAAGGATGCCAGTCGTATGGGATCTCACTGAACTTTTGTCTGCGACGGCCACATCCCGGGCAGATAAGACAGCATCCCTCTCCACAATCAATGCATCTCCGGCTGATCTAGCCTCATCTCTCTCTAATAGAGCGGCGTCTCTCCCATCAAGAGCTGTTAACATCGAGGCCCTACCCTAATATCTCTCATAGGTCATCAGATGTAGACTCTGCTCCAGATACTGTACTGAATGTTGAATGACAGTAGCACTCGTAGTGGGAGAATCCATCACAAATGTTGGTAACCGAGCAGTCAAATCTTCCTCGATGGGAATATCAGCCTTATCCATAGGCTCCTCATCGTCAGAATCAGTCCCATGCACTATGGATACTACCATAGCCGATGCAGTCTATGTCTCCATCCATGCTGAATACTCTGCAGAACAACCCAGATGGCTGATTAAAAACTCAGATAGCTCTCACTGATCCCAACAGGCATACAACCTAGATCTGTCCTCTGCTGATAAATGCCGAGAAGCGAATCGCTGACTCGATGCCCCCTCAAAAGGATGAAAGTCCTGGAACTGGTCAAACTAACACATCACGGCCAGTGGGTGGTAAGTGATCATGCCTCTCAAGCCAGCCAGAGGAAGATAATCCATGCCCGGGGCATGAGTAATGAAACTGTAGGGTGAACTAAGCCCTGTACATGGGAGTATAATAACGGATCCAATCCTCGCCAGAAAGTGACCAAGATGCAACATCTGTACACTCCGCAGGCTGAAAGGAGTATGACATGGCTATATCACGGGTGAAACAATACCCATACCGTCTAAAAGTGCCAATCGGTCTCAAGTGACACATAAACAACACGTACAGCATGACCGGGCTGCCTGTAAACACTCTTGCCGGATAAGTGCAGCAGTATGTAGCTGACCTCAGAGTCTCTGCTATGATCATCGGTATAATGGTGTGACCCTCCCTGAAAGCTCTCACTGTCATAATGACGCCAATGTCCAACTCATCCATGTATCATGGCATGTAGACATACGATAGTATGCACAATAGCAGTACATCTACTTTAGCCAAACACCAATGATCCTCCGGTGTGGTGAAATCCTCAGAATGACGTGCATAACTATCCTCATAGCCAAATCTGTCAAACAAAAAATGCTGGGATATAACGTGGCCAGATGTGATCTCATCCTGCACCACTCTATGCCTCAAACTAGTGAGGGTCATGAACTTCCTACTTATGTCTCCAATCGCCATATGCACGCAAGGTCTGTCCAGTGGCAACTGTGACACCCCCAAATCCAGGTACTTCATTCCCACAGGATTTGGTGCTCACTTATCAAAACTATTACATCTAACTACCCATCAATAACAGATAAAGACATAATTTAAATAACTTAAAAAATAATCTTCCTCATTAAAGGGTTACATCATCATCTCAAAATAAATCCCAGCTAATCTAACCTTAAAATTATTACATCAATTTGCGGAATACATCACATATTAAAACAAGTCTTTAACATAATTCATTAAAATAAAATTCTCATATGTCTTCAACATTTGGACATCTTGCCCTTTCCTTTGTTAGCAGACGACTCATCGACTTTCTTAACTTTAGCTGCATTGTTAATTGCAAGAGTGAGCAAACAATTGCTCACTGATATAGGAAGTAGCAATAATAACAACATGAGAATGAACAACGAATGCTAGCAATAATGAACTTGTTTTGTGAATTAAGAATAGAAAACAAGTTCAAAATTAATGTTTGAGGGTCTTAAGACCACGAACTATGTCTCTGGTATTTAGGTATTATTACCTTAACCTTAACAGTCATTAGACTGTACAGACCCTTCTTAGCATACTTAGGGGGATCAACCCTTTGTACCATGTATTGTGCACAAACATCTAAACGTTACACGTACAAAAATCCCCTATATTAGGGTTGTTTGTCTTAGTTTGAATTTAGAATTTCCGCACTAAAGAAAGTTTAGTTTGGAACTAGTTTATCAGTGTTTCTAGAATTTTAGAACACTATTCAATTTCCATCAATAAAGGTTTAACACAAGAATGTGTAACTGAACAAGGCTATCAAACTCAAAGATTGGATATCAATAATATATATAATTGAATAACATGATTTACATGGAAAGTTCTATATTCAAAGGGGTTTAGAACAATCTAATTTGAATCAATGTATTAGAACTATATATGCTTCGAATGACAATAAGGAAAGTAAAGCTAGCTCGATGTAACAAATTAGGTTACAAGAGCTTGCACAAACATATTCAAGATAGATTAGGCTTGATCAATTTTAAGAACTTGAACAATAATAATATAGAAATGGAAACTTGCATTCAATATGGAAAGAATGAAGTTAGAAAGCTTGCTCAATTGTAAAGAGATAAGGTTTAGAAACTTGCCTTGATTGTAAGCTATACAAACGTAAAAAAATTCTCCAATTACCCTACACATATCATTGAAATCGCAATAACAATTAATTGTATGAATATTAGCTTTATAGGTTTAACCCATCATTTAGGTCATAATCTTAACTTAGCATCTAACCATGTTGGTTAACATACTTAACGAATCTGAAATCTCATTACGAGCCAACATAGCCTAACCATTCGTCTCTAACCTTTAAAAATATCACATTTGGTTTCATTTTATAACTTATTTAAATAATTATTTCAAATCTTTACACTTTGCATTTCAACACATTACAATCTTTTATTGTAATCCACTTAATGTTTTAGTATCCTTTACATGCATGTTAAACTAACCCAAGTACATTGCATGACACGCAATTAAAGCGGACTTCTTCGTCTCATGATAATTACTTCCAATGTGATCATGAGTATTACTACTGGCTTGACGCCATGGGACGCTGCAGGCGTCAAGACCAAATGTCACATACCACATGACAAATCACAAGGCCAGTAAATACTGGCCCAATGATGCACAGGACTCGCTTTTACAGACGCGAACTAATACTCTGTTACAGGCCAAAAATCCCAATTTTATAGAAAATCTCCCAACTTTAACATCTAACACTTTGACAAACTATAGTTATACATGCTAAACACCATTCTATATATAAAACATTACATATACACCATTTTAAGGAATCAAAACCATAGTTTTTCTAAATTTCTTCCATTTTACACTTTTAACGAATTTGATAGCCACGAACTCGTTTCTTAATCAATTGACATGATTTAAACTTCGTTGTTTTCGTTTCTTAACCTACTATCATAAGCCAACAACAAATTACAGAGTATAACACATATTGGACAAGAAATTTGGTACTTTCTAAGGCCATATTATAAGAATACTAACACTATGATTTCATTTTCTTCTTCTAACCCAATTTCTCATGAATTTGATAACAAATAACATGTTTACGTGATAATTAACAGAGTTTTGAAATTATATATGAACATATATACATCATAATTCACGTGATTTTCAAATTGTATCAAAATATACATAAACTACCAAAACTAGAAATAAAATAGGAATAGTTTATACCTTGATTACTGAATGCTAGAAAAAGGATAGTGTTAGGCTTAGAGATTTCCTTCTTCCTCTTGCCAATCTCAAAACTCAGTGTTTTTCTCTCCAAACCCTCTCTGCTCTATACTGATAACTAGCCTTAGAGAAAAAAAATGCGTAGAAATAACATGGCCACTCCCACGTATTCATCCGTTAAAGAAATACAAAAGACGTCAGTTAGAATTAGCCAAAGGCCACAAGGCCTTGTTTGGCTACCACATAAATCCCATAAACTAATTTATTTTTATATTATTATATTATATAGTTTCCAATTGTCACACTTTAGATAATTTAAATAACTTAGTTTAATTGATTTAAATAACTTATAACCAGTATTTTTAAAATAATTTCTCTTATAGTTACCATTATAAATAATAATTAATTTTATATCTAATTTAATTAATAAACTAGACACATCACTTTATTTAATTTATTTATTTCCATTAAATTAACAATTTATTTAGCTTAATTATTTTCTTAAATATTACGCAATTGATTTAATTTAATTATTTCTTTAAATTAAATCCTTTAGATAAAATTATCAACACTCAATTTAATTATCAATAATCAATTTAGTTACTAAATTAATTCACCATAATTCATCAATTATTTATTTCCTCCATAAATATATTATTTAAAATATTTATTTAATTCAATAAATATTTAAATTAAATTACAAATTTCTCGATCGTTGCATCCTTCCCTCTTTAAAAGGATTCTGACCCCAGAATCACAACTCGAAAAATTTATTTGTTACATTCTTCCTTCCTTAACAAGATTCTGTCCTCAGAATCGCTATATAAGATCAAGCAAACAACTGAGGATAATTCTTCATCATAACACTTTCAAGTTCCCATGTAGCTTCCTCAGCATTATGGTTTCTCCAGGTTACCTTAACAGAAGGTATCACCTTATTCCTCAGTACTTGCTCTTTTCTGTCAACAATTTGAACAGGGACTTCTTCATAGGACAAATCTTTCTCAAACTGTTAGGGCTCATATTCTATAACATGCTTATAATCAGGCTTATATGGCCTCAATACCGATACATGGAAAAATTATGAATATGCTCCAACTCCGGAGGTAAAGCTATCTCGTACGCCACTTCACCAACTCGGCGCAACACTTCAAAAGGTCCTATAAATCTAGGGCTCAATTTTCCCTTCTTGCCAAATCGAATTTTCCCCTTCCAAGGAGACACTTTTAGGAAAACATAACAACCGACATCGAATTCCCAATTTTGTTGATGTTGATCAGCATATTTCTTCTGTCTATCTTGTGTTACGTTCAATCTTGCTCGAATTACTTTGATGATCTCAACAGTCTATTGTACCAATTCTAGACCCAATAGCTGACGTTCACCTACCTCGTCCCAGCATAACGGAGTTCTGCATTTTCTGCCATATAACTCTTCGTAAGGCGGCATGCCAATACTCGCTTGATAACTATTCATGTACCAAAAATAATTTAGACAAAAAAGAAATATATTTTTTGGGTAAATAGTACCCCGTGAATAGTACCCTGTGAATACTACCTCGGGAATAGTACCTCATGAATAGTACCCTGACATGAAAAGTACCCTAAATACCTGAGTGAATAATATTTGGGTGAATAGTAACTCATGAATAGTACTCCGGCATGAAAAGTGCCCCAAATACCCGAGTGAATAATACTAGAGTGAATAATAATTGGGTAAATATTAACCCGTGAATAGTACTCCAGCACGAAAAGTACCCCGAATACCCGAGTGAATAATACCAGAGTGAATAGTAACTAGGTGAATAGTAACCCGTGAATAGTAACTCGTACAAAAAAATACCAAAGAAAATGATATTCCATGACGAGTACAAAAGAAATGATATCTCATACGAGTATAATAGAATATACGAAACTGCAAATGGATTTTCACCCGCCATGCGGTAATCCACGTAGACAGATCATTTCCACAATTTAATAAGGAATGAATACAAAGGATCATTCACCATGTATGTGGTAATCCACATAGAGCGAGTTATTCCAATGAATAATAAAGAATGAAATAATGAAGAATTCACTATGCATGCGATAGACCGCATGCAGACGTGATATTCCAATGTAATAATAAAGAATGGAACCGGTCATGAGTAATCCGCATGACATGCATGGATATTCCAAATGAATAATAAAGAATGAAATAACAACAGAATTCACGGGCATGCGATAGACCAAGCATGCAGAAGGTTATTCCAATGAATAATAAAGAATAGAATAATGAGAAGAATTTCACCATGTATGCGAAAGATTGCATAAACAAAGTTATTCAACATAATAATAAAGAATGGAATAACAATAGCTCTTTTTCGTGAATACTGAAAGAATAATACCCTTACCTCAAAAGAAGATTGGATTTGGAATAGTGAGGTAGAGACACTTCTTCTTCTTTCTCTATAATTTCTCTCTATAATAATTGCTCTATAGCTTTAGTGAATTGGTGAGAAATGAAGGAATAATGAGCTTCTATTTATAGGAAAATATAGTTTCAATAATTGCACATTTTGGGGCTCAAAATATTACAGTATAATACCTTTCTCTTTTTCTTCATTTTTAATTTAGTCCTGCAAGTATTATCAAACTTGCACCACCTCCCCTAATAGTAAATCATGTGAATCAATAGTAAATCATGTGACTCAATAGTTCTAAACATGTGAAAAAAATTAATTATAGTATAGTACATTCATCTTTACCTCTATTTTTAATTTAGTCATGCAAGTATTATCAATCTTGCACCAACTCCCCTAATAGTACAAGAATGTGAATCAGTAGTACACACATATGAACAAATAGTTATAATCATGTGAATTAATAGCAATTAATTGCTTATTTATCCGGTTAATTACCCGATTGGTCAATATAACCTCCAGACATCAATTATTATCGAAAATAAATGTCGATTTTCACTAACACTAATAATTCCAACACAATGGAACTATCAATTTCATCTTTAATCAACACGAACTTATTCATCATTAATATTATAATTCACAATATTTAACAACCAGGTCGTTCCCAGGAAAGAGGGGGCTTTTCGATAAGGATTTCTCCTTATTGACGCGCAAGTAGGTGACCAAACCTCTCCTTGATAGAATTTCTAGACTTTGTCAATATTGCAAATAATAATATGAATAACTTTGCCATCTCAATTATTGATTTAATAATATAACATATTATGCAGATGATACTGTGACCATAATTGAATCAATAATATGAGAGATATGATGCAGCAATTACTGTAGCAATAATTGAGTATAACTGAGTGCCTTTTCATGTAAGCATCAATAATCAATACCGTGTGCTACTATGCAACCACGCGTATTATTGTACTCTTACTACCAGGTAGTTCAACAGTTTTAACGGTAACACTTTTGCCGTTATTTTTATAAAATGATAATTTTGTCATTTTCTAACTACGACAATACTTCTGTTGTAGGGTCCACCAATGATTGTGTCGTCGCACGGATATTCCCCTACAAAAAATATTCCCCGACCAAACGAATATTATATAACAACTTGCTTACTTTGCAAAATTTATAAATATTACCCACAACTATAACATTATAACAAATCCACATCATAATATTCAAAAAAATATTTTGAGAAATTTAAATCTTTATTCATAAAATTTGGGGTCTCACACCGATACCCAGTGCTCCAGCATGCCCTCCACGAATCATAGTATCTACAGTCACCCCATTCGATGGTGACATCTTTATCATATACCACGATCGATAATTCGATGCCACCAAAGATGGTGGGGTATGATCAATCTGACTAACTATCGAAGAAGACATCTGTATGGGCCGTGTCATAAGACCATCCAGGGGTCAATGCTGAATATCTCTAGACATACATACATATGCATAACATAATAACATGCATGATACAATATATGGTAATATGATATAGGGAATGGAAAATTGTACATACATTCCTAAGTATATCATCATCTAATACATCTCTGTATAGCTAAAATACAGGGGAATGGGGAAAAACTACCCTACATCTAACAGAGGCCTATCAAAAGATATAGCGAGAATGGGGCGAAGCTACCCAATGTCTAAACAGAGGCCTATCAAAAGAGATAATCAGAATATACATCAGAAGAAGTCAATGGTATCGATATCTACATCGTCAATCCTGTCCACCTGATGTAACTCCTGCTGAGTCATTGGATCTCTATCTATAGGGATGTCAGGCCTATACAAGGGAGGATCTACACTGGAAAATCCATATGGGTCACCTGAGGGGCCAGCGCCAGAGCTGGAAGGATCAAAAGTATCTGCCTCTGAAGGATCTCTACCCAAGTGCCGGATAAAGAAATGTGCCCGGTCCAATCTGCTGTGTCGATCATCAATCTGTGTCACATGAGTCGGATATCTGACACAGGCTAGCCAATTCGTCATCATCATGGATCCTAGAACCATATCCCCATAAACTGAGTGGCGCGGGTCTGGGCTCCAATGGTACAAGGGAACCACCAATGCTGGAACATCTCCTGAGTACAGGGACCCTCTAATAATGTGAAACCATCAATCCCCAACAATGGGATATCAGTGACGGGTGACTGCAAAATAGGCTAATAACGCCTGGCAGGAGGCAAGATCGGCATACAAATCTCTCCGGTGGTGCTCCTGATAGCACGCACTCCTAATTAGAGCTCCCATCCTCCATCTATGAAGAGAGGAATCCTACAGGTGGAAATCACGTGCTCGACACCAGTCGGGTACCCATCCTCAAATCCAATGCTCAAATGCTACCCAGAGTAGGGCACCCACGTGATGACATCCGTTGTCAATAAGTCCAGCTGTAGGCGATAATGAGTGAAACCCTCAGCAACAGGGACCTCTGCTAGTATGGAATGATGCCATCTCCGTCCTCGTGGATAGGTGTCTAAACCTAACACGCTCATAGGACGTAGACATGGAAGCCTCTCATAGGCCCAAAACTGCCAACACAAAGGCAAAGATCTGCTGTCAGTCAACGCTCTTAACCTGTACATGGGAAAAGATAAGAGAAATACTCACCAGCAGAAACGGGTAAAATCTTAACCAAGCCTCGGTCAAGCCCTACGATCGCATGCGCATTCCCTTGAGAAAGTAGGCGAAGGTGTAGGAACCCCAATCATAGTCTCCTATAAGCTCCACATGTCAAGTGGTGCTGATCAAAGTGAAGGACACCGTAGAAGAGTTATCTGCTATGAAGCAGCCCCTAATGATCATCAGGAACAATCACCAAAGAATGTGATCCCTGACTCTTACATCATCGGGTATGGGCTCACTCAATAATCCGCTCATAACATCTACGCTCAGAGGACCTGTACATACAGTCCTGCCCTTGAGCGCTTCCGTCGGAACTCCCAACAAGGATCTGACGGCAGTAGGGGTAATATTCGTCGTACAAGGCATTGTATCCCCTCTAAACTCTATATCTATGATAAACCGCCAATCCATCGGCGTCATCATCACCTCACAGTCCAGGAAATGGAGTGACTGAGTCTGGTGAAACCAGCGCTCAGATAATGCCCTAAGGTAACCCTAGGGACAACGATGGGGAAGAACGGAAAAGAACATCCTGAACCCCCAGCCATGTACAATCACTCTATAGTCATCGTGCAAAGCCTGATACATAGAGTGGATGCTGAACTAATTCCCTCAAGGCTGTGTAAAGCCGGGAACCTACATTAAATGCAGATCAACATCAGAACCCTTTACTCCTCATCAATATGAAATAAGGAAGATTAAGATCTAACTTTATACCTCATTTGCGTGCAGCTAGACTGAAGGATGTCAACTCAAGTCGCCCAGAAGCTCTGGCTTCGCCACTTGAATACCTGGCAAATCCCTACAGAGAACACGCGCAGCAGGAGTAGGAACCTCAATCGGTACATCCTCCTCCTCGTCCTCGACATCCAGTACTTCAACCCAGATAGGATGTATCAGCGCCTCCACCAATCGACGAGGCTGTCTAACAGAACGGGGTCGAGGCACTTCAGAAACCCTCCTCCGTACACCAAAAGTGGTCATGTGGGAACTACTCGGCTGATCCGGATCTATAATATCTGGACAACAAGTCTCCAAATCACCTCAGAAAGGGTGTGGTAATGTTTAACTTGGAACTTGTTCAAAATGCATTTTTATGATTACATGCATACATGTATTGTTTAACATACGTCTACAGTAGAGTTAAACTGCATAACTACCCAATGCCTACGCTTTGGAATTTTTTTTGCCATAGTCCCCTTTGTAAATAGGACTATCCACATACACATAGACATGACTAGGTGGCCATTCAGTAGCACACCTACCCACAGTCATATACATCCTACATGCATTAATACATCATAGTAAAAAATTCGTAAGTGTAGTCTAATTACCAGGATTATTTGGCTTTTCTACCTTTACTCATTTGTCCTCCAAATAGGATAAAAAATGACAGTAAAATGTGCCAATTTAACTGTTTTAAAAGTTAAATTTTTTTACATCATTATGTTCAGCATGGTTTAAAACTAACATTTACTGTGTTGAATATTTTTTATTAAGTCATATCAACATGCATATTCACTACTATGTGTCTAGTGCATTTCATGTGGTAAGTCATTTTTCAACGGATAGAAACTGGAAAAAAATACATGCATATGTTACCAGGACAGTGAAGAACACTTGTACGGTGAAAGAATGTGCAGAAAGTTGCCCGAACTCAACAGGTCTGAAGAAGAGCTCTCAGATTTCCTTCGTAGCGTAGCTTAAAAATGACTTATGAAAGCAACACGCAGGGAATACATACCCGGTTTGCTAGCGTAGTCCACCATGACCGCCAGAGGTATACCCTGGCACCCCTACATGGGTCCCACACCTCCAAATTCGGTCGATTCGAAAGTTACAAAGGAGGTCTCATGTCGAAAAGGCCAAATCAAGAATAAAAATGCTACGCGATTGAGCGGAAAAACCTGAAATCCTAGTTTTCACGGGCCAAACTTTGGCTCTGCATCACTCATTGGTATTCACTTGCATATAAGGTATACTATACCGATGAGCTCAGCTTTTGCAAATTATGCTTGGCAATACCTCACATAGGTCCGATGCCGCCAAATGCAGGGTCGTAACCCTAAAACAAATATCCTCGGCGGGGGTCAAAATGCATGACTTTCAAACATCGCTGGCGGGGGTCACAACGTAAGACTTTCAAACATCTCTGGCGGGGGTCACAACACAAAATTTTAGACATCTTTGTATCCCCGGTGGGGGTTACAATGCATTCAAAACCATTGATACACAAATCAATGAAGGTCAAGCAACCTTGACGTTACCTCAGCCGGTGGCAAATAAACCCATCAAAACCATTGATATACACATCAATGAAGGTCAAGCAACCTTGACGTTATCTTAGCCGATGGCAAGTAAACCCATTGAAGCAACGTATCCATGTCTATGTATCCCCGGCGGGGGTTACAATGCCGAAGTCAGACATTGATAAAGTATCCCCGACGGGGGTCACAACGTGATTCAACCATTGATATACGCATCAATGAAGGTCAAGCAGCCTTGACATACTCCCCAGCCAGGGTCACAACACAATCATTGATACACACATCAATGAACGTCAAGCAGCCTTGATAGTCTGCCCAACAAGGACCTATCCGGTGAGGACACACACATCAAGAACGGTCAGCAAATTTCACTTAACAACACACATCGTTGGTGTAACTCCAACAGGATCATGGTATATACTGGTGACACAAACCAAAAAAGACCATCCTCATTAGAGAGGACCGATGATGGAATATGTTATACACATCCTCAAAATAGACAAAGCTTTATCCCCACAAATCTCTTGCACACGAGAGGCACCTCTATGGAGTAAAAGTCTATATCAAGGATCAAATACTTTTGTGATAGCCCCAACGTCAACATCCTTGAAGACTTGGATCGCATGTCCAAGACATCACTGATTGTCATCCCCGGCAGGATTAACAGGGAACCGACAATCATTCATACATGCATCATACATTTACATCATATTGCTGCACATAGCATCATGTTTATCTTGTTACATTTCAAGTGTCTAGGATTCTTTATCCTATCCATGCCTTGCATTGCATGAATATGATAAAGAGGGGCATCTATAGCCACTTGAAATTTTCTGCACACCTGTTACTGACATTGCAAGAGGGCAGATTCATCTTTCGGAGATAACCTTGGAAGACAGCTCACATCCATTCTGGATACTACCGGAAGTTCAGTCTCAACCCTAGAATACACACCGAGAGTATCAATTCCAACCTCGGAGATAACCCCGAGTTTCATCCTTGGAGATAACCCCAAGGAATGTTATTACAATTCCGGTGATAACTCCGAAAATGCTTATTTCAAATGCATACAATCAGCTTTAATCTCAGACCTCCCGCCGAGGCACTCATACCAAAGACCCAGAGCTAACACCGGGAAGACAGGCACACTTACAGATGACTTTGCGGAATTCAAACACTTGCAGCAGTCTAATCTCAGATGTAACCCTGAGCAACGTTTGCTATCAGCCTAAACTGGAGATAACCCCGGTGATGAGTTAAACTGTCATCTTGCCACCTCAATCCCAACGTGCCGTCTTAATACTTCATACATACATTTCAATACAACAATGTCCCACAAGAGCCAAGGAGTTCCAATCTCGAGTGACTATTACGCGTGGCAGCACACCGGATAGAATTTGAAGCTTGAAGACCATGAGCATAGTCCCCTCTTCCTGACTTCGTATAATCTCTAATCCCATGTCATTGCGTAACTCTCGACAAAAGCAGTCTGAAGATTATCTTGTACACCTCGTTCGGATGCTCAGATTGAAGTTCTGCAAGTTCGAGCGGACATCACAAAGGCACTGCAGTGCACGCGTGCCGAGATGGCGAGACCCACGGAGCCTGTGGAACCGGACAGCAATCAGCAGCAGTACACTGTACGCCAGAGGGTAAACACCTATAGCTCCCCCCTCTATAAATAGAGGGCTTAGGGTGGCCATTTTAAAAAAAGAAAAGGCGAGGAAGCCCTATCCAATTTGCTTTGTACACACCCTATATTGAGTATTTCCTCATTTTAAACACATGTTAGCTCACATATAGCTACATTTTTACTGGCAGGAGCTGAGTGTTTATCCATCTAGAGTCATAGAAGCCTGCTTTAGCAGCCCACTGAAAGCCTTCTCACACTCTATAAAGCCTTTCTCTTCATCTTTGCACACACTATTCTACACATTGAGAGTCGTGTTGTGTGCATATGCCCGGACTTCGGTCCATGGTTTTCATTTCTGTCTGTATATATATACTTATATATGTATATATTTTATATATGGACTAACATTATCGAGTTATGCCTCGATTGAGCCTGAACTTATATGCAAGCGTTTACACTCGCTATATATATATATATATATATATATATATATATATATATATATATATAAATCTGTGGTCGACTACATACGATGAGCCCGGATTTTACATCCTAGCATTTTTACTATATATATATATATATATATATATATATATATATATATATATATATATATATATATATATTATTGTGATTGTCTCGATGAGCCTGGATTTTACATCAGGAGCGTTTATTACTTTATATATATATATATATATATATATATATATATATATATATATATATATATATTGTTGTTAGACATATCCGATGAGTCTGGTTTTATATATATATATATATATATATATATATATATATATATATATATATATATATATATATATATACATTCTTGTCAGAAGTTCAAGTTTATTTCGAGGGCCTTTTCTTTGCTTTATTTACGTATAGTCCCGCCTGGAGTTTACTTCGTGGCGGTTGATCGTCTTTTATAGCTTTATTTACATTTTTGATCTCCCTTGGAGGTGCTTCGTGGTGGTTGATCATGTCCATATATATATTTACCATTTTTATATATTTACATTTCCGATCCCCCATGGAAGTGCTTCGTGGTGGTTGATCATGTCTGTATATATATATTTACAGCTTTTATATATATAACTGCGTACTGCTTTTCATATAAACTGCGACATCATGTGAGCCTAAGAATCATGTGATCACAGATTCAGTCTATTGAATCTAGATTCGATTACCGTGATGGACATTTTCAGCTGTAAGCAGCTTATACATTAGTTATGGTGTCTGAATTTCCTTGGATGGCTGTCATGCCCATGAGGAGTTCGGCACTGCTATATATTATTTTCTCAAAGATGCCTCGCATCTCGAAAATAAAAACAAACCAGCAGAACATTTAATAATAAAATAGAAGTATGAAAAGGTCTCAATTCCTATTGAGCACAAGGTTTGAAAAACCTCTTTTTACAAAACTTCATTGTTATATATTGCTTAAAACTGAATTTTTCTATAAATTCAAACCCTTTTCTATATAGGTGCGAACGAGGTCTCGCACTACTTCCAAATAATTGCACATTGATCCACACACACACACACACACATATTCATATAACAGTTTCTTAAAAAGTGGCGGTCACCGTGGAAACACGGATGTCGGGGGGTGCCTAACACCTTCCCTTCGCATAACCAAGCCCTCGAACTCAAATGAATCTCGGTTTCACAGACCTGTTTAGCAGTGTCACATCATTGGGTCAATGTGCAAACCTTTTCTCGGTTGCGTTGGTGTAACCAGTTAAAAACACCAACTGGCGACTCTTAACAATCCATATTCGATATTACACATGTCGGACCTTTTTCACTTGTTTTTTCAAATAAATCTCACCTAACATGAGAACACCAAAGAACAAGAAACGAAAAGGGACAAATAAAAATCCCGACGTCGACAAGGACCTCCCCTGACCGATGAGCTAAGAACACAAATCTATCAAGACTACAAAACAAATCAATGAAGTTCTTTATCCGTTCTGAAGAACTGAATATTTACATGTATAATAAAAGTGTTCGTTCGGAGAACTGAACAACGGTGCAAAAAATATTCATTTAGATAAACTAAATAAAAAAAGATGTTCATTCGGAAGAACTGATCACTCTTATAAAAATAAGAAGTTAATTTATAATACTCATTAAAAAATTGAATATTCATTTAACACATAAGAAGCTATATTCGTTCGGTAGAGCATGATAAGTAATGTAAGAATAATCATTTCAGGAAATTGAAATTTTATAATGAAGACTATTCGTTTCAGGAAACTGAATAACAATCAAAGAGGACATTTGTTAAAAAAACATAACATCTATTTTATTAATATAAATTGCAAGAAGCTTATAGAGCCATCAGAACGAACTACTTAGCATGTACCGGTAATATTTTCTAAGTCTACATGCATACCAAGTGTTCTTGACGACTGTCCCATCCATTGCTTGAAGTCGGTAAGTACTTGGCTTCGACACTTCAATGACGTCATAGGGTCCTTCCCAATTAGGCATCAACTTCCCAAGATTTTGGGTCATAGAAACCTTCACCTCCTGAAAAACCAGATCCATAACTTCAGACCTCCTAAGTTTCACCCCTTATTATAATGCCTGGCCACTCTCCTTTGGTAGGCTGCAAGCCTTACCAGGGCCGACTCCTTAACCTCCTATAATAAATCCAAATTGAGGCGAATGCCTTCGTCATCGTAAAACCCCTTGAACTGATTGACCAAAAGTGAAGTAGAACCAATCTCGAAAGGAACTAGGGCATCGGTGCCGTAAGCTAGTCTGAATGGTGAATCACCTGTTGTCATCCACAGAGTAGTCCGATAAGCCCATAACACACTAAGTAACTCTTCAGGCCATCTCCCTTTTGCCTCGTCGAGTCTTCATTTTATCACATTTAGTAGAGTCTTATTGGTGACTTCTACTTAACAATTCGACTGAGGATGAGCCACTGAAGTCTTTAGATGCCGAATCCCCAAATCCTTTAAAAATTGTTCAAACTTAAAGCCCATGATCTGCTTGTCGTTGTCTAAAACCACTACCATCGGGATTCCATACAAATCAAAATACTACAAACTCTTTAAGAAATTTCAAGCATTCCTGCTCTGTGATCTGCCGAAGGGGCTTTGCTTCTACCCACTTATTAATGTAGTCAATAGCCACTATTACAAAACTAACTTTACCCTTCGCCTTCGGTAATGAACCCAATTTATCAATTCTCCAGATAGCGAAGGGAATTAGGGATAAAACAAAATACAACTTCTCGGGCAGCTGATGAGTTATAGGACTGTTAAGCTGACATTTGGGGCACTTCTTTACATATTCAGTTATTTCTTTGAAAATTGTAGGCCAATAGTATCCCTTTCGAAGCACCTTATAAGCCAACACATTCTCACCTATGTGGTCACCACAAATATCCTCGTGAACCTCCCGGAGAACATATTCGGCCTCAGATGGTACAAGACACCTCAATAAAGGAGAAGAATGAGCCTTTCGGTACAAGTCCCCATCGATGAGCACAAAATTTGAACTCTTATACTTGATCTTTTTTCCAACATCTGATCCGAAGGTAAGACTCCATCGGCCAGATAATCTAAATAAGGCGTCAACCAGCAGTTCGATCGCTCTACACATATCACCTCTAAATGCTGAAAACTTAGTGAATTAAAAACCTTCAGATATACTGATTCATTGAATGAGAGTTTGCCTCCATCATATCTAACCTTTCCAATGCATCGTCAATGGTGTTATCTGATCTATCCACCCTCATAAGGCAAACGAATTGAAGTAATGAAGTCTATTTTTGGCTTTGGCCAAGTATTTGCACATTTTTGCCCCCCCCCCTAAGCATCATATTCTCTCAAAATATGTTTTACAACTAGCTAAGAGTCACTGAAAATTATCAACCTCTACATCTCAAGACTCTTCGAAGACCTGCTAAAATTGCTTCATAATCTCCTTCATTATTGGTCGCCTTGAACCCGAATCGAATTGTTTGTTGTACCTTGAACCCTTTTGGACTTGTCAAAATAACCCCAGCCCCACTGACATCTAAAGTTGAAGACCCATCTGCATACAATTTCCAAGAAGTTTAAACCAGTTGAACATCTATGACCGTCTAAACTACTCCTTCTGTTTGGCCAACATTATCATCCTACTCAGAAAACGAACACTCCACCACGAAGTCGGCCAAGGCCTGACCTTTTATTGCTGTTCGAGGATGATATTCCAGGATAAATTATGTCAAATCCATTTCCCATGCAGCAAGATTACCCGAGACGTCTGCCTTACTCAACACTTTCTTCAAGGGCTAATCAGTGTACACCACAATCAACCGACCATGGAAGTATTGTCAAAGTTTTTGACTGGCTATTATTAGAGCATAGGAAAACTTATCAAGATTCAGATACCTGGTCTCTTCACCCCGAAGGGAATGATTCACATAATAAACAGGATGTTGTATACCCCCAATCTCTCAAACCAACAACACTCCCACCGCTAATGAACTGGCCGCAAAATATAGATATAATGGTTCGAAAGGAACTGATTTTACCAATAAAGGTGCCAAAGACAGATAAATTTTAATCCCTTAAAAAGAATCTTCACACTTTAAAGCCCACTGGAAGGTCCTTCTCGTTCTTTGGCCCTTTCAATGTGTCGAAGAAGGGCAAATAACGCTCTACTGATTTGGACATGAACCTCCTCAGTGCAGCTATTTAACCAGTCAAACGCTGAACATCCTTGTAAGACTGAGGAGACTTCATGTCCAAAATGACTTTGATCTTCTCCACGTTTGCCTCGATTTCCCCATTACTGATTAGATAACCCAAAAATTTTCCTACTCCCAATCTAAAGGTGCAATTTGTCGGATTTAACCTAATTTTATAGTGCTTGACTGTCTAGAAGCAATTCTTTAAATCGTCTAGATGACCCCGAACTGACATGCTATTAACAATTATATCATCCACATAAAACTCTATGCTCCGACCAAACTGTCTCGAAAACACATAGTTCATCATCCCTTGATAAGTAGCCCTCGCATTTAGTAATCCGAATGTCATCTTCTTATAAGAATAAATCGCCCGATGTGTGATGAAGGATGTCTTCAAAATATCCTCCTTATGGATCAAAATAGATCTGATGATACCCCAAAAAATCATCCATGAAACTAAGCAAGGCATAACCCAAAGTGGCATCGATGAGCTGGTCGATATATGGGAGTAGATAAAAGTCCTTCGGACATGCCTTGTTCAAGTCCATGTATTCAATGCAAACCTACCACTTTCTGATCTGTTTCTATACCAACACTATATTTTCCAACCACTCTGGGTAATCAATCTCGAAGATGAAGTTTGCTACCAAAAGTTTTGCTAATTCTTCATCAATGATCTTTTGCCTTTCCGGAGCAAAGATCCTCCTCTTCTGTCTAACCAATTTTTTGGCAGCGTCCACATATAGTATGTGCACATAAACCTTCTCCTCGACCCCCGACATATAGCTGGGAACCCATGCAAAAATGTTTGTGTAGCCCAGAAGCAGCTCTATCAAACTCATTTGGAAGGGTTCTTGTAATCTCGATCTGATCTTGACTATCTTCTCTTTCTTCCCTGATACTAACTCAATCTCCTCTGTCTCTTTGGCAAGAATGGAAAGAGGTTCTGTACTGCCTTCTATAAATGGTTCGATCTTTATAGACATAGTCTGCTTTTGCTTGTTAACCCCTACCCTTGAAGAGATCAATGAGTTCCTATAACATCTCGTTGCCATATCAAGATCCCCATCCACTTCTCTGACTTTGTTCGGCATATGAAACTTGATCTTAAAATGTGGGATCGAAGTCATCGCTTGCAATGCTGTTAGAGCCGGTCTTCCAAGAATGACATTATATGATGAATTCACGTGTACCATCAAGAATCTTCACATTATCTCCACCTACCGAGGAGCCATCCCAAAACCCACTGAAAACTCGATCGTCGTAGCAACTCAAATCGGCTCATCACTGAAGCCATATAAGGGAGGCTCTTGTCTAATCTCCATCTTTCTGCCTTCCAGGTCCATCCTCTAGTAAGCATGAACATACAATATGTATACTGACAGGCCATTATTGATCATCATCCTCTTCATATCCATAGAACCCACATGTGTCATAATTACCAGTGCCCATTTATGCGGTTTGATTAGTTTCAAAGGGAAATCCTCATCTGTAAAAGATATCACCGAGCCGGGATAAAGTCTTTCATGCCTAACAAGATGATTAGACACCAAGAGGGCTACGTCTAAATATCCTCACATTTTCTTCCCCGTAACCTTTCCGACCGATCCTCCCGTGATCACATCCATCACCCGACGAGTTGAATGGGCTAATCCTGTTGTTGGGGCTGGGCGGACGTGTTCTATATCGGGGTCGTGTTATTCTGTTTTGCTCCTGAAGCATTCTGTCCTATGACATACTGTACCAACTCTTCACTTTGAGCATTCTTCTCTATCAGATCTTTCAAACCCCAATAAGTTTTAGTAGAGTCTCCGACCATGCCATGATAATCACAATACTTGTTCAGATTCCCTCTATTCAACTTTGTGTTGTGTTTGGCCAATTCTAAGTACGTTTTATCCCTGATCTACTCTAGAATGGTTTTCCGATCAATTATCAGTGGATTGTAGATTTTATTGACCCTCTAATTCGGGAAAAGTGGGCGTCCTCCTCCCGAACCACCATTATTGTTGTTATATTTCTTCTGCTGCCCATCTGATTTATTATTATTGTCACTCTTTGAGTAGTTACTCTTCTCTTTATCCTTCGGTTTCTCTGTCGTGTTCGGATTCAAACTCATCATCACCTCTTCCATAGTTATGAACCATTCCGCTCTGTTAAAGGCTTCGGCCAAGTCCTTGGGGTGATTGAACATTAAATACTTCACCAGTTTCTTCGAATTTACCACGTCCAGACCATTTTGGAATAATACGAGAGCTTGAATATGATCTATTAAATTTGGAACCTGACTAACCGCCTCTAGAAATTGTTTCACATATTGGCCCAAAGTCTCATTCGAATACTGTCTGATCTGGGCTAAGGATTCGATTGTATTTCCCCTCCTCTTATTACTGTTAAACCGGATGGGGAACTTATCGTAGAGCTCTTTCTAGGATGAAACTGATTTCGGGGACAACGTCATCATCCAGTAATGAGCATACTTTTTTAGGGTTGTTATAAACAGCTGACACTTGGCAGCATCTAAGTAGTCGTAGTAATCCATCAGCTAATCATAAGCCTGACTGTGCTCATACAAATATCCCGAATCATCATAACTTTCCGTATGATGAGCCTTTTTGTTTGGATCAGCCTTTTCCCGAATGATCTCTGGGGAGAACGGTGATGATGATTTGTATGTGGTCCCATTCTGATCTCCTTCAGTTAATCTTTTCTCCAACTTTGCAACTTTCTTGGCTAATGCCTCGGTTTCACTCCTCTAAGGGGACAAATATCGTCTTTTTTGATCAGGAAAAAGATCATGCCTTCTTCAGTCAGACTGTTCCCTGCCTTTAGAGCTTGCTCCTCAGTAGCGATTTTAGTTCCTGCTCCCAGTCTGCCGAGAACCGTTTGAATGATGGGTCTTAGACTGGTTCCTAGACTGGTTCCCTGGTGAACGCTCCCGCGAGCGGCTTTGACGCCTACTCCTTTCCCGAGAGTTAATTTTTAACTTATTATCAGTCCGTCGGGAATCATCCGGACGATGTGTCCTAGACTGATTTCTCGGTGACTGCTCTCGCCTTCGGTTGTGGTTGGAAACACCATCCTCTTCACTTATCAAGAGCACCATCTGCTGGTCGATCTTCTTTCGCTGCAAGAGTAGGGCTTTCAAAGCATCATCATGCCTTATATGCCAAGACCAACCTCCTCTCATCTAGGCCATCATCTTGGGGACGTGTTCGGGACGGTACGACCTCGACACGGTCCTTTGGTCTTGCATCATTCCTGGTTGTTGAGAACAGCCTCCGCCTCAGACCGTCTGCCTTATCCTTTGATGGGGCCACAAAATTGGCATGGGACCCCAACCGCTCAAAAATTGATGGTCTCAACCTATCTTTAGTTGAACCCCTTGGTTGTTGAGGAGGGGGGTCCGCCGTCGACTGGTTACATGTTGAAACCATCTTCCTTTTACTCACCATGATTCCACCCAAAAAATCTTTTGTGATTAAAAATTATGTAGCACTAGAAAGACCCTTCTTCTAGAGCCAATGTTAATGACAAGATTCGTCCACATGTCTCAATCACCAAAGCACGTCAAATCCTGCACAGAAAAGAAGTCACACCAAAAGCTTGATGACTTGTGTCATCGGGGGATAGCTCATGTGAGAATAAGTACAAGCTGGATAAGGTTTAAAAAATGGAGGCTTAATGCTCTAGTGCTATAAAATAATTTGAATGTGTTTATGTACTTGATAATTAGGGTATAGCCTTATATTTATTGTTTTCACACCTCCTTCTCCGTACAAAATTAGGATTCCTCATTAGGTATGATTCCTTAATGGGATTGAACATAATCTCCTTAAAGAAAGGAAGTTGGATTATATCCTTACAATTTCCTTAGGAGTTGGAAATTAAATGTAATTAGAAAACTTTGATTCCTTAAAATGCTCAACGACCAAATTAGATTCCTACGCAAGGTAAAATACCTCGACGTGGACTTTGCCCACCATGTAATTCAAGCCTAAATAATTATGCCCCAACAAGTTTGAAAATGTATCAAATTAACTTTATTTCATAGTTTTTATTGAATTGTCTCAATTTTGAGTTTGAAAATATATCCAATTAGAAAAAGATAGAAAACGAGACAACATATCTGAATTCAAAATTTTGAGAAATAATTTGCATATTATGTTATTAATTTGGGAATATGATTGTTTTTCAAGAGTATATCTTGTGTCCACTAGTTGCTACGATTGACTATTTTCCTGATTATTTTATTTTGTTTGAAATAATTACCTTTTCAATTCTTTGTATTGTAATATTTTTATCATTTGTAACCGTTTACAGTTTAAATATAATTAAGTTGATTAGAATGTTTGATTAAAAAAATAATTAATTTTTAAAAATCAATTACGATCTTATAATTGGGAATAAAGAAAATAAAATTCCATAAAGAAAAAAAAATTGACATAAGTGAAAATTAAACTTAAGACCTAAAGGTAACAATACTCAAGTTTTTTTTTGTTTTTTTTTGGTTCAACGGTAAGGGTATTCTTGGACCAGTTTACGCGTCAATCGAGACTAAATCCATTTTTGAGCGATCTTAAGGGCACACCTTCCCACATCGACCTAGTGTATTTAAGAGATTTTCTCCCGAGTGTCGGCTCCAAAGTTTGAATCCAGGAAGTCAAAGTAGGAAGCAAATCTGATCCACGAAAGAAGTATATAATAAATGTATATTATTAAAATGGTTAAGGTATAGAAAGTAGGGGGTGAGCATGTTGCGGTTTAGTGCGGTTTAAAGCCCAAACCACACCCGAAATCGCTTAGTTGCGGTTTGACAAATCGAAAACCACACATGAAATCGCTGTGATTTATGCGATGTGGTTTTAAACTGTGTAGTGTGATTTCATTTAGTGCGATTTCGGTTCCAAAATCAATTAAAACTACAAAATTTTATGCAATTTTAGCAGCAGAGTTAGAATTATAAATCCTATTTAGAACATTCCACCGTCTTACATTTCTAAGGGGACTGCAAATTTATTTGGGTTTGGTTCATTTTTTTATAATGGCAAGTCCAAAAAGAAAAGGAAATGATTCATATAATTAGTCCAGGGGCAGGGGTAAAGGTTCGTGTACATACATCATGTTTATTAATAATATACTCTCATATATATATATATATATATATATATATATATATATATATATATATGTATGTATGTGTGTGTGCAGTTTCATATTAACATATTTTGAGTTCAAAATAAAAGATTAATGAACTGAAGGTGTTTTTTTGGTTTTTGTAGATTTACAGATTGCCTTGATAGGTTGATGTATATCAACATGTCAAAGGTTTAGGGGACAAGAGTAAAAGGAATCTTTCATTCATGTCAATTTTCATGCTTTAATTTCTTCTCTTTTGATTTTTCTAGCAGCATCATAATTACATGTGGCTGTCTTTTTGTTCCTTTGCAACATTCAAGTTTTCTATAAATGTGATTTATACAAAATTTTATAATTTTATAGTTCAAAATAGGATTTATACATGGTGCGGTTTCGGTTTTATACGTGTAGTTTTGGCTAGTACGTAACCAAATCGAAATCGTAAATTTGGTTTTTCAATTCACCTAAAACCGTCACATATACTGGAACCGTTAGTACGATTTAATTAGTGTGATTTGTTCAATTTTTAATATGATTTTAATTCCAATTTAATTTCTTGCTCAGTTCTAATAGAAAGGCAATCACATGCCAAGTAACTTTGGATAACTAATTAAACAACAATTATAGTCAAAGTTCACTTGGGCAAAGTATTCATTATAACGAGTTAAATTATTTCTTTTTTCCTTTTTAATTTCTATATTTATGTGGGTACAACTACAAGCTGGTTATCTAATAAGTGATATTACATCAAGAAACGTAAATACTAACAATCATTATATTTATATATAAATTTGTTGTTTAATGAGTATATATATTCAGACAAGCAGTTTTAAATCCTAATGCAAAGAGAGTTTTAAACACTAATGAAAGATAACAAACTAATTAAGAAGAGGAAGTTTCAATTTCCTGATCCCTAATTAAGAATAATAAATAAAAGATACTTCCTTGACTTGATTTACTGGAAACTGTAGGCTGTCTCAAATTGCTGCCCACCTTCCGGGAAGAAGTAATAATGAAATCAAGAACTTTTGGATCACTTAGGTTAGGAAGAAGCTTCTACAAATGGGAGTTATTTCCAAACCTTCTACAAACAAAGGACTAATGCTAGGTGCTTACATTTGGAGTCTATTTAAATACACATATCATCATTGCATTAATTTGTATATAATAAAAGAAATTGATATTTTCACATAATTTTTTGATATTTTCGCATGAAATGTGTCGCTATACATGTATAGCGACGATAAAAACCATCGCTATAGGATTTATAACGACGGTTTTCATGTGAAAATATCAAAAAATCATATGAAAATATCAGTTCCATCGACCATGATATCAAACAACCAATGAACAATGACATGTATTTTAAACACTTGAGAGAACTAATTTGGAGTCTAATTATGTTGTTAATATTGTATGTCTCATCTATTGTCTCACCTTTTTTTTATCTGTCAGTAAAGTGAAATATATAGGTTAAGACCAGGGACGAGACAGAATATTTGAATTTAAAATTTTGAGACCCGTAACTAGTGTACCCTAATCAGCTAGTACCTGTGTGTTTCCTTTGTCAAACTTTCTCAGTTAATTAGTTTCTACCTAAAACTTGTGGAACTTGATGAATCCTTGGGACAATAATGGTGCGTCTTTGAATATATAATAATCTTTTGGTTTCATATGATTGTATAAACCAGTTTGATGGAGTGGCTAGTGAAGCAATCTACCACCACATATACCATCAATCCTTCCCAACAAGTATTTAAAGTTCCAAAATGAGGATATATTTTTTCTCCAATCATAAGCCAACTCACACGCTTTGAATATGGAATTAGCCCCAAAATTAAAAAAATAAAGTACAAATATCAATTTTAGTTTCTGAAGTCGTAGTACTGCATGCATGCAATACTCGAAAAAAAATTTGCTTACTGCTTAAGTTCAAACATTCTCAAAACTTAAAACTTCCATGAAAATGGAAAGTATTAACCCTCCCATGCACCTAAACTCCATTACCTTTGGATAAAGATACATTTCAGAAATTTTCTAGTAAATCATTCCATTGGGAAATGAATTAATTAATTACTTTGTAAATTAGTTACTTTTTCCAACTAAATATTGTGTAATGGTTTATTGTGGCTTAATTAAATTCCAAATTGTTCATCAAACATTAATTTAATAAATAATTAATGTTTGAATTGCTCATAATACATCTAGATCGATGCGCATTAAACCCCTAAAACAAGAACAAGATATTAGAGTAGATAAGGTTAGTTATAACAAGATACATATATAGTGGACTCTTAGTAAAGGTAGTACTTAGATAAGGTTATAACAATAGATACATAGTTGACTCACAAAATAAAGGTAGTAATTGCGAGTTTAAATTGGTAATAGTTAAAGAGTTTAAATTAATTAATTCCCCAACATTTTGGAGATTATAGCAATTAAAAATGAGGATAATCTTAATTTAATTTGATGATGGAAAATGATAATATATTACGAATGTTTACGTCGATTTTTTTAATTGTCTGTTACATGGATAAATATTATAGATAATTTTTTAAATAGAAATGTAATAAGTGGGGCCTCCCATAATTCATACAAGTATTATGTATTAATAAGTTTCACAATTGTAATTGGACGTAAATTTATCACAATGCATAGCAAGACTATGATGTAAATAAACCATAACTTCCCAACTTTAAAGATATATTTCTTCCCATCCAAATTAAATAAGATCATTATTAATTTTTTAAAATCAACTTCAGACATTTACAAGTGCAAAATTGATATGAACTTCTTGAATTTTAGTCAATATATACAATAACGAATATAGTAAACAATCTTTCAAAAAAAACACTTGTGACGCCCCCAAAATAGGTATACAACACCCATTCTGAGTCGCCAAAATACATGGTATAGAAAGCAAACTACAACTTTGACAATACAGATGTCGTGTAGAATACGACAATACAACTGTGAGTTTGAATACAAATATTATCTTCTAGACAATATACACACCCAAATAAGTCCTCATTAATTATTCATACACTATTTTACAGAAATAGTGAGGACAGCTAAAACATCTTCCTAGAACCATCACTCCATACCCCGACTCGATCCTGCTATGTTCTCACCTCCTGAGAAGAAAAATGGAACAAAAAGGAAAAGGGTGAGCTCAACTAGCCCAGTAAAGAATATTATGACTAAGATAATATACAACAAATTATCGTTAGTCTTCAACAGGAAAAATCTAATAGAATACAATAGACAACAAGTTTTAGATCAACACATGCAATGGAAGCAAAGAATCCATTAGAAGAGTCACGTAGAGAAAGAATTCTACCGTCTTCTAAGGTTTAAAAGTCCATCATCAATAGTTTATCCTCGTAATAACAATCAATATACATCTTTAATCATCTTTGCACTCTGAGCCAAAGATATTCCTTTCAGTATCACCGGTTGGTCAAGTTCATCTCAACATATGTTCATCTTTGCACTACGGGCCAAAGATATTCATCGATTAATCGTTCATCTTTGCACTATGTGCCAAAGATATTCATTTATATCACCATTTAGGATCGAGGATGATGAAAACATTTTTAAGAAACGAATCCGGTGAAACAAAATGACAAGGATTAAGGATTAAAGATTCGTACTTTGTTTTACCCATGTCCAAAAATACTTGAAAATAATCATATTGGTGTAAAATTCAAGAATGATCAAAACATGGATACAATCAAAGATAGTATCAGAATAGATATTTTGGACAAAAGAAAATTTTTTATTTTTCTATTGAATAAGTGTCGTATTCGTGAATAATTAGTGTCGTATCGTGAATAGTTAAAGATATCGTGAATAGTAACCCCAAACACAACAAGTTCCAAATTTGATAAAAAAGTTCACCAATACTTGAGATAATGATATTGAAGAAAAATATCATTTAAGAAGAAAATAATACCCTTACCTCAAAATAACCGTACTTGATTTGAATTTTTGGTATAGTCGATGTAAACTCAAACTTCGTATATAGCAACACTCAAAGTATACTCACAAGAATACGCCGATAATTAGAGAGAGAGAGAGAAAACTTTGTTTACGTGTGATTTTCAATTCTAACTTAACCCTATATTTATAGGAAAATGCTGTAACGCCAAAGGAGACTAAAATAATAAAATAATATTATAATTTATATCTTCTACGCATGCCTTTGAACCAAATCAGCCACCACCAAAGAAACCTTGACCCAATTTCCAAAGAAACCCACATGTTCAAACAAGAGTGGGTCCCACCCATTATTTAATAAAATTATTTTATCTTCCGAAACTTCAATAATTCAGTAGAAAATAGCTCGTTTATCAGAAAAATTCGAAACTCATGACTTTCCATGGGAAATTCCATTCTCTACAACTTTGCAGAAGAAAATTTTTCCAAATTCCAAACAGAAATTGACGAAATCCACAAACGGGCGATTTTACAGGTCTATAATAAATTTTCGGTCAAGAATTGTGTCCACCGACACACAAAACATATATTAAACATTTAATGCCACAAAATACTCTACCTCCTCATATACTCATATATCCCACATTCATTATAAAAATATCACCGTTAATATATTATTAAAATAATATATTTAAATGAATTATTTTATCGAAGCAGATAAAATATTAATTTTCAACAATTGTCACATTAAAATTTTCTCCATCTATATCCACATAAATTAAATATTTTCTTTATCATAATAATCAATAATTACTTATTTAAAATAATATAATGAATCACAAGATCGACAACCGTGCCGTTTCCGTGAAAGAGGGGATTTCAATAAGGATTTCTCTTATCTGGCCATGCAATTAGGTGACCAAACCTCTCCTTAGATGTAACTTTCTAGACATTGCCAATAATGTTATCTCGATAATATTATTCAAATAATATGAATTATTGATTTGATAATGGAAAAAATACCGTAATGACAATTATTGAAACAACAACAAGAATACAAAATATCAACGCAAAGCAATTATTGAATCAAAAAAATATAATATTGAGCAAGAACTCATCGTAACAATTATTGAGTAGTGCCTTCTCACGTAAGGATCAATAATTCAATAATATTGTGCAATACCGTGCTAACTCTTGTGCAACCACGCCAGACATCAGTATTTTAACCACCGTGTAACCCAACAAATTGTTAATTCAGTAACAATTTACGCCGTTATTTATAAAACTCAATCTTTGTCGTTTTCTTTTATCCAACCGTTTTTTCCGTTATGGGTCCACCAATGATCGCTTACCGTCAGACGTAGATTCGACAAAAAGAATATTCCACGACCAAACGAATATTCCCCAACAATAATGAATATTTTATAACCACTTGCTTATTTTGTAAACTTTGCACATTTCACCCATAACCAAAGAATTATATCAAATTAACCCTTATTAATTTAAAATAATGAATAAAGGAAAATTCAATTTTATTTATAATAATTTGGGGTCTTACAACCTCCCTCCTTATGAAATTTCGTCCTCAAAATTGACGACGACGCACACGGTATATCGAAAAGGTGAGGTACCTCGCTTTCATCTCCGATTCCAACTCCCATGTCATTTCCTCAATTGCATGGTTTCTCCACAAAACCTTAACTTGTGGTATAACCTTCGTATGCGTAAGACATGCTCTTTCCTATCCAAAATCTCAACAGTATCTCCTCGTAGGTTAAATCTTCACTATCTCGTGCGGTTCTAATGCAATAATGTGGTTTCGGTCTTTCACATATTTACTGAAGCATAGATATGTGGAATACATTGTGAACACGAGACATACTTGGAGGTAACGCGAGTCTATAAGCTACGTTTCCTATTCTGGTCAAGAATCTCAAATGGACCAACAAACCTTGGATTGAGCTTTCCTCTTTTCCCAAATCTTGTAACTCCTTTCCATGGAGCAATACGTAACAATACATGATCTCCAATATTAAACTCCACGCCCTTTCTATGAAGATCAAGATAACTCTTTTGTCGATCTTGTAAAGTTTGAATACGTTGTCGAATCATTTGGATCTTTTCGTAGTCATGCGCATACTAATTACGGTCCCAACAATGTTGTTTCTCCCACCTCGCCCCAAAGATATCTTGGGAAACGACATTTTCGTCCATACAACGCCTCAAATGGAGCCATGCCTATACTTGCTTGATAAGCTGTTGTTGTAGGAGAATTCCACCAAATTGGTAGGTACTTATCCCAACTTCCTTTGAAATCTAGGACACGAGTCTTAATAGATCTTTAAGGGTTTGAATAGTCCTCTCGATTGTCGTCGTCTGTTTGAGGATGGTATCTTTGAATCGAATCGTAAATCCTTGCCCATAGCTTTCTCGCAAGCTAACCCAAAATCTTGAAGTGAATCTCGGGTCACGATCCCAAACTATGGATACTAGCATGCCATGCAATCGCACAATCTCATTCACGTACATCTGAAGCAAGACGTTCAAGGGGATAAGTCTCGCGTATCGGTAAGAAATGGGCAGACTTGGTTAATCTATCAACAATAACCCAAATTGCATCTACGCCTTGAGAAACTTTGGGAAGACCTGTAACAAAATCCATAGTAATGTGTTCCCATTTCCATTCAGGAATCTCAAGTGGTTGCAATGGACCTTTTGGCACTTGATGCTCCGCCTTTACACGTTGACAGGTTAAACATCTTGAGATAAACTCCGCAATCTCTCTCTTCATATTGTTCCACCAAAATGTATGTCGAATATCATGATACATTTTGGTACTCCCAGGATGGATTGCAAACGGGGTGTTGTGTGCCTCCATCATGATTTTATGCTTCAGGTCAGAATCGTTAGGAACGCAAAGTCTAGAATTGACTCGAAGTATTCCTTCCTCATCAATTCTTGCTTCCGGAATAGCTCCTTCTTGCACTTTCTTCTTCATACGCATCAGCCCCAGGTCCGTAGCTTGAGCAGTTTTAACTTTATCGATTAAAGTCGGTTCTACTTGTATATTCGCCATCATTATGTGGGTCCCTGGAGTCTTTAATTCTACCTCCATCCTTTGCAAGTCATACAAAATGGGCCTTTGCGTTGACAATATCGCACTCGTACTTGCATATGATCTTCTACTTAATGCGTCAGCTATTACGTTCGCTTTTCCAGGATGATATTGAATAGTGTGATCGTAATCTTTTAACAGCTCCAGCCAACGTCGTTATCGCATGTTGAGTTCTTTTGGGTGAAGAAATATTTGAGGCTTTTATGATCCGTATAAATCTCTACTTTCTCCCCGTACAAGTAGTGTCTCCATATCTTCAACGCAAACACGACTGCTGCCAACTCCAGATCATGAGTAGGATAATTCCTCTCATATTCTTTGAGTTGTCGTGAGGCATAGGCTATGACTTTCCCATGTTGCATGAGAACACATCCTAACCCCTTGCCAGAAGCATCATTTGAGATAACAAATCCATCCGAACCGGATGATATTGTTAGAACAGGTGCCGAAATGAGTCTCCTCTTAAGCTCTTGGAAGCTCTTCTCGCATTCCTCGCTCCATAAGAATTTTGCATCCTTCCGAGTCAGCTGAGTTAACGGAGTAGCGATTCGAGAAAATCCTTCCACAAATCTCCGATAATAACCAGCTAAGCCCAGAAAGCTGCGTACTTCGGTCACCGACTTCGGTTGTTCCCAACTTTGTATTGCTTCAATCTTTGCCGGGTCAACAGATACTCCTTGTTTTGACACCACGTGCCCAAGGAATGCTACTTCCTCAAGCCAGAACTCGCATTTCTTCAACTTGGCATAAAGCTTGTGTTCACGAAGTCTTTGTAGTACCAGCTTCAAATGGTGCTCATGATCTTCACGGCTTTTGGAATAGATGAGGATGTCATCAATAAAGACAACAACGAACTGATCCAAATATTCCTTAAATACACGGTTCATCATATCCATGAAAGCAGCAGGAGCATTAGTCAATCCAAAAGACATGACCAAGAATTTATAATGCCCGTATCGAGTCCTGAATGCCGTCTTTGGAATATCCTCAGTTTTAATCTTCAATTTGATGATATCCGTAAGCTAAGATCGATCTTTGAAAAGAATTGCGCTCCTTATAATCGGTCGAATGGTCATCAATGCGAGGTAGCGGATACCTATTCTTGATGGCGACATGGTTCAATTCTCGATAGTCAATACAAAGTCGCATACTCCCGTCTTTCTTCTTTACGAATAAAACAGGAGCACCCCAAGGAGACGTACTAGGACGAATGAAACCGATGTCTAATAACTCCTGTAGTTGGACTTTTAACTCCTGAAGTTCAATAGGAGCCATTCGATATAGGGTTTTAGAAATGGGCTTTGTACCTGGTTCAAGGTCAATAAAGAATTCAACATCACGTTCTGGGGGTAGACCAGGAAGCTCTTCAGGAAATACATCAGGGAATTCTCTAACCACAGAAATATTATTCAAATCTGACTTGTCTTTATTCAAATCCATAACATGGGCTAAGAAAGCTTGACATCCGTTTTCAATAAACGAATAGCTTTGTGGCTTGATATGACAGTGACTGATTTTAGTGGTTTAGTGGTTTGAATTCGTATGACAGGTTGGTTAGGAATATGAAAACTAACAACCTTACGAAAACAATCAATTTTGGCATGATGAGTGGTTAACCAATCAATTCCTAAAATCACATCAAAAGCAAGTATCTTTAAAGAGATAAGATCAATGAGTAATGTGATAGTGCCAACTTGGATCATGCAAGATTTATAAAGCGTAGATGTAACGAAGGTTTCACCCAACGGAGTTTCAACAGATAAATCAAAATCTAATTTCTCCGAGTCAAGTTTAAACGTTGAGCACAAGCGGGAGAGATAAAAGAATGGGTAGAACCGGTATCTAGTAAGGTATAAACTTCAGAAGAATTCAAGATTAGCTTACCCGTGATCACCTCGTTTGGGTTCCTCACATTTTGTCGATCACGACAAACGCTTCTTCCAGAACCGCCGATTTCGACTTATCCGGATGACCCTTGGAATCACCACTCTGCTTGAACTTGGTTTTGCGATAGTACAATCTCGAGCGATGTGGCCTTCCTTTCCACAGCTTGTAACATACCTTGGATTGTTGTGGGACGGTTTAATGATATATCCTCCTTCCCGCATTTGTAACATCTAACGGCGGTACGTTCTCCTCCCTAGCATTTGTTGTTGGTCTTTGGTGCCGCCGGTTGATATCTTCCCGTCATTGTTGAATCTTTTCTTTCCGAAATTTCCACTTGAGTCACCTCTCCTATTATCATGTCCACGATTACCACCGAGTGGTTACCGCCTTTGTCCGTATTCTTTCCTCCTCTTTGGTTATCATCGTTTCGATGACTACCTACGATTGTGGTCCCTCGGTTGAGTATACTCACTATCTCGCTCTAATAATCGAGCCTCATTGACAACATCCGAATACTGAGAGAAAATTTATGAGAGATAAGGTATTGAGGAATCTCCGGTTTTAGACCTCTCGAAAAACATACGCGTCATTCGTTCCTCATTCTCCACCAAATGAGGTGCAAACTCGGATAATTCTGCGAACCTTGCCTCGCATCTTTGAGACACCGCGTCATGTTGTTCGTTTCAAGTCTAATAAAATCTACCTCCTTCATATATATGAATACTTTTCGGAAAGTACTTGTCATTGAACGATTTCAAATCTTTCCCAAGACATGTTAAGTGCATCTGGTTGAGTACGCCTCATGATTCCCACCAAGAATCGCTTCACTACGAAACATAAAGGTGGCGAATGGAACCTTTTGTTCCTCCGTGCACCCCAAGACGTCGAATATCTTGGTAATTTGCTTGACCCACGTTTCTGCCTTGATCGGATCCGGCTTTCCATGGAAATCTGGTGGTCCCAACTCTTTGAATTGTTTGGCCGTGACAAACCGCACGTTACTATCATTTCCTCCCGTATTTTGTACACGAGTCTCCCTCGTCTGATTTTGCATGAACTGCAAAAAGCTTCTAAACATCCCGTCGTTCATCATTTGCTTAGTGGCATTGTTCACAGGAGGAACATTGTCAGCCTGTTGCACGTTCTCCTCGTTGGTGAGTGAAAGGCGTCTGCCACGGTCTCATCAAACTCCATTGTTAACGTTCTCAGCAGCCATTCTTAAATATTGCCATAAAACAAGGGTTAATTAAACAAATTAACATATCACATAATATCCTATATTATGACCGACCAACAAATAAGCTTAGGTAGGACACACTAGCAAAGGATTTACTCGTCTCTCCCCTCCTAGTTCTATTCCCCGATCTCCGCCAGAGATCATATCCCTAAGCTCTGATACCAACTGTGACGCCCCCAAAATAGGTATACAACACCCATTCTGAGTCGCCAAAATACATGGTATAGAAAGCAAACTACAACTTTGACAATACAGATGTCGTGTAGAATACGACAATACAACTGTGAGTTTGAATACAAATATTATCTTCTAGACAATATACACACCCAAATAAGTCCTCATTAATTATTCATACACTATTTTACAGAAATAGTGAGGACAGCTAAAACATCTTTCTAGAACCATCACTCCATACCCCGACTCGATCCTGCTATGTTCTCACCTCCTGAGAAGAAAAATGGAACAAAAAGGAAAAGGGTGAGCTCAACTAGCCCAGTAAAGAATATTATGACTAAGATAATATACAACAAATTATCGTTAGTCTTCAACAGGGAAAAATCTAATAGAATACAATAGACAACAAGTTTTAGATCAACACATGCAGCGGAAACAACAATCCATTAGAAGAGTCACGTAGAGAAAGAATTCTACTGTCTTCTAAGGTTTAAAAGTCCATCATCAATAGTTTATCCTCGTAATAACAATCAATATACATCTTTAATCATCTTTGCACTACTGTGCCAAAGATATTCCTTTGTATCACCAAATTGGTCATGTTCATCTCAACACATGTTCATCTTTGCACTACGGCCAAAGATATTCATCGATTAATCGTTCATCTTTGCACTCTAGAGCCAAAGATATTCATTTATATCACCATTTAGATCGAGGATGATGAAAACATTTTTAAAGAAAGCGAATCCAAATTGAAACAAAATGACAAGGATTAAGGATTAAGGATTCGTACTTTGTTTTACCCATGTCCAAAAATACTTCGAAAATAATCATATTGGTGTAAAATTCAAGAATGATCAATCAAAGCTAGTATCCAGAATAGATATTTTGGACAAAAAGAAAATTTTTTATTTTTCGGTGAATAGTGCCGTATTAGTGAATAAGTGTCGATACGTGAATAGTTCCGTATCGTGAATAAGTAACCCCAAACACAACAAGTTCAGATTTGATAAAAAGTTCACCAATACTTCTAAGATAATGATATTGAAGAAAAATATCATTTAAGAAGAAAATAATACCCCCTTACCTCAAAATAACCGTACTTACATTTGAATTTTCAGATTATAGTCTTGATGTAAACTCAGACCCAGATAGCAACACTCAAAGTATACTCACAAGAATACGCTCGATAATTTAGAGAGAGAAGAGAGAAAACTTTGTTTCGGTGTGATTTTCAATTCTAACTTAACCTCTATTTATAGGAAAATGCTGTAACGCCAAAGGAGACTAAAATAATAAAATAATATTATAATTTATATCTTCTACGCATGCCTTTGAACCAAATCAGCCACCCACCAACCTTGACCCAATTTCCAAAGCAAGACCCACATGTTCAAACAAGAGTGGGTCCCACCCATTATTTAATAAAATTATTTTATCTTCCGAAACTTCAATAATTCGTAGAAAATAGCTCGTTTATCAGAAAAATTCGAAACTCGCGACTTTCCATGGGAAATTCCATTCTCTACAACTTTGCAGAAGAAACTTTTTCCAAATTCCAAACAGAAATTTACCGAAATCCACAAACGGGCGATGTTACAGTCTATAATAAATTTTCGGTCAAGAATTGTGTCCACTGACACACAAAACATATGTTAAACATTTAATGCCACAAAATACTCTACCTCCTCATATACTCATATATCCCACATTCATTATAAAAATATCACCGTTAATATATTATTAAAATAATATATTTAAATGAATTATTTTATCAGAAACAGATAAAATATTAATTTTCAACAATTGTCACATTAAAAATTTTCTCCATCTATATCCACATAAATTAAATATTTTCTTTATCATAATAATCAATAATTACTTATTTAAAAATAATATTACGTAATCACAAGATCGACAACCGGTAGCTTTCCAGGAAGAGGGGGCTTTCAATAAGGATTTCTCCTTCTTGGCGCGCAATTAGGTGACCAAACCTCTCCTTAGATGTAACTTTCTAGACATTGCCAATAATGTTATCTCGATAATATTATTCAAATAATATGAATTATTGATTTGATAATGGAAAATACTCGTGTAATGACAATTATTGAAACAACAAAGAATACAAAATATCAACGCAAAGAATTATTGAATCAATAAAATATAATATTGAGCAAGAACTCATCGTAACAATTATTGAGTAGTGCCATCTTACGTAAGGACCAATAATTCAATAATCTGCGGTAATACTGGTGGCCTTCTTTGTGCAACCACGCGTATTACTATATTTTAACAACCAGGTAACCCAACAGTGTTAACGGTAACAATTTACGCCGTTATTTATAAAACTCAATCTTTGTCGTTTTCTTTTATCCAACCGTTTTTTCCAAGTTATGGGGCCCACCTAATGATGTGCTCAGTCAGACGGAGATTCCGAAAAAAAAGAATATTCCACGACCAAACGAATATTCCCCGACAATAATGAATATTTTATAACCACTTGCTTATTTTGTAAACTTTGCACATTTCACCCATAACCAAAGAATTATATCAAATTAACCCTTATTAATTTAAAATAATGAATAAAGGAAAATTCAATTTTATTTATAATAAGTTGGGGTCTTACAACACTCATTGTAAAATTTATTGTTTCATGATATTTGAATCATCTCAATTTTGAATTTATAAATATTTCAAATTTACTTTCAAAAGTTGTTAATGATCTTATAATTTGAAATGCAGGAAAATATATAGTACTTTCGTAGAGGAAAAATACTTAACGCTAAGATTCGTCTACACGCAAGTCCAATCCTACACATAAACGAAGTCACATGGAGAAACTTGACGGCTTGGGCCGCTGGGGATAGCTCCGGTGTGAGAATAAGTAGAGGCCGAATAAGGTTTAATTAACAATGGAGGTATTTACCTTTAGTGCTAGAAAATAATGATATACATGAGAATTATAGTGTAACCTTGTATTTAGAGTGATCACAACTCCTCCTACATACTCGTCCCTGTATGGAAATAGAATTCCTCATTAGGATAGATTCCTTAATGGGACATAATTGAATCTCCTTGAAGAAAGAAAGTCGAATTTTATCCTGACTCTTTCCTTAAGAGTTGGAAATTAAATATAGTTAGGAATCTTAGATTCCTTAAAGTTCTCCAATTGTCCAAAATAATAAACTCCTACGTGAGGAGACTTCCTCCACATGGATTATGGCCCATCGAATCACTCGAACCTAAATAATCATGCCCCAACATTACCCCCTAGACTTCCATTATAACGAGGAATTTAATGAAAAAATTACCATTTAAAGCTCAATACTTGAATATTAAATGAGAAAGCACGAAGTCCAAAACCACATATATCAGTCCTGTAGCACTTATTGTTGGGCCTAACTATTATTACCATTAAAGTAGTTAATGCGCTGCATTTAGGGAAACGTGCGATGATAAAGTGTCCATTTGTTACTTCAAAACTTACACGCCTAAAGTTAAACATCACATTTCTAAATCTAATTTTCAAAAAAAAGTTCCCTCTACAACCTTTTTCCTTACTAAAACTCCTAGTTTTTCGGTGAAGCTACCTCCTATTCTCTAAACATAAAAATCCCATGGATGCCCCAACTTCTTCCATAGAACGCCATCATCACCAAAGCTACTACAGTAACCGCCACAACCTCTTCAGCCCCCAACCACCAGCCCTAACCAAAGTGGAGATTAAAATCCAAAAAATGAAAAAGGAATATTCCAATGAAGAGAATTTTACACATATCAAAACCGTTTCTACCATTGAGGATCAATCCCTTTATGAAATTCTTGACTTATACCGAATCCCAACAACCTACGAACTTTTTTCAGCCCTTCCCGAAGACAAAATGTACCTTCGCCCCAACGGTTAAACTACTATCTCCGTTTTTGCCTTCAGATATGGGGTTCGTCTCCCCCTTCACGGCTTCATTGTTACCCTCCTGGGATTCATAGGAGTCGGCTTCACACAGCTCGTGTGGAACTCCTATATTCACATCATCACTTTCATCGCCTTTTTCCATGAATGTGGCATCCCTCTTACCATTGACTTCTTCTTTACCCTATACTCTATGAGCCGTTCTAGGGAGGCAGGGTTTCACCAAATAAACAAACAACAAAGAAAATGAATAGAGAAACTTCCTTTGAAGAAGACCCCTTTAAGCAATAAAGGGTGACACTAGCTATGGTTCTAGATCCGAGGACCCAATATCCTTCAACTACCAAATTGGGTTGAACCTTCCAGACCCAACTTCGTGTTCGATGATCTCCCCCAAAGCCATCTTGAAGAATTGATATCATTCATCGACAAACTCCTCCAACACGAATGGGACATCGAACTTCTTAGCGACCAACATTGGTTGTATAATCACAAATGTAAGTTTCGAACCCTTCCTTTTTAGTTTACTATATCCACACATTTTAACCCCATTCTTTTGCAGTATCTCTCATTAAGCCAGTCCCGATTGCTGGGGTCGATAAATCTTTCTCCAACCAATAAATCAGTGAAATCGATCACCCATCCGAATCCAGAAATGACTCTCCAACCACATCTTCCCCTCCCTCTTATGCATTGAAGCCTCCACAATCGACCGTTTCCAACCCCATCCCCACACCATCATTCACCATAAAAGACGCCTTAGTCGTCAAGCCAATCTATTCCGTCCCGATGAACCTATCAACCATCACCACCAAAAAATCCTTGGTCATGACCAGATCCTATAAACTAGTTTTGATGAAAAAGAAGAGGAGCAAATAAGCCCAAACACCCACATCACTCCCTAGTTCAACCACCGAAGTTCCTATCACCACTGATGCCCCCCAAATCCCCTAACCAATATTCATCCAAAAGACTCAATTCGAAATCAATTCCGACGAAACTGTAACCGAACCCCCTTTGAAGAGAACTTGAACAATCAAAACCAGTCAAAACCTCCCACTGCCTCCTCCTCCCGAAGAACCCGCTTCTTCCTTAAATCCACCTTGAGAATTTCTAAACACTGTCTGGCCTTTGGAAATGCCTCATGACTTTCCCTATAAAAACCTTAACGCCTTCGTCCTACCAAAAGACGATGAGAAGTTTGAGGGCCTCGAACCTGAAGACCTGGTAATCTCCATGACCGTCCAAAAAGGTCGGGTAAGAACAACCATTTTTCCTTTTCTGTTATAAAATTTACCCCAAGACAAATCTAATAAACTTATTCACACTATTCTAGGGCTTTCTCCTCCTTCAGCTGACTGTTGCTTCTGGTTGAGGAGATTTTTTCTCGAAAGAAAGAGCTTAAGAGTACCGTCGAACTCCTACAATCAGAACTCGAATAGGCTTCAACCGATCTGATGGAAGAACAAGGTAAATACAATGCCGCCTGACTCCATTCTAATGCACTGACATTGGTAGTAAAAGAACTGAAATGGAAAATCTTTATGCTCACCAAGTAGAAGGAAAAACTTCTTGTAGAGGGGGCCGAACTGAAATGAGATAAAGAAGCCTCGCAAAAGGATTAAACAACCCTCGAAGACCAGTTCAAGGATATACAACAGAAGATGAGAAATTTTCTGGAAGCAACTGTAGAGCTGGAGAAAGAGTACAAATGTTTAAAAGTGGAAAAATTAACTATCTCCGAAACCAAAAAATATAAGATCATCGAGGAATATCAAGAATCGCCTAAGCTGACTAACCACATCGTCTCCCAATTTGCCAAACGCTATCAAAGCTAAAAAGAACGGATAAAGGAGAAGATGCTTGCAGTCGAGCTCAAGACCCATATCTTGGACTCCTCTGATGACGAAGCCGACCCACCCCTGCAGTAGTTATAATATTTTCTTTGTATGTAATTAACCACCAATTTACAACCATTATTCATCAATGAATTGAGCAAAATTTGAATATTTATTTCATTAATAACTTAGAAAAATTTATAGTCTTAGAATGAAATAAATTAACATGCATTATTGATAATACTTAAATAAATTCATAAGTTCCTTCCCAATTGGGCATTAGTTTTGCGATGTTTTGGGGCGAGGACGCCTCTACCTCTTGATGAACTAAATCCCCGACCTTGAACCTCCTTTGTTTAATCCTTTTATTATAATGCTTGGCCATTCTCGATCCTCTGGTAGACTGCCAGTCTTACCAAGGCAGGCTCCTGAACCTCTTCCAATATATCTAAATTGAGGCGAAGGCCTTCATTATTATATAGCTCCTTGTACTGACTGACCCATAGCGAAGGAGGCCCGATCTCAACCGGAATAAGGGCATCAGTCTCATAGGCCAATCTAAATGACAAATCATCTGTCATTGTCTAAGGAGTGGTCCAATACGCCCATAAAACATTGAGTAATTCTTCGGGCCATTTTCCTTTTGCTTCATCCAACCTTCTTTTAATTCCATTCAGCAGATTCTGATTAGTGACTTCTACCTGACCATTAAACTGAGGATGTGCCATTGAAGTTTTCCGGTGCTGAATACCCAAGTTTCTTAAAAAAAATTCAAACATGGAACCAACAAACTTTCTTCCATTATCTAACACCAGCTCCATGTGTATACCGAACCAAAACACTACAAATTCTTTAAGAAACTTCAAACATTATTGCTACGTGATCGTCTGAAGAGGGTTGACATGTCATATAATTAATAGCCACTACCACAATACTGACTTGCCCTTTTGACTTCGGTAAAGGACCCAAGATATCAATCCCCCAAACTGCGAATGGGATCGAGGACAAAACCGAGAACAACTCTTCCGGCGGCTGATGAGGAACAAGACTATTTAACTTGTATTTATGACACTTCTGAACATACCTTAGCTTCTTAGAAGATCGTCAACCAATACTAACCTTGTCGAAGTACCTTATATGCCAATTCCTTAGCTCCCATGTGATCCCCACAGATTCCTTTATGAACCTCCCGTAGTGTGTACTAAGCTTCGAATAAAACCAAACATTTAAGCAATGACGAAGAGAACTCCCATTGATATAGATATCCATCAATAAATTCGAAGCTTGAACTCCAGTACTTTATCTTCTTTGCTAACATCCGATCCAAAAGTAACACGCCATCTGTAAGATAATCTATGTAAGGCATAAGCCAATAGTCTAAACGTTCCACCACCATCACTTCTATTATCTGAACACATAGTACATTCAAGACTTCCAAGTAAACCGACCATCTGAAGGAGCTCACATCTATCGTGGCTAACCTGGCCAAAGTATCGATAATGGTATTATTCGACCGATCTACCCCTTGAAAAGAAAAAGACCTGACATAATGGAACTGATCCTTAACTTTGGCCAGATACTTGGTCATCTTTTTCCTCCGGGCCTTATACTCCCCTGATCTCTATTTAACAACAAATTGTGAGTCACTAAAGATGATCAAACTCTGAACCTCAAGACAACCTTAAGCTTGCTAGGATCGCCTCATAATCTGCTTCATTATTTGTTGCCTTAAACTGGAAACGAATAGCTTGCTGCACCTTAAACTCTTCTAGACTTGTCAAAATTACCTCGGCTCCACTGCTCCACTGACATCCGATGTTGAAGACCCATCTATACATAATCTCCATAAATTCTGAACTAGCTAACCATCTGATACTGAACCCACTATCTCCTCCAGTTGATCAATCGAGCCAGGTTCGAAAAAAGAGCAATCAACTACAAAGTCGGCTAAAGCCTAACCTTTATTCATCGTCCGAGGATGGTACTCCAAAATAAACTGAGTTAACTCCATAACCTAAGCTGTGAGTCATTCTGATATATCCAGTATATTTAATATTTTCTTCAGAGGCTGTTCTATATACACCACTATCAATCTTCCCTGAAAATAATACAGAAGCTTCCGACTGGCTATTATCAAGGCATAAACAAATTTCTCCATATTCAGATAGTTGGTCTCCACATCATAGATATGGTGCTACACGGTACTCATAACTATACATTCATTCCCTTGAAACAACATCAAAATGATTGTATTTACTACATTCTTATTACAATAGTAATGAATCCTTTCCTAGGTTCTATAACCAAATACATTCTTTGTTTGTCATAATATAATTTATACAAACATATTACTCTATTACAGGATAATCTACTTATCCATCTTAGCCTTTCCTTTATCTTTACTAGAACCCTCGGTTCGCTCGGCCTTAGCTACAATCATATAATTCAAGCAAGAAGTGAGAATAACTAGCTCAGCAAGTCTAATAATATATAATACAAATACCACGTCGAGAATTATATGATTATTCTTCAATAACTGAACAAATAGTTATGAAGTACTATGAAACATTTAATAGCACTTGTCATCCCCCAACCCGGAGCTGTGGTGCGAGGTTTCTAAGCTTGGGGTGGCGCTGCGGCGCCTACCCCGAGCCTTTGAAATTTTTTAAAATTTTCCAATTCAATTCTTTCTGAACTCCTAATTTGGTCGTTTTAAGTCAAAATTGTCTTGTTCGAAAGCCGTTATCTTATACATACCGTGTACTTCGATTTCATCCAGATAAAAGTAGTTTTCAAATCCGTTAATAATGAATTCACTATTTAGCTTTCTATTACGCGTTCGTTTAACGTTCGTGAATGTTCATTACTCGTTTCTTCGTTTTAAGTCGGAATTCGACCATTATTGCGTCCACGACTCTTAAATACGTTGTTTTATGTTAAGCCATCAAAAACTAAGGTTTTTGAGTTAAACGACGACTTTTGACTACTAATCTAGGAATTCTACAATTTCAATGTTTATCGCCTAATTTCGTAAATTTTGCCATAACTTCGCTACTCGAGGTTTATACGCCAAATCAAATGGAACCAATCCATTGATTCATCATCTATAACCTAACCAAGAAATATTCACATAACCTATATTTGATGGTTTTCAATTTGTCCATCAACAACCAAATCAATACTTAATGGTTTTCTTCGATTAAACTCACTTAAACGCTTATGATTCTTACTTATACATGGTTTATCAATGTTTTAATCCACTAATAGCCATCCTTATTACTCCAAAAGAGACATGCTCTACCAATTCATACTTCTCTATGAAAAATAAATAGAAAAGGATCGAAGACTAAGGTTTATGTATTATTACCTTAACGTTCTTTGCGTTCTTGAATAAAACTTGAATGTTTTGCTTTGGATCCTTTTGATTACTTGTTTGTTCTCTTTTCTCTCTCTCAATATATTGGTTCAGGCTTTGTAAAATAGAAAATGACCAACACTAGCGTCCTTTATATAGAAAATATAATGGAGGGCAAAATGGTCAATCAGTCCACCTCCTTACTATTCATTTCTTAGCAACCAAGTAATACATTTTACTTGGCCACCAAGTGGCCGGCCCACATGGCCTTTTGGGTCCCACATGGGTTGCCCCATGGGTTTTACCCATATGGTGATCCATCGGTTCGATCCGCGGTTCGATTTCTTTGTTTGGGCTTAGAATTAAATCATATTGGGCCTATCTTGGGCTTGATTTACATAACTTTGGGCTTGACATAATCCAAGTCCAATTGGAATTCACAAAGTCCAATTACTAAGAGTCCATTAGGAACAAATCATATTCTCCTTGTATAACTCTCATATTCTCTTCGTATACTATTCGTACGATATTCGTATTATACGTCATAATAATCTTCATACTATACTTGTATAATAACGAGTATCATACTCGTATTTCTCACATATAATAACCTTAATCATTATACATAGTCATTTCCTTTTCGAAATTCAATTTTTTCCTAACCCTTAGGTTTTAAGTCCGCAGGCGAAAACTTCGTTTGCCATAACTGAAATATTATTGGATATTCCATCTCGTCTTAGAATTCTATCATTACTCATTTCTCAAAAATTCAAAATTAATTCCCGAGCAGAAATGGATGAATAGTGTTTTTACATAAATTTCTCAAAAAACTTTTATTTTCGTCTTGGAAATTCAAAATAATTAATCCTAGCACATAGCCAGAATCCTAACCACATCCGCACATTCTAGGTCATAAAATGACCTTTAAACCGCTTACTCACATAAATAAACAATTAAATTCATTTAATTCAAATAATCAAATAAAAATTTAATTCACATAAAAATATTTTCTCGGGTGTTACAAAACTATTTTCATCCCATCTCCCAAACTAATACCGCACCTACCGCCAGCGAGCTAGCAGCCAAATAAACATACAAAAGCTCCGAAGGAACATGCTTCAATAAAAGATGTGCTGAAGATAAATATTTCTTGATCCCCTAAAAAGCATCCTCACATTTCGAAGTCCACTGAAATGTCTTCTCATTCTTCGGCCCTTTTAATGTGTCAAAAAATGGCAAACAAATTTAAGCCAACTTGGACATAAACCTTCTTAATGTAGTGATCCGACTTGTCAACCGATGTACATCCTTAAAAGATTGAGGAGAATTCATATCCAGTATCACCTTAATTTTCTCTAGGTTAGCTTCAATTCCCCTTTTGCTCACCAGATACTAAGAAACTTCCCCGAACCGAGGTCAAAAAGTGCACTTCATCGGGTTCAGCCGAATATTATGATGTCGAACAGCTTGGAAATAGTCTTTTAGTCTATCTTAACAATCATATCGTCCACATACACTTCCATGCTTCAACCTTACTATTTCTAAAACACTTAGTTCATCATTCTCTGATATGTCGCCCCGACATTCAGCAATCCAAAGGTCATATATCTTCTTATAAGCATATATCGCTCGATGCATAATAAAAGTCTTCATCAGGATATACTCTTTATATATCGATATTTGATTGTATCCCAAAAAGGCATCCATGAAGCTCAATAAAGCATACCCTGACATAACATTAATCAACTGGTCGATGTGTGGAAGTGAATAAAAGTCCTTCAGGCAAACTTTATTCAAATTCATGTAGTTGTTGCAAATCCTCCACTTCCCATTATGCTTCCGAACCATAACCACATTTGCCAACCACTTGGGATAATCAATCTCAAATATAAAATCGGCCGCTAACAACTTGGCCACCTCATCATCAATAATCTTCAGCCTCTCTGGGGCAAATATTCTTCTCTTCTACCAGACTGGTTTCCTGGCAGGGTCTACGTTAAATCATCAATGGACTCATCGATTTTTAGAATATCACAAGGAACCCACGCAAAGATATCTGCATATACCCAAAATAGCTCGATCAACCCCGTCCAAAAAGGCTCTTGTAACCCTAATCTAATCTTAATAGTCTTATCATTCTTCCTTGGGACCAGCTCAATATCTTCTGTCTCTTCAGCCGAAAAAACAAGTGGCTTTGTACTCCCTTCAGTAAACGGATCGACCTCAATCACCATAGTTTACCTTTTCTTGTTGACCCCTACTCCCGAGGAGATTAAGGCATTCCAATAACATCTCATTTCCAAGTCAAGATCCCCTATAACTTCGCCAACGCCGTTTGGAGTGGGGAACTTTATCTTAACGTGAGATATTGATGTCACCACCTATAGAGCTGTCAGGGTCGACCTTCCCAATATGGCATTGTAAGTCGAATCCACATGAACCACAAAAAATTTGCAAGTTATTTCAACTTGGCGAGGAGCTGTCCCGAAGATGACTCGCAACTCAATAACACCCGCCACTTGAACCGGGTAATTACTGAACCCATAAAGAGGAGTTTCATGCCCGATCTTCATCTTCGTGCCTTGTAAATCCATCCTCTGATATGCGTGGGCATATAATATATCAATCGAGGAACCATTATCGATCATGATTCTCTTCATATCCACCGAACCGACTTATGCAGTGATGACTAATGCCCCTTCCTGTGGTTCAATGGGTAATCCTCATCGAAAAAAGTGATAATTATTCTAGAGTACTGCCGATACCTCCTAGCAGGCTGTTTAGATATAGAGAGAACAAAATCTAGTAACCCACTCCTCTTCTTTCCTGTCAACTTTCCACCCAACCCACCTGTGTTCACATCTACCACCCGACGAGCTGCATGGGTTTCATCAGGTTATTGTTGTGTGGGTCAAGTCTTAGTTGTTGCTATTCCTCCTTGTTACAAAACCCTCTCGTCCTTCAACTATTGAACCAACTCCCCACTTTGAACATTCTTCTCAATTAAATTCTTCAAATTCCTACAAACTTCGGTCGAATGTCCATCTGCTTGGTGATAATTACAATACTTATTCAGGTTCCCCCTCTCTAGAAGAGTGTTATTCCGGCACAGTTCAAAATACGAATCATCCCTTATCTGCTCTAGTATAGTTGCTCGATCCATGTTGAGTGGGGTGAACACCTTGTTGACGCCTCAGTTCGGGAAGGGCGGTCGACCTCCTCCCGAACCCCTATTATTATAACTCTTCTTCATCTGATTGTTTGACCTGTTATTATTATCTGACCTGAGATGCTTATTTTTATCCCAATCCTTTAGCTTTTCTATCACGTTCGGCTTCAGACTTCCCATAGCTCCTCGATTACGATGAAACCTTTGTCTTTTTCATAAGCTTCAGCCAAGTCCTTCATCATATTAAATATCAAATATTTAACCAACTTCTAAGATCTTACCACATCTAACCCCCTCTGGAAATATCTATGGGCCTGGGGACCATTCAATTCTGTCACTTGCCGACTGCCTCTTTGAATATTTTCACATATTGGCTGAGAGTCTCATTAGAATATTGTCTGATCTGGACCAAAGAGCCAGATGGCTTACCCCTCCTTTTTTTGCTTCCGAACCGACCATGGAACTTGTCGTAGAGGTCCTTCCACGAAGATATTGAGTTTGAGGCCAGTGACATCATCAACTATTTAGCTATTTTCCTCAGGGTTGTGATAAACATCTGGCACTTGATCACATTTGAATATTAATAACACTTCATCAGCCGATCATACGCCTGGCTGTAATCATACAGATCTCCTGTACCATCATAATTGTGACACCCCCAAATTCAGACCACACTTGTCTCAAATTTGGTTATCACATACTAACTCTTAATAATAAATCAACATCTCACACAGCAGAATAATAGAATAAATTAAATTATTATAACATATTTATTCTTGTCCCAAGGGTTCGTAACTTAAACATCTCTTACATAACTTAATCATAATTAAACACCTTTTGGACAACTAATATATAATACAATACAACTTAAATTAAACATAGCTTAATAAGTTCTTCTACAACCAAATAATAGTACATTCCTAACAACATAGAAATAACTATTCCAAAGCCTTCTCTTTATCCTTGTCCTTGCCAGAGGGTTCACCACGTTCTACCTTAATTGAAAGTTTTAAGAAAAGCAAGGATGAGCAACAATTTTTCCCAGCAAGTATTACAGCAAAAGGGAAATTAAGGTAGTTTAGATTTCTCAAGGGTATATCAATAATGGTAGTTCAAGATAGCAAGAAGTATCGATGATTATCAACAATAGTCACTATGGATAGAAAATATCAATAATATTCAACACTTAATCGATTCAAGATTTTAAAGTAATGATCTGAGCAGTAACTAAGGACTATGAAATTCTCCTTGAATTAACAGTAATAAACTTATAACTCTACAAAAACGAGTATAATAGGTGATCGGCCTAAAGTACCCTACGTCATGCATAACATTTAATCATTCTCAGGTGCGCACGTCGGTTTCCCGATAAATATATAATTCCCCTACCAAGAGGGTTGTTCAACTCAGTTATAAGAGTCTGCACCAAGTTAATTTGGTTTGGATAGCTTTTTAATCAAATATCAATAGTCTAGCCGAAGCAATGACTTAGACAGTTTTCTTTCACAGCATATATATATATATATATGAACAATTTTTGTTCGAATCAAGGTTTGTAAACCATTTCATTTCTAGATATACAAAATATTACACTTTCAAAGTTCTACTTGTAAGATCAATAATAGCACAAGTTCAAGTAATGCTCAATAAAGAAATAAGGTTCGAGTACTTACCTCAAGCGTAGTTTACCAAAGTAAAGCTTAACACCACTCCAATGAACTATAATATCCTATTCATGTATAAAAACATTAGTTATACCAATTCAACATGTACACCCACTATCTTAATTTACTATGATACATGGGTGAAATTCGTAGATACTAAACATATATTGTTAGTCTTCTCTTAGTTTTATAATCTTATATGCATGTTACCACAAAGCATGAAAATTAGTTTCTAGTATACTATGACATTTAAAGAGCATAGTTTACCATCACATTTTGACTTAAGGTTGTAAACACTTATCCAACATAGGGTTCTTCCATTAACATGCTTATTGATACATGAATACTGCATTGGACATATATTATAGCTTAATGTAACAATATAGGCATGCATCATCTCTCAAATTATTAGCAAAAAACAGATCTCACTTCAGTAGGTGGTACCATTGCGCTTGGTTTTTATCTTGAGGAGTATGCAGCTTACGCTTCTAGTGCAAACCAAGACATGGTCATTCCCCTCAGAAAAGCTTGATGCACGGCACCATTACATATATATTGTGACGTCCCCAAATCCGGGTCCCAAATCACCACGGATCTGGTACAATCATTCTATAACTATTGCGGAAGATATAAACATAATTTGTTTATACAGTAAACTTTACACACTATTCCACAAGGTCGAGTAACCTTAACTTATACACAATTCATTACTCGACTAACACATAACATTATGATCATACAATACTATTACAAATCTAATTGCACAAATTAACTTTAAGCTGGAACTGTCTTTAACCTTTCCTTGTATCTGACGTATTCGCCTTAATCTGCAATGTTTATCATGATATTGCAAGGGTGAGCATGAAAGTTGCCCAACAAGTTTAAATTTATTTAAGGATATATCATGAATGAAAGAGTTTGAATAATAAGCTGGCTATAATTGTGAGATCCCGAATTTTATGAAATAAAAGTATTATATTTTTCTATTTTGGTAAATAGTTAAATTGATAAAAGTTTAAAGTTAAGGGTCATATTTGAAAATTTTTCAAAGTAAGCAAGTTGTCATAAAATAACTAGTAGTAAAAGAACAGTAATACGCGTGGTTGCATAGTAGCGCATGGTATTGATTATTGATGCTTATGTGAGAAGTCACTCAATTAGACTCAATTATTGCTACAATAATTGCTGCATTATATCTATCATATTATTGATTCAATTATCGTCACGGTATTAGCTGCATAATATTTTATATATTATTAAATCAATAATTGAGACGACAAAGTAATTCATATTATTATTTATAATATTGACAATGTCTAGAAGTTCTATCAAGGAGAGGTTTGGTCACCTAATTTAGCGCTAATAAGGAGAAATCCTTATCGGAAAGCCCCCTCTTTCCTGGGAACGACCTGGTTGTTAAATATTGTGAGTTATAATATTAATAATGAATGTTATTAAAAATTGAATTTGAGTTCAGAGTTGAATTTGGAGATGCAGACGTGATATTTGAGTCCAGAACGATGAAATTAGTAGAAATAGACTATAAACACAAAACTTGCTGGGGTTGATTTTGGTCAAAAAAGTCAATAGTTGACTTTTTCAGAAAAAGTCAAACTACTAAATTTCAAAAATAAAAATTTTGAGAAAAATATTTCCATTGTGTTGGGATTGTTAGTGTTAGTGGAAATCGACATTTATTTCGATAATAATTGATGTCTGGAGGTTATATTAACCAATCGGGTAATTAATCGGATAAATGAGCAATTAATTGCTATTGATTCACATGATTATAACTATTTGTTCACATGTGTGTACTATTGATTCACATTCATGTACTATTAGGGGAGGTGGTGCAAAATTGATAATACTTGCATGACTAAGTTAAAAATGGAGGTATAGATGGAGGTACTATACTGTAATTCGTATTTTCACATAATTATAACTATTAAGTCACATGAATGAACTATTAATTCACATGATTTACTATTAGGGGAGGTGGTGCAAGTTTGATAATACTTGCATGACTAAATTAAAAATGAAAGAAAAGTTGAAGGTATTGTAATGAAATATTTCGAGCCCCAAAACATGCAATTATCGAAACTATATTTTCTTATAAATAGAAGCTCATTCTTCCTTCATTTCTCACCAATTCACTAAATCTATAGAGCAATTATTATAGAGAAAAATTATATAGAGAAAGAAAAAGAGAAGTCTGCTAACTCACTATTCCAGTATCCAGTCTTCTTTTGAGGTAAGGAATATTATTTCTTTCGTATTCATGAAGAAAGCTATTGTTATTCCATTCCTTATTATTCTATTAGAATAACCTGTATACGCGGACTACCGTATACATGGTGAAATTCTTCTGTTATTCCATTCTTTATTATTCCGTTGGAATATCTTGTCTGTCTTGAATAACGCATTTGACTGGTTCTATTCTTTATTATTACGTTGGAATAACACATGCGTGCGGTCTATCGCATGCCTAGTGAATTCGTTGTTATTCCATTCTTTATTATTACGTTGGAATATCCTCGTCATGCATGATTACTTATTTGACCTGGTTCCATTCTTTATTATTCATTGGGAATAACTTTCATGCATGCGGCCTATCGCATGCATGGTGAATTTTTACATTATTCCATTCTTTATTATTCTATTAGAATAACTCGTCTATGTGGATTACCGCATGCATGGTGAATGATCATTTGTATTCATTCCTTATTAAATTGTGGAAATGATCTCATCTCACGTGGATTACCGCATGGCGGTGAAAATCCATTTGCGGTTCGTAATTTTTTTACGACCTCAAAAATTTCGGAAAAATTTGAAATGATAATTTGATGAGTTTTCTATATTGTGTCCAAAGATGGCGATTTTTGGATGCATAGATTAAGACTTATTGATTTTATGGGAAAAGACTATTTTTAAAGTAAACCCTTATAACTCCTTGTGGTTAACTCCAAAATTGGTGAAATTTTTATTGAGAGTACATGTATATAACGAGAGTATACCTGTAAATATCGGAATTTTTGACAAAAGTACTCGCATTTATAAAAATGTCTAAATATTCGCGATTTTGTATATATGAAAAATAGTAAATGAATTTTAAAAATTCGAGAAAAATATATGTTCAATATGGGACTATATTCGCTAAATCCCGAAAAAAAATATTTTTGGGACCTGATTTGGTATTTTTTATGAAAATGAACTAGTTATGAGTAAATGAATTAAATATGTTATGTGAAGTAACAAAATTGGAAAAATAAAATTTTATGGCTTGGAAATCCTATATAAGGTATATGCAGATTTGTGATGAGAGTTTTGGTTATTGATGATGAAATCTTATGAGTTTAGCATTTTAGGATGATTAAATGCATTAATTAGTAAAGTGTAAACAATTAAAATAAATTGTTTATAAATTTAAGAAATGAATAAAATATTGTTATAATATTAATGATATTAGATTATGAGATTATTAAGTGATTGATAACATTTGGTTATTATTGAACGCTGGAAAAATTGTGTTATAAATGTTTAATATTTATCATTTATCTCATTTGATTGATTCTTTATATCATTGTCATTATTTTCATGCTTATATTATGATGAAAGTCATTTGTGACCTGTAGTGCATAGATGGACTTGGTATGATTATGACTAGAGATTATTCGGTATAATCATGACCGTAATGTTACAAATGGTGTGGTAAAAGTCCTCATTGGCCCGTAGTGCATTGATGGACAGATTTTGGTATGATTATGGCCATGGATTCTCTTCGGCCAAGGGTGTAAAGATAAATTGTTTTATGGCATGATCATGACCGTTGATGAAAATACGATTATCTTTGGTCTATAGTGCATAGATAATTCGTGATCGTGATATTAACGAATATCCTTGGCCTATAGTACAGGGATAATTCGATGATGTGGATTAAATATTGAGTTGAGTCTCAACAATGAAATATTAATTCATGGATGTGATAATAATGAATATCCTTGGCCCGTAGTGCGTGGATAATTCATGGATGTGATATTAACGAATATCCTTAGCCGTAGTGCAGGGATGATTCGATGATGTGGATTATTTATTAAGTTGAGTCTCAGCGATAAAATATTGATTATACACTTTTAATTCGTAAAAGATAGTAGATATCATGCTCTACTTGACTCTTTTAAAATACAGTTGTATGTCTTTGGCCTATAGTGCAAAGATGAATTATTAATGAATATCTTTGGCTGTAGTGCAAAGATGAATTTATTAGTATGATTATGAGCAGGAATTGCGAATTGGGTATAGCCATGATTTTTGACGTTTCAGGTGAAGATAGGTGATGAAAATTATCTTCGTCCTAGGTGCGAAGAGGAATTTAGAATCATAATTATAATTATGAGTTATTCATATGATTGTGAACAGGAGTTGTTGATTGATGTTACTGGGATAAAATATTATTGGACCTGATGGTCTATTTGACTCTTTTAATGGATTGCTCATTCCGCTGCAACTATGGTTGAAAAGTTTTATCATCTACCATATGTTCTAAATCTCTGATTTATTACTAATAAAGGCTATTGATGATGTAAAGGATATTCTTTACTGGGCTAGTTGTGCTCACCCTTTTTGCTTCACAATTCCTTTCAGGTAATAAGAGTATAGTTGGGTCGAGCGGGGGTAACAGGAGAATAGAACGGTGGTTTATAGCTGTTGAGGTTATCCCTAAATAGTATGGAAATAATTTTATTGAGAACTTTAGATAAGTGTGTCGTATTGTATATGTCATTTGATATTTAATTTTGGTGAACCGAATAGGGTGAGGTGAACCCAACTTTGGAAGGGTGTTTTGCCACTATCATACAAGATGTCTAATAACATACAACCTCGTGTTATTATAATATAGGGTTGTGCACATCCACTTTCTGAGTATATCTACGAGCACTACCTATATAATCTTGGAGTTTATTTGAAATATAATTCTCACTTGGAGACAACAGAGATAATTATATGTCAAGAGAAGACTCACCATTGGAAAGAAGATGATAGCAATCTTCTTGTTTTTCTTTAGGGACTATTGGGTCAACCAAGGATAATTCTGTGGACATATGATATCTATCATAACCTAGACGCATGGCCTCCCATGTACGGAGGTTTCCTTGAGCACTTCCCAAAGATTTTAATTTTTAAAACAGTTATTGACTGTACTTTTATGTAAGGTACCATTGTAAGGTTGTGGACAAGGCACCATGAGAGTTACATACATTTGTATTAAAACTCACGGTTTAACTGTGGTCGTATTCTGCACGACCGTTCAACAGTTGTATAAATGAAGTTTATATTTGATTTTTATAGCATGATATCTGGCGACTCGGAATGGGTCGTGTGGATATATTTTGGGGGCTCATAATAATTCATCAATATAGTTGTGAATTAGCACGAACAAACTTTTGACTGAACAAGTATTAATCATGAACAAATATATCTGGACCGAATGGTAATGAAGGTGATTAGCCTCTCATATGTACAGAGTACAATTCTACATTGGCAATCAACAGTGATTAACCATAAGCATATCCGAAGGAAACAAATCTAAGCAGAGTTAAGAAAAACTTGTCTGTTTCGTTGATAATCGTTACGCATTGAAGACCTAATATATAAATAATATCGATATACAAATTAGAATAATATCATCACAACATAATACTATTATATATATATAGAATAACCTAAACACATAACACATAACCCTATCAGTCTACAACACACATAAAACTCGGTATCAAGTCAAACTATTGTAGTCTGAGTTGAACCTGACACAAATCTGACATCCTAACGATCTAGTAGGACAAATATCGAGTTTAAGTTTAATTAAACTCTGCCTAAATACTTAAAAATTATCTTAGATAATCATATTATCAGTCAAAATAATTTTCATAAGCTCGTAATAATTTTCAAGTAATTATTAACATTTAAAATGATTTTCCAATCATTAATATCGTATTTAAATGAATTAAATACCATATAATTTCTTAATCATTAATATTTATTTAATATTAAATATTAATTAAAATCATAACATAATATTATAATATATTTATAATGTCACAAAGTATTTTAATACCTTAAAATCATATTTATATGATTTTTAAACAATTAAATTCATTATCCGATAATAGCTATTAATATTAAAATATTAATATTTTCATGGCAAAATATCAAAAGTTATATTTTATAACTTAAAATATTTTTCTAACCCTTAAATCATTTTTATATGATTTTTAAAGCATTATTTCTATTTGTCCATAATTTATTTAATATATTAATTAAATAAACTAATCACCATTAATATTAATTTATTAATGAATTTCATCACAAAATATAAAAGTTTTAAAAATAACTTAAAATATTTTCTTATACCATAATATAATTTTTCATGATTTTTAAAGTATTAAAATCATTTTTAAATAATTTATTTAATATTCTAATTAAATAAATTAAATACCATTTATATTCAAAAAAATATTAAATATTTATGAAATATACTCTAAATAATTAAAAACTAATTTTCGTGGTTTAAAATAATTTTTCATAATTTATTATGTATTTTAATAATTTAAAACTATTTTTCTCTAATTATTTATTAAAATAATTAATTTTCTAATTAAACTGTACGCTAAAAAGGGCCCTATAACCCACGTAACTGGCTGCTATAGGTGTTCTTGGGTGTTGTTAAGCTTTGCCTGAGATCTTCATGTCAGTGTTCGAGTTAGTGGGTTTGACCAGCCTTAAATCTACTTTCCTGTTAATTTCTGGGTTTGTAAAAGTGTTAATATTGTAGTACTAATGTAGTACTACAACTCTACACCAAATCCATGTCCATTACACAATAATTCAGAGAGATCTAAGATCTAGAAAGTCTTGTCAGACGTTGTTCCTCATTTCTGGGTTTTCCAAAAATGAAGAACAGAACGAGCATGCTACTTTAAATATCCATAGCTTGCATCCTGCACTCACATAGTGCGATCTAAAGGTTCATGATTGTAGTACTGATGTCAGGGTACAACACCCCATCATTAGATCAACAAATAAACATCAAACTTAAAAGATCTTGGCCGGTCAAAGTACTAGTCAGAAAACGCCCTTTGAAGATCTGGGTTACCCAGAATCTTCTTCCGGCAAGCTGGTCAACGGTCGTTTGACCACCATTATCTATGATTCAATTATGTATCTAGTTGTTCTAAGAGCATGATTGGGTAGTCCTTATATCATACTACAACATCAAAACAACAAATTTGTTAAAACATTAAACGCATGCAAGATCAGAGGCCTTGAAAGTAGCACGACTTTTCTCGGAAATTTCGGGTCGCCAAAAAATAGTTTCGTGATCTAATCAACTCGGTTGATTTGCTTCATATCTCTTAACCTACTCATGATCTAGACCTTCTTCGAGTTTCAAATCATAGTCCACATGACATAGAACACATCTATAACTTAAAACACATTAAACAATTAATAGATAAAGATCTAGAGGCCCTGACATTAGGCTGTCAGGCCTTATTTTTCCATTTTCCAGATTTTTATAAACTTTAATTTCGAGCATCAAAATGATATGGATCTAAGTTTTGGCAACCCAGATCATCAAATGACACCCTCTAACACATATTTAGCTAACAAATTATAACATATAACATCAAATCATGAGATTTCTAGGATTAGGGTTTATACCTCTTTTACACTTTGATTCTTGGATCTGATCTTTGTGATTTGTTTCTAGTCAAGTTAAGGACTGATACTAGCTTATCCTATCTCACTTTCTCACTCTACATTTTTGGATTTTAGAGAGAGAAGAGCTTTGGCAAGAATGAGAAAATAAAGTGGGCATTTATCTCTCTAATCTTTATATCTAGCAATGCAATGTATATGGCTGACATTTGAAGCTGATGGCTGTGATATTTTAGCACATGGAGTGGTTAGAGTTGCTCACCAACTCCATTATATTGCAAGATTTGCAAGTAACCTAATAAATAATGCAAGAAGGTTATTTTGGTCATTTAGCATTTAATTTTAATGGCATAAAGGTCAATTGTCCAAACCCTTAGGATTTAGGGTTTAACCCTTAGGGTTTAGGGTTTAACCTTAAAAATTTAGCAAATTAAATTTCTAAGATTTTTTAGTTAGATTTTAAAATAGAAAATCATGATTTCTAAATTATAATTAGGGCTTCTTAATTATATTATAATTTCCTAATCACATTAGGACTTAAAAAACATTAGGATTAATATCTACTAATTAAAAATTAAAATTACCTAATTACCAATTAGGGTTTCAAATTTACAAATTTGGGTTCCTAATAATTAGGGTTTCTAATTATTAGAATTTCTAATTAATCAATTAGTGTTATCCCTAATTAAGTTTGAAATTAATACACAAAGCCTTATTCCTAGAATTTAAATTTTCATATTAGGGTTCTAATATCCCGAATTAGGGTTTCCAAATCCCCGGAACTGAAATTAGGGTTTCAGAACCGGTTTCTAGGGTTTCCTATCAGATGTTAGGGTTTTCTAGCAGAACATTGAAGTTCTTAATATACGATTAGGGTTTGACACATATATAATTTATCTGGTCAACCCTTAACCCTTAACCACATTCTAAACACATAAATGACCATATACACAGAACATATTCATGTATACACTTAATCTTGAATAATTCACCTAAATCCTTCACAAAATTTTGAAACCCTCAAAATTCCTTCTCAAAAATATCAAACGCATACACTTATTAACTGTCTAGGTCTATTATTTGACCTTAAATCTATCATTTAAGATTTTGACAAATTGTCTAATTTCTCGGGTTGTCACATTCACCCCTTCTTCTAAGAATTTCGTCCCCGAAATTCACCTTACACCTTATACCATACTGCTTACACCATTCATACACATCATCACATACTACCCAATACACCACTCACAAGAGTAAAAATTTTCAAATTGTGCTGAGGAGTCATATAGACTATTTGTCTGTCATTTTCGCAAAGGTTTTATGGAAATTCATCCACAAACCGTCATAACTTACGGACACAAAGGGTGATTAGCCCGATATGCCCTGTACTAGCCAAGTACTGCTGGTCGAAACAATTTGTTCCTCTTATCCGCCTTAGGCGCACAAAATTTCTTACCTCAGTCTTATTGGATTCTGCACCAAAACAATTTGGTTTGGGAAATTTCTTTTAATGAACACTTAGAGTTTTCATAAACATTAGTCTAGCTGAATCGAATAGCATAAACTCATATCAATAATTCAATTCAATCGAATTATTTAGGTGTAGCCAAACCCCGTTGGCAAATTAAAATTTTTGAAAATATTTTTGAGAATGACGTCATGATGTCGTACTGTATTAACAGTCCGTTTGAGGATGCCATCATCATATGACTTTGTCACAACACATCATACAATAGTGGAACAATGATTTTTAGATCGAATTCACACTAAGTATTTCTGTATTTACAACTCCATCAACTTTTTATCATCTCTGCACCAGGTTACATTGTACATGAGTGATAAATAAAATATATTTTGATATTTCAAATCATTTGCGTCTAGCTGAAATAAATAGCATAGACTATACTTTAAACCGTTTCAAAAATGATTACGAGTCTACATATTTTTTTTTAAAAGCACATAGTGCGTATTTAGCTTGATGTCAAAATTTCGAAGTCTAGCATAGCTAGGAGTTTTGGAAAACTTATGTCTTCACTAATGATCATTTTCTTAACAATCTATCTGTTCCTATAATCCTCAATTCTCCATTCACACACAACTATACCCAGTTCGTCAAACCACACTTATGAGTTCATAAACTTGCCACAATCATATAAGTTTAAGAACTAACCTTAGTCAGACCCTTGGCATCCATTCGTTGAGGGGTTCATAAACATTTCATATAACTATGAGTCAAGAATGTCACATAAGTATGAGTTTTAAGAACTCATACTTAACATTATATTCTCTACCTATAACCTATCTATCTGTTATACACATGAGAAAGGAATCAGCCTCTTAACATGCATATAGAAAATAGCGTGACACAAACATTTCAATGATTATCAGTGCCAGAAATAAAGTGGTTTTTACACCAAGTACAATTCCCTGCCCATCCAAGGAATCATACAACTCAGCTGCCGACATGAGTCCTCAATTGAAATCCCCACCTAGTCTTAACCCCCTTCTCAATATGAATTTCATTTAATCCGTATTCATAATCCTTTCCTGAATCTGTACCAATTCATAGTACAACCGACACATAGTAATCTTTGCTGTAACTTTCCAATCATTAGATTGATTCTTCTCCCTACTATCACCTTATGAGATCACGGGGTGATCTCATCGTATATATTACGATTCATTTCGGTACTATGATCGTTTTGTTTTATGATCTCCTATCCCTGCACTTTTAGTCCTTTAGACTTTATCTATTAATCACTATTGTTCAACTTTATTATCAGAGTTAGGGAACTCTGTATCTTTACTACTCACCGAGATTCGTCTTTGAATCTTACCGACCAACTAACTCTATGTGAGTTAGATCTTATCCTAATCATTGCGGTTATTAGTCTCAGGTATTCCTACCTAAGGTTCATAACCAACAGCTTTGATACCAACTGTGACATTCATGGTACTTCCAACCATAGCACCCCACAATGATACCTATCAACTTGCTACCGACTGGCTCGGCGTCCCCTACGAAAATTCTGGCTTCGGTGCCTTCCCTTAAAGGGATGTCACCAGTAAAAGGCTCGGGGCTCTTCACAAATTCATGCTTATAGCTTTGATACCAACTGTGACAGACCCAAATCCAGGTCCCAAATCACCACAGATTTGGTACAATCATTCTATAACTATTGCGGAAGATATAAACATAATTTGTTTATACATTAAACTTTACACACTATTTCCCAAGGTCGAGTAACCTTAAGTTATACACAATTCATTACTTGACTAACACATAACATTATTTTCATGCAATACTATTACAAATATAATCGCACACATTAACTTTAAGCTGGAACTGTCTTTAACCTTTCCTTATATCCGACGTATTCGCCTAAATCTGTAATATTTATCATGATATAGTAAGGGTGAGCATGAAAGTTGCCCATCAAATTTAAATTTATTTAAGGATATATCATGAATGAAAGAGTTTGAATAATAAGCTGGCTATAATTCATCAATATAGTTGTGAACTACAAGACGAACAAACTTTTGGTGAACAAGTATTAATCATGAACAAATATATACGGATAGAATGCTAATGAAGGTGATCAGCCTTTCATACCTGACTTATTCATGCAATATGTATAGAGTACAATTCTACAATGGCAATCAACAATGATTAACCATAAGCATATCTGAATGAAACAACTCTAAGTAGAATTTAAAAAAACTTGCATGTTTCATTGATTATCGTTACACATTTTAATAAGCTTTGTCTGAAGACCTAATATATAAATAATATCGATATACAAATTAGAATAATATCATCACAATATAATACTATTATATATATATATATATATATATATATATATATATATATATATATATATATACATAAAATAACCTAAACATATAACACATAACCCTATCAGTCTACAACACACATAAAACTCGGTATCAAGTCAAACTATTGCAGTTTGAGTTGAACCTGACACAAATCTGACATCCTAATGGTCTAGTAGGACAAATATCGAGTTTAAGTTTAATTAAACTCTGCCTAAACACTTAACAATTATCTTATATAATCATATTATCAGTCAAAATAATTTTCATAAGCTCGTAATAATTTTCAAGTAATTATTACCATTTAAAATGATTTTTCAATCATTAATATCGTATTTAAATGAATTAAATACCACATAATTCCTTAATCATTAATATTTATTTAATATTAAAATCATAACATAATATTATAATCTATTTATAATGTCACAAAATATTTTTAATACCTTAAAATTATATTTATATGATTTTTAAACAATTAAATTCATTATCCAGATAATTGTTATTATTAAAATATTAATATTTTATGGCAAAATATCAAAATTTATATTTTATAACTTCAAATATTTTTCTAACCCTTAAATCATTTTTATATAATTTTTAAAGTATTATTTCTATTTTTCCATAATTTATTTAATATATTTATTAAATAAACTAATTACCATTAATATTAATTTATGAATGAATTTCATCACAAAATATCAAAAGTTATTAAAATAACTTAAAATATTTTCTTATACCATAATATAATTTTTCATGATTTTTAAAGTATTAAAATTATTTTTAAATAATTTATTTAATATTATAATTAAATAAATTAAATATAATTTATATTCCAAAAATATTAAATATTTATGAAATATACTCTAAATAATTAAAAACTAATTTTCAGGCTATAAAATAATTTTTTATAATTTATTATGTATTTTTAATAATTTAAAACTATTTTTCTCTAATTAAGTATTAAAATAATTAATTTTCTAATTAAACTGTCGCTAAAAGGGCCCTATAGCGACATAACCGTCACTATAGATGTTCTTGGGTGTTCTTGAGCTTGCCCAGATCTTCATGTCAGTGTTCGAGTTAGTGGGTTTGAACAACATTAAATCTACTTTCTTGTTAATTTATGGGTTTGTAAAAGTGTTAATGTTGTAGTACTAATGTAGTACTACAACTCTACACCAAATCCATGTCCATTACACAACAATTCAAATAGATCTAAGATCTATAAAGACTTGTCAGACGTTGTTCTTCATTTCTGGGTTTTTCAGAAATGAAAAACAGAACGAGCATGCTACTTTAAATATCCATAGCTTGCATCATGCACTCACATAGTGCGATTTAAAGGTTCATGATTGTAGTACTGATGTCAGGGTACAACACCCCATCATCAGATCAACAAATAAACATCAAACTTAAAAGATCTTGGTCGGTCAAAGTACTAGTCAGAAAACGCCCTTTGAAGATCTGGGTTACCCGTAATCTTCTTGAAATAAGTTTGGTCAACGGTCGTTTGACCACCATTATCTATGATTCAATTATGTATCTGGTTGTTCTAAGAGCATGATTGGGTAGTCCTTATATCATACTACAGCATCAAAACAACAAATTTGTTAAAACATTAAATGCATTCAAGATTAGAGGCCTTGAAAGTGTTTGTTAGACTTTTACGAAAATTTAAAATTTGCTTGTAAAGCAGTTTAAATGATCGGTCAACTCAGTTTGACTGCTCATATCTCTTAACCTACTCATGATCTGGACCTTCTTCGAGTTTCAAATCAAAGTCCACATGACATAGAACACATCTATAACTTAAAACACATTAAACAATTAATAGATAAAGATCTAGAGGCCCTGACATTAGGCTGTCAGGCCTTATTTTTCCATTTTTCCAGATTTTTATAAACTTTAATTTTGAGCATCAAAATGATATGGATTTAAGTTTTGGCAACCCAGATCATCAAATGATACCCTCTAACACATATCTAGCCAACAAATTACAACATATCACATCAAATCATGAGATTTCTAGGATTAGGGTTTATACCTCTTTTACACTTTGATTCTTGGATCTAATCTTTGTGATCTGTTTCTGGTCAAGTTAAGGCATAATACTAGCTTATCCTATCTCACTTTCTCACTCTACATTTTTGAATTTTAGAGAGAGAACAGCTTTGGCAAGAATGAGAAAATAAAGTGGGCATTTATCTCTCTCTAATCTTTATATCTAGCAATGCAATGTATATGGCTGACATTTGTAGCTGATGGTTGTGATATTTTTGCACATGGAGTGGTTAGAGTTGCTTACCAACTCCATTAAATTGCAAGATTTGCAAGTAATCTAATAAATAATGCAAGAAGGTTATTTTGGTCATTTAGCATTTAATTTTAATGGCATAAAGGTCAATTGTCCAGACCCTTAGGGTTTAGGGTTTAACTCTTAGGGTTTAGGGTTTAACCCTTAGGGTTTAGCAAATTAAATTTCTAAGATTTTCTAGTTAGATTTTAAAATAGAAAATCATGATTTCTAAATTATAATTAGGGCTTCCTAATTATATTATAATTTCCTAATCACATTAGGACTTAAAAAAAATTAGGATTAATATTTCCTAATTAAAAATTAAAATTACCTAATTACCAATTAGGGTTTCAAATTTACAAATTAGGGTTCCTAATAATTAGGGCTTCTAATTAATCAATTAGGGTTATCCCTAATTAAGTTTTAAATTAATACACAAAGCCTTATTCCTAGAATTTAAATTCTCAGATTAGGGTTCTAATATCCCAAATTAGGGTTTCCAAATCCCCGAAACTGAAATTAGGGTTTCAGAATTGGTTTCTAGGGTTTCTTATCCGACGTTAGGGTTTTCTAACAGAACGTTAAAGTTCTTAATATACGATTAGGGTTTGACACCGATATAATTTATCTGGTCAACTCTTGACCCTTAACCACATTCTGAACACATAAATGACCATATACATAAAACATATTCACGTATACACTTAATCCTGAATAATTCACCTAAATCCTTCACAGAATTTTGAAACCCTCAAAATTCCTTCCCAAAAATATCAAACGCATACACTTATTTTCTGTCTAGGTCTATTATTTGACCTTAAATCCATCATTTAAGATTTTAACAAATTGTCTAATTTTTCGGGTTGTCACATATATGATTAATCATGCAAAAGACACATGTCAGTGTGTGGATAACTATGTTTGACCCTACATCCTAACTTTGACATAGGTCATTATCCATTCTCATTAAATCAAGACTTTAAGTGTTCAATTCACAAATTCTCCTACGTTTAGCCATTAAACATATGCTACGTGGTCAATAGGTCTCAACTATACATAGACTTATCGTATTTCAAGTATGGAGTCACCACTTAGACTTATCGTATTCCATGCTCAACTATTTTAAAATGCACATGTCTAGTTAGGCGTTCATGTTAATCACATCCATAGACATACATACCTACTCATGATGGCCAATTTCAGAATACTTATGATGCATCTATTATCAAAAACTAGTTTCTCATTCTTAAGATTTTCTTTGAGAATCTCATGTTAAGACATCAAGCATGAAAAGCCACTTTACTTACTATACATCACATTTTTACGTACGTATAGCTAGAACACATAAACATGCTCAAAAATTCCCAACTCAAGGATATATAGTTTATCAAGTTTGTTTTTGAAACCTTAAGCCTCCATTAGTAAAACTCATTTAGGTATGCAAGATAATTTCACACTGTCTAAATCATGCTTTCATACTCATTTGTGCACATACTCAAGTTATTTACATAGGCTAGAAAGATCAGAATTTGAAAACATAATGCTCATCATGCTTTGTTTTGCAAAACTTCAAGGTTTCCTTTAGAAACTCCCTTGAAAATCAAGCTAGTAAAACTTATTATACAAGAAGCAAACTTATGCCTTAGATTAGACTTTTTTATGTATAAATCTAGGTTATCTACACATGTTCACAAGATCAGAAAGTATATTACTCCATGTTCACAATTTCTAGTTTTCCAAATCTTTTAAATTTTCTTTGAATGTTCGTACTAAAACAACTAACATGGCTTCTATATACATAGCAAATCTCAGTCCACAAGTTAAGGTCATTTATATGCATATTTGAACAAAAGTAACATGGTTAGAATAGGACAAGATCAAAAAATTAGTACACATGACTGGCAGTCGGCGCGGCCGCGTGGTCATGTACTATAGATGTGACGCCCCCAAATTCAAGTACTTGAAACCCGAATTCAGTGCTTCACGATACCATTTCTTTGAGCAGAATAATAATAATAATGTCATAAATATCAAACTTAATTTACATATCAGAGTTTTCTAAATCCCAGGTACACGACCTTAAAACATTTCATTACATGATAGATAATAAATAACATCATCTTATTTAAGTCTATCTATTACATAAGATAACACAAACTTATTCTGACTGTTTTCCTTTCCCTTTATTCCTGGCAGAGCCCTCTGGCTGGTCATACTTAACTGAAAACATTTAATTTAAGTAAGGATGAGCATTTGAGTGCCTAGCAAGTAATAACAATTATAAATATTAGCTGAAATGATTAAATGTTTTCTTTGTACTACCCTTCTACAACAAATCAAAAGTTGTGAAGTAATCTGAACCGATAATAATAACATAACAACTCTTTATCAAATTTTTGAAACTACGTACTGACTATAAATAGGGTTAAGGTGACATACTATGAACATTATTCTCAATTTTTGAAAAGGTTTAATGAACTTCATCATGTAAACCGGCCATAACTTACAGCACGGGGGTGATCAGCTCGTTATGCCCTGTATTGATCAGTACTACATGCAAGAACAATATTATCGTTCACTCTTTCCGCCTTGGGCGCATAAAAGTTTTCCCATGTTCGGGATGTTTATACTTAGTCGGGAATCCGAACCAAAACAATTTGATTAGATACAAAAAGGTTTTATCATATTCAACAATATTTCTAAATCTGTGTCTAGCTGGTCAAATAGCTTAGACGACTTTTACTTATTGTATACATACTGGTGATCAATAGGTATATATATATCAATATGTAATTAAATACAATGATTATCCAAGTGGGGACACTTGAATAACCATATTTAGAAATTAAAGAGCGAATATATATATATATATATATATATATATATATATATATATATATATATATATCAATATGTAATTAAATACAATGATTATCCAAGTGGGGACACTTGAATAACCATATTTAGAAATTAAAGAACAGTAATATATATATATATATATATATATATATCGAATTACAATATAGTATCATGTTGATAATCAATGATTGGATATAATATATATGTAACAATAGGGTTAATAATCTGGTACAATAATATAATTCTGAAACTTTCTTACTCATGTCCATTGCATAAAGAAAATGTAAGGGTAAAGATACTTGCTCAATAATAAATGGAGTAAGTATAGGAAACTTGCCTTAAGCATAGATTATCCACGTTTAATAAATCAACACTCTCGAATCCTATTTATAGTGTATTATAAGTACACGATGCTCATTAGCTAACACATTCATTTATCAAGCTCGACATGATTCAAGTATGCACATATGGTACAAAATCATCTTATATGTTTATCACGAAATCAATTATCTAGTTATTTCATAAGCAAATTAAGAATGCTCAAGTTTAAGGTATTTTCACCCATGAACTTTCATTATCTAAGAAAACACTGTCTTATTACTTAGTCCTCACATATACACATGCATTAGTAGGTTTTAAACCATTTCTAGCAGTAAAGACATCATACAAGTTAACTGTCAAAAATTAGATTGCAGAAACTCAGATTCAGATCAAGGAATGCAAGGCTTATAGCTAAGTTTTAGGGCCAGAAACAAGGCCAATCCCTCTAGCCAAGCCAAGACTCAGCTGCTACCTTGTGGTTTCTGTCCCACTCGCACACAACATTCATACATAATATATTTTATCATGTTAATCCTCTTTTTCATGCTTCTCAAGTCAATCTAATTCCCTTCTTTCACAATATATTTCCAAGTTAAACATTTCAACAAGTTAAGGCCATTCGTGGTCATGAAATCGCAAAGTATAACATGCTTGCCTTCTAAACACACAAGATAGTCATATAACTCACATTAAGCATGTTTGTGAGTATTCATATCACATGTGTAATTAACATCGTTTTGGTTGGAAATATGCTTTGTTTAAGCTTTACTTGAATTATGATACGCAAGTATGATATATATATGTTCAAGTTACATGAGTGAGTCTAAGAGTATCATCAAAACTGATCACAAAAGTCAGATTCTAACTTCCAAAGTAGTATATTAACATTCATATGCAAAGTTTGTATTTTCATTAGTAACTTTACTAGTAGGTTCTACATGTTCAACACATATGGATCATGTATAGGGATATTATAGATATAACATGACATCTCAACCCTTTAGAATCTAGATATTTATGTGATGCAACTATGTTTTGAAATATGTTCAAGTTTGCTTTTGAAACTATTTTAAACTTGAACAAGGTAATTTAACACATAGAAGGCAACTCTTAAGGCTTTAATCATATGTAGTCAAGTCATGTTATCATGCTCACAAGTTCAGAATATAAAGCATGTAGTAGTCATGCATGTTAGCTCACAATACTAAGTTAAACAACTTTAATACAAATCCTAAGTAAAGTGGTCATGAGCTATGAATCCTATAAACACAAGTGAACGATTTATTTATGCCTTTCTAAATCATACCAACATGCTTTCAAAGTCAGTATATGAACATAGCATACATACATCTCAAGTTCCTTTCTAAAGTCCTAATTCCATTTTAAACTCTACACCTTCGTTAATCATGTATGTTAATCTAAACATGCTCTCATTAGGTTAACTATACCTATATATACACATTACACATATTTGCATTCTAGCTTAAGTCATAATAATTGACTAACATTGATCAGATTTTTAACAGAAAGTAAAAACTGGAAACAAAGATCGCTCATTGCTACCAAGACCTCAATGTAAATCCACAAGAAGCAATTGCGCCATGCATGTTCGAGTTCGAGCGAAGAATACCTTGGTCAAGAACTTTAGCCCAACTACAAAAATTATACATAAACTTAATTCTAAACATCCATATATCAGTTTAAACATGCTTGTATGATCATATAACAACTAATTAAACATTACTCAACCTCATCATCATCATCATCATCTAATTCCACATAATTAAGAAATTGAAATTTCAAGAATGGAAATTTTGACAGAAACTGAAAATGAAGAACGGGAAAGATTTTCATACCTTTGCAATTTGCTTGCCAAATCACACTCATTCTACTAATATGTATACAATCACTCACAATATCTAAGCTTTCAATCCTGCTCCTTAGAAATTCTCAGCAATGGAATTTAGAGAAAGAGAGTTCATATTTATAGAAAATCTAATACACAGACAATGCATATGTTCATCAAATTAAACCAATGAGAAAGTAAGATTACATGATGGTTAACAAGGAGTTTGTAATTGGTAGTTGGAATCCATAATCATTCCCCCACCCCCCCCCCCCCCCCCAATAATCATCACCTAGATTGCTAGCTTGAGCTTGGAAGAAGGAAGGGATAATAGGCCTTAGCCTTTTTCGTAGTTCACGTGAATGTGAAAATAGGGAGCATTTTGGACACTAAATTTGGGATAACCCAAATACTTAGCAATCTTGTAACACTTATACAATTTCTTACTCTTATGTTATATAGTATACCCATATCAACCATTCATTAGTTATAATTTAATGTTACAATATGATTTACATAATTAATATTTCAAGGTAGTAGATGTAATATGGAAGTGTAACATACATATAATACATGTATATTTTACCACACCGGTATACTTTATTAAAATAATAGTTTACAATCTGATCGTGGTATATTATCTTAATATATACCCACATACATATAGCCACATACACCTTTCATGATGTATTCATATCATATAGTTTCAATAAATCTTAATATATGGTTACTATCTATAGTATAGTCACATAAATACTATATTATATATATATATATATATATATATATATATAATCTATTCAATTATTGCACATTTGCACATAACATTTAATATAATCTTATTATATAATTTCTATGGTATATAATATAGTTATTATTAGGTGTCACATTTCACACTCTTCTTAATGTAATTACTGAACATTGCTACATACTAGGCACACATGAATTAAATAAATAATACATACCCTAGTTTTGCAATTTTCTTTACTCACAATAACAATTAATAATCATAATTTATTAATTAATCACCATAAATATTTAATTGATATAACCATTAACAATTAACATTTTTTAATTGCTCACTTGGTAATTCATTCGTTAATTAATATTATTATTAATATTTCCCATCATCGTGACACACAAAGCTTTCCACGAGTCCATCACAAACTCCACATATTCTTCCATTATTCAATTATTTAATATAATTGAGTTAACTTATCTCAAAACCATTTATATTCGAATAAATATTTATTTCCATTAACATATTCATAAGTCACGGAAATTCTCGTGTATTACATCTCTCATAATAATTCTAATAATCATATCATATATACAATAATCATATATTCACGAAAAATAAATAATAACTATCTTTATTACCAAATTAATTTATTATAAGAATATAACCTATAATGATCAATAGTTAAAAAAAAAAATTAGTTACATCTAATAAATAATTTTATTTATCAGATATATACATATACTTTACTTTGCACATATTCCCACCCTTATCTATATATAAAAAAAAATTATTCGCAAAATTTCTTATTGAAAATATTGGGTTATTACAATAGAAGTAGCGTGACCACTCCACTTCGAGCAGAATGAAAAAATAATGGCTCTACATTTGCAAAGCCTCAACACAAACCACGCTAAATCTGCAACCAAGACAACTACTATGCTTCTAAACATATATACCAACTCAGACAACACAATGTTATGCTACATTATCTCAATCAACAGAGAATTCCAACAATTGCAAGATTTTGACAAAACTCAAGCTCAAGAACATAAAATTAGAATTTATACTTCCTTGAAGCTTAATTGAATTCCTCAACACAATGATTATACTCCCTCAATTGCTTAGCAATTCACACTCTATATGCCATTTATCAGACAATCTCAGCAACAGAGAATGAGAAGAGGAGTGATTAATTTATAGAAAATTCATTAACCATGCTAAGTCATTGTCCAAGAAATCAAACCAAAGGATGGAAGAAGAATTCATTGGATTAAGAGAATTTGGTGAAAAGAGATCACCAACTCCCTCTTCCCCATATCTCAGCTCATAATCATGGCTATTGTAGCCTTCAACTGCCAATTTCTTCATACGCAAAATAGAGTTAGGTTACTGTGCACCACTACTTGGGTCACTTAAAATGGGACACAGTTTTAATTCACAGCACTTAGTTATAAAATGCTTAGTTTGGTTCCTTGAACTTCTAAAAATTTAATTTTAATGTGTTATTGCTACTACGTAATGGAAAGTTAGGGATTTTTTTATGTATCCCCATCATATATTCCATGTACATTAGTCCAGTCTAATTAATATTATAACATGTATGGATTCCATTTAATTGACCACTAATAATTAATATCTCCATAAAACCTTATTATTTCAAATTAGACTCACTTATTGAAATAGTTTATAATTCTTTGATAGAGTACATCTTTTAATGTTTCCACGCATACTTACTGTCACATAAGCAATTATTTATGTTACTTATAATTCTGTTCACTTTACTATATAGTTTCTATACATAAATAGTTACACTAAAGTGTCACACTATACTTTCTTTTTAATGTAGGAACTAGATGTTAACACATATCTTACACACATTAACTAAATGATATAATTCTAATTATGTAATTTACTTCGCTCACAATAACAATTAATTAATAATATTAATTTATCCCTCACTTCTTAATTAAATTAATTCCTTAAATCTCCATTCTCATGCCACACAAGGCATTTTCACAATTCTCATCACAAATTCACATTTTTATAAATTCAATTTAAATTAGTTGAATTATTCATTTCACAACACATCAATATTTATATTCAAATAAATATTCATTCTCTTATTTTATCAAAATAATATGTATTCATGAAATTCTTGGTTCTCAAATAATTCTCCATGTGTGGGGCCTTCTTATTCAAGTTAGCCTAAACCCGATCAATCTTCGGGGAAAACGATGACGTTGGGTCAATCGGAGCCTCCTCCTGATTGTGGGAAAGTGCCTTGGACTCATTTCATCGAGGGTATGACTCTCGCCTATTCAGATTCTTGAGTTCTGGAAAGACCACCTCCCTTCTCCATTCAGACCTTCCTCCTCCTTCGTTACTTATTTTCGAAGAGCAGCTTCGACACCTGCTTCTTTCTTAAGAGCGACTTTAGTGCCTGATCCTTTCCTGAGAGCGGCTTCGGTGCCTGCTCCTCATATAATGAGAACCGTCCGAATGATGTGTCCTGGATCGATTCCCTGACGATACCTCCCGGCGTCGATTATAATTGAAGGAGACCTCCTCTCCGCCCATCAATAACACCATATGTGCATTCAATTCTTTCAATTAAAGGCATAAGGCCTCCACCGCATCGTCATTCTCTTGTACCTTCTTGGCCAAAATAAACTGTCTCGTGTCCTAACTATCTCGCTTTGAGTTCTGATCCTCCTGGGTGTATGTTCGGGATGGGATATTATCAACACGATCGTTAGGTCCTACTTCCTTCCTTGCTGTTGAAAACAGTCGACATCTTTGGACCCACCAAATGGTTGTTGTCCTCTACACGACCGGTTGGCCTTAATCGATCTTTAGTCAAACCCCTGGGTTGAGAAGATAGGTTGGCAGTTGATTTTCCCCATCAGGAAACCGTCTTACTTTTCGCAATTACTTCTGATCAAATTTTTGAGTGATTGAAAATACCTAGCACTAAAGACCCTCCTTCTAGTGTCAATGTTAACGTCAAGATTCGTCCAAGCTCCTCAATCACTAATAGCGCGTCCAATCCTGCATAGAAGCAAAGTCATGCGGAGAAACTTCAAGGCTTGGGCCGCCGGGGGATAGCTTCAGTATGAGAATAAGTACAGGCTGAATAAGGTTTAACAATAGAGGTATTTAGTTTTAGTGCTAGAAAATAATGAGATACCTGAGAATTATGGTGTAACTTTGTATTTATAGTGATCACACCTCCTCCTACTTGCCCGTCCTCGTATTGAAATTCCTCATTAGGATAGATTCCTTAATGGGACATAATTGAATCTCCTTAAAGAAAGGAAGCCGGATTCTATCCTGACTCTTTCCTTAGGAGTTGGAAATTAAATATAGTTAGAAATCCTAGATTTCTAAAAAAATTTCAATTGCCTAAAATTAAATAAACTCCTACGTGAAGAGACTTCCTCCACGTAGATTATGACCCACAGAACCAGCCAGCCCTCATGCCGCAACAATATTTAACACCTTAACTCCATTCCTACATGTATAAGACTAACAAGAATACTTTTGAACTCAGAAATTTAAACTTTCAAACCCACCACTACGAATACACCATCAAGGAGCCTTACTCATGTTCCAAGGGGAACTTGCTTTCAATACTATTTTTATACATTAAATTATGAAAAATGGAGCTTAACAAAGTTAATAGTTAACAATTGCAATTCAAGCGTGCGCATACATACACACACACACACACACACACACACACACACACACACACACACACACACACACACACACACACACATATATATATATATATATAAAACTGTAATAAATGTAGCAGAGTATAATTGTGTATGCACAAACACAAATGGAAAAGTAAGACGTAATGACCTATTTTGACCCTTTGATCTCCCACGAAACCTAAATATATAACATATATATGTATATTTTTTACCCTAATTTACAATATAAATTTCTAATGACTAATTGCTGAAATAATATGTTGGATATTGGGTATCCAAATGGGGCGCCCATGCAGGGTCCGACCAATTTGGTTTAATTAATAGATATCCCAATTGAAAAGGTCAACAGAGTCGTTCATTAATTTGAACGTGGCTTGACTGGACGTGGAAAAATATTAGGAAATGGTTCAACCACTTTCGTATTAAATACGCATGCCTCCTCAGTCGATCGATACACATGCATTTCATTTAATTGGCAAAAATACAGAGCGCTCCCAATACATACCAAACCCAAATTGTTACGAACCGTGAGATAATGTTTTGTTCTCGATCGTAGTTCGGAGATGCTATTGGGTTTCAGGAATTGTAGGAGGTTTTCAGCATCAAAAGTTTTTTCACGCTTCAAGAGGTATGTCTTTGACTCTCCTTTTATGTGTAAATATATGAAATAACATACGTATTAAATCCTTAGATTAGTATCAAATTATAGTTTAACGAGCTATTGTATTTTATATATAATATATTTACATTTTATGCCATGATTGTATGTTCAAGAGCTTGAAAAACATCATTAATGGAAATCTTAGTTGTACTAAATGTTAGGGACTAATATTACAGTATTTTGTAGCACAAACACAGTGTATATGATCTAAAAATTTTGGGTTTAATTGGTTATGTATTTTAAAATTAATTTGAAACCCTAGTTTGCAAATAGAAAACTTTGAACAACCATAAGTTTTTATGTGATTGTCCAATTCAAATGATTTTCAGAGTGTATGCACAGTATATGTTTTAAGCTTTCCATCAATATATTATACACTCAAATCGGACTAATATAGGCTGAGATATGGCCTCTCAATGTTTGGGTAGCAAAATGGGAAATCTGAGATTCTTAAATCTGATGGTTTAAGATGAAGTATAATCCCACTCTTAGTGGGATTCATGTTCATCATAAACCCCTCATGGAAGCTCCCATAATGATGGTTGAGCATGCAATTGAACTCGAGAAAAGAATTCGATCAGAACCATTCAAGCAGCGTCGCGAAAAAGGTCGAAGTCGGTGTGGCTCACACGAGGCGCTTGAGATAGCTGATAATGCATCTTGTTTATTCTTTAACAGCATGCACGCACGCGTGTGGCACACGCTCGTCCAAACCCATTGACTGCTTGCCCTAACTTTCACCCATGATCCGACCCAATAACCCAGTATTGACCCGCGGTCTCAACCTGATTCGGTTGGTTTTTATTTTTTTATATTTTAATTCTAAAAAATGATTTATTAATTATTTTAATCATGGAAATTAATTTATAAATATTAATAGTTATTATTAAATTTTGAAAAATTAACTAAAATTAATTATCATCATATAATTAATATTTTTACTCGAATTTTGAAATATTGAATGTTTTGGATAATTTTGGTTAATTTTATATCTATTAATTAATGGTTTATTATTTATAAAAATTAACAAATTTATCATAAAAAATCCAAGAAAATTACAGTGACTATATTATGATGCAAAGTTACTGTTGTAAATTTTTTAGAGGAAAAAACTAACTTGGATAGTTTTTGTTAATTTCCTATTAATTATGTAATAGTTTATTAATTATGATAATTAGCATGATTAACAGAAAATTCCAGTACCCTTTTTATGATGATAAGCTATGTTATAAATTTTTTGGAAGAAATTAACATATTTGGATATCTTTGGTTAATTTCCAACTATTTCTGCAATGATTAATTAATTATGATAATTAACATAATTATCAGAAAAATTCCAAAAATTACAGTAATCTTTTGTGATGCTAATATACTTTTGAAAATTTTTTGGATGCATTTTAATGTTTTTATAGCATACTTGGTATATTAATTAAGTAACATTTCATACTATTTAATTCATTTTATTAATATTTGTGAAATATTAATCATTGTTGCTTGGAATTAAATTATTATGTTGTAATTACATATATATCCCTGTTTCTAGTGGGAGTGATTTATGGTGTAATAATTTAATTAAATTATTCCCTAAATTACATGTCTTGTGCGCTGAAAAATTAAATTTAAATAAATAGGCATTTAGTAGAGTAATTTAGTTTTATTAGTATTTTATTTTATTTTGTTTTGTTTTATTTAATTAAGCTTCAATTGTGTCATTTTAGGGCTAATTGTAACTTAGTGATAAGGAATAAAAGAGAAAATTTGCTCAAAAAAGGGATTAGTAAGGGAGCAGTAAAAGTTACCCCAACGCTATAAACAAATAGTAATTCAGCGCCCCAACACCAATGGACATAGACTTCAAGATAAACAAGTGCCCCGACTTACATTGTTCAAAAATTCTTACCTTTTTGTTCTAAAGTGCCAAAGGGTTGAAAATATTTCAAAGCGAGTCGAGATGCCCCTGAGCACCATCTTGGAAGTTGAGCTCTTTGACGTATGGGGTATTAATTTTGTGGGACTATTTACGTCCTCATTTAACAATCATTACATACTTTTCGTTGTGGATTATGTTTTGAAATGGGTTGAACCAGATGCGTTACCCACAAACGGTGCCAAGGTAGTACTGCGATTCTTGTGGAAGAATATCTTTACCCGATTCGGTATGCCAAAAGCCATAATCGATGATGAGGGCACTCAATTTTGTAACAAGAACTTCACCAAATTTCTTGGAAAGTATGGGGTGAAACACAAGATTGCTACAGCCTACCATCCCCAAACCAGTAGTCAAGCAGAAGTTTCGAATCAAGAGGTCAAACGAATCTTGGAGAAATTTGTGAATCCGTCTAGGTAAGATTGGGCAACGATATTAGATGATGCTTTATGGGTATATCAAATGACTTACAAAAATCCTATTGAAATGTCACCATACATAATGGTTTATGAAAAGGCGTATCATTTACCAGTAGAGCTTAAACACAATGCATATTGGGCCATTCAGAAATTGAACTTTGATTTGCAAGCATCGGCTGAGAAAAGGTTACTTCAATTGAATGCGATAGATGAATTTCGACACCGAGCGCATGAGAATGCTAAGTTGTATAAGGAAAAATTCAAGAAATGGCATGACAAACAGATCCTTGACCAACATTTTGAATCAGGACAAACGGTGCTCGGTTGAGATTGTTCCCCGGGAAGCTAAAATCAAGGTGTTCGGCCCCATTTGTGGTTATATATGTTACTCCACATGGAGCTGTTGAGGTAAATGAGCCAAATTCAAAGTGAATGTTCAAACTTAATGGTCAACGTCTGAATTATTATTGGGGTTGAGACATTAATAGGCACTAGTTGGTAGCCCGTGCAACGCACGGGCTAGTTTGAATAACAAATTATATAATTTATTAAAATTAAAATGAGAAGAATATTTTTTTATAATACATTATTTTTATATCTACATGTAAAATCTTTTGATAATGTATGTGTTGTCTTCGTTCAATCTTTTGATGTATTGTGCTCGTTGGTTGAATCTCAAAATGAGCATCATGTGATTATCCTGCACATAATATATATAAGATAAATAATCTATTTATAAGATAACAACTTTTAATTCTTGGTAATATTTATTTATGAAGTAATATAAAATTTAGAATACTACCTCTTCATCAAGCAATATAGCTGTAGTGTTGACAATTTGTCCAGTGCTCAAATTGATCCCATCTCACTTTCTTGTTAATATGACCTTTATTGTATAATCATCTCTATGACTCTGAAGACAAATCATCATCATCCTCAATTCCATCATCATCATCTGCAGCAGTCTCACCCCAAAGAAACCTCTTCTGCACAATCTCTAGAATAAAAAAGAAATCCAATATGCCTAAGTAATGTACAATATGTTTGCCAATAGTAACCTAAAATTAAACTGAATAGTAGATGCACAAATACCATTTTTTTTTATTGACAAAGCTTACATATAAAGTGAAACAAATGTAGATGTAGAGTACTTTTGTGTGTAGTATGAGGTTTTTATAGGGTGAAATACTATGATAAGTAGTATTTTTATTAAATGTATTTAAATTTTCATTTGTAACTGTTTAGTGAGAAGTCATATACTTAATGATTTTATTAAAGATTTTTTTAATGTTCATGACTCTTCCTTTTCCAGATTTTTAATTATTTTTTTAATGATGTTTTAAATGTTCATGAATGTTAATAAATATATTTTAAATCTTAATGTTCATGACTCTTCCTTTTCATAACTTACATGTATGACTAATGTTCATGAATGTTAATAAATATATTTTAAATGTTAATGTTCATGACTCTTCCTTTTCATAACTTACATGTATGACTAACTCTGTTAAAAATCAAATCGATTTCAATTGATTTGAAATTGATTGAGTTAAGGATTGACAAATTGATTAATTGATTTGAAATTGATTGAGTTAAGTATAATTTGATTTAAAATTTGGAAGCCAAATTTATTAATTGATTTGAAATTGATTGTCAAATTGATTTCAATTGAATTGATTGAGTTAAGGATAGGCAAATTGATTAATTGATTTGAAATTGATTGAGTTAAAGATAAATTGATTCAGATTGATTAATTGATTTGAAATTGATTGTCAAATTGATTTCAATTGATTGAGCTAAGGGGCTGTGCTGTATTTATATATATAATAATATAATAATATAAATTGATTGAGTTAATGATAAATTGATTTGAAATTTGGAAGATTTGAAAATAAAGTTATAAATTGATTTTAATTGATTTCATTTGATTGAAATCAATTGCATTTGAAATCAATTGCTTGTGTTGTATTTATATGGAAAGATGAATGGTCAATATTTTTTATCCGTATTATGGTACTACACTCTTAATTCCTTTTTAACTAAACTTTAAAGACTAAAAGTTATTTATTTATTAGTATTTGTTAATTGTTAATTTTAAAAAATATTAATTACTTAATTTTTTATACTACCCTCACATTAAATAGTAATTAATTTTTATTAAATTTTGAATGGAAAGATGAATGGTCAATATTTTTTATCCGTTTTATGGTACTACCCTCTTCATTCATTTTAATTAAATTTTAAAGACTAAAATTTATTTATTTATTAGTATTTGTTAATTGTTAATTTTAAAAATATTAATTACTTAATTTTTATACTACCCTCACATTAAATAGTAATTAATTTTTTATTAAATTTTAAAAAATATATATTAAAATTTATATCTATTTTGATCGAGTTAAATAAATTATTAATTATATTACTAATTTGGGAACTAATATTTTCACATGTATTTAAAATTGATTGAGTTAAGGATAAATTGATTTGAAATTTGGAAGATTTGAAAATAAAGTTATAAATTGATTTCAATTGATTGAAATCAATTGCTTGTGCTGTATTTATATTGATATATTGATTGTAGGACCATTTTTCTCCTTTAGTTTTTTTTTCATTTTTATTGTTAAGACTTTTTTTCGTTCTTATTGTTTGATTTTTGCAATTGATTTGATTATGTGTATTTATATTGATTGAGTTTAGTTTTTTTTTTTCATTTTTATTGTTAAAACTTTTTTTTCGTTCTTATTGTTTGATTTTCCATTATTGTTTGATTTTTGCAATTGATTTGATTATGTGTATTTATATATTGTTATTGAAGAGAAAAAAAAAATAAAAAAATTATTTATGTGTATCATCATTTATGTGTATTTATATATAAGAATAGAAGAATAGATGAGTTATCAAATTAAGTGAGTTAACTCACTTAATTAATTAAGAGTGAACTCAACGATTTTTCCAATTGATGATGTCATCATTTCAATTGATTTTAAATTAGGGGCTGTGCTGTATTTATATATATATATTGATTCGTCATCAGTCCATCTCAGGGATACATCTGATTCTTGAATGAAGAAAGAAAGTAGTTTTAGTTTTAGTTTTTTCAGCTTAAATTAGAAGAGTAATTTAGTTTTATTAGTATTTTATTTTATTTTATTTTGTTTTGTTTTATTTTAATTAAGCTTCAATTTTATGTTTTTTAGGGCTAATTATAACTCACTGATAAGGAATAAAGGAGAAAATTTGCTCAGGAAAAGGGATTAGTAAGGGAGGCGTAAAAGTTATAGCGCCCCAGCGCTACAAACAAATAGTAATTCAGCGCCCCAGCGCTAGTGAATAAAGACTTCAAGACAAACCAGTGCCCCGACGTTGGTATTATAATTCAATAAGGCGCCCGATGCTAGTACCTCACTAAGCATACGAATGAGTACTGCCCCGACGCTCCAAAATAATCTCATTCCAGCGCCCCGACGCTGAAGGTGCGGGTATAAGGGTATTTTCATCCCAGTTTAGGTACGTGTCCTCCTACCTCTCCTATTCTTTCTACACCTCTACTCCCCATGTCTCCTTCTCTTTCTCCACGTCTACTACATCCCTTAGTCCTTATAGTTTCGAGTACCATACTCACTTCCAATCACATCGACTTCATATCCGAAAGCAGTTCACATAGCAGAATTTCTCTCTCCCCTCATTTAGTTCACTCAAACCTACCTGTCATGCCTATAAGCTTTCGTTTATTTGAACGCTAAAGTTAAGGTATTACGATGAATTCCTGTCTAATATGTAACTTAATTGAAATGCTCAACTAGATTAGATGTGGTTGCACTAGATAGTGGGGTTTTTTGTTCAAATAAAGTTGGAAGAACTTGTTATATTTACATAAAGCCCCTAAGGTGTTTGAGTAAATGCTTGTGAGAATATTAATTGGTTAAATGATGTGCATAGGTGCTAATGAGATTCTACTTCATACGCATCTACATGCTTGTGATTCTGGTGTTTGTAAGGTTGTATGTAACTAAAATTTTAAGGGGAATACTCATGCTGATGCTATATGACTTTTTTCACTCATGTTTTAGAAAATATTTTGGCATCATGGCCACATATAGTGATGTGTATTGAGCATGATACCTGATTTTAATTTTGTATTGATCCTACATGGTAAACGAAATTGATGATGCATAAGTGTGGTGGTATATTTGAAATTATGTTCTTAATGTTACATTACTTTAACTATTTGGGGAGAACATTATCAACCACTGTCATTATCAAGGATAAAATGGACAGTGTCAGGTTAGATGGGTTATAATTGGTATCAATGGACACATTCAGGCACAAATCTCACAGTATGTTGACCTTAAGTTGACACCGCGTTTTCATTTAGGGGTTAATGTACTGCAGTTGGGTTCAGGTGCTGATTTTATTGACTATGACATTTTGATATAACATCCTTGTCTGACTTTGGCATATGTTTATTGCAGGATGGCTTCCAAGCGACAACGTGGCGATGGAACCGGGTCATCCTCAGCTTCTCCTACCCCATTTAACAAAAATAGGTTTGTGAATGCTTAAGCACTAGAAAGGTACAACCGAATGGCATCATAATCTCTAATTCCATAAAGAGGTTTAAGGCCGGATCAGACTAAGGAGGGAGAAATTATTGTATGACCGCCGAACGTAATTGGTTAGACTTCACCGATCAACCCGAACCGACAGTTATTTTGGTGGTAAAGAAGTTTTATGCTAATGTTAAGGAACACTACTAGCACTGCTACAAGTGAGTTCTACAAATTGTCCAATACCGGTAACATTAATTAATACACTGGCTTTGTGAGTCAAGGACTGGATTATGACCAAATTATTTAGGAGTTATGCCAGCCTGGAACAACATGGATGAGGCATGAGCGCAGAAGCATGACCTTTCCCCAATCACGCCTTAGCCGATATGGGAAAGCCTGGTACGCTTTCATATATGCAAAATCGATGCCATGTACTCACGTTAGTGACGTAAATAAGGAGAGGGACGTCCTTCTATATTGTTTGGTGAAAGGTAAGAAAATGGATGTGGGATTCATTATTAAAAAATTGATCATGAGTGCTGCGAGGGGGGTACGTACCACTGGGGGATTGCCCCACCAGTCTCTCATATGTGCTCTCTGTGCCAAATATGGGGTCAAATGGAAGAATGATGAGATACTTCAACAGCATATGCCGGTTCTAGACCACAAAATGATTATGAGATATAAGGTTTGGAATGGTGTTGAGAATCACCCGCGGGGGTAGGGTTTATAATTCCACATCCGGATCCATAACATGCACCTAATCATACGGCTTTGGGTGATTCTCGTCATCCGAACCGGGGGGTAGGGTTCCTCGCCATGTATTTTTTGAGGAGGTCCAGTACGAGGTAGATGGTTGGTTTACAACATTGAGTCCCAGAATGTTCGTTTAGCCGAACGACAGGATACCACTTATGCGTACACTGTCTCATTCAATAATGTTATGTTAAATATGTTTGCTCGGTTGAACCCTACAGTAGATCCAAGCCAATTTCCAATTGCTCCTATTTTTCTTGTCTTTGCCCCATCTGATCAAGAGAGGAGCGAGGATGAGGAGGTCGCTCCCGACTAGTAACCTAATCAGGGAAGTCCTCAATTTTAATTTCTTTATATTTAGCATGACAACATTGCTCAATTTAATTTTGGGGACACTTTCTAGTTTTTAGTTTCATTATATGACCGCATGTTCATAGTAGATTGTTTTGCATTATAGGTAGTGTTTAGTTTTAATATTGTGAACATGTATTAGTTTGAATTGTGTTTGTGTGCTTGTTGTTATCTTGAGCATGATGAAGCATGAAACCTTGTGTTGGCCAATAATAAAAACTTGTGAATTAAGTTACAACTTGAATGAATGGGATAATGAAGGCTTAGTTTAAATTGAGGTTATTATTGACATGATTTATTGAAGAAAACCCTGATTTTTATTGCACAATGTCAAGTTGTCGATTTAGCCTGAATTAGTTTAACTGAAAGAATTTGTGGCTTAGGACAGATATATATCTCCCTCTATGGTTTAATTTATTCTGTGTTTTGAAAATTATTTATTCACATTGAAAAAAAATTGATGAAAAGAAAAAAAAGCTGGAAAAAATATAATAAATTTTAACTAGTTGTCTTTGTGGCTTCTGTTACTCGAATAAGTAAGCCCTTAAGAGTGTCTCTACTTAGTGCCCTAAAACCAACTAGTTTGGGTGTCGTTGGTCGAAACTTAGCTACACGGGTAACTTTGAAAAGCTTAATAAAGATTAACATTACACAAGTCAGAATAAATAAATACTTGGCTAAGTTTGGTTTTGTGGCCTTTGTTATTCGGTTTATTAGATCCATAGGGGTGTCTTAACACATAGTAACCTAAAGTCAACTAGTTTTGTAGTATTGGTTGAAAGCTTGTTACATGGTTAGTATTGAAAAGCCTAAGAAAACTAGACATTGTACTAGTCGAGTTAAAAAAATGTATAGTAAAAGATTTTTTTTGAAATATGGGGTATCTAAGGATATTGAATATCTTATATCTGTAATTATTTTTCTTTGAGCCATATGATTTTCAATTTTGGATGATTTATGGTAATATTAACTTGTTGATACACGCGCACAATGTGGGTTGAAGATAAATTAACTTGATGATATTTCCAGTTAGCTAATGTTTGATTTTGAACATTCATTTGAGTTGAGTTAAGGACCTTTGAGGTTGATTGAGGTTTTCAATGTTGAATCTTACTTAAGTTGGTGTTTCATGCAGTTAACTTGTTGTATGCATGTCATTCTGTTTTGGTGTTTGCATTGCTTGAAGACAAGCCAATGTTTATGTTTGGAGGTATTTGATGAGTGTGTAATTTACCCACAATTTAGGTATCTCTAGAATTAATATTTTGTTTATTTGAAGTGTTTTAGGAGTAGATTTATTCGTTTTATTATTATTTTGTATGTAGAAGGGAAAAACAGGGAATTTGGCTTCATTAAGGGTAAAACGGAGATTTATGGCATAAGAAGGGCAACATGGTAATTTCCTAGATAGCACCCTAGCACCGGGGCGCTCTTTCTTAGTACAATCCCAGCGTCGGGGCGCTGGGAGGCAGATTGTAATGCTCGGATTGTGGCAGGTGAAAGTCCAATAATAATCTAGAAGGGGGGTTGAATAGATTATTACAGATTTAAAAATTATCTTAGGCCTTTTTGATCTTTTTGTATAATTAATTTGCAGTGTTAGAAATTAATATGCAAGACAGTAAAAAATCAATCACACAATGCACAAAGATTTATCTGGTTCACAACATACATCACGGGCGTGCTGTTACGTCCAGTCTCAAGCTCCTCTCCAGGACTTGAGATCATATAACTATCAATAATAAATACTCCTTCAACAGGCAGAGAAGCCTTTACAAAGTTTTATAGTCAAACTTTCAACTGTTCCCAACTAATCTATCTTGGACAGCAAGCTCCCCGCTTCCTCCTCAAGCTTAGTTGTACTTCTTTTGACTTCAGTTCTATTCTATGATCTGGTCTTGAAACAACAGCTTCTTCCTCACCTCACAAGTACACTAGAGACCCAACTTCTCGCTGACTTCTCTAAGACTCTGATCTTGGTCGAAGAATTACTCGTCTTTCTCACAGGTACATAAAATAAACTAACTCTGACCTTTTCTCTTTTTACAAATAATTTTACAACAATATGCTTCTCAAATAAGCAGATAAGAATTTAGTGCATGTGGATGCTTCTTAAATAATCATATATAATTTAGTACAGATTTATGCTTCTCAAATAAGCAGATATCAATTAAAGAGCAAATATATTTATAAAAGTTCAAAGACTTTTATACTTGAGAAATTATGCTTCTTTGTAAGCAGATAGTAATTTATGCTTTGATCAAATAGTGCTTTTATGTAAGCAAATATGTAAATTATGCACTGTTATAAAAGTTTAAATAACTTTTATATTTTGTGTGAAAAGTGCTTCTTGAATAAGCAAATAGATCAATTTTAGCTTTTACTCAAAAATGCTTACATTTAGCGAGATATATAATTTAATGCAAATTTATGAAGAATTATTTATTCTTTATGGATTAAAGAAAAGTCGTTTTAAGTTTAAATAGCTTTTAAAGTGAAAATGCTTCCGAGTAAGCAAATAAGTTATTTTAAGCTTTGAATCAAATATGCTTCTATTTAAGCAGATATATTCACTTAAGTTTGTGAAATAAAAGTTTAAATAACTTTTATATTATGCAATAAGTATTTTATGAATAAATGAATTTATGATCAAATACTTGTGATGACAGATATCAAGTATAATAAATAAATCAGTTAAGCAATACTTGATATAACAAATATTATTGTTTAACTCAAACAATATATAAGAATATTTTATCTATTATGTGAACTTTTATAAATAATATCACTTAGTACTATAAGGAATCGTACGGTCGGATTCCTCTTCGTAGAGGTTTATCTCCGTAGCCTTGTGGCGTCTAAGTTTGACAAAATTTATAATTTTCACAATTGATATTTATATAAATATTTTCAATAGGTCACTACAATTCTCAAATTCGGTTCGGATGACTACTCTTTTTGGAGCAGTATCTCAGTGTTGTTTTGAGCTATCAAGTGTCGTATCTATTTTATGATATTTATATAAATAATATCAATAAAAGGTTACTAAACACTATAAGGAATTACGGTCGGATTCCTCTCCATAGATGTTTATCTTCGTAGCCTTGCGGCGCCCAAATATCCTTTTATTTGATAAATAGATGAAATATAGATATATAGATTTGTGTAGAACAATTTATATTCGTATATCTATGAATATAAATAAGCAAGAGATAATTCAAGTAAAATAAATAAAACAACTTATCTCAATATGCTTAGACCAATTTTCACTTCTCAAATAATCAGAATTTTTGTAAGAAGAGAGAGAAAGCTTTTTAGAGATAGAGTATGTGGGAGAAAATTAAGCTTTTCTTTTTAAGTGAATTGGCAAATTAGAAATGAAAAGAAAGCCTCCTATTTATAGATTTTTAAAGTCAGAGGTAAAATGGTAATTTTGAATGAACGGTTTGAATGAAAGATTTTTGAAATTAACGGACCAAAATCAACCAACTTACCATTTATAAATTTAACATCAACATTAATTCAGTCAAATGATTGAATCACATTTAATTCGGTTTTGGCGTGGCCAAAGTTGTCCAAGTTGTCCCAAAAAGTTAGTCACCACTTTTCATTTATTCACACACACATGCACGAGGTTTTTTAAAAAAATTGCCAACACCTTTGCTTTTGAAAAAATAATGCATGCATGGTTTGTTCTATATATAGATTATAATAAATGCTTTATTGATATATGTAGTACATGTTAGTATCTAAGTGCATGTTATATGTTATATATAGATATAATGCATGCATGCACGGATATATATATATATATATATATATATATATATATATATATATATATATATATATATATATATAATATAATATAATGTATAATATATAATATATATTATAATGATTACATACTAATAACATATATATTATAATAATGATTACAACATATATATTTGATAACATATACGGTTTTTGTATATATATATATTTATAATTTATAAACCTTATATAATATATATATATATATATAGATATATAAAATTTATATAATATATATAAGTAATAAAATAATTTTACCCAATTTTGAAATCAAATAATTTTTGAGTTTTTTAAATAATAAAATTAATTTGAAACTAAATAGAAGATGCCCACAATTAAAAATGATTTAATCAATATTTTCATCTTCTTTCCAAATTCGGTCAAACAATCATTTGATAATCAACATATGACTTTTGTCCCACAATGCATGACCCAATTGATTTAACACGTTGAAATATTAAGATCAAGAAAATCAATTAAATAAGATTTAGAAAATATTTTTGGTCAAAATAAATAAGATAATTAAAACAATTATAATATTAATCCTATGGAGAGGATTCTACCCTTTTAATTAATTTATTCACTAATTATTGTTATCATCAAAATAAAACTAAAAGTTGAAGACCCAATAATCTCTCCCTTTTTGATGATGACAATCAACTAAAAATAATTTCCATAAAAGCTCCCCCTCAATTTATGCAGTCATAAAAAAAATTTAAGATTTTTGAAAAACTAACATGCAACAATATATAATAGTTATTTTTCTTTTCCCCAATAATATTTTCTTCTCCCCTTTGTCATCATAAAAAATGGGGGAAGAATAGTATAAATTACTTTTCGAAACTGCGGAAAAGAGATTAGCAAAAAATTTATTTTATTTTTTAAAAAAAATTAGTTGCCTCCTGCAAGATTTGAATTTGTGTGCATGGTTGCCTTTAATTGACCAAAATTACTATACAATAATGGAGATTATTTACCGTTAGATGTATAGAAATAAAAAATATTTCATATTAAATCTATTATATATATATATATATATGTTTTTAAAGAGAATAAATTTAAATATTAACTATATTCTTAAAAAATATTTATATATATATATATTAAAAAATATTTATATGTATATATATATATAAATGCATAAATAATTATGAGAAAATTGACATGTGACACTTGTACTTGAATAATTATGATGACCTGCATAGTCAGAATCTTTTTCACCTGATTTCATTTGCACTCCTAGGAAGATGTTTTAATTCTCCCTTCATGCTTATTTCAAAATCCTTACTCATGATTTCAGAAAAAATCATTTCACAAAGTAATATCAATAGACCCAACAATGATGTCGTCAGTTATTTTTAGTATAGTCAGCTTCAAGACATACTTGCAACGTTTATCAATTTCAAGAACTGGTACCCTTTAATAAGAAGGGTCCTTTGGGTGAGTTGTCCATTTTGTATAAGGAACATTTGTGTTTTCCTTTACAAAAATGGGTACAGGATAATCAATCTTAGTAGACAAGAGCATATTATGAATATCAGGTCTATAAGATGCATGATTTACTTTATTATTATATCCTGAAAAACTTTGATAAAAATTTCTATGAGATTTTTTACTTTTATTATAAAACTCTTTCCTTGTATTAATAATTGGTACAATGTTCGTTCCTTTAGGCACCCAAATCATTTTTCCTTTATAATTTTCATTTCGAGCATTACACATGTGAAAAGAATGACCATTTCTGTTACAGTAAGAACATTTAGTAAATAGAGATGTATAATTTTCTTTTTCTTTACTTTTAACATGATAAAGTCCTTTATTTTTATTAAATTCTCCAATGTATCATAATCCTTCTTTGTTAAATCCACATATTTGTTGATTAAGCATGACATCAAGGGTTTTTTTTCCCTTTTGTGAACTTAAGAACTATAAAATTTAAATCATCACGTTCTTTAGTTAAAATATTAATTTGATCTATTAAAGAAGAATCTTCATTTTGTTTTTCTAATTCTATCTTTAGAGATGCATTTTCAAAATTGAGATTTTTAATATCTTAACTTAACACTTGATTTTTTATTTGAATATTTTCATTAACTACAGCAAGTGTTGAATTTTTTATTTCCAGATTTTTATCTATTCTTTTAAATTGTTCTAATTCTTCTTTTAAGGAATCATTTTCCAATTTTACTTCATTTAAACTTTCATTAGTTATAATCAAGTTTGTATTTTCCATTTCCAGATTTTTGTTAATTTTAATTAATTTTTCTAATAAAATTTTTAATTCAATAAAATCTTCTTTAATAATTTTATTATCTTCATATAAACCATTATATACTTCTTGTATTTTATGGTGTTTTTCATTTATATTATCTAAGGTATGCATGACAAATGAAGTATTAGATAATTGATGTTCAAAATGTACCTCAGATCTTGGTGATGACTCATTGTTTGCCATTAACCACAAATTTGTAATTTCCTCTGTTTGTTCAGCAACTTCTTCTTGATTTATAAGTAATTCTTTGAAAACAATTCCTTTCTTTTTGATATCTGTATCCGATCCTGCTTTTTAGACTAACATGTCGACTTCGTGGGCACGCAGATTTCTAATAAGGCTATCAAGGGGATAAGTAGTTAGGTCTTGCCTTTCCTTAATGGCAATAACCTTCATTTTCCAGATGGATGGAAGGGCTTTGAGAATTCTTCTGTTTTTCTCATTTGTTGTATATGCCTTCCCTAGATGTTCCAGTTCATCAATGATTCTGGAAAAATGTGTTTCCATATAATGATCTTTTCACCTTCTTCCAGCTTGAAATTTTCGTACTCCTGGATTAGAGCATCTTTTCTGGTTTCTTTGATATGATTAGTTCCTTCATAGGTCAGAATCAGTTTTTCCCAGATTTCTTTTGAATTCTTGCAATTGCTAACTCTTTTGTATTCTTTTTCAATGAGGGCACTAGTCAGCACTTGTTCAGCTAGGGTTGCAATGTTCATAGCCTTTTCATTATCAGTAGTGAATTCATCAACATCTTTCTCAACAATCTTTTCTTCCACATTTTTTGTTGGAACTTTTACACCTCGTTCTATTTCCAACCAAACTTTGATTCCTTGTGATTTGGCATAGATTTTAAATCTGCTCTTCCAGCTGGCAAAGTTGTACCATCAAATAGTGGAGGTCTGGTCATTGATAGTCCTTCTCCGCAACCAGTAGCATTGTAGGCCATAGATGGACCTACTCTTATGTATGCCTGTATTTACTCAACAAACAAGTTAAAGAGCACCGCTCTGATACCAAATGAAAGTCCAATAATAATAATCTAGAAGGGGGGTTGAATAGATTATTACAGATTTAAAAATTATCTTAGGCCTTTTTGATTTTTTTTGTATAATTAATTTGCAGTGTTAGAAATTAATATGCAAGACAGTAAAAAATCAATCACATAGTGCACAGAGATTTGTCTGGTTCACAACATACATCCCGAGTATGCTGCTACGTCTAGTCTCAAGCTCCTCTCCAGGACTTGAGATCATATTACTATCAGTAATAAATACTCCTTCAACAGGCGGAGAAGCCTTTACAAAGTTTTATAGTCAAACTTCTAACTGTTCCCAACTAATCTATCTTGGACACCAAGGTCCCCGCTCCCTCCTCAAGCTTAGTTCTACTGTAACGATCCCAAAATTCATACAATTTAATTCTCGGCTTCGGTCGTTAATAATACCTTCAACCTCTAATTTTACATCATTAAACGATGTTAAACTCAATAAAATGCGGAATAATTTAAACTTTTCTATCTCTTTACTTTAATTCCCTGAATCAAAACCTTTCTCATCTACATGTCTTTGAATCATATATAATCCATGATTCACTTTATCAGAGTTAATATATATACTTACATATCAAATCAATATCCTTTACACCGGATGGCTCAAACTTTAACTTTACAACTCAAATAAAATATACATACATAAAACATTGAGTACATCTCATAAACCTTAATCATGGTTTAAAGAAATAACAACTTTAGCTAAAATAATAATAGTCTTCGTGTATTACATTTGATTCATGTCTTTCAAGTAGCACTTAGTGTTACCTTCATGAAGAAGTATACTGCTATTTATAGAGGAACACAAAACCAGACATTGCATTTTCCCATTGAATCAAACCTATGGATTGTAGGATTGTGTGAAGGTTATGGAGGAGTTGGTAACTAGTGGTTGGTTTGCATCATGAACACCACTCCCCCCTCATGATCACTAGCTAGAAACTTGGAAGAAGGTATAATAGGCCATAGCCCTTATGTCGTTCACGTGACTAAAGAAAGTGTGAGTGTGACTCTCAATTTGGGACAATCCCATTTATCTCAGCATGCTTGCATATTCCTACACACTTTCACCCTTATATTGCATTTTAATACACATATCCATCATATGTTATAACCTATTGTCACACTATAACTTAACATTTCAAAGTAGTAGAGTAAGAGCATTCTAAAAGCTTGAGAGTTCAGTTTGATCAAATTCATTGCATATTACGAAGGTATGATTCTATTCTTTGCTTTCCATTTTCGTTTTTGTTAACAGAGTTCATAAATGTTGAAAATTTGAATTTCTTGAATTCATAGTATTGGATGTTAATATGGATGGGTAATGTTCACATTGTTGTTATATGACCTTACAAGCATGTTTAGACTGTTATAAAAGTGTTTAAGAACGATTTCATGAGTAATTTCTGTGTTTGGGCTAAGCGATTCTGCGAGGTTTTCTTGTTCTGGCTCGAACCAGTACCACTTAAATGCGCCATATTATTAACTTAAAGTAGCGGCCAGAATAGCTTGCAAACCTCCTGAAATTTGTTTTGAGTTTTTGTTTTGCAGATTGTTGAAGTATTACTTAGTGTACTAGTATGCAAGCATGTTTTAAGGGTATATATAACTATATGGACCTAATATGAGCATGTTTAGAATAGACTTGCATGATAAATGGAGGCATATGGTTTAAATGGAGATTTAAACCTTAAGTTTTGAAAACCAACTATGTTAAAGATCATGTTCTACAAATTATGAACCTAGTAAGCTATACATGACTGATTTTGCATATAGATGAGCATGTTGTAGTGTATTTAGTCCTTTGAGCATGGTCAAACTTATTACGCCTTGTGTTAGAAATATTTGCAAGAAGAGACCTAGCCTAGTATGTTAACTTGCATGATTTTTACATGATTTATATTCTGACTTTGCGAGCATGTTAACCTAACTTTACTACCTATGCTAAGAGTTTTAAAGTTGTCTTATGTGTGTTAGGTTGCATAGTCTGAGCTTAAAATGGTTTCAAAAGCAAACTTGAACTTATTTTCGAAATCTAGTCGCATCACATGAATATCTAGATGTTAATGAGATAAAATGCCATGTTATGTCTATAATATCTCTAGGTATGATTTATATGTGTGGAACATGATGATTTCAAATAAAACATGAGTTTAAAGCATGATTTCAAGCTTTAAACAATAATAGCTATGAACAAGCAATATAAATGCTACAAGTATATGCATTAACAGAATTCGAAATCTCTATATGGGTATATAGCCAAGTATCGAGCCTTGGTAACCGCTTGATGATGTTTTTCTTGAATGTTATGTAAGACTTAAGTTCAAACTTATAGAAATGAACTCAAGAATGGTAAAGTGGTTTATGAAAGCTTCTAGCATGCATGTATGTTAGACTATAGGTGTAAATGGTATGTTAAAATGGAATGACTAAGGAAACAACTTCGATCTGGTTCAGCCGAGGGACAATGGCCTGTAATTCTTGGCCGTCTGACGATCACATGTCGATTCTATTTTTGGTTTGATGTTTGAAGCATACCTACATGATTACTTTAACTTATCTTATATGACTAATGTGCTAGTTAATGTGTTAAGGAGCATGTTAAGTGATAGGGTCAAGTGTTGATCATAACTTTCGGATGTTAAGTCCAAAGAATATCTTCAAGAAATCAAGACGTCATTGTAATTGTGATGACTTATAAACTGATTTTGTACCATATGTGCTTACTTGTATCATATCAAGAAGCGATTAAAGGCGTGTTAGCTAATTAACATCTTGATCATATAATGCGTTATAAATAGGATTGAAAGTGTTGATTTATTAACGTGGATAAACTACGCTTAAGGCAAGTTCCCTAAACTTACTCTAATTGTTATTGAGAAATTTTCCTTGAACCTTACTTTAATTGAGCAAGTATATGAACCCTATTATTATTATGGTGCAATATCATTGCATTAATTATTCAGCCAACACCGTAAGCTTATCCTTTTGAATACAAGTTAGATTACTTTGTTAAACTCTTGTGAAAGCTATTATTCATGTTGAAATTGGTATTGCCCTTGAATATTGTGAAAGAGTCGATGCCATCTGATTCGGCTAGACTATATGCATGTTTATAAAAAACTGTCCAAACCAATTGATTGGTGCGAAAATCTTGAAAACTGAGTTGGACAACCCTTTTGGTAAGGGGAGTGTATGTTGTTAGAAACCCCAACACATAAATAAATATTATTGTGGTGTTATGCATAACGTAAAGTATTGTAGACTGATCATCTATAGTACTTGATATTTTTGGTTATCAGTTTAATATTGGTAACTCTAGTGGAAGTTCCATAGTCCTTAGTGACTGCTCAGTATAAATTGCTTATCCAGTTGGATATATTGTTAGCCGTTGATTTCATATATATATCTGTTGATTTATATTGAATTGTTATATCCCTTATTCATGATGTTATTCTGACACCTGGAACTATCTTAGAAATAACCCTTCGATATTTCAACCCTTGTGATATTATACCCTACACCCTTGTTGTATATTACTTGCTGGGCAATTTGTGCTCATCCTTGCTTATTTAAAACCTTTCAGTTAAGGAAGAACAAGGAGGTGTCTCTAGAGCAAACAAGGGCAAGGGCAAGGGCAAGGCTACCGACTAGCTTGTCTTTTTTATGTTTAAAGCTATTATGTTATGCTAAAACTGTTTGTGGATTATGTTTAAACTTAAGTAGGATTATGTAATAGGTCTTTATTCGATACTATTATGTAATCTATTAAGTACCGTAGGTTGCGAGACTTGGGGGAATAATTATAATAAATCATTGTATATTATTCTAAAGTAGATTTTCCGTTGTGTATGCGTTATTTTAGTTATTATGGTTTTACCATGAGAACGTGATGAACCGAATTCGAGTGACCAAGTGGAGGTCCGAATTTGGGGGCGTCACTCAACTAACAGTTATAGAATTCATATATCAAATAGGAACTGAAAGACTTGCCTGATTCGTAGTTTATGAACTACGACTTAACTACTTAACGCTTATCTGCACTTCGTGTATTCCTACACAGTTATATAATCATGGATTCATATCCATCAGTAACATATTTCATGCATTCTCAATGTAATACTATTGTTACATTATTCTTTAACTAGGTTCGTAAAACCTACACTTCACTTTCTCATCATACGCTTAGAATAGCTAGGTATGTCTAGGTATACCTTAACCACTCGTATATGACATCAACATTCATATATAGCTACCACACACTTGACTCACTAGGTGTTTGACACATTTAAATCTCATATCATTAAGTTCAACCGTACACACAAACGTCTAACTTAGTTGTAACTCCAAACCACATCACCTATTCTATGTTCTCATAGCACACATCAGATGGTAATACATCACAATTTCAAACAACGTGCCATTGCTTTATCTCATGTAAACATTCCTTTGGACTTAATATTTTGAAAGTCTTAATTTACATTCATCTTTATCACATAACATGCTTCTTAACACATTACATACCATACTGATCATATATAGTAATTATACAAGCATGGTTCAAACATCATATCCAAAATAGAACCTATTCAAAACTGCAGGATGGCGCAGCTGCGCCCTCTCCAGGCTTAGGGACGACGCAACTACACTGTCCCCTGGCCAGGCCAAGACTGAGCTTTGCACTTCCTATTTTCAGTCCATACTTTAGTACACTTAGACACTTACACTTAACATGCATACACGCTAGAGGTCTTTACATACTTGTATGACCATTTCAAGTTCAACCTTATATTTTAGAGACATTAGCTTAGGATTTCTACGAATCAAAGCCAAATAGGGTTATGTAATCACTTGATGTACTAATTAGCCTTATGTTCTCATAAAGAGGTCACATAATCTTTACTACACATGCTCGTACATATTCTCATCTTATACTCATAGTTATTATCGTTTAACACTTTAAAACATGTTTTAACCTCATGCTTGGTTTACTTTCATTATGTTTAACTTATAAGACTTATGTTTAAAGACATAATGAAACATAACATGGCATCTCGAGCCTTTAAAAGCTAGATACTCATATAATGCAACCTAAGTTTGAAAACATGCTCGAGGTTGCCTTTGAAATCATTTTTCATGAATGATGCGATATAGCACATATAAATCATATCTAGGTATATTCTAGACATATCATGACATATAAATCCTTTAGAATATAGATATCCATGTGATGCAACTAGATTCTAAAAATATGTTCAAGCTTACTTTTGAAACCATTGTAGACTTGAACAATGCCATTCAACACATACAACATAACTTCAAAGCTCTAAACATACGTAGTCAAGTTATGTTATCATGCTCGCAAGGTCAGAGTTTAAATCATGTAGAAGTCATGCATGTTAGTTCACTATGCTAAGCTTTTCTTGAAAAAACTTCTCTAACACAAAGCCTAATAAGGTGGTCATGCTCAAGGAACTATGAATCATATATCATGTTCATTTATGTGTGAAATCAGTCATGTATATAGACTACTAAGCTCAAAATTTGCAGAACATGAACTTTAACAAAGTTTGTTTTCAAAGCTAAAAGTCCTTGTTAAAGATCTTCTACCAAATCATGCTAATCTTAGTAAGATATATATCTGTTGATTTATATTGAATTGTTATATCCCTTATTCATGATGTTATTCTGACACTTGGAACTATCTTAGAAATAACCCTTCGATATTTCAACCCTTGTGATATTATACCCTACACCCTTGTTGTATATTACTTGCTGGGCAATTTGTGCTCATCCCTGCTTATTTAAAACCTTTCAGTTAAGGAAGAATAGGGAAGTGTCTCTGGAGCAGATAAGGGCAAGGGCAAGGCTACCGACTAGCTTGTCCTTTTTATGTTTAAAGCTATTATGTTATGCTAAGACTGTTTGTGGATTATGTTTAAACTTAAGTAGGATTATGTAATAGGTCTTTATTCGAATACTATTATGTAATCTATTACGTACCGTAGGTTGCGAGACTTGGGGGAATAATTATAATAAATCATTGTATAAATCTAAAGTAGATTTTCTGTTGTGTATGCGTTATTTTAGTTATTATGGTTTTACCATGAGAACGTGATGAACCGAATTCGAGTGACCAAAGGAGGTCCGAATTTGGGGGCGTCACAAAACCAACCTGTGACGCCCCCAAATCTAGGTCCCTTTGAACCTCGAATTCGGTCCGCCATGATACTACTATCGTCAAACTATAATATCTTTTATTCATAACTTAATGAATATAACCTTACTTATTACAATTTAGAATGTAAATTCTTTCCACTTCCAGGATCTATGTAATGACCCCAAACATTTATAAGTTTCAAATATTGGTCATTTACCATTCCTGTTTTACATCACATTCGATGTTATACAAATATGCGAAATAATTTAAACTTTTTCAATCTCCTTTGAAAAATAAATCTTTTATTGATATCTTAACTCGAATCAATTACAAATCCCTGAATCAAATTATTCTATGATTCACTTTATTCAATTTCCGTATAAATCTTTACATCTCGATTCGAATTTCTCTATGTATCACATAGTACAACTTAACAGGTATTCCACATTATAAACTACTATCAAGTATATCTACTAGAACTTAAACATGGTTCAAGAGCATCTAGTTAAATAATAAATCAATCTCCTTCGATACTATTGGACTTTATCAATCAAGTAGCACATAACCTTTACCGTGTATCCTTAACATGCAAAAGTGGTTATTTGCAAGGGTGAGCTCGACAGCCCAACAATTCTAACAGTTTTCATGCAGCACATAACATATAATAACATACTCAGTTCATACATTCATAATCAATTAACAGGCATATAGATTTTCATCACAAGCATATCATCAAAGATCAACTTTCACATTTCATACATATCTCATATGCATTTCATATATATACATCAATATTTACATAGCATAATATAGCTCAACTAACATTTATCGAATTCATATAACAAATAGGAACTGAAAGACTTGCCTGATTCGTAGTTTATCAACTACGACTTAACTGCTTAAAGCTTATCTGCACTTCGTGTATTCCTACACAGTTATATAATCATGGATTCATATCTATTAGTCACATATTTCATACATTCTTAATGTAATAATAATGTTACATTGTTTCCTAACTAGGTTCGTAAAACCTACATTTCACTTTCTCATCATACTCTTAGAATAGCTAGGTATGTCTAGGTATACCTTAATCACTCATACTTGACATCAACATCCATATATAACTACCACACACTTGACTCGCTATGTGTTCGACACATATTTAAAGTTTATAGATACGTGATCCACATCGTTCTTACATTTTGCAAACTTAAATAAATTAGCAAATTTGGGTTTTATATAACCATTACATGGTCACATGCTTAAAACATCATTTATGTCGAGTATTATAGCTTTAGACATTCATTACACATATGCTTTAAAGTTCAGATGACTACTAAAGCGGTTTATAACAACGCCTGTCATGGCAAGTGACTGCGATCTGATTTGGCCTAGGATAAGTAGCAATGCTTGGCAGAATCCCCCCGCTGCACTGTGATTTGAATATTTAGTTCTCAGTTCACACTTTATTTCTTAACATGCATGAATGTTAACACATAATATTTACACATGTTAATAGGTCATTTGTCAAAGTTTAGAACTTCTTGTGTTTATTCAAAGTTGTTTTCCCACTTTAAGGCTTAACGACTTTCTTTAACAAGATTCGATGTTTACAAGCTTTTAAACTATATATTGGTACTAATAAGCCTCTATTAGCATGCTCGTATGTATATATCTTATCTACATATGACTAGCATAGTTTACGACTTGAAATCTTACTTTCAAAACATGCTTTAATGACTTCTATTGTCAAACTAGATAAGTGTACTTATAGTTCATGTTTAAAGACATAAATAGTACTAGTATGCCATACTAAACTAATCATACAAGGCAACTTCAACTCACACATCATACTTGTTTGTACATGTTTCTCTCTACGTCAAAATATAACCACTTCATGTTTTATTACTTAGTTTACAAAAGATAATGGAGTTTGTCTTTGAAATCATTTTATCATGAATGATGTAGTATAGCACATATAAAACTCTTATCATAAGTAAATAAGTCATGTGAACATCTTTTCAAGTTTAAAAACTATATCTTATAGCATTCATGTCCATTAGCTTATTATACTAAGCTTTTCTTGAAATTTCTCTAATCACAAGGTCTAACAAGTTTAATCATAAACAAAGACACTACAAACACCATATCATGCTCATTTACATTTGAACTCAATCATGTTTATAAACCACATAGCTATACATAAATTAAGACTTTCAAAATGTTAAGTCCAAAGGAATGTTTACATGAGATAAAGCAATGGCACGTTGTTTGAAATTGTGATGTATTACCATCTGATGTGTGCTATGAGAACATAGAATAGGTGATGTGGTATGAAGTTACAACTAAGTTAGACGTTTGTGTGTACAGTTGAACTTAACAATATGAGATTTAAATGTGTCGAACACATAGCGAGTCAAGTGTGTGATAGATGTATATGAATGTAGATGTCATGTATGGGTAACTAAGGTATTCTATACATACCTAGCTATTCTAAGCGTATGATGAGAAAGTGAAGTGTAGGTTTTACAAACCTAGTTAGAAAACAATGTAACATTGTTATTACATTGAGAATGCATGAAATATGTTACTGATGGATATGAATCCATGATTATATAACTATGTAGGAATACACGAAGAGCAGTTAAGCGTTAAGCAATTAAGTCGTAGTTCATAAACTACGAATCAGGCAAGTCTTTCAGTTCCTATTTGTTATATGAATTCGATAACTGTTAGTTGAGCTATATTATGCTATGCAAATGTTGTTATATATGAAATGCGTATGAGATATGTATGAAATGTGAAAGTTGATCTTTGATGATATACTTTTGATACAAACCTCTATGCCTGTTATGTGAGAAGTAACATGCGTAGTAAGTATTAATCGATTATGAATGCATGAACTGAATATGCTGTTATATGCTATGTGCTGCATGAAAACTGTTAGAATTGCTGGGTTGTCGAGCTCACCCTTGCAAATAACCACTTTTGCAGGTTAACGATACACGATAAAGGTTACGTGATATTTGATTGATAAAGTTCAATGGTATCGAAGGAGAGCGGGGGAAGGAACGATAACGATGGAGAGGTTTACTACGTTGTTTTTCGAAAACTATTTTTCGAAGAGTATGAAGAGTAGGATGGAAGTAAAATTTCTAGAATTAAAACAAGGTGATATGACGGTGGCGCAGTACGCAGCTAAGTTCAATGAACTAGCGCGGTTTGCAGAACACCAAGTTGTGGATGAGGAGAGGAAGGCGAGACATTTTGAACAAGGGTTAAAACCGTGGTTGTACAATAAGGTATCGGTCTTCCAAATTGATTCCTTTATGACATTGTTGGAGAAGGTAATCATTGCAGAAGGTGGTAGTGAGGCCTTAAGTCTGTATCATAAGGAGAAGAAGAATAAGAACGCTGGTAGTGAGCATCGTGGAGGAAGCAGCAGTGGAGGGAGTAACTCCGGAAAGAGGAAATGGGAAAACAACAACAACAGAAGTAACAATCCAGGTGGGAATCACCAAGGAAACTTCAAGAAGAGGACCGAAGCTTGTAACAAATGTGGAAGAAGTCATCGGGGAGAATTCTGGAAGAGGAAGAACACCTGCTATAATTGCGGCCAAGAGGGGCACATATCGCCAAACTGCCCGAAGTCGAAGAAAATTAGAGGATGTTTTGCTTGTGGATCAACAGAGCACCAGATAAAGGAATGCCCGAAGAAAGGAAGCGGTGGAGCTGGCGGAAGCCAAGGAGGAGGAAGTAAGTTGATGATTGGTGGACCTGTGCAACCCAACCGATCGACCGCTCGAACCTTTAACATGACCATCCAAGACACCGTAGCTGTAAAGGACGTGGTGTTGGGTATAATCCCAATCAATAATATAAATGCTTATGTATTATTTGATTCGGGTGCCACCTGTTCGTTTGTATCTGAAGAATTTGCTAGTAGACTTAGTACACCAAAAGCGTTTAGAAGATCCTTTGAACAAAGAAGTTGCGAATAAGGAAATAATCCCTGTAGAATACGTTTATCAAAATTGTCGCGCAAACATTAGAGGACATGATCTGAGCGTAGACTTGATTCCTATTAGACTAGGAGAATTTGACGTGATATTGAGGATGGATTGGTTATATAACCATGCAACAATAATTGACTGTCTGAACAAATGTGTGAACCTTCAGACTCCGGGTAAGTCTAAGGTAGTGTTTTATGGTAGCTCATCGCTTAAGCAATCGTGTTACGTTACGATGATGCAAGCCAAGAAATTGTTAAAGAAAGGATGTGTAGGTTATTTAGTTTACGTTGTGGATACTCAGAAAAAGGGAGTAGAGCTTAATGATTTACCTGTAGTGAGTGAATTTCAGGATGTGTTTCCGGACGATCTGCCTGGCCTCTCGCCAGACAGAGAAATCAAATTTGTAATTGATTTAGCACCAGGAACGACACCGATTTTGAAAGCTCCATGCCGGATGACACCAGTAGAAATGAAGGAATTGATGATACAACTTCAAGAGTTATTGGATAAAGTTTATATTCGACCGAGTGTGTCTCCTTGGGGAGCACCAGTGTTATTCGTGAAGAAAAAGGACGGATCGATGAGGCTCTGTATCGATTATCGTGAATTGAACAGAGTAACGATCAAGAATAGATATCCGCTACCGAGGATAGACGACTTATTTGATCAACTGAAAGGAGCGAAATGTTTCTCGAAGATCGACCTGCGGACGGGGTATCACCAACTGAAAGTGCGGGATGAGGACATACCAAAGACTGCGTTTAGAACCCGTTATGGACATTATGAGTTTTTGGTAATGTCATTTGGTTTAACTAATGCTCGTAAGAAAGATTCATGGACTTGATGAATCGAGTTTTCAAGCCATACTTGGATAAATTCATGGTAGTTTTTATTGACGATATTTTGATCTACTCGAAGACGGAGGAAGAACACGCCGAACACCTGAAAATTGTTTTGGAAGCACTACGGAAGGAAAAGGTGTATGTGAAATTTTCTAAGTGCGAATTTTGGATGAAGAAGGTTAAATTCTTAGGCCACGTGGTGGATGAGAATGGAATCTCAGTAGACCCCGAAAAGGTCGAAGCAGTGAGTAATTGGGAACAACCAAGAACTCCGATGGAGGTGAGAAGTTTCTTAGGGTTAGCTAGGTACTATCGAAGATTCATCCAAGATTTTTCTAAGATAGCAACCCCGTTGACTAATTTGACGAGGAAGACGGTGAAATTTGTATGGACCAACAAATGTGAAGAGAGTTTTTAAGAGTTAAAGAAGAGATTGAGCGAGGCGCCTGTATTATCATTACTAGATGATACGAGAGGATTTGTGGTGTACAGTGATGCGTCGCATAGAGGACTTGGTTGTGTGCTTATGCAACACGACAAGGTTATTGTGTATGCATCACGACAATTAATGGATTACAAAAAATGATACCCTACTCATGACCTAGAGTTAACAGCCATAGTTTTTGCGTTAAAGATATGGAGACATTATTTGTACGGAGAAAAATGTGAGATATACACGGACCACAAAAGTCTGAAATATATCTTCACACAGAAGGAGTTGAACATGCGTCAGAGGAGGTGGTTAGAATTAATCAAAGATTATGACTATGAAATTCTTTATCACCGGGAAGGAAAAGCGTGAGTTCTTACGCCTTCTATGAGAAAGGAAGGGAGAAATTGTAATACCCGATAAAATAATAATAATAAATAAATAAAATAAATAAATAATATTTAAATCCATATTTAATTGGGCTTTTCTTATGTCTGGGTCAATTTGTATTTAATTTGTGTGGATTAATATAATAAGTATGTGATCACATTAATTTGGGCTTTTATACTTATTGGGTCTAATTTACATTTGGGTAATATTAAAATCCTATTAAAATTAGGAGACACAATAAGATTAATAAATAATTAAACCTAATTAACCTAATTAGACTCTCATACGCTTTATACGTGACTGAGGGAAATAGAAATAAGAAGCAGGAGTCGGCTGTAGATGTTTTTTCTTTCAAAATTATTGGTACCAGACGAAAGTAGAAGAAAAGGAAATTGATCTAGGTAAAAGTCTTATTTGTTCATTAACATTATATGAATGTATTAAATAGCTAGAATAATCAATTTCTTTATTACTGTGATTCATAGAAAGTCATGCAGGATCACACATATATATATGGTTTTTATAATCGGTCTTATCGGTATACATGGAATCTGGTGTAAAACAAGTTGAATATATATGTATATATTTTGTATAATTTGGGTATCATTTGTTTATTTTGTAATCAACAAGTGAGGAATTCTTGAACGGTTTTTTTATTAAATAATAGAGTTATTCACGTGAGTAATGGTTAATGTCTTAAATTGGTTAGACTTTTATTTTGTCTAAAAAATAAAATAAAAATGAATCATGATTAAGTCTTACGTATCAAACCTTTGAGCCACTGATTTAGGATATACATATTTATATAAAGGTATTACTTGAATGAAGGAAGTTTATTATATATATATATATAATATTTAGGTTATTGATTTATTAAAGTATATAAAAAAAATTAATTAGAAGATAAATTATAATTTAATTAAGGTTGTGTTGTGAAATTGGTATAATTGAAGAATTATTTTCATATTAAAATAAATTATAATTAGTAAGTAACTTATAATTGTATTATTATTACCTTTTTATTAGATCGGACGGAAGGAATTTAAAGAGTTATACTTAGTATATAAATTTTGGAGTATTAATAATTGATTTAAGGCTATAATTAAATGTACCTTGAATGAATTGCGAATTATTTTGGAGTTTATGAGTTGGATTATATTTAATTTGAGGTGAATATGTTTAGGTTGTGAATAACGTTTCGTATTTGATATTGTTGGCAATTGAGGGTAAAATTTTGTGGAGTGTGCTATAAATGATTTGGAAGTATCAGGTACGGATTCCGTACCCTTTTAGCGATACTTTTGTTAAATTTAAATTGTTCGTCTTGTTCCTTGTTTCGAATTTCTGTTATTATTTCACATAATTGTTTCTTGTGAAATTGATATATTTGTTTCATTTTGGAGTCGACACATTGGACTCGTACTTGTACTCTTTGAATCAGGTTATGATCATGTATAGTATTTATTTTGATAATTGTAGAGCGATACATGTTTCTACCTTCTTTTTGAAATCTTGTGACTAGAATTTGATTTGGTTCAACATGTACATATAGAACCATTTTTGTTTGTATTATGTCGCATGTGTTGTGACATGGTATTTTTGTTAGAATATACCGTAGGGTATACCCGAGCTATAACCACCTGTGGGGCTACCACATGCATGTCGTCTTGGCACGAGAGGCATGACACTTCCCGTGGCGGTGTGATTAGTCCACGGCGTCTCCGTTTTGGGCTCCGGAGGAAGTGGGCCATTTGGTGTTTTGTTGTGGGAGGCGTATAGGTTAACCCTAGTTTTCTATTCTGCGGATTGGTGATGTTGTGCCAAACACACCTATCCGATTTGCATACATTTGGATTCGCGGTCCAATGTGTGATTTGCCTGTGTGGCATTATTTTGGGTGCCTGGTGGCATTATATATTTTGACTTGCCTGTGTGGCATTGTTTTGATGTGCATGTGTGGCATTATTTTGGTTGCCTATGTGGCATCATTTGATTTGCCTGTGTGGCATTATTTTGACTTGCCTGTGTGGCATTGTTTTGATGTGCCTGTGTGGCATTATTTTGGTTGCCTATGTGGCATTATTTTGACTTGCCTGTGTGGCAAGGTATATTTCTGAGCTCATTCGGTATGAAATAACTTGACCATTTTTTTTGACCTATTATTTTATTGGATTAGTTTTGTTGGTTTTACATTGATTCAAGTCATTGAGTTAGTTACTTCAGTTCGTTATTTCTTTATTCTTTTATTGGTTTTGTCAATTCGTTGATTCAAATATATTCCATTCAGATCTTTGGATATTATATTTTCGTTTGTATTTGCACTTGAGGCTTTGTTCAGTATTTTGTCTCTGTTGTTTTCGTATATCAGTTGTATATCTTTTGAATATCTATATCCGTACTGGGCAATTGGCTCATCTTTGTGTTTTTCTTCCGCGAGTTTGCGAGGATTGATTCGAGGCTAGTGTGATGAGAGTTTTGTCTTTGACCAATTAGGTTGAGTCAATTTTAAGCTTTGATTATTTTGATTTCGGTTTGGAGAATTGTAATTATTACTTTATTGATGGATCACCACTATTAATATTTTGAGGTTGTTTAGTGCTTTCTGTTTATTTATTTTGAGGTTTGTTGTGCTTTGACGTGACCTCCCTTTCCTTTTCGGGAAGGGGTTATTCTGAAGATGGTATCGAGCTTAGGTTCTTTCTTGTAGAAAACCTATTTAGGTTTGACACCGTGAGTTGTGGGTAAAATCTTTGGGTAGACATAGAAATTTGATTCGATTTTGTTCTCTGTTTGGTTGGTCTTGATTTTGACAAAGTGTTTTTAGCTCTTTGAGTTGTAGTTGATTTGAGAAAGCGAGATAATTTGTTAAGATTATTATTGTTGTTATCGTTGGAGCAATAATATTAGTTAAGGATTGTGATTGAATCATTAAGGAGAATAATGTTATATTATGTTCGATTAAGAAATGATTATACGATTATGATATGAGTATTTGTATCATCGAGTTTTGATATTGGAGAATTATTTGTTAGAGTTATTTCAGGTAATTACAAATTATTATGATTTTGGAATTGAGGATTTTATTTGGGTTAGACTCTAATTTTTGTTAAGTTGTGAATAATTTGAGGTATGTGAATTGGTAGGATAATATGATAAAGTGAAAACTATTAAGTACAAAGGATCTCTTGTAATTTTGAGTTGTTGTAAAGATTCGAGGTAATTAGATTAATTTTTTGGAGTAAATAAATTTTGCGATTATTTCCTAGTAGAATATTGGAGTTATCTTATATGAAATTTTGAGTGATAGTATGAGGAGATTTTGGAATTTTTTGGGTTAAAGTTTGCACTAAGAGAATGATTGATTTATTAAATGATTAGATATTAAGTGATGAATCTTTAAGAGATTTTGGAAGCTATCATTTGCTTATTCAGATAGTAGGATATATGATTTGGAGTTTGGTATGGTGATGGAGAGATCTTAGTGTAGTATATTTTTGGTGTAATAATATTTGAGAACTAATTTGATTGGAGGTTATGATATTTTGAAATTCTTGAGGACTTAGTGAAAGTTGGTGATATAATTTAAGTTGTTTTGTTTATCTGATGTCTTTAGAGTTTTGTATGAATTTATGTAAAATAAAACAAAAATAATTTGTTAGATCCTTGTCATGTGTGGAACATAAACATTTTACAAATTAAAAATAATTTTAAATATTTTGGGTATTCGAATCGTATTTAGATGAAGAGAAATGTTTGTGATTTGAATTATGTTCAAGAAAGTAAATACGCTTGCAAGAATGAAACTCAAAGATATTAACAGGGGGCCCGCACTGTGATGGATCATGTGAGTTAACGCGAAGAACCTTACCAAGACTTGACACAGTGGTGACGAATCTTTTACAAGTACATTGATAATTACGTGAATGAGATGACTTATCCACGTTGATCGTTCTACAAATGGCGACTTCACGTCGTAACTAAATTTATTTATTTTTTTTACGTAGCTTATTTGAATTTCGAGAGCGGAATTATTTTAAAGGGTGAAAATGTAATAACCTATTTTTTATATAATTAAATATTAATTGATTTTATCTTATACAATTGTGTTTAAATGGGAAAAGATAAATGATTTTGTTTCCCTCTTTTTCTTCGTTGTTTTGTTTGGAAAATTAAATTCTTTTAGTAGATAATTAAATAAGCGATTAAATTAAAATTGAGGAAGATAATTCATTTTGTTAAAGTCTTGTGGTAAAATTATTGGAGGGGAAGCTACTTGGGAGATAGAGGAATCTATTCGAGCGGAGTATCCACATCTTTTGATAATTAGGTACGTTCATTCTTTTGATTCCGGGGACGGAATCCTTTTTAAGGGGTAGGTGATGTAATACCTGGTAAAAAAAATAATAATAAATAAATAAATAAATAAATAAATAATATTTAAATCCATATTTAATTGGGCTTTTCTTATGTCTGGGTCAATTTGTATTTAATTTGTCTGGATTAATATAATCAGTATGTGATCACATTAATTTGGGCTTTTATACTAATTGGGTCTAATTTACATTTGGGTAATATTAAAATCCTATTAAAATTAGGAGACACAATAAGATTAATAAATAATTAAACCTAATTAGACTCTCATACGCTTTATACGTGAGTGAGGGAAAGAGAAATAAGAAAGCGAGAAGGAATTTGTAGATGTTTTTTTCTTTCAAAATTATTGGTACCAGACGAAAGTAGAAGAAAAGGAAATTGATCAAGGTAAAAGTCTTATTTGTTCATTAATATTATATGTATGTATTAAATAGCTAGAATAATCAATTTCTTTATTACTGTGATTCATAGAAAGTCATGCAGGATCACACATATATATATATGGTTTTTATAATCGGTCTTATCGGTATACATGGAATCTGGTGTAAAACAAGTTGAATATATATGTATATATTTTGTATAATTTGGGTATCATTTGTTTATTTTGTAATCAACAAGTGAGGAATTCTTGAACAGTTTTTTTTTTATTAAATAATAGAGTTATTCACGTGAGTAATGGTTAATGCCTTAAATTGGTTAAACTTTTATTTTGTCTCAAAAAAAAAAACGAATCATGATTAAATCTTTACGTATCAAAGACTTGAGCCCCGATTTAGGATATACATATTTATATAAAGGTATTACTTGAATGAAGGAAGTTTATTATATATATATATATAATATTTAGGTTATTGATTTATTAAAGTATATAAAAAAATTAATTAGAAGATAAATTATAATTTAATTAAGGTTGTGTTGTGAAATTGGTATAATTGAAGAATTATTTTCATATTAAAATAAATTATAATTAGTAAGTAACTTATAATTGTATTATTATTACCTTTTTATTAGATCGGACGGAAGGAATTTAAAGAGTTATACTTAGTACATAAATTTTGGAGTATTAATAATTGATTTAAGGCTATGATTAAATGTACCTTGAATGAATTGCGAATTATTTTGGAGTTTATGAGTTGGATTATATTTAATTTGAGGTGAATATGTTTAGGTTGCGAATAACGTTTCGTATTTGATATCGTTGGCAATTGAGGGTAAAATTTTATGGAGTGTGCTATAAATGGTTTGGAAGTATCAGGTACGGATTCCGTACTCTTTCAGCGATACTTTTGTTAAATTTAAATTGTTCGTCTTGTTCCTCGTTTCGAATTTCTGTTATTATTTCACATAATTGTTTCTTGTGAAATTGATATATTTGTTTCATTTTGGAGTCGACACATTGGACTCGTACTTGTACTCTTTGAATCAGGTTATGATCATGTATAGTATTTATTTTGATAATTGTAGAGCGATACATGTTTCTACCTTCTTTTTGAAATCTTGTGACTAGAATTTGATTTGGTTCAACATGTACATATAGAACCCTTTTTGTTGGTATTATGTCGCATGTGTTGTGACATGGTATTTTTGTTAGAATATACCGTAGGGTATACCCGAGCTATAACTACCTGTGGAGGTACCACATGCATGTCGTCTTGGCACGAGAGGCATGACACTTCCCATGGCGGTGTGATTAGTCCACGGCGTCTCCGTTTTGGGCTCCGGAGGAAGTGGGCCATTTGGTGTTTTGTTGTGGGAGGCGTATAGGTTAACCCTAGTTTTCTGTTCTGCGGATTGGTGATGTTGTGCCAAACACACCTATCCGATTTGCATACTTTTGGATTCGCGGTCCAATGTGTGATTTGCTTGTGTGGCATTATTTTGGGTGCCTGTGTGGCATTATATATTTTGACTTGCCTGTGTGGCATTGTTTTGATGTGCCTGTGTGGCATTATTTTGGTTGCCTATGTGGCATCATTTGATTTGCCTGTGTGGCATTATTTTGACTTGCTTGTGTGGCATTGTTTTGATGTGCCTGTGTGTCATTATTTTGGTTGCCTATGTGGCATCATTTGATTTTCTGTGTGGCATTATTTTGACTTGCCTGTGTGGCAAGGTATATTTCTGAGCTCATTCGGTATGAAATAACTTCAGCCATTTGTTTCAGCCTATTATTTTATTGGATTAGTTTTGTTGGTTTCTGTTCAGTTCAAGTCATTGAGTTAGTTACTTCAGTTCGTTATTTCTTTATTCTTTTATTGGTTTCGTCAATTCGTTGATTCAGATATATTCCATTCAGATTTTTGGATATTATATTTTCGTTTGTATTTACACTTGAGGCTTTGTTCAGTATTTTGTCTCTGTTGTTTTCGTATATCAGTTGTATATCTTTTGAATATCTATATCCGTACTGGGCAATTGGCTCATGCTGTGTTTTTCTTCCGGCAGGTTTGCAGGATTGATTCAGGGCTAGTGTGATGAGAGTTTTGTCTTTGACCAATTAGGTTGAGTCGAATTTTAAGCTTTGATTATTTTGACTCAGTTTGGAGAATTGTAATTATTACTTTATTGATGGATCACCACTATTAATATTTTGAGGTTGTTAGTGCTCTGTTTATTTATTTTGAGGTTTGTTGTGCTTTGCACGTGACCTCCCTTTCCTTTTCGGGAAGGGGGTGTTACAGAAATTATTTCGACTGACAACTGAGGAGGAGTTAGTAATAGATATAGAGAAATTGGAAAAAGAAGTGAGGGGACCCGAGAGGTCTGCAGAAAAGTTATTTGTAATAGAAGCTTGTCCGAAACTGTTGGATAGAGTAAAAGAAGCCCAGGAGAAAGATGGAGAGTGAGAAAATCAGAAGAAGGATCGTGGAAAAAGAGGAAGAAAAATTTTGAATAGATAAAGATGGTATCTTAAGATTCAAAGGGAGAGTATGGGTATCGAAAGTGGCCGAGATAAGAGAGGAGATTTTACACGAGGCTCATAATACGACGTATTCCATTCATCCGGGAGGCACGAAGATGTACCGGGACTTGAAGCAACATTTTTGGTGGCCAAATCTGAAACGGGAAATTGTGGAGTACGTTAGCAGATGTCTTACGTGTCAAGCGATGTAAGCGAGCATCAATGACCAAAAGTGGTTTACTACAACCGTTGGAAATACCAAAGTGGAAATGGGAGCATATTACGATGGATTTCGTGGTAGGACTTCCAGTCACACAAAAAGGTTTGGATGCCATTTGGTTCATCATGGATCGACTTACGAAGGCTGCACATTTTCTACCTATCAAGATCTGTTATAGTTTAAATCAATTAGCGAGTCTATACGTAAAGGAAATTGTTTCACGACATGGAGTGTCGGTGTCGATTGTTTCTGGCCGAGACCCGCGTTTCACGTCAAAATTCTAGAAAAGCTTGCAAGAGAGGATGGGAACACAGTTGGGATTGAGTACTGCTTATCATCCTTATACGGACGGACAAAGTGAACGAACAATACAAACGCTAGAAGACATGCTTAGGACCTGCGTGATGGACTTTAAGGGAAATTGGGACGACCACTTACCCTTAGTCAAATTTGCGTATAATAATAGTTACCATGCGAGTATCGGCATGCCACCGTATGAAGCTTTTTATGGAAGGAAGTGCAGAACGCCTTTATGTTAGGACGAAGTCGGAGAATGACGAATACTTTTACCAGAGTTAGTACAACAAACTGCGGATGTGGTGAAAGTGATAAGGGCCAGACTTATAGCAGCTCAAGATCGCCAGAAGAAGTACGCAGACTTGCATCGGCAAGACCGAGACTTTGAAGTCGGCAGTTTTGTATTCTTGAAGGTATCTCCATGGAAGGGCAAAATCTATTTCGGCAAGAAAGGAAAACTAAGTTCAAGATTCATAGGACCGTTCGAGATACTACAACGAGTAGGCGAAGTAGCGTACAAAGTTGCACTACCACCTGAGTTGGAGCACATCCATAACGTGTTTCACATATCCGTGTTGCGTCCGTACAAGCCTGACTACAAGCACGTGATTTTTATGAACCCATTCAAGTGGAGAAGAATTTAGCGTCTGAAGAAATTCTGTCCAAATTCTAGATAGGAAAGAGCAAACCTTAAGGAATAAAGTTATTTCTTCTGTAAAAGTACTTTGGCGTAACCACGATGTCGAGGAGGCAATGTGGGAGTTAGAAGATAGAATGATGATGGATTATCCCCATCTGTTTGTGTAACTTTGTAGTAATTCCGGGACGGAATTTTTATAAGGGGGGGGGGGGGGGGGAGGATGTAATGCGAGAATTTCAGATATTATTAAATAAATATATTAATGAAAATAAATATTTATTTGAATATGAACAATTTCGTGTTATGAAATGAGATAACTCAATTATATTAAATAAATGAATAATTGAGAATACGTGGAGTTTGTGGTAAACTCGTTGAAAGCCTTGTGTGGCATGGTGATGGAAATTCAAATAGTAATGATAAGCGGCGAAGAAATTATAAGATGAGCAATTTAGTAATATTAATTGTTAAGTGTTGTTGTAGTATATTTATGGATTTTTAATTGATATTAATAAGGTCGGTTAATATATGATTATTAATTGTTATTTAATTGATAATGGTTGTGGTGGAATATTGATTTCTTGGCAATTATTAATAATAGGTGATTATTATATGGATAAGTAATGATTATGGAAAACCCATAAATGGGTGGATTAATTAATATTGATGTTAATTAATTAAGGAAGTGCATGGTTAATTTATTTAACATAAGTGAGTAAGTTAGTAATATAATAATATTATATTGATAGTTATGTGCATGTGAACAATAATACAACTATATCATATAGTGTAGTGTGACACTTTGTGACTATATATTAAGTCTTATATAACTATATTGCTTGGACATTGTAATTAAACAAATTGGAACTATATGTTATAAATATATTATCTATTTGGCAATATGTATATGGGTATGTATGGAAATTATATACCATGAACTATTAAAGTATACCAGTGTGATAAAATGTACATGGATTATATGTATATTACATAGCACCTACTACTTTGAAATGTTAAGGTATAGCGTGACAATAGGTTATAACATATGATGGATATGTGTATTAAAATGCAACATAAGGGTGAAAGTTTGTAGGAATATGCAAGCATGCTGAGATAAATGGGATTGTCCCAAATTGAGAGTCACACTCACTCTTTCTTCAGTCACGTGAACCACATAAGGGCTATGGCCTATTATACCTTCTTCCAAGTTTCTAGCTAGTGATCATGAGGGGGGGGAGTGGTGTTCATGATGCAAACCAACCACTAGTTACCAACTCCTCCATAACCTTCATACAATCCTACAATCCATAGGTTTAATTCAATGGGAAAATGCAATGTATGGTTTTGTGTTCCTCTATAAATAGCAGTATACTTCTTTATTTCTTGTTGTTGAGAATTGTCTGATAAATTGCTAAGTAGTAGAGTAAGAGCATTCTAAAAGCTTGAGAGTTCAGTTAGATCAAGTTCATTGCATATTAGGAAGGTATGATTCTATTCTTTGGTTTCCATTTTCATTTTTGTTAACAGAGTTCATAAATGTTGAAATTTTGAATTTCTTGAATTCATAGTATTGGATGTTAGTATGGATGGGTAATGTTCACATTGTTGTTATATGACCTTACAAGCATGTTTAGACTGTTATAAGAGTGTTTAAGAACGATTTCGTGAGTAATTTCTATGTTTGGGCTAAGCAGATTCGAGGTTTCTTGTTCTGGCTCAAACCAGTGCAGTCTTACAATTGCCCATATTAATAACTAAAGTGAAGCCAATTGCAAACCTCTACGAAATTTGTTTTGAGTTTCTGTTTTGCAGATTATTGAAGTATTATGTAGTGTACTAGCATGAAAGCATGTTTTAAGGGTATATATAACTATATGGACCTAATATGAGCATGTTTAGAATAGACTTGCATGATAAATGGAGGCATATGGTTTAAATGGAGATTTGAACCTTAAGTTTTGAAAACCAACTATGTTAAAGATCATGTTCTAGAAATTATGAACCTAGTAAGCTATACATGACTAATTTTGCATATAGATGAGCATGTTGTAGTGTATTTAGTCCTTTGAGCATGGTCAAACTTATTACGCCTTGTGTTAGAAATATTTTCAAGAAGAGACTTAGCCTAGTATGTTAACTTGCATGATTTTTACATGATTTATATTCTAACTTTGCGAGCATGTTAACCTAACCTGACTACCTATGCTTAGAGTTTTAAAGTTGTCTTATGTGTGTTAGGTTGCATAGTCCGAGCTTAAAATGGTTTCAAAAGCAAACTTGAACATATTTTCGAAATCTAGTCGCATCACAAGAATATCTAGATGTTAATGAGATAAATGCCATGTTATGTCTATAATATCTCTAGGTATGATTTATATGTGTGGAACATGATGATTTCAAATAAAACATGAGTTTAAAGCATGATTTCAAGCTTTAAACAATTATAGCTATGAACAGGCAATATAAATGCTACAAGTATATGCCTTAACAGAATTTGAAATATCTATATGAGTATATAGCCAAGTATCGAGTCTTGGTAACTGCTTGATGATGTTTTTCTTGAATGTTATGTAAGACTTAAGTTCAAACTTATACAAATGAACTCAAGAATGGTAAAGTGGTTTATGAAAGCTTCTAGCATGTATGTTTATTAGACTATAGGTGTAAATGGTATGTTAAAATGGGATGAAGAAACGCAAGGCAACATTTCGATCTGGTCTAGCTAGAGAGGGCAGTAGAATGCTACTGTAGTCCTAAACCCTGAGACATGGCGCAGCCTACGCCGTCGCGCAAAGCGATCACATGTCGATTCTGTTTTTGGTTTGATGTTTGAAGCATACCTACATGATTACTTTAACTTATCTTATATGACTAATGTGCGAGTTAATGTGTTAAGGAGCATGCTAAGTGATAGGGTCAAGTGTTGATCATAACTTTCAGATGTTAAGTCCAAAGAATATCTTCAAGAAATCAAGATGTTATTGTAATTGTGATGACTTATAAACTGATTTTGTACCATATGTGCTTACTTGTATCATGTCAAGCTTGATTAAAGACTGTGTTAGCTAATTAACATCTTGATCATATAATGCGTTATAAATAGGATTCGAAAGTGTTGATTTATTAACGTGGATAAACTACGCTTAAGGCAAGTTCCCTAAACTTACGCTAATTATTATTGAGCAAGTTTCCTTGAACCTTACTTTTATTGAGCAAGTATCTGAACCCTATTATTATTATGGTGCAATATCATTGCATTAATTATTCGGCCAATACCGTAATCTTATCCTTTTGAATACAAGTTAGATTACTTTGTTAAACCCTTGTGAAAGCTATTATTCATGTTGAAATTGGTATTGCCCTTGAATATTGTGAAAGAGTCGATGCCATCTGATTCGGCTATACTATATGCATGTTTATAAAAAACTGCCCAAACCAATTGATTGGTGCGAAAATCTTGAAAACTGAGTTGGACAACCCTTTTGGTAAGGAGAGTGTATGTTGTTGGAAACCCCAACACATGAATAAATATTATTGTGGTGTTATGCATAACGTAAAGTATTGTAGACTGATCATCTATAGTACTTGATATTTTTGGTTATCAGTTTAATATTGGTAACTCTAGTGGAAGTTCCATAGTCCTTAGTATTTTCGGTATAAATTGCTTATCCAGTTGGATACATTGTTAGCCGTTGAGTTCATATATATATATATATATATTGATTTATATTGAATTGTTATATCCCTTATTCATGATGTTATTCTGACACTTGGAACTATCTTAGAAATAACCCTTCGATATTTCAACCCTTGTGATATTATACCCTACACCCTTGTTGTATATTACTTGTTGGGCAATTTGTGCTCATCCTTGCTTATTTAAAACCTTTCGATTAAGGAAGAATAGGAGGTGTCTCTGGAGCGAGACAAAGGGCAAGGCTACAAACTAAACATTCTTTTTATGTTTAAAGTTATTATGTTATGCTAAGGCTGTTTTGTGGATTATGTTTAAACTTAAGTAGGATTATGTAATAGGTCTTTATTAAGAATACTATTATGTAATCTATTACGTCAAATGAGTTCATGAGACTTGGGGAATAATTATAATAAATCATTGTATATTATTCTAAAGTAGATTTTCCGTTGTGTATGTGTTATTTTAGTTATTATGGTTTACCATGAGAAACGTGATGAACCGAATTCGAGTGACCAATGGAGGTCCGAATTTGGGGGCATCACAGAACCAACCTGTGACGCCCCCAAATCCAGGTCCCTTTGAACCTCGAATTCGGTCCGCCATGATACTACTATCGTCAAACTCTAATATCTTTTATTCATAACTTAATGAATATAACCTTTCTTATTACAATTTAGAATGTAAATTCTTTCCACTTCCAGGATCTATGTAATGACCCCAAACATTTATAAGTTTCAAATATTGGTCATTTACCATTCCTGTTTTAAATCACATTCGATGTTATACAAATATGCGAAATAATTTAAACTTTTAATCTCCTTTGAAAAATAAATCTTTTATTAATATCTTAACTCGAATCAATTACAAATCCCTGAATCAAATTATTCTATGATTCACTTTATTCAATTTTCGTATAAATCTTTACATCTCGATTCGAATTTCTCTATGTATCACATAGTACAACTTAACAGGTATTCCACATTATAAAATACTATCAAGTATATCTACTAGAACCTAAAAATGGTTCAAGAGCATCTAGTTAAATAATAAATAAATCTCCTTCGATACTATTGGACTTTATCAATCAAGTAGCACATAACCTTTACCGTGTATCCTTAACCTGCAAAAGTGGTTATTTGCAAGGGTGAGCTCGACAGCCCAGCAATTCTAACAGTTTTCATGAAGCACATAGCATATAATAACATACTCAGTTCATATATTCATAATCAATTAACAGGCATATAGATTTTCATCACAAGCATATCATCAAAGATCAACTTTCACATTTCATACATATCTCATATGCATTTCATATATATACATCAATATTTACATAGCATAATATAGCTAAACTAACATTTATCGAATTCATATAACAAATAGGAACTGAAAGACTTGCTTGATTCGTAGTTTATCGACTACGACTTAACTGCTTAAAGCTTATCTGCACTTCGTGTATTCCTACACAGTTATATAATCATGGATTCATATCTATTAGTCACATATTTCATACATTCTTAATGTAATAATAATGTTACATTGTTTCCTAACTAGGTTCGTAAAACCTACATTTCACTTTCTCATTATACTCTTAGAATAGCTAGGTATGTCTAGGTATACCTTAATCACTCATACTTGACATCAACATCCATATATAGCTTACCACACACTTGACTCGCTATGTGTTCGACACATATTTAAAGTTTATAGATACGCGATCCACATCGTTCTTACATTTTGCAAACTTAAATAAATTAGCAAATTTGGGTTTTATATAACCATTACATGCTCACATGCTTAAAACATCATTTATATCAAGTATTATAGCTTTTGACATTCATTACACATATGCTTTAAAGTTCAGATGACTACTAAAGCAGTTTGGCAACATCGCCTGCTTGAATTATGCTATGATTTATTTAGGATAAGTGTAATTCTTTTGTCCCTCGGCAGACCATTTGAATATTTAGTTCTCAGTTCACACTTTATTTCTTAACATGCATGAATGTTAACACATAATATTTACACACGTTAAGAGGTCATTTGTCAAAGTTTAGAACCTCTTGTGTTTATTCAAAGTTGTTTTCCCACTTTAAGGCTTAACGACTTTCTTTAACAAGATTCGATGTTTACAAGCTTTTAAACCATATATTGGTACTAATAAGCCTCTATTAGCATGCTCGTATGTATATATCTTATCTACATATGACTAACATAGTTTACAACTTGAAATCTTACTTTCAAAACATGCTTTAATGACTTCTATTGTCAAACTAGATAAGTGTACTTATAGTTCATGTTTAAAGACATAAATAGTACTAGCATGTCATACTAAACTAATCATGCAAGGCTACTTCAACTCACACATCATACTTGTTTGTACATGTTTCTCTCTACGTCAAAATATAACCACTTCATGTTTTATTACTTAGTTTACAAAAGATAATGGAGTTTGCCTTTGAAATCATTTTATCATGAATGATGTAGTATAGCACATATAAAACTCTTATCATAAGTAACTAAGTCATGTGAACATCTTTTCAAGTTCAAAAACTATATCTTATAGCATTCATGTCCATTAGCTTATTATACTAAGCTTTTCTTGAAATTTCTCTAATCACAAGGTCTAACAAATTTAATCATAAACAAAGACACTACAAACACCATATCATGCTCATTTACATTTGAACTCAATCATGTTTATAAACCACATAGCTATACATAAATTAAGACTTTCAAAATGTTAAGTCCAAAGGAATGTTTACATGAGATAAAGCAATGGCACATTGTTTGAAATTATGATGTATTACCATCTGATGTGTGCTATGAGAACATAGAATAGGTGATGTGGTATGAAGTTACAACTAAGTTAGACGTTTGTGTGTACGGTTGAACTTAACAATATGAGATTTAAATGTGTCAAACACATAGCGAGTCAAGTCTGTGAAAGATGTATATGAATGTAGATGTCATGTACGGGTAACTAAGGTATACTATACATACCTAGCTATTCTAAGCGTATGATGAGAAAGTGAAGTGTAGGTTTTACAAACCTAGTTAGGAAACAATGTAACATTGTTATTACATTGAGAATGCATGAAATATGTTACTGATGGATATTAATCCTATGTAGGAATACACGAAGTGCAGTTAAGCGTTAAGCAGTTAAGTCGTAGTTCATAAACTACGAATCAGGCAAGTCTTTCAGTTCCTATTTGTTATATGAATTCGATAACTGTTAATTGAGCTATATTATGCTATGCAAATGTTGTTATATATGAAATGCGTATGAGATATGTATAAAATGTGAAAGTTGATCTTTGATGATATACTTGTGATACAAACCTCTATGCCTGTTATGTGAGAAGTAACATGCATAGTAAATATTAATCGATTATGAATGCATGAACTGAATATGTTGTTATATGCTATGTGCTGCATGAAAACTGTTAGAATTGTTGGGTTGTCGAGCTCACCCTTGCAAATAACCACTTTTGCAGGTTAACGATACACGATAAAGGTTACGTGCTATTTGATTGATAAAGTTCAATGGTATCGAAGGAGCGGGGGAAGGAACGATAATGTGGGAGAGGTTTACTACGTTGTTTTTCGAAAACTATTTTTCGAAGAGTATGAAGAGTAGGATGGAAGTAAAATTTCTAGAATTAAAACAAGGTGATATGACAGTGGCGTAGTACGCAGCTAAGTTCAATGAACTAGCGCGGTTTGCAGAACACCAAGTTGTGGATGAGGAGAGGAAGGCGAGACGTTATGAACAAGGGTTAAAACTGTGGTTGTACAATAAGGTATCGGTCTTCCAGATTGATTCCTTTATGACATTGTTGGAGAAGGCAATCATTGCGGAAGGTGGCAGTGAGGCCTTAAGTCTGTATCATAAGGAGAAGAAGAATAAGAACGCTGGTAGTGAGCATCGTGGAGGAAGCAGCAGTGGAGGGAGTAATGCCGGAAAGAGGAAATGGGAAAACAACAACAACAGAAGTAACAATCCAGGTGGGAATCACCAAGGAAACTTCGAGAAGAGGACCGAAGCTTGTAACAAATGTGGAAGAAGTCATCAGGAAGAATTCTGGAAGAGGAAGAACACTTGCTATAATTGCGGCCAAGAGGGGCACATATCGCCAAAATGCCCAAAGTCGAAAAAAATTAGAGGATGTTTTGCTTGTGGATCAACAGAGCACCAGATAAAGGAATGCCCGAAGAAAGGAAGCAGTGGAGCTGGCGGAAGCCAAGGAGGAGGAAGTAAGTTGATGATTGTTGGACTTGCACAACCCAACCGATCGACCGCTCGAACCTTTAACATGACCATCCAAGACACCGTAGCTGCAAAGGACGTGGTGTCAGGTATAATCCCAATCAATATTATAAATGCTTATGTATTATTTAATTCGGGTGCCACCTGTTCTTTTGTATCTGAAGAATTTGCTAGTAGACTTAGTACACCCCGAAAACGTTTAGAAGATCCTTTGAACAAAGAAGTTGCGAATAAGGAAATAATCCCTGTAGAATACGTTTATCAAAATTGTCGCGCAAACATTAGAGGACATGATCTGAGCGTAGACTTGATTCCTATTAGACTAGGAGAATTTGACGTGATATTGGGGATGGATTGGTTATATAACCATGCAGCAATAATTGACTGTCTGAACAAATGTGTGAACCTTCAGACTCCGGGTAAGTCTAAGGTAGTGTTTTATGGTAGCTCATCGCTTAAGAAATCGTGTTACGTTACGATGATGCAGGCCAAGAAATTGTTAAAGAAAGGATGTGTATGTTATTTAGCTTACATTGTGGATACTCAGAAAAAGGGAGTAGAGCTTAATGATTTACCTGTAGTGAGTGAATTTCAGGATGTGTTTCCGGAAGATCTGCCTGGCCTCCCGCCAGACAGAGAAATCAAATTCGTAATAGATTTAGCACCAGGAACAACACCGATTTTGAAAGCTCTATATCGGATGACGCCAGTAGAAATGAAGGAATTGATGATACAACTTCAAGAGTTATTGGATAAAGTTTACATTCGACCGAGTGTGTCTCCTTGGGGAGCACCAGTGTTATTCGTGAAGAAAAAGGACGGATCGATGAGGCTCTGTATCGATTATCGCGAATTGAACAGAGTAACGATCAAGAATAGATATCCGCTACCGAGGATAGACGACTTATTTGATCAACTGAAAGGAACGAAATGTTTCTCGAAGATCGACCTGCGGACGAGATATCACCAACTGAAAGTGCGGGATGAGGACATACCAAGGACTGCGTTTAGAACCCGTTATAGACATTACGAGTTTTTGGTAATGTCATTTGGTTTAACTAATGCTCCGGCAGCATTCATGGACTTGATGAATCGAGTTTTCAAGACATACTTGGATAAATTCGTGGTAGTTTTTATTGACGATATTTTGATCTACTCGAAGACGGAGGAAGAACACGCCGAACACCTGAAAATTGTTTTGGAAGCACTACGGAAGGAAAAGGTGTATGTGAAATTTTCTAAGTGCGAATTTTGGATGAAGAAGGTTAAATTCTTAGGCCACGTGGTGGATGAGAATGGAATCTCAGTAGACCCCGAAAAGGTCGAAGCAGTGAGTAATTGGGAACAACCAAGAACTCCGATGGAGGTGAGAAGTTTCTTAGGGTTAGCTAGGTATTATCGAAGATTCATCCAAGATTTTTCTAAGATAGCAACCCTGTTGACTAATTTGACGAGGAAGACGGTGAAATTTGTATGGACCAACAAATGTGAAGAGAGTTTTCAAGAGTTAAAGAAGAGATTGAGCGAGGCGCCTGTATTATCATTACTAGATGATACGGGAGGATTTGTGGTGTACAGTGATGCGTCGCATAGAGGACTTGGTTGTGTGCTTATGCAACATGGCAAGGTTATTGTGTATACATCACGACAATTAAAGGATTGCGAAAAACGATACCCTACTCATGACCTAGAGTTAGCAGCCGTAGTTTTTTCGTTAAAGATATGAAGACATTATTTGTACGGAGAAAAATGTGAGATATACACGGACCACAAAAGTCTAAAATATATCTTCACACAGAAGGAGTTGAACATGCGTCAGAGGAGGTGGTTAGAATTCATCAAAGATTATGACTGTGAAATTCTTTATTACCCGGGGAAGGAAAGCGTGAGTTAGACGCTCTGGCGAGAAAGGAAGGAGAAATTATTTGTTGACAACTCAGGGAGGAGTTAGTAAGAGATATGGAGAAATTGGAAATAGAAGTGAGGGGACCGAGAGGAGGTCTGCAGAAAAGTTATTTGTAATAGAAGCTTGTCCAAAATCGCATTGGATAGAGTAAAGGAAGCGGGAGAAAGATGGAGAGTGAGAAAATCGGAAGAAGGATCGTGGAAAAGAAGAAGAAAATTTTGAATAGATAAAGATGGTATCTTAAGATTTAAAGGGAGAGTATGGGTACAAGAAAGTGGTAGAGATAAGAGAGGAGATTTTTACGAGGCTCATAATCTGACGTATTCCATTCATCCGGGAGGCACGAAGATGTCTGGGACTTGAAGCAACATTTTGGTGGCCAAATCAAAGCGGAAATTGTGGAGTACGTTAGCGGATGTCTTACGTGTCAACGATGTAAAAGCAGAAAGCATCAAATGACCGAAAGTGGTTTACTACAACCGTTGGAAATACCAAAGTGGAAATGGGAGCATATTACGATGGATTTCGTGGTAGGACTTCCAGTCACACAGAAAGGTTTGGATTCCATTTAGTTCATCATGGATCGACTTACGAAGACTGCACATTTTCTACCTATCAAGATCCGTTACAGTTTAAATCAATTAGCGAGTCTATACATAAAGGAAATTGTTTCACGACATGGAGTGTCGGTGTCGATTATTTCTGGCCAAGACCCGCGTTTCACGTCAAAATTCTAGAAAAGCTTGCAAGAGAGGATGGGAACACAGTTGGGATTGAGTACTGCTTATCATCCTCATACGGACGGACAAAGTGAACAAACAATACAAACGCTAGAAGACATGCTTAGGACCTGCGTGATGGACTTTTAGGGAAATTAGGACGACCACTTACCCTTAGTCGAATTTGCGTATAATAATAGTTACCATGCGAGTATCGGCATGCCACCGTATGAAGCTTTTTACGGAAGGAAGTGCGGAACGCCTTTATGTTGGGACGAAGTCGGAGAATGACGAATACTCGGACCATAGTTAGTACAACAAACTGCGGATGTGGTGAAAGTGATAAGGGCCAGACTTGTAGCAGCTCAAGATCGCCGAAGAAAAATGATACTTGCATCCAGCAAGACCAAGAGACTTTGAAGTCGGCAGTTTTGTATTCTTGAAGGTATCTCCATGGAAGGGAAAAATCTATTTCGGCAAGAAAGGAAAACTAAGTTCAAGATTCATAGGACAGTTCGAGATACTACAACGAGTAGGCAAAGTAGCGTACAAAGTTGCACTACCACCTGAGTTGGAGCACATCCATAACGTGTTTCACATATCCGTGTTGCGTCCGTACAAGCCTGACTACAAGCACGTGATTTCTTATGAACCCATTCAAGTGGAGAAGAATTTAGAGTACGAAGAAATTCCTGTCCAAATTCTAGATAGGAAAGAGCAAACCTTAAGGAATAAAGTTATTTCTTCTGTAAAAGTACTTTGGCGTAACCACGATGTCGAGGAGGCAATGTGGGAGTTAGAAGATAGAATGATGAGGGATTATCCCCATCTGTTTGTGTGACCTTGTAGTAATTCCGGGATGAAATTTTTATAAGGGGGGGGGGGGGGACGGATGTAATATCCGAGAATTTCCGCATATTATTAAATAAATATATTAATGAAAATAAATATGAGTTATACTCATCCAATTCAGTCCATTTTCGATTCTATAGGTTCGTAACTCATAAAACTACAACCTACCAAATAATCAACCATTACCATAAACATTAAATAATCCAAATATCAATCTACAACTTATGTTCATACTCAGATTTCATGTTTTGAAAATTTTAGTGAATTCATTCACTACGAATTCGTTTCTAAACCAAATTGGTTCGTTTAACTTTCGTTGTTTTCGCATTGAACTATACTAACAACATCTAACAATAATTCATGGATTACATTAACACTTAGCCATCAAATTTTTGACTCAAAAAGTGACTATTTCATGACATTTCTAAGAATTTACAAAACTTAGAACTCAAGAGCACTAAGGTTAGAATTATTACCTCTTGGTTGCTCCAATTTGCTATCTATAGCTCTCCAAAACTCTAATTACTCTCAATTCTATCAACCTCTTATAGCCAATTTCTCAGAGAAATTTTCCAACGGGAAAGAGAAGGAGTTGGCTTTATTTATAGAGGAACCATTGACCAAACAATGGCTTTGCCCAACAATTTAAACTAAAGGGAAGAAGAAGAAGCTAGTGGATGCTCAAGAGTTGGCCACCAACTCCACAATTAGCCATCATCAACTCTACTACTTAATGAAGAAGAAATTGGATAGGCCAATGGCCTATTCATACGGCAGTTGAAATAGAGTGACAATAATTTTGGAACATAGCTTAAATCCTAGCAATAGAGCTTAGTTTGGTTCCTTTATTTCCCATAATGTAATATTAAGGTACAATTGTTACCATATTAGGAATTTAAAGATAAATTTTATACTCACGTCATATAATCCATGTACATTAAATACATGTAATAAAATATCACAGTTAGGCATCATTGTCTGGGTATCCCCCATAATTATTTTTACTACTCACATAAACACATTATCATTATTTAATATTAATGTTTATTCAAACAGTTAATTTCCTTCCCAGCTTCTAGAATACACATATATTTAATCATTTTTGTATTACAACTTCATATGATACCATGGTGCTACTAGGTACCTCATTTCATTTCCATATACTCCTATCATATGGTTTCATTTATGTCACACATATAACATTAATGTCCCAATTCATTTCCCATATTACACATAGTAATACCATTTAATGATAATGTCCACATTAATATTTTAATTGGGCTAAGTTTAATTCAATTGGGTATTCCCAACCCATAATCACATTTTAATATCACAACGATTAATTAGTATTAATCATTTATCTTTCAATTATCAACCCTTAAATATATTACAAAACTATGTAATATATTAAAATATCAAATATTAATTAACATATTTCTTTCCTCCTCTTATGCTAAACACATATGTTAATTCATCATCTTATACAAGTGAACTTATCCTTTCTAATCAATTTAATGTCATGCCACTACCACACAAGGCTTTAATACTCAAATTTTATTATTCCATAATATAATTTTAATTAACCAATATTTATTCTTGTTTAGTTAATTTCCATAACTAACTCTCATTAAATTCATGCTTTGCCATCCTACTCCATTCATGGACAACCTAGTCACCATATATGACCCTTATAAGAGTTATTAGTATCCATTTCTTGGAATTAAAAGTTCATAACTTACTAAGAATTTTCTCTGAGACCAGTAAGCAATTGCTACTAGTCACGAACTTGAAATGGCGGCAATTGCTGCCATACCAATTTCAGCAGAGACAAGTTATGCTTTAATAGAAACAGAACTTAACTCGCAAATCCTTTAACATGCTCCCTACATGCTATCTTATTACACTAACCAAAATAAATCTCCAATGACTACATTCTTCAATAATTTAGAGATTAAACTTCAAGTTTAACTCTTCTCCCTTTAATCTATACATTTAACCATATCTCAGTATTACTCAATAAATCTCTAAAAATATTTATCTAAAGATATATCGATTTTCTTCTCTCGTCAACAACTTACATATATACAAGTCCAAACCTAGCACACATCGAGTCTCTAATAGTATTTAATATAGTACACTGACTGGTTTCCCACAAACAACCAACAAATTAATTTCCATCTCGTCTACACTGTTTTCATAGTGAGTTAGATCGGTTACCAATTCGTATATATCTCCGCTCTCTGAAGGAATCGTTTAGCCCAGCTCCTATACGTCAATCATTAAAGAGTAAGATTGCACTACCTTAGACTTGATATTCACTCGCACATATTTTCAAGAAATTGGTGATTATCAAAGATATATAATGTCACCAACTTACTATAATAATTTCATATAAATTATTTAACATCAATAGATAATTTTATCCATCTTCTCACTAATTCATCTCTATAATTTATAACAAATATATAATAACGATATATATATATATATATTTATTAAACACAACCTCAATTATTACATAACACATATTACCCTATGTAACACAATACCACATGCCTCGTAACACATTATATATTTTTATTTGAACCCTTCACATGCCTTAAGAATTTTATTCACTAAATTCTTATTTTAATATTTTCTGAAAATTTGGGTTCTTACATCCTCTCCCCCTTATAAGGATTCCGTCCTCGGAATCACCGAAACCTCCTCTATTCTATTCTATTTCGAATATTACATATTCTTTTGAATAATTTTATTCATTCTCTTTTCAGAAGTTTTATTATAACTTGCTCACTTGCATTCTACCACCTTCTCCTTTCTAAGGAACACTTTACTCACTACATTCATCACACAGAATAATAAGAGTCTTCCACGATTTTTCAATAACGGGAAGTAGTATGAATAACTCAGATTCCAAATTATGTTGAGGGGTCACACTAGACCGTGAACCAGTGCTTCATCACAATCCTTCGCACTACAAACCAGAATGTTTATCAATCACAAAGACTGAAAACACCTTCCACATGTACGCTAGGTGGCCAACCTATTGTACCACTACGTTGGGCCGTAACATAGTGTTTTGTAATGACTACATGCGTTACGTTCGAAACCATTGTCCCTGAAAACATGTCCCCTTATAAGGTTGTTCACCTCAGCTTTTTCCACATCTGAATCCGTACCAGAGCAATCTGGCTTGGCATAAATAGTCAAGAACGCTTGAATTTCACAAATATTTTTCAATAGTCATCTAGCCAAATCAAATAGCTTAGACTTTTATCAACAATTCGGACATCAATCGAAATAATTTGGCCAATTTAATTGACCTTCTTTATAATTTAAAAGAAAACCAAAAATTCTTTTATGACGTCATGATACCGTACTAGATTAGTAGTACGTTGAGGATTCCGCCATTACATGACTTTATCATATTACATCATACCATAGTGGGCTGACGATTTTTTGATCACAACCAACACTAGGTTCGACTGCATTGATGACTCCACCGTTTACCATTTTTACACCATATCAAATGATGTAAATGGTCAGAAATACATTTTGAAAATTTTCAAATCATTTTTTCTTAGCCAAAACAATTAGCAAAGACATATGGATAACAGTATTGTTTTTAAAACATCATTGGTTCAATCACACGATCCAAATTTTTTTCGAGAAAATAGAAATGCCAACATTAGCACGAAAGTAATAAATTTTGAAAACCTAGCAGAGCTAGAAGATTTAGAAAATCCATGTTTCTCCATCAACTTCAATCTTTATTACATTACTTCATTCTACCAATCTTTAACACCATCAATGCTTGCTATACCAAAATTTCTAACTTCATAACATATATATACCCGATATAGTTCCTCAAACTTACCACACTTTGGAAATTCAGGACTTGTCATCATCATATGAGTTTTAAGAACTTACCCTAGTCAGACCATAGGCGTCCATTCGCTGAGGGGTTCAAACCATAAGATCATGAGTCACGAGCGTACCATAAGTATGAGTTTTAAGAACTCGCAACTTAACCTTATAGTTTCTAACTATAACCTATCTATCTGTTATACACATGAGAAAAGAATCACCTTCTCAACAGGTATATAGAAGATAGCGCGACACAAACATTTCAATGATTATTAATGCCAGAAACTAAGTGGTTTTTACACCAAGTATAATTCCCCGCCCATAACAAGGAATCATACAACTCAGCTGCTGACATGAGTCCTCAATTGAAATTTCACCTAACACTATCTTACACTTTACTTGATACGAATTCTTCGTATCTAATCACATCAACTCCTCATGAGTTCATATCGTACCATTTCATAGTACCTTCACTTATAGCATCAAGCTATACACACTTAGTCATTACAGACTATTTATCACTTCATAGCTTAATGAGATCACGTCGTGATCATCAATTTTCCATAGGGTTCTTTCCCTATTATCAACAAAACTCCACTCGAGTTTATTCCCATTATCTTTGTCATATTTATCTTATAGACATCATCTTAACATTTTTATTACCAGAGTTGGGAAACTCCTAAATTCTCATTCTCTTAGATACTTACATGAGTTATTTTTACGGTAAGAATGTTAATAATAGTTCATAGAAATAATAGTTCTTTGGAAATGTCCATTAACATTTCTAACTTCATAACATATATATACCCGATATAGTTCATCAAACTTACCACACTTTAGAAATTCAGGACTTGCCATCATCATATGAGTTTAAGAACTTACCCTAGTTAGACCACAGGCGTCCATTCGCTGAGGGGTTCAAAAACATTTTATATAATTATGAGTCACGAACGTACCATAAGTATGAGTTTTAAGAACTCGCAACTTAACCTTATATTATCTAACTATAACCTATCTATTTGTTATACACATAAGAAAAGAATCACCTTCTTAACAGGCATATAGCAAATAGTGCGACACAAACATTTCAATGATTATTAGTGCCAGAACTAAGCGGTTTTTACACCAAGTACAATTCCCCGCCCATAAATAAGGAATCATACAACTCAGCTGCTGACATGGGTCCTCAATTGAAATCCCATCTAACTCTATCTCCCACTTTACTTGATATGAATTCTTCGTATCTCATCACATACAACTCCTCATGAGTTCATATCGTACCATTTCGCAGTACATTCACTTATAGCATCCAGCTATACACACTTAGTCATTATAGACTATTTATCACTTCATAGCTCAATCCGATCACGTCGTGATCATCAATTTACCTTAGGATTCTTTCCCTATTTTCAACAAAACTCCACTCGAGTTCATTATCATTCTCTTTGTCATATAGACACCATCTTAACATTTTTATTACCGGAGTTAGGAAACTCATGAATTCTCATTCTTTTGGATATTTCAAGATTCTTCTTTGAATCTTCACTTATATATTTTAATCTTTATATTTCTCTCTCTTAGGTTATAGCATAAGGTACACTTACCTAATAAACACAGAAATTACTCACGAAATCATTACTAAACACTCTTATAACAGTATAAACATGCTTGTAAGGTCATATAACAACAATGTGAACATTACCCATCCATACTAACATCCAATACTATGAATTCAAGAAATTCAAAATTTCAACATTTATGAACTCTGTTAACAAAAACAAAAATGGAAAGCAAAGAATAGAATCATAGTTTCGTAATATGCAATGAACTTGATCTAACTGAACTCTCAAGCTTTTAGAATGCTCTTACTCTACTACTTAGCAATTTATCAAACAATTCTCAGCAACAAGAAATGAAGAAGTATGCTGCTATTTATAGAGGAACACAAAACTAGACATTGTATTTTCCCATTGAATCAAACCTATGGATTGTAGGATTGTATGAAGGTTATGGAGGAGTTGGTAACTAGTGGTTGGTTTGCATCATAAACACCACTCCCCCCCTCATGATCACTAGCTAGAAACTTGGAAGAAGGTATAATAGGCCATAGCCCTTATGTGGTTCACGTGACTAAAGAAAGAGTGAGTGTGACTCTCAATTTGGGACAATCCCATTTATCTCAGCATGCTTGCATATTCCTACACACTTTCACCCTTATGTTGCATTTTAATACACATATCCATCATATGTTATAACCTATTGTCACACTATAACTTAACATTTCAAAGTAGTAGGTGCTATGTAATATACATATAATCCATGTACATTTTATCACACTGGTATACTTTAATAGTTCATGGTATATAATTTCCATACATGCACATATACATATTGCCACATAGATAATATATTTATAACATATAGTTCCAATATGTTTAATTACAATGTCCAAGCAATATAGTTATATAAGACTTAATATATAGTCACACAGTGTCACACTACACTATATGATATAGTTGTATTATTGTTCACATTCACATAACTATCAATATAATATTATTATATTACTAACTTACTCACTTATGTTAAATAAATTAACCATGCACTTCCTTAATTAATTAACATCAATATTAATTAATCCACCCATTTATGGGTTTTCCATAATCATTACTTATCCATATAATAATCACCTATTATTAATAATTGCCAAGAAATCAATATTCCACCACAACCATTATCAATTAAATAACAATTAATAATCATATATTAACAGAGCCTTATTAATATCAATTAAAATCCATAAATATACTACAACAACACTTAACAATTAATATTACTAAATTGCTCATCTTATAATTTCTTCTTAGCTTATCATTACTATTTGATTTTCCATCACCATGCCACACAAGGCTTTCAGCGAGTTTACCACAAATTCCACGTATTCTCAATTATTCATTTATTTAATATAATTGAGTTATCTCATTCATAACGAAATTGTTCATATTCAAATAAATATTTATTTTCATTAATATATTTATTTAATAATATCTGAAAATTCTCGGGTATTATATCCTCCCGCCCTTTATAAAAATTCGAATATATTTTTATATATATACGGAGTTCCCTAACTCTAATAATAAAGGTGAACAGTAGTAATGGATAGATAGAGTCTTAGAGACTAAAAGTGCAGAGATAGGAGATCGTAAAACAAAACGATCAAGATATAGAAATGAATCGTAATATATACGATGAGATCACCCCGTGATCTGATAAGGTGATAGCAGGGAAAAGAATCAATCTTATGATTGGAAAGTTATAGCAAGATTGCTGTGTGTATGTTGTACTATGAATTAGTACAGATTCAGGAAAGGATTATGAATACGAGTTGAATGAAATTCGTATTGAGAAGGGAGTTAAGGTTAGGTGGGGATTTCAATTGAGGACTCATACCAGCAGCTGAGTTGTATGATTCTTCGTATGGGAGTTGAATTGTACTTGGTGTAAAAACCACTTAGTTTTTGGCCCTGATAATCATTGAAATGTTTGAGTCGCGCTATTTGCTATATGCATGTTAAGAGGGTGATTCCTTTCTCGTGTGTATAAAAAATAGATAGGTTATAGGTAGAGGATACAAGGTTAAGTACGAGTTCTTAAGACTCATACTTATGTTACGTTCGTGACTCATGGTTATATGAAATGTTTTTGAACCCCCCAGCGAATGGACGCCAAAATTCTGACTAGGACAAGTTCTTAAACTCATATGATTATGGAAATTTCCTGATCTTATAACTGTGGTAAGTTTGACGAACTGGGTATAGTGTGAATAGAGAATGGAGGATTATAGGAACAAATAGATTGTTAAGAAAATGATCATTAGTGAAGACATAAGTTTTCCAAAACTCCTAGCTATGCTAGACTTCTAAATTTTGACATCAAGCTAAATACGCACTATGTGCTTTTAAAAATATATATATGTAGACTCGTAATCATTTTTGAAACGGTTTAAAGCATGGTATATGCTACTTATTTTGGCTAGACGCAAATGATTTGAAATATCAAAATATATTTTATTTATCACTCATGTACCATGTAACCTGGTGCAGAAAAGATAAAAAGTTGATAGGGTTATAAATATAGGGATACATAGTGTGAATTCGATCTAAAAATCATTGTTCCACTATTGTATGATGTGTTATGACAAAGTCATACAATGACGACATCCTCAAGCGGATTTATTAATCTGATGCGGCATCATAACGTCATTCTCAAAAATATTTTCAAAAATTTTAATTTGCCAACGGGGTTTGGCTATACTTAAATAATTCGATTGAATTGAATTATTGATATGAGTCTATGCTAATCAATTCAGCTAGACTAATGTTATGAAAACTCTAAGTGTTCATTGAAAGAAATTTCTTGAACCAAATTGTTTTGGTGCGGAATCCAAAAAGACTGAGGTAAGAAATTTAGTGCGCCTAAGGTGAATAAGAGGAACAAATGGTTCCGACCAGCAGTACAGGGCATATCGGGCTAATCACCCATTGTGTCCGTAAGTTATGATGGTTTGCATATGAATTTCCATAAAACCTTTACGAAAATGACAGATAAATAGTCTATATGACACCTCAGCACAATTTGAAAATTTTTACTTTTGTGAGTGGTGTATTGGGTAGCATGTGATGCTGTGTATGCAAGGTATGAGGTGCAAGTTGAATTTCGGGAACGAAATTCTCAGAAGAAGGGGTGAATGTGACAACCCGAGAATTTAGACAATTTTATAAAATCTTAAAAGATTAAATAGAGGTTAAATAATAAACCTAGACAGAAAATAAGTGTATGTATTTAACATTTTTAGGAATGAATTTTGTGAATTTAAAAACTTTTGGTGAAGGTCTACAGTGTTAAGAGTATCTGTGTATATGATTATATATGTGTACAGTATGAGGTTAAGGGTCAAGGGTTGACCGGATAAATTATCTCAGTCACAAACCCTAATAATATTTTAGAACCTCGACGTTTAGTTAGAAAACCCTAACGATTGATAAGAAACCCTATTACCGGCTATGGAAACCCTAATTTTGGTTTCGGGAATCCGTAACCCTAATTTGGAATAATAAAACCCTAATTGGGAAGCTTGAAGATAAGTATAAAGTTTCTATGTTATTAATTGTAAGTATAATTAGGGATAACCCTAATTAATTAATTAGAAAGCCCTAATTTCTAATGTTGGAAACCCTAATGTACAATTAGAGAAAACCTAATTATTAATTTATAGAGTTTAATGTTAATTAGGAAGCCTTAACCCTAATTAGCAAGCTTGAATGTGATTAGTAAACTTTACTATAATTAGGGAACCCTAATCTTAATTAGTAAATACTAGATCATAAATTTATGTAACCTTAGGGTTAAACCCTAAGGGTCAAACCCTAAGGATTAAAACCTACTGATTGTGAGAAGTTACCAAGTTGCCATTCACTTTATGAGTCAAAAGACCAAACTACCCTTCTAATATTATAATGAGGTGGAGTATAGATCTAACCCTACTAATGGTTGGTGACCAACCCTAAGCTAGACATGTGGTCTAGTAACCCACTTTAATCATCAAATACTAGCCATCTTGCATCCTACAAATTCATTGAACCTAAGATCAAAGTTAAAAAGTAAGCAAATTCACTTACTTTACTTTTCAACTTAGCCAAGACCTTCTCTCTCTAAAAATTCAAAAATGTAGAGTGAGAATGAGTGATAAGTTAAGCCAAAGTCAGTCTTTAGCTTGCCAAGAACAAACATCAAAGATCAGAATCTAGATCAAGCTTTAAAAGAGGTATAAACCCTAAATTTGAAGATCCTTGTATTTTATGTTAGATGTTATGATTAAGTGTTTAGATATGTTGTTTGTAGTTTATATTAGTGATCTAGGTTGTAATATCACAGATCCATATCATCTAAATGCTCGAAATTAAAGATTTCAAAAATCTGGGAAAGTTGAAAAATAAGGTCTGACAAGCAAATGTCAGAGCCTCTAGATTCTTCTGTGTTAGATGTTTATGGTGTTTTATGTTATGGATATGTTGTATGTCATGTGGTCTTTATTCTGTAACTTGAATTAACCTCAGATCATGTCTAGATTTCGAGTTATAATCGATTGAATACGCGTTAATTAGAACCTGAAATCTGGTTTACAGGCAACCCAGATTTCCCAGAAACTCTGACAGTCATTTTCTGGGCTTCAGATCTTGCTTTTGTTAAATGTTATAGCCATGTTGTTTGAGTTCAGTTCTATTCTATGATATTGACTTGAAACAACAGTCTCTTCCTCACCTTACAAGTACACTAGAGACCCAACTTCCCGCTGACCTCTCTAAGTCTCTGGTCTTGGTCCAAGAATTACTCGTCTTTCTCACAGGTATATAAAATAAACTAACTCTGACCTTTTCTCTTTTTACAAATAATTTTACAACAATATGCTTCTCAAATAAGCAGATAAGAATTTAGTACATATGGATGCTTCTTAAATAAGCATATATAATTTAGTACAGATTGATGCTTCTCAAATAAGCAGATATCAATTAAAGAGCAAATATATTTATAAAAGTTCAAAGACTTTTATACTTGAGAAATTATGCTTCTTTGTAAGTAATTTATGCTTTGATCAAATAGTGCTTCTGTGTAAGCAAATATGCAAATTATAATTTTTTATTATAAAAGTTTAAATAACTTTTATATTTTGTCTTGTAAAAGTGCTTCTTGAATAAGCAAATAGATCAATTTTAGCTTTTACTCAAAAATGCTTCTGTTTAAGCAGATATATAATTTAATGCAAATTTATGAAGAATTATTTATTCTTTATGGATTAAAGAAAAGTCGTTTTAAGGTTAAATAGCTTTCAAAGTGAAAATGCTTCTGAGTAAGCAAATAAGTTATTTTAAGCTTTGAATCAAATATGCTTTTATTTAAGCAGATATATTCACTTAAGTTTGTGAAATAAAAGTTTAAATAACTTTTATATTATACAACAAGTATTTTATGAATAAATGAATTTATGATCAAATACTTGTGATGACAGATATCAAGTATAATAAATAAATCAGTTAAACAATATTTGATATAACAAATATTATTGTTTAACTCAAACAATTTATAAGAATATTTTATCTATTATGTGAACTTTTATAAATAATATCACTTAGTACTATAAGGAATCGTACGGTCGGATTCCTCTCCGTAGAGGTTTATCTCCGTAGCCTTGCGGCATCTAAGTATGACAAAATTTATAATTTTCACAATTGATATTTATATAAATATTTTCAATAGATCACTACGATTCTCAAATGCGGTTCGGATGACTACTCTTTTTGGAGCAGTATCTCAGTGTTGTTTTGAGCTATCAAGTGTCGTATCTATTTTACGATATTTATATAAATAATATCAATAAATGTTACTAAAGACTATATAAGAATAAATGCGATTGATTCCTCTCCGTAAATGTTTATCTTCGTAGCCTTGCGGCGCCCAAGTATCCTTTTATTTGATAAATAGATGAAATATAGATATATAGATTTGTGTAGAACAATTTATATTCGTATATCTATAAATATAAATAAGCAAGAGATAATTCAAATAAAATAAATCAAACAACTTATCTCAATATGCTTAGACCAATTTTCTCTTCTAAAATAATCAGAACTTTTGTAACAAGAGAGAGAAAGCTTTTTAGAGAGAGAGTATGTGGGAGAAAAATAAGCTTTTCTTTTTAAGTAAATTGGCAAATTGGAAATGAAAGGAAAGCTTCCTATTTATAGATTTTTGAAGTCAGGGGTAAAATGATAATTTTGAAAATCTGATTTTGAATGAACGGTTTGGATGAAAGATTTTTGAAATTAACGGACAAGATGGAACAAATATTTTACGCGGAAGAAGTAGAAATTCCGCCCGGGCCAAAACCAACCAACTTAGCATTTATAAATTTAACATCAACATTAATTCGGTCAAATGGTTGAATCACATTCAATTCGGTTTCCGCGTGGCCAAAGTTGTCCAAGTTGTCCCAAAAAGCTAGTCACCACTTTTCATTTATTCACTCACACACATGCACGCGGTTTTTAAAAAAAATTGCCAGCACCTTTGCTTTTGAGAAAATAATGCATGCATGGTTTGTTATATATATAGATTAGAATAAATGCATGTATGATATATGTAGTACATGTTAGTATCTAAGTGCATGTTATATATAGATATAGATATAGATATAGATATAGATATAATACATGCATGCACGTAAATATATATATATATATATATATATATATATATATATATATATAATATAATGATTACATACTAATAACATATATATTATAATAATGATTACAACATATATATTTGATAACATATACGGTTTTGTATATATATATTTATAATTTATAAACCTTATATAATATATATACATATATATATATAGATATATAAAATTTATATAATATATATATATAAGTAATAAAAAAAATTTATCCAATTTTGAAATCAAATAATTTTTGAGTTTTTAAAATAATAAAATTAATTTGAAACTAAATAGAAGATGCCCACAATTAAAAATGATTTAATCAACATTTCCATCTTCTTTCCAAATTCGGTCAAACAATCATTTGATAATCAACATATGACTTTTGTCCCACAATGCATGACCCAATTGATTTAACACTTTAAAATATTAAGATCAAGAAAATTAATTAAATAAGATTTAGAAAATATTTTTGGTCAAAATAAATAAGATAATTAAAACAATTATAATATAAATCCTATGGAAATGATTCTACCCTTTTAATTAATTTATTTACTAATTATTGTTATTATCAAAATAAAACTAAAAGTTGGAGACCCAACAGCAGGAAAAGAAAAAAAAGGAGAATTTATTCTAAAAAAGATTTTCTGTTGAAGTTGATTTAATAGGGAATCAAAAGCTATAAAAGGGAGGAGGATATTCATAACACTACACACATTCTTTGAGACAGAGCTAGAGATTGGATTGAAGATTGCAAAGGAGCACTTGAATATTGTAATTGGAGATTGAAGATTGGAGCCCATATATGAGTTTTTATAATTCTTCTCTATTTGTAATTTAATTGAGATGTTTTCTATGGAATTTTTTGTTTAAATTTTTATCATGAACTAACTTTTCAATTAAGGCTACAATGGAACCTTTTATGCTTATGAATTGATTATCCGTATTAATTCAATTATTTATTCGAATCGAGTTGTCTATCATATTTTGAGTTTATTGAATAATTATTTAGCCAATAATTACCATGTTACACTAGATGAATTCGGGAGATGAAATCTAGGGTTAGAACTGAATGTGATAGCATGTATTCTTAGTTATTTGCATGAGATAATAATTAGGATTGTGAATAGATAGCATGTATTCTTAGTTATTTGCATGAGATAATAATTAGGATTGTGAATTCAATAGGGATATCTCTTTTCACTGCATGTAACAATTGGGAATTGATGCTTAATGAATTTAATAATTTTATTTTGCATAGGAATTTAGCAGAATTAATTGAATTGAATATTTTTATTTGATCACTTAGAAAAAGGGCTTATAAATATTGTGAATTCCCATTAACAACTCAGGTGGATTTAATAATTGGATAAAATGGGTAATTGATTTATATTGCATAATTGAGGTTATTGTAGTCTTAAGCCTTTATTATATATCTAAATCAAATCTGTGTGTTAAAATTAGTTTTAGTTAATTTAATTTAGCTTTAATTGAAAAATCACAAAATTTGGTTGTTTAAATAAAATTGGATTGATATAAAACTAGTAGTTGGGATTTGTTAAATAGGATTCTTCGTGGGTACGACACTCTTTCTTATCACTTTATTAGTTGTTGATCGTGTATACTTGAACGTAATTATTGATTGTAAAATCGGACAACACGCCGGATTTTCGACAGAATTTATTTTTTGTTTTATCAGTACTTCATATTTAGGCTATTCTGTTAGTTTTGAGAATAATTCTATAATAATTTTGCATTGGACGAATGCTTTTGGACATGGTTGTATGATGAATGGTTTTATGATTTTGAATACTATTGATTCTAGCATTAATATTAGTGATTCTTATTCATTTCTTATTGAAAATGATCATGATGATTCAATTCAATGGCATGCTAGATTATGTTATATTGGACAAGATAGAATGGCTAGGTTAGCTCGAGCAGGTCTTTTAGGGCCACTCGCTAAGGTCAATCTACCCACATGTGAACATTGTTTGGCTGGGAAATCAACTAAAAAATAATTTGGTAAAGCCCCAAGGGCAGAAACACCATTGCAGCTCATTCACTCAGACATCTGTGGCCGTATAAATGTGAAAGAAAGGCATGTACGTTCCTATTTTCTCACAATGATAGATAACTATAGCACTTTGGGTATACTTTCTTGATCTCTCATAAGTCTGAGGCATTAGATTACTTTAGAAGTTATTTGATTGAGGTCGAGAATCAGTTAGATAAAAGTGTTAAGTCACTTCGAACTAACCGAGGTCACGAGTATCTTTCCTATCAGTTTAAAGAAATCTATAAGGAAAAAAGGATAATCAGGAAACTGACAATCCCTAGAACTCCTCAACAAAACTGTGAGGCAGAGAGGAGGAAAAACATTATTAGACATGTTTAGGTCTATAATGGTGCAAGCCAATTTTCCTATCTGTTATTTAGGTGATGCATTATTGACTGCGACATATATACTTAATCGTGTGCCTTCAAAATTAGTTCAGTCCACCCCATATGAAATGTGGACCGATAGAAAGCCCGAATTGGACAAAATGAAACCTTGGGGATCAACTGCTTACGTGCACAACACTTCTCATCAGCATGGGAAGTTAGGCCCGAAGGGTATGAAGTGTATCTTTGTAAGATATTCTGAACACTCTAAAGGCTATGTGTTTGTTGGAGAACAACCTGATGGGACTGTATCCGAGATAGAGTCACAAGATGTGGATTTCGTTAAGATGAATTTCCCTAACAAAGGTAATGTGAGCAAGAAGATTAACTTTTATGAGATGGAAGAAGATTTAGGTGCCCCAACTCTTACAATAGAAGCCGAAGAGGTTATTTCTCAGGCTCCTGTAGATGGTGGAAGTGATATGCCTTCGAGCATTTCTTTTCAATCAAATGAGAGTCTCTTGTTCCTCAAATGCATAGAATTCAATGGGGGTAACATTCCACGTCGTCTCTTCGAGATTTTGGGGAATTCCTTTGTGGCTAATGAGTAAGACTATGAGGAACCTCGATCTTATTGAGATGCTCTATCATCTACTACAAGCAATAAGTAGATGATTGCAATGGAAGAAGAGATAGAGTCCATGAGGACTAATCAAGTCTGGGACTTGGTTGACCTTCCACCGAGGCGAAAGGCTATTGAGAACAAGTGGGTTCTTAAAGTCAAACATAAGGTGGATGGTTCCATTGAACGGTATAAAGCTCATCTTGTAGCCAAGGGCTACACCCAACAAGAAGAAATTGATTACGAGGAAACCTTCTCACCAGTAGTGAGGTTTGCCTTAATTTGCCATAGCTAAACTTAGCAATTGTCGCACATTTGGATATGGAGTTATATATCAAATGGACGTTAAGATAACTTTTCTCAATAGAGATTTAGCTGATGAAATATACATGGATCAGCTAAAGGGTTTCGTCATAGAAGGACAAGAGCGCAAAGTATGCAAGCTCAAACGTTCTATATATGGTTTGAAACAGACGTCCAGACAATGGTATCTAAGATTCCATCGATCCGTCATTAGTGATGGGGTTACAATTATATCGAGGAAGACCATTATATATATATATATATATATATATATATATATATATATATATATATATATATCAAACGGTCCATAGATAAATTCCTTATCTTATCTATGTATATTTTTGACATCCTTCTAGTTGGGAACGATAAGGAGATGATTGTTGCCACCAAAGGGTGGTTGTCTTTTAACTTTGAGATGAAAGACATGGGGGAAATAACTTATGTTCTTGGGGGTAAGATCTATAGAGATCGCTCAAGAAAGATTCTTGGTTTGTCTCAAGAGACTTATCTTAAGAAGGTTCTTGAGCAATTTCAAATGAACAACTGTAAACCTATAGACACTCCTATCACTAAAAGCGACTCTATTGGACCCGAGTAATGCCCTACTTCTCCTGAGGAAATTAAGAAAATGTCCTATTACTCGTATGCCAATGCTATAGGAAAGCTAATGTATGCAGTTGTGTGTACTCGGCCTTATATAAAATATGCAATCGGTTATCTCGGTCGATATCAGTCAAACCCTGAGATTGCTCATTGGAGGGAAATCAAGAGGATCTTGAGATATTTGAAAGGTATTTTGGACTACATGTTGTGTTATGGAGGAACGAACATGCGTTTGATTGGTTACTTCATTGAAAGTTGGGGAGGTAACCAGGGGATATGCAAGTCAACCTCAGGATATATATTCTTGCTACATGGTGGTGCCATTACTTGGTGTAGCAAGAAACAAAATTGTGTTTCTCTTTCGACCATGGATTCGGTGTTTGTAGCATGTATGTCAGCTGTTCATGAAGCTATGTGGGTAAGGAGATTCTTCGAGGATCTTAAAGTCTCTCATGCTTCGGATCCTGTGACTATTTTCTGTGATAGTATAGCAGTCCTAGATTACACTAAGGACCCCAAGTATTACGGCAGGACGAAGCACATTGACTTGAGTATGAACTTCATCAGAGATAACATAGCAAATAATGAGGTGATATTGGAGTACATGCCTACTAGACTTATGGTAGCTGATACCTTGACGAAGCTAATTCCTAAAGATGCTTTTTGTAGGCATGTTAGTTCATTAGGGCTTCGTAGGGTTTGATATACTTTCTTATTTTCTTTTATATCACTCATCATTTGGCTTGTATTAGAGATATTCGTTATTATTTCAAGATATTTATCATTTGTGTGAGATTCATTTGTTACCACTTATGTTTGGTTCTTTTAGCGCATATGATAAATTTAGTTGTTCACACAGTTTATTATACATATTGGATATGCACACACTAAATATATGTCAATAGGTTGATTGACTCACTCATACGAGCAATCACCCTTGGCGCTTTAAAAAGTGAGCAAGGTTGAAATAATTCATTTATTGACATTTTGAGTAGCGAGCTGTTGATGCTTTAGATAGCAATCAATTGGCACTTAGAAGCGAGTAAAAAGAAGTATGATGTCGCCTTGGCATGAGCCAAGATGAGGTTAACTTGGATTAACTGAATATAGTATGTCCCACCATCTATATTAACCTGTACTGATAGCTGGATACAAAATTTCAAGTTTGGCGCTTAAAAAGCGGGCAATCTAAAAATTCAAGTTAGGCGCTTATGAAACGATTGAACTAAGATCTGTGCGGCATGATCATAGGACATATGCTCATGTAGATGAGATTGTTTATCGTGACATGATAACCGGATGCAAAGTTTCAGATATGGCGCTTAAATAAGCGAGCAATTTAAAATGTTCTAAGGTCCACACAACAAGGCTATAAAATAGCATGTTGTGAGCGAGTTACTTGTGCTCAGTGACCATGTAAAGGAGGTGAGAGAATGAATCCCTTTTTTCTCACTGTGTGAGTCATGTAGGACAAGTTTTTGTTCCTATATCAAGTGCTCTTTGTGATCTTTGACTATACTGCAAAGACATATTAATTTTGCTACTTTGTTTTCGATTCCTAAGGTCAGGATTGATGAGACTATAAGGACTGATTCTGGGAAAGAAGTTGATTCATTTTTTAGTAGTATTAGGGCAAAGGGAAGACAATTTGATTTCACCTTATTCTGCATTTATTGTCTACAACTATAGCGCTTTTATAGCGATATAGTAATAAGTGAGATACGAAATGGACTTGGGCCCAAAGGAGGTTAAGTAAGGCTCTCTGAGGGATTAGAGATACTTAACCTAGTGAAAATTCAAATGTGTCTGGGGTACTCTGAGTTTGTGGGTTGTAGCCTCTACGTGAACTTATTGAGTTTGGTGTGAGAGCTCCCGTATTGTTTTCTTTAAAATGGTAGATGTCTCTATGTTGGCCCTAACGGGTTTGATATAGAGCTTGCGCATTGCAAGTGAACTCAGCGGTCGTACAGTTGAGCAGTTAGAGGTTTACATGTCTTGGTTTGAGCTGATTTTGGTAAATATGAGGATTACATTGTCCCCGTCATGGGCGAGTGAGAGATGTTAGATCTTGGGTATCCAAATGGGGCGCCCATAGAGGGTCCGACCCATTTGGTTTAATTAACAGATTTCCCAATTGACAAGGTCAACAGAGCTGTTCATTAATTTGAATGTGGCTTGACTGAACGTGGAGGAAAAGTTAGGAAGTGGTTCAACCACTTCCGTATTAAATACGCATGCCTCCTCAGTCAATCGATACACATACAATTCATTCAGTTGGGCAAAATACAGAGCGCTCTCAATACAGACCAAACTCAAATTGTTATGAATCGTGAGATAGTATTTCATTCTCGATCGTAGTTCGAAGACGCCGTTAAATTTCAGAAATTATAGAAAATTTTTCACATCAAAGATTTTTTGACGCTTCAAAAATATGGCTTTAACTTTCTTATTATGTGTAAATATCAATGTTCAAAAGTGTTACACTGACTTTAGGACGTTACTTAGAAGTTAGAAATAGAAGCTGAGTTTAGGACGTTACTTAGAAGTTAGAAATAGAAGCTTAATCAGCTAGCAGTCACATGCAAGTTCTCATTTGATGAAACCAAGTTTGAACTTGATACTAGACTATGTTATATTATAACTAATAAGCCAACCATAATATTTAATTCGGACTTTAGTCTATGGCTTCTTTATATTTTCAACCTTTTGCCACTAATATTAATTTCCTACACAATAAATTATAGACTTAATTGGTAATGAGGTCAGAATGTAGGAAAATTTTCCAGCATATCTTACCTTCTTTTATCTTCTCATTGACCAATAGTAAAGCAGTGATGCCTGTTGGTAGTTAGTATATGCAACCTGTAGCTAACATTTGTAGAGGTCAAAAGCATTTTAATTAATTACTCCCTCCGTTCGGGATAAAAATTTTGGTGAATTTTTCACACATATTAAAAAAAGGAATAAAATAACAAAATTACTCATAATAATATGTCATTAATTATTTTGAATATAGGTGAGAGAGTGACTTTCTAGCTATTCAATTCAAAATATTCTCTCTCCATACTAATTAAATATGGAAAGAGAATTAGAATAAAAAAAGAACGAGATATTAATGCTACGGTCATAATAGAAAAAAATGTATAGAAGTTTGGTTATTCAAGGAAAATGAACATTTAATATGAAAGTACCCAAAATAGTAATAAAATTTTTTATCATGAGACGGATGGAGTACTACTTAACAACTGTATATAATATCCCCCATATAGCTTTACTTAATTAATGAAGATAAAACCATTTTTTGATTTTATTTCTTTTTTCCATTTCCTTTTCCTTTTTCCTCGAAATTTTTTGTTAAGTTTTAAGTTTTTTTTTTTTAGCAAACTGCAAAAAATGATTTTATTTTATTCTTTGTTTGAACATTATCGCGATCCGTGATCCACAGAAGAAACACTGAAACATAAAAAGAGATACATAAACAAAAACATCAACAACATGATACAAAATCTAAAAAAGAGACATGATTCAACATGATTAATTTAAGGTACTTGCCCTTTGCATGACATGATTCTTTTTCTAGCTAGTTGGAAAAGAATTCAGTTTTGACTTAATAGTTGGTCAATTTTTTTATCATTTTCTGGTTGAGGTTTGTTAATAGTTGGTTTATCATTAGTCAAAAAGTTAAAAAAATAAAATAAAATAAATAATAATAATAGTAATAATAAGAATAATAATACATATTAGACCATATATATATGTGTGTGTGTTGAACCTGAATGGAGCTTAAAGAGGTTGAACTGGGGAAAAAAATATTCATTAGATTTAGAATCCTACCTGTTTAGGGATTGAGGAAGATGAAGAATATGCAAAAGCAACATTCAAAGAGCAGTTGAGGCTGCTGTTTTATTTACTTATTTATAAATTTATTTATTATTATTTAGAAAAAAAAAAAAAACATTAGTCAGATTCATTACGAATGTGTAGGGGAAAATGACAATAATGATGACAACTTAGATGATGCCATGAGAACTATAAACAATTTATCAAAATTGATTGAGTATTCACATTACATATATAATTAATTAGTGAAAGTTTTTCAAGATTCCTTAAAAATTATGCACTAATAATAATGTATATTAGGAAAAGTAATAAATTAATCCTTAAATTTTGCTGTTTTTCATTCTGAATCTTTTTCTAATTTACAAAAATCAATAGATTGTTGCAGGGTTTGATGATTATCTAATTAATGAGTGACAACCAAAGTGGTTAAGGTGAGAAAAAAAATTGAGAGGCCTTTTATGAGATCCAATAGGTATAATGATTAAACTTTTATATTAGAATTAGCAATATGGTTACCATAAGCGAAATGAAAATCATGCACGAGAAATGTTACTTATTGTAAAATGGACAAATATTTATTTCCGGTATCAAAGATTCAAAACGATAGTATATATGTGGTATGCAAACAATGCAATAAGAGTTTTAAAATTAATTATCACCTATTAGAAGAAAAAACATCATACACATTTATATTATATTTTGTATCCATAAAATGGAGATGATCGGATTTTATGTGCATTAAAATAGTTTTTGTCAATTTTACCTTTTCCTCTCTTTTCTACCACGTTTTCGAAATTCCAAACTATGGTTGTGAAATCCCAACAGGACAAGCGGTAGAACCGGTTAAAGTCGGAATCGATCAGCACTCTGATCTAGATTAGACTAATTACTCAATTTTAGTCAAAATTCAGATTGAACAGGTTAACCACCGAACTTAGTGAAAGAGCTTTAATTATTTTTTAATTTTTTTTTTTGTACCAATTTTTTTTATTATTAAAATTTATCACTTTTAGTAATATTGTAACTCAACTTTATTATGTTTTAGTTCATAATTAATAAAATTTTTTAAAATTTTATTAATTATTAATAATATATATTTTCATATGACGTCACCGGTTCAATAACGATTCTAACAACATTCAATCAGTAACTCATCTATTACTCCAAGATAATTTTGAAATCATACATTCCCCTTTTCGATACAGGTGATCTAAACACAGTCAATTATCAATAGTAACTTGTTATATAAGGCTAAATTTACCTAATCCAATTTTTAACGCAATTTAATCAAGTTTTCAATGTCAGGTCTTGAATTGACTCTCTTGGGTTGGATATATAAAATCTCCCATGCACTATAAAATGGACTCGAACAAGCTCAATCCTAATTAATTGGTTTAATTTGTCCGGCCGTTTCATCTCTTCTAAAATGGGTAGGTCTCCGAGCAGCAGGGATAATGGCTTGAAGAAGGGTCCATGGACTGCAGAAGAGGATCAAATATTGATGGAATATATTCACAAACATGGCGGCCATGGAAGCTGGAGAGCTCTTCCCAAACGTGCTGGTTTAAACCGGTGTGGAAAGAGTTGCAGACTAAGGTGGACTAATTATTTGAGACCTGATATTAAGAGAGGCAACTTCTCTCAAGAAGAAGAGCAAATCATTATTAACCTCCACTCTGCACTTGGAAACAAGTATGTATATAGTATATACATAGTTCTTTATGATCATCTTTTCCTAACAATCACTCGCTCCGTTCATAATATAATAATTAGAGATATATTTTTCTTCTTAATTTGTTCTAAAATTAGAGATAAATTTTTCATTTTTGACTATAATGTGACATGAATCTCCTGTCCTGTCCTGCTATCACTTATATTCAACGTAAATTGAGTGCTTTCATGCTATTAATATTGTATTTCTTACTAATGTTACAACTATGTTTGAAAAAATAAACGTTTTCTTAAAATTCATCATATAAAAATATATCTCGAACTAATTTTGTATGAAAAAGATTATGTATTTTAGGTTAATATATAGCACATCTAACCCCAAAATATGTATCAAAATACAATTGAGATCACGAATTTTAAATTCTCTTATCTCGCTTTTCAAATTACGTCTAAGTAGTCTATATTTCGGGATAAATAATGATATTAACCTTATTTTTTACTACATGTATATATTTCTAATTTGTTCTAATATTTGAATGTACTTAATTAATTGTAGGTGGTCCCAAATTGCTACCCATCTTCCGGGAAGGACTGATAATGAAATCAAGAACTTTTGGAACACCCATCTTAGGAGGAAGCTTGTCAAATGTGGTATTGATCCAAAAACACACCAACCAATTTGTGATCTCAATTTCCTTGTTAATCTTTCTCATTTAATCTCCTTGCCTACCCCAAAATTAAGCAATATAATGAGTCCCTTGGAATATTACCATACTGCACTAGGGTTAAAAACCTATACTATTACTCAACCTGCAGCCAATATCCAACTCTTGCAAAACCTATTGCAGTTCATAAATAGTTCAAATCCACTCCCAAATATTGATCAAGAAACTAGTCTTTCTCAATTTCATGGGATTATTAATGAGACAAGTGCTCCTCTATATGCAATGAATAGTACCTATCAAGAACCCTTAAACATGCAAATTAGTCCTCAAAGAGACGGTGAAAACCTTGCGGTTAAAACCTCAGAAGCATGTATTGGAAGTGAATTTAGGCCTCAAGTAGTTCATAATAACATGCTTCCTTCATTAGTTTCAACCATTTCTGAAAATTCTGTGGTTAAAGAAATGTTGGAGAGCAGTTATCCAGCTTGCTTCGCTACTGATATTAAGCCTGCAACCTACAACTTTGAGACTTTAGAAGAACTCATGGATGATTTTGAAGATGATGCTTCTTTCTGGAAAGATATATATTATTAATTATGATCAATTGGCGCTTTTTGATGTATCGGAAGAATGTAAGTTGTAGTATTTTTTTTAACGTTACCATGATTGGTAAGCAATCGTTTATAGCATTTGCCAGGGCAGGTGCGGTGCTTTTGCTATTGTAATTTAAATAAGTTAAATTTAAAAGACGCTAGTTTTAGACTAATAACATTACAACAATGCTACTATCACATAAAAAAAGCTCACATAATACTCACATACACACATGTATATTGTGGGCCCACAAATATACATATATATGTGAACATTATGTGAGCTAGCCACCATTAGATGATAGTAGCATTATTTATAACATTAATTTTCAAGTACGTTTAGAGTAAACGCACTAAACACTATTATGGTAAACAAACAAACATATAAAAAATGTTAAAGTTCTTTATCTACTAACAAAATTTTATTACTTTCTTCGTCCGTCTTTATTTGTCCTAATTGACTTTTTAAAGTTAAATTAATTAATTTTAAAATTAATAATTAAACAAATATATTAAAAAGTTTGAAATTAAATAAGTTCCACTTTGATAATATATTTACTATATTTTCTTATGATGATAATTTTGTATCTATATCTAATAAATTTTATTTTTTATTTTAAATATAATCAATTTAATTATAAAAAGTTAATTAGAACAAATAAAGTTAAAGCAGAGTTAGTACTAAAACAAGACTACAGACAAAAAGACTTGGACTAAAAAATAAGGGTGTAAACGAACCGAGTCGATCCGAGTATTGAGTCGCTCAGATTTGGTTCACAAAATTTATCGAGTATAAAATAAGGTTTGATTAAAGCTCATTTAGCTACCGAGTCGAGCATGATTCTGAATCGAGCCCGAGCAATTTGGACGTTTCTAACGAATATGATCAGAGTATCAATAAAAAATTATAATTTGAGGAGATTCGAGTAATTTATCGAACTTTAAAATGTGCTTATATTTGACTCATTTATATTTCGAGTTGAGCTCGAATCGAACTTTTAGTCGAACGAGTACAAATAGAACCCGAACTATTTACTCATTTTACAGCCTTACTAAAAAACTTTTAAGTTACAAAAAACCAGCTGAAAACCCCCCACAAAACAATAATGATTCATATATATTCACAGAAGTTATTGTAAATATGTTTTGTAAATTTTTATACATATATATAGAGAGGGGTTTTCCAACGACCAGTCTTTAACGACGACCAATCCTTTAGAGAACCTTCCTATATATATATATATATATATATATATATATATATATATATATATATATATATATAGTTCGATTTTAAGCTCACCATTTATCTAACATACCTTGCATACCCCATTTTAGCGACGGACGAGACGACGATTCGATCTGTCGCTATATATAAAATTGTCGTCTTAGCTTTTAATGACGGACAATATATAGCGACAAACCGAACCTATAACGACGGACCAAATCGTCGTTCGGTCTAATACAAAGTATGTTAGATAAGTGGTGAGCTTAAGATCCGGACCATATATATATATATATATATATATATATATATATATATATATATATAGGGAGAGGATCAAGAGTAGAACTCCCTTAAATAATAGAATTGTATCAAAACGACGTAGTTTTGATAAGACGCGGTGACATTTTTGTAAATATGCGGTGGCATAGTATTTACAAAAATGCCATCGTTCATCAAAACTACGCGCTTTTGATACAATTCTATTATATAAGGAGTTCTACTACTTAAGAGTTCTACTCTTGATCCTTTCGTATATATATATATATATATATATATATATATATATATATATATATATATATATATATATATATATATATAGTTTCATCATATAAGAACGGTTCTTTGTGGAGAACACAACTGTTGAAATTTTGGGTGGTGTAAAATAAAATTAAAAATTTAATAAATTCAAAAAGGGTTACTCCATATAAACCAATTGTGGATGATAAACTCATATATATATATATATATATATATATATATATATATATATATATATATATATATATATATTTATATATCCGAATCAGTCCAGGACTCAGTATTTTAATAAAATCCGGACTTTTTTTTGTTTTTTTAAACAACTAAAAAAAAAAAAAATTATGGAACTTGAATTTTTCCATAATACAGTGTTTTGGGTGTGATTTGGATACATATATCAAAATATGTACATGCATGCAGTGCATGCATATGTACATACATTTTTTGGTATAGGTATCCAAATAACGCCCAAAACATTATATTATGGAAAAATTTCAATTCCATAATTTTATTTTATTTAGTTGTTCTACAAAAAAAAAAAAAAAAAAAATTCAGGGTCCGAATTTTGGACCTGTCCGAGAGTCCGGACAGGATCGATTGTGTGTATATATATATATATAGCTGAATGAATCGACCCTCAAACAGCTACTTTAAAAGTTTATATACATTTTAGTGGGAAAAGAAAAGAGATATGTACGCAGCATTTTATCATAAAATAAATGATAGGCAATAAAAAGGAGTGGAAGGCAGCGGATGTAGACAACTTATACATACATGCTCCCCCGCACCCCCCCTCCCTCCCTCCCTCCCTCCCTCCCTCCCCGGATACAGATACATTTGAAGAAAATTTCATGTAATTAAATCATTCTTTGGGAAATTAGTTACTTTTTAAATTAGTTAACACAGTACCTAACCTCAACATCAATATTTGGTTGGAACTGTTGATCTCCCGCAGACCCCTAATTTATTATATAAATTTCTAATGATCGAAATTGCTTAAATAATATATTTTACTTTGATATAATTCATAAGCTGCTTTTACTTCAAAAGCTGAGTTTAGGGAGTTACTTTGAAGTAGAATCTTCATCAACTAGCATTCCCATGCAAGTTCTCATTTGAGGAAACCAAGTTTGAACTTGATACCATGTTATAACTAATAAGCCAACCAAAACATTTGGACTTTAGTCTATGAATTCTTTATATTTTCAACTTTTTGCCACTAATATATTAATAATTTCTACATAATAAATTATAGACTTATAAATTGGTAATGAAGCGAATCATGAGGTAAGAATGTACGAAAATTTTCCAGCATATCTTACCTTCTTTTTATCTTCTCATTGACCAATAGTAAAGCTGCTAAAGCAGTGAGCCAGCGATGCCTGTTGGTAATTGGTATAAGCAACCGCTTGAGCTAACATTTGTAGATGTCAAAAGTGGTATGACAAATTATAACAAACACACTAAATTAACGTAAAAAAGATAAAATATAAGATTTTATGTGAAAATTAAAATTGGAAAAAAATCACACAGAAGGTAAAAAAAATCCACTAAATAAATATGTGAATACTACAAAATAAAAAGAGAATTATGAGAATTTTTAGAATATTTTTGAATGTCTTTTTTCCAAAATTCTAACACCTATATTTATAGGCCATAGGAAAATCCATAATCAAATAGGATTAGAAATAATTAATTGAGTATAGTTAAAAAAGATAACTTTTCTAAACCAAAATAGATTCTAGATAATACCTAAATCCAAATCCAATAAGGATTCATGGCATACCCAAAAAATCTCCAACTTGACTTGAATCCTCCAAATATTGCACAAAACAATGAACTTTCTCCTCTTCTCAAAATGCACAAATCAAGTCTGATTTTTCAGAAGAGATTACATCTTCTCATTCATAGCAAACAACCACTTTTCTGAATCATTCGAGGAAACGACATCTTTATAAGTCACAGGGTCACTGTACTCAACTGGCCTCGGCAGCTGCCAAGGCATAAGCAACAAAATCTGAATACTCATATCTGTGTGGTGGTCGCACTATCCTATGTGCTCTGTCTCTAGTGAGACTATATTGATGTCCACATGTTCCTCCTCTGGAATTATATTCTCATCTACAAAAGTAGTAGTATGTACATGATCTGAACTTTGCTGTAATTTCTGAACCCGAGGAAAAGTTACTTCAAGCTCCACCTTCTGACCAACACTATCAAAACTATCAATACAAGGAACATAGGATTCCTTGTTCTTATGAAGCATAGCGGAGTCATCAAAAGTAACATCTCTGCTAATGATGACCTTTGTTGATTCCTTTTCAGCACACTAAAGTCTATAACCCTTCACACCAGAATCATAACAAAGAAAGATGCATTTTTTGGCTCTAGGTTCGAGTTTTCCCTCATTCACATATGCATATGCAAGACAACCAAATACCTTAAGAGATGAATAATTTACAGGATTACCTGACCAAACCTCTTCAAGGTCTTACATTTTATAGCTGTGCAAGGAGAACAATTCACCAAAAAAAGAATTTGTGTTCACTGATTCTACCCATAATTCCTTGCTTAAACCTGCATTTAACAACATGCATCTGGCCTTCTCTATCAAGGTTTTTTTCATCCGTTCTGCAACTCCATTCTGCTGCGTTGTCTTCACAACTGTACGAGGCCTAACAATTCCTTCCTTCTTGCAGAAATCATTGAACTCAGTCTCACAAAACTCAGGACCATTATATGTTCTAAACCTTTTAATCTTTTTTCCTATCTGCTTCTCAACCAAAGTCTTCCACTATTTGAAAGTCACAAAAAAGTCATTCTTATGTTTTAAGAAGTAGACCCAAACATTTCTGGAATAATCATCAATGAAGGTTAGCAAATAATGTGCACCGCTAAAGGAACTCATGAAGGCCCCAAAATTTATGAATGAATACTGTCCAAAGTCCCCTTTGTTCTATGAACTGCAATCTTAAAACTAACTCGTTTCTTCTTCCCCAAGACGCAATGCTCACTGTAGACACTCAAAATTTTCTTCAAACCTGTTACTAACATTACAGGAGGGCAGAATCGTCTTTCAGAGATAACCCTGGAGGACATCTCAGCTCAATACCAGAAATCACATCGGAGAAGGCCGTTTCATCTCGGAGATAACCCCGAGATACTCGATCTCGATCCGAAAACAACACCGGAAAAGCGGCATCAACCTCGGAGATAACCCCAGGAATGCGATTCTGATTAGGAGATAACCCGAGGAGATGCTCGTTTCAACCTATGCGATCATCTTGACCTCGAAAATCACACTGAGGCACTCAGCTCCAGTTCCAGAGATAACCCCAGGAGGTTAAGCACACCTCAGAGATAACCCTAAGAACATCCGATTGCTTGCAGCCCAATCTCGAGAGATAACCCCGAGCAACGGCGCTTTATCATCAAAACCGGAGATAACTTTCGGGTGGGGTAAAATAAATCATTTGCCACCTCGATCCACATTCTGTAGTCTCAATAATAGTTCAACATACATTCTACATAGCAATGTCCCACAAGAGCCAAATAGTTTGCAATCTCGAAAGTGACTACTACACAAGGCGACTGCGGATAGAATTTGAAGCTTGAAGACCAAGGGCATGGTCCCATCTTCCTAACCGACAACCTCAAATCCCATATAATTTGTGTAGCTCGATGACAATAGCACTCAGTAAAGGTCTTATACACCTCAATCGGAGGCTCGGATTGAAATTCTACAAGTTCGAGCGGACAACACGTTGCACGCGTGCACGTACTTCGAGACGGTGGGACCCACGGAGCCTGGGGCACCTCGGGAAGTCGCAGGTGTACCTGCGGCTGCCCCCTCTATAAATAGAGGGCTTGGGGTGGCCATTTTATAAGAGAAAACAGCGAGGAAGCCCTATCTAATTTGCTCTGTACACACCCTAAATTGAGTGCTTTCTCATTTTAAACACTTGTGAGCTTATATTCAATCATATTTTTACTGGCGGGAGCCGAGTGTTCATCCATTTAAAGCTATAGAATTCTTCTTTGGTAGTCCACTGTAAGCCTTCTTACACCTTTTAAAGCCTTTCTCTTCTACTGTGCACACACCGTTCTTCACATTGAGAGTCGTGTTGCGTGTGTATGCCCGGACTTTGGTCCGTGGCTTATATATATATACATAAGCAAAAAACGCTCCGGATGTAAAATTCAGGCTTATCAAACAGATTTCGATCGACAACAATTCATATATATAAGGATATATATATATGGGAGCCCTTCCATAGCAACCGGTTGCTGTGAGTACTGTGCAACACCCCCTTTTTGGACCGTTGATAAAATGAATTGATGGCTGAGATTAGACGTTGTATTTGATAAGCCGACACAGGTTGTTGTGCCTTATTATTTACCTATACCGGCTTCTATTTTAATAAGTGAATATTAACTTGTCAGTATAGTTATAAAAAGTGAATATTTATTATTAAAATAATCCGTAAGAAAAACTTATCTTAAACTTAGACATTTTTTTTAATTTTTTTTTATTTCTCCCTACGTGAATGAGGCTCATCTATTTGGAATTAAAATAATAAAGTAATCCTAGTAAGACAATATGATGATCATTGGTACATTTTTTTATTTCTCCCAAGTAGAATGCAAATTTCATCTGACTTACATTAAAATAATAAAATAATCCAAGTAAATGACAGCCGATACTCTGGTGGTATTAAAAATTGAAAAAATAACCTAGTAAGAATTACGACTTGTCCATTTGGTATTAAAAATTGAAAAAATGATTTTATTCAAGCAATTCATTTGCTAAATGATTCGAACTCGCAACCTCAAACTCAAACACTCGTCATATGACCACCCAAGCACCTGCAGACCAACTATTAATTTCAACCAAGGATATGTCTTTATATTAAAACTTCACCATCCCCAAAATCTATATTCTTGCATTATTATTATATTACGATTTATTATTATTAATAAGTCTATATAATACATATGGGGTTTTCTATTTAGAAATAAGTTAATATCTATATTTATTAAGCAATGATTATTAGTAATGATTTTATATATTAAGCAATGATTTTATTATTAAGAAATGATTTTATTATTAATAAAACTAGTTCAATTAGTCTAATAAGTAATGATGATAATTTTTCAAGTCATTTCAGGAAATTAATTTACTTATCGAATTTATAAAAGTAGTGAAGTATTATTATAATAATAATAATAATGTGATTATCAATATTAGAAGTACAGATTATACCAATACTAGTACTGCATAACATTAAGAGGAATAGTACATATTACATGTTCATTTTCATAAAATAAAAAAACATAGAATGATTAATACAATGAAGCCTATATCTCGAGTAGGAAGTAATCTTCTTGATTTCTTGTAGAGCTCCATGCGACCTTGATAACGAAAGATCGTGTGACATCGTCCAAGGACCACTTCTCTTGAAATATTACCATTGGCCCTAACGAAAGCAGTCAACATACTTGCGAGACAAAAATGCCACGATCTGCGTTGTTGTGTTGTTTCTATTCGAATCTTTAAGGATGCACGGTAGGATTACCATTTGGGCCACTCACACTTGTCGGATTACCATTTCGCAAACAAAATGGTATCAAATGTACTGTATGTATACAAAGTAGTTGGTTAATAATTTTTAATATTAAAGGACATTATAAAATTAAAATATTTTAAAACTAAACATACCAGTAACTTTAACAAATTCGAGTACATTTCATGTAACTTAATATACTTAGAAGTTCATCTTTAGAAGTTCATCTTTGCTGAAGTGTACACAAAGAGATGTTTAGGCGTTTCCAAGCGTCAATTAAATCGATTCCATGAAATACAATGTTCATAAACTTAGTGAGTTATGTGTCACCGATACTAAGGTTTATGCAAAGTGTATAATCGAATCTGTTGAAAGTGGTGGAAGATATAAAGAAGTTGTCAACAATCGACAACTGGGATCGGTAACATGTAACTGCCAAATGTTTTCTCACTCTGGTGAATTATGCAGGCACATCTTGAGATATTTCACAGCAAAGAGTATTTCACAAATACCGGCCGACATGATCCTTCATCGGTGGACAAGAGAGCGCGAACAAAAGCAATGGTGAAGACTTACTCTTTAACTCCACATCTGCGACTTGAACAAAATCAAGCAATGCGCTATAATCATTTGATGGGTGATTACCAGGAGTTAGCAAACAAAAGCTTGCTCGATCGAGGTTACAAAAATGTTCTTAAACCGAATGCACGAGGAAAAGAGTTGGTTGACCAAAGTATGATCCGGATGAGAATATTCTCGAAGGCGGCAGATGGCGACATTGATTGCACGATTGGAGATCCAAATCATGATATGGGATACGATAATGACGATGAAGATGCAAAGGTGGAAAAAGAAGAAGAGTTTTTGCCGCCTAATATTTCTCAAACAAAGGGCCATAAAAAAACAATCTAGATTCAAGAAGTGCACTCGAGAAAATCATTCCTTCTAAGACTCATCGAAAATGTGCAATTTGTGGCTTTGAAACCGACCACGATAAGCGAAATCACTATCGAAGTGCTAGGGATTCTGAGCCAAAAAATAGGCGTCGGTTGTATTAATCATTCTATGTTTTTTTATTTTATGAAAATGAACATGTAATATGTCTTATTCCTCTTAATGTTATGCGAAGACTAGTATTGGTATAATCTGTACTTCTAATATTGATAATCACATTATTATTATTATTATTATTATAATACTTCACTACTTTTATAAATTCGATAAGTAAATTAATTTCACGAAATGACTTGAAAAATTATCATCATTACTTATTAGACTAATTGAACTAGTTTTATTAATAATAAAATCATTGCTTAATATATAAAATCATTACTAATAATCATTGCTTAATAATAAAATTATTAATACTAATAATGCAAGATTTATAATAATCATTATTTATATTTTATTAAAGAATGATATTTATTTTTAATATATTAATAATCTTTTTATTGATATTATTACAAAGATAAGAAAAAATAATAAAGGGATAATAATAAATATAGATATTAACTTATTTTTATTTAGAAAAATCCAATTAATAATATAGATTTATTAATAATAATAAATCGTAATATAATAGTAATGCAAGAATATAGATTTTGGGGGATGGTGAAGTTTTTCTATAAGGATATATCCTTGGTTGAACTTAGCAGCTAGGCCCGTGGTGCTCGGGTGGTCATATGACTAGGTATTGGTGCATGAGGTTGCGAGTTCGAATCTGTTCAGCAACGACTAGTTGGGATATTAAAAAAAAATTCCTCGGTAAGTGACAAATTTATCTTAGTAGTACGGGTCTTTTTTTTTTTTTATTTTAATTTGCTGAGTCATAACATATAATGGAGAAAAGAAGAAAAAAATAAATAAAAAAGATAAGTTTCATGCTATAATTTCTTAAAGTGAGCTCTTTTTTATTATTTTATTTTATTTTAATTCTTTGAGTCATAACATATAATGGAGAAAAGAAAAAAAAAAAAAAAGATAAATAAGCTTAAATTTGTCTTCTACGGAAATCAAAAAAAAGTATGAAATAGAGGGTACAAGCTTCTCTAAGTGGGATTATTTTAATAATAAATATTCACTTTTTATAACTATCTCGACAAGTTAATATTCACTTAATAAAATAGAAATAAGATGCGAGGTAAATAATTAGGCACAACAAAACTTTGTCTTAAACTTATCAAATAGAAAAGTTAATCGTGACCATCAATTCAATTTATCAACGGTCCAAAAGGGGTGTTACAGATAAGACTCATAGCAATGAGTTTGCTATGGAAGGGCTCTATATATATATATATATAGTGACAAATTCTTTGAAATGATAAATCGGTAATGGGATCGATATATATCCTGTGCGTTTACCACTTATATATATGTATATATTTACATTTCTATCAGGCCTGAAGTTTACTTCGTGGTCTTTTACTGCTTTATTTATATTTCGTCCCGCCTGGAGTTTACTTCGTGGCGGTTGATCATTTTTTACTGCTTTATTTATATTCTATCCCGCCTAGAGTTTACTTAGTGGTGGTTGATCATCTTTACTGCTTTATTTACATTTCTGATCCCCCATGGAGGTGCTTCATGGTGGTTGATCATGTCTCTCTCTATATATATATTTACCACTTTTATATATTTACATTTTTGATCCCCCATGGAGGTGCTTCGTGGTGGTCGATCATGTCTGTATATATATATTTACAGCTTCTATATATATAACTGCTTACTGCTTTTATATAAATTGCGGTATCATGTGAGCCTAGGAATCATGTGATCATAGATTCAGTCTACTGAATCTAGATTCGGTTCCCGTGATGGACATTCTCAGCTGTAAGCAGCTTGTAAATTATTTACGGTGTTCAAATTTCCTTAAATGGCTTTCATGCCCATGAGGAGTTTGACACTGCTTTGTACATTATTTTCTCGAAGATGCTTTGCATCTCAAAAATAAAAGCAATCAAGCCGAACATTTATTAAAATGAAAGTATCAAAGGCCTCAATTACTATTAAGCAAAGGGTTTGAAAAACCTCTTTTACAAAACTTCATTGCTATATCTTGTTTAAAACTGATTTTTTATACAAATTCAAACCCTATGTATATAGGTGTGAACGAGGCATAACACTACTTCTAAATAAATTATAGATTGACCCACACACACACACATACACACACACACGCATTCATATAACATTTTAATTGAAAAGTGGCGGTCACTGTGGTAACACGGATGTCGGGGGGTGCCTAACACCTTCCCTCCGCATAAGAAAGTCCCCGAAACCTAATGAATCTCGGTTTACATGAGACTGGTTAGCGATATCACATCCTTTGGGTCAATGTGCAAACCTTTTCTCAGTTGTGTTGGTACAACCATTTAAAAAATCAACTGGCGACTCTTACAGTCAAATCATTGACATATAAATGTCAGACCTTTTTACAACTTTTTTTTTCAAACAAATCTCACCTAACATGAGAACACCAAAAAATAAGAACAGAAGAGGGACAATAAAAATCCTGACGTCGACAGGTGGCGACTCTGTTGGGGAATCCAGTAAGAGGACTTAAGCTGCTACTACAAGCTTTTCAAAACTGTTACATGCTTGTGTGTGGATGTTGCATTTATATTTTTGATGAATGTGTACGAATGCATTTTACTTACTGCACTGCAATATATCTATCTGTGATATTAATGCTTCACATATGTCATCATTCCCATAACGGTGAGACACGTTGCATATGAATGTATGTTGTCTGGTTCCTCCACCAGGAGGTTATCCTGTCGGTGTTTGATTACTGGACTCTTAGGGAGACTAATTCCAATGAGGCTCAAGAAAGGCACCACCCAGATTCGTTCTAGTTGAAAGACCGGATTAACTTCACGTCAAGTTAATTGCGATGATCTGGGAACCTTCATGCCAAAAAGGCCACGAGAGTAACCTAAGATAGGTCAGCCTCTGATAAACCAAACGCAGAGGAAAGTCTCTTCATACTTCCATTTTTCAATTACCTGTAAAGACAATTACTTGTAATTTCATTCCATGTCAATCTCTATGTAATGGGAAATATGAAGAATATGTGTACATGCATGTTAAGGCTTGACACGCTATCAAATGACATCTGTTTTACAGGATAATATTCCTAAAATGGACACATTATGATAGCATGTAAACATTTATACATTCCCTAAGACTAAACTACATAATTTTTTGTAGGGAAACAATTGGGCCTATTACCTGTTCAAAGTCCAAAGGCCACGAGCCTACAGCCAATTATGTCTTCATCTGACCAGTTTAATCCTGCTCCTATCTCTTGGGAAGAGTTTGACAGATTAAGCAAACAATTTACAGATTTGGCTGTTCTGCTTAAAGAACTACACCAGTCTACTCAGGGTTCACGAATACCCGTAAATACAGAATCCTCTGCACAGGGAGGAGCACAAGGTTCGGATAAAACAATTCCAGAACTTCAGTTGGATACAACCAACAAAATTCCTAAAAAGACCCATCCCAAAGAAGATCCAGACACCGGTGATATCAGGAAAAAGGTCCTTCAAATGGAAGAGACCATTCGGTCTATAAAAGGGATTGGAGCACACATGAGTGTCTTATATGCCGATCTTTGTATATTCCCTAGTGTTCATTATCCAGAGAAGTTCAAAACTCCTAACTTTGAAAAGTATGATGGGTTAGGAGATCCTTACACACACTTGAAGGTATTCATTAGAGAACTCAGATCTTATGTCGAGGATGAGAAGCTCAGAATGCAACTGTTCCAAAAGAGTCTAACTGGAGAAGCTCGATCATGGTATACCAGATTAGACAATTCTAAAAAACATAGCTAGGAAGAGTTAACTCATGTCTTCCTCAGTTAGTACAACTTCCAGTCTCAGATGGATTCTGACCGGTACCAAATTACCAAGGTCAAAAAATAGTCTAATGAGTCATTTAGAGAATATGCTCAAAGGTGGAGGCGCCTTGCTGCTCAAGTTATTCCTTCTATAACTGAGTCAGAAATGGTGGTGACTGTTGGGTAAAATCTAGTTACGCACAACACGCAAGTATACGTGGTCAACAAGTAATACAGTGAAAGTAGAGCATCGTTCCCATGAGAAATTATTAATACAAATTCCCAAGTATTAACTCTTAATCAAACTAATATTATTTAAACAAACAATTTAATATTATGAATTAAATTATTTAATTAAACTATTTCTAATTACCACTAATTACAAATCAGATTATAGAGATTTAAGATCACAACTTCACTTATTGCTTCATTTAAGTTAACACACTTCTCATCAATTATTCTCTATCCTGAATTGTTAATCAAGAACACTAAAGCAGATAAAATCACATTTCGATGCATAATACCCATACTCACTTAAATCCACAGATGATAGAATTAAGTAAGACACCCTAATTAACTAATCCATTATATCTCTATGTGAATTATAATTAAAAAGGATTTAAAGCACAAGTTCTCTATAAGATTACATATGGCGTAAAGGCATATCTCTATCCTAAACACGAATCATGAATTCCATCTATGCAGAAATCACAAACACATGCTATCATGATTAGATCTAAATCTATACTTCATCTCTCGAGTTTATATAAATTATCACGATAATTGTTAGCTAGGCAATTAAGCAATTAAGTTCAAATCACAATAGACAATCCTCATAATAGAACATAATAATTGATAGCGAAGCATATTAAAATAAACTACACAATAAGATCCATTGTAATCTCAAACAAATAATTAGTTCATTGAATTAAAATTAAGAATCCACACTTGAATAAACATTAAAAGACAAAGATAGAAGAAGATAAGAATATAGAATCTATTGTCTATAGATTTGATGCTCTCTCCTTGCTCCTACTTTGAATCTTCAATGGTCTCCAAGTTGCTTCAATCTCCAAATCTAATAAGAACTAGGGTTTTTCCCAATCTACTCTAATCTAATCTAATGGAATTCTTCCAAAAACTTTTTTCTAATCCTTGTAATTCTCCTCCTTTTATAAGCCTCCTTATATGTCTTTAAGTCCTCTTAGAAGTCCTTGAATAAAACAACTCGTATCAATCCTTCTTGAACTCAAATTCTAGTTAAAATCGCCTTTTGTACGCATACCCAAGCCCCAGCTTGGGTATTGCCTTGTAAATAGCAAGCCTCGGCTTGCTATGCTTCTGATTTTGAACTCAGGACCCCAAGCCCTGGCTTAGGTATAAGGCTTAAAAGAGCAAGCCCTGGCTTGGGTGCAAGCTGCTAAATATTTTTTCTACTGTAATGTCCTCTGGTAAAATGGCTATAACTTTTTATCCAGGAGGAGTTACGGGGCCTGTCATCTATCAAATCGAAGCTATCGTCGAGCTCTACAACTTTCATTCTTTGAGTTTTGAGAAATAACGAACGGATGAAGGTCGAAATTGGACTGGAAGTGACTGCTATGCAAATGACCACCCAAAACAGTGAAATTCAATGTTCGTTGGTACAAATGTCATAACTCTTACATCCGAACTCCGATTGGAATGATTCAAGATGTTCCAGAAAGCTAAGAAGAAGCTCTACAATATAGTCTAAGTTACAAGTCAAGAACATGAATTGAACATGAAAGCACAAACGATGTCTGGATTGCTTTTTCCTTGCATTTTCATACCAATAGTCGCTCACACAGCTCCCAAACATATAATCTACAACATGAACACAAAATGCATGAAAAGTAACTAAGAAACACAAGTTTAAGCAAATAATTTAAGTAATAGATACCGGATAAGTAGGTATAAAACCTACTTATCAAATGCCCTCAAACTTAAACCTTTGCTTGTCCCCAAGCAAAAACAAAACAAAAATGCAATGCAATGCAACTAATCTACATGCCTACGATTCCAGCAGTAATAACAGAGACAAGTCTATTCAACCAGCCTTAGAGAAATCAAGTAAACATGATAATACTTCTTATCAAAACCAATCAATAATTCCTATCAATCATTAAATCTCAAACTGTTATTACTGGTACAGTGCGTGTGTGCTCAACATCCATGCTAACTGATATAATGCTAAATACAATACATAATAGATCTCTTTAAAGGCATCATATAGTGTAAACTCACAAAATTCATGAACAAGCTAGATCAAACTAAAGTCAAACTTCCACCAAATTCAAGAGTCCAATCCAGGATACTTATGCTTTACTTTGCATTACGGGGGCTTTTTGCTCTTTTTCCGTTTTATTGTTTTTTTAAACCATGAATGTGCAATGTTTCATTCCATTAGGCTAACAGTGCTACCCCTTAGCGAGCTTTCGACCAACGACTCCCAGACCATATAAGACCTTTGGGCGCTAGGTGTAAAGACAATCCCCTCGGGCGTACTTGCTCAAGTAACAAAGGCACCGAAACAAGACTAGCCACGTTATTTTTTTTCATCCTTTTTTATTGTTTTTTTCTTTTTTTTAAGCTTATATATCCCAAAAATTTCCCCCAAACTTAAGTTTTTGTCTAAATTTAGCCATCTCCGCCTGTTCATGTCTTTCATTTATTTAAACTATTATTATCCTTAAGAAGTCAATTATGTATCAATTTAAACTTAATCAATCAACAAAGTTGTCTCTAACGTGCTAACCTGATTATACCAGTTTCAAACATGAAAAGATTCAATTAATAACAAGAAATCACATTAAAGTTCTAATAATTAGTACTATACTTGTCTACTCAATCCCATTCTCATCATTGGCCAAAATAGATTGTAACTATCAAATAGCTGGACTCATGCAAGATGAACATAGTATCTAACTATTATTTTTGAATTTTTGATTTTTTTTTACAGGAAATTAAATATAATGCTATTCAAACTATACCACTATGCAACTACTTATGCAGTTATACTACATGAATGCAAACATAATGAACCTAAACTAAATTAACAACATATGCAAAATAACATAACATAAACATGAAACTAAACATGCAATAAAGAACTAAACTAAACTCTCCCAAACTTAGCAATTACAATGTCCTCATTGTAAGAATATATGTAAGTAGAAGAGAACTTCCCATAATCGCCTAAGCATGAGGTGATGGTGGCGATGGCTAATGACGATCATTTCCCTATCCATTGAACCTCCAATACTGCAATGAAGAGAGACAACATGGATTAGAATAGCACTTTGGAATATAACGTGATTCCTATCTACTAAATAAACTAGGAAAACATATAAATATAAAAAAAAAAAAAATTACAGGGTTGCCTCACCTGTCGGTGACTTGATTTCTGATCTTTCGGCTGACTACATGTCGTCAACACTATCCAATTCCTCGTCGATAGTTGAGGAACCCTCCATCCATCAGTAGCAAATAATCCTTTGGGAGGTTCCCACAAGCGATGGCCATAGCATCAAAGTCACCTAGCATGCTCTCACTCGGAATAATCTCCATGAAGAAGGGCAAATAACTAGGTGCTATCTCCATTGTGTTTGTGATCATATTTGGGCTTGGAAGTGTGTCAAACTCAATGGGCTCTTCGTCTATCTTCTCTTTCTCACCACCTGCGGCTTCATTGTTGCACTCACTCTTCTTATGTCATAAGAGCTTCACGAGCGACATGACTACTACTATGAGCAAGGTTTTGCAAATCTGACTGAATTCTTGATCTTTGGTGGAGAAGGCACTTGGGGAACTAACATAATTGGTTCATTTTCTTTGGAATTTAGATCTTCATCGACCTCTATTTCATTATCCCCAATTGTCTCCACACTTTCGATATCTTGTAGCTCATCCAGTCGTAGATTCGGTTCGGGTTCTCCGTCAATTTCTTCATCCATGTCATAAAGCCAAGTGTTTGGAGGAAGGTTATTTATGGCTTTGGTCATTTGATCTATCTTATTCTGAAGATTCTGAATTGACTTCTCTTGATTAATTCTTCTCTCCTCATTTGATGATAAGAACTTGGACAACAATTCCTCCAATCTCGAATTATCTGTCTCAGTTTTGGAATCCATGTATTGAGGACCATGAGTTGAAGTGGTGATGAGTTGTTCCATCTGGTGCTAAAAATTATGGCTCGATATTTCTTGACTCATCATCCTTTCCTCTTGGTTTGCTATGACCTTTGACAGTAATTCCTCTAACTTTGACTTTTCTTCTTTTAATGGAGGTTGATATGAGAATTTTGGCGTGTATGTTGGATTTGGAGTAGAGTATTAATCTTGAAAATTATAGCTCCATGAAGAATTCGGGTGATACCCCCAAACTTGATGATAACTAGGATCAACATAGTTGTTGAGGTAATCACCACTATATTGTACTAGTTCAAAACTGACGGTGCATTGATGACTTTGATGGTTGATAGCACAATAGTCACACGTAACTGCCATCCTTCGACTCCTTTGGGCTGCAATAACATCCAACATCCTCGAAAGTTCTTCAATCTGTGCTGATATTGCGAAAAATGCATTAAGTCCATCAATCCCTGTTTCCCTTGGTTGAGTCATGTTTACCATCCTTTGACTCCGTTGGGCTGCGATAACCTCCAACGTCTTCGAATTTGCCTCAATTTGTACTGGCTCTACAGAAAATACATTAAGTCCATCAATCCCTGTTTCCCTTGGTTGAGTCATGTTCGTGTATGGCCATTGATACGTAAAGTCATCCATGGTACCTGAAAAAGAGAAATATAGGAAGAGAATTAAAAATAAAAATAAAAATGTTTAAATTAAGACTAATTTGATTGAAATTAATATTGGTAAAAATGTATTAAAATAATTCCCCGGCAACGGCGCCAAAAACTTGTTGGGTAAAATCTGAATTTACGCATACAACACGCAAGTATCGTGGTCAACAAGTAATCTGATTGAAAGTAGAGTATCGTTCCCACGAGGAATTATTAATACAAATTACCAAGTATTAACTCTTAATCAAACTAATCTTATTTAAACAAATAATTTAATATTATGAATTAAATAGTGTGACAATAAATGTAATGAGGACTTATTCTGAGAGTGGATATTGTCTAGAAGACAATAGTTGTATTAAAAGTCACAGCTCTCTTGTTGTATATTAAAGATTGTATTTGTATTTTATACCATGTATTTGGCGACTCAGAATAGGTGATGTATACCTATTTTGGGGGCGTCACAGTTGGTATCAAAGCTTAGGAATATGATCCCTGGCTAAGATGTGAGACAAGAACTAGGATGGGAGAGACGGGGAATTCCTTCGCTAGTATAACCTACTTAAGTTTATTTGGTATTTAATTGGTTGGTCAGAGTATAGGGATAATATGTGATATGTTAATTAACCCTTGTTTTGTGGCAGTATTTGAAAATGGCATCCAGAATGTTGAGAACATTAATGGAGCATGTGGGGAGGCCGATTGAGTCTCCACGGATCAATAACCGGGACAATGTGCATCAGGAAGGTGACAATCCTCATACAAACAACAACACTGACCAACTGATGAACGATGTAATGTTCTGAGGCTTCATGTAATTCATGCAACATCAGGCGATAACGGCTCCTGTACAAAATGCAGGTGGAAACACTGGCAACTCTTGGACGGTCACCGCAAAGAAGTTCAAGGAACTGGGACCACCGGTGTTTTTTGGAGAGCCAAAACCACTTAAGGTGGAGACGTGGATAAAGCAGATCTGCAAGATATTTGATGTCTTGGGATGCTCCGAGGAGAAAAAGGTTCCCTTTGCCACCTTCATGTTGCGTGCAGAGACAGATTAATGGTGGGAATCTGTAAAACGTACTCAACCTGCCGCACTCAAGATGACTTGGGAGAAGTTCCAAGAATTGTTCAACGACAGGTATTTTCCCGAAAGTATTCGTCACATGAAAGAGGTAGAGTTCATTAAGTTGGAGCAAAACAACATGACCGTGTCGCAGTACGAAGCCAATTTTGTCAAGTTGTCCCGGTTTGCGTTCCATTTGGTTGATAATGAGGAGAGAATGACGCGAATATTTCTAAGAGGTTTGAAACCCGAGATACGTCAATATCTTATCTCTCATAAAGCGTGTTTGTATTGGATGTTGTTAATAGGGCTCGGTTATTGGAGCGCGATAATGAGTCAACCCAACTGAAAAGAGAAGCGGTGACAAAATGATAATACCGGTGATACTTGATCATGAAGCGGTGACAATAAAGCGTGGAGGAATCAACATGCCGAAATGGTAACCAATTGGTGGTAATCATGGCCAAAGAAATAAGAATGGACATTTCAAGAAGAGGAGATTCAACAATGATGGAAAAAGGCGTCGGCATATTTTATTGTTAAGGAAGGAGAAAGCGACCACCTATCATATGCTTCAAATGCGGAGGGGAGGACACATCAGATCCAAAATGTGCGTCTTGCGTCAAAAGCATGTTATAATTGTGGAAGAGAAGGTCACCTAGCCGATTTTGTCGTTCACCAGAAGACAAGTTGACTAGGATGGAGGCACCAAAGGACGCCCCGAAAAAAGTCAAAGCCATGATAGTGCAAGGGAGGCGTTTGTCGTGACCTTCCGAAAGCAAGGAACCCAAATGAGGTCATCACGGGTAAGCTTATCATAAACTCTAGTGAAGTATATACCTTATTTGATACCGGTTCTACCCATTCCTTTATTTCTCCTACTTGCGCTCAGCGTTTAAATTTGACTCCAGAGAAATTGGACTTTGACTTATCTGTTGAAACTCCGTTGGGAGAAACCTTCATTACATCCACTGTTTATAAGTTTTGTTGGGTTCAAATCGGTACCCTCACATTACCTGTCAATATTATTTCATTGAAAATACTTGCATTTGATGTAATTCTAGGGATTGATTGGTTAACTACTCATCATGCAAAAATTGATTGTTTTCGTAAGGTTGTTAGCTTTCATATTCCTAACCAACCTATTATGCGAATTCAAACAACCAAACTATTAAAATCAATCACTGTCATTTCAAGCCATAAAGCTATTCGTTTATTGAAAAACGGTTGTCAAGCTTTCTTAGCTCATGTCACGGATCTAAACAAAAATACGTCAGTTTTGAATGATATTTCTATTGTTAATGAATTTCATGACGTATTCCCTGAAGAACTTCTTGGCCTACCCCCAGAGCGTGAAATTGAATTTTGTATCAACCTTGAACCCGGTACAAAACCCATTTTCAAAGCCCCATATCGAATGGCTCCTATTGAACTTCAGGAGTTAAAGACCCAACTGCAGGAATTGTTAGACATTGGCTTTATTCGTCCTAGTACTTCTCCTTGGGGTGCTCCTATCTATTCGTGAAGAAGAAAGATGGGAGTATGCGACTTATGGGAGTATGCGACTTTGTATTGATTATCGGGAGTTGAATCATGTCACCATCAAAAATAGGTACCCATTGCCACGTATTGATGACCTGTTTGACCAGTTGCAAGGTGCCAAATTCTTTTCAAAGATTGATCTTCGTTTTGGATATCACCAATTGAAGATTAGAACCGATGACATTCCAAAGACGGCTTTCAGAACTCAATATGGGCATTATGAATTCCTAGTCATGTCTTTTGGATTGACTAATTCTCCTGTTACCTTTATGGATATGATGAACCGAGTATTCAAGGAATATTTGGATCACTTTGTGGTCGTCTTCATTGATGACATCCTTATTTATTCCAAAATCCGTGAAGATCATGAGCAACACTTGAGGCTGATACTCCAAAAGCTTCGTGAATATAAGCTTTATGCCAAGTTGAAGAAATGCGAGTTACGGCTTGAGGAAGTAGCATTCCTTGGGCACGTGGTATCAAGTCATGGAATATCTCATTGACCCAAAGAAAGATTGAAGCTATTCAAAGCGGGAGCAACCTAAATCGATGGTAGAAATCGTAGCTTTCTCGGCATTTGGTTATTATCGGAGATTCGTAGAAGGGTTTTCTCGAATCGCTACTCCCTTAACTCAGCTGACTCGGAAAGATACAAAATTTAGTTGGAGTGAGGAATGTGAGAAGAGTTTTCAAGAACTCAAGAGAAGACTCATTTCAGCACCTGTTCTAACAATACCATCTGGCTCGGAGGGATTTGTCATCTACTGTGATGCTTCAGGCAAAGGGTTAGGATGTGTTCTCATGCAATATGGGAAAGTCATAACCTATGCCTCTCGACAACTCAAAGAATATGAGAGGAATTATCCTACTCATAATCTAGAGTTGGCAGTTGTTGTCTTCACACTTAAAATTTGGAGGCATTACTTGTATGGGGAGAAAGTGGAGATCTTTATGGATCATAAAAGCCTCAAATATTTCTTCACTCAAAAGGAACTAAACATGCGACAACAACGTTGGCTTGAACTGTTGAAAGATTATAATCATACCGTCTAATACCATCCTGGGAAAGCGAATGTGGTAGCTGACGGATTGAGTAGAAGATCATATGCGGGTACGAATGCGATATTGTCAACGCAAAGGCCCATTTTGTATGACTTGCAAAGGATGGAGATAGAGATAAAGACTCCAGGGACCCAAGTGATGATGGCGAATATATGAGTAGAACCGACTTTAATCAATAAAGTTAAAGGCTGCTCAAGCTACGAGACTGGAGGTGATGTATATGAGGAAGAAAGTACAAGAAGGTGTTATCTGGGAAGCAAGAATCGATGAAGAAGGAATACTTGAGTCAACTCAGACTTTTGTGTTCTAACGATACGATTTAAAGTATAAAATCATAATGGGCGCACAACACACCATTTGCAATCCATCTGGGAGTACCAAAATGTATCATGATCTTGACATACATTTTGGTGGGGCAATATGAAGAGGAGATAAGCGCTTATTTATCTCAAGGTGTTTAACTTGTCAACGAGTCAAGGCAGAGAATCAAGTACCAAAAGGTCCATTGCAACCACTTGAAATTCCAGAATGGAAGTGGGATCTCATTACCATGAATTTCATTACTGGTCTTCCCAAGGTTTCTCAGGGTATAGATGTAATTTGGGTCATTGTTGATAGATTGATCAAGTCTTCTCATTTCTTACCTATACGAGAAACTTATACACTTGAACGTCTTGCTCGTATGTACATAAACGAGGTTGTATGATTGCGTGGTATGCCAGTATCCATAGTTTCTGATCGAGACCCAAGATTCACTTCATGATTTTGGGTTAGTTTACAAAAAGCTATGGGCATAGATTTATAATTTAGTTCAGCATATCATCCTCAAACGGATGGACAATCAGAGAGGACTATTCAAACTCTTGAAGATTTATTAAGACTCTGTGTCCTTGACTTCAAGGGAAGTTGGGACAAGTTCTTACCAGATTGGTGGAGTTTTTCCTACAACAACGAGTTATCAAGCAAGCATTGACATGGCTCCATTGAGCGTTGTATGGAAGAAAATGTCGTTCTCCAGTATGCTGGGATGAGGTGGGTGAAGCAACGTTGTTGGGACCGGAGTTAGTATGTATGACTATGGAAAAGATACAAATGATCCGGCAACATATAAAAACCTCACAAGGCCAAACGAAAAGAGTTATCTTTGATCTTCATCGAAAGGGCGTGGAATTCGATATTGGAGATCATGTGTTGTTGCGTGTTGCTCCATGGAAAAGAGTTACGAGATTTGGAAAGAGATGAAAGCTCAATCCTCGATTCATTGGCCCATTTTTAATCCTCGATCGAGTAGGGACTGTAGCCTATAGACTCGCTTTACCGCCAAGTATGTCTCGTGTTCATAACATTTTTCATATATCCATGTTACGTAAATATGTGAAAGACCCGAACCATATTATTGAGTTAGAATCGGACGAAATAGCGGAAGATTTAACGTATGAAGAGGTTCCTGTTCAAATCTTGGATAAGAAGGAACATATTCTACGCTCCAAGGTTATACCTCATGTCAAAGTTTTATGGAGGAACCACGATGTTGAGGAAATGATCTGGGAGTTAGAATCTGAAATAAAATCAAGGTATCCTTACCTCTTCGACATACCGTAATGCATTACCTAATTTCGAGAGCAAAATTTCATAAGAAAAGGAGATTGTAAGACCCCAACTTTTATGAATAAAGATGAATTTTCTATAATTATCATTTTGAATGAATTTGATATAATTTATAGTTGTGGGTAATATTTATAAATTTTTCAAAATCATGAGTTGTTGTTATATAATATTAGATTGGTGGGGAATATTCGTTTTAACAAGGAATATTAAATGCTGAAGCACAATCATTAGTGGACCCTTACAACATAATTATTGTCGATTAAGAAAATGACAAAAATATTTATGAAAATAATGGCGAAAGTTTTAATTATTAATTGAAACACCCGGTGTTAAAAAGGGCGGGAATACGGCGTGGTTGCATAAGTAGCATACGGTATTGATTATTGATGCTTACGTGAGAAGTCATTCAGTTTTATTCAATTATTGTCAATATTTTATATATTATTAAATCAATAATTGAGATGACAAATTTATTAATATTATTATTTACATTATTAACGATGTCAGAAGTTACGCGAGGAGAGGTTTGGTCACCTAATTGCGTGCTAACACGGAGAAATCCTTATTGGAAAGCCCCTCTTTCACAGGAGCGACACAGTCGATTAATAGTGTAAATAATAATAATGATGATGAAGTTTTGTTTTATTAGTATTATTAATGTAATAAAGCAGAAAAGCTTTTTATATAAAACAGAATACTTTTATAAAGTTATTCGTTTTATTAGGTTAATAGTAAAATCTTTTTATATAAAAGCAGAATACTTTTATAAAGTTATACATTTTTATTAGACAATAATTAGAATATATTATATTTTATTATGCATAGTGTTTTGCATAGTAAAATCTTTTAAAAGTTATTCATTTTATTAGATTATAAATAGAATATATTATATTTTATTGTAAACCAAACTGACAAATCCGTTTAAAGTAAATCAATCTGGATAGTTCATGAATTGAATTCTTATTGATCCATTCTTCAATAAATAGAAGCTCATTCCTTCATTATTTCTTGAATTCACTTTGAAACTCTAGAGGAGAAAGCTGTAGAGAGAATTATTCTTCTATCTTGGCGTATTTCTTTAGCGTTTAAGAAAGCTTTGAGCGTAGTGCAAGTTTCTTCAAGTATATCCCCGCCTACCATCATGAGTACTCTTCTTTATAAGGTAAGGGTATTATTTCTTTTGTATTCATGAAGAGAACTTACATTATTCCATTTTTTTATTATTCTATTAGAATAACTTTTGTATCTGTGATCTACCCTATATTTGGTGAAATTCTTACATTATCCCATTATTTATTATTACATTTGGAATAACTTTGTATCTGTGGGCTACCCTATACTTGGTGAAATTCTTACATTATTACATTCTTTATTATTCTATTCGAATATCCCATGCATGCATGCGTTTTCTTGGGACTGGTTCCATCTTTATTATTACATTGGAATATCCCGGTCGTGCGTATATGCGACACGGTTCCGTTATTTATTATTACATTGGAATAACACATATACATCTGAAATACCACATGCATGGTGATTTCTTTTGTTATTCCATTCTTTATTATACTCAGTTGGTTAAAGTTTTGACTTCTATACTCTATGAAATTGGTGGAATATCCTTGATATTTGCGCTTCATCCAGTATCTTTTCGTGGAAATATTCTTTTGAGCATTCTTAAAGTTTATTCTACAAAGAAGTATCATTTTGACAATTTGGACGTTATTAGTTCCTGAATAAATTAATTCTTGAACTTATTTTATTGAATTCTTATATCATTGTCATCATCCTCATATTTATATTTTGTTAAAAGTCATACATGGCCTATAAGTGCATAGATGGACTTGGTATGATTATGACGAGGGATTATTCGGTGTAATCATGGTAGTAATGTTACAAATGATGTGGTAAAAGTCCTCATTGGCCGTAGTGCATTGATGGGACGGTTGTTGGCATGATCATGACCATTGATGAATACACGAATATCCTTGGCCCGTAGTGCATGGATAATTTGTGGTTGTGATACTTATGAATATTCTTGGTAGTAGTGAGTCTTGGGGATGAGGTGGATTATTTATTAAAGGTTGAGTCCCAAATGATAAAAGTGATGAAAAACCTTTTAAATCATAAAAGATAGTAGATTTTATTCTCTACTTGACTCTTTTAATGGATTGCATGGTCATTGCGCAGTTAAACTTGATGTCTATTGTATTTTATCGGTTTAACAACATTGAAGACTAATGATAATTTATTCGCATTATCTTAGTCATAATATTTCTTCTTGGGCTAGTTGACCTCACCCTTTCTTTCTTTGTTCTCTTGAGAAATGAGAGCGTGCAGGACTAATAGGGAGCGGGTGACAGTCCGGATGATAGTATTAGTAGTCCTCACTATTACATTAAATAGTGTGACAATAAATGTAATGAGGACTTATTCTGAGAGTGGATATTGTCTAGAAGACAATAGTTGTATTAAAACTCACAGCTTTCTTGTTGTATATTAAAGATTGTATTTGTATTCTGTACCATGTATTTGGCGACTCAGAATAGGTGATGTATACCTATTTTGGGGGCGTCACAATCACAACTTCACTTATTGCTTCATTTAAGTTAAAACACTTCTCATAAATTATTCTCTATCTTGAATTGTTAATCAAGAACACTAAAGCAGATAAAACCACCTCTCGATGCATAATACCCATACTCACTTAAATCCACAGATGATAGAATTAAGTAAGACACCCTAATTAACTAATCCACTATATCTCTGTGTGAATTATAATTAAAAAGGATTTAAAGCACAAGTTCTCAATAAGATTACATATGGCGTAAAGGCATATCTCTATCCTAAACACGAATCATGAATTCCATCTATGCAGAAATCACAAACACATGCTATCATGATTAGATCTTATTTTATTTTAAAAAATAAAATAAAATCTTTCTTTTTATATAAAATCAAATCATTCATATTATTTTGGAAACAAAATCTATTCATTTTTATTTAGAAATAGAATATTTGATTCCATAATATATATATATATATATATATATATATATATATATATATCCATGTCCCATAATAAAGTAATCAAATGAACAGCCAAGTTTAATTAGTCTATATGTATACATGATTATAAAAGCTAGGTGCATGTATGCATCGTATATAAATTTGGATACAGTATGTTTCCTCAATCTTGGTATGATATATGCAACACGTTTCATATATAAATTTGGATGTTACCAATCTCCGACATTATTTAAGTGATTGCCTTCCTTTTAAAATCGATATCACTTACTTAATTTGTGATGATTGATGATATTACACGCCTTTCGCTTGTCACTGATATCCTCGCCTCTCCACATTCCCACCTTTTTAATTGAATCATATATGCATGTGGCTCTCCAAAGACACTTTCAAGTTTTCAACTTTGAAAAAATATGATATACATATATATATATATATATATATATATATATACGATCCGGATCAAGTCATACCCTTATCTTTACTTACTCGCTCACTCACCTCTTTAATGAAGGACCCAACGACGATTTGATCATACAACCGTCGTCTATATTTTTAGTGACGCTATATATTGTCCGTCGCTAAAAGTATAGACGACAATTGTATGACCGAAACCGTCACGGGTTAAAATCGCTAAAGGGGGGTGAGTACTATGAGTAAAGAAAATGTGCATTTGATCCTCTATATATATATACACACACACATATACTTAGACACTTTCAATATATATACATATCGAGGCGGAACTAGGGGGGGCGAGGGTGACCCGACCTTTTAGGAGTGGCGGTCAAAGGTGAGCTAGGCGGCGGCAGGGGGAAGCTAGCAACCATCGAGTCAACCGGTGGCCGTGACATATTTTCTTAGTTTTTCTTCTCTGACTGCAACACCAACATAAATCTGTCTTAATTTTTTTTAAGTAACATGAAACGACGTCGTTTCATTAAAAAAATTAAAAATAAAATAAATTTTTTTTATTAGGTCTTCAGACTCCCTCAGTTGCTCTCCGCCTCTCCCTCTTTATAGACTTCACTCTATTCATCTCTTCCCTCTTGGAGTTCGACCTCCACTTTAAATGCGCCTCCGGTGCTCTGTGGGTTGCCTCTGTAGCCACTACTCACTCCGCTTCTTAGTCATTTATGCGCTCCACGCCTCCACTGCTTTGGACTTTGGTAAGTAATTTGACTAATTTTTAATTTTAATTTAGCCTAAATGTGTTTCAAATTTGGTAATTTTAATTTGCTAATTTTCATTTTTTTTAGACTATAAGAATCAAATTACCAAATTATCAAATCAAAGGAACAATAATCAAAAGAACAATAGGGAATTTCTTTTTCTTAAATAATTGATAAATGATGAAATTATTATGAAATGTTTAAATTGATGAGAAGGAAAACAAAAGAGAGAACCTGAAACTGAATACTGAAATACTAAAAGAGGGAAAGAAGAAGAGAATATCAAGAAACGAAATGATATTTGCTTGTCTAGATTTTTTGAAAGGCTTTTAGACTACTTACATGGGTGACACAAATAACACAATAGCAAAGATCTTTCATGTGGTGTACAAAAAACCAAAAAGTCATATTATTTGGAAGAAATTTAGGAATCGATTCTAGTGAGTTTGGAACTTGAAAATGCCCAATGGTAATAGATTGGTACAATAGTGTTAATTTAAGAATATTCCTTTGATTTCTTTCATGTCTACTCTCTTTTTTTCACATGAATTCCCCATAAATCATACCGAGCTAAAAATTTAAATAATAAAAAAAAGATAAAAAGAAAAAAGAAAAACAAGAAGATGATATTAATGAAAGAAATTCAACTTTACAAAAGTTAGCTGGGCAGCTCAGGAAATATTGGAGGGGGGGACATACAGAAATCCCAATCTTTGGTGGGGGGACATATATGAGATGAAAGTGAGAATTTCAACTTTCTGCTCAATTCTTGATCAATAAATATAAGAATAAAAATTAAACTTCTGTTTAATAAGTACATAATCCATAACTGTAAACAAGTAAATCTATAAGCATGCCACATTCAGGCATGTCATCTGAGTCAACTGTCAATCTTTCTTTCTCTTTCATTTTCCCCATCTAATAATAACATACATGAAAAAGAACCCAAAAAAAATCATTAGCTTGAAGCTAAAATGTACTATTCAGTATTTTGTACAGAGGAAGTGGGCACCTTAAATGTACTATTTCAGGATAGTGCTTGAAGCTCTCCCTGTCCTTTACCTTTTGAATCACAAAATTGCACCATTCAGGTGTTGAGCAAGGAAGCACTTCTCTTTAAAGTACACCATAGACCCAAGTAGATTAGCTAGAATTTTTTTAATTTTTGTTTTCTTAAATAATTGATGAATGATGAAATTATTATGAAATATTTAAATTGATGAAATTATTGATTAGCAATTGATGTTTTTATTTATACTAGATTATGGATAAATACTTGATTAAGCAACAAAGAACTGTTGATTCTTCTAATAATCAATTACCATGTTCCGAAGCAAGTGGTGATATTAATAATTCACGTGTGGATTTCAATCCGAATGATATTTTTAGTGATCCGGGGTTACGTAAATCAATTGAAGACTTTGCTATTATGATTAGAGATCAAGTTCGAAGAGAGTTTTTGACTAGAGGTCCATGTCAACCAATTGCCCATAATTATCCCCAAAAATACTTTTCTAATGTGAAGAGAAGCTTTTCGGCCCGCTTGGTTTAAAAATTTTGAACGGTTGAAGTATAGCATTTCAAAGGATGCAACCTTTTGCTTTTGCTGCTATCTATTTGGCAATTCAAACAGAGTAGATGCTTTTACAAAAAAAAGGGTTCAGCAACTGGTAAAAGGCAATTGACAGATTTTAAGAACATGTGGGTGCTTCGAATAGTGCTCATAATGATGTTAGAATACAACTTCAAGGTTTTAAAAATCAAAGACAGAGTGTGTCACATATACTACTAGCATAAGGGCAAGAGATGGAGGTTACTTCCCGCACCCGTTTAACGGTGACTTTGGATGTCACATGCCTTCTTTTGAAGCAAGGTTTTCCTTTTCGTGGACAAGATGAGTCATCAACTTCATCAAATAAGGGAATTTTTCTTGAGTTTTTTGAGTCGTACAGCCTATGAAATGAAGAGGTAGGCAAGGTAGTTAATGAGAATGCTCCTAGAAACAATCAAATGACTTCTTCAAAAATTCAAAAAGAACTAACAAGTGTTTGTGCTGTGGAAACTACACTTGCCATCATCAATGATATTGGGGACAACATATTTTCTATTATGGTTGATGAGTCTCGAGATGTTTTAATAAAGGAGCAAATGGGAGTTGTTTTGAGATATGTAAACAACCATGGAGATGTGATTGAAAGGTTTTTTGGTGTGGTACATATGCCTGACACGTCATCTATTTCTTTGAAGAATGCTATTGATGAATTGTTTGCAAAGCATAAATTGTCATTATCGAGGTTGAGAGGTCAAGGATATGATGGGGCTTCAAATATGCGAGGCGAGTTCAATGGATTGAAGGCTCTTATTTTAAAAGAAAATTCATATGCAAGGTATGTCCATTGTTTTTCTCACCAACTCCAATTAGTTGTTGTTCTTTGTTGCCAAAGAAGCGGTAGTATTGTGAGTGATTTTTTTCAATATGTTACTATGATTGTGAATGTGGCTGGAGCATCATGTAAAAGGAAAGATAAACTTAGACAGCTTGAACATGATAGGATCGTGGAGTGTTTGGAAAAGGGAGAGATAGTTAGTGGTAAAGGAAAAAAAATCAAGAAATCAATTTAAGACGGCTAGGAGATACTCGTTGGGGGTCACATTACATAACAATAATCCGTCTTATGTTTATGTGGACTTCTGTACTACAAGTACTTAAAAATGTGCATGATGATGGTGCTTCTGATGATAATAGCGGTATAGCCATAAGTTTGATTGATAAGATGGAGAATTGTGAATTTGTTTTTGTGATGTATTTGATGAAATATTTATTGGGAATCACAAATGATTTGACACTTACCTTACAACAAAAAGATCAAAACATTGTACATGCTATGAGATTGATTGGGGTAATGAAAGCTCGACTACAAGATTTTAGGGAGGCAAAATGGGAGAATTTTTTGAAGGAAGTCAATATATTTTGTGAGAAGAATATGATCCCAATAATTAATATGGAAGACAACATGAGATCCCGCTGTCGTAGCAAGCGCAATGGACAAATTATTACTAATTTTCATCATTATCGTGTTGAGATTTTTTGTCAGGTATAATCTCTATAAAAAAAATTTCATTATTCCTATCTAAAAATTTATCTTTTTTTTTATTTTTCATTATTACAATGTAGGTTGTTCATTCAATTATTCAAGAGATGAACAATCATTTTTCAGAAGCAAGCACAGAGTTACTTTTATGCATATCATGCCTTGATCCAAGAGATTCGTTCTCTCAATTTGACAAAAATAAATTACTCCGTCTTGCTGAGCTTTATCCAGAAGACTTCTCATTGACTGATCGCATGATACTTGGGGATCAACTTGAAAATTACATTTATAATATGCGATGCGATAGTTAATTTTTTGGGATCAAAAATTTGGATTTGGGAAGTCTTGCTAAGAAGCTAATTCAAACAAGAAGACATGACTTTTACATTGGTATATCGATTGATCGAGTTGGCTTTGGTTTTACTAGTTGCAACTGCTACTGTTGAAAGAGTATTCTCTGCGATGAAAATTGTCAAGACTGACTTGCGTAATAAAATGGGAGACGAGTGGATGAATGACGATCCCGGTAGTTTATATTGAGAAGGATATTTTTTCAACAATTGAAAACGAACAAATTTTAAGACGTTTTCAAACTATGCAGACTCGCAGGATACAATTACCTCATCTCACTTGTACAACCGAAAGAAGCTCTTCAAGCGTTAATAAATAATTTTTTTTTATTAATGTATTTTGACCCCCCTGAAAACATGTTCTGGTTCCGCCACTAATACATATACTCAGTTGGTAGAGCGGAGGACTGTAGTTGACTGTAGTGTGCTCATGGTTATCCTTAGGCACTTTCAAGTTTTCAACTTTGAAATCATATTATATACATAATATATATATAATATGTAATGTATGCAGTGTTGAAGAAGCATAAAGTGATCATATGATTCATATCCCACAACACAGTTAATCACGTGGTGTGTGTTTTTTTTTTCAAAATTGTGTGGTTGAAAGAATAAAATTAAATAGAGTTTATGCACAGGTAAGAAAATTTGATTCCAAAGTTACATCACTGAACCACACCGGTGCACTCTCTTCCAAACAGAGATGCTATTTCTACTTATGAATTGGTTCACTAATAGAACCAAAAAAATCAACAGCATTAAGCAGCAGGTGACGGGTACAATAGCACAAAAATGCTGCGATTTCTATTTATAGATTGATTTATAGGCTGACAAACACATGAGAAGTGTGTAATTCTGCACACTATTTTGAAATATAATAATCCTTTTATTTGGTTTTGCTTTAATGAGTTATGATGGTGGTGGTTATTGATTACCATTACTTTATTTGCTATTATATCTTAAAGGGATTCTAGATGAGTATTTTCATGTATCAGTATTTGTAATACTGGATTTAATGATATAGTTTATTTTATACTTTAAGGAGGAGTTCTCTGTTTATCTCTATATCTCTATATGGTTGTGCTAAAGAAAAAATTTGTAATGTGAAATTACTGTTAATGAAAAGTAAAGATTGTTCCTAAGATTGGGGTTAGTCCATCTTGGATATTTGTGTAGAAGAAGCATAGTCCAGGAACCCTTTGAACACCTGGAATCAATTTTTAATGGTGGCCTTTTATAAAGTGGTGGGTAGTGGTTGCTCCAGGATAATCTATGGTCCTAGTGGGCCATATTCATATGTTGTTCTGAATTTGAAGCTTTGCAATATCAGGAGGTCTGTAACTCTATGGATAGCAGGATGGGTAATATAAGAATTAATTACCATGACCAGCAGTCACACTGGGCATTACATATATATAATAGATAACAGTACCATACCTGGATATTTGAATGCCACGTTGGTGATAGTCTGATTTGGAAATTCAATTGTTCACCATTGGATGGTCCATGCGGACACGGTTTGGTTGATGCTTTGTGATTATTTCTTCTATTTCTTTTCATTTCAGGTAATTGTAGTATTACTTTTTTGGACCACAACACTGCAACGAGAAAGCATCTATTCCGGGTCATTTCACCTTAACAAGGATCTTGGCTCGGATATTCACAAAGAAAAAAGGCAACACCGCAACGAGGAAGCATCTATTCCGGGCCATTTCACCTCAATAATGATCTTGGCTCGAATATTCTCAAAGAAAAGGCAACACCACAGCGAGGAAGCATTCATTCCGGGCTATTTCACCTTAACAAGGATCTTGGCTAAGATATTCTCAAAGAAAAGAAGCAACACCGCAAGGAGGAAGCATCTATTCCGGGCCATTTCACCTTAACAAGGATCTTGACTCGAATATTTTAGCGAAGTAGCATTTATTCCAATCAGTTAATTCAACGAGAAAGGGGAAGTTAAATGTAAGAGGGGAGAACTCCTTAGGTGGCTAAACCCTATGGGCCAGCCCTTAGAAGGACCAACCTAGTGGCCTCCTCCTTCAAATTTTTTTGTTCTTCCTCTACCCTATTTTATTTGAATGGTTTCTAATGTTCATGTTCTTTTTTGCTTCTTCTTTCAGGTTTTTTTAAGCTTAAACCTTAGACTTGCTTCTTTTCTATAATAAGTACTCAAGTTCAAATGTTTTCCTTGCCATCATTTCCGTGCTCTTTAGAGCCCTTATGCTGAATTCTTCTTACTTGCAGGCCCTCGATCTCCATTGAACATTCTACAGACCCGGAAATCGCCAAGGAGGCCCCGTTCCTCAGTGATTGGGGAAGGGTTCCTCTCTTTTGGTCCTTTCGACGTCTTTTGGGAGCAAGTTCAGGCTTATGACCGTCCAATAATAGAGGTATAAGGACTTGTTTCGGCGTTGTCCACATCATAGTCTACCAAATTGGCTACAAGTTCAGACCAAGAATTGATGCCGCAACAGGTGGGGCATTCGTAGATAAGAAATATGATGAAGCTTACGAGTTGCTGGAAACTGATGGGTTGGTTTTATACCTATGAATCGGCTTCTAATTTGGGCTTAAACAGTGTTGATCTTGTCTATTTCTATTCATTTTTACTTGTTTTATGTTTGTTTTGTGTTTAGGATTGCATTAAGTGGCATGGTGGTTTAATGGCGGTGTTTTGGCGAGACTTGGCATGAAAAAGGTAAGAAATCAGCACTGCAGAAGTACCCCCTGCCGGGGCGGGTATATTTTGAAAGTAGTATGCACACAAGTCAATCATGTTTGATGATAAAGCATATACTTTGTAACAATCTTATTCATTTATTAATAAAAAGTATTAATTTATTAAAGGCTTTTTATTATCTACATGATGTTGTTTTATAATATGTTATAAACCCATAGTTTTAAGCAATACTTTTAGAATAATGATGATGATCATTCTAATGAGATCTAAATTCTTAGAAAGCTTAAAACTAAAATAGTTCCCAATCGTTGGATTACTAAATTGGAGATTAGTGAATCCGGATAGATTGGTACATATGTTAACTTCTTTCATTGGATGATAATGATTGATCTCATGATCATTTTTGTGGAGAACACTAAAGCAAGTATGTAGGTGCTTATTAGAGAATAAGTTCTTTGAGCGTGGCTCGCTAAGGAATACCTAATGGAGTTTTACTTGTCTGTTAATAGGAATTCCTGTAGTGATAGTAGTACAAGTGATCCTTGAACTCGAGATCATCATAGTATCTTGTTTATGATGAGTTATACTTTGACTTATTCCTTAAGACCCTTAAAAGGTATGCTTGGGTATAATAAGTTGTACATGGAGATAATGCATGATCAATAAAGAATCTATCACTTCTAGTAAAAGAAGAGAAATATCCTATGTGATTTGATAAATGACAACCCAGTAGTCCTTAGCCAAGGCAGAATAAAATTAGAAAGGAGTTTCTAATTTGCATTATTTGGAGTTGTGCATTTAAGAGTCGAAATACATATAATTAAATAAAATAAGACTTGACAGTAATTCCATGTCTTATATTTAATTTGGACATTGTATGATGGAAGGATTGAATTGTACGGTAACTATTTACTTAAAGGTTTTTTTATGATTAATGTTGAAATCTATATTATCTGGAAAGTCGTTGATCGCTAGGGAGGCTTATCTCTATTGTAGAATAAATATTATTTATTTAAATAAATTAATTATTTAATTTATTTATTTAAATAAGATTAGAATTGTTCTAATTGATTTATTCACAATAGGTTTAATATGGAGAACCTAAAGGGTCACACCATAAAAAAAGGAAGAATAATTATTTAAGAAGTTAATGGCATAATCGTAATAATAAGTTAAGTATATTTAATTTAATCTATGGTGATAGAATAAAATAAATAGCTTAATATTTATTATTTAATATTTTAGAAATATTAAATATAAATTAATAAGAGGAGTCTTATTATTATTATTACTATTATTATTTTTTAATTTCTAAAGGAGTTTGGGAATTAATTAATAAAAGTACTCTCATATAATCCTAATAAGATTAGGAGGCTAAATTAATTAAAAGAGTTTAATTAATTATCCCGAATAAGATTAGGGAGCTTAATTAATTAAAGAAATTAATTAATTAAACAATACACTATTTTCTAATTAGATTAGAAGGGTTAACTGATATCTTTATAAGAGGAGTCTTATATTAGATATCAAAATAGACGTGATTCAATTCCAATTGTTGGAGAGTACGCTCTTTTTGTATGAGAGATAGAAAAGCTAAGATTTTGTCAAATATCCATCTTCTTCAATCTTTCTTTTCCTTGGTGGATCACCTCTAGAAGCCAAACACTTGGGTGGCTAACGTTGATCAAAGGAAGGAACCAAACTCGGTGGATTCAAGTTGAACGCGAAAAGGATTGGAGATGAACATGTACCTGAGGAAGCTCGGATCTTCAAGGATATGATTCTTGTTCTTTATCTTTTCGTTAAATTAATAATTGTGCATAAAAGATGATCCAGGTATATGGTTTATAAAATTTTAAAACTCTGATTTTTCACGCTTCCACTTACTTTGTGCAATTTGATTGCGTTTATGAATATTACAAACCTAACAGTAGTATCAGAACGAAACCAAACTATTAATTATTTTAATTTAATATGTATATTGATATGTGTTTAGAATAATTTAATTAGGCATAATTTATTGTATAAATTTTATTTAAAAAAAAAAAAAGAAATTCCGAAAGCCTGTTGCGCTGAGTCTGTGTAAATGATTCACAAAAAGGGGACCATGCTTCGGTTATATATATATATTAACGTGATTAGTATATATATATATATATACATATCATAGTTAATTTAATTGATTAAGGTGATTATTACATGTTGCCAAAGGATTTCTTTGAAACAGAATGATGGGCACCACATTTTTTTTTAAACGGGTAACAATGATATCTCATATATATATATATATATATATATATATATATATATAATATTAAAATCCACAAAGCCATTTTTTTTCCTGGACGTGAATCACTTACACCTTAAATCATTATATATATATATATAATATATATTAAAAATCCACAAAGCCATTTTTTTTCCTGGACGTGAATCACTTACACCTTAATATATATAATGATTATACTTACCAAGCAAGAATCTTCAAGGGATCTTTTTTGAAAAGTTACAGGATGCACGGAGGTAATTATATCTATATATATAATATATTAACGTATATATATATATATATATATATATATATATATATATAGATTTTATTCTTATTATTTTATAATTAAAATAAAAAATTTATTTTAATCTTAAAATAAAAAGTTTATTTTAATTTTAAAGTTAAATTTCATGCTAACTAATTAGAGTTGGAATTGGATTCTATGATAACTAATTGGAGTTGAAATTGAATTCCGTATTTTCTTAAATAAAAGAGTTTATTTAGATATGAAATAAGATTTCATATTATTCAAAATAAAAGAGTTTATTTGTGAATAAGAAAGAGAATCCTAATTTCCTTAAATAAATGAGTTTATTTAGATATGGAATAAGATTTCATATTATTCAAAATAAAAGAGTTTATTTGTGAATAGGAAAGAGAATCCGTGTTTCCTTTAATAAAGGAGTTTTTTTTCTTCTTGGAATTAGATTCCATAATTACTTAAAATAAATGGTTTATTTTGATTTAAATTTGGATTAAAATAAAGGAGTTTATTTTGATTCAAAATTAGATTTTATGCTAACTAATTTTGCCCATTAAATGATATCAATATATATATTGAATGTTTATTATTCATGAGATGAATGTTATTTATTGATGAATATGGTGATGTGTATGATAATAAATGAGATTAATTATGGATATTGACCAATGTGATTGAAATTTATTTTAGTTGGATGCATGAATGTATGAGTTTTATTAAATGGGGTCTGCGTACCTCGTCTTCTCTATTTTTTTTTAATGTAAATTATAACTCCCTCCTATGTACTTCCCTTTGACTACTGATCAACGTTTCTATTTATTTTAAATAGTTTTGTAATAGGAATAATTAGAATTAATTTTGAAGAATTGGAGATCAAGGGGCAAGGAGCGCTTAAAGACCCGTTTGTAATGGAGTCCGGTATTTAAATATAATAGTTATATTTAAATTTAATTCTTGCACCCCTAGGGTTTGACCTTTTTGTTCACTTGGTGGCTCTAGTGAACCAAACTAAAATAAAAATCCATAATCAATCCAGACAGAATATAGTATTCTATATGTGCATCCTTAAACTATATATATATTATATATTATGCAAACATGCTTCACATGTTAATTAATATGACGTGTATTTTATATATATATGTGCATGCGCACTAAACAAGATGAGATAAATTAATAACAAACTCTTCAAATTTTTTATATTAAATCCTAAACGTTCAAAGATATTTGGAATATCGAACATCGCCTTCTAGCATGATAAAAATAATAGAGTATCAATTAATTATTATAAGTTTGTTGTGTCACCACAAAGCTTATCTTAATTCTTTGAGATGTTAATTTTATCACATTTGATGCTTATAAAGATAATTGAACAATATTGTTTTGTTGTGTCACCACAAGGACAATATTTTTTTTTTGAATATATGGAGTGCTAGGTTGGACTTAACTTAAATCATTTTAGTTCGGACGTGCACACACTTGACCATTATGATTTAAGAGGAAAAATACAAGGAGTTACATAGTTGATGTAATTGACAAGAGTTGTCTACCTAATTATTTATATATAGTTTGTTGTGCACACACATGCTATATACATTTGAAATGAGATCCTTATTCTCACTAGCATATCTTTAATTAGATATTGTCAAACTATATATATTGAAGGTAATATAGTTTGAAGAAAATAGTGGGAGATACCAATTTAAAACAAGACCTAATTTATTTTGGTAATTAATAAAATAATGAATGCTAAAATATTGTTAATTACAAATTTATTTACAGAATTTTACAATATCTAAATTACTATCACTGCGAAGCATATTAGATGCTATTTAATCGGACCATATTAAATGGATTGGTTAAGGAATTTGAGAATAGTTCTCACGGCTGAAAAGCTATCTTATGTCCTTAATACGCCTATCCCTGCAATGGTTGCAGATAATGCCTCTGAGGAAGAGATTGCTACTTTTAGAAAGTGGCAAGATGATGCATAGTTGGCTCAATGCATCATGCTCGCATCCATGAGTAACGAGCTTCCGCGTCTGCATGAAACTATGGATGCTCTTACTATATTCATGCACTTCAAGTAGTTGACGGTGAGGAAAGTAGGACTAATAGATATCAGATATCTAAGGAGCTCTTTCGATCTAGAATGACCGATGAAACTACAGTACAGATAAAAGTCCTTAACATTATCAATTTGATTGATCAATTAGGATAACGACTTTTGTCATGGATGGAGAGTTGAGCCAAGATTTGATCTTGCACTTACTCCCGGACCCTTTTCATAATTGTTGTGAATTTTTCATATGAACAAGGTAGATATTAGCCTCGCTGATTTGCTTAACATGTTAAAAAATGTTGAGAGTCACTTTCCAACCAAGAAAGACCATGTCTGGGGCCAAAGGATCTTCTGAAAAGAAGAACGATTCAAAGAAGGTAAATAGAAAGGCAAAAACAAAGGATAATAAGAACAAAATTGATACTGATAGCAAAGGAGTTTGTTTCCACTGCAATAAGCCACGACATTGGAAAAGAAACTGCGAGAAGCATCTTTCAGAGGCTAACCAAAGAAGCTTAGTGAAGTTTCAGTTACAAATACAATTTTGTTCATGATTTAAAATAAATTTTTCTTTAAGTCAAAGTTCTACTTGGGTATTGGATATTGGCTTTGGTTATCATAAATATATAGATTTATGAAGGGACCAAGCAGAAGTAGAAAGCTAAACAAAGATAAGTAATCCTATGTGTGGGAAATCAAGCAAAGGTTGCTGCATTAGCCATAAGAACTTAAAGTTAGCAATGCCTACGAGCAAATCTATTAATTATGTCAATAAGTTGTTATTGTATTCCAGTTCTTGTTAGAAACATTATTTCCATTTTGTTGTTGGACAATGAAATCTTTGGTATTAAATTTAAGAACAATTATTGTTCTATTTATAATAATAATATTTTTTTATAGAACTGGAATATTACTTAATGAATTTTGTATACTTAACTTACGTGAAAATAATTTTGCATATTGAACAAATTAGTATAAGAAAAGGAGATAATCATTCAAAGAGTTGAATGTGTGTATTTACTGAAATACAAGTGTGAATTATTTGAAAGGTTCAAAGAATTCAGAAGTGAAACAAATTGACAAAGTATTAGGATTCTTTGATCTGATAAAGGAATAAATACTTGTGCAATAAGTTTCTAGATCATCTCAAATGGTTTTCTCATAATGGATGCCTCCTGATACACAATAATTGATTGATGTATCTAAAAGAAAAAATCGTACCTTATTGGACATGGTGCAGTCCATAATGATTTTACCGACATTTCAGTATCCTTCTAGGATAATGTCCTAGAAATGGCTGCATATCTACGAAAAAGGTAACCTCAAAATCTGGCCATAGGACTTCATAATAGTTATGGACAAGAAGGATTCTGAATCTTAAGTATGTTAAGATAAGGGGTTGTCCAGCTTATGTGAAAAAGGTTTCAAAGGTTAAGCTAGGGACAAAATTTGACAAGTACAGATTTGTGGGACATCCTAAAGTAAGTTTAGGTTATATGTTCTATAATCCTACATAGCAAAAGGTGTTTGTTGCGAAACACGCTACCTTATAAGATAAATGTGTTTATCATTGAAGGGACTAGTGGGAGGATAATAGAATCTTGAAGAGTTCAAGAACCACAAAACACTATAAGTCAAATAAGAGGAACCTGTAGATAGAACTATTGTACCACAACCGAATCGTAAATCTGGAATAATGCCAAAGATACCGGGGAGGTATGGATTCATCATGAATGATGATGATGAGGTACGTATCATAGAAGATGATGATCCAGTTATATACGATGAGGTAAGAGTTGTAGACACTCAGAGAAATGAATTGAAGCAAACTTCTCAAAACTGGAACATTCGTTTTGATGAAAAAATCAAAAGAGTTTGATTTTATCACAAATAAGAATGAACCTAGTGTGTACAAAAGGGTCAGTGGGAGCGCTGTGACATTCCTAGTATTATATGTTGATATACTACAGATAAGAAATGACATACCAATGCTATAATCAGTAAAGATAAAGTTGTCTAAACATTCCTCCATGAATATTTTGGGAAGATTATCTTAATTGGGGATAAAATCTATATAGATAGATTCAAGAGGATGCTCGACTTCACCCAAGGAACGTATATTCATTTAATGCTAGTCGTTTAGCAAGGCAAACTCCAAGAGATGTCTCATGTTGATGAGCCATGGAGTGTATCTCTCTTAATAGTCCCCATAAACTCCTGAAAAGAGAGATCACATGAGTGAATATCATGTATACAATGAAATATACGAGACAGTGAAAAACATCTTAAAGTACTTAAACGTCACTAAGGATGTGATTAAAATTCATGGTGAGTCTGAATTAAAACTAGAGGGCTTAACAGACTCGAGTTTTTTCAGACAGACCAAGACGACAGAAAATGCACTTTAAGGTAAAGCGTTACCTTGAATGGTGGTGCAGTGAATTGGAAAGGTTTCAAATAGCAAAGAGTTGCTGGTTTAGTAATAAAGACAAAGTATATAGCTGTAAATGAAGCTGCAAGTTGATTGTTTGGATTAAAAGGTCATTACAGAACTAGAAATAGTTCCTAAGTCTCATCTTGGATCTAAACATGTCTTGTGACACTTTCATTTGATTATAGGAATCATTGAAAGATGGAAAATCACTATAGAGATAGTGAACTCTCAAGAACAATATTACATATCCATTAACTAAAGCTTATCCAACAACAGGATAATCGTCACTTAGAGAAGAAGGGTATGAGATACTATGGCGATTGACTTTAGTGCAAGTGGGAGATTGAAAGTAGTATGCACACAAGCCAATCATGTTTGATGATAAATCATATATTTTGTAACAATCTTATTCATTTATTAATAAAAAGTATTGATTTATTTAAGGCTTTTAATTATCTACATGATGCTGTTTTATAATATGTGATAAACCCATAGTTTTAAGCAATGCTTTTAGAATAATGATGATGATCATTCTAATGAGATCTAAATTCTTAGAAAGCTTAAAACTAAAATAGTTCCCAATCGTTAGATTACTAACTTGGGGATTAGTGAATCCAGATAGATTGGTACATACGTTGCTTGCTCATTGGATGAGGATGATTGATCTCATGATCATTTGTGTGGAGACACTAAAGCAAGTATGTATGTGCTTATTAGAGAATAAGTTCACTGAACGTGGCTCGCTAAGGAATACCTAATGGAGTTTTACTTGTCTGTTAATAGGAATTCCTGTAGTGATAGTAGTACAAGTGATCCTTGGACTTGAGATCATCATAGTATCTTCTGTATAATGAGTTATGCTTTGACTTATTCCTTAAGACCCTTAAAGGGTATGCTTGGGTATAATACGTTATACATGGAGATAATGTATGATCAATAAAGAATCTACCACTTCTAGTAAAAGAAGAGAAATGTACTATGTGATTCGATAAATGACAACCCAGTAGTCCTTGGCCAAGGCAGAATAAAATTAGAAAGGAGTTTCTAATTTACATTATTTGGATTTGTGCATTTAAGAGTCGAAATACATATAATTAAATAAAATAAGACTTGACAGTAATTCCATGTCTTATATTTAATTGGGACATTGTATGGTGGAATGATTGAATTGTACGGTAACTATTTACTCAAAGGTTCTTTTATGATTAATGTTAAAATCTATATTATCTGGAAAACCGTTGATCACTAGGGAGGCTTATCCCTATTGTAGAATAAATATTATTTATTTAAATAAATAAATTATTTAATTTATTTATTTAAATAAGATTAGAATTGTTCTAATTGATTTATTCACAACCGGTTTAATATGGAGAACCTAAAGGGTCACGCCATAAAAGGAAGAATAATTATTTAAGAAATTAATTGCATAATCGTAATAATAAGTTAAGTATATTTAATTTAATCTATAGTGATAGAATAAAATAAATAGCTTAATATTTATTATTTAAAAATATAAATTAATAAGAAGAGTCTTATTATTATTATTACTATTATTATTTTTTTAATTTCTAAAGGAGTTTAGGAATTAATTAATAAAAGTACTCTCATATAATCCTAATAAGAATAGGAGTTTAAATTAATTAAAAGAGTTTAATTAATTATCCCTAATAAGATTAGGGAGCTTAATTAATTAAAGGAATTTAATTAATTAAATAATACCCTATTTTCTAATTAGATTAAAAGGGTTAACTGATATCTTTATACGTGGAGTCTTATATCAGATATCAAAATAGACGTGATTCCAATTGTTGGAGAGTACGCTCTTTTTCTATGAGAGATAGAAAAACTAGGGTTTTGCCAAATATCCATCTTCTTGAATCCTTCTTCTTCCTTGGTGGATCACCTCTAGAGGCCAAACACTTAGGTGGCTAACGTTGATCAAAGGAAGGAACCAAACCCGGTGGATTCAAGTTGAACGCGAAAAGGATTGGAGATGAACTTGTAGCTGAGGTAGCTCGGATCTTCAAGGGTATGATTCTTGTTCTTTATCTTTTCGTTAAATTAATAATTGTGCATAAAGGATGATCCGGGTATATGGTTTGTAAAATTTTAAAACTTTGATTTTTCACACTTCCGCTTACTTTGTGCAATTTGATTGCGTTCATGAATATTACAAAACTAACATATTTGTGAAGAAAACCCACCCACCGGGGAGGGGGTAAAGGAATCAAGAAACGATAGCACCCCAAAGTAGGAGGCGGCTTATCTAATACAAAAACCCGTGGTAAGTAGGGGTGAAAGAGAGACTGATTTCTATTGTGACTCTAACTTTGTAGCGACGTAGATGGAAGACTTTGGCATAGATTGGGACTATGATGGGCCGTCGTTTTATCAGTTATTACATCAGACAACACAAGAGAATAGAGATCAATTACACCAATCAATCAATTCAATTTTGAGCTCTAATTTTCAGAGAAGAACATTGGAGGAAAGCAAGGAAGGTTAGGATCACGAAGACTACAGAATTGAAGGCGAAGAAGGGTGGTTTTGTAACTATTCTAATTCTTTAATTCAAATTTTGTAATTAGGATAATGAATTCTCTACTTATTTCAGTTTTTAATTTATCTATGATAAACTAAATTCTTAATTAGGCTTGCAATGGATCTTTATTGTTGAACAATGATTGTTATGTTTTAATTTCAGTTCAATAATACTATCAATTCAGTTTATCTATTATGATTTTCATTTAATTTAGGAATTGATTGATCACCAATTCTGTGTGGATTTATATGGACTCGAGAGATGATGTATGAATCTAGACTTAATCACTTTAGCATGTGTTCTTGAATTCTGTGTTTTAATGGAATCTTGATGAATGTTAGGATAGAGATATTCTTAACATAACATGTAATCACATAAAGAACTTGTAATTTAAACCTTCTTTGATTTTAATTCACATAGAGATATAGTGAATTAGTTAATTAGGGTGTTTGGCTTAATTCAATCAAATTTGTGGATTTAAGTTAATATGGTGTTAGTGCATCGATAGATGGCTAATTCTAATTGAGTGTTCTTGATTAATAAATTGAGATAGTGAATTGAACTGGAATAGGGTGTGATAATCAGACTGAGACTTAAAGTGAAGTTGTAAGCCTAATTCTCCATTATTTGCTTGAAATTTACGGTTACTTAGTGTATTGATTGGTTTGGATTTTTAGTTTTTATTAATTATAATCATTAATTTGAATAGTTTAATAAGGAATGACATACCAATACTACAATCAGTAAAGATAAAGTTGTCTAAACATTCTTCCATGAATATTTTGGGAAGAGTATCTTAATTGGGGATAAAATCTATATAGATAGATTCAAGAGGATGCTCGACTTAACCCAAGGAACGTATATTCATTTAATGCTAAAGTCGTTTAGAAAGGCAAACTCCAAGAGATGTCTCATGTTGATGAGCCATGGAGTGTATCTCTCTTAATAGTCCCCATAAACTCCTGAAAAGAGAGATCGCATGAGTGACAATCATGTATACAATGAAATATACGAGACAGTGAAAAACATCTTAAAGTACTTAAACGTCACTAAGGATGTGATTAAAATTCATGGTGAGTCTAAATTAAAACTAGAGGGCTTAACAGACTCGAGTTTTTTCAGACAGACTAAGACGACAGAAAATGCACTTTAAGGTAAAGCGTTACCTTGAATGGTGGTGCAGTGAATTGGAAAGATTTCAAAAAGCAAAGAGTTGCTGGTTTAGTGATAAAGACAAAGTATATATGTAAGACCCCGGATTTTTTTAAATAAAAATGGAATTTCCTCTATTTATTATTTTGAAATAGTAAGGGTTGATTTGATTAATGATGTTAGTTATGGGTAAAATGCGCAAATATTTCAAATAAGCAAGTGGTTATAAAATATTCATTATTGTCGGGGAATATTCGTTTGGTCGTGGAATATTCGTACTGTCGGGGAATATTCGTACGACGACGCAGTCTTTTGTGGGCCCCATAACGGAAAGCGATTGGATGAAGAAAATGACAAAAATAAGTTGTTTAAAAATAACGGCGTAGTTGTTACTGAATTATCTTGTTGGAATACCCGGTGGTTAAAACACACTAATACGCGTTGTTGAACAGTAGAACATGGTATTGCACCAATTATTGATTCTTACGTAAGAAGACACTACTCAATAATGGTTACAGTAATTACTGTTCAGTATTTTATTTTATTGATTCAATAATTGCTGCATTGATATTTTATATTACTGTTGTTTCAATAATTGTCACTACACAGTATTTTCCATTATTGAAGCAATAATTCATATTATCTGAATAATATTATTAGATAACATTATTGGCAATGTCTAGAAAGTTCTGTCTAATGAGAGGTTTGGTCACCTAATTGCGCGCCAGTAAGGAGAAATTCTTATTGGAAAGCCCCCTCTTTCTAAGGCGCACTGGTTGTCAATATTGTGATTTCGTAATATTATTTGTGAATAATTAATTATTGATTCATATGATGAGGAAAATATTGATTTTATGTGGATATAGATGGAGAAAATTTTTAATGTGACAATTGTTGAAAATTGAAATTTTATCTTTTTCCGATGAAATAATTCATTTAAATATATATATATATATATATATATATATATTATATTTTAATAATATAATAATGGTGATATTTTTACAACGAATGTGGGGTATATGAGTATATGAGGAGGAAGAGTATTTTTGTTGCAATAAATGTTTAAAACATGTTAAACATGTCGGTGGACCCCATTTATTGACTGAAATTTGATTATAGCCTGTAAAATCGTCCGTTTGTGGATTTTGGCCAATTTCTGTTTGGAATTTGGAAAACATTTATTCTGCAAAGTTGTAGATAATGGAATTTCCTATAAAAATTCGTGAGATTCGAATTTTCTGACAAAAGGGCTATTTATTGTGAATTATTGAAGTTCCGAAGCTCCGAAATAATTGATTTTTGGAAGTTTAAAATATTTTTATTAAGAAAAACGTTTTTATTGTTTTTGTCACATGTGTGGCTGAAGTTTGGACCAGAATTGTGTGCGTAGGAAATTTGATTATATATATTATTATTATATTAAATTTTCTGCTTTGGTGTTTTAAGCAATTTCCTATAAATAATAGGGTGCTTAGGTTAGAATTGAAAATCACACCAGAAACTGAAGTTTTCTCTCTCTATATTGTCGAGCGTATTCTTGTGAGTATTTTGAGTATTGCTATACGGTGTAAGTTCAAGTCATAGCCTATATCCGGTGTTTCAACTAGAAGTACTGTCTTTCAAGGTAAGGGATATTATTTTTTTAAAAATGATATTATTTCTTCAATATCATTATGCCAAAATATTGGTTGAAACTTTTTATCAAATTTGGAACTTTTTCATGTCGGAGTTACTATTCATGAGTTACTATTCATGAGTACTATTCATTTAAGCGTAAAGATGTTTTTTTTGTGAAATTTCTATCTTTTGGTGTCGGAGTTTACTATTCACATAGCGCTATAATTTATTCACGATACTTAGTCTTATTCACGAATCAAGACTATTCATCAAAAAATAAAAATTTTCCTTTTCGTCCAAAATATCTATTCTGGATACTAGCTTTGATTGTATCCATGTTTTGATCATTCTTGAATTTTACACCACTATGATTATTTTTGAGGTATTTTTGGACGTGGATAAAACAAAGTACGAATCCTTAATCCTTAAATCCTTGTCATTTTGATTCACTAGATTCGTTTCTTTAAAAAAATATTTTTCATCATCCTCAGTCTTAAATGATGATGTTATGGAATATCTTTGGCCTGTAGTGCAAAGATGAATGATTTCTGATGAATATCTTTGGCCTGTAGTGCAAAGATGAATGATTTCGATGAATATCTTTGGCCCGTAGTGCAAAGATGAACATGTGTTTAGGCGAACATGACTAATCGATGAATATCCTTGGCACGTAGAAAGGATGAATATATGATTCAGATATATATTGATTGATGTTACATGGATAAAAATATTGATGATGGATATTAAATTCATAGATATTAGTAGATTTCATCCTCTACGTAACTCTTCTATGAATTAATATTTTTCATTATGAGTATTGATTTAAAACTTGTTGTCTATTGTATTCTATTAGATTTTTTCCTGTTGAAGACTAACGATAATTTGTTCGTATTATCTTAGTCATAATATTCTTTCTTGGGCTAGTTGAGCTCACCCTTTTCCTTTTTGTTCCATTTTTCTTCTCGGGGAGGCGAGAATGTAGCGAAAGTACTTGCAGTCTGGGTATGGAATGATGGTTTTAGAGAGTTGTTTAGTAGTCCTCACCATTTTTTGTAAAATAATGTATAAATAATTATGATGAGGATTTATTTGTATGTGGATATTGTCTAGATGGCAATATCTATATTTAAACTCACAGTTTATATGTTGTAACAATAAAGTTGTAGTTATTTCTGTACCATGTTATTGACGACTCAGAATGGGTTGGATGGAATGGACCTATTTTGGGGGCGTCACAGTTGGTATCAGAGCTTAGGGATATGATCTCTGGCGGAGATCGGGGAATAGAACTAGGAGGGGAGAAATGAGTAAATCCTTCGCTAGTGTGTCCTACCTAAGCTTATTTGTTAGATGGTTAGTATATAGGGATATTATATGATATATTGATTTCCTTAATTAACCCTTGTTTTATGACAGTATTTGAGAATGTCGACTGAGAATATTAACAGTGGAAATTAGACTGTGGAGATGCATGTACTTACCAACGAGGAGAACGTGCAACAGGTTGGCAATGTTCCTCCTGTGAACAACACCACTGAGCAGATGATGAACGACGGAATGTTTAGAAGCTTTTTGCAATTCATGCAAAATCAGACGAGGGAGACTCGTGTTCAAAACATAGGAGGAAATGATAGCAATTCACGGGTTGTCACAGCCAAGCAGTTCAAGAGTTGGGACCATCAGAATTTAAGGGAATGCCAGATCCGATCATGGCGGAGACATAGGTCAAGCAAATTACCAAGATATTCGATGTCTTGGGATGCACGGAGGAACAGAAGGTTCCATTCGCTACCTTTATGTTCCGTAACGAGGCAGATTAATTGGTGGGAATTGTGAAGCGTACCCATCCAAATTTTTCAAAGATGTCATGGGAGACGTTTGAAGCAGTTCAATGACAAGTACTTCCCCGAAAGTATTCGTCATATGAAGGAAGTGGAGTTTATTAGACTGGAGCAGAACAACATGACGGTGTCCTAGTACGAGGCGAAGTTCGCGGAGTTATCCAGGTTTGCACCTAATTTGGCGGAGAATGAGGAACGTATGACGCGGATGTTTCTGAGAGGTTTGAAACCCCAAGATACGTCGAGATCTCATTTCTCATAAATTTTTCTCTATTCAGGATGTTGTAAACAGGGCTCAATTATTAGAGCGAGATAACGAGTACGGTCAACCGAGGGACCATAACCAGGATCATACCGAAGATAGCAGTCATCAGAATAACGATAACCAGCAGAGAAAGAAGAATACGGACAAAGGCGGTAACCACTCTGGTGGTAATCGTGGCCATGAAAAATAGAAGAAGCGAGTCGGGAGGAGATTTTAAAAAGAGGAGATTCAACAACGACCATGTGAAGACGTCAGCGCCAGTAGCAACTGGTTCCAAGGGAGGAGAAAGACCACCGGTCGTATGTTACAAATGCGGGAAAGAGGGACATATAAGTCCAAACTGTTCACAGCCTTACAAGGTATGTTATAATTGTGGAAAAGAAGGTCATATCGCTCGAGAGTGTATGACAGAGCGAAACCCGATCCAATGAGGATGGTGACTCAAAAGGATGTCCCAGAAAAGTCAAAGTCAACGGTTCCTGGAAGAGCGTTTGTCGTGACCGGTCAAAATGTGAGGAACCCGAACGAGTTTTATGAGTTAGTTAATTATAAATTCTTGTGAAGTTTATACCTTACTAGATACCAGTTCTACCCATTCTTTTATCTCTCTTGCTTGCGCTCAACGTTTGAACTTGACTACGGAGAAATTGGACTTTGACATATTTATGGAGACTCCGTTAGGAGAAACTTTCATTACATCCGTTGTTTAGAAATCTTGCTTGATTCAGGTTGGCACTATCACATTACCTGTTAACCTTATTTCTATAGAGATATTTGTTTTTGATGTGATTTTAAGGTTAACTACTCATCATGCAAAAATTGATTGCTTTCGTAAGGTTGTTAGTTTTCATATTCTTAAGCAACCTGTTATTCGAATTCAAGCAACTAAACCATTGAAGTCAAACTCTTTCATATTAAATTATAAAGCTATTTATTTATTGAAAAACGGATGTCAAGCTTTCTTAGTCCATGTTATGGATTTGAATAAAGGCACGTCAGATTTGAATAATATTCCTGTTGTTATTGATTTTTCCTGACGTATTTCCTGAAGAATTCATTGGCCTACTCCCAGAGCGTGATATTGAATTTGTATCGACTTTGAATCCGGTACAAAACCCATTTCTAAAATCTCATACCGAATGGATCCTATTGAACTTCAGGAGTTAAAAACCCAACTGTAGAAGTTGATACCGAGCCTCTATCCGGTGACTTCCTTTGTGGAATGCACCGGCCGATTCTCCGTAGGGGATGCCATATTGTGTGCAGTAGTAAATCGATAGGTGTCATTGTGACGTCTTTATCCAAGATTGGGATATGAGTCACGATTGAGAGCAACCTAAATCGGTAATCAAAATCGTAGCTTTCTAGACTTAATTGGTTATTATCGGAGATTCATTGAAGGATATTCTTGAATCGCTACTCCATTAATGCACGGTGACTCGTAGAGATACAAAATTTGAATGGAGCAAGGAATGTGGGAAGAGCTTCAAGAACTCAAGAGGAGACTCATTTCAAAGACATGTTACGACCATGCCATTTCGAAAAGCGAACGTGGTAGGCGACGTGTTGAGTAGAAGATCATATACAAATCTGAGTACGATATTGTCAAAGACTCATTTCATTATAATTTACAAATAATAGAGATGGAGATGAAAACTCTAGGTACCCACGTGATGATATCTGAGTATAATCGACTTTAATCGATAAAGTTAAAGTCAATTCAAGCTACACACCGAAGATGATGAATTTGAAGAAGGAGGTGCAAGAAGTTGTTATTTGAAAGCGAGAATCGGTGAGGTGAGGAAAACTCAAACCTTCGATTTATTAATCCATTTGAAATTCTCGATCGAATAGGGCTGTGGCCTATAGACTGCGCTTTTACCGCCAAGTATGACGCGTGTTCATAACGCGTTTTCACGTATCGATGTTACGTAAATATGTGGATGACCCGAACCACGTCATTGAGTTAGAACCGAACGAGATAGCCGAAGACTTAACGTACGAGGAGGTACCTATCAGGATCTTGGATAGGAAAGAACATGTCCTATGTACCGAGGTTATACCACAAGTTAAAGTTTTGTGGAGAAATTATGCTATTGAGGAAATGACCCAAGAGTTGGAAAGCGGAAATGAAAGCGAGGTATTCTCATCTTTTGAAACACAGTATGCGTCACGTCAATTTCGAGGACGAAATTTCATAAGGAGGGAGGTTGTAAGACCCGAATTTTTTAAATAAAATGGAATTTCCTCTATTTATTATTTTGAAATAGTAAGGGTTGATTTGATTAATGATGTTAGTTATGGGTAAAATCATAAATATTTCAAATAAGCAAGTGGTTATAAAATATTCATTATTAGTTTGGGGAATATTCGTTTGGTCGTGGAATATTCAGATTGTCGGGGAAATATTGCAATTTACGTGCAGCTTTTTGTGGGCCCCATAACTAAAAAGCGATTGGATGAAGAAAACGACAAAAATAAGTTGTTTAAAAATAAGCAGGCGTAGTTATTACTGAATTATCATTGTTGGAATACCCGGTGGTTAAAACACAGTAATACGCGTTGTTGCACAAGGTAGCACACGGTATTGCACCAATTATTGATTCTTACGTAAGAAGACACTACTCAATAATGGTTATGATAATTCTTATTCAAAGATATTTTATTTTATTGATTCAATAATTCTTTGCATTGATATTTTATATTATTTGTTGTTTCAATAATTGTCACTACACAAGATTTTCCATTATCGAAGCAATAATTCATATTATATCTGAATAATATTATTAGATAACATTATTGGCAATGTCTAGAAAGTTACATCTAAGGAGAGGTTTGGTCACCTAATTGCGCGTCAGTAAGGAGAAATTCTTATTGGAAAGCCCCCTCTTTCCTAGAAACTGCTGGTTGTCAATATTGTGATTCTGTAATATTATTTGTGAATAATTAATTATTGATTCATATGATGAGGAAAATATTGATTTTATGTGGATATAGATGGAGAAAATTTTTAATGTGACAATTGTTGAAAATTGAAATTTTATCTTTTTACGATGAAATAATTCATTTAAATATATATATATATATATATATATATTATATTTTAATAATATAATAATGGTGATATTTTTACAACGAATGTGGGATATATGAGTATCTGAGGAGGAAGAGTATTTTTGTTGCAATAAATGTTTAAAACATGTTAAACATGTAAATTGGACCCCATTTATTGATTGAAATTTGATTATAAATTGTAAAATCGCTTCCGTTTGTGGATTTTGGCCAATTTCATTTGGAATTTGGAAAAACTTTCTTCTGCAAAGTTGTAGATAATGAAATTTCCTATAAAAATTCGCGAGATTCAAATTTTCTGACAAAACGGCTATTTATTGTGAATTATTGAAGTTCCGAAGCTCCGAAATAATTGATTTTTGGAAGTTTAAAATATTTTTATTAAGAAAAATGTTTTTATTGTTTTTGTCACATGTGTGGCTGAAGTTTGGACCAGAATTGTGTGTGTAGGAAATTTGATTATATATATTATTATTATATTAAATTTTACGCTTTGGTGTTCTAAGCAATTTCTATAAATAGGTGCTTAGGTTAGAATTGAAATCACACGTAAAGCTCAAGTTTCTCTCTCTATATTATCGGCGTATTCTTGTGAGTATTTTGAGTATATTTTGAGTATTGCTATCTGGTGCAAGTTCAAGTCATAGCCTATATCCAGGTGTTTCAACTAAATCTTGTCTTTTCGAGGTAAGGATATTATTTTTTAAAAATGATATTATTTCTTCAATATCATTATGCCAAAATATTGGTTGAAACTTTTTATCAAATTTGGAACTTTTTCATGTCGGGGTTACTATTCATGAGTTACTATTCATGAGTTACTATTCACGAGTTACTATTCATGAGTACTATTCACGAAGCGTGAAGATGTTTTTTTGTGAAATTTTTATCTTTTGGTGTCAGAGTTACTATTCACGTATACGGTACTATTCACGAATACGACATTATTCATCGAAAAACAAAAATTTTCCTTTTCGTCCAAAATATCTATTCTGGATACTAGCTTTGGTTGTATCCATGTTTTGATCATTCTTGAATTTTACTCCACTATGATTATTTTTTAGGTATTTTTGGACGTGGATAAAACAAAGTACGAATCCTTAATCCTTAAATCCTTGTCATTTTGATTCACTAGATTCGTTTCTTTAAAAAAATATTTTTCATCATCCTCAGTCTTAAATGATGATATTATGGAATATCTTTGGCCTGTAGTGCAAAGATGAATGATTTCTGATGAATATATTTGGCCTGTAGTACAAAGATGAATGATTTCTGATGAATATCTTTGGCCCGTAGTGCAAAGATGAACATGTGTTTAGACGAACATGACTAACTGATGAATATCCTTGGCCTTTAGTGCAAGGATGAATATATGATTCCAGATATATATTGATTGATGTTACAGGGATAAAAATATTGATGATGGACTGTTAAATTCATAGATATTAGTAGATTTCATCCTCTACGTAACTCTTCTATGAATTAATATTTTCCGTTATGAGTATTGATTTAAAACTTGTTGTCTATTGTATTCTATTAGATTTTTTTTCCTGTTGAAGACTAACGATAATTTGTTCTGTATTATCTTAGTCATAATATTCTTTTCTTGGGCTAGTTGAGCTCACCCTTTTCCTTTTTGTTCCATTTTTTCTTCTCGGAGAGGCTAGAATGTAGCGAGTACAGTGGGGTATGGAATGATGGTTTTAGAGAGTTGTTTAGTAGTCCTCACCATTTTTGTAAAATAATGTATCAATAATTATGATGAGGATTTATATGTATGTGGATATTGTCTAGATGACAATATCTGTATTTAAACTCACAGTTTATATGTTGTAACAATAAAGTTGTAGTTTTTTCTGTACCATGTTATTGGCGACTCAGAATGGGTTGGATGGAATGGACCTATTTTGGGGGCGTCACAATATAGCTGTAAATGAAGCTGTAAATTGATTGTTTGGATTAAAAGGTCATTACAGAACTAGGAATAGTTCCTAAGTCTCATCTTGGATCTAAACATGTCTTGTGGCACTTTCATTTGATTATAGGAATCATTGAAAGATGGGAAATCACTATAGAGATAGTGAACTCTCAAGAACAATATTACATATCCATTAACTAAAGCTTATCCAACAGCAGGATAATCGTCACTTAGAGAAGAAGGGTATGAGATACTATGACGATTGACTTTAGTGCAAGTGGGAGATTGAAAGTAGTATGCACACAAGCCAATCATGTTTGATGATAAATTATATACTTTGTAATAATCTTATTCATTTATTAATAAAAAGTATTGATTTATTTAAGGCTTTTAATTATCTACATGATGCTGTTTTATAATATGTGATAAACCCATAGTTTTAAGCAATGCTTTTAGAATAATGATGATGATCATTCTAATGAGATCTAAATTCTTAGAAAGCTTAAAACTAAAATAGTTCCCAATCGTTAGATTACTAAATTCGGGATTAGTGAATCCGGATAGATTGGTACATACGTTGCTTGCTCATTGGATGAGGATGATTGATCTCGTGATCATTTGTGTGGAGACACTAAAGCAAGTATGTATGTGCTTATTAGAGAATAAGTTCACTGAACGTGGCTCGCTAAGGAATACCTAATGGAGTTTTATTTGCCTGTTAATAGGAATTCCAGTAGTGATAGTAGTACAAGTGATCCTTGGACTTGAGATCATCATAATATCGTCTGTATAATGAGTTATGCTTTGACTTATTCCTTAAGACCCTTAAAGGGTATGCTTGGGTATAATAAGTTATACATGGAGATAATGTATGATCAATAAAGAATCTACCACTTCTAGTAAAAGAAGAGAAATGTCCTATGTGATTCGATAAATGACTACCCAGTAGTCCTTGGCCAAGGCAGAATAAAATTAGAAAGGAGTTTCTAATTTGCATTATTTGGAGTTGTGCATTTAAGAGTCAAAATACATATAATTAAATAAAATAAGACTTGACAGTAATTCCATGTCTTATATTTAATTGAGACATTGTATGGTGGAATGATTGAATTGTACGGTAACTATTTACTCAAAGGTTCTTTTATGATTAATGTTAAAATCTATATTATCTGGAAAACTGTTGATCACTAGGGAGGCTTATCCCTATTGTAGAATAAATATTATTTATTTAAATAAATTAATTATTTAATTTATTTATTTAAATAAGATTAGAATTGTTCTAATTGATTTATTCACAACCGGTTTAATATGGAGAACCTAAAGGGTCACGCCATAAAAGGAAGAATAATTATTTAAGAAATTAATTGCATAATCGTAATAATAAGTTAAGTATATTTAATTTAATCTATGGTGATAGAATAAAATAAATAGCTTAATATTTATTATTTAAAAATATAAATTAATAAGAGAGTCTTATTATTATTATTACTATTATTATTTTTTAATTTCTAGAGGAGTTTATGAATTAATTAATAAAAGTACTCTCATATAATCCTAATAAGATTAGGAGTTTAAATTAATTAAAAGAGTTTAATTAATTATCCCTAATAAGATTAGGGAGCTTAATTAATTAAAGGAATTTAATTAATTAAATAATACCCTATTTTCTAATTAGATTAAAAGGGTTAACTAATATCTTTATAAGTGGAGTCTTATATCAGATATCAAAATAGACGTGATTCCAATTGTTAGAGAGTACGCTCTTTTTCTATGAGAGATAGAAAAACTAGAGTTTTGCCAAATATCCATCTTCTTGAATCCTTCTTCTTCCTTGGTGGATCACCTCTAGAGGCCAAACACTTAGGTTGCTAACGTTGATCAAAGAAAGGAACCAAACCCGATGGATTCAAGTTGAACGCGAAAAGGATTGGAGATGAACTTGTGCCTGAGGAAGCTCGGATCTTCAAGGGTATGATTCTTGTTCTTTATCTTTTCGTTAAATTAATAATTGTACATAAAGGATGATCCGGGTATATGGTTTGTAAAATTTTAAAACTTTTATTTTTCACACTTCCGCTTACTTTGTGCAATTTGATTGCGTTCATGAATATTACAAAACTAACATATTTGTGAAGAAAACCCTCCCACCGGGGAGGGGGTAAAGGAATCAAAACAAGAGCACCCCAAATAGGGAGGCGAGCTTATCTAAGATAAAAAACCACGCATGCAGTGAGGTACTGGGGTGAGAGAGACTTATTTCTATTGTGACTCTAACTTTGTAGCGACGTAGATGGAAGACTTTGGCATAGATTGGGACTATGATGGGCTGTCGTTTTATCAGCTATTACATCAAACAACACAAGAGAATAGAGATCAATTTCACCAATCAATCAATTCAATTTTGAGCTCTAATTTTCAGAGAAGAACATTGGAGGAAAGCAAGGAAGGTTAGGATCACGAAGACTACAGAATTGAAGGCGAAGAAGGGTGGTTTTGTAACTATTCTAATTCTTTAATTCAAATTTTGTAATTAGGATAATGAATTCTCTACTTATTTCAGTTTTTAATTTATCTATGATGAACTAAATTCTTAATTAGGCTTGCAATGGATCTTTATTGTTGAACAATGATTGTTATTTTTTAATTTCAGTTCAATAATACTATCAATTCAGTTTATCTATTATGATTTTCATTTAATTTATGAATTGATTGATCACCAATTCTGTGTGGATTTATATGGACTCGAGAGATGATGTATGAATCTAGACTTAATCACTTTAGCATGTGTTCTTGAATTCTGTGTTTTAATGGAATCTTGATGAATGTTAGGATAGAGATATACTTAACATCGCATGTAATCACATAAAGAACTTGTAATTTAAACCTTCTTTGATTTTAATTCACATAGAGAAATAGTGAATTAGTTAATTAGGGTGTTTGGCTTAATTCAATCAAATTTGTGGATTTAAGTTAATATGGTGTTAGTGCATCGATAGATGGCTAATTCTACTTGAGTGTTCTTGATTAATAAATTGAGATAGTGAATTGAACTGGAATAGGGTGTGATAATCAGACTGAGACTTAAAGTGAAGTTGTACGCCTAATTCTCCATTATTTGCTTGAAATTTACGGTTACTTAGTGTATTGATTGGTTTGGATTTTTAGTTTTTATTAATTATAATCATTAATTTGAATAGTTTAATAAAATTGGGTTAATATAGAACTGGTAATTGTTGGATTTAATATCATACTAGTCTCTGTGGGAACGATTCTTTTCTTACTATTAGATTACTTGTTGACCACGTGCACTTGCGTGTATAGCATGTATAGAATTTACCCAACAGAAACCATGGCGACGAATAACTATCAATGGCCTACTGAGAGGCAAGTACCAAAGAAGATAGCAGGGGTACATGAGATAAATGTTGTGACAACGTTATCTGCACAATTTGCAGCACTAGCTAAAAAGATTGATGCCATGGGAGTACAAACTGTGCAGAGTGTTGTGATACCATGTGAGCTATGTGATGGGAATTGCCCTACTAAGTAATTTACAATCAGTGCTAAGTCGGTACAGTATGTCGCCAACTACGGTAGACCTCAGAATAGTAACCTCCACACACACTAACATCCCAATATTAGAAATCATCCAAATTTCTCATGAAGCAACAATAACAACAACAACCAAGCTCAATCTTCTGCTCTAAGGCAACAATACCCTCCTAGTTTTCAATCCCAAAACCAACCACCTCAAGGTTCATACCATCCTCCACCTCAACAGGAGAAGAAGTCTAACTTGGAAGAACTTTTCTCCCGATATATTTCTCAGAATGAGACGAGGATAAATAGCCAAGAGGCTTCTATCTGAAATTTAGAAAACTAAATGGGATAATTGGCCACTACTTTAAATAGTCGTACTGCAGGCACCCTGCCAAGTGACACAGATGTAAACCCATAATGGGAGGGAAAGGAGCAATATAAACCAGTCACTCTTCGGAGTGGCAAGGCATTGAATGAAACTGTAGGAAAAACCTCAACAGTGCAACCAAAAGTTATTGTAGAGGAGGGCAATATTGAGCCCAATATTGACAAGTCTGGGGGAGAAGAGAATATGCCAAAGGAAATCACAATACCAACTCCTACTGGTAATAAGCCTAGTCCTGTAGTACAATTTGTACCATTTCCCTAACGTCTTCAGAAGCAAAATCTGGATAAACAATTTTCTAAGTTCTTAGAAGTTTTTAAGAAACTTCATATCAATATTCCATTTACTGAAATGCTTGAACAAATGCCCAGTTATGTGAAATTTGTGAAGTATATTTTGTCCAAAAAGAGGAAACTGGGGGATTATGAGACTGTAGCGTTGATAGAGGAGTATAGTGCTATTCTACAGAAAAAGCTTCCACCAAAGGTTAAAAACCCGGGAAGTTTTACTATTCCATGCACCATCGGGGACCAATTCACAGGCAAAGCCCTATGTGATCTAGGAGAAAGTATAAATCTAATGTTGTGGTCTATCTACAAGAAGCTGGGGTTAAATGAGTCCAAGCTTATCAGTGTTACACTACAGTTGGCTGACAGATCCTTAACTTATCTGAAGGGGATAGTGGAAGGTGTGCTTGTCAAGGTGGACAAGTTCATCTTTCCTGAGGATTTCATTATTCTTAACTTTGAGGAAGATAAGGAGGTCCTTATTATTTTGGGCAGACCATTTTTAGCCACATGCAAAACACTTATAGACGTGCAGAAGGGAGAACTCACAATGAGAGTGTTAGACCAGGAAGTGACTTTCAATGTCTTCAGGTGTATGAAGTTTCCTAGTGCCTCTGAAAATTGCTTTTGGGTCGATGTGATTAACAAAAAAAGTAAATGAAGTATTCTCAGAAAATTGCATGTCTGATTCGCTTGGGGCCACTCTGACTAGTGTTAGTGACGTGGAAGACCCTACTCATCTCGAGTATGTGAACTTGTTAAATGAATACCCACGGTTCACTAACTCAAAAAAATATGTTGAACCATTGACTAGATCAAAATCAACTTGCGAGGAGCAATTTCCCATTTTGGAGTTGAAACCTTTACCAAGCCATCTACGTTATGCTTATCTGGAAGAATCATCAACTCTGCCTATAATTGTTTCTGCATTATTGAGTGAAGTTCAGGAAGGTGAATTATTGTAAGTTTTGAAGAATAATAAAACTGCTTTAGGCTAAACTTTGGTCGACATTAAAGGAATTAGTCCATCTATTTGTATGCAAAAGATCCTCATGGAGGATGAATCAAAACCTACCATTGAACATTAGCGCTGACTGAATCCTATCATGAAAGAGGTAGTGAAGACTGAGATATTCAAATGGATTGATGCAAAAATAATTTATTTGATTTCTGACAGTATATAAGTGAGCCTGGTCCAATGTGTTCTGAAGAAAGGGGCATGATTGCTGTCACGAATGAGAACAATGAGTTGATTCCTACAAGAACAGTGACAGGATGACGAGTTTATAAGGAATATAGAAAGCTTAACAAAGCTACTCACAAGGATCATTTTCCTCTACCTTTCATCGATCAGATGTTAGATAAACTGGTAGGGAGTAAATTATACTGTCTCTTGGATGGATACTCCAGGTACAACTAGATAACTATCGCACCCGAAGATTAGGAGAAAACGACATTCACTTGCCCTTATGGAACTTTTTCCTTCTAGCGGATATCATTCAGGTTGTGCAATGCACAACCTACATTTCAATAGTGTATGATGTCAATTTTCTCTAATATAGTCTAACAGACACTTGAAGTGTTCATAGACAATTTTTCAGTATTTAGGAATTCTTATGCCTATTGTTTTAAAATTTTGGATCTTGTGCTCAAGAGATGTGTAGACACTAACTTAGTGTTTAACTGGGAAAAATGCAACTTCATGGTCCAGGAAGGCATTATCTTGAGACACAAAATATCTGCCGACGGAATCGAGGTAGATAAGGTGAAAATTGATGTTATCAAAAAACTTCCACCTCTATTAACTGTGACAGGAGTTCAGAGTTTCTTGGGGCACGTCGGCTTCTATCAGCGGTTTATAAAGGATTTCTCAAAAATCACCAAGCCCCTATGTAGCCTTCTAGAAAAAGATGTGCCTTTCAAGTTTGACAAGGCATTCCTAGAGGAATTTGAAATGATCAAACAGAGGCTCATTGTAGCACTTGTTGTAGTTGCCCCTGACTGGGAATTGCCGTTTGAACTAGTGTGATGCCAGTGAATATGTTGTTAGGGCAGTTTTTGGACAGCGGAAGGATAAGGTTTTTCACACAATATACTATGCCAACAAAACTCTAACAGATGCCCAACTCAATTACACTACCACTGAGAAATAGTTGTTGGTAGTAATATATGCCTTTGACAAATTCAGCTCCTATCTCATCAGCACTAAAGTCATAGTATACATAGATCATTCAACCATCAAGTATCTTATTTCTAAGAAGGATGTTAAACCTCGTTTGATCAGATGGGTCCTTCTTCTGCAGGAATTTGACTTATAGATTTGTGATAAGAGAGGAACTGAGAATCAAGTGGCAGATCATCTCTCGAGGTTGGAGAATACAGATCAAGTTGAAAATATGATCAATGAGTTCTTCCCTAACGAGCAACTGATGAGTGGGTTTTATACCTACGAATTGGCTTCTAATTCGAGCTTAAGATGTGTTAATTCTATATATTTATGTTCGTTTTTACTTTTTTATTGTTGTTCTATGTTTAGGTGTGGTGGCGTAGTATGTGTGGCTTAAAAGGTGGCATTGTGAGGGGAAATTAGCATAAAATGAGCAAAAGTATGCAGATACTGAAACTACCCACGCAAGCAAAGAAATATATAATGAAACCCCATTGGTATGGGTACTTATCAAAAACAGAATGACCCTCATTCAAGGCGAGCAAATATAGAAGAAAAACACCCACCAGGGCTGGGGTATAGGGCAAAGATAAGAAGTTTGATTCAAGTAGAGTTTTGCAGCAGCGTAAAGGAGGGAATTTGACATGGCCTGGGACTTTGTTTGGCGTCATTTTATGAATTAATTACATGTCTTATGCTAGAGATAACATAACAACAGAAGGGGATTAACATCATTCATTCAATTATCAAGCTTGAGCACTAATTTTGAGTGAAGAGCATTCGGGGGAAGGATTGAAGGTCATGATCACGAAGCTTGTAAGATTGGATAAGAGAAAAAGGGTGGTTTTGTATTCATTCTACTTCTTTAATTTAATTATTATAATTTGGATGATGGATTCTTTTATGATTTCAGTTTTTATTTCAATTATGATGAACTAATTTATTTATTAGGCTTATGATGGATCTTTATTGTTGAACGATGATTGTCATGCCTTAATTTTAGTTTAATATATCTATCAAATCAATTTATGTATTGCGATTTGTGCTTTAATTTTTGAATGGAATCTTGATGAATGTTAGGGTAGAGATATGCTTAACATCGCATGTAATCGGGTAGAAAACTTGAACTTAACCCTTATTTAATTTTAAATCACATAGAGATATAGTGAATTAGTTGATTAGGATGTTTGGCTTAATTCTATCTAATTTGTGGATTTAAGTTAATACGGTGTTAGTGCGTCGAGAGATGGCTAATTCTTCCTAAGTGTTCTTGATTAATAAACTGAGATAGTGAGTTAAACTGGAATACGTTGTGATAATTAGAGTGAGACTTAAAGTGAAATTGTAAGACTAATTCTCCAATATTTGCTTGAAGTTACGGGTTTTAGTTGTGTTGATTGTTTGGTATTTTTAGTTTTTCTTACTTAAAATCATTATTTTCGTTAGTTTAATAAAATTTGGATTAATAGAAAGCTAGTAATTGTGAGGTTTAATTTCTTGCTAATCTCTGTGGGAACGATACTTGTACTTATCATTATATTACTTGTTGACCACGTTTGTAAGACCCCAACTTTTATGAATAAAGATGAATTTTTCTATAAATATCATTTTTGAATATTAAGATGTGAATTTGAAATAATGTTATAGTTGTGGGTAATATTTATAAATTTTGCAAAGTAAGCAAGTTGTTATATAATATTCGATTGGTCGGGAAATATTCATTTTAATAGGGAATATTCGTACGACGGCACAATCATTGGTGGACCCCACAACGTAATTATTGTCGGAATGAAAAAATGACAGAAATATCTTTTCATAAAAATAACGGCAGAAGTTTACCGTTAAAATGTTGAAATAACCGGTGTTAAAAGTACAGTAATATGCGTGGTTGCATAGTAGCACACGGTATTGATTATTGATGCTTACGTGAGAAGTCACTCAGTTATACTCAATTATTACTACGAGAATTCTTTGCATAGTATCTCACATTATTTGATTCAATTATTGTCACAGTATCATCTGCATAATATTTTATATTATTAAATCAATAATTGAGATGACAAGTTATTCATATTATTATTTGCATAATTAACAATGTCTAGAAGTTCTGTCAAGGAGAGGTTAGGTCATCTAATTGCGCGCCAATAGGGAGAAATCCTTATTGGAAAGCCCCCCTTTCCTGGGAACGACATGGTTGTTAATATTGCGAGTTATAATAATATGAATAAAGGTTGTTAAAAATATTGAGAGGATTTTTATGAGGTATTTGTTATAAATGTTGCTTATTATTTGGACCCCCATTTACCCATTTTTCAAAATAGTCGAGAGAAGTTATCTCAATTTTGATATATATATATATATATATATATATATATATATATATATCATAGGGGGTTTGGTTGCCTAAGAAATAAGGTAAGTATATATATATATATATATATATATATATATATATATATATATATATATATATATATATATAATATAAGTTTTATTTTTTTATGAAAATTTTGTTTTTTTTATGAAAAATAGAATATATTATATTTTATTATGCATAGTGTTTGCATAGTGCTCGCATAGTGTTTGCATAGTAAATCCTAAATTTTTTTCAGCCGATGTTCAGCGCCCGTGAAGAAAACATTGTGCGTCCGTGATTTTTATTTTCAAAAAGTATCATTTCCATTCTCCTATAAATAAAACGCTTAGTTAGAATTGAAAATCATACCAGAATCAGAGAATTCTTCTTCTATAATATTGAGCGTATTTCTTTCGAGTTTTAGAAAGCTTTGAGCGTAGAAAACAGTGAAAGTTTTCTTCAAGAATATCCCCACTATACCATTTGAAATACTCTTCTTTTCAAGGTAAGGGATGTTATTTTTGTTCAATATTCGTATGAAATAATATTTTCTTCCATACTCTGTAGTATGTAAGTAATATTATTTTATTTCAGATTCCGAATTCTATACTCATTTTGTTAAAGTTTTGGCTTCTATACTCCATGAAATTAGTAGAATATCCTTAAAATTTGTGTTTCATCCAGTATCTTTTCATGATAATATTATGTTAGTTCCTAGTAGGCACAATATAGATCTAGAAGGGGGGGTTGAATAGATCCTTTTCTTTCAAGATACTTTTCTCATTTATTTTGTATGGCTAAAGCATATGAAAAACATAAGAATCTTTTCAAGCACAGCGGAATAAGTAAAAGATCCCCCTTCATTGATATATTCATAATTATACATACATTGTTCTTAGAGTTAGTTCGGTTGTAAGCAGTTAAAACATACATAGCAGTTATAATAGTTAATGTACATAATGTAAATGACATAAAGTAAAAGACACAAGGGGTTTTAAGTGGTTCAGAGACTCAAGCTCCTAATCCACTCTTCTGCTTTCAACTAGTAGGATTTCCACTAAGGAAGGGAAGCACCCTGAATCACTAAGATTCCTTCAAGGCTAGCAGCCTTGGGACTTCAGTTCACTAAGAACTCTTCAAGGCCAGCAGCCTTGGAACATCTCTAGTTCCCTAGGAACTCTTCAAGCCCAGCAGGCTTGGAACTTCATTAGTCCCTTCGGACAAGGACCCCTCAGGCCCTAGCTTCTTATTGTTATTGTTTGTTGTTGTTGTTGGTGTTGTTGGTGCTGAGGTGGTAAGATGTCATTAAGCTTGAACATCTTTTGTACTTAGTGACTTGGTGTGGTCCTTTTGCATTCTCGCTTGAGTCCGGACCACATCTTCTCTGGTGCTTGTTGATCTTTACTCCTTTCTCGCTCATCTTCATCTCGATGTCATTTGTGCACCATCACCATCTGGATTTGCTAAGTCTCGAGCTTTTGGTAGACTTTAAATCGACACTTAGCAATCCACGAACCCTTCTTTAATTTTTTTTGAGACATGGTTCGTGCATTTGTTCGAGCTTTTAGCTTTAGGTTCATGGTGATTCGTAGAGTGGCTCTCTGGATCTTCTTTGTGCTCTGCCACTCTTCTGAATGCTATCTTTTTGTCCTTCTCGGCTCTCAGCTTAGCTACCATTTTTAGTGGCATTCTCATCTTTGTTGAGTGAAGCTTTAGTCTGTTTAAGTCCTTCTACAAAGCTGCTTCACTTCCACCTATGTAGTCTCACTGTCACTGAGACTTGATCTATTAATCTTTTTGTGGAACTCGTAGAGTCAACAATAGCATTCTACCAACTCAACGATTCTACAACATGGAAATCATCATCAAAAACTCGATCGTTGAAGCTCTGGCTTATTTATACTCCTTCCCAATCTTCCTATTGAGAAGTAGCCATTGAAAGCTCTTTGAAATGCTTCGTAGATCTTGAGTTATTTGGTGTAGACTGCAGATGTGACATGTCAACTTTTTTCGACTTTCTAACACTGCAGTCTACTGTTTCACCTACCACGTCAAAGATATCACTCTGATGTCTCAGGAAGGTCGATGACTTTATTTTCTTCTTCTGATTTCTCGATCAGAGGTTGTCCTTTTGCATCGATGCTCTTAATAAGCTCTTGTCTGAATACCAGCCTTTAGATTAAACCATTGCCAATGCTTCAATCTTCGGATGACCAAACTCTACGATTTTGATGCATGCATTTCTTGGACCTGATCGTAGTATCTTGTTGATTGTTGCTCATATGACACGTAGAGACAACACTATGATCTTTGAAGGGTGTTCATTAGATCTTCAGTGTAGAACACCTCTTCCTTCTATTTTGCAGTGCTTTAACACTTATGTTTGCTTATTTGCTCGACATCGATGGTTTGACTCCTTGCTCTGGTCCTTTCTGAATAGCAAGACACTTCAGATTTGTGGCGTGTCCAGCTCGCTTTCTCCTTGTGATCTCCCATTCACTTATCATCAATGGACTGACCCAATGCTTAATTACTTTAGCCTTATTCTTCAGAGGCTGACCAGTATCTTTGTGTACACTCCATCAGTTCCTTCTTTGTTTGGCAAACACTACGATCCTGGTTACTTTCAAGATCATTGTCATCTTACCACTTGACAGCTACTGCACCTGCTGAATTTCCTTAGTCAGCTACTGAAGTCTTCTTATGATCATCTTGTGGAAGACTTCATCTCGAATGGCTTCACAACTCAATCTGGATGCTGATTGGGTTAATGCTTAGATCTTCTGTTAGCTTGCATGCCATTCGTTGAGTGCTCTCTGGTTTCCTTTAGGTGGGATGGATCTTTACAGTATCAACCAGAGGCTTCATTCCTTTGGATATTCTAGGAGTGCTCATTTGTTGAGAATCGTATTTGCTCTATAATTACGCCTACGACATTACGAGCACATCCGATAAGTCTCGATTCTACACTCTACAATTCAAACTTGGCACGGTGCAGGAACACTATGACTCCGAGATCAGATCTTGACACTCTATAATTTCTGACTTTGTGTTTGTTGTCTTCATCTGATCTTGCTCGACTATGATCTCTGCCTTTGATAAGATCAGTAGACTCTACGGCTCTGAGTGTAGTCTACGATTCTTGACTTTTCGGTAGATGCTCGTTGACTCGTAGACAGGCTGTCTCTACGATTCTGAACATGACTTCCTCAACAGAATATGGCTCCGAGGAAGTTCTATTCGATACACTATGATCCTTCCTCGTCTCTCCTGGCAATCTATGAACTCCGAGATCTACTATATTGTAGACTACGATTCTGCCTCGATAGCTCTAGAGTTTTCCTCGACTCTCCTGGCAGAGTACGATTTCTGGTTCAGTGCCTGACGATCAAACAAGCCTATCTATTACATCATAAGATCAACCTAATATGCTTGATCTTTCTATATTTATAGTCATTGTACATCATTTCTTTTTAAGGACTTTGAAAAGCTGTTTTGCTTATGTAGGATCAACCTAACACATTTGATCAATTCATTCTAAGTCCTTATACATATGTTTCTATTATCTATCAAAGTACTTTATAGCTTTTCTTAATGCAGGTATACTTGCATATTCATTCATATATATCATAATCAAATCATATGTAAATAGGATAACATTCCCATGCTTATTCCTGTCAATCTCCCCCTATTTGATTTTGACAAAAACAATAAGTGCATATGCATGTTATGAATGAATCTTATATATAGTGAGCAACTATATTTCTAAAATAGATAATCATGAATGTCATTTTATAATAATATAGAATTTAATACACTATGACATGTTACATCCTGGATCCAGAACATACCTAACTAGTTAGAGATGTACCTCTTTGGTTCCATGTATGCTTCCAGGATGTCTGTTGATCAACTATTCATCTGTTTGATCTCTTTGCTCCTGCTCCCCCTGGGATGTTGACTTTATTTCTTTTGTCTGCCCATCTTTTTCTGGTTTTGGCTCCCCCTCAGCCTCTGGCTCATCATCCTTTGGCTCCCCCTTAGATGATGACGCAGCTTCTTCTTATGCTGCCTTCTTCTTTTCTTTCCTTCTGCTCTTCTTATCCTTTCTTGAGTGCCTCTTACTCTACCTCTTTCTATGCCTTTTTTTCTCCCCCTTTTTGTCATTAATCACTTGGGAGAGCTGGTCCATGTTGGACATAAGCTGCTCCATCAGATAAGAGGAGTTAGCAACTTTAAACTCGATTTCTTGTTGGCTCAGCTCAAGTTGTACGGAGAAAGACTGATTCATGTTGTCAATCTTGTCAGAGAGGACTTGGAGTTGTTCTTCATTTGCCTTCTGTGCTCATAGTGCATCTGCCTTATGATCATTTATGGCCTTCAGATAGATGTGATCTCTCTCTTTGATTTTGAGAGATACATCAGCCATGGTGGCTTGGAGTCTATCTTGAGCTGAGTTATCTTCTGTTTCTGTCAACCTCTTAGACTCTTCAGTGATTAGAGACATCTTCTCAATCAGATCATCAAAATTTTTCATCAGCTCTTGCTCCATAGGAGTTTGGTTATCTGGTTGGGCAGCTTATTGTTGAATACCAGATTGGACTCTACGATTTTCATCCTTGGACAGATTTTCGAAGGTGTTGAGAATCTGAAAAATTGTTGAGTACCAATCGCTATTGGAGGATGAAGGAAGGTTAGATAGCTGAGCTTGGGCAAATGGAGGCTTCTCAATTTGGATTTGAACGAACACCATCAGTGGTAGAGTGAACAAACTCTACGATTATTCCCTTGGCCATAATTCTTCTGCCTTCAGTGTCCACTCTATGATCAAAGGGAATATAGTGGTTGCCAGCATGTCTGTAGACTTTGTAGTGGGGCTGGTCTTTGATCATCATTGTTGCATGACTCTTCACCCTTGAGAAGTTCTGAGCCATAGGCTCAAGGCTTGGAATTTCTAGAAGTACTTCTGGTTGTTCATTCGAGACTTCCTCTGCTATTTTTTTGTTACTCCCATCTGGAGAGATGACAGGATAGTATTCTGGTTCCTCTGATTCCTGATGTGCAGAATCAAAATCTTTCTTTATTTCTTCTCTTTTTGAGCCTGAATCTTGCTGACTCCTTTCATCAGATTCATTAGTGAATTCTTTTTGTTGATTTTCATTTTCAGAACCTTCTTTAGCAACATCTTCCTTGGAATCTTCTTCTTCAATGCTAGTCCCATCTTCAACACTTTTTTCCTGTGATTCAGATTCATCATCACTTAATTCAATGACTTCAGTAGAGTGATCATTTTTTTTGGAGGCAAATTGAGCAAGTAATCTGTAGCTCTTCCTTCTTCTTAGAGATTCAGCTATGGAAGAGTCAGACTCTTCTTCCTCTTCAGACTCTAAGGCCTTTGAATCATCAAAAAAACTTCCCTGACTTTCAGCATTGGCAGGGGCATGTCCTTTTCTTTCAGAATCATCATTTGACCCATCATCTGGGCTTGTTAGAGGATTTGCATTTGGAGATGCAGTTGGGTCAACTTGTAGCTTTTCTTCATCATCAGAGTTAATACTCTAAGAGTTAGACACATGGCTTGTGCATTTTTCTTCATTAGCAGATTCTATATTTTCTTCCATGAATCCAGCTTCAGCTTCATTGCTGGATTCGTTCTTCGGGACTCGGTCTTGAGACCATCAGTTCCCTTTTCTTCCTCTGACTCTACGTTCTCCTTTTCGTCAGATGTACTTTCTTGGGAAATTGGGACTGGTCTATTTACCACCTTAGCTTTCTTTTTGGTTGGCCCTTGAGATAGTCTGTTACTTCTCCTCATTGTGGTCTCTGCAGTTGAGATCTTTTCATCTTCATCCTTATCTTTGGTGGAGAGACTTCTTAGTGGGGCCTCAGTTTTCCTCACACCTTTGGATTTCTTGCTGGCTGGTGTGGTTGCTGCTGGTATAGAGTCACCAGATTCAGAACTTTCCACCTCTTTTGCCTTTCTTTTCTTAGCAGAGTTCTTTTTGCTGCCCCTAGTTGTTGTTAGCCTCTTGTTTTCCTTTGAGTTCTTCTTCCAGTTTACAAACAGCTGAGGAGACATTACTTGGTGAACATTTAGAGGCTCTCCTTCATCATCCTTGATTTTTCTTCCCAGCTTCTTCTTTAGCACTATACTCAATAGTCTTCCATGAAACACCTTTGTCAGGGGTTTTTCTGTAGACTCCTTCAACTCAGTCTTTTCTACCCATTTGGAGATCTGATCAAAAAGGATAACTCCAAAGTTGATTCGCTTCTTTAGAATTATTGCAGATATAATCTTCAGTTGTTGATCAAGTATAGTGTCATGTGTCGTATCCTTGCATAGTATACATTTTCCTACTATCTCAGCAAGGAACTCGAATTCCTCAGGAAACTCCTTCTTCTTCATGTCCTTCAGACTAGGGTTTCTTTGGTACTGCATTAGCCTCTTGCCTTCTTTAATGTCGACTTCATCCAGGTTTATCAAACCTTAATTGGGAAACCCTAGACATTGATTGATGTCCGATGCTTTTATTTTTAGACTTGATCCTTTCACCTTAGTGGTCAGAAGCCCAGAATTCAGTGAAGCATTTGAGTAGAACTACTTTACTAGCTCTGTATAGACTGGAGTGTCGGCCTCCAAGCACTCAGAGAACCCAGCCTTCTTTACGAGCTCAAGTATGTCCTTGAACTTTATTTCTGATTTTTTGAACTTTTTGAAGCCAAGTTGGATTCCTGTTATAACTCGTCGTCTGCCATTTGAAGAGTTCAAGGTATATGGGTATGTGATTCAGAGAGATTTATGAGAGATAGCTGATTGTGTTTTGGGTTTTGGAGGTTTAATTAATTTAATCATCGAAGAGGATTCTAGGGTTTGAAAATGGGAGGGAGAGAGGTTTGATAGTTTCTGGTAACTGTTTAGAGATTTTGAATTTATCTTTATGGCAGTTCCTTCTGACTCTGCATATGCTGTGATGTGTCAACTAGCCATTGGTTGCACGATGCCCAGTAATGAGCTGTAACTCCCCCATTAACTCTTCAATTTAATGCCCCTTTTAAAAATAAATAGTCGTCAATGACGTGGATTGACCGTTTACCATCTTAGTTCGTAGAGTTGCATGGTAAGGCAACTATGGACTCTACGCTTTCCTTTGTTGATTTAACAATCAGCTTTTGAGAGATGCTGCAATGGATGGTTTTGACATTAATCCTCATCTTGAAACTGCATAGCTTGATCACTGATGAAAGACCCCAACTTATTATAAATAAAATTGAATTTTCTCTATTCATTATTCTAAATTAATAAGGTGTTCATTTGATATAATACTTTGGTTATGGGTGAAATGTGCAAATTTTACAAAATAAGCAAGTGGTTATAAAATATTCCTTTTGTCGGAGAATATTCGTTTGGTCGTGGAATATTCTTTTTGTAAAGGGAATATCCGCAATACGACGACTTGATCATTTATGGGCCCCATAATGGAATAACTGTCGGATGAAGAAAACGACAAAGTTTGAGTTTTTATAAATAATGGCGTAATTGTTTCCGTTAACTGCTTTGTTGGATTACGGTGGTTAAAATACGAGAATACACGTGGTTGCATTAAGATAGACACTACGGTATTGCATAGTATTGTTGAATTATTGATTAAGATGCGTGAAGGCACTACTCAATAATTTTTACAGTAGTTACTATTCAATATTTTATTTTATTGATTCAATAATTGTTGCGTTAATAGTTTATATTATTGTTGTTTCAATAATTGTCACTACACAATATTTCCCATTATCAGATCAATAATTCATATTATTTGAATAATATTATTAGATAGCATTATTGGCAATGTCTAGAAAGTTACATCAATCTAGAGTTTTGGTCACCTAATTGTCTTATTTAGTAAGGAGAAATCCTTATTCGAAAGCCCTCTTTTTTCAGGAACTACTTTGGTTGCCATTATTGTGATTCTCGTAATATTATTTGTGAATAATTAATTATTGATTTATATGATAAAGAAATATTTATTTGATGCGGATATAAATGATGGATTTATTTATGTGGTTATAAATGAAGAAATTAATTCTGAGGTGTTCTATCAGTATTTTGTCGGAATGGAGGTATTAAAAATCATCCATTTGTGGATTTCAGATATTTTCTGTTTGGAATTTGGAAAAACTCAAAGCTACAAAGTTTTAGAGATTTCGATTTCGTGTGGAATGGACATAAAATTCGTATTTTTCTGATAAATGGGCTATTTTCTATGAATTACTGAAGTTTCGTAAAATAAAATGATTTTTATTAAATTATGGGTGGGACCCACTTTTGTTTGAAAACATGTGGGCTGCTAATTTTTGTTCAAAGATGGCTGGTCTTGATTTTCAACCTAGCATGCGTGAAGAAAAGAAAAGAAAGTATATTATTTTATTATTTTAGTCTTCTATGGCGTTCTAGCATTTTCCTATAAATAGGCGCTTAGGTTAGAATTGAAAATCACACCAGAAATAAGTTTTCTTTCTCTCTATATTGTCGACCGTATTTTTGTGAGTATGTTGATACTTTGAGAGTTGCTATTCGGTACAAGTTTCTGTCAGACTATATCCGAAATTTAGTCAGAAATACAGTTATTTTGAGGTAAAGGATGTTATTTTCTTCTTAAATGGTATTATTTTCTTCAATATCATTATGCCGAAATATTGGTTTGAACTTTTTAATCAAATTTGAAACTTTTTGTGTCGGGGTTACTATTCACGTATACGACACTATTCAGCAAAAAATAAAATTTTTTCGTTTTGTCCAAGATGTCTATTATGGTACTATCTTTGATTGTATCCATGTTTTGATCTTTATTTTTGAATTACGCTTTCACAATTGGTTATTATGAAGTATTATTGATCTTGGATAAATTGTTATACTTAATCCCTAATATTTGTCCTTACATCTCCTCATCGATTAGTTTTCTTTAAAATATTTTTCATCATCCTCAGTCTTAAATGATGATATTATTGAATATCTTTGGCCTGTAGTGCAAAGATGAATGATTAACTGATGAATATCTTTGGCCCGTAGTGCAAAGATGAACATGTGTTGAGATGAACATGACCGACTGGTGATATAAATGAATATCTTTGGCCTGTAGTGCAAAGATGAATATTTGATTAAAGATATATATTGATTGATGTTACAGGGATAAATATTGATGATGGACTTTTAAATCTTATCATTCTCTACGTGACTCTTCTAATGGATTGTTGTTTCCGTTGCATTTGTTGATCTAAAACTTGTTGTCTATTATATTCTATCAGATTTTTCCCTGTTGAAGACTAATGATAATTTTTTGTATATTATCTTAGTCATAATATTCTTTATTGGGCTAGTTGAGCTCACCCTTTACCTTTTTGTTCTATTTTTCTTCTCAGGAGGTGAGAACATAGCCGGATCGAGTCGGGGTATGGAGTGATGGTTCTAGAAAGAGGTTTTAGCAGTCCTCACTATTTCTGTAAAATAGTGTATGAATAATTGTAATGGGGACTTATTTGAGTGTAGATATTGTCTAGAAGACAATATTTGTATTTAAACTCACAGTATGTGTTGTTGTATTTTGTACGACAATTGTATTATTGAAGTTGTAGTTTACTTTCTGTACCATGTATTTGGCGACTCAGAATTGGTGTTGTATACCTATTTTGGGGGCGTCATAGTTGGTATCAAATCTTAGGGTTATGTTCTTTGGCGGAGATCGGGGAATAGAACTAGGAGGGGAGAGATGAGTAAATCCTTCGCTAGTGTGTCCTATCTAAGCATATTTGTTTGTTGGTCATAATATAGGGATATTATGTGATATGTTAATTTGTTTAATTAACCCTTGTTTTATGGCGATTTAAGAATGGTCACGAGAACGTTAACAATTGAGTGTATGAGACTGTGGAACAACCTTTAGTCACAAACAGGGAGAACGTGCAACGGGAAGGCAATATTCCTCCCGTAAACAACACTACCGAGCAAACGATGAATGATGGAATGTTTAGGAGCTTTTTGCGTTCATGCAAAATCGACGAGGAGACTCGTGTACAAAATACGGTGGAAGTGATAGTAACGCACGATCATCATCCTGACAAGCGAGTTCAAGGAGTTGGGACCACCAAATTTACGGGAAAGCCGATCCGATTAAAGGCGGAAACATGGGTCAAGCAAATTACCAAGATATTCGATGTCTTGGGATGCACGGAGGAACAAAAGGTTCCATTCGCCACCTTTATGTTCCGTGTGGAAGCGATTCTTGGTGGGAATCAGGTGGAAGCGTACCAAACCACCGACTCAACATGTCTTGGGAAAGATTTCAGAAATTGTTCAATGACAAGTACTTTCTTGAAAGTATTCGTCATATGAAGGAGGTAGAGTTTATTAGACCAGAACAGAACAACATGACGGTGTCTCAGTACGAGGCGAAGTTAGCGAATTTATCCAGGTTTGCACCTCATTTGGTAGAGAATGAGGAACGAATGACGCGGATGTTTCTGAGAGGTCTAAAACCCGAGATTTGGCAATATCTTATCTCTCATAAATTTTCTTTATATTCAGATGTTGTCAACATGGCTCAATTATTAGAGCGAGATAATGAGTATACTCAACAGAGGGATCACAACCAGGGTCATACCGATGACAGCAGTCATCGGAGCGATGATAACCAGCGAGGAGGGAATAATACGGACAAAAACGATAACCACTCGGGTGGTAATCGTGGCCATGATAATAGAAGAGGTGAGTCTAGTGGAAATTTCAAAAAGAGGAGATTCAACAATGACGGGAAGACATCAACAGCAACACCAACACCAACTATTGCTAGGGGAGGAGAACGACCACCGGCCGTGTGTTATAAATGTGGGAAAGAGGGACATATTAGCCCAAACTTCCCACAACAATCCAAGGTATGTTATAACTGTGGAAAGGAGGGTCACATAGATCGAGAGTGTTCTGTAGCAAAACCAAGTTCAACGGGGATGGTGACTCCAAAGGCTATCCTGGATAAGTCAAAATCAACGGTTCCTGGAAGATCATTTGTCGTGACTGGCCAAAACGTAAGGAACTCGAACGAGGTGATCACGGGTAAGCGATAAACTCTTGCAAAGTTTATACCTTACTAGATACCAGTTCTACACATTCTTTTATCTCTCCTACTTGTGCTCAACGTTTAAACTTGACTCCAGAGAAACTAGACTTTGACTTATCTGTTGAAACTCCATTGGGTGAAACCTTCGTTACATCTACAATTTATAAATCTTGCTTAATCCAAGTTGGCACTATCACATTACCTGTTGATCTTATCTCTTTAAAGATACTTGCTTTTGATGTGATTTTAGGAATTGATTGGTTAACCACTCATCATGCCAAAATTGATTATTTTTGTAAGGTTGTTAGTTTTCATATCCCTAACCAACCTGTCATACGAATTCAAACAACTAAACCACTAAAATCAGTCATTGTCATATCAAGCCATAAAGTTATTCGTTTATTAAAAAATGGATGTCAAGCTTTCTTAGCCCATGTTATGGATTTGAACAAAGATAAGTCAGATTTGGATAATATTTCTGTTGTTAGAGAATTTCCTGATGTATTTCCTGAAGAACTTCCCGGTCTACCCCCAGAATGTAATGTTGAATTCTTTATTGACCTTGAACCGGGTACAAAACCCATTTCTAAAAACCCATATCGAATGGCTCCTATTGAACTTCAGGAGTTAAAAGTCAAACTACAGGAGTTATTAGACATCAGTTTCATTCATCCTAGTACATCTCCTTGGGGTGTTCCTGTTTTATTCGTAAAGAAGAAAGACAGGAGTATGCGACTTTGTATTGACTACCGAGAATTAAACCAGGTCACCATCAAGAATAGGTATCCGTTACCTCACATTGATGACATGTTCGACTAGTTACAAGGAGCACAATTCTTTTCAAAGATCAATCTTCGTTCTGGATATCATCAGCTGAAGTTTAAAACTGAGGATATTCCAAAGACTGCCTTTAGAACTATGTACGGGCATTATGAATTCTTAGTCATATCTTTTGGATTAACTAATGTTCCTGTTGCTTTCATGGATATGATGAACCGTGTATTCAAGGAATGTTTGGATCAGTTCGTTGTTGTCTTTATTGATGACATCCTCATCTATTCCAAAAGCCGTGAAGATCATGAGCACCATTTGAAGCTGATATTTGAAAGGCTTCGTGAAAACAAGCTATATGCCAAGCTGAAGAAATGTGAGTTCTGGCTTGAGGAAGTAGCATTCCTTGGGCACGTGGTGTCAAAACATGGAGTATATTTTGACCCGACGAAGATTGAGGCAATACAAAGTTGGGAGCAACCGAAGTCGGTGACCGAAGTGCGTAGCTTTCTGGGCTTAGCTGGTTATTATCAGAGATTCGTGGAAGGAATTTCTCGAATCACTACTCCGTTAACTCAGTTGACTTAGAAGGATACAAAATTTGTGTGGAGCGAGGAATGCGAGAAGAGTTTCCAAGAGCTCAAGAGGAGACTCATTTCGGCACCTGTTCTAGCAATACCATCTGGTTCGGATGGATTTGTTATATACATCGATGCTTTAGGCAAAGGGTTAGGATGTGTTCTCATGCAACATGGGAAAGTCATAGCCTATGCCTCACAACAACTCAAATAATATGAGAGGAATTATCCTACTCATGATCTAGAGTTGGCAGCAGTCATTTTCGCGTTGAAAATCTGGAGACATTGCATGTATAGGGAGAAAGTGGAGATTTATACGGATCATAAAAGCCTCAAATACTTCTTCACCCAAAAGGAACTCAACATGTGGCAATGACGTTGGCTTGAGTTGTTGAAAGATTACGATCACACTATTCAATATCATCCTGGAAAAGCGAACGTAGTAGCTGACACATTGAGTAGAAGATCATATACGAGTACGAGTGCGATATTGTCAACGCAAATGCCCATTTTGTATGACTTGCAAAGGATGGAGATATAGTTAAAGACTCCAAGGACCCACATGATGATGGCGAATATACGAGTAGAACCAACTTTAATCGATAAAGTTAAAGCTGGGGCTAATGCGTATGAAGAAGAAAGTGCAAGAAGATGTTATTCCAGAATCAAGAATCGTTGAAGAAGGAATACTTCGAGTCAACTCTAGAGTTTTCATTCCTAACGATTCTGACTTGAAGCATAAAATCATGATGGAGGCACACAACACCCCGTTTGCAATCCATCCTGGGAGTATCAAAATGTATCATGATCTTCGACATACATTTTGGTGGAAAAATATGAAGAGAGAGATCGCGGAGTTTATCTCGAGGTGTTTAACCTGTCAACGTGTAAAGGAGGAGAATCAAGTGCCAAAGGGTCCATTGCAACCACTTGAGATTCTGAAATTGAAGTGGGAACATATTACCATGGATTTCGTTACAGGTCTTCCCAAAGTTTCTCAAGGCTTAGATGCGATTTGGGTTATTGTTGATAGATTAACCAAGTCTTCTCATTTCTTGCCGATACGTGAGACTTATTCCCTTGAACGTCTTGTTCGTATGTACGTGAATGAGATTGTGAGATTGCATGGCATGCCAGTATCCATAGTTTCGGATTGTGACCAAAGATTCACTTCAAGATTTTGGGTTAGCTTGCAGAAAGCTATGGGCAAAGATTTACGATTCAGTTCATCATACCATCCTCAAACGAACGGACAATCAGAGAGGACTATTCAAACTCTTGAAGATCTATTAAGACTGTGTCCTAGATTTTAAAGGAAGTTGGGATAAGTACTTGCCACTGGTGGAATTCTCCTACAACAACAATTATCAAGCAAGTATAGGCATGGCTCCATTCGAGGCATTGTATGGACGAAAGTGTCGTTTTCCAGTATGCTGGGACGAGGTGGGAGAAGCAATGTTGTTGGGACTGGAATTGGTACGCATGACTACAGAAAAGATCCAAATGATTTGACAACGTATTCAAACCTCACAAGATCGACAAAAGAGTTATGCGGATCTTCATCGAAAGGATGTGGAATTTAATATTGGGGATCATGTAATGTTACGTATTGCTCCATGGAAGGGAGTTACAAGATTTGGGAAGAGAGGAAAGCTCAATCCATGATTTGTCGGTCCATTTGAAATTCTTGACCGAATAAAAAATATGGCCTATAGACTCGCGTTACCTCCAAGTATGTCTCGTGTTCACAATGTTTTCCACATATCTATGCTTTGTAAATATGTGAAAGACCCAAACCACATTATTGCGTTAGAAGCAGACGAGATAGCCGAAGATTTAACGTACGAGAAGGTACCTGTTAAGATCTTGGATAGGAAAGAGCATGTTCTACGCACCAAGGTTATACCACAAGTTAAGGTTTTGTGGAGGAACCATGCTATTGAGGAAATGACCTGGGAGTTGGAATCGGAAATGAAAGCGAGGTACCCTCACCTGTTCAAAACACCAGGTACGTACGTCAATTTTGAGGATGAAATTTTATAAGGAGGGAAGGTTGTAAGACCCCAACTTATTATAAATAAAATTGAATTTTCTCTATTCATTATTCTAAATTAATAAGGTGTTAATTTGATATAATACTTTGGTTATGGGTGAAATGTGCAAATTTTACAAAATAAGCAAGTGGTTATAAAACATTCCTTTTGTTGGGAAATATTCGTTTGGTCGTGGAATATTCTTTTTGTCGGGAATATCCGTACGACGACGCAGTCATTTATGGGCCCCATAATGGAATAACTGTCGGATGAAGAAAACGACAAAGTTTGAGTTTTTATAAATAATGGCGTAATTGTTTCCGTTAACACTGTTGGATTACCTGGTGGTTAAAATACAGTAATACACGTGGTTGCACAGTAGCACACGGTATTGCATAGTATTGTTGAATTATTGATTCGTACGTAAGAAGGCACTACTCAATAATTTTTACAGTAGTTACTGTTCAATATTTTATTTTATTGATTCAATAATTGTTGCGTTGATAGTTTATATTATTGTTGTTTCAATAATTGTCACTGCACAATATTTCCTATTATCAGATCAATAATTCATATTATTTGAATAATATTATTAGATAGCATTATTGGCAATGTCTGGAAAGTTCTGTCAAGGAGAGGTTTGGTCACCTAATTGCGCGCCAGTAAGGAAAAATCCTTATTGAAAAGCCCTCTTTTTCTTAGGAACGACCTGATTGCCATTATTGTGATTCTGTAATATTATTTGTGAATAATTAATTATTCATTTATATGATAAAAAAATATTTATTTGATGCAGATATAAATGATGGATTTATTTATGTGGTTATAAATGAATGAATTAATTTTGAGGTGTTTTATCAGTATTTTGTCAGAATGGAGGTATTAAAAATCATCCGTTTATGGATTTCAGATATTTTCTGTTTAGAATTTGGAAAAACTCAAAGCTACAAAGATGTAGAGAATTTGATTTCATGTGGATTGGACATAAAATTTGTATTTTTCTGATAAACGGGCTATTTTCTATGAATTACTGAAGTTTCGGAAAATAAAATGATTTTTATTAAATTATGGGTGGGACCCACTTTTGTTTGAAAATATGTGGACTGCTAATTTTTGTTCAAAGATGGCTGGTCTTGATTTTCAACCTAGCATGCGTAGAAGAAAAGAAAAGAAAGTATATTATTTTATTATTTTAGTCTTCTATGGCGTTCTAGCATTTTCCTATAAATAGGCGTTTAGGTTAGAATTGAAAATCACACCAGAAACAAGTTTTCTTTCTCTCTATATTGTCGACCGTATTTTTGTGAGTATGTTGATACTTTGAGAGTTGCTATTTGGTGCAAGTTTCTGTTAGCACTATATCCGAAATTCAGTCAGAAGTACGGTTATTTTGAGGTAAGGGATGTTATTTTCTTCTTAAATGATACTATTTTCTTCAATATCATTATGCCGAAATATTGGTTTGAACTTTTTAATCAAATTTGGAACTTTTTGTGTCAGGGTTACTATTCACGTATACGACACTATTCACCGAAAAATGAAATTTTTCTGTTTTGTCCAAGATGTCTATTATGGCTACTATCTTTGATTGTATCCATGTTTTGATCTTTATTCTTGAATTCTGCTTCACAATTGGTTATTATGAAGTATTATTGATCTTGGATAAATTGTTATACGAATCCCTAATATTTGTCCTTCTGTCTCACTGGATTCGTTTTCTTTAAAATATTTTTTATCATCCTCAGTCTTAAATGATGATATTACTGAATATCTTTGGCCTGTAGTGCAAAGATGAATGATTAACTGATGAATATCTTTGGCCCGTAGTGCAAAGATGAACAGGTGTTGAGATGAACATGAATGACTGGTGATATAAATGAATATCTTTGGCCTGTAGTGCCAAGATGAATATTTGATTAAAGATGCATATTGATTGATGTTATAGGGATAAAATATTGATGATGGACTTTTAAATCTTAGAAGATACTAGAATTCATTCTCTACGTGACTCTTCTAATGGATTGATGTTTCCGCTGCATTTGTTGATCTAAAACTTGTTGTTTATTATATTCTATCAGATTTTTCCCTGTTGAAGACTAATGATAATTTGTTGTATATTATCTTAGTCATAATATTCTTTACTGGGCTAGTTGAGCTCACCTTTTTCCTTTTTGTTCCATTTTTCTTCTCAGGAGGTGAGAACATAGCCGGATCGAGTCAGGGTATGGAGTGATGGTTCTAGAAAGTTGTTTTACCAGTCCTCACTATTTCTGTAAAATAGTGTATGAATAATTGTAATGAGGACTTATTTGAGTGTGGATATTGTCTAGAAGACAATATTTGTATTTAAACTCACAGTATGTGTTGTTGTATTTTGTACGACAATTATATTATTGAAGTTGTAGTTTACTTTCTGTACCATGTATTTGGCAACTCAGAATGGGTGTTGTATACCTATTTTGGGGGTGTCACAACTGATATACCCCAAGCCAGTTTGGGCACTTAAGTTCTGAGATGCGTTTGCATGATATCTTTCCAAACTGTATTAGAACTTATCTCTCTCATAATTTGAATGGCTGAGCAATTGTCTCATTCTTTCAAGCTCCTCATGAGTTAGAGTAACCTCTTGTAAGACTGCGATCGTCGAGTTTACTTCTACGATCGCTGAGGTTGAACTACGATCATTGAGATTTCATCACGATCGTTGAGTTTTCTTCAAACTTTACTCTACGATCATTGAGGTTTCATCATGATCGTTGAGTTTTCTTCAGACTTTACTCTACGATCGTTGACTGCCTTGGTCCTTGAGATGAACTTGATCAAGCAATCCTTCTGGGTTAAGGTAGCTCAAGAAAGGCCAACCTCTTAGAGTGAGCTAAGGGTCAGGTTTGTCCCTGAGGCGCTTTCCAGATGAAATACTTTGGAAGTGATTTACACTGATATCTCATTTGACCTTTTCTGGTGGTGAGGTCCTCTACCAACTTTAGACAATTGTATTTGCTGTAATCGTGGTGTCCTCCTGCTCTTACACTACGATCAGGTGTTTGATTAAGCGCTCACGATTTTGACTTGGGTGGCTAAAGGTTATCGATGTAGACGCTTTTGAGGCGTTCCACCGACTATGGATCTTCATTTAGTTCATCAGCCACAAAGTTTTGGGACTCTGTAGCTGGTACACTACTTCATAGTATATCTCAGTGCTGTTGTTTCTTAACAGATCACTGCTTCCCCATGTTTATGCTATCTTCTCAGTGAGGTGTGATTTTCTTTTATTCATGTGCATTAGGAAGCATCCCTGCATATCTCCAGGATTGATCATTCTACGATCATTTGACATCACTACAAACGTATTCTTCTTTGTTAGCTTGTGCTTGTGGAGTTTTGCTCCCGAAATGAGTTCCTCATGTTTGATGCTTGATGATCCTCTGTGGTGAGCTTCCTTGAGGATTCTTCTTTTATGACATGCTGATAAGTGGATTTCATATCCACGGATCGTTGTCCATTTCACGCTTAATCGTTGCTATTTTCTTGTTTTAATGTTCATTTTTATTTGTTTTGTGTTCTTTTATGTGTAGGGTGGTTGTTTTGGCATTTAACGAATAATTGAAGTCATTTGGAGCATTTTTGGAAGTAAACATGAAGTTAGCAAAGTAATTTAGCAGAAGCTACCCCCACTGGGGCGGGCCCTTTTGTCCTATATACCCCCGCCGAGGCGGGGGGTCTTCAACAACAACTAACGAGAAGGGTGCCACCGAAGCGGGCTTTTTTTAGGCTTATACTTCACGAAGTAGGGGTCTCGCTCACGAGTCTCCTCGATGTCTTTGAAATCATTTGATGGAACATGGTTTTTCACTATTCTTCTTCTTAGTCTTTTATTTGTAAATGAAAGAATGTTATCTTTGAATTATTCAGTTGTTATTTCATTTATGATGAACTAATTAACTTTTTAGGCTTATGGTGGATCCTTAAGTGATACGATGATTTTGTAAACTTTGATTTCCAGTTCAATAAGCTATTTTCCAGTTTATCTATATTAATTTGAGCTTGAATTTATGAATTGCCTGATCAATAATTCTTTGTGGATTTGTATGGAATCAAGAGAGGATATTCGAATCTAGACTTAGTTAATATAACATGTGTTCATGAATTTTGTGAGTAGTAGAATCGTGATGAATGTTAAGGTAGAGATATGCTTGACATCGCATGTAATCGGATAAAGAACTTAATTGTAAACCTTCTATAATTATAATTCACATAGAGATATAGTGAGTTAGTTGATTAAGGTGTTTAACTTATTTCTATCTAAATTGTGGATTTAAGTTAATATGGTATTAATGCATCGAGAGGTGGCTAATAGTACATTCGTGTTCTTGATTAATAAACTGGGATAGTGATTTGAATTGGAATAAAGGTGTAGAAATTAGAGTGAAGCTTAGGGTGAAATCATAAGTCTAATTCTTCATTAATTGTTTGAAATTCCAGATTTTGATATTTGTGATTGTTTTGTGGTAGTTTATTTATTTTTTAATTTAGTTTTTATAATTTTAATCATTGAATTGAATAGTTTAATAAAATTAGGATTAATAGGAAATTGATACTTGTAAGGTTAAGTTTCTTACTAATTTGTCTCTGTGGGAACGATACTCTACTCATTACTATATTACTTGTTGACCACGTATACTTACGTGTTGTGCGTATATAGATTTTACCCAACAAGTTTTTGGCACCGTTGCTGAGGATAATTTAGTATAGATCTTAATATTTTTACAATATCAGTTTAATTAGTACAGTTTTACTTAAACATTTTTATTTTTGTTTTGTTCCTCTTATTTCAGGTTTTTGAAGTGGTTTATGCAAACTCGGTCCAAAAATTCAGACTTGCTGCCTTTTGGGGATGACATTGAGAAACGGTTCCAGAGGTTAAGTAAGTGGATCAAGGAAACGAGGCAAGACTTTGAAAATTCTGAGAAAGAAGAGGCAATGGCAACTGAAGATCAGAAAGCGTTAAGGGACTTCGCCACACCCAAGGTGACTAAACTGCAGTCGAGCATCATCAAGCCCGCAATTGCTGCAAATACATTTGAAATCAAGCCTGGGACAATTTAGATGATCCATAATTCAGTTTAGTTTGGGGGATTGGCAAATGACGATCCGAATGAACATCTAGTCAGCTTTCTAGAGATTTGTGACACCTTCAGGTATAATGGGGTGTCGGATGATGCGGTGAGACTTCGCTTGTTCCCATTCACCTTACGGGACAAGACGAAGAGTTGGTTACACTCTCTACCGTCGGGATCGATAACTTCGTGGGAAGACTTAGATCAGAAATTCCTTGCCAAATTTTTTCCACGGGCAAAAACTGCAAAAATGAGGAATGAGATAACAATGTTTGAGCAGCAACATGGGGAGTCGCTATATGAGGCATGAGAGAGATACAAGGAGTTGCTCAGAAAGTGCCCGCATCATGGATTGCCTAAGTGGCTGCAAATGAATACTTTTTATAACGGACTACTTGGGAATCTCAGACCAAGATTGATCTGTTGTCGGGTAGAGCGTTCATGGCTAAGAGTTATGAGGAGGCCTACAATTTTATTGAGACAATGGCGGCCAACAACTACCAGTGGCCCACGGCAAGAATGACACAGGCAAAGGCGGTTGGGGTGTTAGAAGTCGATGGGGTGACAGCAATACAAGCACATATTTCTGCGTTGTCCAAGAAGTCGGATGCCATGATAGGGGCTCAGGTACAACAGGTGGCGGTTGTGTGTGAATTGTGTGTGGGTGACCGTCCTACAGATCAGTGCGCAATCAATCCATCGTTCATGCAATTCGTAGGTAGCTACAACAGGGGTCCACAGAATATGTACCAAAACACTTACAACCAGGGGAATAGGAATCACCCAAATTTCTCATGGAGCAATAATCAGCAACATTAAGCTCCACGACCATCATATCCCCCTGGTTTTCAGAATCACCAACAACCGGCTCAACATCAGGAAAGAAAATTAGATTTAGAGGAGTTATTATCGAAGTACATAACTAGCAATGAGGCAGCAATGAAAAACCAAGCAATGACCATCTAGAATTTGGAAAATCAGATGAGGAAAATTGCCTTAACATTAAATAACAGTCCACAAGGGACCCTTACTGAGTGATACAAAGAGAAATCCAAAGGGAAACCACGAACAGTGTCAGGCAATTATGTTGAGGAGTGGAAAACATCTCATTGGTAAAGATGCAGAAAATTTAGCAATATCGGATGAAAAAGTTAATGACAGTAAAGTGGTTGCGAAAACAAGGGTGAGGATAAGCAAAGTGAGAAAACAAAGTTAGACGACAAGCCAGTTGTATATCCTCCACCACCATTTCAGCAGAGGGTCCAAAAGAAGTTCGCGATGTTTTTGGAAGTTTTCAAGAAAATTCAGATTAACATCCCGTTTACAGAAGCCCTAGAGCAGATGCCGAGTTATGCGAAGTTCATGAAAGGGATTCTATCAAGGAAAAAGAAATGGGAAGACTTTGAAACAGTGGCATTAACAGAGGAGTGTAGTGCGGTGTTACAGCAAAAGTTACCACCAAAGCTGAAAGACCCGGGGAGTTTCACTATTCTATGCACGATCAGAAACATGTCTTTTAATAAGTGTTTATGTGATTTGGGGGCGAGTGTGAACCTTATGCCATTGTCAAGATATACGTAATTGGGTTTGCAGCACGCCTAAAGCCAACGAATATTTCATTAGGTTGGCGGATGACAGTCACGACCACATATACGAGAGGCATAGTAGAGGACATATTGGTTAAAGTGGATAAGTTTATATTCCCCGTAGATTTTATTATTCTGGATTTTGAGGAAGACAAGAACATTCCGATTATCCTAGGGAGACCTTTCTTGGCTACGGGTAGGACACTCATCGACGTACAAAAAGGTGAACTTACTATGAGGTTTCAAGATCAGGAAATCAAATTTAACGTGTTTAAGGCCATGAAATTCCGTACGGATGAGGAATAATGTTTCAGGATGGATATAATTGAGCAGATTATCAGTGAAGACATAGGCAAGTGTTTGGTTAATAATCCATTGGAAACAACATTATTGGGTGATGAAGAGTTCAATGACCCGGAATTTGTGGACTACTTGCAGATGTTAGATTCATTGCCACGAGTTAGCCGATTCAGAGCACCATTTGAACCATTGCATACGGAGGAGAAAGCCACAGCAAGGATGAAACCATCATTGGAGGAGCCACCAACTCTTGAACTTAAGCCACTCCCTAAACACCTTAGGTATGCGTATTTAGGCAATTCAAATTCTTTACCTGTGATTATTTCTGCTGCACTTAACGATTTGCAGGAAGAAAAGTTGTTGAGGGTGCTTTGGGAACATAAATCAGCGATAGGATGGATGATAGCTGATATCAAGGGAATCAGCCCTTCGGTTTGCATGCACAAGATTCTGATGGAAGACGATGCAAAACCGACGGTGGACCAACAACGTCGACTTAACCCAATTATGAAAGAAGTTGTAAAGAAGGAAATTCTAAAATTGTTAGATGCCGGTATCATCTACCCGATTTCCGACAGTAAGTGGGTTAGTCCGGTTCAGTGTGTGCCAAAAAAGGGGGGAATGACCATGGTCAGAATGAGGATAACGAGTTAATTCCGACAAGGACAGTGACAGGTTGGAGGGTGTGCATAGACTATAGGAAGTTGAATAAGGCAACCCGAAAAGATCATTTTTCGCTACCCTTTATCGATCAAATATTGGAAAGATTGGCGGGACATGAATACTACTGTTTATTAGATGGATACTCGGGCTATAATCAGATCGTCATCGCTCCTGAGGATCAAGAGAAGACTACATTTATGTGCCCTTACGGAACATTTTCATTCAGGAGAATGTCATTCAGTTTGTGTAATGCACCTGCTACCTTTCAACGGTGTATGATGGCCATCTTCTCAGACATGGTGGAGAAAAACGTGGAAGTCTTCATGGATGACTTTTCTGTCTATAGGGACAATTTTGATACTTGTTTAGGGAATTTGGTAATGGTGTCATAGCGATGCAAAGATACGAACCTTGTACTTAACTGGGAAAAACGCCACTTCATGGTTGAGGAGGGCATAATTTTGGGCCACAAGGTATCGGTGTTGGGTAAAATCTATATACGCACAACACGCAAGTATACGTGGTCAACAAGTAATAAAGTGATAAGTTGAGTATCGTTCCCACAGAGAATTATTTAATAAAAATCACCAAGTACTAACCCGTAACCAACTCAATCTTATTTAAACGAATGAATTTCAAATTATATAAATTAAACTACTATTAAATTCCACTAGTTAAATTAAGATTACGGAGATTTAAGATCACAACTTCACCTATTGCTTCATTTAAGTCATTAATTATTCTCTATCCCGAATTGTTAATCAAGAACACTAAAGTAGTATTAACCACCTCTCGATGCACTAATACCGTATTAACGTCAATCCACAATTAAGATAGAAATCAGTTAAACACCTTAATCAACTAACCCACTATATTTCTATGTGAATTATAATTGAAGAAGGTTGAAGAATAAGTTCTCTATCCGATTACATGCGATGTCTAGCATATCTCTACCTTAACACTCATCAAGTTTAAGCTATTCACAAAATCCTGAACACATGCTATCATGATTAGATCTAAATCAATACTTCATCTCTCGAGTTCATATAGATTATCACGGTAATTGATGGCCAATCAATTAAACAATTAATTCCAAATCACAATAGACAATCCTCACAATAGAACATAATAATTGATAGCAAAGAATATTAAAATAAACTACATAATAAGATCCATTGTAATCTCAAACAAAGAATTAGTTCATGATTATTAAATTAAAACTAAGAATCCACAATTGAATACACATTAAAAGACAAAGATAGAAGAAGATAAGAAGATAGAATCTATTGTCTGTAGATTTGATGCTCCCTCCTTGCTCCTACTTTAAATCTTCAATGGTCTCCAAGTTACTTCAATCTCCAAAACTCATAATAACTAGGGTTTTTTTCCAATATACTATAATCTAATATAATGAAATTCTTCCTTTAATCCTCCTCTAATCCTTGAAAATCTCCTCCTTTTATATGTCTCTTTATATGTATTTAAGTCCTCTTGGAAGTCCTTGAATCAAACAACTCGAAACAATCCTTATCGGACTCAAATTGGGACAAAAACTACTCATTCTGCGCATATGCAAGCCTCGGCTTGCCTTTTCCCTTGTAAATAGCAAGCCCCGGCTTGCTAGTGGCCTGCTATTCTGCCCAGACCCCCAGCCCCGGTTGGATCCTAAGGCACAAAAGAGCAAGCCCCGGCTTGCCCCCAATCTGCCAATTATTTTTCTGTTGCAGCGTCTTCTGGTAAAACAGTCATAACCTTTGATCCGGGAGGAATTACGGGGCCTGCCACCTATCAAATCGAAGCTATCGACGAGATATACAACTTTTATGCTTTGAGTTTTGAGAAATAACGAACAGATGAAGGTCGAAATTGGACTGGAAGTGACTGCTATGCAAATGGCCACCCAAAACAATGAAGTTCAACGACGTCCGTTGGTAGAAATGTCATAACTCTTTCATCCGAACTCCAATTGGAATGATTCAAGATGTTCTGAAAAGCTAAGAAGAAGCTCTACAATATAGTCTAAGTTCCAAGCCAAGAACATGAAAGCTAAAATGATGTTCGGATTGCTTTTCTTTGCATTTTCTGTGCTTTTCCTTACCAATAGTCGCTCACACCGCTTCCAAACGTATAACCTACAAAATGAAAACAATATGCATGAAAAGTAACTAAGACACATGAATATAAGAAACTAATTCAAGTAAAAGATACCGGATAAGTAGGTATAAAACCTACTTATCAATCGGCTCAAGGACTGGAGGTTGACAAAGCTAAGCTGGAAAAAATCGAGAAACTGCCTCCACCAAGCTCAGTAAAGGGAATTAGAAGTTTTTTGGGATATGCTGGGTTCTACAGAAGATTCATAAAGGACTTCTCTAAAATTTCAAAACCTTTGTATAGTCTTTTAGAGAAGGACTCTGTTTTTTATTTTGATGAGGAATGTAAGTTAGCTTTCGAGTTATTGAAGAAGAAGTTAACTACAGCCCCCATGATCGTCGCACCAGATTGGAATATGCCTTTCGAGCTAATGTGTGATGCAAGTGACTATGTAGTTGGGGATGTTTTGGGTCAACGTTGAGAGAAGGTGTTTCACGCCATATATTATGCAAGCAAAACGCTCACGAACACTCAAATAAATTATACTACTACAGAAAAGGAATTGCTTGCATTGGTGTATGCGTTCGATAAATTCCAGGCATACTTGATCGGGACTAAGGTAATAGTTGACACGGATCATTCGGCTATTCGGTACGTAATTACAAAAAAGATGCTAAGCCATGCCTTATCCGATGAATTCTTCTTCTTCAAGAGCTTGATCTAGAAATAAAGGATAGAAAGGGGACGGAGAATCAAGTCGCCGATCATTTGTCTAGGCTGGAAAATCAAGAGAAACTGAAAGAGGACAAGTGTGAAATCAAGGAATCATTCCTGGATGAGCAATTATTTGGGATAAATGCAGAATTTCCTTGGTATGCGGATTATGCGAATTATCTAGTAACAACGTTCTTCCACCTGATCTCACAAGAAAACAGAAAAAGAAGTTACTTCATGACGTAAAATGGTACATGTGGGAAGAACGTTATTTATTCAAGCAGTGCGCCAACAAAATGATTAGAAGGTGTATGCCCTACAGTGAAGTGAAGAACATACTGCATGAGTGTCACTCATCTGCGTATGGCGAACATTATGGTAGTGCTACAAGCCGGGTTCTATTGGCCTACACTATTCAAGGACGCCCACCAGTTTGTCAAAACATGTGATAGATGTCAAAGGGTGGGCAACATTTCAAAAAGGAAAGAGATGCCTCTACAAATATTTCTTGAAGTTGAAATTTTTGATGTATAGGGCATCGATTTCATGGGGCCATTCCCTTCGTCACTTAACAATCAGTACATTCTACTCGTAGTGGATTACGTCTCAAAGTGGGTTGAAATTGCAGCACTCCCATCTAACGATGCCAAGGTGGTTCTTAAATTCCTACAGAAGAACATTTTTATGAGGTTTGGCACACCGAGAGCAATTATAAGTGACGAAGGTAGTCACTTTTGCAACAAATCATTTATAGTTCTATTAACAAGTATGGGGTCAATCACAAGGTAGCGACAGCTTATCATCCCCAAACCAGTGGACAAGCTGAGGTGTCGAACAGGGAAGTTAAGAAAATTTTGGAAAAAGTGGTAAACCTGAATCGAAAGGATTGGTCGCTCTGGTTGGATGATACATTATGGGCATATTGGACTGCGTATAAAACACCGATCGGGATGTCACTATATCAACTACTGTACGTAAAGGCTTGTCACTTACCAGTCGAGTTACAGCATAAGGCTTATTGGGCAATTTAGAAACTTAATTTTGATTAAGCAGCTGTAGGGGAAAAGCGATTGCTGCAAATAACTGAGCTCGATGAATTTTGCCTTCACGCCTACTAGAACTCCAAGTTATACAAGGAAAAGGTCAAGAAATGGCAGGACCAAAAAATTATGCATAGAACATTCGAGCCGGGGCAATCAGTCCTTTTGTTCAACTCACGCCTGAGATTGTTCCCAGGAAGGCTTAAGTCGAGATGGTCGGGACCATTCACTATAAAACGGGTGTTCTTTCATGGCGCCGTTGAAATTTACAGTTGAAATCCTTTAGAAACTTTCAAAGTCAATGGTTAACGATCAAAGCACTATTGGGGTGGCGAGTCCAACACTAATGTCATCGCCATCAAATTGTCCGACGTACCATGAACAGGAAGTAGTCAAGCTGAACGACTTAAAATCAAGCGCTAATTGGGAGGCAACCCAATCATACATTTATTTTTAGTATTTTCATTCATAATTGTTAGAATATAGTTTTTATTAAGTTATTAGGTAGGTATTATATAATAAAAGTCTTGTAATCTCTTAATCGTACTCCAAGTGATCAACAATCTAATAACTTGCATGTTTTATGGCTTACAGGATGGGGAAATGGACGTTCAGTGGCATTGCATGAAGAAAAGATGAACCAAAAAAGTCATTTAGCAGAAGGCACCTTCACGTAAGGTGAGCATATTTTGTTTTGTACCTTTCACGAGGTGGGGTCCCCAATCGAATTAGCAGAAAGTAAGTCCGCCGGGGCGGGCCTCCTAAGGAAAATACCCCCGCTGTATGGGGTCCAAGTTGAAAAATGTTGTTCTATAGGTTATGTGAAGCAGTTCTTCCTCAAACAAAACTCCCACTACTCCTACTTCTCACCCACGATTTTGCCACCATCCATTACATCCACTACTCCATTACTCATCCCCATAACTCCAACCCACTAATCCACTACTTCACTCCATCACCCCTCTATTACTATTTCTCAACATCACATCACCTCTATATAAACACACCCTCATGACACAATTTCATCAATTACTTACAAACTGAGCTCAGGAAGTCACGAATTCGAGTTATTATTGGGAATTCATCTTGCATGTGAGAGTGAGTACCTTATTTTCAAGTTCTTCATCTTCATTCACCATAATTGCCACAAACTCATCAAAGTTGGGGGAAGAAATCATTGTGCACACCAAGTGCTCAACGGTTTGAGTGAACCAAGTTTGGGGGGGGATAGTGGGATTAAGGAAATCGAGAGTAAATGGCTTCGCAACCCACATCGAAACGCTAAAGAGGAGAGAGTTCAAGGCCCGCACAACCGACACGGACCTTCTGTTAGGTTTGTAATATTCATAAACGCAATCATATTGCACAAAATAAGCGGAAACGTGAAAAAACGGAGTTTTAAAATTTTTTAAACCATATACCCGGATCATCCTTTATGCATAATTATTAATTAAACGAAAAGATAAAGAATAAGAATCATACACTTGAAGATTCGAGCTTCCTCAGGTACGAGTTTACCTCCAAATCCTTTCGCGTTCAACTTGAATCCACCAGGATTAGTTCCTTCCTTTGATCTACGTTAGCCACCCAAGTGTTTGGCCTCTAGAGGTGATCCACCAAGGAAGAAGAAGATTCAAGAAGATGGGTGGTTGGCTAAATCCTAATTTTCTATCTCTATAGAAAAGGAGCGTACTCTTCAACAATTGGAATTACGTATGTTGTGAAAAAGTCAACAACCACCTCACCCATAGGACATTTCTCTTCTTTTACTAGAAGAGATAGATTCTTTATTGATCATACATTATCTCCATGTACAACTTATTATACCCAAGCATACCCTTTGATATACCCTAAGGGTCTTAAGGAATAAGTCAAAGTATAGCTCATCATACACAAGATACTATGATGATCTCAAGTCCAAGGATTACTTGTACTACTATCATTACAAGAATTCCTATTATCAGGCAAGTAAAACTCTATTAAGTATTCCTTAGCGAGCCACGTTCAGTGAACTTATTCTCTAATAAGCACCTACATACTTGCTTTAGTGTCTCCACACAAATGATCATGAGATCAATCATCCTCATCCAATGAGCAAGCAACGTATGTACCAATCTATCCAAATTCACTAATCCCCAATTTAGTAATCCAACGATTGGGAACTATTTTAGTTTTAAGCTTTCTAAGAATTTAGATCTCATTAGAATGATCATCATCATTATTCTAAAAGCATTGCTGAAAACTATGGGTTTATCACATATTATAAAATAGCATTATGTAGATAATCATAAGCCTTTAATAAATTAATACTTTTTATTAATAAATGAATAAGATTGTTATAAAGTATATGCTTTATCATCAAACATGATTGGCTTGTGTGCATACTACTTTCAATCTCCTACTTGCACTAAAGCCAATCGTCATGGTATCTCATACCCTTCTTCTCTAAGTGACGATTATCTTGCTGTTGGATAAGCTTTAGTTAATGGATATGTAATGTTGTTCTTGAGAGTCCACTATCTCTATAGTGATTTCCCATCTTTCAATGATTCCTATAATCAAGTGAAAGTGCCACGACACATGTTTAGATCCAAGATGAGACTTAGGAATTATTCCTAGTTCTGTAATGAACTTATTATCCAAACAATCAACTTGCAACTTCATTTACAGCTATATACTTTGTCTTTATCACTAAACCAGTAACTCTTTGCTGTTTAGAACCTTTCCAATTCACTGCACCACCGTTCAAGGTAACGCTTTACCTGAAAGTGGATTTTCTGTCGTCTTGGTCTGTTTGAAAAAGCTTGAGTTTGTTAAGCCCTCTAGTTTTAATTTAGACCCACCATGAATATGATCACATCCTTAGTGTCGGTTAAGTACTTTAAGATGTTTTTCACTGACTCATAGTGAACTTCTCCAGAATATGACTGATCAACATCAAGTCTCGTACATTTCATTGTATACATGATAGTTACTCATGCGATCTCTCTTTTATGATTCTATGGGAACTATTAAGAGAGATACACTCCATGGCTCATCAACATGAGACATCTCTTAGAGTTTTCCATGCTAAACGACTTTAGCATCAAATGAATATACGTTCCTTGGGTTAAGTCGAACATCATCCTCTTGAATCTATCTATATAGATTTTATCCCCAATTAAGATACTCTTCCCAAATCATTCATGGAGTAATGTTTAGACAATTTTATCTTTACCGATTGTAGCATTAGTATGTCATTCCTTATCCATAGTATATCAACATATAATATTAGGAAAGTCATGGCACTCCCACTGACCCTTTTGTACACACTAGAACTCTTACCTCATCGTATATAACTCTGGATCATCATCTTCTATGATGCATACCTCATTATCATCATCCATGATGAATCCATACCTCCTAGGAATCTTCGGTACTATTCCAGATTTATTATTCGGTTGTGGTACAATAGGTCTATCTACAGGTTCCTCTTATTTAACTTATAATGTTTTGTGGTTTTTGAACTCTTCAAGATCTATTATCCTCCCACTAGCCCCTTCAATGATAAACATCTTTATCTTAGAAGGCAGCGTGTTTCGCAACAAACATCTTTTGCTAAGTAGGATTATAGAACATATACCCTAAACTTACTTTAGGATATCCAACAAATCTATACTTGTCAAATCTTGTCCCAAGCTTATCCTTTAAAACCTTTTCACATAAGCTGGACAACCCCTTATCTTAACTTACTTAAAATTAGGAATCCTTCATGTCCATAACTTTTATGGAGTCTTGTGGCCGAATTTTGAGGTTACCTTTTCGTAGATATGCAACCATTTCCAGGACATTACCCTAGAAGGATACTGGAATGTCTGTAAAATTATTATGGACCTCACCATGTCCAACAAGGTACGATTTTTCCTTTCAGATACATCAATCAATTATTGCGTATCAAGAGGCATCCATTATGAGAAAACCATTTGAGATGATCTAGAAACTTATTGCACAAGTATTTATTCCTTGATCTAATCAAATAATCTTAATACTTTGTCAATTTGTTTCATTTCTGAATTCTTTGAACCTTTCAAATAATTCACACTTGTATTTCAGCAAATACACACATTCAACTCTTTGAATGATCATCTCCTTTTCTTATACTAGTTTGTTTAATTTATAAAATAATTTTTCACGTAAGTCAAGTATACAAAATCTATTAAGTAATATTCTAGTTCTATACAAAACATTATTATTATAAATTGAACAATAATTATTCTTAAATATAATATCAATGATTTTATTGTCCAACAAAAAATGAAAAATAATGTTTCTAACGAGAATAGGAATACAATAACAACTTATTAACTTCATAGATTTGCCCGTAGGCATTGCTAAACTAAACGTTTCTATGGCTAATGTAGCAACCTTTGCTTCATTTCCCACACATAGGATTACTTATCTTTGTTTAGCTTTCTACTTCTACTTGGTCCCTTCATAAATCTATATTTATGATAACCAAAGTCGGTATACAATACCCAAGTAGAACCTTGACTTAAAGAAAAGTTTATTTTAAATCATGAACAAATTTGTATTTGTAATCAAAACTTCACTAAGCTTCTTTGGTTAGCCTCTACAAGATGCTTCTCACAATTTCTTTTCAGTGTCCAGGCTTATTGCAGTGGAAGCAAACTCCTTTGTTATCCGTATCCTTTTTATTCTTATTATCCTTTGTTTTTGCCTTTTCGATTTACCTTCTTATAATCGTTCTTCTTTTTAGAAGATTCTTAGGCCCCTACTAGTAAGACTTGGTCTTTCATGGTTGGAAAGTGACTCTCAACATTTTTCAACATGTTAAGCAAATCAGCGAAGCTGATATCTAGCTTGTTCATATGAAAAATTCACAAACAACTCCCCATCCATGACAAAACCTGTTGTCCTAATTGATCAATCAAATTGATTATGTTAAGGACTTTTATTTGTACTGTAGTGTCATCGGTCATTCTAGATCGGAAGAACTCCTTAGATATCTAATATCTATTAGTCCTACTTTCCTCACCATCAACTACTTGATGTGCAGGAATATAGTAGGAGCATCCATAGTTTCATGTCGACAACAAGCTCGTTACTCATGGATGCGAGCTCGATGCATTGAGCCAATGTGCATCATCTTGCCACTTTCCAAAAGTAACAATCTCTTCCTCAGAGGCATTGTCTGCAACCATTGCAGGGATAGGCGTATTAAGGACATAAGATAGCTTTTCAGCCATGAGAACTACTCTCAAATTTCGTAACCAATTCGAGTAATTTGGTCCGATTAATTAACATCTAATATGTTTCGCAGTGATAGTAATTTAGACATTGTAAAATTTTGTAAATGAATTTGTTCTTAACAACATTTTAGCATACATTCTTTTATTAATTACAAAAATAAATTAGGGCTTGTTTTAAATTGGTATCTCCCATTATTTTCTTCAAACTACATTACCCTCAATAAATATAGTTCGGCAATATCTAATTAAAGACATGCTAGTGAGAATAAGGATCCCATTTCAAATGTATATAGCCTTATGTGTGCACAACAAATTATATATAAATAAATAGGTAGACAACTTTTGTCAATTACATCAACTATGTAACTCCTTGTATTTTGCCTCTTAGATCATAATGGTCAAGTGTGTACACATCCGAACTAAAATGATCTAAGTTAAGTCATACCTAGCACTTCCATATATTTGAAAGAAAAATACTGTTTTTGTGTGTGCACAACAAAACAGCATTGTTCAGTCTATTTATAAGCATTAAATGTGATAAAACAACATCTTAAATATTTAATACTTGCCTTGTGTGTGCACAACAAACTCATATTAAATATTTAATACTCTATTGTTTTACCATGCTAGAAGGCGACGTTCGATATTCCAAATATCTTTGAACGTTACAACTTAATATAATAAATTTGAGGGGTATGTTATTAATTTTGTCTCATCTTATTTAGCGCGCATGCACATATATATATAAAATACGCGTCATATTAATTAACATGTGAAGCATGTTTGCATAATATATATATATATATATATATATATATATATAGTATAAGCATGCATATATAGAATACTATATTCTACCTAGATTGATTATGGACTTTTATTCTAGTTTGGTTCACCAGAGCCACTAAGTGAACCAAAAGGTCAAACCCTAGGGGTGCAAGAATTACTATTTAAATATAACTATTACATTTAAACCCGGGCTCCATTACAAACGGGTCTTCAAGCGCTCCTTGCTCCTTGATCTCTAATTCTTCAAAATTAATTCTAACTATTCCTATTACAAAACTATTTAAAATAAATAGAAACCTTGATCAGCAGTCAAGGGGAAGTACATAGGAGGAAGTTAGAATTTACATTAAGAAAAAATTAGAGAAGACGAGGTACGCAAACCCCATTTAATAAAACTCATACATTCATGTATCCAACTAAAATAAAATTCAATCACATTGGTCAATAGTCCATAATCAATCCCATTTATTATCATACACATCACTATATGCATCAATAAATAATATTCATCTCATGAATAATAAACATTCAATATATATATTGATATCATTTAATGGACAAATTTAGTTAGCATAAAATCTAATTTTGAATCAAAATAAACTTCTTTATTTTAATCCAAATTTAAATCAAAATAAACCTCTTTTATTTTAATTTATCCAATTTTGAATAAAATAAACTATTTTATTTTAATCAAAATCTTTAATCAAAATAAGCTCATTTATTTTAATTAATTATGGAATCCAATTCCAAGTAAAAAAAACTCATTTATTAAAGGAAACACATATTCTCTTTCCTATTCATAAATAAACCCCTTTATTTTGAAGAATATGAAATCTTATTCCATATCTAAATAAACTTCTTTATTTAAGGAAATACGGATTCTCTTTCCTATTCACAAATAAACTCTTTTATTTTGAATAATATGAAATCTTATTTCATATCTAAATAAATTCCTTTATTTAAGGAAACATGGAATTCAATTTCAACTCCAATTAGTTATCATGGAATCTAAATTCCAACTCAATTTTAAAATAAATAAACTTTTTATTTTAAGATTTAAACTTTTATTTTAATAATAAAATTATTAAGAATATATACACACACACACACATGTAGACACTCGAATTTTTCTCGCAGAACATGTCTTATTAACATTGCAGAGGGCGATTCGCCTTTTCGAGATAACCCCGAAGACATCTTACATCCATTCCGGATACTACCGGAAGTTCAAGTTCAAAACCCGACACACACCGAACATCATTTCCAAACCCTAACACACACCGGAAGGATCATTTCCAACCCTGAGATAACCTCGAAGTTTCATCCTCGGCGATAACCCCAAGGAATGTTGTTGCGATTCCAACGATAACTCCGAAATGCTTGTTTCAAACACATGCTATCATCTTCAAGCTCAAACCTCCCGCCGAGGCACTCATCCCTCAAATCAAAGAGCTAACAACGGGTAGACAGCACACTCACAAGATGACCTTGCAAGATTCAAACACTTGCAAGAAAGCCCAATCTCGATGTAAACCTCGAGCAACGCTTCGCTTTCAACTCAAAACCATGATAACCCTGCCGAAGAGTCAAACGTCATCTTGCCACATCAACACCGCGCGCATCGCCTCAACACTTCATACATACATACATACAACAATGTCCCACAAGAACCGAGGAGTTACAATCCCGAAAGTGACTATTATTACGCGTGGCAAGACACCCGGATAGAATTTGAAGCTTGAAGACTATGGGCATGGTCCCTCTTCCCGACTTCAGACAACCTCTAATCCATGTCATCACAGAATCTCTCGACACAAGCGGTCCCAAGAAGGTCACATATACCTCGCTCGGATGCTCTGATTGAAGTTCTCGCAAGTTCGAAGTGACATTACAAAGGCACAAGTGCACGATATTTCGAGACGATGGGACCCGCTGAAGCCCGGGGACACCTCGACCAGCACTTCAGTAGTGTAACTGCACGTAGCAGTAGTACACTCAACCATCAGCCTATAAATATAGACCTTGGGGTCACCCATTCGAGAGAGAGAAGAGAGAAAAAGGCGAGGAAGCCCTCATCCAATTTACTCTCAGCACACACCCATATTGAGTGTTTCCTCGCTTTAAACATCTCGTTAGCTCACATATAGCTATACTTTTATCCCATGGGAGCCTAAGTGTTTATCCACATAGAGTCATAGAAGTCTACATCAGTTTCACCGTAAGCCTTTCTTACATTCTATAAAGCCTTTCTTTTCATATTAGCACACACCGTTATACACATCGAGAGTCGTGGTTGTGTGTGTTTTTCCTTGACTTTCTATCCGTGGTTTTCATTTTTCTCAGATATATATACTTATATATATGTATATATTTTATATATGGACTAACATTATCGAAGTTATGCCTCGATTGAGACTAGACTTATGTCTCGAGCTTATTTACTTTTATATATATATATATATATATATATATATATATATATATATAAATATATATATAGACTTATATATATGACTTATGTCTTTATATATATATATATATATATATATATATATATATATAATCGCTGTCGTATATATCGATGAGCCCGGATTTTATATCCCATATTTACTCGCTTATATATATATATATATATATATATATATATATATATATATATATATATATATATATATATATATATATATATATACGCGATATATATATCATATATATCGGATATATATATATGATATATGTATATATATATATATATATATATATATATATATATATATATATATACATTTCATCCTTCGCTCGAGTTTACTTTGTGGCGCTTGATTGCTTTTATAGCCTTTATTTACATTTCATTTCCCTCCTCGAGTTTACTGTGTGGCGCTTGATCGCTTTTACAACTTTATTTACATTTCGTCCCACCGAGTTTACTGGTTGATGGTGGTTGATCATGTATATATATATATATATATATATATTTACCGCTTTTATATATTTACATTTTCGATCCCCATGGAGTTGCTTTGGTGGGTGGTTGTTGATCATGTATATATATATATATATTTATATATTTTTTATATATATAATCGCCATCGCTTTCCATACAAACCGCAGATCATGTGAGCCTAGAATCATGTGATCACAGATTCATTTCATCAATCTAGATTCGGTTCTCGTGATGGACATTTTTCAAATTGTAAGCAGTTTTGTACATTATTTATAAAGGTTCAATTTCCTTGGATGGGTTGTCATGCCCATGAGGAGTTTGGCATCATCAGATATTATTTTCTCAAGATGCCTCTTGATCTCAAAAAAATAAAAGCAAATGTTTTAACATTTAATAATAAAATGGAAGTATCAAAGGCCTCAATTACTATTGAGCATGTGGTTTGAAAAACCCTTTTTACAAAACTTCATTGATATATCCGGTTAAACTGAATTTTCTATAAATTCAAACCCTTTGTATATAGGTGTAACGAGGTACAACACTACTTCCAAATAATTGCACATTGATCCACACACACACACACACACACATTCATATAATAGTTTTTTTTGAAAAGTGGAGGCCACCGTGGCAACACGGATGCTCTGGGGGTGCCTAACACCTTCCCTCCGCATAATCAAGCCCTCTAACTCAAATGAATCTCTTGCTTTCATTGCATCCGCTTAGCAAAGGTCACATCATCGGGTCAATGTGCAAAACTTTTTTGGTACATGCATTGGTGCAACCAAATTAAATACACCAACTGGCGGCGCATTTAAAGTCAAATCGTCGACATTATACATGTTGACCTTTTTCACTTGTTTTTTCAAACAAATCTCACATTAACATGAGAACACCAAAGAACAAGTAATCTAAAAAAGGACACTAAAAAATCCCGACGCGACGATGTGTGGCGACTCATTGGGACTCCAAAGAAGAGGGCTTAAGCCGCTATTACAAGCTTTTCAAAACTATTATATGCTTGTGTGTGAATATTGCATTTACATTTATGATGAATGTGTACTAATGCATCTTACTTACTAGACCGCTAAATATCTATCTCAGGATATTAGTGCTTCGCACATGTCATCATTTTGCATAAAATGGTGAGACACGTTGTATGTGAATGTATGTTGTGTGGTTCCTCCACCAGAGGCTATCCCGCTTGTTTGATTATCGGACTCAGAGGAAGAATAATTCCAATGGGGCTCAGAAAGGCACCACCCCAGATTCGCTTCCAGCTTGAAAGACCGGATTAACTTCCCCGCCAAGTAGATCATGATGATCCGGGAACCTTCATGCCAAAAAGCCGCGAGAGTAACCCTAAGATAGGTCAACCTCTCGATAAACCAAACGCGAGGAAAGTCTCTTCATGCTTTCCATTTTCAATTACTTGTAAAAGCATTTACTTGTAATTTTATTCCATGTTCATCTTTATGTAATGGAAAATATGAAGATTATCTCAGTGCATGCATGTTATCAATTAACACCCAGTTTTGCAGGACAATATTCCTAAAACGGACATGTTATGATAACATTTACATTATCCCTAAGACTAAACTACGTAAGTCTTTTGTAGGGAAATCATTGGGCTTGTTACCCGCTCAAAATCCAAAAAGGCCACGAGCCCACAACCAATCAATCATGTCTTCTTCTCACTAGCCTAATATCTGCTTCCCGAGAAGAATTTGATGGATTGAGTAAACAAATTACGATTTGGCTGTTCTCAACGAAAAGAATTGCATCACTACCACTCTGTGGTACAAAGATACCAACACATACGTAATCCTCTCACACAAGGAGGAGCTCAAGGTTTGGAAAAACAATTCCGTAACCTCGCTTGATACGACCAACAAAGACCCCGAAAACACCCATCTCAAAGGAGATCCGCATAAATCGTGATATCAGAAGAAGGTCCTCCAAATGGAGGAAACTATCCGTGTTCTCAAAGGGATTGGAACACATGGAAGTGTTTCATATGTCGACCTTTTTGCATCTTCCCCGTGTTCATTATCCAGAGAAATTCAAAACCCCTGATTTTGAAAAGTATGACGGATTAGGGGATCCTTATACCCATTTAAAGGTATTCATTGGAGAACTTGGATCTTATGCAGAAAATGAAAAGCTCGTAATGCAAATTGCTTTTCGTAAAAGTCCGATCGAGAAGCCCGCTCATGGTATACCAGATTAGACAACTCAAAGATCCATAGTCGGGAAGAGTCGGCTCACGCCTTCCTCACTCTCAATACAGCTTTTCAATCTCAGATGGCTCTCGACCGCACCAAATTACCAAGGTCAAGAAACAGTCTAATGAGTCTTTCAGAGAGTATGCTCAAAGGTGGAGGCGCTTTGTCGTCAAGTTATTCCTTCCATGATTTTAATCGTAAATGGTCATGACATTCATAGATATACAGAAGCTCCTTTCTATGAGAGAGTCTTAGTCGGTATTGGCAAGCCATTCTCTCTAAAATGATTAAGCACAGAGAGATGGTCGAGATGGGATTGAAGTCCGAAAATTCAAGACCTAGCCGCTTCTTAAAGATGTTATCGAGCACATCCAAATCCGGATCTTATGGAAACAACTCTTGAGGGTCCATAAAAAGAAAGAGGAGGATGTTTCCTCGATACTACAAGGTCAAAAGGCAATCAAAGCATGCCTATACAAAGGAGAAACTACTCCCCTTTTCAAGCACACGCCTTCAAACCCTCCATTGCCTAAAAGTGGAGAAGAAAAGAGACCCCTGACGCTCACACCCTTAGGGGACTCGCCGAGAATATTCTTGCTCTTCCGACTACTCGTAAGAAAATTACACATCTTCTTCCACCAACCAACCCTAATGGGAGGGGTTTTAATGCTACTTTGAAAGTGTGCTTATCATGCCGGAGAGCACCGGACATGATACTCAAGATTGTTGGGCCTTGAAACACAAGATCCAAGATTTAATAGACAACGGTGAGATCGTGGTCACCAAACCAGATCAACCTCATGTGCAAGACAATCCCCTTCCTCAACACAAAGAAGAAGAGGTCAACATGATCAGTTGGAGCACTGGACAGAGTTCCGATTTCAACAATGAATCATCCCCGATCATCAAAGATGGTGTTGACAAATGGGATTATGCAAAGTTCCAGTTTACTATGGAACAAAAGATGAAAGCTCTTTGCAAACAAATTGAGTAATCGCGTAACGGTGACCCACCAAAGATCAAGTCACACGTCAATTAATCAGCAGAGCATGCCTATCTCCTTCCATTTGTTATGAATGCTCCATCACCACCTTCGGAAAAGCGAAGCTATGGAGGATAAGGTTGCAAAGAGAGCAAATGCTAAAGCCCATCAGGATTTTGCCAATCAAAGAGAATTTATATATCCGGGCCAATCTATGGAGAGAGATACGCAAATGTTGATCAACGAAGGAAGAATTACCTTCCTTCGCCTCCAATCAATCCCCCCGCCAGACGGTTCAATTTCGATGAAGTGTGTCAATATCATTCACACTCTCGCATCACAAAGATGTAAGAATGTTGGGCACTCCGCCATCTCATTCGTAATCTTATTGATAAAGTGTCCCGCAACTAGCAGATGATTACACCGTGCAACTCAAGAGTGGGAATGCATGTCCTACCAAATGGAAGGGATCAAAGAGTAGTTATATCCCAAGTGGATGATGAGATCACAAAGTATTTCCCATACAACCAATTCAACTCAAAGGAGTCGATAATCCTTTGAAAGTGGTCGCACCTGAGCCAATTTCTTTTACCCTTCAGACTACAACATCCTCGTTGTCACTTTACACAAAGTTCCATGGAATTATGGAGAAGTCAAGGATCCACGCCTCATACTATCGCCATAAAGTGTCGAAGGAAAATCCATCGTATCTTCCTCAACGGGTTATGAAACCTATTTAAAGCAAAGGGAAGATTCCCATGGAGAAGATTGAAAAATTTCTCCGCACTATGGGCCACAATGAAGCCAATGTGGTTTTAAGCTTACGAGAAGCTCCACACCAGATATCTATACTGGACTTGGTTTTCTTCCAAGATCATCTAAGATCTTATCAAGGTTTTGGAAGAAGCCTACTTGCCAAAATCAAGTGGATGTGGAAAAATTTCAACATTTGGTTGATCACATTTTCAACAACAATGTGATATCCTTCATCGATGATGATATACCACCCAAGGGATCTGGCCATCGCAAGCCATCATTGCACATTGCGCTTTGTCTTTCCGTACATGCTAGCCGGAGTTTTGATAGATGGAGGCTCGCCTCTAAATATCTGTCCTTATGCCACCTTGGTGAAGATGAATGTCAATCTCAAGCGGATCCAAAGCAAACCATACGATTATCGAGAGCTTTTGATGGATCCCATGAAATGTCATTTAAAGATTGAATTGCCAATCGAGATTGGTCCAAATACATTTAATGTATCCTTCCACGCCCTCAAGATAGATTCAGATACAACCTCGCTATTGGGGGAGACCATGGATACACATGGTCGGAGCCGCTCCTCCACACTACATCAACAACTCAAATACATTGTCAACAATACTAGTCATCACAATGCCGAGCCGTGAGTATCCTCGAACAAGGAGATCTCGCCAATCATCGCTTTTAACTCAAGTTGAGTTTACCGCTTTTTTATATACTCGAAGTGAGTACCACGCAGCACCATTCTATTGGAACGCCACTTCCCGCACTCCAAGATTTTCGCCGAGGTTATGTCTACCACTCGAGAAATGATGTCATTGGGTCATCAACCCGACAAGGGCTTGGTAAAGATAAATAAGGTATTAAGCACCCTATTCAAATGTCCAAATAAATTGAACAAAATTGACTAGGCTATTTCGCCAGCCCAAACACAGAATCCCCATAAACACAAGTCTTTCCTCAAGCTTCCGCCTCTTCACTTGATTTTCTATACCTTTACCTCATGAGTTGATACAATCTCCAGTAAAGGTGCCAGCCCATGTTGCGGCCATGTTGTTTCCTAAGCCAGTGCCAATCAAAGCAAAAGAGGCGCTGATTCCTGATCCCGAAGTGGAAGAAAAGGAACGAAAACGTAAACATGACATTGCCTTGATGATGGCAGGCATACGTGTCATTGTTCATGATGAACATACAAACAGATACACCCTGGACGATGATTGCCCAGATGTCATGGTTATCATTCGGGAGAAGGAGGACAATGACGATCCTTCCATCACTGCAGTCCATCAGGACTTTGCCCTCGATAATTGGAGCAGCACTCCATGCATTGGTCGACGAGGGTAAAATGGGCAAAAATCCTCTCCGCCTCGTAGATAACTTTAATTGCTTACTTTTTTTTTTACAAGATTAGCAGTTATTTTATCAAGTACATGCTAACACTTTGTATGATCAAACAGCTTGCATATATTAAGTGAAAGCATATTCTGCTTTCAGACTCAATTTAGATGTGCATATTTTGTCGATGAAGTGCCTTCTCTCCACAAGGGTCAGAACTTTGATGCAAAGTTGACTCAGACTTGATGGATATACAAGAGGACATTGAGACACCTCAGAGATTAAGGAATGGGTCGCAGATAAACCTAAACCCAACCTCGACCAAACCACTTCTTTTCAATCTTGGAACCTTAGGAAACCCTAAGTTAATCCAAATTGGTTCGCACCTCACCCCAAACCAACGGAATGACATGGTTGCACTATTAACCCAATTCCAGGATGTGTTTGCATGGTCTCATGAAGACATGGTGGGTTTGTCCACCGACATTGTTCTTCATCGCCTTCCCATCAAAGAAGGATTCAAGCAAGCTTAGCAAAAAACTCAAAGCGATCAAACCCCGAGTGGAGTTTAAAAGTTAAAGAAGAAATTGTGAAACAATTTCAAGTCGGCATTATCATGGTGTCTACATATCCTGAGTGGATATCCAACATTGTTCCTGTGCCTAAACCAGGGGAAAGGTGAGAAGTCGCGTGGATTACCGGATTTGAACAAAGCTTGCCTTAAAGATAGCTTTCCGTGCCCTTTATCCACATTCTTATCGACAACACCGCTTCAATACTTACATGTACCCTTTGTCGATTGGCTTATGGGTACCATCAAATTATGGTCGCCGAGGAGGACCGTGAGAAAACCGCTTTCATCACGCCTTGGGGAATTTTTTTTTGCTACAGACGGTTGTCATTCGCCTCATCAATGCCGGGCAACCTATCCTATCGAAGCTATGATGGCTCTTTTTCCACGATTTAATGCACAAGGAGATAGAGATCTACGTGGATGACATCATTGTCAAATCCTCAAAGGAGGAGGACCACCTAGACCATCTCAAAAAGCTTTTCAACAAAGTCATGTAAGTACAACTTGAAGTTGAATCCACCCAAGTGCGCCTTTGGTGTTAAGTCGTCAGCAAGTTGCTAGGTTTCCTAGTCACCACAAAGGGATTGAATCGATCCTACCAAAATCCAAAGCCATCAAGGAAATGCCCATTCCTCGATAGAGAAGAAAATACGGGATTTTTGGGAAGAATCAACTTCATTAAGAGTGTTCATTTTCAACTCACAAAGAACTCGTGAGCCAATCTTCAAGTTGTTAAGGAAGAACTCCTCCATGAAATGGAATGATGAGTGTCAAAAGCCTTCCTCACAATCAAAGAGCAGCTTGGTTAACGCCCTATTTTGGTACCACCTGTGGATGATGTTCCCTGTTCATGTACTTGTCCATAAATGACAATGCCATGGGTCAGATGTTGGGCAAAAAAAGACGATAGAGGCCAAGAACGAGCTATCTATTACCTCAAAGAAAAGATTCAAAGATCAAGTGAACACAAGTACACTCGATTGAGAAGACTTGTTGTGTTTTTAGCATGGGCTTCCATGAGGTTACAAGATTACCTCCATGGTCACACAACCCATCTCATATCCCGCGTGGATCCTCTCAAATATGTGTTCAAGAAGCCCATACATAAATTGTCGATCGTCCAGATGGCGCTTGATCCTACAACAATTTGACATCGCTTCACGTGACGCAAAAGTCTGTCAAAGGTCAAGGAATTATGGATCAATCGTCGCCGCACACCAGTAGGGACTACAAACCCTTGGAAACATACTTTCCCGATGAAGGGGTAATGACAATTCAAAGAACAACATCAAGACGATACATGCCAGACGTGGAAAATGTATTTTGATGGAGTCATAACACGTAAGGCTCGAGTCGAGCAGCTTCTAATATCCCAGACGGGAGCAAAGAGATCCGTCGCCGCCAAATTGCAGTTTGTCACACCAACAACACAAACCGAGTATGAAGGTCAGATCATGGGGCTAAAACTTGCCCGCTCAATGGGCATCAAAGGTTAATCGCCTTTGGGGATTCCAAATTGGTAATCGACAATCCACGGAATCTATCAAACCAAAGAATTACATTTGTCGCCTTTACCATCCAAGCAAGTTCTACAGATGGCTTTGGAGTTCAAGAAATCTCCTTTCTACACATTCCTCGTAATAGAATGATTTTATGGATGCATTAGCAACGCTGGCCTCCTCGTTCACATACTTGACAAGGAAAACACGCCAAGCATTACAATTGCAATGCAAAAAAAGCCCCGCCTATGGGAACTATGTTCGAGAAGTATCGGATGAACTACCTCCCATCCACAACCCTTGGTATCAGCACATCAAGGAGTATCTACGAGATGGATCTACACCCACTGAGGTGAGCCTAATTGAGAAGAGGCGGATCCATCGACTTGCTATGAAATTCTACTTGAGCGGAGATGCACTCTATAAAAGAGATGCGTGAATAGGTCTCCTCAGATGTCCGGATAAAGACCAAGCTCAGAGACTCATGGATGAGATCCATGGTGGAGTATGTGTGGCCTCACATGAGCGGACCCCTACTTGTCAAGAAGATCCTTAGAACAGGCATTATCGGGCTTACACTCAAAGTCGATCGTGATGATCACGCCAAGAGGTGCTATCAATGCCGATTCATGGGAATGCTATCCACGCCTCTCCAGGGAACTCCACAATATGAGTTCGCCATGGCCCTTCTCAATGTGGGGAATGGACGGATCGGGCCCATCGAGCCCAAAGCCAAGAATGGACATCGATTCATATTCACCATGATCGACTACTTCACCAAATGGGTAGAAGCAAAGATCCTTCCCTGTGGTTACTAAAGAAGTCATCATTGCTTTCATCAGAAACAATGTCGTCTGTCGATACGGACAACCAGAGGTCATTGTGTCAGACAATGCTAAGAACCTCAACAACAAAATGATGGAGGAGTTATGCAGAAAATTCCACATCAAACACCTTAACTCCGTCATCTACCATCCAAAGATGAATGGTGCTGTTGAAGCGGCTAATAAAAACATCAAAAAGATCATGCAGAAAATGTCCGCCAATCACAAAGGATGGCCTCGACCTCTCGCCTCTCGACTTTTTATTAGCCTACGTAACTTCCATGCGCATTTCCACCGGGCAACCCCTCACCATTAGCCTATGGATGGAAGCAAAGGTTCCCATAGAGGTGGAAATGGAATCCTCGAGTGTTGATGGATGCTCAATTAGATGAAGATCAATGGGTACAAGACAGTATCACCAATTGTCTCTAATAGATTTAAAGGCGTAACCGCGCTATCTTCCATGGTCAATTATATCAAAGAAAGGATCGCACGATCCTACAACAAAAAAAAGTCCGACTACTATAATTCAAACAACACGACTTGGTTTTAAAGAAGATCATTGACAACCAAGATCAATCTAAGGGAAAATTCGCTCCTAACTGGGAAGGCCCATTTTTTGTCAAGGAGGTATTGACAGAAGGTGCTCTCAGATTGCAGGAAATGGATGATGATGAATTTCCACAGCTTATCAACTTGGACACCGTGAAATGGTACTATGTCTAAAGTTACCATCAAACAAACATCCCCGGTTTTGATCATCAAATCACCACCATTCCGCTTTTGAACCCTCTCTTTTTACAAACTCTTCGCCTCGTGGAAACATACACTTCAAACCAAAGAAATTTTGGTTTCACCTCATTTCAAATCTTGCATACAATTTTGGTTATCCTCAAGACGGATTGAACCTTTCACACCGCAGCTTTATCCTCAAGACGGATTAAACTTTTCTACGCTTGCAGCTTTGTCTCAAGACGGATCAAACTTTTTCCACACCTACGCTTTATCCCCATTATGGGATCAAACTTTCTCCCCGCAAAGATAGCCTCGCATATGGGATTCACACTTTTTTTTGGTCGCGATTCGTCCCGAGGGGCTTAACTACGCCGACCGATCTCCCCGACACCTGGGGTACGAGGCAACCATATTCTATATGGCCTTGGCCGCAATAAAAAAAAAACAAAAAAACATTTTTCGCCCTTCCTCTACAAAAACAAAAACAACAAAAATACTTCTACACCCTTCTTCACCAATAAAGCTTCGCTTTCACATTCGGGCCATTGAACCTCTTACACTGTGTTCGAACTACGCAGACTTGATCTCCTCTTCAATAGAGTATGTAGGGTACCATTTATGGTTCGGGCCTAACCCCTACCGTAACAAAAAATATTTGTCACACTAAGATCGGGATCAACCTTCAATTCACCACATTTCATCGGCTTTTCAGATCAAAGGATGGAATTACCCAACCTCTTCTCACAAATAGAAGATTTTGGTGACCATCTAAGTCATGATCATGCCTCAAAGAGCAATACCAACCCATAAGAGATGGAATTAACTAGGCTTCTCACAAATAGAAGTATCATGCACCATCCGTGGTAAAAGGCCAATCTCTCAGAGAGGAAAACCACCCTCCTCTCCACTTTTCCATACAGATACCACCCCAAGACACCAAAGATGGTGGTAGGATATACAGATCAATGATCCGTTTCTCGAGAGATCTCATGACGCCTCAATGTCCACCTATCAAGGATAAGTTCGTAATGCATCAAGATCACAAGGCCCTCAAGAAACAAAAAAATATCAAGCAAGTATCAAGGCATAACTAAAAGGGAAGTGAATCAAAATATATTTCCCCGCCATACATAATATCGCTTGATATATACATATGTGTTGTACATGACAAAATGGCTGTTTTAGTCTGGCAGAAAATACAAAGCTATCTACAGATCTCAGTATATATATGCGACTATCGATCTAACATGGCATCCCTCTCTCAAGACGGAGGTAACGCCGCAAGCTCCCCGCCCAATGGTATCTACACGAAGCTAGCAGATCGAGGCTAACCGCATGGTGGCATAATGCTCATCAATGTAAGCACTCATGTCGGCAAGACCGACAATCATCGGGATCTCACTCAAGCATCATTCTCGCAGAATGGCCACATCCCTAGCAGATAAGGCGGCATCCCGCCCACAATCAATGCATCCTCGGCCGATCTAGCCTCATCCTCTCTAACAGAGTGGCATCTCTCCCATCAAGAGTCACAACATCGCGCCCTAGCCTCGATCTCTATCATAGGTCATCGATGTAAGCTCGCCCAAATGTTGTGTCAATATCGAGTAACAGTGGCACTCTGGGTGGGAGAATCCATCACAAATGATGGCGCCCAAATAGCCAAATCATCGATGGGAATGTCAGCCTCTATAGGCTCCTCATCGTCGTAATCAACATCCCTACATCGTGGATACTACCGCACCAATGCGCTTCTCTATCTCCATCCATGCTAATACTCGTAACAACCCGGATGATCGATCGATAAACTCAACCAGCTCTCGCCGATCCCAACAGTATACAACCCGGATCTGTCCTCCTCCGCCGATAAATGGTGTGAAGCGAAGTTACGACTCACTCACCGCCTCATAAGGATGAAAACTCTAAATCGGTCAAACCGACACATCACTACCAGCTGGGTGGTAAGTAATCATGCCCCTCAATCCACCAGTAGGGAGATAATCCATGCCCGAGCATGAGTAATGAAGTCGTAGGGTGAGCTAAGCCCCAAAACACTAATAATATAGCAAACGGATCCCTAATCCTCGCCAGAAAGTCGACCACGATGCAAAGATCTCAGACACCAGCAGTCGAAAAGGAGTATGACATGGCTATATCATGGGTGAAACAAAACCCCTGCCGTCTCGAAGTGTGTGCTAATTGGCCTCAAGTGTGACATAAACCACACATACAAAGATGACCGAAGCTACTCAGAACACTCCTCACGGATAAGTGCAAAGAAGATGTAGTCGACCTCGTAGTCTCTATAATGATCATCCAGATAATGGTACGACCTCTCCCGAGAGCTCTCATCGCCATAATGACGCCGATATCCAATTTCATCCATATATCGTGGCATGAAGACGTATGACAATACGCACAATAGCAAAGACATCCACTCCGGGTCAACGCCAATGATCCTCCGGTGTGGTGAAATCCCCGAAACGTCGCGGCATAACTATCCTCGAGCCAAATCACAAACAAAAAACGCCGGGATATCACGCGGGTCGGATGTAATCTCATCCCTGCACTCACTCTACGCCTCAATCCGGTGAGGGTCATGTGAATCGTCTCGCTCATGTCTCCGATAGCCATACGCACGCAAGGTCCGTCCAATGCAGCAAAGATCGCCAACCGTGCATACTCCTCCAAAGTAGAGTCAACTCTCGGGTCCCAAATCGAAAAAAACCGCCTCCGATACCCAAGGTTTCAAGCATACCCTCTACAAATCCTGTGGGAACTCAAACATCAACAAGGTCATAAGATGTCTACAAAGAAATCATCTACGATCACCATGTCTCGATGGTGATATACTATCATACCATGAGCAAGATACCGTATACCACCAAAATGGTGGGTATGATCAATACGCTTAATCGTCAAGAAGACATCTCAGACGGGCCGTGTCATAAGACCATCCAGGGTCAATGTCAATATCTCTCGACATACATACATATGCATAATAATAACATGCATGATACAATAGATGGCAATATGATATAGGAATGGAAAACTGTATATACATTCCTAAGTATATCATCATCTAATACATCTCTCAGACAAACTAAAAAATACAGGAAATGGGGTGAAGCTACCCAACATCCAACAGAGGCCTATCAAAAGATATAGCGAGAATGGGGCGAAGCTACCCAAACAGCCTAACAGAGGCCTATCAAAAGAGATAACGAGAAATACATCGTAAAAAGTCAATGGTGTCGATGTTCACATCATCGATCCTATCCACCGATGTAACTCCTCCCGAAGTCACCGGATCTCTATCTACTGTGGATGTCGTGCCTATACAATGGAGGATCTGACCAAGAAAGCCATATGGGTCACCCGAGGGCCCGCCAGAGCCGGAAGGATCAAAAGTATCTACTCAAGGATCTCGCCCAAATGCCAATGAAAAGATGTGTCCCATCCAAATTGCCCGTCAATCTGTCAATCAGGTCACATGAGTCTGATCTCGACACAAAGCTAGCTAATCCATCATCATCACGGATCCCGGAACCATATCCCCATAAACCGTGTGGGCGCGGGTCCGAGCTCCAATGGTACGAGGGATCCACCAATGCCGAACATCTCCCGAGTCCAGGGGCCTCGACAAAGTATAACCGCCAATCCCCAACAATGGGATGTCAATGACGGTGATCGCAAAATAAGCCAATAACGCCGGCAGAGGCAAGATCGCAGCATGTAATCTCTCTCAGAGTAGTGTTCTCGAGCAAGACGCCTCCTAAATAGAGCTCCCATCCTCCATCTCGTGAAGAAGAGAGAATCTCACGGTGGAAATGACGACTCAACTCCGGCCGGTACCCATCCTCAAATCCAACTCCCAAATGCTCTCCAGTAGTAGGGAACCCATGTGATGACATCCGCTGTCAACAACTCAACCAGAAGCGATAATGAGTGAAACCTCAAAGAACAGGACCTCCGCCAAGATGGAATGATGCCATCTCCGTCCTCGTGGATAGGTGTCTAAACCTAACACGCCACAGGACGCAAACATGGAAGCCTCTCATAGGCCCAAAATCGCCAACACAAAGGCAACATCTCACCGTCACCAACACTCTTAACCTATATATGGAAAAGACAAGAGAAATACTCACCACCACAGTAAATGGGTAGAATCCTAACCAAGCCTCTGGCCAAGCCCTCGCGATCGCACGCGCATTCCTCTCGAGGAAGTAGGCAAAGGTGTAGGAACCCCAATCATACTCTCCTATATGGTCCACGGTCTAGTGGCGCCGATCAAAGCGGAAGGACACCAGAGAGGAAATATATCTGCTATGAAGTTTCTAATGATCATCAGAACAATCGCCAAGAATGCATGATCCTCGACTCTCACATCATCTGTATGGGCTCACTCAATACCCTTCACGCCATAGCATCTACGCCAAAGGACCTCAGACGTAATAGCCCCGCCTCGAGCGCCCGCCGAACTCCCAACAAGGATCCGACGCAAGTAGGGTAATATTCATCATGCAAGGCATCGGATCCCTCCAAACTCCATACCGTGATAAACCGCCAATCCATCAAGGCCATCATCACCTCAGGCCCAAAGAAATGGAGGATCGAAGTCCGTGAAACCACCGCCAGATAATGCCCCGAGGTAACCTGTGAGGACAAACGACGGGAAGAATGGAAAAGAACGTCCCAAATCCCCCACCATGTATAATCGCTCATAGTCATCATGCAAAGCCCGATACATAGAGTGGATGCTAAAACCAGTTCCTCGAGGTCAGGAAGCCGAGAACCTACATCAAATGCAGATCAACATCGTAATCCTCGACCTCATCAATAGAAATAAGGAAGATTAAAGATCTAACTTCATACCTCATTCATGCAAGGTGTATGTCAAGGATGCCTACTCAAGTCACCAAGAAGATCCGGGTTCGCCACTTGAATACCTGCAATCCTCATGGGGAACACGCATGCCAGAGCAGAACCTCAATCCAGACGCCCTCCTCCTCGCCCTCGACATTCGCACTTCAACCCGGATAGACGATCACCGCCTCCACTAAACGACGAGGTCAGTTCGAATGTAACCAAGGCCGAGGCTCTTCGTAAGCCCTCCTCCGCACACACTCAAGTGGTCCTACGGAACTACTCTACCGATCCGATCCATAATATCCGGACAACAAGTCTCCAAATCACCTCGTAAAGGGTGTGGTAAATTTTACCGAGCTTTTCAAAATGCATCTTATGATTACATGCATGCATGCATTGTTTTAACATACATCTACAGTAGAGTTAAAAATGCATGGCTACTCAATTCCTACATTTTGGAAAAATTTTCCATAGCCCCTTTGTAAATGGGACTATCCACATGCACATAGGCATGACTAGTGGCCATTCAAGAAGACACATACATACATACCATATACATCCTACATGCATTATCACATCACAAAAAAAATCGTAAGTGTAGTCTAATTACTGTGATTATTTTTACTTTTCTACCTTTACTCATTTGTCCTCGATAGATAAGAAATGACAAAAAAGGTGCCAATTTGACTGCTTCAAAAGTCAAATTTTTTCACATCATTATGTTCAAGATGGTTTAATACTAACATTTGCTATGTTGAATATTTTTATCAAGTCATATCAAGATGCATATTCACTACTATGTGTCTAAATGCATTTCATGTGATAAGTCATTTTCCAATGGATAGAAAACGGAAAAATACATGCATATGTTACTGTGATGTTGAAGAACGCTTGTACGGCAAGGGCGTAATATGCAGAAAGTTGCCCAAACTCAGCAGATCTCAAGAAGAGCTCAGATTTCCTTCGCAGTCACAGCCTTGAAAATGACTTATATTAAAGCAACCTTTGGCTTTTTACATAGTCACGGTTGGTCAGCAGTCCACCGCGGCCATCGCCGCAGTCTATCTGCAAGACTCCTACATGGGTCCCACACCTCCCGGCTCACTTCCAATTAGAGTTGCAAAGGAGGTCTCATGTCGTAAAAAGGCCAAATCAGAACAAAAAATGCTACGCGATCGAGTTTTAATAGCCCCGAACTCGGTTTTGTACGGTCAAAATTGAACTCCCATCATCTCATTGGTATTCACCAATGCGTGGTATACTATACCGATGAGCTCAAATTTTCATAAATCATGCTCTCAATAATACCCCACAAAGGTCCGATGTCATCATCATTGCAGGTCTCAACCCTAAAACCTCCCTGGTGGGGTTACAACGCAAAACCATAAATGCTAACCCTCCCTACGGGGTTATAACGTCAAGTTATAAATTGATACGTATATCCCCATGGGGTCACAACGCACATCTTTCAAGCATCTACGATATCTCAATGGGGTTACAACAAGATTCTCAACCATTGATACACACATCAATGAGGGTCAAGCGAAATAACTTATCTTGACATCATCTCACCGATGGCAAGTAAACCCATCAAGCAACTTATCCAATACGATCCCCTATGGGGTTTATAACGCAATGCGCACCATCGACACATACATCAATGAAGGTCAAGCAACCTTGACAATGCACCCAACAGGATCTATCCCATGTGGGTTGATACACACATCGTCAAGGTCAGGTCAAACCCCGACAACAAATGATCGCTGGCATTAACTCCGATGTAATGAGGAAATATGTTATACACATCCTCAAAAAGACAAAGCTTTATCCCCACGCATCTCTTGCACACAAGAGGCACCTCTATGGAATATAAGCCGTTGTTCAGGATTCGAGACTTTGGTGATAGCCCCAACGTCAACATCCTGAAGACTTGGATCGCATGTCCAAGGCATCACCGATTGTCATCCCAACAGATTACCCGACAATCATCATGCATCATACATTTGCATCATGTCACGCACATAGCATCATGTTTATCTTCTTGCATTTCAAGTGTCTAGGATTCTTTATCCTATCCATGCCTTGCATTGCATGAATATGATAAAGAGGGGCATCTGAGACACTCAAAATTTTTTGCACACATGTTACTAACATTGCAGTAGGGCAGATTCATCTTTCGGAGATAACCCTGGAAGACAGCTTACATCCATTCCGGATACTACCGGAAGTTCAAGTTCAAAACCCGGACACACACCGAACATCATTTCCAAACCCTAACACACATCGAAGGATCATTTCCAACCCTGAGATAACCTCGAAGTTTCATCCTGGCGATAACCCCAAGGAATGTTGTTGCAGCTCCGACGATAACTCCTAAAAATGCTTGTTTCAAACACATGCTATCAACTTCAAGCTCAAACCTCTCCCGCCGAGGCACTCATCCTCGCAACCTTGAGCTAACAAACGGTAGACAGCACACTCACAAGATGACCTTGCAAGATTCAAACACTTGCAAAGTAATCCAATCTCGATGTAAACCTCGAGCAACGCTCTCGCTTTCAACTCAAACCGGCGATAACCCCTACAAGAGTCAAACGTCATCTTGCCACATCAACACCGCAAGGCCGCCTCAACACTTCATACATACATACATACAACAATGTCCCACAAGAACCGAGGAGTTACAATCCCGAGTGACTATTACGCGTGGCAAGACAATCGGATAGAATTTGAAGCTTGAAGACTATGGGCATGGTCCCTCTTCCCGACTTCAGACAACCTCTAATCCATGTCATTGCAGTAACTCTCGACACAAGCGATCCAAGAAGGTCACATATACCTCGCTCGGATGCTCGGATTGAAGTTTATGCAAGTTCGAAAGGACATTACAAAGGCACGAGTGCACGCATTTCGAGACGAGGGACCCATGAGTTCCGGGGACACCTCGACCACCCAGTAGTGTAATCATGGTACGCCGCAGTACACTCGCGCGGCCATCAATATATAAATATAGACCTTGGGGTCACCCATTTGAGAGAGAGAGAGAGAGAAAAAGGCGAGGAATCCTATCCAATTTACTCTATACACACCCATATTGAGTGTTCCTCAGTTTAAACATCTGTTAGCTCACATATAGCTATACTTTTATCCAATGAGGAGCCGAGTGTTTATCCACATAGAGTCATAGAAGTCTACATTATGACCCACCGTAAGCCTTCTTACATTCTATAAAGCTTTTCTTTTCATATTAGCACACATTGTTATACACATTGAGAGTCATGTTGTGTGTGTGTTTGTTTGAACTTTCATTCGTGGTTTTCATTTTATATATATATATATATATACTTATATATATGTATATATTTTATATATGGACTAACATTATCGAAGTTATGCCTCGATTGAGCCTAGACTTATGTCCTGAGCTTGCTTTATTATATATATATATATATATATATATATATATATATATATATATATATATATATAAATAGGATTCTTCGTTAGAATTGAAAATCACACCAGAATCAGAGAATTCTTCTTTTATAATATTGAGCGTATTTCTTTCGAGTTTTAGAAAGCTTTGAGCGTAGAAAATAGTGAAAGTTTTCTTCAAGAATATTCCCGCTATACCAGTTGGAATACTCTTCTTTTCAAGGTAAGGGATGTTATTTTTGTTCAATATTCGTATAAAATAATATTTTCTTCCATACTCTTTAGTATGTAAGTAATATTATTTCGTTTCAGATTCCAAATTTTATACTCATTTTGTTAAAGTTTTGGCTTCTATACTCCATGAAATTAGTAGAATAACCTTAAAATTTGCGTTTCATCCAGTATCTTTTCATAGAAATATTATTTTAAGCATTTTTGATATGTTTTAATTTTTTTCATGTCGAAATACTATTCACAGAGTACTATTCTTGAATTACTATTCATGGGATACTATTCACTCGAGTACTATTCACCCGGGGTACTATTCATGATAAAATTTGATTCGTTTTCGGTCCAAATTATTTTTGGTACAATATTATTCTTGAATTTTACTCCACAAAGCAGTATCATGTTGACAATTTGGACATTATTGAATTCTGGATAAATTAAATTAAATTATAAATCTTAAAAAATTAATCCTTTACTTTTTTTTAAATTGAATTCTTATATCATAGTCATCATCCTCATGTTTATATTGAGTTGAAAGTCATCTGTGGCCGTAGTGTATAGATGGACTTGGTATGATTATGACCAGGGATTATTCGGTATAATCATGACCGTAATGTTACAAATGATGTTGTAAAAGTCGTCATTGGCCTGTAGTGCATTGATGGACAGTTATTGGCATGATCATGACCATTGATGAATACACGAATATCCTTGGCCCGTAGTGCATGGATAATTTGTGCTCTTGACACTAAAGAATATCCTTGGACGTAGTGCAGGGGTAATTCGATGATGTGGATTATTTATTAAGCTGAGTCTCAGCGATAAAAGTGATGAAAAACCTTTTAAATCATAGAAGATAGTAGATATCATGCTCTACTTGACTCTTCTAATGGATTGTTTGTTCCGCTGCAGTTAAACTTGATGTTTGTTATATTTTATCAGTTTAACACTATTGAAGGCTAATGATAAATTATTATGCATTATCTTAGTCATAATATTTCTTACTGGGCTAGTTGAGCTCACCCTTTTGCTTTCATTGTTCTCTTCAGGAAATGATAACGTAGCCAGGACTAGTCGGGGAACGGAGCGACGGTCCAGATGTTTGCATTAGTAGTCCTCACTATTCTATGAAATAGTATGATAATAAATGTATTGAGGACTCCATTTGAGTTTGAATACTGTCTAGAAGACAATATTCGTATTAAAACTCTTAGTTTATGTTTTGTCGTATTTTACACGATAGTTGTATTATTAAGTTTTATTTAAATTTTGTACCATGTATTTGGCGACTCAAGATGGGTGATGTATACCTATTTTGGGGGCGTCACAATGTGCGCTTGCGTGTGAGCGTAATTAGATTTTGACCAACAAGTTTTTGGCGCCGTTGCCGGGGAATAGTTTTGATTTTAATATTTTTCAATATCAGTTTAATTAGTTCAGCTTTACTTAAACAAATTTTTCTTTTGTTTTGTTCTTTCTTGTTTCAAGTTCTATGAGTAGTTTATGCAAACTCTGTCTAAGAAGCCAGACTTGCTTCCTTTCAAGGACGATATCGAGAAACGGTTTCAAAGGCTAAGTAAGTGGATTAAAGAGACTAGGGAAAACTTTGAGAACTCTGGTAAGGAAGAAACAATAGCTGCAGAAGACCAGAAAGCGTTGAGGGATTATGCTACTCCCAAGGTGACTGAGCTTCAGTCAAGTATCACTAGGCTGGCGATTGCTGCAAATACTTTTGAGATTAAGCCTGGGACAATTCAGATAATTCAGAACTCAGTTCAGTTTGGGGGATTTGCCAATGATGATCCTAACGAGCATTTAGTTAGCTTTTTGGAAATCTGTGACACCTTTAGATACAATGGGGTGTCGGATGATGCAGTTAGACTTCGTTAGTTCCCATTCACCCTGCAGGACAAGTCGAAGAGTTGGTTATATTCTCTACTGCCAGATTCAATAACTACTTAGGAAGACCTCGCTCAGAAGTTCTTGGCAAAATTCTTTCCACCAGCCAAAACTATAAAGATGAGAAACGAGATCACCATGTTTGAGCAACAACATGGGGAGTCTTTATATGAGGCATGGGAACGGTACAAGAAACTACTCAGAAAGTGCCCTCATCATGGACTACCTAAATGGTTGCAAATGAATACGTTCTACAATGGATTGATTGGGAATCTCAGGACAAGCATAGATGCAGCTTCGGGTGGAGCGTTTATAGGTATGAGCTATGAGGAGGCATATGAGTTAATAGAAACAATGGCAGCTAATAACTACCAGTTGCCTACAGCGAGGATGATACAACCCAAGGTAGCTTGGGTATTAGAGGTAGACGAGGTAATGGCGTTGGCGGCACAGATTTCAGTCGTATCAAAGAAAATGGATGCTCTGACAGGTGCACAACCACAGCAGGTGATATATGTTTGTGAGTTATGTTCAGGAGAACATCCTACAGAACAGTGTGCCATCAACCCAACTTCAGTACAATTTATGGGAAGCTACAATAGGGTTCCGCAGAACATGTATCAAAATGCCTATAACATGGGGAATAGGAACCATCCTAATTTTTCGTGGAGTAACAATCAAAATCAGTAGGCTCCACGACCTTCTTATCCTCCGGGGTTCCAAATCAACATCAACAAGTAGCTCCGCATCAAGAGAAGAAGACAGATTTGGAAGAGCTTTTGTTGAAATATATATCAGGAAATGAGGCGGCAATGAAATCACAAGTAGTGACCATCAAAAACTTAGAAAATCAGATGGGACAGCTTGCCTTGGTGCTAAATAATAGGCCGCAAGGGACTCTACCTAGTGAAACAGAAAAGAATCTAAAGGGAAATCATGAGCAGTTTCAAGCAATCACTTTGAGGAGTGGAAAACATCTTAAAAGGAAATTGTAAAAAATTCAGCTAAGAAGGATGTCAAAGAGAATGAAAACAAAGTGGTTAAAAAGAAACAGGGTGAGGAAAAGCAAGATGAACAAACCAAGTTGGATGTTGAACCAGTTGTGTATCCTCCACTACCATTTCAGCAGAGGGTCCAAAAGCAGAAATTAGACAAGCAATTCGTCAAATTTTTGGAAGTTTTTAAGAAACTTCAAATCAATATTCCTTTTGCAGAAGCCTTAGAGCAAATGTCAAGTTATGCCAACTTCATGAAGGGTATTCTGTCAAGGAAGAAAAAGTTAGAGGATTATGAAATGGTAGCTTTGACAGAGGAATGCAGCATAGTTTTACAGAGAAAGTTACCTCCAAAGTTGAAGGATCTGGGGAGTTTTACCATACCTTGCATGATCGGTAACATGGCCTTCAAAAAGTGTTTATGTGACTTAGGGGCAAGTGTAAACCTCATGCCATTATCTGTTTATACTGAATTGGGTTTACCAGCTCCGAAGCCTACGAACATATCATTGCAGTTAGCAGACCGATCAGTAACTTATCCAAGAGGAATTGTGGAAGATATTTTGGTTAAGGTGGACAAATTTATTTTTCCATCAAATTTCATAATTTTGGATTATGAAGAAGACAAGAACATCCCCATCATTTTAGGGATACCATTTTTGGCTACGGGTAGGACTCTCATTGATGTTCAAAAAGGGGAATTAACCATGAGGGTTCAAGATCAAGAAGTCAAGTTCAATGTATTTAAAGCCATAAAGTTCCCTACTGATGAAGAGGAGTGTTTTCGGGTGTATGTCAACGACCGGATAGTCAATGAAAATATGGTAAAAAGTTTGGTCAGTGATCCGTTGGAAACCACACTACTGGGGGATGAGGATTTGGATGATCCAAAGTTCATGGACCACTTACATATGTTGGATTCTTTGCCTCGAGTTAGTAGATTCAAAGTTCTGTTCGAGCCATTACACACGAAAGAAAAAAATTCAGCTCGAATGAAACCATCACTTGAGGAGCCACTCACTCTTGATCTCAAACCGCTTCCTAAACACCTCAGGTATGCTTATTTAGGTGATTCAAATACTTTACCTGTTATTATTTCATCTGCACTTAACGAATTGCAGGAAAGTAAATTGCTGAGAATTTTGAGAGAATACAAGTCTGCAATAGGCTGGACCATTGTCGATATAAAGGGGATCAACCCTTCCTTTTGCATGCATAAGATTCTCATGGAAGAGGAAGCAAAGCCAACAGTGGAGCAGCGGAGATGGCTAAATCCAATCATGAAAGAACTGGTAAAGAAAGAAATACTGAAGTGGTTGGATGTGGGAATTATTTACCCAATTTCAGACAGTTCATGGGTCAGTCCAGTTCAGTGTGTGCTAAAAAAGGGTGGAATGACAGTGGTTAAGAATGAAGATAATGAGCTGATTTCGACGAGGACAGTGACAGGATGGAGGGTGTGCATGGACTACAGAAAGATGAATAAGGCAACCCAGAAGGATCACTTTCCTCTACCCTTCATTTATCAGATGTTGGACAGACTAGCTGGACATGAATACTATTGCTTACTGGATGGATACTCAGGATACAACCAAATAGTCATAGCTCTTGAGGATCAAGAGAAGACCACCTTTAGATGCCCATACGGCACCTTTGCATTTAGAAGGATGTCTTTTGGGTTATGTAAGGCACTAGCTACATTCCAAAGATGTATGATGGCCATCTTCTCGGACATGGTGGAGAAAAATGTGGAAGTTTTCATGGACAACTTTTCAGTCTATGGAAACACTTTTGATAAGTGTATAGACAATCTGGTCATGGTCTTGAAGCGTTGTGTGGAAACTAATTTGGTGCTCAACTTGGAGAAGTGCCATTTTATGGTGGAAGAAGGAATAATTCTGGGGCACAAGGTTTATGCTAAGGGTTTAGAGGTTGACAGGGCAAAGTTAGACATAATAGAGAACCTTCCACCACCAAATTCAGTGAAGGGAATCCGTAGTTTTCTTGGACACGCCGGGTTCTATAAAAGATTTATAAAGGATTTCTCTAAGATTGCAAAACCATTGTGCAGTCTTTTAGAGAAGGATGCAGTATTCAGTTTTGATGAGGAGTGTAAAGCAGCATTTGAGCAGTTGAAAAGAAGTTGACTACAGCCCCAGTGATCGTCGCACCGAATTGGACTGTGCCTTTTGAATTAATGTGTGATGCGAGCGATTATGCAGTAGGAGTTATTTTGGGTCAACGTAGAGAGAAAATATTCCATGCCATATACTACGTAAGTAAAACCCTTACGGATGCCCCCATTGAACTACACAACCACCGAGAAGGAGTTATTTGCAGTAGTATACGCCTTTCACAAATTCAGAGCCTACTTGATCAAAAAAAAGGTGGTGGTTTACACGGATCACTCGGTGATTTGTTATTTGATTTCGAAGAAGGATGTTAAGCCTAGATTAATCAGATGGATCCTTCTCCTTCAGGAATTCGACTTAGAAATAAAGGATAGGAAGGTGACAGAAAATTAAGTGGCGAATCATCTGTCGAGGCTGGAAAATCTTGATAAGGGGTCAGATAATTGTTTAATCAATGAGTCATTTTTGGATGAGCAGCTATTTGGAGTCAATTCCAAGTTTCCATGGTATGCGGATTTTGCCAACTACTTGTTGTGCAAAATCCTCCCCCTGACTTGACACGTCAACAAAAGAGAAAATTCCTACATGACGTCAAGTGGTACATATGGGACAAGCCATACTTATCCAGACAGTGAACAGACAAGATGATTCAGAGGTGCGTGCCGTATAGTGAAGTGAATAATATTCTACACAAATGTCATTCATCTGTATATAGGTGACATTATGGTAGTGAGCGGACAGCGACCAAGGTGCTTCAGTCAGGATTCTATTGGCCCACCGTGTTTAAGGATGCCCCCCAGTTCGTGAAAACTTGTGACAGATGCCAAAGGGTGGGTAACATATCAAAGAGGAATGAGATGCCGCTCAACACCATCATAGAAGTGGAGATTTTTGATGTATGGGGAATGGATTTTATAGGACCATTTCCTCCTTCATTTAATAACATGTACATCTTGCTAGCTGTAGATTATGTGTCAAATTGGTTTGAAGCCGTAGCACTCCCCACAAATAATGCGAAGGTGGTTCTCAAGTTCTTACAGAAGAATATCTTTACAAGGTTTGGCACACCTAGGGCAATTATAAGTGATGAGGGTAGTCACTTCTGCAACAGATCGTTTACAGCTCTCTTGGCGAAGTATGGGGTTAATCATAGGGTGACTACAACATATCACCCCCAAACTAGTGGTTAAGCTAAGGTTTCCAACAGAGAGGTTAAGAAAATTTTAGAGAATGTAGTAAACCCAAATAGGAAAGATTGGTCTCTAAAATTAGATGACGCACTATGGGCTTACAGGGCAGCATACAAGACACCAATTGGGATGTCTCCATATCAGTTGGTCTACGAGAAAGCGTGTCACCTCCCAGTGGAATTATAGCATAAGGCATACTGGGCCATTCAAAAACTTAATTTTGACCAAGCAGCTGCAGGAGAGAAAAGATTGCTCCAATTGAACGAACTCGACGAGTTTTGACTGCAAGCATATGAGAATTCAAAGTTATATAAGGAGGAAGTTAAGAAGTGGCACAACCAAAAGATCATGCAGAGAAAGTTTGAACAGGGACAATCAGTGCTATTGTTCAACTCACGACTACGGTTGTTCCCAAGAAAGCTCAAATCCCGATGGTCGGGGCCATTCACGATTAAGAAGGTTTTCCCACATGACGCCGTTGAACTATACAGTAGAAATCCACTTGAGACATTCAAAGTCAACGGTTGGAGCATTACTGGGGTGGTGACATCGACAATGAAGCCACTGTAATCACACTTGCCGATGCACCATAAATAGGGAGTAGTCAGGCTGAAAGACTTTTAAACAAGCGCTAATTAGGAGGCAACCCAATTTTACTTTCATTTATAGTATTTTTAAGTATGCTAGTCAATTTGGAGTTTAGAGTGTAAGTTTAGTATCGAGTAAGTTTATTTCAGTCCATTAGGAAATTAGTTGAGTCATGATTACTAGTTAATTCGATCTTACATGTTCAATGTTCATGATGTTATCTTATACTTGTAATTTCAATATATTTCATGTACTAGAAAGAAATACCCCGTCAGGCAGTGCATCTATGAGACATTACCCTGCAAGGGGTGGGGTACGGGAACTTGAAGAACTCATAACTGATTTGGCATTTGAATGTCCCACTTCTCCACTACTCATTCTTGCCAACCGACTCATATACTCCCATCATCCCATAATTTCACCCAATAACTCACATATTAACCCATCTATCTCCACAAAATTCGTACACCATCTCCACTATATATATTCAAGCCCTAATTCCATCAATTTCACACCAAATCATCTTTAAGTTTTGAATTTTCTCTCCATCAACCTAGGGTTTATCTTCAATTGGGTTTGCAAGACAAAGGTTGGGGGAATTTATGATTAATTCGATTACCATGGCACCAAAAAAAGCATCTAAGAGACAAAGAGGCGAGGGCTCAAGGTCTACACCACCCGCAAAGGCCTTTGACTAGTGGAAATTTGTGAGTGCCAACACCACCAATAGATACAATTATTTAGTGCCCAAGGCACTAACTCCAGAGCGGGGCTTGGCACCAGACAATGTTGATGGGCACATGAAAAGGCAGATATATAAAAAAGGATGGGATAGATTTACTGATGAACCAGAGCCAATAATCGTGAATATGGTGAAGGAGTTTTATGCAAATGCGGAGGATAGGGCCCCGTTCATTGCATTCGTAAGGGGGAAACAGGCGCATTTCAGTCCTGAAGCTATCAATGATTATTATAGCCTGCGGACTTCTATGGAATGCCATTTTGTCCATTTACATGACAATGATCCCGATTACGATGCGATTTTAACAGAAATAACTAAGCCGGGCACCACATGGGTAAAGGGACGAAAAGGTGGCATAATCTTCCTCAGCATGAACCTGAGCCATTATGGAAAATTTTGGTATGCATTCTTGTGCGCAAAATTATTCCCATCCACACATACCATTGAGGTGACAAAGGAAAAGGTGTTTCTGCTTTATGCTATTGTGCAAGACTTCCGCATTAACATGGGTGCCATTATCAATTTCTCGATACGAATATGCCTACGAGGGCCATTTTTTGGCAGCCTACCACACCCATCCCTCATCTGTGGGTTGTGTAGGTAGGCTAGCGTTATATGGTCCGGTGATGAGCCTAACCAACAGTCGCTCCAGCTTCTGGACTCCCTAATGATTTCACGCTACTCGGTTTGGCCCGGGGGGAATCACAACCAAGAGGTGTCAATTTTATATTCCCACCGGCTTTGGAGGAGAAGGCAGATGTTGAGGACACATCCAAAGATGGATAATTTTGAGCTGATGAGGTGCCAAAAGGGGATGAGCCCGCGGGGAGTAGTAGGACAAAGTATATGTTTAGCACACAGTTCTGCAGTCTTCAACACCATATATATGGAAGAGACAAAGACGCCAATAGGAAGATGACACTACTGGCGGCCAGGCAGGACCATATGTTTGACTCCATGAACAGGTCCTTTGCCTCTTTGAATGTGGCATTACAAAATTTAAATCCTGTCACGGCTGATCAGTTCCAGTTCCACCAGCCTGCGCCTATGCCACAGTACCCTCAATTGGATTCTGACATGGAGGAGTTCTTAGTTTTCATTTCATAGCCACCACCGCCATCACCCCCACAAGCTTATACGGATACAAGGAAGTCCTCTATTCTTTTATTTCCATATGTTTACAATGAGGACATTATAATTGTCAAGTTTGGGGGAGTTTAGTTTAGTTTTATTGCATGTTTAGTTTAGTTTGTTATAGTTTTGCATATTTTAGTTTTATGTTTAGTTTTAGGTTTATAGTATGTTGCATTCATGTAGTATAATTGCATAATAGGTTACATAGTAGTTTAGTATTGTAAATAGTTTTTATTAGTTTCTAATTCTGTTATTTTTATTCCATATTAAAGAAAAAAAATTAGTTCGTATAGTGTTTATCTTGCATGAGTCCAGCTGTTAAATAGTACAATCTATTTTGGCCAATGATGAGACTGACTTTGAGTAAGCAAGTATAGTACTGACTATTAGAACTTTGATGTGATTGCTTGTTATGAATCGAATCTTTTTCTGTTTGAAACTGGTATAATAAGGTTAGCACATTAATACGCAACTATGTTGACTGATTAAGTTCAAATTGATACATAATGAATCTCTAAAGGATAATGCTAGTTCAAATGAGAGAATGACAAGGATAGGCAGTGAAGGTTAAAGTTAAGCAAGAACCTAAGTTTGGGGGGAAAATTTGGGTATATAAGCTCATATAAAAAAATATATAAATAAACATCGTGGCTAGTCTAGTTTCGTGGCCTTTGTTACTTGAGTAAGTAAGCCCGAGGGAGTGTCTTTACACCTAGCACCCTAAGGTCTTAATGGTTTGGGAGTTGTTGGTCGAAAGCTCGTTAAGGTAGCATTGAGAAGCCTAAGGGAATTAGACATTGCACAGCCATGAGTATAAAAAAATGAATAAAATGGGAAATAAGAGCAAAAAACCCCCGTAGATGAAAAATAAAGCATAAGTACCCTATTTTGACCCTTGATATTGGTAATTATTTAATTATAGCTGGATCTTGACTGTTTTTTGAATTTCTTAAGTTTACATTAAATGATGTCTTCAAAGAGATTTGTTATGTATTAAATTTGACATTGTATTAGTATGCGTAGTTGTTGAGCACACACGCACTATAGCAGTGATAACAGTTTAAGATTTAATGATTGATGAGGAATTTACTGATTGGTTTTGATATAAAGTATTGTCATGTTTGCTTGATTTCTCTAAGGCCGGTTAAATAGACTTTTTTCTATCACTACTCCTAGATTCATAGGCATGTAGATTAGTTGCATTCCATTCAATTATATTGCATTGCTTAGCATTTTTTTTGTTTTTTGCTTGAGGACTAGCACGGGTTTAAGTTTGGGGGAGTTTGATGAGTGGGTTTTATACCTACGACTCTGCTTCTAATTCGAGCTTAAGCTGTGTTAATTCTGTATATTTATGTTTGTTTTTACTTGTTTATTGTTGTTTTATGTTTAGGTGTGGTGGCGTAGCATGTGTGGCTTAAAAGGTGGCATTGTGATGGGAACTCAGCATAAAATGAGCAAAAGTGTGCAGATTTAGAACTACCCCGTCAGGCGTGCGATAATATATAGCAAAAACCCAGCCAAGGGGTATAATGAAACAGAATAATCCTCGTAAAAGTGAGCAATATAGAAGAAAAAACCTCATTTGAAGTGGGTCTGCAAGCAAAAATAAGAAGTTTGATTTAAGTAGAGTTCTGCAGCAGCGTGAAGGAAGAACACCTGGCGTGCTATGCTTCATCGAACTTCCTACTGTAACATTCCAGAATTTTTATTTTTATATTAAATATTTATTGAAATATTTAAGTATTTAATGGATGTGTTTATTGTTAAATAAATAATTGTTCAAATTTGATTCAATTTGGTTAACTATTTGTTAAATAAATAATTAAGAAAATTAATTATTTTATGCTAATTTAATTTAATTATTAAGTTAGAGAGTTTTATTAATTGAATTATTATTCTTTTATTTGAATTTGTAATTAAAAGATGTGTTAGTTGATTAAATAAAGTTATAATTATATAGAAAATTATAATTTTGTGGTATTGGTTTATGTGATGTAGTGATTTAATAAATGGTTATAAAGTGTGACAAATAACCTTTTATAGAGTAGTTATTAAAATAACTTTAATGCATATTAAGTCTTTAATCTAATTGTGCTTTACCAAACAAGGTGTAAGGGTTAATGGGTTATTTTTAGTTAGTTAACCAAATAAGCCTTATGGCTTTTGATTTTCAAATCTATTATAACCGATATCAGTTATATTAATATTTATGTTATATAATTAGTACATATTATATTATATATGTTATTTTGTTAGTACGCTAGTTAGTGTTAGGAAGAAAAAACTCAAAGGAAGAAGAAGAAGAGAAGAAGAAAAGTGAGAGAGAAAAGAAGAAAGGAAGAAAGGCTAGAGAATTGGAAAAAGGAATTGGAGAAACGCTTGATAATCAAAAGGATAACTATCATCTTCTACAAGCAAGGTATTCTTCTACCCTTTTTAAGTTTTAAAAGTTTTAGTTTTCTCTTCTCCTATTTCTCTGTAAAATTCTTGTGATAGGATAAATTGTTGATTGTATGTGTATTTATATGATCAACTAGTGATTATAAAACTATTTTTATAGGTTATATATGCTTATAGTCAATGAATTGATGTTATGAATGTGGTTTGTGAAGAAAAATATTTTACATAGAGTTTATGTGAATGAATATGGGTTAATTTAAAGGTGGAATTGAGGGCTAATTAGTTGTGCAGTTGATAAATTGGCTATTTAAATTCATAGAGTATGTATAAATATTGATAAAGATGCTTTGAATTAACTGTTTTGGTTGAAAAACAAAATTACAGTGTTGATTTTCATTAAAAACATCAAAAAGTGAGTTTTTATCAAAAATAGTGAAATTGGATGTTTTAAATTTGTTGTTTATGTTGTTGTATGGGTAGAATCATGTTAGGAGTTCTTGAATTATGTTTACATGAAGTCTTTGTATGAATTACATGTAAATTAGGATCTGTTAGAAAGCAGATTGTAGGCCAAAATTGGCTTTTCTTCTTATCTTATTAAGAAGTAAATAAATCAGAAGCGTAGTTTAAGCAAGTAGCTTTGTCAAATGATTCATTTTTTTATGTAAATTTCATCTCCACGCCTTATGACCGCATCACGATTACACATTGTGGTTAACGCGACTTGGTAGAATGGTACGGCGATTGTACTTTTTTGTACTCGAAATTTTAAGGAATTGTTATATGATGATAGTAGGACTGTAAAATGTTGATTTTAGTATTTTAATACTATGAATAAGTATGTTATTAACGATTAACTTGTGTATAACTTGATTATGTGATTAAAAATCCAATTTTTACATGATGAACGTACTTAGTTATGTTCGTAAGGTGGTAATGACTAATTATGTCATAATGACATATGTTTATAGGATATTGTGGTTTGAATTGTTCGGTTTAGCCCACGAGCAAGGCAAGTTTTCTAATCCTTTATCTCGTTGAACTAATTATGGTTTCCAATTCGATTACCTTATAAATAATGCAAGTTCTCTAATCTATTTTATTGTTGAATCAATTATTGTTTCCAATATAATAATGCAAGGTTTCTAAACTTTGTTTTTGATATTGAACAAGTTATTCTTGTATTTAACTTATTGTTTAGAATGCCCGAATATATTTGAATACTTTATCGTTCATATTTCCATGCAAGCTTAGTATTCAATTCTAAATAACCTTGTCTTAATATTGTTTAAGAAAGGTGTGTTATAGTTATTCAAGTTGTATGCTATTAGATTATTCCTAAAGCATGATTTTAATTTACCATGACTATTCAATTACGAGTATTCTATAATATGATGTTATTAGTATTAATTCAACTAGTCCTCTAGTTGATGATCATTAAACTTCAAATTACCCTTGAAAACGTATCCAAACCAAACTCTCTTTGGTGCGGACTTGTACTTTAAATACTGAGATGAACAACCCTATTATTAAGGGATAACTTACGCCTAGCGTTAAATGTTTATGCACAATACATGGTCCGAAGGGCTGATCCCCCTAAGTATGAGGAGTCCTTATAGTCTTATGGACCGCATTAAAGTTGGAGTTGAAAGATTACTGCATATTTGTGGACATAGTTCATGGTCTTATGACCCTCGGTTATGTTTATTCCATATTTTGGATTTCAGGTTCACGATTATCATTGTTAGAGTACTATCTAGTTTTGATGAACCTACTCATTAAGCGATTATTATTGTTATTCTTCCGTTGATTCATTATTTTATCCGTGAGCAATTGTTGTGCTCACTCTTGCATATTTATAAACTCATTGCGACTAAAGTGGAGAAGGTAGATGAACCTTGACTAAAGCAAAGGAAAGGGAAAATTATACAAGTGATCTTTGATTTGTACTTTTATTTATTGTAATGATCTTAGACTTCTTAATAATGATGTTATGTAATAATTTTAATTCCGTATTTGAATGATTGTATTTAAAGGTTAGACAACCTGGGAGATTTAATTATGTAATCCTTTAATGGGAAAGGTTTTATTTATCCAGTTTTATTGTGATTGGGTAGTTATATATGAATATTTGATTAAGTGAACACTAAATCCTATGGGAATGAAGTACCTAGGTTTGGGGGTGTCACAAGTTGGTATCAAAGCCTTAGGTTATGAACCTTAGGTGGGGGAAAAGCCTTAGGAAGTAACCTTCGAAAAGATAGTGATGATAAACTCTTATCAAGTTTTAAGGAAGAAGTAATAACATACTTATGTGCTTATGTGTTTACAACTTATGTGCTCGTGAGCGTCAAGTAGTAATGATTAGTAATTAAAACTTAAACTTTGGTTGACAGGATGTCTAATATAGGAGGATCCAGTCAAGCTAGGGAGGAGGAGTCTCGAGATATTCAGGTAGTTTGGGAACAATTACTGCCACGGGAAACAGTTTTGTTGGTCACAGTAGTTGTGCAGAAGAGGCTATATGATGAGGATGATGAGATAGAGACAGACGATGAGGAAGATCCCGTGGAGCTGCCACAGACTGATGAAGAGGACGAAGAGGAAAGGATTTCACTTAACTCGATAGCTGGTTGTATGTCCGATGAGGTGCATGACCGCAATGTGGAACTTCAAGATACAGTCGAGGAGTTAAATGAGATAGTAGCTGAACAACAGATCTCGATGGCACAAAAGGACGATGAGATCCAGGATCGAGAAGAACGACTGAACAATGTTGAAGAGAAGCTGGTTCACACTGAAGAAGAGAACGACCAAATGAGAGTAGAGATTTGAGTTGAAGAGCAAGTTGAGAGAAGAGTCGTAAAAGGGCGAAATAGAAGACGCGCGTCTGAGGAAGGCGATCAACGGTAGAAATAGCGGAGGGTGACGACAAGCAAAGAGAATGAAGATGCGAGGAAATGGATAACGTATTCAACATCGCGATCAATCAAGCTCAAGATCGGGTCATGGGTTACCCAATTCAGTTCGAGACGCTACCCTCGTACATACTAGATCGTCGAACCATGTTCCGAATTATGGAAGAAGAACGTAGTAAGGCTTTGCAGTATCTTAATAGGACATCGTAGGAAGTGTATTTGATTTATTATTTATGTTATGATAAGTATTATGTAAATCCCAAGTGTTATGCAACTTATGGGATATGATGATGATGTCCTGAAACTTTAGTAGTTCAGGAAAATAATGTAAGTAGCAGTGATGCTATTGTTATGATGTTTTTCAAAGAATTAAGTATGAATAAAAGTTATTATCTTCTTTTATCCAAAGTGTTATGTGTTATGTGGTGATTATTTTGGGGGCAAGTTAATTAGAAGTTACTTGAAAGAGTTGAGTAATAATCTAATGAGTGTATTTTTTTAACAGAAAATGCCTCCAAGATGTCAACCACCCCGTCAGAGAACCGCTGAAGGAACCAACAATGATAATGTTGGAGCTAACCCCGTTCAGCAGCTGGTGACGTTACTGATAGGTGCACTACAGAATCAATCGCAGAATCAACCTCAGAATCAAGGTGCTACGTTTAAGGACTTTAAGGCGGTTGGACCACCAGAATTCCGTGGATCCATGAATCCAGTTGAAGCACAGACCTGGATCATGGAAATTGAGAAGGTTTTTGATGTGTCAAGGGTAGAGGATAACCAGAAGACTGCTTTTACAACATTCATGTTGAAAGCAGAGGCTAGTTATTGGTGGCAGGCCAATAAAACTCGGGAGGGACCAGGAATTATGACTTATGTATTATCCCAATCAATGATATTGTGCAATCAAAGGATATGGTGTCAAGTATTATCCCAATCAATGATATTGATGCTTATGTATTATTTGATTCGGGTGCTACTTGCTCATTTATATCTGATGAATTTGCTATGAAACTAGGATTGCCAGTTATATTGTGAGTGGTATTGCGGCGCGGGCAATAAGGTATAGTGTGGCACTGCAGCGCCATGGTGACATCAGCAGGACACGGAGGTGGCGCCGCAGTGCAAGCTATAGGTTTGGCCTTGGCGCGGCTACATGCAAAATGACTATTTTGCCCCTAAAAGCATGGAAAAAACCTATAAAGCCCTGCAATACGTCGGTTAAGCACAATAACACTATAGTCATATAAAACTATATAAAATCTATGAAATCAGGCAACTATTTAAGTCATAAAGTATTTGATTCGCTTGTATAAATCCCACTCATCAGCTAATTCTACCTAAGTGTTCTTGATTAATAAACTGAGATAGTGAGTTAAACTGGAATAAGGTGTGATAATTAGAGTAAGACTTAAAGTGAAGTTGTAAGCCTAATTCTCCAATATTTGCTTGAAGTTACAGGTTTTAGTTGTGTTGATTGTTTGGTATTTTTAGTTTCTTAGTTTTTGTTAGTTTTTCTTATTTATAATCATTATTTTGGTTAGTTTAATAAAATTTGGATTAATAGAAAGCTGGTAATTGTGAGGTTTAATTTCTTTCTAATCTCTATGGGAACGATACTTGTACTTATTATTATATTACTTGTTGACCACGTGCAATTGCGTGTGAGCGTAATTAGATTTTGACCAACAGCAACTTCTTGCTATTCAGATTGAAATGCCTTGGTATGTTGATTATGCCAATTATATTATGAGTAGTGAGTACCCTCCGGACTTAAGCTATCAATAAAAGAAAAAAGTTTTAGAAGGACGTGAAATTCTATGTGTGGGATGAGTCGTATTTGTTTAGATAATGTACTGATTAGATTCTGAGAAGGTTTCTGCCTAAGGAAGAAATGGATAGTGTTCTTCATCATTGCCACTCATCTCAATATGGGGGTCATTTTGGCGGACAGAGAATGACATCAAAGGTGCTACAGTTAGGTTTTTACTGGCCCACACTATTTAACGATGCATATGCTTTCATGCAAAAATGTGACAGATGCCAACGTGTTGATAATATCTTTAGAAGGCACGATATGCCCCTTAACAACATTTTGGAAGTTAAAATCTTCGATGTTTAGGGCATTGACTTCATGGGCCCATTCCCATCATCATTCAGCAATCTTTACATTCTGGTAGCAGTGGATTATGTGTCCAAATGGGTTGAAGTAGTTGCCTTGCCAACTAATGATGCCAAAGTAGTCCTTCACTTCCTAAAAAAGAACATTTTCACATGCTTTGGGACACCGCGAGCTATTATTAGCGACAAAGGGTTGCATTTCTACAACAAATACTTTGTAGCCCTTCTTGCTAAATATGGAGTAACTCATAAGACAGCTATTGCATACCATCGCCAGACAAGCGGCTAAGCGGAGGTGTCAAATAGAGAGGTAAAGCATATATTGGAAAAGAAGGTGAATCCTAGCAGAAAGGATTTGTCAGCAAAACTAGATGATGCACTTTGGGCGTACCGAACGGCGTACAAAATACCAATTGAAATGTCGTCGTATTGCCTTGTCTATGGGAAGGTTTTCCATCTATTGGTGGAACTTGAAAACAGAGCCTATTGGGCTATCAAATAACTAAATTTTGCATTCTTCCAATGAAAAGAGACTACTTTAGATGAATGAGATGGACGAGTTCCATCTCCAATCTTACGAGAATGCCAAATTGTACAAGGAAAATACCAAAATATGGCATGATAAGAAAATAATCGAGCGAGGATTTGAAGAAGGGAAAGTTATGCTTCTGTACAACTCGAGGCTGAAGCTCTTCCTGGGTAAATTGAAATTGAGGTGGTCGGAGCCTCTCAAAATTATAATATTTTATCCGTATGGTTCTATTGAGGTTGAAGACCCACATTCTACCAGAACTTTCAAAGTGAATGGACAACGTCTTAAGCACTATTCGGGCGGCGACGTCGACCGTTAAAAGACGTCCATTACCCTTAAGGACCTGATATGAGCCGGGAAAATAGTCAAGTTGATGACTTTAAAACAAGCGCTAAATGGGGAGGCAACCCCATTTCAGTATCCTTTTTCTACTCTCTTACTTTCCATAGGCTAATTGTATATTTTTAGGAAATATAGTAGTTTAGTATGAGCGTAGTAGGTTTACATGATATTAGGATTGCATTTGTATAGCAGTGTGTTAATTGTTGCTTGTTGATATGTTTATGTGTATTTATGCATTATGTTTTGGTAGTAGTATAGTAATATAGTTCATTTTGGTATAATGTATGTTTTTGATCAAAGTGTCAACTTTGATATAGTTATATGCTTGAAATTGTGGTAATGATTTTTATAATGTTTAGGTTTAGTTAGAATTTCAGTTTTGCTGCTTGTGGTTCAAGGTGACTTCTAAGTTCCTAATATAAAAGTTTTGAATTTTTAGTTTTTAGTTAGTTTATTAAAGTTTTTAGTATATATAAACTTTTAGTTTTTAGCTGTTAGTTTAGTTTTATTAAGTTTTGTTTTGTATATGTATGCCTTTTGGAGAAATATTTTGTGGGCCAAGTGTTAGCCATGTGCTTTGGTTTTGCCAGCAGGAAAACTATTTTTTTTTTTTGCCTGGTGTAGGGAAAAGCACCGCGACGCCACCAGTTTACTCTTCAAGCTAAGCTGCAACACCTACCTTAAAACCCAGATTCTAGACCCGCGCCTGGCGCCTCTTTAAGGCCCTGACCACCTGACTGCGGTAGATACTGGAATGACCCAAACTCATCGCAAATATCGTCTGCGGCACACCAATTTGCTCTTGAAGTCGCATCGCAGCGCCTAATAACAAAGGAATTCCCGCGCCGCGGTGCAAGAAGCAAAATTATGTTTTTTAAGTCCTATTTTTCTCGGCAGTCATAACACAACACGCAAGCACAGCGCCACATAGCAGACCCAAGTCCCCCCTCCCCAAACTTGCACACCAACTCTAGCCCATTCTTGCTCAAGCCAATTGTTAATGCCAAGATCCCTTCACGCGTCCCAATCATGTAAGACACGTCCGATCCTGCAAAATAAACACGACAACACCAAAAGCTTGACGGCTTTGACCGTCAGGGGATAGCTCCAGCGTGAAAGTCAGTACAGGCGATCACAAGGTTAACAATGGAGGATAATAATATCTAGTGTATTAAGAGAGAAAAATAATCAGTTACCTGTCTTTATGTGATCCTCTTGCTAACATATACTTCAAAAGTCCAGTTTCTCGTGCCACCCACTGACCCCGACACAATCCCCCAACTCTAGTGATCTCAATCGACTGCATGCAGCTCACCTGCTCTATCCCATCACTGTTCTCCACCGCCAGCCGACTAGATCCCATACACATTAATGCTTGGCAGAGATAACAGTCAACTGTTATCTTTTTTCATCATTACCGGTCAAAGCCCATAAAGTAGATATTTTAGTTATCTAATGGGTCGGTTCAATAATTCGGCCCAAGACTTTGCAAGACCCAATCAAGATAACCCACTAAATTGGCCCAATGCCCAGGCCCAAAAACCCCAGGACCCAATAATAGTAACCCAAAGTATCCACTAAGGATTCCGGCCCAATGCACATAAAATATCATGACCCAACATTCCCCCTAGTTTTTTATTAAATAGATTGTTTAATAGAAAACTATGAACGGTCCATGATATAAAGTAATACAATAGGATTAAAAGAGGCCCAAATGAGACTTAACCGAAACACATCCGGCCAATACCATAAAGTAAAATAAATTGAGACCGGAAGTCCAATTTGAAAGGCCCAATCTGATTTAATATCTTTTCAAATTCGCCATCATGGCTGTCAATTAAATGTGCCACCCTCGTTCTTCGTGAAACCGTCAGCATAAAGAGTAACTTTCCCCAAATTTAACAGTTTTACCTGTCAATTTGAAATTCAGATGACCTTTGCTCTTTCCTTCTCCCTCGTATCCTTCTATACTCTGCAACTTTTCATCAATGGCCTCCCAAGATTCTGAGCAAAGCTCTCCCCTTCGCGTTACTCCGATTACTTCTGTCCCACCCAATCTAAGCCCTAGAAAAGAGGCCTCAAGCTCTAACCCTAAGGCTGCCACTCCCAGCAAGAAATGTCTGCCTCTGAAACCCCTTCCTAACCCCTTTGAATTCTTCAAAAACAAAGAACAATATCCTCATACTAACACCCATTCATCCGTTTCTGAGATTGAATTGCGCAAGTTTAGGACTCGATACCAGATCCCTGATATATACTTGGTAAGAGCACCTAAACCTGATGAGCGAATGTATCAGTGTCCAGAGGGTTGGACGGCCATTCTAGTAACTTTTCTTAAAAAGGGAGTTCGATTCCCTCTTCATATCTTTCTTGTTACCCTCCTAGGGTTCATCGGTGTTGGGTTCGCCCAATTAGTTCCGAACTCTTACATTCATATCCTTGTTTTCATTGCCTTTTGCCACGAAGTAGGTGTCGAACCCACTCTCGACTTCTTCTTCACTATCTACAAGGTTGGCCAATCTCGAGAAAAGGGATTTAAAGCTCTGAGCAAACAGTCCCCGAAGACAGGTGAAAAGTTTGAAAGACGCTCTCTGGTTTCTACCCCCTCGAGCAACAAAGGATGGCACAAAGGATGGTTCTTCATCAAGGGACCCGAAATTACTTCCTTGCCGAACTGGATTACTCAGGAAAAAGTCTCTGCCGACTTTGGCGATATTCCTGAAGAGCGAGTAAATGAAATGATAGAGCTCTTTGAGAACTTCCCGAAGGAGGAGTGGAACTACGGACTCCTTACCAAACAAGCTTGGTTATATAACCACAAATGTAAGTTTTAAACTATTTGTCTACATAATTATTTGAAATTTTCAAGGATATAGATTCTGATATCTGGCCTTCTACCCTTTGTAGTGTCTTTGATTAAGCCGAACTCGTCTGACATAAGAGATCTTGAAGATTTTTTATCTGGGAAAACTTCAGAAGTAAATGAGGAACTCCCAATAGTAGAATCCCCACACGTTGATCCTCCCACCACCGAACCTCCTATCAATGATCCACAATCTGACACCCCCCCTCCACCTGAAGAATTAACTCAACCTCGACGAAAGAAGAGAGCCACTAGAAAACCCAGATCCACCCCCATAGAAATAGATCCTGAGCCTACCCCAGATCCAGCACCGACCACCCATCCTGCACCAACCAGAGGGAGTCTGCTTGACATGCCTTTAAACGAACGGACCCGAGTCCTTTGTGTTAAGAAATTAAGAACAAAGATTACCCCCTTGACTGCCGATGACCTTCAAGCCCCTTCATCTACAGCCGTTATTCCCCCAACAATTCCCATAGGAATTCAAGTTTTAGATGATGATGAGTCAATCGAGCCCATACCCTCACTCTCTCGGAAAAGAAAACATCCTTCTAACAGCCAATCGAGTTCAACATTTGACCCATCGCCAACACGTGAACCCATTCCAACTCGGTCCCCCTCTCCCAAAAATATTTACATCGATCCATTACCCACTCCTAAACGACCCATGCCTTCTACTTCAAAACCTTCATCTTCCAAATTTCAAAACGAGGCCATGGCATCACCGACGTTATGGTCATAATTCAATGCTAATTTCCCCTTCCATTTGTATGATACCTTCGTCCGAGACACTGATGACCATCGATTTGGCAATAGCTCAATCATGGATCTGATCAATGAAGGAATGAAATTTCAGGCAAAGGTAACTTCTCAATATATTCTTCATATATTCTTTTGTCCAGGTATAGACCTGTTTGTTTAATTTTGAACATATGCAGGCAAATACCATCTTTGGTCACTTACGTCCAAAATATAAAGAAGCCAAAGCCGAAGAAGAAGCTGCAAGAAAAGAGAACGCCATATTGCAGTCGTCTTTGGTGAAAGCGAGGAGTGACTATGACATCGCCATGTACAATAATGAATGCCTTCAGAATGACTTAGCTCAGACCAAAGAGGAACTGAAGACATCCAAGGAAGAGCTAAAGACGACCAAGGCCAATCATCAAGAAATAGTCAACATGAACGTGGACTTAGTCCAAAGAAATGAAATAATGATGACTAAGAACGAAAAGTTGGTCGAAGCCAATCGGAGTCTGGCCAAACAAGTCAATAAACTAAAGACCAAAGAAGCCCGTCATCTGAAGAGACGACAAAAACATGAGGAAGAAATTCGGGAGCTTCAGGCCCTTTGAAACTTAGGTTCGCCGCTGACTGAAGATCTTCGTAAGCAAATCCAAGAAGATTACAGGAAATCAGATGCCTTGAATGAAGAAATTGTTAAGATGTACTCCAAAGGCTATAAAATCTACCGAAGCAGAGGCAAAGCAAAGCTTGCCGCAGCCAAAGTAGATCTGGCTCTTCTCGACTCTTCAGAGGACGAAGACGATGCATGAAGATGATATCTCTTCTTTCCAGACTTAGAATTTTTGTAAAAAATTACATATTTTTGTGTAAACATTTGAATATTAATGAAATATCAACTTCGTCCTTTATGACTTCTGTATAATTCATTTCTTGCCAATAATTCAGCATCAATCAACTTGAAAACTGTACACGCATCTTTTAAACTTAACTTTAAACTATTAATCAATAATTGAACAAGTTATATAACAGTTAAGATTTAAGAATAACAGAACCCGAACTCAACACTTGAACAAAATAAAGTAATGCATACTTATCGTTACCAAAGTGTGAGACAGCTCATATACAGGGTTAATCTAGCCGATCTTCCTTGCACCATCTGGAATTTTTTTACCACACATGGTTTTAACAAATTTATAAGGACCTCCTGCAGAAAAGGCTACCATCGAATGGTCAGCGAGTCCACCCAAACCTCCTTTCAACCATGAAATTTGTTTACCACCCAGGGTTCTAACAAATTCATAAGGACCACCTGCCGAATAGGCTACCATCGAATGGTCAGCGAGTCCACCCGAACCTCCTTTCAACCATGAAATTTGTTTACCACACAGGGTTCTAACAAATTTATAAGGACCACCTACCGAATAGGCTACCATCGAATGGTCAGCGAGTCCACCCGAACCTCCTTTCAACCATGAAATTTGTATACCACACAGGGTTCTAACAAATTTATAAGGACCACCTGCCGAATAGGCTACCATCGAATGGTCAGCGAGTCCACCCGAACCTCCTTTCAACCATAAAATTTACACCAATGAGGAGAAGATCAATTGGGAAAAAGAATCTTTTATTGATGATGATTCAAATATTTACAGACTCCGGTGAACTGATTCTATCTTTACTAAAAATACTTCTGAAGCCTACCAGCATGCCAAGTATTCTTGATTTCAGACCTGTCTAATGCTCTTAACCGATAGGTCCCTGACTTCGGTACTTCAATGACTTCATAAGGACCTTCCCAGTTCGTAATTAGCTTTCCCAAATTTTGAGGCATAGATGCTTCGACTTCTCTAAGGACGAAATCTCCTACTTCAAATCTTCGAAGATTTACCCCTTTGTTGTAATGCTTAGCTACTCTTCATTGATAGGTTGCCAGCTTTATCAAAGCTACCTCCCTGACTTCTTCCAGTAAGTCCATATTAATCTTCAGCCCTTCATCATTGTAGATCTCTTTAAACTGACTAACTCAAAGACTAGTAGATCCAATCTCAACAAGGACTAAGGCATCAGTACCATAAGCCAACCTGAAAGGTGAATCTCCCGTAGTAATCCTCGATGTATTCTGATAAGCCCATAATACGCTGAGCAGCTCTTCGGGACATCTTTCTTTAGCCTCATCCAATCTACGCTTAATCCCATTCAGAAGCGTCCTATTGGTTACTTCGACCTGTCCGTTAGATTTTGGATGAGCTACTGAAGTCTTTCTATCCTGAACCCCCAGCTCCTTCAAAAATGCTTCAAACTTTGATCCCATAAACTGGCATCCATTGTCTGATATTACTACCTTCGGAATACCGAAACGAAACACTACGGTTTCCTTCAGAAATTTCAAACATTCCTATTCCGTTATCAATCTAAGTGTCTTTGCTTCCACCCATTTGGTCATATAATCGATGGCAACTATAACAAAACTGACCTGACCTTTAGCTTTCGGCAATGGACCCAGTATATCTACCCCCTAGACAGCAAAGGGTATAGGAGATAGAATCAAGTATAACTCTTCTAGTGGCTGATGTGGGATAGGACTATTCAACTGACACTTCGGACACTTCTTCACGTACTCGGTAGCTTCTTTAAAGATGGTAGGCCAGTAGAACCCCTGCCGAAGTACTTTGTAGGCTAACGACTTAGCAGCCATATGGTCACCACAAATACCTTCGTGAATCTCTCGAAGAGCATATTCAGGTTTGGATGGGACCAAACACTTCAATAATGGAGACGAAAAAGCCCTTCGATAAAGATCCCCATCAATAAGAACAAAGTTGGCACTCTTGTACTTAACTTTCTTGGCCAACATCTGATCCGAAGGAAGGACACCATCTGCCAAATATTCTAGATACGGGGTCAGCCAGCAGTTAGAACGCTCAATGAATATCACCACTTCATGTTGGATACTAGGCTACTGCAAAATCTCCAAATAAACTAATCCATCAAAATTATTAGCATCCATAGTAGCCAGCTTTGACAATGCATCGGCAATAGTATTATCGTTGCGCTCAACGCCTTAAAACTCATAGGAGATGAAATTCTAAAGTCGATCTTTCAATTCTGCCAGGCACTTGATCATTCTCGAACCTCGAGCTTCATACTCCCCTGAGACTTGCTTGACGACTAGCTGAGAGTCACTATAAATGATTAGCTTCTGAACTTCAAGACTCTTCGCCAATCAAACTCCTGCCAGTACTGCTTCATACTCTGCCTCGTTGGTCGTTGCTCTAAACCCAAACCTGATGCCCTGCTGCACTTTGAATCCCTCCAAACTTGTCAAGATAATTCCTACTCCATTGATGTCGGAAGTAGAAGATCCATCTGCGTACAGTGTCCACGAACTCGAATTGTGCTGAAGCACTACAACTGCTCAGTCAGACACTTCAACTTCTGCTAGACCATCATCAGCTTCTGAAAATGAAAACTCCACCATAAACTCAGCCAAAGCTTGACCTTTTATAGCAGTTCGGGGATGGTACTCTATAAAAAATTGAGACAACTCCATTGTCCAAGTGGCAAGTCTCCCCGAAACTTCAGGCTTGCTCATAACCTTCTTCAGAGGCTGATCCGTATATACCACCAAGAGTCGACCTTGAAAATACTTCCTAAGCTTTCGACTAGTTATCATCGAGGCAAAGACAAACTTCTCAATATTTGGATACCTAGTTTCAGCATCCCTAAGGACATGGCTTACATATTAAACCGGATGCTGCTTTCCCCCAACCTCTCGAACCAATATTGCTTCCACTGCCAACGAACTAGCTACCAGATATAATTATAATGGCTCAGCAGGAACTGGCTTCACCAGCAAATGTGCCGAAGATAAATACGTCTTTATGCCTTGGAAGGCGTCTTCACATTCCGAAGTCCACTAAAACATCTTTGCATTCTTCGTTCCTTTCAACGTGTCGAAGAACGGTAAACATCTTTTTGCTGATTTAGACATGAACATCCTCAAAGCTGCAATCCTCCCTGTTAAACGCTGAATATCCTTGAATGATTGAGGAGTCTTCATGTTTAGAATAGCCTGGATCTTCTCTGCATTGGCTTCAATGCCCCTCTGACTGACCAGATAGCCCAAGAACTTCCCTGCACCGAGACCAAAGGTGCATTTGGTTGGGTTTAGCCTTAGGTTGTGATGACAGACCGTCTGAAAGCATTCTTCTAAATCATCCAAGTGCTTCTAAAAGATCATGCTCTTCACTATCATGTCATCAACATACACTTCCATATTCCTCCCCAACTGCTTCTGGAAGATGAAGTTCATCATCCTCTGATAGGTGGCTCTAGCATTTATCAAGCCAAATTTCATCTTCTTATAGGCATACACCAAACGGTGTGTAATGAATGTCGTCTTCGGCATATCCTCCTTGCACATAGAAATTTGGTGATAACCTGAAAAAGCATCCAGAAAGCTTAGTAATGCATACCCCGAAGTCGCATCGATGAGTTGATCAATGTGAGGTAGAGGATAGAAGTCCTTTGGGCAAGCCCTATTCAGGTCCGTGTAGTCAATACAAACTCGTCACTTCCTATTCTACTTCTGGACCAGCACCACATTTGTCATCCACTCTAGATAATCTATCTCAAAGATGAAATCTGCAGCCAACAACTTCGCAATCTCCTCATCAATAATCCTCTGTCGCTCTGGTGCAAAGATTCGTCTTTTCTGCCGAACTGGCTTCTTTGATGGGCCCACATCCAGCCGGTGCTCTGTAATCTTTTGGCTCACTCCGGGCATATCATTAGGCTCCCATGCGAAGATATCTGCATAACATCGAAGAAGGTCTATAAGGTTTTTCCGAAGAAGTTCCGGCAAACCTGAACCTATCTTCACTGTTTTATCCTTCTTGTCAAGAATCAATTCGAAATCCTCTGTTTCCCCTGCTAGCATTACCAATGGTTTTGAACTGCTTTCAGTAAAGGGCTTGATCTCTATTGACATAGTCTGCTTCTGCTTGTTAACCCCTACACCCGAAGCAATCACAGCATTCCGATATCAACGTCGAGCTAGATCCAAATCCCATGCTACTTCACCAACTCCATGTGCTGTTGGGAACTTGATCTTAAAGTGAGGGATTGATGTCACAGCTTGCAAGGCAGTCAAAGTAGGTCTACCCATTATGGCGTTGTAAGCCAAATCTACATGCACAACATAAAATTTACACATTATTTCTACCTATTGAGGAGTTGTGCCGAAGATGACTGGTAGTTCGATAGTGCTTGTAACTTTGATTGGATCATTGCTAAATCCATATAAGGGAGCCTCTTGCCCAACCTCCATCTTTCGCCCATCCAAATGCATTCTTTGATAAGCATGGGCATATAGAATATCAACAAAAGACCTGTTATCAATCATCATTCATTTCATGTCCACCAAACCCACTTGTGCAGTTATCACCAGTGCTCCTTCGTGGGGTTCGATGGGTTCTGAAGGGTAATCTTCATCTATAAAGGATATGACCGTCCCTGGATACGATCTGTCGATCTTCGGGAGAACACCCGCCATAGACATAACCGAGTCCAGATATCCTCGCCTCTTCTTCCCTACCAATTTTCCTGTCGTCCAACCGGTAATTACATCAATGACGTGCCTTGGTGGCTGATTTAGAGTGGGTTGTACAGGTTGAACCACTTGAACAGTCCGATCATCGTTCGGCTATTCTTGCTGATGATCCCTTCCGGACACATACTGGATCAACACACCACTCTGAACCTTCCTTTCCACAAAATCCTTCAGACTACAACATTCATTCGTGTCATAACCCGTGGCTTGATGATAACCACAAAATTTTTGAGTATTGCCCTACCCAGGCTTAATGTTGTCACGAGGCGGTTCAAAGTAAGGCTGGTTCCTGACCTAATCCAAAATTACAGACCTATCCGTATTCAGTTTGGTGTATACCTTATTCACCTTCTGGGTGGGAGCAGGTGGATGATTGCCTCCTTGATGCCAATTGTTATTGTACTTCTTCGAGCTGCCTTCTGGCCGATCATTATTTCCTCCTACTTTCCTCTGATCGCCTTCAGCTTTATTGGTATATGTCTCCTTCATTCTGTCCAAAGAAGGACGTTTCAAGCTATTCATAGCTTCCTCCACCACAATATAACCCTCAGCTTTATCAAAAGCTTCGGCCAGACTCTTCGAGTGGTGAAACATCAGCTTCTTCACCAGCTTCTCAGACTTCACTAAATCCAAGCCATTCTGAAACAAGCCAACAGCCTGAAGATCATTAAGATCGATCACATGGCCAACTGCTTCCCTGAAGCGCTTCACATATTGGCCCAGAGACTCATTTGAATACTACCGAACTTGAGCCAAAGAACCTGTAGGCTTTCCTCTCCTTTTGTTGCTCCCAAAACGAGCATGAAATTTGTTGCATAGCTCAGACCACGATGAGATTGAATCCAAAGGTAAAGTACCCATCCACTGCCTGGCATCCTTCCTCAGTGTCGTCATAAATGTATGACACTTAGCAGCATCGATAAAATCATAATAGTCCATCAGCCTATCAAATGCCTAGCTATGGTCATAGGGATCCCCAGATCCATCATAACTTTCCATGTGGGGCAGCTTCTTGGTAGGAGCAGCCTTCTCCTTAAGAATATCCGAGGAAAAAGGAGATGCCTTTTTTCCCAAAATATCCTTTACTTGCTGAACTTCAACCAGCTGCTTCCGAAGCACTTTCAATTCTTTAACCAGAAATTCCACTCCCTCTGGCTGTGACGAGAATTCTTTCTCTGGAGAAATCCTCTTCTTGTGAGTGGAATGACCTCTTCCATCAGAACCCCCTGCTCTCGATGGACTTATGGATCTACTTCGGTGTGGAGCCCTGTCACCATGATGAGAATATTCGAGACAGTGCTCCTTCTTTGTATTCTCAGGTATATATTCCCTGGATCTACTTCTTCGTCCACTGCCACCGTGATCCCGAGAACCGATAGGGTGAAGTACTTTCTTAGATACCTCAGGAGTTCTACTTCTTGATCTCCTTCGATCCTGAGGTCAGCCTCGAGATACATGACCAGAATGTACAGGTTCCTTCCCTTCTCTTGGTTGTCCATCTCTGGGTTTGCTACGCCTTTCAGATTTAACATAACTTGACGCCTCGTCCTTCAGCTCGGCGATCCGAAGCATCTGCTCAGTTATATCTTCCCTCTGCTTTAGAAGAACTTCCAAAGCTTTATCTGCCTCATCTGTCATCTTCGCCAGCTTGGCAGCCTTACCATCTTGACAACTTCGGTGTCGGGTTCTAGGTGGTGTGCCTTCTACCCGTTTCCAATCATGGTCCCGTCCTTTGTCAGCAGCAAAGACCAACCTTCTTCTAGCTTCACCATGGGCTCTCGAATGAGAACCCTCTGAGTTAGGTTTGGAAGCTGTGTTGTCATGAGCACTCTTTGAAGGACCCAAACGATCCTTGACAAAAATAAATTATAGAGAAGAACTTACAGCCATCGGCTGTCCTTCAGGGGTAACAGTTCTACTCCTCACCATAACTTTTGACATAGAACAACTGAAAGGTTATGATTGAAAACTCCAGAACACTAAAAAATAGCCCTCCTTCTAGCGCCAATGTTAACACCAAGATCCCTTCACGCGTCCCAATCATATAAGACACGTCTGATCCTGCACAATAAACACGATAATACCAAAAGCTTGACGGATTCGACCGTTGGGGGATAGCTCCGGCGTGAGAGTCAGTACAGGCGATCACAAGGTTAACAATGGAGGATAATACTATCTAGTGTATTGAGAGAGAAAAATAATCAGTATTGACAATGTCACAGTATTGTCACAGTATCATCTACATAATATGTTATATTATTAAATCAATAATTGAGACGACAAAGTTATTCATATTATTATTTGCAATATTGACAATGTCTAGAAGTTCTTTCAAGGAGAGGTTTGGTCACCTAATTGCGCGCCAATAAGGAGAAATCCTTATCGGAAAGTCCCCTCTTTCCTAGGAACGACCTGGTTGTTAAATATTGAGAGTTATAATATTAATGATGAATACGTTCGTGTTGATTAAAGATGAAATTGATAGTTCCATTGTGTGGGAATTATTAGTGTTAGTGGAAATCGACATTTATTTCGATAATAATTGATGTCTGGAGGTTATATTGACCAATCGGGTAATTAACCGAATAAATGAGCAATTAATTGCTATTGATTCACATTATTATAATTATGTGTTTACATGTTTGTACTATTGATTCACATGATTTACTATTAGGGGAGTTGGTGCAAGATTGATAATACTTGCATGACTAAATTAGAAATGGAGGTATAGTTGAAGGTACTATACTATAATTAATTTTTTCACATGTTTAGAACTATTGAGTCACATGATTTACTATTGATTCACATGATTTACTATTAGGGGAGGTGGTGCAAGTTTGATAATACTTGCAGGACTAAATTAAAAATGAAGAAAATGAGGGAGGTATTATACTGTAATATTTTGAGCCCCAAAATATGCAATTATTGAAACTGTATTTTCCTATAAATAGAAGCTTATTCCTTCATTATTTCTCACCAATTCACTAAAGCTATAGAGCAATTATTATAGAGAGAAATTATAGAGACGAAGAAGAAAAGTCTGCTGCCTCACTATTCCAATATCCAGTTTTCTTCTAAGGTAAGGGGTATTATTTCTTTCGTATTCATGAAGAGAATTATTTTCTTTCAATACTCGTAAGGGGTATTATTCTTTCGTATTCATCAAGAGAGTTATTTTCTTTCAATACTCATAAGGGTTGTTATTCCATTCTTTATTATTATGTTGGAATAACTTTGTCATCATCAAGTACCACATACATGGTAAAATTCTTACATTATTCCATTCTTTATTATTCTGTTGGAATAACCGTGCATGCGATCTATCGCATGCCGGTGAATTCGTTGTTATTCCATTCTTTATTATTCTTGGAATATCCACATGCATGCGGATTACACATGACTTCGGTTACATTCTTTATTATTCTGTTGGAATATCACATGCTTCTGTGCGAATTACGCATGACCGGTTCCATTCTTTATTATTATTCATTGAAATAACGTCATGCATGCGATCTATCGCATGCATGGTGAATTCTTTCGTTATTCCATTCTTTATTATTCTATTGGAATAACCTGTCTATGTGGATTACCATATGCATGGTGAATGATCCTTCATATTCATTCTTTATTAAATTGTGGAAATGATCTCGCATACACGTGGATTACCGCATGGCGGATGAAAATCCATTTGCAGTTTCGTATATTCTATTATACTCGTATGAGATATCATTTCTTTTGTACTCGTCATGAAATATCATTTTATTTGGTATTTTTTGTTATGAGTTACTATTCACGGGTTACTATTCACCCAATTTCTATTCACTCTAGTATTATTCACTCGGGTATTCGAGGCACTTTTCGTGCCGGAGTACTATTCACAAGTTACTATTCATAAGTTACTATTCACTCTAGTATCATTCACTCGGGTATTTGAGGCACTTTTCATGTCGGGGTACTATTCACGGGGTACTATTCCCAAAGTATTATTCACGGGGTACTATTCACCCAAAAAATATATTTCTTTTACATCCAAATTATTTTTGGTACATGAATATTATTCTTGAATTTTACTCCACAAAGCGAAGATCATGTTGACAATTTGACGGTATTTATTTACGGATAAATTAAATTATAAATCTTTAAAATTTATCCTTGAACCTGTTTTATTGAATTATTATGTCATTGTCATCATCCTCATGCTTATATTGTGATGAAAGTTATCTTTAGCTTACGTACATAGATGGACTTGGTATGATTATGACCAGGGATTATTCGGTATAATCATGACCGTAATGTGACGAATGATGTGGTGAAAGTCCTCAGTGGCCTGTAGTGCATTGATGGACAGTTTTTTGTATGATTATGACCAGGGATTTTTCGGTATAGTCATGACCATTGATGATTTAATGAATATCCTTGGTCGTGGTGCAGGGATGATTCAGTGATGTGGTTTATTTTTTTAAGCTGAGTCTCAGCGATAAAGTTGATGAAAAACTTTTTAAATCATAGAAGATAGTAGATTTTATGCTCTACTTGACTCTTCTAATGGATTGCTTATTCCGCTGCAGTTGTTGTTCTAAAACTTGTTGTCAATTATATTCTATCAGTTGTTATACTGTTGAAGGCTAAGGATAATTTATTCTGCATTATCTTAGTCATAATATTTCTTACTGTGCTAGTTGAGCTCACCCTTTTCTTTCATTGTTCTCTTCAGGAAATGAGAATATAGCTGGGACGAGTTGAGGAATGGAGTGATGGTCCTTGATAAGTGGCTTTAGTAGTCCTCACTATTCTGTAAAATAGTGTGATAATAATTATAATGAGGACTCCATTGAGTGTGGATATTGTCTAGATGACAATATTCTTATTAAAACTCTCAGTTATGTTTTGTCGTATTATACACGATAGTTGTATAATTAAATTTGTATTTGATTTATGTTCCATGTATCTGGCAACTCAAGATAGGTGATGTATACCTGTTTTGGGGGCATCATAATTGGTATCAAAGCTTAGGGATATGATCCCTGGCTGAGATGTGAGACAAGAACTAGGAGGGGAGAGACAGGGAATTCCTTCGCTAGTATGACCTACCTAAGTTATTTGGTATTTAATTGGTCGGTCAGAGTATAGGGATAATATATGACATGCCAATTAACCCTTGTTTTGTGACAGTGTTTGAGAATGACATCTGAAAATGTTGAGATTAGCAATGAAGCATATGAGACCGTTGAGTCAGCTCAACCAAAAGGATAACGAGCAACAACACGATAATAATCGTACCGGTGGCAACGGCCATCGGAACAATGATAACCATCGTGGGGGAAATTATCATGCCAAGAATGGTAACCACTTCGGTGGTAATCATGGCCAAGATAATAGAAGTGGAAATTTCAAGAAGAGATGGTTTAATAATGATGGAAAGACAGCAACACCACCACCCATTTCAAAGGAAAGAGAACGACCGTCGGTCGTATGTTTTAAATGCGAAGGGGAGGGACATATCAGTCCAAACTGCGTGATGCAATCCAAAGCATGTTACAATTGTGGAAAAGAAGGTCACCTAGTCCGATTTTGTCGTGCGCCAAAGTCAAGTCCAGCTGGGACGGTGGCACCAAAGGCGGATACGGACAAAACAAAGTCGGTGGTTTCAGGAAGAGCGTTTTTCGTGACTTCTCAAAAAGTGAGTAACCCGAATGAAGTTAGCACGGGTTAGTTAATTATAAATTCCTGCGAAGTCTATACCTTATTAGATACCGGTTTTACCCATTCTTTTATCTCTCTTGCTTGTGTTCAACGTTTAAATTTGACCCCAGAGAAGTCAGACTTTGACTTATTGGTTAATACTTCGTTAGTAGAAACCTTCATTTCATGTGTTATCCGAGTCTTGGATGAGAGTCACTGTTTTGAATGATATTTCTATTATCAATAAACTTCCTGACGTATCCTTCAAGACTTCTTAACCTACCCCTAGAGCGTGAAATCGAATTTTGTATTGACCTCAGTACAAAACCCAATTCTTAAACCCTCAAATATTTTCTTCACCTAAAATGAACGTATATTGCGCCGAAGATGTTGGCTCGAGCTATTGAAGATTACGACTATACCATTCAATATCATCGTGGAAGAGCGAACGTGGTAGCTGATGCGTTAAGTAGAAGATCGTATGTGTTTACGAGTGCGATGTTGTTAACACAAAAACCCATTTTGTATAACTTATAAATGATGAAAATAGAGTTAAAGACTCTAAGAACCCACGTGAAGATAACGAATGTACGAGTAGAATCGACTTTAATCGATAAAGTTAAAAGCTCATTTCAAGCTACGGAATTGAGTCGATAAATACGAAGAAGAAGGTTCAAGAGGGCGTTATTCTAGAAGCAAGAGTCGATGAAGAGAAGAAATCTTAACCCTCGATTTAATTGGCCAATTTAAAATCCTCGATCGAGTAAGAACTGTGGCCTATAGACTCGTTTTACCGCCAAGTAGATCGCGTGTTCATAACGTTTTTCACATATTGATGTTACGTAAATATGTGGACGACCCAAACCACATTATTAAATTAGAACTAGACGAGATAGCAGAAAATTTAACGTATAAGGAGATACGTGTTAAAATCTTGGATAAGAAGGATCGTATTCAACACTCAAAGGTTATACCTCAAGAGTTAGAATCTGAAATGAAGTCAAGGTATCCTCATCACTTTGGCATACCAGGTACGTATGTAAATTTTGAGGAGGAAATTTCATAAGGAGGGGAGATTGTGAGACCCCAAATTTTATGAATAAAGATTTAAATTTCTTGAAATATTTATTTTTTTTAATATTATGGTGTGGATTTGATATAATGTTATAGTTGTGGGTAATATTTACAAATTTTGCAAAGTAAGCAAGTGGATATATAATATTCGATTGGTCGGAGAATATTCATTTTAACAGGGAATATCCGTACGACGGCACAATCATTGGTGGACCCCACAAAGAAAGTATTGTCGTAGTTAGAAAACGACAAAATTATCATTTTATAAAAATAACGGTGAAAGTGTTACCGTTAAAACTGTTGAACTACCCGGTAGTAAAAGTACAGTAATACGCATGGTTGCATAGTAGCACGCGGTATTGATTATTGCTACAGTAATTGCTGAATCATATCTCTCATATTATTGATTCAATTATTGTCACAGTATCATCTGCATAATATGTTATATTATTAAATCAATAATTGAGACGGCAAAGTTATTCATATTATTATTTGCAATATTGACGATGTCTAGAAGTTCTGTCAAGGAGAGGTTTGGTCACCTAATTGCGCGCCAATAAGGAGAAATCCTTATCGGAAAGCCCCCTCTTTCCTAGGAACGACCTGGTTGTTAAATATTGAGAGTTATAATATTAATGATGAATAAGTTTGTGTTGATTTAAGATGAAATTGATAGTTCCATTGTGTGGGAATTATTAGTGTTAGTAGAAATCGACATTTATTTCGATAATAATTGATGTCTGGAGGTTATATTTGTAAGACCCCAACTTATTATAAATAAAATTGAATTTTCTCTATTCATTATTCTAAATTAATAAGGTGTTACTTTGATATAATGCTTTGGTTATGGGTGAAATGTGCAAATTTTACAAAATAAGCAAGTGGTTATAAAATATTCATTTTTGTCGGGGAATATTCTTTTGGTCCTGGAATATTCTTTTTATCGGAGAATATTTATACGGCAAAGACGACCATTCGTGGGGCTCATATGCAGAATAGCTGTCCGGATGAAAAAATGACAAAGTATGAGTTTTTATAAATAATTGGCGTAATTATTCTTCAATTAACACTATTGGAATACACGGTGGTTAAAATACGAATCTGGCGTGGTGGCACAAAGAGATTACACCTGCGGTATTACATGCATATTGTTGAATTATTGATTCGCACGTAGAAGGCACTACTCAATAATTGTTACAGATGAATTATTATTCAATATTTTATTTTATTGATTCAATAATTATTGCGTTGATATTGTATATTATTGTTGTTTCAATAATTGTCATCGCACGTATTTCCCATTATCGGATCAATAATTCATATTATTTGAATAAATATTAGATAACATTATTGGCAATGTCTAGAAAGTTACATCTAAGGAGAGGTTTGGTCACCTAATTGTGCTTGAGAAGGAGAAGTCCTTATTGGAAAGCCCCCTCTTTCTTGGGAACTGTCTGGTTGTCATAATTGTAATTTTATAATATTATTTGTAAATAATTAATTATTGATTTATATAATAAGGAAATATTTATTTGATGTGAATATAAATGATGGATTTATTTATGTTATGTGGTTATAAATGAAGGAATTAATACTGAGGTGTTTTATCAGTATTTTGTCGGATTGGAAATATTAAAAATCATCCGTTTGTGAATTTCGGATATTTTCAGTTTGGAATTTGGAAAAACTTTCTTCTATAAAGTTGTAGAGAATTCGATTTCGTGTGGAATGGACATAAAATTCATATTTTTCTGATAAACGGGCTATTTTCTATGAATTACAGAAGTTTCAGAAAATAAAATAATTTTTATTAAATTATGGGTGGGACCCACTTTTTGGTTGGTGGTGAATGCACATGGGCTGCTGAAAATTTTCAGAATTGGTGGCTAGCTTGCTTGCGTAGAAGAAAGAACAAGAAATAATAATTTTCTATTATTTTAGTCTCCTTTAGCGTTCTAACATTTTCCTATAAATAGACACTTAGGTTAGAATTAAAAATCACACCAGAAATAAGTTTTCTTTCTCTCTAGATTATCGAGCGTATTTTTGTGAGTATTTTAATACTTTGAGAGTTGCTATTCCGTGCAAGTTTCTGTCGGCTTTATATCCGAAATTCAGTCAGAAGTACGGTTATTTTGAGGTAAGGGATGTTATTTTCTTTCGAAATGATATCAATTTCTTCAATATCATTATGCCGAAATATTGGTTTAAACTTTTTAATCAAATTTAGAACTTTTTGTGTCGGGGTTACTATTCACGTATACGGCACTATTCACCGAAAAATAAAAATTTTCCTTTTTGTCCAAGATGTCTATTTTGGCTACCATCTTTGATTGTTGTTACATGGATAAAATATTGATGATGGACTTTTAAATCTTAGAAGATAGTAGAATTCATTCTCTACATGACTCTTCTAATGGATTGTTGTTTTCGCTGCAGTTGTTGATCTAAAACTTGTTGTCTATTATATTCTATCAATTTTTTCCCTGTTGAAGACTAATGATAATTTATTGTATATTATCTTAGTCATAATATTCTTTACTGGGCTAGTTGAGCTCACCCTTTTCCTTTTTGTTCCATTTTTCTTCTCAGGAGGTGAGAACATAGCAGGATCGAGTCGGGGTATGGAGTGATGGTTCTAAAAAGATGTTTTAGCAGTTCTCACTATTTCTGTAAAATAGTGTATGAATAATTTTAATGAGGACATATTTGAGTGTTGATATTGTCTAGAAGGCAATATTTGTATTTAAACTCACAGTATGTGTTGTCCTATTTTGCACGACAATTGTATTATTGAAGTTGTAGTTAGCTTTCTGTACCATGTATTTGGCGACTCGGAATGGGTGTTGTATACCTATTTTAGGGGCGTCACAGTTGGTATCAGAGCTTAGGGATATGGTCTCTGGCGGAGATCGGGGAATAGAACTAGGAGGGGAGAGATGAGTAAATCCTTCACTAGTGTGTCATATCTAATCTTATTTGTTGGTTGGTCATAATATAGGGATATTATGTGATATGTTAATTTTTTTAATTAACCCTTATTTTATGGCAGTATTTAAGAATAGCTGCTGAGAACATTAACAATGGAGTGTATGAGACTGTGGAACAACCTTTAGTCACAAACTAGGAGAACGTGCAACACGAAGGCAATATTCCTCCTGTGAACAACACTACCGAGCAAACGATGAATGATGGAATGTTTAGGAGCTTTTTATAGTTCATGCAAAATCAGACGAGGGAGACTCGTGTACAAAATACGGGTGGAAATGATGGCAACAAACGGTCTGTCACAGCCAAGCAGTTCAAGGAGTTGGGACCACCATATTTCGAGGGAAAGCCCGATCCGATTAAGGCGCAAACGTAGGTCAAGCAAATTACCAAGATATTCGATGTCTTGGGATGCACGGAGGAATAGAAGTTTCCATTCGCCACCTTTATGTTCCATGGAGAGGCAGATTACTGGTGGGAATCCGTGAAGCGTACCCAGCCAGCCGCACTTAACATGTCTTGGGAAAGATTTCAAAAACTGTTCAATGACAAGTACTTTCCAAAAATTATTCGTCATATGGAGGTAGAGTTTATTAGACTGGAACAGAACAACATGACGGTGTCTCAGTACGAGGAAAAGTTCGCAGAGTTATCCAGGTTTGCACCTCATTTGGTGGAGAATGAGGAACGTATGACGCGGATGTTTTTGAGAGGTCTAAAACTCGAGATTCGTCAATACCTTATCTCTCATAAATTTTCTCTGTATTCAGATGTTGTCAATAGGGCTCAATTATTAGAGTGATATAATGAGTACACTCAATCGAGGGATCACAACCAGGGTCATACCGGTGGCAGTAGTCATCGGAGCGATGATAACCAGCGAGGAGGGAAGAATACGGATAAAAGCGGTAACCACTCGGGTGGTAATCGTGGCCATGATAATAGAAGAGGTGAGTCTAGTGGAAATTTCAAAAAGAGGAGATTCAACAATGACGGGAAGACATCAAGAAAGAACACCAAAGATCAACTGCTTTGGGGAGGAGAACGACCACCGGACGTGTGTTATAAATGCGGAAAGAGGGACATATCATCATTGGCGCCCACAACAATCCAAGGTATGTTATAAGCTGTGGAAAGGAGGGTCATATAGCCCGAGAGTGTTCTCAGAAAGCAAAACTAAGTTCGTGAGGATGGTGACTCCAAAAGTCATCTGGATAAGTCAAGTCAACGGTTCCTGGAAGAGCGTTTGTCGTGACTGGCCAAAACGTGAGGAACCCAAACGAGGTGATCACGGGTAAGCTAATCTTGAATTCTTGCGAAGTTTATACCTTACTAGATACTGGTTCTACCCATTCTTTTATCTCTCCTACTTGTGCTCAACGTTTAAACTTGACTCCGGAGAAATTGGATTTTAACTTATCTGTTGAAACTCCGTTGGGTGAAACCTTCGTTACATCTATAGTTTATAAATCTTGCTTAATCCAAGTTGGCACCATCACATTACATGTTGATCTTATCTCTTTAAAGATACTTGCTTTTGATGTGATTTTAGGAATTGATTGGTTAACCACTCATCATGCCAAAATTGATTGTTTTCGTAAGGTTGTTAGTTTTCATATTCCTAACCAACTTTGTCATACTGAATTCAAAAACTAAACCACTAAAATCAGTCACATCATATCAAGCCACAAAGCTATTCGCTTATTAAAAAGCGGATGTCAAGCTTTCTTAGCCCATGTTATGGATTTGAATAAAGACAAGTCGATTTGAATAATATTTCGTGGTTAGAGAATTTCCTAATGTATTTCTCAAGAACTTCTGGTCTACCCCGTAAAGTGATGTTGAATTCTTTATTGACCTTGAACCGCACAAAGCCCATTTCTAAAACCCCATATCGAATGGCTCTATTGAACTTCGTGGAGTTGAAAGTCCAACTACGAGAATTGTTAGACATCGGTTTCATTCGTCTAGTACATCTCCTGGGGTGCTCTCTGTTTTATTCGTAAAGAAGAAAGATGGGAGTATGCGACTTTGTATTGACTATCGAGAATTAAACCATGTCACCATCAAGAATAGGTATCCGCTACCACGCATCAATGACCTGTTTGACCAATTACAAGGAGCACAATTCTTTTCGAAGATCGATCTTCGTTCTGGATATCATCAGCTAAAGATTAAAACTGAGGATATTCCAAAGACCATCTTGAGAACTCCAGACGGGCATTATAAATTCTTAGTCATGTCTTTTGGATTGGTGATGCTCCTCGCCGCTTTCATGGATATGATGAACCGAAGTATTCAAGGAATATTTGGATCAGTTCGTTGTTGTCTTTGTTGATGACATCCTCATCTATTCCAAAAGCCGTGAAGATCATGAGCACCATTTAAAGCTGATACTTGAAAGACTTCGTGAAAACAAGCTTTATGCCAAGCTGAAGAAATGCGAGTTCTGGCTTGAGAAAGTAGCATTCCTTGGGCACGTAGTGTCAAAACATGGAGTATCTGTTGACCCAACGAAGATTGAAGTAATACAAAGTTAGGAGCAACCGAAGTTGGTGACCAAAGTGCGTAGCTTTCTGGGCTTAGCTGGTTATTATCGGATATTCGTGGAAGGATTTTCTCGAATTGCTACTTCGTTAACTCAGCTGACTCAGAAAGATACAAAATTCGTATAGAGCGAGGAATACGAGAAGAGTTTCCAAGAGCTCAAGAGGAGACTCATTTTGGCACCTGTTCTGGCAATACCATCTGGTTTAGATGGATTTGTTATCTACAGCGATGCTTCAGGCAGAGGGTTAGGATGTGTTCTCATGCAACATGGGAAAGTCATAACCTATGCCTCGCGATAACTCAAAGAATATGAGAGGAATTATCCTACTCATGATCTAGAGTTAGCAGCAGTCATTTTCGCGTTGAAGATATGGAGACACTACTTGTATGGGGAGAAAGTGGAGATTTATACGGACCATAAAAGCCTCAAATATTTCTTCACCCAAAAAGAACTCAATATGCGGCAACGACGTTGGCTTGAGCTATTGAAAGATTATGATTACACTATTCAATATCATCCCGAAAAGCTTAACGTAGTAGTGGCGCATTGAGTAGAAGATCATATCAGCACGAAAAGCGATATTGTCAACGCAAAGGCCTATTTGGTAGGACTTGCAAAGGATGGAGGTAGAATTAAACACTCCAGGGACCCACGTGATGATGGAGAATATACGAGTAGAACCGACTTTAATCGATAAAGTTAAAGCTGCTCAAGCTACGGACCTGGGGCTGATGCGTATGAAGAAAAAAGTGCAAGAAGGTGCTATTCCAGAAGTAAGAATCGATGAAGAAGGAATACTTCGAGTCAACTCTAGACTTTGCGTTCCCAACGATTCTAACTTGAAGCATAGAATCATGATGGAGGCACACAACACCCCATTTGCAATCCATCCTGGGAGTACCAAAATGTATCATGATATTCGACACACATTTTGGTGGAACAATATGAAGAGAGAGATCGCGGAGTTTATCTCGAGATGTTTAACCTGTCAACGTGTAAAGGCGGAGCATCAAGTGCCAAAGGGTCTATTGCAACCACTTGAGATTCTGAAATGGAAGTGGGAACACATTACCATGGATTTCGTTATAGGTCTTCCCAAAGTTTCTCAAGGCATAGATGCAATTTGGGTTATTGTTGATAGATTAACCAAGTCTGCTCATTTCTTGCCTATACGTGAGACTTATTCCCTTGAACGTCTTGCTCGTAGTTACTTGAATGAGATTATGAGATTGCATGGCATGCCAGTATCCATATTTTCGGATCGTGACCCAAGATTCACTTCACAATTTTGGGTTAGCTTGCAAAAAGCTATGGGCACGGATTCTGATTCTGGATTAAGATACCATCCTCAAACGGACGGAAAATCAGAGAGGACTATTCAAACTCTTGAAGATCTATTAAGACTCTGTGTTCTAGACTTCAAAGGGAGTTGGGATAAGTACTTGCCATTGGTGGAATTCTCCTACAACAATAGTTATCAAGCAAGTATAGGCATGGCTCCATTTGAGGCGTTGTATGGACGAAAGTGTCGTTCTCCAGTATGATGGGACGAGGTGGGTGAAGCAACTTTGTTGGGACTGGAATTGGTACGCATGACTACAGAAAAGATCCAAATGATTCGACAACATATTCAAACCTCACAGGATCGACAAAAGAGTTATGCTGATCTTCATCGAAAGGATGTGGAATTTAATATTGGAGATCATGTACTGTTACGTATTGCTCCATGGAAGGGAGTTACAAGATTTGGGAAGAGAGGAAAGCTCAATCCACGATTTGTTGGTCCATTTGAGATTCTTGACCGAATAGGAAATGTGGCCTATAGACTCGCATTACCTCCAAGCATGTCTCGTGTTCATAATATTTTTCACATATCTATGCTTAGTAAATATGTAAAAGACCCAGACCACATTATTGCGTTAGAACCAGACGAGATAGCCGAAGATTTAACATACGAGGAGGTACCTGTTAAGATCTTGGATAGGAAAGAGCATGTCCTACGCACGAAGGTTATACCACAAGTCAAGGTTTTGTGGAGGAACCATGCTATTGAGGAAATGACCTGGGAGTTGGAATCGGAAACGAAAGCGACGTACCCTCATCTGTTCGAAACACCAAGTACGTACGTCAATTTCGAGGATGAAATTTTATAAGGAATGGAGGTTGTAAGACCCCAACTTATTATAAATAAAATTGAATTTTCTCTATTCATTATTCTAAATTAATAAGGTGTTACTTTGATATAATGCTTTGGTTATGGGTGAAATGTGCAAATTTTACAAAATAAGCAAGTGGTTATAAAATTTTCAATTTTGTCAGGGAATATTCTTTTGGTCGTGGAATATTTTTTTGTTTGGGAATATTTATGCGACAAAGTAGCAGACCATTCGTGGGGCTCATAACTGAATAACTGTCGGATGAAGAAAACGACAAAGTATGAGTTTTTATAAATAACGGCGTAATTGTTACCGTTAACACTATTGGAATACCTGGTGGTTAAAATACGATGTCTGGCGTGGTGGCACAAGATGTACACAACGGTATTACTGCAAGATTGTTGAATTATTGATTAAATGCGTGAAGGCACTACTCAATAATTATTATGTGAGTTCTTTCGCTCAATATTTTATTTTATTGATTCAATAATTGTTGCGTTGATAATGTATATTAATGTTATTTCAATAATTGTCACTGCACAGTATTTTCCATTATCAGATCAATAATTCATATTATTTGAATAATATTATTAGATAACATTATTGGCAATGTCTAGAAAATTCTGTCTAAGGAGAGGTTTGGTCACCTAATTGCGCGCCAGTAAGGAGAAGTCCTTATGGGAAAGCCTCCTCTTTCTTGGGAACTGCCTGGTTGTCATAATTATAATTCCGTAATATTATTTGTGAATAATTAATTATTGATTTATATAATAAGGAAATATTTATTTGATGTGGATATAAATGATGGATTTATTTATGTTATATGGTTATAAATGAATGAATTAATACTGAGGTGTTTTATCAGTATTTTGTTAGATTGGAGGTATTAAAAATCATCCGTTAGTAGATTTCGGATATTTTTGGTTTGGAATTTGGAAAAACTTTCTTCTGTAAAGTTGTAGAGAATTCGATTTCGTGTGGAATGGATATAAAATTCATATTTTTCTGATAAACGGGCTATTTTATATGAATTACTGAAGTTTCGGAAAATAAAATGATATTTATTAAATTATGGGTGGGACCCACTTTTTGGTTGGTGTTGAATGCACATGGGCTGCTGAAAATTTTCAGAATTGGTGGCTAGCTTTCTTGCGTAGAAGAAAGAATAAGAAATAATAATATTCTATTATTTTAGTCTCCTTTGGCGTTCTAACATTTTCCTATAAATAGGCGCTTAGGTTAGAATTGAAAATCACACTAGAAATAAGTTTTCTTTCTCTTTAGATTATCGAGCGTATTTTTGTGAGTATTTTAATACTTTGAGAGTTGCTATTAAAGTGCAAGTTTACGTACGGCTTTTATATCAAAATTTGATGTCGAAGTACGGTTATTTTGAGGTAAGGATGTTATTTTCTTTCGAAATGATATTAATTTCTTCAATATCATTATCGAAATATTGGTTTGAACTTTTAATCAAATTTAGAACTTTTGTGTCGGGGTTCTTATTCACGATATCAAGACTATTCACGATATCTGAACTATTCACGAATACTTAAGACTATTCATAGAAAAATGAAAATTTTCCTTTTGTCCAAGATGTCTATTTTGGCTACCATCTTTGATTGTATCCATGTTTTGATCATTATTTTTTAAATTCTGCTTCATAATTGGTTATTATGAATTATTATTGATCTTGGATAAACTATTATACGAATCCCTAATATTTGTCTTCTGTCTCACTGGATTCATTTTCTTTAAAATATTTTTCATCATCCTCGGTCTTAAATGATGATATTCTTGAATATCTTTGGCTGTAGTGCAAAGATGAATGATTAATCGATGAATATCTTTGGCCGTAGTGCAAAAGATAAGCAGTGTTGAGATGAACATGACTAATTTGGTGATATAAATGAATATCTTTGGCTCAGTAGTGCAAAGATGAATATTTAATTAAAGATGTATATTGATTGTTGTTCTGAGGATAAAATATTGATGATGGACTTTTAAATCTTAGAAGATAGTAGAATTCATTCTCTCTATGACTCTTCTAATGGATTGTTGTTTCATTGCGATTGTTGATCTAAAACTTGTTGTCTATTATATTCTATCAATTTTTTCCCTGTTGAAGACTAATGATAATTTGTTGTATATTATCTTAGTCATAATATTCTTTACTGGACTAGTTGAGCTCACCCTTTTCCTTTTTGTTCCATTTTTCTTCTCAGGAGGTGAGAACATAGCAGGATCGAGTCAGGGTATGGAGTGATGGTTCTAGAAAGATATTTTAGCAGTTCTCACTATTTCTGTAAAATATTGTATGAATAATTGTAATGAGGACATATTTGAGTGTTAATATTGTCTAGAAGGCAATATTTGTATTTAAACTCACAATATGTGTTGTCGTATTTTGCACGACAATTGTATTATTGAAGTTGTAGTTTGCTTTCTGTACCATATATTTGGCGACTCAGAATGGGTGTTGTATACCTATTTTGGGGGTGTCACAATATTGACCAATCGAGTAATTAACCAGATAAATGAGCAATTAATTGTTATTAGTTCACATCATTATAACTATGTGTTCACATGTTTGTACTATTGATTCACATGATTTACTATTAGGGGAGTTGGTGCAAGATTGATAATACTTGCATGACTAAATTAGAAATGGAGGTATAGTTGAAGGTACTATACTATAATTAATTTTTTCACATGTTTAGAACTATTGAGTCACATGATTTACTATTGATTCACATGATTTACTATTAGGGGAGGTGGTGCAAGTTTGATAATACTTGCAGGACTAAATTAAAATTGAAGAAAAAGAGGGAGGTATTATACTGTAATATTTTGAGCCCTAAAATGTGCAATTATTGAAACTATATTTTCCTATAAATAGAAGCTCATTCCTTCATTATTTCTCACTAATTCACTAAAGCTATAGAGCAATTATTATAGAGAGAAATTATAGAGAGAAAGAAGAAGAGAAGTCTGCTACCTCACAATTTCAGTATCCAGTTTTCTTCTAAGGTAAGGGGTATTATTTCTTTCGTATTCATGAAGAGAATTATTTTCTTTCAATACTCGTAAGGGGTATTATTCTTTCGTATTCATCAAGAGAGTTATTTTCTTTAATACTCGTAAGGGTTGTTATTCCATTCTTTATTATTATGTTGGAATAACCTGTCTATTCGAAGTACCGCATACATGGTGAAATTCTTCTGTTATTCCATTCTTTATTATTCTATTGGAATAACCTGTCTGTGCTGTCTATCGCATGCCTGGTGAATTCTGTTGTTATTCCATTCTTTATTATTCTGTTGGAATATCCTGTCTGTGCGGATTACGCATGATTTGGTTCCGTTCTTTATTATTCTGTTGGAATATCCTGTCTGTGTGGATTACGCATGATTTGGTTTCGTTCTTTATTATTCTGTTGGAATATCACATGCATGCGGATTACGCATGATTGGTTCCATTCTTTATTATTACATTAGAATAACCTATCGTGCGATCTATCGCATGCATGGTGAATTCTTACATTATTCCATTCTTTATTATTACATTGGAATACTTTTGTCTATGTGGATTACCACATGCATGGTGAATGATCCTTCGTATTCATTCTTTATTAAATTATAGAAATGATCCGCTCACGTGGATTACCTGCATGGTGGATGAAAATCCATTTGATTTTGTATATTCTATTATACTCGTATGAGATATCATTTCTTTTATACTCGCCATGAAATATCATTTTATTTGGTATTTTTACATTACGAGTTACTATTTACGGGTTACTATTCACCTGGTTACTATTCACTCTAGTATTATTCACTCGGATATTCGGGGCACTTTTCGTGCCGGAGTACTATTCATGAGTTACTATTCACGGGTTACTATTCACCCAATTACTATTCACTCTAGTATCATTCACTCGGGTATTTAAGGCACTTTTCGTGTCGGGGCACTTTTCGTGTCGGGGTACTATTCACGGGGTACTATTCACCCAAAAAAAAAAAAAATTTCTGTCCAAATTATTTTTGGTACATGAATATTATTCTTGAATTTTACTCCACAAAGCAGTATCATGTTGACAATTTGGACGGTATTTATTTCTGGATAAATTAAATTATAAATCTTTAAAATTTATCCTTGAACCTGTTTTATTGAATTATTATGTCATTGTCATCATCCTCATGCTTATATTGTGATGAAAGTTATCTTTGGCTTACGTGCATAGATGGACTTGGTATGATTATGACCGAGGGGATTATTCGGTATAATCATGAATAGTAATGTGACGAATGATGTGGTGAAAGTCCTCGGTATTCATGTAGTGCATTGATGGACAATTTTTGTATGATTATGACGAGGATTTTTCGGTATAGTCATGACCATTGATGATTTAATGAATATCCTTGGCCGTGGTGCAGGGATGATTCAATGATGTGGTTTATTTTTTAAAGCTGAGTCTCAGCGATAAAGTTGATGAAAAACTTTTTAAATCATAGAAGATAGTAGATTTTATGCTCTACTTGACTCTTTTAATGGATTGCTTATTCCGCTACGAGCTTGTTGATCTAAAACTTGTTGTCTATTATATTCTATCGGTTGTTATCTTTGTTGAAGGCTAAGGATAATTTATTATGCATTATCTTAGTCATAATATTTTTTACTGGGCTAGTTGAGCTCACCCTTTTCTTTCATTGTTTTCTTCAAGAAATGAGAATATAGCTGGGACGAGTCGAGGAATGGAGTGATGGTCCTTGATAAGTGGCTTTAGTAGTTCTCACTATTCTGTAAAATATTGTGATAATAATTGTAATGAGGACTCCATTGAGTGTGGATATTGTCTAGATGACAATATTCTTATTAAAACTCTCAGTTATGTTTTGTCGTATTGTACACGATAGTTGTATAATTAAGTTTGTATTTGATTTATGTTCCATGTATCTGACGACTCAAGATAAGTGATGTATACCTGTTTTGGGGGCATCACACATCTGTTCCCACACTTGGCCATCTCTAAGTGTCTGTCCATTTGGCCATCTTTCTCTAGGCCTTCTTCTTCCATTCGTGGACCCACTTATGCTAGTTCATCTCTAAATATCCCCAAAAAATGATCATGCCAATTGCTTCCTGACCGTCCTCAAATTGGTAATATTATTGCACATTACACATTACAATATTAGTAGACAGCATAAACCGACATGTCAATGATAAATAATAACATGCAAATGGCATAGGAAACTAACATATGAATGACATCTTACCCGAAACTTATCTATAATCAATTGGCTCATCCACATTCGCCCATTGTTAGTTTTCAGAAACGTTAACATACATATGTTTTCATTGTTGTTAGTAACAACTTTATATTGACGAGAAGTACGAAGGATCGTAATAGCTCTGTTCGTGCTGTCGCTTATAGATTTGGTATTCTAGTTCAACCGCTTCCGTTTCGTGGATACTAACCGATTAATATGTAAGTATTATTTATGTGTTAGTTTCCATTTAATTCTAAAATTGGTATCAGAGTTATGCTATGCTTAATCTCGCATAAATATTTTGTCATTATTTTTGGTTTTTTGTTCCAAAGCTTGAAATAGGACATTAATGGCATAATATACTAGAGTACATATTAGAGGCTGAAAATATCGTATGTTGTAGTCCATATACATGTTAAGACACCTGCAAAATATTGTTGCAGTTGGATTTGCATTTAGAGAGAAAACACAAACCCTAATTTGCATTTACGTTTTTTCAAATTAAAATCTGTTTTTCTACAGAAGTCAAAAGTATATTTTCTATACATATTAAAATAGTACATGTTGACACAATTACAGAAATATAAAGTTTATATTTTTTGGACATCTGTAGAATTAATTATGATTTTTTTGAAAAAAAAAAGGTATCTAACTGTAATTGTGTTTAATACATTGTGAAGTTGACTTCAATATACGTCGTCAACGTCGAGAAAGTGTGTCAAGGTCGTCGGATGTAAAACAGCAAGACTAGTTTAAAAAAAATAGCTTGCGTGGGGTCCACGAGCCGCCTTTAGGGCATTTTTTTTGAAAAAAAAATTTTGCAAAAACTTTTTTAAAAAAATTTCTTGTCACTTTAATTATTTTTTGAATTTTTTCAACTATGAAAAAAGTTTCAAAAAGTGTTAGTAGCTATTTAAAGTGCTTTAAAAATTGTCTAAAAAAAATTTTGTGATCTCAGAAGCATGTTTACAAATTTTCCACTTATTGGTGTTGAAAATTGGATTGTTTTAGTGTCTTAAATTATTTTATTATCAATTATTATTTATTTAAAAAATAATAGCATTATATAGTAAAAAAAATCCAGAAAATTCACGGTATTACATTTTCATGTATACATACTGTTAGAAAAATAGTTGGTCAATTTTGAGAAACAATGAATAATTTTTCACATTTATTGTTGTAAATTTATGTGTAAATATTATGATTATTGCATATATTTGTTGCGTTCGTCCCCTTAGGACTTGACCAAATACATTCGGCTTCCTAGTGGGAGTTGTGGTTGGTCCATTCATGCACATACTCCTTATTTGTTATTGCATGGTGTTTTGGATGGACCAAAAAGGGTTAGATATTTAATTATTTTTGGAGATGGGCTCTCACTTTGTGATAGAGACCTGAGATAAAATAATAATGAGAAGGAAAGTGCAGCATTCCCAATTTTATTAATAGATTGATGTAGTAGGAATCTTTGATATAAAGTTTTTGGTATTATTGTATTTATATTGAAACCTTGTAAGGGATTATAATTTTTCACTTGTTTTTTAATTAATTGATTTTATCTCCCAAAGTACAATTAAATTATCAGTAGGGTTTTTATTTTTATAAACCCCGTCCTTATTTTTGTTGTAATGGACTATTTGGATTTTTGTCATATAAAATAAAATTAATCATAATCATTTATTTTATGACATGGAATGATGATTATGAGCTTAGCGATTTTTCGATTTCTATCCATTGACTAAATAATTGTGATTAATTAGGATTTAATGACAAAATTATTATATGTGTGCTAATATTCATATTTCGTGCACCTTATTGTAGTGAAATAGCCTCTAAAAATGTGATTGCTGACCTTAACAAAGGTGAAAAATTGGATGATAAAAATTATTACCTTTTGTCGAAGAAAATTCAATATCTTCTTAATGACTTAGATGTGCTTGAAACTTTAACTAACATTATGCAACCTCTTGAGGAGGGCACCACTGTACAGCACCGTCGAGACAAACAAACCTACGATGAATGGGTCAAGAAGGATCGTTGTGGACATTTTACCATGTTAAGCAACATGCACAATGACCTTATTGGAGAATTTGAGTCCTGCAAAACTATAATGGAAATGTGGGATATGCTTAAAAAGTTTTATGGTAGGACTACTGCTACTAAATTGCATGAGCTTAATTATAAGTTGGACCATTACAAGAAGGAGCCCAAACACACTATGGTAGAGCACCTTCAAGTAATAGCGGCCATGATCCGCGAGCTTAGTTCAGTTGGCACAACCTTTACTGAAGAGCAACATATTCAAGTTGTGCTCAGGTCTTTACCTGATGCCTTAGAGCTTTTCACGATGACTATGATACATAATCAGAGTATCAAAACTCTTGTTGATCTCAAAAGGCATCTTGAGCTTGGATATGAGCGTCGTGGTGCTAAAGATGGCAGATTTGTATTCATTGCTCTAGTTGGTCCGCGCAATGAAAAAGGAAAGCGCAAGAGATAAGCTAATGGCAACGATCAGTTTAAGGCTAACGCACCAAAACAGAAGGGTAATGCTAAGTGATGTAGGGGCAAAAGAAGAGGAAAAAAGAAGATGACTTGTTATAACTGTTAGAAGGTTGGACATTTTTCTCGTGAATGCACTGAGCAAAAAAAGGTAAAATCTAAATTTCTTCATTGTGATGAATACTTTATGTGTTCACATGTTTTTCTTGCTCAAACTGATCCTTTATGGATTATTGACACAGGAGAAACCAAGCATGTAACTCGCAATATGAAGGGATTCACTAAGTACCAACGAGTTTTTAAAGGGAGTCAAAGTTTGTTCATGGGGAACAGTTCAGAGGAGCAAGTGCTTAGTTTTGGCACTTATCAAACTAACTTTGCAAAATGGCCACACACTGATCCTTGAGGACACACTTTATGTACCAGGAATTCAAAGAAACTTAATATCAGTTATAGCTTTAGTTAAAGTAGGGTATTCTTTTTCCTTCAACGGTACTAGCGTATCTATTTATTTTCATAATAATTTTGTAGGACATGGTACTTTATCGAATGGTTTTTATGTTTTGAATAAAGGTGAATCCCATTTTTCTTATATTGCTTCTCATGATGATACTGTTAATGAATCATTGAAATGGCATGCTAGATTAGGTTATATTGGCCAAGATAGGATGACTAGGATAGCTCGAGAAGGCCTTGTAGGCTCACTCGCTAAAGTTAACCTACCAGAATGTGAACCTTATTTAGCAGGGAAGGCAAAAAGAAATCCATTTGGGAAGGCAGTGAGGGCCACTAATCCTTTAGAGCTAGTTTATTCTAACATTTGTGGTTCAATGAATGTTAGAGCACGACATGGTGGTAACTATTTCATCACTTTTATAGATGATTATTCACAATATGGATATGTCTATTTGATTTCTCATAAGTCATTAGCATTAGATTGCTTTAGACGTTTCGTTGCTGAAGTTGAGAATCAAAGGGATAGATCCATAAATGTTCTTAGGATCGATCGTGGATGCAAATATTTATCTGAGAAATTTATATGACTCAGTGAAGAAAAAGGTATCATCAGACAACTAACGATTTATGGCACTCTGCAACAAAATGGTGTTGCAGAAAAAAGGAATCGTATGCTATTAGAGATGGTTAGGTCGATGATGGCGCAAGCTGATCTTCCAATTAATTTTTGGGGAGATGCATGATGAGTGCATAATATTCTATGATTATGATTCCTTTATGTCTAGTTTTATTGTATGTTTCATGTATATATGAGCTTATTAAGATGTTTAATGATTTCAGAAAGAATTGGAGCTGAAGCGAGAAAAAAGGAAAGATTGCATGGTTTTTAGCACTAAGTTGGATGCATGGTCTTGGTTTGGGACTTGGATTTTATTAAAGAGATATTCCTTAGATTTTTTGAACATCTTTAATAGTCCCAATCGGAGTTCATATAAAAAATTTATGACCTTTTTACCAAACGGACGTTGAACCTCAAAGTTTGGAGTTGTAATTTATATAGTAGTCACTTGGAGCCCAATTTTGACCTTGATCCAGCCCGAATCTGTCCATTCTCAAAGAATAAAAGTTGTACATCTCTTCGAGAGCTTCGATTTGATAGGTATCAGGCTCCGTAAATCTTCTTGGATCAAAAGTTATGGCCATTTTACCAAAGGACGTCGCAGCAAAAAATGGGACAGCGAATTGGGCGGAAAAATCTTGGAAATCTTAGATTTTTGGAAAGTTTCTAAAATCAAATTTTGGCAGCTTTCTACATGGAATGGGATTGATATTTCTATTACAATTATAATATCTTTAGACTGAGATTTATTTCTAAATTGGATTCTATTTCTTTATGGAAACTATGGTTTTGTAATTCCTTTTAGGATTTGGATTTCTAATTCTCATAGGATTTACGATTTTGTCTAGCACTATAAATAGATGTAATAGTCAGGGTTTCTTTCATTCTATTATTCATCATCTACTACATTCTCTCATCTACAACATTGGAGGAGTGAAGACAAGAGCTAAGTTCTTTTTATTCAATTCTAAGGGATGTTGAACCTTATTTATAACTAGTGGTTAATTGAGTATTCATTTTAATTCCTTCTCATGTGAAATTCATTCTTTATAATCTGATTTAATTTATGAATGTTATTTGGCTTAACTAATTTGATTTCTGTAGGATTGAGTTGGTTAACGAATATCATATGCTAGATTAAGGAATAATATTACGTGTAATTGATATTGTTCCTAATCACAAGTAGTAATTAGTAATACCTGATTGTGGACAAGCTTTTGAGTATTGCTATGATTATCAGAAGACAAGTTAAACAATCCGAGCTTATGTGTTTATTGCTTAGAATAGTCTAATTCCCTAATTCTTAATGCTACTGTTATATTAAATCTAGAGAGCTTGTTCTAGGTTATATAATGGTTAGAATCTTATGAAGAGCTTATTTCATTGAGTGACAATCTAAGGGGAGTTTCGGGTAGCAGAGTTTGTTGTTACCTAGGGTTATTAGTTTCATTGAAGAGTAAATAATGTTACACTTGATTAATCTATTGTTGTAAAAAGGTGATACTGAACTAAAGAAGTGAAGCTTTTTATTCTTTGTTAATTCTTATTAGTTTATTCTTGTTAATTTAGTTAATCAATTCAAAATCCTCTTTTCAGAAATCATAGGATAAATATAAAATAAATCACTCTCTATGGTATCGATCCTTTCTTACTATTGTGTTAATTGTTTGAATTTATAAAGTGAAAGTGAGGTTAATTTAGAAATGTAAACGACAGCTCCCAATGCACTAATGATTGTTGCCTACATCCTTAATCGCATGTCTAGTAAGTCAGTTACCTCTACACTATATGAGTCTTGGTAAGGCAGAAAACCAACCCTGGATCACTTAAGACCATGGGGGTCGCCAGGATATATGCGCATTCTTTCCCAACAACTTGGGAAGTTAAACTCTAGAGGAAGGAAGGGTATCTTTATAAGGTATCCTGAACACTCAAAGGGTTATGTGATGATATGTGAACAGCCCAATGGAGTAATAACTGAGATTGAATCACGAGATGTGGAATTCATAGAGAATGAGTTTCCAAGTAAGGGTGAAACGAGAAAGGATTTTGAGCTATATGAGATGGTCGAATTAGTGGGAGACATTTCATCATCCTTTAGCGAAGGAAGGGAATTTGATTCTCGTCAGTTTATCACTAAGGATGGTGGGAGTGATCTACAGCCTAATGGGGCACCACCTGATTCACAAAATCTTGAGCCATATCGAAGCAAACGTGTAAAAGTACCTCAAAAGTTTTTCAAAATTGAAGAGGAATCCCTTCTTGTACTTGAACGATAGGCCCTTATGTGAGCTCTAAAAGATGATAATGAATCTACTACATATAAGGGAGCTCTCACTTCACTTGCTCGTAATGACTGGATAACTATTATGAAGGATGAAATTGGTTCTATGGGAAAGAATCAGATTTGGGAGTTGGTTGATCTACCGCCTGGTCGTAAGGCCATTGGAAACAAATGGGTTTTCAAAATTAAACGAAAGGTGAATGGATCAATCAACAAGTATAAGGCTCGTCTTTTGGTGATAGGGTTTACTATGTTGAGGAAGATCATTGTGTGTATGTTAAACGGGTCGACAAAAGCTTCAGGATCTTGTGCTTGTACGTTGATGACATCTTGATAGCTGGAAATGATATGGGATTAATTGTTGCTACTAAAAAGTGGTTATCATCTAATTTTGAGATGAATGACATGGGTGAGGCAGAATTTGTACTCGGAATTAAGATCTATAGGGATTGCTCTAAAAGATTTTTGGGTTTAAGTCAAGAGACTTATATAAAATCTATTTTAGAGCATTTTTGTATGCATAATTCTAAACTCATTGACACTCCCATTGAAAAGGGTCATAAACTAAGCCAGAATCTTTGCCCTAAGGCTGATCAAGAAAAAGATCAGATGACTCGTGTTCCTTATGCTAGTGTGGTTGGTAAGTTGATGTATGCAATGATGTGTACATGTCCTGACATAAGTTTTACAGTGGGGATGGTTAGTCGATTTCAAAGCAATCCTGGATTTGCTAATTAGATGTCAGTTAAGAGGTACTGCGATACTTAAGAGGCACCATGAATTATGTGTTGCTTTATCAGGGTGGTGAGTTACGCTTATATTGGTACGACGCAGATGTTAGATTGTTATTCCAAAGTATTATTATTATATACTTGTCGACGTCGGGATTTTTACTGTCCCTTTTTTGTTCTTGTTTTTTGGTGTTCTCATGTTAGGTGAGATTTGTTTGAAAAAGTAAGTTGTGAAAAGGTCTGACATTTATATGTCGACGATTTGACTGTAAGAGTCGCCAGTTGGTATTTTTAAATGGTTGCACCAACTCAACCGAGAAAAGGTTTGCACATCGACCACGTGATGTAACACTACTAAACTGGTCGGTGAAACCGAGATGCATTAGGGTCCGGGGACTTGCTTATGCGGAAGGAAGATGTTAGGCACCCCCCGACATCCGTGTTACCACAGTGACTCCCACTTTTCAATTAAACTGTTATATGAATGTGTGTGTGTCAATGTTCAGTTATTTGGAAGTAGTGTTATGCCTCGTTCACACCTATATACAAAGGGTTTGAATTTGTGTAAAAATTCAGTTTTAAACAAGATATAGCAGTGATGTTTTGTAAAAGAGGTTTTTCAAACCCTTATGCTCAATAGTAATTGAGGCCTTTGATACTTCCATTTTATTAAATGTTTGGCTTGATTACTTTTATTTTCGAGATGCGAAGCATCTTCGAGAAAATAATATATATAGCAGTGCCGAACTCCTTATGGGCATGAAAGTCATCCAAGGAAATTCAAACACCGTGAATAATTTACAAGCTGTTTACAACCGAAAATGCACATCCCGGGAACCGAATCTAGATTCAGGAAACTGAATTTGTGATCACATGATTCCTAGGCTCACATGATGTAGTAGTTTATATGAAAGTTGTAAGCATTTATATATATATAAGCTATAAATATATATATACAGACATGATCAACCACCACGAAGCACCTCCATGGGGTATCGGAAATGTAAATATATAAAAGCAGTAAATATATATATGGACATGATTAACCACCGTGAAGCACCTCCATGGGGGATCAAAAATGTAAATAAAGCAGTAAATGTGATCAACCGCCACGAAGTAAACTCCAGGCGGGATGGAATGTAAATAAAGCAGTAAAAATGATCAACCGCCACGAAGTAAACTCCAGGCGGGATGAAATGTAAATAAAGCAGTAAAAGGCCACGAAGTAAACTCTAGGATTGACAGAAATGTAAATATATAAATATATATATATAAGCGGTAAACGCATACGGGATATATATTGATCCCGGCTCGATTATCATTTCAAATGATTTGTCATATATATATATATATATATATATATATATATATATATATATATATATATAAGCAATAAATGCTCCGAATGTAAAATTCGTGCTCATCTAATGTAGTTCGACAATAGTTCATATATATAAGTATATATATATATAAGCAAATAAACTCTCCGGACGTGAGTCGAGGCTCAATCGAGGCATAACTCGATAATGTTAGTCCATATATAAAAATATATTTATATATATATATATATATATATATATATATATATATATATATACAAAAGGAAATAAAAAACCATGGACCGAAGTTCAGGCATACACACGCAACATGACCCTCAACGTGAAGAAAACTGTGTGCACAGTAGAAGAGAAAGGCTTTAAGAAGTGTAAGAAGGCTTACAATGGACTGCCAAAGAAGACTTCTATATCTTTAAATGGATGAAAACTTAACTCCCGCCAGTAAAAATATGATAATATATAAGCTCACAAGTGTTTAAAATGAGAAAGCACTCAGTTTAGGGTGTGTACAAAGCAAATAGGACAGGGCTTCCTCGCCGTTTTCTCTTACAAAATGGCCACACCAAGCCCTCTATTTATAGAGGAGGGAGCCGCAGGAAGCAACAGGTGTACCTGTGGCTTCCCGGGGTGCCCCGGGAAATATGGATCCCACCGTCTCAAAGTACATGCACTCGGACAATGCATTGTTCGCTCGAACCTTCATAACTTTCAATCTTGGAGTCTGATGAAAGTGTGCCATACCATTCTGGAAAGATCTTTCTGAGAGCTATGCAATAACATCAGATTTTCCCTTTTTTGATTCCAGGAAGATGGGTCCATGACCGAAATAGCATTTCCTGATCTTCGTCAGGTAGTCCGTTGAGCTATTTTGCGTAGTTTGTGCTCGGAAGTTAAAATATGGTTCTTGTGTGACATCTTTTGATTTAATTTGTATTGAAATGAGTTTATTGGATTTAAGTTGATGTTGAGTTGGAAAAATGACCATTTTGCCCCTCCCGAGGTTATTTCTGGTTTTCACACAGTTTTAGCAATCTTTTCTCAGGGTTATCTCTGAGGTTGGCCTGCTATTGACTCTGACTATCCTCAGGTTTATTCCTGAGGTTGGCTTGACCTCTTGGTGTTATCTCCAGGCTTTGAACTTGATAACCCGGGGTTATCTCCGGGGTTGAAACTAACTTTCCTGGGGTTATCTTTGGGGTTAGAAACTAATTTCCCGGGGTTATCTCCGGGGTTGGAAAATGGATCTCCCAGAGCTATCTCTGGGGCTGGAACTGATGTTGTGGTCCTCCAGGGTTATCTCTGGAGTGTGAAAAAGATGTTTTTGTCCTCTTGCATAGTTAGTAACAGGAAAATAAAATTTCAAGTGTCTACAGATGCCCCTCTTTATCATGTTCATGCAATGCAATGGAATGGACATGAAAAAGATTACTAGAAACTTGAAATATTACAAGGTATTTTGAATGATGCAAATAACAATGTAATGAATGTTATGATGAATGATAAAATGCTTTCGCAAATCGCAGTTCGCACTTCGCACTTCGCATTTAGCCAATCGCACTTCGCAATTCGTAAATCGTAAATCGCACTTCGCACATCGCAAATCACTTTACCTTTACCGGTTATTGATGATGCCTATGCTGGTGTTGACTTTAACGATTTGGCTTTTTATCGATGTTGTTGATGCCTGTTTGATGAAGATAAGTTGAGATGTTTTTTACATCTCTGTTGGTGATGAAGTTATGAGATCATCGGACCTTCCCGATGCATACGCTGGTAGTTTACAACGGTGCCTACCCTGTTGGTATTTTGATAATGGATCATACCCTGTAGGTAGTTGAATACGCAAACATTTCCAAACTGTTTTGGTACCCACTCGAATGGTGGTATACAAATTTTTCATCGCTGAATTGTCTCAATGTTATGAAAAATTGATGATAACAACCAACTAATATCTACGACAAAAATTTTCTCTAATCTATACATTTAATGTGCTCACATATTTAAATCTATTGGAGATGCATGCTAAATTTTGATGGAGATGTACGCTGATGTAGCGCATTTGCACATGTGCAGATCATGCATGATGTGATGACCTAGATTTATTCTTAAGGATCTATTGTCCTAGGTTGATGCACATTTTAAAGTGCCTGGAGTAGAAACTTACCTCACCTTTTTTTAGGCGATTTAGAGTTTCTTTTTGCTTTTGGGTACTTGTGCCCTATTCCCTTGAACTTTTAATTCACAACCTGGCTGAACTGATGATCTGAATGTTACTGACATCCCTAGAGGGTGCAAACCCATTCTTTTTTGTGATTTGAACTTGAACTTGTAGAGGCCTCGACTTGTGAGGACTTGACGCATATTGACACATTTGATGGTGATGATTTCATTCGCTAGACCTTTTGTCATTGGCCTTCTGCTCATGAGTTACAGACTTTCTTGAGAATTTTCCCCTTCTTTTGTAGGGGAAAGCTTATGTCGCCTTGATTTTTTCAAGAGTTCTCCCCTTTCTTTTGATGAGAAGCTTGATCTCGCCTTAAAATCCTTCCATTTCTTGGAATTGGAAAATGCCCCAGTCCTTTCGTATGTTGTTGTCGGGGATTCATATGGGAAACTCTCTTTGTTGACCAAGTCACGAGTGAGCAATATACTGCACATCAAAAGAGCAAAATGTACAAAAAGCTTAATGGCTTGACTTCAGGATTAGTATACTCTTGTGAATAAGGCATTTGAAGTACAAATTATGAAATGGAATGAGTTATGAAATCGCAAGGAAATTTGTAAACATCCATGGTATTTAGTCATGGGTAGGATTAGATTTTAAAAGACTTATCTCCCTTTATCAGAGAAACTTCATCTTCGCTCTAGACGTTATTCTTCGCAGAATTGACTTCATATGACACATGCACTATGAGTGATGCAACTCTTAGTAGGGGTTTCACTTCCATGCCTTGGAAAATTTTTCTTGATTTCACTCTTTTTTCTTCTCGTATAACTTGTCTCATTTTCTTAGGCTATTCAGAATTACCCATGTAACAAGTTTTGCACCAATAACTCCAAAACTAGAGGGCTTTAGGGCACTAGGTGTTAAGACACCTCTTCGGGTTTACTTGCTCGAGTAATAAAGACCACGCTTCGAGATGAGTCAGGCGATCACTCTATTCGCTTCTTTGCCTGAGTTTAACAGGTCCATTTTCTTAGGCTCTAAGTCACCCAATGTAACAAGCGTTAGGCCGATGACTCCCAAACCAAAAGGCTTTAGGGCACCAGGTGTAAAGACACCCCTCGGGCTTAATTACTCGAATAACCTATGCCACGATTTGGATCTGCTCAGGTTTTGCCTTTTGCAATGCTCGTTTTCTTAGGCGCTAAGTTACCCAATGTAACGAGCGTTAGGCCAATGACTCCCAAACCAGATGGATTTAGGGCACCAGGTGTAAAGACACCCCTCAGGCTTAATAACTCGAGAAATATAGGCCACGATTCAAGACATTAGGCTGGCGACTTATCTTTTATCTTTTTATTGATTGCCATTATTTTTGCCATAGCTTCATACCCCACAACTAAGAGTTAGGGCAATCACAAAGTGCAGACATGCATATGAGGTCAAGTCTGTTCCAAAAAGTGCTTTGAACTGGGATGTCGTGCCCAATCAAAAGGTTGAATAGTCTTAATTCTCCAATTGTTCCCGTGATTCTCGCACCACGAACGTTTATAAGAATTAATCTCATTCATAACAAGTTAAGCAAAAACCTCTTTCTAAGAATACTTAACATGTATATTATTGCTAACGCATGTAAATGGAGACTGAAAGCTCATAAAGAGGTGAAAGAGTCATACCTCACATGTGGATTATTCGTTTTGAGAACAGTATGATTGGAAAAAACCAAATGATCTTACTGAATCGCCAGTGAGATGATATGAGAGAAGTTTTGATGATGATGGACCATGCTGATGGTGTTGGCTGGTGCATTTTCCTCTTTAGGATGGTTGATAAATTCCCTAGTGTTGAGTTGTCGCTATTTCTGAGATCGCCCCAGTCTTGTTGTAAGGGTTCCAATATCGGGTTGTCGCCAATTTTGAAATTGCCCCAGCCTTATTGTCTGGGATAATTTCTTTGACATATGTGCTGATAAGATGTCGAGATCGAAAGAGGCTCTTACCTCTGTACCAGATAGTGAACAGGTAGTGGATTTGGGCTTTGATGCCCTCAATCATTGTTCCTAACTTGTTCTTGCAATCAGCCTTGATGGTTTTCTTCCAATTTAATGAAGACTTGTGATTGAGGGTTTCAGCTATTTGAAGGTCCTCGCTACTGGTTGTCTTAGTGTATCGTTGTTTCTTCTTTTCTAGGATTTATGTCAGATTTGATGGAATGACATTGAAGTGTTGTTGGATCTTCTCAACATGGGTCGCTGACTTGGAGGGTTATTCTTTGGTGTCTTGGGATTAATGTTTGGATTTGGATATTTCTTTGGAGGGTCAAACCGCACCACTGATGGTTGCCTATGTACTCCCATTGATGAAGGGAGATCAAGTCTACGTAGTTCCTGTTTGATAAGCTGAACGGTTTGAGAAGTGTTTGTTTGGGTTTTTTGGGGTTTTGTTTAGTTTGACCGCACTATAAATGGATGCCTACGTACTTCCATTGGTGAGGGGAGATCAGGTCTTTCATAGTTCAGGCTCGATAAGCTGAAACCTGACTGGCTTGATTTTATTTTTTTTTGATTTTTTTTTGATTTTTTGATTTTTTCAATATTTACATGCATGGAAAATAAAAGGCATACTGCGAAGAAAGAGATATCGTCCCAACATTTCCTGGAACTACCAACTTTATCCTCTGGATCTACATCTTCTTGGCCAGCTGAGGTCTAATAATTCAGTCTTCAATGGTTGTGTTGCCTTCAAGGCTCGAGATAGATGTTACCTCTTAATTCTGAATATCTTTGCTTATGGCCATAACTTGATCGCCTCCTGATGCAGTACATTCCTCAGGGACACTTGAACTGGACCCATCGCAAAAAGGGATGAACTTTGGATTCTTCAATGGGTTGGCTTCTCCGACAACCTCACCATCTTTTCCTTCATCTGATCCTTCACATTTTTCCTGGGCTTGAGAGGATTCGACCATGAAATAGCCCTCAAACTATTGTTGCATTTCTTGTAAGGAACTTTCCTTTCTTGCTTTTCCTTCCTTGGACAGGATTAGTATTTCCTCCTCATCATCCAAGGTGATAAAATCAGGCACGTGGTTGCTATCTTTGGACCAGAAGATGTTTGATGTTTGTGGAGGAATATCCTTTGGGGATTCCCATGTCTCTTTTGTCATTCCTCGCATTAGAATCAGTCCACCTTGTGTTCTGCCAGGATTAGTGCTCATAGCCTTCACCTCCTCTGAACTGCCTGTCTCGAGTGGACATATCAAGCTTTTTATTTCTTTTTCGCCTTTTCGGGTCATGGGGAATTCTATCTCCAGCTTTCCATTTTCAATGAGATCCTGGATTTTATGTCGCAAAGACCAGCATTCCTCAATCGCATGTCCAAGTGAGTTAGAATGATAGAGACACATCTTGGTGGAATCATAACTCTTTATCTTGGGATTTATAGGAGGCAGCAACTCAATAATCCTTCCTTCGCTTATCAGAAAGTGTAGCATTTCTTCATTTAATTTATTTAGAGGGGTGAATTTTCGGACTCTTGTGGAGGTTGTTTGATCTTTCTTCTTTGAGAATTCGCATTCCCCTGAGCGATTTTTCCGTTGGCAAGATCTTCTAGTAATTTTATCAATCCCATTTTCTTGCCCTTTCAGCCTGCTTTGATCTTCTTCATTTAGCTGGCTCATCCTAGAGAGATATATGCTTGCATTATGGTTAACCTCTTTTTTCTCTTGGCTTTCTGATAGTTGAGTGAAAAGCTGCATTGTATCCTGATGTTGGCGCACTATCATCCTAGCTAACAGATTTACTTGATTCTGGATCGTCTCTAACTTTTGCATTACTATCACACCCTCCTCCGAGTTTTTCCACTCTAGGACATTTGATCTGTGCCTTTGGGGGTATTCCTCTATCCTTCATATTTACTTACGATTTGGATACATTTTATCGCTTCCTGACCCGATCATGTTTACTTCCTCCGTATCATGCTGCAACGGAAGGTTGGTGTTGACATTATGTTGATCAGGTTATTGGACCACAATACTGCCACTTTCGATTAAATTTTGAATCTTATGTTTTAAGGACCAACAATCTTGTGTATCGTGTCCTTGAGACTCTGAGTGGTAAGCACATCTTTGGCTTGGATTGTATCTTTTGCTCCTTGGTTCCAGAGGTGGAGCCAGTTCGGTAATTTTCTTCTAAACCATTAATATCGCCAATACATTTTCAAGGGAATCGCCTAGTGGAGTGAACAGCCAATTTTCTGTTCATTCAAATTTCTCTTCCTGTCTTGGCATTGGTTGAATGCAGCTTGTTGTTGAGATGGCAGATTTTCTTACTTTTTCCAAATGGGGGGACTGTAGGTTGGTCTCCTAGCTTGCCCCTGTGAAACAAGGGATACATCTTCATTGCCTTTATCAGGTACCCTCTTGAGATCGCTCTCATATTTTCCAGTCTGTATATGATTGGTGACTGCTTCCAAGGCAATGAAGTCTTTAATCTTACCTGCCTTTAGACCCATCTCTGCCATTTCGCCGTGTTTTATCATTTTCAAGAATGGCTTTCCTATGCTTGCTAAGATCCTCTCATAGTAAGGAGCCTCTTGGATATCAATAAACGTCATTACCATCTTAGTTTCTGTCATTGATGGAATGACTTGCGCTGCTAGATGTCTCCACATTTGGGCATATTCTCTAAAAGATTCAGTACTTTGCTTTTTGACTTTAGTCACTTGGTATCGATCCGGTGCCATTTGTGACTGAAAAATTGTACTGATTTAGAAAGGCGTGGGCCAATTCTTCCCAGTTGTGGATTTTGGCATTGTCAAGTCGGGCATACTAGGCTTTAGCCTCTCCAATGAGACTCTTTTGAAAAATTTGCATTCTAAGGCTTTCATCTTTAGCATAAGATTCCAGTTCGCCAATATACACTTTTAGGTGCGTATATGGATCGCCTGCCCCATTGTACTTTTTAAACTCTGGGAATTTGAATTTGTCAGGATATCGAGCCCCTAGGAATATGCAGATATCTGAATAGGTGACACTACCATAGTTTCCAGTCCCTTTGATTGACCGGATGGCTTCCTCTATTTGTTGGACTTTCTTTCTTATATCCCCAGTTTCTCGATCATCCCTGAGTTTTGTGATTTTAGGGGTTTTGTTAGTTCTTTTATTGGAATGAGGTTCAGGTATCTGGGTTTCCATCTTTTTGCCAATACCCTGACTGCCCACTGGTGTGAATGACTCTGATTGAGTAGGCATTGTCTGGCCCCGAGTGTTTTTTCATTGCTCTTTTAAAAAGACAACCAATTCTACTATCTGATTCCTTAATCCTGTAAACTCCTCTCGAGAGACGGGAGTATGATCAGGCGGAGCACTTGTAGCCATGTCTGACTGTTGGCTTAATGCCTTTCTGGACTTTGAACGGGAAACGAGACCAATTGCTTCCCTACAAAAAAACTTGCATAGTTTAGTCTTAGGGAATGTATAAATGTTACATGTTATCTGATGTATCCGTTTTAGGTATATTATCCTGCAAAACGGATGTTAGCTGTTTATAAGATAAGATAGCATGTCAGGTTTTAATATGCATGTACACATATTCCTTCATATTTTCCTTTACATTGAGATTGACATGGAATGAAATTACAAGTAATTGAATTTATAAGTAATTAAAATGGGAAAGTATGAAGAGACTTCCCTTCGCGTTTGGTTTATCAGAGGCTGACCTATCTTAGGTTATTCGTGCGGCTATTTGGCATGAAGGTTCCCGGATCATCGCAATTTACTTGACGGGAAATTAATCCGGTCTTTCAATTGGAGCGAATCTGGGTGGTGCCTTTCCTTAGCCTCGTTGGAATTAGTCTCCCTACGAGTCCAGTAATCAAATACCGACAGGATAGCCTCCTGGTGGAGGGACCACACAACATACATTCACATACAACGTGTCTCACCGTTATGGAAATGATGACATGTGCGAAGCACTTTAATATCACAAGTAGATATAGTGCGAAGCACTAAGTGCAGTAAGTAAATGCATTCGTACACATCCTCATAAATGTAAATGCAACATCCACACACAAGCATATAACAGTTTGAAAAGTTTGTAGTAGCGGCTTAAGTCCTCTCATCGTCGTCCGTCCCCAGAGTCGCCACACATCGACGTCGGATTTTTCTTGTCCCTTTTCATTTTTGTTTTTGGTGTTCTCATGTTAGGTGAGATTTGTTTGAAAAAACAAGTTGTGAAAAGGTCCGACATTTATATGTCGACGATTTGACTATAAGAGTCGCCAGTTGGTATTTTTAAATGGTTGCACCAACTCAACCGAGAAAAGGTTTGCACATTGACCACGTGATGTAACACTGCTAAACTGGTCGGTGAAACCGAGATGCGTTAGGGTCCGGGGACTTGCTTATGCGGAAGGAAGATGTTAGGCACCCCCCGACATCCGTGTTACCACAGTGACTGCCACTTTTCAATTAAACTGTAATATGAATGTGTGTGTGTGTGTGTGTCAATGTGCAGTTATTTAGAAGTAGTGTTATGCCTCGTTCGCACCTATATACAAAGAGTTTGAATTTGTGTAAAAATTCAGTTTTAAATAAGATATAGCAGTGATGTTTTGTAAAAGAGGTTTTTCAAACCCTTATGCTCAATAGTAATTGAGGCCTTTGATACTTCCATTTTATTAAATATTCGGCTTGATTGCTTTTATTTTCGAGATGTGAAGCATCTTCGAGAAAATAATATATATAGCAGTGCCAAACTCCTTATGGGCATGAAAGTCATCAAAGGAAATTCAAACACCGTGAATAATTTACAAGCTGTTTATAGCCGAAAATGTCCATCACGGGAATCGAATCTAGATTCAGGAAACTGAATATGTGATCACATGATTCCTAGGCTCACATGATGCAGCAGTTTATATGAAAGTTGTAAACAGTTATATATATATATATATAAGCTGTAAATATATATATATATACAGACATGATCAACCACCACGAAGCACCTCTATGGGGATCGGAAATGTAAATATATAAAAGCGGTATATATATATATATATATATATGGACATGATCAACCACCACGAAGCACCTCCATGGGGGATCAGAAATGTAAATAAAGCGATAAAGAATCGATCAACATACGTAAGTAAACTCAGGCGGAGATTTAATGTAAATAAAGCAAAGAAAAGGCCACAAAGTAAACTCGTGCCCTGACAGAAATGTAAATATATATATATATATATATATATATATATATATATATATATAACATACGTGATATATATCGATCCGACTCGATTTATCATTTCAAATGATTTATCGCTATATATATATATATATATATATATATATATATATATATATATATATATATATATATATATATATATATATAAGTAGTAAACGCATATAGGATGTAAAATCTAGGCTCATCGAATGAGCAGTCTGACAACAGTTTATATATATAACTATATATATATATAAGCAGTAAATGCTCTGGATGTAAAATCCAGGCTCATCGAATAGAGTTCGACAACAGTTCATATATATAAGTATATATATATATAAGCAAATAAACGCTCCGAACGTTAGTCCAGGCTCAATCGAGGCATAACTCGATAATGTTAGTCCATATATATAAATATAAATATATTTATATAAATATATATATATATATACAAAAGGAAATAAAAAACCACAGACCAAAGTCCTGGCATACACACGCAACACGACTCTCAACGTGAAGAAAAGTGTGTGCACAGTAAAAGAGAAAGGCTTTAAGAAGTGTAAGAAGGCTTACAGTGGACTGCCAAAGAAGACTTCTATAGCTTTAAATGGATGAACACTCGGCTCCTGCCGGTAAAAATATGACAATATATAAGCTCACAAGTATTTAAAATGAGAAAGCACTTAGTTTAGGGTGTGTACAGAGAAAATTGTACAGGGCTTCCTCGTCATTTTCTCTTACAAAATGGCCACCCCAAGCCCTTTATTTATAGATGGGGGAGACGCAGGTGTACCTGCGACTGCCCGGGGTGCCCCGGGCAATGTGGGTCCTATCGTCTCGAAGTACGTGCACTCAAACAATGCGTTGTTCGCTTGAACCTTCATAACTTTCAATCCGGGAGTTCGATGGAAGCGTGCCATACCATTCCGAAAAGCTCTTTTCGAGAGTTATGAAATTACATAGGATTTGCCCTTTTTGATTCCGGGAAGATGGATCCATGACCAAAATAGCATTTCCTGATCTCCGTCAGGCAGTTCGTTGAGCTGTTTTGCGTAGTTTGTGCTCGGAAGTTAAGATATGGTTCTTGTGGGATATTTTTTGATGTAATTTGTATTGAAATGAGTTGATCTGATTTAATTTGAAGTTGAGTTGGGAAAATAACCATTTTTCCCCTCCCAGGGTTATTTCCGATTTTCGCACAGTTGTAGCAGTCTTTTCTCAGGGTTATCTCTGAGGTTGGCCTATTGTTGACTCTAACTGTCCTCAGGGTTATCCCTAAGGTTGGCTTGACCTCCTGGGGTTATCTCCAGGCTTTGAACTTGATCCCCCGGGATTATCTCTAGGGTTGAAACTGACTTTCTCGGGGTTATCTCTGGGGTTGGAAACTGATTTCTCAGGGTTATCTCCGGGGTTGGAAAATGGATCTCCCGGAGCTATCTCTGGGGTTGGAACTTATGTTGTGGTCTTCCAGGGTTTTTTTTGGATTGTGAAAAAGACGCTTTTGTCCTCCTGCATAGTTAGTAACAAGAAAACAAAATTTTGAGTGTCTACAATACTAATTAAATAAACAGAATTAGAAGATAAACAATTTTATAATAATGACTTACTAGATGTAATTGACAAAATTTTAAAACCAAGTCAACTGTTGGACAGTCTCTCCTTAAAGTGAATTTTGTCCCCGCTATCAGTGCTTACGGATGGAACAATGGACGTCTACTTCCCAAGATAAAATGGGCTTCAACTCTCATAAGAAGCACTTCAATGGAAGAGTTACACGAACCAACAAAATTTTGAATACTCTCTATCACTTTTAATGAATGAAGAATGAAATTAATTTTTTAAGAACTTAAGAAGGATTAAAGTTGAAGATAAAAGTTGAAGTTATTGTTTTGGGTAGATTTGGAACCTATTTATAGATTTCCAAATACCCCTTTGAAGATATACATCCTTTCAAAAGGTTACATCCTTTTGAAAGGATACATCCCTTTAAAAGGTTATATCCCTTTGAAAGATTACATCTCTTTAAAAGGTTACATCCCTTTGATAAGGTACCTTTTCAATTTGAAAAGATATGAACCAAAGGTCACACCTTTTAGATAAAATTCTCATTCATTTATATATATATATATATATATATATCCAACAGTAGATTGGGCTAGCAACTTGGATGAGCACAAGTCTACCACTGGGTATAACTTCTTGCTTTGTGGTGGAGCCATTAGGTGGTTGAGAAAGAAACAAACATGTGTTGCTTTATCCACTATGGATTCAGAATACATTGCATGTTGTTTTATGAAGATTCTTCAAGTGCCTGCATATTGGATCACATCTGAGTGACCCTGTCACTATTTATTGTGACAACGGCTGCTTTATCTTACATTAAGGATACCAAGTACCATGGAAAGGCCAAGCATGTTGAGAATAAATTTCACTACATTAGAGATATTAGGACATGAAAGAAGGTGTTCCTTAAACATATCTCTACTAGCGACATGGTTGTTGATCCCTTGACTAAGTCCATTCCTAGGGATGTCTTTCGAGCTCATGTTAGGAGCTTGGGACTTCGTAGGCCTTGATATGTTTAATGTTTGATATTGGACATCTTTTACATATTGTTTACTATATTTTTTATACAATAAAAGTTATTACATAATGTTGATTTCTATTCAGTTTTATGTTTTAACTTGTTGTATATATATACTACTAGCGACATAGTTGTTGATCCCTTGACTAAGTCCATTCCTAGGGATGTCTTTCGAGCTCATGTTAGGAGCTTGGGACTTCATAGGCCTTGATATGTTTAATGTTTAATATTGGACATATTTTACATATTGTTTACTATATTTTTTATACAATAAAAGTTATTACATAATGTTGATTTCTATTCAGTTTTATGTTTTAACTTGTTGTATATATATAAGCATGCATATAAAATGTCACAAGGTAAAAGGTTGATCTACTCACACGGATAACCTGCCTCATCTACAAGCGAGATGAGACTATTTTGTGGTGGTCTAAATGGTTGGGCACCATTTTTGAGACACTATGATTTAGTCGCCTTGGCTGGGTCCAAAAATAGGTATCATTATATACCGAACACTTGTAAGAGGTGTAGCCGTGTTTTTGTTTTTGGGTTGTCGGACATTATATTCCTACTGGATATTATCTGAAGTAGTTAAGGATATTTTTTAAGGTTAAACGCTAGAGAGAGATTAACTACTGTCCGTACAATTTTATTTTATCTAGAGTGACATTTTTTTAGGAGCTCCACCGTACCATGAGAATTGTACCTCGTGTGTAAAATAAGTGACATAAAATAGTGATGTGGTGGATCCCTATCCAATCACTATGTGAGCCCTGTACATTAACTATGTTCTTAGTAACTTGAACCTATGTCATGAAACAAAGACTTTGTGTTGCTACTCTAGTTTGTATTCCTAAGTTCACATAATCAGGTTCCATGGATACTTGTCTGGGAAAGCAACAAAGTTAATGAAGATTGACATGAGATTTTAGGGAAGACATTTGTCTGGCATCACATTCAGCGGTTGGTTATGCTATTCGTGCGTAATTATTTTAAACTTTGTATTATATTATATGTATATGTTTTTTAAAGGTTAGCATACCAAAGCAAATAGGGTTGAGTGTGTTTTTGTAATGTAATCAATGAGGGATTTGAAACACTCAACAGAATGTGATCGACTAGTCTAGGACATGACGCGTTTTTTGGATATGCTTCATAATAGTTTTGATGAGACTTAATATGTGAGATCTCGCCCTTGATATCATTTATTTCTCATCAGTCGCACGCCAAGGCAACTGTATGAGGAAATCTAAAGATTATTGATTTGAGATGAGTATATACCTTTATAACCCAAGTGTCTGAGTGGGAGATGTTAGTAATTGATCCAGGTCGGACCGATGGATCATGGACATCCACTTGGGTATGGATATTGGATAACCCAATAAAGATTTGAAGAGTCCCATATAACTTGGAAGTATTTTAAATAATACTTGATATGGTTAGGACTCTATATGAGATAATTCTCCTGATTTAGTCAGTTGTAGACTTATCCCATATATATTGGGTTTTACATTAAATACTAAAGCCTACAGTGTGTAGGGCTATAGAAAAATAACGTATTATTTTTCCCATACAGTTTCTCTCTAAATACTCTCTCTAGTATTTCCAAGCTTTCATCAATAGGCTTGGGTATACTTGGTGTGAACACTTTAGTTCGTTCGCATTGTTGCTAGTAACAACTTTATAATGACGAGAAGTACGAAGGATCCTAATAGCTCTGTTCGTGGTGTCGCTTGTAGATTTGGCATTCCGGTTCAACCGCTTCCGCTTCGTGGATACTAACTGATTAATATGTAAGTATTATCTAAGTGTTAGTTTCCATATAATTCTAACACGCAATGTGTCCTACCATGAGTTTGTGATATCTTAACTACCTCCCATTTTAAGTACAAAAAGAAGTCTTACATAGTGACACGATCCTGACTAGGGTCACATCAAACGATGAGACAAATATTTTTCAAGAGGAAAGGAATGATGAGGGCATGCTTAGCTTGGGCATGGATAGGAATCAAGGAGAAAAAATTTGGGTTGATCCAATTCAAGTGTAAGTTTGACCAATTACAAAGGCTAGAACTAAAAGGTTTAAGAAAGGCCTTAATAAATTGATCCAAGATGTATGTGCTACCTCAAGAAGACCCAAGAATGAGGCTAAAGAACATGAGACACAAGTTTGGATCAGTTTGATACAAGCCCAATTCAGGAATTAGAGAAGATTTTGTTTCCTAAAATATATATTAGGCATATTATTTTGTATTTTGTTTCCTTTTTTAAGGTAATTTAGCATGATTCTAGGGGGGGGGGGTATGATTTATTTTGATTGCAATTCTAGAGACTTCTACTAAGGTAAAATTAGGGCAACATTTTTCGGATTTTTATTACCATAATTAAGTCCTTGAACTAGTATAAACAGGCCTCAATGCAAAGGGTTTTGGTACTGATTGATTTAATAATACTTCTTCTTTCTATATTACTTGAGAGTATTTTATATTTATTCTTTTCAAGAACTCTTTATCTTATCGATGCGTCTGTGACGATCAATCTGACTTATCAGGCATCAATTCATAGGTGTTTGTGGCGTCTTCTACCATACATCAAACGTTAATTGTACCAAGGTTACTGCTTCAATATAAGCAAAGGGTCAAGGTGTTATTGATGTTCCATCCACAACCATTCCTAGAACGATCTGAGCGACGACCACCTCACACAAGCGTGTCGTGGAGTCTATCATTTGGTATCAAAGCTAAGTTTTTAGCAGGTTATTTATCCTTTTATTGTTCTTATTGCGTAAAAAATCCACATTATTGTTTTGTGTTAACCAAATTTGCAATGTCAATTATTATTTCAAATCTGCAACTATCAACCATCCTCATCCGAATACATCATCATCAATTCCGAACAAGCAAAATCATAAAATTCCGCAAGCCTAATAAGCTTTCCCGAAAATTTAAAGGCATACATGAAGCAAGTCAGTTCAAAATCAACAACAAACCAAGCCCAACCAAAGCAAATAATCTGAGAAAAAGTGTTTCAGACTGTGCATCAAGGTCACCTAAATACTTTTAATTTTGATTGTTCTTGATAAGGTCTTGATTGATTATAATAGATAACATTAATTAGTAATTACTTCAAGAAAAGAACATAAAAGAAGAATACTTGAGGGAAAAAAGGCAAGAGTGGTGAGATCATTAGGGGATAAAAGCCAGCATTAAGTGTATACACAAGCATAATTGAGTGATTCATTATTTGAGCGAAATACTTAAGGGAGTGTGTAAGGAATTATTATTTTCTAACCCTTATTTTGCAGCAAACATGGTTAGCTATGAGGAGTCATTCAAAACAAAATCAAGAGTTCGCATCAATTCTTTCATTGATGAGCAGAAAAAAAATGGGAGGAGTATGAGAGGCATCGTAATAGATTTTGTCATGGACGTAGGGAGCAATCTCAAAAGTCTATGGATCATATGAGGGAGTGAGTACAACCTAGGGAGACAAAGGAGGACATCATGGAGGTCGTTCGTAAAGGGTTGGAGGCATGTTGGTTACAGCCACAAAACACTCCTAAGGCACATAAGAAGCGAGTTCAGTCAAGGGAGGTAATAATTGAAGAAGATCGTACTATCCATGAAGAGTTATTAGTGATGAGAAAAGTTACAAGTGTGCAAGTTAAAGAGGAAGATACAATGCAACAAAAGGACATCTTTTATACTAGGTTTCTTATCCAAAACAAGATATGTAGTGTAAAAATTAAATGTGATTTTTGTACTAACATTGCTAGCACTACAATCAGTGGCGGAACCAGAACATTTTTAGAGGGGGGTCAAAATACATCAGTAAAAAAATTATTTATTGACGCTTGAAGTGCCTCTTTCAAATTCAGTTTGCCCAATTATAGTATTTCACAACATCATATTCTAACTCTTGTCAACCTTTGAATTGTGAGTCTAATGACTTTAAATACATATACATATATATATATACATATATATTAATTTCTCCCGAACTATGAGAATATTAATCAGACTTTGAAGTTTTTAGTCAACTGATTAGCTAGTTTTACATATAAATTATAAATTGTAATATTATATATTCAAAACCTTATATTGTGGTCCTGACCATCTTCTTTGGAGACAACTGAGAGGAGCCACTCAAAGCAAGAAAATGAATTAAGTTATTCTCATTTACAAAAAATTGATACCAAGGTATAATTAAGTCAGTAAGACAAATGAGTGTAATATTAATTAATTAATCATCAAACTTATTTAACATTATTTTATCTTATAGTAATATTGTTAATTTATTATAGGTGGAAGGACATGAGGAAGCAAATGAATTAATATCATCTCATAACAAAGATCAAGTTTAACTAATATTAGCATGCTTCAGATTTCAGAGTTGGGGGGTCATATGACCCCCCCTCGCCCCCTAGTTCCACCCATGACTACAATGGTGGAGAAGCTAGGTCTGTCTACAATTGCACATCCTCAACCTTACATGTTGCAAGGGATCAACGATTGTGAAAAGGTAGGGGTGAATAGGCAGGTGTCAGTTTCTTTTAGCATTAGCAGATATAAAAATGAAATATTATGCGATGTAGTTTCAACGCATACTTTCCATTTGTTACTTGGGAGATCATGGTAGTTTGAAAGGCACGTGAAGCATGACGACTTAACGAATCAATACTTATTTATGCATAATCAAATATCAGACACTCTTTGTCCTATGATACCCGAGCAAGTCCATGAAGATCTAATACACTTACAAAAAGATCGTGATCAAAAGCAAGAGAGTGAACAAAAGAAAGAGAATGATCAAAAGAAAGAGAATGATCAAAAGATTGAGAGTGAAAAAGAGGAAGCAGATAAAAGTGAGGTTGAAAATAAAAGAGAGATTGAAAAGAGTGAGGATGAAAAGAATAGAGATTGAGAAAAGTGAGACTAAAAATAAAAGAGAAAATGAAACAATTGAAAGAAAAATTGAGCAAAAAGAAGAGAGGGAAATAGGTAATTATGAAAAAGAGAGTGAGTAGAAAAGAGTATTATATTATAAACAGTCGAAGACTGTACATTCGTACAAAGAGGCGCGTTTGAATACTAACCATTTTAGTTCTGTTATTTCTCTATTTCAGGTTGATACCATATTAAGTGTTATCGTTCCAATTCGACCAAATTTTACGTGTGTTCGATCCCGAGGAGGCGAAGGAGTCACAAAAACAAGTTGATGAGTTGATGAAGAAAAGGTCATTCATGAGATCTTAGTGCTTAAGAAGGATAAGACGTGGAGATCGAGCTTTGATTTCCAAGAGGTCAACAAAATCATTGTAATGTATCGTTATCTTATTCTTTGTTTAGATAATATGTTATATGAACTGCATGTTACTTGTGATTTTTCTAAAATTGATTTTAACATTCATGTTTATTTATATCATTTGGATTAGCTAATGCATTAAGTGCTTTTATGAGATTATTGAATCATATTTTGCATTCTTTCATGGGAAATTTTGTTATTATCTGTTTTGATGATATTCTGATTTTTATCAACCCCTGGAGGAAGTCTTTAACACTTGTTGTGTTTGTTTGTGATCATCGTAATGTTAATTATGCAATTGAGTTGTCATCTTATGAAGTTGGTTGTGACCTTTTAATTCCATTAACACCATTACTTGATTTTAAATGTGTTAATTTCGATGGAATGGGAAAGGTTGATTATGTTGTGCAGATTCAGGATAAGATCATATTCAACGATAAGAAAAATCTAGATTATTGTGAGAACTAATCAGAACAATGCATTGAGAGTCTAAAGGGAAGTATCTTAATTTTTGATCCAGGAAATTATGCATTAAAACTTGTGTATCTTCATTTCATGGTGATTACACAAAAGATACATGTTGTTTGGTTTTGTTTTGTGTTTAACCTAGGAATTCAAGTGTGTTTGTCTATGCGACGTGAAAAGTTTCAAAGATTGATATTTGATCCAGGAAGAGATGGGCCAGATTTGAGGACAAATCATTTTAAAGAGGGGAATAACACGATCCTGACTAGGGCCACATCAAACGATGAAACAAATCCTTTTCAAGAGAAGGGAAATAAATGGGGCATGCTTAGCTTGGGCGTGGATGGGAATCAAGAAGATAAAATTTGGGTTGATCCAATTCAATTACAAAGGCTAGAACTATAATGTTCAAGCAAGACTTCAATGGATTGATTCAAGATGTTTGGGCTGAAGCTAACTCAAGGAGACCCAAGGAAGAGGCTAAGGAGCATGTGACACAAGTTTGGATCAGTTTGATTCAAGCCCAATTCAAGAATTTGAGAAGATTTTGTTTCCTAAAATATTAGGTTGATTATATTGTATTTTGTTTTCTTTTGTTTTAGGTAATTTAGCATGATTCTAGGGGGGTTATGATTTATTTTGATTGCAATTCTATAGATTTTTACTACTGTAAAATTAGGACAACACTTAGGATTTTTATTACCATAATTAAGTTCGTGTTTTAGTATAAATAGGCCTCAATGCCAAGAGTTTTGGTACTAATTGATTTAATAATACTTATTCTTTATAGATTACTTGAGAGTATTCTATTTTTGTTCTTTTCAAGAACTCTTGTGTGTGTCTCTGACGATCAATCCAACTTATTAAATATCAATTCATAGCTATTTGTGGTATACATCAGTCGTTGATTGTACCAAGATTACCGCTTCGATACAAGTGAGGGGTTAAGATGTTACAAGTGAGGGGTTAAGATGTCATTGATATTTCATCCATAATTATTGTGTGAAGTTACGACGACCACCTCACACAAACGTGTCGTGAAGTAGAGGACCGATTCAGGATTAGTATGTCATTTGGTGCACATCAAAAGTGAGATGGAAGCACAAACAGTAAATTTGAAATGCAACTATCGCACCCCTTGTTTCGATCCTCTAGAATTCATGACAATGTCACAAGGAATAAAAGATCTAAAGAAAATAATAGACTCAACTCTTACTTCATTGAAATTTTTTTGGGTAAATTCAAATAGTGCACGTGAAAACAAAACACAAAGATATAACCTCCTCAATTTTTAAAGTTAGTGTATAGTATTAAAGATTAATTATGCCTAATACTTTTTCTGATCATGACGGGACTTTTGCTTCGGTCGAGGACGATTATTTGGTTAGTGAAGAAAACAATGATCATTTTGATTCTAATTGACAAAAATCCTCTAGGCACAGTGGTGAAATTGATTTGGGTACTCTTGAAAATGAAATTTCAGAGCTTAATGAGAGGTTTTAAGCACTCGAGGCTGAGCGTGTGTATGCTTTCAATTGGGTCGGTAATGGAAAAGAAAGTTTACAGTTTCTTCAAGATATAGGTCGTCAGCTCCATGAAGTTGAGGAAAGTTTAGTTTAGACGAAGATGCCTAGCTATCTGTCTCATAAGGCGGATGCATGATTAACAACAAAAGGTAAGCTTTTGGTGTACAATATTAATTGTTGCCGGCAATAGTTTCAAATTTAGCACTAATTAGCAGAAACCGTATTGCTAGCTCATGATCTCCAATTCTCTGTCAGGAAGTAATAATATTTAATGTAGAACCACGATGAAACTTGAACGAACAACTTAAGCAACAACATTCAACTTCAATGCACATCACCAAAGTCCAGCCTCGCACCATTCACTTACCTGTTGCAAGGCATTTCAAATGCAACTGCTTATCCATAAGCAAAATCACAATCTTCATCTCTTCAAGTTGTAACCAATCCCAAGCAAACTTCAAAATAATGTACTGGCTTCTCTTGATGACGTAATTCAAAAACTTAGCTCGTTTTTCTTCAACTTATACTCAGACTATTGTTACAGATATCACAGAAAACAGCACATTGTACAAAAAGATTGAAGACAGAAATAGATGAGAACAGCATTTCCAATGTATAATAGTAACATTGCAAGCCTGAATTTCTGAGACAGAGGTAACTATTGACCTATAACACTATAGACTATCCCAAAAGCAAAGAAATCATGTAGCTCATTTAAGCTCCAAGTGCTATCGGCCTACACATTCAGAGAGCCTACATTCACATATGACTACATCAGCTTTTACTGAGAGATTACTGAAACACAAGGCATGCCCCAAAACTAGATTCAGTGACATCACCCGTGAACATTTAATGCAATAACACTTGCCAAAGCACTTTCTAAAAATTCAAATCCTTCAAGTTAAAACCTAACAAATCTCCACTTATATCCTGGCAATATGTCATTAATTCTGTTCAATAGCTACATATGGGACATAACCTAATCAACAAGCTTTTTAGTCAAAGATAAAATTAAAATATAATAATAACTTTGCAATAAAAGTCTAATTACTATATGAGCACAAATATAGCAAAAAGCAACGAATTCATGATTAAGTTAAAAAATATAAGTAAATCATTACCCATAGAGGACATCTTTCATAAGGCTTGCAAATTCCCATATTTATTCCATAACGGAAGCTACGCAGTAAGCAACAAAACGATTATTGAACATAGCCAGAACCTCAAGGCCTCTAAATAAATCAAAATCTGAAGACCTAAAAACAAATCAAAATCTGAAGGCCTCTAAACAAATCAAAACCTGAAAATTGAAAAGACACCCAAGAAAATTATACTTCTCTGACCACCAAAAAGGACTCCCCATTAATCTCTAGTTTGACTCCTTTTAGACAAAACACCACACAGGGATGAAGGGTATCCGGTGACATTCAAAATTAGATCCTGCATAACCACAAGGCCAAACAAAAATGCACATGACCTAATATTAATGCGGACATGAAGACTAAAGAATAGAAATTATTATATGGATTCGAATTTTGATTCAAGTGAAGAAAGAGTACTACCCTCCTGGTCCATACTGGGTCTGGCGGAGATGACACATATAGAAGCTAAACAGAGGCTTTTTAAGGCTCTCTATATAGCCTACTACTAGTGAGGTTAAGGCATAGCTCATAGCTCATAAAGACGGCCCTTATTCAATTACCTCCTAAAGTCAGTAATTCTCCATCAGTTGACTTCTCTTATGATCAGACATGCCCTTTACATTCATCCCTTTTACCAAGTATTTTTTTAATCCGGGGGCTTCTGTTTTGGGGAATCCAATTCCTCTTCTTTCTTTTGTTGCTGATTTCACATCTAAAGCAGCTCCTTCTTTAGGGTCATTGGATGAGAGATCTTCCTCCGACTTCCTATTATTATCACTGTTCTAAAAATTCCCGCCTAGATCCGCCTAGGCGGGGCGCTTAGGCGCTAGGCCCCCCCTTGGCACCTCTAGGCCTCCCAGGCGCCTCACTTAGGCCCAGGACGTTAAAAAAAATCCTCCAGAAAATTAGGCGGGTTCTAGGCGGAGTGATTTTTTTTAATTTAATAACTACCCAAACCAAATCTTGATATATTAATTTTTCTAATGATTTATTATATTCATAATACAGGTTGTAGCATATCAAATCACAATAAGAAGTGAACAATATCAAGTCAAAATGGATAATTTTATTATAGTTGTAATTTTTTAAACTTGTACCAACTTCAAATTATATAAATGATGATACATTTGTAATATTTAGTTAAATTCAATTTTATAATTCTTAAATTTATGTTTAGTTTCTTAAGTTTTAATATTGAATTAAATTCTTAAAATTTAAAATTTTATTATTTAATAGCAATCATGTTTATAAATAAAACTAATACGTTAAAAATATGTTTAAACTTTGAACAATTGCATGTTTGTGTTTGAACTTTAACATTAGCAATATGGATGTGTTTGAACTTTAAGAAAAGGCCTTTATTATATTTATTATAGATTGTTTTGCTTTATATTATTATTTTGTTTGGATAAATGTAAGATAAAATATTAAAATTGACTTATAATAAAAAATCCCGCCCAGACCCCGCCTAGGCCCCCTAGGCGCTAGGCCCCCCTCGGCCGCCCGCCTCCCGCCTCCCGCCTAGCGCCTTTTAGAACATTGGTTATTAGTTATGGATAAACTTATTGAAGTATTGTACTTGAGTTAGATCTTTTCATTGTAATAGGTAGTAGTTGGAAATCTAGGTTAATTAAATTGTTTACATATTTTAGGTATAACTTGCTTAAATACAAATTACTTAGGTAAGCTATTTATTTACCAGGATATTTATCTTATGCAAGTATTTCAAAGTTTTACTTGGTCACTAGTATTAGAGTTGGTTGATCCCTAAGTCTTAGATTTCCCATATAGGCATTGTAATTACCACAAGTTTGGTCAGAAATTAATAAATTGATTATTTGAAGATTGGTTTTGTGCCATTATGGCCTCTAGGGTTTGCTCTTCTCCTATTTTCCCCTTCTTTTTTACCCTGTATCCATTCCCTAAATCTTGTCATGCATCATATATCTTCCACAAAAATAATACAAATATTTAAAGTAGTAGAAACAAATAAAGTGAAAATTAGCATGTGGTCTATTTAGAGGATTTAAACTGTCAAGCTTCAATCGCAGGGTATTTACTGTACTAACTCCTTTTCACTTAGAAGCAATCCTCCAATAAAAGCTGAAAAACTACTAAAGACAATGAAGAATGTGAGTTTCTCATACAAAGGATGAGTTGCCAATTGGTTTACACCAAGATGGAAGAAAACAAATTTGTAGTATGATGGAAATCTGGGTGTTGAACAGGAAGAACTGAGGATCAGCAAGTAACCTCCTTGTGAATTTGTGTTGCACTTATTTGAATGTATGGGGTGACCTCTAATAGGCACCACTAGTTATTAGTTTTGTAGGTAGGTTTTTCTGTATGTTTATTGCGAAGCATCAAAACAAAACAGGAAAAATATAAGCAGTAGCAAAATACCAAGATGACAAAGCTAAAGTAGTTAGACAAGGGTTTTAACTTTTATATTTTGGATGATTATGAACGGTTCATGAAATTATTAAGTTAAGATAGAAAAATAATTTGGTAGATGAGAAATTAGGACCAAAATAATTACAAGAATCCTGTGTGAAGTAGAAAGAACCAAAAGAAATTACATCATGGAATGAAGGAGTGGACCTCAATTTGAGGTGCATAGGGGAGTGTAAAATAGAACTCCGGAATCAAGTTCCTTCTACTTTATGGTTGGACTAATATTGGAGGCTATGGAAGACTATGTTAGATAGTCCAAAAAATAGATTTTCAAGAATTTAATAGTTATTTATTTTATTTTGATTTAATTAACTTTAATAGTTATTAAAATCCTAGATGGTTCTAGAATGTAATTGGATTAGTATTTATATGGTTAAAACCCCCTCAGAAAACACAAATTGATTGATTATAATCTTGGTCATTATTGCTTATTTATCTAATTTATCTCTCAATGTCTTCTCCAGTCATAAACCATAATTCTAAGACTCAATCAGGTCTTCATCAAGTGGTATCAGAGCCCCGTTCGACCCTATTCTAAAAGCCATTATCACAACCTAAAACCACTCTAAGTCGTTTCTTGCAACTCTCTTGAAAATCACCCATCAGAAAATACCCAAATCCATCAAAACCAAATCTAAATGCTAACCTAACTCTAAACCACCGCCTCTGTCGCATCAGCAAAGTCGTCGCCGGCAATTTTAGCAAAGAAAAAAAATATTGTTCATCCCCGCCAAAACTATGTCTCTAGCTACACTACCATAATCGGCAGTACCAGACATCTCATATTCGCTGCCATCTAGTCCTTAACAGCAGTACCACCAGCCTACCCTTATCAGCTCCACAAGCAAAGAACACATCGCCGCATCTCACACCGTCGTTCCTAAATTCATATCCGATCAAAACAGAAAAATTAAAAAGAAAGAAAACAAGTAAAGGAAAAGTAATGCCAGAGTTCCATTACACGCCAATGTCGTCAACACCCTCACGCCACTGATTCTGATAAAAAATTTGGCTCTAGCAACCTTATACTTTGTCCAACTCATTGCAACTGTTAATTGCATGCTTGTGAGAAATAATAAAAGAAACCCATGATTTGAAGATATTTTGGACAAATTACTTTTTAAATGCCTCATAGTATCTGCTTATGGGAAATCAAATGTAAATTTTGACAATACCGAAGTTGTTCACAAGGCACCAAATGGTTCATTTACTTTCAACAATCGCGATGGTTCTTCTACTCCACCAACTTGACAAGACAACTTGAATAATTGACCAAAGCCTCAAACTGAAATCCAATGTAGCATTTGTCATGATTTTGGCACTAAACGGCTTTATACTCCAAGTAATGACATTGCAATAAAGAATAATTGCTTGCTTCTGCTACTCCAAAACAAAGAGCCAAAGATATATGGAAGCGGATAAAAGAATGACGACAATAATAGTGATAGTAGCAAAGAGGTAATATATTTGGAAGCGGAATAAAAGAATGATGACAATAATAGTGATAGTAGCACAGATGATGGTCAACCTTCTCTAATCTTTCACCCTCTTTTCACAACTCATTGAGATATTACTGCTAAGGAAGATTGGTGAAGGATTAGTATTTTCCAAACCAAAGTTTGCTGCAATTGTCGATAGTGTAGCTTGATCGATGATTCTGACAATTGTACCAATGTTGTTTATGAGGATGTAAATCGTAAATGGGGATTAAAGACAAAGCCTTGAGAAAAGTTAAAACAATGGAATTTGGCGTGCTACTAGTGTGAGCTTGTAACCTTTTGTTGGGAAGACCAAGACTTTTTGATATAAGTTGCAGCATTGTGGATATAATAATATATATTCCTTCAATCATGATGAAATTTGAAGCCGCCAAAAGATCCAACACCATTAAAAGCTTAAGCATGATGCAATCTTATTTCTCCTCGAGAAGTTTCCTAATGAAGGTAGTATTCTTGGCCCAATACCTAACTCGAGGACAATTGCTTTTCATGGAGGAGAACTAATGTAGGACAAGCCCGCCCAACTTGGTTGGAGTTGGACTGACAAGAGGCTTGGGAAGCCCATGCCAGATAGTCCAAAAGATTGATAATTCTAGATTTTAGTAGTTATTTTGATTATATTGATTTATTAACCCGGTAATTATTAAAATCCTAGATAGTTCTAGAATTTAATAGGATTCGTATTTATATGGTTGTAATACCCTCTTGGGAAAACAAGGATTGTTTATTACTGGAGCGCATTATTTCTTATTTATCTCGTTCATTCCTCTCAATTTCTTTTCCAATCTTGAACCCTAATTCTATCGTAACCCTGTCTTCACCACAATTGCAGTAAGAAGAAACTATATAGATAGAACAATAAAATATTAAATGGTAAAGCAGCAAGTTGCAGAAGGGGGAAAATATTAAGGGATACTATGAATTCATAGTTTGGCATGTATCATATTACACTACATATAAGGAAAGGCCAACAGACTGCAATGGATGGCTTATTTGCAAATCCTGTAATTTATGAGAACAGTTTCTCTCAAAACTATTACAATTCCAAATAGAAAACAAAACTAGTAACACCCTTCCTAAAATGTGAATGTACCACTAAAAGGCATCAAAAGGCATCAATACCTCAAGATGGGTTCTATAGTCACAAGATCTATAGCTTTTGGTGACCAAATTTTGATCAACTTGAAACTTGAGTATAATTAAGATGTTTAAATAGTAATTAATATCTAAATAGTTATATCTTAATAAATTAGATTATTTGAATGAAATAGCATCTGAACTTATAAAGTTGTTTGGTAATTGAATTTTCTAAAACATCTAAATAACAGATATTTTACGATTTTAACCTTGTAATATACACAATCAAATTATTAGCTTTACTCAAAAAATTAATTATATAATTAAAATTAAAATCTAATTTTGAAAATCTATATTTGAATGAACTTCACACAAACTTTAATATGTAGAAGAATATTAATAAATAATTATATTTACATATATGAAATAGATTCTACTTTCAGATATGGTATTCTATATATATAAATAAATTGTATTAATTATAAAATATATTCCATACCATAAATACAAAACAACCATCTATCAAAAAAAAATCAAATCAATTTCTACGTATTAAATATCCGCATAAGCAATGGATGACCAAATCAGTTTCTTCCATAACCAATTTCATGGAAATAACTGGCAAATCTGACTTTATTGTTAACAAGCTTTATGCTTATAGAAGAGACAGGAGGCGATCTAGCCGGAGCTTTCACCGGAACGAAGAAGATCGGCCAGACCTTTCATCAAAACAGAGAGAAGAAGAAAAACAGAGGAGATAATTTCTTTAAATTTGTGAGGGTACTTTTGTAATAAAGAGTTCAGATGTTCCTCTCTCCGATCCGGACATGGTTTCATCTCTTACCGAAATAGAGGCTTACAAAGGTGATAGATTTTTTATCAAACAAGTACTTGGGTCTGAACGAAAAAGATGGAGAGCTTTCAGAGGTAAAAAGTGGTAAACAAACACAACGTTAGTGTAATCTCCCAGACTCCTTAACAATATTATTATTTTTTATTATAATTATAGTTATTATTATTTTGATAAGTCTTCTCCTAGCTTCTTCATCAGATATATGAACACACAATTCTGTCACAAAACCTATTGTATACAGAATCATGAAAGCAAGATTTAAGCGCCACAAGTAGGCTCAAGCCTCACAAGTGAGGGCCTGCTTGAGGCGAGCTAAAGCTAGAAGCAATTGAGGGCAGTATAATGTAATTTACTTTTCAAATACCCCAGGATTCCGATTTCTACTACCGAAAGCAACTCTACTAACTAAAAGAAAGCAATGGACATAATTTTCATTCCAGATCTGTAGTTGTTTATTCTATACCGCAACATCCTGGGGTATTTGCATTTTGTTGTTTCGCCTGTTCTTTAAATTTAATCATTTCAGTTTAATACTTGCACATTTTTTTCTAACATAATGCATGTCTGCAGGTCCCAAGCTCAGATAAAGGAGGATTACGTAGGTAGCCGGCCAGCTTAGTCTTTTTTCCATGAGAAGAATCCTAAGTGAAAAAAAAGGTTCATCTAGCCAACTAATATTATAGCTTCAGAAGAATCCAGAAAAGTAATTGAATTGAGTTGTTTTTGTTTCAACACTGCAGCATAATATTATACCTTCGGAAGAATCTAGAATATTATGTCTATTTATATATGACCAAATGATGCAAAAAATATATGTGGGAATTTCAAGCAATGTATCTGACACCTAGGAATGTTTCCAAATTGGGAAACAAGATTCAAGGACATGGGACAGAAAGGTTCCAGTATTCTTTCAAAGAATAATCCTGTAACTCAAGGATTTATTTGTATTTGTTATTTTTATGGATTGAATCAGTCCATATATGCCACGTAGCTGCAATAAGGACTGAAAATGAAACTTTTAGAACAATGAGCATATCTAGTGATAAGCCATTGGCACATTTATTTAGGAAACAGAAGTGGTATTGACTTATCTATGAATGTTACATTCCCACCACCATTTTGCCGCACAAATAGCCTTTATTCTATATCTGTTAAGGGGTTTCTCACTCTTCTCTTGGACTGTTCTTTCTCCGGTCTCCATCCTCACTAAGTTCCTAGTTTAGTATTGAACAGAAACCCACACTTACCTATTCTGTAATCCAACACGTGATTTGATTGGACAAAGACCAGAAAATGATTCGAGAGACACAAGATAAAGACATTCCACCATATACCTATAAGGAAACCTTAAAGTTCCAACCGTCTTAACCGGCTTATTGCCTACGTCATGACCCAATCAAAAATTATGTATTTAAAGCAACCGCCAAATACTCATAATAAAGTTGTACACAGTTGAACCACATTACCTAGGCAAGTCACACCGGCAGATGAGGTCCCACATGTAAGGCTAAGACAGTGTAACCAATTAGTCATACCAAGAACCAATCAACAGCCTGGTCCTTGCTATTAGTTGGTGAATCATTATAGATTCTTATACAACGTTATACTCCACATGCTTTAACAAGCTAAAACGCAAACCCTGTACAAAACCCTACTTTGATGAAATATTATATTGGGAAAACAAGTTGGCTGCTATAATTATAAAGGAAGACATACAGAAAAGTTTTCTTGGCGCTTTACTAATATATACGAGTGTTTGTCAGTTTTCTTGAAGTAACTACATCTGATTGAGCACATCATGCCACGTAACCAAAGTGACAATTGTTTTAAGGAAATCAAAATTTTCAAGTCATCAAACTTAAGAAGCAATAGGACTCATAAGACGCATGCAATGCACAAACAATAATACAATTTAAAATCAAGAAAATTAAAGGCTAATACTATTTCACTATAATTTTCCATAATGAGTAAAAGCGCCAACTTCTTCCTTATTTTAGCCTTTATAAATTCAGAAAATAAATACATGGAATGGTACTGCAAACTTCACAATTTCAACTTTAACGGAAAAGACCATGGCATCATATGACTATCATGATGGGTTAAGTTTGATTTTTTGAATCAGTCCATTAAAAAGAGTAGATAACTATATATTTAGGATACAAGTGAAAGAATTTATATGCACAAGCACATGGAGAGTTATTCACTGTGTAATATAAAAAGTTTCTAAGTGGTTTGATCTACCAAATAGAATTAGAAGGTTTCAGTTACCAAATGCACGAGCAAAACTAATAAATAAAAATGCAAGTATCAGCGACAGAATACAAAATTCATTGATTAGTTGCCAAAGGTGCACATTAGAAAAGTTTATAAACCACAAAATACATATGCGTTAAAAGGACAACTAAAACTTCCTAAAAACTTCAAAGTATTTAAGAAATACCTAATCTCCCAAGCAGGTACCTATCTCCAAAGCAACAATGGAATGTACATGATCAATCATGTAAAGCCCTCAGCAGGCAGAACCAAAGCAAAGTACCTAATTATTCACCATTGTCGCTAACTCCTATTAAGAAGGAATTCGGAAAGCTTGCTTCAACCCAACTTAACCCAACCTAAGATTAGAATCGGAAAACTTGAGTAAAACTGACCAAAACTCATGGACAACAAACCATCAACCAAGTACACCCGCCATTGTTCATACTCGAATTGTATTGTCCTTTTCTTCCCTCTTTAGAGGTGAAACAGGAAGTGCACCTTCATCCTCAACACACCCATTATTACTGACCAACATCCTCACTTCTTTTTCACAATTAATCTCCAGCCGGCAATCAAAGCTACTATCCTGTTTTTTGTTCAATACATCCCAAAAGAAATCTGTCAAAACCACCTCATAACACGGCATCTTAGCATAGCCAGGGAAATAGTTAATGTCAATAACAAGGTACCTATTCCCAATTCTAGTATCCCTAATGACATCAAAGTTAAACAAATGCAATTTCATCGCCCTCCGCAACCCACAAGCTATATCATAAATCAAACTCTGTGGGGGCAATTCAGCATCTTCCAAATTCATGGTCTTATAATACTTATCATCATTTTTCTCATTCGGGGTCAAATTGGATACCTGCGAAAACGACAAAGAACCCTGCAAACTCCCCAATTTCTCCTCATTAACGTCAGGTAAAGACTTCCTCTTCACACATTTAACATGCTCCCCAACAACATACACCTTAAAAATCACCCCACCGTGATTCACAAACTGCTGAAGCACAAGTGGGGGTTTCAGCTTATTCAAACCCTCGTTATTAAACACTAGAGACATCTTATGCGATTTCGCACTCCCGTCTGCCACCAATGGCTTCGCAATCACCGGAAAACTCAAACCCTCGCCCCACGCAGCAGGATCCAAAAGCGTCTCGGATTCATAAATCAAAATCTGTTTCGGAATCCCGAACGACGAAGCTTCGTTATCAATATCCAGCTCCGAAACCACCTGAAGCATCGAAATCCGATTGTGCAGCCGCTGAATTGCCTCCGGCGAGTCAATTATCAACGAATTAGGGTATTTCGCCGCGTACTCGTCCAATTGCCGCTTCCAATCCTCGCCGTAGAGCTTGTGCAGAACGCAATCGAAAGGCCCCTGATCGATTAAAGGCTTGTCGGTGTCGATCTTCGTGAGATCGATTCCTCGCTCTTTCGCGAGACTCAGTAACGAAGCTTGAATAAAACTATTCTCTTTCTTCTGCGCCAAAGCGTAACCTACCCCAAATCTCCTCTCACGTTCCGTCATTGATGAATCTTCTCCTCTCCTCCTCCTTCTCCACTATATTTGTAAATAATAACAATTATAATAATGATATAACACCATAAAAACCCTAATAACAATTGAAAACGATTCCAAATTAGGGGTTTTTTGTGGTTTTATGGATTTGAAATTGAAGGGCATCGAAAAGTACAATAATGTGTAATACAGATAAAGAAATACAGGAGAGAGAGCTACAACGAGAGAGACGATATCTATATATATATAGATAGATAGATAGAGAGAGAGAGAGAGTTAAGAGTGATGGTGGTTTTGATAACGTAACCGTGGTCCCTAGGGAGTACACGTGGCGTATTATTGAGCGATTGTGCGGATTCCCGCCGCACAAAAACGCACAGGTATGGAGTGTTTTACTTTAATTATTCTTAATGAGTCCTTCGGGACCGGATTATTGGAAATGATTATTAGACTCTCTTTTTTCATATTTTTTTTGGTCATTCTCAAAAAATATATAATTATATATTTAAATTATACATAAAAATATTGTATTTTGTAAAATTTTTAATTAGAATAAATAATATACATTTTTTGAGTCATAGAAAAGGCAAAAAAAAGGGACCGGTCCAATTTTTCGTTCCATTGGACTCAAGACTTATTCTTAATTATGCTTTTGAAATTGGACAGTAATGATGAGTATAGTGGTTCAACTTTTACGTTTTTAAGTTGAGTAAAATATAAAAGTGACCCATGTACTATAGGAGTATTTGAATATTGTGTCTTTTTTTTTAGTCGATATAAAACGAATCTTTTACTATCTTAAAATTTTAACCGTAAATCCTATTGTGTCACGTGACATTGACTTGTACACATGATTTTTCAATCTCATACTTTTAGATAGACCTGGCAAAATTGCCCAAGCCCGCGGGCCAGTCTGACCCGTCGATCAAAAACCGAACTTTAGGTTTCATTTTTTTAGCTTATTAAAACTTGGGCCGTTTTGGCCCGGCATCACCGGACCCATTTTGCCCAGGTCCAAAAATGTGTCAAAATTTAGTCATAAATCAGTCCAAACCCATGGTAGGCCAAATTTCCACCAATTCACAAAACAGGCTTTGGGCTTCACTTTTTCATCTACCAAAACTGGTCGCTTTGAATTTGACCCCAAGAATGTCCCAAACCGTTTGTCAGGTCTACTTTTGGACTAAAAATATTTATTCTCTCAATATTTGAACTTAACACCTCATACTTTAAGTACTAACAAAATATTGATTACTAAGTTAAGAATTAATATTACTTTTTAGAAAATTATTACTAACACTAATAATAATAGTACAACTTTATTAGTTCTTAGCAATATTATTAATAAGTTGTTAGTAATTAATTATTAGTTATTAATAATTCTCTTTAACATGATGTTACTTGAATAAATACTTATAATATATTATCTTAATAACATTATTTATTAGATATTAATATATATTAATGGTATTAGTAACATTAATATTTTAATAGCATTATTGTTATAATCTACATTAATGTTAAAAAAATGAACCTTATTTTATTTTATTATTTTTTAACAAAAATAATAATCAAGTAATGTATGCTAATAAGAATAATTTATCATAATAACAATAATACAATAGTTATAATAAATAAATAATTTAATCTTGGGATCACATATTTTATAAAAATAATAAGTACTTTATTTATTCAATATATTTAAGTTATTTTTAGATTTCATCTTTTGCAATAAATAACGAAGTTGGAGAGGTAGAATTAATAGAATAACAAATAAATAAACAAATAATGAAAATCCTAAGATGACTCTTATTTATAGTCTTGACTCTTCTCACCCGTTCCTACATGAGAGACTAAATAAAGAGAAAGAAAATTGAATTTATAGTCTTTTGTCAAAATTATCTTATTTTTCATTGGCATTAATGTATATTAATAACAATAATATTGTAAGTATATTGATATTATTAATATATCTTAATATCTAATAAGTAATATTATTAAGATAATATATTTTATATTTAGCTAAGAAGTAAAATCATGTTAAAGAGAATTACGAATAACTAATAATTAATTACTAACAGCGTATTAATAATATTATTAATAACAAATAAGTTATATTAATAGTATTACTGTTATTAATAATTTTTTAAGAGATAACATTAATATTCTTAACTTAGTTGGTAATCAAATGTTTTGTTAGTTTTGAGAGAATGAGATTTTAGTTTCAAATCTTGAGAGAATAGATATTTTTAGTCTAAATGTGTGAAATTGACATATTAACGTGTCATGTGCACAAATCAACGCCACCTGACATAATATGGTTCACAATTAGTCCTGACAAAATATGATTATGGGTTGGTTTTGGTCTTTAAAATATGGTTATGGTTCTATTTAAGAACTAAAACCATATTAACCATTTTTAATATGAGTTATATGAGTTGGAACTATATGGTTATCGTTCAAAACCATATTAACCATTTTAAGATATTTTGACTTTTAAACAAAACTTTTGAAAAATGAAATTGTGACCGTCACAATTAAATTAATTAAGTAATAATATGATATAAAAATTATCAATATAAATTATAAAATGCTAAAAATTATACTAATAAAATTTTAAATTGAAATTATTAATACCCTTCCATATTTAAATAATTTTTCAAAATTATTATTAACCTGCTAATAAAAAGGTTGGATCACGTTCAAAATACACCATAGTATAATTCTTTTGTAACTAGATATATCGTCAAAGTTTTTAATCGAATTATAATTACGACGTATGTATGTATATGAGATACGTAAAAATTAAAAATAACTCCATATTAATTTAGGAAATGGATAAATCCACTATATTTTTTGATATTTTCATGCATAGACCTCACTTTTTAACCAACTATGATTAAAAAAGTGGACCCTACATGTAGAAATATAAAAAATTGTTATGAAAATATCAATTTCTATAACAAATGAATGTTTTTACACATATGGTCCGCCTTCTAACCAAACCATGGTTAAAAAAGTGAGCCCTGCGTATGGAAATATAAAAAATTATTATAAAAATATTTATTTTCATTAATTTAATCTATTTTATCGCATAAAATTTATTCCATATGTATATCATTTTCTTTTTCTCCATTTCAAATTATTAGTTCACGTGAATTGTGATTGTAAACTTAATAAAGAAACTAATAAATCATGATAAAATTAATCAAAATTTCCATATAATTTGATTAAGAAAATGACTACTGTAAATAAGTTAATGATGACAACTGTAGCACTATTCAGCACCGCACTGGCACGCATCCTTTTTACCCAGCAGTTGCCGAGATTTATCCTCTAAAATAAATCTCCATTCAGATCAGAATAAAATATGGGTTGAAAAATGGTTAATCGGTTCAGAATTATATTTATTTTAAAAAATATGGGTCCAAATTTTAACAAATAAAAACTATTAACCAACCTATTTGGTTTCAGTTAATATAGTTTGACCCAACAGTTAACTAATTATATTGTCAGATCTATTCACAATCCAAATTTTCAGATAATAAAGAGTTCGTTTTGCATTAACTTAAAAAAAGGGGCCAAATATCCATATAGTACATGATCACTTTTGTATTTTACTCTTTTTAAGTGATTAATACTCCCTCCCTCTCTTAATATATATTTTAAAATTATGTCCAAATATTGAAAAAATAATTATATAATATTAAATATAATATCAATTATTTATATTATCCTTGTATTAAAAAAAGTGTTATTTATTTGATAAAAAATAATAAGAGAATTAAAATTATATTTAATAATTAAAATAATATTAAAAACTAAATAATTAATACTTAATTAAAATTCTCAAACAAGAAAAAGGAGAGTGTGGGCTTGTTGAACAAAGTAAATTACTATGGAATGCAGTTTCCCTCCTTTCATTTACTTTTTTATTTTACATTGTATTTATGAGTTTTGGAGAGAAAGTTTAATTAGAAAAAAGAAAAAGAAAATTTATGACTTTTCTCTTCCTCTCTCCATCCTCAATACTGTTTGTAAATTTTTTTTTTTAGAAAGGTAAGTGAAGGAAAAATAATTAAAATACTTTCAATACGTTTGTGAGTTTGGAGAGATGAGATGCAAAGGGAAAATATAATAAGGGAATGGGAGAATGGATTATAATTTTTTTTTGTCATGTTTGTGAGTTTTTTTTTGTCATAATATATATATATATATATATATATATATATATATATTATGAGTTTAGAAGGAGGGAAGAGAAAAGAAAATATTTTTATTTTAAAATTATATTATTATTATATTACTCTTAAATATTAATGTTATAAATGACATGATTATTTTGAAAGATTACTTCAGATAATATAAAATATTTAGCTTTTCGTCATTTCTCACCCCTCCAAATCCCTTCGCTTACTCCCCAAAAAAGCTCACAAGCATGAGATTTTGGAGGTACTTTAATTATTTTTTCTTCCGTTCTCAATTTTTTTTACAAAAACAGTATAAATTAAAATTTCAAAATAAATTGTAAGACCTCAATTTTTAAGAATAAATATTTAATTTTATCTAAATATCATTTTGAATAATAAGATGTGGATTTGATAGTGTTATAATTGTGGGTAATATTTACAAATTTTTTTAAGTAAGCAAGTTGTCATAAAATATTTGTTTGGTCGAGGAGTATTCGGTTTATCAGGGAATATCTGTACGACGACATAATCATCGGTGGACCCCACAACGGAATCACTGTCGAATTTAGAAAGCGACAAAAATAATCCTTTTATAAAAATAACGGCAAGATTTTTACCGTTAAACTGTTGAAATACCCGGTGATAAAAGTACGATGAATGGCGTTGATTGCATAAGAAGACACATTATTGTATAAAGATCTTTGATTATTGATACTTACGTGAGAAGTCACTCAGTTTTATTCAATTATTACAACAGTAGTTGATGCATAATATCTCATATTATTGATTCAATTATTGTCACAGTATCATCTGCACAATATTTTATATTATTAAATCAATAATTGAGACTACAAAGTTATTCATATTATTATTTGCATTATTGATAATGTTTAAAAAGTTCTATCGAGGAAAGAGGTTAGGTCATCTAATTGCGCGCCAATAAGGATAAGTCCTTATCGGAAAGCTCCCTCTTTCCTGGGAATGATCTGGTTGTTAATATTGTGAGTTATAATATTAATGATGAATAAATATTGAAAGATTAAAAATGTGTTTAGCCAAGTGATTTGTGATAAATAAAAGGGGTTTGTCATGAAGTATTTATTATAAATTTGGCTTATTACATAGACCCCCACCTACTCATTTTTCAAAATCGTCGATAGAAAGTTATCTTGGTTTTTGTTTTATATTGCGTAGTACTGTATAGTGTTGCATAGTACTGCATAGTGTTGCATAGTATTTGCATAGTGTTGCATAGTGCTGCATAGTAAAAATAACATGAAATCGCCGAACTTCGCCCGTGAAGTCCGTGATTATTTCCTAAATAGTATCATGTCATTCTTCTATAAATAGGATGCTTAGTTTAGAAATAAAAATCACTCCAGAATCAGAGAATTCTTCTTCTATAATATTGAGCGTATTTCTTTTGAGTTTAAGGAAGCTTTGAGTACAGCAAATAGTGCAAGTTTTCTTCAAGAATATCCACGCTATACCAGTCATAGTTACTCTCCTTTTAAGGTAAGGGGAATTATTTAATTCATATTCAGAAGAAATATTATTTTTTGTATTCGTAAGAATATTATTTTCGTTCAATATTCGTAAGGGATATTATTTTGTTCAATATTCGTAGGAAATAATATTTTCTTCCATACTCTGTAGTATGTAAGTAATATTATTTCGTTTTATATTCCTAATTCTACACTTATTTTGATAAGTATTGCTTCTATACTACTTGAAATTAGTAGAATATCCTTGAAATTTGCGCTTCATCTAGTATTGTTTCACTGAAATATTTTTTTGAACATTCTTGTTAAATTTTAAGCTTTTCATGCCGGAGTACTATTCATGGGTACTATTCATATATACGACACTATTCATACATACAATACTATTCATATGATACTTGTGACGCCCCCAAAATAGGTATACATCACCTATCTTGAGTCGCCAAATACATGGTACAAAAATCAAATACAAACTTCTTTAATACAACTGTCGTGTAAAAATACGATAAAACATAATTGAGAGTTTTAACACGAATATTGTCTTCTAGACAATATCCACACTCAATGGAGCCCTCATTATAATTATTATCACATCATTTCATAGGATAGTGAGGACTACTATAGCCACTTATCCTGGACCATCACTCCATTCCCTGACTCGTCCTAGCTATATTCTCATTTCCTGAAGAGAACAATGAAAGAAAACGGTGAGCTCAACTAGCCCAGTAAGAAATATTATGACTAAGATAATACATAATAAATTATCCTTAGCCTTCAACAGTATAACAACTGATAAAATACAATAGACAACAAGTTTCAGATCAACAACTGCAGTGGAATAAGCAATCCATTAGAAGAGTCAAGTAGAACATGATATCTACTATCTTCTATGATTGAAAAGTTTATCATCAATTTTATCCCTGTAATACCCATTAATAATTCTTTATTATACCCAAGAAAAAGAGAACATTCATCACCTGTCCTCACCTGAACCACCAAAGATTTTAGTTAAATTCACAATTCATGTTTATAATAATGTGAATCAACAGTTCCTCCTTGCCACAAAGGCTTAATAGAACGTTTACTCAATATCCTTACCCGGCTAAAGATATTCAAATGTAATAACAATGATCATACAAATCAGTTGTCTATCTTTACACTACGGGCCAAAGATATTCAACTATAAAACCAATGGTCATGATCATACCAATCAATTGCCTGTCAGTGCACTATGGCCAAAAACATTCAACTGTTAACTAATGGTCATGATCCTGCCAATCACATCATCGAATTATCCCTGCACTACGACCAAGGATATTCGTTAGTATCACCAGTGGTCATGATCATGTCATACACCTGTCCATTTTTGAATTGCAGGCCAAAGCTATCAATCAACAGTTTATCTTTGCACTACGACCAAAGATATCAATCAACAGTTCTTCTTTGCACTACAGGCCAAAGACATACAACTGTAAAACCAATAACCAACAGTCCATCTATGCACTACGGGCCAAAGATGACTTTTAACGCAATATAAGCTTAAGGATGATGACAATGATATGTGAATTCAATCAAACGAAATCAAGGATAAATATTAAAGATTTATAATTCAATTTATCTAGAGTTTAAAAATATCTAAATTGTCAACAAGATCACCAATTGTGGAGTAAAATTCAAGAATAATATTCATGTATCAAAAATTAATTTGGACAGAAAAGAATCAATTCTTTGTCGTGAATAGTACCCTGTGAATAGTACCCCATGAATAGTACTTTATGAATAGTACCCCATGAATAGTACTTTGTGAATAGTATTCCGTGAATATTATTTCGTGAATAGTATTTCGTGAATAGTACCCCCGAGTGAATAATAACCGAGTGAATAGTATCCCGTAAATAATATTTTGAGTGAATAGTATTCGAGTGAATAGTATCCGAGTGAATAATACCCCGAGTGAATAGTACCCGAGTGAATAGTACCCCGTGAATAATACCCCGAGTGAATAGTAAGAAATAATAACCCTTACGAATAAGAAATAAATAACATCCCTTACGAATATTGAACGAAAATAATTTTCTTTACGAATATTAAACGAAAATAATATTCATACGAATACGAAAAAATAATATCTCTTCAGAATATGAAATAAATAATACCTCTTACCTTAGTAGAAGACTGAATACTGCAATAGTGAAGTAGCAGAATACTCTTCTTCTTTCTCTCTATAGCTTCTCTCTCTATAGTTGCTCTTGTGAGTCTTAGTGAATTGGTGAGAATGAAGGAAGAAATGAGCTTCTATTTATAGAAAAATATAGTTTCTATAATTTCACATTTTGGGGCTCGAATTATTACAGTATAGTACCTTCATCTTTACCTCTATTTTTAATTTAGTCCTGCAAGTATTATCAAACTTGCACCACCTCCCCTAATAGTACATGCATGTGAATCAATAGTACATTCATGTGAATCAATAGTTCTATACATGTGAAAAATAGTTATATGCATGTGAACTAATAGCAATTAATTGCTCATTTATCTGATTAATTACCCGATTGGTCAATTTAACATTCAGAAATCAACTATTATCGAAATAAATGTCGATTTCCACTAACTCTAATAATCCCAACACAATGGAAATATTTTTATCAACAATTTCATCTTTGAAATTTTCGAAGTTTGACTTTTTCGGAAAAAGTTAACCCCGATAAATTTTGTGTTTATAGTCTATTTTTACTAATTTCATCGTCCCGGACTCAAATTCGATTTTTAATAACATTCACCATTAATATTATAACTCATAATATTTAACAACTAGATCATTCCCAAGAAAGAGGGGGCTTTTAGATAAGGATTTCTCCCTATTGGCGCGCAATTAGGTGACCAAACCCTTTTTCTCGACAAAACTTTCTAGACATTGTCAATAATGCAAATAATAATATGAATAACTTTGTCGTCCCAATTATTGATTTAATAATATAAAATATTATGATAATAATTGAATAAAACTGAGTGACTTCTCACGTATGCATCAATAATAAAAAGTATTGTACAATACCGTGTACTACTATGCAACCACGCGTATTACTATACCTTTATCACCGATTATTTTATGACAACTTGCTTACTTTGAAAAAATTTCAAATATCACCCTTAACTTTAACCTTTTATCAATTTAACCATTTATTAAATAGAATAACAATTATAAGAAAATTGAATACTTTCATTTCATAAAATTCAGGGTCGTATAGTACTATCCATATATACGTTACTATTTACGGGATACTATTCATGAAATACTATTCATGGGGTACTATTCACGACAAAAATTGATTTATTTTCTATCCAAATTATTTTTGATACATGAATTTTATTTTTGAAATTTACTCCACAAAGTAGTTATCATGTTGACAATTTGGATATTCTTGAACTCGGGATAAATTGAATTATAAATCTTTAATATTTATCCTTAATCTCACTTAATTGAATTCTTATATCATTGTCATCATCCTCATGCTTAAATTGTGATTAAAGTTATCTTTGGCCCGTAGTGCATAGATGGACTATTGATTGGTATGATTATGACCAGAAATTATGTATCGCAGATAATCTTGACTGTAATGTTCTGCATAAATGATGTGATAAAAGTCCTCATTGGCTCGTAGTGCATTGATGGACAGTTGTTGGCATGATCATGACCATTGGTGATACTAACGAATATCATTGGCCCGTAGTGTATGGATAATTCGATGATGTGGATGTGATACTAACGAATATCCTTGGCCCGTAGTACATGGATAATTCAATGATGTGGATTATTTATTGAGTTGTGTTACAGAGATAAAATATTGATGATGAAATTTTAAATCATAGAAGATAGTAGACATCATACTCTACTTGACACTTCTAATAAATTGCTATTTCCGCTGCAGCTATTGATCTAAAACTTGTTGTCTATTGTGTTCTATCAGTTTTTATACTGTTGAAGACTAAGGAAAATTTATTCTACATTATCTTATTCATAATATTTTTTACTGGGCTAATTGAGCTCACCTTTTTCTTTCATTGTTCTCTTCAGGAAATGAGAATATAGTTGGAACTAGTCAAGGAATGGAGTGATGGTCCAAGATGGTTGCTATAGTAGTCCTTACTATTCTATAAAAATAGTGTGATAATAATTTTAATGAGGACTTCATTTGAGTTTGGATATTTTCTACGAGACAATATTCGTATTAAAACTCAGCTTACTTTTTGTCATATTTTACACGACAGTTAATAATTGTATAAAGAAAGTTTGTATTTGAATTCTGTACCATGTATTTGGCGACTAAGAATGGGTTGTGTAGACCTATATTAGAGGCGTCACAGTTGTTATCAAAGCTTAGGGATATGATCCCTGACGAATATCTGAGGCTAGAACTAGGAGGGGAGAGACGAATAAATCCTTCGCTAGTGTGTCCTACCTAAGCTTATTTGTTATTTAATTGGTTGGTTGGAATATAGGGATAATATGTGGCATGTCAATTAACCCTTATTTTGTTGCAGTGTTTGAAAATGGCATATGAAATTTTTGAGATAAGCAATGGAGCACATGCGATAATTGAGTCACCGCCAATCAATAACCAGGATAATGTGCATCAGGAAGGCAATAATCCTCATGCAAACAATAACGCTGACCAAATAACGAACGATGGTATATTTAGGAGCTTTCTAGAATTCCTGTTCAAAATGCAGGTGGAAACAATGGCAACTCACGGCTGGTCAGTGCTAAGAAATTCAAGGAGTTGGGACCGCCGGAGTTTTTGGGAAAGCCAGAGCCACTTAAGGCAGAGGCATGGATTAAGCAGATCACCAAGATATTTGATGTCTTGGGATGCTCAAAAGAGCAAAAGGTTCCATTCGCCACCTTTATGTTGCGAGGAGAGGCAGATTACTGGTGGGAATCTGTAAAACGTACTCATCTTTCCGCACTGAAGATGTCTTGGGAGAAGTTCCAAGAATTGTTCAACGACAAGTACTTTCCAAAGAGTATTCGTCAGATGAAGGAGGTGAAATTCATCAAGCTGGAACAAAACAATATGACTGTATCGCAATACGAGGCAAAGTTTGCGGAGTTATCCCGATTTGCATCCTATTTGGTAGATAATGAGGAGCGTATAACGCGAATGTTTTTGCGAGGTTTGAAGCCCGAAATTCGTCAATACCTCATTTCTCACAAACTTTATTTATATTCATATGTTGTGAATAGGGCTCAATTATTGGACCGCGATAATGAGTCAGCCCAACCAACGACCAAGAACACGATAATAATCGTACCGGTGGCAACGACCATCAGAACAATGATAACCATCGTGGAGGAAATTATTATGCCAGAAATGGTAACCACTTCTGTGGTAATCATGGCCAAAATAATAGGAAAGGTGAACTAAGTGGGAAAAACTTTAAGAAGAGAAAATTCAACAATAACGGAAAGACATCGACAGCAGCACCATCACCCGTTTCCAAGGAAGGAGAACGACCATTAGTCGTATGCTACAAATGCGGATATGAGGGACACATCCGTCCAAGCTGTACGCAGTAAGCCAAAGTGTGTTTCAATTATGGAAAGGAAGGTCATTTAGCTTGATTTTATCATGCAGTGAACTCAAGTCCAACTGGGATGACGACACCAAAGGTTGTCCCAGACAAGTCAAAGTCGGTAGTTTAAGGGAGAGCATTTTTCGTGACTTCCCAAAAAGCGAGGAACCCGAACGAAGTTATCACGGGTAAGCTAATCATAAATTCTTGCGAAGTCTATACCTTAATCGATACCGGTTCTACCCACTCGTTTATTTCACCTAATTGTGCTCAACGTTTAAACTTGACTTCGGAGAAATTAGACTTTGACTTATCTGTTGAAACTTCGTTGGGAGAAACCTTTGTTACATCCACTATTTATGAATCTTGTTTGATTCAAATCGATACCCTCACATTACATGTTGATCTCATCTCTTTGATAATACTTGTAACGCCCGAGAAAATTGGATTTATATGAGAATTAAATTTTTATTTGATTATGCGAATTAAATGAATTTAATTGATTATTTATGTGAGTAAGCTATGTGAAGGTCGTTCTATGACCTAGAATGTGTGAATGTGGTTAGTATTGTGGCTATGTGCTAGAATTAATTGTTTTGAATTTCCAAGATGAAAATAAATATTTTCCGAGAAATTCCCATAAAAACACTATTCATCCGTTTCTGCTAGGGAATTAAGTTTGAAATTTCGAGAAACGCGTAATGATAGAATATGAAGACGAGATGGAATATTTAATAATATTTTATTTATGGCAAATGAAGTTTTCGCATGCGGACTTAAAACCTAAGGGTTGAGAAGAATGATTTCCGAGAAGGAAATGAGCTTCGTATAGTGAATTACGATAATGATTATGCGTACGTTATACGAGTATGATACTATTTAGTATACGAGTATAATACGAATATTTAATACGACGTATAATACGAATATTGTATGAGTACTATACGAAGAGAATACGTGAATTATACGTGTAGAATACGATTGGTATAATGAACTTAGAGTTTAGGACTTAGTATAATCCAATTGGGTTTGGATTATATCAAGCCCAAGTGATTAAGTAATCAAGCCCAAAGAATTATGAGTTAAAGCCCAATGTTAGGATTAATTAAGCCCGATCCAAGAAATCGAACCGTGGATCGAACCGACGGGTCACCGAATGGGTAAAACCCATGGGGCAACCCATGGGGATGACCCATGGGTATGTGGGCCGGCCACTTGATGGCCAAGTAAAGTGATCTACTTGATCACCAAGTATTTTACTTAGTGATGAAGTAGTGAATAGTAAGGAGGTGGGGAGAAAAGACCTTTTGCCTCCATTTGATTTACTATAAAAAGAAGCTTATATTGGTTATTTTTGGTTTTCCAAGAGTCATCCAACATATATTGAGAGAGAGAAATAGCTAGAAACAAGAGATCATCTCACTTTGAAGCAAAAATCTTAAAGTTTTTAGCAAGAATACCAAGATCGTAAAGGTAATATTCCCTTAATAATAGTTTTCCATCCCTTTTGATTTCTTTGTTATAAAGAATCATAAATTGGTGGAGCATGCCTCTTATGGAGGAATAAGGATGGCTTGAAAATTGTAAAAACTTTATAAGTCATGTGTAAATGTAAATCATAAGGGTTTATGTAAGTTTAAACCGTAGAAATCATTGAATAATGAACTTGGTTGTTGATGGACAAATTGAACACCATCACTATTAGAATATATGCATCTTGCTTGGTTAGGATGTAGATATGAAATCAATGAAGTGTTCCATTTGATTTGACATTTAGAACACTAGTAACGAAGTTATGGCGAATTTTAAGGAATTAGACGTTAAATGTCGAAAACGTAGAAATTCCAGATTAGTAGTCGAAAGTTTCCGTGAGACTTGAAAATGTTGGTGTTCAATGTCAACATGTGAGATAGGGTATTTAAGAGTCGTGGGCTCAAGAATCATTGGATTCTGACTTATAACAAAGAAAACGAGTATTGAACGCTCGAAAGCGTTTAACGAACGCTCAATAATGAACTTAGAAGTGAATTTTGAGTTAACGGATTCGTAATTCTAAAATTCTAATATGAACGCGTAGAATATGTAAAATGGGAGTTGTAAGCGTAGAATATGTAATATGAATTTTCCGGTGTCGAGGTCCAATGCAGCATGGCTAGATAAGGCTTATGCCATGCTTGTCGCAGCATGTGCGATGTATTGACTTCATCAAGAGTGGACGCTACAACGCCATTCATATAAGGGAGTTTCGCACCGCAGCTCCAAAACTAGGGCTTAGCTACTGTAAGCAGCGCCAGTGTTGCATTGAAGGGCCACGCCGCGGCGCCGAGGTAGGCATTTGTTAAACAAGTTAGGTTTGAACTCCAATTATTTCAAGACCTGTATGAGATAAGTTTATATACTTAATAAGCGTACTAAAACTATACCTATGTTACATATACTAGTGTATATGGTGATGAACTTAAGAATTGAACACGAGTTGTTAGTATGATAACGAAGAACAAGAAGTGTTAATAAATAAACCGTGAACGATGGTCGACATTGGTACTTCATCAATGATGACCGAGTCCGGTTAATAACATAAGATCGTTAACAAGCTGGGATGAAGGGTAGTAAGTCGAATTGACTTTATTAATGAAATGAAGTCAACCAAAACATATAAGAGAAAGAAGTTGGTAGAAATAATGTGATTGATTGTTTGGTAGCTAATTACAGTGTGCTATGTGAATATATCATGTAGATTTTGTAAAGGCTGAGAACAATTGAATAAATTATTTGATGATGCTTGAAGGCAAGTTTTCTTAAACGCTTGTCTAACCTTTGTGTTAGTAGAGTTTTCAGTGATTCATTGTAATGAGTTGCATGAATGATTTTAAAGAAAGGGTCAATGCCAGTTTTAACTCCGCTAGACTATTCGTATGAGATAGATTGATTTGTATACATATCTCTCTATATAGAAATGGTAACACTATCCTATGCCAAGTATTTGGTACGGATTCAAAGGTAAGGTTTGTCTATGAAAAAACAAAAGTATTTTTCATCGTTTATACGATGGGCATGCGAGTTTGCCAAAACTTAAACATAAATACGTTTAGCGGATGAATGTTGATCAACATAGAGTACTATAGGCTGATCACCTAGAAGTGCTCGTAAGTAATGTCGGGTGTACAACCTTAGTGCTGTTATGTCCTTTTCAAGTATGAAAACAGAAAGATACTGTTCATGGTCTTTCGACCGGTTCAGAATTCCTAAACTATTATATACTTTGGGAATTGAGATTATGAATTGTTGAGTATTGATGTTTCGTAATAATTCATGACTATTTGTTCAATTATGGATGATTTTCATATAATTCACGAATGTGGTATTGATATTATTCTTTGTTAGACTTGCTGAGCTTGTTATGCTCACTTCTTATATGAATTATATGATTGCAGTTAAAGCCGAGCATACTGAGAATGCTAAGAGAAATAAGGGCAAGGCTAAGATGGATAGTTAACTAACTTGTAATAGATTAGTATGATTGTATGTATTATACTTAAGAACAACGAACGAGGTAACCGGTTTATGAACCTGGGAAAGGATTTCACTTTGATTGTAATAAGAAGATAGTAATTAAATTCATTATGCTGTTTTTTCAATGGAATGATTGTATAGTTATGAGTACCGTGTAACACCATATGTCGGGTTGGAAGATACCCGAATTTGGGGGCGTCACAGGTTGGTATCAAAACATTAGGTTATAAAACTTAAGGGGGGAAAAACCTTAGGCTAATAACCACTCAAGGAAGGTAAAGTCCGAAGAAAGAAATTCGAGTCGAATGAATTAATAAGGTATTGAGAAAACTCAGTACCAAAAGATTTAAAAGATGGAAATGAATCCTAAATAAATTAAATGTGATTTGTGCTTATACTATTGTGTATTATGTACTAATCAACATGTTATGTGTTTTGTAGATGTCAAGTGATAACTTGATGTATAGAGACATTCACGTGGTGAGTGAAGAGTCAGTGAACTGAGTGGAGTTTGTACTTATGCCAGTGGCGGAGGTACCGTTAGTGGTTCTGGAAGATTCTGATCCAGAAGAGTACATTTCTGAGGAGCAGTACTCTGAGGAAACAATGGGAATAACATCATATCTGAATATGATGATAGATGTGGAGGAAGATATGGTGGTAAAATCAATTAATACGGTGGTACCTACTCAGGAGTCAACACCTCCAGATGCAATGAGATCATTGTACCTGGCTATGCTTGATAGGAATGTGCATCTACGCACTGTGGTGCAGACACAGAATGAGGAGATTACCGCCCTATATGAGGCGAAGGAGTCTGCAGAGGTAGATTTTGAGTTGGAGCACGATAAGAAAGTGCTAATGACGGATAAGGCGAGGGATTATAAGGAAGAGGCCATAGAGCTTTGAAAGAAACTGGTTGAAAAAGACCAGAAGATTGCTAGTATGTCGTACATCCATGAATGTGCTCACGAGGATTTCAAGTTGAAAATTGCTTGTTATTCTATTGAGTCAGGGCAGACTCGACATACAATTAGTCAAGATATTGTTTCGATTTTAGCAATTCAGAAACATAAGAATGCCGTAAGGCAATGATAGTAGATCAGTAGATCTTTTTGTATATGTGTAGTGACGTAAAACCCTCTTTTGTATAATTAAAGGGTGGTCTTTTATAAATCCCAATTTTTGTAGAAGTCAATCGCGGGATAGTAATGTAATAGCTTTTTGGCTATGTAAGCAAAGTGTAAATAGTTTTGACTATAAAAGCATATTAATATAATGAAGTTTTTGTTTAATGTGCTTGATGTGGTATGAGTTGTTGTTTTGGAATGATAACCAAGTATTTAAATAGATAATAATGAAACTTTATTTATTTAATCAGAATTATGCCGCCAAGAAGGAGACAACGTAATCAAGAGGCTGAGTCTCATAATGAAAATCAGGGGGTCCTAATAACCCTATGCAAGAGTTCGTTAATTTATTAACGACAACATTTAACCAAGTTGGGGGAGGAATTCCTGTAGCACCTAGGGTAGCTAGAACAACTACTTTAAAGGAATTCAAAAGTGTGGGTCCTCCGGAGTTCCGAGGAACGACGGACCCCTTAGAGGCCCAGACATGGGTAAAAGAGATAGAGAAGGCGTTTGTTATTACATATGTGGGTGAGGCACAAAAGACTTCTTTTGCGACTTACATGATGAAAGGTGAGGCCAACTACTAGTGGGAAGCTCACCAGGGTGGGGCTAGAACAGAGGCAGTTACATGGGAACAATTCAAGAAGGTATTCTTCGAGAACTACTTCCCTACTAGCATGCAAGGTAGAATGGAGATTAAGTTCTTGGAACTTAAACAAGGGGATATGACAGTTCCCAAGTACGCCACCAAATTCAATGAATTGGCGAGATTTGCTCCACATCAAGTGGACACAGAAGAGAGAAAGGCTCGTAAGTTTGAGCAGGGCCTGAAACCTTGGCTCTAGTGTAGGATTTCAGTGTTCCAGAGTTCTTCCTATGGGACCATTCTGGAAAAGGAAGTAATAGCTGAAGGTGGTGGTGAGGCGTTGTCTCAGTACCACAAGGAAAGGAAGAATAAGAATAAGAGTGAGGGAGGAAATAAGGCAGAGGATGCCAGCGGTAGTGGCACTATGCCAAAGAGGAAGAGCTTTAAACCTGGGAATACTGGGGTGAAACAAGGAGATCCTAAACGTAGGATGGAGGAATGAAAGTCATGTGGAAAGACTCATTTGGGAGTTTATTTAAGGGAAAATCAGTTTGTTATAACTGTGGGCAAGAAGGACATTTATCACCCAACTGTCCTAACCCTAAAAAAAATCATGGGTGTTTTGTTTGTGGATCGTTGGACCACATGGAAAGAAATTTCCCGAAGAAAGGGTTAGAGGGAAATAAGGGTTCTGGTAGTGGTAAATTAACCATTACTGGACCAACACCATCGGTGGGTAGACCCTCAACCCGTACGTTTAATATGACTATCCAAGATGCAGTTACATCATCGGATGTAGTAGCAGGTATCATTCCAGTCAATGAAATAAATGCTTATGTGTTATTTGACTCGGGTGCTACTTGTTCTTTTATAGCATGTGGATTTGCTAAGCGATTAGGTTTAATCCCTGAAAAGTTAGCAATACCTTTAGATGTTAAGGTAGCAAACGAAGAGATAATCCCCATTGAACATATTCATAAGGATTGTTGCGTAAATATTAGAGGGAATAAGTTATCTCAGAGATTTGGCATCGATAAGGTTAAAAGAATTCGATGTAATTCTTGGTATAGATTGGTTGATTAACCATAAGGCTATAATAGATTGCCATAGGAAAAGTGTGAACCTTCGACTTTATAAGAAAACCAAGGTAGTGTTCTCGGTAGTAAATCACCGAGACGCTCTTGTTGTCTAACGATGACACAAGCTAGAAAGATGTTAAGAAAGGGGTGTGTAGGTTATCTGAGCCATGTTGTGGATACCCAAAGAGTGGGAGCATCCTTGGACCAGATACCTATAGTTCAAGGGTTCACGGATGTATTTTCGAAGGAATTACTGGGTATTCCACCGGATAGGGAGGTTGAGTTTGTGATTGATCCATTGCACGGCACGACACGGTTTCTCAAGGAACCATACCGAATGGCGCCAATTGAGATGAAGGAGTTAATGGTTCAATTACAAGAACTATTAGACATGAAGTACATTCAACCGAGTGTGTCTCCTTGGGGAGCACCGATATTGTTTGTAAAGAAAAAGGATGGGTCGTTACGACTTTGTATCGACTATCGAGAGTTGAAGAAGCTAACGATTAAGAATAAATACCCGTTGCCCAAGATCGATGATCTATTTGATCAGTTGAAAGGGGAAAAGTATTTTTATAAAATAGATTTGCGTATGGGGTATCATCAGTTAAAAGTAAGGAAGGAGGATGTACCTAAGACGGCATTCAGAACTCATTATAGTCATTACGAGTTTCTGGTAATGTCGTTTGGGTTGACTAATGCACCAGCCGCATTTATGGATATAATGAATAGAGTATTCAAGCAGTATTTGGACAAGTTCGTCGTAGTGTTCATTGATGATATTCTAGTCTATTCAAAGACGCCAGAAGATCATGCTGAACATTTAAGGATAGTGTTGGAGACACTACGGAAGGAAAAGTTATATACAAATTCACAAAGTGTGAATTTTGGCTTGAACGAGTGCAGTTTCTAGGGCATGTTATTGATAAAGATGGCATTTTCGTGGATCCAGCAAAAGTAGAAGCAGTTAATGAGTGGGAGAAACCGAAAATGCCAACTGAGGTTCGGAGTTTTCTAGGGTTAGCAGGATACTATAGAAGGCTCATCCAGGACTTTTCTAAAATAGCTACTCCGCTGACAAATTTGATGAGGAAGTCGGTAAAGTATGTGTGGACTGAAAAATGTGAGAACAATTTTCAGGAATTAAAGAAGAGGTTAAGTGAGGCACCTGTATTGTCTTTGCCAGATGATACAGGGAATTTTGTAGTGTATAGCGACGCTTCACATAGAGGACTGGGTTGCGTGCTCATGTAGCATGACAAGGTCATTGCGTATGCGTCACGTCAATTAAAGGATTATGAGAAGGCCTATCCTACTCATGATCTGGAATTGGCAGCTGTAGTTTTTGACTTAAAAATATAGAGGCATTATCTATACGGTGAGAAGTGTGAGATACACACGGACCATAAAAGTCTGAAATATATCTTTACACAGAAGGAGTTGAATATGAGGCAGAGAAGGTGGTTGGAACTAATAAAAGATTACGATTGTGATATCTTATATCATCCGGAGAAAGCAAATGTAGTAGCCGATGCGCTAAGTAGGAAGGGTAGAGAGAAACTATAAATGTTAATGACTCAGAATGAGTTGGTATCAGCAATGGCGAGAATGGAATTAGAAGTTAAATTACCGGGTGAAGTAGAGGAGATGTTATTTTCCATGGAGACTCAACCGACCATAGTGGAAGGTGTTAAGGAAGTGCAATTGAGCAACGAGGAATGCAAGCATATGAAGAAGAGAATAGAAGATGAAGAAAAGACTAAGTATAACGTTGATAAGGAGGGATTACTTCGTTTTGAAGGAAGAATTTGGGTTCCAAATAATTTCGTATTGAAGGAGGAGATAATGCGTGAGGCCTATAGTTCGAGGTACTCGATACATCCCAGTAGTACGAAGATGTATCAAGACCTTCGTCAGAACTTTTGGTGGCCGAACATGAAAAGAGAGATAGCAGAATATGTTAGTAGGTGCTGAACTTGTCAGAAAGTTAAGGCAGAACACCAACGACCTAGTGGGTTGTTGCAATCATTAGAAATTCTGGAATGGAAATGGGAACACATCACAATGGACTTTGTGGTGGGACTTCCAACAACAAGGAAATGATACGATGCTATTTGGGTGATAGTGGATCGATTGACGAAATTGGCTCATTTTGCTCCTCGGAGCATCCCAAGACATCAAATATCTTGGTGATCTGCTTTAACCACGTCTTCGCCTTAAGTGGTTCTAGCTTTCCCAAAAACTCCGGTGGTCCCAGCTCCTTGAACTGCTTAGCGGTGACCGACCATGGGTTGCCATTATTTCCACCTATATTTTGAACAGGAGTCTCTCTTACCTGATGTTGCATGAATTGCATAAAGCCTCTGAACATCCCATCGTTCATCATTTGATCGGTGTTGTTATTTTCTTGAAGATTATTGTCTTCCTATTGCACATTATCCTGGGTATTGATCGTTGGTGACTCAACGGTCTCATGTGCTTCATTGCCGATCTCAACATTTTTGGATGCCATTTTCAAACACTGTCACAAAATAAGGGTTAATTAACATATCACATATTATCCCTATACTCTGACCGACCAATTAATTACCAAATAAACTTATGTAGGTCATACTAGTGAAGGAATTCCCCGTCTCTCCCCTCCTAGTTCTTGTCTCACATCTCAGCCAGGGATCATATCCCTAAGCTTTGATACCAACTGTGACGCCCCCAAAATAGGTATACATCACCCATCTTGAGTCGCCAAATACATGGTACAAAATTCAAATACAACTTAATTATACAACAGTCGTGTAAAATACGACAAAACATAGCTGAGAGTTTTAGTAAGAATATTGTCATCTAGACAATATCCACACTCAATGGTGTCCTTATTACAATTATTATCACATTATTCTGTAGAATAGTGAGGACTACTAAAGCCATTTATCTTGGACCATCACCCCATTCCCTGACTCGTCCCAGCTTTATTCTCATTTCCTGAAGAGAACAATGAAAGAAAGGGTGAGCTCAATTAGCCCAATAAGAAATATTATGACTAAGATAATGCAGAATAAATTATCCTTAGCCTTCAACAATATAACAACTGATATAATATAATAGACAACAAGTTTTAGATCAACAACTGCAGCGGAAATAAGCAATCCATTAGAAGAGTCAAGTAGAGCATAAAATCTACAATCTTCTATGATTTAAAAAGTTTTTCATCAACTTTATCGCTGAGACTTAACTTAATAAATAAACCATATCATTGATTCTTCCCTGCACTACGGGACAAGGATATTCATTTAATCATCAATGGTCATGACTATACCGAATAAGCCCTGGTCATAATCATACCAAAAACTTTCCATCAATGCACTACAGGCCACTGAGGACTTTCACCACATCATTCGTCACATTACGGTCATGATATACCGAATAATCTCTGGTCATAATCATACCAAGTCCATCTATGCACGTAAGCCAAAGATGACTTTCATCACAATATAAGCATGAGGATGATGACAATGACATAATAATTAAATAAAACAAGTTCAAGGATAAATTTTAAAGATTTATAATTTAATTTATCCAGAAATCAATAACGTCCAAATTGTCCACATGATACTGCTTTGTGGAGTAAAATTCAAGAATAATATTCATGTACCAAAAATAATTTGGACAGAAAAGAAATATATTTTTCGGGTGAATAGTACCCCGTGAATAGTACTTCAGGAGTAGTACCCCATGAATAGTGCCCCGACATGAAAAGTGTCTCGAATGCCCGAGTGAATGATACTAGAGTGAATAGTAATCGGGTGAATAGTAACCCGTGAATAGTAACTCGTGAATAGTATTTCGACACGAAAAGTGTCCCAAATACTCAAGTGAATAATATTATAGTGAATAGTAACTGGGTGAATAGTAACCCATGAATAGTAACTCTTAAAAGAAAAATACCAAAGAAAATGATATTCTATGACGAGTACAAAAGAAATAATATCTCATATGAGTATAATAGAATATACGAAACTGCAAATGGATTTTCACCCGCCATGCGGTTATCCACGTAGATAGATCATTTTCACAATTTAATAAAGAATGAATATGAAATGTCATTCACCATGCATGCGGTAATCCACATAGACAGGTTATTCCAACAGAATAATAAAGAATGGAATAACAGAAGAATTCACCATGCATGCGATGGGTAACCGCATGCATGAGTTACTCCCAATGTAATAATAAAGAATGGAACCAGTCGTGCGTAATCAGCATGACGGGATATTCCAATGAGAATAATAAAGAATGGAACCAGTCATGCGTAATTCGCATGCATACGATATATTCCAAATGAATAATAAAGAATGGAATAACAACAAAATTCACCAGGCATGCGATAGACCGCACAGACAGGTTATTCCAACATAATAATAAAGAATGGAATAACAACAGAATTCACTAGGCATGCGATAGACACACACACACAGGTTATTCCAACAGAATAATAAAGAATGGAATAACAAAAGAATTTCACCATGTATGCGGTACTTGATGTATGCAGATTATTCAACATAATAATAAAGAATGGAATAATGTAAGCTATCTTCATGAATACGAAAGAAAGAAATAATACCCCTTACCTTAAAAAAGAAGACTAGATCTTTGGAATAGTGAGGTAAAGACTTTCTTCTTCTTCTTCTCTCTATAATAATTGCTCTATAGCTTTAGTGAATTGGTGAGAAATAAAGGAAGAATGAGCTTCTATTTATAGGAAAATATAGTTTTAATAATTGCACATTATGGGGCTCGAAATATTATAGTATAATACCTTCCCCTTTTTCTTTCTTTTTAATTTAGTCCTGCAAGTATTATCAAACTTGCACCACCTCCCCTGATAGTAAATCATGTGAATCAATAGTAAAATCATGTGACTCAATAATTATAATCATGTGAAAATACGAATTACAGTATAGTACCTCCATCTATACCTCCATTTTTAACTTAGTCATGCAAGTATTATCAATCTTGCACCACCTCCCCTAATAGTACAAGAATGTGAATCAATAGTACACACATGTGAACAAATAGTTATAATCATGTGAATCAATAGCAATTAATTGTTCATTTTTCTGGTTAATTACCCGATTGGTCAATATAACCTACAGACATCAATTATTATCGAAATAAATGTCGATCTTCACTAATACTAATAATTCCAACACAATGGAACTATCAATTTTATCTTTAATCAACACGAACTTATTCATCATTAATATTATAATTCACAATATTTAACAACCAGGTCGTTCGCAGAAAAGAGGGGGCTTTCCGATAAGGATTTCTCCTTATTGGCGCGCAATTAGGTGACCAAACCTCTCTTTGAAAGAACTTCTAGACATTGTCAATTTTGTAAATAATAATATGAATAACTTTGTCGTCTCAATTATTGATTTAATAATATATCATATTATGCAGATGATTCTGTGACAATAATTGAATCAATAATATGAGAGATATGATGTAGCAATTATCGTAATAATAATTGAGTATATAAGAAAGTGACTTCTTTACGTAAGCATCAATAATCAATACCGTGTGCTACTATGCAACCACAGCAGACATCGTACTTTTACTAGGGTAGTTCAACGGTTTTAACTTGGTAACACTTTCGCCGTTATTTTTATAAATGATAATTTCGCCGTTTTCTAACTATTTACAATACTTCCGCCATGGGGTCCACCAATGATTGTGCCGTCATACGAATATTCTCCGACCAATTGAATATTATATAACAACTTTCTTACTTTGCAAAATTTATAAATATTACCCACAACTATAACATTATATCAAATCCACACCATAATATTTAAAAAAATATTTTGAGAAATTTAAATCTTTATTCATAAATTTGGGGTCTCATAATCTCCCCTCTTTATGAAATTTCGCCCTCGAAATTTACGTACGTACCTGGTATGATGAGGATACCTTAACTTCATTTCAGATTCTAACTCTTGAGGTATAACCTTTGAGTGTCGAATATAATCATTCTTATCCAAGATTTTAACACGTATCTTCTCATACGTTATATCTTCTGCCATCTCATCTAATTCTAATTCAATAATGTGGTTCGGGTCATCCACATATTTACGTAACATCGATACGTTAAAAACGTTATGAACACGCGACATACTTGGCGGTAAAGCGAGTCTATAGGCCATAGTTCCTACTCGATCGAGGATTTCAAATGGGCCAATTAAATCGAGGGTTAAGATTTCTCTCTTCATCGACTCTTACTTCTAGAATAATACCCTCTTAAACCTTCTTCTTCACAATTATCAACTCCAGGTCTGTAGCTTGAGCTGTTTTAATTTCATCAGTTAACGTTGATTCTAATCGTATTATTTGACATCATCACATGGGTACTTAGAGTCTTTAACTCTATCTTCATCATTTGTAAGTTATATAAAATGGGTTTTTATGTTAACAACATCACACTCGTAAACGCATATGATCTTCTACTCAACGCGTCAGCTACCACATTCGCTCTTCCACGATGATATTGAATGGTATGGTCGTAATCTTCAACAGCTCGAGCCAACGTCTTTAGCACATAATACGTTCGTTCTAGGTGAAGAAATATTTAAGGGTTTTAGAAATGGGTTTTATACTGGGGTCAATACAAAATTCGATTTCATGCTCTAGGGTTAGGCTAAAAAGTCTTCAGAGAATACGTCAGGAAATTTATTAACGATAGAAAAAAAACTGTGACTCTCATCCAAGACTTGGATAGCACATCACATTGATACCTATCAACTTGCCACCATTATTCACGACGTCCCCTATGGATATTCTAGCTTCGGTGTATTCCAAGACTTGGAAGTCACCAGCGAAAGGCCTGGGGCTCTTTACTTATGGATTGATATGACAGTGATTGACTTTAGTAGTTTGGTTGCTTGAATTCGCATAATGGGTTGGTTAGGAATATGAAAGCTAACAACCTTACGAAAAGCATGATGAGTCGTTAACCAATCGATTACTAAAATCACATCAAATGCAAGTATTTTCAAAGAGATAAGATCGACAGGTAACGTGAAAGTGTCGATTTGAATCAACAAGATTTATAAACAGTGGAGGTAGCGAAGGTTTCTACTAACGAAGTTTCAACTAATAAGTCAAAGTCTAACTTCTCTGGGGTCAAATTTAAACGTTGAGCGCAAGCAAGAGAGATAAAAAAATGGGTAGAACCGGTATCTAATAAGGTATAGACTTTGCAAGAATTTATAATTAACTAACCCGTGCTAAATTCATTCGGGTTACTCGCTTTTTGAGAAGTCACGAAAAACGCTCTTCCTGAAACCACCGACTTTGTTTTGTCCGTATCCGCCTTTGGTGCCACCGTCCCAGCTGGACTTGACTTTGGTGCACGACAAAATCGGGCTAAGTGACCTTCTTTTCCACAATTATAACATGCTTTGGACTGCATCACGTAATTTGGACTTATATGTCCCTCCCCTCCGTATTTAAAACATACGACCAGCGGTCGTTCTCCTTCCTTAACAACAGGTGCTGGTGCTGATGTCTTTCTATCGTTGTTGAACCTTTTCTTCTTGAAATTTCGACTCCTATTATTTTGGCCATGATTACCACCGAAGTGATTACCATTCTTGGCTAGGTGACCTTCTTTTCCACAATTATAACATGCTTTGGACTGCATCACGTAATTTGGACTTATATGTCCCTCCCCTCCGCATTTAAAACATACGACCGGCGGTCGTTCTCCTTCCTTAACAACAGGTGCTGGTGCTGACGTCTTTCCATCATTGTTGAACCTTCTCTTCTTGAAATTTCCACTCCTATTATTTTGGCCATGATTACCACCAAGTGGTTACCATTCTTGGCATGATAATTTCCCCCACGATGGTTATCATTGTTCGATGGCCGTTGCCACCGCAGATACGATTATTATCGTGTTGTTGGTCGTTGCCTTTTGGTTGTTGTCTTGACTCATTATCGCGCTCCAATAACTGAACCCTATTCACAACATCTGAATATAAACAAAGTTTGTGAGAAATGAGGTATTGACGTATATCGGGTTTCAAACCTCATAGAAACATTCGCGTCATTCGCACCTCATTATCGACCAAATGAGATGCAAACCGGGATAACTCCGCAAATTTAGCCTCGTATTGCGACACAGTTATATTGTTTTGCTCCAACTTGATAAACTCCACCTCCTTCATGTGACGAATACTTTCGGGAAAGTACTTGTCGTTGAACAACTCTTGGAACTTCTCCCAAGAAATCTTGAGTACGTCAGGCTAGGTACGTTTTATAGATTCCAACCAGTAATCTGCCTCTTCACGCAACATAAAGGTGGCAAAGGGAACCTTTTGCTCCTCGGAGCATCCCAAGACATCAAATATCTTGGTGATCTGCTTTAACCACGTCTCCACCTTAAGTGGTTCTGGCTTTCCCAAAAACTCCGGTGGTCCCAGCTCCTTGAACTGCTTAGCGGTGACCGACCATGGGTTGCCATTATTTCCACCTATATTTTGAACAGGAGGCTCTCTTACCTGAAGTTGCATGAATTGCATAAAGCCTTTGAACATCCCATCGTTCATCATTTGATTAGTGTTGTTAATTTCTTGAAGATTATTGTCTTCCTGTTGCACATTATCCTGGGTATTGATCGTTGGTGACTCAACGGTCTCATGTGCTTCATTGCTGATCTCAACATTTTTGGATGCCATTTTTAAACACTGTCACAAAACAAGGGTTAATTGAAATATCACATATTATCCCTATACTCTGACCGACTAATTAAATACCAAATTAACTTAGGTAGGTCATACTAGCAAAGGAATTCCCCGTCTCTCCCCTCCTAGTTCTTGTCTCATATCTCAGCCAGGGATCATATCCCTAAGCTTTGATACCAACTGTGGCGCCCCCGAAATAGGTATACATCATCCATCTTGAGTCGCCAAATACATGGTACAAAATTCAAATACAACTTAATTATACAACAGTCGTGTAAAATACGACAAAACATAGCTGAGAGTTTTAATAAGAATATTGTCATCTAGACAATATCCACACTCAATGGTGTCCTTATTACAATTATTATCACATTATTCTGTAGAATAGTGAGGACTACTAAAGCCATTTATCTTGGACCATCACTCCATTTCCTGACTCGTCCCAGCTTTATTCTCATTTCCTGAAGAGAACAATGAAAGAAAGGGTGAGCTCAATTAGCCTAGTAAGAAATATTATGACTAAGATAATGCAGAATAAATTATCCTTAGCCTTCAACAGTATAACAACTGATATAATATAATAGACAACAAGTTTTAGATCAACAACTGCAGCGGAAATAAGCAATCCATTAGAAGAGTCAAGTAGAGCATAAAATCTACAATCTTCTATGATTTAAAAAGTTTTTTTATCAACTTTATCGCTGAGACTCAGCTTAATAAATAAACCATATCATCGATTCTTCCCTGCACTACGGGTCAAGGATATTCATTTAATTATCAATGGTCATGACTATACCGAATAATCCCTAGTCATAATCATACCAAAAACTGTCCATCAATGCACTACAGGCCACTGAGGACTTTCACCACATCATTCGTCACATTACGGTCATGATTATACCGTATAATCCCTGGTCATAATCATACCAAGTCCATCTATGCACGTAAGCGAAAGATGACTTTCATCACAATATAAGCATGAGGATGATGACAATGACATAATAATTCAATAAAACAAGTTCAAGGATAAATTTTAAAGATTTATAATTTAATTTATCCAGAAATCAATAACGTTCAAATTGTCAACATGATACTGCTTTGTGGAGTAAAATTCAAGAATAATATTCATGTACCAAAAATAATTTTGACAGAAAAGAAATATATTTTTCGGGTGAATAGTACCCCGTGAATAGTACTTCGGGAATAGTATCCCGACACGAAAAGTGTCCCGAATTTCCAAGTGAATGATACTAGAGTGAATAGTAATCAGGTGAATAGTAACCTATGAATAGTAACTCGTGAATTGTACTTCGACACAAAAAAGTGCCCCGAATACCCGAGTGAATAATACTAGAGTGAATAGTAACCGAGTGGATAGTAAATTATAAAAGAAAAATATTAATGAAAATGATATTTCATGACGAGTACAAAAGAAATGATATCTCATACGAGTATAACAGAATATACGAAACTGCAAATGGATTTTCACCCGCCATGCGGTAATACACGTACAGATCATTTCCACAATTTAATAAAGAATGAATACGAAAGGTCATTCACCATGCATGCGGTAATCCACATAGACATGTTATTCCAATGAATAATAAAGAATGGAATAATGTAAGAATTCACCATGCATATGATAGACGCATGATAAAGTTACTCCCAATGTAATAATAAAGAATGAAACCGGTCATGCGTAATCCGCATGCATGAGGATATTCCAACAGAATAATAAAGAATGGAATAACAATGAATTCACCGGGCATGCGATAGGCAAAGATGCAGACGGGTTATTCAACACATAATAATAAAGAATGGAATAACAAAAGAATTCACGTGCATGCGATAGATCAAGACAAACAAAGGTTATTCCAACAGAATAATAAAGAATGGAATAACAGAAGAATTTCACCATGTATGCGGTACTTTGCATAGACAGGTTATTCCAACATAATAATACATAATGGAATAATAGAAGCTCTCTTCATGAATACGAAAAAAATAATACCCCTTACCTCAAAAGACGACTGGGTACTGGAATAGTGAGGTAGCATACTTCTCTTCTTCTTTCTCTCTATAATTTCTCTCTATAATAATTGTTCTATAGCTTTAGTGAATTGGTGATAAATGAAGGAAGAATAAGCTTCTATTTATAGGAAAATATAGTTTCAATAATTGCACATTTTGGGGCTCGAAATATTACAGTATAATACCTTCCCCTTTTTCTTCCTTTTTAATTTAGTCCTGCAAGTAGTATCAAACTTGCACCACCTCCCCTAATAGTAAATCATGTGAATCAATAGTAAAATCATGTGACTCAATAGTTATAATCATGTAAAAATACGAATTACAGTACAGTACCTCCATCTATACCTCTATTTTTAACTTAGTCATGCAAGTATTATCAATCTTGCACCACCTCCCCTAATAGTATAAGAATGTGAATCAATAGTACACACATATGAACAAATAGTTATAATCATGTGAATCAATAGCAATTAATTGCTCATTTATCCGGTTAATTACCCGATTGGTCAATATAACCTCCAGACATCAATTATTATCGAAATAAATGTCGATCTTCACTAACACTAATAATTCCAACACAATAGAACTATAAATTTCATCTTTAATCAAAACGAACTTATTCATCATTAATATTATAATTCATAATATTTAACAACCAGGTCGTTCGCAGAAAAGAGGGGGCTTTCCGATAAGGATTTCTCCTTATTGACGCGCAATTAGGTGACCAAGCCTCTCTTTGACAGAACTTCTAGACATTGTCAATTTTGTAAATAATAATATGAATAACTTTGTCGTCTCAATTATTGATTTAATAATATATCATATTATGCAGATGATACTGTGACAATAATTGAATCAATAATATGAGAGATGTGATGCAGCAATTACTGTAGCAATAATTGAGTATAACTGAGTGACTTCTTACGTAAGCATCAATAATCAATCTCATTTACTACTATGCAACCACGCCAGACATCGTATTTTTACTTTTACTACCGGGTAGTTCAACAGTTTTAACGGTAACACTTTCGCTGTTATTTTTATAAAATGATAATTCTGTCGTTTTCTAACTAAGACAATACTTCCGTTGTGGGGTCCACCAATGATTGTGCCATCTTACGAATATTCCCCGACCAATCGAATATTATATAACAACTTGCTTACTTTGCAAAATTTATAAATATTACTCACAACTATAGCATTATATCAAATCCACACCATAATATTCAAAAAAATATTTTGAGAAATTTAAATCTTTATTCATAAAATTTGGGGTCTCACAAGAAGTATGCTGATCCTCACAGAGAAAAGAGAGAATTTGATGTAGGGTCTTATGTCTTTCTGAGATTATCGCCTTGGAAAGGGAAGATTCATTTTGAAAAGAAAGGGAAGTTAAGTCCAAGGTTTATAGGACCTTTTGAGATTTTAAGAAGGGTTGGAGAGGTAGCTTATGAAGTAGCTTTACCTCTAGAAATGGAACGCATTCACAATGTGTTTCATGTGTCTGTGTTGCGTCCCTATAAGCTGGACTATAAACACGTAATATAGTATGAATCTATCCAAATAGAGAAAGATTTATCGTATGAAGAACTTCCAGTTCAAATTGTTGATAAGAAGGAATAAGTTTTGAGAAATAAGATAATACCTTCAGTGAAGGTAATATGAAAAAACCACAATGCTGAAAAAGCAACGTGGGAACTCGAAAGTAAAATGAAGAAAAATTTTCCTCATTTGTTAATGTAATTATAAGCGAGATTCTGGGGACAGAATCCTTATAAGGTGGGGAGAATGTAACGCCTGAGAAAATCGGATTTATATGAGAATTAAATTTTTATTTAATTATGTGAATTAAATGAATTTAATTTATTATTTATGTGAGTAAGCTATGTGAAGGTCGTTCTATGACCTAGAATGTGTGAATGTGGTTAGTATTCTGGCTATGTGCTAGAATTAATTATTTTGAATTTTCAAGACGAAAATAAATGTTTTCCAAGAAATTCCTGTAAAAATACTATTCATCCGTTTCTGCTAGGGAATTAAGTTTGAAATTCCGAGAAACGCATAATGATAGAATATGAAGAAGAGATGGAATATTTAATAATATTTCATTTATGGCAAACGAAGTTTTCACCTGCGGACTTAAAACCTAGGGGTTGAGAAGAATGATTTCCGAGAAAGAAATGAGTTTCGTATAGTGAATTACGATAATGATTATGCGTACGTTATACTAGTATGATACTATTTAGTATATGAGTATAATATGAAGATTTAATACGACATATAATACGAATATTGTACGAGTACTATACGAAGAGAATACGTGAATTATATGTGTAGAATACGATTGGAATAATGAACTTAGAGTTTAGGACTTAGTATAATCCAATTGGGTTTGGATTATATCAAGCCCAAGTGATTAAGTAATCAAGCCCAAAGAATTATGAGTTAAAGCCCAATGTTAGGATTAATTAAGCCCGATCCAAGAAACTGAACTGTGGATCGAACCAGTGGGTCACCGAATGGGTAAAACCCATGGGTATATGGGCCGGCCACTTGATGGCCAAGTAAAGTGATCTACTTGATCACCAAGTATTTTACTTGGTGATGAAGTAGTGAATAGTAAGGAGGTGGGGAGAAAAGACCTTTTTGCCCTCCATTTGATTTGCCTATAAAAGAGAAGCTTATGTTGGTTATTTTTGGTTTTCCAAGAGTCATCCAACATATATTGAGAGAGAGAAATAGCTAGAAACAAGAGATTATCTCACTTTGAAGCAAAAACCTTAGAGTTTTTAGCATGAATACCAAGATCGTAAAGGTAATATTCCCTTAATAATAGTTTTCCATCCCTTTTGATTTCTTTGTTATAAAGAATCATAAATTGGTGGAGCATGCCTCTTATGGAGGAATAAGGATAACTTGTAAATTTTAAAATCTTTATAAGTAATGTGTAAATGTAAATCGTAAGGGTTTACGTAAGTTTAAATCGTAGAAATCATTGAATAATGAACTTGGTTGTTGATGGACAAATTGAACACCATCACTATTAGACTATGTGCATATTGCTTGGTTAGGATGTAGATATGAAATCAATGGAGTGTTCCATTTGATTTGGCATTTAGAACAATAGTAACGAAGTTATGACGAATTTTACAGAATTAGACATTAAATGTTGAAAACGTAGAAATTCTGGATTAGTAGTCGAAAGTTGCTGTGAGACTTAAAAACGTTGGTTTTCAATGTCAACATGTGAGATAGGGTATTTAAGAGTTGTGGGCTCAATAATCGTCGGATTCTAACTTATAACGAAGAAAACGAGTATTGAACGCTCGAAAGCGTTTAACGAACGCTCAATAATGAACTTAGAAGTGAATTTTGTGTTAACAGATTCGTAATTGTAAAATTCTTATATGAACACGTAGAGTATGTAAAATGGGAGTTGTAGGCTTTTGAACGGACCAAATCGGACTTATAACGAAGAAAATATGAAGCCGTGAAGTTCACTAAAATTTTTATCTATAAAAATTTTCTGGTGCTGAGGTTTGGCGCCGTGGTGCCAGACAAGGCTTATTGTGCCGCGCCGCAGTGCCATGCATAGTGTATTAACCTATTGAAGAGTGGCGTTGCAGCGCCATTCATATAAGGGAGTTTCGCGTCATGACTCAAAGCAGGGGCTTAGCTATCAGACATAAATGGCGCCATGACTCCAGTGTTGCATTGATCAAGGGCCACGCTGTATACCATGCCGATCTGAGCATTTGTTAATCAAGTTAGGTTTGAACTCCAATTGTTTCAAGACCTGTATGAGATAAGTTTATATACTTAATAAGCGTACTAAAACTATACCTATGTTATATATACTAGTGTATATGGTGATGAACTTAAGAATTGAACACGAGTTATTAGTATGATAACGAAGAACAAGAAGTGTTAATAAATAAACCGTGAACGATAGTCGACATTGGTACTTCATCAATGATGATCGAGTCCGATTAATAACATAAGATCGTTAACAAGCCGGGATGAAGGGTAGTAAGTTGAATTGACTTTATTAATGAAATGAAGTCAACTAAAATATAGAAGAAAAAGAAGTTGGTAGAAATAATGTGATTGATTGTTTGGTAGCTAATTACATTGTGTTATGTAAATATATCATATAGATTCTGTAAAGGCTGAGAACAATCGAATAAATTATTTGAAGACGCTTGAAGGCAAGTTTTCTTAAACGCTTGTCTAACCTTTGTGTTAGTAGAGTTTTATGTGATTCATTGTAATGAGTTGCATGAATGATTTTAAAGAAAGGGTCAATGCCAGTTTTAACTCGGCTAGACTATTCGTATGAGATAGATTGATTTGTATACATATCTTTCTATATAGAAATGGTAACGCTATCCTATGCCAAGTATTTGGTACGGATTCAAAGGTAAGGTTTGTCTATGAAAAAACAAAAGTATTTTTCATCGTTTATATGATGGGCACGCGAGTTTGCCAAAACTTAAACATAAATACGTTTAATGGATGAATGTTGATCAACATAGAGTACTATAGGCTGATCACCTAGAAGTGCTCGTAAGTAATGCCAGGTGTACAACCTTAGTGCTGTTATGTCCTTTTCAAGTATGAAAACAGAAAGTTACTATTCATGGTCTTTCGACCGGTTCAGAATTCCTAAACTATTATATACTTTGGGAATTGAGATTATGAATTGTTGAGTATTGATGTTTCGTAATACTTCATGACTATTTGTTCAGTTATGGATGATTTTCATATAATTCACGAATGTGGTATTGATATTATTCTTTGTTAGACTTGCTGAGCTTGTTATGCTCACTTCTTGTGTGAATTATATGATTGCAGTTAAAGCCGAGCATACTGAGAATGCTAAGAGAAATAAGGGCAAGGCTAAGATGGATAGTTAACTAACTTGTAATATATTAGTATGATTGTATGTATTATACTTATGAACAACGAACGAGGTAATCAGTTTATGAACCTGGGAAAGGATTTCACTTTGATTGTAATAAGAAGATAGTAATTACATTCATTATGCTGTGTTTTTAATGGAATAATTGTATAGTTATGAGTACCGTGTAGCACCATATGTCGGGTTGGAAGATACCCGAATTTGGGGGCATCACAATACTTGCATTTGATGTGCTTTTAGGGATTGATTGGTTAACTACTCATCATGCTAAAATTGATTGTTTTCATAAGGTTGTTAGCTTTCATATTCCATACAACCTATTATGCGAATTCAAGCAACCAAACCACTAAAGTCAACCACTGTCATATCAAGTCATAAAGCCATTCATTTATTGAAAAATGGATGTCAAGCTTTCTTAGCCCATGTCACGAATTTAAACAATAATATGTCAGATTTGAATGATATTTCTATTGTTAATAAATTTCCTGACGTATTCCCTGAAGAACTTCCTGGCCTACCCCCAGAGCATGAAATCGAATTTTACATTAACCTTGAAACAGATACAAAACCCATTTCCAAAACCCCATATTGAATGGCTCCTATTGAACTTCAGGAGTTAAAAACCCAACTGCAGGAACTGTTAGACATCGATTTCATTCATCCTAGTACATCTCCTTGGGGTGCTCCTGTTCTATTCATAAATAAGAAGGATGGGAGTATACGACTTTGTATTGATTATAGGGAGTTGAATCATGTCACCATCAAAAATAGGTACCGGTTACCTCGCATTGATGACCTATTTCACCAGTTAGAAGGTGCTAAATTCTTTTCAAAGATCGATCTTCATTCCAGATATCATCAGTTAAAGATTAAAACAGTTGACATTCCAAAGACTGCTTTCAGAACTCGGTACGAGCATTACGAATTCGTAGTCATGTCTTTTGGATTGACTAATTCTCCTGCTGCCTTCATAGATATGATGAATCGAGTATTCAAAGAATATTTGGATCTTTTTGTGGTTGCCTTTATTGATGACATCCTCATATACTCCAAAAGTCGTGAAGATCATGAGCAACACTTGGGGCTGATACTCCAAAAGCTTCGTGAAAACAAGCTATACGCCAAGTTGAAGAAATATGAGTTCTGGCTTGAGAAAGTAGCATTCCTTGGGCACATGATATCGAATCATGGAATATCAGTTGACCCGACGAAGATTGAAGCAATACAAAGTTGGGAGCAACCTAAGTCAGTAACCAAAGTACGTAGCTTTCTGGGCTTAGCTGGTTATTATCGGAGATTCGTGGAAGGATTTTCTTGAATCGCCACTCCGTTAACTCAACTGACTCAAAAAGATAAAAAATTTGGTTGGAGCGAGGAATATGAGAAGAGTTTCCAAGAAGTCAAGAGGAGACTCATTTCAACACCTGTTCTGATAATACCATCAGGTTCTGAGGGATTTGTCATCTACAGTGATGCTTCAGGTAGAGGGTTAGGATGTGTTCTCATGTAACATGAGAAAGTTTTAGCCTATGCCTCACGACAACTCAAAGAATCTAAGAGGAATTATCCTACTCATGATCTAGAGTTGGCAGTAGTCGTTTTTGCGCTAAAGATCTGGAGACATTACTTGTATGGGGAGAAAGTGGAGATCTATACATATCATAAAAGCCTCAAATATTTCTTCACCCAAAAGGAACTCAACATGCGGTAATGACGTTGGCTCGAGCTGTTGAAAGATTATGATAATACCATTCAATATCATCCTGAAAAAATGAATGTGGTAGCTGATGCGTTGAGTAGAAGATCATATACGGGTACGAGTGCGATATTGTCAATGCAAAGGCCCATTTTATATGACTTACAAAGGATGGAGATAGAGTTTAAGACTTTCGGGACCCCGTGATGATGTCAAATATACGAGTAGAACCGACTTTACTCGATAAAGTTAAAGTTGCTCAAGCTACTGATCCGGAACTGATGCGTATAAAGAAGAAAGTGCAAGAAGGTGCTATTCTAGAAGCAAGAATCAATGAAGAAGGAATACTTCGAGTCAACTCCAGACTTTGTGTTTCTAAAAACTCTGATTTGAAGTATAAAATCATGATTGAGGCACATAAAACACCATTTTTAATCCATCCTAGAAGTACCAAAATGTATCGTGATCTTCGACATACATTCTAGTGGAGCAATATGGAGAGAGAGATAGTGGAGTTTATCTCAAGGTGTTTATCTTGTCAACGTGTCAATGCGGAGCATCAAATACCAAAAGGTCCACTGCAACCACTTGAAATTCTAGAATGGAAGTGGGAGCACATTAAGATGGATTTCATTACTTGTCTTCCCAAGGTTTCTCAAGGCATAGATGCAATTTGGGTCATTGTTGATGGATTAACCAAGTTTACCCATTTCTTACCTATACGAGAAACTTATTCACTTAAAAGTCTTGCTTATATATACATAAATGAGATTGTAAGACTGCATGGTATGCCAGTATCCATACTTTCTGATAGAGACCCAAGATTCACTTCATGATTTTGGGTTAGTTTGCAAAAAGCTATGTGCACGGATTTACGATTCAGTTCGGCATATCATCCTCAGACGGACGGGAAGTCGGAGAGGACTATTCAAACTCTTGAAGATTTATTAAGACTCTATGTCCTAGACTTTAAAGAAAGTTGGGATAAGTACTTGTCATTAGTGAAATTCTTCTACAACAACAGTTATCAAACAAGTATAAGAATGGCTCCATTCGAGGTGTTGTATGGACGCAAGTGTCGTTCTCCAGTATGCTAGGACGAGGTGGGTGAAGCAAAGTTGTTAGGACCAGAATTGGTACGTATGACTACGAAAAAGATTCAAATGATCCAGCAACATATACAAACCTCACAAGATCGACAAAAGAGTTATGTTGATCTTCATCGAAGGGACGTTGAATTCAATGCTGGAGATCATGTATTATTACGTGTTGCTCCATGGAAAGGAGTTACAAGATTTGGAAAGAGAGAAAGCTCAATCCTCGATTCATTGGTCCATTTGAAATACTTGACCGAGAAGGAACTGTGGCCTATAGACTCGCCTTACTGCTAAGTATGCCTCGTGTTCATAACGTTTTTCACATATCTATGTTACGTAAATATGTGGAAGACCCGAACCACATTATTGAATTAGAACCAGACGAGATAGCGAAAGATGTAACGTATGAAGAGGTACTTGTTAAAATCTTGGATAAGAAGGAACATATTTTGTGAGACCCTAGATTTTATGAATAAATATTTAATTTTCTTGAAATATTTTTTTTGTGAATATTATGGTGTGAATTTGATATAATGTTATAATTGTGGGTAGTATTTAAAAATTTTACAAAGTATGCAAGTTGTTATATAATATTCGATTGGTCGGAGAATATTCTTTTTTGTCGGGGAATATCCGTACGATGGCACAATCATTGGTGGACCCCACAACAGAATTATTGTCGGATTGAGAAAACGATAAAAATATTTTTATGAAAATAACTGCGGAAGTTTTTAATTAAAGCTGTTGAATTACTCGGTAGTAAAAGTACGATGTCTGGCGTGGTTGCATAGTAGCACACGGTATTGATTATTGATGCTTACGTGAGAAATCACTCAGTTTTGTTCAATTATTGCTACAATAATTGCAACATAGTATCTCACGTTATTTGATTCAATTATTGTCGATATATTATATATTATTAAATCAATAATTGAGATGACAGAGTTATTAATATTATTATTTGCAATATTAACGATGTCTAAAAGTTACGCCGAGGAGAGGTTTGGTCATCTAATTCTTGGCATGATAGGGAGAAATCCTTATTGGAAAGCCCCTCTTTCTGGGAATGACACGGTCGATTAATATTGTGAATTATAATAATGATGATAAATGTTGTTAAATATATTGAGGTGTCTTTTTATGAAGTCACGGAAGTTTATATATATATATATATATAAATTTTGTTTTATTAGTATTATTAATGTAATAAAACAGAAAAACTTTTTATATAAAATGAATACTTTTATAAAGTTATTTGTTTTATTAGACAATAATTAGAATATAATATATTTTATTATGCATAGTGTTTTGCATAGTAAAATCTTTTTATATAAAATAGAATACTTTTATAAAGTTATTTGTTTTATTAGACAATAATTAGAATATATTATATTTTATTGTGCATAGTATTTGCATAGTGCCTGCGCATAGTGTTTTGCATAGTAAAATCTTTTTATATAAAAGCAGAATACTTTTATAAAGTTATTTGTTTTATTAGACAATAATTAGAATATATTATATTTTATTATCGCATAGTATTTGCATAAGTGCTCAGATAGTAAAATCTTTTTATATAAAACAGAATACTTTTATAAAGTTATTTGTTTTATTAGACTATAAATAGAATATATTATATTTTATTTAAAAGATTTTATTTTATTAGAATAATTTATTAATACTGCATAGTAAATCAATATGGACCGTCTGGTTTAAAAGTAAATCAATCTGGACCGTTCATGAATTAATTACTTATTAGGTCCATTCTCCTATAAATAGAAGCTCATTCCTTCATTATTTCTTATTTAATTCTTTGAAACTCTAGATAGAGAAACTATAGAGAGAAAGAAGAAAAGTTTTACGCTACCTCACTTTTCCAATATCCGGTTCTTCTAAGGTAAGGGATATTATTTGTTGTACTCGTAAGGGTATTATTTCTTTTCGTATTCATGAAGAGAACTTACATTATTCCATTCTTTATTATTACATTGGAATAACTTTTGTATCGTGGGCTACCCTATACTTGGTGAAATTCTTTTGTTATTCCATTCTTTATTATTACATTGGAACATCACATGCAATGCGTTTACGCATGCATGACTGATTAGATTATTTATTATTCTCGTTAGAATATCACATGGGTGCATATTACGCTTTGACACGGTTTCATTAATTATTATTACATTGGAATAACTTGTTTGTCGGATCTATCGCATGCATGGTGATTTCTGTTGTTATTCCATTCTTTATTATTTTGTTGGAATATCCTATTAGTGCGAATTTACTTTGACACAGTTCCGTTATTTATTATTACATTGGAATAACTTTTATGCATATCGGTTTATCGCATGCTGGTGATTTCTTTTGTTATTCCATTCTTTATTATACTCGGTTGGTTAAAGTTTTGACTTCTATACTCCATGAAATTAGTGGAATATCCTTGATATTTGCGCTTCATCCAAAGATCTTTTCATGGAAATATGCTTCTGAGCATTCTTGAATTTTACTCTATAAAGAAGTAGTATGTTGACAATTTAGACGTTATTAGTTCCTGGATAAATTAATTCTTGAACTTGTTTTATTGAATTCTTATATCATTGTCATCATCCTCATGTTTATATTATGTTGAAAGTCAATTTGTGGCTTTTGTAGTGCATAGATGGACTTGGTATGATTATGACCAGGGATTATTCGGTATAATCATGACCGTAATATTACAAATGATGTGGGAAAAGTCCTCATTGGCCCGTAATGCATTGATGAACAGTTTTTGGTATGATTATGGCAATGGATTCTCTTCGGCCAAGGGTGCAAAGATGAATTATTTTATGGCATGATTAGGACTGTTGATGAAAACACGATTATCTTTGGCCCGTAGTGCATGGACAATTCGTGGTCATGATACTAAAGAATATCCTTGGCCTGTAGTGCAGGGATGATTTGATGATGTGGATTATTTATTGAGCTGAGTCTCAGCAATAAAAGTGATGAAAAAACCTTTTAAATCATAGAAGATAGTAGATTTTATTATCTACTTGACTCTTCTAATGGATTGCTTGTTCCGCTGCAGTTAAACTTGATGTTTGTTATATTGTATCAGTTTAACACTGTTGAAGGCTAACGAAAATTTATTACGCATTATCTTTAGTCATAATATTTCTTCTTTGGGCTAGTTGAGCTCACCCTTTTGCTTTCATTGTTCTCTTCAGGAAATGAGAATGTAGCCGTGACTAGTCGGGGAACGGAGTGACGGTCCAGATGATAGCATTAGTAGTCCTCACTACTCTGTGAAATAGTGTAATAATAAATGTAATGAGGACTCCATTGAGTGTGGATATTGTCTAGATGACAATATTTGTATTAACTCACAGCATATGTTTTGTCGTATTTTACACGACTGTTGCATAATTAGTTTGTATTTTTATTCAATACCATGTATCTGGCGACCCAAGATGGGTGATGTATACCTATTTTTGGGGGCGTCACAGTTGGTATCAAAGCTTAGGGATATGATCTCCGGTTGAGATGTGAGACAAGAACTAGGAGGGGAGAGACGGGGAATTCCTTCGCTAGTATGACCTACCTAAGTTTACTTGTTATTTAATTGGTCGGTCAGTGTATAGGGATAATATGTGATATGTCAATTAATCCTTGTTTTGTGACAGTGTTAAGTTTGCCGAGTTGTCCCGGTTTGCGTCCCATTTGGTTGATAATGAGGAGAGAATGACGCGAATATTTCTAAGAGGTTTGAAACCTGAGATACGTCAATATCTTATCTCTCATAAACTGTGTTTGTATTCAGATGTTGTTAATAGGGCTCAGTTATTAGAACGCGATAATGAGTCAAACCAACCAAAAGAGAGCAGCCGGCAAAATGATAATACCAGTGATATCAGTCATCGAAGCGGTGACAATAAGCGTGGGGGAAACTATCATGCCAAGAATGGTAACCACTTCGGTGGTAATCATGGCCAAGATAATAGAAGTGGAAATTTCAAGAAGAGAAGGTTCAATAATGATGGAAAGACATCAACACCAGCACCCGTTTCAAAGGAAGAAGAACGACCACCGGTCGTATGTTTCAAATGCGGACAAGAGGGACACATCCATCTAAACTGTACGCAACAATCCAAAGCGTGTTTTAATTGCGGAAGAGAAGGTCACCTAGCTCCATTTTGTCGTATGGTGAAGTCAAGTCCAGCTGGGATAGTGATGCCAAAGGATGTCCCAGACAAGCCAAAGCCGGTAGTTTAAGAGAGAGCATTTTTTTTTCATGACGAGGAACCTGAATAAAATTATCACGGGTAAGTTAATCATAAACTCTTGCGAAGTCTATACTGTGTTAGATACAAGTTCTACTCACTCTTTTATTTCACCTAGTTGTGTTCAATGTTTGTACTTAACTCCGGAGAAGTTAGACTTTGATTTATCTATTGAAACTCCGTTGGGAGAAACCTTCGTTACCTCTACTGTTTATAAATCTTGTTTGATTCAAATCGACACTTTCACGTTACCTGTCGATCTTATCTCTTTGAAAATACTTGCCTTTGATGTGATTTTAGGAATCGATTGGTTAACTACTCATCATGCTTTTCATAAGGTTGTTAGCTTTCATATTCCTAACCAACCTATTATGTGAATTCAAGCAACTAAACCACTAAAGTCAATCATTGTCATTTCAATCCATAAGTAAAAAGCCCCGAGCCTTTCGCTGGTGACTTCCTTATGTGGAATGCACCGAAGCCAGACTTTCTGTAGGCGACATCGTGAATGAAGATGGCGAGTTAATAGGTATCAATGTGACATACTATCCAAGTCTTGGATGAGGGTCACAGTTTTGAATGATATTTCTATCATTAATAATTTCCTGACGTATGCATGAAGACTTCATAGCCTACCCCTAGAGCGTGAAATCGAATTTTGTATTGACCCAAGTACAAAATCCATTTCTTAAACCCTCAAATATTTCTTCAACTAAAATGAACGTAGCATGCGCCAAAGACGTTGACTCTAGCTGTTGAACATTACGATCGTACCATTCAATACCATCGTAGGAAAAGCGAACATGGTAGCTGACGCGTTGAGTAGAAGATCGTATGCGGTTACAAGTGCGAATATACGAACCCACATGAAGATAACGAATATACGAGTAGAATTGACTTTAATCGATAAAGTTAAAGCCGCTCAAGCTACATACTCAGAGCTGATGAATGTGAAGAAGAAGGTTCAAGAAGGCATTATCTTAACCCTCGATTTAATTGGCACATTTTGAAATCCTCGATCAAGTAGGAACTGTGGCTTATAGACTCGTTTTACCGCCAAGTATGTCGCGTGTTCATATCATTTTTTTCATGTATCGATGTTACTTAAATATGTGGATGACCCGAACCACATTATTAATTTAGAACCGGACGAGATAGCGGATGATTTAATGTATGAGGAGATACGTGTTAAAATCTTGGATAAGAAGGATTATATTCGACACTCAAAGGTTATACCTCAAGAGTTAGAATCTAAAATAAAGTCAAGGTACCCTCACCTCTTCAGCATACCAGGTACGTACGTAAATTTTGAGGGTGAAATTCCATAAGGAGGGGAGATTGTGAGACCCCAGATTTTATGAATAAATATTTAATTTTCTCGAAATAATTTTTTTTTTGAATATTATGGTATGGATTTGATATAATGTAATAGTTGTGGGTAGTATTTATAAATTTTGCAAAGTATGCAAGTTGTTATATAATATTCGATTGGTCGGGGAATATTCTTTTTGTCGGGGAATATTCGTACGACGACACAATTATTGGTGGACCCCACAACAGAATTATTATCGAATTGAGAAAACGACAAAAATATTTTTATGAAAATAACTACGGAAGTTTTACCGTTAAAACTGTTGAACTACTCGGTAGTAAAAGTACAGTAATACGCGTGGTTGCATAGTAGCACACGATATTGATTATTGATGCTTACGTAAGAAGTCACTCAGTTTTGTTCAATTATTACGACAGTAATTGCTGCATAGTATCTCACGTTATTTGATTCAATTATTATCGATATTTTATATATTATTAAATCAATAATTGAGATGACAAAGTTATTAATATTATTATTTGCAATATTAACGATGTCTAGAAGTTACGCGATGAGAGGTTTGGTCACCTAATTGCGGCTTGTGATAGGAGAAATCCTTATTGGAAAGCCCCCTCTCACGGAAATGACACAGTCGATTAATATTATGAATTATAATAATGATGATAAATGTTGTTAAATATATTGAGGTGTCTTTTTATGAAGTCACGGAAGTTTATATATATATATATAAATTTTGTTTTATTAGTATTATTAATGTAATAAAAGCAGAAAAGCTTTTTATATAAAGCAGAATACTTTTATGAAGTTATTTGTTTTATTAGACAATAATTAGAATATATTATATTTTATTATGCATAGTGTTTTGCATAGTGTTTTGCATAGTAAAATCTTTTTATATAAAATAGAATACTTTTTATAAAGTTATTTGTTTTATTAGACAATAATTAGAATATATTATATTTTATTATGCATAGTATTTGCATAGTGCTGATAGTAAAATCTTTTTATATAAAACAGAATACTTTTATAAAGTTATTTGTTTTATTAGACTATAAATAGAAAATATTATATTTTATTTAAAAGATTTTGTTTTATTAGAATAATTTATTAATACTGCATATTAAATTAATATGGACCGTCCGTTTAAAAGTAAATCAATCTGGACCATTCATGAATTAGTTACTATTTCGTCCATTCTCCTATACATAGAAGGTCATTCCTTCATTATTTATTACGAATTCACTGAAACTCTAGAGAGAGAAACTATAGAGAGAAAGTAGAAAAATATTCTGCTACCTCACTTTTCCAATATCCAGTTCTTTTAAGGTAAGGGATATTATTTGTTGTACTTGTAAGGGATATTATTTCTTTCGTATTCATGAAGAAAACTTATGTTATTCCATTCTTTATTATTCTGTTGGAATAACTTGTATACGCGGGCTACCCTATACTTGGTGAAATTCTTTTTTTATTCCATTCTTTATTATTACATTTGGAATATCACATACGTGTGTTTACGCATGACTGGTTCCGTTATTTATTATTACATTGAAATATCACACGTAGTGCGTATTATTACGCCTTTTACAGTTCCATTAATTATTATTACATTGGAATAACCTCTCTGTCATGATCTATCGCATGCATGGTGATTTTGTTGTTATTCCATTCTTTATTATTACATTGGAATATCCCGTCGGTCTGTAATTTACTTTGACACGGTTCCGATTATTTATTATTGTGTTGGAATAACACATGCATGCGGTTTATCGCATGGTGGTGATTTCTTTATTATTCCATTCTTTATTATACTCAGTTGGTTAAAGTTTTGACTTCTATACTCTATGAAATTAGTGGAATATCCTTGATATTTGCGCTTCATCCAGTATCTTTTCATGAAAATATTCTTCTGAGCATTCTTGAATTTTACTCTATAAAGAAGTAGTATGTTGACAATTTAGACGTTATTAGTTCCTGGATAAATTAATTCTTGAACTTGTTTTATTGAATTCTTATATCATTGTCATCATCCTCATGTTTATATTATGTTGAAAGTCATCTGTGGCCTGTAGTGCATAGATGGACTTGGTATGATTATGACCAGGAATTATTCGGTATAATCATGACCGTAATATTACAAATGATGTGGGAAAAGTCCTCATTGGCCCGTAATGCATTGATGGACAGTTTTTGGTATGATTATGGCAATGGATTCTCTTCGGCCAAGGGTGCAAAGATGAATTGTTTTATGGCATGATTAAGACCGTTGATGAAAACACGATTATCTTTGGCCCGTAGTGCATGGATAATTCGTGGTCGTGATACTAAAGAATATCCTTGGCCTGTAGTGCAGGGATGATTTGATGATGTGGATTATTTATTGAGCTGAGTCTCAGTGATAAAAGTGATGAAAAACCTTTTAAATCATAGAAGATAGTAGATTTTATTCTCTACTTGACTCTTTTAATGGATTGCTTATTTCGCTGCAGTTAAACTTGATGTTTGTTATATTGTATCAGGTTAACACTGTTGAAGGCTAACAATAATTTATTCTACATTATCTTAGTCATAATATTTCTTACTGGGCTAGTTGAGCTCACACCTTTCTTTCACTGTTCTCGTCAGGAAATGAGAACGTAGCCGGGACTAGTCGGGGAACGGAGTGACGGTCCAGATGATAATATTAGTAGTCCTCACTATTCTGTTAAATAGTGTGACAATAAATGTAATGAAGACTCCATTGAGTGTGGATATTGTCTAGATGACAATATTCTTATTAAAACTCTCAGTTTATGTTTTGTCGTATTTTACACGACAGTTGTATTATTAAGTTGTATTTGTGTATTCTGTACCTTTTATCTGGCGACCCAAGATGGGTGATGTATACCTATTTTGGGGGCGTCGCATATTCTACGCTCAAAGGTTATACCTCAAGTCAAAGTTTTATGGAGAAACCATGATATTGAGGAAATGACCTGGGAGTTAGAATCTAAAATGAAAACAAGGTATCCTCACCTTTTCGACATACCAGGTACGTACACCAATTTCGAGGACGAAATTTCATAAGAAGGTGAGGTTGTAAGACCCCAACTTTTATGAATAAAGATTTAATTTTCTCTAAATATCATTTTGAATAATAAGGTGTGGATTTGATATAATTTTATAGTTGTGGGTAATATTTACAAATTTTGTAAAGTAAGCAAGTTGTCATAAAATATTTGTTTGGTCAGGGAATATTCGGTTTATCAGGGAATATCCGTACGACGACACAATCATTAGTGGACCCTACAACGGAATTACAGTCGAATTTAGAAAGTAATCTTTTTATAAAAATAACGGCAAGTCTTTTACCGTTAAACTGTTTAAATACCCGGTGATAAATGCAAAGTAATACGCGTGGTTTCACAGTAGCACATGGTATTGTACAACATCTTTGATTATTGATGCTTACGTGAGATGTGACAAACGAGATTTTTATAATTTAATTTGAATATTTATTTAATTAAATAATTAATTGATGAAATTATGGTAGATTAATTTAATTATATGTGTTACATTGATTAAATTAATGTGAATAATTTATTATTCAAAAGTATGTATTTAATTGAACTTATTTGATTAAATAAATTATTTAATAAGCATAATGATATTCTAATTAATTTAAATAATTAATTAGAGATTTAATGACTTGACATAATTAATAAATGAGAATTTAATTATGTGACTATGTGATTTAATGTAAAAGTATTCTATTTTATTTAATCGAATTAAATAATATATATTCGATGTAAATGGGTGTGACATTATTAAACTATATAATAAGAGTTTAATTAAATTAATGGCGACCTACCACGACCATCCCAGTTGCCAGTGTGCGCGAGTTATATCATTCTAATATTTTTTTATTTACGCATTTTATTTCTGAGACCTAAGTTTGAGAAAACAGAGATAGTTTAGAGAGAAATTGGGAGAAACTGTGAATTTGAGAAGAAAAAGAGAAGAGCTTTATCATCTTTGAATCATATACGCAAACTAGCAGGGTAATTCCTTAACCCAACTTTTAATTTACGTACTTAGAAAATTTTCATTAAAATTGACTTTTAGTTTTCTGTAATTGAATTTTCATGGCTAATTGTTAAATCTATGATGTTATATATGTTTATTAACATGTATAGTTCAGATATATATGATTTATATGTGTTTTAGAGTAATTAATCCATGAAATCATGTTCAAATTGGAGTTTTATAGTTTACAGAGAAAAATATATGAATATGGCTTGTAAGTACAAAAAATTATGTTTAAATTGCATGTTAATCGGTGAAGATGAATGATTACGTTTATACATATATAAAAAAAGAAAAGAACGAAACTTAAACGGACTGATTTGGTGTTATAACGAATCTGTGATTTATGATTTCATGAAATCTGACGAAATTTTGAAAAATAGAAAGGACATGAAAATTATGACTTTAAATCTTGTTGTTTATGCGACTCAAGATGTTAAAATTGTGCTAAAAATATCATTAAATATTTTGTTAAGTTTAAAACATATGGGTAAATTTTTTTTCATTGTATATGTGAAGTTTTGGCCTAAATTGGACAAGTTCTGTGTTCCTCATGAACTGCAAGTTTAGAACATATGGTTGAACTTGTGTGAGATTTTGACCTAAATTGGCCTTGTTATGTGTTCAATGCGAATCTGCAGAAGACTGAGTGCAGGTAACCACCCACTATGAAGCGTTACCAAGCTAAATACCCGCCCTACAGAAAAAAAAAAATTAAAATAAAATAAATAATTAATTAAAATATTTATAAAATAAAATAAATATTCGATGAAAATTATTATTAAAATATTTATAAAATAAAATGAATATTTTAGTTGAAATATTTATGGAATAAAATAAATATTCGATGGAAATTATTCTTAAAATATTTATCAAATTAAATAAATATCTTAGTTGAAATATTTATGGAATAAAATAAATATTCGATGGAAATTATTATTAAAATATTTATCAAATAAAATAAATATTTTAGTTGAAATATTTATTGAATAAAATAAATATTCGATGAAAATTATTATGGAATAATTTATACGAGTGTAATAATAGTGAGTGAATGATAATATTCTAATTTAATTAAGTAATTAAATTAGAAGGGTAATGATTTGTTAAATAAAGTGGAGTTTATATTAAATAATTAAGTGAAAATGTGACTAATGGACAATATAATAAGAGAATTATAAAAACAAATTAGAAAAGGTCTTGTGACCTTATAACTGCTATGTTTTGTAACTTGTTAAACCAAGTTAAAAAAAATGATGTCCATGAGATGATATGATGTTGTTTAAACTTAAGATTTGAGATTTTAGTCCTGTATATGTGAATGATGGTAATGAGCAGAATTTAAATCAAGTTAACAAGTTGTATTAAAATAGGGAACTAAACCTATAAGGTTAGTATTAATGTAACTACTGAATGTCATGAATACATATGGTATGTGTGTAGGACTTGTGGTGAACGGGAGTAGTAATCGTTTAGCCTATGCACGAGGCAAGTTCTCTAACCCTAACTTTATCTGAGCAAGTTCCTAAACCTTGTTTCTTTACACAAAGCAAGTTCCTTATTCTATCTTATTTATTATTGTTCAAGTCAAGATTTCATATTAGATGCTATCATTCTTTAAAAGCATGATTCCTTTTATACAATACTTATTCGATTGTATACATCATGAATTTTATTATTCAAATTGAAGATCAATTATTGTTGAACCTTGTAAGACTAGATAACCCTTATTGATTCGACTCGTCCATAATTGATGAACGTTCTGAATTTCAGAACCATTGTTGAGCTTATCCAAACCAAACTTCCTTTGGTGTGGACTCTAATGTCAAACTGAGATGAACAACCCTGTTATAGGGGATTAATTATGCTTTAGCGTTAAGATATTGCATGTGCACAGTATGGTACTAAGGGCTGATCCCCCTAAGTACGAGAAGAAGAGTCCATAGTCTTATGACTGTTAAAGGTTTTAAGTATAAACACTTAACAACCTAGGACGTAGTTCAAGGTCTTATGACCCTCAGAAGTTCTTTTGATTCTTGTTATTCATTCTTGATTCAAAAGCCGAGTTTTCTTATTTCAGAAGTCTTTGATTCATTCGCATGTTATTATTTTATTGTTATATTATTATACTTCTGGGCAATCGTGCTCACTCTTGCGTAATAATAAAATTACAGTTAAGAACGAAAGGTCCGACGAGCCTTCTACTAGCAAAGGCAAGGGCAAAGTTAACAAGTGATGAAGACTTGTTGTTTATTTGATGTATTTATGTTTCAGACTTATGTTAAAGTTGTGTAAGACTTATTTTTGTTTATGTTTCTGCATTTGTGATTTAAGGTTATTATGACCTGAGATTGATGTATTTACATTCAGATGTTGTAACTCCTTAAGGAGAGGATTTATTTCTATCTATTTATGGTTTTTAATTTATTATGGGTAGATAGATACATGATGTTTGGACAGTGAACATCAAATCCTGTGGGAATTGAAGGACCCGGATTTGGGGGTGTCACAGGTTGGTATCAGAGCTGTAGGTTATGAATCTTAGGTGGGAGAAAAACCTTAGGTAGTAGCCTTATAGAAGAATGAGAACATAGTGGTGATAAACTCTTATCGAGTTCTAATAAATGAAGTCCTTAATTCATTGAAGATAATAAAAGACTTTATGTGCTTATGTGATAAACTTATGTGCTCACGAGTATCAAATAATAACTAAAACTTAAAATTGTGTTGTTAGGATGTCGAGTGTTGGAGGATCTAGTCAAGCTGGGGAGGAGGAACCCCGAGTACCTAGAGAAGAGGAGACCCGAGACATATATGTTTTTCAGGAGCAGTTGGTACAGAGAGAGCCATCTCTGTTGATCACTTTTGTTAGTCAGGAGTATGAGCCTGAGTCTGATCCAGAAGAGGACCCTAAGGAAGAATGGGAGGAAGATGAGTTCCCACCGAACTCTATTATAGCTCAGATGTATGACGAGGTGTATGATCGTAACATCGAGCTTCAGGATAGAGTCAAAGAGTTAGAAGAGTTGGCAGATGAACGCCAGGCCACTATAGGACAAAAGAATGAGGAAATTCAAGGTCTTGATGCACGTCTTAGAAATGTGGAGTAAAAATTGGTTCACCTAGAGGGTGACAATGAGGAGCTGGTGGCAGAGGTTGCAAAGTTGAAGGATGATCTGAGAGAGGAATCCGCCAAACGAGCCAGAGCTGAAGATGCTTATGAGAAGGCTTCCTAAGGAGCAGATGTAGCTGAGGAAGAGGTACAAGCAAAGAAGGTCAAGATGGTGGAGATGAATTGTGCATTCAACAATGCGGTGAAAAAGGCCCAGGATCGAGTTATGTACTATCTAATTCAGTTCGAGGACTTACTGTAAGACCCCAACTTTTATGAATAAAGATGAATTTTCTATAAATATCATTTTTGAATATTATGGTGTTGATTTGATATAATGTTATAGTTGTGGGTAATATTTATAAATTTTGCAAAGTACGCAAGTTGTTATATTATATTCGATTGGTCAGAAAATATTCGTTTTAACAGGGAATATTCGTATGACGGCACAATTATTGGTGGACCCCACAACAAAATTATTGTCGGATTGAGAAAACGACAAAAATATCTTATAAAAAAATGACGAAAGTTTTACCGTTAACTGTTGAAACATACGGTGTTAAAAGTACAGTAATATGCGTGGTTGCATAGTAGTACATGGTATTGATTATTGATGCTTACGTGAGAAGTCACTTAGTTTTATTCAATTATTGCTACAGTAATTACTGCATAGTATCTCACGTTATTTGATTCAATTATTGTCGATATTTTATATATTATTAAATCAATAATTGAGACGACAAAGTTATTAATATTATTACTTGCAATATTGACGATGTCTAGAAGTTTTGTCAAGGAGAGTTTTGGTCACCTAATTGCGCGCTAATAGGGAGAAATCCTTATTGGAAAGCCCTCTTTCTTTCACAGGAACGACACAGTTGTTAAATATTGCGAATTATAATAATGATGATAAATGTTGTTAAAAATATTAAGGGAAGAAGTTACGTAAAAAAGGTAAGTATATATATAAATATATAAGTTTTTTGTTTTTATTATATATATATATATATATATATATATATATATATATATATATATATATATATATATATATTAAAGACTTGGAATCGGGGGTTCACGGGATGAATCCCGTGACTTATTTTTTTAAGCAGGTGTTATATATATATAATATATGATATTTTATTTAAAAGTTTTAGTTTTATTAGAATATTTTATTGCATAGTGCAGCATAGTAAAATTAATTTTTTTTTTCAGAATTCAGCCGAAGGTAAGCCCGTGAGATTTCCTTTTGTTCACCCGTGATATTTTTCTGAAATAGTATCATTTCCATTCTCCTATAAATAGGATGCTTATTTAGAATTGAAAATCACACCAGAATCAGAGAATTCTTCTTCTATAATATTGAGTGTATTTCTTTCGAGTTTTAGAAAGCTTTGAGTTTAGAAAATAGTGAAAGTTTTCTTTAAGAATATCCCCGCTATACCAGTTGGAATACTCTTCTTTTCAAGGTAAGGGATGTTATTTTTTTTCAATATTCGCTTGAAATAATATTTTTTTCCATACTCTGTAGCATTGGCGAAGCCATGCTTAAAATGTGGGGTCAATTGACCCCACTCAATTTTTAAAACAACTTAATTTTTTTTTACCCCACTCAATTTTTTTTAATTAAAGAGAGCCAAGCGCCAGAATCCAAATAAGCAAAAAGGAGGTGGAGGAGGAATATTGATGGTAAAACCGTAAAAGCAAAGGCAATTAAGGAAAAAGAGGAGGTATGAAGCTCGTCAATTACTCAATTCCAACGCCCACCTCCTACTGACCTACTCCTATGCCCAAGATTGAAGATGATGGTAACCCACTAACCCTCGTTTCTCTCTCTTCATTCCTTTTATTATTGATTTCAATGTAAAAATTCATTCATCTCTGTTGTTGACTACTTTCAGTTTCTAGAAATTAGCTTGGTATTTGCGTTGATGCACCCAACACCCTCTTTTTATGCTTTTTGACTCCTACCCCTTTGGATTATTTTCTTAGTTTAGTTACAATTTAATACGGCTATTTGCCTATTTGGATTTTGAATTTTTAATGTTTCAATTGTTGACAGTGGTTACATTAGCCTCAACCCTAAATCTCATACTGTGACTCTTTTACAGCCTTGTGACCTTGCAGGTAAAAAAAATTACTCTCTCTTCAATTTTTTCAACCTCAGTTTTAATTGTTTTTAGAAATCAATTGTAATTTCCCTCTTTTTTTAGTATTATTAAATTGGATATTTGGATGCATTTGTCCCTTTTTCAGCAAAAGTTGAGTTCATAAAATTGGCACAACTTTGTTTTTTGTTGTAATTAAGTTCATAATATCTTTAATTCTTTAAACAGCCAATATGGATAAATTTGTAATTAAGTTCATAATATGTCACTAGTACCACTGCTTCATTGCTTAAAGAAGCAATTGAGACCTTTTTCTCAAGTCACGAACTATGTTTATCAAGAATACGTGGTCAAGGGTATGATGGAACCAGTAACATGCGAGGTGAATTTAATGGTCTCAAAACCTTAATCATGAATGAGAATCCTTTTGCATTTTATGTCCATTTTTTTGCTCATCAACTCCAATTAACTATTGTAGCTGTTGCTAGTAAGCATAAACACATTGCTTGGTTTTTTAACAAGGTTTCTGAGTTGTTAAATGTGGTTGGAGCATCATGCAAGCGTCGAGATAGTCTTCGAGAGAAAGAAGCTGCTAGAGTCGGGAAATCATTGATGAATAATGAAATTCAAAGTGGAAAAGGCTTGCATCAAGAAACTAGTCTTAAACGGGCATGCGACACACGTTGGGGATCACATTATGTGACACTTTTGAACTTAATTCTTATGTTCTCCTCGGTGATTGATGTACTTGAGGAGGTTTCAGATGATGGTTTGGTATACCAACAAAAATGTATTGCTTTTGGTTTATTAGAGTCATGCAATCATTTGGTTTTGCATTTGATCTAATATTGATGAGAAAGATATTGGGAATTATAAATGAATTGTCACAAGAATTGCAAAGAAAGGATCAAGACATTGTAAATGCTATAGAATTAGTTAAAGTGTCTAAGCAACTATTGAAGGATATGAGAGATGAGGAGAAACTACTTGATGAAGTTTGTTTATTTTACAACAAACAAAAAATTGACATTATAGATATGAATGCTTTATTCCATGGGAGATCAAGTCAAAAATTTCAAGGTATTACAAATTTCACCATTATTATGTTGAGATATTTTGTACTGTTTTGGATTGGAAACTTCAAGAATTAAATGATCGTTTTACGGAAGCAAGTACTGACTTGTTTTTATCAGTGTCATGCTTAAATCCTAGTGATTGTTTCGCTAGTTTTGATAAGGACAAATTGATTCATCTCGCTAGCATTTATTCAAATAACTTTTCTCCAATGGATCTTATAAAACTTGATAGTCAACTAGATAATTACATTTCTGATATGCGGACAAATCAAGAGTTTTTGGAAGTTCAAGGGATTAGCGGTCTTGCAAGAAAGCTCGTAGGTACGAAGAAACATATTGTATTTCCTTTGGTATATCGACTTCTAAAGTTGGCATTAATCTTACCTGTTGCGACTGCTACTGTTGAAAGAACTTTTTCTGCGATGAAGATAATAAAGAATAGGTTGAACAATTCTATAGCAGATCAACTGATGAATGATTGCTTGATTACATATATTGAGAAGAATGTATTTAATTGCATCGACAATGAAAGTATTATGTAACGATTTCAATGAATGAAAACGCGTAGAGGACAATTGTAATTATTATATTCTACTAGTTATTTTTGTGGATAATCTTGATGGCTATAACAATGACATATTATATTTTTTTGGTTATATATTTGAGTCACTTTTTACTACTATAATTATCAATTTTGATTTATTGTTTGATACTCTAATTATTGACCCCAGTGCGAAGTAATCCTGGCTTCGCCACTGCTCTGTAGTATGTAAGTAATATTATTTCGTTTTAGATTTCGAATTTTATACTCGTTTTGTTAAAGTTTTGGCTTCTAAACTCCATGAAATTAGTAGAATATCCTTGATATTTACGCTTCATTCAGTATCTTTTCATGAAAATATTATTCTGAGCATTCTTGATAAGTTTTAACTTTTTTATGCAGGAGTACTATTCACAAGTTACTATTCATGAAGTACTATTCATGGGGTACTATTCACTCGAGTACTATTCACCCAGGGTACTATTCATGATAAAAATTGATTCGTTTTAGGTCCAAATTATTTTTGGTACAATATTAATCTTGAATTTTACTCCACAAAGCAGTATCAAGTTGACAATTTGGACGTTATTGATTTCTGGATAAATTAAATTATAAATCTTTAAAAACTTATCCTTGAACTTTTTTTATTGAATTCTTATATCATTGTCATCATCCTCATGTTTATATTACATTGAAAGTCATTTGTATTTTGAAAGTGCATAGATGGACTTGGTATGATTATGACCAGGGATTATTCGGTATAATCATGACCGTAATGTTATAAATGATGTGGTAAAAGTCCTCATTGGCCCGTAGTGCATTGATGGACAGTTATTGGCATGATTATGACCATTGATGAAAATACAAATATCCTTTGCCCATAGTACATGGATAATTTGTGGTCGTGATACTAATGAATATTCTTGGTCGTAGTGCAGGGATGATGTGGATTATTTATTAAGTTGAGTCTCAGCGATAAAATTGATGAAAACCCTTTTTAAATCATAGAAGATAGTAGATTTTATGCTCTACTTGACTCTTCTAATGGATTGCTTGTTCCGCTGTAGTTAAACTTGATGTTTGTTATATTTTATCAGTTTAATACTGTTGAAGGCTAACGATAATTTATTATGCATTATCTTAGTCATAATATTTCTTACTGGGCTAGTTGAGCTCACCCTTTGTTTTCATTGTTCTCTTCAGGAAATGAGAATATAGTTGGGACTAGTTGGGAAAAAAAGTGACGGTCCAGATGATAGCATTAGTAGTCCTCACTATTCTGTTAAATAGTGTGATAATAAATGTAATGAGGACTCCATTGAGTGTGGATATTGTCTAGATGACAATATTCATTTTAAAACTCTGAGTTTATGTTTTGTCGTATATTACACGACAGTTGTATTATTAAGTTGTATTTGAATTTTGTACCATGTATTTGGCGACTCAAGATGGGTGATGTATACCTATTTTGGGGGCGTCACACTTATCTTCGTACATGTTGGATCACAGAACGATGTTTTGTATCATGGAAGAAGAGCGCAGAGAAGCTATTCAATGTCTTAATAGGCTGTGATAGGAACAATATGAATTATGTGAATATCTAAAAATGTAAAAATGTAAATTCCGATGTGCTTATAAACAAAGGAATATTATGATGATTTAATCCTAAAGATTCTTTATCTCTGGATGGATGATGTAAATAGTAGTGATGCTATCGTATGATGTTAAAACTTTAGATTTGAGATAATGTATTAAGTGATTATGTTTAAATGTTTTAGTTAAGCCTTAAATATTTAAGGGATTGAATAAAGACTTAATAAGCGTATATTTTAACAGAAATATGACGCCGAGAAGAAGACCAATCCGTCAACCGGCCCAAGAAGGGTCGACGAACAACAACAATGCCAATGCTGACCCCGTTCAGCAGTTGGTGAACTTACTGGCTGGAGCAATTAACAATCAACCTCAAGCTCCACCAAATACAACGTTCAAGGACTTTAAGGCGGTGGGACAGCCAGAGTTTAAAGGTTCCATGAACTTGATAGATGATCAAACTTGGATTATGGAGATGGAAAATGTTTTTGACGTCGCCAGAGGAAGTGAGGACCAAAAAACCCCCTACACAACGTTCATGCTTAGGGATATGATCCCTGGCTGAGATGTGAGACAAGAACTAGGAAGAGAGAGACGGGGAATTCCTTTGCTAGTATGACCTACCTAAGTTTAATTGGTATTTAATTGGTCGGTCAGAATATAGGGATAATATGTTGCATATCAATTAACCCTTGTTTTGTGGCAGTATTTGAAAATGACATCTGAGAATGTTGAGAATAGCAATGGAGCACATGAGACCGTTGAGTCACCATAGATCAATAATTAGGATAATGTGCATCAGGAAGGCGACAATCCTCATGCAAACCACAACACTGACCAAATGATGAAGGATGGAATGTTCAGAGGCTTTATGCAATTCATGCAACATCAGGCAAGAACGGCTCCTGTCCAAAATGCAGGTGGAAACACTGGCAATCCTCGGACGATCACTGCTAAATAGTTCAAGGAGCTGGGACCACCGGAGTTTTTTGGAGAGCCAAAACCACTTAAGGTGGAGACGTGGATAAAGCAGATCAATAAGATATTTGATGTCTTGGGATGCTCCGAGGAGTAAAAGGTTCCCTTTGCCACCTTCATGTTGCGAGCAGAGGCAGATTACTGGTGGGAATTTGTAAAGCGTACTCAACCTACCGCACTGAAGATGTCTTGGGAGAAGTTCCAAGAACTGTTCAATGACAAGTACTTTCCCGAAAGTATTCGTCACATGAAAGAGGTAGAGTTCATTAAACTGGAGCAAAACAACATGACCGTGTCGTAGTACGAAGCAAAGTTTGCTGAGTTGTCTCGGTTTGCGTTCCAGTTAGTTGATAATGAGGAGAGAATGACGCAGATATTTCTAAGAGGTTTGAAACCCGAGATACGTCAATACCTTATCTCTCACAAACTTTGCTTGTATTCATATGTTGTGAATAGGGCTCAGTTATTAGAATGCAATAATGAGTCAACCCAACCAAGAGAGAGTAGCCGACAAAATAATAATACCAGTGGTAGCAGTCATCGAAGAGGTGACAACAAACGTGGAGGTAATCAACATGCCAGAAATGGTAACCACTTCGGTGGTAATCATGGATAAGACAATAAGAATGGACATTTCAAGAAAAGGAGAATCAACAATGATGGAAAGACGTCAGCATCAGCACCCGTTGTTAAGGAAGGAGAACGACCACATATCATATGCTTCAAATGCGGAGGGGAGGGACATATCAGTCCAAACTGTGCGCAACAATCTAAAATGTGTTACAATTGTGGAAGAGAAGGTCACCTAGCTCGATTTTTTCGTTCAGGGAAGGAAAGTCCAGCTAGGATGGAGGCACCAAAGGCCGTTCCAGAAAAGTCAAAACCAGTAGTTCAAGGATAAGACTTTTGTTGTAACCTCGCAGAAAGCAAGGAACCCGAACGAGGTCATCACGTGTAAGCTTATCATAAACTCTAGCGAAGTATATACCTTATTTGATACCGGTTCTACCCATTCTTTTATTTCTCCTACTTGCGCTCAACGTTTAAATTTGACTCCAGAGAAATTAGACTTTGACTTATCTGTTGAAACTCCATTGGGAGAAACCTTCATTACATCCACTGTTTATAAGTATTGTTTGGTTCAAATCGGTACCCTCAAATTACCTGTCGATCTTATTTCATTGAAAATACTTGCATTTGACGTAATTCTAGGGATTGATTGGTTAACTACTCATCATGCAAAAATTGATTGTTTTCGTAAGGTTGTTAGCTTTCATATTCCTAGCCAACCTATTATGTGAATTCAAGCAACCAAGCCATTAAAATCAATCACTGTCATCTCAAACCATAAAGCTATTCGTTTATTGAAAAACGGATGTCAAACTTTCCTAGCTCATGTCACGGATTTAAACAAAAATACGTCAGTTTTGAATGATATTTCTATTGTTAGTAAATTTCACGACGTATTCACGAAGAACTTCCGGCCTACCCAGAGGCGTGAAATTGAATTTTGTATCGACCTTGAACAGATAAAACCCATTTCCAAAGCCCCATATCGAATGGCTCCTATTGAACTTCGTGGAGTTAAAGACCCAACTACAGGAATTGTTAGACATCGGTTTCATTCATCCTAGTACTTCTCCTTGGGGTGCACCTGTTCTATTTGTGAAGAAGAAAGATGAAAGTATGCGACTTTGTATTGATTATCGAGAGTTGAACCATGTCACCATCAAAAATAGGTACCCGTTGCCTCGTATTGATGACCTGTTTGACCAGTTGCAAGGCGACAAATTCTTTTCAAAGATTGATCTTCGTTCCGGATATCACCAATGGAAGATTAAAACCGATGACATTCCAAAGACGGCTTTCAGAACTCGGTACGGGCATTATGAATTTCTAATCATGTCTTTTGGATTGACTAATGCTCCTGCTGCCTTCATGGATATGATGAACTGAGTATTCAAGGAATACTTGGATCATTTTGTGGTTGTCTTTATTGATGACATTCTTATATACTCCAAAAGCCGTGAAGATCATGAGCAACCCTTGAGGCTGATACTCTACAAGCTTCGTGAAAACAAGCTTTATTCCAAGTTGAAGAAATGAAAATTTTGGCTTGAGGAAGTAGCATTCCTTGGGCACGTAGTATCAAGTCATGAAATATCTGTTGACCCGGCAAAGATTGAAGCTATTCAAAGTTGGGAACAACCTAAATCAGTGACAGAAGTATGTAGCTTTCTCTGCTTAGCTGGTTATTATCGAAGATTCGTGGAAGGATTTTCTCGAATCGCTACTCCATTAACTCAGCTGACTCAGAAAGATACAAAATTCGGTTGGAGTGAGGAATGTGAGAAGAGTTTTCAAGAACTCAAGAGGAGACTCATTTCAAAGACCTATTCGACAATACCATCGACTTCGGAGGATTTGTCATCTATAGTGATGCTTCGGGCAAAGGGTTAGGATGTGTTCTCATGCAACATGGGAAAGTCATAGCCTATGCCTCTCAACAACTCAAAGAATATGAGAGGAATTATCCTACTCATGATCTAGAGTTGGAAGCAGTCATTTTTGCACGAAAGATCTGGAGGCATTACCTGTATGGGGAGAAAGTAGATATCTATACGGATCATAAAAAGGAACTAAACATGCGGCAACGACGATGGCTTGATCTGTTGAAAGATTATGATCATACCATCCAATACCATCTTGGAAAAGCGAACGTAGTAGCTAACGCATTGAGTAGAAGATCATATGCGGGTACGAGTGCAATATTGTCAACACAAAGTCCCATTTTGTATGACTTACAAAGGATGGAGATAGAGTTAAAGACTCCAAGGACCCATGTGATGATAGGGAATATACGAGTAGAACCGACTTTAATCGATAAAGTTAAAGCTGCTCAAGCTACAGACCTGGAGCTGATGCGTATGAGGAAGAAAGTATAAGAAGGTGTTATGCCAGAAGCAATAATCGATGAAGAAGGAATACTTCGAGTCAACTCCAAACTTTGTATTCCTAACAACCCTGATTTAAAGTATAAAATCATGATGGAGGAGCATAACACACCGTTTGCAATCCATCTTGGGAGTACCAAAATGTATCGTGATCTTCGACATACATTTTGGTGGAGCAATATTAAGAGAGAGATAGCGAGGTTTATCTCAAGGTGTCTAACTTGTCAACGAGTTAAGGTGGAGCATCAAGTGCCAAAAGGTCCATTGCAACCACTTGAAATTCCACAATGGAAGTGGGAGCACATTACCATGGATTTTGTTACTGGTCTTCCTAAGGTTTCTCAAGGCATAGATGCAATTTGGGTCATTGTTGATAGATTGACCAAGTCTGCTCAATTCTTACCTATACGAGAAACTTATACACTTGAACGTCTTGCTCGTATATACATAAACGAGGTTGTAAGATTGCATGGTATACCAGTATCCATAGTTTTTGATTGAGACCCAAGATTCAATTCATGATTTTGGGTTAGTTTACAAAAAGCTATGGGCACGGATTTACGATTTAGTTCGGCTTATCATCCTCAAACGGATGGGCAGTCGGAGAGGACAAGTTCTTACCATTGTTGGAGTTTTCCTACAACAATAGTTATCAAGCAAGTATTGACATAGCTCCATTTGAGGCGTTGTATGGAAGAAAGTTTCATTCTACAGTATGCTGGGATGAGGTGGGTGAAGCAATGTTATTGGGACCGAAGTTGGTACGTATGACTATGGAAAAGATTCAAACGATCCGATAACGTATAAAAACCTCACAAGATCGACAAAAGAGTTATGCTGATCTTCATTGAAAGGACATGGAATTCAATATTGGAGATCATGTGTTGTTACGTGATGCTCCATGGAAAGGAGTTATGAAATTTGGAAAGAGAGAAAAAATCAATCCTCGATTCATTGGCCCATTTTTAATCCTTGACCGAGTAGGAACTGTTGCCTATAGACTCGCCTTACCGCCAAGTATGTCTCGCGTTCATAACATTTTTCACATATTCATGTTACGTAAATATGTGAAAGACCCGAACCACATTATTGAGTTAGAACCAGAAGAAATAGCGGAAGATTTAACGTATAAAGAGGTACCTGTTAAAATCTTGGATAAAAAGGAGCATATTCTACGCTCCAAGGTTATACCTCAAGTCAAAGTTTTGTGGAGGAACCACGATGTTGAGGAAATAACCTGGGAGTTAGAATCTGAAATGAAATCAAGGTATCCTCACCTCTTCGTCATACCAGGTATGTACCCTAAATTCGAGGGCAAAATTTCATAAGAAGGGGAGGTTGTAAGACCCCAACTTTTATGAATAAAGATGAATTTTCTATAAATATCATTTTGTAATATTATGGTGTTGATTTGATATAATGTTATAGTTATGGGTAATATTTATAAATTTTATAAAGTACGCAAGTTGTTATATTATATTCGATTGGTCAGGAAATATTCATTTTAACAGGGAATATTCGTACGACGGCACAATCATTGGTGGACCCCACAACAAAATTATTGTCGGATTGAGAAAACGACAAAAATATCTTTTTATAAAAATAATGGCGAAAGTTTTACCGTTAACTATTGAAACACCTGGTATTAAAAGTACAGTAATACACGTGGTTGCATAGTAGCACACGGTATTGATTATTGATGCTTAAGTGAGAAGTCACTTAGTTTTGTTCAATTATTGCTGCAGTAATTACTGCATAGTATCTCACGTTATTTGATTCAATTATTGTCGATATTTTATATATTATTAAATCAATAATTGAGACAACAAAGTTATTAATATTATTACTTGCAATATTGACGATGTCTAGAAGTTCTGTCAAGGAGAGGTTTGGTCACCTAATTGCGCGCCAATAAGGAGAAATCCTTATTGGAAAGCCCCCTCTTTCCTAGGAACGACCTGATTGTTAAATATTGCGAATTATAACAATGATGATAAATGTTGTTAAAAATATTGAGGGGATTTTTATGAAGTATTTGATTATTTTATGGACTCCCTATTTACCCATTTTTTAAAATAATTGGTAGAAATTTTTTTTAATATAATAAAGGTGGGGCCCATATGTGGGGACCACATGTGGGGGCCATATATATTGAAAATCTAATTTTGGAAATGGTGGTGGGAAGAAGTTACGTAAAAGAAAGGTAAGTATATATATAAATATATAAGTTTTTTTTATATATATATATATATATATATATATATATATATATATACATTAATATTGGAGACTTGGAATCAGGGGTTCACGGGATGAATATCGTGACTTATTTTTTTAAGCAGGTGTTATATATAATATATATATATATATATATATATATATAATATTATATTTTATTTAAAAGTTTTTATTTTATTAGAATATTTTATTGCCTAGTGCAGCATAGTAAAATCAAATTTTTTTTAGAATTCAGCCGAAGGTACGCCCGTGAGATTTCCTTCTGTTCATCCGTGATATTTTTCTGAAATAGTATTCTTTCCATTCTCCTATAAATAGGATGCTTATTTAGAATTGAAAGTCACACCAGAATTAGAGAATTCTTCTTCTATAATATTGAGCGTATTTCTTTCGAGTTTTAGAAAGCTTTGAGTTTAGAAAATAGTGAAATTTTTCTTCAAGAATATCCCCGATATACCAGTTGGAATACTCTTCTTTTCAAGGTAAGGGATATTATTTTTGTTTAATATTCGCTTGAAATAATATTTTCTTCTATACTTTGTAGTATGTAAGTAATATTATTTCGCTTCAGATTTCAAATTCTATACTCGTTTTGTTAAAGTTTTGGCTTCTAAACTCCATGAAATTAGTAGAATATCCTTGATATTTGCGCTTCATTCAGTATCTTTTCATGAAAATATTATTATGAGCATTCTTGATAAGTTTTAATTTTTTCATGTCAGAGTACTATTCACGGGTTACTATTCATGAAGTACTATTCACGGGGTACTATTCACTCGAGTACTATTCACTGGGGTACTATTCATGATAAAAATTGATTCATTTTCGGTCCAAATTATTTTTGGTACAATATTAAGCTTGAATTTTACTTCACAAAGTAGTATCATATTGACAATTTGGACATTATTGATTTCTGGATAAATTAAATTATAAATCTTTAAAAACTTATCCTTGAACTTGTTTTATTAAATTCTTATATCATTGTCATCATCCTCATATTTATATTATGTTGAAAGTCATATGTGGCCTGTAGTGTATAGATGGACTTGGTATGATTATGACTAGGGATTATTCGGTATAATCATGACCGTAATATTACAAATGATGTGGTAAAAGTCCTCATTGTCCCGTAGTGCATTGATGGACAGTTGTTGGCATGATCATAACCATTGATGAAAACAAAAATATCCTTTGACCGTAGTGCATGGATAATTTGTGGTCGTGATACTAATGAATATCCATGGCCGTAGTGCAGGGATGATGTGGATTATATATTAAGCTGAGTCTCAGCGACAAAGTTAATGAAAAACCTTTTTAAATCATAGAAGATAGTAGATTTTACGTTTTACTTGACTCTTCTAATGGATTGCTTGTTCCGTTGCAGTTAAACATGATGTTTGTTATATTTTATCAGTTTAACACTGTTGAAGGCTAACGATAATTTATTATGCATTATCTTAGTCATAATATTTCTTATAGGGCTAGTTGTGCTCACCCTTTGCTTTCATTGTTCTCTTCAGGAAATGAGAATATAGCTGGGACTAGTCGGGGAATGGAGTGACGGTCCAGATGATAGCATTAGTAGTCCTCACTATTCTATTAAATAGTGTGATAATAAATGTAATAAGGACTCCATTGAGTGTGGATATTGTCTAGATGACAATATTCGTTTTAAAACTCTTAGTTTATGTTTTGTCGTATATTACACGACAGTTGTATTATTAAGTTGTATTTGAATTTTGTACCATGTATTTGGCGACTCAAGATGGGTGATGTATACTTATTTTGGGGGCGTCACACTTACCTTCGTACATGTTGGGTCACAGAACGATGTTTTGTATCATTGAAGAAGAGCACAGAGAAGCTATTTAACGTCTTAATAGGCTGTGATAGGAACAATATGAATTATGTGAATATCTAAAAATGTAAAAGTGTAAATTCCGATGTGCTTATAAACAAAGGAATATTATGATGATTTAATCCTAAAGATTCTTTATCTCGGGATAGATGATGTAAATAGTAGTGATGCTATCGTATGATGTTAAAACTTTCGATTTAAATAAAATATCAGAGTTTATTTGAGATAATGTGTTAAGTGATTATGTTTAAATGTTTTAGTTAAGCCTTAAATATTTAAGAGATTGAATAAAGACTTAATAAGAGTATATTTTAACAGAAATATGACGCCGAGAAGAAGTCCAATCCGTCAACCGGCCCAAGAAGGGTCGACGAACAACAACAATGCCAATGCTGACCCCGTTCAGCAGTTGGTGAACTAACTGGCTAGAGCAATTAACAATCAACCTCAAGCTCCACCAAATATAACATTCAAGGACTTTAAGGCGGTGGGACCGCTAGAGTTTAAAGGTTCCATGAACCCGATAGAAGCTCAAACTTGGATTATGGAGATGGAAAATGTTTTTGACGTCGCCAGAGTCAGTGAGGACCAGAAAATGTGAGACCCCAAATTTTATGAATAAAGATTTAAATTTCTTGAAATATTTTTTTTAATATTATGGTATGGATTTGATATAATGTAATAGTTGTGGGTAGTATTTATAAATTTTACAAAGTATGCAAGTTGTTATAAAATATTCGTTTGGTCGGAGAATATTCTTTTTGTCGAGAATATCCGTACGACGGCACAATCATTGGTGAACCCACAACGGAAGTATTGTCGTAGTAATAAAACGACAGAATTATTTTTATGAAAATAACGGCGGAAGTTTTACCGTTAAAACTGTTGAACTACTCGGTAGTAAAAGTACAGTAATACGCGAGGTTGCATAGTAGCACACGGTATTGGTTATTGATGCTTACGTGAGAATTCACTCAGTTATACTCAATTATTGCTTCAGTAATTGCTGCATCATATCTCTCATATTATTGATTCGATTATTGTCACAGTATCATCTGCACAATATGTTATATTATTAAATCAATAATTCAGACGAAAAAGTTATTCATATTATTAAATTGCAATATTTACAATGTCTAGAAGTTCTGTCAAGGAGAGGTTTGGTCACCTAATTACGCGCCAATAGGGAGAAATCCTTATCGAAAAGCCCCCTCTTTCCTGGGAATGACCTGGTTGTTAAATATTATGAGTTATAATATTAATGATGAATAAGTTCATGTTTATTAAAGATGATTTTGATAATTCCATTGTGTTGGGATTATTAGTGTTGTGGAAATCAACATCTATTCCGATGATAATTGATGTCTGGGGGTTATACTGATAAATCGGGTAATTTATCGGATAAATGAGCAATTAATCGCTACTAATTCACATGCTTATATAACTATTTGTTCACATATGTGTACTATTGAGTCACATTCACTTACTATTAGGGGAGTTGGTGCAAGATTGATAATACTCGCATGACTAAGTTAAAAATGGAGGTATAGATGGAGGTACTATACTGTAATTAATTTTTTCACATGTTTAGAACTATTGAGTCACATGATTTACTATTGATTCACATGATTTACTATTAGGGGAGGTGGTGCAAGTTTGATAATACTTGGATGACTGAATTATAAATGAAAGAAAAATTGGAGGTATTGTACTATAATCTTTCGAGTCCCAAAATGTGCAATTATCAAAACTATGTTTTCCTATAAATAGAAGCTCATTCTTCCTTCATTTCTCACCAATTCACTAAAGCTTTAGAGCCATTATTATAGAGAGAAATTATAGAGAGAAGAAGAAGAGAAGTCTCTTTACCCGACTATTCCAAAGTATCGGTCTTCTTTTGAGGTAAGGGTTACTATTCTTTCGTATTCATGAACAGAAGTATTTCTTTCAATACTTGTAAGAGTTGTTATTCCATTCTTTATTATTATGTTGGAATAACCTTTTTTATCGGCAATCGCATACATGGTGAAATTCTTCTATTATTACATTCTTTGTTATTCATTGGAATAACTGTTTATCTTAATACCGCATACATGGTGAAATTCTTCTATTATTCCGTTCTTTATTATTCCGCCGGAATATCCTTTTTGTGCGTTCTGTGGGACTGGTTCTATTATTTATTATTACATTGGAATAACACATGCGTGTGGTCTATCGGATGCATGGTGATTTACATTGTTATTCCATTCTTTATTATTCGCCGGAATATCACATGCATGCGTGCATTTACGTCGGACTGGTTCCATTATTTATTATTTTGTTGGAATAACTCGTATGCATGCGGTCTATCGCATGCATGGTGATTTACATTGTTATTCCATTCTTTATTATTACGCCGGAATATCACGCTCGTGCATTTACGTGGGACTGGTTCCATTATTTATTATTACATTTGGGAATAACCTATCATCGAGTCTATACATCGCACGCATGGTGAATCTTACATTATTCTATTCTTTATTATTACATTGGAATAACTCGCATGAGTGTGGATTACCACATGCATGGTGAATGATCCTTTGTATTCATTCCTTATTAAATTGTGGAAATGATCTGTTTACATTGATTATGATGAGAGTCATAATAAAAGCATTGGACAGATGAAAATCATGGGTATATGAAGTATTAGTAAGTGTTATGATGAGTTATGTTGGTTATTATGAGAAAACATGAAAGTTTCTTAGAAATCACAAAGAGTTGAAAATTAGATTTTGGTAAAAATGGAACATGAAATTCAATTGACCATATCTCCTATTATATTTTGAATTTTTGAGTGTGGTCAAGTCCTAGAGTTAGATCTATGAGTTTACTAACTTATCCAAGTGGAATCACTAGAAAAGGTGTTGTAGATTTTCGTGTGGATTATTTTTAATAAAGGACTCAAAAGCTGGAAAATAGCAAAAAGCTACTGCCTATAATTTTGTAAGGGCTGTTTCGGCTACTTAATTTGTGAGAAAAATTCCGGCCTTTTGGGACATGAAAGTATACGGTATAAGGTACCTCCTGTCCAAAAATGAGCTCATTCTGACTTAAAATGAGCAAGTTATGACCATTTCAATATTTAAGTTTTTCCGATGAAAAATGCCATAACTAGAGTTTTATAACTCCGATGAGCATAAAATTTAAACTGGAAACTCACGTTAACATGTGTAAGATCCTGCCAAGATTTGGGAATTTCTGGAGTTAAACTTGAGGTAGCTAATTTCTTAAGGAATTAATTAGAAATTAATTTTTGAAAAATAGTAAATGAATTTTAAAAATTCTGAGAAAAATATATGTTCATTATGGGACTATATTCTACTAAATCCCAGAAAAGAAATATTTTTGGGACTGATTTGGTATTTTTCATGAAAATGCACTAGTTATGAGTATATGAGTTAAATATGTTATGTAATGTAACAAAATTGAAAAATAGGATTTTATGGCTTGGGAATCCTATATAAGGTATATGCAGATTTTTGATAAGGGATTTCATCATTGGTGATGAAATCTTATGGGTATGGCATTCTTTGAATGATTAAATGCATTATTTGGTAAAGTGTAAACAATTGAAATAAATTGTTTATAAGTTTAGAGGTGATTAAAATATTGTTATAATATTAATAATATTAGATTATGAGTTTATTAAGTGATTGATAATATTTGGATAAATTTAAAGTCTTTAATATTTATCCTTGTTTTAGTTTGATTAATGTTTATATCATTGCCATCATCCTCATGCTTATATGGTGATGAAAGTTATCTTTGGCTTACGTGCGAAGATGGACTGTTGTTTATTGAATTATATATCTTTAGTTTACGTGCAAAGATGGATTGTTGATTATTGGTTTTATTGTTGTATATCTTTGGCTTACGTGCGAAGATGGACTGTTGTTTATTGAATTATATATCTTTGGCTTACGTGCAAAGATGGATTATTGATTATTGGTTTTATTTTTGTATATCTTTGGCTTACGTGCAGAGATGGACTTGGTATGATTATTACAAGGGATTATTCGGTATAGTCATGACCATTGATGATTTAAAGAATATCCTTGGCCCGTATTGCAGGGATAATTTGATGATGTGGTTTATTTATTAAGCTGAGTCTCAGTGATAAAAATTGATGAAAACATTTTAAATCATAGAAGATAGTAGATTTTATTCTCTACTTGACTTTTCTATTGGATTTCTTATTCCGCTGCAGTTAAACTTGATGTCTATTGTATATTATCAGTTTAACATTATTGAAGACTAATGATAATTTATTCTACATTATCTTAGTCATAATATTTCTTACTGGGCTTGTTGAGCTCACCCTTTCTTTCACTTTTCTCTTCAGGAAATGAGAATATAGCTGGGATGAGTCAGAGAACGGAGTGACGGTCCAGATGATAGCATTAGTAGTCCTCACTATTCAGTTAAATAGTGTGATAATAAATGTAATGAGGACTCCATTGAGTTTGTATACTGTCTAGATGACAATATACGTATTAAAACTCGTAGATTATGTTTTGTCGTATTTTACACGACTGTTGTATAATTAAGTTGTATTTAAATTTTGTACCATGTATTTGGCGACACAAGATGGGTGATGTATACCTAATTTTGGGGGCGTCACAGAAAACCCCCTACGCAACGTTCATGCTTAGGGATATGATCCCTGGCTGAGATGTGAGACAAGAACTAGGAGGGGAGAGATGGGGAATTCCTTCGCTAGTATGACCTACCTAAGTTTAATTAATATTTAATTGGTCTGTCAGAATATAGGGATAATATGTTGCATGTCAATTAGCCCTTATTTTGTGGAAGTATTGAAAATGACATATGAGAATGTTGAGAATAGCAATGGAGCACAGGAGACCGTTGAGTCACTATAGATCAATAAATAGGATAATGTGCATCAGGAATGCGACAATCCTCATGCAAACCACAACACTGACCAAATGATGAAGGATGGATTATTCAGAGGCTTTATGCAATTCATGCAACATCAGGCGAGAGTGGCTCCTGTCCAAAATACAGGTGGAAACACTGGCAACCCTCGGACGGTCACCGCTAAACAGTTCAAGGAGCTGGGACCACCAGAGTTATTTGGAGAGCCAAAACCACTTAAGGTGGAGACGTGGATAAAGCTGATCAACAAGATATTTGATGTCTTGGGATGCTCCGAGGAGTAAAAGGTTCCCTTTGCCACCTTTATGTTGCGAGCAGAGGCAGATTACTGGTGGAAATCTGTAAAGCGTACTCAACCTGCCGCACTGAAGACGTCTTGGGAGAAGTTCCAAGAACTATTCAACGACAAGTACTTTCCCGAAAGTATTCGTCACATGAAAGAGGTAGAGTTCATTAAACTGGAGCAAAACAACATGACCGTGTCGCAGTATGAAGCCATGTTTGCCGAGTTGTCCTGGTTTGCGTCCCACTTAGTTGATAATGAGGAGAGAATGACGCGGGTGTTTCTAAGAGGTTTGAAACGTGAGTGTTTCAGATGTTGTGAATAGGGCTCAGTTATTGGAACGCGATAGTGAGTCAACCCAACCAAGAGAGAGTAGCTGGAAAAATGATAATACCAGTGGTAGTATTTGTCATCGAGCGATGGGCAAAAAAGCGTGGAGGAATCAACATGCGTAAATGGTAACCACTTTGGTGGTAATCATGAAAAGACAATAAGAATGGACATTTCAAGAAGAGGAGATTCAACAATGATGGAAAGACGTCAGCATCAGCACCCGTTGTTAAGGAAGGAGAACGACCACCTATCATATGCTTCAAATGCGGAGGGGAGGGATGTTGATCGATTTCGCAATCAATGAATACGTGCAAGTATACACGGTCAACAAGTAATAAAGTGATAAGAAAAGTATCGTTCCCACGAGAAATTATTTAATAAAAATTACCAATTACTAACTCTTAACCAAAACAATTTTATTTAAACAATCACAAATTGTGATTAAGACAATTAATTCAAATAAATAAAGATTAAGACTCAAATAAATAAATATTAAGACTCAACGAATGAATTCAGATAAATAAAGATTAAGACTTCAATATCCCCAATTATGAACTATAAATCAATTATCCAATTATCCCAATTATTATGCCTACTAAATTGTTAACAGGAATTCTCAGATGTCAAAAGTCCTTTTCCAAGTGATCAATTGAATTCTATTTAATCCAGATTAATCTTGCTATATTCCTATGCAAAACAATTAAATTAAACTCCTTCAATTCTAATTCCTTATGTGTTACATGCGATGAACAAATATTTCCATTCAATTCACGAACCTGATTATCTGTCATGCAAATAACTAAGTCACATGTTATCATGCCCAGTTCTAACCCTAGAATTCCTCTTTTAATTCCTTCTAGAGTAACAAGGTAATTACTGATCAGATAATTAATTAATAGGCTCAAGACAAGATAAATAATTCAATTTGACACAAATAATTGGAATACATTGAATAACTAATTTATAGACATAAAAGGTTTAATTGAAATATTAATAAAAGAGTTAGTTCATAATTAATGAATTAAAACCAAGAATCCTGGTTGAATAGACATTAAAAGATAAAAGTATGATAAAGAGAATAGAATAGAATGCATTGTCAAGCAAATCGATGCTCCCCTATTGTTCTTGCTTCTTGCTCTTTGCTTTCTTGATCTTGAGTGTTCTTCAATTTGCTTCAATCTCCAATGGCTAATTAAGAACTAGGGTTTATATTCTAATCTAATGGAGTGTTTTATCTAGTCTAACATATGTATTCTCCTTTTATTTTATGCCTTACATCATGTATTTATAGGTTACAAGTCCAATTTTTAGCTTAGGAACAAACCCAATCCAAGTCGAAGTCAGAAAAATATCAAAATTCGCCTCAAAACGCGTCCAAGCCTCACCAGACTCTTCCACAGCGCCCCAGCACTGGGCATGGCACTGGGAAGCTTCCCCCTAGCGCCCCGGCGCTGCAAATAAGCATGAAATGGGCGCCCGGGCGCTGGCCACTTTTCTGACATTTTCTGCTCCGACGTCCTTTGGGAAAATGGCCATAACTTCTTTGTCCAAACTCCGATTTTGATGATTCAAGATGTTTCGGAAAGAGAAGACGTAGATCTATAACTTTCATTCTTTAAGGGTTTCAAAATAAGGTCTGGAGAAATACTCAAATTGGCTCTGAAGTGACTATTGTGTAAATAGCAAGCCAAAAACGCGAATCTAGCCACCCCAAACGTCGATCCAAGTAACTTTTGTCCCAAATCCTACAAAACAATGTAAAACATGCATGAATATACACAAAAACTTAAAAACATTCAAAAGATTAAGCTCAAACGCATTCAATTCATGTGTATAAAACTCACTCATCAAATACCCCCAAACTTAAACCTTTGCTTATCCTCAAGCAAAAATACAAAAAAACTAAAAATAAACAACCGAACTCAACTACATGAATGCATATGCATGATCTACTTCCTAATATACCTACGAACCCAGTAATAAATCTGTATGATATATAGCAACAGGCCTCAAAGATACCATTGATACTCAAACAATATATCCAATCAAGTCAAAATCCATAACTCTAACCAATTAGTCAATCCAAACTAGTCATCACCCATGTTGTGTGTGTGTGTGTGTGCTTGTTAACCATTATAACCAACCACAGTTCAAGATAATCACATAACAAACTTCTTAGAAGGAAAATTTCAGTTCCAATTCAATTACTTTTGTGAACATGACAACTCCAGTTAAAACTAAGCAATTACCAAGTCTAAGGGTAAATACAAGATTTATTTCTACTTTTATTCAATCACGAGGGCATTTTTGCTCTTTCTCGTGTTTTATTCATTTTATTATTTTTCTCATGGTTGTGCAATGTCTTATTCCCTTAGACTTTTCAATGCTACCTTAACGAGCTTTCGACCAACGACTCCCAAGCCATTAAGACCTTAGGGCGCTAGGTGTAAAGACAATCCCTCCGGGCTTACTTACTCAAGTAACAAAGACCACAAAACTAGACAAGCATGCTACAGTGTTTATTCTCTTTTTTTTCTTTTTCTGGATTTTCTAATTTTTTTTCTTTTCATCATTTCTTTTTTTCTTTTTTTTTCTTTTTGTAATATATATATCCCATAGATTCTCCCAAACTCAAGCTTTTACGTCATTCCAACCTTTACTGCCAGTTCACTAATTTCCTTAAATTTTAACCAAAAATTTCCCTCAGAAACAAATTATGAAACCCTTGAACCAAGTGGATTAAAACAGTTAAACTTTAAGTGCTAACAGGTTACATAAGTTTAAAGGCAAAGCTCGATTATCATCATGATTAAAATTAGAACTCATCATCAATTATCAACCTTTATTCAAGTTAACATGCAAAACCAATCTTATCATAGGCCTAGCTAAGACCACACCAACCGAAAAAACACAGATTCATGCAAAAAAAATGCAATTATACTACATGAACACATACTAATGCAACACATATATGAATATGCAAATAACTACAATGTATTATATGCAGCCTAAAAAAACACAACGCTAACACATAAAAAAATGAACTACCATGAAGATAACTAACTATATGCAATACGACACTAAAATGCCCCCAAACTTAAACTAGAAATTGTCCTCAATGACTAAAATAGAAAAAATTAAAGTAGAGGACTTCCCTGAAAATATAGCAATCTTCCTCCTTGTCCGCTAAGTTTGGAGAATAGGCTAGGCACATGGAACAAATTGAGCACCACGCTTGAATTTGACTTGAATAACCTGTAAACCATGATAGAAACAATTTTATTAAATTCTAAGTAAATGCAAATTCAAAACTACTAATATAAAACCTAATAAAAACTAAAAAATAAAAGTTAACTTTGGGTTGCCTCCCAATAAGCGCTTGTTTTATAGTCTCAGCCTGACTTCTTCAATTCTCTATCCAATTCTCCTACGAAAATTGAGGAACCCTCCATCCATCAGTAATAATGTCTCTTTTGGGAGGTTCCCATTTGAAATGGCTACTGGATTTAAGTCACCTAGCATGATCTTTTTAGATAGGATCCCCATTAAGTACGAAAAACCACTAGGTGTTTTCTCCATTATGTTTGTGATCAAATTATGGCATGGATGCTTGTCAAACACAACAGGTTCCTCTTCTATCTTCCCTTTCTCGTCCCACCATGGTTCTAAAGTTTTTCAAGCTCTCATGTCACAAAGAGCTTTGCCGACGACATAACTACCAATTGGGCATGGTTTTGCAAAACTGCCCGGATTCTTTAACTTTGGTGGAGAAGCTACATGGGACACTATCAAAATTGGCTCATCTTTGTTGGTACTTAAAGTTAGATCTTCCTCAGTCTCCCTTTTTTGGTCCCCAAGTCCTTCCTCGTTTTCAACATCTATATCATTTGGCACATCCGGTTGCAGATTTGGTTTGGGCTCACCATCAGTCTCGGAATTCATGTCATAAAGCCAAGTGTATTGAGGACAAATGTTCGAGGCATTGGTTAATTATTCCATTTGGTTCGTAAAATTTTGACTCAATATCTCTTGATTAATCCTCCTCTCCTCACATGAAGCTATGTACTTGGACAAAACTTCCTCCAAATTTGAATGTTCTTCCTGTTGTAATGGATGTGGACACGAGAAATCCGGTGGTACGTTGGACTTGGAGCATAAAATTGATCTTGATGAGTATGGTTCCATGAAACACCTTGGCTTTTCACATTCATATCTACTTGACTCAATAACTTATCGTGTTCACCGATCCTTTTGTTAGTAGCTAAAATGAATTTTTCTAAAGCTTCTTCCAAACTTGTTTTCCTCTCTGGCTGTTGTTGAGTCTGATTTTGAAATCCGGATGTGTTTTGCTGTCTAGGTGCTTGAGCTTGATTGTTACTCCATGAAAATTCCGGGTGATACCCCCAGTCTTGATGATAGTTGTTGGGATAGACATAATTGTTGGGGTAATCACCACCATACTGTACCGGCTCAAAAATGATGGCGCATTGATGACTCATATGATTTCCAGCACAATAATCACAAGTAACCACCACACTTTGACGATGTTGTGCTTCAAAAGCGTCAAACCTCCTCGAAAGTGTCTCAATCTGTGTTGACAATGCCGAAAGTGTCGCGAGTCTGTCAATCTCTACTCCCCTTGACTGAGTCATTTTTGCCATCCTTCGACTCTGTTGGGCTGCGATAACCTCCAACGTCTTCGAATTTCCCTTAATTTGTATTGGCTCTACAGAAAATGTATTAAGTCCATCAATCCTTGTTTCCCTTGGTTGAGTCATGTTCGTGTATGGCCATTGATACGCAAAGTCATCCATGGTACCTAAAAAAGAGAGAAATATAGGAAGAGAATTAAAATAAAAATAAAAATGTTTAAACTAAGACTAATTTGATTGAAATTAATATTGGTAAATAATTATTACATTAATTCCCCAGCAACGGCGCCAAAAACTTGTTGATCGATTTCGCAATCAATGAATACGTGCAAGTATACACGGTCAACAAGTAATAAAGTGATGAGAAAAGTATCGCTCCCATGAGAAATTATTTAATAAAAATTACCAATTACTAACTCTTAACCAAATCAATTTTATTTAAACAATCACAAATTGTGATTAAGACAATTAATTCAAATAAATAAAGATTAAGACTCAACGAATGAATTTAGATAAATAAAGATTAAGACTTCAATATCCCCAATTATGAACTATAAATCAATTATCCAATTATCCCAATTATTATGCCTACTGAATTGTTAACAGGAATTCTCAAATGTCAAAAGTCCTTTTCCAAGTGATCAATAGCCTTCTATTTAATCCTGATTAATCTTGCTATATTCCTATGCAAAATAATTGAATTAAACTACTTCAATTCCAATTCCTTATGTGTTACATGCGGTGAACATATATTTTCATTCAATTCACGAACCTAATTATCCGTCATGCAAATAACTAAGTCACATGTTATCATGCTCAGTTCTAACCCTAGAATTACTCTTTCAATTCCTTCTAGAGTAACAAGGTAATTACTGATCAGATAATTAATCAATAGGCTCAAGACAAGATAAACAATTCAATTTGACACAAATAATTGGAATACATTGAATAACTAATTTATAGACATAAAAGGTTCAATTGAAATCTTAATAAAAGAGTTAATTCATAATTAATGAATTAAAAACAAGAATCCACAACTGAATAGACATTAAAAGATAAAAGTATGATAAGAGAAGAGAATGGAATCTGTTGTCAGCAAATCTGATGCTCCTCTCTTGCTCTTGATCTTCAGTGTTCTTCAATTTGCTTTAATCTCCAATGGCTAATTAAGAACTAGGGTTTACATTCTAATCAAATGGAGTGTTTTATCTAGTCTAATCTATGTATTCTTCCTTTATTTTATGCCTTACATCATGTATTTATAGGTTACAAGTCCAATTTTTAGCTTAGGAATAAACCCAATCCAATTCAAAGTCAGAAAAGTATCAAAATTCACCCAAAAACGCGTCCAAGCCTCACTAGACTCTTCCCCGGCACCCAATAATGGCTCAAGACTCGAAAAGCGCCCCACCACCGTTGCCAATGCAAATAGGCATGAAATGGGCGCCCCGGCACTGGCCACTTTTTTGACATTTTCTGCTCCGACATCCTTTGGGAAAATGGCCATAACTCCTTCGTCTGAACTCTGATTTTAATGATTCAAGATGTTCCGAAAGAGGAGACATAGATCTACAACTTTCTTTCTTTAAGGTTTTCAAAATAAGGTTAGGAGAAATACTCAAATTGGCTCTGAAGTGACTACTGTGTAAATAGCAAGCCAAAAACGCGAATCTAGCCACCCCAAACGTCGATCCAAGTAACTTTTGTCCCAAATCCTACAAAACAACGTAAAACATGCATGAATATACATAAACACTTAAAAACATCCAAAAGATTAAGCTCAAACGCATTCAATTCATGTGTATAAAACTCACTCATCAAGGGACATATCAGTCTAAACTGTGCGCAGCAGTCCAAAATGTGTTACAATTGTGGAAGAAAAGGTCACCTAGCTTAATTTTGTCATTCAGGGAAGACAAGTCCAGCTGGGATGGAGGCACCAAAGGCCGTTCCAGAAAAGTCAAAACCAGTAGTTCAAGGACAAGACTTTTGTTGTAACCTCGCAGAAAGCAAGGAACCTGAACGAGGTCATCAAGGGTAAGCTTATCATAAACTCTAGCGAAGTATATACCTTATTTGATACCGGTTCTACCCATTCTTTTATTTCTCCTACTTACGCTCAACGTTTAAATTTGACTCCAGAGAAATTAGACTTAGACTTATCTGTTGAAACTCCGTTGGGAGAAACCTTCATTACATCCACTGTTTATAAGTCTTGTTTGGTTCAAATCGGTACCCTCACATTACCTGTCGATCTTATTTCATTGAAAATACTTGCATTTGATGTAATTCTAGGGATTTATTGGTTAACTACTCATCATGCAAAAATTGATTGTTTTCGTAAGGTTGTTAGCTTTCATATTCCTAACCAACCTACTATACGAATTCAAGCAACCAAGCCATTAAAATCAATCACTGTCATCTCAAACCATAAAGCTATTCATTTATTGAAAAATGGATGTCAAACTTTCCCAGCTCATGTCACGGATTTAAACAAAAATACGTCAGTTTTGAATGATATTTCTATTGTTAATAAATTTCCTGACGTATTCCCTGAAGAACTTCCTGGCCTAACCCCAGAGCGTGAAATTGAATTTTGTATCGACCTTGAACCTGGTACAAAAACCATTTCCAAAGCCCCATATCGAATGGCTCCTATTAAACTTTAGAAGTTAAAGACCCAACTACAGGAATTGTTGGACATCGGTTTCATTCGTCCTAGTACTTCTCCTTGGGGTGCTCCTGTTCTATTCGTGAAGAAGAAAGATGGGAGTATGCGACTTTGTATTGATTATCGAGAGTTGAACCATGTTACCATCAAAAATAGGTACCCGTTGCCTCGTATTGATGACCTATTTGACCAGTTGCAAGGCGACAAATTCTTTTCAAAGATTGATCTTCGTTCCGGATATCACCAATTGAAGATTAAAACCGATGACATTCCAAAGACGGCTTTCAGAACTCGGTACGGGTATTACGAATTCCTAGTCATGTCTTTTGGATTGACTAATGCTCCTGCTGCCTTCATGGATATGACTGAAGCCCTGGTTATATAACAAAGTGTCAATGTTTTAGCTGAACAATTTTGCTAGAGTACTGGAAAAGGCCATCCTCGCTGAAGGTGGGAGCGATGCGATGACCAAGTACAATCAAGATCAAAAGAAGAAGAAGAGTGAAAATGAGGGAAATAACAAGGCCAGTGGTAGCAACACGGGAGGAAGTATCAATCAGAAAAGGAGGTGGACTGATAACTCGTCAACTGGAATTCAGTAAGGAGGTCAGAAGAAGAGGATTGAAGCATGTCTGACCTGCGGGAAAGCTCACCTGGGGGTCTGTATGAAAGGGAAAAGATTTTGCTACAATTGTGGTTAGGAAGGCCACATAGCACCTAATTGCCCTAAACTAAAGAAGGGCGCCTGCTTCACATGTGCTTCGAAGGACCATTTGGCTTAATGATTGTCCTACGAAAGGATCTGGAGGGGCAGGAACAGGAGGGAACAAGGGAAACAGTGGTGATAATGCTCTAACTATCACAGGACAAACCGCAACCAACCGACCTACCTCCAGGACATTCAACATAACACTACAGGATGCTGTGCAGTCTCGCGATGTGGTGTCAGGTATCATTCCGATCAATAAAGTTAATGCTTATGTATTATTTGATTCGGGTGCTACTTGTTCATTTATATCCGATGACTTTGCTAAGAACTTGGAATTGCCTAAGGACGAGTTAGAATACCCCATAAACATAGAGATTGAGAATAAAGAAGTGATCCCTGTTAAGTATGTACACAAGAACTGTAGGGTGGATATTAAGGGTAATATTATGAACGTAGACCTTATCCCTATCAAACTTGGGGAATTTGACGTTATCTTGGGAATGGAATGGCTATTCAATTATGGGGTTGTAATTGATTGCCAGAAGAAATGTATTAACCTTATGAATCCGTCAAATATTGTGTTTTATGGCATCAAGTCACCTAGACAAGCGAGTTGTCTAACGATGATGCAGGCCAGGAAGTTGTTAAGACAAGGTTGTGTAAGATATTTAGCTTACATAGTCTATAGTCATAAAGAGAACTCGAAGATAGAAGAGATACCAGTAGTGAGGCACTTCGCAGACGTATTTCCAGATGATCTGCTAGGACTTCCGCCAGACAGAGAGGTTAATTTTGTGACCGATTTGGCTCCAGGAACGACTCCAATATCGAAAGCACCATACCAGATGGCCCCGGTAGAGATAAAAGAATTAATGGTACAACTGTAAGAGTTACTGGACAAGAAATACCTTCAACCGAACGTATCGCCGTGGGGAGCGCCGATGTTATTTTTAAAGAAGAAGGACGGGACGATGCGGCTCTGCATCGACTACAGAGAACTGAATAAGGTCACGATTAAGAATAGATATCCATTACCGAGGATCGACGACCTGTTTGATTAATTGAAAGGAGCAAGATACTTTTCAAAGATAGACTTGAGGAGTGGTTATCATTAGTTGAAGGTGAGGCCAGAGGATGTTCCGAAGACATTGTTTAGGACTCGATATGGTCACTGCAAATTTTTGATGATGTCATTCGGTTTAACAAATGTTGCTATATCGTTTATGGACCTGATGAACAGGGTATTTAAACCATGTTTGGATAAATTCGTAGTGGTATTTATCGATGACATTTTGGTATACTCGAAAATTAAGGAAGAACATGTAGAGCATTTGAAGGCAGTGTTAGAGGCGTTGAGAAGGGATCGAGAAGTTGTATGCCAAGTTTTCGAAATGAAAATTTTGGATTGAGTGGGTAAAATTTCTTGGACATGTGATTGAAAAGGATGGAATTTCGGTAGATCCCTCTAAAGTCGAAGTTGCGATGAACTGGGATCAGCCGAGAACGCCGTTGGAAGTGAGAAGTTTTCTCAGATTGGCAGGTTATTATAGAAGATTCATTTAGGACTTCTCCAAGATCACAACCCCGCTGACGAATTTGACTAGGAAAGCTGTGAAATGTGTTTGGACGGAGAAGTGTGAGGAAAGCTTTCAAGAACTTAAAAAGAGGTTGTGTACTGCACTTGTGTTATCTATTCCTGATGACAAATGAAATTTTGTGGTTTATCGTGATGCATCACATAAAGGACTGGGATGTGTGCTTATGCAAAACGGCAAGGTCATTGATTATGCATCACTACAATTAAAGGACTATGAGAAGGGGTATCTGACCCATGAATTGGAGTTAGCTAGTTAGCTGTGGTGGTATTTGCTTTGAAGATCTGGAGACACTATGTGACGCCCCCAAAACAGGTATACATCACCCATCTTGAGTCGCCAGATACATGGTACATAAATTCAAATACAACTTAATTATACAACTGTCGTGTAAAATACGACAAAACATAAACTGAGAGTTTTACAAGAATATTGTCTATTGTCATCTAGACAATATCCACACTCAATTGTGTCCTCATTATAATTATTATCACATTATTCCGTAAAATAGTGAGGACTACTAAAGTCATTTATCCTGGACCATCACTCCATTCCCCGACTCGTCCCACCTATATTCTCATTTCCTGAAGAGAACAATGAAAGAAAGGGTGAGCTCAACTAGCCCGGTAAGAAATATTATGACTAAGATAATGCAGAAAAAATTATCCTTAGCCTTCAACAGTGTAACAGCTGATAGAATACAATAGACAACAAGTTTTAGATCAACAACTGTAGCAAAAATAAGCAATCCATTAAAAGAGTCAAGTAGAGTATAAAATCTACTATCTTCTATGATTTAAAAAGTTTTTCATTAACTTTATCGCTGAGACTCGGCTTAATAGATAAACCATATCATCGATTCTTCCCTGCACTACGGGCCAAGGATATTCATTAAATCATCAATGGTTATGACTATACCGAATAATCCATGGTCATAATCATACCAAAAATTGTCCATCAATGCACTACAGGCCACTGAGGACTTTCACCACATCATTCGTCACATTACGGTCATGATTATACCGAATAATCCATGGTCATAATTATACCAAGTCCATCTATGCACGTAAGCCAAAGATGACTTTCATCACAATATAAGCATGAGGATGATGACAATGACATAATAATTCAATAAAACAAGTTCAAGGATAAATTTTAAAGATTTATAATTTAATTTATCCAGAAATCAATAACGTCCAAATTGTCAATATGATACTGCTTTGTGGAGTAAAATTCAAGAATAATATTCATGTACCAAAAATAATTTGGACAGAAAAAAATATATTTTTCGGATGAATAGTACCCCGTGAATAGTACTTCAGGAATAGTACCTCGTGAATAGTACCCCGACACGAAAAATTGCCTCAAATACCCGAGTGAATGATACTAGAGTGAATGGTATTCGGGTGAATAGTAACCCGTGAATAGTACTCCGAAACAAAAAGTGCCCCGAATACCCAAGTGAATAATACTATAGTGAATAGTAACCCGTGAATAGTAACTCGTAACAGAAAAATACCAAATAAAATGATATTTCATGACGAGTACAAAAGAAACTGCAAATAGATTTTCACCCGCCATGCGGTAATCCACGTAGACAGATCATTTCCATAATTTAATAAAGAATGAATATGAAAGGTTATTCACCATCCATGCGGTAATACACATAGATAGGTTATTCCAACAGAATAATAAAGAATGGAATAACAGAAGAATTCACCAGGCATGCGATAGACCGCATGAATGAGTTATTCCCAAATGAATAATAAAGAATGGAACCGAAGTCATGCATAATTACGCACAGACATGATATTCTAATGAATAATGAAGAATGGAACCAGTCATGCATAATCCGCACAAATAGGATATTCCAATGTAATAATAAAGAATGGAACTGAAGGTCATGCGTAATCCATGCAGATGAGGATATTCCATGAGAATAATAAAGAATGGAATAACAAACAGAATTCACGGTGCATGCGATAGATCGCGCAGACGGTTTATTCCAAATGAATAATAAAGAATAGAATAACAAAAAATTTCACCATGTATGCGGACTTGGCATAGATGAGTTATTCAACATAATAATAAAGAATGGAATAACAACCCTTACGAGTATTGAAAGAAAATAACTCTCTTCATGAATACGAAAGAATAATACCCCTTACCTCAGAAGAAAACTGGATACTGGAATAGTGAGGTAGCAGACTTCTATTCTTCTTCTTTCTCTTTATAATTTCTCTCTATAATAATTGCTCTATAGCTTTAGTGAATTGGTGAGAAATGAGGGAAGAATGAGCTTCTATTTATAGGAAAATATAGTTTCGATAATTGCACATTTTGGGGCTCGAAATGTTACAGTATAATACATTCCTCTTTTTCTTTATTTTTAATTTAGTCCTGAAAGTATTATCAAACTGGCACCACCTCCCCTAATAGTAAATCATGTGAATCAATAATAAATCATTTGAATCAATAGTTCTAGACATGTGAAAAAATTAATTATAGTATAGTACCTTCATCTATACCTCCATTTTTAATTTAGTCATGCAAGTATTATCAATCTTGCACCAACTTCTCTAATAGTAAATCATGTGAATCAATAGTACACACATGTGAACACATAGTTATAAGCATGTGAATTAATAGCAATTAATTTCTCATTTATCCGGTGAATTACCCGATTGATCAATATAACTTCCAGACATCAATTATCATCGAAATAAATGTCGATTTCCACTAACACTAATAATTCCCACACAATGGAACTATCAATTTCATCTTTAATCAACACGAACTTATTTATCATTAATATTATAATTTATAATATTTAACAACCAGGTTGTTCCCAGGAAAGAGGGGGCTTTTCGATAAGGATTTCTCCTTATTGGCGCGCAATTAGGTGACCAAACCTCTCCTTGTCAGAACTTCTAGACATTGTTAATTATGCAAATAATAATATGAATAACTTATTATCTCAATTATTAATTTAATAATATTAAATATTGTAAAAATAATTGAATAAAAATGAGTGACTTCTCACGTAAGCATCAATAATCAATATCGTGTGCTACTGTGCAACCACGTGTATTACTGTACTTTTATCACCGATTATTTTATGACAACTTGCTTAAAGTATTTTATGACAACTTGCTTACTTTAAAATTTTTTCACATATCACCCTTAATTTTAACTTTTTATCAATTTAACCATTTACTAAATAGAATAATTATAAGAAAATTGAATACTTTCATTTCATAAAATTCGGGGTCTCACACACTATCTCTATGGGGAGAAGTGTGAAATATATACAGACCACAAAAGTCTGAAATATATTTTTACACAGAAGAACTTGAATATGCGCTAGAGAAGGTGGCTGGAGTTAATTAAGGACTATGATTGCGAGATTTTTTACCATCCGGGTAAAGCAAATGTGGTTGTTGATTCCTTAAGTAGAAAGGTTTGGGAGAAATTGATGATGTTGACCGCTCAAGAGGAGCTAATTTTAGCAATGGAGAAGCGATAATTGGAAGTGAAGTATCCTATGGAAATTGATGAGAAGTTGTTCCAGATGCAAGCTGGTAGAACTTTGCTGGATAAAGTTAAAGAAGCTCAACTTCAGGACGAAGAATGTGAGAAGGTGAAAAAGATGATATATGAAGGAACCGAACCGAGATTCAAGGTAGCCAGTGAGGGACTACTGAGATTCGAGAGAAGAATTTGGGTACCGCCAATGCCAGAGATTAAGGAACACATTTTGAGTGAGGCTCATAGCTCAAGATATTCTATTCACCCTGGTAGTACCAAGATGTACCAAGATCTTCGACAACATTTCTACTGGCCAAATTTAAAGCGAGATGTTGCAGAGTGTGTTGGCAAATGGCTGACATGTCAAAAAGTGAAAGTAGAACATCAGAGGCTGAGTGGGTTGCTATAAACTTTAGAGATCCCAGAATGGAAATGGGATATTACAATGAATTTCGTGGTTGGCCTCCCGATAACTCAGAAAGGCTATGACGCAGTATGGGTTATCATTGACTGATTGACAAAATCCGCACACTTCCTTCCGATCATAATCAAATTCAACTTAGACCAGTTGGAAAGGTTATATGTGAAAGAGATTGTTTCGAGGCACGGAGTTTCGGTGTCAATTGTCTCAGATAGGGATCTGCGTTTTACATCAAACTTCTAGAAGCGACTACAGGAGTGCATGGGGACGCAATTGAGAATGAGTACGACATATCACCCTCAGACAGACGGACAGAGCGAAAGAACAATTCAGACATTGGAGGATATGTTAAGATTGTGCATCATGGATTTTAACGGAAATTGGGATGATCACTTACCGCTCTTTGAATTTGGTTACAACAACAGTTACCATGATAGTATTGGCATGCCGCCTTATGAAGCGTTGTACGGCAGGAAGTGCAGAACTCCACTTTACTAGGATTAAGTTGGCGAGAGATAATTACTAGGACCAGAACTGGTACAACAAATGGCAGAGATAGTTAAAGTAATCCAAAAAAGACTAATAACAGCTCAGGATAGACGAAAGAAATACACCAATCCACACCGTAAGAATGTTGAGTTTGAATCGGGTAGCTTGGTATTCTTGAAAGTCTCTCCCTAGAAGGGAAAGATCAGATTTGGTAGGAAGGGGAAATTGAGCCCGAGGTTCATTGGACCCTTTGAAGTTTTGCAAAGAATTGGTGAAGTTGCCTAAGTGGTAGCCTTACCTCTAGCCTTAGGACATATCCATAATGTTTTTCATGTTTTGTCTTACGACCCTACAAACCCGATTACAAACATGTGATTGAATATGAACCCCTACAATTTGAGAAAGATTTGTCCTATGAAGAAGTTCCTATTCAGATTATTGACAGGAAAGAGCAAGTTCTCAGAAATAAAATAATACCTCATGTTAAGGTAATTTGGAGGAACCACAACGCTGAAGAAGCTACGTGAGAACTCGAAGAGAACATGATGAAGAATTACCCACATTTATTTGCTTAATTTATGTTTAAGCGATTCTAGGGACAGAATCTTTGTAAGGGGGAGAATGTAACAGGAAGAATTGATTGAGTCATGATTCTGGGGACAGAATCCTTTTAAGGGGGAAAGATGTGACAAACGAGATTTTTGTAATTTAATTTGAATATTTATTGAATTAAATAAATATTTTTTGATAATTTAATTATTGGGTTAAATAATTAATTGATGAAATAGTGGTAGATTAATTTAATTATATGTGTTACATTGATTAAATTAATGTGGAGAATTTATTATTCAAAAGTATGTATTTAATTGAGCTTATTTGATTAAATGAATTATTTAATAAGCATAATGTTATTCTAATTAATTTAAATAATTAATTAGAGATTTAATGACTTGACATAATTAATAAATGAGAATTCAAGTATGTGACTATGTGATTTAATGTAAAAGCATTATATTTTATTTAATTGAATTAAATAATATATATTCGATGTTAATGGGTGTGACATTATTAAACTATATAATAAGAGTTTAATTAAATTAATGGGGAAAGAGTATTTTGGAGTTAGCCAAACATGGCCCTAAAGGGAGTTGGCCAGTTAACCCACTAAGGGATTAACCGACCACGACCATCCCAGTTTCCAGTGTACGCGAGTTATATCAATCTTATATTTTTTTTCATTTACGCATTTTATTCTTGAGACCTAAGTCTGAGAAAACAAAGAGAGTTTAGAGAGAAATTGGGAGAAAATGTGAATTGGAGAAGAAAAAGAGAAGAGCTTTATCATCTTTGAATCATATACGCAAACTAGCAGGGTAATTCCTTAACCCAACTCTTAATTTACGTACTTAGAAACTTTTCATGAAAATTGGCTTTTAGTTTTCTGTTATTGAATTTTCATGGCTAGTTGTTAAATCTATGATGTTGTATATGTTTATTAACATGTATAGTTCAAAAATATATAATTTTTATGTGTTTTAGAGTAATTAATCCATGAAATCATGTTCAAATTGGAGTTTTATAGTTTACAGAGAAAAATATATGAATATGGCTTGTAAGTACAAAAAATTATGTTTAAATTGCATGTTAATCGGTGAATTGATGAATGATTACGTTTATACATATATAAAAAAAAGAACAAAACTTAAACGGACTGATTTGGTGTTATAACGAATCTGTGATTTGTGATTTCATAAAATTTGACGAAATTTTGAAAAATAGCAAGAATATGAACATTATGGCTTTAAATCTTGTTGTTTATGTGACTCAAGATGTTAAAAATGTGCTAAGAATATCATTAAATGTTATGTTAAGTTTAGAAGATATGGGTGAAATTTTTTTTGTTGTACATATGAAGTTTTGGCCTAAATTGGCCATGTTCTGTGTTCCTCACGAACTGCAAGTTTAGAACATATGGTTGAACTTGTGTGAGATTTTTAGCCTAAATTGGCCTTGTTATGTGTTTTTTCATAAACCGCAAAAATCGAAGTTCAGGTAACCCCCTTTCCTATGAAACGTTACTAAGCTAAATTACCCCACCCGTGAGGCAAAATAAAATAAAATAAAATAAAAAAATAATTAATTAAAATATTTATAACATAAAATAAAATAAATATTCGATGGAAATTATTATTAAAATATTTATAAAATAAAATGAATATTTTAGTTAAAATATTTATAGAATAAAATAAATATTCGATGGAAATTATTATTAAAATATTTATAAAATAAAATAAATATTTTAGTTGAAATATTTATGGAATAAAATAAATATTCGATGAAAATTATTATTAAAATATTTATCAAATAAAATAAATATTTTAGTTGAAATATTTATGGAATAAAATAAATATTCGATGAAAATTATTATGGAATAATTTATTCTAGTGTAATAATAGTAAGGGAATGATAATATTCTAATTTAATTAAGTAATTACATTAGAAGGGTAATAATTTGTTAAATAAAGTGGAGTTTATATTAAATAATTAAGTGAAAATGTGACTAATGGACAATATAATAAGAGACTTATAAAAATAAATTAGAAAATGTCTTGTGACCTTATAACTGCTATGTTTTGTAACTTGTTAAACCACGTTAAAAAAAATGATGTCCATGAGATGATATGATGTTGTTTAAACTTAAGATTTGAGATTTCAGTCTTGTATATGTGAATGATGGTAATGAGCAAAATTTAAACTAAGTTAACAAGTTGTATTAAAAGAGGGAACTAAACCTATAAGGTTAGTATTAATGTAACTACTAAATGTCGTGAATATATATGGAATGTGTGTAGCACTTGTGGTGAACGGGAGTAGTAATCGTTTAGCCAACGTACGAGGCAAGTTTTCTAACCCTAACTTTATCTGAGCAAGTTCCTAAACCTTATTTCTTTACATAAAGCATGTTCTTTATTCTATCTTGTTTATTATTGTTCAAGTCAAGATTTCATATTAGATGTTATAATTCTTTAAAAGCATGATTCCTGTTATACAATACTTATTCGATTGTATACATCTTGAATTTTATTATTCCAATTGAATATCAATTATTGTTGAACCTTGTAAGACTAGCGAACCCTTATTGATTCGACTAGTCCATAGTTGATGAACGTTCTAAATTTCAGAACCATTGTTGAGCTTATCCAAACCAAACTTCCTTTGGTGCGGATTCTAATGTCAAACTGAGATGAACAAACCTGTTATAGGGAATTAATTATGCTTTAGTATTAAGATATTGTGTACAGTATGGTACTAAGGGCTGATCCCCCTAAGTACGAGAAGAAGAGTCCATAGTCTTATGACTGTTAAATGTTTCAAGTATAAACACTTGACAACCTAGGACGTAGTTCAAGGTCTTATGTCCCTCAAAAGTTCTTTTAATTCTTATTATTTATTCTTGATTCAAAAGCTGAGTTTTCTTATTTCAGAAGTCTTTGATTCATTCGCATGTTATTATTTTATTGTTATATTATTATACATGTGGGCAATCATGCTCACTCTTGCATAATAATAAAATTACAGTTAAGAACGAAAGGTCTGACGAGCCTTCTACTAGCAAAGGCAAGGGCAAAGCTAACAAGTGATGAAGACTTGTTGTTTATTTGATGTATTTATGTTTCAGACTTATGTTAAAGTTGTGTAAGACTTATTATTTGTTTATGTTTCCGCATTTGAGATTTAAGGTTAGTATGAACTGGGATTGATGTATTTACATTCAGATGTTGTAACTCCATAAGGAGAGGATTTATTTCTATCTATTTATGGTTTTTTGATTTATTATGGGTAGATAGATACATGATGTTTGGACAGTGAACACCAAATCCCGTGAGAATTGAAGTACCCGGATTTGGGGATGTCACGCGAGAAGTCACTTAGTTTTATTCAATTATTGTAACAGTAGTTGATGCATAGTATCTCATATTATTGATTCAATTATTGTCACAGTATCATCTGCACAATATTTTATATTATTAAATCAATAATTGAGACGACAAAGTTATTCATATTATTATTTGTATTATTGACAATGTCTAGAAAGTTCTATCGAGGAAAGGGGTTAGGTCATCTAATTGCGCGCCAATAAGGAGAAGTCCTTATCAAAAAGCCCCCTCTTTCCTGGGAATGATCTGGTTGTTAATATTGTAAGTTATAATATTAATGATGAATAAATGTTGAAAGATTAAAAATGTGTTTAGTCAAGTGATTTGTGATAAATAAAAGGGGTTTGTCATGAAGTATTTATTATAAATTTGGCTTATTACATGGACCTCCACCTACTCATTTTTTAAAATCGTCGGTAGAAAGTTATCTTAATTTTTGTTTTATATTGCATAGTACTGCATAGTGTTGCATAATATTTGCATAGTGTTGTATAGTATTTGTATAGTGCTGCATAGTGTAGCATAGTAAAAATCACATGAAATCGCTGAACTTCGCCCGTGAATTCGTCTGAATTTTACTATGCAGTCCGTGATTATTTCCTAAATAGTATCCTTACATTCTCCTATAAATAGGATGCTTAGTTTAGAAATGAAAATCACACCAGAATTAGAGAATTCTTCTATAATATTGAGCGTATTTCTTTTGAGTTTAAGGAAGCTTTGAGTGTAGCAAATAGTGCAAGTTTTCTTCAAAAATATTCCCGCTATACCAGTCAGAATTACTTTCCTTTTAAGGTAAGGGGTCTAATTTATTTCATATTCAGAAGAGATATTATTTTTTGTATTCGTAAGAATATTATTTTCGTTCAATATTCGTAAGGAATATTATTTTCGTTCAATATTCGTAAGGGATATTGTCTTCCGTTCAATATTATTTTTGTTCAATATTCGTAAGGGATATTATTTTGTTCAATATTCGTAAGAAATAATATTTTCTTCCATACTCTGTAGTATGTAAGTAATATTATTTCATTTCATAATCCTAATTCTACACTTATTTTGATAAGTATTGCTTCTATACTCCTTGAAATTAGTATCATATCCTTGAAATTTGCGCTTCATCTAGTATCGTTTCACTGAAATATTTTTCTGAACATTCTTGTTAAATTTTAAGCTTTTCATGCCGAAGTACTATTTATATATACGACACTATTCATACATGCGATACTATTCATACATACGATACTATTCATGAAGTAATATTTACGGGGTACTATTAACGACAAAAATTGATTTCTTTTCTGTCCAAATTATTTTTGATACATGAATTATTCTTGAATTTTACTCCACAAAGTAGTTATCATGTTGACAATTTGAACATTCTTGAACTCAGGATAAATTGAATTATAAATCTTTAATATTTATCCTTAATCTCACTTAATTGAATTCTTATATCATTGTCAGCATCCTCATGCTTAAATTGTGATGAAAGTCATCTTTGGCCCGTAGTGCATAGATGGACTATTGATTGGTATGATTATGACCAGAAATTATGTATCGGTATAATCATGACCTGTAATGTTACAGACAAATGATGTGGTAAAAGTCCTCATTGGCCCATAGTGCATTGATGAACAGTTGTTGGCATGATCATGACCATTGGTGATACTAACGAATATCATTGGCCCGTAGTGCATGGATAATTCGATGATGTGGATGTGATACTAACAAATATCCTTGGCCCGTAGTGCATGGATAATTCGATGATGTGGATTATTTATTGAGTTGTGTTACAGAGATATTGATGATGAACTTTTAAATCATAAAAGATAGTAGACATCATACTCTACTTGACTCTTCTAATGGATTGTTATTTCCGTTACAATTGTTGATCTAAAAATTGTTGTCTATTGTGTTCTATCGATTTTTATATTGTTGAAGACTAAGGATAATTTATTCTACATTATCTTAGTCATAATATTCTTTACTGGACTAGTTGAGCTCACCATTTTCTTTCATTGTTCTCTTCAGGAAATGAGAATATAGTTGGGATTAGTCAGGGAATGGAGTGATGGTCCAAGATGGATGCTATAGTAGTCATCACTATTCTATAAAAAATAGTGTGATAATAATTGTAATAAGAACTTCATTTGAGTTTGGATATTGTCTACGAGACAATATTCATATTAAAACTCAGTTTACGTTTTGTCGTATTTTACACGACAGTTAATAATTGTATAAAGGAAGTTTGTATTTGAATTCTGTACCATGTATTTTGCGACTTAGAATGGGTCGTGTAGATCTATTTTGGGGTCGTCACATAAATCATGTAATATATTACATTAATATATAAGGGTAATATAGTAAGAGGATGAATCTAAAGCATACCTCTTAAATAACATACATCTCTTAAATAACATATATTTATTAAAACTACGTCGTTTTTGGAGATTCTTTTAAAAAATAAAATAATATTAAAAGAGAGTGGCCCTGTAATACCCGAGAATTTCCACGTGTTATTAAATAAATATATTAATGAAAATAAATATTTATTTGAATATGAACAACTTCGTGTTATGAAATGAGACAACTCAATTATATTAAATAAATGAATAATAAAGAATACGTGAAGTTTGTGGTAAACTCGTTGAAAGCCTTGTGTGGCATGGTGATGGAAATACTAATAGTAATGTTAATCGGCGAAGAAATTATGAGATGAGCAATTAAGTAATATTAATTGTTAAGTGTTGTTGTAGTATATTTATGGATTTTTTTTAAATGATATTAGTAAGATCGGTTAATATGTGATTATTAATTGTTATTTAATTGATAATTGTTGTGGTGGAATAATTATTTCTTGGCAATTATTAATAATTGGTGATTATTATATAGATAAGTAATGATTATGAAAAACCCATAAAGGGTTGGATTAATTAATATTAGTATTAATTAATTAAGGAAGTGCATGATTAATTTATTTAGCCTAATTAAGTGAGTTAGTAATATAATGATATTATATTAACAGTTATGTGCATATAAGCATATACAACTATATGGTGCAGTGTGACATGGTGTGTCTATATATTAAGTTCTATGAGACTATATTATATTAAGTGGTAATTAAACATATTGAAACTATATGGTATAAATATATCATGAAATGTGTAGGTAACAATATGAAGGTGAGTAGACATTTAATATATAATTTTATGAGTGGTAGGAATAATTATGGAACTGCCCGGACAATAATATCCGACTGCATTATTTTATTGCTTATATTTACTGTACATGGATTATATGATGTGAGTGTATAATTTATCCCTAAAATCCTAATATGGTAACAATTATACATTAAAATTTCATTATGGGGATTTAAATAGACCAAACTAAGTCTAGATAACTAGGTTGTTGAGTTCTTTCCTTTTGTCCCAAAATGAATGTCACCAAGTACAATGCACAGTAACTCAAAGCTATAATACGTCTTCTTCCACAAGGCTAGCTCTAGGTGATGATGGTTGAGCATGAGGGTGGTTGGCCAACCCTTGAGTAACCATTGTTCTATTCCATTGCACCTTGGATTTTCATCTTGTGTAACATCAAGGACCAGACCAAATTTCTTCTATAAATAGCAGTTGTATTTCTTCATTCTTCTTGCTTGAAATTATCTGTGAATTACTAAGTAGTGAGGTTGAGAGCATGAAAGTGTACTAGAGCTTAGAAGTTCATTTGGGGCAAGTCTTCATCACATTGCAGAGGTATAAACTCTTTTCCTTGTTACCATTTTCATTCTCTGTAAAAATGGAGTTTTGGTCTTGAAATTTAAATTCTTGATTTTATGGAATTATATGTTAATGAAGTTGGGTATTGGTTATATAGTTGCTAAGTGATCATATAAGCATGTTACAATTGGTTTATGAGTGTTTAGAAGTGATATCATGTGAAAATTATGAGGTTGGGCTAGCGATTCTGTCAAGGCATTGTTCTTAGTTTCGAACGGTCATCGTGGCCTTGTTGCTTGCCATTTATATTTGTATTGAGGCTCAGCTACTTGTTTTGTAATCTGATCCATGTTAACTAAATATTATGACTCAAGCTAGCATGTAAACATGTGTATGATGTATATATAGATATATGAACCTAATGTGAGCATGTTTAGACTAAATTCGCATGAATAACAAAAGTGTATGATTTTAAATGGATTTAGAAACTTAGAAGTAAACTTATTGTGTATGTATGCCATGTACGTATACTGACCTTGAATACATGTTATTATAACTTAGAAATGCATGAGTAAACATTTAGCTTGTGTTTATATGATCGACAATAAAGCATGAACATGTTGTATACTTTACAAATGAAAATATGACCTTTGAATAGGAATATTATCATGTTACCTTGAGGACTAGAATCTGATATTTGTGATCATATTTAATGACTCTCTTAGACTAACTCATGTAGTGTAACCATGGATATACTACGCTTGTATGTTATATTTCAAATGAAGCACGAACAAAGCATATTTTCAACTAAAGCGGTGTTAGTTTCACGTGTGTGTTATGAATACACACAAGCATGTATAATATAAGTGTTATAACTATCTTATATGATTTAGAAAGCAAGCATGCTAGACTTTGTGGTTTCATGACCTTAATTTGTTGAAATGATCGAACTTAGAACCATGATATACAAGAAAGGGCCTAGATTGATCTAAGAAGCATGTGAAAGCCTTTAACATGTCAAAATACATTAAGTATGAGTGTGCATTCAAGACCGGACAGAACCCATAAGGCAAAGAATTTGAGTCTTTGGCAGGTCAAGGACAACACAACAAGGCTTGTGGGTCCTAGGTTTTAGCCATGGCATTTAAATTGTGACCACCGAATTCCAGATAGTGGTTTTTGATCTTTTGAACAGTAACTTACATGATACTTATGATGCTAAATGTGATCTAAAACCTACTGATGTACATATATATGTGTAATGCTTAGTTGATAAGTCAGTGTTGCGTTGAAACGAAAAGTCCATGAGTAGAGGAGGTCCTAACCTTGAGCATTCTTGATTTGTTTATAAAATGACTAAGTGTTTTGTTCATGATTACTTATAAACTGATTTTGGTACCATATGTGCATACTTGTATCGTGTAAAGCTTGATTAAAGACTGTGTTAGTTAAATAACATCTTGAACATATAATGCGTTATAAATAGGATTCAAAAGTGTTGATTTATTAATGTGGATAAACTACGCTTAAGGCAAGTTCCCTAAACTTACTCTAATTATTATTGAGCAAGTTTCCTTGAACCTTACTTTTATTGAGCAAGTATCTGAACCCTATTATTATTGTGGTGCAATATCATTGCATTAATTATTTGGCCAATACCGTAAGCTTATCATTTTGAATACAAGTTAGATTACTTTGTTAAACCCTTGTGAAAGCTATTATTCATGTTGAAATTGGTATTGCGCTTGAATATTGTGAAAGAGTCGATGCCATCTGATTCGGCTAGACTATATGCATGTTTATAAAAAAAACTGTCCAAACCAATTGATTGGTGCAGAAATCTTGAAAACTGAGTTGGACAACCCTTTTGGTAAGGGGAGTGTATGTTGTTGGAAACCCCAACACATGAATAAATATTATTGTGGTGTTATGCATAACGAAAGTATTGTAGATCGATGATCTATAGTACTTGATATTTTTTTGGTTATCGATTTAATATTTGTAACTCTAGTGGAAGTTCCATAGTCCTTAGTGATCGCTTTCAAAGATAAATTGCTTATCCGATTGGATACATTGTTAGCCGTTGAATTCATATATATACATTGATTTATATTGAATTGTTAAACCCTTATTCATGATGTTATTCTCGACACTTTGAACTATCCAGAAATAACCCTTCGATATTTCAAACCTTGTGATATTATATCCTACACCCTTGTTGTATATTACTTGTGGGCAATTTGTTCTCATCCTTGCTTATTTAAAACCTTTCGATTAAGGAAGAACAGGAGGTGTCTCTCGAGCGGCATAAGTAGGCAAGGCAAGGCTACCAAACTAGCTTGTCTTTTTTATGTTTAAAGCTATTATGTTATGTTAAGACTATTTATGGACTATGTTTAAACTTAAGTAGGATTATGTAATAGGTCTTTATTCGATACTATTATGTAATATATTAAGTACTGTAGGTTGCGAGACTTGGGGGAATAATTATAATAAATCATTGTATATTATTCTAAAATAGATTTTCCATTGTGTATGCGTTATTTTAGTTATTATGGTTTTACCATGAGAACGTGATGAACCGAATTCGAGTGACCAAGTGGAGGTCCGAATTTGGGGGCGTCGCAGGCCCCACTTGTTTTCCTTTTATTTACAAAATTGTCACCCGCAACCCCACTTGTTTTTAAAATAATCTCCAAAACGACGTAGTTTTAATTAATGTATGTTATATAAGAGATGTATGCTTTATATCCGTTTTGTATATAGTAATAGTGTAGTTTAAAAATAAAAATATTTTTCCTTATCATGTTTTCTAAAACTCACAAAAATGAAAAATGAAAAATTATAATTCATTTTCTTCACTTCACCTTCTGTACTCTTTTTTCCCACCTCATTCCTCCAAACTCACAAACACAACATAAAAGATTGGCTCAAGTATTTATTTACACAAATTAAAATAGTTAAAAAAGAGGAGAGAGTATAAATTTATTTTTCATTTTGTTATTGCAATGCATTGGTATGTGTGTTATAATTACTTTTTGGCTAATATGTAATATGAAAAGGTAAAATAGTATGTAAAATTTTTTCTAATTGACTTATTTATTTTAAACATGCTTTTGAGAATAAATTCTTTTGTTACTTAAGTCATCCATTTGGGATAAAAAAATTACTAGCTACTTGAACAATATAAATTGAGTAAATTAATAGATACATCAAATTTACTCTCTCCTTCTTAATACACTCTAAAAGAAAAAATATTGGAGTGAAGTAGTAATTCATAAGTGGGCCTCCACCCCCACTTATTTATTTTCTTCTTTCTTTTTATAATGCATTCGAGAAGGAGAGAGTAAATCAGATGTATCATTAGATTTATTCATATAAATTAGAAGGTATAATGTCTATTATGCCTATTAATAAAACATTATTTTACTATGCCTATTAATAGGGGCAGGTAAGGAATTACAATTGAATGATGAAAAATAAGAGATGAACACGCACGTGTCCTTATCTCAATTAAAACAAAAGATTTTTGTCCGGGAAGATAGAAGGTTATATATAGCAGTTGAGGGTTGAATTCAATTTATAGATCGTGTGCTGAAACTGATGATTGTGGAGGAGTGATGAAAGTCCAGGCATCAACTAAAAATACGACATCGGAAGATTGAATTAAGGATAGACAAACAAATAATCATAGAAATAACTACAAGTATAAATTGGAATTTATTAATTATCGTTAAATTACTTGAGTTTGGATAATCTTCTGAGAGTCAACCCGATCTAAATGAACCGAGTCGAGTATTGAATTACTCAGATTTGGTTCAAAAAATTTATTGAGTATAAAATAAGGTTTCAATGGAATTTCATTTAATTTATCGAATGAAAGACGATTTGAATCAGTAGAAGAAAGATTTTGAATTTTTCGAACGAATATGATCCGAGTATCAATAGAAAATTATAATTTGAGAAGATTCGAGTAATTTATCAAACTTTAAAATTTACACATATTTAAATCATTTATATTTCGAAGTCGAAATGAGTATTTAATCGAATTTCAAACTGTTTGCTCATTTTACCGCTTTAATTTTATGCAAGATAAATATCACATTATGATTTAGTTTTAGTAGGTTTTTCTATTAAATTATTAGTGGTAAAGCTTGTGTTTTTTCAACGTTAGTAACAATTTTAGTATAAAAACTCTTTGACAAAAGTATCGTCGGGTTTCTTTTCGTTTTTTAGTGGATAAATATTTGAGTTTCAACTGTAATTACAAAAAGAAAAATTATTTTTAGAATAATGCTATAGACACAAACTATTTTATAAATATTTTACAAATCGTTGATGTGATATACTCTATCTTAGCTTTTTATGTGGGGCTGAAGACTACGTTGAAGCAATTTGTTGATTAATATACTGAGGTGGAGTATGTCACATTACCAGTTTATAAAATATTTGTAGAATAATTTGTGTCTGTAACATTACCCTTATTTTTAATGTAATTGTCTGACTTTAGCATTTAATTTTCAATTGTCTAATTAATTATAAATATTTGATTAATTTATTAGATAATTATTAACATAAAGTCATGATCGTAATTGATTTATTTGATTTACTATTTCAGAAAAGAACAAAACACTTGTCTCTAGAGGGTTTAAAATATGGTGCATGCGAGATTTGTTTATGTTATTAGTGACTTGCGACCAGACTCAAGATATTATATTCACTCATATAGTCATGTTCTACTCAGAGAAATAAAATAAAAATTTATGTTTCCACTATCTGAACAACTATGCTTGATATCAATAGTGTCGAACCTCCGGGTTTACGATTGATCCTTAAATCACTGAGTCAAGCAGCGAAATTTATGTTATTATTTTTTCATTTAAATTATCTATTGAGCCAAAAAAATTTGACAAAAAAAAGTGGACAAAACCTTTGTTAAGTTTGTATGTAGCGCGTGATCATGCAATCAAATTACACAAAAGGTGCAGAAGCGCGATAAAACGGAATTTAATTTTTTTTATACAAACCATCATCATGATCATACTTTGTGCATAATTATCAATCAATAGAAAAAAGAATGAGATTAGATTCATATCCTTGTAGAAATCAGCTTCCTCAGTTACGAGTTCACCTCCAATTCATTTTCACGTTCAACTTGAATCCACAATGCATGATTCCTTCTTTTGATTAACGTTAGTCACCCAAATATTTGGCCTCTAGAGGTGATCCACCAAGGAAGAACAAGTATTCAAGAAGATGGATGTTTGACAAAACCTTAATTCTATCTCTATAGAATATTGTTTATTCTCCAACTCTTGAAATTGTCATTAACCTTAAATCAAAATAAGACTCTTCTTATTTATAGATGTAGACAACCCTTCTAAACAATTTAGGAATTGAATTTTATTTTAATTAATTAAACTCTTTTAATTAATTAGGCTTCCTAATCTTATTAGGAATAACTAATTAAACTATTTTAATTAATTAGCCTCCTAATCGTATTATGAATATATGAGAGTACCTTTTATTAATTAATTCTCAAACTCCTTTAGGAATTAAATAATAATAATAATAATAATAATAATAAGATTCCTCTTATTTATTTATATTTAATATTTCTAAAATATTATATAATAAATATTAAGCTATTTAATTTATTCTATCACCATATATTAAATTAAATACACTTAATTTATTATTACGATTATGTCATTTACTTCTAATTAAGTAAATATTTTTTCTTTTATGGTGTGACTCTTTAGGTTCTTCATATTAAACCTGGTTGTGAATAAATCAATTAGAATAATTCTAATTTTATTTAAATAAATTAATTAATCTATTAATTTATTTAAACAAATAATATTTATTCTACAATAAAGATAAGTTTCCTTAGCAATTAACGACTTTTCAGATAATATAACTTTTAAAATTAATCATAATAGAACTTTTGAGTAAATAGTTACTGTACAATTCAATTCTTCCACCATACAATGTCTCAATTAAATATAAGACATGTAATTACTGCCAAGTCTTATTTTATTTAATTATATGTATTTTCGATTCTTAAATGCACAACTCCAAATAATGCAAATTAGAAACTCATTTCTAATTTCATTTTTCCCTGACTAATGACTACTGGGTTGTCATTTATCGAATCACATAGGACATTCTCTTCTTTTATTAGAAGCGATGGATTCTTTGTTTATCATTCATTATCTCCATGTACAACTTATTACCCCCAAGCATACTCTTTTATACACCCTAAGAGTTTTAAAGGACATGTCAAAGTATAACTCATCATACACAAGATATTATGATGATCTCAAGTCTAAGGATCACTTGTACTACTGTCACTACAGGAATTCCTATTGACAGACAAGTAAAACTTCATTAGGTATTCCTTAGCGAGCTAAATTGAGTGAACTTATTTTTCAATAAGTACCTACATACTTTCTTTAGTGTCTCCACACAAATGATCATGAGATCAATCATCCTCATCCAAGCAAGCAACGTATGTACAAATCCATTTTTTAGTAATTCAATGATTGAGAACAATTTTAGTTTGTGAGCTATCTAAGAATTTAGATCTCATTAGCATGATCATCATCATGATTCTAAAAGCATTACTCAAAACCATAGGTTTATCATATATTATAAAAAACATCATATAGATAAATTTAAAGCCTTTAATTAAATAATTTTTTTATTAATAAATGAATAAGATTGTTACAAAGTATATGCTTTATCATCAAATATGATTGGCTTATGTGCATACTACTTTCAACCTTTTTATCCAGGTTTTATGTTTTATTCAATTAAAAAAAACCCTTAAAAATAAGTGATCAATTGGACCCAAAAAAATAATAAAATTTTCATTTTTTATTCATTTAAAAACTTATAAACATAATGTTAGGTTTATTTATTACTTCCTGCATTATTGAGCCTTAATTCTTTGTGACACCCCAAAATAGGTCCACACAATCCATTCTAAGTCGCCAAATATATGGTACAGAAAATAACTACAACTTCATTATTACAATTGTCGTGCAAAATACGATAACACATATGCTGTGAGTTTAAATACAAATAATGTCTTCTAGACAATATCCAAACTCAAATAAGTCCTCATTACAATTATTGATACACTATTTTACAAAATAGTGAGGACTGCTAAAACAACTGACTTGAAATATCACTCTACACCCCGAACATAGCCTCCTTCATACGACGAATACTTTCAGGAAAGTACTTGTCATTGAACAATTTTTGAAATTTTTCCCAAGACATATTGAGTGCGATTGGTGGTAGTGCGCTTCCTGATTCCCACCCGATGTCTCGCCTCACCACGGAACATAAAGGTGGCGAATGGAACCTTCTATTCCTTCCTGCATCCCAAGACATCAAATATCTTGGTAATTTGCTTAACCCACATTTTCACCTTAATCGGATCCGGCTTTCCCAAAAACTCTAGTGGTCCCAACTCTTTGAACTGCTTGGTTGTGATAAGTCGCGCGTTGCTATTATTTCCACTCGTATTTTGTACACGAGTCTCCCTCGTCTGATTTTGCATGAACTGTAAAAAGCTTCTAAACATCCCATCATTCATCGTTTGATTAGTGGTGTTGTTTATAGGAGGAACATTATCGTCCTGTTGCACATTCTCCTAGTTAGTGATTAAAGGTGTCTCCACGGTCTCATTCACTCTATTGCTAACATTTTCAGCTGTCATTCTCAAATACTGCCACAAAACAAGGGTTAATTAAAGAAATTGACCTGCCTCATAATATCCTTATATTCTGACCGACCAAACAAATAAGATTAGGTAGGACAAACTAGCAGAGGATTTACTCGTCTCTCCCCTCCTAGTTCTATTCCCCTCCTAGTTCTATTCCCCGATCTCCGCCAGAGACCATATCCCTAAGATCTGATACCAACTGTAACGCCCCAAAAATAGGTCCACACAACCCATTTTGAGTCGCCAAATACATGGTACAGAAAAAAACTATAACTTCATTATTACAATTGTCATGCAAAATACGATAACACATATGCTGTGAGTTTAAATATAAATATTATCTTTTAGATAATATCCAAACTCAAATAAGTCCTCATTAAAATTATTGATACGCTATTTTATAAAATAGTGAGGACTGATAAAACAACTGACTTGAAACATCACTCCACACCCTGACTAGTTCCCGCTATATTCTGGCCTCCTTAGAAGAAAAATGGAACCAAAAGGAAAAGGGTGAGCTCAATTAGCCCAGTAAAAAATATTATAACTAAGATAATGTAGAATAAATTATCACCTTCAATAAATCAGATAAAATATAATGGACAACAAGTTTTAGATAATTCATTAGAAGAGTTAAGTAGAGAATGAAATATACTATCTTCTATGATTTAAAAGTTCATCATCAATATTTTATCCCTGTAACATCAATCAATATAAATCTTGAATCAAATATTTATCTTTGCACTACAGGTCAAAGATATTCATTTGTATCACCAGTTGGTCATGTTCATCTCAACACCTGTCCATGTTTGCAGTACGTGCCAAAGATATTCATTAGGTAATCATTCATCTTTGTACTACAGGCCAAAGATATTCAGTTATATCACCATTTAGGACTGAGGATGATGAAAAATATCTAAAAATATCAATTGTGGAGCAAAAATTGAAGAATGAAGATCAAAACATGGATACAATCAAAGATAGTAACCATAATAGACAACTTGGACAAAGAAAAGAAAATTTAATTTTTTTGTGAATAGTGTTGTATTCGTGAATAGTGCCGTATACGTGAATAGTGTCGTATACGTGAATAGTAACCCCAACACAAAAAGTTAGAAATTTCATAAAAAAAAATTATACTTCGTGAATAGTACCGTATTCGTGAATAGTGTCGTATACATGAATAGTGTTGTATACATGAATAGTAATCTCGACATGAAAAGATAAAAATTTCATAAAAAAATTCATACCAATATTTTGGTATAATGATATTGAAAGAAATAACATCATTTATGAAGAAAATAACATCCCTTACATCAAAAGAATAGTACTTCTGACTAAAATATCGGATATAATGCTAAAGAAAACTTGCACTGCTTATCAACTCTCAAAGTATCTAAATACTCACAAAAATACGCTCGATATTATAGAGAGAGAAAACTTCTGATTCTGATGTGATTTTCAATTCTAACTAAGCACCCTATTTATAGGAAAATGTCAAAAAGCCAAAGTAGACTAACCTGCTACCAGTGACTTCCACCCTTTGCTATTCACGCACACCACACTTTGAAATTTCAGTAATTTTCCATAAAAAACAAAAGTGGGGCCCACCCATGTTTATAATAAAAATATTTATTTATGAAACTTTAATAATTCATAATAAATAACCTTTTATCACAAAAATATGAACCTTATGTCCATCCCATATAAAATTTAATTCTCTACAACTTTGTAGAAGAAAGTTTTTCCAAATTCCAAACAAAAAATGATCAAAATTCACATACGGATGATTTTTAATACCTCCATTCTGACAAAATACTGATAAAATACCTCGGCATTAATTCCTTCATTTATATCAACATAAAATAAATATTTCATTATCATATAAATTAATAATTAATTATTCACAAATAATATTACAAAATCACAATAATGATAACCAGGTCGTTCTCAGGAAAGAAGGGGGCTTTTCGATAAGAATTTCTCTTTACTGGAGCGCAATTAGGTGACCAAACCCCTTTCCTAGACAGAACTTTCATAGACATTGCCAATAATGATATCTAATAATATTATTTAAATAATATAAATTATTGATATAATAATGAGAAATACTGTGCAGTGACAATTATTGAAACAACAATAATATAAAAATATCAACGTAGCAATTATTGAATCAATAAAATAAAATATTGAACAGTTATAAGACCCCAACTTATTATAAATAAAATTAAATTTCCTCTATCTATTATTTTGAAATAGTAATGGTTGATTTGATTAATGCGGTAAGTTATGGGTAAAATGCGCAAATATTTCAAATAAGCAAGTGGTTATAAAATATTCATTGTTGTCGGGGAATATTCGTATGGTCGTGGAATATTCTTATTGTCGGAGAATATTCGTACGACGGCGCAACCTTGTGTGGGCCCCATAACGAAAAGCGATTGGATGAAGAAAACGACAAGTATAAGTTGTTTATAAATAACTGCAGTAGTTGTTACAGATTAATAATTGTTGAAATACTCTATTGGTTAAAACACAATAAGACACTCAGATTGCACCAATTATTGATTCTTACGTAAGAATGCACTACTCAATAATTTTTTACAGTAATTACTTGCTCAATATTTTATTTTATTGATTCAATAATTGCTACGTTGATATTTTATATTATTGTTGTTTCAATAATTATCACTACACAATATTTTCTATTATCAAATCAATAATTCATATTATTTGAATAATATTATTAGATAGCAATATTGGCAATGTCTAGAAAGTTCTGTCTAAGGAGATGTTTGATCACCTAATTGTGCGCCAAATAAGGAAAATCCTTATCGAAAGCCCCTCTTTCCTCGGGCAACTACGGTTTGTCAAGATTGTGATTCAAAGAATATTATTTATGAATAATTAATTATTGATTATTATGATAAGAAAATATTCATTTTATGTGGATATAGATGGAGAAAATTTTTAATGTGACAATTGTTAAAAATTGATATTTTATCTTTTTTGATAAAATAATTCATTATATTATAATAATATAATAATGGTGATATTTTTACAATGAATGTGGGATATATGAATAAATGAGGAGAAAGAGTATTTTTGTTACAAAAAGTTATTTACAACATGTTAAAGATGTTTGTGGGCCCATTTCTTGACTGAAATTTGATTATAGCCTATAAAATCGCCCATTTGTGAATTTCGGTCAACTTCTGCTTGGAATTTGAAAAAACTTTCTTCTGCAAAAGTTGTAGAGAATTGAATTTCCTATGGAATGGACATAGGATTCAAATTTTTCTGATAAAAGGGATATTTATTATGAATTATTGAAGTTCCGAAGTTCCAGAATAATTGATTTTTGGAAGTTTTAATTATTTTTATCAAGAAAAACGTTTTTATTGATTTTGGTGAGGGGGGACCACTTGTGTGGTTGATTTTTTGGATTAAAGGAAGTGTGCGTAGGAATTTATAATATATATAATAATATTTTATTAAATTTCCTGCTTTAGTGTTCTAAGCATTTTCCTATAAATAGGGTGCTTAGGTTAGAATTGAAAATCACACCAGAAACAAGTTTTCTCTCTTTATATTATCGAGCATATTCTTATGAGTATTTCGAGACTTTGAGTGTTGTTATACGGTACAAATTCCCTTCAGCACTATATCCAGTATTCCAGTCAAAATTACTGTCTTTTCGAGGTAAGGGATGTTATTTTTTTTAAAATGATATTATTACTTCTAATATCATTATGCCGGAATATTGGTATGATTTTTTTGGTGAAATTCTTGTCTTTTAGTTTCGGGGTTACTATTTTACGATCTATACATTATTCACGATATACTTGACACTATTCACTAATAATATTTACACTATTCACAGAGAAATTAAATTTTCATTTTTTTCCAAAATATCTATTATGGATACTAGCTTTGATTGTATCCATGTTTTGATCATTCTTGAATTTTACTTCACTATGGTTATTTATGAAGTATTTTTGAACTTGGACTATTTAAAGTACGAATCCTTAATATTTGTTCTTTTGTTTCACTAGATTCGTTTTCTTTAAAATATTTTTCATCATTCTCAGTCCTAAATGATGATATTACTGAATATCTTTGGCTTGTAGTGTAAAGATGGTTGATTTTCTTATGAATATCTTTGGCCCGTAGTGCAAAGATGTACAGGTGTTGAGATGAACATGACCAACTGATGAATATCTTTGGCCTGTAGTGCAAAGATGATTATTTGATTTAAGATGTATATTGATTGATGTTACAGGGATAAAATATTGATGATGGATTTTAAAAAATCATAGAAGATAGTAGATTTCATTCTCAACGTAACTCTTTTAATGAATTGTTATTTCCGCTGCGAATATTGATTTAAAACTTGTTATCTATTGTATTTTATCAGATTTTTCCCTGTTGAAGACTAACGATAATTTGTTTTATATTATCTTAGTCATAATATTCTTTACTGGGCTAGTTGAGCTCACCCTTTTTCTTTTTGTTCCATTTTTCTTTCGGGGGCGAGAATGTAAATGAAGTACTAGTCGTGGTGTGGAATGATGGTTCTAGAAGTTGTTTTAGTAGTCCTCACTATTTTATAAAATAGTGTATCAATAATTGTAATGAGGACTTATTTGAGTGTGGATATTGTCTAGATGACAATATTTGTATTTAAACTCACGATTTATGTGTGTTGTCGATTTGAAACGATTTATTGTATTAATAAAGTTGTAGTTGTTTACGTACCATGTATCGGCGATTTCGGAATGGGTGTTGATATACCTATTTTGGGGGCGCCACGGTTGGTATCGTAGAGCTTAGGATATAATCTTTGGCGAAGATCGGGAATGTAACTAGAGGGAGAGACGAGTAAATCCTTCACTAGTGTGTCCTACCTAAGCTTATTTGTTGGTTGGTCAGGATATAGGGATATTATGTGATATGTTAATTTCTTCAATTAACCCTTGTTTTATGGCAGTATTTGAGAATGGCAACCGAGAATGTTAATAGTGGAGTAAATGAGACCGTGGAGACACCTTTACCCACCAATGAGGAAAACGTGCAACAGGCCGGCAATATTACTCATGTAAACAACACCACTGATCAAACGATGAACGATGGAATGTTTATTTTGCAGTTCATGCAAAATCAGACGAAGGAGACTCGTGTACAAAATACAAGTGGAAATGATAGCAACGCACGGTTTGTCACAGCCAAGCAGTTCAAAGAGTTGGGACCACCAGAATTCTGGGGAAAACCGGATCCGATTAAGTTGGAGACGTGGGTCAAGTAGATTGCCAAGATATTCGATGTCTTGGGATGTACGCAGGAACAGAAGGTTCCATTCGCCACTTTTATGTTCCTTAACGAGGTGACATCGGTGGAAATCGTGAAGCGTATCCATCCAATTGCACTCAAAGCATGTCTTGGGAGACGTTTCAGAAACTGATCAATGACAAGTACTTTCCTGAAAGTATTCGTCATATGAAGGAAGTGGAGTTTATTAGACTGGAACAAAACAACATGACGGTATCCCAATACGATGTAAGTTTGCAGAGTTATCCGTGTTTGCACCTCATTTGGTGGAGAATGAGGAGCGTATGATCGCGGATGTTTCGAGAGGTTTGAAACCCGAGCATATGTTAATATCTCATTTTTCATAAATTTTTTCTCTCTATTCGGATGTTGTCAGCAGGCTCAATTATTAGAGCGAGATAACGAAATACGTTCAACCGAGGGACCACAACCAGGATCATATCGGTGACAAAAAGATCATCGTAACAACGATAACCGGTGGAGAAAGAAAAATACGGACAAAAGCCAGAACTACTTCGGTGGTAATCATGGCCATGAAAATAGAAGAAGCGAGTGGGGGATTTTAAAAGAGGAGATTCAACAATGACAATGCGAAGACGCCAAAGACCAAAGAAGAATCGGTTCTAAGGGAGGAAAACGACCACCGGTCGTATGCTATAATGCAGAAAAGAGGGACATATCAGCCCAAACTATCCACAACAGTTCAAGGTATGCTATAATTGTGTAAAGGAAGGACATATCACTCGAGATTGTACGGTAGCAAAACCAAGTCCAGTGGGGATGGTGACTCAAAAGGCTATCCCAGAAAAGTCAAAGTCAACGGTTCCTGGAAGAGCGTTTGTCGTGACTGGTCAAAATGCGAGGAACCCAAATGAGGTGATCACGGGTAAGCTAATCATAAATTCTTGCGAAGATTATACCTTACTAGATACCGGTGCTACCTATTCATTTATCTCTCCTGCTTGTGCTCAACGTTTAAACTTGACTCCGGAGAAATTAGACTTTGATTTATCTGTGGAGACTCCGTTGGGAGAAACTTTCATTACATCCACTGTTTATAAATCTTGTTTGATCCAAGTTGGCACCATCACATTACCTGTTGACCTTATCTCTTTAAAGATACTTGCTTTTGATGTTATTTTAGGGATTGATTGGTTAACTACTCATCATGCCAAAATTGATTGTTTTCGTAAGGTTGTTAGTTTTCATATTCCTAACCAATCTGTTGTACGAATTCAAGCAACTAAACCATTAAAATCAATCACTGTCATATCAAGTCATAAAGCCATTCGTTTATTGAAAAACGGATGTCAAGCTTTCTTAGCCCATGTTATGAATTTGAATAAAGACACGTCAGATTTGAATAAAATTTTTGTTGTTAGTGAATTTCCTAATGTATTTCCTGAAGAACTTCCCGGTCTACCCCCAGAACGTGAAGTTGAATTCTTTATTGATCTTGAACCTGGTACAAAGCCCATTTCTAAAACCCCATATCGAATGGCTCCTATTGAACTTCAGGAGTTAAAGGTCCAACTACAAGAGTTATTGGACATCGAGTTTCATTAAATCTAGTACATCTCCTTGGGGGTGCTCTGTTTTATTTGTAAAGAAGAAAGACGGAAGTATGAGACTTTGTATTGACTATCGGGAATTGAACCATGTCAGCATCAAGAATAGGTATCCGCTACCTCGCATTGATGACCTGTTTGACCAGTTGCAAGGAGCACAATTCTTTTCAAAGATCGATCTTCATTCTGGATATCATCAGCTAAATATTAGAACTGAGGATATCCCAAAGACTGCCTTCAGAACTCGGTACGGACATTATGAATTCTTGGTCATGTCTTTTGGATTGACTAATGCTCATGCGGCTTTCATGGATATGATGAACCGTGTATTCAAGGAATATTTGGATCAATTCATTGTGGTCTTTATTGATGACATCCTCATATATTCCAAAAGTCGTGAAGATCATGATCATCATTTGAAGCTGGTACTCCAAAGGCTTCGTGAAAACAAGCTGTATGTCAAGTTGAAGAAATGCGAGTTCTGGCTTGAGGAAGTAGCATTCCTTGGGCACTTAGTGTCAAAACATGGAGTATCTGTTGACCTGGCAAAGATTGAAGCAATACAAAGTTGGGAGCAACCGAAGACGGTGACCAAAGTACGTAGCTTTCTGGGCTTAGCTGGTTATTATTGGAGATTCGTGGAAGGATTTTCTCGAATCGCTAATCCGTTAACTCAATTGACTCAAAAAGATACAAAATTCATATGGAGCGAGGAATATGAAAAGAGTTTTCAAGAGCTCAAGAGGACTCATTTTGGCACCTGCTCTGACAATACCGTCTAGTTTGGATGGATTTGTTTTCTACAGCGATGCTTCAGGAAAAGGGTTAGGATGTGTTCTCATGCAACATGGGAAAGTCATAGCCTATGCCTCGCGACAACTTAAAGAGCATAAGAGGAATTATCCTACTCATGATCTAGAGTTGGCAGCAGTCATTTTTGTGCTAAAGATCTGAAAGCACTATCTATATGGGGAGAAAGTGGAGATATATCCTGACCATAAAAGCCTCAAATATTTCTTCACCCAAAAGGAACTCAACATGAGGCAACGACGTTGGCTCGAGCCGTTAAAAGATTATGACCACACCATTCAATACCATCCTGGAAAAGCAAACGTGGTAGCTGACACGTTCAGTAGAAGATCATATGCAGGAACGAGTGCGATGATGTCAAGTATACGCATAGAACCAACTTTAATCGATAAAGTTAAAGTTGCTCAAGCCACAGACCTGGAGCTGATGCGTATGAAGAAGAAAGTACAAGAAGGTGTTATCCCAGAGGCAAGAATCAATGAAGAAGGAATACTTCGAGTCCACTCCAGACTTTTTGTTCCTAACGATTCTGATTTAAAGAACAAGATCATGATGGAGGCACACAATACACCATTTCCAATCCATCCTGGAAGTACCAAAATGTATCATGATCTTCGACATACATTTTGGTGGAACAATATGAAGAGAGAGATTGTAAAGTTTATCTCGAAGTGTTTAACTTGTCAACGTGTAAAGGCAGAGCATCAAGTGCCAAAGGGTCCATTGCAACCACTTGAGATTCCGAAATGGAAGTGGGAACACATTACCATGGATTTCGTTACAGGTCTTCCAACGGTTTCTCAAGGTATAGATGCGATTTGGGTTATTGTTGATAGATTAACTAAGTCTGCTCATTTCTTGCCGATACGGGAGACTTATTCCCTTGAACATCTTGCTCGTATGTATGTGAATGAGATTGTGAGATTGCATGGTATGCCAGTATCCATAGTTTCAGATCGTAACCCAAGATTCACTTCACGATTTTGGGTTAGCTTGCAAAAAGCTAGGGCACGGATTTACGATTTAGTTCGGCATACCATCCTCAAACGGACGGACAATCAAAGAGGACTATTCAAACTCTTGAAGATCTATTAAGACTCTGTGTCCTAGACTTCAAAGGGTGTTGGGATAAGTATTTACCATTGGTGGAATTCTCCTACAACAACAATTATCAGACAAGTATAGGTGTGGCCCCATTTAAAGCATTGTATGGATGAAAGTGTCGCTCACCAGTATGTTGGGACGAGGTGGGTGAAGCAACATTGTTGGGACCAGATTTGGTACGTATGACTACAGAAAAGATCCAAATGATTCGACAACATATACAAACGGCACAAGATCAACAAAAGAGTTATGCGGATCTTCATCGAAAGGACGTGGAATTTAGTATTGGGGATCATGTATTGTTGCGTGTTGCTCCATGGAAGGGAGTTACAAGATTTGGGATAAGAGAAAAGCTCAATCCATGATTTATTGGTCCATTTCAGATTCTTGACCGAATAGGAAATGTGCCCTATAAACTCGCGTTACCTCCAAGTATTCTCGTGTTCATAATATTTTTCACATATCTGTGCTTCGTAAATATGTGAAAGATTCGAACCACGTTATTGAGTTAGAACCAGACGAGATAGCCGAAGACTTAACGTACAAAGAGGTACCTGTCAAGATCTTGGATAGGAAGGAGCATGTCCTACGCACAAAGGTCATATCACAAGTCAAAGTTTTGTGGAGAAACCATGCTATAGAGGAAATCACCTGGGAGTTAGAAACGGAAATGAAAGTGAGGTATCTTCACCTTTTCGAAACACCAAGTACGTACGTCAATTTCGAGGACAAAATTTCATAAGGAGGGGAGGTTGTAAGACCCCAACTTATTATAAATGAAATTAAATTTCCTCTATCTATTATTTTGAAATAGTAAGAGTTGATTTGATTAATATGGTTAGTTATGGGTAAAATGCACAAATATTTCAAATAAGCAAGTGGTTATAAAATATTCATTGTTGTCAGGGAATATTCATTTGGTCGTGGAATATTCTTACTGTCGGGGAATATTCGTACGGCGGCGCAACCTTGTGTGGGCCCCATAACGGAAAGCGATTGGATGAAGAAAATGACAAGTATAAGTTGTTTATAAATAACAATGTAGTTGTTACCGTTAATACTGTTGAAATACTCGGTGGTTAAAACACAGTAGCACACGGTATTGCACCAATTATTGATTCTTACGTAAGAATGCACTACTCAATAATTGTTACAGTAATTACTATTCAATATTTTATTTTATTGATTCAATAATTGCTACATTGATATTTTATATTATTGTTGTTTCAATAATTGTCACTACACAGTATTTTCCATTATCAGATCAATAATTCATATTATTTGAATAATATTATTAGATAGCAATATTGGCAATGTCTAGAAAGTTACATCTAAGGAGAGGTTTGGTCACCTAATCATGCCGCCAAGAAGGAGAAATCCTTATTGGAAAGCCCCTCTTTCCTTGGAACTACACGGTTGTCGATGATTGTGATTATGTAATATTATTTATGAATAATTAATTATTGATTATTATGATAAGGAAAATATTCATTTTATATGGATATAGATGGAGAAAATTTTTAATGTGACAATTGTTAAAAATTGATATTTTATCTTTTCTGATAAAATAATTCATTATATTATAATAATATAATAATGGTGATATTTTTACAATGAATGTGGGATATATGAATAAATGAGGAGGAAGAGTATTTTTGTTACAAAAAGTTATTTACAACATGTTAAAGATGTTTGTGGGCCCATTTCTTGACTGAAATTTGATTATAGCCTATAAAATCGCCCTTTTGTGAATTTCGGTCAACTTTTGCTTGGAATTTGGAAAAACTTTCTTCTGTAAAGTTGTAGAGAATTGAATTTCCTATGAAATGGACATAAGATTCGAATTTTTCTGATAAAAGAGCTATTTATTATGAATTATTAAAGTTTCGAAGTTCCGAAATAATTAATTTTTGGAAGTTTTAATTATTTTTATTAAAAAAAACGTTTTTATTGATTTTGGTGAGGGGGGACCACTTGTGTGGCTGATGTTTTGGTTCAAAGGAAGTGTGCGTAGGAATTTATAATATATATAATAATATTTTATTAAATTTTCTGCTTTAGTGTTCTAAGCATTTTCCTATAAATAGGGTGCTTAGGTTAGAATTGAAAATCACACCAGAAATAAGTTTTGTCTCTCTTTCTCTCTCTATATTATTGAGTATATTCTTGTGAGTATTTCGAGACTTTGAGTGTTGCTATACGGTACAAGTTCACTTCAAAGACTATATCGAAGATTTCACCAAAAGTCTTGTCTTTTGAGGTAAGGGATGTTATTTTTTTTAAAATGATATTATTACTTCTAATATCATTATGCCGGAATATTGGTAAGATTTTTCTTGTAAAATTCTTGTCTTTTAGTGTTGGAGTTACTATTCACGTATACGACATTATTCACGTATACGATTAATTATTCACTTAATACGATTAATTATTCACGAGAGAAATTAAATTTTCATTTTTTCCAAAATATCTATTATGGATACTAGCTTTGATTGTATCCATGTTTTGATCATTCTTGAATTTTACTTCACTATGGTTATTTATGAAGTATTTTTGAACTTCAGATCATTTAAAGTACGAATCCTTAATATTTGTTCTTTTGTTTCACTGGATTCGTTTTCTTTAAAATATTTTTCATCATCCTCAGTCCTAAATGATGATATTACTGAATATTTTTGGCCTGTAGTACAAAGATGGTTGATTTTCTTATGAATATCTTTGGCCCGTAGTGCAAAGATGTACAGGTGTTGAGATGAACATGACCAACTGATGAATATCTTTGGCATGTAGTGCAAAGATGAATATTTGATTTAAGATGTATATTGATTGATGTTACAGGGATAAAATATTGATGATGGATTTTAAAAAATCATAGAAGATAGTAGATTTCATTCTCTACGTAACTCTTCTAATGAATTGTTATTTCCGCTGCGAATATTAATTTAAAACTTGTTGTCTATTATATTTTATCAGATTTTTCCCTGTTGAAGACTAACGATAATTTGTTTTATATTATCTTAGTCATAATATTCTTTACTGGGCTAGTTGAGCTCACCCTTTTCCTTTTTGTTTTATTTTCTTCTCAGGAGGCGAGAATGTAGCGAGTACTAGTCGGGGTGTGGAATGATGGTTCTAGAAGTTGTTTTAGTAGTCCTCACTATTTTGTAAAATAGTGTATCAATAATTGTAATGAGGACTTATTTGAGTGTGAATATTGTCTAGATGATAATATTTGTATTTAAACTCACAGTTTATGTGTTGTCGTATTTTGAACGACAATTGTATTAATAAAGTTGTAGTTGTTTCGTATTCATGTATCCGACATTCGTAATGGGTGTTGTATACCTATTTTGGGGCGCCACAACAAGAATTATCTTGTAATAATTATTGAGTAAGTGTCTTCTTTACGTAAGAATCAATAATCCAAAATATTCAGGTAATATCGTGTTCTACCGCAACTACTCAGACATCTTGCATTTTAACCACCGTGTATTCCAATAGTATTAATCTGTAATAACTACTATTTGTTATTTATAAAAAACTCATACTTGTCATTTTCTTCATATGATAGCTTTTTCAGTTATAGGGCCCATAAATGGTCAGTGTAAATCATAACGAATATTCCTAGATAACAAGAATATTTCACGACCCAAACGAATATTCTCCAAACAATAATAAATATTTTATAACCACTTGCTTATTTCAATAAAATTTTTGCAGTTTACATAACTAACCACATTAATCAAATCCAGCTCTTACTATTTTAAAATAATTAATAGAGAAAATTTAATTTTATTTATAAAAAGTTGAGGTATTACATCCTTTCTAAATTAATACTCCATCTGTTTTAAATTATAAGATTATTATTGATTTCTTTAAATTAACTTAAGATATTTTTAAACTCAAAATTGAAATAGATTCCTTTAATTATAATCAATACAATGGTGAATATTATAAACTATATAAAAAGTATTACTCAGTATAAACTTTATTGTTTCATATTGTTTAATTAGTCATCTCAATTTTAAGTTTGAAAATGTTTCAAATTGACTTTTAAAAGTCAAAAATAGTTATAATTTAAAACAGATGGAGTATTATTCTTTTAATATAACAATATTACATTTTCTTATCGGTAATTATTAAGGACATTAAATTATCTAGTCATTTTTCCCTTCTCTCTCCTCCATAACCAACTTTCTCTCTCTTCTCTATTTCGTTCCTCTCATTCCCTCTCACAAACCGAAAATAGCCGTCACCACTAACTCAAATCATATCGCCGTCGTCCCCGCCACCACTCAGTTGTAACTCAAACCCTATCCCCTGATATTTAAGGACATATCTGAGGTTCAATTCTCTATGAAAGTTATATTTTAAACCATTTCCATCTTATACACACGTTGATAAACTTATATTAGTAAGACAACCTATTTCTTCCAACAAAACACAAAGGAAGCATTCTTGTTAGATCTGGATATTTCCTATTTGTTACACGCCGACTACTACTGAGCAATTTGAAGTAATACACGGTTAAAACAATTGGTGTATAAGCTTGTAGCTTGATTGGTAGGTATATACCTAGTCATAATTAGTGTTTGGTGACCCAGATTTCATTTATTCATATGTTATCCCAGATTTACTAGAGGGACTCATGCGGAGAAAGAAGATTGTGGGTCTTGACTTTGGAATTGTAATTAAGAGATGAATCCGAGAGGGTTGATTTATAGCTTTGTTGCAAAAGGAACTGTTGTTCTAGCAGAGCACACACCTTATTAAGGCAACTTCAGTACCATTGCCATTAATGGAGAGAGGTTTGAGGTATTTGGTGCATACCCATCTACTAATTTACATGAATTCTTGTGTTCTCATACTCGATTCAAGAGTGTCAAGCTCAATTGTGGTGAAGGTGGGCATCAATTTTTCCATATTTTTTTTGCAACAGGGTTAATTGGTTTTTCGCCTATCCAGGGGACCATATTGATTGTGTTTATATTTGTTGCTAATGTTTGTCAATTATAGTTTCCTTGTATTTAACAGATTGCTTTGCAAATTTTGTATGAGGCCAAATTGTCCTCTGTTCATATTTTTGGTTTAATGTTAGTCAAGCTTACTCAGAGGAGGTTTTAACTAAATACTTCAGGGCCATTGTTTAATTTCTTATCATCAATTTCAATAGGTCACCAAACACAAATCTAATGTGTTTTTGAAGTTATGATGGGTGATATGCTGCTCTAAAGTCATTTTCATATACGGCTACGAACTCTCATTTATGAATCGTATTTCTATTCTGAAACATGGTTTTTTTAATGCTGCTCGTTCTATCAAATTTGGTACAACGATGATCACGTTTTTTGCCCCCTTAATTTTTATCTGTCTTTCTCTTTATATCTGTCAATCTAGATAGGTGGTTGCAAATTTTTAAGTACATGTTTGGTGCTTACCCTATCATTGTCTATATTTTATGCTTTATTCTCAAATGGATAAATCAAAAAGCACAAGTTATATGATTTAATAATTTAGTTATTCTCCTCAGATTTGTTTCATTTTGTTTATTTACTATTCTGGTAGTAACAGGTTTATATTTGCGATTGATATGTTATCTTACTATCCTATTCTCTTAATTTTTTGAATCTGTGCAATGATTTTTTTGTTAGAAATATATATTAAAAAAAAGCATAGTGATTTGACAAAGTGTTTGTTATTACTTTTGGAATTAGCTCTTGATCAATTGTTATCATGGAAGTTACAATATTTAGTTAGTAGGGTGTTCTCAAGCCTCTTAACGGTTAACCTCTCTTATGTGAAACGAATTTACATAGCTTATTAAAGGAGAACATATTTTTATGTACATGAATGGCCCTTAATTATGCTTTGTGTAGTCATATGTTCATAGTATAGTTTCTACCTTGCTCTAAATAATTGGATTGCATTTCTTTGTGATGTGAAATTTGAAAAAATAATGATCTCTTACGTTTCATAAATTTTAAATTTGTGATGCCATTTTTTAATTTCTCATCATCAATGTCAATAGGTCACCAGACTGCAAAAACTTTAATTCACCAACTTCAACAGAAGCATCTTAATTTTCACCCTAAACCATGTCTCATTACATAGGTGGTTTGATTGTGTGAATTGGGTATTTGTGGGGAAACAGGAAAAAAGATGAGCTCAAGTGTTTTGGAAGGTGTAGTTCAAAGGGGAAAGCCTCACAAGTAGTCGTTGTTCATTGAGCGGGAGAGGAAATGGGTGTTTGTTTAAGAGAGAGAAAGTTGGTTATGGAAGAGAGAGAGAGAGAAAATTGGTTATGGAGGAGAGAGAGAAAGTTGGTTATAAATGAGAGAGAGAGAAGTGAAAGAGACTGGTCAATAGATTGTCAAGGAGAATATTTTGTTTATTTTAGACTAAAAAGACAATGTGCACCCCAAACTTAATGTCAATGTGGAGAAGATAAAAAGGAAAAGACTTAAATACCCCTCCAGATCCAGATTACAGCATTAGCCGGTCACTTTTGACCGGTTAATTGACGAAAATATGCTTTCTGTTACGTTTAATTGAAGTTTGGGTGTACTTAGATACTTTTTTCGGTTTGGAGTGCAAAAGTCAACAAGGGTATAAAATTTGGGGTGCACATTGTCTTTTAGTCTATTAAGTTAGAAATTTCTATGTAAAAAGTTACCGACGTGTCTCTTTTTCTTTTTTTATTATGATTTATGCAAGTTTATTCTCATTTTTTGAGCTATCATTGACTATTTTATTTTAGGAAATTAATATTTTCACATAAAAATCGTCGCTATATATCTTATAGCGATTTTCTATAACTACAGTTTTTACCGTTGTTATACATCTATAACAATACTTTTCATGTAAAAATATCAAAAAATCATGTATAAATATCGAGTGGAACTCACACTAAATTGAGGTTTAAGCTAAAAATTTCTACCTAAAATGTTAGCGACATATCTCCTTTTCTTTTTTATTATGATATATGCGCGTTTATTCACATTTTCGAGTTATCATTGACTCTTTTTCTTTTTTCTATGAGAAATCTAACACCAAGAAAGTTGTGTAACCGAAAATAGACATAAAATATACAATATCTGTAAATTATATGAGATAAAATAAAAAATTTCTAAAATTTAAATGACTAAATAAAAAATATTAAATTTAGATGACTAAATAAACAAAAATAAAAAAATCAATTAAAAAATAAAATAATAATATAATTAAATTTACAAGACAAAAGAGTAAAATAATAATAATGTGAAACAGTGTATGTAACGACCGAAGAAAACCGCTTTATAAACTTAGATTTGATATAAGGGAGTATTATTTTTACGTGTATTTTTAACATTTTCATATTATTTCTTCTCACATGAAAATAAAATTCACTATATATTCATATAAGAGAAGATCACGTGAAAATATTAAAAATACATGTGAAAATATTAATTTCATTGATATAAAAACCTTATAAAAGCAAATTTAACCCAAATCCTCTATGAGATTTCAGTTGATCAAATATTATATATGTATGATGGGCTAACAACTTTCACTTGGAGATAACACCATTAAGAAAAATAATTAATAAATTAAAAAAAAATCTTTGGTTGATGTGTCATCATTCTCGGACCCTAGTTATCGACTTTATAGAATTTAATAATTTATATTGAGCTTCTTTGATCCAATCCAAAATCAGCTATTTTAGCTTCTTTCTTTTCTTTTTAATTTTTTGTTCTTTTTGACCAACTTTTTTAATACTAATATTTTAGAGAGTATAATAACCAAAGGGAGGGACTAGGGAGTAATAACTTGAACTTTATTCTTCTTATCTTCCCTTATTTGTCTTACCTAAAATACCCTGGCCCATGTTGGGAGTGGGGGCTCGGCCAACCCTGATTTTTTTTTTTTAGATTTTTTAAATTTTGATATTTTTATTTTAGGTCCCTCCAAAATTTATGAAAAAAATAAAATATATATAACATTCTCTAAAAAATATATCAAAGTAATTCCTCTGTTTCAAATATAAGAGTTATTTTAATTTTTTACGTAAATTTAAAATAAGAGTAAATTCTAAAAATTATTCTATTTTTTTGTGTAGTATCTTTTGGGTCATCTTAACTCATTATAGATTTACCTAAAAGGTCATGACTAAAAATACTATTGTTAGTAACTTAATTTCTTATATATCGATAATTTTTTTATATATTTCGATGTGGAAATAGAGTGTTACAATGTACTATAAAGAAATCATATATATTACAATATTAAAAAATCTTATTTCAATTAGATTGTATAAAACTATTTATAAAATTTGAACCAAAAGTTATAAGCTAAATAAATTTTGTTTAAAATAATATATTTGCAGACGAACAAAATTCTCAACCTAAGTTTGACGCGTTTATAAATTAGAACCTTCAAACATGTGCAGATAAATAAGGATTAAGAGATAGGCTCCACATTAAATAATAAAAGAAGAGATTGTGGTGAGTGCTTTATTCTACCCAAAGGTTGATTATCTCATAACGTTGCACAAAAGAAGATTGAAAGATTTTAATATGCTGGGAATGTGCAAAATTAGTACTAATAAAAATTCAATATCAGCCGTTTAATAAGAATGTGTGGTTCTGATTTTGTACATGGAACAATTGGCTTAAAAGTCCTCCAAATTTAGTGGGATTGAGGGATGTGGGACCAACTTCAACTTTATACTAAGTTACACTAGTAATAATGAATAATTTTATGGTGGGGTTGTGTTTCCACAAGCTCCCAGAATAAAATAATACCTAATTAATATGCTTACCAAATTTCATGAGAATCACATGGCCTAAACGCTACTCCATGGATACCTGATTGGATTTACTCTCTCCTGAGGGCGGCTGAGGCCGGGCATCCCATCTCCTTGGCCCGGTTAGCATAAATGAAATTTATGATACCTTCATTTTATGTTCAATGTAATACTAACATGCAGATAAAAAATTATTTTTTTGTTTATGTGTCAACATTATATTAAATAAAAAATAAACTTTATGCTAACCTAATCCTGATTTCTTTATTCTATATTATTCTCTAGCTTTTATGATATATATATATATATATATATATATATATATATATATATATATATATATATATAATTTATCATTGTAACTTCAGTTTTACCTAACTTCAATTTTAAGGTTTAATTTTAATTTTTTTTGTCCCCAAAGTTAATAATATTTTTATTGCACCCACAAATAAAAGGAGTCTCATTTGTAAAAAAAAAATTAATCTAGAAAGAACACTTTTTACTAGTACTAATGTAATAATATAAAATGATATAATGTTTTCAAATTTGTCATAATAATTTAGTATTATGCTACACTATTAAAATAATACCATATTGTTTTTAGAGGGAAATATGAAATAAAAAAAAATATACCTTTAATAGTTTCTAATTTTACAAGTAGAACTCTTTTTGTGAAACCAAAGGGAGTGCAAAAATAAATTTCCAGTGCAACACACTTTTTTTTTGAGTAATGTTATGGACACAATTATACATAAAAAGTTGTACACCAACGATATAAAAGAAAAAGAGAAAAAAGTAAGAAGCGGGACTTACTATTAAATATTTTATATATTTTTATTGATATACAATACATGAGTCCTATTATTTGTGCACATATTATTATTATTATTATTATTATTATTTAATAACAAATAACAAAAATTCATTTTAAGCATAGGGAGAGTATTAGAAAGTTGAAACTCGGTATACTTATAATCCAGCTTTATTGGCATTGATACTTGTTGCTAAATGGGCCCTTATAAAGGAAAAAAATAAATCTTATCATGGATTTTAATTGGTGCGCTTAGGTACAAATGTAATGGGCTCAAAGGCGACCCAGAAGTGTGGCTTCTCGTTAACCAAGCAAAAACCATCTTATTAACATTTCACTATTGTGCTATGATATGTTATCACTTGTATATGCATAACTGTTAGGATCCTTTACAATAATATACAACATTTAGAAAGTAATTACATTATTAGTGTACTCATAAAATATTTATATAATTAATACACTTTCTATATTTATTTACAATATTAGTGCAATTAGGATTCCTTAATTTAAGGGAATTAGTATGCAATTAGGATTTAATTCATAATAATAAGAAAACCTAAAATCAAGGAGAAATAACTACCATAATTAATAATTCAAATTTAAATATCTTGGATCTAACAACAAAAACAAATTCAAATTCAAAAATAATAATTAAAATTCAAATATTCAAAGTTTGACAACGTCATCTTCCTCCTCCCCTTCGTCGGTCATCTTCCTCCTCCCCTTCGCCGCCGCTTCAACACCATGGACGCCGATCTCCTCATCCATTATGGCCACAACTGCTATTATGATGAAGGTTGATTTAGTCCAGAAATTAAAAGGAAAAAAAGATAAATTTTAGTGCAATTAGTATCCAAATATTTATACAAAGGTAACCATTTTAGTTTTTGTGGGTAACCAAGAGAAATTTCAGTGCAGTTGGTAACCAAAACTTTCAAAGGTAACAATTTTAGTTTTTATTGGTTACATTTGTATTAAGGTTTGGCTACCAATCGACTTATTTATGAAAAAAAAATCTATAATAGATTTTTATAATTAATTAGTAACCCAATAAAAAGTGAATTAGTTACCTTTGTATTAAGGTTTGGCTACTAATCAGATTATTATAAAAAAAAAATTTACAATAAATTTTTTTTTAATTAATTGGTAACCAATAATAAAAACCGAATTGGTTACATTTGTATAAAGTGTTAGCTACCAACTGCACTATTAAATAAAAAAATCTATAATTTATTTTTTAAAAATAAATTAGAAACCTAATAACACTGAATTGGTTACCTTGGTATGAATGTTTGGCTACCAATTGTACTATAAAAAAATCGCAACAACTGTACTATGAAAAAATCGCAGGTGGAGGATGACGTTAACAAGTTGGGACTGTCTAGGTTAATGGTGGAGAATGACGTTAATGGTGGAGGAGAGCGGAGGATGGGGACTGTCTAGGTTAATGGTGGAGGATGGCGTTAATGGTGGAGGAGGGCGGAGGAGAAGGGCGTTAATGGTGGAGGAGGGCGGAGGATGACGTTAACAAGTTGGGACTGTTAATGGTAGAGGAGGAGAAGACTGACAAGGGCGAAGGAAGCGTGATTTTTATTAAGGAAAGAGAAAGTGTGCTATATAATTTACTTAATTTAATAAGTAAATCAATATTAATCCCCTAAATTAAGGAATCCTAATTGTATACTAATTCTCTAAATTAAGGAATCCTAATTGCACTAATATTGTAAATAAATATAAAAATATATTAATTGTGTAAATATTTTATGAGTGAACTATTGTTGTAATTATTTTTAAAAATGTAATAGAATATGTAATTGAGCACCTTAAGGGAAATTATATATATATATATAGGGTCCAGTTCTTATCCGGACTCCCGCATTTTTTTAAGTTACGGACCTTTTTTTTTTTTTTTGCTTTTTATTAAAACAACTAAAAAAAAGTTTAATATTTTATAGAACTGTAATTTTTATATAATACAGTATTTTGGGTGAGATTTAGATACATATAATAAAAGCAGTGCATACGATGCATGCATCGTATATACATATTTTGTTATATATATCCAAATCACACCAAAAAACATTATCTTATGAAAAATTTCAGGTTCCATAAATATTAAACTTTTTTTTTAGTTGTTTTTAAAAAAAAAGTTTCAATTTTACTCACATGTGAGTAGGACCTAATCGATTACGTATATATATATATATATATATATATATATATACTTATCTTGTAGAAAATAATTTGTCAAGGTTAGTACTTGGTACTATGTCCTTAAGACAATTATGCCTTATGTATGGTGCTTTCGAGTTGATAAAGACTTGCATCTAGGGATACAATGATTGTATATTTTTTAAAGACTATAAAAGTATACTTTCTAACCAAAGTAATGCAGGACTCTCTCTCACAAAATAACTAAGAAACTAATGAAGAAATAAAGACTTAAAACTCTAATATACTTGAATGCTTGAGACTTAAATTTAAGCTCAAATTTAAAGACTCAAATTTAGGCTCTAATAAAGACTTAAAAGACTTAATAACACCCACGTTAATTTAGGTTGAAATTTCAACAATAACTAATCTATTGTACGGTTGTATCATAATAAGCAATCTCTCAAATTTCTCTTTCATTTCTCCATCTTATGTTTAGCAAAGTATAAAAATGATGAACTTTCCATTATTTGTGAAGTGTTAGGTAAAGTGGTTATGATTTACTTTACTTGAAAAGAACTTATGTTCGAATTTATTTAATAAGAGAGAGTGTCTGTTTGACGAAACTGTGCAGTGTGATATGAAACACTTTTATATCTACAACTTTTGACAAAAATATTTTTTATAAGAAATTAAAAATAGTGTCGTTACATATTTGTAGACGTGCTTTTAAAAGTATTAATGACAATTTTTAGGTAAGTGTGTGGTATGTGATTTTATTTTATTGTTAACAATTTAAGGATAATTTTGTACTTTTTACTTTTGCCAAAAGTGTTGGACTAAAAAGTATAAATTTTGTGGTTAAGATAAAATTGATTTTGAATCCAAATGAATGAATTTGGATGCATTCCTATATTGTACTGTATTGAAATTATCGAACCGTACCAAATATAAAATTTTATAAAAATATGATACTAATATCAGTACAAAAAATATTGATATACCGTACTGATAATACTGGTTCGGTATAAGTACGGTACCGATAAATATCGATTCAAATTTACACATTTAAAATTTATTTTATTTTCAACATTTCTTTATTTAATATAATCATTTAAAAGCTAAATTAGGCTATTGTTATTTAAGGAAGTGAAATGCATATTACATAACAGTAAAATGGACTCAATAAACTAATCTAGAAAGAATTTATATAATATACTAGCTTCCTGCTGTAATGCATTTATTAATATATTGTTCTAACTTATATTAATATATATGTTTCTAATGCTTTTGACCAGCTAAGTTTGAACAAGTATCAGTGGCTAACTGTGTAAATGAATCATGAGTTGAGTATTGAGTTATTTAGAGTTGGTTCATAAAATTTATCGAATATAAAATAAGGTTTGATTGAAGCTCGTTTAACTACCGAGTCGAGCACGATCTAAAATCGAGCCCGAGCAGTTTGAACTTTTCGAATGAATATGATCCGAGTATCAATAAAAAATTATAATTTGAAGAGGTTCGAATAAATTATCGAACTTTAAAATTTGTTTATATTATTTGACTGATTTATATTTCGAGTCGAGTTCGAATCAAACTTTTAATTGAGTGAGTACAAATCAAACTCGAACTATTTACTTATTTTACAGGTTTATCAGTACGTGTTTGATTTAGCCGTTTGTTGGCCATACAAGTGCTTAATTGCAAAAGGAAATATAAATTATACAAGAAAGAAGCCCAACTCCAAGCATTTAGTAGATAACTAATACTCAGTCTCAAATAAATTTGAATGCTACATGAGGAAGATTTTAACTAAAACTAATAGTATTTTCATACCTCAATTATATATTTACATATGTACAAATATTAAAATAATTTTAAATTAAATATTCGGTATAAACGATTCAAAACGGTAAATACCAGTTGACAAAATTCACATACTCGGTACCGATTAACTGCTATATACCGAATTTTTAATACCGGTACTGAATTGCTGTTGTTTTTTTTACCTATTTGATTATACTGAATCGGTCGATATTGGTCAAAAAAATGAATTTACTGAACCGCATGAACACCTCTAATTCAATCCAATAGCTATATTTTTTATATTTGTGAATAGTATAATTGAAATTGATTCCAATCAACTAATTTATTATATTGAATAATATAATTGTTTGAAAAATAAATATAATCCAACATTTTTTCACCATTTGATGAATATGTGGATTTTTTTTATTATCAAAATTTCAATGGATGAATATTATTTTAGACTTTTAACGGTAAAATTATTTTTTATAATTTTAATTTTTTGTAGGATTGATCTTAATACCATCAACTATTTATTAACATATTTTGATAATTACTACAAAATTATTAAGATCAAATAATTGGTGTATTGAACGAAATTAGAGAGAATGTGTACCGGGGAGAAGCCAAATCCCAAATTTTCACCATTTCAGAAGATTACCGAACACCAAAGTACTTCCATATTTAAATGAGTTCTTTACACTACTATACAACAATTAGAAAGTAATTACAAAACTAGTGTATCCATAAAATAATTATAAAAAGAGTGCAACAATAAAACTGAATTCTTCCTCTATCCTCCTCTCCATCTTCGCCGCAGAATATGCTCTGTCTGCAACAACCCATGTCAACCCATTCTCTATCCTCCTCCCCCATCTCCGCCGCTTCCCTATCCTCCACCGCACTAGCAGTGAGAATCTCACCAGCCGTCTTCACCAAGTGTTCAACGCCAACGCCTATTTCCCGCAATCAAGGAGCGGCGGAAGGATGATTCTAGTTCAGATGATGAAAGTTCATCTCCATAAATTCCAGTTCAAAATTTTATTGGTTCGAAAAAACATACTACAAGATTTCCTTTTGAAGGGAGGAAATATTTGTAACACTTGAAAACTGTTCATAATTTTTTTTATAATTAATTGGTAACCCAATAAAACTAAATTGGTTACCTTTGTATGAAAATTTGGCTACCAACTTCACTCTAAAAAAAAAATGTACCGACGGCGACTATTGCAGAATCTAATAAAACTGTTCATAGTTGCACATTTTGAAGAAAACAAATTCAGGTAACACTTGAAAATTGTTCTTAAATTTTTTATAATTAATTGGTAACCCAATAAAACTGAATTGATTACCTTTGTATGAAAGTTTGATTACCACTGAACTATAAAAAAAAATGTATCGATGATGACCATTAAAATTACTTATTTTTTTAGTCATACCTAAAAAGTTGTTGCTCTTTTTCACCGTTTGTTTTCAAATAATTTTTACTTAAAATCACTAATTCATTTATATTAAATAAGCTTATTTTTTATTATTGAAAAAATGTCTATATTTTTAATTAAAGAGAAATTAAAAAATATATAAAAAGTCCATGGATCGGACTAGCCCATTGTACCTTGGGCTATGGGCCTAACTTTTGTAGCCCAATAAAAATCGAAACCTTTTAGGATTAATTACATATTGTAGTACATTTTTAGAAATAATAACAATAATGGTGCATAGATAAAATAATTATAAAAATAATACACTTTTTCATATTTATTTATAATATTAATGCAATTAGGATTCCTTAATTTAGGGGATGATATGACAAATTTGGTGGTTTTTTTTTTGAAACGTGTGAACCTTTTTTTTGTCCCAATTCCCGTAACTTTTGTGCTGGTATTTCTCTCTCTAAAATCTTCTTCTTCTTCTTCTTCTTCATCTATTGGTATTTCTAAAATCTACTGGTATTTCTTCATCTTCTGATATTTCTTCTTCTTTTTGTAATGGTATTTCTACTGGTATTTCTTTTTTTTCTTCATCTTCATCATCATAGTTATTAGACCAATTAACTAATTGGTGGCGTAAATTGGTTAATGAATATTGATCTCCTTCAGGCTCTGAGTTTGTACTTCTGGCGACATTCTGTTTATGTTAATTTTTTTATTGAAGAAATTTTTCTTTATCTCTATGACTGGGTTATTTCTGATAGACATCATTTAACAGCATAATATTTGCTAAAGTGGATAATTATTTTCAAATTGTTTAGGCTCTTAACATATCTAGTCTGCTTTTGAATGATCATGATTGTCTCATCTTCATTTTGCCATTTTACTTCTGCATCATATACTGACATAAGACCAATTTCTGGGGGCTTGATGTAATGCTTACGTTGTAGCTACGTCAAGCAATAAAAAATAGATACTATTATATAACTGTTTGGTTACTTCTGCATTATGTTTTGGTTACTGTTAGCTTGAGATTCGGATACCATTTTTGTTACCTTAATTTGGTATTTTGGTTACTTTTTTATGTTATTATGGTTACCATGTATTTGCTTAGTATACATGGTTGACTAAACTGGTTTTGGTGTACATGTTATTTATGTATTGGTTACCATTAAAACATATTTTGGTTACTATCATATAAATATTTGGTTACTTCTTTAGTATATTTTTGGTTATTGTTAGTTTCTGATTTGGATTCCATTTTTGTTTCCTTGAGTTGGGATTTTGGTTCTTTGTTTTTTTTGTTGTTTCGGTTACCATATATTTGCTTAGTATATATGGGTTGACTAAACTTTGTTTTGTCTATATGTTGTTTATGTATTGGTTACCATTAATATATGTTTTGGTTCTTAACATATAAGCTTTTGGTTACTTCATTAGTATATTTTTATTCTTTGTTAGCTTATGATTTGGATACCATTCTTTTTCCCTCAATTGAGATTTTGGTTACTTTTATATGTTGTTTTGGTTACAATGTATTTGCTTGGTAAACTGTTTACGATATAAATATTGTTTATATCTGATTACTAATGACTGTGTAAATCTGATTTTGTTTATTTACAGTTATGGAATCTTTACTATGAGGAATGCAATAGAAAATGTAATAACCCGAGATTTCCTAAATAAAATAAATAAGAAAATTTGCGTATAATTTTTTTTTATTTAATGACGAGAATAAGTGTCTAGTAATGTGAACGATAAATGCGAATATATTTATTACTTGAAAATTAGAAATAATTTTGGAATTATTAATTACTACAAATTATATTTTTATGGTAATTAATTTACGAAGCGTAAATGTTTTTATTAATTATTTTCGATGAAAACATGATTGGAAATAATATATGAAGTGATAATTAGAATTTATATAATATATATTTTATTATATGAATTGTTGAGAATATTTAAATCAAGTATTTTAACTTGATATGCGAAAGAGAAGTCGGATATGAGATCCAAACCTCGAATTGGGATTGTGATCAAGAGATGAGAATAATAATATTATATTATTGTTATAATGATTTCTGACAATAATTATGTATTTGTGTATGTATGTGATGGATAATAATATCGAGTAATGACTACCAATTAGGTTATAGCATATTGCGTCTTTGTGAAACCCTAATTATTAAACTTAGTTATGAGAAATGACTGAGTAGTGACTGTGTATATGAAGTTGACTGTGTATATGAAGGTTACTGTGTATAAGATGTCGATAATTAGGACAAACCCTAATTATTACAACCCTAATCGGTTGAAGTTAGAGATCGTAATGACTGTGTTAGAACATACACAGATAATTAGAGAACCCTAATGGTCAATTAGAAACCCTAATTGATGGCGTTAAGAAACCCTAATTAGAAAATCCTAATTTTCTATAGAAAACCCTAATTTAAAATTATCGGGTTTAATTACGATGTTAATGTATAAATGTTTTAATTTACCAAAGGATGAAAAGTAATTGGTAAATAATAAGAATTACCATCTAGTGATTAAATATTACATTTAATTTCCATGTACAAGAATGCCCATGAAATTATATGGGAAATTACCAAAATACCATTTTTGTCCATTTTAGTGTATTATTAGTAGCATTGTTGATGGAATCTTCAATTATGCTAGCTAATCAATGGCTTCTAGAATTCCCTCATGCTACTATACCATTACACCTCAATTATACCAACCCTATTGAGCATCCAAGGCACTTGACATGGTACATATATAGAGATCGAGGGAGAAATAATGCAAATGCACACTAATATTTTCTAAACTCTCTAGCCACACTCTCTCAAGCTTTAGCCAACGAAATTCTCTTACCCATAAGCTCCTAATCAAAGCCCAACCATTACAAACAACAAATCGAAGCATCAAAGCCAAAAAAATCAAAAATCGGAAGTTAGAAAAGGTATGAAATTCTCTAATTTTGAAATCCTTCGATTCGATTTTAATTGATGCAATTGATTGTTTAAAGTAGTATAATAGGGAGTCTATTAATGTTCTGGGTTGTAAAAACACAGACCCATAACATCGAAGTGCATGAATTTGAAGATTTAAACAAGTTGGAAAACCAAGATTCTGTTATTTTTCACCAAATGTCAGAGGCTATAACCCTTTGGTCGATCTCGCGTTTTGTTGTTTAAAAGTTGTTATAGGTAGCCTGATATGTGGTCTTTAAACTCCAAAAGGAATCAGGTCTATATCTATTGTAGATCGGGATTTATAAGCGGTCAAAGTGGGTTGACCCCAAGCATTGATGACATTTGTTTTTCAAACCTGAGAAAATATTCTAAGTGTCCGTAAATTGTTTTTTTGGAAAATGTCAAGCCATATATCTCTTGTTATCTTTAATGTGTTTTGTGTTCTAAAGGTTGATATGTGTATCTTGTTATGTGGTATTTAACCTCCAAAAAGAATCAGGTCCATATATATTACGGATTAAGAGTTATTTAAGGTCAAAGTGGGTTGATCTAAGATTGACCGTAAAAATCAGGCAATTGAGAATTTTCTAAGTGTTAATTTTTCTGACAAGGTTTGACCATACTTTAGATGCTTTATTTCTTGTTGTTATGATGATGTTAAGTGTTAGAGTTGTAGTCCTACATGTTGTCTACACACTGGAATTGATAGATCACATAAACGTTACACGATCATCAAGTTATAGAGGTCCAAAGTAGGCACCTCGAACTGTTCTTCGTGAAGAACAGCTTTGGTAGCTACTTTGAGGTTCGATTTCTCCCAGATCTGATGTTTTTTAGAGGTTATGATTGTTGGTAATTGTAGTCTTGTATTATCTCTACAAGACCCAATTTATAGATTGTCCAAATTCGTTAAGATGAGAGAGTTATTCACGGTCAAAGTAGGCCACTCGGTTCTGCCTTATGAAGATCTGGGTAGGCTCAAGAACACCTATAGCGATTTTTTCTGTCACTATAGGGGCCTTTATGACGATTTTAATTATTTTAATTTCGATTTTCCGAAAAATAATTTAAAATTAGAAAAATTAGATTTTAATTATTAAAAATACCAAATAAATTATGAAAAATTATTTTAAAGTCCTGAAAAATAGTTTTTAATTATTTTGAGTATATTTCAAAAATATTTAGTATTTTTGGAATATAAGAGGTATTTATTTATTTAATTATAATATTAAATAAATTATTTAAAAATAGTTTTAATTCATGAAAAATTATATTATGGTATAAAAAATATTTGAAGTTATTTCTCATGACTTTTAATATTTTGTGATGAATTTCATTAATTAATTATATATTAATGATATTAAAGTTATTTAATGATTATATTAAATAATTTAGTTTAAAAATGATTTTAATATTATAAAAATCATTTTAAATGAAATTAAGGTATTTAAAAATATTTTAAGTTATAAAATATAACTTTTAATATTTAAAGGATAATTTCATTAATAATTTAATATTAATGATATTAAGATAATATTAATGATATTTAGTTTATTTAATAATTATTATTAAATAAATAGTTTAAAAATGGTTTTATTTATTTAAAAATCATTTAAAGAGGATATTAAGGATTTAAAAATATTTTAAGTTATAATTAATGACTTTTAATATTTGGATGAATAGTACATTAATATTTATATATTAATGGTGATTATTTAAAATGATTTTAATTGTTTTAAAAATCATTTAAGGGTAATATAAATGTTTTAAAAATAGTTTGAGTTATTATAAATAACTTTTTATATTTTTGGCAATGGTTTCATTAATAGTTTAATATAAATTAATTATTAATGATAATAGAATTGTTTAATGTTTAAATCATGTAATTATAATTTCGATGTTTGAAAGTGATATCCGGTCAAACTAGTTGATTTTGAGAACCCATTATGAAGTCCGAGATTTGATGAAGAGCACCCATAGTAACATTTATGTCACTATAGGCCCGTTAGTAATGATTTGAATTATTTTAAATTTTTCAATTTCGAAAAATTGAAAATGATTAAAAGTAAAATGTCCGATATTCTGAGATGTTGAGGTATAGAATAAGAGTCTTAGACTCAAGATTTACCCGATAAAAAATTGTTTGCAGACGCTGCAAACAAATGTCTAATTCTATAATAGAAAGAAAGAAAAGGCTTACAGAAGAGCATGGATGAGATATTTGAAAAATGTATAAAAGTATAGATTATGAACTAAAAGTATGATCAACTGCGATTATGTGATGACGTGATTAGACTATATAAATTGTAGTAATAAGCGAAGACTATGTGTGTTATGATATATTGTTCTAATCGAATGAATGATCTACTTATTGATAGGTTGTGATAAAGAGATAAAACCTAAGTTGAGATTTGTAATCAGCAAATCAGACAAGTATCTTACCTTTGCATTTCCTTTATGCAATGGACATGAGTAAGAAGTTTGAGTAATTATTCTATTCCTGCACAGATTATATACGCTTTGATTATCAACATGTTAGCTCGGATATATATTACGTTAAGTTGATTTCTAAATGGTTATACAAGTGTCCCCACTTGGATAATCATGGCATTTATTCACATGTTGATATACCTTTGTCAATTACCCGTATACATATATGTTGAATTACATATTATTGTTGAGCAAGATTAAAACCTTTGGGTTTGGAACTGTGCATGTATGAACATCCCGATAATGGGAAAATTTTTATGCGCTTTTACGGACAAAGGGTGAGCGATGAATTTCGTTCAAGTTATGTAGTATTGATCAACACAGGTACAACGAGGTTGATCACCCTCCGGTGCCGTAAGTTATGACATTTGGCCATGGATGAATTTCTCGTTAAACCTTTCGAAAATGAAAACCATGTTCATAGTATGTTTCTTAAACCCTATTCATGGGTGGAGCCTAATTTCAAGAAATTGAAAGAGAGTTGTTATGTGAATCTTTTATCAAGACATATTACTTCACAACTTTTGATTCGTTGTAGAAGTGTTATGTAAAGAGAATACTTATATTCTTTCAAATTTTATATATATAATTGCTATTACTCATGGGCACTCAAATGCTCATCCTTGCTTAAACTAAATGTTTTTCGATTCGTCGATCGACACGAAGGCTCAGTACGAACAAGGGAAAAGAAAAGCTATTGAATGAGATTTAGTATGAGTTAATGGTTATAGTTAGTAAGACAATGGAATCTATTGTCGAGGATATTGTAAGGAATGTATTTGAAGGTCACGTGCACTGGGAAGTAAACTTTGATGTATGTAAATTAAGTTCAAATGTATTATTATTTAGTATTATTCAGCTTAAAGAAATGGTATCGTGGAGAACCGAGTTCGGGTTTCAAGTACCTGGATTTGGGGTCGCCACAGAAAATTCATTGGAAAAGTTATATATTGGTGTGACATGGAAGTTCCCGACATTATTACCAAGAAATTGAACCCAAGACAGTTGAAGAAGTTTAAGGCATCATTAGTTTGTGGATGTATTATTTTTGTAAATAATAAATCATGTATTTGCTTAGTATACATTGATGTATTATTTTTGTAAATTCTTTCAAATATCTTCTAAAAGGGTTATGCTCTTCTAGAAAATTCATTGGAAAAATTATGGTTAAATGTACATGTGAGAGTATACATGGGTTGCCTAAACTTGGTTGGATATACAGGTTGTTTCTATTTTGGTTGCCATTAAAATATGTTCTGGTTACTTTCATATAATTATTTGGTTTCTTCTTTATTATGTTTTGGTTACTGTTACCTTATGGTCTGGCTACTATTATTGTGCCATCAATGTGGGATTTCGGATACTTTTATTTTTTATTCTGGTTAATATGTAATTGTTTAGTATACATGGATTGCCTAAACTGGGTTTCATTACATGATATTTCTATTTTGGTTACCATTAAAACCTGTTCTGGTTACTATCATATAATTATGTGGTTACTGTTTTATTATGTTACATTATGGTTAATGTTATTAGTAACCAGATAGTTACAAGCTTGTATCAGGACAAACATCAATTGTTAAATGTGCATGTGTGAGTGTCCTATTTATCTACAAGCTTGTTCGTAACCAGATAATTATCATAGATAGTTACAAGCTTGTTAGTAACCAGATAATTATAAGCTTGTATCAAGACTGTTATCAAGTGTTAAATGTATATGTTTTATTTATACCCTGTTATCATGATAAAATAAGAAACTCCAATTAAGAGTTTTCATTTATATATATGATGGTCACTTATAGATCTCATATTAAAATAACAATAGTTTAAGAGGTGCAGTTGGTAACCAAACCTACATATAAGGGTAACCATTTTAGTTTTTGTTAGTAACCAAATAATTAAAAACTTATATCGTAACAATTATCAAGTGCTTAAATATACGTGTGGGGTTCCCATTTATCTAGTCGATGGATACTTTTAAATTACGTAGTTATAAAAGTTATTTGGAAATGGTTACATGCCAGTTGGTAACTAAATATGAATATAGAGGTAACCATTTTATTTTAGATGGGTAACCAAATTTACATAAAATGTTTCGTAGCAGCTTACCAATTGTTCAATGTATATGTTTACTTTATATTGATAACTCATGATGGAATCAAAAATTAAAATATTAATCAACATCAATTTTGGTTACTGTATACCATCAAAAATGTTACCAACCATGTGGTTAATGGTTACTAACAGTAAACAATTATATATTCCTATAAACAATTAAATTTATTGTATTGGTTACTGTCAGTCTCCATTGTCTGACAACTGAATAAACATTATAAAGTAACCAAATCAATATTAGATAGTAACCAGATTACATAATCTTAGTAACCAGAATATAAACCACATTTTTACATGCAATTTTGAAGGCCTAAATGATGGAATTTGACCAAAAAACCCTGCAGTTCACCAGCAAAGCTGGTGACTTTTGATCGTTGACCCGTTTCCAATGAAATTAGGCTCTGAAAACGCCAAAATCCGACTCTCCAAACTTGACAGAAATTGCCAAATGGTCACTGGATCAAATCTTTCCATAATCTATCAAATCTTCCATAAAACGTGATCAAATCTTTCCATAAACTGTCATACCTTCTTTTCAACTGCATCAATTTGTCACTAACTAAAGACTAACAGTATACACCAACCAAATAAACATTATACAGTAACCAAATCAACCAAATAAATATTATACAGTAACCAAATCAATAATAAACAGTAACCAATTTATATGTACTTAGTAACCAGAATATAAAACATATTTTTACATGCATTTTGAAATCAAAACAGTTAGTATACTGACTTTTTTACCAATTAAAGAGTGAAAAAATTAAGAAAGGTAACTAATATACGAGTATATAGTAACCACGTGGTAACCAAATAAATATTATACAGTAACCAAATCAACCAAATAAACATTATACAGTAACCAAATCAATAATAAACATTAACCAATTTATATGTACTTAGTAACCAGAATATAAAACATATTTTTACATGCATTTTGAAATCAAAGCAATTCGATTATAATCGACTTTGTTACCAATTAAAGAGCGAAAAACTTAAGAAAGGTAACCAATATACGAGTATATAGTAACCACGGGGTTACCAAATAAACATTATTCAGTAACCAAGTCAACCAAATAAACATTATACAGTAACCAATTTATATGTACTTAGTAACCAGAATATAAAATATATTTTTACATGCATTTTGAAATCAAAACAGTCAGTATACTAACTTTGTTACCAATTAAAGAGCGAAAAACTTAAGAAAGGTAACCAATATACGAGTATATAGTAACTGTGATGACCCCAAAATAGGTCCATTCAATCCAACCCATTCTGAGTCGCCAAATACATGGTACAGAATATAACTACAACTTTATTACAATAATTGTCGTGCAAAATACAACAACACATATACTGTGAGTTTGGATACAAATATATACCAAATGTGACACATGTCCCAACCGTGGACAACACCTCACAGTGACACCTTACATAAAGGTATAGTCAAAGACTGTTTTAGAAACTAAAATCTTTGGGAAGTGCTCAAGGAAACCTTCGTACATGGGAGGCCATGCGTCTAGGTTATGATAGATATCATATGTCCAGAGAATTATCCTTGGTTGACCTAATAGACCCGAAAGAAAAACAAGAAGATTACTATCATATTCTTCCCAATGGTAAGTCTTCTCTTGACATATCATTATCTCCACTATCTCTAATTGAGAATTATACTTCAAACAAACACCAAGATTATATAGGTAGTGCTCGTATATATACTCAGCAAGTGGATGAGCACATCCCTGTCTTATGATGATACGTGGTTGTATGTCATTAGACATCTTGTATGATAGTGACAAAACACCCTTCCAACGTTGGGTTTGCCTCACCCTCAACAAAATATATAGACCACCGTTCTATTCCTCTGTTATCCCCCACTCGACCCAGCTACACTTTTATTACCTGAAAGGAATTGTGAAGCAAAAGGGTGAGCACAACTAGCTCAGTAAAGAATATTATGACTAAAGATAAATAAATTATCAATAGTCTTCATCAATAATAAATCGTAGATTTAGAACATATGGTAGATGATAAAACTTTTCAACCATAGTTCATAAATGAATGAGCAATCCATTAGAAGAGTCAAATAGACTATAAAGTCTATTATCTTCTTCATGTTAAAAGTCCACCAACAATGTTTTATTCTCGTAACATCAATCAACAATTCATGCCCACAATCATATGAATAACTCATAATTGTAATTGTTGTTCTAAATTCCTTTTCTCATCCAGACAAAGATAATTTTCATCACCAAACATCAAAGATCATGGTTATACCAAATCACAGTTCATTCATGTTCATAATCAAACTAATGAATTCATCTTTGCACTTGTACACGGGCCAAAGATATTCATCAACGATTCATCTTTGCACTACGGCCAAAGATATTCATCAACAAAGATTCATCTTTGCATCTTTGCACACGTGCCAAAGATATTCATCAATCAATTCATCTTTGCACTACATGCCAAAGATATTCAACAACAAGTCATCTTTGCATTACAGGCCAAATATATTAATATCTCAAAAAAAATATAATCATCATTTTAGAATTTATATAAACAATAATTATAACCATGTTGATTAATTCACCTTTGCACTTAAGCTAAAGATATTCAATTATAAATTCAATGGTCATGATCATACCCACCACAATTCAACTTTTCACCATCGCCAAAGAGAACCCTAGTCATGATCATTCCAATAATCTATCCATTTTACACTCCAAAGTGAAAGAGAATTTCAACATCGAGGTTATAAAATGTTATATATGATAATAAAATCAATATAATCAATATATAGTTTTAATCTCCAGAGTAATATTCATAAATCAACTATAATTTGGTTAAAAAGAAACCAATTTTTCATGAATGAATAATAGAACTCATGAATAGTAACTCGTGAATAGTAACTCATGTGAATAGTATCTCATGAATAGTAAACCCGACTCAAAAAGGTAGAAATTCCACAATAAAATCCATACCAATATTTCTAAGTATAATGATATTGAAAAATAATAATATTTTTTAAGCTTATAAACAATTTATTTTAATTGTTTACACTTTACTAAATAATGCATTTAATCATTCTAAAATGCCAAACTCATAAGATTTCATCACCAATAACCAAAACCCTCATCAAAAATCAGCATATACCTCATATAGGATTCTCAAGCCATAAAATCTTATTTTCCAATTTTCTTTACTTCACATAACATATTTAATTCATTTACTCATAACTAGTCCATTTTCATGAAAAAATAACAAATCAGTTCCAAAAATATTTTTTTTCCGAGATTTAGCAGAATATAGTCCTATATTGAACATATGTTTTTTTTAGAATTTTAAAAGTCATTTACTATTTTTCATATGGCCAAAACCACCGAATATTTAAACATTTATCATAAATTGTACTTTTATCCAAAAATTCTGAAATTTATAGAATATACCCATATTATATATATGTACTCCCAATAAAAATTTCATCAATTTTGGAGTTAACCACAAGGAGTTATAATGTTACTTTTAAAATAGTCTTTTCCCGTAAAATTCATAACTCTTAATCTATACATCCAAAAATCACCATTTTGGACACAATCAACAAAACTCATCAAATTATCATTTCAAATTTTTCCAAAATTTTGAAGGTCTGAAAAGTTACTAAACATGAAAAAAAATATAACAACCCTTAAAATCCCTTACCTCGAAAGAGCAAAGATTTACGATTGGAATAACATTTGAACTAACTTGCACCAGATAGCAAAACTCAAGATACAAGAATATACTTGATAATATAGAGAGAGAATAGAGAGAAAACTTCAGTTTTCGGTGTGATTTTCAATTCTAACTTAGCTTCTATTTATAGGAAAATGCTAGAACGCATAAAGGAGACTAAAATAATAAAATATATTATTTATTTTTCTTATTCCACACCAACCATCCAAGACCAATTTTGAAAGCCATGCCATCTTTGAAAAAATACAGCACCCACATGTTAACAACACCAACCAAAGTGGGTTAAATAAAATAATTAAAACTTTCAAAAAATTATTTTATTTGAACTCGAAACTTCAATAATTCACAAAAATAGCCCTTTTATCAGAAAAATTCAAATCTCGCGACTTTCCATAGGAATTTCATTCTCTACAACTTTGCAGGAAGAAAATTTTTCCAAATTCCAAAATGTAAATTATCCGAAATCAACAAACGGATGATTTTAAACACCGATTTCAACACCTTTTAAAATTCATAACAAATTATACGTTCGATTTTTAGCGGTTCAAAATTTGTGGACATATACTCTACTTATATATGTATAACATATCCAAAAATCATAACGATCCAACGGTCGGATTAAAATTATAACTCACACAAGAAAGCTTTTTAAGAACACCGATTTGAGTTTTAATACCTCCAATCTGGACAAAATAATCGATAAAACACTTCAACAAAGAATTCCACATAAATAAATCCATCATCTATATCCACATCAAATAAATATTTCCTTATCATATAAATCAATAACTAATTATTCACAAATAATATTATAGAATCAATAATAATGACAAACTAGGTGATTCCTCAGAAAGAGGGGGCTTTCAATAAGGATTTCTCTCTTCATGCGCCGCAATTAGGTGACCAAACCTCTCCTTCGATGAACTTTCTAGACATTGCCAATAATGTTATCTAATAATATTATTCAAATAATATGAATTATTGATCCGATAATGAAAATACTATGCAAATGACAATTATTGAAACAATAATAATATATAATATCAACGCAGCGACAATTATTGAATCAATAAAATAAAATATTGAACAATAATTATCGTAACAATTATTGAGTAAGTGCCTTCTTCACGTAAGAATCAATAATTCAAAAATATCGTGTAATACCGTAAGTGCATCGTGCAACAACGCGTATTATTGTATTTTAACCACCGTTAAGTAATTCAACGGTGTTAGCGGTAAAACTCAAACTTGTCGCTTTTCTTCATCCGATAATTATTCCGTTATGGGCCCACAAATGATCGCGGCTGGTCATGACGGATATTCCGACAAAAAGAATATTCCACGACCAAAACGAATATTCTCCGACAATAATGAATATTTTATAACCACTTGTGTGTTTTGTAAAATTTGCATATTTCACCCATAACTTTAAAATTTTATCAATTTTAACATTTATTTAATAATAATTATAGAAAAATTGAATACTTTTATTTCATAAAATTCGAGGTCTTACTGATCTCCCTCCTTATGAAATTTCGTCCTCGAAATTTACGTACACGGTATTTCAAAGAGTTGAGAATACCTTGCTTTCATTTGATTCCATCTTCCCTGTCATCATAATTTCTCCAATGCTCATCTCCTGTATTTCAGATATCATTCTAGAATACAGCTTCAAAACAAGGGTTAATTGAATAAATTAACATATCACATAATATCCCGATATTATGACTGACCAACAAATAAGCTTAGGTAGGACACACTAACGAAGGATTTACTCATCTCTCCCCTCCTAGTCCTATTCCCTGATCTCCGCCAGAGATCATATCCCTAAGCTCTGATACCAACTGTGACGACCCCAAAATAGGTCCATTCCATCCAACCCATTCTGAGTCGCCAAATACATGGTACAGAAAACAACTACAACTTTATTACAACAATTGTCGTGCAAAATACAACAACACATATACTGTGAGTTTGGATACAAATATATACCAAATGTGACACATGTCCCAACCGTGGACAACACCTCACAGTGACACCTTACATAAAGGTATAGTCAAAAACTGTTTTAGAAACTAAAATCTTTGGGAAGTGCTCAAGGAAACCTTCGTACATGGGAGGCCATGCGTCTAGGTTATGATAGATATCATATGTCCAGAGAATTATCCTTGGTTGACCTAATAGACCCCAAAGAAAAACAAGAAGATTACTATCATATTCTTCCCAATGGTAAGTCTTCTCTTGACATATCATTATCTCCACTATCTCTAATTGAGAATTATACTTCAAACAAACACCAAGATTATATAGGTAGTGCTCGTATATATACTCAGCAAGTGGATGAGCACATCCCTGTCTTATGATGATACGAGGTTGTATGTCATTAGACATCTTGTATGATAGTGACAAAACACCCTTCCAACGTTGGGTTTGCCTCACCCTCAACAGCTATAGACCACCGTTCTATTCCCCTGTTATCCCCCACTCGACCCAGCTACACTTTTATTACCTGAAAGGAATTGTGAAGCAAAAGGGTGAGCACAACTAGCTCAATAAAGAATATTATGACTAAAGATAAATAAATTATCAATAGTCTTCATCAGTAATAAATCAGAGATTTAGAACATATGGTAGATGATAAAACTTTTCAACCATAGTTGCAGCGGAATGAGCAATCCATTAGAAGAGTCAAATAGACTATAAAGTCTATTATCTTCTTCATGTTAAAAGTCCACCAACAATGTTTTATTCCTGTAACATCAATCAACAATTCCTGTCCACAATCATATGAATAACTCATAATTGTAATTGTTGTTCTAAATTCCTTTTCTCATCCAGACAAAGATAATTTTCATCACCGAAACATCAAAGATCATGGTTATACCAAATCACGATTCATGTTCATAATCAAACTAATGAATTCATCTTTTTACTACGGCCAAAGATATTCATCACAGATCTTTCATCTTTTGCACTGAGCCAAAGATATTCATCAACAGATTCATCTTTGCACTACATGCCAAAGATATTCAACAACAAGTCATCTTTGCATTACAGCCAAATATATTAATATCTCAAAAAATATATAATCATTTAGAATTTATATAAACAATAATTATAACCATGTTGATTAATTCACCTTTGCACTTAAGCTAAAGATATTCAATTATAAATTCAATGGTCATGATCATACCGATCCACAATTCAACTTTTCACCATCGGCCAAAGAGAACCCTAGTCATGATCATACCAATAATCTATCCATCTTTACACTCCGGTGAAAGAGAATTTCAACATCGTGGTTATAAAATGTTATATATGATAATAAAATCAATATAATCAATATATAGTTTTAATCTCCGAGTAATATTCATAAATCAACTATAATTTGGTTAGAAAAAAGAAACCAATTTTGTCATGAATAGTAACTCATGAATAGTTTTCATGAATAGTAACTACTCGTGAATAGTAACTCGTGAATAGTATCTCATGAATAGTAAACCCGACTCAAAAAGGTAGAAATTCCACAATAAAATCCATACCAATATTTCGGTATAATGATATTGAAAGAATAATATTTTTTTAAGCTTATAAACAATTTATTTTAATTGTTTACACTTTACTAAATAATGCATTTAATCATTCTAAAATGCCAAACTCATAAGATTTCATCACCAATAACCAAAATCCTCATCAAAAATCAGATATACCTCATATAGGATTCTCAAGCCATAAAATCCTATTTTCTAATTTTCTTACCTCACATAACATATTTAATTCATTTACTCATAACTAGTCCATTTTCATGAAAAAATAACAAATCAGTTTCAAAAATATTTTTTTTCCGAGATTTAGCGAGAATATAGTCCTATATTGAACATATATTTTTTTTAGAAATTTTAAAAGTCATTTACTATTTTTCACATGGCCAAAACCACCGAATATTTAAACATTTATCATAAATTGTACTTTTATCCAAAAATTCCGAAATTTATAGAATATACCCATATTATATATATGTACTCCCAATAAAAATTTCATCAATTTTGGAGTTAACCACAAGGAGTTATAAGCGGTTACTTTTAAAATAGTCTTTTCCCATAAAATTCATAACTCTTAATCTATACATCCAAAAATCACCATTTTGGACACAATCAATAAAACTCATCAAATTATCATTTCAAATTTTTCCAAATTTTTGAAGGTCGAAAAAAGTTACTGAAACATGAAAAATATAACAACCCTTAAAATCCCTTACCTCAAAAAGCAAGATTTACATTTGGAATAATTTGAACGAACTTGCCTTGCATAGATATAGCAACACTCAAGATACAAGAATATACTTGATAATATAGAGAGAAATAGAGAGAAAACTTTAGTTTCGGTGTGATTTTCAATTCTAACTTAAGCCTCTATTTATAGGAAAATGCTAGAGAGCTAAAGGAGACTAAAATAATAAAATATATTATTTATTTTTCTTATTCCACACCAACCTTCACCAACCAATTTTGAAAGCCATGCCATCTTTGAACAAAAAAATCACCACCCATGTGCCAACAACCACAAAAGTGTTTTTCTTAAATAAAATAATTAAAACTTTCAAAAAAATTATTTTATTTGAACTCGGAACTTCAATAATTCACAATAAATAGCCCTTTTATCAGTAAAAATTCGAATCTCGCGACTTTTTTTATAGGAATTCATTCTCTACAACTTTGCGAGAAGAAAATTTTTTCCAAATTCCAAACATAAATTATCCGAAATCCAACAAACGGATGATTTTAAACACCGATTTCAACACCTTTTAAAATTCATAACAAATTATCGTTCGATTTTAGCGGTTCAAAATTTGTGGACATATACTCTACTTATATATGTATAACATATCCAAAAAATCACAACGATCCAATGGGTCGGATTAAAATTATAACTCACACAATAAAGCTTTAAGAACATCGATTTGAGTTTTTAATACCTCCAATCGGACAAAATAATCGATAAAACACTTCAACGGTAATTCCACATAAATAAATCCATCATCTATATCCACATCAAATAAATATTTTCTTATCATATAAATCAATAACTAATTATTCACAAATAATATTCTGAGAATCGCAATAATGACAACGGTGATTTCCCGGGAAGAGGGGCTTTCAATAAGGATTTCTCTTCTCTTGTAGCGCAATTAGGTGACCAAACCTCTCCTTGATGAGAACTTTCTAGACATTGTCAATAATGTTATCTAATAATATTATTCAAATAATATGAATTATTGATCCGATAATGAGAAAATCTATCAAAGTTGACAATTATTAAACAACAATAATATATAATATCAACGCAGACAATTATTGAATCAATAAAATAAAATATTGAACAATAATTATCGTAACAATTATTGAGTAGTGCCTTCTTACGTAAGAATCAATAATTCAAAAATAATGTGTAATGTCTGAGTGTCTTTCTTTGTGCAACAACGCGCGTATTATTGTATTTTAACCACCGAGTTTTCAACAGTGTTGTTAACAATTACGTAGATTATTTATAAAAATACATACTTGTCGTTTTTCTTCATCCGATAATTATTACGTTATGGGGCCCTAAATGATCTACTGTGGTAAATACGGATATTCCCGACAAAAAGAATATTCCACGACCAAACGAATATTCTCAAACAAAATGAATATTTTATAACCACTTGTGAAATTTGTAAAATTTATATATATCACCCTTAACTTTAAATTTTATCAATTTTAACATTTATTTAATAATAATAAGAAAAATTGAATACTTTTATTTCATAAAATTGGGGTCTTACAATCTCCCTCCTTATGAAATTTCGTCCTCGAAATTTACATACAGTATTTCAAAGAGTTGAGAATACCTTGCTTTCATTTCAGATTCCATCTTCCCTGTCATCATGATTTCTCCAATGCTCATCTCCTGTATTTCAGATATCATTCTAGAATACAGCTTCAAAACAAGGGTTAATTGAACAAATTAACATATCACATAATATCCCGATATTATGACTGACCAACAAATAAGCTTAGGTAGGACACACTAGCGAAGGATTTACTCATCTCTCCCCTCCTAGTTCTATTCCCGATCTCCGCCAGAGATCATATCCCTAAGCTCTGATACCAACTGTGACGACCCCAAAATAGGTCCATTCCATCCAACCCATTCTGAGTCGCCAAATACATGGTACAGAAAATAACTACAACTTTATTACAACAATTGTCGTGCAAAATACAACAACATATATACTGTGAGTTTGGATACAAATATATACCAAATGTGACATATGTCCCAATAGTGGATGACACCTCACAAATGACACCTTACATAAAGGTATAGTAAAAAACCTGTTTTAGAAACTAAAATCTTTGGGAAGTGCTCAAGAAACCTTCGTACATACATGGAGGCCATGCGTACAGGTTATGATAGATATCATATGGCCGCGAGAATTATCCTTGGTTGACCTAATAGACCCCAAAAAGAAAAACAAGAAGATTACTATCATATTCTTCCCAATGGTAAGTCTTCTCTTGACATATCATTATCTCCACTATCTCTAATTGAGAATTATACTTCAAACAAACACCAAGATTATATAGGTAGTGCTCGTATATATACTCGGCAAGTGGATGAGCACATCCCGTCTTATGATGATACGAGGTTGTATGTCATTAGACATCTTGTATGATAGTGACAAAACACCCTTCCAACGTTGGGTTTGCCTCACCCTCAACAATATATAGACCATAGATTCTATTCCCATTATCCCCCACTCGACCCAACTACACTTTTATTACACGAAAGGATTTGTGAAAAAAAGGGTGAGCACAACTAGCTTCGATAAAGAATATTATGACTAAAGATAAATAAATTATCAATAGTCTTCATCGATAATAAATCGGAGATTTAGAACATATGGTAGATGATAAAACTTTTCAACCATAGTTGCGGTGAATGAGCAATCCATTAGAAGAGTCAAATAGACTATAAAGTCTATTATCTTCTTCATGTTAAAAGTCCACCAACAATGTTTTATTCTAACATAACATCAATCAACAATTCGGTCCACAATCATATGAATAACTCATAATTGTAATTGTTGTTCTAAATTCCTTTTCTCATCCCAGACAAAGATAATTTTCATCACACGAAACATCAAAGATCATGGTTATACCAAATCACAGTTCATGTTCATAATCAAACTAATAAATTCATCTTTTTGCACTACTACCAAAGGGCCAAAGATATTCATCAACAGTTCATCTTTCACTAATTCATCTGAGGCCAAAGATATTCATCAACAATTCATCTTTGCACTACATGCCAAAGATATTCAACAACAAGTCATCTTTGCATTACATAAAGGCCAAATATATTAATATCAAAAAAATATATAATCATTTTGAATTTATATAAACAATAATTATAACCATGTTGATTAATTCACCTTTGCACTTAAGCTAAAGATATTCAATTATAAATTCAATGGTCATGATCATACCGGTCCACAATTCAACTTTTCACTCTTCGCCAAAGAGAACCCTAGTCATGATCATACCAATAATCTATCCATCTTTACACTCCCGGTGAAAGAGAATTTCAACATCGGGGTTATAAAATGTTATATATGATAATAAAATCAATATAATCAATATATAGTTTTAATCTCCAGAGTAATATTCATAAATCAACTATAATTTGGTTAGAAAAAGAAACCAATTTTGTCATGAATAGTAACTCATGAATAGTAACTTCGTGAATAGTAACTCGTGAATAGTATCTCATGAATAGTAAACCCGACTCAAAAAGGTAGAAATTCCACAATAAAATCCATACCAATATTTCGATATAATGATATTGAAAGAATAATATTTTTTTTAAGCTTATAAACAATTTATTTTAATTGTTTACACTTTACTAAATAATGCATTTAATCATTCTAAAATGCCAAACTCATAAGATTTCATCACCAATAACCAAAATCCTCATCAAAAATCTGCATATACCTCATGTAGGATTCTCAAGCTATAAAATCCTATTTTCTAATTTTCTTACCTCACATAACATATTTAATTCATTTACTCATAACTAGTCCATTTTCATGAAAAATAACAAATCAGTTCCAAAAATATTTCTTTTTTACGAGATTTAGCAGAATATAGTCCTATATTGAACATATATTTTTTATCGAAATTTTAAAAGTCATTTACTATTTTTCACATGGCCAAAACCACCGAATATTTAAACATTTATCATAAATTGTACTTTTATCCAAAAATTCGAAATTTATAGAATATACTTATATAATATATATGTACTCCCAATAAAAATTTCATCAATTTTGGAGTTAACCACAAGGAGTTATAAGCGGTTACTTTTAAAATAGTCTTTTCCCATAAAATTCATAACTCTTAATCTATACATCCAAAAATCACCATTTTGGACACAATCAATAAAACTCATCAAATTATCATTTCAAATTTTTCCAAAATTTTTGAAGGTCTGAAAAGTTCTGAAACATGAAAAATATAACAACCCTTAAAATCTTACTATCCTTACCTCAAAAGAAGCGGTATTTCGACATTGGAATAATATTTGAGCGAACTTGCACCGTATAGCAACACTCAAGATACAAGAATATACTTGATAATATAGAGACAAATAGAGAGAAAACTTGAGTTTACGGTGTGTTTTTCAATTCTAACTTAAGCCTCTATTTATAGGAAAATGCTTTAAACGCATAAAGGAGACTAAAAAATAAAAAATATATTATTTTTTTCTTATTCCACACCAACCTTCACCAACCAATTTTGAAGGCCATGCCATCTTTGAACAAAAAACATCACCACCCATGTGCCAACAACCACAAAAAGTGTTTTCTTAAATAAAATAATTAAAACTTTCAAAAATTAATTTTTTTGAACTCAGGAACTTCAATAATTCACAATAAATAGCCCTTTTATCAGAAAATTGAATCTCGCGACTTTTATAGGAATTTCAATTCTCTACAACTTTGCGGAAGAAAATTTTTCCAAATTCCAAACATAAATTATCGAAATCCAACAAACGGATGATTTTAAACACCGTTTCAACACCTTTTAAAATTCATAACAAATTATACGTTCGATTTTAGCGGTTCAAAATTTGTGGACATATACTCTACTTATATATGTATAACATATCCAAAAATCGCAACGATCCAACGGTCGGATTAAAATTATAACTCACACAGTAAAGCTTTAAGAACACCGATTTGAGTTTTAATACCTCAATCAGACAAAATCTTGATAAAACACTTCAACAGTAATTCCACATAAATAAATCCATCATCTATATCCACATCAAATAAATATTTTCTTATCACATAAATCAATAACTAATTATTCACAAATAATATTACAGAATCGCAATAATGACAACTAGGTGATTCCCAGGAAAGAGGGGGCTTTCCAATAAGGATTTCTCCTTACTGGCGCGCAATTAGATGACCAAACCTCTCCTTGACAGAACTTTCTAGACATTGTCAATAATGCTATCTAATAATATTATTCAAATAATATGAATTATTGATTTGATAATGAGAAAATCTTATCGGTTGACAATTATTAAACAACAATAATATAAAATATCAATGACAATTATTGAATCAATAAAATAAAATATTGAACAATAATTATCGTAACAATTATTGAGTAGTGCTTTCTTACGTAAGAATCAATAATTCAAAAAAAATGTAATAATCTGGTAATGCTATTCTTTCTTGTGCAACAACGCGTATTATTGTATTTTAACCACCGTGAGTATTCCAACAAAGTGTTAGCGGTAACAATTACGCCGTTATTTAAAAAAATAACTTGTCGTTTTCCTTATCAGATAATTATTACGTTATGGGGCCCACAAATGATCTGCTATGCGGCAGCATGCGGATATTCCGACAAAAAGAATATTCCACGACCAAACGAATATTCTCCAAACAAAAATGAATATTTTATAACCACTTGTGAAATTTGAAAATTTTATATTTCACCCATAACTTTAAAATTTTATCAATTTTAACATTTATTGAATAATAATTATAAGAAAAATTGAATACTTTTATTTCATAAAATTCGGGGTCTTACAATCTCCCTCCTTATGAAATTTAAGTCCTCAAAATTTACTTACAGTATTTCAAAGAGTTGAGAATACCTTGCTTTCATTTGATTCCATCTTTCCTCGTCATCATAATTTCTCCAATGCTCATCTCCGTATTTTGAGATATCATTCTAGAATACTGACTTCAAAACAAGGGTTAATTGAACAAATTAACATATCACATAATATCCCGATATTATGACTAACCAACAAATAAGCTTAGGTAGGACACACTAGTGAAGGATTTACTCATCTCTCCCTCCTAGTTCTATTCCCGATCTCCGCATGGAGATCATATCCCTAAGCTCGATACCAAATGTGACCCCAAAAAATAGGTCCATTCATCCAACCCATTACGAGTCGCCAAATACATGGTACAGAAATAACTACAACTTTATTACAACAAATTGTCGTACAAAATACAACAACACATATATTTGTGAGTTTGGATACAAATATATACCAAATGTGACATATGTCCCCAGTAGTGGACAGCACCTCACAGTGACACCTTACATAAAGGTATAGTCAAAAACTGTTTTAGAAACTAAAATCTTTGGGAAGTGCTCAAGGAAACCTTCGTACATGGGAGACCATGCGTCTAGGTTATGATAGATATCATATGGCCACAGAATTATCCTTGGTTGACCTAATAGACCCCAAAGAAAAACAAGAAGATTACTATCATATTCTTCCCAATGGTAAGTCTTCTCTTGACATATCATTATCTCCACTATCTCTAATTGAGAATTATACTTCAAACAAACACCAAGATTATATAGGTAGTGCTCGGTATATATACTCGGCAAGTGGATGAGCACATCCTGTCTTATGATGATACGAGGTTGTATGTCATTAGACATCTTGTATGATAGTGACAAAACACCCTTCCAACGTTGGGTTTGCCTCACCCTCAGCAAATGACTATAGACCACCGATTCTATTCCCCTGTTATCCCCACTCGACCCGGCTACACTTTTATTACACGAAAGGAATTGTGAAGCAAAAGGGTGAAAGCACAACTAGCTCGATAAAGAATATTATGACTAAAGATAAATAAATTATCAATAGTCTTCATCAATAATAAATCGAGATTTAGAACATATGGTAGATGATAAAACTTTTCAACCATAGTTGCGGTGAATGAAGCAATCCATTAGAAGAGTCAAATAGACTATAAAGTCTATTATCTTCTTCATGTTAAAAGTCCACCAACAATGTTTTATTCCTCGTAACATCAATCAACAATTCATGTCCCACAATCATATGAATAACTCATAATTGTAATTGTTGTTCTAAATTCCTTTTCTCATCCGGGACAAAGATAATTTTCATCACCGAAACATCAAAGATCATGGTTATACCAAATCACAGTTCATGTTCATAATCAAACTAATGAATTCAAACACTACGGGCCAAAGATATTCATCAGCGCCAAATTCATCTTTGCACTACTGGGCCAAAGATATTCATCATCATTCATTCATCTTTGCACTACATGCCAAAGATATTCAACAACAAGTCATCTTTGCATTACTAAAATTTAAAGGCCAAATATATTAATATCTCAAAAAAATATATAATCATTTGAATTTATATAAACAATAATTATAACCATGTTGATTAATTCACCTTTGCACTTAAGCTAAAGATATTCAATTATAAATTCAATGGTCATGATCATACGATCCACAATTCAACTTTTCTTCTTGGCCAAAGAGAACCCTAGTCATGATCATACCAATAATCTATCCATCTTTACACTCGGTGAAAGAGAATTTCAACATCGGGGTTATAAAAATGTTATATATGATAATAAAATCAATATAATCAATATATAGTTTTAATCTCCGAGTAATATTCATAAATCAACTATAATTTGGTTAGAAAAAGAAACCAATTTTGTCATGAATAAGAACTCATGAATAGTAACTTCGTGAATAGTAACTCGTGAATAGTATCTCATGAATAGTAAACCCGACTCAAAAAGGTAGAAATTCCACAATAAAATCCATACCAATATTTCGGTATAATGATATTGAAAGAATAATATTTTTTTAAGCTTATAAACAATTTATTTTAATTGTTTACACTTTACTAAATAATGCATTTAATCATTCTAAAATGCCAAACTCATAAGATTTCATCACCAATAACCAAAATCCTCATCAAAAATCTGCATATACCTCATGTAGGATTCTCAAGCTATAAAATCCTATTTTCTAATTTTCTTACCTCACATAACATATTTAATTCATTTACTCATAACTAGTCCATTTTCATGAAAAATAACAAATCAGTTCCAAAAATATTTCTTTTTCGGGATTTAGCGAATATATAGTCTATATTGAACATATATTTTTTTCAGAATTTTTAAAAGTCATTTACTATTTTTTCACATGGCCAAAACCACCGAATATTTAAACATTTATCATAAATTGTACTTTTATCCAAAAATTCTGAAATTTACAGAGAATATACTTATGTTATATATATGTACTCCCAATAAAAATTTCATCAATTTTGGAGTTAACCACAAGGAGTTATAAGCGGTTACTTTTAAAATAGTCTTTTCCCATAAAATTCATAACTCTTAATCTATACATCCAAAAATCACCATTTTGGACACAATCAATAAAACTCATCAAATTATCATTTCAAATTTTTCCAGAATTTTTGAAGGTCTGAAAAGTTACTGAAACATGAAAAATATAACAACCCTTAAAATCCCCTTTACCTCGAAAAAAGTATTTTTCGATTGGAATAATTTGAACGAACTTGCAATCAGTATAGCAAACCTCAAGATACAAGAATATACTTGATAATATAGAGAGAGACAAATAGAGAGAAAACTTTAGTTTACGGTGTGTTTTCAATTCTAACTTAGCCCTCTATTTATAGGAAAATGCTAGAAGCATGAAAGGAGACTAAAATAATAAAATATATTATTTATTTTCTTATTCCACACCAACCTTCACCAACCAATTTTGAAGCCATCAGCCATCTTTGAACAAAAAACATCACCACCCATGTGCCAACAACCACAAAGTGTTTTCTTAAATAAAATAATTAAAAACTTTCAAAAATTAATTATTTGAACTCCGGAACTTCAATAATTCACAATAAATAGCCCTTTTATCAGAAAATTGAATCTCGCGATTTTTATAGAAATTTCAATTCTCTACAACTTTGCAGAAGAAATTTTTTCCAAATTCAAAATGTAAATTATCCAGAAATCCAACAAAGGATGATTTTAAACACCGATTTCAACACCTTTTAAAATTCATAACAAATTATCGTTCGATTTTAACGGTTCAAAATTTGTGGACATATACTCTACTTATATATGTATAACATATCCAAAAATCACAACGATCCAAGCGGTCGGATTAAAATTATAACTCACACGGTAAAGCTTTAAGAACAACCGATTTGAGTTTTTAATACTCCAATCGACAAAATCTTGATAAAACACTTCAACGGTAATTCCACATAAATAAATCCATCATCTATATCCACATCAAATAAATATTTCTTATCATATAAATCAATAACTAATTATTCACAAATAATATTATAGAATCATGATAATGACAACTAGGTGATTCCAGGAAAGGGGGCTTTCAATAAGGATTTCTCCTTATTGGCGCGCAATTAGGTGACCAAACCTCTCCTTGACAGAACTTTCTAGACATTGTCAATAATGTTATCTAATAATATTATTCAAATAATATGAATTATTGATTTGATAATGAGAAAATACTATCTTGCGGTGACAATTATTGAAACAACAATAATATAAAATATCAACGCAACAATTATTGAATCAATAAAATAAAATATTGAACAATAATTACTGTAACAATTATTGAGTAGTGCCTTCTTACGTAAGAATCAATAATTCAAAAAAATGCATGCAATCTGGTGTGCTTTCTTTGTGCAACAACGCGTATTATTGTATTTTAACCACCGAGTAATCAGCGGTGTTAGCGGTAAAAAACTCAAATTTATAAAAATACATACTTTTCGTTTTCCTTATCCGATAATTATTCCGTTATGGGGCCCTAAATGATCGCTGGCAGTCGTCGCATGCGGATATTTCCGACAAAAAGAATATTCCACGACCAAACGAATATTCTCCACAAAATGAATATTTTATAACCACTTGTGAAATTTGAAAATTTTATATTTCACCCATAACTTTAAATTTTATCAATTTTAACATTTTATTTAAATAATAATTAAGAAAAATTGAATACTTTTATTTCATAAAATTGAGGGTCTTACAATCTCCCTCCTTATGAAATTTCGTCCTCGAAATTTACATATACAGTATTTCAAAGAGTTGAGAATACCTTGCTTTCATTTTGATTCCATCTTCCTCATCATCTCATAATTTCTCCATTGCTCATCTCCGTATTTGGATATCATTCTAGAATACGACTTCAAAACAAGGGTTAATTGAACAAATTAACATATCACATAATATCCCGATATTATGACTAACCAACAAATAAGCTTAGGTAGGACACACTTTAGCGAAGGATTTACTCATCTCTCCCTCCTAGTTCTATTCCCGATCTCGCTTGAGAGATCATATCCCTAAGCTCGATACCAAATGTGATGACCCCAAAATAGGTCCATTCCATCCAACCCATTACGAGTGCCAAATACATGATGCGAGAAAATAACTACAACTTTATTACAATAATTGTCGTACAAAATACAACAACACATATCTTTGTGAGTTTGGATACAAATATATACCAAATGTGACACATGTCCCAACCGTGGACAACACCTCACGTTGTGACACCTTACATAAAGGTATAGTCAAAAGCTGTTTTAGAAACTAAAATCTTTGGGAAGTGCTCAAGAAACCTTCGTACATGGGAGGCCATGCGTCTACAGGTTATGATAGATATCATATGTCCCGGAGAATTATCCTTGGTTGACCTAATAGACCCCAAAGAAAAACAAGAAGATTACTATCATATTCTTCCCAATGGTAAGTCTTCTCTTGACATATCATTATCTCCACTATCTCTAATTGAGAATTATACTTCAAACAAACACCAAGATTATATAGGTAGTGCTCGTATATATACTCGACGGCAAGTGGATGAGCACATCCACTGTCTTATGATGATCTCGAGGTTGTATGTCATTAGACATCTTGTATGATAGTGACAAAACACCCTTCCAACGTTGGGTTTGCCTCACCCTCAACAAAATGACTATAGACCACCGATTCTATTCCCTGTTATCCCCCGCTCGACCCAACTACACTTTTTTTATTACGAAAGGAATTGTGAAGCAAAAGGGGGTGAGCACAACTAGCTTCGATAAAGAATATTATGACTAAAGATAAATAAATTATCAATAGTCTTCATCAATAATAAATCGGAGATTTAGAACATATGGTAGATGATAAAACTTTTCAACCATAGTTGCGTAATGAACGAAGCAATCCATTAGAAGAGTCAAATAGACTATAAAGTCTATTATCTTCTTCATGTTAAAAGTCCACCAACAATGTTTTATTCCGTAACATCAATCAACAATTTCACATCACAATCATATGAATAACTCATAATTGTAATTGTTGTTCTAAATTCCTTTTCTCATCCGGGACAAAGATAATTTTCATCACACGAAACATCAAAGATCATGGTTATACCAAATCACAGTTCATGTTCATAATCAAACTAATAAATTCATCTTTGCACTACGGGCCAAAGATATTCATCAACGATTCATCTTTGCACTCATGTGCCAAAGATATTCATCAATGATTCATCTTTGCACTACATGCCAAAGATATTCAACAACAAGTCATCTTTGCATTCTGGGCCAAATATATTAATATCTCAAAAAAAATATATAATCATTTAGAATTTATATAAACAATAATTATAACCATGTTGATTAATTCACCTTTGCACTTAAGCTAAAGATATTCAATTATAAATTCAATGGTCATGATCATACCAGTCACAATTCAACTTTTCACTACTGGCCAAAGAGAACCCTAGTCATGATCATTCCAATAATCTATCCATCTTTACACTCCAGTGAAAGAGAATTTCAACATCAGGGTTATAAAAATGTTATATATGATAATAAAATCAATATAATCAATATATAGTTTTAATCTCCAGAGTAATATTCATAAATCAACTATAATTTGGTTAGAAAAAAGAAACCAATTTTGTCATGAATAGTAACTCATGAATAAAACCGTGAATAACTCGTGAATAGTAACTCGTGAATAGTATCTCATGAATAGTAAACCCGACTCAAAAAAAGGTAGAAATTCCACAATAAAATCCATACCAATATTTCGGTATAATGATATTGAAAGAATAATATTTTTTTTAAGCTTATAAACAATTTATTTTAATTGTTTACACTTTACTAAATAATGCATTTAATCATTCTAAAATGCCAAACTCATAAGATTTCATCACCAATAACCAAAATCCTCATCAAAAATCTGCATATACCTCATATAGGATTCTCAAGCCATAAAATCCTATTTTTCCAATTTTCTTACTTCACACATAACATATTTAATTCATTTACTCATAACTAGTCCATTTTCATGAAAAATAACAAATCAGTTCCAAAAATATTTCTTTTCGAGATTTAGCAGAATATAGTCCTATATTGAACATATATATTTTTTATCGAGAATTTTTAAAAGTCATTTACTATTTTTCATATGGCCAAAACCACCGAATATTTAAACATTTATCATAAATTGTACTTTTATCCAAAAATTCCGAAATTTATAGACTATACCCATATTATATATATGTACTCCCAATAAAAATTTTATCAATTTTGGAGTTAACCACAAGGAGTTATAAGCGGTTACTTTTAAAATAGTCTTTTCCCGTAAAATTCATAACTCTTAATCTATACATCCAAAATCACCATTTTGGACACAATCAATAAAACTCATCAAATTATCATTTCAAATTTTTCCAGAATTTTTGAAGGTCTGAAAAGTTACTGAAACATGAAAAATATAACAACCCTTAAAATCCTTTTACTTACCTCAAAAAAGCGGTATTTACATTGGAATAACGTTGAACGAACTTGCAAGTATATAGCAACACTCAAGATACAAGAATACACTTGATAATATAAAGAGAGAAATAGAGAAAACTTGGTTTACGGTGTGTTTTTCAATTCTAACTTAGCCCTCTATTTATAGGAAAATCTTTAACATGAAAGGAGACTAAAATAATAAAATATATTATTTTTTTTCTTACACACTAACCATTCAAGACCAATTTTGAAAGCCATGCCAATCTTTGAAAAAATATAGCAACACACATGTTATTAACAACAACCAAAGTTTTTCTTAAATAAAATAATTAAAACTTAAAAAAATTAATTATTTGAACTCGAAACTTCAATAATTCACAGATAAATAGCCCTTTTATAGAAAAATCGAATCTCATGACTTTTATGGAAAATTCCATTCTCTACAACTTTGCGTAGAAGAAAATGTTTCCAAATTCCAAGCGAAATTATCAGAAATCAACAAAAGGATGATTTTAAACACTTGATTTCAACACCTTTTAAAATTCATAACAAATTATACATTCGATTTTAACGGTTCAAAATTTGTGGACATATACTCTACTTATATATGTATAACATATCCAAAAAATCATAACGATCCAGCGGTGGGATTAAAATTATAACTCACACGGTAAAGCTTTAAGAACAGATTTGAGTTTTTAATACCTCCAATCGGACAAAATCTTGATTAAACACTTCAACAAAGTAATTCCACATAAATAAATCCATCATCTATATCCACATCAAATAAATATTTTCTTATCATATAAATCAATAACTAATTATTCACAAATAATATTACTGAATCGCAATAATGACATGACGGTGATTCAGGAAAGAGGGGCTTTCGATAAGGATTTTCTCCTTCTTGGCGCCTTGATTAGGTGACCAAACCTCTCCTTGATGAACTTTCTAGACATTGCCAATAATGTTATCTAATAATATTATTCAAATAATTTGAATTATTGATCCGATAATAGAAAATCTTGTGCTTGATGACAATTATTGAAACAATAATAATATATAATATCAACGCAACAATTATTGAATCAATAAAATAAAATATTGAACATTAATTACTTTGTAACAATTATTGAGTAAAGTGTCTTCACGTAAGAATCAATAATTCAAAAATACATGTCTCTAAGGTGTCTACTTTATTGTGCAAACAGCGTATTATTGTATTTTAACCACGGAGTTTTTCAACAATTGTTAGCGGTAAAAATTCAAACTTGTCGTTTTCTTCATCAAGCGAGTTATTTAGTTATGGGGCCCTGAAATGATCGCTTGCGGCAAGTAAATACGGATATTCCTTTACAAAAAGAATATTCCACGACCAAACGAATATTCTCCGACAATAATGAATATTTTATAGCCACTTGTGTGTTTTGTAAAATTTGCATATTTCACCCATAACTTTAAACTTTTATCAATTTTAACATTTACTGAATAATAATTATAAGAAAAATTGAATACTTTTATTTCATAAAATTCGGGGTCTTACAGTAACCACGGGGTAACTATATGCATATAAACTTTAAACTCAAATATCTTAGTATACAAATCTATAAGGAATCAATCAATAATCAACAATCAAAGTTATTACAGAGGTTGGTTACTGATCTTGAAGTTGCTGTTGATCTTGAAGTTGTTGTTGATCTTCTCCTCTATTATCCGATCTTAGAGTTGCATCTCGTCTTCTCCGATCTGTCGTTGCTCTGTCGTTGATCTGTCGTTGATCTGTCGTTGCTGTTGCATGTTTCCTCAGTTGCTTGAATTTAGGTGCGGTTGGTTACAAATATGAAAGAAAAATAACGGACGTGTAAGAGTTAATGATACGTGATTTTAGGAATCGTAATATATTGTGTTTTGTTATTTTTATAATTATTTTGTGTGTGTTTTATTTTTGTAAATACTTTCTAATTGTTGTATATTAGTGTTAATGACCCAACTTTTTAGCCCATCTCATTTTTAACCCACCCAGTCATTGCCCAACCCATTTGTCGGGTAATAATATTACACCCAAATTTGAATAATCTATTTTCAACTATTAATGTACCGAAAAAATTCTCAAAAAAAAAAATCCCAACTAGAAAAAGCAAAGTCGTTTATTTTAAAAAATAAGTTGCTTCAAGTTTATTTTTAAAAATAAGTTGTTTTTGCTGTTTGCCGTAACTTTTTGAAAACAAATTATAAGTAGAGTACAACACTTACAAATAAAATAAAAAAACTTGGAAAATAAAGTGTTTTTTTAACAGTTTATTAGCATGAATTAACCCAATAATTGCACCGGTAAATTTCATACCCAAAATAACTTCACAATTTCGCAATAAACTTTTTTAGCTTTATCTAGCTATTTAAACTTTAAAATTGGTATGACTCATAAAAATTTAGAATAAAATTAATTTTACGAGAGGAAGGATCAAGAGCATTCTCCTTATCTATCACTTCTTCTTAAATAGAACTTTTTTTATTAAAATTACGTCGTTTTGAAGTTTCTTTTAAAAAATAAGTGGGGTCGCGGGTGGCATTTTTATAAATAAAAAGAAAACAAGTAGGACCAATCTCTTTTAAAAATCTTCAAAACGACGTAGTTTTAATAAATGAATGCTATTTAAGGAGGAATGCTAGATAAGGAGAATGCTTTTGATCCTTGCTCAATTTTACGATTACTAGTTTTTGTTATATACAATACAATTATAATAATTGTATCAACTAAAATTAAATAAATTTAAATTAATTTAAAATTTAATATGCAGTCGTTTAACTTCAAAAATTAAATTATATGTCAAATTTGTTAGAATGCATGCATGTGATTCCCTATGGAGGGAACCTTTCTTCCCCCAACCCGTGATCTCCCCCTTTTCTTCTCCTCCTCCTCTTCCCGTGACTCTCTCCTTCCCTTCTCTTCCTTCTTCTTCCTTGGCCCTTGCCTATATAAAGGCAGTGATAGTGAAGAAAAGAAATAAGAATTTCCCTGAAGAATTTCTCTCTTTTCTCTTGTTTATTCTTTCTAAATTTATGCAGCAATTATAAGAGTATATTTATACGCTTCTCTAAAGTTTTATAACACGTTATCAGCACGAAGCTCTAACCAACTGAGACGATAACATTAAATTCTTGCAATTTATTATTATATTACCGGTTTGGCTATGCCACAAATAATATAATTTTATTCTTATAATTGCCTTTAAATTCTTGCAATTTATTATTATACTACCGGTTTGGCTATGCCACCAATAGTATAATGTTATTCTTACAATTGGTCTGGCTTTGCCGCCTATTATATTCTTTATCTGTTAAGTTATATTTATGTTTTATTGTCCATTTTTAAATTATGTTATTTACAGAGGTACCATCTATCCTTGTTGATCTTACAAGACTTGGTGGGAACCTTTTTACCGCTTATTAAATTATGGGAATAACCTGTATATACGGAATACCGCATACCTGGTGAAATTCTTCTGTTATTACATTCTTTATTATTCTGTTGGAATAACCTGTATATGCGGAATACCGCATACCCGGTGAAATTCTTCTGTTATTCTATTCTTTATTATTTCGTTGGACTAACCTGTCTACGCGAACTACCGCATGTATGGTAAAATTCTTCTGTTATTTTATTCTTTATTATTCTGTTGGAATAACCTATTTATGCGAACTACCACATGCCGGGTGAAGATCCATTTGCATTTTTGTATATACATATTTTTGTTAGAGCTATAATACTTATATATATATATATATATATATATATATATACATTAACGATTGCATACTCTTTTTACTAAAATAATATTCTAATAACATATATAAATATAAGAATATTTATATTTGCATTTTATCACAACTTGAGGTTGTGACATAGCTCATTTTTTCTATATCATACGTGCAATTATTTATTGTTTTAATAAATAATAAAATTGTGTTTTAACTCAGAATAGATAGCAAACTTGACAAAAATAGATTTTTTTATTTTGAAAATCTCTGGAGACAACTATTTGGCTTGGGCATTTGATGCAGAATTGCACCTTAGTGCAAATGAGTTAGAAAAGACCATTGAATCAGGAAATATAGCAAATTCGGCACAAAATGCAAAAGTCATAATTTTTCTTCATCACCATATTAATGAAGGATTAAAAACTGAATATTTAACAGTCAAAGATCCTTTGTCTTTATGGACACAACTGAAGGAAAGATTTGACCACCAAAAATTGGTTGTTCTCCTTAATGCCAAATTTGAGTGGCTTAATTTAAGGTTACAAGATTACAAATCAATTACGAAATATAGTTCCAATGTTTATAGAATAACCTCTACTTTGGCTTTATGTGGAGATCCAGTTTCTGAAACCCAAATGTTAGAGAAAACGCTCTCAATTTTTCATCCCACCAACATGATTCTGTCACAACAATATAGACAGAGTAAGTTCACAAAATTTAGTGACTTATTGTCTATCCTCCTTGTTGCAGAAAAGAATAATGAATTGTTGTTGAAAAACCATCAAGTACGGCCAACGGGTGCTACCCCATTACCAGATATTAACAGCACATCATTCCAGCAGAATAAACGTGACAATAGATGGTCATATAATAAGAAGCCTTAGGGACGAAAGAATAAACGAGGCCATCATAACAACAAATTCCAGAACCGCGACAATTCAGGCCACTAGAAGTGGCAAGTGTCTGAGTTGGGTAAAAATAAAGAAAATGCAACACAGATAAAGAACAAACCAGATGTTTGTTCTAGGTGTGGGATGAAAGGGCATTGGTCGCGTACCTGTCGTACGCCGATGCATCTGGTTAATTTATTCCAGAAGTCTCAAAAGAACAAAGTAATGGAGGTAGAAACAAACTTTGTTAATCATCAATTGAATATTATTGATGTTCCACCAATGACCAACAATGAGGAAAAGGTTGTTGATATTACTGGACCTTCTGAAAGTATCTTTTGGGATATCGTTTAATTATTGTTTTAATTAAACATCCTGCATGTATAATATTATTAGTTTTCATGCTATACGTGGTTTGTGTTTATCATGAATAAAATTATATATGAAATATAACTTTTCTTATTTATGTTTTTACATGTGTCAAACCATCTTTAATGAATATCTTCTCATCACTTCTACTATTTCTGAAAAAATAGAATATCCTGGAAAAACTTCATTCAATTTTTTCTGGATTATACACTTGAAAATTAGAGCAATTGAGTCTCATACTGTTATGATTCCAAAAATCCTAGATCCCAAATCCTTTATGCTTTGGCATAAAAGACTCGACCATCCAGGTACTTCTATGATGTGTCATATTATTGAAAATTTTATTGGTCATCCTCTTAAAAATAAGAAGGTTTTTCCTAGTAGTGAATTTCCTTGTGCTGCATGTTCTCGAGGAAAATTAATTGTTCGACCATCACCCGTAAAAGTTTATAAAGAAGTCCCAAAATTCCTAGAGAGAATTCAAGGAGACATTTGTGGACCTATTCACCTATTGTTTGGCCCATTTCGATATTTCATGGTTTTAATAGATGCTTCAACTAGATGGTCTCATGTTTGTCTTCTCTCTTCTTGAAATTTTGCCTTCTCAAAACTTCTTGCTCAAATAATCAAGTTACGGGCTCAGTTCTCGGATCATCCAATCAAGTCAATTCGACTTGATAACGCAGCTGAATTTTCATCAATGACTTTTAATGATTTTTATATGACTATTAGAATCTCCATTGAGCATTCTGTTCCTCATATTCATACACAAAATGGTTTAGCTGAATCTTTAATAAAAAGGAATTCAACTAATTGCACGTTCTGTAGATTGTCATTTTGATGAATCTGTATTTTCACCATTAGGAGGAGGGAAAATTTTAAATAAAAAACCCTTTGAAATATCATGGGATGCATCAGAATTAAATTCACTTGATCCTCGTACAGGACAATGTGAAATTGAAGTTCAAAGAATTATTTATTTACAAAATATTGCTAATCAAATACCAGATGCATTTAATGATGCTAGAAAAATGATAAAGTCATATACACCTGCTGTGAATACTCCAGCAGAGATAGAAATACCTATTGAAAAATTAATTCCTGGAGAATTGACAAATAAGGTAATAGAAGAATCTAAACCACGTCAAAAGCGTGGAAGACCGGTTGGTGCAAAAGACACTATACCACAAAAATCAAAAGCAAATAAGGGAATCCCATAAGGAATACCCGCTCCAGAAGTAGCACTTATTCCAAGAGTGGAAATAGCCCCAAAAGAGGTACAAACCGCTCCAGAAGTAGCACTTATTCCAAGAGTGGGAATAACCCCATAAGAGGTTCAAAATCTCAGTGAAGGGATAAGAGATGAACACCAAGAGATCTCAATAAATTATGTACATGATGAGAAAATATGAGATCGAAGCAAAGTCATGATTGACGATATATTTGCTTTCTCTATAGTATTAGATATTACTTTGATTCCTGACACGGATCCTGAACCACAAAACGTAGAAGAATGTCAGAAAAGAAAAGATTGGCCAAAATGGAAAATGCTATTCAAACTGAGCTACAATCTTTATTGGAAAGAGAAGTATTTGGACCAGTAGTCCAAACACCACTGGGTGTAATCCCGGTTAGAAATAAATGGGTATTTGTACGAAAGCGAAATGAGAAAAATGAAATTATGAAATATAAAGCCCGACTTGTAGCTCAAGGGTTTTCACAAAAACCTGGTATTGATTATCAGGATACAGACTCTCCAGTATGTAATGGATGGAGTCACTTTTCGCTTTCTGATAGGTATGACAACCATGGAAGGTTTGGAAACACGTCGATGGATGTTGTAACAAAGATACTATATGGCTCACTTGACGGTGAGATTTATATGAGAATCCTGAAGGATTAAAAAAAAATGGTCGAATCATAAAGGCCACATCACATATATTCAATCAAGTTACAATGCTCATTGTATGGGTTGAAACAGTCTGGTCGTATGTGGTAAAATCGACTTAGTGATTATTTAATAAAAGATGGATATATAAATGATCAAGTATGTCCATGTGTTTTTATTAAGAAATCACAAAGTGGATTTTCCATCATTGCTGTATATGTGGATGATTTGAATCTTGTAGGTACTCCTGAAGAACTCACAAGAACTACTACTTATTTAAAAGCTGAATTTGAAATGAAAGATCTTGGAAAGACAAAATTCTGTTTGGGAATACAAGTGGAGCATTTAGCATTTGGAATTTTTGTTCATCAATCCACATATGCTGAAAAAATTCTCAGTCACTTTCATATGGATAAAGCTCATCCTTTGACTACCTCGATGGTTGTTCGATCTTTAGAAGTTGATAAAGATCCATTTCGGCCTCTAGAAAGTGGAGAAGAAGTTCTTGGACCTGAAGTTCCATACCTAAGTGCAATAGGTGCTCTTATGTATCTTGCACTTTGCATGCGACACGATATTACTTTTTTTCTCATCAACTTGTTAGCAAGATACAGTTCTTCTCCTACTAAGAGACATTGGGATGGGATCAAAGACATTTTAGATTCCTCCGTGGAAGTATAGATCTTGGGTTATTTTATCCAAGAGATTCAACGTCGCGATTGGTTGGATCTGCCGATGCAGGATATTTATCAAATCCACATAATGGAAGATCACAAACAGGTTATGTACTTACATATTGTGACACGACTATATCCTGGAAATCCATAAAGCAAACCATGACAGCTACATCTTCAAATCACTCAAAGATTCTCGCTCTACATGAAGCAAGCAGAGAGTGTGTTCGGTTGAGATCAATTATTCAGCATATTCAAAAATCATGTGGATTATCATCAATCAAAGATATTCCTACAATTCTGTATGAGGATAACGCCGCATGCATTGCTCAACTTAGAGGAGGGTACATCAAGGGAGATAGAACAAAGCACATTTCACCTAAATTCTTCTTCACACATGAGCTACAAAAGAAGGGTGATATAGATGTGCATCAAATTCGACCATGTGATAATCTAGCCGATTTATTCACAAAGTCGCTACCAAATGCAATATTTGAAAAACTTCAAAAAAGGATCGGAATGTGTCAACTGAAAGACTTATGACAACATTTCATCAAGGAGTAATGAATTTCTTTTGAGAGGAAGACTGTACTCTTTTTTCTTAGTCACGGTTTTTATCCCAATGGATTTTTCCTGACAAGGTTTTAACGAGGCAGTCAATTAAAAGATATTTATGTAAAAGATATGTACTCTTTTTCCCTTCGTTAAGTTTTTTCCACTGGATTTTCTTAACAAGGTTTTTAATGAGACATAATCTTCTATCGTAGGGAATCAGGGGAAGTGTTAGAATGCATGCATGTGATTCCCTATGGAGGGAACCTTTCTTCCCCCAACCCGTGATCTCCCCCTTTTCTTCTCCTCCTCTACCCGTGACTCTCTCCTTTCCTTCTCTTCCTTCTTCTTCCTTGACCCTTGCCTATATAAAGGCAGTGATAGTGAAGAAAAGAAATAAGAATTTCCCTGAAGAATTTCTCTCTTTTTTCTCTTGCTTATTCTCTCTAAATTTATACAACAATTATAAGAGTATATTTATACACTTCGCTAAAGTTTCATAACAAAATTTTCTTTTATAGAAATAAGCTTATGCTGCGACAAACACACGTAACATAAGCCCTCCATTTTATAAGTCATTTATTCCTTTTACGTGTTAGTTTTAGGATTACAGATTGCAAGTAATGCTCTTGCTAATTGATTAAAAATAGTAAGATATTAATTTTGTTTTTGTCTGTGATTCTTATAAAGATAAGAGATAGAGCGAGGGTAGATCGTAAAAAGTTGATTCGAGTTTTAAAACGAGTAAAAATGTGATGTTAAAATCAAACTCGTTTCATAAACAATTTGTTCGTAAACTTTAATCAATTAAGTTAAGTTGAGCTCGAGTTTTTTGATTATAATAAAAAATTATTACTTCAAATATTATGTTATATAATAAAAATATTTTTAAAAAGTACATTATAATAACTACTACTCCCCTACCGTTAATTTATATTTATTTTCTTTAAGAGTGAAATTTGTTTATTTTTATTTGTCATTTGTAGATTTCAAGAAAGTATTAGTGATTTAATTTTCTGTATTATTCATACATTAAATACTAATTTGTTTCTTGTTGAGGCGTGATTTTGTGGTTCTCAGGTGGTTCGGTGGGTCCCATTTTACGTGGAGGAATTTTCCCGCGTATGAAAATATTTTAATTGAGAGTTTTTGGCTGTTAAGGAATCAATATTCCTAAATTTATTCAACTTCTAATTCCAAAGGAAAGAGTCATGATTATATTTGACTTCCTTCCTTTAAGGAGATTCTCTTTTATCCTATTATGATAACTACCATGATAAGGAGTTATATTTTAATTCACAGACAGGGCGTTATGGAGGTGTGATCAACTATAAATATAAGGCTATACTCTAATTCACAGGTAAAAATATTACTTTGAGCACTAAAGTATTAAGCCTCCATTGTTAGCTTAATTTCAGAATGTACTTATTCTCACACCAAAGCTATCCCCGTGGGCCCAAACCGCTTGACCTCCTCGTCTTTATTTCATTTATGCGGGACTTAGCCTTAATACTTTGGTGATTGGACCTTTGGTGATTGGACGTGTGAAAAAATTTTGGAGTTAACATTGGCGCTAGAAGGTGGGCCTTTTAGTGCTACTTTATTTTTCAATCACCGATTCATCAAGCTCATCGCATACCTCAACCCCTTACTAGGCGCCATCCGTATAGCCTAGGCGCCCTTGTGCGCATGGCGCCTGGCTTCCCACTTGCACTGGCGCCCTAGTCACCTCGCACCCTCGCCTGGCGTCTAAGCAGCGCCTCCCGGTTCCCCAGCCCCCGAGCGCTTCATGTCGCCCGGTTGCCTCTGTTGGCAGTTTTCTATAATCTTCAGTGCTCCCATTGGCAATTTTATATGGTTTTTAGTTGGCGGAGGAGAAATTGTGTTTGGGCAAGATATAAAGTTGGTATTTGATTCGGGCTGAATTGGCTGGGGGGTAAAATTTACGAGCCTGATATGAGCTTTGATGGTCAAAGATGTTCACCCATAACACTTTTGGCAACCATAACCCACTTCGGACGTTAACAGTTCACTTTGGCTTCATTATGCCTTCGACTAGTCCAAATTGTCGTCTTCACAATTTAATTTTGCCAAAACTTAGAGTTTCATCCTCGGACACATTCAGGGAATATATAAGGTCAAAAAAAGTGTCATCGGGGTCGGAACGACTATTATGGCGATATAAGGTCGGATGGTGATATAAGATCGGATTGAAGCCTCCCACATGGGTCGGGATGACTATTACGACGATATAAAGTTGGATGGTGATATAAGGTCGAATCAAAGCCTCCCACAGGGGTCGGGATGACTTTTATGGCAATATAAGGTCGGATCAAAACCTCCCACAGGGGTCGGGATGACTAATATGGAGATATAAGGTCGGATTGAAGCTTCCCACAGGGGTCGAGACGACTATTATGGTGATATAAGGTTGGATAGTAATATAAGGTCGAATCGAAGCCTCCCACCAGGTCGGGATGACTATTATGGCGATATAAGGTTGGATGGTGATATAAGGTCGAACCAAAGTCCCCCTAGCGTTCTGGAGCATTCTTTCGGTGTGATAAGGTATGAACGCACTACAAGAAAACAGGCTAAGCCCAACGCTATTATTTTCGACGGATGGGATTCCGTTTACATTATCTTATCTTTGATGGATTATTCCATCGGTAATTAGTCCCTTAGAAATATAGTATTTTTGACGGAAGTCCGTCGAAAATAAAATAGCATTATAGGCGCCAAGGTTTCTCGTTAGTACGAAAGTTAACCTTGCCGAAAGGGATATATTTTTGACGGATGGTTTGTCGAAAATAATATATACTCGAATAAAATAGTTTTAACATAATTCCTTCGTAAATAAATTAACCCTATTTCACTTAGCAGTGCCACAAATTTGTTTTTCATTTCATTTTCTTCTCTCTGATATTGAAACAACTCTCTCTCTTTCCGTTCACTCGTAACTTTCTTTCTTTGTCTGTCTCAGTTCCATCCACCTCCCCACCTCCTTTAACTACGTCCGGCGTCCATAGTCCCCTTCTCTCTATCCACACCCTATTGTCCCATCTATTTCCTAGTTTTGCTTGGCGACGACCACACGACGTCCTGATTTGCATATATTCATTGGAGCAATTTGCAAATTTTTTACACTTACTACAGTAAAGGTTCTTTAGTGATTTGCAATAGTTTTTTATTTTTTGAAATGCATAAATGGGTTCAATTATATTACACTTATAGTTAGCCCTAATTTGTATAATGAATCTTCCTTTAGCCCTAATTTGTATAATTATTCTACAATTAATTGAAGTATAATGATGAAGTTGGTTTATAATTTGGTTTATACTGATGAGTTTTACAGTGCATGATCATGTTCCAGTTCGTCATTGTTCCATAGTAGTTTTACAGTTTGTTCGAAGTAGTTTTCATATTTGAAGTTGGTTTATATTTTGGTTTTCAATGTTCTAATTGTTGTATTTTATACAAAATAAAATATTACAAAATTAAATAAAATATAAATATACATATTAATTTATGGAGATTTTATAACTGTTCCATATATATTAAAGAACTATTATTGGGAAAGATATGTTAAAGAAAATTTGTACTGTTGTTCCTTTAATTTTTGAGTGCCGTTGCTTTCCTTTTATTTTTGTGTACCGTTTTCAACAATAAAGTGAGTGGTTACCGTTGTCATCTTTGTCAGTATAAATAAAACTAAGGCTCTTTTGTTATGAGAGAAGAAAAAAACAAATAAAAGAAAAAAGTTGTTACCACTTACCAACTTAAAAAAAGCTTTTGTCCTCACTTTCCATAAAGTTGCCTTATATATATATATATATATATATATATATATATATATATATATATATATATATATATATATATATATATATATATATTACCGTACGTATTATTCACTGTTTTATAAATATATATATAAAGAGTGAGTTTCGTATATATTTTATTACATATAAAAGTTTATTTTTGAGTTTGAGTAAAGAGAAAATTAGAAGTTGTTCCTGGGTCATTAATTCAACTATTTTGAGTGTTGATTAGTTAGATGAAGAGTCGTTGAATCCTGGAGAAGGATTTCGTCAGTGACCTTAGCACCGAGAAAAGTTCTCCGAGGGGTGAAATTTTTACTTAAGGACAGTGCATTGCACGCCTCTGCTCAACATAATTTGCTCTAAATCGATAAGTTTTATTTCTGCCATTCTTTTATTTGATATATAATTGAATCCTATATTTATTCGTATTTTCCAACAATCTTAAGTAGAAATTTAATACTTTTACAAGATCTTATTTACATGAATAAGGTTTTATTTATTATTCATGAGGCGAGTTTTGTGAAACAAACAAATAAACATAATAAGTGAATCCACATTAACATGAGAGGACCAATATCTATATTTTTACTAATTTGGCAAAATGAGAGTTCTTTAGTAGAGGTAATTATAAAAACTCAACTTTGTCTGTCCCAAAATGAGTCCTTTATTAAAGGTTTGTTGACAAAGATTTTTATTCATGCATATGATTAATTAATTGCTATGAACAATTTTATGCAAGTATGGTATATGGTCCAAAAGATGAAACTGATCATTTGGGGTCTCACAGAAAACTTTGTTGGTTGGTTAGGGGAAATATCAAATTACTTAAAGTAGATTGTGACGTGTTTGGCAATGGTAATCTCTATTTTCTGCTAGAGGTTTTTGGCTTTATGTTCTTTAATCTACGTTTAGTGACTCTTTATTGGTGGGCTAAACTGAGAAGAAAGTTCAAAATTTCAATTCCCAATATGAATAGTCAAGTTTGAATACTCGTGTGTGTATAATGTGTATATAAAGTTACCTATTGGTGAAAACTGGAAAAACACCTTATGAGCTTTGGGAAAATCATTTACCTAACTTGAAATACCTTAAAGTGTGGGGGTGTCTTGCTAAGGAAATGTTACCCGACCCCTAAAAAAAAGGAAAATTGGTTCTAAAACTGCTAATATGCAGTTAATAGACTAAGTAGATATGCTCATAATCCTAATAAGGATCATTGGACTGCTTTATGTAGAATACTCAAGTATCTGCGAGGTACTATTGGATTTAATTTGTATTACTGCGGTACTCCTGCAGTTCTTGAGGGCTATAGTGATGCCAACTGGATCTTTGATTAAGGTGAAATCAAATCCACGAGTGGCTACACATTTACCTTAGGAGGAGGAGGAGAAGTTTCTTGGAAGTCTACTAAACAGACTTGTATAGCTTGCTCTACTATGGAGTTTGAGTTTATTGCCTTAGAGAAGGAAGGTTTTGAAGCAGAGTGGCTCAAAATTCTTTTGTGAAATATTCCTTTGTGGACGAGACCAGTTCCATCTGTGTCTCTACATTGTGATTGCCAAGCTACTATAGGCAGAGCTAAGAATAAGAGCTATAATGACAATAGTAGGCATATACGACTAAGATATAATATTGTGAGACAGCTATTATGTGATGGGATTATATCCCTTAATTTTATTAGGTCAGAGTTAAATCTTGCGGATCCTCTGACAAAGCTATTAAGCAAGAGGCTAGTGAGCAATACATCGAGGGGGATGAGACTCATCATACATTATAGAAATCAATGCGATGTGAACTCCAACCTATATGAATGGTAATCCCAGGAAGTAGGTTCATATGGGTAACAATAAGTCATTGGTTGATTGGTTGAGACACTATCCATTTTATAAATATTTGAGTTCATCCCTATGGTGTAGGATAGTGTAATTCTACAGTGTTAGAGGTTGAGTTATATACTCTTAATGTTTTCCATAGTCATGTTGGGTGATGTGTTTAACTGTAGAAAACATTTGATGGAAACACCTATATAAGTGTAGAGGTGGGGCCGCCTCTTATGAAAACAAGGCAGATTTTCTAGAGCTCTCATGAATTTTAGGTATGGCGCAAGGCCAAAATGTGCCAAATCGCGTAGAACAACTTTTAATTAGAGTTTGTAGTGTGACTAATATGATTACTGATTCATAATAAGGAAGAAGGTTCATAGAAATTTTTATTTTACCAAATTCCTGTGAATCAAGTCTTATTCACTCTATACATTGGTTCATAGTCCAAAAGACACCAGTGTTAACGCACTGCATTTTTATATTTTTTACTCAATTTATTTTATATTTTACTTTGTAATATGTTGGGGATTGTTGTATTTTATGCAAAATAAAATATTACAAAGTTAAATAAAATATAAATATACATATTAATTTATGGAGATTTTGTAACTTTTAAAAATATATTTGTAACTGTTCAAAATATATTTGTAACTGTTCCATATATATTAAAAACCTATTATTGGGAAAGATATGTTAAGGAAAATTTGTACTATTGTTCCTTTAATTTTTGAGTGCCGTTACTTTCCTTTTATTTTTGTGTACCGTTTTCAGCAATAAAGTGAGTGGTTACCGTTGTCATCTTTGTCAGTATAAATAAAACTAAGTCTCTTTTGTTATGAGAGAAGAAAAAACAAATAAAAGAAAAAGTTGTTACCACTTACCAACTTAAAAAAAAGCTTTTGTTCCTCACTTTCCATAAAGTTGCCTTATATATATATATATATATATATATATATATATATATATATATATATATATATATATATATATATATATATATATATATATATACATACACATACATATTATTTTTAAGTTATCAGTTACTGTTTCTTCATATAATATATATATATATATATATATATAACAGCGAGTTTCGTATATATTTTATTACATATAAAAATTTATTTTTGAGTTTGAGTAAAGAGAAAATTAGAAGTTGTTCATGGGTCATTCAACTATTTCGAGTGTTGATTAGTTGGATGAAGAGCCGTTGAATCCCGGAGTAGGATTTCGTCAGTGACCTTAGCACCGAGAAAAGTTCTCTGAAAGACGAGATTTCTACTTAAGGACAGTGCACTGCACGCCTCTGCTCAACATAATTTTCTCTAAATCGATAAGTTTTATTTCTGCCATTCTTTTATTTGATATATAGTTGAATCCTATATTTATTCGTATTTTTCCAACACTAATTAAATTGGATAATTGAGTTGATTGATGGTATTAATTGATTTAGGGGTTAAATTTGTGTGATAAATTGAGTGGGATATTGTTGTATAAACTATTTAGATTTTTTGTAATGGTATAAATTTCTTTGGTTGATTGATTTATGGTATGATATGTATGTTGTTTATGAATAATGTGATATTTGCTATTTCCGACCGAATTCCTGATGAAATTTCTGTCAGAAATTTTCAATTACACATTTGTGGGTCCTATATGTATTTATTTATTTTATTAGTTTTTCAGTATTAAAATAAACTAAGTATAATTTACCTAATTTTCTACTAATAAAATAAACAAAGTAGCATTTACTTAGTTTTGGCACTATTAAATAAAATAATATAATATAATAACAAAAACTAAATTTATATAATATAATATAAAATAAAATAAATGAATTTAAATAAAATAAATTAATGAAAATAAATAATATAATATAATATAATGTAATAAGAAATAATTTAAAGAAAATAAAATAAAACTAAATGAAATAAATTAAATCATATCTAATAAATAAATAAAATAAAATAAAATAATTATAACCAATTAATTAGTATAATAAAATAAAAATAAATTAGAATAAAATAAATTTAATTTAATAAAATAAAAATATAAAAATTAGATAATATAATATATTACGAGAATAAAATAAAATAAAATAAAATAAAAAATAATAAAAATAGAATAAAATAAATTTAATTTAATAAATTAAATTAAATTAAATTAAATTAAATTAAATTAAATAAAATATAAAATTTTAAAATTATATAATATAATATAATAAAAATAAAATAAAATCATAAATTTAAAATCAAATCTAATAAAATAAATTAAAATCACATAAAGTAAAATAAAATAAAATATAGCTAACTAAATTAACATAAAATAATTGAAATAAATTAAGTAGCATTTTCTTAGTTTTCCATAATTAAAATAAATTGAATAAGTAATATATGTATATAAACTAATAATAATGTTTATTTAATTTTGATAAATTAACTATAAAGTAATTACTTAATGTTGGTTATTTCAGTAGTACTCTTATATATGGCTAGACATAGCGGGGGAGGTTGCCGTTGTCGCGGTTCATCGCCATCTATAAGACCCCAACATTTTATGAATAAAGATTTAATTTTCTTTAAATGTTATTTTGAATAATAAGATATGATTTGATATAATGGTATAATATGAGTGATATGTGCATGCAAAGTACACAAGTTATAAAATATTCATTTTGTCGGGGAATATCCATACGACGACACAATCATTGGTGGACCCCACATAACTGTATAACTGTCGGATATAGAAAGCGACAGAAATAACCTTGTCATAAAATAACGGCAAGGCTTTTACCGTTAACTGTTGAAATATCCGGTGATAAAAATATAGTAATACGCGTGGTTGCACAGTAGCACACGATATTGTACAATATCTCTGATTATTGATGCTTACTTAAGAAGTCACTCAGTTTTATTCAATTATTGTCACAGTAGTTGCTGTATAGTATCTCATATTATTGATTCAATTATTGTCACAATATCATCTGCACAATATTTTATATTATTAAATCAATAATTGAGATGACATAGTTATTCATATTATTATTTGTATTATTGACAATGTCTAGAAAGTTCTGTCGAGGAAATGAGTTAGGTTATTTAATTGCGCGCCAATAAGGAGAAGTCCTTATCGGAAAGCCCCCACTTTTTTGGGAATGATCTGATTTGTTAATATTGTGAGTTATAATAATAATGATGAATAATTGTAGAAAGATTAAAAATGTGTTTATTGAAGATATGCGATTTGTGATAAATATTTATTCAATTTTTGATATAAATAAAGGGGTTTGTCATGAAGTATTTGTTTTAAGTTTGATTTATTACATAGACCCCCACTTACTCATTTTTTAAAATCGTCGATAGAAAGTTGTCTCAGTTTTGCTTTGTTGGGTCTCTAACTTTTAATTTGATAATAACAATAATTAGTAAATAATTTAATTAAAAGGGTAGAATCCTCTCTGTAGGATTTTTTATTATAATTATTTTATTTACTTTGACCAAAAATATTTTCTAAATCTTATTTAATTGATTTTCTTGATCTTGATGTTTTAATGTGTTAAATCAATTGGGTCATGCATTGTGGGACAAAAATCATATGTTGAACATCAAATGCTTGTTTGATCGAATTTGGAAAAAAAATGGAGATTTTGATTAAATTATTTTTGACATGTGGGCATTTTCTATTTATTCTCAAATTAATTTTATTATTTAAAGATTTCAAAAATTATTTTAAATTATTTTAAAATCGGGCAAAAATTATTTTATTGCATATATATATATATATATATATATATATATATATATATATAAATCTAACGTGTGTGTGTGTTTTATACATATATGAATATAATCATTGCATGCAACTTATATATATTAGTACATATATGATATAATATAACCTCGCATGCATGCATATGCATTATATAGTATATTTTAACATATATATATATATATATATATATATATATATATATATATATATATCCTATATGTAAACACACACACACACACACACATATATATATATATATATATACCCTAAGTCTTTTATATTATAAGCCATGTGGCACACACACGCACACACACACACACATATATATATATTAAAAGTTACATGCATTATATATATAGTAACATACATGTATATATAATAACGTGTGTGTAGTGTATATATATATAATGAGTGCATGTGTGTATATTATATATAATATATAATTACTAACACACACACACACACACACACACACACATATATATATATATATATATATATATATGTAAATCCTGTATGTGTGTGTATATTTTGTACTGGCGAGATGGACAATCTTTTTGGGACTAATATGCGCATGTGCTGGCATTGATTTTGGTATTTAAAAACCATGTGGTCAAAGAGTAAAATAAATGCTAAGTTGATGATTTATGGCCCGGGCGGAATTCTCAGTCCCTACGCATAATATCTGTTCCAATCTGGACCGTTCAATTCAAAAATTCTTCATCCAAACCGTGCATTCAAAAATCAGATTTTTAAAATTATATTTTTGCCCCAACTTCAAAAATTCTATAAATAGGGAGTATTTCATTCATTTAGTTTTTACCAATTCAGTAAAAAGTAAAGCATACTCTCATTGCCTACATTCTCTCTAAAAGCTTTATATATCTTCGTACCAAAGTTCTAATTTTTTTGTAGAAAAAATTGGTCCAAGTATTGAGATAAATTTAATTTCTGTTGAATTATTTCTTACTTGTATTATATCCATAGATATACAAATACACATTGTTCTACACAATTTTATATATCTATATTTCATCTATTTGTCAAATAAAAAAATACTTGGGTGCCGCAAGGCTACAGAGATACACCTCTACGGAGAAAAATTCGAACCGTACGATTCCTTATAGTCTTCAGTAACCTTTTATTGACATTATTTATATAAATATCGTAAAATAGACACGACACTTGATAGCTCAAAATGACACTGAGATACTACTCCAAAAAGGGTAGTCATCCAAACTGGATTTGAGAATCGAAGTGATCTATTGAAAATATTTATATAAATATCAATTGTAAAAATATTAAATTTTGTCGTACTTAGACGCCGCAAGGCTACGGAGATACACCTCTACCAAGAGGAATTTGAACCGTACGATTCATTATAGTACTAAGTGACATTATTTATAAAAGTTCACATAATAGATAAAATATTGTTATATATTATCTGAGTTAAACAAATATATTTGTTATATTAAGTATTGCTTAACTGATTTATTTATTATACTTGATATCTGTCATCACAAGTATTTGATCATAAATTCATTTATTCATAAAATACTTTTGCATAATATAAAAGTTATTTAAACTTTTATTTCACAAACTTAAGTGAATATAGCTGCTTAAATAGAAGCATATTTGATTCAAAGCTTAAAATAACATATTTGCTTACTCAGAAGCATTTTCACTCTAAAAGTTATTTAAACTTAAAGTGACTTTTCTTTACTCCATAAAGAATAAAATAATTCTTTATAAATTTGCATTAAATTATATATCTGCTTAAAAAGAAACACTTTTGAGTAAAAGCTAAAATTGATCTATTTGCTTATTCAAGTAGCATTTTTCACACAAAATATAAAATTTATTTAAACTTTTATAACAGTGCATAATTCACATATTTGCTTACACAGAAGCATTATTTGATCAAAGCATAAATTAATATCTGCTTACTAAGAAGCATATTTTCTCAAGTATAAAAGTCTTTGAACTTTTATAAATACATTTGCTCTTTAATTGATATCTGCTTATTTAAGAAGCATCAATCTGTACTAAATCTTATCTACTTATTTAAGAAACATCAATCTGTACTAAATTCTTATATGCTTATTTGAGAAACATTTTATTATAAAATCATTTTTAAAAAGAGAAAAGGTTAGAGTTAGTTTATTTTATGTACCTGTGAGAAAGACGAGTAATTCTTCGACTAAGACCAGAGTCTTAGAGAGGTGAGCGGGAAGTTAGGTCTCTAGTGTACTTGTGAGGTGAGAAAGAGGCTGTTGTTTCAAGACCAGATCATATAATAGAACTGAACTCAAAAGAAGTACAACTAAGCTTGAGGAGGGAGCGTGGAGCTTTCTGTCCAAGATAGATTAGTTGGGAACAGTTGGAAGTTTGTCTATAAACTTTGTAAAGGCTTCTTCGCCTGTTGAAGGAGTATTTATTGCTGATAGTAATAAGATCTCAAGTCCTGGAGAGGAGCTTGAGACTGGAGGTAGCAGCATATCCGGGATGTATGTTGTGAACCAGACAAATCTCTAAGCATTGTGTGATTGAATTTTTACTGTCTTGCATATTAATTTCTAACACTGCAAATTAATTATCCAAAAAATTCAAAAAGGCCTAAGATAATTTTAAATCAATAATAATCTATTCAACCCCCCTTCTAGATTATTATTGGACTTTCAATTGGTATCATAGCGGTGCTCTTTAACTTGTTTGCTGAGTAAATACAGGCATACCTAAGAGTAGATCCATCTATGGCCTACAATGCTCACCGTTGCATGGAAGGACTATCAATGGCGGGACACATTACGCCTCAAAAATAGGTATACCTCACCCATTTCGAAGTCGCCAAATACATGGTATATAATACAAATACAAACTTAATTATATAACTGTCGTGCAAAATACGACAAAACATAAGCTGGGAGTTTCAACACGAATATTGTCTTCTAGACAATATCCAAACTCAAATTCAATCTCATTACAATTATTATCACACTATTTCATAGAATAGTGAGGACTACTAAAAAAACCATCTGAACCGTCAATCCATTCCCCGACTAGTCCTATCTATATTCTCATTTTCTAAAGAGAACAATGAAAGAAAAGGGTAAGCTCAACTAGCCCAGTAAGAAATATTATGACTAAGATAATGCAGAATAAATTATCGTTAGCCTTCAATAGTGTTAAACTGATAAAATACAATAAGCATCAAGTTTAACTACAGCAAAATAAGCAATCTATTAGAAGAGTCAAGTAGAGCATGATATCAACTATCTTCTATGATTTAAAAAGTTTATCAATAATTTTATCGCTGAGACTCACCTTAATAAATAATCCACATAATCGAATCATCCCTGCACTACGGCCAAAGATATTCATTAGTATCACGACCACAAATTATCCATGCACTACGGGCCAAGGATATTTGTGTTTTCATCAATGGTCATGATCACGTCATAAAACAAATCATCTTTGCACCCTTGGCCAAAGAGAACCCATGGTCATGATCATACCAAAAAATTGTCAATCAATGCACTACGGGCCAATGAGTACTTTTACAACATCATTTGTAACATTACGGTCATGATTATACCAAATAATCCCTGGTCATAATCATACCAAGTCCATCTATGCACTACGACCACAGATGACTTTCATCATAATATAAGCAAGAGGATGATGGCAATGATATAAAAATTCAATCAAACGAGATCAAGGATAAATATTAAAGACTTTCAATTTATCCAAAAGTTTAAAAACGTTCAAATGGTCAACATGATACTGCTTTGTGGAGTAAAATTCAAGAATAATAATGTATCAAAAATGATTTGGACAGAAAAGAAATCAATTTTTGTCATAAATAGTATCTCAGGTGAATAGTACCCCGTGAATAGTAACCCCGTGAATAGTACTCTGGCATGAACAAGTTAAAACTTATCAAGAATTCTCAAAATTATATTTTCATGAAAAGATACTGGATGAAGCGCAAATATCAAGGATATTCTACTAATTTCATGGAGTATAGAAGCCAAAACTTTAACAAAAAGAGTGTAGAATTCAAAATATGAAACGAAATATATTACTTATATACTATAGAAGAGTATTATTTTATACGAATACTGAACAAAAATAATATCCTTTACGAATATTGAACGAAAATAATATTCCTTACGAATATTAAACAAAGATAATACTCCTTACGAATATTAAATGAATATAATATTTCTTGGGAATATTGAACGAAATAAAATTTTTTACGAATACGAAAAATAATATCGTAAGCGAATATGAAATAAATAATACCCCTTACCTTAAAAAGAAGAGTATTTCGACTGGTAAGGCGGGGATATTCTTGAAGAAAACTTATACTATTTTCTACACTCAAAGCTTTCTAAAACTCGAAAGAAATACGCTCAATATTATAAAAGAAGAATTCTCTGATTCTGGTGTGATTTTCAATTCTAATTAAGCATCCTATTTATAGGAAAATGGAAGGGATACTATTTGATCACGGGAGCAGAACTAAAAATTTCATGGATGAAATTTGAGAATTCACAGATGTATTATGCAAAGCCATAGACTGATTTTCAATGCAAAACAAAACTAAAATACAACCAACACCATTCACACTCTTACACACATCACTTTCACTCTTTTCCACCACCCCACTCATACACACATCACTTTCACTCTTTTCCACCACCCCACTCATACACACACATCACTTTCACTATCACAGACACATACACAGACACACACACACACACACACACACATCTTATACATTTCACTATCACACACACACACCCCTTACACCTATCACTGTCACCCACCACTTTCCACTCACTCACACATCATATTATATATATATACACACATCACATACTTATATATATATTCCCTCCCCTTTACGTATACTATTCCCCCAATTTTTAAAATTATTTCTTACACACGTGGGCCTCACATATGGGCCCCACATGTGGCCCCCATCTTTATTATAAATTTCTATCGATTATTTTGAAAAATGGGTAAATAGGGGTCCATATAATAAGCAAAATTACAACAAATACTTTATAAAAATTCTCTCAATATTTTTAACAATATTTATTCCTCATTATTATTATTCATAATATTTAACAACCAGATCATTCCTAGGAAAAAAAGGAGCTTTCCAATAAGGATTTCTCCCTATTAGCGCGCAATTAGGTGACCAAACCTCTCCTCGACAGAACTTTCTAGACATCGTCAATATTGTAAATAATAATATGAATAACTGTATCGTCTCAATTATTAATTTAATAATATATAAAATATCGACAATAATTGAATCAAATAACGTGAGATACTATGCAACAATTACTGTAGCAATAATTAAATAAAACTGAGTGACTTCTCACGTAAACATCAATAATCAATACCATGTGCTACTATGAAATCACACGTATTACTGTACTTTTAACACCGGGTATTTCAACAATTAACGGTAAAACTTTCGCCGTCATTTTTATAAAAAGATATTTCTGTCATTTTCTTATTTCGACAATAATTCCGTTGTGGGGTCTACCAATGATTATGCCGTCATATGAATATTCCCTATTAAAACGAATATTCTCCGACCAATCGAATATTTTATAACAACTTGCTTACTTTGTAAAAATTTATAAATACTGCCCACAACGATAACATTATATCAAATCCACACCATAATACTTAAAAAAAATATTTTGAGAAAATTAATCTTTATTCACAAAATTTGGGGTCTTACAATATTCTCTCCTTATGAAATTTCTCCCTCGAAATTTACGTACGTACCTGGTATGTCGAAGAGGTGATGATACATCGTCAGATTCTAACTCTTGAGGTATAACCTTTGAGCGAAGAATATGTTTCTTCTTATCCAAGATTTTAACAAGTACCTCTTCATATGTTAAATCTTCCGTTATCTCGTCTGGTTCTAATTCAATAATGTGGTTCGGGTCATCCACATATTTACGTAACAACGATACGTGAAAAAAAAATGTTATGAACTCGCGACATACTTGGCAATAAGGTGAGTCTATAGGCCACAGTTTCTACTCGATCGAGGATTTCAAATGGACCAATAAAGTCGAGGGTTGAGATTTCCTCTCTCAATCGATTCTTAATTCTAGAATAACGCCCTCTTGAACCTTCTTCTTCACATTCATCAGCTCTGACTCTGTAGCTTGAGCGGCTTTAACTTTATCGATTAAATTTGGTTCTAATCATATATTCACTATCTTCACGTAGGTTCTTGGAGTCTTTAACTCTATCTCCATCTTTTGTAAGTCGTATAAAATGGGTCTTTGTTTTAATAATGTCACACTCATAACCGCATACGATCTTCTACTCAACTCGTCAGCTATCACTTTTGCTCTTCCATGATGATATTGAATGGTATGATCGTAATCTTCAATAGCTCGAGCCAACGTCTTTGGCGCATGTTATGTTCATTTTGGGTGAAGATATATTTGAGGGTTTTATAAATGGGTTTTGTACTGGGGTCAACACAAAATTTGATTTCATGCTATGGGGGTAGGCTACGAAGTTATTTAGGGAATATGTCAGAAAATTTATTAACGATATAAATATTATTCAAAACAGTGTCTCTCATCCAAGACTTGGATAATACGTCACATTGATACCTATCAACTTGCCACCGTTATTCACAACGTCCCCTACGAAAACTCTGGCTTCGATGCATTTCAAGACTTGGAAGTCACCAGTAAAAGGCTCGGGACTCTTTACTTATGGCTTGATATGACAGTGATTGACTTTTGTGATTTGGTCGCTTGAATTCGCATAAGAGGTTGGTTAGGAATATGAAAGCTAACAACCTTACGAAAATAATCAATTTTAGCATGATCAATAGTTAACCAATCAATCCCTAGAATCACGTCAAATGCAAGTATTTTCAAAGAAATAAGATCGACAAGTAACGTGCGGGTGCCGATTTGAACTAAACAAGACTTATAAACAGTGGATGTAATGAAGGTTTCTCCCAATGGAGTTTGTAAGACCCCAACTTATTATAAATGAAATTAAATATCCTTTATTTATTATTTTGAAATAGTAAGGGTTGATTTGATTAATGTGGTTAGTTATGGGTAAAATGCGCAAATATCTTAAATAAGCAAGTGGTTATAAAATATTCATTGTTGTCAGGGAATATTCGGTTGGTCGTGGAATATTCTTGTTGTCGGGGAATATTCGTACGACGGCGCAGCCTTATGTGGGCCCCATAACAAAAAGCGATTGAATGAAGAAAACGACAAGTATGAGTTTTTTTTTATTATAAATAACGGTGTAGTTGTTATCGTTAACACTGTTGGAATACCCGGTGATTAAAACACGAATGTCGCGGTGGTGTTGCCGATGGCATTGCGGTATTGTACCAATTATTAATTCTTACATAGGAAGGCACTACTCAATAATTATTACAGTAATTACTGTTCAATATTTTATTTTATTGATTCAATAATTGCTACGTTGATATTTTATATTATTGTTGTTTCAATAATTATCTTTTGCTAATATTTTCCATTATCGGATCAATAATTCATATTATTTGAATAATATTATTAGATAACATTATTGGCAATGTCTAAGAAAGTTCTGTCTAAGGAGAGGTTTGGTCACCTAATTGCGCGTCAGTAAGGAGAAATCCTTATTGGAAAGCCCCTTCTTTCCTGGGAACGACTTGGTTGTCATTATTGTGATTTTGTAATATTATTTGTGAATAATTAATTATTGATTTATATGATAAGAAAAATATTTATTTATATGGATATAAATGAAGGAATTTTTAAAAAATTGACAATTGTTGAAAATTAAAATTTTATTATTATATTACATTATAATTGTATAATGTGATAATATAATAATATAATAATGGTGATATTTTTACAATGAATGTGTGATATATAAGTAATTGAGGAGGAAGAGTATTTTTGTTACAATAAATGATAAAAACATGTTAAACATGTCGGTGGACTCCATTTTTGACTGAAATTTAATTATAGCCTGTAAAATCGTCCATATGTGGATTTCGGTCAATTTCTATTTGAAATTTGGAAAAACTTAAATCTACAAAATTGTAGAGAATTGAACTTCCTATGGAATGGACATAAGTTTCAAAATTTTCTAATAAAAGGGCTATTTATTATGAATTATTGAAGTTCCGGAATATTGGGTCTGAATTAATTTTGTTACAAAAATGTTTAAAACATGTTTTGTGTGTTGTGGGCCCCACTTGTTGTTGCAAAATGCTAAATTCAGATTTCTAAGGTGGGCGTAGGAAATTTTTTAATAAATATTAATATTTTATTAAATTTTCTGCTTTGGTGTTCTAAGCATTTTCTTACAAATAGGGTGTTTAGGTTAGAATTCAAAATCACACCAGAAACTGAAGTTTTCTCTCTATATTATCGAGCGTATTCTTGTGAGTATTTTGGTACTTTGAGTCTTGTTATACAAGTTCCCTTCAACACTATATCCGGTATTCCAGTCAGAAGTACTGTCCTTTTGAGGTAAAGGATGTTTTTTATTTTTAAATGATATTATTTCTTTCAATATCATTATGCCGAAATATTGGTAAGATTTTTCTTGTAAAATTCTTGTCTTTTAGTGTCGGGGTTACTATTCACGTATACGATACTATTCACGTATACGGCACTGTTCACGAATACGACACTATTCACCAAAAAATGAAATTTTCTCTTCTTTGTCCCAGATGTCTATTTTTGTTACTATCTTTGATTGTATCCATGTTTTGATATTCATTCTTGAATTTTACTCCACCATAGTATATTATGAGGTGTTCTTGAACATGGATAAACTGAAGTACGAATCCCTAATATTTGTTCTTTTGTCTCATTGGATTCATTTTCTTTAAAATATTTTTTATCATCCTCAGTCCTAAATGATGGTATAACTAAATATCTTTGGCCTGTAGTGCAAAGATGAATGATTTTCTGATGAACATCTTTGGCCTGTAGTGCAAAGATGAACAGGTGTTGAGATGAACATGACCAACTGATGAATATCTTTGGCCTGTAGTGCAAAGATGAATATTTGATTCAAAATTTATATTGATTGAGATTACAGGGATAAAATATTGATGATGAATTTTAAAATCATAGAAGATAGTAGATTTCATTCTCTACTTAACTCTTCTAAATGACTTGTTATTTCCGCTGCGAATATTGATTTAAAACTTGTTGTCTATTATATTCTATCAGATTTTTCCCCGTTGAGGACTAATGATAATTTGTTCTATATTATCTTAGTCATAATATTCTTTACTGGGCTAGTTGAGCTCACCTTTTTCCTTTTGTTCCATTTTTCTTCTCAGGAGGCAAGAATGTAGCGAGTACTAGTCGGGGTATGGAATGATGGTTCTAGAAAGTTGTTTTAGTGGTCCTCACTATTTTTGTAAAATAATGTATCAATAATTATAATGAGGACTTATTTGAGTGTGGATATTGTCTAGAAGATAATATTTGTATTTAAACTCACAGTTTATATGTAGTCGTATTTTGCACGACAATTGTATTAATAAAGTTTTAGTTATTTCTGTACCATGTATTTGGCGACTCAAAATGGGTGATGTATACCTATTTTGGGGGCGTCACAGAGTTTCAACAGATAAGTCAAAGTCTAATTTCTCCGGAGTTAAATTTAAACGTTGAGCGCAAGTAGGAGAAATAAAAGAGTGGGTAGAACTGTATTGAATAAGGTATAGACGTCGTAAGCGTTTATGATTAACTTACCCGTGATAACTTCATTCGGGTTCCTCGACAAACGCTTTTACTTAAACTACCGACTTTGACTTCTCTGGGACATTCTTTGGCGTCACCATCCCAGCTGGACTTGACTTCACTACATGACAAAATCGAGCTAGGTGACCTTCTCTTTCGCAATTGAAACATGCTTTGGGTTGTTGCGCACAGTTTGGACGGATGTGTCCCTCTTGTCCGCATTTAAAATATACGACCGGTGGTCGTTCTTCTTCCTTGGAAATGGGTGCTGGTGCTACTGTCTTTCCATAATTATTGAACCTTCTCTTCTTGAAATTTCCACTTCTATTTTCTTGGCCATGATTACCACCAAAGTGGTTACCATTCTTGGCATGATAATTTCCTCCACGATGGTTATCGTTGTTCCGATGGTCGTTGCCATCGTTACGATTATTATCGTGTTATTGGTCATTACCTTTTGGTTGAGCTGATTCATTATCGTGCTCCACTAACTGAGCCCTATTCACAACATCTGAATATAAACAAAGTTTATGAGAACTGAGGTATTGACGTATTTCTGGTTTCAAACCTCGCAGAAACATTCGCGTCATTCTCTCCTCATTATCTACCAAATGGGATGCAAACAGGGATAACTCCGTAAATTTAGCCTCGTACTGCGATACGGTCATATTTTTTTGCTCCAGTTTGATGAATTCAACCTCCTTCATATAATGAATACTTTCAGGAAAGTACTTGTCGTTGAAAAACTCTTGGAACTTCTCCCAAGACATCTTGAGTGCGGCAGGCTGGGTACGTTTTACATATTCCCACCAAAGAATCGCTTCTTCACGCAACATAAAGGTGGCGAAGGAACCTTTTTTTGCTCCTCGAGCATTCCAAGACATCAAATATCTTGGTGATCCGCTTTATCACGTCTCCGCCTTAAGTGGTTCTGGCTTTCCCAAAAACTCTGGTGGTCCCAGCTCCTTAAACTGCTTAGCGGTGACCAGTCGTGAGTTGCTAGTGACTCCACTTGCATTATGAACATGAGTCTCTCTCGTTTAGTGCTGCATGAATTCTAAAAAGCTCGTAAATGTACCATCATTTTCCATTTGGTCGGTGTTGTTGTTTACTTGAGGATTATTACCTTCCTGATGCACATTATCCTATTTATTGATCGTTGGTGACTCAACGGTCTCATTTGCTCCATTGCTTATCTTAACATTTTTAGATGTCATTTTCAAACACTGCCACAAAACAAGGGTTAATTGACATGCCACATAATATCCCTATATTCTGACCGACCAATTAAATAACAATTAAGCATAGGTAGGTTATACTAGTGAATGATTTACCCGTCTCTCCCCTCCTAGTTCTAGTCTCACATCTCAGCCGGGGATCATATCCCTAAGCTTTGATACCAACTGTGACGCCCCCAAAATAGGTATATGTCACCCATTCTAAGTCGCCAAATACATGGTACAGAATACAAATACAAACTTAATTATACAACTGTCGTGCAAAATACGACAAAACATAAACTGGGAGTTTCAACACTAATATTGTCTTCTAGACAATATCCAAACTCAAATTCAATCTAATTATAATTATTATCACATTATTTCACAGAATAATGAGTACTACTAAAACAACCATCTGGACCGTCAATCCATTCCCCGACTAGTCCTAGTTATATTCTCATTTCCTGAAAAGAACAATGAAAGAAAAGGGTGAGCTCAACTAGCCCAGTAAGAAATATTATGACTATGATAATGCAGAATAAATTATCGTTAGCCTTCAACAGTGTTAAACTGATAAAATATAATAAACATCAAGTTTAACTGCAACGAAACAAGCAATCCATTAGAAGAGTCAAGTAGAGCCTGATATCTACTATCTTCTATGATTTTAAAAGTATATCAACAGTTTTATCGCTGAGACTCAGCTTAATAAATAATCCACATCATCGAATCATCCTTTCACTACGGCCAAGGATATTCATTAGTATCACGACCATAAATTATCCATGCACTACGGGCCACGGATATTCGTGTTTTCATCAATGGTCATGATCATGTCATAAAATAATTCATCTTTGCACCCTTGGCCAAAGAGAACCCATGGTCATGATCATACCAAAAACTGTCCATCAATCCACTACGGGTCAATGAGGACTTTTACCACATCATTTGTAACATTACGGTCATGATTATACCGAATAATCCCTGGTCATAATCATATCAAGTCCATCTATGCACTACGGCCATAGATGTCTTTCATCATAATATAAGCATGAGGATGATGACAATGATATACAAATTCAATCAAACGAGATCAAGGATAAATATTAAAGACTTTAAATATATCCAAAGTTTAAAAACGTTCAAATGGTCAACATGATACTGCTTTGTGGAGTAAAATTCAAGAATAATAATGTATCAAAAATGATTTGGACAGAAAAGAAATCAATTTTTGTCATAAATAGTACCCCAGGTGAATAGTACCCGAGTGAATAGTATCTCGTGAATAAGTACTTGAGAATAAGTAACCCGTGAATAGTACTCTGACATGAACAAGTTAAAACTTATCAAGAATGTTCAGAATAATATTTTCATGAAAAGATACTGGATAAAGCGCAAATATCAAAGATATTCTACTAATTTCATGGAGTTTAGAAGACAAAACTTTAACAAAATGAGTGTAGAATTCAAAATCTGAAACGAAATAATATTACTTACATACTACAGAGTATGGAAGAAAATATTTTTTCATATGAATAATGAACAAAAATAATATCCTTTACGAATATTGAACGAAAATAATATTCCTTACGAATATTAAACGAAGATAATATTCCTTACGAATATTAAACGAATATAATATTTCTTGGGAATATTGAACGAAATAAAATTTCTTACGAATACGAAAAATAATATCGTAAGTGAATATGAAATAAATAATACCCCTTACCTTAAAAAGAAGAGTATTCCGACTGGTAGGGCGGGGATATTCTTGAAGAAAACTTATACTGTTTTCTATACTCAAAGCTTTTTAAAACTCGAAAGAAATACGCTCAATATTATAGAAGAAGAATTCTCTGATTCTGGTGGGATTTTTAACTCTAACTAAGCATCTTATTTATAGGAGAATGGAAGGGATATTGTTTGATCACGGGAGCATAACTTAAAATTTCACGGATGAAAGTTGAGAATTCACGGATGTATTATGCAAAGCCACAGACTGATTTTCAATGCAAAACAAAACTAAAATACAACCACCACCACTCACACTCTTACACACATCACTTTCACACTTTTCCACCACCCCACTCATACACACACACACACACACACACACATCACTTTCACTATCACACACACACACACACACACACACACACACACACACACAACTTATACATTTCATTATCACACACTCACACCTTACACCTATCACTTTCACCCACCACTTTCCACTCACACACACATCATATTATATATATACACACATCACATATATATATATATATATATATATATATATATATATATATATATATTCCCTCCCTTTTACGTATACTCTTCCCCCCATTTTCAAAATCATTTCTTCCACACGTGGGCCCCACATGTGGCCCCCACTTTTATTTTTAATTTTTACCGATTATTTTGAAAAATAGGTAAATGGGGGTCCATATAATAAGCAAAATTACAACAAATACTTTATAAAAATCCCCATAATATTTTCAACAACATTTATTCCTCATTATTATTATTCACAATATTTAACAACCAAATCATTCCTAGGAAATATGAGGCTTTCTAATAAGGATTTCTCCCTATTGGCTCGCAATTAGGTGACCAAACCTCTCCTCGATAAAACTTTCTAGACATCGTCAATATTGCAAATAATAATATGAATAAATGTATCGTCTCAATTATTGATTTAATAATATATAAAATATCGACAATAATTGAATCAAATAATGTGAGATACTATGCAACAATTATTGTAGCAATAATTGAACAAAACCGAGTGACTTCTCACGTAAGCATCAATAATCAATACTGGTGTGCTACTATGCAACCACGCCAGACATCTTTGTACTTTAACACTTTGGGTATTTCAACAGTTAACGGTAAAACTTTCGCCGTCATTTTTATAAAAAGATATTTATGTCATTTTTTTATTTCGATAATAATTTCGTTATAGGGTCCACCAATGATTGTGTTGTCGTACGAATATTCCCTATTAAAATAAATATTCTCCGACCAATCGAATATTTTATAACAACTTACTTTGCAAAAATTTGTAAATACTACCCACAACTATAACATTATATCAAATCCACACCATAATACTTTAAAAAAATATTTTGAGAAAATTAATCTTTATTCACAAAATTTGGGGTCTTACAAGACCTCCACTATTTGATGGTACAAACTTTACCACCCAGAAGAGCAGATTCAAAATCTATGCCAAATCACAAGGAATCAAAGTTTGGCTTGCAATAGAACGAGGTGTAAAAGTTCCGATAAAAATCGTGGGAGAAAAGATAGTTGAGAAAGATGTTGATGAATTCACTACTGATGATGGAAAAGCTATGAACATTGCATCTATAGCTGAACAAGTGTTGACTAGTGCCCTTATTGAGAAAGAATACAAAAGAGTTAGCAATTGAAAGAATTCAAAAGAAATATGGAAAAAATTGATTCTAACCTATGAAGGAACCAGTCATATCAAAGAAACCAGAAAAGATGCTCTAATCCAGGAGTATGAAAGTTTCAAGCTGTAAGAAGGTGAAAAGATCATTGATATGGAAACACATTTTTCCAAAATCATTGATGAACTGTAACATCTGGGGAAGGTATATACAACTAATGAGAAAAACAGAAGAATTCTCAAAGCCCTTCCATCCATCTGGAAAATGAAGGTTATTGCTATTAAGGAAAGGCAAGACCTAACTACTTATCCTCTTGATAATATTATTAGAAATTTACGTGCCTACGAAGTCGACATGATAGTCAAAAAAGCAGGATCAGATACATATATCAAAAAGAAAGGAATTTCTTTCAAAGATTTACTTATAAATCAAGAAAGATATGATGAAGAAATTGCTGAACAAAATTAGAAAATTGCAAATCTGTGCTTAATGGCAAACTATGAGTCATCACCAAGATCTGAGGTACATTTTGAACATTAATTATCTAGTACTTCATTTGTCATGCATACCTTAGATAATATAAATGAAAAACACCATAAACTACAAGAAGCATATAATTGTTTATATGAAGATAATAAAATTATTAAAGAAAATTTTGTTGAATTAAAAATTTTATTAGAAAAATTAATTAAAATTAACAAAAATCTGGAAATGGAAAATTCAAACTTCATTATAACTAATGAAAATTTAAATGAAGTAAACTTGGAAAATGATTCCTTAAAAGAAGAATTAGAACAATTTAAAAGAATAAATAAAAATCTTGAAATAGAAAATTCAACACTTGTTGTAATTAATGAAAATACTCAAATAAAAAATCAAGTATTAAGTGAAGATATTAAAAATCTCAATTTTGAAAATATATCTCTAAAGATAGAATTAGAAAAACAAAATGAAGATTCTTCTTTAATAGATCAAATTAATATTTTAACTAAAGAACGTGATGATTTAAATTTTATAGTTCTGAAGCTCACAAAAGGGAAAGAAAACCTCGATGTCATGCTTAATCAACAAAGATGTGGATTTAACAAAGAAAGATTATGATACATTGGAGAATTTAGTAAAAATAAAGGACTTTATCATGTTAAAAGTAAAGAAAAAGAAAATTATATATCTCCATTTACTAAATGTTCTTACTGTAATAGAAATGGTCATTCTTTTCACATGTGTAATGCTCGAAATGGAAATTATAAAAGAAAAATGATTTGGGTGCCTAAAGGAACATACATTGCACCAATTTATAACTGACGACATCATTGTTGGGTCTATTGATGTTACTTTGTAAAATGATTACTGTGAAAGCATGAGTAAGGATTTTGAAATGATCATGAAGGCAGAATTAAACATCTTCCTAGGAGTGCAAATGAAATGATCAGGTGAAAAAGATTCTGACTATGCAGGTCATCATAATTGTTCAAGTACAAGTAACACATGCCAGTTTTCTCATAATTATTTATGCATATATATATATATATGTCCATATAAATATTTTTTAATATATATATATATATATAGGAATATTTTTTTTAAAAATATATTTAATATTTAAATTTATTATCTTTTAAAAAAAACATATATATATATAATAGATTTAATGTGGAACATTCTTTTAAATTTCTATACATCTAACGGTAAATAATCTCCATTCTTGTATAGTAATTTTGGTCAATCAAAGGCAACCACACAAATTCAAATCATGCAGGAGGCAACTAAATTTTTTTTTTAAAAAGAATTTTTTTCTAATCTCTTTTTCTGCAGGATCTGAAAAGTAATTTAAACTACTCTTCCCCCATTTTTTTATGATGACAAAGGGGGAGAATAAAAATATTATTGGGGAGAAGAAAAATAACTTTTATATATTGTTGCATGTTAGTTTTTCAAAAATTTAAATTTTTTTGATGATTGCATAAACTGAGGGGGAGCTTTTATGGAAAATATTTTTAGTTGATTGCCATCATCAAAAATGGGGAGATTGTTGGGTCTTCAACTTTTAGTTTTATTTTGATGATAACAATAATTAGTAAATAATTTAATTAAAAGGGTAGAATCCTCTCCATAGGATTTTTTATTATAATTGTTTTATTTATCTTATTTACTTTGACCAAAAATATTTTCTAATTCTTATTTAATTAATTTTCTTGATCTTGATGTTTTAATGTGTTAAATTAATTGGGTCATGCATTGTGGGACAAAAATCATATATTGATCATCAAATGCTTGTTTGACCGAATTTGGAAAGAAAATGTAGATTTTGATTAAATCATTTTTGACATGTGGATATTTTCTATTTATTCTCAAATTAATTTTATTATTTAAAGATTTTTAAAATTATTTTAAATTATTTCAAAATCGGGCAAAAATTATTTTATTACATATATATATATATATATATATATATATATATATATATATATATATATTATAAATAGTAAGTTTTTATAAGTATATTATATATAATATATAGTTAACGTATATATATTATTATATATATAAATTAACGTGTGTGTGTGTGTTTATACATATATAAATATAATCATTGCATGCAACTTATATATATATATTATAAGTTACATGCATTATGTAATACCCCAACTTATTATAAATGAAATTAAACTTCCTATATTTATTATTTTGAAATAGTAAGGGTTGATTTGATTAATGTGGTTAGTTGTGGGTAAAATGCGTAAATATTTCAATAAGCAAGTAGTTATAAAATATTCATTGTTGTCGGGGAATATTCGTTTGGTCGTGGAATATTTTTTTATCGGGGAATATTAAATATTTGTAGCAATGAGCCTTTGTGTGGGCCTCTATAATGGAAAGAAATGGATGAAGAAAACGACAAATATAAGTTGTTTATAAATAATGGCATAGTTATTACCAATTAATCTTTGTTGGAATACCGGTGGTTTAAAACACACGAATATTATTACGGTATTACACCAATTATTGATTCTTACGTAAGAAGGCATTACTCAATAATTGTTACGATAATTCTTGCTCAATATTTTATTTTATTGATTCAATAATTGCTATGTTGATATTTTATATTATTATTGTTTCAATAATTGTCATTACAATATTTTTCATTATCGGATCAATAATTCATATTATTTGAATAATATTATTAGATAACATTATTGGCAATGTCTAGAAAGTTCTCGCTTCAAGGAGAGGTTTGGTCACCTAATTGCTGGCTTGAAGAAGGAGAAATCCTTATTGGAAAGCCTCTCTTTCTTTAGGAGCAACACAGTTGCCGATGATTGTGATTCTGTAATATTATTTGTGAATAATTAATTATTGATTTATATGATAATGAAAAATATTCATTTTATGTGGATATAGGTGGAGAAAATTTTAATGTGACAATTGTTGAAAAATTAATATTTTATCTTTTTCTGATAAAATAATTCATTTAAATATATTATTATATTTTAATAATATAATAATGGTGATATTTTTACAATGAATGTGGGATATATGAATATATGAGGAGGAAAAGTATTTTTATTACTAAAAATATTTAAAACATGTTTTTCATGTTTGTGGACCCCATTTTTTGACTGAAATTTGATTATAGCCTGTAAAATCTCCCGTTTGTGGATTTCGGTCAATTTCTGTTTGGAATTTGGAAAAACTTTCTTCTACAAAGTTGTAGAGAATGAAATTTCCTATGGAAAGGACATAAGGTTTGAATTTTTCTGATAAAAGGGCTATTTATTATGAATTATTGAAGTTCTAAAATTCCAGAATAATTAATTTTTGAAGTTTTAAATATTTTTAATAAGAAAAACGTTCTTTTTGATTTAGGTGAGGTGGGTCACTCTTGGTGGCTGATGTTTTGAATCAGATTATGTGTACGTAAGAATTTAATAAATATATATTAATATTTTATTAAATTTTCTGCTTTGGTGTTCTAAGCATTTTCCTATAAATAGGGTGCTTAGGTTAGAATTGAAAATCACACCGTAAGCTCAAGTTTTCTCTCTATATTATCGAGCGTATTCTTATGAGTATTTTGATACTTTGAGTGTTGCTATATCTGATGCAAGTTCCTCAAATTATATCTCGATATTTCAAAACCCAAGTCTTATTCTTTTCGAGGTAAGGGATGTTATATTTTTTTAAAATGATATTATTTCTTCTAATATCATTATGCGGATTATTGGTATGATTTTTCTTGTGAAATTCTTGTCTTTTAGTGTCGGGTTACTTATTCACGATACGGACTATTCACGTATATTATTAATTATTCACGAATACTAAGACTATTCACAGAAAAATTAAATTTTCGTTTTTTGTCCAAAATATCTATTATGGATACTAGCTTTGATTGTATCCATGTTTTGATCATCCTTGAATTTTACTCCATTATGATTATTTATGAAGTATTTTTGAACTCGGATTGTTTAAAGTACGAATCCTTAATATTTGTTCTTTTGTTTCACTGGATTCGTTTTCTTTAAAATATTTTTCATCATCCTCAGTCTTAAATGATGATATTACTGAATATCTTTGGCTGTAAAGGCAAAGATGAATGAATTTTGATGAATATCTTTTGCCCGTAGTGCAAAGATGAACATGTGTTGAGATGAACATGACCAATCGATGAATATCTTTGGCACAGAATGGTGCAAAGATGAATATTTGATTCAAGATATATATTGATTGATGTTACAGGGATAAAATATTGATGATGGACTTTTAAATTCATAGACTATAGTAGATTTCATTCTCTACGTAACTCTTTTATGAATTATTATTTTCGCTGCGAATATTGATCTGAAACTTGTTGTCTATTGTATTTTATCATATTTTTTCCTGTTGAAGATTAACGATAATTTGGTCTATATTATCTTAGTCATAATATTCTTTACTGGGCTAGTTGAGCTTACCCTTTTCCTTTTGTTTCATTTTTCTTCTCAGGAGACGAGAATGTAGCGAGTTCTAGTCGGGGTGTGGAATGATGGTTCTAGAGAGTTGTTTTAGTAGTCCTCACCATTTTTGTAAAATAATGTACCAATAATTGTAATGAGGACTTATTTGGGTGTGAATATTGTCTAGATGGCAATATTTGTATTTAAACTCACAGTTTTTATGTTGTATTAATAAAGTTGTAGTTGTTTCTGTACCATGTTATTGACGACTCAAAATGGGTGATGTATACCTATTTTGGGGGCGTCATAGTTGGTATCAGAGCTTAGGGATATGATCTCTGGCGGAGATCGGAGAATAGAATTAGGAGGGGAGAGACGAGTAAATCCTTCGCTAGTGTGTCCTACCTAAGCTTATTTGTTGGTTAGTTAGTATATAGGGATATTATGTGATATGTTGATTTCTTTAATTAACCCTTGTTTTATGGCAATATTTGTGAATGTCGACTGAGAATGTTAATAGTGGATTAAATGAGACCGTGGAGACACCTTTACTCACTAACGAGGAGAACGTGCAACAGGCTGGCAATGTTCCTCCTGTGAACAACATCACTGAGCAGATGATGAACGACGGGATGTTTAGAAGCTTTTTGCAGTTCATGTAAAATCAGACAAGGGAGACTCATGCACAAAATACCGGTGGAAATGATAACAACGCACAGTTTGTCATAGCCAAGCAGTTCAAAGAGTTGGGACCACCAGAATTTTGGGGAAAGCTAGATCCAATTAAGGCAAAAACGTGGGTCAAACAAATCACCAAGATATTCGATGTCTTGGGATGCACGGAGGAACAAAAGGTTCCATTCGCCACCTTTATGTTCCGTAATGAGGCAGATTACTGGTGGGAATCTGTGAAGCGTACCTATCCAGCCGCACTCAGCATGTCTTGGGAGACATTTTAGAAACTGTTCAATGACAAGTACTTTCCTGAAAGTATTCGTCATATGAAGGAAGTAGAGTTTATTAGATTGGAACAAAATAACATGACGGTGTCCCAGTATGAGGCGAAGTTTGCAGAGTTATCCAGGTTTGCACCTCATTTGGTGGAGAATGAGGAACGTATGACGTGGATGTTTCTGAGAGGTTTGAAACCCGACATACGTCAATATCTTATTTCTCATAAATTTTCTCTCTATTCAGATGTTTTCAACATGACTCAATTATTAGAGCGAGATAACGAGTACGTTCAACCGAGGGACCACAACCAGGATCATACTGGTGATAGCAGTCATTAGAACAACGATAACCAGCGGAGAAAGAAAAATACGGACAAAAGTGGCAACCACTCTGGTGGTAATCATGGCCATAAGAATAAAAGAAGCGAGTCGGGAGGATATTTTTAAAAAAGGAGATTCAACAACGACCATGTGAAGACGTTAGTGCCAGCAGCAACTGGTTCTAAGGGAGGAGAACGACCATCGGTCGTATGCTATAAATGCGGGAAAGAGGTACATATCAGCCCTAACTGCCCACAACAGTTCAAGGTATGTTATAATTATGGAAAGGAGGGACATATCGCTCGAGATTGTACGGTAGCAAAACCTAGTCCAGCGGGGATGGTGACTTAAAAGGCTGTCCCAGAAAAGTCAAAGTCAACGGTTCCTGGAAGAGCTTTTGTCATGACTGGTCAAAATGCGAGGAACCCAAACGAGGTGATCACAGGAGTTAAAAGTCCAACTACAGGAATTGTTGGACATCGGTTTCATTCATCCTAGTACATCTCCTTGGGGTGCTCCTGTTTCATTTGTAAAGAAGAAAGACGAGAGTATGCGACTTTGTATTGACTACCGGGAATTGAACCATGTCACCATCAAGAATAGGTATCCTCTACCTCGTATTGATTACATGTTTGACCAGTTGCAAGGAGCACAATTCTTTTCAAAGATCGATCTTCATTCTGGATATCATCAGCTGAAGATTAGAACTGAGGATATTCCAAAGACTACCTTCAGAACTCGGTACGGACATTATGAATTCTTAGTCATGTCTTTTGGATTGACTAATGCTCCTGCGGTTTTCATGGATATGATGAACCAAATATTCAAGGATTATTTAGATCAGTTCACTGTTGTCTTTATTGATGACATCCTCATATATTCCAAAAGCCGTGAAGATCATGAACACCATTTGAAGCTGGTACTCCAAAGGCTTCGTGAAAACAAGCTATATGCTAAGTTGAAGAAATGCGAGTTCTGGCTTGAGGAAGTAGAATTCCTTGGGCACGTGGTGTCAAAACATGGAGTATCTGTTGACCCGACGAAGATTGAAGCAATACAAAGTTTGGAGCAACCGAAGACGGTGACTGAAGTACGTAGCTTTCTGGGTCTAGCTGGTTATTATCGGAGATTCGTGGAAGGGTTTTCTCGAATCGCTACTCCGTTAACTCAGTTGACTCAGAAGGATACAAAATTCATTTGGAGTGAAGAATGCGAGAAGAGTTTCCAAGAGCTTAAGAGGAGACTTATTTTAAGACTGTTCTAACAATACCATCTGGTTCGGATGGATTTGTTATCTCTGATGATGCTTGAGCAAAGGGTTAGGATGTGTTCTCATGCAACATGGGAAAGTCATAGCCTATGCCTCGCGACAACTTAAAGAATATGAGAGGAATTATCCTACTCATGATCTAGAGTTGGCAGCAGTCGTTTTCACGCTAAAGATCTGGATGCACTATCTTTATGGAGAGAAAGTGGAGATATATTCATACCATAAAAGCCTCAAATATTTCTTCACCCAAAAGGAACTCAACATGCGGCAACGACGTTGGCTCGATCTGTTGAAAGATTATGACCACACTATTCAATACCATCCAGGAAAAGCGAACGTGGTAGCTGACGCGTTGAGTAGAAGATCATATACAGGAACAAGTGCGATGTTGTCAACACAAAGGCCCATTTTGTGTGATTTACAAAAGATGAAGATATAATTCAAGACTTCAGGGACCCATGTGATGATGTCAAGTATACGCATAGAGCCAACTTTAATAGAAAAAGTTAAAGTTGCTCAAGCCACCCAACCCTTGAGCCGATGCGCGTATGAAGAAGAAAGTACAAGAAGGTGCTATTCCGGAAGCGAGAATCGATGAAGAAGGAATACTTCGAGTCCACTCCAGACTTAATGTTCCTAATGACTCTGATTTGAAATATAAGATCATGACGGAGGCACATAATACACCGTTTTCATTCCATCCTGGAAGTACCGAAATGTATCGTGATCTTCGACATACATTTTGGTGGAACAATATGAAAAGAGAGATTGCAAAGTTTATCTCGAGGTGTTTAACTTGTCAACATGAAAAGAGAGATTGCAAAGTTGATTCTTACGTAAGAAGGTTGTGACGCCTGATAAGTGGATTTTTATATACACTTATCCAATATCTTTTACTTAAATTAGTTGCTTATATTCATGTGTCTTAGTTACTTTTCATGCATTTTGTGTCCATTTTGTAGGTTATACGTTTGGGAGCGGTGTGAGCGACGATTGGTAAGGAAAAGTAAAGAAAATGTAAAGAAAAGCAAATCGAACATCGTGTGGGATTTCATGTTCATGGCTTAAATTTTAGAGCATCTTAGTAGCTTTCTGAAACATTTTGAATCATTCCAATCGGAGTTCGGATGCAAGAGTTATGATCGTTGTGCCAACGGACGTCGAACGTCATTGTTTTGGGTGGTCATTTTCATAGCAGTCCCTTTCAGATCAATTTCAACCTTCATTCGGCCAGAATTTCTCAATCCTCAAAGAATGAAAGTTGTAGATCTCGTCGATATCTTCGATTTGATAGGTGGCAGGCCACGTAACTCCTCCCGGATCAAAATATATGGCCGTTTTACCAGAGGATGCTGTGACAGAAAACAGACCCCCGCCGGGGAGGGCTTTCCCTTAACAAATTGCCCACCGGGGCGGGCATAGCAGCTGCTAGACAGTAAGGACCCCTGTCGGGTCGGGCCCTGGCATTAAGAAGATGTTTTTTGGCTAAATTTGAGTTCGGGAAGGATTGTTTTCGATCCAATTGACTCAAGGACTTCCAAGAGGACTTAAAGACATGTAAAAAGGCTTATAAAAGGAGGGGAATAACAAGGATTAGAGGGATATATTAGGAGATTAGGAGAGATTAGAGAGGAGAGAGCATTCCATTAGATTAGATTAGAGTAAATTAGATCAAAACACTAGTTCTAAATAGTTTTGGGGATTGAAGCAACTTGGAGACCATTGAAGATCAAGAGCAGGAGCTTGAGGAAGATGGAGATTTGCTGAAAACAAAGTTACTCTTTACTTTACTCTTATTCTTATCTGTTAATGTGTTTTCAATTGTGGATTCTTAGTTTTAATTCAATGAACTAATTCTTTGTTTGAGATTACAATGGATCTTATTGTGTAGTTTATTTTAATATGCTTCGCTATCAATTATTATGTTCTATTGTGAGGATTGTCTATATTGATTTCAGCTTTAATATATGAATTGCCTGATCAACAATTCTTTGTGGAGTTGGATGGAATCGAGAGAGGATATTCAAATCTAGACCTAGTTGATATAGAATTTGTTCAGGATTTTGTTAGTAGCTTAAACTTGATTCGTGTTAAGGTAGAGATATGCTTGACGCCGCATGTAATTGGATAGAGAACTTATTCTTCAACCTTCTTCAATTGTAATTCACATAGAGATATAGTGGGTTAGTTGATTAAGGTGTTTAACGGATTTCTATCTTGATTGTGGATTGACGTTAATACGGTATTAGTGCATCGAGAGGTGGTTAATACTACGTTCGTATTCTTGATTAACAATTCGGGATAGAGAATAATTGATGAGAAGTGTGTTAACTTAAATGAAGCAATAAGTGAAGTTGTGATCTTAAATCTCCATAGTCTTAATTTAATTAGTGGAATTTAATAGTAGTTTAATTTATGTAATTTGAAATTCATTTGTTTAAATAAGATTGAGTTGGTTACGGGTTAGTACTTGGTGATTTTTATTAACTAATTCTCTGTGGGAACGATACTTGACTTATCACTTTATTACTTGTTGACCACGTATACTTGCGTGTTGTGCGTATATAGATTTTACCCAACAAGTTTTTGGTGCCGTTGCCGGGGCCAAATATATCATCTTTGCACGTAGGCCAAATGTGCGTATATAGATTTTAACCAACAATTCATCTTTGTACGTAGGCCAAATATATATAATTCAATAATCCACAGTCCATCTTTGCACGTAAGCCAAGATAACTTTTATCACCATATAAGCATGAGGATGATGACAATGATATAAACATTAATCAACTGAAAACAAGGATAAATATTAAAGACTTTAAATTTATCCAAATATTATCAATCACATAATAAATTCATAATCTAATATTATTAATATCATAACAATATTTTAATCACGTGTTAAACTTATAAACAATTATTTCAATTGTTTATACTTTACCAAATAATGCATTTAATCATTCAAAAATGCCATACTCATAAGATTTCATCACTAATGATTAAATCCCTTATCAAAAATTTGCATATACCTTATATAGGATTTCCAAGCCATAAAATAATATTTTCCAACTTTGTTACTTCACATAACATATTTAACTCATATGTTCGTAACTAAATAATTTTTATGAAAAATACCAAATCAGTCCCAAAAATATTTCTTTTTTGGAATTTAGCAGAATATAGTCCCATAATGAACATATATTTTTCTCGAAATTTTTAAAATTCATTTTCTATTTTTCAAAAATCAATTCCTAATTAATTCCTTAAGAAATTAGCTACCTCACTCTAGAAATTCCCAAATCTTGGCAGCATCTTACACATGTTAATGTGAGCTTCCAGTTTAAATTTCATGGTCATCGGAATTATAGAACTCCGGTTATAGCGTTTTTCGTTGGAAAAACCTAAATATTGAAATGGTCATAACTTGCTCATTTTAAGTCGGAATGAACTCATTTTTGGACAGGAGGTACTTTATACCATATAATTTCATGTCCCAAAAGTCTGAAATTTTTTTCATAAATTAAGTGGCCGAAACATCCCCTTTAAGTTTCTGGGCAGTAACATTTTCCTCTTTTGCAGCTTTCGACTCCTTTGCTAAAAGCAGTCCACACAAAAATCTACAACACCTTTTCCAGTGATTCCACTTGGATAAGTTATATAACTCATAGATATAACTCTAGAACTTGACCACACTCAAAAATTCGAAATATAATAGGAGATATGGTCAATTGAATTTCATGTTCCATTTTCACCAAAATCTGATTTTTCAACCCTTTGTGATTTCTAAGAAACTTTCATGTTTTCACATAATAACCAACATAACTCATCATAACATTTACTAATACCACATATACCGATGATTTTCATCAGTCCAATGATTTTATTATGACTCTGATCATAATCAACATAAATAGATCATTTCTACAATTTAATAAGGAATGAATACAAAGGATCATTCACCATGCATGTGGTAATTCACATAGACAGGTTATTCCAACAGAATAATAAAGAATGGAATAACAGAAGGATTCACTATGCATGCAATAGAGACCGCACAGACAGGTTATTCCCAACAGAATAATAATAAAAGCGGAACTGGTCGGCGCGATCCTTGCCAAGCGAGGATATTCCAAAGAATAATAAAAGAAACGAACTAAGTCAAGGTAAATTAATTAAATGCAAGCGAGGATATTTCAACGAGAATAATAAATAATGGAACCCAGTGCGGCGTAAAATGCATGAGCGAGGATATTCCGACAGAATAGTAAAGAATGGAATAATAGAAGAATTTCACCATGTATGCAGTAGTTTGCATATACAGGTTATTCCAACATAATAATAAAGAATGGAATAACAGAAGAAGTTCACCATGTATGTGCGGTACCAGCATAAATAGAGTTATTCAATATAATAATAAAGAATGGAATAATAGAAGTTCTCTTAATGAATAAGAAAGAAATAATACCCCTTACCTCAAAAGAAAACTGGATACTGGAATAGTGAGGTAGCAAACTTCTCTTCTTCTTTCTCTCTATAATTTCTCTCTATAATAATTGCTCTATAGCTTTTGTGAATTGGTGAGAAATGAAGGAAGAATGAGCTTCTATTTATAGGAAAATATAGTTTTGATAATTGCACGTTTTGGGGCTCGAAATATTACAGTATAATACCTCTAACTTTTCTTTCATTTTTAATTCAGTCATCCAAGTATTATCAAACTTGCACCACCTCCCCTAATAGTAAATCATTTGAATCAATAGTAAATCATGTGACTCAATAGTTCTAAACATGTGAAAAAATTAATTACAGTATAGTACCTCCATCTTTACCTCCATTATAAACTTAGTCATGCAAGTATCATCAATCTTGCACCAACTCCTCTAATAGTATAAGACTGTGATTCAATAGTACACACATGTGAACAAATAGTTATATGAGCATTTGAACTAGTAGCAATTAATTACTCATTTACCCGATTAATTACCCGGTTGGTCAATATAACTTCTAGACATCAATTACTATCGACATAAATGTCGATTTCCACTAACACTAACAATTCCAACACAATAGAAATATTTTTCTCAAAAATTTCATTTTTGAAATTTTGAAGTTTGACTTTTTTTGAAAAAGTCAACTGTTGACTTTTTTTTGGACCAAAAAGTCAACCTCGAAAAATTTTGTGTTTATAGTTTATTTCTACTAATTTCATCGTTCCGGACTCAAATATCACGTCCGCATCTCCAAATTCAACTCCGAACTCAAATTCGATTATAATAACATTCATCATTAATATCATAACTCACAATATTTAACAACAAGTCGTTCCCGGAAAGGGGGCTTTCGATAAGGATTTCTCCTATTATTGGCGCGCAATTAGGTGACCAAACCTCTCATTGGTGAGAACTTCTAGACATTGTAAATATTACAATTTAATAATATGAATAACTTTGTCGTCTCAATTATTGATTTAATAATATATCATATAATGCGGATGATCTTTGTGACAATAATCGAATCAATAATATGAGAGATATGATGCGACAATTACTATAGCAATAATTGAGTATAAGCGGTGACTTCTCACGTAAGCATCAATAATCAATCTTGCATCTGCTACTATGCAACCACGCGTATTCTTTGTACTTTTACTACCGGGTAGTTCAAGCGGTTTTAACGGTAAAACTTCAGCCGTTATTTCCATAAAAAATATTTTTTGTCGTTTTCTCAATCCGACAATAATTCCGTTGTGGGGTCCACCAATGATTGTGCCGTCGTATGAATATTACCTGTTAAAACGAATATTCTCCGACCAATCGAATATTATATAACAACTTACGTAATTTGTAAAATTTATAAAAATTACCCACAACTATAACGTTATCTCAAATCCACACCAAAATTTTGAAAAAAATATTTTTGAGAAAATTAAATCTTTATTCGTAAAATCTGGGGTCTCACAATCTCCCCTCCTTATGAAATTTCGCCCTCGAAATTTACGTACGTACCTGGTATGACGAAGAGGTGAGGATACCTTGAATACCTTTATCGTCGAAAACATTAAATTCACCTTTGCAATACGGCCAAATATATTCATTAACAATTCATCTTTGGACTACTGAGCCAATCATATAACCAATAATCAATAGTTCATCTTTTTAGTTCACTACGGGCCAAAGATATCTATTGTAAAACCAATAATACTGAGACTCAGCTTAATAGTATCACGACCACGAATTATCCATGCACTACGGGCTAAGGATATTCGTGTTTTCAATTACGGTCATGATTATATCGAATAATCCCTGGTCATAATCATACCAAGTCTATCTATGCACTACGGGCCAAAGATGACTTTTACCACTTCATTTGTAACATTACGGTCATGATTATACCAAATAATCCCTGGTCATAATCATACCAAGTCCATCTATGCACTATAGGCCACATATGACTTTCAAAAAAAATATAAATATGATGAGTAGTTAATCAATCGATTCCTAAAATCACATCAAAGACAAGTATTTTCAAAGAGATTAGATCGACAGGTAACGTGAAAGTGTCGATTTGAAACAAGATTTATAAACAGTGGATGTAACGAAAGTTTCTCCTAACGAAGTTTCAACCAATAAGTCAAAGTTTAACTTCTCAGGAGTAAAGTTTAAATGTTGAACACAACTAGGTGAAATACAAGAGTGGGTAGAACTAGTATCGAATAAGATATAGACTTCACAAGAGTGTATAATTAACTTATCCGTAATAACTCCGTACGGTTTTCTTGACAAACGCTCTCACTTAAACTACCGGATTTGACTTTGCTATAGGGTACATTCCACCCTTAAGTGTTTCGTCACATTCCTGATCCATGATTTGAATCATTATTCTCCGATTAATATCGAATTGGGGTTGACCGCTCTATACAGGGTAATTCCGAATGCGATGTTGGATTCTCCCAATTGTTGTCCAAAAAGCAAAATCCATTTACTCTATTTTGACTTTATTGGATCGGACGTCTTTTTTGACAATATCAACGCGTCGTACGGCTTTTACCCACGCATCATCTATTCTCCTTCGTTCAGTTGTTTCTGCTTTCATCAGATCTTTGATCAAAGCATTCTTAGATTCCAGCTCTAATATCTTATACTCTGCCAAAGAGTGCTTTTGTTCAAGCATCGCACATCGGGTAACTCAATTTTGAATTGTTGCATCTCTTTGCTCTACAACCGCCTGCCATTCTTCCACTTGCTCTTCTAACTCATGAATACGATTTTGTAATTCTAAATTTTGATCATAAAATTCTTCTAATAAATTTTTCTCAGGTTCCTCTTCTTCCTCTTCTTCCTCATTCTCAGCTGCTACCTCTGCGACTAGCTCGGGTGCAACTATTAGTTCTTCACTCACCACGTAGATATCTCTAATTTCTTCTTAAATCGAAATCACATTAACTTTGGTTAGTGATTAAAGGTGTCTCAATGGTCTCATTCACTCCATTGCTAACATTTTAATTTGCCATTTTCAAACAACGCCACAAAACAAGAGTTAATTGACATATTACATATTATCCCTATACTACGTGAGCCAATTAAATACCAAATAAACTTAGGTAGGTCATACTAATGAAAGAAATCTCCATCTCTCCCTCCTAGTTCTTATCTCACATCTCACCCAAGGATCATATCCTAAGCTTTGATACCAAGCTGTGTGATGCCCCCAAAATTAGGTATTCATCACCCATCTTGAGTCGCCAAATACATGGTACGTAAATTCAAATATAACTTAATAATACGGTTGTCGTGTAAAATACGTGAAACATAAATCGAGAGTTTTAATAAGAATATTGTCATCTAGACAATATCCACACCCAATGGAGTCCTCATTACATTTATTATCACACTATTTAACGAGAATAGTGAGGACTACTAATGCTATCATACGGATAGTCACACTCTGGTTCCAGAGCTAGTCCGGCTACATTCTCATTTCACGAAGAAACGGTGAAAAAAGGGTGAGCTCAACTAGCCCGGTATGAAATATTATGACTAAGATAATGTAGAATAAATTATCATTAGTCTTCAATAATGTTAAGCGATAAAATATAATAGACATCAAGTTTAAGCTGCGGTGGAACAAGCAATCCATTAGAAAAGTCAAGTAGAGAATAAAATCTACTATCTTCTATGATTTAAAAAGGTTTTCATCAATTTTTATATTTGAGACTCGAAACTTAATAAATAAACCACATCTTCGAATCATTCCTGTACTACGGGCCAAGGATATTCATTAAATCATCAATGGTCATGACTATACTGAATAATCCCTAGTCATAATCATACCAAGTCCATCTCTGCACGTAAGCCAAAGATATACAACTATAAAACCAACAACCAACAATCCATCTTTGCACGTAAGCCAAAGATATACAATTCAATAATCCACAGTCCATCTTTGCACGTAAGCCAAGATAACTTTTATCACCATATAAGCATGAGGATGATGACAATGATATAAACATTAATCAACTGAAAATAAGGATAAATATTAAAGACTTTAAATTTATCCAAATATTATCAATCACATAATAAATTCATAATCTAATATTATTAATATCATAACAATATTTTAATCACGTCTTAAACTTATAAACAATTTATTTCAATTGTTTATACTTTACCAAATAATGCATTTAATCATTCAAAAATGCCATACTCATAAGATTTCATCACCAATGATCAAATCCCTTATCAAAAATCTGCATATACCTTATATAGGATTTCCAAGCCATAAAATCCTATTTTCCAACTTTGTTACTTCACATAACATATTTAACTCATATGTTCGTAACTAAATAATTTTCATAAAAAATACCAAATCAGTCCCAAAAATATTTCTTTTCTGAAATTTAGCAGAATATAGTCCCATAATGAACATATATTTTTCTCGGAATTTTTAAAATTCATTTTCGATTTTTCAAAAATCAATTTCTAATTAATTCCTTAAGAAATTAGCTACCTCAAGTTTAACTCTAGAAATTCCCAAATCTTGGCGAGGATCTTACACATGTTAACGTGAGCTTCGGTTTAAATTTCATGGTCATGAGTTATAGAACTCGGTTATAGCGTTTTTTCGTTGGAAAAACCTAAATATTGAAATGGTCATAACTTGCTCATTTTAAGTGGAATGAACTCATTTTTGGACAGGAGGTACTTTATACCATATAATTTCATGTCCCAAAAGGCGAAAATTTTTCTCATAAATTAAGTGGTAAAAGCTTGACCCTTTTAGTTTTATGGGCGTAGCATTTTTTCTCTTTTTGACTTTTGACTCCTTTCTTTGCTATAAATAGTCCACACGAAAATCTACAACACCTTTTCGGTGATTCCACTTGGATAAGTTATATAACTCATAGATATAACTCAAGAACTTGACCACACTCAAAAATTCAAAATATAATAGGAGATATGGTCAATTGAATTTCATGTTCCATTTTCACCAAAATCTGATTTTTCAACCCTTTGTGATTTCTAAGAAACTTTCATGTTTTCACATAATAACCAACATAACTCATTGTAACACTTACTAATACCACATATACCCATGATTTCATCAGTCCAATGCTTTTATTATGACTCTCATCATAATCAACATAAATAGATCATTTCCACAATTTAATAAGGAATGAATGCAAAGGATCATTCACCATGCATGTGGTAATTCGCATAGACATGTTATTCCAACAGAATAATAAAGAATGGAATAACTGAAGGATTCACCATGCATGCAATAGAGACCGCATGCAGACGAGTTATTCCCAGCGAATAATAATAAAAGCGGAACCGGTCGAGGCGTGATCGCACCGCAAGCGAGGATATTCAACGAGAATAATAAAAGCGGAACAGTCGGTCGGTGTGAAAATGCAAGCGAGGATATTCAATAGAATAATAAATAATGGAACTAGGTCGGCGTAAGCGTCGAGACGAGAGGATATTCAGCGAGAATAATAAATAATGGAACCGGTCGGCGTAAAATGCATGAGACAGGATATTAAGCGAGAATAGTAAAGAATGGAATAATAGAAGAATTTCACCATGTATGCAGTACTTTGCATATACAGGTTATTCCAACATAATAATAAAGAATGGAATAACAGAAGAAGTTCACCATGTATGCGGTACTTCGCATAAACAGGTTATTCCAACATAATAATAAAGAATGGAATAACAGAAGTTCTCTTCATGAATAAGAAAGAAATAATACCCCTTACCTCAAAAATAAATCCCTTACCTTAGAATAAAGCTGGATACTGGAATAGTGAGGTAGCAAACTTCTCTTCTTCTTTCTCTCTATAATTTCTCTCTATAATAATTGCTCTATAGCTTTTGTGAATTGGTGAGAAATGAAGGAAGAATGAGCTTCTATTTATAGAAAATATAGTTTTGATAATTGCACGTTTTGGGGCTCGAAATATTACAGTACAATACCTCCAACTTTTCTTTCATTTTTAATTTAGTCATCCAAGTATTATCAAACTTGCACCACCTCCCCTAATAGTAAATCATGTGAATCAATAGTAAATCATGTGACTCAATAGTTCTAAACATGTGAAAAAATTAATTACAGTATAATACCTCCATCTATACATCCATTTTTAACTTAGTCATGCAAGTATCATCAATCTTGCACCAACTCCCCTAATAGTATAAGAATGTGATTCAATAGTACATACATGTGAACAAATAGTTATATGAGCATGTGAATTAGTAGCAATTAATTGCTCATTTACTAGATTAATTACGGTTGGTCAATATAACTTCTATACATCAATTACTATCGAAATAAATATCAATTTTCACTAACACTAACTATCCCAACACAATAGAAATATTTTTCTCAAAATTTCATTTTGAAATTTTGAAGTTTGACTTTTTTGAAAAAAAGTCAATTGTTGACTTTTTTGACCAAAAAGTCGACCTCGGAAAAAAATTTTGTGTTTATAGTCTATTTCTACTAATTTCATCGTTAGGACTCAAATATCACGTTCGCGTCTCCAAATTCAACTCAGAACTCAAATTCGATTATAATAACATTCATCATTAATATCATAACTCACAATATTTAACAACGAAGTGTCGTTCCCGGGAAGAGGGGCTTTCAATAAGGATTTCTCCTATTGGCGCGCAATTAGGTGACCAAACCTCTCTTGGCGAGAACTTCTAGACATTGTAAATATTGCAATTTAATAATATGAATAACTTTGTCGTCTCAATTATTGATTTAATAATATATCATATAATGCGGATGATCTTTGTGATAATAATCGAATCAATAATATAGAGAGATATGATGCAACAATTACTATAGCAATAATTGAGTATAATTGGTGACTTCTCACGTAAGCATCAATAATCAATCTGTAGTGTGCTACTATGCAACCACGCGTATTCTTTGTACTTTTTACTGGGTAGTTCAGCGGTTTTAACGGTAAAACTTCCGTAGATTATTTTCATAAAAATATTTTTTTGTCGTTTTCTCAATCCGACAATAATTCCGTTGTGGGGTCCACTTGATGATTGTCTTGAGTAAATACGAATATTTCACTATTAAAATGAATATTCCCGACCAATCGAATATTATATAACAACTTGCGTACTTTGTAAAATTTATAAATATTACCCACAACTATAACGTTATCTCAAATCCACACCAAAATTTTGAAAAAAATATTTTCGAGAAAATTAAATCTTTATTCGTAAAATCTAGGGTCTCACAATCTCCTCTCCTTATGAAATTTCGCCCTCGAAATTTACGTACGTACCTGGTATGACAAAGAGGTGAGGATACCATGAATACCTTTATCGTCGAAAACATTAAATTCATCTTTGCAATACGACCAAATATATTCATTAACAATTCATCTTTGCACTACAGGCCAACTGTATAACCAATAATCAATAGTTCATCTTTGCACTACAGGCAAAAGATATACAACTGTAAAACCAATAATGCTGAGACTCAGCTTAATAGTATCACGACCACGAATTATCCATGCACTACGCGTCAAGGATATTCGTGTTTTCAATTACGGTCATGATTATACTGAATAATCCCTGGTCATAATCATACCAAGTCCATATATGCATTACGGGCCAAAGATGACTTTTACCACTTCATTTGTAACATTATGGTCATGGTTATACCGAATAATCCCTGGTCATAATCATACCATGTCCATCTATGCACTACAGGCCACAGATGACTTTCAACAAAATATAAATATAATGAGTAGTTAATCAATCGATTCCTAAAATAACATCAAAGGCAAGTATTTTCAAAGAGATAAGATCGATAGGTAATGTGAAAGTGTCGATTTGAAACAAAATTTATAAACAGTGGAGGTAACGAAAGTTTCTCCTAACGAAGTTTCAACCAATAAGTCAAAGTCTAACTTCTCAGGAGTCAAATTTAAATGTTGAACACAACTAGGTGAAATACAAGAGTGGGTAGAACTAGTATCGAATAAGATATAGACTTCGCAAGAGTTTATAATTAACTTACCCGTAATAACTTCGTTTGATTTTCTTGACAAACGCTCTCACTTAAACTACCGGATTTGACTTTGCTATACGGTACATTCCACCCTTAAGTGTTTCGTCACATTCCTAATCCATGATTTGAATCATTATTCTTCGATCCATATCGAATTGGGGTTGACCGCTCTACACAGGGTAATTCCGAATTCGATGTTGGATTCTCCTAATTGTTGTCCAAAAAGCAAAATCCATTTAATCTATTTTGACTTTATTGGATCGGACGTCTTTTTCGACAATATCAACGCGTCGTGCGACTTTTACCCACGCATCATCTATTCTCCTTCATTCAGTTGTTTCTGCTTTCATCAGATCTTTGTTCAAAGCATTCTCAGATTCCAGCTCTAATATCTTATACTCTGCTAAAGAGTGCTTCTGTTCAAGCATCGCACATCGGGTAACACAATTTTGAATTGTTGCATCTCTTTGCTCTACAACCGTCTGCCATTCTTCTTCCTGCTCTTCTAACTCATGAATACGATTTTGTAATTCTAAATTTTAATCATAAAATTCTTCTAATAAATTTTTCTCAGGTTCTTCTTCTTCCTCTTCATCAGCTGCTACCTCTGCGACTAGCTCAGGTGCAACTATTAGTTCTTCACTCACCACGTAGATATCTCTAATTTCTTCTTCGTCTGAAATCACATTAACCTGGTTAGTGATTAAAGGTGTCTCAATGGTCTCATTCACTCCATTGCTAACATTTTCAATTTGCCATTTTCAAACACCGCCACAAAACAAGAGTTAATTGACATATCACCGTGACGCCCCCAAAATTAGGTATTCATCACCCATCTTGAGTCGCCAAATACATGGTACGTAATTCAAATATAACTTAATAATACAATTGTTGTCGTGTAAAATACTTATTTAAACATAAATCGAGAGTTTTAATAAGAATATTGTCATCTAGACAATATCCACACCCAATGGAGTCCTCATTACATTTATTGTCACACTATTTAATGAGTAATAGTGAGGACTACTAATGCTATCATCTCGGACCATCACTCCGCTCCCCGACTAGTCCCTACTAAGTTCTCATTTCTCAAGAGAATAAAGTGAAAGAAAGGGTGAGCTCAACTAGCCCAAGAAGAAATATTATGACTAAGATAATGTAGAATAAATTATCATTAGTCTTCAATAATGTTAAACCGATAAAATACAATAGACATCAAGTTTAACTCACAAATGAACAAGCAATCCATTAGAAAAGTCAAGTAGAGAATAAAATCTACTATCTTCTATGATTTAAAAAGGTTTTTCATCAATTTTATCGCTGAGACTCAGTTTAATAAATAAACCACATCTTCGAATCATTCCTGTACTACGGGCCAAGGATATTCATTAAATCATCAATGGTCATGACTATACTGAATAATCCCTAGTCATAATCATACCAAGTCCATCTCTGCACGTAAGCCAAAGATATACAACTATAAAACCAACAACCAACAGTTCATCTTTGCACGTAAGCCAAATATATACAATACAATAATCCACAGTCCATCTTTGCACGTAAGCCAAGATAACTTTTATCACCATATAAGCATGAGGATGATGACAATGATATAAACATTAATCAACTGAAAACAAGGATAAATATTAAAGACTTTAAATTTATCCAAATATTATCAATCACATAATAAATTCATAATCTAATATTATTAATATCATAACAATATTTTAATCACGTGTTAAACTTATAAACAATTTATTTCAATTGTTTATACTTTACCAAATAATGCATTTAATCATTCAAAAATGCCATACTCATAAGATTTCATCACCAATGATCAAATCCCTTATCAAAAATCTGCATATACCTTATATAGGATTTTCAAGCCATAAAATCCTATTTTCCAACTTTGTTACTTCACATAACATATTTAACTCATATGTTCGTAACTAAATAATTTTTATGAAAAATACCAAATTAGTCCCAAAAATATTTCTTTTCTGAAATTTAGCAGAATATAGTCCCATAATGAACATATATTTTTCTTGGAATTTTTAAAATTCATTTTCTATTTTTTCAAAAATCAATTTCTAATTAATTCATTAAGAAATTAGCTACCTCATGTTTAACTCTAGAAATTCCCAAATCTTGGAAGGATCTTACACATGTTAATGTGAGTTTCCAGTTTAAATTTCATGGTCATTTGAGTTATATCTGAGTTATAGAACTCCGGTTATAGCATTTTTCGTTGGAAAAACCTAAATATTGAAATGGTTATAACTTACTCATTTTAAGTCGGAATGAGCTCATTTTTGGACAGGAGGTACTTTATACCATATACTTTCATGTCCCAAAAGTTTGAAATTTTTCTCATAAATTAAGTGGCCGAAACAGCCCCTTTAAGTTTCTGGGCAAGAAGCATTTTCTCTTTTGCGACTTTTGACTCCTTTGCTAAAAAAAACCCACATTTAAAATCTACAACACCTTTTCTAGTGATTCCACTTGGATAAGTTATATAACTCATAGATCTAACTCTAGAACTTGACCACACTCAAAAATTCAAAATATAATAGGAGATATGGTCAATTGAATTTCATGTTCCATTTTCACCAAAATCTGATTTTTCAACCCTTTGTGATTTCTAAGAAACTTTCATGTTTTCACATAATAACCAACATAACTCATCATAACACTTACTAATACCACATATACCCATGATTTTCATCAGTCCAATGCTTTTATTATGACTCATCATAATCAACGTAAACAGATCATTTCCACAATTTAATAAGGAATGAATACAAAGGATCATTCACCATGCATGTGGTAATTCACATATGCAAAGTTATTCAAATGAATAATAAAGAATGGAATAATGTATGAAGGATTCACCATGCATGCAATAGAGACCCATGCATATAAAAGTTATTCCCAAATGTAATAATAAAGAATGGAACCAGTGTCAAAGCGTGATCCAAGACCGAAAGGATATTCCAATGTAATAATAAAAAATAACTGTGTCGTGAAAAATTTGCAACCGATGAGATATTCCAATGTAATAATAAATAATGGAACCAGTCCCACGAACGAACGCACGCATGTGATATTCCAACAGTAATAATAAATAATGGAACTGTGTCCCACAGTAAAACGCATGCAGACATGATATTTTGATGTAATAGTAAAGAATGGAATAATAGAAGAATTTCACCATGTATGCGCAACTTTGCATATACAAAGTTATTCCAACATAATAATAAAGAATGGAATAATGAAGAAGTTCACCATGTATATGGTATTTTCAGATAAACAAAGTTATTCCAACATAATAATAAAGAATGGAATAATGTAAGTTCTCTTCATGAATAAGAAAGAAATAATACCCTTACCTCAAAAAGAAAACCGATAATCGAATAAAGTGAGGTAGCAAACTTCTTCTTCTTTTTCTCTATAATTTCTCTCTATAATAATTGCTCTATAGCTTTTGTGAATTGGTGAGAAATGAAGGAAGAATGAGCTTCTATTTATAGAAAATATAGTTTTGATAATTGCACGTTTTGGGGCTCAAAAATTACAAAGACAATACCTCCAACTTTTCTTTCATTTTTAATTTTAGTCATCCAAGTATTATCAAACTTGCACCACCTCCCCTAATAGTAAATCATTTGAATCAATAGTAAATCATGTGACTCAATAGTTCTAAATATGTGAAAAAATTAATTACAGTATAGTACCTCCATCTATACCTCCATTTTTAATTTAGTCATGCAAGTATCATCAATCTTGCACCAACTCCCTTAATAGTATAAGAATGTGATTCAATAGTACACACATGTGAACAAATAGTTATATGAGCATGTGAATTAGTAGCAATTAATTACTCATTTACCCGATTAATTACCCGGTTGGTCAATATAACTTCTAGACATCAATTACTATTGAAATAAATGTCGATTTCCACTAACACTAACAATCCCAACACAATAGAAATATTTTTCTCAAAAATTTCATTTTTGAAATTTTGAAGTTTGACTTTTTCTGAAAAAGGCAACTGTTGAATTTTTTTTGACCAAAAAGTCAACCTTGGAAAATTTTGTGTTTATAGTCTATTTCTACTAATTTCATCGTTCCGGACTCAAATATCACGTCCACATCTCCAAATTCAACTCCGAACTCAAATTCGATTATAATAACATTCATCATTAATATCATAACTCACAATATTTAACAACTGTGTCGCTCTCCTGTGAAAGAGGGGCTTTTCAATAAGGATTTCTCCCTATCGCGCCGCAATTAGGTGACCAAACCTCTCCTCGATGTAACTTCTAGATATTGTAAATATTGCAATTTAATAATATGAATAACTTTGTCGTCTCAATTATTGATTTAATAATATATCATATAATATAGATGATATCGTGACAATAATCGAATCAATAATATGAGAGATATGATGCAACAATTACTATAGCAATAATTGAGTATAAATCGAGTGACTTTCACGTAAGCATCAATAATCAATACCGTGTGCTACTACGCAAAACCACGTGTATTATCGTATTTTTTTACTACCGGGTAGTTCAACAGCTTTTTCAGAAAACTTCCGCCGTTATTTTCATAAAAAATATTTTTGTCATTTTCTCAATCCGATAATAATTCCGCTGTGGGTTCCAACTAATGATTGTGTCATCGCATTTAATATTCCCCGTTAAAATGAATATTCCCCACCAATCGAATATTATATAACAACTCATGATTTTGTAAAATTTATAAATATTACCCACAACTATAACGTTATCTCAAATCCACACCAAAATTTTGAAAAAATATTTCGAGAAAATTAAATCTTTATTCGTAAAATCTGGGTCTCACAATCTCCCCTCCTTATGAAATTTTGCCTCAAAATTTACGACGCACTGTATGACAAAGAGGTGAGGATACCTTGAATACCTTTTATCGTCGAAAACATTAAATTCATCTTTGCAATAATACCAAAGATATTCATTAACAATTCATCTTTGCACATGTGCCAATCAGATAACAATAATAATCAATAGATTCAGAATCTTAGTTCATTTGTGCACAGCCAAAGATATACAATCATAAAACCAATAATGCCGAGACTCAACTTAATAGCATCATCACCACTAATTATCCATGCACCACGGGCCAAGGATATTCGTGTTTTCAATTACTACCATGATTATACCGAATAATCCTCGGTCATAATCATACCAAGTCCATCTATGCACCACGGGCCAAAGATGACTTTTACCACATCATTTGTAATATTACTACCATGATTATACCGAATAATCCCTCGGTCATAATCATACCAAGTCCATCTACGCACTACATGTGCCACAGATGACTTTCAACAAAATATAAAAAATGATGAGTAGTTAATCAATCGATTCCTAAAATCACATCAAAGGCAAGTATTTTCAAAGAGATAAGATCGACAGTAATGTGAAAGTGTCGATTTGAAACAAGATTTATAAACAAAGTGGAGGTAAACAAAAGTTTCTCCTAACGTAAGTTTCAACCAATAAGTCAAAGTCTAACTTCTCAGGAGTAAAATTTAAACGTTGAACACAACTAGGTGAAATACAAGAGTGGGTAGAACTAGTATCGAATAAGATATAGACTTCGCAAGAGTTTATAATTAACTTACCCGTAATAACTTCGCTTGATTTTTTTTGACAAACGCCTCACTTAAACTACCGGATTTGACTTTGCTATAGGTACATTCCACCCTTAAGTGTTTCGTCACATTCCTCGATCCATGATTTGAATCATTATTCTCCGATCCATATCGAATTGGGGTTGACCGCCTCTACATGTGGTAATTTCAATTTGATGTTGGATTCTCCTAATTGTTGTCCAAAAAGCAAAATCCATTTCATCTATTTTGACTTTTATGGATCGGACGCCTTTTTCGACAATATCAACGCTGTCGCATGTGGCTTTTTACCCACGCATCATCTATTCTCCTTCATTCAGCTTGTTTCGCTTTCATCGATCTTTGATCAAAGCATTCTCGATTCCATTTCTAATATCTTATACTCGCCAAAGAGTGCTTCGCATTCAAGCATCGCACATCGGGTAACACAATTTTGAATTATTGCATCTCTTTGCTTCTACAACAACCGCCGCCATTCTTCTTACCGCTTCTTCTAACTCATGAATACGATTTTGTAATTCTAAATTTTGATCATAAAATTCTTCTAATAAATTTTTCCTCGTGTTCTTCTTCTTCTTCTTTCTTCACTCACCTGCTACCTCTCGCGACTAGCTCTAAAGTGCAACTATTAGTTCTTCACTCACCACGTAGATATCTCTAATTTCTTCTTCGTCTGACATCACATTAACCTGGTTAGTGATTAAAGGTGTCTCAATGGTCTCATTCACTCCATTGCTAACATTTTCAGCTGCCATTTTCAAACACTGCCACAAAACAAGAGTTAATTGACATATCACATATTATCCCTATACTCTGACCGACCAATTAAATACCAAATAAACTTAGGTAGGTCATACTAGCGAAGAAATTCCCCGTCTCTCCCCTCCTAGTTCTTATCTCACATCTCAGCCAGGGATCATATCCCTAAGCTTTGATACCAACTGTGACGCCCCCAAAATTAGGTATTCATCACCCATCTTGAGTCGCCAAATACATGGTATGTAATTCAAATATAACTTAATAATACAAATTGCCGTGGTAAAATACTTATTTAAACATAAATCGAGAGTTTTAATAAGAATATTGTCATCTAGACAATATCCACACCCAATGGAGTCCTCATTACATTTATTGTCACACTATTTAATGTAATAGTGAGGACTACTAATGCTATCATCCGACCGTCACTCCGCTCCCCGACTAGTCCCGGCTACGTTCTCATTTCCTGAAGAGAACAATGAAAGAAAGGGTGAGCTCAACTAGCCCAGTAAGAAATATTATGACTAAGATAATGTAGAATAAATTATCATTAGTCTTCAATAATGTTAAACCGATAAAATATAATGTACATCAAGTTTAATCGCAATGAACAAGCAATCCATTAGAAAAGTCAAGTAGAGAATAAAATCTACTATCTTCTATGATTTAAAAAGGTTTTTCATCAATTTTTATCGCTGAGACTCAGCTTAATAAATAAACCACATCTTCGAATCATTCCTGTACTACGGGCCAAGGATATTCATTAAATCATCAATGGTCATGACTATACTGAATAATCCCTAGTCATAATCATACCAAGTCCATCTCTGCACGTAAGCCAAAGATATACAACTATAAAACCAACAACCAACAGTCCATCTTTGCACGTAAGCCAAAGATATACAATTCAATAATCCATACCATCTTCGCACGTAAGCCAAGATAACTTTTTTATCATATATATAAGCATGAGGATGATGACAATGATATAAACATTAATCAATCGAAAACAAGGATAAATATTAAAGACTTTAAATTTATCCAAATATTATCAATCACATAATAAATTCATAATCTAATATTATTAATATCATAACAATATTTTAATCACGTTTTAAACTTATAAACAATTTATTTCAATTGTTTATACTTTACCAAATAATGCATTTAATCATTCAAAAATGCCATATACTCATAAGATTTCATCACCAATGATCAAATCCCTTATCAAAAATCTCAGATATACCTTATATAGGATTTTCAAGCCATAAAATCCTATTTTCCAACTTTGTTACTTCACATAACATATTTAACTCATATGTTCAGAATTAAATAATTTTCATGAAAAATACCAAATCAGTCCCAAAAATATTTTTTTCCGGGATTTAGCGTAATATAGTCCCATAATGAATATATATTTTCTTGGAATTTTTAAAATTCATTTTCTATTTTTCAAAAATCAATTTCTAATTAATTCCTTAAGAAATTAGCTACCTCAAGTTTAACTCTAGTAAATTCCCAAATCTTGGCAGGATCTTACACATGTTAACGTGAGCTTCAAGTTTAAATTTCATGGTCATCTGAGTTATAGAACTCCTGTTATAGCATTTTTTCATTTAAAAAAACCTAAATATTGAAATGGTCATAACTTGCTCATTTTAAGTCTGAATGAGCTCATTTTTTTGGACAGAGGTACTTTATACCATATACTTTCATGTCCCAAAAGTTTGAAATTTTTCTCATAAATTAAGTGGTCAAATAGCCCCTTTAAGTTTTTCGGCAAGAATATTTTTCTTTTTGCAGCCTTTTGACTCCTTTGCTAAAAAAAAAATCCACACTAAAAATCTACAACACCTTTTCCAAGTGATTCCACTTGGATAAGTTATATAACTCATAGATCTAACTCTAGAACTTGACCACACTCAAAAATTCAAAATATAATAGAGATATGGTCAATTGAATTTCATGTTCCATTTTCACCAAAATCGATTTTTCAACCCTTTGTGATTTCTAAGAAACTTTCATGTTTTCACATAATAACCAACATAACTCATCATAACACTTTACTAATACCACATATACCCATGATTTTCATCATCCAATGCTTTTATTATGACTCTCATCATAATCAACATAAATAGATCATTTCCACAATTTAATAAGGAATGAATACAAAGGATCATTCACCATGCATGTGGTAATTCACATAGTAAAAGTTATTCCAATGTAATAATAAAGAATGGAATAATGTAATGATTCACCATGCATGCGATAGAGACCGCATGCACAAAAAGTTATTCCCAATGTAATAATAAAGAACTAAAAGAAGCGTGATCTCAGTCGGCGTGATATTCCAAATGTAATAATATTCCAAATGAATAATAAAGAAAAATTGCAACCATGTGATATTCCAAAGTAATAATAAATAATGGAACCAGTCCATGAAAAACGCATATATGACATATTCCAATATTAAAATAATAAATAATGGAACCAGTCCCACAGAAAACGCATGTATGTGATATTTTGATGTAATAGTAAAGAATGGAATAATAGAAGAATTTCACCATGTATGCAAGATTTTATATATACAAAGTTATTCCAACATAATAATAAAGAATGGAATAATGTAAGAAGTTCACCATGTATATGGTATATCGTGATAAAAAAAGTTATTCCAACATAATAATAAAGAATGGAATAATGTAAGTTCTCTTCATGAATAAAAAAAGAAATAATACCCCTTACCTCAAAAAAAAAATCGGATACCGGAATAAAGTGAGGTAGCAAACTTTCTTCTTCTTTCTCTCTATAATTTCTCTCTATAATAATTGCTCTATAGCTTTTGTGAATTGGTGAGAAATGAAGGAAGAATGAGCTTCTATTTATAGAAAATATAGTTTTGATAATCGCACGTTTTGGGGCTCAAAATATTACAGACAATACCTCCAACTTTTCTTTCATTTTTAATTCAGTCATCCAAGTATTATCAAACTTGCACCACCTCCCCTAATAGTAAATCATGTGAATCAATAGTAAATCATGTGACTCAATAGTTCTAAACATGTGAAAAATTAATTACAAAGATAAGACCTCCATCTATACCTCCATTCTTAACTTAGTCATGCAAGTATCATCAATCTTGCACCAACTCCCCTAATAGTATAAGAATGTAATTCAATAGTACACACATGTGAACAAATAGTTATATGAGCATGTGAATTAGTAGCAATTAATTGCTCATTTACTCGATTAATTACCCGGTTGGTCAATATAACTTCCAGACATCAATTACTATCGAAATAAATGTCGATTTCCACTAACACTAACAATCCCAACACAATGGAAATATTTTTCTCAAAAATTTCATTTTTGAAATTTTGAAATTTGACTTTTTCTGAAAAAGTCAACTGTTGACTTTTTTTGACCAAAATGTCAACCTCGGAAAATTTTGTGTTTATAGTCTATTTCTACTAATTTCATCGTTCCGGACTCAAATATCATGTCCGCGTCTCCAAATTCAACTCCGAACTCAAATTCGATTATAATAACATTCATCATTAATATCATAACTCACAATATTTAACAAACCGTGTCGCTCCAGCAGGGCTTTCCAATAAGGATTTCTCCTATATTGGCGCGCAATTAGGTGACCAAACCTCTCCTCGATGTAACTTCTATACATTGTAAATATTACAATTTAATAATATGAATAACTTTGTCGCCTCAATTATTGATTTAATAATATATCATATAATGCAGATGATATCGTGACAATAATCAAATCAATAATATGAGAGATATGATGCAAACAATTACTATAGCAATAATTGAGTATAACCGAAAGTGACTTTTCACGTAAGCATCAATAATCAATACCGTGTGCTACTACGCAACCACGCCAGACATCGTATTTTTACTATCGGGTAGTTCAACAGCTTTTAATGGTAAAACTTCCGCCGTTATTTTCATAAAAATATTTTTTGTCGCTTTTTTATCAATCCGACAATAATTTCGTTGTGGGGTCCACTAATGATTGTGTCGCCGCATTTAATATTCCCCGTTAAAACGAATATTCCCCACCAATCTAATATTATATAACAACTTGCACTTTGTAAAATTTATAAATATTACCCACAACTATAACGTTATCTCAAATCCACACCAAAATTTTGAAAAAAATATTTCGAGAAAATTAAATCTTTATTCGTAAAATCCAGGGTCTCACAAAGGCACTACTCAATAATTGTTACAGTAATTACTGTTCAATATTTTATTTTATTAATTCAATAATTGCTATGTTGATATTTTATATTATTGTAGTTTCAATAATTGTCATTACACAATATTTTCCATTATCGGATCAATAATTCATATTATTTGAATAATATTATTAGAGAACATTATTGGCAATGTCTAGAAAAGTTCTCTCAGGAGAGGTTTGGTCACCTAATTGCGCATGCAAGAAAGAGAAATCCTTATTGGAAAGCCCCTCTCTCCGGGAGCAACACAGTTGTCCAAGATTGTGATTCTATAATATTATTTGTGAATAATTAATTATTGATTTATATGATAATGAAAAATATTCATTTTATGTGGATATAGGTGGAGAAAATTTTAATGTGACAATTGTTGAAAAATTAATATATTATTATATTTTAATAATATAATAATGGTGATATTTTTACAATGAATGTGGGATATATGAATATATGAGGAGGAAAAGTATTTTAGTTACTAAAAATATTTAAAACATGTTTTTCATGTTTGTGGACTCCATTTTTTGACTTAAATTTGATTATAGCCTGTAAAATCGTCCGTTTGTGGATTTCGGTCAATTTTTGTTTGGAATTTAGAAAAACTTTCTTCTGTAAAGTTGTAGAGAATGAAATTTCCTATGGAAAAGACATAAGGTTCGAATTTTTCTGATAAAAGGGCTATTTATTATGAATTATTGAAGTTCTGAAATTCCAGAATAATTGATTTTTGAAGTTTTAAATATTTTTAATAAGAAAAACATTTTTTTTATTTAGGTGAGGTGGGTCACTCTTGGTGGCTGATGTTTTGAATCAAATTATGTGTGCGTAAGAATTTAATAAATATATATTAATATTTTATTAAATTTTTCGCTTTTGGTGTTCTAAGCATTTTCCTATAAATAGGTGCTTAGGTTAGAATTGAAAATCACACCGTAAACCCAAGTTTTCTTTTCTCTATATTATTGAGCGTATTCTTGTGAGTATTTTGATACTTTGAGTGTTGCTATATCTGGTGCAAGGTCCTTCTTGATATATATACGATATTCCAAATTTGTAAGTACTATTCTTTTCGAGGTAAGGGATGTTATATTTTTTTAAAAATGATATTATTTCTTCTAATATCATTATGCCGGATTATTGGTAAGATTTTTCTTGTGAAATTCTTGTCTTTTAGTGTCGGGATTACTATTCACGTATACGACACTATTCACGTATACAATACTTTTCACGAATACGACACTATTCACAAAAAAAATTAAATTTTTCGTTTTTTGTCCAAAATATCTATTGTGGATACTAGATTTGATTGTATCCATGTTTTGATCATTTTTGAATTTTACTCCATTATGATTATTTATGAAGTATTTTTGAACTCAGATTGTTTAAAGTACTAATCCTTAATATTTTTCTTTTGTTTCCTTCGGATTCGTTTTCTTTAAAATATTTTTCATCATCCTTTACCTTAAATGATGATATTCTTCGAATATCTTTGGCCCTGTAGTAAAAAAGATGAATGAATTTTTGATGAATATCTTTGGCCCGTAGTGCAAAGATGAACATGTGTTGAGATGAACATGACCAACTGATGAATATCTTTGGCCTGTAGTGCAAAGATGAATATTTGATTCAAGATATATATTGGTTGATGTTACAGGGATAAAATATTGATGATGGACTTTTAAATTCATAGACTATAGTAGATTTCATTCTCTACGTAACTCTTTTATGAATTATTATTTTCGCTGCGAATATTGATCTGAAACTTGTTGTCTATTGTATTTTATCATATTTTTTCCTGTTGAAGATTAACGATAATTTGGTCTATATTATCTTAGTCATAATATTCTTTACTGGGCTAGTTGAGCTCACCCTTTTCCTTTTGTTTCATTTTTCTTCTCAGGAGACGAGAATGTAGCGAGTTCTAGTCGGGGTGTGGAATGATGGTTCTAGAGAGTTGTTTTAGTAGTCCTCACCATTTTTGTAAAATAATGTACCAATAATTGTAATGAGGACTTATTTGGGTGTGAATATTGTCTAGATGGCAATATTTTTATTTAAACTCACAGTTTTTATGTTATATTAATAAAGTTGTAGTTGTTTCTGTACCATGTTATTGACGACTCAAAATGAGTGATGTATACCTATTTTGGGGGCGTCACACATTATATATATAGTAACATGCATGTATTAATATATGTATATATAATAACGTGTGTGTAGTGTATATATATAATGCATGTAACTTGTAATATATATATATATATATATATATATATATATATATAAATCGTGCATGTGTATGTATATTTTGTTCTGGCGAGATGGACAATCTTTTTGGGACTAGTATGCGCATGCGCTGACATTGATTTTTGGTGTTTCAAAACCATGTGGTCAAAGAGTAAAATAAATGCTAAGTTGATGATTTATGGCCCGGGCAGAATTCTCAGTCCCTAAGCGTAATATCTGTTCCAATTTGGACCGTTCAATTAAAAAATTCTTCATCCAAACCGTGCATTCAAAAATCAGATTTTTAAAATTATATTTTTTCCCCAACTTCAAAAATTCTATAAATAGGGAGTATTTCATTCACTTGGTTTTTACCAATTCAGTGAAAAGAAAAACATACTCTCCTTGCCTACATTCTCTCCAAAAGCTTTATATCTCTTCTTAACAAAGTTCTGATTTTTTTGAAGAGAAAAATTGGTCCAAGTATTGAGATAAGTTTAATTTCTGTTGAATTATTTTTACTTGTATTATATCTATAGATATACAAATACACATTGTTCTACACAATTTTATATATCTATAGTTCATCTATTTGTCAAATAAAAGGATACTTGGGCGCCACAAGGCTACGGAGATACACCTCTACGGAGAGGAATTCGAACCGTATGATTCCTTATAGTCTTCAGCAACCTTTTATCGACATTATTTATATAAATATCGTAAAATAGACATTTACACTTGATAGCTCAAAAGCGATAATCGAGATACTACTCAAAAAGGGTAGTCATCCCAATCGGATTTCGTAATCGTAGTGATCTATTGAAAATATTTATATAAATATCAATTGTGAAAATTATAAATTTTGTCGTACTTAGATGCCGCAAGACTACGGAGATACACCTCTACCAAGAGGAATTCGAACCGTACGATTCCTTATAGTACTAAGTGACATTATTTATAAAATTTCACATAATAGATAAAATATTTTTATATATTATCTAAGTTAAACAAATATATTTGTTATATCAAGTATTACTTAACTGATTTATTTATTATACTTGATATCTGTCATCACAAGTATTTGATCATAAATTCATTTATTCATAAAATACTTGTTGCATAATATAAAAGTTATTTAAACTTTTATATCACAAACTTAAGTGAATATATCTGCTTAAATAAAAGCATATTTAAATCAAAGCTTAAAATAACATATTTGCTTACTCAGAAGAATTTTCACTCAAAAAGTTATTTAAACTTAAAGTGACTTTTCTTTACTCCATAAAGAATAAACAATTCTTTATAAATTTGCATTAAATTATATATCTGCTTAAACAGAAGCACTTTTGAGTAAAAGCTAAAATTAATCTATTTGATTATTAAAGAAGCATTTTTCACACAAAATATAAAAGTTATTTAAACTTTTATAACAGTGCATAATTCACATATTTGCTTACACAGAAGCATTATTTGATCAAAGCATAAATTAATATCTGCTTACTAAGAAGCATATTTTCTCAAGTATAAAAGTCTTTGAACTTTTATAAATACATTTGCTCTTTAATTGATATCTGCTTATTTAAGAAGCTTCAATCTATACTAAATCTTTTCTGCTTATTTAAGAAGCATCAATCTGTACTAAATTCTTATCTGCTTATTTAAGAAGCATTTTATTGTAAAATCATTTGTAAAAAGAGAAAAAGTCAGAGTTAGTTTATTTTATGTACCTGTGAGAAAGATGAGTAATTCTTTGACCAAGACCAGAGTCTTAGAGAGGTCAGCGAGAAGTTGGGTCTCTAGTGTACTTTTGAGGTGAGGAAGAGGCTGTTGTTTCAAGACCAGATCATAGAAGAACTGAACTCAAAAGAAGTATAACTAAGCTTGAGGAGGGAGCGGGGAGCTTGCTGTCCAAGATAGATTAGTTGGGAATAGTTGGAAGTTTGTCTATAAAACTTTGTAAAGGCTTCTCCGCTTGTTGAAGGAGTATTTATTATTGATAGTAATAGGATCTCAAGTCCTGGAGAGGAGCTTGAGACTGGACATAGCAGCATACCCGGGATGTATGTTATGAACCAGACAAATCTTTGTGCATTGTGTGATTGAATTTTTACTGTCTTGCATATTAATTTCTAACACTACAAATTAATTATCCAAAAAATTCAAAAAGGCCTAAGATAATTTTAAATCGGTAATAATCTATTCAACCCCATCTTTTAGATTATTATTGGACTTTCATGCTTTATTATTATTATAATAGTAATAAAACAGAAAACTTTTTATATAAAACAAAATAATTTTTGTATTATATATAAAGTTATTCATTTTATTAGATTATAAATAGAATATATTATAATTTATATAAAGTTTTTGTTTTTTAGAATATTTTATTGCATAGTGCTGCATAGTGAAAATCAAATTTCTGTCGATTCAGTCGCCCGTGATTTTGTTATTGTTCATCCATGATTATTTTCTTAAATAATGCCCTTCCATTCTCCTATAAATAGGATGCTTAGTTAAGAAATGAAAATCACACCAGAATCAGAGAATTCTTCTTCTATAATATTGTGCGTATTTCTTTCTAGTATAAGGATACTTTGAGTGTAGCAAATAGTGAAAGTTTTCTTCAAGAATATCTCAGCTATACCAATCGGAATTACTCTCCTACTAAGGTAAGGGATACTATTTTCGTTCAATATTCGTAAGAAATATTATTTTCTTCTATACTCTGTAGTGTGTAAGTAATATTATTTCGTTTCATATTCCTAAATCTACACTTATTTTGATAAGTATTGCTTCTAAACTCCCTAAAATTAGTAGAATATCCTTGAATTTTGCTCTTCATCTAGTATCGTTGCACTGAAATATTTTCCTGAACTTTTTTTATTAAATTTTAATCTTTTCATATCGGGGTAGTATTCACGGGATACTATTCACTTGGGTACTATTCATCCGGGATACTATTCACGATAAAATTGGTTTGTTTTCTGTCTAAATTATTTTTGATACATGAATATCATTCTTGAATTTTACACCACAATTAATTATCATGTTGACAATTTGGACATTCTTAAACTCTGGATAAATTGAATTATAAATCTTTATTATTTATCCTTGATCTCACTTGATTGATTTGTTATATCATTTTCATCATCCTCATGCTTATATTGTGGTAAAAAGTCATCTTTGGCCCGTAGTGCATAAATGGACTATTAATTGGTATTGTCAGGAATAAGCATATGAATGATATTCCTATTTACATATGATTTGATTATGATATATATGAATGAATATGCAAGTATGCTTGTATTAAGAAAAGATATAAAGTCCTTTGATAGATTATAGAAACATATGTACAAGGACTTAAAATGAATTGATCAAATATGTTGGGTTGATCCTATATAAGCAAAACATCTTTGTAAAGTCCTTAAAAAGAAATGATGTACAAGGACTATAAATATAGAAAGATCAAGCATATTAGGTTGATCTTATAATGTAATAGATAAGCTTGTCTGATCGTCGAGCATTGCACCAGAAATCGTAGTCTGCCAGGTGAGTCAAGGAATACTCGAGAGCTATCAAGGCAGAATCGTAGTATGCAAGATAGTAGATCTCAGAGTACGTAGACTGCCAGGAGAGATGAGGAAGGATCGTAGTGTGTCGAGTAGCACTTCCTCAGAGCCGTAGTCTACTGAGGAAGTCATGTTCATAATCGTAGAGACAGTTTGCCTACGAGCCGACCGAGCATCTACCAAAGCTAAGTCAAGAATCGTAGACTACACTCAGAGTCGTAGAGTCTACTGATCATATCAGAGGCAGAGATAGTAGTCGAGCAAGATCAGATGAAGACAACAAGCATAACGACAGAAATCGTAGAGTGTCAAGATCTGATCTCGGAGTCGTAGTGTCTGCACAGCCAAAGCTGAATCGTAAAGTGTAGAACTGAGACTTCAACAGATGTGCTCACAACGTCTAGGCAGAATCGTAGAGCTAATATGATTCTCAAAAAATGAACACTCCCAGAATATCAAAAGGAATGAAGCCTCTGGTTGATACTGCAAAGATACATCCCACCTAAAGGAAACTAGAGAGCACTCAACGAATGGCATGCAAGCTAACAGAAGATCTAAGCATCAACCCAATTAGCATCCAGATTGAGTTGTGAAGCCATTCGAGATGAAGTCTTCCACAAGATGATCATAAGAAAACTTCAATAGCTGACTAAGGAAAGTCAGCAGGTACAGTAGCTGTCAAGTGGTAAGATGACAATGATCTTGGAAGTAACCAGGATCGTAGTGTTTGCCAAACAAAGAAAGAACTGATGGAGTGTACACAAAGATACTTGTCAGCTTCTGAAGAACAAGGCTAAAGTGATTAAGCATTGGGTCAGTCCATTGATGATAAAGTGAATGGGAGATCACAAGGAGAAAGCGAGCTGGACATGCCACAAATCTAAAGTGTCTTGCTATTCAGAAGGGGCTAGAGTAAGGAGTCAAGCCATAAGTATCTGAGAGTAGTCAAAGCAAACAAGAAGTGTTGAAGCACTGCACAATAGAAGGAAGAGTTGTTCTACATTGAAGATCCAATGAACATTCTTCAAAGATCGTAGTGTTTTCTCTACATGTCAAATGAGCAAGTCAATAAGACACTACGATCAGATCCAAGAAAGCAAGCATCAGAATCGTAGAGTTCGGTCATCCAAAGATTGAAGCATTGGCAACAGTTCAATCTGAAGGTTGGTATTTAGACAAGAGCTTATTGAGATCATCAATGCAAAAAGACAACCTCTGATCGAAAAATTAGAAGGGGGAAATAATGTCGTCGACCTGCCCGAGACATCAAAGTAACATCTCTGACGGGGTAGGTGAAACAGTAGACTGCAGTGTCAGAAAGTCATGTCATATCACATCTACATTCTGCACCAAAAAACTCAGATTTGTGAAGCAATTCAAAGAGCTCTCAATGGCTACTTTCCAACGGGAAAATTGGGAAGGAGTATAAATCAGCTAGAGCTTCAAAGATCAAACGGCTGCTGGAGTTGCTGAGTTTGGAGAAATGGTGGACTGATCTAACAAACGTAAAATAGTGAGTGACCAATGAAGGTCTGAAGGCTCACTCTACGATCCACCAAGAACACTTAGAGACAGACAAAGAAAGAAGTAGAAGTGAGAGTTCTACAATGTAGAAGTGAGAGTTCTACTACAAGAAGAGTATTCTGAACTGCCGAGAGAAAGAAGATCATCTTGTCATCTTGATTTCCATCATGGAAAGACTCTAAGTACCAGAAAGAAAAGCCTATAGTCATCTTAGCAAGTCCATCATGAGAAGGTATCAAATATCAAGAAAGAAGATCACCAACGCCATCATGGTTTAAAGCATGAGAAAGTTTCTAAGTACCTAGCAGAAGAGCTTACAGTCATCTTAGAAACCCATCATGTGCAGCCATCAAGTATTTAGAGGAATGATCTTCAAGGCAGTTCATCAAGGGATCATCAGAAGTGGTTGAATAACTGAAGAAGCTGAGCATCATACAACACTCAACCGCACTTCAAGGATGATCACGCCAAGCTACTAATCTGAGAAGATGTTCGAGCTTAAAGACATCTTAGCGAACAAAGACCAACTCCAACAAACAAACAAACAACTCAACAACAAGAAGCGAGTACTGAGGGTCCTTGTCCAGAGGGACTAAATGAAGTTCCAAGCCTACTGGGCTTGAAGAGTTCCTAGGGAACTAGAAAAATTCCAAGGCTGCTGGCCTTGAAGAGTTCTTAGTGAACTGAAGTTCCAAGGCTGCTGGCCGTGAAGGAATCTTAGTGATGCAGGGTGCTGCCCTTCCTTAGTGGAAATCCTACTAGTTGGAAGCAGAAGAGTGGATTAGGAGCTTGAGTCTCTAAACCACTTAAAACCCCTTGTGTCTTTTACTTTATGTCATTTACATTATGTACATTAATTGCTATAACTGCTATGTATGTTCTAACTGTTTATCACTGAACTAACTCTATGAACAATGTATGTATAATTATGAATATATCAATGAAGGGGATCTTTTACTTATTCGGCTGTGCTTGAAAAGATTCTTATGTTTGTCATATGCTAAATTATTAACAATACAAAATAAACCAGTAAAACATTTGAAAATTAAAAGGATCTATTCAACTCCCCCTTCTAGATCTATTGTGCCTACTAGGAACTAACAATTGGTATCAGAGCAGGTTCTCATGCTATATTCAAAAGCTAATCGCTTTGAGTCTGATCCTAGGCACAAACATTGTTCTAAATTTAGTTCAGTAGTAAGTCACTTGTTATATGCAGATGAGCTCACACGTTGGAAATATTGTGTACAGGTAAATGTGTATATACACCTAAAGCTGCTCAGATTGGTCCATGTTCTTGATTATCATAATCAACATGACCAATCATTGCTCCCGGTCAATCTTGTAGTATGAGGACCAGGCTAGAAAGCTCAAAAGAAATCAACAGAAAAGAGTCAAACATCCACTAGTCTGAAAAGATGAAAAGGCCACATAATCTAAGAAATATTTATCCAAAGAAGAACTTCTCAAACATGTATCTGGCCAACTAGCAGCCAGATTTAAACCTTGTGAACTCAAGGATGTCAAAGAACTAAAGATGCTGATATTTTCTTAGCTTGCATCTTCAAAACCACTACTGATTGATTGAAGGTCAACTGGAGCAACTAGTTGTCAGGAGAAAATGAGAAACCATGCACATCAATGCCTAAACTCAGTATATCTAAGATAAATGACTGTTAAGAAACTGACAGTAAAAAGGTACGGTTCCTCACTAATATAAATATGTACATCATGATTGCACCCCCTTATGAACTATAACAGTATTCTTTCAAGGAATCATAATCTACCTAAAAAGGTGAAGAGAGAATGTACACTGAGGGTGAAAACTCAAATGCCTATAAACTTTTTCTTCATCCAAGTTTTAGGTTGAAGATGACATCTTGATAGAAATCTGAAATGGGTCATAAGAGCATCACAGGTCAAATTAATGTGAAGTAATCTTTGCTGATGGGTTAGTATGTATGTACAACCTATGGTATAAGTGTTTAATAACACACAGAGTATGATCAGTTCTACAAGAATCTTGAATATTCATAGAAACTAATCACCTCCATGAATCAACCAGATACTAATAAATCATAGAGTTGCTTCTCACTCTATGAACATTTAAGCCCTGTGAACATAACCTAGCAAATGATGAAACCATCAAAGAAAAAGAGTGTTTTATTAAAATAGCAAATCTTACACACACTCACCATCATGCATCTCTAAATGTATTATCTAAATTAGTTACATGCATAAATATGACTGTTGGTGATCAATATGATGATTATCTAAATATATGAGGAACATGGTTTAGAAAACTAACCTAGCAGGACCCATTTAACCATGGGTACCAAAAATAGAAATTTATAACTTGCAGGTACTTGGTCTATCTGGCCACACTAAGGAATGCTAAAGTAGAAGACTTCAGTCAAGAAAATTCAACCAGCAGAAAGCTTAAGGGCATTCGAAATGATTACGATAAAAATCCTATATGTCAAAGCTCATCCTTGAAGACCCTCTGAAAGGTGATCTGAATAAAGCTCACATGGTCACGATCTTTATATGAGAGCATGCCATTCAACCAAAGATGAAAAAGGGTCTTAGATGCTCAATCATGCAAAGCATGTCATAAAAGAAGAATCCTCAAGGAAGCTCACCACAGAAGATCATCAAGCATCAAACATGAGGAACTCATTTCGGGAGCAGAACTCCACGAGCACAAGCCGAGAAGAGTACGTTCGTAGTGATGTAAACAGATTTGACTGTTAGTGGTGATTCCAGTCAGAAGGAGATATGCTGGGATGCTTCTTAATGCACATGAAGAAAGGGAAATCACACCTCACTGAGAAGATAATATGTGGGTCGGGGAAGCAAAGGATTGATGCGTTAAGGAACAACATCACTGAGATATACTATGAAGCAATGTACCAGTTACAGAGTCCCAAAACTTTGTGGCTGATGAACCAAATGAAGAACCATAGTCAGTAGGAACGTCTCAAAACGTACTACTGATAACCAATCAGCCACCCAACTCAAAATCGTGGAGTGCCTACAATCAAACATCCGATCGTAGTGTAAGAGCAGGAGGATACCACTATTACGACAAAGGAAATTGTCTAAAGTTGATAGATGACCTCCCCAACAGAAAAGACCAAATGAGATATCAGTGCAATTCACTTCTAAAGTTTTTCATCTGGAAAGCGCCTCAGGAACAAACCTGACCCTTAGCTCATTCTAAGAGGTTGGCCCTTCCTGATCCACCTTAACCCAGAAGGATTGCTTAGTCAAGTTCATCTCAAGGACCAAGACAGTCAATGATCGTAGAGTAGAGTTTGAAGAGAACTCAACGATCGTGATGCAATCTCAACGATCATAGAGTAGAGTTTGAAGAGAACTCAATGATTGTGGTGCAATCTCAACGATCTTGGTGCAATCTCAACGATCGTAGAAGCAGACTGGACGATCGCAGTCTTACAAGAGGATACTCTAGCTCATGAGGAGCTTGGAAGAACGAGACAATTTCTCAACCATTCAGATTATGAGGAGATAAGTTCGGATACTGGTTGGAAAGATGTCCTGCAGAAGGAAAGTGCCTAAGGCTTCATGAAATACATCAGTGGTTGAGCCATGCAGTTTCAAAATGAGGAGTAATGTCAAAACCATCCACTACAGCATCCCTCAAAAGATGATCGTTAAGTCAACAAAGGAAAACGTAGAGTCCACAGCTGCCTTACCATGCTACTCTACGAACCAAAAAGGTCAACGGTAAAATCCGTCGCCAAGAATGCTTATTCTCTTAAAAGGAATATAAAACCGAAAAGGTTATGGGAGTTCTGACTTATTATGGACATCTTGCAACCAATGGTTGGTTGACACATAACTGCTTATGCAGAGTCAGAGAGAACTGCCATAAAGACAAATTTAAAATTTGCAATCAGTTATCAGAAACTATTGAACCTCTCTCCCTCCCATTCTCAAACCCTAAAATCCTCTTCGAAGCCAAAATCAATTAAACCTCTAAGAGCCCAAATCACAATCAGCTGTCTCTCATAAATCTTTCTGAACCATATTCCTCGAACCATTCTAATGGAAGATTGGCGAGTAATCACTGGCATTCAACTCAGAACCAAGTCATTTGAGAAATCTGAAAAAGAAGTTTAGAGACATTCTTGAACTTGTGAAGAAATCTGGATTCTCAGAATGTCTTGAGGTAAACACTCGAGTATATACTGAAATGGTTAAGGAGTTCTACTCAAATGCATCCATAAATGCCGGAACCCTTTCTACCAAGGTTAAAGGTCAGTCTCTAAAGCTAAAATCATTTGATATCAATCAATGCTTAGGTTTTCCTGACCTAGGACTGAAAAACCTTGATGAGATCGACACTGAGCAAGCGAAGGAGATTATGGGATACCAAAGAAATCCTAGTCTGAAGGACATGAAGAAGAAGGAGTTCCCTGAGGAATTCGATTTCCTTGCTAAGATAGTGGGAAAATGTATCCTATGCAAGGATACTGCACATGACATTGTGCTTGATCAGCAGTTGAAGATTATGTCTGCAATAGTTCTGAAGAAGCGAATCAACTTTGGAGCTATCTTGTTCGATCAGATCTCCAAATGGGTAGAAAAGGCTGAGTTAAAGAAGTCTACAGATAGACCCCTAACCAAGGTCTTTCATGGAATATTGCTGAGTATTGTGATGAAGAAGAAGCTGGGAGGCAAAATCAAAGATGATGAAGGAGAGCCTCTAAATGTTCATAAAGTAATGTCTCCATAGCTGTTCGTGAACTGGAAGAAGAACCCAAAGGAAAACATGAAGCTAACATCAACTGGGAGTAGAAGCAAGGTCTCTGTAAAGAAGAGGAAGGCGAAAGAGGTGGAAAGTTCTGAGTCTGGTGACTCTGCACCAGTAGCAGCCACCCTAGTAAGGAAGAGATCCAGGGTATGAAGAAAATAGAGGCTCCACCAAAGAGTCTCTCCACTTAAGACAAAGAGAAGAAGCAACAGACTGCTTCAAGGGCCATCAAGAAAGAGAGCTAAGGTGGAAAACAAACCAGCCCCAGTTTCCCAAGAAAGTACATCTGACGAAGAAGAGGACGTAGAGTCAAAAGAAGAGGAGGGAACTGATGGTCTCAAGACTGAGTCCCCAAAGAACAAATCCAGCGATGAAGGTGAAGCTGAATTCGTGAAAGAAAATGTAAACCTTGCTGATGAAAAAGAATACGCAAGCCCTATGGCTAACTCACAGAGCATTCACTCTGATGATGAAGAAAAGCTACAAGATGACCCAACTGCTTCTCCAAATGTAAATGCTCCAACAAGCCCAAATAATGGATCAAACGATGTTGATTCGGAAGAAGATGGACCTGCCCCTACCAATACTGAACAACAAGGAAGGTTGCCTGATGATTCAAAGGCCTCAGAGTCTGAAGAGGAAGAAGAATCTGACTCTCCAATAGCTGAACCTCCAAGGAGAAGGAAGAGCTACAGACTACTGGCTAAATTTGCCTCCAACAAGAAAAGTGAGCACTCTACTGCAGTCATTGAAGTAAGTGATGATGAATCTGAATCAAAGGAAGAAAATGCTGAAGGTGGGACTAGTGAGGAAGAGGATGAATCCAAGGAAGATATTCTTTGAAGAAGGTTACGAAAATAAAACCAACAAGAAGGATTCACCGATGAATCGATCGATCGAATAATTCGGAGCTCCAAAAGAGAAGAAATGGAGAAAGATTCGATTACGCACATCAGAATCGGAGGAACCATAATACTACCATGTTCTCTCTCGGCCCGTAATTAGCAGAAGAATAGTTGTGGAAGTTTTTGATGAACCACCAGTTGAACCAGCAACAAGATGGATAAGTCATGGAAATGAACAACTTCGAGTTGTAAGAATGACTACAGATGAAGTGCTTCATAATTGGAAAAATATGGAGTTAGATTGCACAACAATACTGTATAACTCTGAAGATCTTTTGATGAGATGGTTCTTCCCGTGGATGCCGTGGTTAAAGGCACATACTGATAAAGATGAGAGCTACTTCAGCTGGTGCTACTCTCAGTTTCCAAATCTGGAGTTGGTGTCACAAAACTTCCCAAGGGTAAAGAAGTTTGCAACCATGATGATCAATGACTAGCCCCATTACAAAGTCTACCGACATGCTGGCAATCACTACATTCCCTACGATCCTAGAGTGGATTCTGAAGGTAGAAGGATTATGGCCAAGGAGATAATCGTAGAGTCTATTCACTCTACCACTGATAGTGTTCAAGTCCAGAATAAGAAGCCTCCATCTACTCAAGCACAATTGCCCAACATTTTTTCATCCTCCAATAGCGATTGGTACTCAATGATTTTTCAGATTCTCAACACCTTCGAAAATCTATCCAAGGATGAAAATCGTAGAGTTCAATTTGGTGCTCAACAAGAGGTTGCCCAACCAAATGACCAAATACCTATGGAGCAGGAGCTGATGAAAAATTCTGATGATCTGATTAAGAAGATGTCTCTAATCACTGAAGAGTCTAAGAGGTTGACAGCAACAGAAGATAACCCAGCTCAAGATAGACTCCAAGCCACCATGGCTGATGTATCTCTCAAAATTAAAGAGAGAGATCAGATCTATCTGAATGTCATAAATGATCAGAAGGCAGATGTATGACGAGCACAAAAGGCAAATGAAGAACAACTCCAAGTCCTCTCTGACAAGATTGACAACATGAATTAGTCTTTCTCCATGCAACTTGAGCTGAGCCAACGAGAACTCAAGTTTGAAGTTGCTAACTCCTCCTATCTGATGGAGCAGCTTATGTCCAACATGGAGCAACTCTCCTAAATGATTAATGACAAAAAGGGGGAGAAAAAGAGGCATAGAAAGAGGAAGAGTAAAAGGTATTCAAGAAAGGGCAAAGGGAGCAGAAGGAAACAAGATAAGAAGACAAAGAAGAAGACAACAGAAGAAGAAGCTGGTTCATCATCTGAGGGGGAGCCAAAGGATGATGAGCCTGTATTTACAAAGGCTGAGGGGGAGCTAGAAGAAGAAGAGGACCATACATCGAGCAAACAAAAGAAATGAAATCAACATCCCAAGGGAAGTAGAAGCAAAGAAATCAAACAAATGAATAGTTGGGTCAACAGACATCCTGGAAGCATACATGGAGCCAAAAGAAGTACATCTCTAGGTATGTTCTGGATCCAGGATGTAAAATGTCAGTGTATTAAATTTCACATTATTATAAATGACATTCATGATTATCTGTTTTAGAAATATAGTTGCTCACTGTATATAAGATTCATTCATAACATGCATATACACTCATTATTTTTGTCATAATCAAATAGGGGGATATTGTCAGGAATAAGCATATGAATGATATTCCTATTTACATATGATTTGATTATGATAAATATGAATGAATATGCAAGTATACTTGTATTAAGAAAATATGTAAAGTCCTTTGATAGATTATAGAAACATATGTACAAGGACTTAGAATGAATTGATCAAATATGTTAGGTTGATCCTACATAAGCAAAATAGCTTTGTAAAGTCCTTAAAAAGAAATGATGTACAAGGACTATAAATATAGAAAGATCAAGCATGTTAGGTTGATCTTATGATGTAATAGATAAGCTTGTCTGATCGTCGAGCACTGCACCAGAAATCGTAGTCTGCCAGGTGAGTCAAGGAAAACTCGAGAGCTATCAAGGCAGAATCGTAGTCTGTAAGATAGTAAATCTCGAAGTTCGTAGACTGCCAGGAGAGACGAGGAAGGATCGCAGTGTGTCGAGTAGCACTTCCTCGGAGCCGTAGTCTACTGAGGAAGTCATGTTCATAATCGTAGAGGCAGTCTGCCTACGAGTCGACCGAGCATCTACCAATGCTAAGTTTAGAATCGTAGACAACACTCAGAGTCGTAGAGTCTACTGATTATATCAGAGGCAGAGATAGTAGTAGAGCAAGATCAGATGAAGACAACAAGCATAATGACAGAAATCGTAGAGTGTCAAGATCTGATCTCGGAGTCGTAGTGTCTGCATAGCCAAAGCTGAATCGTAAAGTGTAAAACTGAGACTTCAACAGATGTGCTCACAACGTCAAGGCAGAATCGTAGAGCTAATACTATTCTCAAAAAATGAACACTCCCAGAATATCCAAAGGAATGAAGCCTCTGGTTGATACTGCAAAGATACATCCCACCTAAAGGAAACTAGAGAGCACTCAACAAATGGCATGCAAGCTAACAGAAGATCTAAGCATCAACCCAATTAGCATCCAGATTGAGTTATGAAGCCATTCGAGATGAAGTCTTCCACAAGATGATCATAAGAAGACTTCAATAGCTGACTAAGGAAAGTCAGCAGGTGCAGTAGCTGTCAAATGGTAAGATGACAACGATCTTGGAAGTAACCAGGATCATAGTGTTTTCCAAATAAAGAAAGAACTGATGGAGTGTACACAGAGATACTTGTCAGCTTTTGAAGAACAAGGCTAAAGTGATTAAGCATTGGGTCAGTCCATTGATGATAAGTGAACGGGAGATCACAAGGAGAAAGCGAGCTAGACACGCCACAAATCTGAAGTGTCTTGCTATTCAGAAGGGGCCAGAGCAAGGAGTCAAGCCATCAATATCTGAGAGTAGTCAAAGCAAACAAGAAGTGTTGAAGCACTGCACAATAGAAGGAAGAGTTGTTCTACATTGAAGATCCAATGAACATTCTTCAAAGATCGTAGTGTTGTCTCTACATGTCAAATGAGCAAGTTGATAAGACACTACGATCAGGTCCAAGAAAGCAAGCATCAGAATCGTAGAGTTCAGCCATCCAAAGATTGAAACATTGACAACGGTTAAATCTGAAGGTTGGTATTTAGACAAGAGCTTATTGAGATCATCGATGCAAAAGGACAACCTCTGATCGAGAAATTAGAAGGGGGAAATAATGTCGTCGACCTGCCCGAGACATCGAAGTAACATCTCTGACGGGGTAGGTAAAATAGTAAACTGCAGTGTTAGAAAGTCATGTCATGTCACATCTGTAGTCTGCACCAAAAAACTCGAGATCTGCGAAGCAATTCAAAGAGCTCTCAATGGCTACTTTCCAACGGGAAGATTGGGAAGGAGTATAAATCATCTAGAGCTTCAAAGATCAAAAGGCTGCTGGAGTTGCTGAGTTTGGAGAAATGGTGGATTGATCTAACTAACGTAAAATAGTGAGTGACTAATGAAGGTCCGAAGGCTCACTCTACGATCCATCAAGAACACTTAGAGACAGACAAAGAAAGAAGTAGAAGTGAGAGTTCTACAATGTAGAAGTGAGAGTTCTACTACAAGAAGAGTATTCTGAACTACCGAGAGAAAGAAGAGCATCATGTCATCTTGATTTCCATCATGGAAAGACTTTAAGTCCCAGAAAGAAAAGCCTATAGTCATCTTAGCAAGTCCATCATGAGAAGGCATCAAATATCAAAAAAGAAGATCTCCAACGCCATCATGGTGTCAAGCATGAGAAAGTTTCTAAGTACCTAGCAGAAGAGCTTACAGTCATCTTAGAAACCCATCATGTGCAGCCATCAAGTATTTAGAGGAATGATCTTCAAGGCAGTTCATCAAGGGATCATCAGAAGTGGTTGAATAACTGAAGAAGCTGAGCATCATACAACACTCAACCGTACTTCAAGGATGATCACGCCAAGCTACTAAGTACAGAAGATGTTCAGAGCTTAAAGACATCTTAGCAGCTTAGCACCAACTCCAACAAACAAACAAACAACTCAACAACAAGAAGCCAGGGCCTGAGGGGTCCTTGTCCAGAGGGACTAAATGAAGTTCCAAGCCTACTGGGCTTGAAGAGTTCCTAGGGAACTAGAAAAATTCCAAGGCTGCTGGCCTTGAAGAGTTCTTAGTGAACTGAAGTTCCAAGGCTGCTGGCCGTGAAGGAATCTTAGTGATGCAGGGTGCTGCCCTTCCTTAGTGGAAATCCTGCTAGTTGGAAGCAGAAGAGTGGATTAGGAGCTTGAGTCTTTGAACCACTTAAAACCCCTTGTGTCTTTTACTTTATGTAATTTATATTATGTACATTAACTGCTATAACTGCTATGTATGTTCTAACTGCTTATCACTGAACTAACTCTACGAATAATGTATGTATAATTATGAATATATCAATGAAGGGGATCTTTTACTTATTCCACTGTGCTTGAAAAGATTCTTATGTTTTGCATATGCTAAATTATTAGTAATACAAAATAAACCAGTAAAACATTTGAAAATTAAAAGGATCTATTCAACCCCCCCTTCTAGATCTATTGTGCCTATTGGGAACTAACATGTATGATTATGACCAGGAATTATGTATTGGTATAATCATGACCTGTAATGTTACATACAAATGATGTGGTGAAAGTCCTCTTTGGCCCGTAGTGCATAGATGGATAGTTGTTTGACATGATCATGACCACTGGTGATACTAACAAATATCCTTGGCCCATAGTGCATGGATAATTCGGTGATGTGAATTATTTATTTAGTTGTGTTACAGAGATAAATTATTGATGATGAACTTTTAAATCATAGAAGATAGTAGCACATCATGCTCTACTTGACTCTTCCAATGGATTGCTTGTTTCGCTGCAGTTAAACTTGTTGTCTATTGTATTCTATCAGTTTTTACACTATTGAAGACTAAGTATAATTTATTCTAAATTATCTTAGTCATAATATTCTTTACTGGGCTAGTTGAGATCACCCTTTTCTTTCATTATTCTCTTCAGGAAATGAGAATATAGCTAGGACTAGTCGGGGAATGGAGTGATGGTCCAAGATGGTGGCTATAGTAGTCCTCACTATTCTATAAAATAGTGTGATAATAATTATAATTAAGACTTTATTTGAGTTTGGATATTGTCTACGAGATAATATTTGTATTGAAACTCACAGTCTATGTTTTGTCGTATTCTACAAGATAATTAATAATTGTGTAAATGAAGTTTGTATTTGAATTCTGTACCATGTATTTGGCGACTCAGAATAGGTTGTATGAACCTATTTTGGGGGCTTCACATCATCGGCTAGTAAGTTTCAGGAATAAAATAAACATCCTTTTGTTTAATTAATTGTTTATGGCATATATGAAAATAGTATATTTACATAATGTCATAACTTTCACTTATAGATAATATTCGTCGACGTCACCAACGGACTAGCCTCGGTTTATTTGGCCGTCCGCCGGAACAACCGCATATTGTCCGGGTAGATATCGACTCGGCGCAGTGTTAAATTTAATATGTTAATTGTAATTAAATACCTTTTATATGATTGCATGATTAAAATAACACATTATTTTATTTATATCGTATTGTAGTATTTTGGACCCCGTTGCTAAGGTGACGCTCCATGCCATCTTCCTGACACGCATGCCTATTATCTATATTTGATTTAGCCAGTACGCGCATTATGATGCTTCCTGTATGGACATTATACTGCGCGAGTTTCATGTAATTTAAATTACATAACTTACAATTAACAGTATCATATGTATTTACACTGTTTAAATGAATTCTGATATGTCAATACATTTTTTATAGACTTATTTTAGATATGAGGAGGGCATCGACCTAGCAGCCGGTGACAGTGTTATTATTGCACATGTCATGAAGAACTACGCCGACTGCCTATATGAGATGAGGCAGCGGGCTGCCTTGGTAGTTAATGAGCTGTCCGAGACTACGATAAGAGATCATCAACCCTCTATAGTCTTTGATCTAGCTTGGGAGGCTATGTGTCGGTACTGGGATGATGATGAGTTCAAGAAGAAGTCGAAGCAGGCAAAGAAAACTCGTAGCCAGCTCCGAGTCATACACACGAGTGGCTCACAGTCCTTTGAGGAGGTGAAGTCGGTAAGTATTGTGTATTTTGTTGTGTAGATAGTCATTTGTCATTAGCATACTTAATAAAGATGTGAATGTCTTTATCATCAAGCCATATTTGGGAAATTGGGCTGACGTCCTACCATGATCGAGTTTTATGATAGAGCCCACACGTCTAAGGACTCTGCTATGTCTCCTGCAGCAATAACTATACAGATAAGACTAATATCAATTAGCAATTATTAATATTTGGTATTTAATAAAATAATATAATTAACTTACGTATACAATATTACAGGACCAATTTCAGACGCTTTGGGACGCTAGTGTAGCCGAGTTGCGGGCTGCTAGGGGGATTTTGAGCCATTGGATTCCACCACTCGTCTACCTGAGATAGATTTATCTCGGGATGAGGAGCTGGGACTATGGGTCGCGTCTTAGGATCCCCTACTAGCATTACCAGCAGGTATCGTGTGTTGGGTCTGCTGAGGATACCCGTGTATACCCTACCTGGAGGTATTAATATATATTTCTTATGTTTCTCATTATATCTTAATTTATAAAAATAATATAAATTAATATTTACTACGTAATGTTCTATTTATTTACGCAGGCTCTAGCCAGAGCTAGCGTCCGAGAGCTCCTGTTGGACCATCTCATACGGGCGTTAGCTTGGACGACAAGCTATTCCATAAGGTCATAGCCGTAGTGTCGGATAAGTTTCATACGGATCCAATTTTTTTTGTCAAATGTTTCCTAGTCATGCTCGCCTTCATCAGCTAGCTCAGGAAATTGCATCAAGGGCCACCACCGAGAGTCTGAGATTATCGCAGTAGCAGTTCGTTGCGTTAAGCGGAGAGGTGCTCCGGATGATGGTTACCCTACTATCTGAGGATTAAGGTCAGCTCCCGCCTATTCAGGTATTCTTATTTTATTTTCATCTATTAGTCTCTTAAATTCTCACATATATACGGACTAATGATTTATATTTTTAATCCTATCAATAGGGTGACAATAACGAGCGAGCTGGTAATGCAGATCATGGTGGCGATGGAGAGCAAGGGGACGATAACGTTGATTTTCATACACCAGACCAACACCGTCGTCCACCCCCGTCCGATGATCCTCTTCCTACTAGTTTATAGTTCATTTGTATAGATTTTATTTATTAAATTTTAGATCATTTGTACATATTGTAAAAAATTATAGTTTAGTTGTGTGTATGAGTTTTGTAAATCATATTTTGTATAATTTATGGAACATTAGCGTATATTTGTTATTATTGATGAGTTACTTCATATTGACACTTGTTAGCTCTTTGTATGTACAAGTTTTATGAGATAAAACAAGTTTTTATAGTAATGTTGCATGTGAAATATATTACTGTATGTGTTTTTGGGATAAAGTAGGTTATAGGTATAAAAATGGGGTTTAAAAACCTAGAAACTGCAATTTTAAAAATTTAATTTTAAAAAAATTAGGTAATCTTGACGGAATAAGGTATTTCCGACGGAAAATCCCATCGAGATTATAGTTTAATAGTTTTTTAAATATAATATTTTGGAAGAAAAATGGATATTTCTGACATAAACTTTTGTCAGCATTAATCTAACTTACAATCGACGAAATAATTTTGGAGAAAAGTTTTGTGAAGATATCCTATTTCCGCGAAAAATTAGTCAAAACTATTATGTCGATTTTAGTTATTTTTGACTAAATTTTTGACGGATTTAATCTCGACGCCCTTATATTTGACTGTATTTTCAATGGACTATTCCGTCAAAAATAGCCTAATTCCGAAGGAATAAGGATATTTTTGACAGAATAGTTTTTTATGATTGAGACTTTTTCTTGTAGTGAAGGACATAACATAAAGAAACAAGGTAGGCAAACAATGATGCTATAAGGAGAGGGGAAACAAAAGGCAACCATCTTATAGAGATCGAGAAATAATTTACTTAAAACTCACTCGACAACGGCAGGCCAAATCCTCACTTAGCGGTCAATACAATAGCATTGGTTGTTCACGAAAGCTCATGAAGGATATCCTGATCCATCCACTAAAAGACTTGTTATGCGCTTATGAGCGCATAAAATTTTATAGCAATTGAGGAGGTTATAACATGTCCAAGTCAGAGTCAGAGGTTTGTGTGGAGGTTCAATGAGGCATGGGTAGGGTGGTTGATTAAGTAGTGGAGTTGAGTCAGTTTGTCTTGGGTGGTCGGTTGCGAATTACAATTGAAGGACAGACATTGGCATGCTTTGTGATAAAATGAATATTTTTTCAAAAAGGATCCAAAGGGAGGATCGGGTTCAGGAGTAGCCGGGGGACAATAATTTTTGTTATCTTAGATTTTGTACCTAGACGGTTTGTAGATTACGGAGGAAGTTAGTGGTATTTTCAGTTCGGGATTCCGATGGTAATGCCTGTGGATAACTAATTATAGATTCAATGTTTGGGTAGCTCTTGATGGTTCTGGAATTTCAAGAATAGAAGAGGATTTTATATCGGTTGAGTTCAGATGACTCATTTTAGGGAGATATATTCGACTCAATTCAGATTTATTGAACGATGTGCAGGTTGGGGATCGACAGAGGTCGGAGGAAGGGAGGCGTGTTCGGGAGTTAGGAATCTTTCTTTAGCTTGGTGTTCAGGAAGTATTTCGGATGGGGTCAGCTGAGTTAATGGAGCAGGTTTTGATTATGTTTGGGAAGTATCTTTTGCAAACTTTCAGCGTTTGGTTTTTTAGAGTTTATGTTTTTCGGCCTCAGACATTTTGAAGACATCTCTCTTATTAGTATTTTGGAGATCGTCAGTGTTGGTGGATGTTTTTTGTTTGGATTTATGAAATAGACTAAGATGGTTCATGATGAGGTTTGGTGGTTCTGACAGTATTAAAGAAGGGTTCGACGACTTCGACAGTAATAAAGAAAGTTTCAGAGACTTCAGTAGTTTTAGCAGTTTTTGTTCATCCAATTAGTATTACATTTATACTGCTACTGTCTTATTTTACACTCTTTAAAGTAAAAGAGTGGGGGGGAATGTTGAGGCATGATTTTGTGGGTCTCAGGTGGTTTACTGGGTCCCATTCCACGTGGAGGAATTTCCCCACGTAGGACAATGTTTTAATTGGGAGATTTTGGTTGTTAAGGAATCAATATTCTTAACTTTATTCAACTTCTAATTCCTAAGGAAAGAGTCAGGATTTTATTCGACTTTCTTCCCTTAAAGAGATTGATTTTTATCCTATTATGGTAACTACTATGACAAGAAGTCATATTCTAATTCGGGGATGTGGCGTTATGGAGGTGTGATCAACTAGAAATACAAGGTTATACCTTAATTAACAGGTCAAAATAATTTCCATAGGCTTATAATAATTTTTAGATAATTAATATCATTTATCAAAATTTTTCAATCACTTATATCGTATTTAAATGAAGTAAATACCACATAATTCCTTAATCATTAATATTTATTTATTATTAAATATTAATAAAATTATATCATAATATTATAATATAATTATAATATATCAAAGTATTTTAAATACTTTAAAATCACATTTATATGATTTTTAAACACTTAATTCCATTATCCGATAATTGCTATTAATATTAAAATATTAATATTTTTATGATAAAATATCAAAAGTTATATTTTATAACTTAAAATATTTGTATAACCCATAAATCATTTTTATATGATTTTTAAATCATTAATTCTATTTTTCCATAATTTATTTAATATATTTATTAAATAAATTAATTACCATTAATAATAAATTATTAATGAAATTCATCACTAAATATTAAAAGTCATCAAAAATAGCTTAAAATATTTTCTAATATCATAATATAATTTTTCATGAATTAAAACCATTTTTAAATGATTTATTTAATATTATAATTAAATAAATAAATACCTTTTATATTCCAAAATATTAAATATTTCGAAATATACTCAAAATAATTAAAACTATTTTTCGGGCTTTAAAATAATTTTTAAGAATTTACTATGTATTTTTAATAATTAAAAACCATTTTTCTCTATTTATTTAATTAAAATAATAATTTTCAAAAATTAATTGTTGCTAAAGGGGTTTTAGGCGACAAATCCATCGCTAATGGTGTTCTTGGGTTGTTCTTCAACAAACCCAGAACACCATGTCGATATACTGAGTTCTTAGTTTGACCTTCAATAATTCTTTGATCATACGGTTTCTGGGCAATCTAACGTAATATGTTTGTAGTATTGATGTAATATTATAATATAAAGCAAGTTTCATGGCCAAAACAAATCAAATCCGCAAGATCTAAGCCTCCCAATCCTTGTCAGACACTGTTCTTCAATTTCTGGGTTTTCCAGAAATTGAAGAACAGTCGAGGTGCTACGTACCTTTGAGCCATTGAATTTATGGTGTTCAAGCTTGCTTTGTGTGATGTAAGGGTTCTATCATGTAGAACACATGACAGGGTACAAGTATAATGCATCAAACCAATCTAATAACATAACACCAAGCGATTAAGGAAGTTCAAAGTTCTGACAGAAAACTCGGCTGATGAATATCTGGATTTTCCAGAAAACCTTCATGAGGTAGTCGGTCAACGGTGGTTTGACCACCAATAAATTTGGTTCTGAATAAGATCTGAGTGATCTAAAGCCTTTAACATGTAGTAATCATGACCGTTTACAAGATCCAACTGACAACATCACATATCAACTTAAATACTGCAAGATCAGGGATTCTAAAGATGGCTGTCAGACTTTCTGGGCAAAATCTGGGCTGCCCAGAAACAGAAATCATTTTCGGTCAACGAGGTTTGACCTCTTCTAACAAGAAATCTAGATATGATATGACCTTGCTTCCTGTTCCAGAATAAAGCCTTCATGGCATACTACACATATATAACTTCAAATACCACAAACTAGAAACATATAAGGATCTACAGCGTCTGACATTTGCTTGTCAGACATCATATGAAGCTTCAAGAACAGTTTCTAAAAACTTTAATTTCGAGCATCAAAATGATATGGATCTAAGTTTTGGCAACACAGATCATCAAATGACACCCTCTAAAATATATCTCACCAACAAACAACAACATCAAACATAAGATCTAAGGATTTCTAAGTTAGGGTTTTTATACCTTTAAAACTTGAAATTTTGATTTCTGATCCTTGAATCTGTTCTTGGAAAGCTAAATACTGATATTAGCTTATCTTACCACTCTCTCTCACTCTATATTTCGGATCTAGAAGAGCTTGGGAGAAAATGAGAGTAAAGTGACCCTTTTCTCTCTCTTTGATCTATATAATAAATATGATATAATGTATCTAGTTGCTAGGTTGTATACATATATAATATAAAATAGATATAGAGCACATGGGATAAAGATTAAGGTGATGACTCACAAGATTTGCAAAATCTTTTACTCAAGCTTAAGAAAAGGGAATTTTAGTCTTTTTCGTACCATTTTATTTCTAGAATTGTCATTTGTTGCAAAGCCTTAGGGTTTAACCCTTAGGGTTAAAACCTATGGTTTCCATAAATACCAATTTTTAGGATTTTCAACTTAGATTTTCAAAATAGAAAATTATTATAATTAGATTATAATTAGAGTTTCCTAATTATATAATAATTTCCTAATCATATTAGGACTAACACAATTTAGGATTAATATTTCCTAATTAAGATTGCTAAATTAGCAATTAAATCCATAATTGTACATTAGGATTCCTGACAGAATAATTAGGATTTAAAAATTTGAAATTAGGGTTTGCTAATTAATTAAGCTTTACCCTAATTACTATTATAATTAATAACACTTAAGCAATATAATCATCCTTTAAGTTCCCAGATTAGGGTTTCAAATACTCGAAATCTGAAATTAGAGTTCTCAGATTTGATATTAGGGTTTTCTAATAATCAATTAGGGTTTCAAGTAATTCATTTGGGTTTTTCCTAATAAATTATAATTAATGACGTTAAACCTTATACACAGCATTTAAATTCCAGAATTAGGGTTTTAAATTCTGAATTAGGGTTTCGGATTCCCGGAACTGAAATTAGTGTTTCAGAACCGATTTCTAGGGTTTCTTGTCAGACGTTAGGGTTTTCTAACTGAGCGTTGACGTTCTTAATAATATTAGAGTTTGACACTGATAAAATTTATCTGGTCAACCCTTGACCCTTAACCACATATTCTGAACACATATAATACCATATTCACACATATACACATATATACTTAATCCTGAATAATTCTCCAAACTCCTACACAAAATTTTGAAATCCTCAAAATTCCATCCCAAAAATATCAAACGCATACACTTATTTTCTGTCTAGGTCTATTATTTGACCTTAAATCAATCATTTAAGATTTTAATAAATTGTCTAATTTCTCGGGTTGTCACATTCACCCCTTCTTCTAAAAATTTCATCCCCGAAATTTACCTTATACCTTACTCCTTATACCATGCACCATACCCATACACCATTCATACACATCATCACATGCTACCCAATACACCACTCACAAGAGTAAAAATTCTCAAATTGTGCTGAGGAGTCATATAGACTATGAATTTTCATTTTCGCAAAGGTTTTATGGAAATTCATCCGTAAATCGTCTTACCCTGAAGACACAGAGGGTGATTAGCCCGGTATGCCCAAAGACTTGCTTGAGAATCTTGGTATTATCTGCTTTCTAAATCCTTCGCCATAGGCACAAAATTTTACCTCAGCCTTATTTGATTCCGCACCAAAACAATTTGGTTCGGGAAATTTCTTTCAATGAACACTTAGAGTTTTCATAAGCATTAGTGTAGCTGAATCGAATAGCGTAGACTCATATTAATAATTCAGTTCAATAGAATTATTTAAGTGTAGCCAAACCCCGTTGGCAAATTTAAAAATTTTTGAAATTATTTTTAAGAATGACGTCATGATCTGCAGATTGTATTAATGATCGGTTTGAGGATTAAATCATTTGTATGACTTTGTCATAACACATCATACAATAGTGGAACAACGACTGTAGATCAATTTCACACTAAGTATTCTTGTATTTACAACTCCATCACCTTTTTATCATCTCTGCACCAGGTTACATGGTACATGAGTGATAAATAAAATAACTTTTGATATTTCAAATCATTTGCGTCTAGCCGAAATAAGTAGCATAGACTGTACTTTAAACCGTTTCAAAAATGATTACGAGTCTACATTTTTTTAAAAAAAAACACATAGTGCGTATTTATCTTGATGTCAAAATTTTGAAGTCTAGCATAGCTAGGAATTTTGGAAAACTTATGTCTCTACTAACAATCATTTTCTTAACAATCTATCTGTTCATATTATCCTCAATACTCCATTCACACATAACTATACCCAGTTCATCAAACCACACTTATGAGTTCATAAATTATCACAATCATATGAGTTTAAGAACTTGTCCTAGTCAGACCTTTGGCGTCCATTCGCTGAGGGGTTCATAAACATTTCATATAACTATGAGTCAAGAATGTCACACAAGTATAAGTTCTAAGAACTCGTACTTAACCTTATATCCTCTACCTATAACCTATCTATCTGTTATACACATGAAAAAGGAATCACCCTCTCAACACGCATATAGCAAACAGCGCGACACAAACATTTCATAATCCCCACTTAATCCTAACTTCATTCTTAATACGAATTTCATTTAATCCGTATTCATAATTCTTTCCTGTATTTGTACCAATTCATGGTACAACTGCCACACAACATCTTGTTGTAAACTTTCCAATCATTAGATTGATTCTTATCTATACTATAACCTTATCAGATCACGGGGTGATCTCATCATATATATTACAATTTATTTCTATGTCTTGATCATTTTTGTTTTACGATCTTCTATCCCTGTACTTTTAGTCTTTTAGACTCTATCTATTCATCACTACTGTTCACCTTATTATCAGAGTTAGGGAACTCTGTGTCTTAACAACTCGCCGAGATTCGTCTTTGAATCTTACCGATCAACTAACTCTATGTGAGTTAGTACTTATCCTAATCACTGCGGTTATTGGTCTCAAGTATTCCTACCTAAGGTTCATAACAAACAGCTTTGATACCAACTATGAGAGCTCCAAATTCGGGTCCGAAATCACTGCGGATTTGGTTCAATCATTCTACCACTATTTACGGAAGATATAAACATAAATTTTTTATACAATACATTACACACTATTCCCCAAGGTCGAGTAACCTTAACTTATACACAATTCATAACTTATCTAACACATAACATTATTATCATACAACACTATTACAAATCTAATCGCGCACATTAACTTTAAGCTGGAACTGTCTTTAACCTTTCCTTGTATCCGAAACATTCATCTTTATCTGCAATGGTTTATCATGATATAGCAAGGGTGAGCATGAAAGTTTCCCAACAAGTTTAAATACAATTTAAGGATATATCATGATTGAAAGAGTCTGAATAATAAGCTGGCTATAATTCATCAATATAATTGAGAACTAGCACGCACGAACAAACTTTTGACTGAATAAGTATTGAACATGAACAAATATATCTGGACCAACTGGTAATGAAGGTGATCAGCCTTTCATACCTGACTTATACATGCAATATGCACAGAGTACAATTATCCATGGCAATCAACAATGATTAACCATAAGCATATCTGAATGAAACAACTCTTAGTAGAGTTAAGTAAAACTTGTCTGAACCGTTGATTACCGCTACGCAATTTATAACGCTTTATCCGAAGACCTAATATTAGTAATATAGATCTCCAATATTAGAATAATATCTTCATAGTATAATATTATTATACTTATATACATAGAATAACCTAAACACGTAGCACATAACCCTATCAGTCTATAATACACATAAGACTTAGTATCAGGTCAAACTATTTCAGTCTGACTTGAAACCGACACAATTCTATCATCCCGACGGTCTAGTCGGACAAATATTGAGTTTAAGTTCAATTAAACTCTGTCTAAACACTTAACAATTATCACAGATAATTTTTTTAGCAGTCAAAATAATTTTCATAGGCTCATAATCGTTTTCAGATAATTAATATCATTTATCATAATTTTTCAATCACTTATATCGTATTTAAATGAAGTAAATACCACATAATTCCTTAATCATTAATATTTATTTATTATTAAATATTAATAAAATTATATCATAATATTATAATATAATTATAATATATCAAAGTATTTTTAAATACTTTAAAATCACATTTATATGATTTTTAAACACTTAAATCCATTATCCGATAATTGCTATTAATATTAAAATATTAATATTTTTATGATAAAATATCAAAAGTTATATTTTATAACTTAAAATATTTTTATAACCCATAAATCATTTTTATATGATTTTTAAATCATTAATTCTATTTTTCCATAATTTATTTAATATATTTATTAAATAAATTAATTATCATTAATAATAAATTATTAATGAAATTCATCACAAAATATTAAAATCATCAAAAATAACTTAAAATATTTTCTAATATCATAATATAATTTTTCATGAATTAAAACCATTTTTAAATGATTTATTTAATATTATAATTAAATAAAAAATACCTTTTATATTCCAAAATATTAAATATTTACGAAATATACTCAAAATAATTAAAACTATTTTTCGTGCTTTAAAATATTTTTTAAGAATTTATTATGTATTTTAATAATTAAAACCATTTTTCTCTATTTATTTAATTAAAATAATAATTTTCAAATAATTAATTGTTGCTTAAAGGGGTTTTAAGCGACAAATTAAATCATTAATGGTGTTCTTCAACGTTTCTTCAACAAACCCGTAACACCATGTCAGATACCAAGGTTGCTAGTTTGACCTTCAATAATTCTTTGATCATACGGTTTCTGGGTAATCTAACGTAATATGTTTGTAGTATTGATGCAATATTATAATATAAAGCAAGTTTCATGGCCAAAACAAATCAAATTCGCCAGATCTAAGCCTCCCAATCCTTGTCAGACACTGTTCTTCAATTTCTGGGTTTTCCAGAAATTGAAGAACAGTCGAGGTGCTACGTACCTTTGAGCCATTGAATTTATGGTGTTCAAGCTTGCTTTGTTTGATCTAAGGGTTCTATCATGTAGAACACATGACAGGGTACAAGTATAATGCATCAAACTAATCTAATAACATAACACCTGTGACACCCCCAAAATAGGTATACATCACCCATTCTGAGTTGTCAATACACCAGATGTAAACAACTACAACTTTATTATTACAACAAGAAAGCTGTGAGTTTAAATACGAGATATTGCCATCTAAACAATATCCACATACAAATAAATTCTCATCATAATTATTGATACATTATTTTACAAAAATGGTGAGGACTACTAAACAACTCTCTAAAACCATCATTCCATACCCAGGCTACTCGTATTTCGCTACATTCTCGCCTCCCGAGAAGAAAAATAGAACAAAAAGGAAAAGGGTGAGCTCAACTAGCCCAAAGAAGAATATTATGACTAAGATAATATACAACAAATTATCGTTAGTCTTCAACAGGAAAAATTTAATAAAATACAATAGACAACAAGTTTTAAATCAATACTGCAATGAAAAATATTAATTCATAGAAGAGTTACGTAGAGGATGAAATCTACTAATATCTATGAATTTAACAAATCCATCATCAATATTTTTATCCCTCGTAACATCAATCAATATATATCCGGAATCATATATTCATCCTTGAACTTCTGTGCCAAGGACATTCACCAGTTGGTCATGTTCATCTAAACACCTGTTCATCTTTGCACTACGGGCCAAAGATATTCATCAGAAATCATTCATCTTTGCACTACAGGCCAAAGATATTCATCAGAAATCAATCATCTTTGCACTACAGGCCAAAGATATTCAATAATATCATCATTTAAGACTGAGGATGATGAAAATATTTTTTTTTTAAAGAAAGCGAATCCAAAGTGAAACAAAATGACAAGGATTAAGGATTAAGGATTCGTACTTTGTTTTATCCACGTCCAAAAATACCTCAAAAATAATCATAGTGGTGTAAAATTCAAGAATGATCAAAACATGGATACAATCAAAACTAGTATCCACAATAGATATTTTGGACGAAAAGGAAAATTTTCATTTTTCGATGAATAGTGCCGTATTCGTGAATAAGATCAGATATCGTGAATAGTGCCGTATACGTAAATAGTAACTCAGACACCAAAAGTTCCAAATTTGATAAAATTTCGGATCAATATTTCAAAGATAATGATATTGAAGAAATAATATCATTACGAAAAAAATAATATCCCTTACCTCTGAAAGACAAGATTTAACCGGAATCTGGATATAGGCTATAACTTGAACTTTCACCGTATAGCAATACTCAAAGTATACTCAAAAATACTCACAAGAATACATTTCGATAATATAGAGAGAAAACTTGATTTACGGTGTGATTTTCAATTCTAACCTAAGCACCTATTTATAGGAAATTGCTTAGAACACCAAAGCAGAAAATTTAATATAATAATATATTTATAAAAAAATTTCTACGCCATCCTTTGGGAATCTGAAATCAGCCACCTAGCATATGATTAATGAGGCTCACAACATATTAAAAACGTTTTTGTTATTTTAAACAATTAAAACTTTCAAAAATCAATTATTTCGGAACTCCGGAACTTCAATAATTTACAATAAATAGCCCTTTTATCAGAAAATTCGAATCACATGAGTTTTTATAGGAAATTCAATTTCTACAACTTTGCAGAAGAAAGTTTTTCAAATTCCAAATGTAAATTGACCGAAATCTAAAAAGCAGGCGATTTTACAAATTTATAATCAAATTTCAGTCAATAAATGGGGTCCACAAACATGTTTAACATGTTTTAAATATTTATTGTAACAAAAATACTCTTCCTCCTCGTATACTCATATATCCCACATTCGTTGTAAAAATATCACCATTATTATATTATTAAAATATAATAATATATATATATTTAAATGAATTATTTTATCAGAAAAAGGTAAAATTTCAATTTTCAACAATTGTCACATTAAAAATTTTCTCCATCTATATCCACATAAAATCAATATTTTCCTAATCATATGAATCAATAATTAATTCACAAATAATATTACAGAATCACAATATTGACAACTGTGCGGTTCCAAGAAAGAGGGCTTTCAATAAGAATTTCTCTCTTCTTAAGCAGCAATTAGGTGACCAAACCTCTCCTTAGACGAACTTTCTAGACATTGTCAATAATGTTATCTAATAATATTATTAGGATAATAAGAATTATTGCTTCGATAATGAAAAATCTTGTGTAATGACAACTATTGAAACAACAGCAATATAAAATATCAACACAACAATTATTGAACCAATAAAATCTCGAAGCGAATAATTTGTAACCATTATTGAGTAGTGCCTTCTTATGTAAGAGTCAATAATTGGTGCAATACCGTGTGTTACTGTGCAACAACGCGTATTACTGTGTTTTAACCACCGGGTATTCCAACAGTGTAAACGGTAAAAATTACGCCGTTATTTTTAAACAACTTATATTTGTCGTTTTCTTCCTCCAATCGCTTTCCGTTATGAGGCCCACACATGGTTGCGCCGTCGTACGAATATTCCCCGATAGTACGAATATTCCACGACCAAACGAATATTCCCCGACAACAATGAATATTTTATAACCACTTGCTTATTTTGAAATATTTGCGTATTTTACCCATAACTATCCACATTAATCACATCAACCCTTACTTTTTAAAAACTTTAATTTCGAGCATCAAAATGATATGGATCTAAGTTTTAGCAACCCAGATCATCAAATGACACCCTCTAACATATATCTAACCAACAATCAACAACATCAAACATAAGATCTAAGGATTTCTAAGTTAGGGTTTTTATACCTTTAAAACTTGGATTTTTGATTTTTGATCCTTGAATCTGTTCTTGGAAAGCTAAATACTGATATTAGCTTATCTTACCACTCTCTCTCACTCTATATTTCGGATCTAGAAGAGCTTGGGAGAAAATGAGAGTAAAGTGACCCTTTTCTCTCTCTATGATCTATATAATAGATATGATATAATGTATCTAGTTGCTAGGTGGTACACATATATAATATAAAATAGATATAGAGCACATGGGATAAATATTAAGGTGATGACTCACAAGATTTGCAAAATCTTTTGCTCAAGCTTAAGAAAAGGGCATTTTAGTTTTTTTCATACCATTTTATTTCTAGAATTGTCATTTGTTGAAAATCCTTAGGGTTTAACTCTTAGGGTTTGACCCTTAGGGTTTGACCCTTAGGGTTTGACCTTTAGGGTTTAACCCTTAGGGTTAAAACCTAAGGTTTCCATAAATACCAATTTTTAGGATTTTCAACTTAGATTTTGAAAATAGAAAATTAAGATAATTAGAGTATAATTAGAGTTTCCTAATTATATAATAATTTCCTAATCATATTAGGACTAACACAATTTAGGATTAATATTTCCTAATTAAGATTGCTAAATTAGCAATTAAATCCATAATTATACATTAGGGTTCCTGACAGAATAATTAGGGTTTAAAAATTTGAAATTAGGGTTTGCTAATTAATTAAGCTTTACCCTAATTACTATTATAATTAATAATACTTAAGCAATATAATCATCCTTTAAGTTCTCAGATTAGAGTTTCAAATACTCGAAATCTGAAATTAGAGTTCCCAGATTTGATATTAGGGTTTTCTAATAATCAATTAGGGTTTCAAGTAATTCATTAGGGTTTTCCCTAATAAATTATAATTAATGACGTTAAACCTTATACACAACATTTAAATTCCAGAATTAGGATTTTAAATTCTGAATTAGGGTTTTGGATTCCCGGAACTAAAATTAGGGTTTTAGAATCGATTTCTAGGGTTTCTTGTCAGACGTTAGGGTTTTCTAACTGAACATTGACGTTCTTAATAATATTAGGGTTTGACACTAATAAAATTTATCTGGTCAACCCTTGACCCTTAACCACATATTCTGAACACATATAATATCATATTCACACATATACACATATATACTTAATCCTGAATAATTCTCCAAACTCCTACACAAAATTTTGAAATTCTCAAAATTTCATCCCAAAAATATCAAACGCATATACTTATTTTCTGTCTAGGTCTATTATTTGACCTTAAATCAATCATTTAAGATCTTAATAAATTGTCTAATTTCTCGGGTTGTCACAGGCTATGTGTCGGTACTGGGATGATGATGAGTTCAAGAAGAAGTCGGAAGACAAAAGAAAACTCAGTATTGACTCAAAGTCGATACACTGCAGTGGCTCACAATCCTTTGAGGAGGTGAAGTTGGTAAGTATTGTGTATTTTGTTGTGTAGCTAGTCATTTGTCATTAGCATACTTAATAAAGATGTGAATGTCTTTATCATCAAGCCATATTTGGGAAATTGGGCTGACGTCCTACCATGATCGAGTTTTATGATAGAGCCCACACGTCTAAGGACTCTGCTATGTCTCCTGCAGCAATAACTATACAGATAAGACTAATATCAATTAGCAATTATTAATATTTGGTATTTAATAAAATAATATAATTAACTTACGTATACAACATTACAGAACTAATTTCAGATTCTTTGGGACGCTAGTGTAGCCGAGTTGTGGGCTGTTAGGGGGATTTTGAGCCATTGGATTCCACCAATTGTCTACCTGAGATAGAGTTATCTCGGGATGTGGAGCTGGGACTATGGGTCGCGTCTTAGGATCCCCTACTAGCATTACCAGCAGGTATCGTGTGTTGGGTCTGCCGAGGATACCCGTGTATACCCTACCTGGAGGTAATAATATATATTTCTTATGTTTCTCATTATATCTTAATTTATAAAAATAATATAAATTAATATTTACTACGTAATGTTCTATTTATTTACGCAGGCTCTAGCCAGAGCTAGCGTCCGAGAGCTCCTGTTGGACCATCTCATACGGGCGTTGGCTTGGACGACGAGCTATTCCATAAGGCCATAGCCGCAGTGTCGGATAAGTTTCATACGGATCCAATTTTTTTTGTCAAATGATTCCTAGTCATGCTCGCCTTCATCAGCTAGCTCAGGATATTGCATCAGGGGCCACCACCAAGAGTATGAGATTATTGCAGTAGCAGTTCATTGTGTTAAGCGGAGAGGTGCTCCGGATGATGGTTACCCTACTATCTGAGGATTAAGGTCAGCTCCCGCCTATTCAGGTATTCTTATTTTATTTTCATCTATCAGTCTCTTAAATTCTCACATATATACGGACTAATGATTTATATTTTTAATCCTATCAATAGGGTGACAATAACGAGCGAGCTGGTAATGCAGATCATGGTGGCAATGGCGAGCAAGGGGACGATAACGTTGATTTTCATACACCAGAGCAACACCGTCGTCCTCCCCCGCCCGATGATCCTCTTCCTACTAGTTTATAGTTCATTTGTATAGATTTTATTTATTAAATTTTAGATCATTTGTACATATTGTAAAAAATTATAGTTTAGTTGTGTGTATGAGTTTTGTAAATCATATTTTGTATAATTTATGGAACATTAGCGTATATTTGTTATTATTGATGAGTTACTTCATATTGACACTTGTTAGCTCTTTGTATGTACACGTTTTATGAGATAAAACAAGTTTTTATAGTAATGTTGCATGTGAAATATATTACTGTATGTGTTTTTGGGATAAAGTAGGTTATAGGTATAAAAATGGGGTTCAAAAACCTAGAAACTACAATTTTAAAATTTTAATTTAAAAAAAATCAGGTAATCTTGACGGAATAAGGTATTTTCGACGGAAAATCCCGTCGAGATTATAGTTTAATAGTTTTTTAAAAATAATATTTTCGATGAAAAATGGATATTTCTGACAGAAACTTTTGTCAGCATTAATCTAACTTACAATCGACGAAATAATTTTGGCGAAAAGTTTTGTGAAGATATCCTATTTCCGCAAAAAATTAGTCAAAACTATTATGTCGATTTTAGTTATTTTTGACTAAATTTTTGACGAATTTAATCTCGACGCCCTTATATTTGACTGTATTTTCAATGGACTATTCCGTTAAAAATAGCCTAATTCTGAAAGAATAAGGATATTTTGACAGAATAGTTTTTCAGGATTGAGACTTTTTCTTGTAGTGAAGGACATAACATAAAGAAACAAGGAAGACAAACAATGATGCTATAAGGAGAGGGGAAACAAAAGGCAACCATCTTATAGAGATCGAGAAATAATTTACTTAAAACTCACTCGACAACGGCAGGCCAAATCCTCACTTAGCGGTCAGTACAATAGCATTGGTTGTTCACGAAAGCTTGTGAAGGATATCCTGATCAATCCACTAAAAGACTTTTTATGCGCTTATGAGCGCATAAAATTTCATAGCAATTGAGGAGGTTATAACATGTCTGAGTCAGAGTCGGAGGTTTGTGTGGAGGTTCAATAAGGCATGGGTAGGGTGGTTGATTGAGTAGTGGAGTTGAGTCGGTTTGTCTTGGGTAGTCGGTTGCGAATGACAATTGAAGAACAGACATTGGCGTGCTTTGTGATAAAATGAATATTTTTCGAAAAGGATCCAAAGGGAGGATCAGGTTCAGGAGTAGCTGGGGGACAATAATTTTTGCTATCTTAGATTTTGTACCTAGACAGTTTGTAGATTACGGAGGAAGTTAGTGGTGTTTTCAGTTCGGGATTCCGATGGTAATGCCTGTGGATAACTAATTATAGATTCAATGTTCGGGTAGCTTTTGATGGTTCTGGAAATTCAACAAAAGAAGAGGATTTTATATCGTTTGAGTTCAGATGACTCATTTTAGGGAGATATATTCGACTCAATTCAGATTTATTGAACGATGTTGGGGATTGACAGTGGTCGGAGGAAGGGAGGCGTGTTCGGGAGTTAGGAATCTTTCTTTAGCTCGGTGTTCAGGAAGTGGTTCGGATGGGGTCAGCTGAGTTAATGGAATAGGTTTTGATTATGTTTTGGAAGTATCTTTTGCAAACTTTCAGCGTTTGGTTTTTTAGAGTTTATGTTTTTCGGCCTCAGACATTTTGAAGACATCTCTCTTATTAGTATTTTGGAGATCGTCAGTGTTGGTGGATATTTTTTGTTTGGATTTATGAAATAGACTAAGATGGTTCATGATGAGGTTTGGTGGTTCTGACAGTATTAAAGAAGGGTTCGACGACTTCGACAGTAATAAAAAAAGTTTCGGCGACTTCAGTAGTTTTAGCAATTTTTGTTCATCCAATTAGTATTACATTTATACTGCTACTGTCTTATTTTACACTCTTTAAAGTAAAAGAGTGGGGGACAATGTTGAGGCATGATTTTGTGGGTCTCAGGTGGTTTAGTGGGTCCCATTCCACGTGGAGGAATTTCCCCACGTAGGACAATGTTTTAATTGGGAGATTTTGGTTGTTAAGGAATCAATATTCTTAACTTTATTCAACTTCTAATTCCTAAGGAAAGAGTCAGGATTTTATTCGACTTTCTTCCCTTAAAGAGATTGATTTTTATCCTATTATGGTAACTACAATGACAAGAAGTCATATTCTAATTCGGGGATGTGGCGTTATGGAGGTGTGATCAACTAGAAATACAAGGTTATACCTTAATTAACAGGTAACTATTGGTTTGCATAAACAAGATCAAAGTATATAATATAATTTTAACGTAATAGAAATCATGCAATATAAGCAATTTAAAATTTTTCTGCAATCCCGTAAATCACCTTATGAAACATCATTAATTGAGGAGGGATAAAAGATATACCTTTGAAGAAGAACAACGCCTCGATGCAATCTTCAAATTCCAATCTTTGTTCCTTCGTGATCTCCCCAATCCCAGGATCAAATGTTCGCTACTTAAAGTGTGCAACGCCCAACAGGTTATCCACCGAGAGAAACTGATTGAAAATGTGATTTTAGATTCTAATAGATCTTGGATGACTAGTCATAATTTTCTCTATCCTAACACCTTAGGGTTTTGAGAATCCTTGGAAGAGAGATGCAAGTTGCATTAGCATTACTCTATCCCACAATAAGGCTCCTCTTATTTATAGACTAACCTTTTTTCCTATACTTTTTAGAAATTAGTGTTTTATTTAATTCTCAATCTAGTTAGGATTAATAATGAGACTCCTCTCATTTATTTATAATCTAGTATTTCTCTAAACATTTAATTATAAATATTAAGATTTCTCCAAATACTATATTATTATTATTATTATTATTATTATTATTATTATTATTTATTCAATTTAATAATAATAATATGAATACTCTTATTAATTTATAATTCAGTATTTTTCCAAATACTTAATTATAAATATTAAGCTATTTAATTTATTCCACTAATAAATTAAATACACTTAATTTATTAACATTAAGCCAATCACTTCTAAAATTATATTTCTCCTTTTTTATGGTGTGACCCTCTAGGTTCAATATTAAGCTGGTAAGTAAAATAAATAAATTAAAACCATTCTAATATTATTTATAATGAATTAAACTCATTTAACTTAAATATATATAAATAATATTTATTCTTGTAACGACCCAAAAATTCAGGATAAAATCCACTCTTGACTTTAGTCGTTAACAAACATTCTCGTGCTAACTTTATAACAACAAACAATATTATAATTGATAAAAAAAAATACGGATAAATTTAAACTTTTTATAACTTTCTTTCATACCTTGAATCTGAATCACGATCCAACTTTATTCTTATTGTATATAACAGTCAATATCAATTTAGATATTAAAACTTAGTTATTTTAACATTTTCTCAATTTCCAAATTCGCAACCTTTATCATCTTACGTATTTAAAACGAATACTTTTATTCTTCCTCTATTTATAGAGAGATTCAAAACTTTTACAACTCAATCAAATTATATATCAACAAATGACACAGGCTCGGTACGAACTAAATTTAGTAAGGTAATACGCCTTTTATAACCACGTCGCGTTCTGAATCTTCATTGCTATAATAATTTTATAAATCTACATTCATCTGTAAATTATTTGCAAGGTTAAGCACGATGACCCAACAAGTCTAACCGTTTTCACATTTCTTGCTTCACATAACATACATAATTGAATTTTATTTATGCATCATATTTCTCATACTATGTATTTTATACATGCATCATAAACCTTATGCAATTCGTCTATATATGCTTCATACAACTCATGGTATGCCTATTAATATTCTCCATATATTTCATACTGTATATTTATAGAATTTTAAGCTGCACATAGCACATTATAATCAAATAGTTACACAACGTGCACACTTTATTTATGCTCACATGTAATTCACATAACAGTGAAAGATTGACACATAATTGAGCAATCAAGTCATCTATATCGACATATTCAAATAATTCAACAAGTTAATGAAAGAACTTGCCTCTATTTTTGCTTATCCCAAAACATTCATCGAACGGTCTTTGCTTAACCTCTTTCATCGTTTAACATTCCTTATAGATCATTCTTCATTACTGATAAGTCAGTTTTATATCTACTTATCCGGTATCAACTAACTTCAATTGTTGCTTAATCCCGTTTCTTATAGTTGCTTTCCATGCATTTTACTCCCATTTTGTAAGTTGCATACTTGGGAACTGACTTGGTAGCATTTGGGAACAAAAGAGATGTATTGAGAGCTTAAAATGGCTAAATACTGATATACTGGAAATTGGCTTGAAGTAGTAGCAAAAGAACAGAAGATTGCAGAACTAGTACATGGCTCAGTTGCGCCTAGTTTGTCCTTGTGGGCGGTGTAGCTGCGCCAGTCTGGCAATCTAGATGTTGACTTTCACTTAAATGGCCAATCAGATTGAAGCTTAGGCAAGGGGTCGTGAATTAGCCTATAATAAGTCTTATTTAAAGCAGAATAGGGAGACATCAGATATAGATCTAAGACCTAATAAATCCCTCTTTAGGGGATAGATCTCTTCTATATTCCATCTTTAATTTCTTTCTTAGATTAGATTAGATTAGAACCCTAGATTAGATTAGATTTGAAGATTGAAGCATTTGGAAGATCATTGAAGATCCACGGAGGAGCAAGAGAAATCAGATTTGCATTCTTCAATCCCTAATTTTTCTTTTCTTTTATTTGTATTTTCCAATGCATCAACAATTGTGGATTATGGATTTTGATTCTATGATGAGGTAAATTCCATTTTGAGATTACAATGGATCTTGTTGCGTAATTTAGTTTGATATGCTTCCTTGTTAGTTTAATTAATTGTTATTGAATTGTTTATTATGGTTTGTGTTTAATTGCTTAATTGTTTGGCCATCAATTACCATGATAATCCATATGAAATTGAGAGATAGATTATGGGTTTAGATCTGATCATAATAGCATGTGTTTTTTGTAAAAACCAAAATTTTACGAATAAAGATTTAATTTTCTCGAAATATTTTTTTAAATATTATGGTGTGAATTTGAGATAATGTTATAGTTGTGGGTAGTATTTATAAATTTTTCAAAGTATGCAAGTTGTTATATTATATTCGATTGGTCGGGGAATATTCTTTATGTCGGGGAATATCCGTACGACGGTACAATCATTGGTGGACCCCACAACGGAATTATTGTCGGATTGAGAAAACGAAAAAAATATTTTATTGAAAATAACGGCGGAAGTTTTACCGTTAAAACTGTTGAACTACTCAGTAGTAAAAGTACAGTAATACGCGTGTTGCATAGTGGCACACGGTATTGGTTATTGATGCTTACGTGAGAAGTCACTCAGTTATACTCAATTATTGCTACAGTAATTGCTGCATCATATCTCTCATATTATTGATTTGATTATTGTCACAGTATCATCTGCACAATATGTTATATTATTAAATCAATAATTGAGACGACAAAGTTGTTCATATTATTAAATTGTAATATTTACAATGTCAGAAGTTACATTCAGGAGAGGTTTGGTCACCTAATTGCTTGGCATGATAGGGAGAAATCCTTATTGGAAAGCCCCTATTTCACGAGGAGCGACCGGTTGTTAAATATTGTGAGTTATAATATTAATAATGAATAAGTTCATGTTGATTAAAGATGAATTTGATAGTTCCATTGTGTTGGAATTATTTGTGTTAGTAGAAATCGACATTTATTTCGATAATAATTGATGTCTGGAGATTATATTGTTCAATCGGGTATTCAGGGCACTTTTCATGTCGGAGTACTATTCACGAGTTACTATTCATGAGTTACTATTCATGAATTACTATTGAGTCACATTCACTTACTATTAGGGGAGTTGGTGCAAGATTGATGATACTTGCATGACTAAGTTAAAAATGGAGGTATAGATGGAGATACTATACTGTAATTAATTTTTTCACATGTTTAAAACTATTGAGTCACATGATTTACTATTGATTCACATGATTTACTATTAGGGGAGGTGGTGCAAGTTTGATAATACTTGGATGACTGAATTAAAAATGAAAGAAAAGTTGGAGGTATTGTACTGTAATATTTCGAGCCCCAAAACGTGCAATTATCGAAACTATATTTTCCTTTAAATAGAAGCTCATTCTTCCTTCATTTCTCACCAATTCACAAAAGCTTTAGAGCCATTATTATAGAGAGAAATTATAGAGAGAAAGAAGAAGATAAGTCTGCTACCTCACTATTCCAGTATCAAGTCTTTTTTTGAGGTAAGGGGTATTATTTCTTTCGTATTCATGAAGAGAGCTATTGTTATTCCCTTCCTTATTATTCTGTTGGAATAACCTGTCTATGCAAAGTACCGCATACATGGTGAAATTCTTCTGTTATTCCATTCTTTATTATTATGTTGGAATAACCTGTATATGCAAAGTACTACATACATGGTGAAATTCTTCTATTATTTCGTTCTTTATTATTATTCGCCGGAATATCCATGCATGCATTTTCCCGGACTGGTTCCATTATTTATTATTACGCCGGAATATCTTATGCGTGCGCTTACGCTTCGCCGGACTGGTTCCATTATTTATTATTACATTGGAATATCACGTCGGTGAGAATTTTGCACGACTGATTTTCGTTCTTTATTATTATTCTCATTGGAATATCTCGTCATAAGCGGATTCACGCCTAACCTGGTTCCGTTCTTTATTATTCTGTTAGGAATAACCTGTTTGTGTGGTCTCTATCGCATGCATGGTGAATCCTTCTGTTATTCCATTCTTTATTATTTTGTTGGAATAACCTGTCTATGTAGATTACCACATGCATGGTGATTGATCCTTTGTATTCATTCCTTATTAAATTGTGTTAATGATCTATTTACGTGGATTATGGAGAAAGTCATAATAAAAGCAAGGGATTGATGAAAACCATGGGTATATGTAATATTAGTAAGTGTTATGATAAGTAATGTTGGTTATTATGTGAAAACATGAAAGTTTCTTAGAAATCACAAAGAGTTGAAAAATCAGATTTTGGTGAAAATGGAACATAAAATTCAATTGACCGTATCTCCTATTATATTTTGAATTTTTGAGTGTGGTCAAGTCCTAGAGTTAGATCTATGTGTTTACTAACTTATCCAAGTGGAATCACTAGAAAAGGTATTGTAGATTTTCGTGTGGACTGATTTTAGTAAAGGATGAAAAATTTGGAAATGCTTAAAAAGCTACTGTCCATATTTTTAAAAGGGCTGTTTCGACCACTTAATTTGTGAGAAAAATTCCAGCCTTTTGGGACATGAATGTATATGGTATAAAGAACCTTTTGTCCAAAAATGAGCTCATTTTGACTTAAAATGAGCAAGTTATAACCATTTCAATATTTAGGTTTTTCTGACGAAAAATGCTATAACCGGAGTTCTATAACTCCGATGACCATGAAATTTAAATTGGAAGCTCACGTTAACATGTGTAAGATCCTGCCATGATTTGGGAATTTCTGGAGTTAAACTTGAGGTAGCTAATTTCTTAAGGAATTAATTAGAAATTGATTTTTGAAAAATAGTAAATGAATTTTAAAAATTCCGAGAAAAATATATGTTCAGTATTGGACTATATTACGCTAAATCTTGAAAAGAAATATTTTGGGACTGATTTGGTATTTTTCATGAAAATAGTTTAATTACGAACATATGAGTTAAATATGTTATGTGAAGTAACAAAGTTGGAAAATAGGATTTTATGGCTTGAAAATCCTATATAAAGGTATATATGCAGATTTTTATGAGGATTTAATCATTGGTGATGAAATCTTATGAGTATGGCATTTTGAATGATTAAATGCATTATTTGGTAAAGTGTAAACAATTGAAATAAATTGTTTATAAGTTTAAGAAGTGATTAAAATATTGTTATGATATTAATAATATTAGATTATGAGTGGTTGATAATATTTGGATAAATTTAAAGTCTTTAATAATTATCCTTGTTTTAGTTTGATTAATGCTTATATCATTGTCATCATCCTCATGCTTATATGGTGATGAAAGTTATCTTTGGCTTACGTGCGAAGATGGACTGTTGTTTATTGAATTATATATCTTTGGCTTACGTGTAAAGATGGATTGTTGATTATTGGTTTTATTGTTGTATGTCTTTGGCTTACGTGCAGAGATGGACTTGGTATGAATATGACCAGGGATTATTCGGTATAATCATGACCATTGATGATTTAAAGAATATCCTTGGCCCGTAGTGCGGGGATGATTCGATGATGTGGTTTATTTATTAAGCTGAGTCTCAACGATAAAAATTGATGAAAACAATTTTTTTTTAAAACATAGAAGATAGTATATATCATGCTCTACTTGACTCTTCTATTGGATTGCTTATTCCGCTGCAGTTAAACTTGATGTCTATTGTATTTTATCAGTTTGACATTGTTAAAGACTAATGATAATTTATTCTGCATTATCTTAGTCATAATATTTCTTACTGGGCTAGTTGAGCTCACCCTTTCTTTCATTGTTCTCTTCAAAAAATGAGAATGTAGCCGGGACTAGTCGGGGAATAGAGTGACGGTCCGAGATGGGGTCATAGTAGTCCTCATTATACTATAAAATAGTGTGATAATAAATGTAATGAGGACTTCATTGAGTTTTATACTGTCTAGATGACAATATACGTATTAAAACTCTTAGATTATGTTTTTTTGTATTTTACACGACAATTGTATAATTATGTTTTTATTTGTATTTTGTACCATGTATTTTGGCGACTCAAGATGGGTGATGTATACCTGTTTTGGGGGCATCACAGTTGGTATCAAAGCTTAGGGATATGATCCCTGGCTGAGATGTGAGACAAGAACTAGGAGGGGAGAGATGGGGAATTCCTTCGCTAGTATGACCTACCTAAGTTTATTTGGTATTTAATTGGTTGGTCAGAGTATAGGGATAATATGTGATATGTCAATTAACCCTTATTTTGTGACAGTGTTTGAAAATGGCATCTGAAAATGTTGAGATAAGCAATGGAGCAAAATTATATGACCGTATCGCAGTACGAGACTAAGTTTGCAGAGTTATCCCGGTTTGCATCCCATTTGGTCGATAATGAGGAGCGAATGACGCGAATGTTTCTAAGAGGTTTGAAACCCGATATATGTCAATACCTCATTTCTCATAAACTTTGTTTATATTCAGATGTTGTGAATAGGGCTTAGTTATTGGAGCACGATAATGAGTTAGCACAATCAAAAGGTAACGACCAACAACACGATAATAATCGTACCGGTGGCAATGGCCATCAGAAGAATGATGACCATCGTATGGGAAATTATCATGCCAAGAATGGTAACCACTTCGGTGGTAATCATGACCAAGGTAATAGAAGTGGAAATTTCAAGAAGAGAAGGTCATTTAGCTCAATTTTGTCGTATAGTGAAGTCAAGTCCAGCTGGGACGGTGGCACCAAAGGCGGATACAGACAAAACAAAGTCGGTGGTTTCAGAAAGAGTATTTTTTGTGACTTCTCAAAAAGCGAGTAACCCGAACGAAGTTAGCACGGGTTAGTTAATTATAAATTTTGGCGAAGTCTATACCTTATTAGATATCGGTTCTACCCATTCTTTTATCTCGCTTTCTTCCGTTCAACGTTTAAATTTGACTCCGGAGAAGTTAGACTTTGACTTATCTGTTGAAACTCCGTTAGGAGAAACCTTCATTTAATGTGTTATCCAAGTATTGGATGAGAGTCACAGTTTTTAAATGATATTTCTATCGTTAATAAATATCCTGAAGTATTCTCGAAGAACTTCCTGGCCTACCCCAGACCGTGAAATCGAATTTTGTATTGACCCCAGTACAAAACCCATTTCTAAAACCCTTAAATATTTCTTCACCTAAATTGATCGTATAATGTGCCAAAGACGTTGGCTCGAGCTGTTGAAGATTACGATCGTACCATTCAATATCATCGTAGAAGAGCGAACGTGGTAGCTAACATGTTGAGTAGAAGATCGTATGCGTTTACGAGTGCGATGTTGTTAACACAAAGACTCATTTCGTATAATTTATAAATGATGAAGATAGAGTTAAAGACTCTACGGACCCACATGAAGATAATGAATATATGAGTAGAATTGACTTTAATCGATAAAGTTAAAGCCTCTCAAGCTACACACCCGAATCTGATGAATGTGAAGAAGAAGGTTCAAGAGGGCGTTATTCTAGAAGCAAGAATCGACGAAGAGAGGATATGTCAACCCTCGATTTTATTGGCCCATTTGAAATCCTCGATTGAGTAGGAACTGTAGCTTATAGACTCGTTTTACCGACAAGTATGTCGCGTATTCATAACATTTTTAACGTATCGATGTTACGTAAATATATGGATGACCCGAACCACATTATTAATTTAGAACCGGATGAGATAGTGGAAGATTTAACGTATGAAGATGTACCTATTAAAATCCTGGAATGTATTCAACACTCAAAGGTTATACCTCAAGAGTTAGAATCGAACGAAGTGTCCTCATCTGTTCGGCATACCAGGTATGTATATATATTTCGAGGGCGAAATTTCATAAGGAGGGGAGATTGTAAAATCTCAAATTTTACGAATAAAGATTTAATTTTTTAGAAATATTTTTTTGAATATTATGGTGTCAATTTGAGATAATGTTATAGTTGTGGGTAGTATTTATAAATTTTACAAAGTATGCAAGTTGTTATATTATATTCGATTGGTCGGGGAATATTCTTTTTGTCGGGAATATCCAAATGCGAATGATACAATCATTAGTGGACCCCATAATGGAATTATTGTCGGATTGAGAAAACGACAAAAATATTTTATTGAAAATAATGGCGGAAGTTTTCTGAATTAAAGTCGTTGAACTACTTCAAGTAGTAAAAAGTACGATAATACGCGTGGTTGCATAGTGGCAATACCAGTATTGGTTATTGATGCTTACGTGAGAAGTCACTCGGTTATACTCAATTATTGCTACTGATAATTCTTTGCATCATATCTCATATTATTGATTCGATTATTGTCACAGTATCATCTGCACAATATGTTATATTATTAAATCAATAATTGAGACGACAAAGTTGTTCATATTATTAAATTGCAATATTTACAATGTCTAGAAGTTCTATCAAGAAGAGGTTTGGTCACCTAATTACTTGGCATGATAGGAGAAATCCTTATTGAAAGCCCCCTCTTTCCTTGGAACGACCTGGTCGTTAAATATTATGAGTTATAATATTAATGATGAATAAGTTCGTGTTGATTAAAGATGAATTTGATAGTTTCATTGTGTTGGGATTATTTGTGTTAGTAGAAATCGACATTTATTTTGATAATAATTGATGTATGGAGATTGTATTGTTTAATCGGGTATTCAGGGCACTTTTCGTGTCGAAATACTATTCACGAGTTACTATTGAGTCACATTCACTTACTTTTAGGGGAGTTGGTGCAAGATTGATGATACTTGCATGACTAAGTTAAAAATGGAGGTATAGATGGAGATACTATACTGTAATTAATTTTTTCACATGTTTAGAACTATTGAGTCACATGATTTACTATTGATTCACATGATTTACTATTAGGAAAGGTGGTGCAAGTTTGATAATACTTGGATGACTGAATTAAAAATGAAAGAAAAGTTGGAAGTATTGTACTTTAATATTTCGAGCCCCAAAACGTTCAATTATCGAAACTATATTTTCCTATAAATAGAAGCTCATTCTTCCTTCATTTCTCACCAATTCACAAAAGCTTTAGAGCCATTATTATAGAGAGAAATTATAGAGAGAACGAAGAAGAGAAGTCCGCTACCTCACTATTCTAGTATCAAGTCTTTTTTTTGAGGTAAGGGGTATTATTTCTTTCGTATTCATGAAGAGAGCTATTGTTATTCCATTCCTTATTATTCTGTTGGAATAACCTGTCTATACAAAGTACCGCATACATGGTGAAATTCTTTTGTTATTCCATTCTTTATTATTATGTTGAAATAACCTGTATATGCAAAGTACTATATACATGGTGAAATTCTTCTATTATTTCGTTCTTTATTATTACAGCCGGAATATCACATGCACGTGCATTTTTCATGGGACTGGTTCCATTATTTATTATTCTATCGGAATATCACATGCAATGCGTTTCTGGCAGGACTGGTTCCATTATTTATTATTACGTTGGAATATCACGCTCGGTCGGTTAATTTACTTTGACTGGTTAATTTTTTTTTTATTACATTGGAATATCACCGCCGGTAAGCGGATTACGCTCGAAAGCGGTTTCGTTCTTTATTATTACGTTAGGAATAACTTTTATGTGTGTGGTCTCTATCGCATGCATGGAGAATCCTTCTGTTATTCCATTCTTTATTATTTTGTTGGAATAACCTGTCTATGTAGATTATCACATGCATGGTGATTGATCCTTTGTATTCATTCCTTATTAAATTGTGTTAATGATCTATTTACGTGGATTATGGAGAAAGTCATAATAAAAGCAAGGGATTGATGAAAACCATGGGTATATGTAGTATTAGTAAGTGTTATGATAAGTAATGTTGGTTATTATGTGAAAACATGAAAGTTTCTTAGAAATCACAAAGAGTTGAAAAATCAGATTTTGGTGAAAATGGAACATAAAATTCAATTGACCGTATCTCCTATTATATTTTGAATTTTTGAGTGTGGTCAAGTCCTAGAGTTAGATCTATGAGTTTACTAACTTATCCAAGTGGAATCACTAGAAAAGGTATTGTAGATTTTCGTGTGGACTGATTTTAGTAAAGGATGAAAAATTTGGAAATGCTTAAAAAGCTACTGTCCATATTTTTAAAAGGGCTGTTTCGACCACTTAATTTGTGAGAAAAATTCTGGCCTTTTGGGACATGAATATGGTATAAAGAACCTCTTGTCCAAAAATGAGCTCATTCCGACTTAAAATGAACAAGTTATAACCATTTCAATATTTAGGTTTTTCTGACGAAAAATGCTATAACCGGAGTTCTATAACTCCGATGATCATGAAATTTAAATTGGAAGCTCACGTTAACATGTGTAAGATCCTGCCATGATTTGGGAATTTCTGGAGTTAAACTTGAGGTAGCTAATTTCTTAAGGAATTAATTAGAAATTGATTTTTGAAAAATAGTAAATGAATTTTAAAAATTAGAAAAATATATGTTCGATATTGGACTATATTACGCTAAATAAATCATGAGAAAAGAAATATTTTGGGACTGATTTGGTATTTTTCATGAAAATGGTTTAGTTACGAACATATGAGTTAAATATGTTATGTGAAGTAACAAAGTTGGAAAATAGGATTTTATGGCTTGAAAATCCTATATAAAGTATATGCAGATTTTTGATGAGGGATTTAATCATGGGTGATGAAATCTTATGAGTATGGTATTTTTGAATGATTAAATGCATTATTTGGTAAAGTGTAAACAATTGAAATAAATTGTTTATAAGTTTAAGAAGTGATTAAAATATTGTTATGATATTAATAATATTAGATTATGAGTGGTTGATAATATTTGGATAAATTTAAAGTCTTTAATAATTATCATTGTTTTAGTTTGATTAATGCTTATATCATTGTCATCATCCTCATGTTTATATGGTGATGAAAGTTATCTTTGGCTTACGTGCGAAGATGGACTATTGTTTATTGAATTATATATCTTTGGCTTACGTGCAAAGATGTATTATTGATTATTGGTTTTATTGTTGTATATCTTTGGCTTACGTGCAGAGATGGACTTGATATGATTATGACCAGGGATTATTCGGTATAATCATGACCATTGATGATTTAAATAATATCATTGGCCCGTAGTGCATGGATGATTCGATGATGTGATTTATTTATTAAACTGAGTCTCAGCGATAAAAATTAATGAAAACAATTTTTTTTAAAACATAGAAGATAGTATATATCATGCTCTACTTGACTATTGGATTGCTTATTCCGCTGCAGTTAAACTTGATGTCTATTGTATTTTATCAGTTTGACATTGTTAAAGACTAATGATAATTTATTATGCATTATCTTAGTCATAATATTTCTTACTGGGCTAGTTGAGCTCACCCTTTCTTTCATTGTTCTCTTCAGGAAATGAGAACGAGCCGGGACTAGTCGGGGAATAGAGTGACGGTCCGAGATGGGGTCATAGTAGTCCTCACTATTCTATAGTGTGATAATAAATGTAATGAGGACTTCATTGAGTTGTATACTGTCTAGATGACAATATACGTATTAAAACTCTTAGATTATGTTTTTTCGTATTTTACACGACAATTGTATAATTAAGTTTTTATTTGTATTTTGTACCATGTATTTGGCGACTCAATATGGGTGATGTATACCTGTTTTGGGGGTGTCACATTTTTGATTTCTACATGGCGATGGAATTCATGATTCGTGCCTAGGATAGAGATATACTGAAGAACCACATGTAATTCAATAAGAACTTGTGCTTAAACCCTCTTTTTGTAATTCACATAGAAATATAGTGGGTTAGTTAATTAGGGTGCTCACATTCATTCAATCATCTGTGGATTTAGTGTGATATGGGTATGGTATATCGAGATATGACCATATTTTACTTTTGTGTTCTTGATTAACAATCCAGTATAATTAATTTGGCTTAACGGGAAGTGTGTTGATTTAAATGAAACAATAAGTGAAATTGTAGTTTCAAGTCTTCATTATCTAGTTTTATTCTAGGGGTAGTTAGTATTAGTTTAATTACTTATTTTAATTCAAAATATTAAATCATTAGTTTAAATAAGATTAAGATGGTTATGGGTTAGTGCTTGGTGATTTTTGTTAAATAATTTTATGTGGGAACGATACTCTACTTACTCTTTATTACTTGTTGACCGTGTATACTTGCACGCTTATATTGATCGGGAAATACAACCAACAATTACATATTCTATATATATATTATCAAATTATAATATTAATATTGTAATGACCATATTACCCTCCCTTAGTCTTGTTCATCCATTTCTATTGCAATTAAGTCGAAAAATTACATTTGTAACTTTTAAATCAACCTTTAATTAATTCTTTCTTATTTTCTTGACCACAACATATTTATCAAAGGCACTTAAAAACTTTATTATTTGTTTTCGTTCTGTCCATACTTATCCCTTAATTTTTCAGTTTTATTTACTATTTTCTAAAAAGACTTGCAGCATTTTTAATAAATTGATTTTTTATCCAAACATCTTGAAATTTACATGGAACCTTCTTCATATCATTACAAACTTCTAGTTAAAATTTTATCATTTTCTGGGTTGTTTAGCTTCATATTTATCAGTTTCAAGTTTTAATTCTTAAAATTTCATTTGGTCATAATTCTCGCCGCGGAAGTCGGATTGAACCCATTTTTGGACTGGAACTTTCTGGTACTGTGTAATTTGAGCACACAAAATGCCCTAATTTTGGTATATGTTAACTGTCCGAAAACAACCACACAAATATTTGGACAGTTAAGTTATTCAATTTTTTTTCAGTTTTACCCTCTCTCTCTAAAACAGTCATAACTAATTCTTTTCAAAACATTTTTTAAGCGATTCTTATGCCCACGTGAAGCTAACTTCCGGGACTACAACTTTCATGCTTTAACCATTCTCATATTCTGAACATACAAGTATAGAAAATTCATACAAAACACAAGTCCGAATCTGATTTTCCAGATTGGACAGTTTTTATGCGTTTACTTTGGAATGCCATAACTCGGTCGTCCGAACTAGGAATGGGTTCATTCCAGAGGCTATGGAATCCTTATTAAGTTTACTATACTACGCTAGAAACCCAATTTTTTTTGGAAATTCTAGCTAGCCCTGAATTTGTCCTTAGAGTCAACAGTCCACAAAATTTTAATTAGTTTTCAACAGGTTTTACTAAAACATTCCCTATAAATTCGTTTTAACTTCTTTTTGCTTCGTTCAAATTGGGATATCTTAATAAACCATATGAATACAACATACTATCTTCAAACTAAATTTTTAGACTTGAAACATAGACCAAAAAATCCTCAAGCTCAGTCCATAAATTGTCCATATATATTTCTTTTCATATCTTTCCATTCATTACGCATAGGTTCGGAATTCTTTCATTTTGGTTCCACTTGGATGCTTTTAATGCTTAATATAAATTCTGAACATCATCCTTATGATGTTCCTCAACCCATAACTCAAAATAACCACAAGATCTAATAAGATATGAAGCTTAAGGATATAAATGAGAATTTAGGGTTTCTTGAAATTACTTCTTTGATTCATTCCTCTTGGATGTTAAATGATTTGCTAGATCTTGTTAGAATCCTTTCCTCTTCCTCCTAGAATCCTCCTGCAGGTTAATCCAAGCTTTATCCTTCCACCCATTTCTTTTTCTCTAGAAAAGATGAAGCTTTTGGTGGAGAAAATGAAGATGATTGGTTATGGAGGTTTTGATTTGGTGTTTCGATGCTTCTCTCTTGTTCAAGACATCTGAAATCTCTATTTGTTGGGTTTCTAACTTTTAGGTTTATTTTGATAATAACAATAATTAGTAAATAAATTAATTAAAAGGATAGAATCCTCCTCGTAGTATTTATATTATAATTATTTTAATTATCTTATTTACTTTGACCAAATTTTTTTTTTTTAGATTGAAATAACATTTTCCTAACCTTGATAATTTAATACCAAGTCTTAAAAATATTATTTCACATAATAACATTTCTCCAAAGTAAGGAGGATGCATATTTTCTTTTTAAAATTTATATTCAAGCTTTCAAAATTATTTTTTAGAAAAGTAGCAAAAAGAATTTTTACTGAAAATGTTTGTGAACATACATGAATATTAATACTTTTGTGCACGTGTGTGTGCATCCGTGTATACATGCAAAAAGGAAACTGAAGGCCTGCATTTAATGTGATATATGATAAAAGAAATGAGACATTCTTTTAGGGACAAAGTATACGTCCATGTGCAGCAAATTGAGATTTGAAAATCAAATAAACATTTAATGCAAGAATGTGGTCAAAAATTTCAATTGTCCAAAGCTTCAAAAATTCTATTGATTCAGTGACTGAGCAGTCCGTGTGATCAAAACTGATAAAATTCATCCGAGTCGTTTATTTCAAAAAATAAATTTCAGCCCTTGATTTTTCAAAACGTCCTTTCTTCTCCGAGGTTGAAAATCCTGTAAATAGGAAGTTTTCTCTTCATTCCAAATTTACTAATTTAATATTTAAAAAAAAGCTTACTCTTTGCCTACATTTTCTCTAAAGCTTTACATCTCTTCTACTTTAAAATTCTGATTACTTAAAGGAGAGAAAATTGGCCACAAGTATTTGAGATAAGTTATTTAAATTACTTAATTAAATTATCTCTTACTTGTTTATTATTATAGATATAAAAATATAAATTGTTACACTTATATATATATATATATATATATATATATATCTTTAATTCATCTATTTATTATTTATATAAATATTATAAAATAGATTTATATTTTGATCGTCAAAACGACCACGAGATACTTCTCTTTGAGAAACTATCCGAACTGTCTTTGAATTTTTAAGTGATTTATCGAAAATATTTATATAAGTACTTCATATATTTATTATTTATATAAATATAATAGATTAACACTTGATAGCCAAAACGACCCCGAGATACTTCTATTAGAGAACTATTCGAACTGTCTTTGAATTTCAAAGTGGACTATCGAAAATATTTATACAAATATTCAAAGTGTGAAAATTATAAATTTAGTCAGTACTTAGATACCAAAACAATTTAAATTTATTCACCCTTGAGCGAATGATAGCGTGAATTGTTCAAACAATCTTTAAAATCCTGAGTGGTCTTATTTATTTATTATTCACATAATAGAGAAAATATATTATTATATATTCTTTGAGTTAAATAAATATATTTGTTATATCAAGTATTTTCTTAATTAATTTATTTATCATACTTATTTGTCATCACAAGAAATTGAGCATAAACTCATTCATAATATCTGAACTTAAAGTTATATCTATTTAATCTATAGAAACACATTCTTTATTATAAAGAATAAATAATTCTTTATAAATTTGCATTAAACTATATCTTCTTATTTAGAAGCATATTTGAAATACACTTAAAATAATTTATCTGCTTAATCAAGAAGCATATTTACACAAGTATAAAAGTTTTAAACTTTTATAACTGAACATAAATTTATATTTTCTTACACAAAAGTACATTTCACATATATATAAAGGTCATTGAAATTTTATACAATTATTTGATCTTTAATTGCTATATGCTTATTTTAGAAGTATATCTCTATTAAATCTTCTATAAAAAGGTAAAAGGGTAGAGTTAATTTATTTTATGTACATGTGAGAAAGACGAGTAATTCTTCGACTAAGACCAGAGTCTTAGAGTGGTCAGCTGGGAGTTGGGTCTCTAGTGTACTTGTGAGGTGAGGAAGAGACTGTTGTTTCAAGACTAGATTATAGAATAAAACTGAACTCAAAAGAAAGTACAACTAAGCTTGAGTATGGAGCTAGGAGCTTGCTGTCCAAGATAGTTAGTTGAGAATAGCTATAAATGTAAGACCCCAAACTTTATGAATAAAGATTTAATTTTCTCGAAATATTTTTTTGAATATTATGGTGTGGATTTGAGATAGTGTTATAGTTGTGGGTAGTATTTATAAATTTTGCAAAGTATGCAAGTTGTTATATAATATTCGATTGGTCGGAGAATATTCATTTTAACAGGGAATATTCGTATGACGGCACAATCATTGGTAGACCCCACAACGGAAGTATTGTCGTAATTAGAAAACGACAGAATTATCATTTTATAAAACTAACGACGAGAGTGTTACCGTTAAAACCGTTGAACTACTCGGTAGTAAAAGTACAGTAATACGCATGGTTGTATAGTAGCACACGATATTAATTATTGATGCTTACGTAAAAAGTCACTCAGTTATACTCAATTATTGCTACAGTAATTGTTGCATCATATTTCTCATACTATTGATTCAATTATTGTCACAGTATCATTTGTATAATATGTTATATTATTAAATCAATAATTGAGACGGCAAAGTTATTCACATTATTATTTACAATATTGACAATGTCTAGAAGTTCTGTCAAGGAGAGGTTTGGTCACCTAATTGCGCGCCAATAAGGAGAAATCCTTATCGGAAAGCCCCCTCTTTCCTGGGAACGACTTGGTTGTTAAATATTGTGAGTTATGATATTAATGATGAATAAGTTCGTGTTGATTAAAGATGAATTTGATAGATCCATTGTGTTGGAATTATTAGTGTTAGTGGAAATTGACATTTATTTTGATAATAATTGATGTCTGGAAGTTATCGGGTAATTAATCGGATAAATGAGCAATTAATTGCTATTAATTCACATGATTATAACTATTTGTTCACATGTGTGTACTATTGATTCACATTCTTGTACTATTAGGGGAGTTGGTGCAAGATTGATAATACTTGCATGACTAAGTTAAAAATGGAGGTATAGATGGAGGTACTATACTGTAATTCGTATTTTCACATGATTATAACTATTGATTCACATTATTTACTATTAGGGGAGGTGGTGCAAGTTTGATAATACTTGCAGGACTAAATTAAAAATAAAATAAAGTTAAAGGTATTATACTGTAATATTTTGAGCCCCAAAACGTACAATTATCGAAATTATATTTTCCTATAAATAGAAGCTCATTCTTCCTTCATTTCTTACCAATTCACTAAAGCTATAGAGCAATTATTATAGAAAGAAATTATAGAGAGAAAGAAGAAGAGAAGTCTGCTACCTCACTATTCCAGTATCCAGTCTTCTTTTGAGGTGAGGGGTATTATTTCTTTCGTATTCATGAAGAGAGTTATTGTTATTCCATTCCTTATTATTCTGTTGGAACAACATGTATATGCGAAGTACCGCATACATGGTGAAATTCTTCTGTTATTCCATTTTTTATTATTATGTTGGAATAACCTGTCTATGCGAAGTACCGCATATATGGTGAAATTCTTCTGTTATTCCATTATTTATTATTCTATTGGAATAACCTGTCTGTGTAGTCTATCGCATGCCTGGTGAAATTCTATTATTATTCCATTCTTTATTATTCTGTTGGAATAACCTGTCTGTGCGGTCTATCACATGCCTGGTGAATTCTGTTGTTATTCCATTCTTTATTACTCTGTTGGAATAACCTATCTGTGCGGTCTATTGCATGCCTGGTGAATTCTGTTGTTATTCCATTCTTTATTATTCTGTTGGAATAACCTATATGTGCGGTCTATCGCATACCTGGTGAATTCTGTTGTTATTCCATTCTTTATTATTCTGTTGGAATATCTTGTCTGTTCAGATTACGCATGACCTGGTTCCATTATTTATTATTTATTATTTATTACTCTTTAATACAATGGCTATCGTAAATGGGAACCTACCAAAAGCTATATTATTTCTGATGGATGGAGGGTTCCTCAACTTTCGTAGGGGAATTTGATAGAGAATTGAAGAAGTCAGGCTGAGACTATAAAACAAGCGCTTATTGGGAGGCAAACCCAAGTTTAATTTTTATTTTAGTTTTATTAAGTTTTATATTAGTAGTTTTGAATTTGCATTTATTTAGGATTTAATAAAATTGCTTCTATCATGGTTTCTGAGTTATTCAAGTCAAATTCAAGTGTGGTGCCCAATTTGTTCCATGTGCTTAGCCTATTCTCCAAACTTAGCGGGCAAGGAGGAAGATTGCTATATTTTCGTGGAAGCCCTCCGCTTTAATTTTTTTCTATTAGGTCATTGAGGACAATGTCTAGTTTAAGTTTGGGGGCATTTTAGTGTCGTATTGCATATAGTTAGTTATTTACATTGTAGTTCGTTATGTTTTCGGGTTATTTACATTTAGTTTTTGCATTCAGTTTTTTTTGTTTAAAAAAAAAAAAATTTAAAAATCGCAAAAGTAGTAGTTAGTTTACTGTGTTTGTTGCGTTTAGTTTATATTTGCATGATTCCAACTGTTAGATAGTAAAAGTCTATTTTGGCCAATGAAGAGACTGGAATTAAGTAGATAAGTATAGTATTGAATATTAAGGCTTTGATGTGATTTCTTGTTATGAATTGAATCTTTTCCTGTTTGAAACTGGTATAATCAAGGTTAGCACGTTAATAACATCTATGTTAACTGATTAAGTTTAAATTGATACATAATGGATTTCTTAAGTATAATACTAGTATGAAGGAATGAAAGACATGAATAGGTGGAGATGGCTAAATTTTGATAAAAACTTAAGTTTGGGGGGAAATTTTGGGGTATATAAGCTTTAAAAAAAAAAAACATGTTGAGTCTTGTGGTGGGTTGAGGAGAAACACTCCCCATAAACACAAGCGTGAGATGGAGCGTAAAACGCACTCACCAACCATCTATAAAAAGAAAAAAGAAAAGAAGAAAAAAAAATTACCGTGGCTAGTTTTTGTTTGGGGCCTTTGTTACTTGAGTAAATGCTCAAGGGGTATCTTAAAACCTAGCACCCTAAGGTCTTATATGGTCTGGGAGTCGTTGGTCGAAAGCTCGCTAAGGGGTGACATTGTTAGCCTAATGGAATGAGACATTGCACAGTTATGGTTAAAAAAAAAACAATAAAACGAAAAAAGAGCAAAAAGCCCCCGTAATGAAAAGTAAAGCATAAGTATCCCAGATTGGACTCTTGAACTTGGTGGATGTTTGACTTTAGTTGGATATAGCTTGTTCGTGAATTTTGTGAATTTGCACTGTATGATGCCTTCAAAGATATCTATTATGTCTTAAATTTGATTTTATATTAGTTAACATTGTTGTGGAGCACACATGCACTATATCAGTGATAACAGTCTAAGATTTGATGATTGATTGGGAAATTCCTGATTTGTTTTAATATGATGTATTATCATGTTTACTTGATTTCTCTAAGGCCGGTTGAATAGACTTGTTTCGCTCATTCTTTGTTGGATTCGTAGGCATATAGATTAGTTTCATTACATTGCATTGCATAACATTTTTGTGTTTTTGCTTGAGGACAAGCAAAGATTTAAGTTTGGGGGTATTTGATGAGTGAGTTTTATACCCATAAATTGTATACATTCGGGCTTAATTTATTGTTGTTCTTAAGTCTTTTAGGATGTTTTTATGTGTTTGTGTCTATTCATGCATGTTTTATATTGTTTTGTAGGAATTGGGACAAAAGTTACATGGATCGACGTTCGGGGTGGCTAGATTCGCGTTTTCGGCTTGCCATTTACACAGCAGTCACTTCAGAGACAATTTGACTATAGCTCCTGACATTATTTCGAAAAAGGCAAAGAATGAAAGTTGTAGATCTACTTCTCCTCTTTCCGGAACATCTTGAATCATCGAAATCAGAGTTCGGACGAAGAAGTTATGGCCATTTTCCCAAAGGATGTCTGGAGCAGAAAATGTCGATTTTTTAAAGCTTCGGGCGCCCATTTTTGGCCTATGCCCAGCCCCGGCGCTAGGGGGGCAGACTCAGCAGTTGTTACTTATTTGGAGGCCTTGGGGGAAGGGTTTAGTGCGGCCTGGACGCCGCTTTTGGGCGTAATTTTGACACTTTTTGACTCCAAATAGGATTGGGTTTGTTCCTAAGCTAAAAATTGGACTTGTAACCTATAAATACATGATGTAAGGCATAAAATAAAGGAAGATTACATAGCTTAGCTTGGGGATTACATAGCTTAGCCTAGATTAAACACTCCTTTAGATTAGAAAATAACCCTAGTTCTTATTAGTTTTGGAGATTGAAGCAACTTGGAGACCATTGAAGATCAAGAGCAAGAGCAAGAGAGGGAGCATCGATTTCTTCGACAAATGATTCTATTCTCTTCTCTCATCTTACTTTTATCTTTTGATGTCTATTCAGGTTGTGGATTCTTGGTTTTAATTCATTAATTATGAACTAACTATTTTTGAGATTTCAATTGAACTTTTTATGGCTATGAATTAGTTATTCATTATATTCTAATTATTTATGTTAAAGTGAGTTATTTATCTTGTCTTGTGCTTATTGCTTAATTATTTGATCAGTAATTACTTTGTTACTCTAGAAGGAATTGGAAGAGGAATTCTAGGGTTAGAACTGGGCATGATATCATGCGACTTAGTTATTTGCACAGTGAATAATTAGGTTTGTGAATTGAATGGAAATATATTTTCGCCGCATGTAACACGTAAGGAATTGGGATTGGAAAGAGTTTAATTCAATTGTTTTGCATAGGAATATAGCAAGATTAATCTGGATTAAATAGAAGGCAATTGATTACTTGGAAAAGGGCTTTTTGCATTTGAGAGTTCTTGTTAACAATTCAGTAGACATAATAATTGGGATAATTGGATAATTGATTTATAATTCATAATTGGGGATATTGAAGTCTTAATCTTTATTTATTTGAATTCATTCGTTAAAATCTTAGTTTTAATTAGTTAATTTAGTTTTCTTAATTAGAAAAAACACGATTTGAGATTGTTTAAATAAAATTAGTTTGGTTAAGAATTAGTACTTGGGGATTTTTATTAAATAATTCCTCGTGGGAACGATACTCTACTTTCACTTTATTACTTGTTGACCGTGTATACTTGCACGTATTCATTGATTGCGAAATCGATCAACACATGCCTGGTGAATTATTCGGTTATTTCATTCTTTATTATTCTGTTCGAATAACTTGTCTATGTGGATTACCGCATGCATGGTGAATAATACTTTGTATTCATTCTTTATTAAATTGTGGAAATGATCTGTTTACGTGGATTACTGTATGGCGGGTGAAAATCCATTTGCAGTTTCGTATATTCTATTATACTCGTATGAGATATCATTTCTTTTGTACTCGTCATGGAATATCATTTTCTTTGTTATTTTTTTTATGAGTTACTATTCACGGGTTACTATTCACCCGATTACTACTCAGTCTAGTATCATTCACTCGGGTATTTGGGACACTTTTCATGTCGGGGTACTATTCATGAGGTACTATTCTTGAAGTACCTATTCACCCAAAAAATATATTTCTTTTCTGTCCAAATTATTTTTGGTACATGAATATTATTCTTGAATTTTACTCTACAAAGCAGTATCATGTTGACAATTTGGACGTTATTAATTTCTGGATAAATTAAATTATAAATCTTTAAAATTTATCCTTGAACTTGTTTTATTAAATTATTATGTCATTGTCATCATCTGCATGCTTATATTGTGATTAAAGTCATCTTTGGCTTACGTGCATAGATGGACTTGGTATAATTATGACTAGGGATTATTCGGTATAATCATGAGCGTAATGTGACGAATGATGTGGTAAAAGTCCTCATTGGCCTGTAGTTCATTGATGGACAGTTGTTGGTATGATTATGACCATGGATTATTCGGTATAATCATGACTATTGATGATTACAAGAATATCCTTGGTCATGGTGCAGGGATGATTCGATTTTATTTATTAAGCTGAGTCTCAGCGATAAAGTTGATAAAAAAACTTTTTAAATCATAGAAGATAGTAGATTTTATGCTCTACTTGACTCTTCTAATGGATTGCTTATTTCCGCTGCAGTTGTTGATCTAAAACTTGTTGTCTATTGTATTCTATCGGTTGTTATATCGTTGAAGGCTAAGGATAATTTATTCGCATTATCTTAGTCATAATATTTTTCTTTGGGCTAGTTGAGCTCACCCTTTCTTTCATTGTTCTCTTGAAATGAGAATATAAACCGGGACTTAGTCTGGGGAATGAAGTGATGGTCCAGGATAATTGGCGTTAGTAGTCCTCACTATTCTACGAAATAATGTGATAATAATTGTAATGAGAACACCATTGAGTGTGGATATTGTCTAGATGACAATATTCTTGTTTAAACTCTCAGCTATGTTTTGTCGTATTTTACACGACTGTTGTATAATTAAGTTGTATTTGAATTTATGTACCATGTATCTGACGACACAAGATGGGTGATGTATACTTGTTTTGGGGGCGTCACAGTAAAACTTTGTAACGGCTTCTCCGCCAATTGAAGGAGTTTAAATTAGTAGGAGTAATATGATCTCAAGTCCTGTAGAGGAGCTTGAGACTAGACGTAACAACATACCCAGGATGTATGCTGTGAACCAGACAAATCTATGTGCATTGTGTGATTGAATTTTTATTATCTTACATATTAATTATAATACTTCAAATTAATTAATTAAAAATTCAAAAAGGTTTTAGATAAAAAAAATTTAAACGGTAATAATCTATTCAACCTCCTTCTAGATTATTATTGAACTATCACTCTTCTTTACTCTCTCTGCACTTCTTGCTTACAAATGTGAAATGAGAGAAACTGAACTTTGGAGCAAAGGAAATGGAACAGATGGAAATGAATGAGGTGGAAAATAAATGAGTTTTTCTATGCCTATAATTGAGGAAGGGGATAAATAGACTTTTTGGTTACTGTACTAGAACCCGATTTTCATTATGGTTACCGAAACTTCTTTTGTTACAAATACTCAAAAAAATTACAAAATGGTCATTAACCGAACTTTTCGTCTAAAACATTAATGGATGCTTAAGTGGCTAACATCTATGATGATGTGGACATCAGGGTCCACGTTTTTTATAATAAAAAATAATTAAAATTATTCCTGCAGGCACCATAAAATTCAGGAAGCAGAATAAGGTTGACAATTCACAATCATACCACCCAAGAACACCAAATTATTAGAACATTAAACATCTATCCTCAACCCCAATTTGAAATAATTTGGACATAACACAACAGAACTCCCAATCAAAAACCCAGGAATCCAGCCACAACGAAGTACAAAACAAAATTAGATCTTGAGCTTAGCTAAATCAAACATGATTTTCAATGCAAAATACCGATGAAGACGCCAGAATCCATATAAAAAACAAAAACATCCAATAGAGACATTAAAAAATAAGAAGACAACACATAACATCTAGATCGGAAAGATACAACCCAAATCCATTACCATCGGAACCATAGGACGCAACCAAGTTCGGACACATAACATCCTATGTTCGGACATAACATAGGATGCATTTCGATTCTAAAATGCACAACTCTGATTAATGTAAATTAGAAACGCTTTTCTAATTTCCATTCCACATTGGCCAAGGATTTATGAGTTATCATTCATCGAATCGCATATGACATTCTCTCCCTTTATTGGTAGTGGTAGATCCTTTGTTGATCATTCACTTATATCCACATATACTTTATTATATTCAAACATACCTTACAATAAACCCTAGAGTATTAAGGAATATGACAAAACATAACTCAGTATATATATGAGATACTATGATGATCTTAAGTCCAAGGATCACTTATACAACTATCACATTAGGACTCCCATTGTCAGGAAAGTAAAACTCCATTAGGGTTCCTTTAAGCGAATCACATTCAGTGAACTTATTCATTAATAAGCACCTATATACTTGCTTTAGTGTCTCCACACAAATGATTATGAGATCAATCATCCTCTTCAACAGAGCAAGAATAATATGTATCTATCTGGAATCAATAAACACACGTTAGTGATCCAACGATTAGGAACATTTTATTTTTGATGTATCTTAGAATTTAGATCTTATTAGCATGATCAACATCACGATTCTAAAAGTATTGCTCTAAAACTATAAGTTTACATTTATTAATTCAACTAATTAACATAGATAAAGAATGCATTTTGTGTTAAATAAATTCTCTTATTAATAAATGAATAAGATTACAAAGTAAATGTTTATCACATCCAATGTGATTGGCTTGAGGGCATATTACTTTTAATCTTCCACTTAAACTAAAGTCAATCTCTTTGGTATCTCATACCCATCTTCTCTAAGTAAGATCATCCTACTATTGGATAAAGCTTCAGTAAATGGATCTGCGATGTTATTCTTGAGAGTTCACTCTTTCTAAGGTGACTTCTCTTCTTTCAATGATTTATCTAAACAAGTGAAAATGTTGTAACACATGTTTGGATCCAAGATGAGACTTAGGAACTATTTCTAGTTCTGTAATGAACTTTTCATCCAAACAACCAACTTTACAGCTTCATTTACAACTATATACTTTGTCTTTGTCACTAAATCAATAAATTTTTGTTGTTTGGAAATTTTTCAACTCACTGCACCACTTTTTAAGGCAACCATTTAACCTAAAATAGATTTTTTGTCATCTTCGTTAGTCCGAAAAACTTGAGCTTGTATAGCCCTCTAGTTTCTAGTCAGACCCACCAATCATTAACATATCTTTAGTTCTAGTTAAGTACTTTAGGATGTTTTTCATTGTCTTACAGCGATCTTCTTCAGAATATGATTGATCAATATCAAGTCTTATATATTTCATTGAATACATAATAGTTACTCATGTGATCTCTCTTTTCATGTCTCATTGGGGACAAGATACACACTATGTCTCATCATCATGAGACCTTTCTTCGAGTTTGCCATGCTAAACTCCTTTAACATCGAATGAAAGTACGTTACTTAGGTCAAGCCGAGAATCTTTTTAAATCTATCTATATAGATCTTTATCCCCAAAATATAGGATGATTCTCCCAGATCATTCATAAATGAATGTGTAGACAACTTTATCTTTACTGATTTTGACATTAGTATGTCATTCCATAGTAGTAGTATATTAACATATAGTGTTAAGAATCTAATTATAGATTAGAAGGTTGCTTTATTAAGGGGGAGATTGATTAGAACCCTCATTTGATTCCAAATGTATATGATTTAATGATGAAACATTTAAAGTATATTTGTATGCATAAGTTTTGTACAGTCCTTAACTGAGATATATATGTATAAGGACTTATAATAGTATGATCAAACTTGTTAGGTTAATCTTTAACCTGTATGTATATGTTATAGATAAAATCAATTATAAAAGCTATTATGCATGTTAGTAGTAAAGTTAGCAGAGTAATCTATATGTGCTTGAAGAGAAATATGATTAATGTATATTTGTATAAATAAGTTTTGTAAAGTCCTTTCAAATTAATTGATATACAAGGACTTAGATTAGAAAGATCAAATAATGTTAGCTTGATCTTATTGAAATTGATTTGATGTATATATGATAGGAAATGGTTGATCGTAAAGTTTCTCTACCAACTTGTAGCATGGAGATATTTCGCAAAGTTAACTTTGTTCGTAAAGCCTAAGGAGAATCCTAGAGTTCACTCCATCTCGTAAACGAAGATCAACTCATAAAGTGATCAAATGATCTCAATGCTGCAAGGCTATCACAGAGCTGTAAAAGGAGTCAAAGAAGCTGTTACATATTGAACATCACCAAACAAAGTCACGGTTAACTTACTAAGAGGTCAGTTAATCGTAAAGTCAAGTAAGACTTGTTTAATAAATGCTGATCGCAGAATACTCCAAGCAGGCGCTGAATGAAACTAAATTGTAAGATAAATCCAAGATTGTTCATTGAAGTCAATATACTAAATTTAGCCTCAGAATCATAATTGACCATAAAGTTAAAGGAGATTATAAAGCTTATGTTGTGCCATGAATATAAGGTGAAGATCACACAAAAAGAAGTATATAGTAGAAATATATACTCTGATGATATCTGAGTATAGCTCTCATCAGAAGAGATAACCAGAAGGAGTCTATAAAGGTCACATTTCAAAGAGCAACTAAAGTATTAAGAGCACGAAGAAGAGTCTGCACATTAAGTCCAAGCATCATACATAAATCATAAAGCAGAACAGAAGCTAAAGTATAGTAGCAATGATAATACAAAGAACAAGTCTACGATCTCCATCACTCAACTATCAACAGTCAGAATAACAGAAAGTTCAACAGAACGTAGAGCTTAACCCTACGATTGATTAATCACTGGATCGTAGATTCAAGTGCTAGAAAGCTCAGGAAGAGGAAGCATCGTAAAGAAAAGCTGACTAAGGGAAAACAACAGACATTATCTGAGGGGGAGCAAGAAGAGAAAGAAAAGGACAAGGCTGATATGGCTGACATTGCAGGGGAGCAGGAAGGAGCACAAGAAGAAGCTATGAAAAGTAAGAAAAGCAAGATGGACAAGAAGAAGTAAAAAAAGGTTCAAAAGGACAAATGAAATGGAAGGTACATTTGAAAATGTTTTTGTGAAGTTTCTGTAACGATCCGAAATTTCAAATTATAATATTACATATTTATTGAGTTATATAAATATTTAATGGATGTGTTTATCATTGAATAAATATTTGTTTAATTGATTTGATTTTATTTGGTTAATTATTTGTTAAATAAATAATTAACGAGTCAAGAAAATTATTATTATGATGATATTTCAATTTGATGGTTAATTATTTGTATTGAGTTGTGTGATTAAATGATTTATTTAATTAATTGTTATTTGAATTAATTAATATAAATATGAAAGCTTGATTAAGTAAAGTGTGGCAAATAACTATAGTATAAGGAGTTATTAAAAATAAATTAAAGTAGTTTTAATCTAGTTTTACCCAAACAATGCTTAAGGGTATAAACTCTTTAATTTTAAATAGTTTGCCAAACAAGCCTTATAGCTTTTGGGATTTCTAGTTTTTGAAAATCAAATAAAATAAATAATATGAATAAAATAAATAAAATAAATTATATAATATAATATATTTATAATAGATACGTTTCAAACTTCAAAATTTCAAAAATAAAATTTTTGAGAAAAATATTTCCATTGTGTTGGGATTGTTAGTGTTAGTGGAAATCGACATTTATTTCGATAATAATTGATGTCTGGAGGTTATATTGACCAATCAGGCAATTAATCGAATAAATGAGCAATTAATTGCTATTAATTCACATGATTATAACTATTTATTCACATGTGTGTACTATTGATTCACATTCATTTACTATTAGTGGAGTTGGTGCAAGATTGATAATATTTGCATGACTAAGTTAAAAATAGAGGTATAGATGGAGGTACTATACTGTAATTCGTATTTTCACATGATTATAACTATTAAGTCACATGAATGAATTATTAATTCACATGGTTTACTATTAGGGGAGGTGGTGCAAGTTTGATAATACTTGTAAGACTAAATTAAAAATGAAAGAAAAGTTGAAGGTATTGTACTGTAATATTTCGAGCCCCAAAAGTGCTATTATTGAAACTATATTTTCCTATAAATAGAACCTCATTCTTCCTTCATTTCTCACCAATTCACTAAAGCTATAGAGCAATTATTATAGAGAGAAATTATAGAGAGAAAGAAGAAGAGAAGTCTGCTACCTCACTATTCCAGTATCCAATTTTCTTCTAAGGTAATGGATATTATTATTATTATTATAATAAGGGGTATTATTTCTTTCGTATTCATGAAGAGAGCTATTGTTATTCCATTCCTTATTATTATGTTGGAATAAATGTCTACATCAAATCGCTCGCTACATGGTGAAATTCTTCTATTATTCCATTCTTTATTATTCGTTGGAATATATCACATGCATGCGGATTCACGCATGACCGGGTTAGATTCTTTATTATTACATTGGATATATCACATCTGTAAGCGGATTACGTATGACTGGTTCCATTCTTTATTATTCATTGGAATAACTCGTCATGCAGCGATTTATCGCATGCACTCGTGAATTCTGTTGTTATTCCATTCTTTATTATTCTCGTTGGAATATCCATGCGTCTGCGGATTACACATTACCCGGTTCCATTCTTTATTATTCTCATTGGGAATAACTTTTTGTGCGGTTTATCGCATGCACGTGAATTTCTGTTGTTATTCCATTCTTTATTATTACATTAATAATATCACATCGCATGCGGATTACGCATTACCTAGTTCCATTCTCTATTATTCTGTTGGAATAACCTGTCTGTGCGGTTTATCGCATGCCTGGTGAATTCTGTTGTTATTCGATTCTTTATTATTTTGTTGGAATATCCTGTCTGTGCGGATTACGCATTACCTAGTTCCATTCTTTATTATTCATTGGGAATAACTTTGTATGTATGCTATCGCATATGCATGGTGAATTCTTTCATTATTCCATTCTTTATTATTCTATTGGAATAACTCTTGTCTATGTGGATTACCGCATGCATGGTGAATGATCCTTTGTATTCATTTTTTATTAAATTATAGAAATGATCTGTCTACGTGGATTACCGCATGGCGGGTGAAAATCCATTTGCAGTTTCGTAATTTTTCTAACCCTCAAAAATTCTAAAAAATTTTGAAATGATAATTTGATGAGTTTTCTATATTGTATCCAAAGATGGCAATTTTTGGATGTATAGATTAAGAATTATGAATTTTATGGGAAAAAGACTATTTTAACAGTAAATTCTTATAACTCCTTGTGGTTAACTCCAAAATTGGTTAAATTTTTATTGGGAGTACATGTATATAACAGTAGTATACCCTATAAATTTCAGAATTTTTGGACAAAAGTACAATTTATGATAAATGTCTAAATATTCGCGGAGTTTTGGCCATATATGAAAATAGTAAATGAATTTTAAAAATTCTCGAGAAAAATATATGTTCAATATGGGACTATATTCTGCTAAATCCCAGAAAAGAAATATTTTTGGGATGGATTTGGTATTTTTCATGAAAATGAACTAGTTATGAGTAAATGAATTAAATATGTTATGTGAAGTAACAAAATTGGAAAATAGGATTTTATGGCTTAGGAATCCTATGTAGGGTATATGAAGATTTTTGATGAGGGATTTGATCGTTGGTGATGAAATCTTATGAGTATGACATTTTTGAATGATTAAAATGCATTATTTGGTAAAGTGTAACAATTAAAATAAATTGTTTATAAGTTTAAGAAGTGATTAAAATATTATTATAATATTAATAATATTAGATTATGAGTTTATTAAGTGATTGATAATTAATATTTGGATAAATTTAAAGTCTTTAATATATATCTTTGATTTCGTTTGATTAATGCTTATATCATTGTCATCATCCTCATGCTTATATTATGATGAAAGTCATCTTTGGCTTACGTGCAAAGATGGACTGTTGATTATTGGTTTAACAGTTGTATATCTTTGGCTTACGTGCAAAGATGGACTGTTGATTATTGGTTTTATAGTTGTATATCTTTGGCTTACGTGCAAAGATGAACTATTGATTGATGAGTATCTTTAGCTTATGTGCATAGATGAACTGTTTATTGGTATGATTATGACCAGGGATCATTCAGTATAATCATGACCCGTAATGTTATATATGATGTGGTAAAAGTCCTCATTGGCCCGTAATGCATTGATGGACAGTTATTGGTATGATTATAACCAAGGATTATTCGGTATAATCATGACCATTGATGATTACATGAATATCCTTGGCCGTAGTGTAGGGATGATTCGATGATGTGGATTATTTATTAAGCTGAGTCTCAGCTATAAAATATTGATTATACACTTTTAATTCTTAAAAGATAGTAGATATCATGCTCCACTTGACTCTTCTAAAATACAGTTGTATGTCTTTGGCCTGTAGTGCAAAGATGAATTGTTAATGAATATCTTTGGCCGTAGTGCAAAGATGAATTTATTTGTATGATTATGAGCAAAAATTGTGATTTGGTATAACCATGATTTTTGATGTTTTAGGTGAAGATAGGTGATGAAAATTATCTTCGTCCTTGGTGCGAAGAGGAAATTTAGAATCACATTTATGATTATGAGCTATTCATATGATTGTGGACAGGAATTGTTGATTGATGTTACAGGGATAAAACATTATTGGTGGACTTTTAACATGGAGAAGATAATAGATCTGATGGTCTATTTGACTTTTCTAATGGATTGCTCATTCCGCTGCAACTATGGTTGAAAAGTTTTATCATCTACTATATGTTCTAAATCTCTGATTTATTACTGTTGAAGGCTATTGATAATTTAATTATCTTTAGTCATGATATTCTTTACTGAGCTAGTTGTGCTCACCCATTTGCTTCACAATTTCTTTCAGGTAATAAGAGTGTAGCTGGGTCGAGCGGGGGTAACAAGAGAATAGAACGGTGGTCTATATCTATTGAGGTTCTCCCTAAATAGTATGAAAATAATTTTATTTAGAACTTTAGATAAGCTTGTCGTATTGTATACGTCATTTGATATGTAATTTTGGTGAACTGAATAGGGTGAGGTGAACCCAACTTTGGAAGGGTGTTTTTCCACTATCATACAAGATGTCTAATGATATACAACCTCTTATTATCATAAGACATAGTTGTGTACATCCACTTGCTGAGTATATCTACGAGCACTACCTATATAATCTTGGAGTTTATTTGAAATATAATTCTCACTTGGAGACAACAGAGATAATTATATGTCAAGAGAAGACTCACCATTGGAAAGAAGATGATAGCAATATTCTTATTTTTCTTTGGGGACTATTGGGTCAACCAAGGATAATTCTGTGGACATATGATATCTATCATAACCTAGACGCATGGCCTCCCATGTACGAAGGTTTGCTTGAGCACTTCCCAAAAATTTTAATTTCTAAAGCAGTTATTGACTGTACTTTTATGTAAGGTACCATTATAAGGTTGTGGTCAAGGCACCATGAGAGTTACATACATTTGTATTAAAACTCACGGTTTAACTATGGTCGATTCGCATTTACGCTCAATAGTTGTATAAATGAAGTTTGTATTTGATTTTTATAGTATGATATCTGGCGACTCAGAATGGGTCATGTGGATGTATTTTGGGGGCGTCATAGGTAGCATCTCTTGACGTGATCATCACAGTCAGCCTTAAGAGAGAGCCAGTAATGCCCTGTTCTAAGGATCTTTTTAACAAGTTGAGGGTCTCCCATGCGTGGGCCACATACTCCACCATGGATTTCATCCATGAGCCTTTGAGCTTGGTCTTTATCCAGACATCTGAGGAGACCTAGTCCTGCATCTCTTTTGTAGAGTGCATCTTCGCTCATGTAAAATTTTATAGCCAGTCGATGGATCCGCCTTCTTTCAATCGGGCTCGCCTCAGCGAGTGTAGATCCATCTCGTAAGTACTCCATGATATGCTGATACCAAGGGTGTTGGATGGAAGGTAACTCATCCGATACTTCTCCAATGTAATTCCCATAGGCTGGAACCTTTTACAGGGCAAATGGAATGCTTGGTATGTTTTCCTTGTCAGGTATTTTGATCAAGGAGGCCAAAGCTTCTAGCTCATCCAAAAAATAATTCCTATTCCGAGGAATGTGTAGGAAGGATATTTCTTTAAACTCCACAGCCATCTATAAAACTTGCCGATGGTAAGGCAGCAAATGTAGTTCTTTGGTGTGATAGATTTCCGTGGTTTGTCTGATTAATAATTCAGAATCTCCAAAGACAGTTAACCACCTGATGCCCCTTGATTGGGCAAGTTTTAGCCCCATAATATAGCCTTCATACTCAGTTGTGTTGTTGGTGCTGACAAACTGCAATTTGATGGCGATTTAGACATCGTTCCCTGTGCACGGATACTAGAATCGCTTCAAATTTCGTAACCTTCCATGTTTACAGCTCCATCAAAATACATTTTCCACGTCTGGTATGCATCGTACTGATGGTGTTGAACTGGCATTACCCCTTCATCGGGGAAGTATGTTTCTAAGGGTTTGAAATCCCCTAAGGGTGCGGCGGCCAGTTGATCCGCAATTCCCTGACCTTTGATAGACTTTTGCGTCACGTAGACGATGTCAAATTGCTGTAGGATCAACTGCCATCTGGACAGTCAATAATTTAACATGGGTTTACTGAACACGTACTTGAGAGGATCCACGCGGGATATGAGATGGGTTGTGTGACCGTAGAGGTAATGTTGTAACCTCATGGAAGCCCATGCTAAAGCACAACAAGTCTTCTCAATCAGAGTGTACGTGTGTTCACTGCTGCTGAATCTTTTGTTGAGGTAGTAGATAGCTCGCTCTTGGCCTCTATCGTCTTTTTGTCCCAACATGAAACCCATGGAATTATCATTGATTGACAGGTACATGAATAGGGGAACACCATCCCTGGGAGGTACCAAAACATGAGCTTTGACTAGATGCTCTTTAATTATAAAGAAGGTTTTCTGACACTCATCGTTCCATTTCATAGAGGAATTCTTCCTTAATAGCTTGAAGATAGGCTCACAGGTTGCTGTGAGTAGGGAAATAAATCGGCTGATGAAGTTGATTCTTCCCAAAAATCCCCGTATTTCCTTCTTTGTCTGAGGAATGGGCATTTCCGTGATGGTGGATTTTGGTGGGATCCAGCTCAATCCCTTTATTGCTGACTAGGAATCTTAGCAACTTGCCTGATTTAATGCCAAAAGCGCACTTGACTGGATTTAACTTCAAGTTGTATTTATGCAACCTGTTGAAGAGCTTTCTGAGATGGTCTAGGTGGTCTTCCTCCTTTCAGGATTTTACAATGATGTCATCCACATAGATCTCTATCTCCTTGTGCATTAAATCGTGAAAAAAGCCATCATAGCTAGCTGATAGGTAGCTCCAGCATTGATGAGGTCGAATGAAAACTGTCTATATCAAAGGTTCCCCATGGCGTGTTAAATGCGGTTTTCTCACGATCCTCTTCAGCAACCATAATTTGATGGTACCCCACAAAATAATCAGCAAAGGAGTACATGTCATATTGAGCAGTATTGTCAATGAGAATGTGGATAAATGGCACAGGAAAGCTATCTTTAAGTCAAGCTTTATTCAGATCTCGGTAATCCACACAAACTCGTACCTTTCCTTCCGGATTAGGTACAGGGACTATGTTGGATAGCCATTCAGAGTATGTTGACACCATGATGATGCTTGCTTGAAATTGTTTCACAATTTCTTTTTTAACCTTTAAACTCCACTTAGGTTTTAATCGCCTGAGCTTCTGCTTAACTGGCTTGAATCCCTCTTTAATAGGAAGGCGATGGATGCTAATGTTAGTGGATAAATCGACCATGTCTTTATGAGACCATACAAACACATCTTGGAATTAGGTCAATAGAGTAACCATGTCATTCCTTTGGTTTGGAGCGAGGTCCATACCAATCTGGATTAGTTTGGGGTTTTCTGAGGTTCTGAGATTGAATGAGGTGGTTTGATCAAGATTTGAATTAGGTTTGTATTCAACACATTCTTTGATCTCATGAGGTATCTCATAGTCCTCTTGTATTTCCATCACGTCTGAGTCCAACTTTTCATCAAAGTTACAGTCCTTGTGGAGAAAAGGCACCTCATCAGCAAGTATATGCACATATAATTCAGAGTCCTGAAACAAAAATGCTTTCACTTAATATATGAAACTGTTCAATCATACAAAGTGTTAGCATGTAATGACAAAACAACTGCTAATACTGTACAGAAAAGTAAGCAGTTATGCCTATCTACAGGGCCAGAGGGAGTTTCTGCCCTTTTAACCCTCGTCGACAAATGTAAAGAGTGCTGCTCCAATTGTCAAGGGTGAAGTCCTGATGGATGGAAATGATGAAGGGGTTGTCATCATCCTCCTTCTCCCGAATGATGGCCATGATATCTGGACAATCATCATCTAGGATGTCTCTATTCATACCCTTAGTATGGACAATGATGCGTATGTTTGACAACCTCCTAGAGATGTCTTGTTTATGTCTCTGTTCCTTTTCTTCCACTTCGGGATCTGGAATCAGGACCTCTTTTCCTTTAACCAGTATCGGTTTAGGAAACAACATAGCCATTATAAGGGCAGGCATCTTTACCGGAGACCATACAGGTTCAGGATCTGTAAGTTGAGACAATCGCCGTATGGCTGAAGTTGAAGGAATCTGCTTGTGCTTATGAGGATTCCTGTGACTGGAACGAGTAGAATAGCCTAGTCTGGCTGTCCCTATTTAACTGGGAACTTGAATTGGGCGCTTAATGCCTTGATGATCTTTGCCCAACCCTTTTCCAGGTTGATAGCCCAATGAAATCATTTCTTGAGCGGCCAACATTACCTCGGCAGAAATCTTGGGTATCAGAGGTTGCGCCCCAATAGGATGATAGTGAGTGTTGTTCACCTCCAGGGCATGGAAACTGACTGGCTTAATTTCTAAATTGAAGCTGATGAGTGCTATGTCACCTTGTTCAGGACATTCCAGCTCATCATTAACAGTGACTAGGCTGTTGTTAATGATATATTTGAGTTGCTGGTAGAGGGTGGAAGGGACGGCTCCAGCCATATGAATCCATGGTCTCCCCAAGAGCAGGTTGTATCTTGTAGTAATTTTTAGCACATGAAAGGATACACAGAATGTATGGGGACCAATCTCCATCGGCAATTAAATTACTTCGACAACAGTTCGTTGGGACGCATCAATAGCTTTGATAACCGTATGGCTGCTTTTGATCCTTTTGAGATTGATATTCATCTTCTCCAAAGTGGCATAAGGACAGATATTCAGAGATGACCCACCATCTATCAAAACTCCTCCTACCATGTATCTGGAGGATAGAACCATTATGTGCAACATTTTGCAATGATCAGTCCCTACGGGAGGTATGTCGTCATCAGTGAAAGATATCACATTGTTGTAAAAAATGTGATCAACCAGATGCTGAAATTTTTCAACATCCACTGATTTCGGCAAATGGGCTTCTTCCAAAACCTTTAGCAAAACCTTCCTGTGATCTTCGGAAGAGAAAACCAAGTCCAGTATAGAAATTTGTTATGGGACTTTCCTCAAGCTTAAAACCACCTTGGATTCATTATGGCCCATAGTACGGAGGAATTCTTCAATCTTCTCCAGGGGAACTTTCCCCTTTGGCTTGATGGTAGACTTCATCATCCTTTTGGGAAGATACAGTGGATTCTCCTTCAACACTATAACAGTTATGTGTGATTTAGATCCTTTAGCCTCTTTATTATTCCACGACACTTTTTGTAGGCTGACAACATGATACTTTGGTTTGTATGACAATATGATTGGCTTTGGTACAGCCACTTTCAAAGGATTGTCAACACCTTTGAGTTGAATTACTTGTATTGTGAGTGGTCTGGCAGCCAAATCATCCTTAGCAGATATAACTGCTACAACTTCTTTCCACTTTGTAGGAAATGTGTTTCCACTCTCGAGTAACAAAGTGTCATCGTCTTCCATCTGCAGGACACCGCTGTCAATTAAATTCTAAATAAGATGGAGTAGTGCCCAACATTCTTCTGTGTTATGACCGCGATAGTTGGAGTGAAACTGACATACTCTATTAGAATTGAACCTTCTTGAACAGGGATTGATTGGAGGTAGCAGAGCTGTGATTCTTCCTTCATTGATCAGAATCTGAAATATCTCCTCCATCGGTTAACCAAGATAAGTGAATTCCCTCTTATTGGGAAAATCCTGACGGGCTTTGGCACTTGTTCTTTTTATAATTTTATCCTCCAGTGTTTCACTTTCTGGAGGTGATGATGGACTATTCATAACAAAAGGAAGGAAACTAGCATGCTCTTGGCTGACTAATTGGCATGTGACTTGGTACTGATGTATCACCCATTCTGCCAATTAGTTGACTTGTTTAAAAAGAGCTTTCATCTTTCATTCCATCATAAACTGGAACTGTGTATAATCCCATTTATCAGCACCATCCTTGCTGGTTTGGGAGGATTCACCATCGTAATTGGAACTTTGTCTACTGCTCCAATTAATCATATTAACCTCTTCTTCTTTGTGTTGAGGAAGAGGGTTATCTTGCACATGAGGTTGGTCGGGTTTAGTCACCACGATCTCACCATTATCAATCAAATCCTGGATCTTATGTTTCAAAGCCCAGCAATCCTGAGTATCATATCCTCAAGCTTCATCATGGTAAGCACACTTCCTATTAGCATTGAAACCCTTCCCATTTGGGTTGGCTGGTGGAAGAATATAGGTAATTTTCTTCTAAGTTGTCAGAAGATTGAGAATGTTCTCGATTGAGTCCCCTAAAGGTGTGAACACTCGAGGGTGTCGGACTTCTCCACTTTTGGGAAATGGAGGGTTTGAAGTTTGTGTTTGAAAAGGGGAGTAGTTTTTCCTCGGGATAGGTGTATTCTGACTGCCTTTTTGTCCTTGTAGTATCAAGGAAACATCCTCTTCTTTCTTCTTATGGACCCACCGGGGGTTGTTTCCATAACTTCCGGACTGGATGTTCTCAGCAACAACTTTCAAGGCGGCAAGGTCTTGAATCTTTCCTGACTTCAATCCCATCTCAATCATCTCTCCGTGTTTGATCATTTCAGAAAATGGCTTGCCTATGCCAACTAAGACTCTCTTATAGAAAGGAGCTTCTTGTATATCTATAAAGGTCATCACCATTTCCAACTCAGACATAGAGGGAATAACTTGAGCAGCAAGGCGCCTCCACCTTTGAGCATACTCTCTAAAAGACTCATTGGCTTGTTTCTTGACTTTGGTAATTTGGTACCGGTCTAGAGCCATCTGAGACTAGAAATTGTACTGACTGAGGAAGGCATGAGCTAGCTCCTCCTAGCTATAGATCTTAGAATTGTCTAATCTGGTATACCATGAGCTGGCTTCTCCAGTTAGACTCTTTTGAAATAGCTGCATTCTGAGCTTTTCATCTTCTGCATAAGATCCTAGTTCTCCAATAAATACTTTCAAATGTGTGTAAGTAATCCCTAACTCATCATACTTTTTAAAGTTAGGAGTCTTGAACTTTTCTGGATAATGAACACCAGGGAATATATAAAGGTCAGCATATGAAACACTCCCGTGTGCTCCAATCCCTTTGATAGACCGAATGGTCTCTTCCATTTGAAGGACTTTCTTCCTGATATCACCGGTGTCTGAATCTTCTTTAAGATGGGTGATTTCAGGGATTTTATTAGCTTTGTCCAGCTAAGACTCAGGTATGTGAGCTTCTTTGTTCGGACCTTGGGTTCCTCCTTGTGTAGAGGATTCTGTATGTATGGGTATTCGTGGACCCTGAGTAGACTGGTGTAGTTCTTTAAGCAGAACAACCAAATCTGTAATTTTTTTGCATAATCCTTCAAACTCCTCTCGAGAGACAGGAGTAGGACTAGACTGACCAGATGAAGCCATGATTGGCTGTAGGCTTGTTGCCTTTTTGGACTTTGAACGGGTAACATGCCTAATTATTTCCCTACAAAAACTTATGTAGTTTAGTCTTAGGGAATGTATAAATGTTTACATTGTCGACGTCAGGATTTTTTAGTGTCCCTTTTCGTTACTTGTTCTTTGGTGTTCTCATGTTAATGTGAGATTTGTTTGAAAAAACAAGTGAAAAAGGTCCGACATGTATAATGTCGACGATTTGACTTTAAGAGTCGCCAGTTGGTGTATTTAACTGGTTGCACCAACGGAACCGAAAAAGGTTTGCACATTAACCTAGTGATGTTACACTGCTAAATGGGTCTGTGAAACCGAGATTCATTTGAGTTCGGGGGCTTGATTATGCGGAGGGAAGGTGTTAGGCACCCCCCGACATCCGTGTTTCCACGGTGACCGCCACTTTTCAAAAAACTGTTATATGAATGTGTGTGTGTGTGTGTGTGTGTGTGTGTGTGTGGATCAATGTGCAATTATTTGGAAGTAGTGTTATGCCTCGTCCGCACCTATATATAAAGGGTTTGAATTTATGGAAAAATTCAGTTTTAACCAGATATATCAATGAAGTTTTGTAAAAAGAAGTTTTTCAAACCCTGTGCTCAATAGTAATTGAGACCTTTGATACTTCCATTTTATTATTAAATGTTCGGCTTGTTTTCTTTTATTTTCGAGATGCGAAGCATCTTCGAGAAAATAATATACAAGTGATGTAAACTCCTCATGGGCATGACATTACCATCCAAGGAAATTCAGACATCAGAATAATGTACAAGCTCGCAATACCGAAAAAAACGTCCATCACGAGAACTCAATCTAGATTCAATTGGGTGAATCTGTGATCACATGATTCCTAGGCTCACATGATACCGCAGCTTTATATGGAAAGCAGTAAGCATTTATATATATAAAAGCTATAAATATATATATATATATATATATATATATATACTGAGACATGATTAACCACCACGAAGCAACTCCATGGGGATCGGAAAATGTAAATATATAAAAGTGGTATATATATATATATATATATATATATATATATATATATATATATATATATATATATATATATATATATATATATATATATATATATATATGGACATAATCAACCACCAATAAGTAAACTCTGTGGGGACGAAATGTAAATAAAGTCGTAAAAGCAATCAATCGCCATAAGTAAACTCAAAGTGCATGATGAAATGTAAATAAAGTCAGTAAAACCAATCAACTGTCACGTAAGTAAACTCAAAAGTAAGCTAAATATAAATAAAGTTGTAAAAGGTCACAAGTAAACTCTGTGCTCGAGATGTATGAGTGTAATATATATATATATATATATATATATATATATATATATATATATATATATATATATATAAGCAAAGAAACGCATGGGATGTAAATCTAGGCTCATCGAATATGTCCGACAACAATTATATATATAAGTATATATATATAAAAGAAAAGAAACGCTCCAAACATAAGTCTAGGCTCATCAGACAGAGTCTGACCACAATTTATATATATAGGTATATATATATATAAAAAGCAAATAAACACTCCAGACATAAGTCTAGGCTCAATCGAGGCATAACTCGATAATGTTAGTCCATATATAAAATATATACATATATATAAGTATATATATACAGACAGAAATGAAAACCACGGACCGAAGTCCGGGTAAACACACACAACACGACTCTCAATGTGTATAACAATGTGTGCTAATATGAAAAGAAAGGCTTTATACAATGTAAGAAGGCTTACAGTGGGCTGCCAATGTAGACTTCTATGACTCTATGTGGATAAACACTCAGCTCCCGCCGAATAAAAGTATAGCTATATGTGAACTAACAGATGTTTAAATTGAGGAATAACTCAACTGGACAGGGCTTCCTCGTTTTTTCTCTCTCTTCTCCCTCCCAAATGACTGACCCCTAGGTCTATATTTATAGACTGATGGTCGCAGGTGTACCTGCGGCAGTCACAGTTACACCTGCGGTTGGTCGAGGTGTCCCTGGGCTTCGCGGGTCCCGTCGTCTCAAAGTACGTGCACTCGTGCACTGTAATGTCCGCTCGAACTTGCAGAACTTCAATCCGAGCATCCGAATGAGGTATATGTGACCTTCTTTGGACCGTTTGTGTCGAGAGTTAAGCAATGACATGGATTAGAGGTTGTACGAAGTCAGGAAGAGGGGACCATGCCCATAGTCTTCAAGCTTCAAATTCTATCCGGTGTACTGCCATGTGTAATAGTCACTCGGGATTGTAACTCCTCAGTTCTTATGGGACATTGTTGTATGTATGTATGTATGAAGTGTTGAGATGACGCGCAGGTGTTGATGTGGCAAGATGATGTTTGACTCTTCGCCGGGGTTATCGCCGGTTTGAGTTGAAAGTAGACATTTCTCAGGGTTACATCTGAGATTGAACTGCTACAAGTGTTTGAATGCCTCAAGGTCATCTTGTGAGTGTGCCTGTCTACCCGTTGTTAGCTCCGGGTCTGAGGGATGAGTGCCTTGGCAGGAGGTCTGAGATTGAAGCTGATAGCATGTGTTTGAAACAAGCATTTCTAGAGTTATCGCCGGAACTGCAACAACACTCCTTGGGGTTATCGCCAAGGATGAAACTTGGGGTTATCTCCGAGGTTGGAAATGATCCTTCCGGTGTGTGTTCTGGGGTTGGAAATGATGTTCCCGGTGTGTGTCCCGGGTTTTGAACTTGAACTTTCAGAGTATCCGAATGGATGTGTCGCCTTCCGTGGTTATCTCTAAAAGATGAATCTGCCCTCCTACAATGTTAGTAACAAGCGTGCAGAAAATTTCGAGTGTCTACAGATGCCCCCCTTTATCATATTCATGCAATGCAAGTCATGGATAGGATAAAGAATCCTAGACACTTGAAGTGCAAGTAAGGTAAACATGATGCTATGTGCAGCAACATGACGCAAATGTGTGATGCATGACGGAAATGACTGTCGGTTCCCTGGTACTCCTGTCAGGATGACAATCAGTGATGACTTGGACATGCGATCCAAGTCTTCAAGGATGTTGATGTTGGGGCTATCACCAAAGTCTCGAATCCTAGACACTGGCTTATATTCCATAGAGGTGCCTCTTGTGTGCAAGAGATCTGTGGGGATAAAGCTTTGTCTTTTTGAGGATGTGTATAACATATTCCCTCATTCTCGCTTGAAATTCATCGCCAACGATCCGTTGTTGTCGGTTGTGGTCATCGACCTTCACCGATGTGTGTATCACCGGATAGATCCCTGCTGGGTGCATTGTCAAGGTTGCTTGACCTTCATTGATGTATGTGTTAATGGTTGAACTGCGTTGTAAACCCTCGCCGGGGATACGTGGATAAGTTGCCTCGATGGGTTTACTTGCCATCGGCTGAAATGACGTCGAGACTGCTTGACCCTCGTTGATGTGTGTATCAATGGTTGAGAATGCATTGTAACCCCCGCCGGGGATACGTAGATGCTTGAAAGATGTGTGTTGTGACCCCCGTCGGGGATACTTTATCAATTTATAACTTTGACATTGTAACCCTCGCCGGGGAGGTTTAGCATTTCGTGGTTTTGTGTTGTAACCCCCGCCGGGGATGTTTAGGGTTGTGACCCTGCAATGACAGCATCGAACCTTTGTGGGGTATTACTGTGCATGATTTGTGAAAGCTGAGCTCATCGATATAGTATACCCTGCATTCAGGCGAATACCAATGAGATGATGGGAGTTCAATTCTGACCCGTACAAAACCAGGATTCTAGGATATTCCGCTCAATCGCGTAGCATTTTTGTTCCTGATTTGGCCTTTTCAGCTTGTGCGACCTCCTTTGCAACTCTAACTGGAGCGAGCCGAAGGTGTGGGACCCATGTAGAAGTGCCGCAGATACACCTGCAGCAGCCGCAAGTGGACCTGCGACCACCCGTGGCTATGTAAAGCCCAAAGGTTGCTTTCATAAGTCATTTTCAAGCTGCACTGCGAAAGAAATCTGAGAGCTCTTCTTCAGATTTGCTAAGTTCGGGCAACTTTCTACATATTCTACCACCGTACAAGCATTCTTCACTGTCCTGGTAACATATGCATGTATTTTTTTTCCAGTTTCTATCCGTTGGAAAATGACTTACCACATGAAATGCATTTAGACACATAGTAGTGAATATGCATGCTGATATGACTTGATAAAAAATATTCAACATAGCAAATGTTAGTATTAAACCATGCTGAACATAATGATGTGAAAAAAATTTGACTTTTGAAACAGTAAAATTGGCACCTTTTACTGTCATTTCTTATCCTATCTGAGGACAATGAGTAAAGGTAGAAAAAGTAAAATAATCCTGGTAATTAGACTACACTTACAAACTTTTTACTGTGATGTGATAATGCATGTAGGATGTATATGACTGTGTATAGGTGTGCTACTGAATGGCCACCTAGTCATGCCTATGTGCATGTGGATAGTCCCATTTACAAAGGGGGCTATGGCAAATATCGAAAATATAGTTTCGATAATTGCACGTTTTGGGGCTCGAAAAATTACAGTACAATACCTCCAACTTTTCTTTCATTTTTAATTTGGTCCTGCAAGTATTATCAAACTTGCACCACCTCCCCTAATAGTAAATAATGTGAATCAATAGTTCAATCATGTGAATCAATAATTATAATCATGTGAAAATACGAAATACAGTATAGTACCTCCATCTATACCTCCCTTTTTAACTTAGTCATGCAAGTATTATCAATCTTGCACCAACTCCTCTAATAGTAAGTGAAAGTGACTCAATAGTTCACACATGTGAACAAATAGTTATATAAGCATGTGAATTAGTAGCAATTAATTGTTCATTTATCCGATAAATTACCCGATTTATCAATATAACCCTCAGACATCAATTATCATTGGAATAGATGTCAATTTCAACTAACACCAATAATCCCAACACAATGGAACTATTAAATTCATCTTTAATCAACATGAACTTATTCATCATTAATATCATAACTCACAATATTTAACAATCAGGTCGTTTCCAGGAAAGAGGGGGCTTTCCAATAAGGATTTCTCCCTATTGACGCGCAATTAGGTGACCAAACCTCTTCTCGACAGGACTTCTAGACATTGTAAATATTGCAATTTAATAATATGAATAACTTCATTGTTTCAATTATTGATTTAATAATATATAAAATATTATGCAAATGATACTGTGACAATAATCGAATCAATAATATGAGAGATATGATGCAACAATTACTGTAGCAATAATTGAGTATAACTGAGTGACTTATCACGTAAGCATCAATAACCAATACCGTGTGCTACTATGCAACCCCGCGTATTATTTTACTTTTAGCACCGGGTGTTTCAACAGTTAACGATAAAACTTTCGCCGTTATTTTCATAAAATATTTTTGTCGTTTTCTCAATCCCACAATAATTCCGTTGTGGGGTCCACCAATGATTGTGCCATCATACGAATATTCCCTGTTAAAACGAATATTCCCCGACCAATCGAATATTATATAACAACTTGCGTACTTTGCAAAATTTATAAATATTACCCACAACTATAACATTATATCAAATCCACACCATAATATTAAAAAAATATTTCGAGAAATTTAAATCTTTATTCATAAACTTTGGGGTCTCACAGGTTTCATATATTCTATTATACTCAGTTGGTTAAAGTTTTGGCTTCTATACTCCATGAAATTAGTGGAATATCCTTAATATTTGTGCTTTATCCAGTATCTTTTCATGAAAATATTCTTCTGAGCATTCTTGAATTTTAGTCCACAAAGAAGTATTATGTTGACAATTTGGACGTTATTGATTTCTGGATAAATTAAAATTATAAATCTTTAAAATTTATCCTTGAACTTGTTTTATTGAATTATTATGTCATTATCATCATCCTCATGCTTATATTTTGATGAAAGTCATCTTTGGCTTACGTGCATAGATGGACTTGGTATGATTATGACCAGGGATTATTCGATATAATCATGACCGTAATGTGACGAATGATGTGGTAAAAGTCTTCATTGGCCTGTAGTTCATTGATGGACAGTTGTTGGTATGATTATGACCAGGGATTATTCTGTATAATCATGACCATGGATGATTACATAAATATCCTTGGCCGTGGTGCATGGATGTTGTGGTTTATTTATTAAGCTGAGTCTCAGCAATAAAGTTGATGAAAATCTTTTTAAATCATAGAAGATAGTAGATTTTATGCTCTACTTGATTCTTCTAATGGATTGCTTATTCCGCTGCAGTTAAACTTGTTGTCTATTATATTCTATCAGTTGTTATACTGTTTGATAAATGGGTTTTATATCTACTTATTGAATACCAATTCACGCGAACTATGCCCATCTCAAGTACATTTTAGTGTGTTTTTAGTTGCATTTCATGTTATTTTGCATTGCATTTATTTAAAACTCCTTTTGGTGAAAAAGTGCAGGAAACGACCTAATTTGATGGTATTAGAGGGCACGAGGCTAATGAAAGCATGAAGCGAGACACAAGCTGGGATATGCATGGCATGAGGATCAAGTGGAGCAGAAAACTAAGTATGAATGGACAAAGGAAGCAGAAGAGCGGATCGGATCGACAGCAGCAGTGAGAACCAAAATTCACGATCGCAAGCCACGCGACAGACAAGCTTGGGGACCTTGGCGCTTGCCATGGCACCCTGTTGGACAACATGACATATTGCAAGTCGCGCACCCGCGCGAGGATTACACTAGGGGAGCGCGCGGCCGCGCACGATGCCTGAAGCTGCTGATTTGTTTTATTTTAATTTTTAATTAAAATGGTTGTAATTGATTAAAATGATATCTGACTGGTATCAGACGTGTCTTGGATAACTTTTTATGTATTTTTCATAGTAGGAACTAGGGTTTATACCTGTAGAGAGATTCCAATGTAGAACAAAGCTTAAACGCCTTCTTCTCCAATTCTTCTTGGGATTTTCTTCCATTGTGGATTATCATTATTATTTTGCTGGATTTATATGAGGATTTGAACGTTAATATTGGTCTATAATCAGAAATTGGGTTTGATCGTTTCTATCCTTCATCTTTCAATTGCTTGCTTATTAACCATGTTTAGCTTTGATCCCATAATGGCTTTTGGTTCAGTCATGAAATAAACTCCATTATGGGATTCTAACGGATTTTAATATTTAGTTTAATTGCATGCTTGATTGCTAGGGCTGTTTTACATATCTTATGGAATTTCTATCATGATTGTTTTACATGTATGAATGCTTGATCACCATTCGTTTCAGTACTTTTATGGAATTGACAATGAACATGCAAGTATGGATTGTAATCATGATAGCATACGTATATGGGGCTGTTTTATATGGCTTGTGTATTTCGTGGACCAAATAGACATATACTGTTTGACCGTATGAGTTAAAATACGGGCTTGTGCTTAAATTCAGTATGATTGCAATTTCACATAGACATATAGTGATTTTGGTTATATTGACGAATACATGGAGTCTATCATTTGTGGATGTTGTGTAAGTTGGTCTTAGTACATTGAAAAATGGCTATGACTCTATTAGCGCTCTTGGCTATTTTCCTGTGATATTTGAACAATTCTTGCATGATAGTGGTAATTAGATGAAGTGTTAAATGAAGTTAGGATTCCATTATTTCCAGACTTGGTTTATTTCATTAATATTCATGTTTAGTTGTTATATGCAGTTAGAGTAATTCACCAAGTATAGTCATTAGTTTAAGCATATAAGTATAGTGATTTAATTGAAGCATTATAGTTTAAATTTGACAACTTTCTCTGTGGGATCGATACTCTACTTACTCTGTATTACTTGTTGACACATGTATGTTTGCATGAGTTAGCACTCTTATATCAGAATTGAAAAAGAGGCAACAAGTTTTTGGCGTCGTTGCCGGGGAAAGGCGTTAATTTAAATAATTATCATCAGTTTCAAGCTATATTGTATGACTTAGACAATTCTGATCATTTCTCATTTCTATATTTGTTTTGTTTTTGGTTTCAGGTACTTGTAGATTTTTATGCACACACGATCATCCAACTCAGAATTAACACCAGCGTAGGATAACATTAACAGAAGAGGTTGGAAAGCAAGTGTGCAGAGAAATTTGCAAGCTCAGTTAGAAAGTACAACAACTAGTATGGCAGAAGAATAGAGAATTGAGCAAAGAGAAGAGCATCGGGCACTAAGGGATTATTCCATGCCAAATATAAACGGACTACAGTCTAGCATAGTCAGACCGGCAATAGCAGCCAATACTTTTGAGATTAAACTAGGCACTATTTAGATGGTGCAGAATTCAGTATAGTTTAGGGGTGCTGCTACGGATGATCCGAATGAACACCTGTTGAGTTTCATCGAGATTTGTGATACATTCAGATAAAACGGTGTGACGGAGGATGCTATCAGACTTAGGCTATTCCCATTCTCATTAAGAGACAAGGCTAGAAGTTGGCTATGTTCTTTGTCATCAGGGTCAATCACTACATGGGAGGACTTAGCACAGAAATTCTTAGCCAAGTTCTTCCCAATGGCTAAGACTGCAAAGATGAGGATGGCTATCTCTCAGTTTGAGCAACAACAGGGCGAGTCCTTATATGAAGCATGGGAGAGATACAAAGAGATGCTGAGGAAGTGTCTGCATCACGGTATGCTAAATTGGATGGTGATCAACTCATTTTATAATGGATTGGGATGGCAGTCGAGACCTATTGTGGATGCAGCTGCAGGAGGGGCATTATGGGCAAAAAGCTATGACGAGGCCTATACACTTATCGAGACTATGGCTGCTAATGATTACCAGAATCCTACATCTCGGATGCCACATCCCAAGGTTGCAGGTGTATTGGAGGTTGATGTTATTACCCAGTTGTCGGCACAGATGGCAGCGATGGCAAAGAAGATAGATACTTTGGCAGAAAGCAGGACAAAAATAGTTTCCTTCGTATGTGAGATTTGTGCGGGGTCACACTCCACAAATTAGTGTGCTATCAGCTCGGAGTCAGTACAGTATATGGGCAATTACAGGAAAGATCAAGGACAGTTTCAGAACACATACCACCCAAACAACTGAAACCATCCAAACTTTAGTTGGTCAAATAACCAAGGGAATCAGCAGAATCAGTTTCAACCGATCAACAATTTCAGTCACAGCCGTCTCAGCCACAGTTTACACCAAAACCACCCTTTCCACCGGGATTTTCTCAACAACAACAACATCACACTCCAGCTGCACCACAGCAAGAAATGAAATCAGAAATGGAAGAGATGATGTTGAAATACATGGCAAACACGGAAGTTATGATTAAAAGCCAAGCAGTGGCTATCAAGAATCTGGAGACTCAAATGGGGCACATGGCGAGCATGCTCAACAACAAGCCCCAGGGTTCATTGCCAAGTAACACAGAGACAAATCCAAGAAGAGACGAGAAGGAACAGTACCAACCGATCACGTTAAGATCTGGGAAAAATCTTATAAGCACTTCAAGTCAGTCGGCATACCATGAAGATTACATTAAGGATCTGCATGCATGTGCAGCATGAGGCGAAACAGATGACTGAAAAGAAAGAAAAGTTAGAAAAATCTGAGTCACAACATGTCGGGCAGGATAAAGCAGGTTCAGAGGAGAAGCTCAAGAGTTCAGTGCCACTAATTCACCCTTAAGTACCGTATCCACAGAGATTAAAGAAGCAGAGGGAAGATAAATAGTTCAGCATGTTCTTGGAGGTATTTAAAAAGCTGTAGATTAACATACCGTTTGCCGAGGCATTGGAAAAAATGCTAAGCTACGCAAAGTTTAGGAAAGGTATATTGTCAAGGAAGCGAAGACTAGATGAATTTGAGACAGTAGCCTTGACAGAGGAATACAGTGCAGTTCTTCAGCGTAAACTACCTCCAAAGCTGAAAGATCCGGGCAGTTTCACAGTTCCATGCACGATCGGAAAGATAAACTTCGAAAAGTGTTTATGTGATCTTGGGGCAAGTATTAATCTGATGCCCTTATCAGTGTTTAATCAGTTGGGGTTGCTGGCTCCAAGGCCGATAAATATTTCATTGCAGCTAGCTGACAGATCCATCGCGTATCCACGGGGAATTATTGAAGATGTATTGGTGAAGGTGGACAAATTAATCTTTCCGGCTGACTTTATCATCTTGGATTATGAGGAAGACAAAAGTATACCGATCATACTGGGGAGACCATTCTTAGCCACAGGAAGGACTTTGATAGATGTGCAAAAAGGGGAACTCACTCTGCATGTATATGATCAGGAGGTTACCTTTAATGTCTTCAAGGCAATGAAGCTCCCAACAGATGAAGAAGAGTGTTTCCTAGTTGATCGGGTGAATCGAGGTCTAAATGATGAAGTTCAGCATTTGGTGAACTATGAACCGTTAAGTTGTGTACTTGGTGAAAACTCAGATTTGGAGGTAAAGCCATTGTGAAAAGTCAAGTCATTAAATTTGAGGTAAGGTGGATGTATGTAAAGTCGCCTCAACTCTTTCTTAAACATGAGATTCAGAGACAGTCACACTAATTGACTATAACTTAGCGCTTGATGGGAGGCAACCCATTGTTTCTATCTCTACTTAGTATTTATTCAGTTCAAGTTATTTGGTTTAGCTTATTTTCATTACTTGTTAGGACAATATGAGTACCTTTTTATGCTTATTCATCGTAGTCGACTCGCAGAAGATTATGTTCGTGCATTGCATTGAAATTAGGATGACAGAATAGGCATTCATTTTTATTTAGTAAACCATGTGTTGACAAGGTCTATTGATGTTATTGCAGATGTATTGGAGAGCATACATTTCTGTCTTGCAGATTCTAAGAACAAAAGCTAGTAGTGCAGGTATTAGGATTGCTTGCTGTACGCACGATGATTACAAAGATGTAACCACAGCCCGCTGCGTGTATGGTATACCGCTGCATCAGATTTGCCAATGCGTGCAGCGTGCTGACCCATTAAAAACCTTGCCTGGCCGCCGCATAACGTCGACGTGGAAAATTTTTTAAGTTTAAAAACGTGATGGAGATTAGTTGGACTCTCATTTGAAATTAAAACAGAAGCACAATCACAGTGCTCTCTCCCACAAACGGACGTTTCCTCATCTTCCTCTCTATCAGTTACGAATCAAAGCCATTAATCTCAGCACATACCCACGATTCCCTCCACGATCAAAGCTCAGCCCCACGCTCTCATCCACTGCGATAAAGCTAGGGTTTGATTGGGATTGCAACAACGAGTTTGGAGACATTGTCATCAGCCGCTCTTAGTCATTATCAAGCATATCATTTTCAGTTCGCTCTTAACTGCAAATGTGTCCAAAGAAGGCACGATCTTCTTCTTCCTCATCATCATCTTCCTCTGGCAGTCAAGGGAGGATATCGTCGATCATACCAAATTTCTGAATTTAGCAGCCCAGCAGGAGTATTATAGAATTGTGGCGAAGACGTTTGTCAAGGAGCGCGGTTTCAAACTGGAGGGGCAAGATGGTCAGTTATGTGCCATGATTCGCAAACGGGGATGGGTTGGATTCACTATCACTCCCACGCCTATTCTGATGAGCATAATCCATGAGTTTTACCCCAATGCCAAAGTCACCATGAACGATATCGTTATGGTTTGAGGTGTCGAGATAGACTACATACCCACTGCCATCAGAACTATTTTCAGACTCACCGAGACACCACCAACAGGGGTTTCCAATTGGATCACAGGGGCATATATAACAATAGACTTGGAGCTTGTTATTGCTGAATTGTGTGTGCCAGGCACGAAGTGGACTTACAAAGTCGGCACGAACCAACCTCGCATATTCCCCGCAGCCGCACTGAATCGATATGCCAAGGCGTGGAATTTGTTCATATGTGACAAGCTATTGCCCTCGTCTCATCAGCATGAGATCACGGCAGAAAGGGCCATAATTTTGTGGGGTATAATTACGGGTAAGTATATTGACGTGGGTCATTTGATTCATTAAAATATTTTGAAGTATCTGAGGGGAAGTACCACGGGGAGCATTCTACACGCATCAGTGGTAGCCATGTTATGTGCTCATCAGGGGTGAAACTAGGGCAACGAACAAATACAATACCCGAGCCAAGACATAACTCATGCCACCATTGCAAAATTTGAGGACTGGGCAGGTGGTGAACCACACCCGAGCGGATGGGGATTTATTCTCTGGCCCACATTTCCAGAGCCATCCCAGCAGCACTCACAGAAAGATGAGGCGGGCCCGTCGACACGACCACATGCTCCACATGGTGATCACCAGCTCCGAAGGTTGGAGCGAAGGGTTTATGCCATGTATGATAATTTTAGAATGTTTAATACAGGTCTCACGAGAGCCTTGGCCGAGGCTTTTGGACAGCAGGGAATAATGCTTGAGTGGCCTCGATTCGGACGAAGAATGCCATATCCACCACCAGATTCACCACCGGGAGGTGGTGGTACAAATCATTAGGGGAGTTTTCTGTACCCTTTACCTTCATTCAATGGGGCATTGACTATTATAAGTTTGGGGGTATTGGGGTAGTAGTATAGTTGCATATAGTTTCATTTAGTTTTAATTTTGCATGTTTATGTAGTATATGTTTTAGTTTGAATGTCTCACAATGTTTAGCTTTATGGAAATTTTGTCTAGCCAATGATGATAGTGAATTTTGAAAGATTCTTGAGTATTGTGGATAACATGAGCTGAGATATAATGTTTTACATGATGAAATTCATATTGTTGTTTAAATGCTTTCAGTTTGCACGAATGTGTTCACTATCACTTATAGATATAAGAAGTATGTGTGCATTGCTCGATAGAAAATGTAGTTTTAAAAAGAGAAATATGTGGAAAGTGATCTTAAACTGTATGAAACTTTGATATTCAAACTTTGGGAAAACATGGGTATGCTATGTATAAAAAAAAGGAAAGAAAAATCAAATAGCAGTAACGTGGCTAGTCTTATTTCGGGGCCCTGGCTACTTGAGTAAGTACGCCCGAGGGGATTGTCTCTACACCTAACACCCTAAGGTCTTTCATAGTCTGCGAGTCGTTGGTTGAAAGCTCGCTAAGGGGTAGCAGTGTTGCCTAATGGAATAAGACATTTCACAGTCATGTGGAAAAGAAAAGAAAAGAAAAATAGCAATAAACACCGCGGGAAAGAGCGAAAATCACCCTCGTGAGTAGCAATAACGCAGTTTAACCCATTGTTGAACCTTAGTTTGTGTTGATATATTGAAACAGTCTGTGTTGCATGAGTATACATGAGTCTTGATTTAGACTATAATTTTCTATTTTGAGCGATGTAACATGTGTATTCTTTGCTTCAGTTAAGTTTTGGTGAACACCACACACACACACACAACATCTCTATAGCATATATGAATTATCTGAGTGTATGATATTATGCCTATAGTTTGGTTTGAAATGGTAATCTTGAATCTGGATACTTCATTGAGGCAGTTTGGACTGAAATTCTGTTAGAGCTAGAACTATGTGAGACTAGTTGGCATCATAACTTAGTTACATAGTAATGTAGCTGTATTTTCATTGTTCATTAGTATGCATTGCTTGAGGGCAAGCAACAGTTCATGTTTGGGAGTATTTGATAAGTGGGTTTTATACCTACTTGTTGAATACCAATTCACGCGAACTATGCCCATCTCAAGTACATTTTAGTGTGTTTTTAGTTGTATTTCATGCTATTTTGCATTACATTTACTTAAAACTCCTTTTGGTGAAAAAGTGCAGGAAATAAACTATTTTGGTGGTATTAGAGGGCACGAGGCTAATGGACGCATGAAGCGAGGCACAAGCTGGGATATGCATGGCATGAGGATCAAGTGGAGCAGAAAAATAAGCATGAATAGACAAAGGAAGGAGCGTGAGCAGATCGATTCAAAGTAGACAGAACTAGAATTCACAGATTTAAGCCGCATGCCAAATGTGAAGGACAAGCTTAGGGATCGCGCTACCCACACAAAGCACCCTATTTGGGACAAAGACATGACATCTGCAAGTCGCATACCGCGAGGATTACACTACTAGGGAGGCCAAGCGTGTGCGATACCTCAAGTCATTGATTTGTTTTATTTTAATTTTTAATTAAAAGGGTTGTAATTGATTAAAATGATATATGACTGGTGTCAGACGTGTCTTGGATAACATTTTACGTATTTTTCATAGTAGGAACTAGGGTTTACACCTGAAGAGAGATTCCAACGTAGAACGAAGCTTAAACGCCTTCTTCTCCAATTCTTCTTCCATTGTGGATTATCATTATTATTTTGCTGGATTTATATGAGGATTTGAACATTAATATTGGTCTATAATCAGTAATTGGGTTTGATCATTTCTATTCTTCATCTTTTAATTGCTTACTTATTAACCATGTTTAGCTTTGATCCCATAATGGCTTTTGGTTCAGTCATGAACTAAACTCCATTATGGGATTCTAACGGATTTTAATATTTAGTTTAATTACATGCTTGATTGCTAAGGCTGTTTTATATATCTTATGGAATTTCTATCATGATTATTTTATATATATGAATGCTTGATCACCATTCATTTCAGTACTTGTATGGAACTGACAATGAACATGCAAGTATGGATTGTAATCATGATAGCATACGATATAAAATTTGTTTTATATGGCTTGTGTATTTCGTGGACCGGATAGACATATCTTTGTTCAATCGTATGAGTTAAAATAAGGGATTGTGCTTAAATTCAGTATGATTGCAATTTCACATAGACATATAGTGATTTTGGTTATATTGATGATTACATGGAGTCTATCATTTGTGGATGCTCTGTAAGTAGGTCTTAGTACATTGAAAAATGACTATGACTCTATTAGCGCTCTTGGCTACTTTCTTGTGATATGTGAACAATTCTTGCATGATAGTGGTAATTAGATGAAGTGTTAAATGAAGTTAGGATCCCATTATTTCCAGACTTGGTTTATTTCATTAATATTCCTGTTTGGTTGTTATATACAGTTAGAGTAATTCACCAAGTATAGTCATTAATTTAAGCATATAAGTATAGTGATTTAATTGATGCATTGTAGTTTAAATTTGACAACTTTCTCTGTGGGATCGATACTCTACTTACTCTGTATTACTTGTTGACACATGTATGCTTGCATGAGTTAGAGCTCTTTTATCAGAATTGAAAAAGAGGCAACATTGTTGAAGGCTAAGGATAATTTATTCTGCATTATCTTGGTCATAATATTTCTTACTGGGCTAGTTGAGCTCACCCATTTCTTTTCACTGTTTCTCTTTAGGAAATGAGAAGCGTGGCAGCGGGACTAGTCGGGAAGCGGGAGTGACGGTCCAGATGATAGCATTAGTAGTCCTCACTATTCTGTTAAAAAGTGTGACAATAAATGTAATGAGGACTCCGTTGAGTGTGGATATTGTCTAGATGACAATAATCTTATTAAAACTCTTAGATTATGTTTTGTTGTATTTTACACGACTGTTGTATAATTAAGTTGTATTTGAATTTTGTACCATGTATTTGGCGACTCAAGATGGGTGATGTATTCCTATTTTGGGGTAGTAACAGTTAGACTAAACCATGAATGGTTGCCTACGTACTCCTATTGAAGAGGAGATCAAGTCTGCGTAGTTCGAACCTGGTGTAAGAGGTTCAACGCTGAATGCAAAAGGCAGAAGCTTTATTAGTGAAGAAGGGTGTAGAAGTATTTTTGTTCTTTTTCTTTTTGTAGAGGAAGGGTAGAAATGTTTTTGTTATTTTTTTATTGCAACCGGGCCATATAGAATATGGTTGCCTACATACCCCTGGGTATCAAGGAGATCAGGTCGACGTAGTTCGCCCCTCAGGACGAATCGCATCCAAAGAGAAGTGTGAATCCCATGTGCAGGCTATACTGCGGGGAGAAGAAAGTTTGATCCCATAACGGGGATAAACTCTAGGTGTGGAAAAAGTTTGATTCCATCTTCAGGACAAACTGCAAGCGTAGAAAAGTTTAATCCTGTCTTCAGGATAAACTACAAGTGTGAAAGGTTCAATCCCGTCTTCAGGATAACCGAAATTGTATGCAAGATTTGAAATGAGGTGAAACCAGGCTGCTGGATTGAAGTGTATGTTTCCCTGAGGGGCAGAAGAGTATGTAAGAAGGAGAGGGTTCAAAACCAGAATAATTGGTGATTTGATGATCAAAACCAGGATGTTTGTTTGATGGTAACTTCATACATAGCACCGTTTCACGGTGTCCGAGTTGATAAGCTGTGGAAATTCATCGCCATTCATTTCCTGTAGCCTAAGAGCACCTCCTGTCAATACCTCCTTGACAATAAATGGGCCTTCCCAGTTAGGAGCGAATTTTCCCTTAGATTTTTCTTGGTTGTCAATGATCTTCTTTAAAACCAAGTCATGTTGTTTGAACTGCCATAGTCGAACTTTTCTGTTATAGGATCGTGCGATCCTTTGCTGATATAACTGACCATGGAAGATAGTCGTGGTTCACCTTTCGTCTATTAGAGACAATTGGTGATACCTGTCTTATACCAATTGATCTTCATCTAACTGAGCATCCATCAACACTCTGAGGGATTCCATTTCCACCTCTACGGGGAAGCACCGCTTCCATCCCATAGGCTAATGAGTAGGGGGTTGCCCCAGTGGAAGTACGCATGGAAGTTCTGTAAGCTAATAAAGTCAGAGACAAGAGGTCAGGCCATCCTTTGTGATTGATGGACATTTTCTGCATGATCTTTTTGATGTTTTTATTAGCCGCTTCAACAGCACCATTCATCTTTGGACGGTAGATGACGGAGTTAAGGTGTTTGATGTGGAATTTTTTTCATAACTCCTCCATCATTTTGTTGTTGAGGTTCTTAGCATTGTCTGACACAATGACCTCTGGTTGTCCATATCGACAGACAACATTGTTTCTTATGAAAGCAATGATGACTTCTTTAGTAACCCAGGGGAAGGATGCTGCTTCTACCCATTTGGTGAAGTAGTCAATCATAGTGAATATGAATCGATGTCCATTACTGGCTTTGGGCTCGATGGGCCCGATCACGTCCATTCCCCACATTGAGAAGGGACATGGCTAACTCATATTGTGGAGTTCCCTTGGAGGGGCATGGATAGCATTCCTATGAATCTGGCATTGATAGCACCTCTTGACGTGATCATCACAGTCTGCTTTGAGTGTAAGACAATAATGCCCTATTCTAAGGATCTTCTTGACAAGTAGGGTTCTGCTCATGTGAGGGCCATATACTCCACCATGGATCTCATCCATGAGTCTCTGAGCTTGGTCTTTATCCAGACATCTGAGGAGACCTAATCCTGTATCTCTTTTGTAGAGTGTATCTCCGCTCAGGTAGAATTTCATAGCAAGTCGATGGATCCGCCTCTTCTCAGTTAGGCTCGCCTCAGCGGGTGTAGATCCATCTCGTAGATACTCCTTGATGTGTTGATACCAAGGGTTGTGGATGGGAGGTAGTTCATCCGATACTTCTCCAACATAGTTCACATAGACTGGGTCTTTTTGCATTGGAATTGTAATGTTTGGCATGCTTTCCTTGTCAAGTATGTGAACCAAGGAGGCCAACGTTGCTAATGCATCTGCAAAATCATTCCTATTACGGGAATGTGTAGAAAGGAGATTTCTTCGAACTCCAAAGCCATCTGTAGAACTTGCCGATGGTAAGGCAGTAAATGTAATTCTTTGGTTTGATAGATTCCCGTGGATTGTCTGATTACCAATTCGGAATCCCCAAAGACAGTTAACCGCCTGATGCCCATTGAACGGGCAAGTTTTGGCCCCATGATACAGCCTTCATACTCAGCTGTGTTGTTGGTGCTGACAAACTATAATTTGACGGTGACGGATATCGCTTCCCCACAGACGGATACTAGGACTGCTCCAGCTCCAGAGTCTTCCGTGTTAACAGCTCCATCAAAATACATTTTCCACATACGGCATGTATCGTACTAATGTTGTTGCTAAACTGTCATTACCCCTTCATCGGGGAAATATGATTCCAAGGGTTTGTAGTCCCCTGCAGGTGCGGCGACCAGTTGATCCGCAATTCCTTGACCTTTGACAGACTTTTGCGTCACGTAGATGATGTCAAATTGCTGTAGGATCAATCGCCATCCGGATAATCGACAATTCAAGATATAAAGCCATCGAACACATACTTGAGAGGATCCACGCGGGATATGAGATGGGTTATGTGACCATGGTGGTAATGTTGTAACCTCATGGAAGCCCATGCTAAAGCACCACAAGTCTTCTCAATCAGAGTGTACTTGTGTTCACTGGTGCTGAATCTTTTGCTGAGGTAATAGATAGCTCGTTCTTGGCCTGTATCGTCTTTTTGCCCCAGCATATAGCCCATGGCATTATCATTTATTGACAGGTACATGAACAGGGGAACATCATCCCTGGGTGGTACCAAAACAGGAGCGTTAACCAACTGCTCTTTGATTGTGAGGAAGGCTTTTTGACACTCATCATTCCATTTCATGGAGGGGTTCTTCCTTAACAATTTGAAGATTGGCTCACAGGTTGCTGTGAGTTGAGAAATGAACCTGCTAATGAAGTTGATTCTTCCCAAATATCCCCGTATTTCCCTCTCTGTCTGAGGAATGGGCATTTCCTTAATAGCCTGGATTTTGGTAGGATCCAGTTCAATCCCTTTGTGGCTGATTAGGAAACCTAGCAACTTGCCTGACTTAACACCAAAGGCGCACTTGGCTGGATTCAACTTCAAGTTGTACTTACGCAACCTGTTGAAAAGCTTTCTGAGATGGTCTAAGTGGTCCTCCTCCCTTCGGGATTTGACAATGATGTCATCCACGTAGATCTCTATCTCCTTATGCATTAAAATCGTGGAAAAGAGCCATCATATGTGACGCCTCCAAAATAGGTATACATCACCCATCTTGAGTTGCCAGATACATGGTACATAAATTCAAATACAACTTAATTATACAACAGTCCTGTAAAATACGGCAAAACATAGTTGAGAGTTTAAACAAGAATATTGTCATCTAGACAATATCTACACTCAATGATGTCCTCATTATAATTATTATCACATTATTCCGTAGAATAGTGAGGACTACTAAAGCCATTTATCCCGGACCATCACTCCATTCCCGACTCGTCACCTATATTCTCATTTCTAAAAAAGAACAATGAAAGAAAGGGTGAGCTCAACTAGCCCAAGAAGAAATATTATGACTAAGATAATGCGAATAAATTATCCTTAGCCTTCAACAGTATAACAACTGATAGAATACAATAGACAACAAGTTTTAGATCAACAACTGCAGTGAAAATAAGCAATCCATTAGAAGAGTCAAGTAGAGTATAAAATCTATTATCTTCTATGATTTAAAATGTTTTTCATCAACTTTATCGCTGAGACTCAACTTAATAAATAAAATCGAATCATACCTGCACCACAGCCAAGGATATTCATGTAATCATCAATGGTCATGATTATACCGAATAATCCCTGGTCATAATCATACCAACAACTGTCCATCAATGAACTACAAGCCAATGAGGACTTTTACCACATCATTCGTCACATTACGATCATGATTATACCGAATAATCCCTGGTCATAATCATACCAAGTCCATCTATGCACGTAAGCCAAAGATGACTTTAATCACAATAAAAGCATGAGGATGATAACAATGACATAATAATTCAATAAAACAAGTTCAATGATAAATTTTAAAGATTTATAATTTAATTTATCCAGAAATCAATAACGTCCAAATTGTCAACATGATACTGCTTTATAGAGTAAAATTCAAGAATAATATTCATGTACCAAAAATAATTTGGACAGAAAAGAAATATATTTTTCGGGTGAATAGTACCCCGTGAATAGTACTTCGGGAATAGTACCCCGACACAAAAAGTATCTCAAATACCCGAGTGAATGATACTAGAGTGAATAGTAATTGGGTGAATAGTAACCCGTGAATAGTAACTTGTGAATAGTACTCCAGCATGGAAAATGCCCCGAAAACCCGAGTGAATAATATTAGAGTGAATAATAATCGAGTAAATAGTAACTCATGAATAGTAACTCATTACAGAAAAATACCAAAGAAAACGATATTTCATGACGAGTACAAAAGAAATGATATCCCAGATTAGTATAATAGAATAAATGAAACTGCATATGGATTTTCACCCGCCATGCGGTAATCCACGTAGACAGATCATTTCCACAATTTAATAAAGAATGAATACGAAGGATCATTCACCATGCATGCGGTAATCCACATAGGCAAAGTTATTCCAATGTAATAATAAATAATGGAACGAATTGTCGCGTAATCCGCACAGATAGGATATTCCAACAGAATAATAAAGAAGGAAACCAGGTCATGCGTAATCCGCACAGACGGGATATTCCAACAGAATAATAAAGAACGGAACTAGGTCATGCGTAATCCGTACAGACGGGATATTCCAACAGAATAATAAAGAATGGAATAACAGAAGAATTTCACCATGTATGTGGTACTTCGCATAGACAGGTTATTCCAACATAACAATAAAGAATGGAATAACAACAGAATTTCACCATGTATGCGGTACTTCGCATAGACAGGTTATTCCAATATAATAATAAAGAATGGAATAACAGAAGCTCTCTTCACGAATACGAAAGAAATAATACCCCTTACCTCAAAAGAAGACTGGATACTAGAATAGTGAGGTAGCAGACTTCTCTTCTTCTTTCTCTCTATAATTTCTCTCTATAATAATTGCTCTATAGCTTTAGTGAATTGGTGAGAAATGAAGGAATAATGAGCTTCTATTTATAGGAAAATATAGTTTCAATAATTGCACATTTTGGGGATAGAAATATTACAGAATAATACCTTCCTCTTTTCCTTTATTTTTAATTTAGTCCTGCAAATATTATCAAACTTGCACCACCTCCCCTAATAGTAAATAATGTGAATCAATAGTAAATCATGTGAATCAATAGTGTTAGACATGTAAAAATACAAATTACAGTATAGTACCTCCATCTATACCTCCATTTTTAACTTAGTCATGCAAGTATTATCAATCTTGCACCACCTCTCCTAAAAGTACAAGAATGTGAATCAATAGTACACACATGTGAACAAATAGTTATAATCATGTGAATTAATAGTAATTAATTGCTCATTTATCCAGTTAATTACCCGATTGGTCAATATAACCTCCAGACATCAATTATTATCGAAATAAATGTCGATTTCCGCTAACACTAATAATTCCAACACAATAGAACTATCAATTTCATCTTGAATCAACACGAAATTATTTATCATTAATATTATAACTCACAATATTTAACAACCAGGTCGTTCCCAGAAAAGAGGGGGCTTTCCGATAAGGATTTCTCCTTATTGGCGCGTAATTAGGTGACCAAACCTCTCCTTGACAGAACTTCTAGACATTGTCAATATTGCAAATAATAATGTGAATAACTTTGTCGTCTCAATTATTGATTTAATAATATAACATATTATACAGATGATACTGTGACAATAATTGAATCAATAATATGAGAGATATGATGCAACAATTACTGTAGCAATAATTGAGTATAATTGAGTGACTTTTCACGTAAGCATCAACAATCAATACCGTGTGCTACTATACAACCATACGATTACTGTACTTTTACTACAGGGTAGTTCAACAGTTTTAACGGTAACACTTTCGTCGTTATTTTTTATAAAATGATAATTATGTCATTTTCTAACTATGACAATACTTTCGTTGTGGGGTCCACCAATGATTGTGTCGTCGTACGGATATTCCCGATAAAAGAATATTCCTCGACCAAACGAATATTTTATAAAAACTTGCTTACTTTGCAAAATTTATAAATATTACCCACAACTATAACATTATATCAAATCCACACCATAATATTCAAAAAAATATTTCGAGAAATTTAAATCTTTATTCATAAAATTTGGGGTCTCACAATCTCCCCTCCTTATGAAATTTCTCCCTCGAAATTTACGTACATACCTGGTATGCTGAAGAGGTGATGATACCTCGTTTAGATTCTAACTCTTGAGATATAACCTTTGAGTGTTGAATACGATCCTTCTTATCCAAGATTTTAACACGTATCTCCTCATACGTTAAATCTTCTGCTATCTCGTCTAGTTCTAATTCAATAATGTGGTTCGGGTCGTCCACATATTTACATAACATCGATACGTTAAAAACGTTATGAACACGCGGCATACTTGGCGGTAAAACAAGTCTATAGGCCACAGTTCCTACTCGATCAAGGATTTTAAATGGGCCAATAAAATCGAGGGTTGAGATTTCCTCTCTTCATCGATTCTTGCTTCTAGAATAACGCTCTTTTGAACCTTCTTCTTCTCATTCATCAACTTTGAGTATGTTGCTTGCACGACTTTAACTTTATCGATTAAAGTCAATTCTACTCATATATTTGATATCACCACGTGGGTCCTTAGAGTCTTTAACTCTATCTTCATCATTTGTAAGTTATACGAAATGGGTTTTTGTGTTAACAACATCGCACTCGTAAACGCATACGATATTCAACTCAACGCGTCAGCTACCACGTTCTCTCTTCCACAATGATATTGAATTGTATGATCCTAATCTTCAACAGCTCGAGTCAATGTCTTTGGCGCATTATACGTTCGCTTTGGTTGAAGAAATATTTGAGGGTTTTAGAAATGGGTTTTGTACTAGGGTCAATACAAAATTCGATTTCATGCTCTGGGGTAGGCTAAGAAGTCTTCAGGAATACGTCAGGAAATTTATTAACAATAGAAACATCATTCAAAACTGTGACCCTCATCAAAGACTTGGATAACATGTCACATTAATATCTATCAACTTGCCACCATTATTCACGATGTCCCCTATGGATATTATAGCTTCAGTGTATTCCAAGACTTGGAAGTCACCAGCGAAAGGCTCGGGACTCTTTACTTATGGTTTGATATGACATTGATTGACTTTAGTGGTTTGGTTGCTTGAATTCGCATAACAGGTTGGTTAGGAATATGAAAGCTAACAACCTTACGAAAAGCATGATGAGTAGTTAACCAATTGATTCCTAAAATCACATCAAAGGCAAGTATTTTCAAAGAGATAAGATCGACAGGTAACGTGAAAGTATCGATTTGAATCAAACAAGATTTATAAACAGTGGAGGTAACAAAGGTTTCTACTAACGAAATTTCAACCAATAAGTCAAAGTCTAACTTCTATGGGGTCAAATTTAAACGTTGAGCGCAAGCAATAGAGATAAAAGAATGGGTAGAACCGGTATCTAATAAGGTATAGACTTCGCAAGAATTTATAATTAACTAACCCGTGCTAACTTCGGTCGATTTACTCGCTTTTTGAGAAGTCACGAAAAATGCTCTTCCTGAAACCATCGACTTTATTTTGTCCGTATCCACCTTTGGTGCCACCGTCTCAGCTGGACTTGACTTTGGTGCATAACAAAATTGGGCTAGGTGACCTTCTTTTCCATAATTGTAACATGCTTTGGACTACATCACGTAGTTTGGACTAATTTGTCCCTCCCCTCTGCATTTGAAACATATGACCAGCGATCGTTCACCTTCCTTAACAACAGGTGTTGGTGTTGACGTCTTTCCATTATTATTGAATCTCCTCTTCTTTAAATTTCCACTTCTATTATCTTGGCCATGATTACCACCGAAGTGGTTACCATTCTTGGCATGATTATTTCCCCCACGATGGTTATCATTGTTCCGATGACTGTTGCCACCGGTATGATTATTATCGTGTTATTGGTCGTTGCCTTTTGGTTGTCTTTTGACTCATTATCGGCGCCCAATAACTAAGCCCTATTCACAAAATCTGAATATAAACAAAGTTTGTGAGAAATGAGGTATTGACGTATATCGGGTTTCAAACCTCTTAGAAACATTTGCGTCATTCGCTCCTCATTATCGACCAAATTGGATGCAAACCGGGATAACTCCGCAAATTTAGCCTCGTATTGCGATACGGTCATATTGTTTTGCTCCAACTTGATAAACTCCACCTCCTTCATGTGACGAATACTTTCAGAAAATTACTTATCATTGAATAGCTCTTGGAACTTCTACCAAGACATCTTGAAAAGGCGTCAGTGAGTACGCTTTTCTGATTCCCACCGATGTCGCTTTCTTCACACAACATAAAGGTGGCAAAGGGAACCTTTTGCTCCTCGGAGCATCCCAAGACATCAAATATCTTGGTGATCTGCTTTAACCACGTCTCCGCCTTGAGTGGTTCTAGCTTTCCCAAAAACTTGGTGGTCCTAGCTCCTTGGCGCTTAGCGATAGAATCCAATCGTGGTTTGCCATTATTCCCCTATATTTTGAGCAGAGTCTCTCTTACGATGTTGCATGAATTGCATAAAGCCTCTGAACATCCCATCTTTCATCATCGATCGGTGTTGTTATTTACGAGGATTATTGTCTTCTGTTGCACATTATCATCCAGGTATTGATCGTTGGTGACTCAAGCGGTCTCATGTGCTTCATTCTTGATCTCAACATTTTTAGATGCCATTTTAAAAACATCACAAAATAAGGGTTAATTGACATATCACATATTATCCCTATACTTTGACCGACCAATTAAATACCAAATAAACTTAGGTAGGTCATACTAGCGAAGGAATTCCCCGTCTCTCCCCTCCTAGTTCTTGTCTCACATCTCAGCCAGGGATCATATCCCTAAGCTTTGATACCAACTGTGACACCCCCAAAACAGGTATACATTACCCATCTTGAGTCGCCAGATACATGGTACATAAATTCAAATACAACTTAATTATATAACAGTTGTGTAAAATACGACAAAACATAGCTGAGAGTTTAAACAAGAATATTGTCATCTAGACAATATCCACACTCAATGGTGTCCTCATTACAATTATTATCACATTATTCCGTAGAATAGTGAGGACTACTAAAGCCATTTAACTTGGACCATCACTCCATTCACCGACTCGTCCCAGCTATATTCTCATTTCCTGAAGAGAACAATGAAAGAAAGGGTGAACTCAACTAGCCTAGTAAGAAATATTATGACTAAGATAATGCAAAATAAATTATCCTTAGCCTTCAACATTATAACAACTGATAGAATATAATAGACAACAAGTTTTAGATCAACAACTGCAGCGGAAATATGCAATCCATTAGAAGAGTCAAATAGAGCATAAAATCTATTATCTTCTATGATTTAAAAAGTTTTTCATCAACTTTATCACTGAGACTCAGCTTAATAAATAAAATCGAATCATCCTTGCACCACGGTCAAGGATATTCATGTAATCATAAATGGTCATGATTATACCGAATAATCCCTAGGCATAATCATACCAACAACTGTCCATCAATGAACTACAGACCAAAAAGGACTTTTACCACATCATTCGTCACATTAAAGTCATGATTATACCGAATAATCCCTGGTCATAATCATACCAAGTCCATCTATGAACGTAAGCCAAAGATGACTTTAATCACAATATAAGCATGAGGATGATGACAATGACATAATAATTCAATAAAATAAGTTCAAGAATAAATTTTAAAGATTTATAATTTAATTTATCCAGAAATTAATAATGTTCAAATTGTCAACATGATACTGCTTTGTAGAGTAAAATTCAAGAATAATATTCATGTACCAAAAATAATATGGATAGAAAAGAAATATATTTTTCAGGTGAATAGTACCCCGTGAATAGTACTTCGGGAATAGTATTCCGACACAAAAAGTGTCTCGAATACCTGAGTGAATGATACTAGAGTGAATAGTAATCGGGTGAATAGTAACCTGTGAATAGTAACTTATGAATAGTACTCCAGCATGGAAAATGCCCCGAAAACCCGAGTGAATAATATTAGGTAATCCACATAGACAGGTTATTCCAATAGAATAATAAAGAATGAAATAACAGAAGAATTCACCATGCATGCAGTAATCCACATGTATGAGTTATTCCAATGTAATAATAAAGAATGGAACGAAGTCATGCATAATCCGCATGCAGATGAGGATATTCCTAAAGAACGGAACCAGTCACGCGTAATCCACACGCATGAGGATATTCCAATGTAATAATAAAGAATGGAATAATGTAAGAATTTCACCATGTATACGGTACTTGCATGTGACAAAGTTATTCCAACATAATAATAAAAAATGGAATAACAGAAGAATTTCACCATGTATGTGGTACTTCTCATTGACAGGTTATTCCAACATAATAATAAAGAATGGAATAACAGAAGCTCTCTTCATGAATACAAAAGAAGTAATACGCCTTACCTCAAAAGAAGACTGGATATTGGAATAGTGAGGTAGTAGACTTCTCTTCTTCTTTCTCTCTATAATTTCTCTCTATAATAATTGCTCTATAGCTTTAGTGAATTGGTGAGAAATGAAGGAAGAATGAGCTTTTATTTATACTGAAATTGTGAGGTAGCAGACTTCTCTTCTTCTTTCTCTCTATAATTTCTCTCTATAATAATTGCTCTATAGCTTTAGTGAATTAGTGAGAAATAATGAAGGAATGAGCTTCTATTTATAGGAAAATATAGTTTCAATAATTGCACGTTTTGGGGCTCAAAATATTACAGAATAATACCTTCCTCTTTTCCTTTATTTTTAATTTAGTCCTTCAAGTATTATCAAACTTGCACCACCTCCCCTAATAGTAAATAATGTGAATCAATAGTAAATCATGTGAATCAATAGTTCTAGACATGTAAAAATACGAATTACAGTATAGTACCTCAATCTATACCTCCATTTTTAACTTAGTCGTGCAAGTATTATCAATCTTGTACCACCTCTCCTAATAGTACAAGAATGTGAATCAATAGTACACACATGTGAACAAATAGTTATAATCATGTGAATTAATAGTAATTAATTGCTCATTTATCCGGTTAATTACGATATTGGTCAATATAACCTCCAGACATCAATTATTATCGAAATAAATGTCTATTTCCACTAACACTAATAATTCCAACACAATGGAACTATCAATTTCATCTTTAATCAACACGAACTTATTCATAATTAATATTATAACTCACAATATTTAACAACCAGGTCGTTCCCAGGAAAGAGGGGGCTTTCCGATAAAGATTTCTCATTATTGGCGTGCAATTAGGTGACCAAACCTCTCCTTGACAGAACTTCTAGACATTGTCAATATTGTAAATAATAATGTGAATAATTTTGCCGTCTCAATTATTGATTTAATAATATAACATATTATACTGATGATACTGTGACAATAATTGAATCAATAATATGAGAGATATGATGCGCAACAATTCAGTAGCAATAATTGAGTATAACCGAGTGACTTTTCACGTAAGCATCAATAATCAATACTGGTGTGTTACAATGCGACCACGCCAGACATCGTACTTTTACTACTAAGGGTAGTTCAACGGTTTTAATGGTAACACTTTCGTACCGTTATTTTTATAAAATGATAATTCTGTCGTTTTATAACTACGACAATACTTTCGTTGTGGGGTCCACCAATGATTGTGACATCGTACGAATATTCCCGACAAAAGAATATTCCCCAACCAAACGAATATTTTATAACAACTTGCTTACTTTGCAAAATTTATAAATATTACCCACAACTATAACATTATATCAAATCCACACCATAATATTCAAAAAAATATTTCGAGAAATTTAAATCTTTATTCATAAAATTTGGGGTCTCACATCATGGCTCGCTGATAGGTTGCCCCGGCATTGATGAGGTCGAATGACAACCGTCTGTAACAAAAAGTTCCCCAAGGCGTGATGAAAGTAGTTTTCTCACGGTCCTCCTCAGTGACCATAATTTGATGGTACCCCGCAAAGCAATCAGCAAAGGAGTACATGCCGTATTGAGCAGTGTTGTCAATAAGAATGTGGACAAAGGGCACGGGAAAGCTATCTTTAAGGCAATCTTTGTTCAAATCCCGGTAATCCACGCAGACTCGCACCTTTCCCCCTGGTTTAGGTACGGGAACAATGTTGGATATCCACTTCGGATATGTAGACACCATGATAATGCTAGCTTGAAATTGTTTCACAATTTCTTCTTTAACTTTTAAACTCCACTTAGGTTTCAATCACCTGAGTTTTTGCCTAACTGGCTTGAATCCTTCTTTGATGGGAAGGTGATGCAGAGCAATGTCAGTAGACAAACCCAACATGTCTTCATGAGACCATGCAAACACATCTTAGAATTAGGTTAATAGTGCAACCATGTCATTCTGCTTATTCGTGGTAAGGTCTGAACCAATTTGGATTAAGTTAGGGTTTTCTAAGGTTCCAAGATTAAAAGAAGTGGTTTGATCAAGATTGGGTTTGGGTTTGTCTACGACCCATTCCTTAATCTCCTGAGGTGTCTCAATGTCCTCTTGCATATCCATCAAGTCTGAGTCCAACTTTGCATCAAAGTTACAGCCCTTGTGGAGAGAAGACACCTTATCAGCAAGTACATGCACATCTAAATTCAGAGTCCTGAAACAGAATATGCTTTCATTTAATATATGCAACTGTTTGATCATACAAAAGTGTTAGCATGTACTTGATAAAATAACTGCTAGTAGTGTAAGAAAAGTAAGCAATTAAAGTTATCTATAGGGCAGAGGGATTTTCTGCCCATTTTACCCTCGTCGACCAATGCATGGAGTGTTGTTCCAATTGTCGAGGGTAAAGTCCTGATGGACTGCAGTGATAGAAGGATCGTCATTGTCCTCCTTCTCCCGAATGATAACCATGACATCTGGGCAATCATCGTCTGGGGTGTATCTGTTTGTATGTTCATCATGAACAATGATGCGTTTGCCTGCCATCATCAAGGCAATGTCATGTTTACGTTTCTGTTCCTTTTCTTCCACTTCGGGATCAGGAATCAGTGCCTCTTTTGCTTTGATTGGCACTGGCTTAGGAAACAACATGGCCATAACATAGGCTGGCACCTTTACTAGAGATTGTATCAACTCATGAGGTAAAGGTATAGAAAATCGCCGTGAGGTGGAAGCTTGAGGAACCGGCTTGTGTTTATGAGGATTCCTGTGACTGGAACTGGCAGAATAGCCTAGTCCGGCTGTTCCAATTTGACTGGACATTTGAATATGGTGCTTAATACCATGCTTATCTTTACCAAGCCCTTGTCCAGGCTGATGACCAAATGACATCATTTCTCGAGTGGCCGACATAACCTCGGCAGAAATCTTGGGTAAGGGAAGTGGCATTCCCATAGAATGGTACTGCTTGTTACTCACTTCTAGAGCATGAAAACTGGTCGGCTTAACTTCTGAATTGAAGCTGATGATTGGTAGATCTCCTTGTTCAGGATACTCCAGCTCAGCATTGACAGTGACTAGACTGTTGTTGACAATGTATTTGAGTTATTGATGTAGTGTGGAGGGAACGACTCCAGCCATGTGTATCCATGGTCTCCCTAATAGCAGGTTGTATCCTGAATCTATCTTGAGGACGTGGAAGGATACATTAAATGTATTTGGACCAATCTCAATTGGCAGTTCAATCTTTTCGACGACATTTCGTCGGGATTCATCAAAAGCTATGATAACCGTATGGCTACTTTAGATCCGTTTGAGATTGACATTAATCTTCACCAGGGTGGCATAAGGACAAGTATTTAGAGACGAGCCTCCATCTATCAAAACTCCAGCTAGCATATACCCGGAAGATAAAACTGCAATGTGTAATGGCTTGTAATGACCGGTTCCTTCGGGTGGTATATCGTCATCAGTGAAGGATATCACATTGTTATTAAAAATGTGATCAACCAGATGTTGAAATTTTTCCACATCCACTGATTCTGGCAAGTAGGCTTCTTCCAAAACCTTCAATAAGATCTTCCGATGATCTTCGGAAGAGAAAACCAAGTCCAGTATAGATATCTGGTGTGGAGCTTCTCGTAAGCTTAAAATCACATTGGCTTCATTGTGGCTCATAGTGCAGAGAAATTTTTCAATCTTCTCCATGGGAATCTTCCCATTTACTTCGCAAGTAGGTTTCATAACCCGTTGAGGAAGATATAGTGGATTTTCCTTTGACACTGTAGCAGTAGCATGAGACGTGGATCTTTCAGCTTCTCCATAATTCCATGGAACTTTGTGTAAGCTGACAACAGGATGTTGTAGTCTAAAGGGTAAAGAAATTGCCTCTGGTGCGGCTACTTTCAAAGGATTGTCAGCTCCTTTGAGTTGAATTGGTTGTATGGAAAATACTTTGACAGTCTCATCATCCACTTCGGATATAACTACTACTGATCCCTTCCATTTGGTAAGACATTTATTCCCACTCTTGAGTTGCACAGTGTAATCATCTGCTAGTTGCAGGACACCGCTATCAATAAGATTCTGAATGAGATGGCGGAGTGCCCAGCATTCTTCTGTGTTGTGACCGCAAGAGTGTGAATGATATTGACACACTTCATCAGAATTGAACCGTCCCGAACGAGGATTGATTGGAGGCAGAAGGAAGGAAATTATTCCTTCATGATCAATATTTGCAGTATATCCTCCATAGATTGGCCCAAATATGTAAATTCTCTCTGATTGGCAAAATCCCGACGGACTTTAGCATTTGCTCTCTTTGCAACCTTATCCTCCATAGCTTCGCTTTCTGAAGGTGGTGATGGAGCATTTATAATAAACGGAAGGAGGTAGGCATGCTCCTGCCTAATTAATTGGCGTGTGACTTGATGATGGTGGATCACCAGTTCTGCCAATTGCTCAATTTATTTGCAAAGAGCTTTCATCTTTCATTCCATGGTAAACTGGAACTTTGCAAAATCCCATCTATTAACACTGTCTTTGATGATCTGAGATGGCTCGCCATTAAAACTGGAACTTTGCCCAGTGCTTCAACTGATCATGTTGACCTATTCTATTTTGTGTTGAGGAAGAGGGTTGTCTTGCACATGAGGTTGATCTGGTTTGGTGACTACAATCTCACCATTGTCTATCAAGTCTTGGATCTTGTGTTTCAAGGCCCAACAATTTTGAGTATCATGTCCAGGTGCTCGGCATGATAAGCACACTTCGAGTAGCATTAAAACCCTCCCATTAAAATTTGGCTAGTGGAAAAAGATGTGTAATTTTCTTCTGAGTAGTCAGAAGAGAAAGAATATTCTCTAGCGAGTCCCCTAAGGGTTTGAACGTCCGAGGTCGCTTTACTTCTCCACTTTTAGGCAATTGAGGGTTTGAGAATTGTGCTTGAAAAGGGGAGTAGTTTCTCCTCTGTATAAGCATGCTTTGATTGCCTTTTTGACCTTGTAGTATCAAGGAAACATCCTCCTCTTTCTTTTTATTGACCCTCTGGGGGTTGTTTCCATAAGATCCGGATTGGATGTGCTCAGCAACAGCTTTAAGAGCGACTAGGTCTTGAATTTTTCCAGACTTCAATCCCATCTCAGCCATCTCTCCGTGCTTGATCATTTCAGAGAATGGTTTGCCAATACCAGATAAGACTCTCTCATAGAAAGGAGCTTCCTGTATATCTATAAATGTCATAACCATTTCTGATTCCATCATGGAAGGAATAACTTGAGCAGCAAGGTGCCTCCACCTTTGAGCGTACTCTTTGAAAGACTCATTAGACTATTTCTTGACCTTGGTAATTTGGTACCGGTCAGGAGCCATCTGAGATTGAAAACTGTATTGAGTGAGGAAGGCGTGAGCCAACTCTTCCCAGCTATGGATCTTTGAGTTGTCAAATCTGGTATACCATGAACGAACTTCTCCAGTCAGACTTTTCTGAAACAGCTGCATTATAAGCTTTTCATTTTCTGCGTACGATCCAAGTTCTCCAATGAATACCTTTAAATGGGTATAAGGATTCCCTAATCCGTCATACTTTTCAAAATCAGGGGTTTTGAATTTCTCTGGATAATGAACACCAGGAAAGATGTAAAGGTCAGCATATGAAACACTCCATTATATTCCAATCCCTTTGAGAACACGGATAGTTTCCTCCATTTGGAGGACCTTCTTCCTGATATCATCGATGTCTAGATCTCCTTTGAGATGGGTGTTTTCAGGGTCTTTGTTGGTCGTATCTAACTGAGGTTCTGGAATTGTTTTTTCCAAACCTTGAGGTCTTCCTTGTGTAGATGATTCTGTATGTGGAGGCATCTTTGTGCCCTGAGTGGACTGATGCAATTCTTTAAGCAAGACAGCCAAATTTGTGATTTGCTAACTTAATCCGTCAAATTCTTCATGAGAAATAGGATTAGACTGGTCAGACGAAGACATGGTTGGCTGTAGGCTGGTGGCCTTTTTGGATTTTGAGCGGGTAATAGGCCCAATGATTTCCCTACGAAAGACTTATGTAGTTTAGTCTTAGGGATAATGTAAATGTTATCATAACATGTCCGCTTTAGGAATATTGTCCTGCAAAATCGGGTGTTAATTGATAACATGCATGCGCATATAATCTTCATATTTTCCACTACATAAAGATGAACATGGAATAAAATTACAAGTAAATGCTTTTACAAGTAATTAAAAATGGAAAGCATAAAGAGACTTTCCTCCGCATTTGGTTTCTCAGAGGTTGACCTATCTTAGTGTTACTCTCGCGGCTTTTTGGCATGAAGGTTCCCAGATCATCGCAATCTACTTAACGGGAAGTTAATCCGGTCTTTCAACTGGAGTGAATCTGGGTGGTGCCTTTTCTGAGCCCCGTTGTAATTATTCTTCCTACGAGTCCAGTAATCAAACACCAACAGGATAGCTTCCTAGTGGAGGAACCACACAAAATACATTCACATACAACGTGTCTCACCGTTTATGAAAAATGATGACATGTGTGAAGCACTAATATCGTAGATAGATATAGTATAGTGCAGTAAGTAATATGCATTCGTACACATTCATCATAAATGTAAATTCAATATTCACACACAAGCATATAATAATTTTGAAAAGCTTGTAATAGGGGCTTAAGCCCTCTTATTGGAGTCCCCAGCAGAGTCGCCACCTGTCGACGTCAGGATTTTTTAGTGTCCCTTTTCGTTACTTGTTCTTTGGTGTTCTCATGTTAATGTGAGATTTGTTTGAAAAAACAAGTGAAAAAGGTCCGACATGTATAATGTCGACGATTTGACTTTAAGAGTCGCCAATTGGTGTATTTAACTGGTTGCACCAACGCAACCGAAAAAGGTTTGTAAATTGACCCAGTGATGTGACATTGCTAAATGGGTCTGTGAAACCGAGATTCATTTGAGTTCGGGGGCTTGATTATGCGGAGAGAAGGTGTTAGGCACCCCCCGACATCCGTGTTGCCACGGTGACCGCCACTTTTCAAGAAACTGTTATATGAATATATGTGTGTGTGTGTGTGTGTGTGGATCAATATGCAATTATTTGGAAGTAGTGTTATGCCTCGTTCATACCTATATACAAAGGGTTTGAATTAATGGAAAAATTCAGTTTTTACTAGATATATCAATGAAGTTTTGTAAAAAGAGGTTTTTCCAACCCTGTGCTCACTAGTAATTGAGGCCCTTGATACTTCCATTTTATTATTAAATGTTCAGCTTGTTTGCTTTTATTTTTGAGATGCGAAGCATCTTCGAGAAAATAATATACAGCAGTGCCAAACTCCTCATGGGCATGACAGCCATCCAAGGAAATTTCGGACATCAGTAAATAATGTACAAGTCGCTATAATTTGAAAAAACGTCCATCACGGGAACCGAATCTGGATTCAATTGGCTGAATCTATGATCACATGATTCCTAGGCTCACATGATACTGCAGTTTGTATAGAAAGCGGTAAGCAGTTATATATATAAAAGCTATAAATATATATATACAGACATGATCAACCACCACGAAGAAACTCCATGGGGGATCGGAAATGTAAATATATAAAAGCGGTAAATATATATATATGGACATGATCAACCACCATGAAGTAAACTCCAGGTGGGACAAAATGTAAATAAAGCTGTAAAAGCAATCAACTACCATGAAGTAAACTCCAGGCATGACGAAATATAAATAAAGCTATAAAAAGCAATCAACTGCCACGGAGTAAACTCCAGGCAGGACGAAATATAAATAAAGCTGTAAAAGGCCACGAAGTAAACTCCAGGCCTGACAGAAATGTAAATATATATATATGTACATATATATATAAAAGCAGTAAATGCACCGGATGTAAATCCAGGCTCATCGGATATGTCCGACAACAATTATATATATATATATATATATATATATATATATATATATATATATATATATATATATATATATGCAAAGAAACGCTCGGACATAAAGTCTAGGCTCAATCGAGGCATATCTCGATAATGTTAGTCCATATATAAAATATATACATATATATAAGTATATATATACGATGAAATGAAAATCACAGGATGAAGTAAAGGCAAACACACACAACACGACTCTCAATGTGGTAAAAAGCGATTGTGTGCTAATATGAAAAGAAAGGCTTTATAGAATGTAAGAAGGCTTACAGTGGGCTTCCAAATGTAGACTTTTATGGCTCTATGTGGATAAACACTCAGCTCCCGCTGGATAAAAGTATAGCTATATGTGAGCTAACAGATGTTTAAACCGAGGAAACACTCAATATGGGTGTGTACAGAGTAAATTGGACAGGGCTTCCTCGCCTTTTCTCTCTCTTCTCCCTCCCAAATGGCTGACCCCGAGGTCTATATTTATAGACTGATGGCCGCAGGTGTACCTGCGGCAGCCGCAGTTACACCTGCGGCTGGTCGAGGTGTCCCTGGGCTTTGTGGGTCTCGTCGTCTCAAAGTACGTGCACTCGTGCATTGTAATGTCCGCTCGAACTTGCAGAATTTCAATCCGAGCATCCGAACGAGGTATATGTGACCTTTTTCGGACAGCTTATGTCGAGGGTTACGCAATGACATGGATTAGAGGTTTTACGAAGTCAGGAAGAGGGGACCATGCCCATAGTATTCAAGCTTCAAATTCTATCTGGTGTACTGCCACGCATAATAGTCACTCGGGATTGTAACTCCTTGGTTCTTACGGGACATTGTTGTATGTATGTATGTATGAAGTGTTTAGACGACATGCAGGTGTTGATGTGGCAAGATGACGTTTGACTCTTCGTCGGGGTTATCGCCGATTTGAGTTAAAAGCAGACATTGCTCAGGGTTACATCTGAGATTGGACTGCTGCAAGTGTTTGAATGCCGCAAGGTCATCTTGTGAGTATGCATGTCTACCCGTTGTCAGCTCCGGGTCTGAGGGATGAGTGCCTCGACAGGAGGTCTGAGATTGAAGCTGATAGTATGTGTTTGAAACAAGCATTTTCGGAGTTATCGCCGGAACTGCAACAGCACTCCTTGGGGTTATCGCCAAGGACGAAACTCGGGGTTATCTCCAAGGTTGGAAATGATTCTTCCGGTGTGTGTTCCGGGGTTGGAAATGATGTTCCCGGTGTGTGTCCCGGGTTTTGAACTTGAACTTTCGGTAGTATTCGGAATGGATGTAAGTTGTCTTCCAGGGTTATCTCTAAAAGACGAATCTGCCCTCCTGCAATGTTAGTAACAGGCGTGAAGAAAATTTCGAGTGTCTACATACATGCTATGTGATGTGTCCATTTTAGGAGTATTATCCTACAAAACAAATGTTAGCTGTTCATAAGTCAAAATAGCATGTCAGATTTTAATATGCATGTACACATATTCCTTTATATTTTCCATTACAATGATATTGACATGGAATGAAATTACAAGTAATTAAATTTACGAGTAATTGAAATGGGAAAGTATGAAGAGACTTCCCTCCGCATTTGGTTTATCAGAGACTGACCTATCTTAGGTTTACTCTCGCGGCTTTTTGGCATGAAGCTTCCCAGATCATCGCAATTTACTTGATAAGATTTTAATCCGGTCTTTCAACTGGAGCAAATCTTGGTGGTGCCTTTCCTGAGCCTCATTTGAATTAGTCTCCCTACGAATCTAATAATCAAACACCGACATGATAGCCTCCTGGTGGAGGGACTACACAACATATATTCACATTCAACATGTCTCACTGTATAGAAATGATGACATATGCGAAGCACTAATATCACAGGCAGATACAGTGTAAAGCATTAAGTGCAGTAAGTAAATGCATTCGTACACATTCATCCAAATGTAAATGCAAGATCCACACACAAGCATATAACAGTTTTGAAAAGTTTTTAGTAGCGACTTAAGCCCTCCTACTGGTGTCCCCAGCAGAGTCGCCACCTGTCGACGTCGAGATTTTTATTTGTCCCTTTCCTGTTCTTGTCTTTTGGTGTTCTCATGTTAGGTGAGATTTATTTGAAAAAACAAGTTGTGAAAAGGTCCGACATGTATATGTCGACGATTGGACTGTAAAAGTCGCTAGTTGGTATTTTTAAATGGTTCCACCAACTCAACCGAGAAAAGGTTTGCACATTGACCATGTAATGTAACACTGCTTAACTGGTCTATAAAATCGAGATTCGTTAGGGTCCGGGGGCTTGATTATACGGAGGGAAGGTGTTAGGCACTTTCGACATCCGTGTTGTTACTACGGTGACCGCCACTTTTCAATTTAAACTCATTATATGAATGTGGGGGGTCAATGTGCAATTATCTGGAAGTAGTGCTATGCCTCGTTCGCACCTATATACAAAAGGTTTGAATTTTGTATAAAAGTTCAGTTTTAACAAGATATAGCAGTGACGTTTTGTAAAGGAGGTTTTTTAAACCCTTATACTCAATAGTAATTGAGGCCTTTGATACTTCCATTTTATTATGTGTTCGGCTTGATTGCTTTTATTTTTGAGATGCGAAGCATCTTCGAGGAAATAATATACAAAGCAGTGTTGAACTCCTTGTGGGCATGAGAGCCATCTAAGGAAATTCAAACACCATGAGTAATTTACAAGCTGATTACAACAAAAAATGTCCATCACGGGAACTGAATCTAGATTCAGAAGACTGAATCTGTGATCATATGATTCCTAGGCTCACGTGATGTCGCAGTTTATATGAAAGTTGTAAGCAGTTTTATATATAAAAGGTGTAAATATATATATACAAACGATTGACCACCACAAAGTAAACTTCATGGGGGATTGGAAATATAAATATATAAAAGCGGTAAATATTTATATAGGAACGATCAACCACCAAGAAGCAACTCCAGGCGGGACTAAATTTAATGAAAGCAGTAAAAGGCCACGAAATAAACTCCAGGCCAGATAGAAACATATATATATATATATATAAAAGCAGTAATGCACCGGATATAAATCCAGGCTCATCGAGCAGAGTTCGACAATAGTTTATATATATATATATATATATATAAGCAATAAACGCTCCAGGTGTGAATCCAGGCTCAATCGAGGCATAACTCGATGATGTTAGTCCATATATATAAATATATTTACAAAAAGAAATAACAAGCCATGGACTGAAGTCCGGGCATACATACGCAACACGACTCTCAACGTGAATAACTGTGTGTGCACAGTAGTGGAGAAAGGCTTTAAGAAATGTAAGAAAGCTTACAATGGACTGCCAAAGAAGACTTCAATAGCTTTAAATGGATGAACAATAGGTTCCCACCGGTAAAATATAGCAATATATAAGCTCACAAGTGTTTAAAATGAGAAAGCACTCAGTTTATAGTGTGGACAGAGAAAATTGGACAGGGCTTCCTCGCCTTTTCTATGTTCAAAATGGCCACCCCAAGCCCTCTATTTTTAGAGGGGGAGCCGCAGGTTCACTTGCGGCTACCCGGGGTGCCCCGGTCTCCGTGGGTCCCACCGTCTCAAAGTGCGTGCACGCATGCAACGTGATATCCGCTCGAACTTTCATAACTTCAATCCGGGCATCCGATTGAGGTGTATAAGACCTTTTTTGGAGTGCTATTGTCGAGAGCTACACAAATGACATGGGATTAGTGGTTGTACACAATCAGGAAGATGGGACCATGCCTAGGTCTTCAGGCTTCAAATTATATCCGGTGTGCTGCCTTGTGTAGTAGTCACTCGGGAGTAGAGCTATGGTTCTTGTAGGATACTGTTGTGTAGAATGTATGTTGAAATGTTGTTGAGATGGCGCGAATGTGTGATCGAGGTAGCAAAATGATGATTTTGCCCCTTACCGGGGTTATCTCCGGTTTGGGCTGATTTAGCAGTCGTTGCTCAGGGTTATCTCTGAGACTGGGCTGCTGCAAGTACTGAATGTCTGAAGGGTTGTCTCTAAGGTGTGCCTGACCTCCCGGGGTTGTCTCCGGGTTAGGAACTGAGTGCCTCGGGGTTATCTCCGAGGTTAAAGCTGATTGTTGGGTGGAAACAAGCATTTCCAGGGTTATCTCCAGAACTGCAACTGTACTCATCGAGGTTGTCTCCGAGGTTGAAACTGAATTTCCCAAGGTTGTCTTTGGGACTAGAATGAGTATCTCGGGGTTGTTTCTAAGATGGAAGTAGCTTCTCTAGTGCTATTTCTGGAACTGGAACTGTATTCCTTGGGGTTGTCTCCGAGGTTGAAACTGAAACTCCCGGGGTTGTCTCTGAGATGGAAAAGACTGAGTATCCCAGAGTTGTCTCTAGGATTAAGTTGTTTTGACTTCTAGGGTTATCTCTAGAAGACAATTTTGACCTCCTGCAAGGTTAGTAACAAGAATGCAAAATTTCGAGTGTCTACAAGTTGCTATAGTATTTTTGTCATCATCAAATAAGGGAAGATTGTTAGGAATCTAATTAGAGATTAGAAGGTTGCTTTATTAAGGGGGAGATTGATTAGAACCCTCATTAGATTCCAAATGTATATGATTTGATGATGACACATTTAAAGTATATTTGTATGCATAAGTTTTTATAGTCTTTAATTGAGATATCTATGTACAAGGACTTACAATAGTATGATCAAACTTGTTAAGTTGATATTTAACCTGTCTGCATATATAATAAATAAAATCAATTATAAAAGCTACTCTGCATGTTAGTAATAAAGTTAGCAGAGTAATCTACATATGCTTGAAGAGAAATATGATTTGCAATGATGGTTCAGAGCGAGATGGTATCATTCAGTGCCAACACCATTAATGAATATTATAACTTGAGGGCACCAACAATCTGTGAATATTCCCAGTATTTGGAGTAAGGGTCGGACTATGAGAAAATTTTAAAGGAGCTATACAAACCAGAAACAACTTGGGCATCGAAGGGAGCAAGGGGTGGTACACTCTTTGACGACAAAGACTTGAGTAGATACGATAAGATTTGGTATACTTTCCTCTGCGCGAAGCTTCTACCCTCTCATCATGTCAGTGATGTTATGAATTAAAAAGTTCCACTCCTATATGCCATTGTCAAAGATTTCAAGATCAATGTGGGGGCTATCGAGTGGGAGTAAGGTGGGGAGCTGATGAGGCAGTACAACAGCCTTTACTACTCTTGGATCACCGATTAATAGAGCGCTACAAAGTTTGGGAAGGGGGAGATGACGTGACGTGATTTCTATGAATAGGTTTGGTCTCTTCTATGGCCATTCCAAGATTCTTTTAATGCTATGGTTTTGTTATTAGAAAAATTCTATCAAGGCTAAACGAAACTAATTTTCAAAAAGCTACTCATGTTTAATCATTATACCACATAATGAGGTTAATAAACCTTAAACATACATGATCGAGTCATTCTACCCATGTATTCCAAATTAACACACTTTTACCTCTTTTAGAAATAATTTGCAACTATGCTTGACTAGTTCACAATATACTTAACTAGATGGATGTACATATCAATCATGTCTAGATGCATAAAGTGTCTTATGTTGGTCCAAAAGTTCAGAATACAAATAGGGTATTTCCCCACAAAGTTGGTTTTCACTTCAATATCTTTCTCAAAAATCTCATGTTAAACGAACTAAGCATGAAAAGCTACATCACTTACTATACATCATACTCTCATATATATATTACTAGACCACATAAGCATGCTCACAAGTTCGTAACTCAAAGCGTATCAAGTTCATATTTGAAACTTTAAGTTTTCATTAGTAAGACATTCTGACGCCCTCAAAACAGGTATACACCACCCATCATGAGTCGCCAAATACATGGTTCAAAATTTAAATACAACTTCATTATACAACAGTCGTGTAAAATACGACAAAACATAATCTAAGAGTTTTAATAAGATTATTGTCATCTAGACAATATCCACACTCAATGGAGTCCTCATTACATTTATTGTCACACTTTTTAACAGAATAGTGAGGACTACTAATGCTATCATCTGGACCGTCACTCTGTTCCCCGACTAGTCCCGGTTACGTTCTCATTTCCTGAAGAGAACAGGGAAAGAAAGGGGTGAGCTCAACTAGCCCAGTAAGAAATATTATGACTAAGATAATGCAGAATAAATTATCCTTAGCCTTCAACAGTATAACAACTCATAGAATATAATAGACAACAAGTTTAACTGCAGTGGAATAAGCAATCCATTACAAGAGTCAAGTAGAGCATAAAATCCACTATCTTCTATGATTTAAAAAGATTTTCATCAACTTTATTGCTGAGACTCAGCTTAATAAATAAATCACAGCATCCCTGCACCACGGCCAAGGATATTCATGTAATCATCAATGGTCATGATTATACCGAATAATCCCTGGTCATAATCATACCAACAACTGTCCATCAATGAACTACAAACTAATGAGGACTTTTACCACATCATTCGTCACATTACGGTCATGATTATACCGAATAATCCCTGGTCATAATCATACCAAGTCCATCTATGCACGTAAGCCAAAGATGACTTTCATCACAATATAAGCATGAGGATGATGACAATGACATAATAATTCAATAAAATAAGTTCAAGGATAAATTTTAAAGATTTATAATTTTAATTTATCCAGAAATAAATAACATCCAAATTGTCAACATGATACTTCTTTGTGGAGTAAAATTCAAGAATGCTCAAAAGAATATTTTCATGAAAAGATACTGGATGAAGCACAAATATCAAGGATATTCCACTAATTTCATGGAGTATGGAAGCCAAAAATTTAACCAACTGAGTATAAAAGAATATATGAAACTGCAAATGGATTTTTATCCGTCATGCGATAATCCACGTAGACAGATCATTTCCATAATTTAATAAGGAATGAATACAAAGGATCATTCACCATGCATGTGGTAATCCACATAGACAGGTTATTTCAACAGAATAATAAAGAATGAAATAACAGAAGAATTCACCAAGCGTGCGTAATCCGTACAGACATGTTATTCCAACAAAATAATAAAGAATGGAACCAGGTTATGCATAATCCGCACAAACAGGATATTCCAATAGAATAACAAAGAATGGAACCAGGTCATGCGTAATCCGCTTATGCACGGGATATTCCAATGAATAATAAAGAATGAAATAAACGAAATTAATTGAGCAGTCGACGATAGATCAGCATAAACAAAGTTATTCCAATAAAACAATAAAGAATGGAATAACAACAGAATTCACCAGGCATGCAATAGACCGCACAGACAGGTTATTCCAATAGAATAATAAATAATGGAATAACAGAAGAAATTCACCATGTATGAGGTACTTCGCATAGACAGGTTATGCCAACATAATAATAAAGAATGGAATAACAGAAGAATTTCACCATGTATACGGTACTTCGCATATACAGGTTATTTCAACAGAATAATAAGGAATTGAATAACAATAGCTCTCTTCATGAATACGAAAGAAATAATACCCCTTACTATAATAATAATATCCCTTACCTTAGAATAAAACTGGATACTGGAATAGTGATGTAGCAGACTTCTCTTCTTCTTTCTCTCTATAATTTCTATCTATAATAATTGCTCTATAGCTTTAGTGAATTAGTGAAAAATAATGAAGGAATGAGCTTCTATTTATAGGAAAATATAGTTTTGATAATTGCACGTTTTATGGCTCAAAATATTACAGTATAATACCTTCATCTTTTTCTTCATTTTTAATTTAGTCCTGCAAGTATTATCAAACTTGCACCATCTCTCGTAATAGTAAATCATGTGAATCAATAGTTCTAGACATGTGAAAATATGAATTACAATATAGTACCTCCATATATACCTCCATTTTTAACTTAGTCATGCAAGTATTATCAATCTTGACCAACTCCCCTAATAGTAAATGAATGTGAATCAATAGTACACACATGTGAACAAATAGTTATAAACATGTGAATTAATAGTAATTAATTGCTCATTTATCCGCTTAATTATCCGATTGGTCAATATAACCTCCAGACATCAATTATTATCGAAATAAATGTCGATTTCCACTAACACTAATAATTCCAACACAATGGAACTATCAATTTCATCTTGAATCAACACGAACTTATTCATCATTAATATTATAACTCACAATATTTAACAACCGTGTCGCTCCCCAGGAAAGAGGGCTTTCGAGATAAGGATTTCTCCTTATTGGTGCGCATGATTAGGTGACCAAACCTCTCCTCGATGAACTTCTAGACATTGTCAATATTGCAAATAATAATGTGAATAACTTTGTCGTCTCAATTATTGATTTAATAATATAACATATTATATAGATGATACTGTGACAATAATTGAATCAATAATATGAGAGATATGATGCAGCAATTACTGTAGCAATAATTGAGTATAATTGAGTGACTTTTCACGTAAGCATCAATAATCAATACCGTGTGCTACTATGCAACCACGCGATTACTGTACTTTTACTACATGGTAGTTCAACAATTTTAACGGTAACACTTTCGTCGTTATTTTTTATAAAATGATAATTCTGTCATTTTCTAACTATGACAATACTTTCGTTGTGGGGTCCACCAATGATTGTGCCGTCGTACGGATATTCCCGACAAAAGAATATTCCCCGACCAAACGAATATTTTATAAAAACTTGCTTACTTTGCAAAATTTCTCCTTATTAGCGCGCAATTAGATGACCAAACCTCTCCTTGACAGAACTTCTAGACATTGTAAATATTGTAATTTAATAATATGCATAACTTTGTCGTCTCAATTATTGATTTTATAATATATCATATTATGCAGATGATACTGTGACAATAATCGAATCAATAATATGAGAGATATGATGCAGCAATTATTGTAGTAATAATTGAGTATAGCTAAGTGACTTCTCACGTAAGCATCAATAATAATACAATACCGTGTGCTACTATGCAACCACGCGCATTCATCGTACTTTTACTACGGGTAGTTCAACGGTTTAAGCGGTAACACTCGCCGTTATTTTTAATAAAAGATAATTTCATGCGTTTTTTACTACGACAATACTTCCGTTATGGGGTCCACCAATGATTGTCTTGACGCATTTGAATATTCCCCCGTTAAAACGAATATTCCCCGACCAATCGAATATTATATAACCACTTGCTTACTTTGAAAAATTTGTAAATATTACCCACAACTATAACATTATATCAAATCCACACCATAATATTCAAAAAAATATTTCGAGAAATTTAAATCTTTATTCATAAAATCTGGGGTCTCACAATCTCTCCTCCTTATTCAATTTCGCCCTCGAAATTTATGTACGTACCTGGTATGCCAAAGAGGTGAGGATACCTGTAATACCATTATCGTCGAAAACATTACACGTTGCATACATGCATGCCCGATGTCCTCTGATTGCCTCTGAATGCACATCAGTCCCTAAAATAGCCATTTTAGGCCTTGATACCGACCTCAAATCTCAAAACATAAAGAATGAAAGATTTAGGTCTACTTGTTATCTTTTCGAATCATCTTGAAACACCTCAATCGGAGTTCGTATAAAAATGTATGCCCAATTTACTAAAGGACGTCCGGACAAATTTTGGCTTAACACTTGACCATTGCCTAGGCACCCAAATTTGGCCTTGGGCAAGCGCCTAGGTGCCCAATAACAGATTCTAAGCACCGAGCCTAGTGCCTAGGCGCTCGACCTTTGGCATTTAACTCCAATTTTCCAGATTTTGCAACTTTTGACACACATACTTCAAATCTTCATAACTTCTTCATCTGTTATTGGAATTAGTCTGTTTTCGAGGCTATGGAATGCTTGTAACATGCTCTATAAAACCCCCATAATTTTATAATTTTTTAGATTCATTAATTATTCTGAAATTTGGCTCCAAAGTCCCCCAAGACTAAGTTTTTACTAACAACGATACGTGAAAAACGTTATGAACACGCGACATACTTGGCGGTAAAACAAGTTTATAGGCCACAGTTCCTACTCAATCGAGGATTTCAAATGGGCCAATTAAATCGAGGGTTGAGATAACACCTTCTTGAACCTTCTTCTTAATATTCATCAGATTCGGGTGTGTAGCTTGAGTGGCTTTAACTTTATCGATTAAAGTCGATTCTACTCGTATATTCATTATCTTCACGTGGGTCCCTAGAGTCTTTAACTCTATCTTCATCATTTGTAAGTTATACTGAAATGGGTTTTTGTGTTAACAACATCGCACTCAGAACGATACGATCTTCTACTCAACGCGTCATTTACCACGTCATTTCTTCCACGATGATATTGAATGGTATATAGTCTACTTCTTCAACAGCTCGAGCCAATGTCTTTGGCGCATTATACGTTCGTTTTGGTTGAAGAAATATTTGAGGGTTTTAGAAATGGGTTTTGTACTGGGGTCAATACAAAATTCGATTTCACGCTCTGGGGTAGGCCAGGAAGTGTTCAAGAATACGTCAAGAAATTTATTAACGATAGAAATATCATTCAAAACTGTGACCCTCATCCAAGACTTGGATAACACGTCACATTGATACCTATCAACTTGTCACCGTTATTCACGACGTCCCCTATGGATATTCTAGCTTCGGTGTATTCCAAGACTTGGAAGTCACCAGCGAAAGGCTCGGGGCTTTTTACTTATGGCTTGATATGATAATGATTGACTTTAGTGGTTTGGTTTCTTGAATTCATATAACAGGTTGATTAGGAATATGAAAGCTAACAACCTTACGAAAAGCATGATGAGTAGTTAACCAATCTATTCTTAAAATAACATCAAAGGCAAGTATTTTCAAAGAGATAAGATCGACAGGTAACGTGAAAGTGTTTATTTGAATCAAACAAGATTTATAAATAATGGAGGTAACGAAGGTTTCTCCTAACAAAGTTTCAACCAATAAGTCAAAGTCTAACTTCTCCGTAGTCAAATTTAAACGTTGAGCGCAAGCAAGAGAGATAAAAGAATGGGTAGAACCAGTATCTAATAAGGTATAGACTTCGCAAGAATTTATAATTAACTAATCCGTGCTAACTTCGTTTGGGTTACTCGCTTTTTGAGAAGTCACAAAAATGCTCTTCCTGAAACCACCGACTTTGTTTTGTCCGTATCCTCCTTTGGTGCCACCGTCCCAACTGGACTTGACTTTGGTGCATGACAAAATCGGGCAAAGTGACCTTCTTTTCCATAATTGTAACATGCTTTGGACTGCATCACACAGTTTTGACTGATGTGTCCTTCCCCTCCACATTTGTAACATACGACCAGCGGTCGCTCTTCTTCCTTAACAACAGGTGCTGGTTCTGACGTCTTTCCATCATTGTTGAATCTCATCTTCTTGAAATGTCCACTGTTATTTTTATGGCCATGATTACCACCGAAGTGATTACAATTTCTGGTATGTTGATTCCCTCCATGCTTGTTGTCACCGCTTCGATGACTGCTACCACTGGTATTATCGACTTGTCGGTTGTTCTCTCTTGGTTGGGTTGACTCATTATCGCGCTCCAATAATTGAGCCATATTCACAACATCTGAATACAAACATAGTTTGTGAGAAATTAGGTATTGATGTATCTTGGGTTTCAAACCTCTTAGAAACATTCATGTCATTCTCTCCTCATTATCAACCAAGTGGGACGCAAACTGAGACAACTCGGAAAACTTAGCTTCGTACTGCGCCACGGTCATATTGTTTTGCTCAAACTTGATGAACTCTACCTCCTTCATGTGATGAATACTTTCAGGAAAGTACTTGTCGTTGAACAGTTCTTGGAATTTCTCCCAAGACATCTTCAGTGTTGTAGGTTGAGTATGCTTTACAGTTCCCACTAGTAATCTACCTCTGCTCGCAACATGAAGGTGGCAAAGGGAACCTTTTGCTCCTGGGAGCATCCCAAGACATCAAATATCTTGTTGATCTGCTTTATCCACATCTCTGCCTTAAAGTGGTTTTGGCTCTCTAAAAAACTCCGGTGGTCCCAGCTCCTTGAACTGCTTAGCGGTGACCGTCTGAGAGTTGTCAGTGTTTCCACCTGCATTTTGGACAGGAGCCGCCTTTGCCTGATGTTGCATCAATTGCATAAAGCCTCTTAACATCCCATCGTTCATCATCTGATCGGTGTTGTTATTTACCTGAGGATTATTGTCTTCATGTTGCACATTATCCTGGGTATTGATCATTGGTGACTCAATGGTCACATGTGCTTCATTGCTGATCTCAACATTTTCAGATGCCATTTTCAAACACTGTCATAAAACAAGGGTTAATTGACATATCACATATTATCCATATACTCTGACCGACCAATTAAATACCAAATAAACTTAGGTAGGTCATACTAGTGAAGGAATTCCCCGTCTCTCCCCTCCTAGTTCTTATCTCACATCTTAGCTAGGGATCATATCCCTAAGCTTTGATACCAACTGTGACGCCCCCAACACAGGTATACATCACCCATCTTGAGTCGCCAAATACATGGTATAAAATTCAAATACAACTTAATTATACAATAGTCGTGTAAAATACGACAAAACATAATCTAAGAGTTTTAATAAGATTATTGTCATCTAGACAATATCCACACTCAATGGAGTCCTCATTACATTTATTGTCACACTTTTTAACAGAATAGTGAGAACTACTAATGCTATCATCTGGACCGTCACTCCGTTCCCCGACTAGTCCCAGCTACGTTCTCATTTCCTGGAGAAAAGAGTGAAAGAAAGGGGTGAGCTCAACTAGCCCAGTAAGAAATATTATGACTAAGATAATGCAGAATAAATTATCCTAAGCCTTCAACAATATAACAACTGATAAAATATAATAGACAACAAGTTTAACTGCAGCAGAATAAGCAATCCATTAGAAGAGTCAAGTAGAGCATAAAATCTACTATCTTCTATGATTTAAAAAGATTTTCATCAACTTTATTGCTGAGACTCAGCTTAATAAATAAACCACAAACATCCCCCTGCACTGCTTGCTTAGGATATTCATGTAATCATCAATGGTCATGATTATACCGAATAATCCCTGGTCATAATCATACCAACAACTGTCCATCAATGAACTACAGGCCAATGAGGACTTTTACCACATCATTCGTCACATTACGGTCATCATTATACCAAATAATCCCTGGTCATAATCATACCAAATACATCTATGCACGTAAGGGAAAGATGACTTTCATCAAAATATAAGCACGAGGATGATGACAGTGACATAATAATTCAATAAAACAAGTTCAAGGATAAATTTTAAAGATTTATAATTTTAATTTATCCAGAAATCAATAACGTCCAAATTGTCAACATGATACTTCTTTGTGCAGTAAAATTCAAGAATGCTCAGAAGAATATTTCCATGAAAAGATACTGGATGAAGCCCAAATATCAAGGATATTCCACTAATTTCATGGAGTATAGAAGCCAAAACTTTAACCAACTGAGTATAATAGAATATATGAAACCGCAAATGGATTTTTGCCCGACATGCGGTAATCCACGTAGACGGATCATTTCCACAATTTAATAAGAAATTAATATGAAGGATCATTCACCATGCATGCGGTAATCCACATAGACAGGTTATTTCAACAGAATAATAAAGAATGGAATAACAAAAGAATTCATCAAGCGTGCGTAATTTAGCGCAGATGAGTTATTCAATAGAATAACAAAAAAATGGAACCGGTCATGCGTAATCCGCATGCAGACGAGGATATTCAACGAGAATAATAAAGAATGGAATAACAACGAAATTCTTGAGCATGCGATGAACCGCATAAACAAAAGTTATTCTAATAAAATAATAAAGAATGGAATAACAACAGAATTCACCATGCATGCGATAGACCGCACAGACAGGTTATTCTAACAGAATAATAAAGAATGGAATAATAACAGAATTCACCAGGCATGCGATAGACCGCACAGACAAGTTATTCCAACAGAATAATAAATAATAGAATAATAGAAGAATTTCATCATGTATGTGGTACTTCGCATAGACAGGTTATTCCAACATAATAATAAAGAATGGAATAACAGAAGAATTTCACCATGTATGTAGTACTTCACATATACAGGTTATTCCAACAGAATAATAAGAAATGGAATAACAATAGCTCTATTCATGAATACGAAAGAAATAATACCCCTTACTATAATAATAATATCCCTTACCTTAGAAGAAAACTGGATACTGGAATAGTGAGGTAACAGACTTCTCTTCTTCTTTCTCTCTATAATTTTTCTATAATAATTACTCTATAGCTTTAGTGAATTGATGAAAAATAATGAAGTAATGAGGTTCTATTTGTAGGAAAATATAGTTTCGATAATTGCACGTTTTGGGGCTTGAAATATTACAGTATAATACCTTCCTCTTTTTCTTCATTTTTAATTTAGTCCTGCAAGTATTATCAAACTTGCACCATCTCTCCTAATAGTAAATGAATGTGTATCAATAGTACACACATGTGAACAAATAGTTATAAGCATGTGAATTAATAGCAATTAATTGCTCATTTATCCGCTTAATTACCCGATTGGTCAATATAACCTCCAGACATCAATTATTATCGAAATAAATTTCGATTTCCACTAACACTAATAAATCCCACACAATAGAACTATCAATTTCATCTTTAATCAACACGAACTTATTTATCATTAATATTATAACCCACAATATTTAATAACCAGGTCGTTCCCAGGAAAGAGGGGGGTTTCCAATAAGGATTTCTCCTTATTGGCGCGCAATTAGATGACCAAACCTCTCCTTGTGAGAACTTCTAGACATTATAAATATTGCAATTTAATAATATGAATAACTTTTGTCGTCTCAATTATTGATTTAATAATATATCATATTATGCGGATGATCTTTGTGACAATAATCGAATCAATAATATGAGAGATGATGCAAACAATTATCGTGTAGCAATAATTGAGTATAAGCGAGTGACTTCTCACGTAAGCATCAATAACCAATACCGTGTGCTACTATGCAACCACACGACATCGCATTTTTACTCTTTGGGTAGTTCAATAGTTTTAACGGTAACACTTTTGCCGTTATTTTTAATAAAAGATAATTACGTCATTTTCTTTACTACGACAATACTTCCATTATGGGGTCCACTAATGATTGTAAATAAATACGAATATTCCCCTGTTAAAACGAATATTCCCCGACCAATCGAATATTATATAATCACTTGCTTACTTTGCAAAATTTGTAAATATTACCCACAACTATAACATTATATTAAATCCACACCATAATATTCAAAAAAATATTTTGAGAAATTTAAATCTTTATTCATAAAATTTGGGGTCTCATAGTCATCAAAACTTATTCAAGCATGCAGGATAAGTTCACATATTCTAAATCATGCTTTCATACTTTCATGCTTATGTATATAAGTAATCAGATCATGATAACATGTTTTCAAGTTCAGAATTTAAAGTATACATGGCTTATTTACACATAACTAGTATAATCAGATCATTCCATATGTTAAGGTTATTTACATGCATACTCAAACTAATATATCATGCTCAAAATAACATAAAACCAACAAGATCAAGATATATAATAGTGACATGTACGGCGGCCAAGATTTGTAATGCTATAAGTGGTGTACAGCACCACTTCAAGTAGAAACAAAAATAATGGCTCTGCTTCTGCAGAGCCTTATTACATTCATTGTTCAACCTGCAACCAAACCAACTACATTACTCCTAAACATGCATACGAACTTAGACAACACAATGACATGCTATTTCATACCAATTAACAGAGAATTCATGTAAATGCTAAGAATTTGGAAATCTTAAAATTAAGAACACATTTACAGTAATGCTACCTCTTGATCTTTGAAATTGCTAACTTTTGCTCTTCTCACAACATCTGATTACTATCCCTCAATTCACAGCAACACTCACACTCTATATGCAACTTATCAATGAATTTCTTAGCAATTGAGAATTGAGGAATGTGGTTGCCATCTATAGAGAAATGACTGTCCAGTTCATAGCTTTGCTCCATGGTTTGAATCAAAGGAAGATAGAAGAAAACAATGGACAAGGAGTTGGCCAACCACCAACTTTGTAGCCATCATCACCATGGATTATAGCAGATGAATTTCACACAACTAAGACTATGCCACTGTTTGAGCATTGCGTTGGTCACTAAATATGGGACACGAGTTTAAAACTCAGCAACTTAGTTTGTAATGCCTAGTTTGGTTCCTTGGACTTCCAAAAATGAAATTTTAATGTGTTAATGCTACTACATGATGAAAAGTTAGGGATTATTTATGTACCCACATCATATAATCCATGTACATTAGTCCAGTCCAATTAATATTTATAACAAGTATAGACACAATTTTAATTGGTCACTAATAATTCAATATCTCTTTACAACTTTATTATTCCAATTAGAATCACTTATTGAAATAATTATAATTTGCATATCATTGATTTAATATATATAAAGTACATCTTTAATGTTCTCACACACATATGTTGGCACATAAGCATTATTTATTTTACTCATAATTCATTCCATTTTATTATATAGTTCCTACATTACATAGTCATATCACCATGTCACACTACACTTTATATCATATAGATGTAGTTACTATATAATATGTGATTACCTATTGTCACATTTAGCAATTTATTAAACAAACATTAATCTTATAATAATAATCAATTATTTATTCATTAATATTTTATTACTCACAATAACAATTAATTAACAATATATTATTAATTAATCATTCACTTATTCATTAATTCTTTAATTAATTAAGTCATCATAATTCTCATTATCGTGCCACACAAGGCATTCTTCGAGCTTATCATAAACTCCACATTTTTCTTAATTCTTATAAATTCAATTTGAATTAATTGAATTACTCATCTCACAGCACATCAATATTTATATTCAAATAAGTATTCATTTTCTTTTTAATATTATTATTAATATTTATTCATAAAATTCACGGTTCTTACATCCTCCCCCCTTATAAAAATTTCGTCCTCGAAATTGGTACAAGGTTACACAAACAGATGGGGATAGTCCCTTCACATCTTATCTTATAATTCCCACATGGCCTCCTTAACGTCGTGGTTTTGCCAAAGTACTTTTACAGAAGATATTATTTTATTTCTTAATGTCTATTCTTTCCTATCTAATATCTGGACAGGAATTTTTTCATACGTCAAATTCTTCTCCACTTGAATGGGCTCGTAGGAAATTACGTATTTGTAGTCAGGCTTATACGGACACAACACGAAAATTTGAAACATGTTATGGATGTGCTCCAAGTCGGGTGGTAATGAAACTTTTTATGCCACTTCGCCCACTCGCTTCAATATCTCAAATGGTCCTATGAACCTCAGACTCAATTTTCCCTTCTTACCGAATCGTATTTTTCCCTTCTAAAAAGATACTTTCAAGAAAACGTAACTTTCGACTTTAAATTCGCGGTCTTGAAGATGTAAATCTACGTATTTCTTCTGGCGATCTTCTGCAGCTACTAGTTTGGCTCTTATTACTATCACCACATTTACAGTTTGTTGCACTAACTCTGGTCCCAATATTCGTCATTCTCTAACTTCATCCCAATGCAACGGTGTTCTACACTTTCTTCCATAAAGAGTTTCCTATGGTGGCATGCCGATACTCGCATGGTAACTATTGTTAAAAGTAAATTCTACTAGGGGTAGGTGGTCGTCCCAATTTCCCTTGAAGTCCATCACGCAAGTTCTAAGCATGTCCTCCAACGTTTGTATCATTCACTCACTTTGTCCGTCTTTCTGCGGATGATAAGTGGTACTTAACCTCGGTTGCGTTCCCATCCTCTCTTGCAAGCTTTTCCATAATTTTAACATGAAGTACGGATCTCAATCAAAGACAATTGACACCGCCACTCCATGTCGTGAAACAATTTCCTTTACGTACATGCTCACTAACTGATTCAAATTATTTCAGATCCTGATCGGTAGAAAATGAGCCATCTTCGTTAGTCGATCTACGATAAACCAAATGGCATCAAAACCTTTCTGCGTGATTGGAAGTCCCACCACGAAGTCCATCATAATGTGCTCCCATTTCCACTCCGATATTTCCAATGGTTGAAGTAGACCACTCGACCTCTGATGCTCTACTTTGACCCGTTGTCAAGTAAGACATCTACTAACGCACTCCACGATTTCTCATTTCAGATTGGGCCACCAAAAATGTTGCCTCCAATCTTGGTACATCTTTATGCCTCCTGGATTAACAGAATACGTCGTATTGTGTGCCTCGTGCAATATTTCTTCCCTCAATTCGGTTATCGCTGGTACCCAAACTCTCCCTTCGAATCTCAAAATACAGTCTTTATCCATTTTGAATCTTTATCCTTCATTTTCTGCGATCCTTTTCCTGATTTTCTCGCATTCTTCATCCTTCTCTTGTGATTTCTTTATTCTGTCCAACAAGGTTGAACGAGCTTCCACTACAAACAATTCTTCTTTAGGCCTCTCCGAACTTTTCACTTCTATATACAATTTCTCCATTTCTTTTAGTAACTCCTCCTGAGTTGTCAGCTGAATCAACTTCTCCCTTCCTTTCCTATTTAACACGTTGGCTACTACGTTCGGCTTTCCCGGGTGATAAAGAATATTGTAGTCATAATCCTTGATTAATTCTAACCACCTTCTTTGACACATGTTCAACTCCTTCTGTGTGAAGATATATTTCAGACTCTTGTGGTCCGTGTATATCTCACATTTCTCTCTGTACAAATAATGTCTCCAAATCTTTAATGTAAGAACTACTGCTGCTAACTCTAATTTATGAGTAGGGTATCATTTTTCGTAATCCTTCAATTGGTGTGATGCGTACGCAATGACCTTGCCATGTTGCATTTGTGATGCCCCCAAAGTAGGTATACAACACCCATCTTGGGTCGCTAGAAAATACACTACTGACAACTTCATTTATAAAACTGTCGTGCAACATACGATGACATGTATACTGTGAGTTTCAATACAAATATTGTAGCATATATAATACGACAATATTCATACTCAAATTATTACAATGCCATATAAAGTACAGCAGCAAATATTTTAAGTCTCCAAAGGGACACGAGAAGATTTCTGTTCTCCTCACTCTAATGTGGTGTACTTTTGACGCTTCCAAGGTCGGGTCCTCATCAACCTATAGTTGTTCACCAAAATCAATTAGTAAATGATGTATAAAATATGTCACACACATTTTAAGTTCTCAGTATAATTATTATGCCACACCATTTCATAATTTGATCAGGACTGCGACTAATTCGTAACACCATTTTATACCCACGTTTTCTCTGCTAGTCCCAAAACTACATTTTTATTACCTGAAAGGGTGGTGAAGTAAAAGGGTGAGCACAAATAGCCCAGTAAAGAATATCATTACTTAAGATAATTACATTATCAATAGTCTTCAACAATAATAAATCAGAGATTTAGAACATATGGTAGAAGATAAAAATTTCCAACCATAATAGCAGTGAAATCAATAATCCATTAGAAGAGTCAAGTAGAACATAATGTCTACTGTCACTTCCAAATTAAAAGTACATCATTAATACTAACAACAGTTTTTCATTGTACCCAAGACAAAGAGAACTTTCATCACCTGTCTTCACCTGAACCACCAAAGATTATAGTTAAATCCACAATTCATATTTATAATCAGGTAAATCAACAGTCCATCTTTGCACTACGAGCCAAAGACATACAACTATTTTTAGAAGAGTTAAGTAGAGCATGATATCTACTATCTTCTATGATTTAAAAGTTTATCATCAATATTTTATCACTGAGACTCAGCTTAATAAATAATCCACATCACTGAATTATCCATGCACTACGAGCCAAGGATATTCATTAGTATCACATCCATAAATTATCCATGCACTACGGGCCAAGGATAATCGTGTTATCATATCCATGAATTAATATTTCATTGCTAAGACTTAGCTCAATAAATAATCCACATCACTGAATTATCCATGCACTACGGGCCAAGGATATTCATTAGTATCACATCCATGAATTATCCATGCACTACGGGCCAAGGATAATCGTGTTATCACATCCATGAATTAATATTTCATCGCTGAGACTCAGCTCAATAAATAATCCACATCATTGAATTATCCATGTACTATGGGCCAAGGATATTCATTAGTATCACGACCATGAATTATCCATGCACTACGGGCCAAGGATATTCGTGTTTTCACCAATGGTCATGATCATGTCAAACAACAATTCATCTTTGCACCTTTGGCCGAAGAGAACGCATGGTTATGATCATACCAACATCTGTCCATCAATGCACTACGGGCCAATGACGACTTTTACCACATCATTTGTAACATTACATGTCATGATTACACAGAATAATCCCTAGTCATAATCATACCAATCAACAGTCCATCTATGCACTACGGGCCAAAGATGACTTTTATCACAATATAAGTATGAGGATGATGACAATGATATATATAATGAATGAACATAAATAATCAGAACAATAAGATCAAATAGATCTTAGTGATTTTTGAATTATTTATCTAGAGTTTGAATTGCCAACATGATATTAGATGAAGCACAAACTATTAAGGATATTCTAATCCTTTCAGGACTTTTCACCATTTAATGATAAGCTGAAGAAACGAATAATAATATCTTACCATAATATGGAGTAGAAAAGAAAATGACATCCCTTTAACATAAACATGATACCTCCTTACCATAATAATGACATCCCTTACCTTATCAATGACATCTCTTACCATAATAATGACATCCCTTACTTTAGTATGTGACTTGATTCTGCTTTCTATGAAATTGATCAACTTAAACAATGCTTGATTCCTTATCTACACTTGGAGTAACATTACACTCAATAGAAATACTCACAATATTGTAGTAAAAGAATTCTATATTTTTATTGTAGTGATAGTGTGTGTTTAGTTGTTCAACCGGGCAACCTATTTATACTGAAAATTTAGTAAACAACTAGCACACTTGCTTTGACAAAATAACCAAATGAGGTATATAATAATGTTAGTAGTGGAATTAATGGTCCCACGAAGAAAATTAAACAAATTTGTACAAGTTTTAAAAATAATTAAGTTGTGATCAAGACTACTTTAGAAAAAGTAGAGTGTCGGCAAGTCCTGCCAAACTTACTTCAATAAAATGAGTGTAGAATTAGGGATACGAAACGAAATAATATTACATACATACTACAGAGTATGGAAGAAAATATTATTTCATACGAATATTGAACAAAAATAATATCCCTTACGAATGCGAAAGAAATAATACCCCTTACCTTAGTAGAAGACTAGATACTGCAATAGTGAAGTAGCAGACTTCTCTTCTTCTTTCTCTCTATAGTTTCTTTCTTTATAGCTTCTCTATCTATAATTGCTCTTATGAGTCTTAGTGAATTGGTGAGAATGAAATAAGAATGAGCTTCTATTTATAGGAAAATATAGTTTCGATAATTATACGTTTTGGGGATCAAAATATTACAGTATAATACCTTCATCTTTTCCTCTATTTTAAATTTAGTCCTATAAATATTATCAATCTTGCACCACCTCCCCTAATAGTACATCACGTGAATCAATAGTTCAGTCATGTGAATCAATAGTTCTCTACAAGTGAAAAAAATAGTTACAGTATAGTACCTTCATCTATACCTCCATTTTTAATTTAGTCATGCAAGTATTATCAATATTGCACCACCTCCCCTAATAGTACATGCATGTGAATCAATAGTACATAAATGTGAATAAATAGTTATAAACATGTGAATTAATAACAATTAATTGCTCATTTATCCGATTAATTACCCGATTGGTCAATATAACCTCCAGAAATCAATTATTATCAAAATAAATGTCAATTTTCACTAACATTAATAATCCCAACACAATGGAAATATTTTTATCAACAATTTCATCTTTGAAATTTTTGAAGTTTGACTATTTTTTGAAAAAGTCAACTATTAACTTTTTGACCAAAAAGTCAACCCCGACAAAATTTGTGTTTATAGTCTATTTTTACTAATTTCATCGTTTCTGACTCAAATATCTCGTCCGCGTCTCTAAATTCAACTTCGAACTTAAATTTGATTTTTAATAACATTCATCATTAATATTATAATTCATAATATTAACAACCAGATCATTCCCAGGAAAAAAGGGGGTTTTCTGATAAAGATTTCTCCTTATTGGCGCGCAATTAGATGACAAAATCCCTTTTCTCGATAGAACTTTCTAAACATTATCAATAATGCAAATAAAAATATGAATAACTTTGTCATCTCAATTATTAATTTAATAATATAAAATATTGTCATAATAATTGAATAAAACTGAGTGACTTCTCACGTAAGCATCAATAATCAAAGATAATGTACAATACCGTGTGCTACTATGAAATCACGCGTATTACTGTACTTTTATCACCGGTTATTTTATGACAACTTGCTTACTTTGAAAATTTAACCTTTAACCTTTTATCAATTTAACAATTTACTATATAGAATAATAATTATAAGAAAATTGAATACTTTCATTTTATAAAATTCAGGATCTCATAGTTTGGTTGCTTGAATTCGCATAACAGGTTGGTTAGGAATATGAAAACTAACAACCTTACGAAAAAAAATCAATTTTAGCATGATGAGTGGTTAACTAATCAATCTCTAAAATCACATCAAATGCATGTATTTTCAAAGAGATGATATCAACAAGTAATGTGATGGTGCCAACTTGAAACCAGCAAGATTTATAAACAGTGGATGTAATGAAAGTTTCTCTTAACGGAGTCTCAACAGATAAATAAAAGTCTAATTTCTCCGGAGTCAAGTTCAAACGTTGAGCATAAGAAGGAAAGATAAAAGAATGGGTAGAATCGGTATCTAGTAAGGTATAAACTTCACAAAAGTTTATGATTAGCTTACCCGTGATCACCTCGTTTGGGTTCATCTCGTTTTGGGCAGTCACAACAAATGATCTTCCAGGAACCACGGACTTTGACTTGTCCGGGACAGCCTTTGGAGTCACCATTCCCGCTAGACTTGGTTTCGCTACAGGATAATCTCGAGCTATATGACCTTCCTTTCCACAGTTATAACACACCTCGAATTGTTGTGGGCAGTTATAACACACGACCGGTGGTCGTTCTCCTCCCCTAGAAATAGTTGATGCTGGTTCTGACGTCTTCACGTTGTCATTGTTGTACCTTCTCTTTTTGAAATCTCCCCCCGACTCGCTTCTTCTACTATCATGGCCACGATTACCACCAGAGTGGTTACCGCTTTTGTCCAAATATTTTCCTCCCCGCTGGTTATCATTGTTCTGATGACTGTTGTCACCGGTATGACCCTGGTTGTGGTCCCTCGTTTGAACAGACTCATTATCTCGCTCTAATAATTGAGTCTTGTTCACAACATCTTAATATAGAGAAAATTTATGAGAAATGAGGTATTGAAGAATTTCGGATTTCAGACCTCTCAGAAACATCCGCGTCATACGTTCCTCATTCTCTACCAAATGAGGTGCAAACCTGGATAACTCTATGAACTTAGTCTCGTACTGGGACATAGTCATGTTGTTCTGTTCCAATCTAATAAACTCTACCTCCTTCATATGACGAATACTTTTAGGAAAGTACTTGTCATTGAACAGTTTCTGAAATGTTTCCCAAGACATATTGAGTGCGGCTGGCTGGGTATGCTTCACAGATTCCCACCAGTAATTTGCCTCACCATGGAACATAAAGGTGGTGAATGGAACCTTGTGTTCCTCCGTGCATCCCAAGACATTAAATATCTTTGTAATTTACTTAACCCACGTTTTCGCCTTAATCGGATCCGGCTTTCCCAAAAACTCTGGTGGTCCCAACTCGTTGAACTTCTTGGCTGTGACAAGTCGCACGTTGTTATTATTTACACCCGTATTTTGTACACGAGTCTCCCTCGTCTGATTTTACATGAACTGCAAAAAGCTTCTGAACATCCCATCATTCATCGTTTGATCGGTGGTGTTGTTTATAGGAGGAACATTGCCATCCTATTGCACGTTCTCCTGGTTAGTGATTAAAGGTGTCTCCACGGCCTCATTCACTCCATTGTTAACATTCTCAGCTGCCATTCTCAAATACTGTCATAAAACAAGGGTTAATTGTGACACCTCCAAATCCAGGTACTTCATTCCCACAAGATTTGGTATTCACTTAATCAAACACTCATATCTAACTACCCAATCATAATAAAATTGAATAATAAAACCTTCCCATTAAAGGATTACATTAATAAAAATCTCCCAGGTTGTCTAACCATTAATTCCAATCATTCAAGTGTGGAAATAAAATTATTACATCACATCATTAAACAAAAGTCTATCATTATAACAATAAAATAAAATTACAAGTCTTCATCACTTGTACATTTTTCCCTTTCCTTTGCTAGTTGTAGGTTCATCTACTTTCTCAACTTTAGCTGCAATGATTATATTTATGCAAGAGTGAGCAAAAAAAATGCTCACTAGATATAGCAATGAATCGACAAGATAATAATAACTACCAATGAATAGGCTCATCAAAACTGAATAGTACTCTATCAACGATAACCAAAGACTGGAATAAAAATATGGAAAAAAAATATAACTGAGGGTCATAAGACCACGAAATATGTCCACAATTGTAAGCAATCTTTCAACTTCAACTTTAACAGTCATAAGACTATAAGGACTCCTCGTACTTAGGGGGATCAACTGTGAGAACCCAAATTTTATGAATAAAGATTTAAATTTTCTCGAAATATTTTTTTTAATATTATGGAGTAAATTTGATATAATGTTATAGTTGTGGGTAATATTTATAAATTTTGAAAAGTATGCAAGTTGTTGTATTATATTCGATTGGTCGGAGAATATTCTTTTTGTGTTGGGAATATTTATGACGCAAGCACATTATTGGTGGACCCCACAACAGAATTATTGTAGGATTGAGAAAACGACAAAAATATTTTTATGAAAATAATGAAGGAAGTTTTACCGTTAAAACTGTTGAAACACCCGGTGTTAAAAGTATAGTAATGTCTGGTGGTTGCATAGTAGCATTACCGGTATTGATTATTGATGTTTACATGAGAAGTCACTCAGTTTTGTTCAATTATTATTGCTACGATGAATTGTTGCACAAGTATCTCACGTTATTTGATTCAATTATTGTCGATATTTTATATATTATTAAATCAATAATTGAGATAACAAAGTTATTAGTATTATTATTTGCAATATTAACGATGTCTAGAAGTTACGCCAAGGAGAGGTTTGGTCACCTAATTGCGGCCAATAGGGAAAATCCTTATTGAAAAGCCCCTCTTTCCTAGGAGCGACACTGGTTGATTAATATTGTGAATTATAATAATGATGATAAATGTTGTTAAATATATTGAGTGTCTCTTTTATGAAGTCACGGAAGTTTATATATATATATATATATATATATATATATATATATATATATATATATAAATTTTTTTATTAGTATTATTAATTTAATAAAATGAAAAGCTTTTTATATAAAACATAATACTTTTATAAAGTTATTTGTTTTATTAGACTATAAATAGAATATATTATATTCTATTATGCATAGTGTTTTGTATAGTAAAATATTTTTATATAAAATGTAATACTTTTATAAAGTTATTTGTTTTATTAGACAATAATTAGAATATATTATATTTTATTATGAATAGTATTTGCAAGTGCATGCATAGTATTTGCATAGTAAAATCTTTTTATATAAAACAGAATACTTTTATAAAGTTATTTGTTTTATTAGACTATAAATAGAATATATTATATTTTATTTAAAAGATTTTTTTTATTAGAATATTTTATTTATACTGCATAGTAAATCAATATGAACCGTCCGTATAAAAATAAATCAATCTGGACCGTTCATAAATTAGTTACTATTCAATCCATTTTCCTATAAATAGAAGCTCATTCCTTCATTATTTCTTACGAATTCACTGAAACTCTAGAGAGAGAAACTATAGAGAGAAAGAAGAAAATTATTCTGCTACTCACTTTTCCAATATCCAGTTTCTTCTAAGGTAAGGGGTATTATTTCTTTCGTATTCATGAAAAGAACTTCTGTTATTTCATTCTTTATTATTCTGTTAGAATAACCTGTATACGCGGGCTACCCTATACTTGGTGAAATTCTTTTGTTATTCCATTCCTTATTATTCTATTGGAACATCCTGTCTGTGCGATGGTTCCGTTATTTTTTATTCAGTTGGAATATCCTGTCTGTGCGTATTATGTCTGACCTGGTTCCATTAATTATTATTATGTTTTAATAACCTGTCTTTGCGGTCTATCGCATGCATGGTGATTTCTATTATTATTTCATTCTTTATTATTCGTTGAATATCACAGCCGGTGTAATTTACTTTGACTTTTCGTTCCGTTATTTATTATTCATTGGAATAACACATGCATGCGATCTATCGCATGCCTAGTGATTTCTTTTGTTATTCCATTCTTTATTATACTCAGTTGGTTAAAGTTTTGACTTCTATACTCCATGAAATTAGTGGAATATCCTTGATATTTGCGCTTCATCTAGTATCTTTTCATAGAAATATTCTTCTGAGCATTCTTGAATTTTACTCTACAAAGAAGTATCATGTTGACAATTTGGACGTTATTAGTTCCTGGATAAATTAATTCTTGAACTTGTTTTATTGAATTCTTATATCATTGTCATCATCCTCATGTTTATTTTATGTTGAAAGTCATCTGTGGCCTGTAGTGCATAGATGGACTTGATATGATTATGACCATGGATTAATAGGTATAATCATGACCGTAATGTTACAAATGATGTGGTAAAAGTCCTCATTGGCCCGTAGTGCATTGATGGACAGTTGTTGGCATGATCATGACCATTGATGAATACATGAATATCCTTGGCCCGTAGTGCATGGATAATTTGTGGTTGTGATACTAATGAATATCCTTGGCAGAAAAGTAGAGATGATGTGGATTATTTATTGTCGAGTCCCAAAGAATAAAAGTGATGAAAAACCTTTTTAAATCATAGAAGTTAATAGATTTTATTCTCTACTTGACTCTTTTAATGGATTGCTTGTTCCGCTGCAGTTAAACTTAATGTTTGTTATACTTTATTAGTTTAACATTGTTGAAGACTAATGATAATTTATTCTACATTATCTTAGTCATAATATTTCTTACTGGGCTAGTTGAGCTCACCCCTTTCTTTCACTGTTCTCTTCAGGAAATGAGAACGTAGCCGGGACTAGTCGGGAAATGGAGTGATGGTCCAGATGATAGTATTAGTAGACCTCACTATTCTGTTAAATAATGTGACAATAAATGTAATGAGGACTCCTTTGAGTGTGTATATTGTCTAGATGACAATATTCTTATTAAAACTCTCAATTTATGTTTTGTCGTATTTTACACGACAGCTGTATTATTAAGTTGAATTTGTATTTTGTACCATGTATATGGCGACTCAGAATAGGTGATGTATACCTATTTTGGGGGCATCACATCAACCCTTCGTACAATGTATTGTGCACAAACATTTCAACGCTAAGCGTAAATTATCCCCTAATAATAGGGTTGTTCATCTCAGTATTTAGAGTACAAGTCCGCACCAAAGTAAGTTTGGTTTGGATACATTTCAAGGGTAATTTAGAATTCAACTGTCATCAACTAAGGATTAGTTGAATACAATATTGATAACGTTCTGCTATGGAGTAATCATAACTGAATCGACATTATAAATTTAAGATTATGCTTTAGTAATAAACTAATAAGCATAAACATCGAATAATCATAACATACCTTGCTTGAACAATATTAAGTCAAGGTTATATAGAATTGAGTGCTAAACATGCATAACAAATAGTAAATTGAACGATAAAACTTGTTCAACATTGGTATATTGGAATATATATACTTGCATGCTAAATAACAAGTTAAAGACAAGAATAACTTGCTCAATATAGAAATAAGATTTAGATAACTTGCATCATCGTAAACAAACTAGATACAAGAACTTGCTCAATCGTAAGAATAAAATTGCACAATGTGATAATAATAGAACTAGCTCAACGAAACAATAGATTTAGAGAACTTGCAAAAATCGTAAATAAACTAGCTCAACGAAAATGTGGAGATAGAAAACTTGCCTTGCTTGTAGGCTATACCGTAACAACTCAAATCACAATACCCTATATATATATATGTCATCATGACATAATTAGCCACTACCACATTATATACATAACTAAGTACATTCATCATGTAAGATTTGATTTTTAATCACATAATCAAATTACATTAATAACAAAACTAGTTAATTGTTAATAACATGCTCATTCTTGGTATAGAAATACTGAAATCATAAGTTAACAGTCCTACTATTAACACATAACAACTTTTTTAGGCTTTGTGTAAATAAATCACATTGCTTCGACCATTTCGCTACTCATTCATTTGCTTATTTACTATTTACATTGTGGAATTCAAGATTTGCACATGCAGATCTTGTCATAAGTATGAGACGCAGTTAACGATGGCTCCACGGCGTGGCGTTGGTGCAGTGACGCGACAATAACACTGTTGGGCCACGACATGGGGGCCGAACTACGAATTTTGATGACTAACCCCTTAACAAAGATGAACAAAAGCCAATTTTGGCCTACAAGCTACTTTCTAACAACCTAATTAACATGTAATTCATACAGAGACTTCATATAAACATAATTCAAAGACTCTTAACATGTTTCTACCCATAAAACAACATAAACATCGAATTTAAAAAATCCAATTTCACTATTTTTGACAAAACTTCACTTTTCGACGTTTTCAGTGAAAATCAACACTGTGATTTTGTTTTTCAACCAAAACAGTTAATTCAAAGTACCTTGTTTATGTTTATTCATCCTCTTTCAAATTCAATAGTCAATTTATAAATTAAATAACTAATTAAACCTTAATTTTACTTTAAACTAAGCCATATTCATATATATTCATATAAACTCACTATAATATGGTTTTCTTCACAAATTACATACATAACATGAATTCATTGACTATACTCATATATAAACTTAAGAAAACAGTCTCGCAACAACTAATTTATCATATAAAGCCATATACAATCAAACAATTTATCCTTCACAAAACTTTTTACAGAGAATTTTGGAAGAGAAAACTAAAACTTTAAAGAAACTTAAAAGAGTTTAGATGATACCTTAGTTTTAAAAGATGATAACTTTTCCTTTGATCAACAATCTTTATTTTCTCCAATTCTTCTCTCAAAGATTCTCTAGAATTCTCTCAATTTTCTTCTTCTCTTCTTTTTCTTCTTCTGAGTCTTTTTTCTCTATTCTAACTTACGTACTAAAATATAACGTATAATAATAATATAGGTATTAAGTATATAATATAATTATAACTTTAACTGACATCAATTATAATTTTATTTGAAAATCAAAAGCCATAAGGCTTGTTTGGCTAGCTAACTAAAAATAACTCATTAAATCTTACACCTTGTTTGGTAAAACACATTTAAAATAAAGACTTAATATACACTTAACCTTGTTTGGAAAAACCGAATTAAACTCCTTTAATTTATTTTAATAACTCCTTTATAATAAGGTTATTTGTCACACTTTTACTTAATTAAATTTTTCAATAATCAATTTAATTAATTCTAATAACAATTTATTAAATTACTTTAACACATAAATCAATACTACATAATTATAATTTTCTTTATAATTATAACTTTATTTAATCAACTAACACATCCTTTTAATTACAAATTCAATTAAAAATATAATAATTCATTTAATCATTATAAACTCTCTAACTAAATTATTAAATCAAATTAGTATATTATATCATAACAATTAATTTTCTTAATTCTTTAATTATTTACTTAACAAATAATTAACCAATTAAGTCAAATCAAAATTAAATATTTATTCAACACTAACCACATCCAATAAATATTTAAAATTACAATTTAAAATTCTGGATTGTTATATCCTTCCCTCCTTATAAAGATTTTGTGCCAAGAATCACAACTCAAACAAATCATTCGTCACATTCTTCCCTACTTACAAAGATTTAGTCTCCAGAATCGAAGACACAGATTAAACAAATAGTTCAGCGTAATCTTTCATTATTTTATCTTCGAGTTCCTACGTAGCTTCATCAGCATTGTGGTTCACAGAAGGTATTACTTTATTCTTGAGCACTTGTTCTTTTATGTCGACTATCTGGATAGAAACCTCTTCATAGGACAAGTCTTTATCAATCTGCAATGGTTCGTACTCGATCACATGCTTGTAATCGGATTTATACGGTCGTAACACCGGAACGTGAAAAACATTATGAATGTTTTGCAATTCTGGAGGTAGAGCTGGCTCGTAAGCCATCTCTCCAACTCTGCGCAGCACTTTGAAGGGTCCAATAAACCTTGGGCTTAGTTTTCCCTTTTTACCAAACCAAATTTTTCCCTTCCAAGGAGAAACTTTTAGGAATACGTAATTTCCAACTTTAAATCCACGATTCTGCCTGTGTTGATCAGCATACTTCTTCTGTGGATCTTAAGTAGCTACCAGTCTTGCGTTCATAAGTTTTATAACTTCAGCAGTCTGCTACACCAGTTTTGGTCCTGGCAGTTGACGTTCACCAACTTCATCCCATCATAGTGGACTTCTGCACTTTCTGCCATACAATACTTCGTAAGGCGGCATGCCGATGCTTGCGTGGTAACTGTTAGTGTAGGAAAATTCCACCAATGGTAATTGTTCATCCCAGCTCCCTTTGAAATCCATGATGCATGCTCTCAGCATATCTTCCAATGTCTGGATTGTTCGTTCGCTTTGGCCATATGTTTGTGGATGATATGCCGTACTCATTCGCAATTGCGTTCCCATACATTCTTATAGTCTCTTCTAGAAGTTTGATGTGAACCTCGGATCTCTATCTGACACAATTGACATTGGAACTCCATGTCTCGTCATGATCTCTTTAACGTATAGCTTTTCCAGCTGATCAAGATTAAATCTAATCTTTATTGGCAAAAAGTGTGTTGATTTCGTCAGTCTGTCCACTGTCACCCAAATCGCATCGTATCCTCTCTTAGTAATTAGAAGACCCACCACAAAATCCATTGTGATGTGTTCCCACTTCCATTCCAGTATTTCTAACGGTTGAAGTAATTCGCTTGGTCTTTGATGCTCGGCCTTGACTCGCTGACATGTCAACCATTTCGCAACACATTATGCGACATCTCTTTTCATGTTTGGCCAACAAAAATGACGTCGTAAATCTTGATACATCTTCATACTTCCCGGATGAATCGAGTGTCTTGAGTTATGAGCTTCAGTCAAGATTTCTTCTTTAATATCTGGTACTGCTGGAACCCAGATTCTTCCCTCAAATCTTAGTAACCCTTCGGTATTGATCTTGTATTTCACCTCACTACCCTCAACAACTTTCTCTTTGATTTTTCCACATTCCTCATCTTGTAGTTGAGCATTCTTAACTTTGTCAACCAAAATTAAACTAGCTTCCATCTGGAACAATCTTTCATCGGTTTCTTTTGGAAATTTAATTTCCAACTCTAGTCTTGTCATTGCCGAAATAACCTCCTCCTGGTTGGTTAACAACATCAACTTTTCTCTTCATTTCCTACTCAAGGCATCTGCAACCACATTAGCTTTGCCCGGGTGACAAAAGATCTCATAATCGTAATCTTTTATAAATTCCATCCATCTCCTTTGACGCATGTTCAGGTCCTTCTGAGTGAAAATATACTTCAGACTCTTATGGTCTGTGTATATCTCACATTTTTTATTATGGAGATAGTGTCTCCATATCTTCAAAGCAAATACCACTACAGCCAATTCTAAATCATGAGTCGAATATCCTTTCTCATAGTCCTTCAATTGTCTTGATGCATAAGCAATAACTTTGTCGTTCTATATAAGAACACAACCCAACCCTTTATGTGAGGCATCACTATACACCACAAAATTTCCTGTATTATCTGGTAATGATAACACAGGTGACACACTTAACTTCTTTTTCAATTCTTGAAAACTTTCCTCACACTTCTCCGTCCAAACAAATTTTACAGCTTTCCTTGTCAAATTTGTTAACAGAGTGGCAATCTTGGAAAAGTCCTGAATAAAAAATGTCTGAATAATGGCGGCCCCCAAGAAACTCCTCACCTCCGAAGGTGTTCTTGGTTGTTCCCAGTTTATTACAGCTTCAACTTTTGATGGATCCACTGAAATCCCATCTTTGTCAATCACATGCCCAAGAAATTGTACACGCTCCAACCAAAACTCACACTTAGAGAATTTCGCATACAACTTTTCCTTTCTTAGTGTCTCCAACGTTAAACGTAAATGTTCCATGTGTTCTTCTTGAATTTTGTAATACACCCGAATATCATCGATAAATACCACAATAAATTTATCTAAGAATGGTTTAAACACCTTGTTCATCAAATCCATGAATGCAGCAGGGGCATTGGTCAAACCAAAAGACATCACCAAAAATTCGTAATGTCCATACCGAGTTCGGAATGTCATCTTCGGTATATCCTCCTTCCTTACTTTCAGTTGATGATACCCACTTCTCAAATCTATTTTTGAGAAATATCTAGCACCCTTCAATTGATCAAACAAGTCATCTATTCTTGGCAACGGATATTTATTCTTAATAGTGACTTTGTTTAATTCCCTATAATCAATGCAAAGACGCATTGACCCATCCTTCTTCTTTATGAATAACACCAGTGCTCCCCCACGGTGACACACTCGACTGAATGTATTTCTTGTCCAACAGCTCCTGCAGTTGTACCATCAGTTCCTTCATCTCTACCGGAGCAATTCTGGACGGGGCCTTCGATATCGGTGTTGTTCCTGGCGCTAAATCGATCACAAACTCAATCTCTCGGTCAGGCGGAAGTCCTGGAAAATCCTCTGGAAACACATCTATGAATTCCCTAACCACTGGTATCTCTTCCAGTTTCACACCCTTCTTCTGAGTATCGACTATGTAAGCTAAATAACCCACACAGCCTTGACTCAACAACTTCTTGGCTTGCATAATAGTCGGACATTTCATTTGTCTAGCAGATTTGCTACCATTGAAAACTACCTTTGACGGAGTCATAAGGTTTACACATTTCTTTTGTCAATCAATTACCGCTCCACAATTGAACAGCCAATCCATTCCCAAGATAACATCAAACTCTCCAGGTCTAATCAGAATTAAATCTACCATCATAATATTCCCTTTAATATTTACCCTACAGTTCTTGTGTACGAACCTAACAGGAATTACTTCCTTATTCATAATTTCTATGTTTAATGGGAAATTCAATTCTTCACTAGGTAATCCTAATCTCTTAGCAAATTCTTCAGATATAAATGAGCAAGTAGAACCCGAATCAAATAATACATAAGCATCAATATCATTGATTGGGATAATACCTGACACCACATCATTTGATTGCACAGCATCTTGCACAGACATGTTAAAGGTTCTAGCTATGGGTTTGTTTGATGTCGTTGGTCCGGCAATGGCCCATGCATGTCCACTGCTACCTCCCTTGCTTCTTGTGGTCTCTCCAGCTTTCTTCTTAGGGCACTCACGAGTAAAGTGATCCTTGGACCCACATGTGAAGCAAACGTTCTTCTTAGGTTGATTGCAATTTGGTGTGATGTGACCCTCTTGGCCACAGTTAAAGCATACTCGTTTCCCCATAAAACATACACACTTGTGAAACTTCTCGCATGTAGCACATGCTTCGAACTTCTTATTCTGTTGGTTACCCTGCAGATTTCCAGCACCCATATTTCCATTCCATTTTCTTTTCAGATTATTGTTAGCATTTCCACTACCACCACCTCCATTCTTAACCTCCACTTCATTCTTCTTCTTTTTTACATTTCTCGTTTGATTGAACTTAGTTCTGTACCTCGCCTCCACCACCTTGGGAGAATTGCCTTCTCCATTTATGCAGCAAATGTCTTCAACTGGAACAAAGAAACCTTACTGTACAACCAGGGTTTCAGTCCCAGTTCAAACCACTTCGCCTTGAGTTCATCTGTGCTGACTTGATATGGCGCAAACCTCGCCAACTCGTGGAATTTTAAGATACTCAAACACCAAATCATCGTTCCTCGCTTCATTCTAAAAGCGCACTTCTAGCTGACTCTTCGAACACTCTGGGAAATTGACCTCGAAGAATATCTCCTTAAACATATCCCAAGTCATAACCCATTGGACACCTCGAGTTTTATTGGCCTGCCACCAATAACTAGCCTCTACTTTCAACATGAATGTTGCAAAAGCAGTCTTCTGATCCTCCCCTACTCCCGCAACATCGAATACTTTCTCTATCTCTATGATCCAGGTCTGTGCCTCAACTGGATTCATGGACCCACGGAATTCTGGTGGTCCAACCGCCTTGAAGTCCTTAAACGTTGTAGCTTGATTTTGCAGTTGATTCTGCAGTAGCACAAGACCGTCAAGAACGTCACCACTCATCGAGCAGTAAGCTAAGGTTAGCTTTCAAAGATTATTGTTATTGGTTCCTTCAGTAGTTCTCTATCAGGGTGGTTGACATCTTTGAGGCATTTTCTGTTAAAAATACACTCATTAGATTATTACTCAACTCTTTTAAGTAATTTCTACTTAACTTACCCCCATAAAAGTAATAATCACATAACACATAACACTTTGGATAAAATAAAATAATAAATTTTATTCATTCATAATTTCTTTGAAAACATTATAACAATAGCATCACTGCTATTTACATTAATTTCCTGAACTAATAAAGTTTCAGGACATCGTCATCATATCCCATAGGTTACATAACACTTGGGATATACATATTATTTATCATATCATTAATCGTATATCAAGTACATTCCCTACGATGTCCTACTAAGATACTGTATAGCATTACGACGCTCTTCCTCCATAATTCGGAACATTGTTCTGCGATCTGATATAAATGATGGCAGTGTCTCAAACTGAATTGGATAACCCATAACCCGATCTTGAGCTCGATTAATCATGGTGGTGAATACGTTATTCATCTCCTCCATCTTCATTCTCTTTGCTTTTGCGTCTCCCTCTGCTATTTCGGCTCGTTGATAAGCTTCCTTGTACGCGTCTTCGGCTCTTGCCCTCTTAGTAGATTCCTCTTTCAACTTGTTCTTCAACTCTACAATCTCTGCTATCATTCGTTCATTCTCTCCTTCAGTGTGGACCAGCTCTTCTTCAACATTGTTCAGGCGTTCCTCTCGATACTATATCTCATCGTCCTTCTGTGTCATCGAGATCTTTTGCTCAGCTACTATCTCTTGCAACTCCTCGACGGTATCCAGAAGTTCCACGTTGCGGTCGTAGACTTTATCGTACATACGAGATGCAATCGAGGTCAGTGGAATCTCTTCCTCCTCGTCCTCGTCATCCTTATTCGCCTATGGCAGCTCAACTGGGTCTTCCTCATCTGTTTCTACATCATCATCCTCATCTTCAACCACCGTGAGTAACGGAGCTGACTCCCATCGAAGTAGTTGTTCCCAAACCACTTGAATGTCACGAGATTCCTCCTCTCTAGGAATCTGATGTCCTTCCTCCCTAGCCTGACTGGATTCTCTGACATTAGTCATCCTAACAACAAAATTTTTAAGTTTTAATTATTAATCATCATTACTCGACACTCACGAGCACATAAGTTGTAATCACGTAAGCACATAACTGTTTTATTACTTCTTCCTTAAAACTCGATAAGAGTTTATCACCACTATCTTTTCCAAGGTTACTTCCTAAGGTTTTTCCCCCCACCTAAGGTTCATAACCTAAAGCTTTGATACCAACTTGTGACACCCCCAAATCCAGGTACTTCATTCCCACAGGATTTGGTGTTCACTTAATCAAACATTCATATCTAACTACCCAATCATAATAAAATTGAATAATAAAACCTTCCCATTAAAGGATTACATTAATAAAAATCTCCCAGGTTGTCTAACCTTTAATTACAATCTTTCAAGTGCAGAAATAAAATTATTACATCACATCATTAAACAAAGTCTATCATCATAACAAGAAAATAACATTAAAAGTCTTCATCACTTGTACATTTTTCCCTTTCCTTTGCTAGTTGTAGGTTCATCTACCTTCTCAACTTTAGCTGCAATGATTATATTTATGCAAGAGTGAGCAAAAAAAATGCTCACTAGATATAGCAATGAATCAACAATATAATAATAACTGCCAATGAATAGGCTCATCAAAACTGAATAGTACTCTATCAATGATAACCAAAGACTGGAATCAAAATATGGAAAAAAAATATAACTGAGGGTCATAAAACCACGAACTATGTCCACAGTTGTAAGTAATCTTTCAACTTTAACTTTAACAGTCATAAGACTATATGGACTCCTCGTACTTAGGGGGATCAACCCTTCGTACAATGTATTGTGCACAAATATTTCAACGCTAAGCGTAAATTATCCCCTAATAATAGGGTTGTTCATCTCAGTATTTAGAGTACAAGTCCGCACCAAAGTAAGTTTGGTTTGGATACATTTCAAGGGTAATTTAGAATTCAACGGTCATCAACTAAGGATTAGTTGAATATAATATTGATAACGTTATGCTATGGAGTAATCATAACTGAATCGACATTATTAATTTAAGATCATGCTTTAGGAACAAACTAATAAGCATAAACATCGAATAATCAAAACGTACCTTGCTTAAACAATATTAAGTCAAGGTTATATAGAATTGAGTGCTAAGCATGCATAACAAATAGAAAATTGAACGATAAAACTTGTTCAACATTGGTATATTGGAATATATATACTTGCATGCTAAATAACAACTTAAAGACAAGAATAACTTTCTCAATATAGAAATAAGATTTAGACAACTTGCATCATCGTAAACAAACTAGATACAAAAACTTGCTCAATCGTAAGAATAAAATTACACAATGTGATAATAATAGAAGTAGCTCAGCTAAACAATAGATTTAGAGAACTTACGAAAATCGTAAATAAATTAGCTCAACGAAAGTGTGGAGATAGAAAACTTGCCTTGCTTGTAGGCTAAACCGTAACAACTCGAATCACAATACCCTATATATATATATATATATATATATATATATATATCATGACATAATTAGCCACTACCACATTATATACATAACTAAGTACATTCATCATGTAAGATTTGATTTTTAATCACAATATCAAATTACATTAGTAACAAAACTAGTTAATTGTTAATAACATGCTCATTCTTGGTATAGAAATACTGAAAACATAATTTAACAGTCCTACCATTAACACATAACAACTTTTTCAGGCTTTGTGTAAATAAATCACATTTGTCGACATATTCTACTAACTTCGTCATAGGCTGACGGTGTTGTTGGCCATGGAGCGAGACGCAGGCTAACGATTGGCGTTGCATATGGCGTTTACCTTCTTGGTAGCGATAATAATAACTTCTTTGGGCCATACATGTACATTGAACTATAGACTTTGACCGATCAAATTTTTAGAATGACATTAACAAAAGCCAATTTTAGCCTACAAGCTACTTTCTAACAACCTAATTAACATGTAATTCATACAGAGACTTCATATAAACATAATTCAAAGACTCTTAACATGTTTCTACCCATAAAACAACATAAACATCGAATTTAAAAAATCCAATTTCACTATTTTTGACAAAACTTCACTTTTCGACGTTTTCAGTGAAAATCAACACTGTGATTTTGTTTTTCAACCAAAACAGTTAATTCAAAGTACCTTGTTTATGTTTATTCATCTTCTTTCAAATTCAATAGTCAATTTATAAATTAAATAACTAATGAAACCTTAATTTTACTTTAAACTAAGCCATATTCATATATATTCATATAAACTCACTATAATATGGTTTTCTTCACAAATTACATACATAACATGAATTCATTAACTATACTCATATATAAACTTATGAAAACAGTTTCACAAGAACTAATTTATCATATAAAGCCGTATACAATCAAACAATTTATCCTTTACAAAAATTTTTACAGAGAATTTTGAAAGAGAAAACTAAAACTTAAAAGAGTTTAGATGATACCTTAGTTTTAGAAGATGATAACTTTCCCTTTGATCAACAATCTTTCTTTTCCCCAATTCTTCTCTCAAAGCTTCTCTAGAATTCTCTTAATTTTCTTCTTCTCTTCTTTTTCTTCTTCTAAGTCTTTCTTCTCTATTCTAACTTACGTACTAAAATATAACGTATAATAATAATATAGGTATTAAGTATATAATATAATTATAACTTTAACTGACATCAGTTATAATTTTATTTGAAAATCAAAAGCCATAAAGCTTGTTTGGCTAGCTAACTAAAAATAACCCATTAAATCTTACACCTTGTTTGGTAAAACACATTTAAAATAAAGACTTAATATGCACTAAACCTTGTTTGGCAAAATCGAATTAAACTCCTTTAATTTATTTTAATAACTCCTTTATAATAAGGTTATTTGTCACACTTTTACTTAATTAAATTTTTCAATAATCAATTTAATTAATTCTAATAACAATTTATTAAATTACTTTAACACATAAATCAATACCACATAATTATAATTTTCTTTATAATTATAACTTTATTTAATCAACTAACACATCTTTTTAATTACAAATTCAATTTAAAATATAATAATTCATTTAATCATTATAAACTCTCTAATTTAATTATTAAATCAAATTAGAATATTATCTCATAACAATTAATTTTCTTAACTCCTTAATTATTTACTTAACAAATAATTAACCAATTAAGTCAAATCAAAATTAAATATTTATTCAACACTAACCACATCCATTAAATATTTATATAATTCAATAAATATTTAAAATTACAATTTAAATTCTGGATTATTACATCCTTCCCTCCTTATAAGGATTCTGTCCCCAGAATCACAACTCAAACAAATCATTCGTCAAATTCTTCCTTACTTACAAAGATTCTGTCCCCAGAATCGAAGACACAAATTAAACAAATAGCTCAGGGTAATCTTTCAACATTTTATCTTTGAGTTCCCACATAGATTCACTAGCATTGTGGTTCCTCCATATCACCTTCACAGAGGTATTACTTTATTCCTGAGCACCTGTTCTTTTTTGTCGACTATCTGGGTAGGAACCTCTTCATAGGACAAGTCTTTATCAATCTGCAATGGTTTGTACTCGATCACGTGCTTGTAATCGGAATTATATGGTCGTAACACCAAAACGTGAAAAACGTTATGAATGTTTTGCAATTCTGGAGGTAGAGCTACCTCGTAAGCCACCTCTCCAACTCTGCGTAGCACTTCGAAGGGTCCAATAAACCTCGGGCTTAGTTTTCCCTTTTTACCGAACCGAATTTTTTCCTTCCAATGAGAAAATTTTAGGAATACATAATTTCCTACTTCAAATCCACGATTCTCGCTTTGTGTTGATCAAAGATACTTACGTCGATCTTGAGCAATACCTACCATCTTGCTCGATAAGTTTTATAACTTCAGCAAATGCATTGACACCGATTCTGGTCCTAGCAGTTGACATTCTCCAACTTCATCTCAGCATAGTGGAGTTCTGCACTTTCTTCCGTACAATGCTTCGTAAGGCGGCATGCCGATGCTTGCGTGGTAACTGTTAGTGTAGGAAAATTCCACCAATGGTAATTGTTCATCCCAGCTCCCTTTGAAATCCATAATGCATGCTCTCAGCATATCTTCCAATGTCTGGATTGTTCGTTCGCTTTGGCCATCTTTTTGTGGATGATATACCGTACTCATTCGCAATTGCGTTCCCATACATTCTTGTAGTCTCTTCTAGAAGTTTGATGTGAACCTTGGATCTCTATCTGACACAATTGACATTGGAACTCCATGTCTCATCGTGATCTCTTTAACGTATATCTTTGCCAGCTGATCAAGATTAAATCTAATCTATATTAGCAAAAAGTGTGTTGATTTCGTCAGTCTGTGCACTATCACCCAAATCACATCGTATCCTCTCTGAGTAGTTGGAAGACCCAACACAAAATCCATTGTGATGTGTTCCCACTTCCATTCCGGTATTTCCAACGGTTGAAGTAATTCGCTTGGTCTTTGATGCTCGGCCTTGACTCGCTGACATGTCAAGCATTTCGCGACACATTATGCGACATCTCTTTTCATGTTTGGCCAACAAAAATGACGTCGTAAATCTTGATACATCTTCGTACTTCCCGGATGAATCGAGTATCTTGAGTTATGAGCTTCGGTCAAGATTTCTTCTTTAATATCTGGTACTGCTGGAACCCAGATTCTTACCTCAAATATTAGTAACCCTTCGGTATTGATCTTGTATTTCACCTCACTACCCTCAACAACTTTCTCTTTGATTTTCCATCATTCCTCATCTTGTAGTTGAGCATTCTTAACTTTGTCAACGAAAATTAAACTAGCTTCCATCTGGAACAATCTTTCATCGGTTTCTTTTGGAAATTTGATTTCCAACTCTAGTCTTGTCATTGCCAAAATAAGCTCCTTCTAGTTGGTTAACAACATCAACTTTTCTCTTCATTTCCTACTCAAGGCATGTGCAACCACATTAGCTTTGCCCGGGTGATAAAAGATCTCACAATCGTAATCTTTTATCAATTCCATCCATCTCCTTTGACGCATGTTCAGGTCCTTCTGAGTGAAAATATACTTCAGACTCTTATGGTCTGTGTAGATCTCATATTTTTCTCTATAGAGATAGTGTCTCCATATCTTCAAAGAAAATACCACTGCAGCCAATTCTAAATCATGAGTCGGATATCCTTTCTCATAGTCCTTCAATTGTCTTGATGCATAAGTAATAACTTTGCCGTTCTATATAAGAACACAACCCAACCCTTAACACAGGTGCCACACTTAACTTCTTTTTTAATTCTTGAAAACTTTCCTCACACTTCTCCGTCCAAACAAATTTTACAGCTTTCCTTGTCAAATTTGTTAACGGAGTGGCAATCTTGGAAAAGTCCTGAATAAACCGTTTGTAATAACCGGCCAGTCCCAAGAAACTCCTCACCTCCGAAGGTGTTCCTGGTTGTTCCCAGTTTATTACATCTTCAACTTTTGATGGATCCACTGAAATCCCATCTTTGTCAATCACACGCTCAAGAAATTATACACGCTCCAACCAAAACTCACACTTAGAGAATTTGCGTACAGCTTTTCCTTTCTTAGTGTCTCCAATGTGACGCCCCCAAAATAGGTATACATCACCCATCTTGAGTCGCTAAATACATGGTACAAAATTCAAATATAACTTAATTATACAACAGTGGCGTAAAATACGACAAAACATAATCTAAGAGTTTTAATAAGAATATTGTCATCTAGACAATATCCCACACTCAATGGAGTCCTCATTACATTTATTGTCACACTATTTAACTGAATAGTGAGGACTACTAATGTTATCATCTCGAACCATCACTCCGCTCCCCGACTAGTCCCTAAGCACGTTCTCATTTTCGAAGAGAACAATGAAAGTAAAAGGGTGAGCTCAACTAGCCCAAGAAGAAATATTATGACTAAGATAATGCGTAATAAATTATCATTAGTCTTCAACAATGTTAAACCGATAAAATACAATAGACATCAAGTTTAATCTGCGTGAGTAATAAGCAATCCATTAGAAGAGTCAAGTAGAGCATGATATCTACTATCTTCTATGATTTAAAATGTTTTCATCAATTTTTATCGCTGAGACTCAGTTTAATAAATAAACTACATCATCGAGTCATCCCTGCACTACGGGCCAAGGATATTCATTAAATCATCAATGGTCATGACTATACCGAATAATCCCTGGTCATAATCATACCAAAAACTGTCCATCAATGCACTACAAACATCGAGGACTTTTACCACATCATTTATAACATTACAGTCATGATTATACCGAATAATCCCTGGTCATAATCATACCAAGTCCATCTATGCACGTACAATAACATAATAATTCAATAAAACAAGTTAAAGAATAAATTTTAAAGATTTATAAGTTAATTTATCTTGAAATCAATTATGTCCAAATTGTCAACATGATACTTCTTTGTGGAGTAAAATTCAAGAATGCTCATAAGAATATTTCCATGAAAAGATACCGGATGAAGCGCAAATATCCAGGATATTCTATTAATTTCATGGAGTATAGAAGCCAAAACTTTAATCAAATGAGTATCATAGAATATATTAAATTGCAAATGGATTTTCACCCGTCATGCGGTAATCCACATAAACAAATCATTTCCATAATTTAATAAGGAATGAATACGAAGGATCATTCACCATGCATGTGATAATCCACATAGACAGGTTATTCCAACAGAATAATAAAGAATGGAACTAGGTCATGCGTAATCCGCACAGACAGGATATTCCAAAAGAATAATAAAGAATGGAATAACAGAAGAATTCACCATGCGTGCGATAGACCGCACAGACAGGTTATTCCAATAGAATAATAAAGAATGGAACCAGGTGTAGCGTAATCCGCACAAACAGGATATTCCAACAGAATAATAAAGAATGGAACTAGGTCTAGCATAATCCACACAGACAGGATATTCCAACAGAATAATAAAGAATTGAATAATAGAAGAATTTCACCATGTATGCGGTACTTCGCATAGACAGGTTATTCCAACATAATAATAAAGAATGGAATAACAGAAGAATTTCACCATGTATGCGGTACTTCGTATAGACACGTTATTCCAATATAATAATAAAGAATGGAATAATAGAAGATCTCTTCATGAATACGAAAGAAATAATACCCATTACCTTAGAAAGAAATTGGATACTAGAGTAGAGAGGTAGCAGACTTCTCTTCTTCTTTCTCTATATAACTTCTCTCTATAATAATTGCTCTATAGCTTTAGTGAATTGGTGAGAAATGAAGGAAGAAGGAGCTTCTATTTATAGGAAAATATAGTTTCGATAATTGCACGTTTTGGGGCTCGAAATATTACAGTACAATACCTTCAACTTTTCTTTCATTTTTAATTTAGTCCTGCAAGTATTATTAAACTTGCACCACCTCCCCTAATAGTAAATAATATGAATCAATAGTTCAATCATGTGAATCAATAGTTATAATCATGTGAAAATACGAATTACAGTATAGTACATCCATCTATACCTCCATTTTTAACTTAGTCATGCAAGTATTATTAATCTTGCACCAACTCACCTAATAGTACAAGAATGTGAATCAATAGTACACACATGTGAACAAATAGTTATAATCATGTGAATTAATAGCAATTAATTGCTCATTTATCTGGTTAATTACCCGACCGGTCAATATAACTTCCAGACATCAATTAATATCGAAATAAATGTTGATTTCCACTAACACTAATAATTCTAACACAATGGAACTATCAATTTCATCTTTAATCAACACAAACTTATTCATCATTAATATTATAACTCACAATATTTAACAACCGTGTCGCGTTCCAGGAAGAGGGGCTTCGATAAGGATTTCTCCTTATTGGTAGCCGCAATTAGATGACCAAACCTCTCCTCGATGTAACTTCTAGACATTGTAAATATTGGAATTTAATAATATGAATAACTTTGTCGTCTCAATTATTGATTTAATAATATATCATATAATGCAGATGATATTGTGACAATAATCGAATCAATAATATGAGAGATATGATGCAGCAATTACTGTAGCAATAATTGAGTAAAACTGAGTGACTTCTCACGTAAGCATCAATAATCAATACCGTGTGCTACAATCCAACCACGCGTAATATTGTACTTTTACTACCGGGTAGTTCAACAGTTTAACGGTAAAACTTTCGCCGTTATTTTTATAAAAAGATAATTATGTCATTTTCTAACTACGACAATACTTCCATTGTGGGGTCCACCAATGATTGTGTCGTCGTACGAATATTCCCTGTTAAAATGAATATTCCCCGACCAATCGAATATTATATAACCACCTGCTTACTTTGCAAAATATGTAAATATTACTCACAACTATAACATTATATCAAATCCACACCATAATATTCAAAAATATATTTTGAGAAAATTATTCTTTATTCATAAAAGTTGGGGTCTTACATCCAACGTTAAACGTAAATGCTCCATGTGTTCTTCTTAAGTTTTGGAATACAACAGAATATCGTCGATAAATACCATAAAAAATTTGTCTAAGAATGGTTTAAACACCCTGTTCGTCAAATCCATGAATGCAGCAGGGGCATTCGTCAAACCAAAAGACATCACCAAAAATTTATAATGTCAATACTTAGTTCGAAATGTCGTCTTCGATACATCCTCCTTCCTTACTTTCAATTGATGATACCCACTTCTCAAATCTATTTTCGAGAAATATCTAGCACCCTTCAATTGATCAAACAAGTCATCTATTCTTGGCAACGGATATTTATTCTTAATAGTGACTTTGTTTAATTCCCTATAATCAATGCAAAGACGCATTGACCCATCCTTCTTCTTTACGAATAACACCGGTGCTCCCCACGGTGACACACTCGGCTAAATGTATTCCTTTTCCAACAGCTCCTGTTGTTGTACCACAAGTTCCTTCATCTCTACCGGAGCCATTCTGTATGGGGCCTTATATATCGGTGTTGTTCCTGGCGCTAAATCGATCACAAACTCAATCTCTCGATCAGGAATAAGTCCTGGCAAATCCTTCGGAACACATCTACGAATTCCCTAACCACTGGTATCTCTTCCAGTTTCACACCCTTCTTCTGAGTATCGACTATGTAAGCTAAATAACCCACACAGCCTTGACTCAACAACTTCTTGGCCTGCATAATCGTCAGACATTTCATTTGTCTAGCAGATTTGCTACCATTGAAAACTACCTTTGACGGAGTCATAAGGTTTACATATTTCTTTTGGCAATCAATTACCGCTCCATAATTGAACAGTCAATCCATTCCCAAGATAACATCAAACTCTCCAAGTCAAATCAGAATTAAATCTACCATCATAATATTCCCCTTAATATTCACCCTATAGTTCTTGTATACGAACCTAAAAGGAATTACTTCCTTATTCGCTATTTCTATGTTTAAAGGGAAATTCAATTCTTCACTAGTTAATCCTAATCTCTTAGCAAATTCATCAGATATAAATGAGCAAGTAGCACCCGAATCAAATAATACATAAGCATCAATATCATTGATTGGGATAATACCTGACACCACATCCTTTTATTGCACAGCATCTTGCACAGTCATATTAAAAGTTCTGGCTGTGGGTTTGTTTGATGTCATTGGTCCAACAATGGCCCATGCACCTCCACTGCTACCTCCCTTTCTTCCCGTGGTCTCTCCAGCATTCTTCTTAGAGCACTCACGAGCAAAGTGATCCTTGGACCCGCATGTGAAGCAAACGTTCTTCTTGGGTTGATTGCAATTTGGGGCGATGTGACCCTCCTGGCCACAGTTAAAGCATACTCGTTTCCCCATTAAGCATACACCCTTGTGAAACTTCCCGCATGTAGCACATGCTTCGAACTTCTTAGTCTGCTAGTTACCCTACAGATTTCCAGCACCCATATTTCCATTCCATTTTATTTTTAGATTATTTTTTACCATTTCCACTACCACCACCTCCATTCTTAACCTCCACTTCATTCTTCTTCGTTTTCTGTTCTTGATTGAACTTAGTGACAGCCTCGCTTCCACCTTCAGCGAGAATTGCCTTCTCCATTACTTCTGCAAATGTCTTCAACTGGAACAGAGAAACCTTACTGTACAACCAAGGTTTCAGTCCCAGTTCAAACCACTTCGCCTTGAGTTCATCTGTGCTGACTTGATATGGCGCAAACCTCGCCAACTCATTGAATTTTGCGGCATACTCAAACACCGTCATCGTTCCCTGCTTCAGTTCTAAAAACTGCACTTCTAGCTGACTCTTCGAACTCTCTGGGAAATAGGTCTCGAAGAATATCTCCTTAAACATATCCCAAGTCATAACCCCTTGTCCACCTCGAGTTTTATTGTCCTGCCACCAATAACTAGCCTCTACTTTCAACATGAATGTTGCAAAAGCAGTCTTCTGATCCTCCCCTACTCCCGCAACATCGAATACTTTCTCTATCTCCATGATCCAGGTATGTGCCTCAACTGGATTCATGAACCCACGGAATTCTGGTGGTCCAACCACCTTGAAGTCCTTAAACGTTGTAGCTTGATTTTGCGGTTGATTCTGCAGCTCACTCGTCAGTAACGTCACTAGCTACTAAATGGGGTTAGCTTCAGCATTATTGTTATTGGTTCCTTCAGTGGTTCTCTATCAGGGTGGTTAACGTCTTTGAGGCATTTTTTGTTAAAAATACACTCATTAGATTATTACTCAACTCTTTTAAGTAATTTCTACTTAACTTGCCCCCATAAAATTAATAATCACATAACACATAACAATTTGGATAAAATAAAATAATAACTTTTATTCATTTATAATTTCTTTGAAAACATTATAACAATAGCATCACTGCTATTTACATTACTTTCCTGAACTACTAAAGTTTTAGGACATCATCATCATATCCCATAGGTTACATAACACTTGGGATTTATATATTATTTATCATATCATTAATCGCATATCAAGTACATTCCCTACGATGTCCTACTAAGATACTGCATAGCCTTACGACGCTCTTCCTCCATAATTCGAAACATTGCTCTGCGATCTAATATAAATGATGGCAGTGTCTCAAACTAAATTGGATAACCCATAACCCGATCTTGAGCTTGATTAATCACGGTGGTGAATACGTTATTCATCTCCTCTATCTTCATTCTCTTTGTTTGTGTGTCTCCCTCTGCTATTTTGGCTTGTTGATAAGCTTCCTCGTATGCGTATTCGGCTCTTGCCCTCTTAGTAGATTCTTCTTTCAACTTGTTCTTCAACTCTGCAATCTCTACTATCATTCGCTCGTTCTCTCCTTCAGTGTGAACCAGCTCTTCTTCAACATTGTTCAGACGTTCCTCTCGATCCTATATCTCGTCATCCTTCTGTGCCATCGAGGTCTGTTACTCAGCTACTATCTATTGCAACTCTTCGACAGTATACTGAAGTTCCACGTTGCGGTCGTAGACTTCATCATACATAAGAGCTGCAATCGAGGTCAGTGGAATCTCTTCCTCCTCATCCTCGTCATCCTCATTCACCTGCGGCAGCTCAACGGGGTCTTCCTCATCTGTTTTTACATCATCATCCTCATCTTCAACCACTATGAGCAACGGGGCTGACTCCCATGGAAGTAGTTGTTCCCAAACCACTTGAATGTCACGAGATTCCTCCTCTCTAGTCATCTGAGGTCCTTCCTCCCTAGCCTGACTGGATTCTCTGATATTAGTCATCCTGACAACAAAATTTTTAAGTTTTAATTATTAATCATCATTACTCGAAACTCGCGAGCACATAAGTTGTAATCACGTAAGCACATAACTGTTTTATTACTTCTTCCTTAAAACTCGATAAGAGTTTATCACCACTATCTTTTCCAAGGTTACTTCCTAAGGCTTTTCCCCCCACCTAAGGTTCATAACCTAAAGCTTTGATACCTAACTTGTGACACCCCAAATCCGTGTACTTCATTCCCACAGATTTGGTGTTCACTTAATCAAACATTCATATCTAACTACCCAATCATAATAAAATTGAATAATAAAACCTTCCCATTAAAGGATTACATTAATAAAAATCTCCCAGGTTGTCTAACCTTTAATTACAATCATTCAAGTGCAGAAATAAAATTATTACATCACATCCTTAAACAAAAGTCTATCATCATAACAATAAAATAACATTACAAGTCTTCCATCACTTGTACATTTTTCCCTTTCCTTTGCTAGTTGTAGGTTCATCTACCTTCTCAACTTCAGCTGCAATGATTATATTTATGCAAGAGTGAGCAAAAAAAATGCTCACTAGATATAGCAATGAATCAACAAGATAATAATAACTGCCAATGAATAGGCTCATCAAAACTGAATAGTACTCTATCAATGATAACCAAAGACTGGAATCAAAATATGGAAAAAAATATAACTGAGGGTCATAAGACCACGAACTATGTCCATAGTTGTAAGTAATCTTTCAACTTTAACTTTAACAGTCATAAGACTATAAGGACTCCTCGTACTTAGGGGGATCAACCCTTCGTACAATGTATTGTGCACAAACATTTCAACGCTAAGCGTAAATTATCCCCTAATAATAGGGTTGTTCATCTCAGTATTTAGAGTACAAGTCTACACCAAAGTAAGTTTGGTTTGGATACATTTCAAGGGTAATTTAGAATTCAACGGTCATCAACTAAGGATTAGTTGAATATAATATTGATAACGTTATGCTATGGAGTAATCATAACTGAATCGACATTATAAATTTAAGATCATGCTTTAAGAACAAACTAATAAGCATAAACATCGAATAATCATAATGTACCTTGCTTGAACAATATTAAGTCAATGTTATTTAGAATTGAGTGTTAAGCATGCATAAAAAATAGTAAATTGAACGATAAAACTTGTTCAACATTGGTATATTGGAATATATATATACTTGTATGCTAAATAATAACTTAAAGACAAGAATAACTTGCTCAATATAAAAATAAGATTTAGACAACTTGCATCATCGTAAACAAACTAGATACAAGAACTTGCTCAATCGTAAGAATAAAATTGCACAATGTGATAATAATAGAACTAGCTCAACGAAACAATAGATTTAGAGAACTTGCGAAAATCGTAAATAAACTAGCTCAACGAAAGTGTGGAGATAGAAAACTTGTCTTACTTGTAGACTAAACTGTAACAACTCGAATCATAATACCTATATATATATATATATATATATATATATATATATATATATATATATATATATATATATATATATATGTCATCATGACATAATTAGCCACTACCACATTATATACATAACTAAGTACATTCATCATGTAAGATTTGATTTTTAATCACATAATCAAATTACATTAGTAACAAACTAGTTAATTGTTAATAACATGCTCATTCTTGGTATAGAAATACTGAAATCATAATTTAACAGTCCAACATAACAACTTTTTCAGGCTTTGTGTAAATAAATCACACTCGTCTCGACCATTCTCGCTAACTTCATATTCTGGTATACAGATTTCTTTACATCGTGGGTCGTCACTGCAGAATCTATGCGTATTTGTAAGTGAGACGAGACGCAGTAAACGATTTGGCGTTGCGATGTGGCGTTATATCTGCATGTGTTAAAATAACATCTGTTGGGTCAGTCATCTTCTTGTATTGAACTACAAACTTCAATGGCCGACCTAAGCAACAACATGAACAAAAGCCAATTTTGGCCTACAAGCTACTTTACAACAACCTAATTAACATGTAATTCATATAGAGACTTCATATAAACATAATTCAAACACTCTTAATGTAAGACCCCAAATAATTAATAAATAAAATTTAATTTCCTCTAATTATTATTTTGAAATAGTAAGGGTTGATGTGATTAATGTGGATAGTTATGGGTAAAATACGTAAATATTTCAAAATAAGCAAGTGGTTATAAAATATTCATTGTTGTTGGGAATATTCGTTTGGTCGTGGAATATTAAATGCTTGTTTGGGAATATTAAATTTAATCAGTAGCATGACCATGTATGGCCCCATAACTTGAAAGCGATTGGAGGAAGAAAACGACAAATATAAGTTGTTTAAAAATAACTGCAGTAGTTATTACAGATTTTACCTTTGTTGGAATACACAGTGGTTAAAACACGATATATATTGTTGTAGACAAAGAAGACTGCAGTATTGCACCAATTATTGATTCTTACGTGAAGAAAGCACTACTCAATAATTATTACGATGAATTCTTATTCAATATTTTATTTTATTGATTCAATAATTGCTTTGCGTTGATATTTTATATTCTTTGTTGTTTCAATAATTGTCACTATCTGAGTATTTTCCATTATCGAAGCAATAATTCATATTATCTGAATAATATTATTGGATAACATTATTGGCAATGTTTAGAAAGTTTTGTCTAAGGAGAGGTTTGGTCACCTAATTAAGCGCCAGAAGAAGAAATTCTTATTGAAAGCCCTCTTTCCAGGAACCTAATTTGGTTGTCAATATTGTGATTCTATAGTATTATTTGTGAATAATTAATTATTGATTCATATGATGAGGAAAATATTGATTTTATGTGGATATAGATGGAGAAAATTTTTAATGTGACAATTATTGAAAATTGAAATTTTATCTTTTTCTGATAAAATAATTTATTTAAATATATTATTATATTTTAATAATATAATAATGATGATATTTTTACGATGAATGTGGGATATATGAGTATATGTGGAGGAGGAGTATTTTTGTTACCAAAAATGTTTAAAACATGTTAAACATGTCGGTGGACCCCATTTATTGACTGAAATTTGATTATAGCCTCTAAAATCGCTTGGTTTATGGATTTGGTCAATTTCGCTTGGAATTTGGAAAACCTTTCTTACGAAAAGTTGTAGAAAATTGAATTTCCTATACAAACTTGCAAGATTTGAATTTTCTGACAAAAGGGCTATTTATTGTGAATTATTGAAGTTCAAACTCAAATAATTGATTTTTAGAAGTTTAAATTATTTTAAATAATAAAAATGTTTTTAACAAGGTAGGTGTGCTTACTAGCATGGAAAAGATTTGAGATCAGATTGTCCAAGGTGTGCGTGAAGATTATATATATATATATATATATATATATATATATATATATATATTAATATTTTAATAAATTTTCTGCTTTGGTGTTCTAAGCATTTTCCTATAAATAGGGTGCTTAGGTTAGAATTGAAAATCACACCAGAAACTGAAGTTTTCTCTCTCTCTATATTATCGAGCGTATTCTTGTGAGTATTTTGAGTATACTTTGAGTATTGCTATACGGTGAAAGTTCAAGTTATAGCCTATATCCAGTATTCCAGTTAGAAGTACTGTCTTTCCGAGGTAAGGGATTTTTTTTTTTTCGTAATGATATTATTTCTTCAATATCATTATCGTAATGATATTATTTCTTCAATATCATTATCAAATTTGGAACTTTTGGTGTCGGAGTTACTATTCACGTATACGACACTATCCACGTATACGACATTATTCACGAATACGGCACAATACGGCACAAATCATTCATGTTTTCCCTTTTCGTCTAAAATATCTATTGTGGATACTAGCTTTGACTGTATCCATGTTTTGATCATTCTTGAATTTTACACCGCTATGATTATTTTTGAGGTATTTTTGGACGTGGATAAAACAAAGTACGAAACTTTAATCCTTAATCCTTGTCATTTTGATTCACTGGATTCGTTTCTTTAAAAAATATTTTTCATCATCCTCAGTCTTAAATGATGATATTATGGAATATCTTTGGCCTGTAGTGCAAAGATGAATGATTTCTGATGAATAAATTTGGCCCGTAGTGCAAAGATGAATGATTTCTGATGAATATCTTTGGCCCGTAATGCAAAGATGAACAGGTGTTTAGATGAACATGACCAACTGGTGAATGTCCTTGGCTCTTTGTAGTGCAAGGATGAATATATAATTCGGATATATATTGATTGATGTTACAAATGATAAAAATATTGATGATGGATTGTTAAATTCATAGATATTAGTAGATTTCATCCTCTATGTAACTCTTCTATGAATTAATATTTTCATTCTGCAGTATTGATTGTTGTCTATTGTATTCTATTAGATTTTTTTTTCCTGTTGAAGACTAACGATAATTTGTTTCGTATTATCTTAGTCATAATATTCTTTCTTGGGCTAGTTGAGCTCACCCTTTTCCTTTTTGTTCCATTTTTTCTTCTCGGGAGGCGAGAATGTAGCGAGATGCAGTCGGGGTATGGAATAATGGTTTTAGAGAGTTGTTTAGTAGTCCTCACCATTTCTGTAAAATAATGTATCAATAATTATGATGAGGATTTATTTGTATGTGGATATTGTTTAGATGGCAATATCTGTATTTAAACTCACAGTTTTATTGTTGTAATAATAAAGTTGTAGTTGTTTCTGTACCATGTATTGACAACTCAGAATGGGTGATGTATACCTATTTTGGGGGTGTCACAGTTGGTATCAGAGCTTAGGGATATGATCTCTGGCGGAGATCGGGGAATAGAACTAGGAGGAGAGAGACGGTAAATCCTTGATGAGTGTGTCCTACCTAAGCTTATTTGTTAGTTGGTCAAGATATATAAGGATATTATGTGATATATTGATTTGCTTAATTAACCCTTGTTTTATGAGCGGTGATTTGAGAATGTCGATCGAGAATATTAACAATGGAAATGAGACCGTGGAGAGGCACTGTACTCACCAATGAGGAGAACGTGCAATGATGGTAATGTTCCTCCTGTGAACAACACCACAGAAAGCGAGATGATGAGCGAGGGATGTTTAGAAGCTTTTTGCAGTTCATGCAAAATCGAGACGAGGAGACTCGTGTTCAAAACATAGGAGGAAATGATAGCAATTCACGGGTTGTCACAATGGCGATTCAAAGAGTTGGGACCACGAATTTAAGGGAAAGCCCGATCCGATCATGGCGGAAACATGGGTCAAGCAAATTACCAAGATATTCGATGTCTTGGGGATGCGGAGGAATGAAGGTTCCATTCGCCACCTTTATGTTCCCAGTGGTGAGGCGAGACTCTTGGTGGGAGTCTCGTGAAGCGTACCCATCGGTACCGCACTTAGCATGTCTTGGGAGATGTTTGAAACTATTTAATGACAAATACTTTCACGAAAGTGTTCATCATATGAAGGAAGTGGAGTTCATCATATTAGAAACGTAACAACATGGACGGTGTCTCAAAGACGAGGCAAAGTTTGCGAGAGTTATCGCGTGTTTACACCTCATTTGGTGGAGAATGAGGAGCGATGATACGGATGTTTCTAAGAGGTTTGAAACTTAAGCATACGACAATATCTCATTTCTCATAAATTTTCTCTTTATTAGGATGTTGTTAATAGGGCTCAATTGTTAGAGAGCGAGATAATGAGTACAGTTAACCGAGGTACCACAATCGAGGATCATCTAGGAGATAGCGATCAACAAAACAACAATAACCGGTGGAGAAAAAAAAGCGGACAAAAAAATGGTAACCACTCTGGTGGTAATCATGACCATGAAAATAGAAGAAGCGAAGTTAGGAGGAGATTTTAAAAGAGGAGATTCAATAACGACCATGTGAAGATAGCGATTAAAGAAGAATGGTTCCAAGGAGAGAACAACCACATCATATGCTATAAATGCGGGAAAGAGGGACATATCGGTCAAAGCGCCACAGCAGTTCGGGTATGCTATAATTGTGGAAAGGAAAGACATATCGCTCGAGATTGCACGGTAACGAAACCTAGTTCAGCGGGGACGGTGACTCAAAAGACTGTCCCAGAAAAGTCAAAGTCAACGGTTCCTGGAAGAGCGTTTGTTGTGACTGGTCAAAATATGAGGAACCCAAACGAGGTGATCACGGGTAAGCTATTTATAAATTCTTGTGAAGTTTATACTTTACTAGATACCAGTGCTACCCATTCATTTATCTCTCCTACTTGTGCTTAACGTTTAAATTTGACTCCGGAAAAATTAGACTTTGACCTATCTGTGGAAACTCCGTGAGGAGAAACTTTCATCACATCCACTGTTTATAAATCTTGTCTAATCCAAGTTGGCACCCTTATCTTACCTGTTGACCTTATCTCTTTAAAGATACTTGCTTTTGATGTGATTTTAGGGATTGATTGGTTAACTACTCATCATGCCAAAATTGATTGTTTTCGTAAGGTTGTTAGTTTTCATATTCCTAATCAACCTTTGTTGTTCAATTCAGGCAACTTAACCATTAAAATCAATCACTGTCATATCTAATCATAAAGCGATTCGTTTATTGAAAAACGGATGTCAAGCTTTCTTAGCCCATGTTATGGATTTGAATAAAGACACGTCAAAATTGAATAATATTCTGTTGTTATTAACTTTCCGGCGTATTTCTGAAGAACTTCCGGTCTACCCCGAGCGTGAAGTTGAATTCTTTATTGACCTTGAACACGTACAAAGCCCATTTCTAAAACCCCATATCGAATGGCTCCTATTGAACTTCAGGAGTTAAAGGTCCAACTACGAGGAATTGTTGGACATCGGTTTCATTCGATCCCTAGTACATCTCCTTGGGGTGCTCTATTTTATTCGTAAAGAAGAAAGGCGGGAGTATGCGACTTTGTATTGACTATCGGGGAATTGAACCATGTCACCATCAAGAATAGGTATCCTCACCTCGTATTGATGACTTGTTTGACCGATTTGCAAGGAGCACAATTCTTTTCAAAAATCGATCTTCGATTCGGATATCATCATTTGAAAATTAGAAGCGAGGATATTCCAAAGACCCGCCTTGAAACTCGGTATGGGCATTATGAATTCTTAGTTATGTCTTTCGGATAGACTAATGCTCCTGCGGCTTTCATGGATATGATGAATCGAGTATTCAAAGAATATTTGGATAAATTCGTTGTTGTCTTTATTGATGACATCCTCATATATTCCAAAAGCCGTGAAGATCATGAGCACCATTTGAAGCTAGTACTCCAAAGGCTTCGTGAAAACAAGCTATATGCTAAGTTGAAGAAATGCGAGTTCTGGCTTGAGGAAGTAGCATTCCTTGGGCACGTGGTGTCAAAACATGGAGTATTTGTTGACCCGGCGAAGATTGAAGCGATACAAAGTTGGGAGCAACCGAAGTCGGTGACTGAAGTACGTAACTTTTTGGGTTTAGCTGGTTATTATCGGAGATTCGTGGAAGGGTTTTCTCAAATCTCTACTCCGTTAACTCATCTGACTCGAAAGGATACAAAATTCATATGGAGCGAGGAATGCGAGAAGAGTTTCCAAGAGCTTAAGAGGAGACTCATTTTAAGACTGTTCTAACAATACCATCCGTACGGATGGATTTGTTATCTACACCGATGCTTGAGCAAAGGGTTAGGATGTGTTCTCATGCAACATGGGAAAGTCATAGCCTATGCCTCATGACAACTTAAAGAATATGAGAGGAATTATCCTACTCATGATCTAGAGTTAGCGCGATCATTTTCGCTTAAAGATGGAGGCACTATCTATATGGGGAGAAAGTGGAGATATATTCAAACCATAAAAGCCTTAAATATTTCTTCACTCAAAAAGAACTCAACATCGCGGGCAATGACGTTGGCTCGAGCTATTGAAAGACTACGACCACACTATTCAATACCATCTTGGAAAAAACGTGGTGGTGACGCGTTAAGTAGAAGATCATATCGTACGAAGCGAAAGTGCGATGATGTCAAGTATACGATAGAACCAACTTTAATAGAAAAAGTTAAGGTTGCTCAAGCCACCGATCCGGAAATGATGCGTATGAAGAAGAAAGTACAAGAAGGTGTTATTCGAGGCGAGAATTGATGAAGAAGGAATACTTGAGTCCACTCCGGACTTTGTGTTCTAACGACTCTAATTTGAAGTACAAGATTATGATGGAGGCACACAATACACCATTTGCAATCCATCACGGAAGTACTAAAATGTATCGTGATCTTGACATACATTTTGGTGGAACAATATGAAGAGAGAGATTGCAAAGTTTATCTCAACATGTTTAACTTGTCAACGTGTAAAGGCGAAGCACAAGTGCCTAAGGGACCATTGCAACCACTTGAGATTCTGGAAATGGAAGTGGGAACACATTACCATGGATTTCGTTACGGGTCTTCCCACGGTTTCTCAAGGCATAAATGCTATTTGGGTTATTGTTGATAGATTAACCAAGTCTGCACATTTCTTGCCGATACGGGAGACTTATTCTCTTGAACGTCTTGCTAGTATGTATGTAAATGAGATTTTGAGGTTGTATGGCATGCCAGTATCTATAGTTTCGGATCGTGACCCAATATTCACTTCAAGATTTTGGGTTAGCTTGCAAAAAGCTATGGGTACGGATTTACGATTGGCCAAAGATACCATCCTCAAAGCAGACGGACAATCGAGAGAGGACTATTCAAACTCTTGAAGATTTATTAAGACTACATGTGTCCTAGACTTCAAAGGCGGTTGGGATAAGTATTTACCATTGGTGAAATTCTCCTACAACAACAGCTTATCAGCAAGTATAGGCGTGGCTCCATATGAAGCATTATATGGACGAAAGTGTCACTCTCAATATGTTGGGATGAGGTGGGTGAAGCAACATTGTTGGGACCCGAGGTTAATACGTATATGACTACCGAAAAGATCCAAATGATTCGACAACGTATACAAACGACACAAGATCGATAAAAGAGTTATGCGGATCGTCATCGAAAGGACTGGAATTTAGTATAGGGGATCATGTATTGTTGCGAGTTGCTCCATGGAAGGGAGTTACAAGATTTGGGAAGAAAGAAAAGCTCAATCCACGATTTATTGGTCCATTTCAAATTCTTGACCGAGTAGGAAATGTAGCCTATAGACTCGCGTTACCTCCAAGTATGTCTCGTGTTCATAATGTGTTTCACATATCTGTACTTCGTAAATATGTGAAAGACCCGAACCACGTTATTGAGTTAGAACCGGACGAGATAGCCAGAAGACTTAACGTATGAGGAGGTACTGTCAAGATCTTGGATAGGAAGAAGCATGTCCCTACGACGAAGGTCATACCACAAGTTAAAGTCTTGTGGAGGAACCATCTTATAGAAGAAATGACACAGGAATTGGAAAGCGGAAATGAAAGCGAGGTATCCTCACCTTTTTGAAACACAGTACGTATGTCAATTTCGAGGACGAAATTTCATAAGGAGGGAGGTTGTAAGACCCCAAATAATTAATAAATGAAATTTAATTTCCTCTAATTATTATTTTGAAATAGTAAGGGTTGATGTGATTAATGTGGATAGTTATGGGTAAAATACATAAATATTTCAAAATAAGCAAGTGGTTATAAAATATTCATTGTTGTGGGAATATTCGTTTGGTCGTGGAATATTAAATCGTTTGGGGAATATTAAATACGACGGTAGCGACAATGTGTGGGCCCCATAAACGAAAAAGCGATTGGAGGAAGAAAACGACAAATATAAGTTGTTTAAAAATAATCGGCGTAGTTTTTACCGTTTACATTGCTCGAATACCCGGTGGTTAAAACACACGATGTCGCGTTGTTGCACAAGAAAGAGAAGCACGCAGATTGCACCAATTATTGATTCTTACGTGAAGGCACTACTCAATAATTGTTATGTGAATTCTTATTCGGTATTTTATTTTATTGATTCAATAATTCTTTGCGTTGATATTTTATATTACTGTTGTTTCAATAATTGTCACTATACAGTATTTTCCATTATCGAAGCAATAATTCATATTATCTGAATAATATTATTGGATAACATTATTGGCAATGTTTAGAAAGTTTTGTCTAAGGAGAGGTTTGGTCACCTAATTAAGCGCCAGTAAGAAGAAATTCTTATTGGAAAGCCCCCTCTTTCCTGGGAACTGGCTGGTTGTCAATATTGTGATTCTATAGTATTATTTGTGAATAATTAATTATTGATTCATATGATGAGGAAAATATTGATTTTATGTGGATATAGATGGAGAAAATATTTAATGTGACAATTGTTGAAAATTGAAATTTTATCTTTTTCTGATAAAATAATTTATTTAAATATATTATTATATTTTAATAATATAATAATGATGATATTTTTACGATGAATGTGGGATATATGAGTATATGTGGAGGAGGAGTATTTTTGTTACCAAAAATGTTTAAAACATGTTAAACATGTAAATTGGACCCCATTTATCGAGTGAAATTTGATTATAGCCTCTAAAATCGCTTGGTTTGTGGATTTTGGTCAATTTCTCCTTGGAATTTGGAAAAACTTTCTTACGCAAAGTTGTAGAGAATTGAATTTCCTATAAAACACACGAGATTTGAATTTATCGACAAAAGGGCTATTTATTGTGAATTATTAAAGTTCAAGCTCAAATAATTGATTTTTGGAAGTTTAAATTATCTTAAATAATAAAAACGTTTTTAACAAGGTAGGTGTGCCCACTAGCATGGAAAAAAGAGTGAGATCAGATTGTATAAGGTGTGCGTGAAGATTATATATATATATTAATATTTTAATAAATTTTACGCTTTGGTGTTCTAAGCATTTTCCTATAAATAGGTGCTTAGGTTAGAATTGAAAATCACACCGTAAATCAAGTTTTCTCTCTCTATATTATCGAAGCGTATTCTTGTGAGTATTTTGAGTATACTTTGAGTATTGCTATACGGTGAAAGTTCAAGTTATAGCTTTATATCCGAGATTCCAGATTTAAATCTTTATGCCTTCCGAGGTAAGGGATAGTTTTTTTCATAATGATATTATTTCTTCAATATCATTATCTTTGAAAATATTGATCTGAAGTTTTTATCAAATTTGGAACTTTTGGTGTCTGAGTTACTTATTCACGATACTCTGAGACTATCCACGATACGACATTATTCACGAATAATCGGACTATTCATCGAAAAATGAAAATTTTCCCTTTTAAATCTAAAATATCTATTGTGGATACTAGCTTTGATTGTATCCATGTTTTGATCATTCTTGAATTTAACACCACTATGATTATTTTTGAGGTATTTTTGGACGTGGATAAAACAAAGTACTAATCCTTAATCCTTGTCATTTTGATTCACTGGATTCGTTTCTTTAAAAAATATTTTTCATCATCCTCAGTCTTAAATGATGATATTATGGAATATCTTTGGCATGTAGTGCAAAGATGAATGATTTCGATGAATATCTTTGGCTCAGAGTGCAAAAGAGGAATTATTTCTGATGAATATCTTTGGCCTGTAGTGCAAAGATGAACAGGTGTTTAGATGAACATGACCAACTGGTGAATGTCCTTTGCTTGTAGTGCAAGGATGAATATATGATTCCAGATATATATTGATTGATGTTACATGGATAAAAATATTGATGATGGACTGTTAAATTCATAGATATTAGTAGATTTCATCCTCTACGTAACTCTTCGATGAATTAATATTTTTCGCTGCGAGTATTGATTTAAAACTTGTTGTCTATTGTATTCTATTAGAATTTTTTTTTCCTGTTGAAGACTAACGATAATTTGTTCTATATTATCTTAGTCATAATATTCTTTACTGGGCTAGTTGAGCTCACCCTTTTCCTTTTTGTTCTATTTTTCTTCTCGGGAGGCGAGAATGTAGCGAGAAAGTACTTAGCCTGGGGTATGGAATGATGGTTTTAGAGAGTTGTTTAGTAGTCCTCACCATTTCGTAAAATAATGTATCAATAATTATGATGAGGATTTATTTGTATGTGGATATTGTTTAGATGGCAATATCTGTATTTAAACTCACAGTTTTATTGTTGTAATAATAAAGTTGTAGTTGTTTCTGTACCGTGTATTGACAACTCAGAATGGGTGATGTATACCTATTTTGGGGGTGTCACACTTAACATGTTTTTACCCATAAAACAACATAAACATCGAATTTAAAAAATCCAATTTCATTGTTTTTATCGACGTTTTCAGTGAAAATCAACATTATGATTTTGTTTTTCAACAAAAACAGTTAATTCAAAGTACCTTGTTTATGTTTATTCATCCTCTTTCAAATTCAATAGTCAATTTATAAATTAAATAACTAATTAAACCTTAAATTTACTTTAAACTAAGCCATATTCATATATATTCATATAAACTCACTATAATATGGTTTTCTTCATAAATTACATACATAACATGAATTCATTGACTATACTCATATAAACTTATGAAAACAGTTTCACAAGAACTAATTTATCATATAAAGCCATATACAATCAAACAATTTATCCTTCACAAAAATTTTTACAGAGAATTTTGGAAGAGAAAACTAAAACTTTAAAGAAACTTAAGAGTTTAGATGATACCTTAGTTTTAGAAGATGATAACTTTCTCTTTGATCAACAATCTTTCTTTTCCCCAATTCTTTTCTCAAAGATTCTCTAGAATTCTCTCAATTTTCTTCTTCTCTTCTTTTTCTTCTTCTGAGTCTTTCTTCTCTATTCTAACTTACGTACTAAAACATAACGTATAATAATAATATAGGTACTAACTATATAATATAATTATAACTTTAACTGACATCAATTATAATTTTATTTAAAAATCAAAAGCCATAAAGCTTGTTTGGCTAGCTAACTAAAAATAACCCATTAAATCTTACACCTTATTTGGTAAAACTCATTTAAAATAAAGACTTAATATGCACTAAACCTTGTTTGGCAAAATCGAATTAAACTCCTTTAATTTATTTTAATAACTCATTTATAATAAGGTTATATGTCACACTTTTATTTAATTATATTTTTCAATAATCAATTTAATTAATTCTAATAACAATTTATTAAATTACTTTAACACATAAATCAATACCACATAATTATAATTTTTTTTATAATTATAACTTTATTTAGTCAACTAACACATCCTTTTAATTACAAATTCAATTTAAAATATAATAATTCATTTAATCATTATAAACTCTCTAATTTAATCATTAAATCAAATTAGTATATTATCTCATAAAAATTAATTTTCTTAACTCCTTAATTATTTACTTAACAAATAATTAACCAATTAAGTCAAATCAAAATTAAATATTTATTCAACACTAACCACATCCATTAAATATTTATATAATTCAATAAATATTTAAAATTCTGGATTGTTACATTAATTAAAGAAACTGACATTCCACATATTATCCCTATATTCCGACCAATCAATTAAACACAAATAAGTTTAGGTAGGACACACTAGCGAAGGATTTTGTAACGAATAAATTCTTTTTTTGAGTTGTGATTCTAGGGACATAATCCTTTTAAAGAGGGAAGGATGTAACGATCGAGAAATTTGTAATTTATTTTAAATTTTTATTGAATTAAATAAATATTTTAAATAATTTATTTATTGAGGAAAATAAATAATTAATGAGTTGTGGTGAATTAATTGATTAATGTTAATTAAATTGAGTATTGATAATTTTATCTAAAGGATTTAATTTAACGAAATAATTAAATTAAATCAATTGCTTAATATATAAGAAAATAAATAAATTAAATTAAATGAATTGTTTAATTTAATGGAAATAAATAAATTAAGTAAAGTGATGTGTCTAATTTATTAATTAAATTAGATATATAATTATTTATTATTCAGTAAATGTAAATATAATAGAAATTATTTTAATTACTAATACAAGTTATTTAAATTAATTAAGCTAAAGTTATTTAATTTACTAGAGCGTGACACATAAAACTATATAATATAAGATTATTTAAATAATCTAGTTAGGGAGTTTTGGTTAGCCAAACAAGGCCTTGTGGCCCTTGGCTTATTCTAACTGACGCGAGCCTTTTTGTGTTTTTTAGGATTTAACGGGAGTCGAATGTATATATATGGAGTTCTGGCGTCTTATTTTTTTTTTCTAAGGCTTGTTAACATAGAAAAACAAATGAAGAGAGAATTGCAGAGTATTGAGAGTGAGAAATTGATAGAGTAATCTCTGTGAGTTGACAAGAGAAAGAAGAGATTCGCCATCTTGTGCTAGCCTATAATCAAGAGTATTAAGGTATAATTCATTACTAAATTTCCAAGTTTTAGTTTTTGTCTAAGTTCTCTGTAAATTGGGTTTTGTGGATTTGTTGTTCAAGGGTTGTGTATATGGTGTGTATTATGTTGTAGAATCTATTAATTATCATATATGAGGGTTGTTTGGCGTATCAAATTCGTGAGAATTGGGTTGTAGCAGAAGATTATATATATCAGTGTTTATGTTCATATGATGTGGCTTTAGAAAGTATAAAATTTTATGCCTAATATGTGTTAGAATCTGCAAATTGAAGTTAGAATATGTTTGTATGTTAAGAAACGAAAGCGGCGTAGTTGGAATCGTGTCAATTCGAATTCGCTAAAGGTGTCAAAAATTGAGTTTTTATATAAAAACATGAAATTTAAGGAATTAAATTAGTTTAATTTGATGTTTAATTGTTCTAAGTCGATGAATATGTGAAGAAACATGTATGTGTTAGTTTTATATCAATTGGATGTGCTAATTTCATTGTTTTGATGGTGAAATTTGTGTTAGTTGGGCTAAAATGAAATCATCGTTGTTATTACGTTTACATTTTTCAATCGTGTGTGTGTAATTGTTTGTGTTACATTATTACCGTGTAAAGCAATGCAATTGCGTCATTTGGTTTCGAAGTTGAGCACCGGTAGCAAATTTTCTTTAGTGCTAAGGCTAAAATGACACAATTTGGTGACGGCCCCAAAGCTTAAGTATGGGCGAATCGCGCCATACCCTGGTCTGAGACAGTGAAGTCTGCTTATTTGTAGGTCATGTATAGTGGACGTATGTTAGCTAAGCAAGCATGTTAAGGATGTTAAGGCATAATAGAAACTATAATAACATATTTCAATGTGTTGTAATGTAAAGTGTAAGATTTGAAATAATTATTTAAATAAGTTATAAAATGAAACTAAATGTGATGTTTTCAAAGGTTAGAGATGATCGGTTAGCTTATGTTGGCTTGTAATGAGATTTCAGATTCGTTAAGTATATTAACCTACGTGGTTAGGTGCTAGGTTAGGGTTATGACCTAAATGATGGTTTAAACCCTAAAGTTAATATTCATATAACTAATTGTTTTTGCGATTTCGATGATGTATGTAGGGTAATTGGAGATTATTTTACATTTGTGTAGCTTACAATCAAGGCAATTTTTCTAACTCTACCTTGTTATTATTGAGCAAGTTTCTAAACCTTATCTCCTTACAATTGAGCAAGCTTTGTAACTTCATTCTTTTCTTATTGAATGCAAGTTTCCATTCCTATATTATTATTGTACAAGTTCTAAAAATTGAGCAAGCCTAATCTATCCTGAATATGTTTGTGCAAGCTCTTGTAACCTAATTCGTTACCTCGAGCGAGTTTTACTTTTCTAAACCTTGATGTTACTATTCAAAGCATATATTATTCTAATACATCGTTTCAAATGAGATTATTCTAACTCTTTTGGTTATAGCATTTTGCATGTATATCATGTTTATTCAATTACATATATTGTTGATATCCGATCTTTGACTTTGATAGCCTTGTTCAGTTATACATTCTGTATTAAAAATCTTTATTGATGGAAATTGAATAGTGTTCTAAAATTCTAGAAACACTGATAATCTTAGTTCCAAACTAAACTTTCTTTAGTGCGGAAATTCTAAATCCAAATTGAGATGAACAACCCTAACATAGGGGATTTTGCACGTGTAACGTTTAGATGTTTGTGCACAATACATGGTACAAAGGGTTGATCCCCCTAAGTACATAAGAAGGGTCTATATAGTCTAAATGACTGTTAAGGTTAAGGTAATAATACCTAAATACCGAAGACATAGTTCGTGGTCTTAAGACCCTCAGATAATTAAAGTTCAAACTTTTTTCTATTTTGATTTGTAGAACAAGTTCCTTTTGTTTAGCTTTTGTTGTTCACTCTTATGTTACTATTATTACTAATTTCTATATCAGTGAGCGTTTGTTTGCTCAATCTTGCAATTAACACTGCATCTAAAGTGGAGAAAGTTGATGAGCCGTCTACTCGCAAAGGAAAGGGCAAATTGTCCAAGTGCTGAAGACTTATGAGAAATTATTTAAATGTTTTACGTTTCAAGACTTGTTTTATGTTATGACGTATTTCGCAAATTGATGTAATAAATTTAAGGTTAGATTACCTGGGATTGTTTTTAAAATGATGATGTAACTCTTTAATGGGAAAGATTATTGTTTAAGTTTTTTTAAAAAATTATGTCTTTATCCTTTATGATGGGTAGATAGATGTAATGGTTTTGGATAGTGAGCACCAAATCCTGTGGGAATGGAGTACCTGGATTTGGGGGTGTCACAAGTTGGTATCAAAGCCTTAGGTTATGAACCTTAGGTGGGGAAACCTTAGGAAGTAACCTTTAAGGAAATAGAAAACATAGAGGTGTTCAACTTTTATCGAGTTTTAAGAAATGGATTAAGGTATCCATTGAAGCTAAACAATAAAAGACATTATGTGCTATGTGTTAATAACTTATGTGCTCACGAGTATCGAAAAATGTTAAGTAAAACTTCAAATATTTTGTTGTCAGGATGTCAAACGAAGGAGGATCCAGTCCAGCTAGGGAAGCGATACCTCAGATACCTAGAGACGATGAACCCCGGGATATTCACGTAGTACGGGAGCAGTTAATTCAGGAGGATGAGCCTATGATTGATCCCGAGGAGGATAGTTCTGAGGAGATAGAGGAGGAGGATGAGGACGAGGATCTTGAGGAGTTTCCACCAAACTCCATACCAGCTGAGATGTATGACGCTCTATATAACTGTTACATGGAGTTACAGGACAAGGTTGAGGAGCTGAAGGAGTTGGTTAAGATGCATCATACTATGATAGAGGAGAAGGATGCGGAGATTCAGGAACTCGACTCAAAACTTGGAAACACGGAGTGGGACCTAGTTCATACCAAGGGTCAGCATGAAGACCTGTTGGCAGTAAACGAAAAGTGAAGACTGACATGGAGAAATTGAAAGATGATTTCAAGGAGGAATCAGGTAAGCGTGCAAGAGCAGAGGATGCTTGGATGAAGGCAACTCAACATGCAAACCGTACTGAAGCTAAAGTCCAAGTGAAGAAAGCCAAGATGAATGAGATGGATTACGCTTTTAATTCTGCGATTGATAGGGCCCAGGATCGAGTCTATTATTACCCGCCTCAGTTTGAAGACTCACCGTGGTTCGTGATGGATCGTAGAACGGCGTATCGCATTATGGAGGAAGAGCGTCGAGAAGCCTTACGACGTCTTAATATGTCTAGATAGAATAAGAGTGATAATAATATGTGGTTAATTATGTGAATAAATAAACTGTGAATCCCTTATTTTGAGATAAATAAAGGGATAGTATGAGTATGTGATCCTAAAACTTGTCTTAGTTCAGGAAGTGAGTGTTTATAGCTGTTATGCTATCTTGAGTATGTTCTAAAACTTTTTGAATAAATAAAATATTAGAGTTTATTTGAAATGCTATGTGTTATAGCTTTAATCTTGGATTGTTTAAGTTAAACTTTAAATACCCAAGAAGTTGAGTAAGGAACTAATAAGCATATATTTTAACAGAAAATGCCTCCTAGAAGAAGACAACCACGACAGCAAGCACCTCCTGAGGGATCTACTAATAATAACAACGAGACCAACGCTAATCCGGTTCAGCAGTTGGTAGCTCTGTTGACGGGTGCACTTGCGAATCAACCGCAAGCTCAAATCAAGACCTTCAAGGAATTCAAAGCGGTTGGACCGCCAGAGTTTCAAGGTTCTATGAATCCAGTGGAAGCCCAGACCTGGATTATGGAAATGGAGAAGGTGTTCGACATTGCTAGAGTTAACAAAGATCAGAAGACTGCGTTCGCAACATTCATGCTGAAGTCTGAAGCTAGCTACTGGTGGGAAGCAAATAAAGTACGTGGGGGACAAGGACTGATAGTGTGGGATAGATTTAAGGAGATGTTCTTTGAAATGTACTTTCCAGCGAGTTCTCGGAATCAGTTGGAAGTGCAATTTCTGGAGTTGAAGCAAGGAACAATGATGGTGCCAGAGTATGCTACAAATTTTAACGAGTTGGCAAGGTTTGCCACTTATCAAGTCAATACCGACGAGCGTAAAGCGAGAAGGTTCGAACAAGGATTGAAGCCCTGGCTTTATAGCAAGGTCTCAATGTTCCAGCTGAATACATTTGCGGCTATACTGGAGAAGGAAATTATCGTAGAAGGTGGAAGCGATGCCTTGACCAAGTACAATCAAGAACAGAAGAAGAGGACGAATGAGAATGAGAATAAGGCGAGTGGAAGTAACGTTGGAAGTAACAATCAAAAGAGGAAATGGAGCGAGAATTCGACTACGGAGGGACAGCAGGGAAATCAACAGAAGAAAAAGTTTGAAGCTTATGCGACGTGTGGAAAGAACCATACTAGAGTATGTTTGAAGGGAAAGCGAGTGTGTTTCAACTATGGTCAGGAGGGACACATTGCACCAAACTGCTTTAGTCCAAAGAAAGGAGCATGCTTTACCTGCGGTTCGAAGGATCACATGGCTCGTGACTGCCCTAAGAAGCCAGCGAGAAGTGCAAGTAGCGAAAAAGGAAATAACAACGGTGGTAGTGCATTGACTATCACTGGACCAGCTCAGTCAAGCCGACCTACTACGAGAACTTTCAATATGACCGTGCAGAATGCTATGCAATCTAAGGATGTGGTGTCAGGTATCATTCTGATTAATGGTATTAATGCTTATGTACTATTTGATTCGGGTGCTACTTGTTCATTTATATCCGATGAATTTGCTCAGAACTTAGATTTGCCTCAAGAAGAATTATAATTTCCCTTAAGTATAGAGATTGCAAATAGAGAAGTGATTCCTGTTAGATTTGTGTATAGGAAGTGTAGAATGGTTATAAAGGGTCACGAGATGATGGTAGATTTAATACCAATTAGACTTGGTGAATTTGATGTTATACTTGGGATGGATTGGTTATTCAATTACGGAGCAGTAATTGATTGCCAAAGGAAGTGTGTTAACCTTATGACTCCATCAAAGGTTGTGTTCTTTGGCAGCAAGTCACCTCGACAAGCAAGTTGTCTGACGGTGATGCAAGCCAAGAAGTTATTGAGACAAGGATGTGTAGGATACTTAGCCTACATAGTCGATACACAGAAGAAAATTGTGAAGTTAGAAGAGATACCGATCATAAGAGATTTTACAAACGTCTTTCCAGAAGATTTATCGGGTCTTCTGCTGGATCAACAAATTGAGTTTGTGATTGACTCACTGTAAGACCCCAAATTTTATGAATAAAGATTTAAATTTCTCGAAATATTTTTTTTGAATATTATGGTGTGGATTTGATATAATGTTATAGTTGTGGGTAATATTTATAAATTTTGCAAAGTAAGCAAGTTGTTATAAAATATTCGTTTGGTCGGGGAATATTCTTTTGTCAAGAATATTCGTACGACGGCACAATCATTGGTGGACCCCACAACGAAAGTATTGTCGTAGTTAGAAAATGACAGAATTATCATTTTATAAAAATAACAATGAAAGTGTTACCATTAAAACCTGTTGAACTACCCATTAGTAAAAGTCGAAGTCTGGCGTGGTTGCAAACCGCATTACCAGTATTGATTATTGATGCTTACGTGAAAAGTCACTCGGTTATACTCAATTATTAGTGCTACAAAGAATTGATGCATCATATCTCTCATATTATTGATTCAATTATTGTCACAATATCATCTGTATAATATGTTATATTATTAAATCAATAATTGAGACGGCAAAGTTATTCACATTATTATTTGCAATATTGACAATGTCTAGAAGTTCTGTCAAGGAGAGGTTTGGTCACCTAATTGTGCGCCAATAAGGAGAAATCCTTATCGGAAAGCCCCCTCTTTCCTGAGAACAACCTGGTTGTTAAATATTGTGAGTTATAATATTAATGATGAATAAGTTCGTATTGATTAAAGATGAAATTGATAGTTCCATTATGTTGGAATTATTAGTGTTAGTGGAAATCGACATTTATTTCGGTAATAATTGATGTCTGGAGGCTATATTGACCAATCGGGTAATTAACTGGATACATGAGCAATTAATTGCTATTAATTCACATGATTATAACTATTTGTTCACATATGTGTACTATTGATTCACATTCTTGTACTATTAGGGGAGGTGGTGCAAGATTGATAATACTTGCATGACTAAGTTAAAAATGGAGGTATAGATGGAGGTACTATACTATAATTCGTATTTTCATATGTCTAGAACTATTGATTCACATGATTTACTAATGATTCACATTATTTACTATTAGGGGAGGTGGTGCAAGTTTGATAATACTTGCAGGACTAAATTAAAAATAAAAGAAAAGAGGAAGGTATTATTCTGTAATATTTCGAGCCCCAAAACGTGCAATTATTGAAACTATATTTTCCTATAAATAGAAGCTCATTCTTCCTTCATTTCTCACCAATTCACTAAAGCTATAGAGCAATTATTATAGAGAGAAATTATAGAGAGAAAGAAGAAGAGAAGTTTGGTACCTCACTATTCCAGTATCCAGTCTTCTTTTGAGGTAAGGGGTATTATTTCTTTCGTATTCATGAAGAGAGCTTATGTTATTCCATTCTTTATTATTATGGTGGAATAACATATCTGCGCTAAATCTTGCATACATGGTGAAATTCTTCCGTTATTCCTTTCTTTATTATTCATTGGAATATCTGTTTGTGTGGATTACGTATGACGACCGGTTCCGTTCTTTATTATTCATTGGAATATCTTTCTATACTGGATTACGCATGACATGACTGATTCATTCTTTATTATTACGTTGGAATATCCCATTTTGTGCGGATTACGCATGACCTGGTTCCATTCTTTATTATTCTGTTGGAATAACCTGTCTATGTGGATTACCGCATGCATGGTGAATTCTTCTGTTATTTCATTCTTTATTATTCTGTTGGAATAACATGTCTATGTGGATTACCGCATGCATGGTGAATAATCCTTCGTATTCATTCTTTGTGGAAATGATCTGTCTACGTGGATTACCGCATGGAGGGTGAAAATCCATTTGCAGTTTCGTATATTCTATTATACTCATCTTGGATATCATTTCTTTTGTACTCGTCATGAAATATCATTTTCTTTGGTATTTTTTTGTTATGAGTTACTATTCACTCTAGTATTATTCATTCGGGTATTCGGGGCACTTTTTGTGCCAGAGTACTATTCACGAGTTACTATTTATGGGTTACTATTCACCCAATTACTATTCACTCTAGTATCATTCACTCAGGTATTCGGGACACTTTTCGTGTCGGGGTACTATTCAAGAAATACTATTCACGGGGTACTATTCACCTGAAAAATATATTTCTTTTCTGTCCAAATTATTTTTGGTACATAAATATTATTCTTGAATTTTACTCTACAAAGCAGTATCATGTTGACAATTTGGACGTTATTGATTTCTGGATAAATTAAATTATAAATCTTTAAAATTTATTCTTGAACTAGTTTTATTGAATTATTATGTCATTGTCATCATCATCATGCTTATATTGTGATTAAAGTCATCTTTGGCTTACGTGCATAGATGGACAAGGTATGATTAAGACCAGGGATTATTCGGTATAATCATGACCGTAATGTGACGAATGATGTTGTAAAAGTCCTCATTGGCCTGTAGTTCATTGATGGACAATTGTTGGTATGATTATGACCAGGGATTATTCGGTATAATCATGACCATTGATGATTACATGAATATCCTGGCCGTGGTGCGAGGATGATTCAATTTTATTTATTTATTGTCGAGTCTCGCCGATAAAGTTGATGAAAAACTTTTAAATCATAGAAGATAGTAGATTTTATGCTCTACTTGACTCTTCTAATGGATTGCTTATTTCATTGCAGATTGTTGATCTAAAACTTTGTTGTCTATTTTATTCTATCGGTTGTTATATTGTTGAAGGCTAAGGATAATTTATTACGCATTATCTTAGTCATAATATTTCTTCGGGCTAGTTGAGCTCACCCTTTCTTTCATTGTTCTCTTGTGAAATGAGAATATAATTTGAGACGAGTCGGGAGAATGGAGTGATGGTCCAGACAAATGGCTTTAGTAGTCCCTCATTATTCTACGGAATAATGTGATAATAATTGTAATGAGGACATTATTGAGTGTGGATATTGTCTAGATGACAATATTCTTGTTTAAACTCTCTCATTATGTTTTGTCGTATTTTTTTTACATCGTTGTATAATTAAGTTGTATTTGAATTTATGTACCATGTATCTGGCGACACTCAAGATGGGTGATGTATACTGTTTTTGGGGGGCGTCACACTTATCGTGACAACCGAGATTTTGTAATTTAATTTTAATATTTATTGGATTAAATAAATATTTTCGATGATTTAATTATTAGATTAAATAATTAATTGATGAAGTTGTGGTAGATTAATTTAATTATATGTGTTATATTTATTAAATTAATGTGGAGAATTTTATTACTCAAATTATGTATTTATGTGAGCTTATTGAATTAAATGAAATATTTAATAAGCATAATGTTATTAATGTAATAATTAATTAGAGAATTAATAATTTGACATAATTAATAAATGAGAAAATTAATTATGTAACTATGTGAATGAATGAGAAATTATTATATTTTATTTAAATTAAATTAAATAAGATATTTGATTTATTGTGTAATTGGGTGTGACATTATTAAATTATACTATAAAGGATTAATTAAATTAAATGGGAATGAATTATATTAAATAGCCAAACAAGGCCTTAGTGGAGGTTGAGGGAAGTTAATCCATGATTGGTTAACTGACCCCAACTGCGTCAGTTTATAAATTATATGCGTATTCTTTTATTTTATTTTCTTATGTCTAATAAAACTAGTCAAAGAGAAATTGATAATTGTTGAGGTGAATTGTGAGTTTGTGATTGAAGAATAATTTGAGAAGGAATTCATCTCCTACTAAATCTACACTACGCTTTGGGTAATCTCTTCAACCCAGTTTCTATTTTACGTTATTAAAGTTTTCATGAAAATGGCTTTCAAGTTTCTGTTAAAATCTCTGTAGTTGGAAAGAGTAATGATTATGTGTTTATATATGTGGTAAGATATTTTTATAATGTGTTGTGCTATATATTATGGTTCCATAACATCATTTTCATGAAAATACGTTGTATATGGTTGCTACAAAATTATAGAGTAGAGAAATATGGCCATATGACCCTTACTCACAAAATTAATACGTCAATCATATATTATCTCATAAATTTTATGCTTGTATATAATCATGCATGTTAAAACGAAGAAAACAAACTTCAAATGGACAGATTTGGTGTTATAACGAACCCGTAGTGTTAATTTTTATGTTTTGTTTTCAAAACTTTCAAGAACATCAAGAACAGTGAAATTATGTGTTTTGATTCAAGTAATTATATAAATTAAGTTGTTAAAATCATGTTAGAAAGGTTGGGTAATGATCATATATGAATTATAGTATTAGGGTATGATCATATATGAATTATATGAACAATGAAATTATGTGTTTTGTTTATGTGATTATGTATTTATGTTTCAGACTTGTGTTAATGTTGTGTAAGACTATTATTTGTTTATATTTCCGCATTTGAGATTTAAGGTTAGTATGACCTGGGATTTATGTATTTAATTCAGATGATGTAACTCCTTAAGGAGAGGATTTATTTCTATCTATTGCATGGTTTGCATTTATTATGGGTAGATAGATAGATGATATTTGTACAGAGAACACCAAATCCCGTGGAATTGAAGTACCCGGATTTGGGGGTGTCACAGGTTGGTATCAAAGCTGTAGGTTATGAACCTTAGGTGGGGGAACAACCTTAGGTAGTAACCTTATAGAAGATCGAGAACATAATGGTGGTAAACTCTTATCGAGTTCTAAGAAATGAATTCCTTAATTCATTGAAGATAATAAAAGATTTTACATGCTTATGTGATAACTTATATGCTCGCGAGCATCGATTAGTAACTAAAACTTAAAATTGTGTTGTGAGGAAGTCGGATGTTGGAGGAGCTAGTCGAGCTAGGGAGGAGGAACCCCGAGTACCTACAGAGGAGGAGCCCCGAGACATTCATGTCGTCAGGGAGCAGTTGGTACAGAGAGAGCCATCTATGTTGATTACTGTTGTTGGTCAGGAGCATGAGCCTGAGACTGATCCAGAGGAGGATCCTGAGGAAGAAGAGGAAGAAGAGGAGTTCCCACCGAACTCCATTGATGCTGAGATGTATGATGCGCTTTATGATCGTAAAATAGAGTTACGAGACACTGTTCAGGAGTTGAAGGAGCGGACGGTTATTCAGCAGATTACCATCGTGCAAAAGGATAGTGTAATGCCCCAGAAAATCGAACATTTTGTAAATACTTTTAATGATGAATAAAATAATATTATTTATTATTATTACGTATTAGTAAGATGAATGTTGTTCTATAAACTAGAAACATCGAAACATCGTAGTATTTTAACTACGTGGGAGAATTAAAGTGTTTGAATTTCTAAAACGAAAATAAAAGTTTTTCGAGAAATTTTCCGAAAAACACTATTCATCAATTTTTGCTCAGGAATTATTTTTGAACTTTCGAGAAATACGTAACGTTACAATATCAAGGTGAGATGGATTATGTAATAATAATCTAAGTATGGAAAACGTAATATTTCGCATGCAGACTTAATTTGAGAACGTTAGAAATATTAAGCGTTAAGAAAAGAACATGTTAATCGTATAATGCGTAGGCATTGTGCGAGTTATTGAACGTAAGTATGATACGACGTATTATACGAGTATGTATGAAGAATGGAATAATGTATATTACGAATTAGTATATGAGCTAGCATTCGAGAATTATACGTGGTATATTTATGTCAAGGTTCTTAATTAAAGGGAATGGACTTGTAGGATTATTAGCATAATGGTAGAAGTCCAATAGAAAGTGATACTCAAGCCCAAGTGTTTGATATGTCATGAGTCCAAACTATTGTAGTATAAGCCCAAAAAGGAATTAGCTAGATTAATTAGCAAGCCTAATGAATTAGCCATGATCCATGGAGCAAACCATGTTAATGTGGGTAGACTTGATGGGCAAACATTTTAAGTGGTGAACAAGTGTTGTTATGACCAAGTATTAGAAGTGTCTAGCAAGTAGACTTGGTTGTTAAGTAATGAATAGTAAGGAGGTGGGATTAAGGAGGTTAATTGAGGAGGTGCAATGCCTAATTGACCATAATGCCCTAACTTTGGATTGCCTATAAATAGAGAGCTCTCAATTCATTTTATTGCTTGATTAAAATTCCTCTCAACTCCTCTCAAGTTAAGTAACTTATTGGTTAGAGAGAATAAGACACATAAGTCAAGAATAAGTCAAAAGTTCTTTGCTAGTTTCCAAAAGAAGAGAAGTATAAGTGCTTTACAGGTAAGACTCTTGTCTAATATATATTCATCTCTATCATGATAGGGTGATAAGAGAAGTATGATTGTATGCTAAGAACATATAAGAAGTCATTGACGAATGAACTTAAGCCGAATAAGTTGATAAACTTGTAAAAAACTTATCATATGTTTGTCATATGATGTTAGTATGTTCAATATAGAATGAGAACATTGATTGATGGACTTAAGTTCATAGTAAGTCATAAGCATAAGAATTGTAGTTCATAAGTTAAATAAGTCATTGACTTATGAGAATAAGTCAAAACCTACTTTGATAATAAGTTGGTGTATTAAGTAACTTGAAATGTTTATATGTTGATTAAAATCCATTTAGAATGATTAGTAATGAGGTTTCGCCGGAATTCACACAATTGGACGATAATCGTCGAAATCGTGAAATTCTCGGAATGGAAGTCGTATTTTGTGTTTGAACTCGGAAATGTTGGTTTTCTATGGAGACACGTCATATTTGGCATTATAGAGTTGTGGACTTAAAAATGACTGAATTCCGACTTAGAACGAAGAAACGAGCGTTGAACATTCACGGACGTTTATCGTTTTCGTTAAAAATGAACTAATAGGTAATATTTTAGCAAACGAAGTCAAATAGATAAAATTCTTGCATGAACGCATAGAATATGTAATTTGTGAACTGTAGGCTTTCGAACGAGCCAATTCAGACTTATAACGAAGAAGTTATGCATCCGGGAGTTTCGCCAAATTCTTAAAAGCTGTAAATTTTCTAAGGCACAGAGTTTGCGTCGCGGCGCCAACCCAAGGCCAAATTGTTGGCGCAGAACAATGCAAGACCTTGATTGATCTCGAGCAAACTACTAACTCATGTGCATGTGTGACATGAAGAGGTAAGGACTCGTGGCGTATGCGAAGTCTGTCTAACATATCTTGTTGTTAATTGGCATGTGTTACAGAACGTATGAGCAAATGCGCATATTGCCAACTCTAGAAGTTGAGCGATAATGATTGTTTACAAGTATAACTTGAATGGTAACTTCAGTAATAATAAAGCGAGGAACTTAATAAGGTATTGTAAAGTACTTTTAAACCTTTTTTATGATGATTAAAGGTTAATAATCAATTGAATGTGAACGTAATGAGAACGATGTAATGAAATGCCGCAAACCATAATAACATATCTAAGTCAGGATTTAGATTGAGATGAAGGGTAAGATATAATAGTATACATACTTGATTATATGTGACCTAATGTGGTATGTTATATGATCATGTATTGTAGAGGCTTAGAGACTTAAAGTGTACGTGTGATAATCAGTAAGCAAACGCTGAAGGCAGGTATTCTAACCCTTGTTCCAGTTCAGTCTGGACAAGCTTTGTAATTCATGTATCCTTTCGCATGAAGTCTTGTATGAGGAAGTTAAAGCCAAATCTTTCGGCTAGACTTATGTTATGATTCTATCAAGCATGATTAATGTTTACCGAGTTATATTGGTATAGTTTTCAATCAAAGACTGATTATGCTAAAATGTTTTTGTCGTTTAACGACAGGCACGTGAGGTTGCCACAACTTAAGCGTATACACGTTTAATGAATGTAGTGTTGATCAACATAGAGTACTATAAATTTGATCACCAAGGCGTGCTTTCGTAAGAAATGTCGGATTTACGGACTTAATTTAGGGATGTCCTTTTCAAAGAAATTATGAAATGCTCAAGGTCTTGGACCGAAATTGATGTTTTCTTGAATATTGTTGTTGTAAAAGCGTTTTGAATGAAAAAGAAGTGTTATTTGAATTATTAATAGTACTTTGTAACTATTGTTCGATTATTGAAGATATATGAGTTCTATGTTTCAAGGATGTTGTTTATTAGAATTGTAGTACTTCTTTGAGCTAGTCATGCTCACTCTTTGTTTGAACCATATGAACACTGACTAAGATCGAAAGGACCAAGGCTCAAAGCAAGGATAAAGGCAAGGCAAAGATGAACCCTTAGAGTTCTTATGTAATAGTATAGGATGAATGTTTGTAATATATTTGATATTATGACAAGAACGAATGTATGGGTTATAAAGAACACCGGGAAATGTAATATTATTTTGAATATATAGAAGTCGTATTCATTCATTGGAGACTTTTCAATTGAATGTATGTATGAATGGTAGTACCGTGTAGCACCATCTGTCGGGTTAGAAGATACCCAAATTTGGGGGCGTCACAGGTTGGTAACAAAGCATTAGGTTATAAAACTTAAGGGGGGATTAAAAATCTTAAGTCATAACCTTAAGAGAAGTCAAAGAAGTAAAAGAAGAAAATAACCTTATAAAAATGCATTATGATTATGTTTATGTGTTTTTATTATTCTACTGACGTGTACTAATCAACTTAATTGTTTTTGTAGATGTCAGGAGTAAATGGAATGCAGTTAGATGTGCAGGCAGTTAGTGAAGAGTAGGTTAACCAAGTAGAGGTTATACCGAACCCCATAGCGGCAGAACTTGAAGTAGTTGTTATTGAGTCTGGAGACTCAGAGGATCCTGACCTCATGTCAGTATTCGATGGTATGATCGAAGAGGAAGTGGAGGTAGTGTCCTTTAATCCGGTAGCTATAGCGGCGAAGATGGCTCCTGGGGAGTCGATGATGTCATTATTCATGTTAGTGTTGGATAGAAATATCCATTACTATCAGGAGGTTAAGGAGCTGAAAGCAGAGCTCCAGATGGTTATAGAGGATAAGACGGACGTGGAGTCCATGTGGGAGCAAGAACACGATGAGAGGATTTTGGCTAAGGACAAAGTCCATGAGTTGAAGCATGAGGTTTTTGAGCTCAAGGAGGAGCTAATAACCAAACGTCAGAAGATAGGGAGAATGTCTTATATCCATAGGAGTTCTCATACAGATTTCTAGCAGCAAGTAGCTGGTTATCCTATAGAGGAGGGGAAAACACGTGATTTCGGTACCGTGATAATGCATTCTTAGGTCTTGCCAAGCGCAAGATTTTGATAATCTTAGATGTGATATATTAGTGGATAGAATAGTTTAGGTATGTAAATATTTTTATATCTAGTAATGACGTAAAACCCTCTTTTGTATAGAAATGGGTAGTCTTTTGTAAATCCCAATTTTTAGAAAGCAATAGCAGGATAGTAATGTAATCAGCTTAGGCTGTGTAATGAAGACAATGTAGTATTATACTACAAAGAATGAATATAAGCCTTTTTATGAAACAATCGAGCCATAGATGTTAAAGTTATTTTTTAATCTTGAATAATAACTAACTAATAAGAAGGAAATAATAACGCGATGTGTTGTTTATTGTATCAGTAAAATGTCACCAAGAAGAGTGCAACGAAACCAAGGTGCTTAATGCTGAACTAACCTGAGGGGAGGTCCAAGTTAATCCAATGCAAGAATTTGTTAATTTAATAACAGTGCATTTAATAGAACCAGGGCTAATATCCCCGTAAATCGGGAGTAGAACGAGCTACGACCTTTATGGATTTCAAGAGAGTTGGTCCCCACCGGAGTTCAAAGGAACTACGGACCCTATTGAGGCCCAAACATGGGTAAAAGAAATCGAGAAGGCATTTGTGATAACAAATTTTGATGAGGCCTAGAAGGTTGCCTTTGCAACCTATATGATGAAGGAGAGGCTAACTTTTGGTGGGAGGCCAATCGGGCGAGGCGGATATAGGGAGCGTAACGTGGGTGAGGTTCGAGGAGATATTCTTGAGAACTACTTTTCCATAAGCATGTAGAGGAGGATGGAGATGAGGGTTTTCGAGTTGAAAAAGGGACATGTCAATTCCCCAATCGCTACCAAGTTTAATGAATCTGGCGAGGTTCGCTCCACACCAAGTGGATACTAGAGGTTAGGAAAAAGCATGACGGTTTAAGCGGGGCTTGAAACCCCTAGCTATAATTGTATTTTGTTGTTTCAAAGTACTTCATTTGGAACCATTTTAGAGAAGGCGATAATCACCGAAGGTGGTACTGAGGCGTTGAGCCAGTACCACAAGGAAAAAAAGAATAAGGGAAAGATTGATGGGGGAGTCAAGATAGAAGGAGCTAGTGGTAGTGGTGAGAAGAGGAAGGTATTTAGCTCTAGGAATACCAGGGTAAAGCAAGGAGACTTGAAGAGAAGGATGGAGGCCTGCAAGACCTGTGGGAAGACTCATTTAGGAGTCATCTCTCAAGGAAGGTAAATCTGTTACAATTCTTGCAGACGAGGAGGGCACATTGCACCTAACTGTCCCGAATCAAGAAGAATCATGGGTGCTTTGTGTGTGGGTCAACTAACCACATGACAAAGAGTTGTCCGAAGAAGGGAACGGACGGGAACTGGGGCACTAATAGCGGGAAGTTATCTATTGGGGGTCCAGTGCAGCCGGGTAGGCCGATGGGTCGTACCTTTAATATGATGATCAAGATGCGGTTACATCGGGGGCGCCGTCGCCAGTATTATTCCGATCAACGACATAAATGCTTACGTGCTGTTTGATTCGGGTGCTACTTGTTCGTTCATAGCTTGTGATTTTGCTAGACGATTAGAATTACTTTCCGAAAAAGTTGCCTATACCTTTAAATATTAAGGTAGCAAACGAAGAAACAATTCATGTTGAAGATGTTCATAGGAGTTGTTGCGTAGATATACGGGGTTGTAAATTATCGGTAGATTTGATATCGATAAAGTTAGGAGAATTTGACGTAATTCTTGGGATGGATTGGTTAGTTAACCATGGGGCAATTATAGATTATCAAAAGAAATGTGTGAACATTAGAACGTTAAGACAACCTCAGGTAGTATTTTATGGTAATAGATCACCGGGACGTTCGTGTTGTCTAACGATTACACAGACGAGAAAATTATTGAGGAAGGGGTGTGTAGGTTACCTGTGCCATGTTGTTGATACCCGGAGAGTGGTAGCAACCATGGAACAAATACCTATAGTGAGTGAATTCGCGGATGTATTTTTGAGAGTGAATTACGGGTCTTAGTCGCAGATAGGAGACCGAGTTAAATAAGACATTGTACCGGGAGCGGCACGAGTTTTGAGCCTGTGGCACCGTATCATATGGCGCCCGAGTGGAGATGAAGGAGTTGATGGTGCGATTACAAGAAGCTGTTGGATAGAAGTACATTCAACCGAAAGTGTTTCACCGTGGGGAGCACCAATCTTGCTTTGTCAAAAGAAGGATGGATCGTTAAGACTTTGTATCGACTACGAGAGTTGAACAAGTTAACGATAAAGAATAAATACTCATTGCCCGGGATCGATGATCTCTTTGATCGGTTGAAAGGGTTAAGTATTTTCTAAAATAGATTTAAGAATGGGTATCATTATTTGAAGGTTAGGAAGGAGGATGTACCAAAGACAAGCATTTAGGACTCGTTATGGTCATTACGAGTTTACGGTGATGTCATTTGGGTTGACAAATGCACCAATTTGCATTTATGGATATGATGAACAAAGTGTTTAAACAATATTTGGACAAGTTCGTGCAGTGGTGTTTATAGATGATATTCTAGTCTATTCTAAGATGCGGAAGATCATGTTGAACACCTAAGATTAGTGTTGGAGACACTAAGAAAGGAGAAGTTGTATGAAAAATTCAATAAGTGTGAATTTTGGTTAGAAAAGGTACAATTTTTAGGTCATGTTATTGATCATGAGGGATTTAGTAGATCCGGTGAAGGTGGAAAGCCGTGATGAATTGAGGAACAACCAAAACACAAATCGAGGTGCGGAGTTTCCTAGGGTTAGCGAGTTACTATCGGAGATTTATCGAGGATTTTTCAAAGATAGCTACTCAGTTGACTAACTTAACAAAGAATATGGTGAAATCTGGCGTGGACGGATAAATGTGAGGACGACTTTCAAGAATTGAAGAGGAGAGTTGAGTAAAGCTCTGTTTTGTCATTACCGATGATACATGAAATTTCATAGTTTATAGCGATGCTTCGCATAGAGGACTTGGTTGCGTGCTCATGCAGCATGGCAAGGTCATTGTGTATGCATCTAGGCAGTTGAAGGATTATGAGAAAGTTTACCCTACTCATGATCCGGAACTAGCCATGATAGTTTTTACTATAAAGATATGGAGACATTATCTTTATGGGAAAAATATAGAGATATACACGGACCACAAGAGTCTAAAATATATCTTCACACGGAAGGAGTTGAATATGAGAAGCGAGAGGAGATGGTTGGAGTTGATAAAGGATTACATTTGTGAGATCTGTATCACCTGGAAAAGTCGATGTAGTTGCTTAGGCGCCTTTAAGTAGAAAGGGTCGAGAAAAGTTATCTATGTTAGCGGCTCAAACTAAGTTAATAATGAGAGATGGCTAGGATGGAGATAGAAGTGAAGTTGCCAAGTGAAGCGAGGCGAGATACTTTTTATGACAGAGATGCAATCTACTATCGTAGAGAGAATCAAGGAGGTCTGACTCAAAAGCGATGAGTGTGATTTGAGTAAAGGAGCGGTTATTAACCAATGGAAAAGAGACTAAATGCGATCTTGATAACGAGGGGTTATTGAGATTTGAAGGAAGAATTTGGTTTCAAATGAGCGAAATTAAAGGAGCGGAGTTCTACAAGAGGCTTATAGTTTAAGGTTTTCGATTCATCCTGGTAGAACTAAGATGTATCAAGATCTTGATAGATTTTTACGGTGGTAGAACATGAAGAGAGAGATAGCCAAGTATGTGAGTAGGTGCTTGACTTGTCAAAGAGTTAAGGCCGAACATCAACGACCAAGTGACTTGCTACGGTCATTGGAAATTCAGTGGAAATGGGAGAATATCACGATGGATTTTGTGGTAGGACTTGACTACTCGGAAGGGGTATGATGCGATTTGGGTAATAGTGGACCGGTTGGTGAAAGTCGGCTCACTTTTGCCAATTAGGGTCAAGTATAACTTAGAACAATTAGCTAGACTTTATATTAAGGAAATAATTTCTAGACATGGAGCACCGATATCGATTGAGTCGGATCGTGACCCACGATTGACATCGAACTTTGGAGAAGTCTATAAGAAGCGATTGGAAGCAGCGAGTTGAAATTTGATCTGACATATCATCCCTGATGGCCAGATGGGATGAGCGAGAGAATAATTGAGACGTTAGAAGATATGTTAAGATCTTGCATCATGGATTTCAAGGGTAGTTGGGATGATCATCTACCATTAGTAGAGTTTGCGTATAACAATAGTTATCATGCAAGCATAGGTATGCCACCTTACGAAGCTTTGTATAGAAGGAAATGCAGAACACCATTGTATTGGGATGAAGTGGGAGAACGTCGAATGCTGGGACCTGAGTTGGTGCAGCAAACAGCGGACATTATTAAACTGATACGGATGCGTTTGGTAGCAGCTCAAGATAGACAAAAGAAGTTTACTGATTCACATCGAGAAAATAGAGAATTTGAAGTAGGCTCTTACGTCTTTCTGAAGGTATCTCCCTAGAAAGGAAAGATACGCTTTCGAAAGAAGGGGAAGTTAAGTTCGAGGTTTCTAGGACCTTTTGAAGTACTAAAACGGGTAGGTGAGGTAGCTTATATGGTAGCATTACCTCCAGACCTAGAATGAATACATAACGTCTTTCACGTATCGGTATTGCGTCCTTATAAGCCGGATTATAATCACGTAATAGAATATGAGCCTATCCATATCGAGAAGGACTTAATGTATGAAGAGATGTCGTTTCAAATCATCGATAGAAAAGAACAAGTTCTGTGGAATAAAGTTATACCTTCGGTAAAGGTGTTATGGAAGAACCACGATGCAGAAGAAGCAACGTGGGAACTTAAAGAAAAGATGAAAAAGAATTACCCTCAATTATTTGTGTAATTTTTTTTTATATATAGCCAGATTCTGGGGACAGAATCCTTATAAGGGGGAGAGAGTGTAACGCCCCAGAAAATCAAACATTTTGTAAATACTTTTAATGATGAATAAAATAATATTATTTATTATTATTATGTATTAGTAAGATGAATGTCGTTTTATAAACTAGAAACATCGAAACATCGTAGTATTTTAACTACATTGGGAGAATTAAAGTGTTTGAATTTCTAAAACGAAAATAAAAGTTTTTTGAGAAATTTTCCAAAAAACACTATTCATCGATTTCTGCTTGGGAATTATTTTTGAACTTCCGAGAAATACGTAATGTTATAATATCAAAGTGAGATTGATTATGTAATAATAATCTAAGTATGGAAAACAATAATTTTGTGTCACGAACCTAATTTGGGAGCGTTAGATTTATTAAGCGTTAAGGAAAGAAAGTTGTAATTGTATGATGTGTATGCATTATGCGAGGTAATGAACGTAAGTATAATACTACGTATTATACTATTAAGAATGAAGAAGGAATAACGTATATTACAATTTAGTATACAAGATAACATACGAGAATTATCGTGGTATATATATTAAGATTCTTAATTAAAATGTAATGGACTTGTAGGATTATTAGCTTAATGGTAGAAGTCCAATAGAAAGTGATACTCAAGCCCAAGTGTTTGATATAACATGAGTCCAAACTATTGTAGTATAAGCCCAACAAGGAATTAGCTAGATTAATTAGCAAGCCCAATGAATTAGCCATGATCCATGGAGCAAACCATGTTAATGTGGGTAGACTTGATGGGCAAACATTGTAAGTGGTGAGCAAGTGTTGTGATGTCCAAGTATTAGAAGTGGCTAGCAAGTAGACTTGGTTGTTAAGTAATGAATAGTAAGGAGGTGGGATTAAGGAGGTTAATTGAGGAGGTGGGATGGCCTAATGGCTATAATGCCCTAACTTTGGATTGCCTATAAATAGAGAGCTCTCAATTCATTTCATTTTCATTAAAATTCCTCTCAACTCCTAAAGTTAAGTAACTTATTGGTTAGAGAGAATAAGCACTTAAGTCAAGAATAAATCAAAAAGTTCTTTTCTAGTTTCCAAAGAAGAGACTACAAGTTCTTCAAGGTAAAGATCTTATGATCTAATATATATTCATCTCTATAATGATATTGATAAGAGAAGTATGATTGTATGCTAAAAACATATAAGAATTCATTGATAAATGAACTTAAAAAGTAGAATAAGTTGAATAATTAACTTGAACCTAAATAAGTTGATAAAACAAAACTTATCATATGTTTGTCATATGATGTTAGTATGTTCAATATAGAATGAGAACATTGATTGATGGACTTAAGTTCATAGTAAGTCATAAGCATGAGAATTGTAGTTCATAAGTTAAATAAGTCATTGACTTATGAGAATAAGTCAAAACCTACTTTGATAATAAGTTGGTGTATTAAGTTACTTGAAATGTTTATATGTTGATTAAAATCTATTTAGAATGATTAGTAATGAGGTTTCGCCGGAATTCACACAATTGGAAGATAATCGTCAAAATCTTGAAATTCTCATAATGGAAGTCGTATTTTGTGTTTGAACTCGAAAATGTTGGTTTTTGATGGAGACACGTCATATTTGGCATTATAGAGTTGCGGACTCGAAAATGACTGAATTCTGACTTAGAACGAAGAAACGAGGATTGAACGTTCACGAACGTTTATCGTTTTCGTTAAAAATGAACTAATAGGTGAAATTTTAGCAAACGAAGTCAAATAGATAAAATTCTTGCATGAACGCGTAGAATATGTAATTTGTGAACCGTAGGCTTTTGAACAAGCTAATTCGGACTTATAACGAAGAATTTATGCGTCTGGGAGTTTCGCCAAATTTGCAAAAGCTGTAAATTTTCTAAGGCACGGAGTTGGCATTGCTTGCACACACCTAGGCCAAATTGTAAAGCTGGCTGCAAACGATGTCTGAGCACATTGCTAACTTCATGAATGCAGGCGACATGAAGGGTAAGGACTCATGTGCAGTAGCGCTTGAATCCCGGCTCGAGCATACTGTTAACTCGCGTCCATGTGCGAGTTCTGTAGCAATGGAGGTGGCGCCAGTAGCGGCCAACTCTAGAACATGAACAGTAATGATTGTTTACAAGTATAACTTGAGCAGTAACCCAGTAGCAATGAACTGAGGAACTTAATAAGGTATTGTAAAGTACTTTTAAACCTTTTGTATGATGATTAAAAGTTAATAATCAATTGAATATGAACGTAATGAGAACGATGTAATGAAAAACCGAAAACCACAATAATAGATCCAAGTCAGGATTTAGATTAAGATGAAAGGTAAGATATAATAGTATACATACTAGATTATATGTGACCTAATGTGGTACGTTATGTGATCATGTATTGTAGAGGCTTAGAGACTTAAAGTGTACGTGTGATAATCAGTAAGCAAATGTTGAAGGCAAGTATTCTAACCCTTGTTCCAGTTCAGTTTGGACAAGCTTTTTAATTCATGTATCCTTTCGCATGAAGTCTTGTATGAAGAAGTCAAAGCCAAATCTTTCGGCTAAACTTATGTTATGATTCTATCAAGCATGATTAATGTTTACCGAGTTATATTGTTATAGTTTTCAATCAAAGACTGAGTATGCTAAAATGTTTTTGTCGTTTAACGACAGGCACGTGAGGTTGCCACAACTTAAACGCGTATACGTTTAATGAATGTAGTGTTGATCAACATAGAGTACTATAAGGTGATCACCTAGGCGTCTTTCGTAAGAAATGTCGGACTTATGGACTTAGTGCCGGGATGTCCTTTTCAAAGAACTTATGATATGCTCAAGGTCTTGGACCGAAATTGATGTTTTACTGAATATTTTTGTTGTAAAATGTTTTGAATGAAAAGAAGTGTTATTTTGAATTATTAATAGTACTTCGTAACTATTGTTCAGTTACTGAAGATATATGAGTTCTATGTTTCAAGCATGTTGTTTATTAGAATTGTAGTACTAGTCATGCTCACTCTTGCTTGAACCATATGAACACATAAGATCGAGCGGGCCAAGAAAGGCTCTTGCAAGGATAAGAACCAAAAGACGAACCCTTAGGACTCTTATGTAATAGTATAGGCGAATGTTTGTAATATATTGAATATTATGACAAGAACGAAGGAGTGGGTTATTAAGAACCTGGGGAAATGTAATATTATTTTGAATATATAGAAGTCATATTCATTCATTGGAGACTTTTCAATTGAATGTATGTATGAATGGTAGTACCGTGTAGCACCATCTGTCAGGTTGGAAGATACCCGGATTTGGGGGCGTCACAAATAGGGAGATTGTGACTCTTCGCACACGTTTGGGAAACGTGGAGTGGAATTTGGTTCACGAGAAGGATCAAACCGAGGAAAAGTCCGAAGAAATAGAGAAATTGAAGAAGGAACTGAAAGAGAGCTCAGAAAGGCTGACCATAGCAGAGGAGGGTTGGGTAAAAGAGTCACGTCGTGCTGATCTTGTAGAAGATGATTGCCATGCGAAGAAGGCTAAACTTGGGGAGACGTACTCTACACTTTAAAATGCAATGGATGAGGCATGGGATCGAGTTATGAGATACCCAATCCAGTTCGAAGGACTAGCGTCGTATATGCTAGATCGCAGGATGATGTCCCGAATCTTGGAAGAGGAACGTAGCAAGGCTATTCAGCACCTTAACAGGCAGTGATAGGATTAATTTAATTATGTGAAAACCTATCTGGTAGTTAAAGATGTAAATTCTGATGTGTTTATGAACAAAGGAATATTTTAATGTTTTAAATCCTGTAGATTCTTTATCTTGGGATAGTCAATGTAAATAGCAGTAATGCTATCGTTTGATGTTAAAACTTTTAATTTGAATAAATATCAGAGTTTATTGATATAATGTGTTAAGTGATTATGATTAAATGTTTTAGTTAAGCCTTAAATGTTTAAGGGATTGAATAAAGACTTAATAAGTGTATATTCTTAACAGAAATATGCCGCCAAGAAGACGACCAAATCATCGACCAGCCTAGGAAGGGTCAACGAATAACAACAACAACACCAATGCTGACCCCGTTCAGCAGTTGGTGAATTTACTGGCTGGAGCAATTAACAATCAACCTCAAGCTCCACCAAATACAACGTTCAAGGATTTCAAGGCGGTGGGACCACCAGAGTTTAAAGGCTCCATGAACCCGATAGAAGCTCAAACCTGGGTTATGGAGATGGAGAAGGTGTTTGATGTCGCTAGAGTAAGAGAAGACCGAAAAACATCTGTGACATTCAATATCTGAAATCAAAAGCCCGCTTATTGGTGGCAGGCAAACAAAGTACGGGGAGGAGAAGGTGTGATAACTTGGGAGAGATTCAAGGAGATGTTCTTCGAGATGTATTTTCTGACCAGCTCGCAGAACCAAATGGAGGTTCAGTTTCTGGAGTTGAAACAGGGGAATATGTCCATAGCAGACTATGTGGCAAGATTCAACAAGTTGGCCAGGTTTACCACATATCAAGTGCATACTGACGAGAGAAATGCAAGACGTTTCGAGCAGGGACTGAAGCCCTGGTTGTATAGCAAGGTGTCAATATTCCAATTGAACACTTTTGCTAGAGTGTTAGAAAAGGCCATACTCACTGAAGGTGGAAGTGATGCGGTAACTAAATATAATCAGGATCAGAAGAAGAAAAAGAGTGAAAATTAAGGAATTAACAAGACTGGTGGAAGTAGCACGGGAGGTAGTAATAATCAGAAGAGAAAGTGATCTGATAACTCGTCAACTGGAAATCAACAAGGAGGGTAAAAGAAGAGGATCGAAGCGTTCTCAACCTGCGGGAAAGCTCATCTAGGAGTTTGCATGAAGGGAAAACAAGTATGCTACAATTGTGGTCAGGAAGGTCATATAGCACCTAACTGTCCTAACCTAAAGAAGGGTGTCTGCTTCACCTGTGGCTCAAAGGATCATCTTGCAAGGGATTGTCCTAAAAGGGGATCTGGAGGGATAGGATCAGGAGGGAATAGAGGAAACAACGGTGGAAGCACTCTGACTATCACAGGAACAACTGTAACCAACCAACCGACCGCCAGAACATTCAACATGACAAAGACTGGATGCAAAGATGCAGGCCTCGTGATGTGGTGTCCGGTATCATTCCGATCAATAAAGTTAATGCTTATGTATTATTTGATTCGGGTGCTACTTGTTCATTTATATCTGATGACTTTGCTAAGAACTTAGAATTGCCTAAGGATGAGTTAGAATACCCCATGAACATAGAAATTGCGAATAGAGAAGTGATCCCTATTAAATATGTACACAAGAACTGTAGGGTGGATATTAAGGGTAACATTATGAACGTAGACCTTATCCCTATCAAACTTGGGGAATTTGACGTTATCTTGGGAATGGATTGGCTATTCAATTACGGGGCTGTAATTGATTGCCAAAAGAAGCGTATTAACCTTATAACTCCGTCAAAGGTTGTGTTTTATGGTAGCAAGTCGCCTAGACAAGCAAGTTGTCTGACGATGATGCAGGCCAGGAAGTTGTTAAGACAAGGCTGTGTAGGATATCTAGCTTACATAGTCGACAATCGTAAAGAGAATCCAAAAATAAAGGAGATACCAGTAATGAGGGATTTCGCAGACGTACTTCTAGACGATTTGCCAGGACTTCCACCAGATAGAGAAGTTGAATTCGTGATCGATTTGGCTCCAGGAACGGCTCCAATATCGAAGGCACCGTATCGGATGGCTCCGGTAAAGATGAAAGAATTAATGGTACAACTACAAAAGTTACTGGACAAGAAGTACATTCAACCGAGCGTATCGCCGTGGGGAGCGCCATTGTTATTTGTAAAGAAGAAAGACGGGACGATGCGGCTCTGCATCGACTATAGAGAACTGAATAAGGTCACAATTAAGAATAGGTATCCATTACCGAGGATCAACGACCTGTTTGATCAATTAAATGAGCGAGATACTTTTCAAAGATAGACTTGAGGAATGGTTATCATCAGTTAAAGGTGAGGCCAGAGAATGTTTCGAAGACAGCATTTAGGACTCGATATGGTCACTACGAATTTCTGGTGATGTCATTCGGTCTAACAAATTCTCCTGTAGCGTTTATGGACCTGATGAACAGGGTGTTTAAACCATTTTTGGATAAATTCGTGGTGGTGTTCATCAATGACATTTTGGTATACTTGAAAACCAAGGAAGAGCACGTAGAGCATTTAAAAGTAACATTAGAGGCATTGAGAAGAGAGAAGTTGTACACAAATTTTCAAAATGTGAATTCTGGATTGAAAGAGTACAATTTCTCGGACGTGTGATTGATAAGGACGGAATTTCAGTAGATCCCTCCAAAGTCGAAGCTGTGATTAACTGGGATCAGCCGAAGACGCCGTCGGAAGTAAGAAGTTTTCTCGGATTAGCAGGTTATTATAGAAGATTCATTCAAGAATTTTCCAAGATCGTGACTCCGTTGACAAATTTGACTAGGAAATCGGTGAAATTCGTTTGGACGGAGAAGTGTGAGGAAAGTTTCCAAGAACTTAAGAAGAGGTTAAGTTCGGCACCTGTGTTATCTCTTCCGGATGATACAGGAAATTTTGTGGTATACAGTGATGCATCGCATAAAGGACTAGGTTATGTGCTTATGCAAAATGGTAGGGTCATTGCGTATGCGTCACGACAATTGAAGGACTATGAGAAAGGGTATCCAACCCATGCCTTAGAATTAGCCGCGGTGGTATTCGCTTTGAAGATCTGGAGACACTATCTTTATGGGGAGAAGTGTGAAATATATACAGACCACAAGAGTCTGAAATATATTTTTACACAGAAGGATCTGAATATGCGCCAGAAAAGGTGGTTGGAGTTAATTAAGGACTATGATTGTGAGATTTTATACCATCTGGGTAAAGCAAATATGGTTGCCGATGCCTTAAGTAGGAAGGGTCGGGAGAAATTGATGATGTTGACTGCTCAGGAGGAGCTAATTTCAGCAATGCAAAAGCTGAAATTGGAAGTGAGGTATCCTATGGAGATAGATGAGAAGTTGTTCCAAATACAAGCTGGTACAACTTTACTAGATAAAATTAAGGAAGCACAACTTCAGGACGAAGAACGTGAGAAAGTGAAAAAGAAAATATCTAAAGGGATTGAACCGAGATTCAAAATAGACAGTGAGGGACTACTAAGATTTGAGAGCAAAATTTGGGTACCGTCAGTGCTAGAGATTAAGGAAGACATTTTGAATGAGGCTCATAGCTCACGATATTTGATTCACCCTAGTAGTACTAAGATGTACCAAGATCTTCGACAACACTTCTGGTGGCCGAATTTGAAACGAGACGTTACAGAGTGTGTTGCCAAGTGTCTGACATATCAGAAAGTGAAAGCAGAACATCAGAGGTCGAGTGGGTTACTACAACCTTTAGAAATTCTAGAATGGAAAGGGGAACATATTACGATGGATTTCGTGGTTGGCCTACCGACAACACAGAAAGGCTACGACACAGTATGAGTTATTGTTGACCGATTGACGAAATTCGCACACTTCCTTTCGATCAAAATTAGATTCAACTTAGATCAGTTGGCAAGGTTATGAGAAAGAGATTGTTTTGAGGCACGGAGTTTCGGTGTCAATTATTTCTGATAGGGATCCGCTCTTTACATCAAACTTCTGCAAACGTCTACAGGAATGCATGGGTACACAGTTGTAAATGAGTACGGCATATCACCCTCAAACAGATGGACAGAGTGAAAGAACAATTCAGACATTAGAAGACATGTTAAGAGCTTGCATAATGGACTTTAAAGGAAATTGGGATGACCATCTCATCGTCAGAGAGTTCTAGCAACAATAACAGATTACCACGCTTAGTATTGGCATGCCGCCTTATGAAGCATTATCAAACAGAAAAGTGCAGAACTCCGCTACACTGGGATGAAGTTGGTGAAAGACAATCACTAGGCCCGAAATTGGTTCAGCAGACAACAGAAATAGTCAAAGTGATCCGAACAAGATCGATAAGCAATTTCAAGATAAAGCGGTAAGAAATATGTTGATCCACACCATAAAATGTTGAGTTTGAATTGGGTAGTTATGTGTTCTTAAAGGTCTCTCCTTGGAAGGGAAAGATCAGGTTCGGAAAGAAAGGGAAATTAAGCCCAAGATTCATTGGACCCTTTGAGGTACTGCGAAGGATCGGAGAAGTTGCGTATGAGGTAGCTTTTACCTCCAAAGACTCGAGAATGTCCACAATGTCTTCCATATTTCGGTTCTACGACCCTACAAAACCCGATTACAAGCACGTGATTGAATATGAACCCCTACATTTCGAAAAAGATTTATCTTACGAAGAAATTCCATTTCAGATTGTCGACAGAAAAGAGCAAGTTTTAAGAAATAAAGTAATACCTTCTGTTAAGGTAATTTGGAGGAACCACAACGCTGAAGAAGCTATGTGGGAACTCGAAGAGAATATGATGAAGAATTATCCTCATTTATTTACTTAAATTATCTGTAAGCGATTCTAGGGACAGAATCTTTGTAAGGGGGGGAGAATGTAACGGGTCGAATTAATTGAGTCGTGATTCTGAGGACAGAATCCTTTTAAGGGGGAAAAGATGTGACAACCGAGATTTTGTAATTTAATTTTAATATTTATTAGATTAAATAAATATATTTCGATGATTTAATTATTAGATTAAATAATTAATTGATGATGTTATGGTAGATTAATTTAATTATATGTGTTATATTTATTAAATTAATGTGGAGAATTTTTATTACTCAAATTATGTATTTATGTGAGCTTATTGAATTAAATGAAATATTTAATAAGCATAATGTTATTAATGTAATAATTAATTAGAGAATTAATAATTTGACATAATTAATAAATGAAAAAATTAATTATGTAACTATGTGAATTAATGAGAAATTATTATATTTTATTTAAATTAAATTAAATAAGATATTTGATTTATTGTGTAATTGGGTGACATTATTAAATTATACTATAAAGGATTAATTAAATTAAATGGGAATGAATTATATTGAATAGCCAAATAAGGCCTTAGTGGAGGTTGAGGGCAGTTAACCCATGATTGGTTAACAGACCACAACTGCGTCAGTTTATAAATTATATGCGTATTCTTTTATTTCATTTTCTTAAGTCTGATAAAATTAGTCAGAGAGAAATTGATAATTGTTGAGGGGAATTGTGAGTTTGTGATTGAAGAAGAATTTTAGAAGGAATTCATCTCCTACTAAATCTACACTACGCTTTGGGTAATCTCTTCAAACCAGTTTCTATTTTACGTTATTAAAGTTTTCATGAAAATGGCTTTCAAGTTTCTGTTAAAATCTCTGTAGTTGGAAAGAGTAATAATTATGTATTTATATATGTGGTAAGATGTTTTTATAATGTGTTGTGCTGTATATTATGGTTCCATAACATCAGTTTCATGAAAATATATTGTATATGGTTGCTACAAAATTACAGAGTAGAGAAATATGGCCATATGGCCCTTACTCACAAAATTAATACGTCAATCATATATTATCTCATAAATTTTATGCTTGTATATAATCATGCATGTTAAAACGAAGAAAACAAACTTCGAATTGACAGATTTGGTGTTATAACAAACCCGTAATGTTAATTTTTATGTTTTGTTTTCAAAACTTTCAAGAACATCAAGAACAGTGAAATTATGTGTTTTGATTCAAGTAATTATATAAATTAAGTTGTTAAAATCATGTTAGAAAGGTTGGGTAATGATCATATATGAATTATAGTATTTGGGTATGCTTAAATTAATATATGGATAAGAAAATTGGAAGTTATGGCCATGTTCTATGTGTTCTTCACGAGAACATATGGGTGAACTTTGGGAGATTTTTTTCGCCCAACTGTTATATATATGAACTCGCAGTAAATCGCAGAGAAATAGAGTCTGGTAACTCTGCCCCGTGGTGTTACTAAACTAAATTACCCCACCCCTACGGCAAAAAAAAAATAAAAATAATAAAAATAAATAAAAATAAAAATAAATAAATAATAATAATTAATTAAAATATTTATAAAATAAAATAAAGATTTTAATTGAGATATTTATAGAATAAAATAAATATTCGATGGAAATTATTATTAAAATATTTATAAAATAAAATAAATATTTTAATTGAGATATTGATGGAGTAAAATAAATATTTGATGAAAATTATTATTAAAATATTTATAAAATAAATAAATATTTTAGTTGAGATATTGATGGAGTAAAATAAATATTCGATGAAAATTATTATTAAAATATTTATAAAATAAATAAATATTTTAGTTGAAATATTTATGGAATAAAATAAATATTCGATGGAAATAATTATTAAAATATTTATAAATAAAATAAATATTTTAATTGAGATATTGATGGAGTAAAATAAATATTCGATGGAAATTATTATGAAATAATTTATTCGAGTGTAATAATAGTAAGGGAATGAAAATATTCTAATTTAATTAAGTAATTAAATTAGAAGGGTGATGATTTGTTAAATAAAGTGGAGTTTACATTAAATAATTAAGTGAAATGTAACTAATGAATGTCGTGAATACATATGGTATGTGTGTAGGACTTGTGGTGAACGGAAGTAGTAATCGTTTAGCCTACACACGAGGCAAGTTCCTAAACCTTGATTGTTTACATAAAGCAAGTTCATTATTCTATCTTGTTTATTATTGTTCAAGTCAAGATTTCATATTAGATCTTATCATTCTTTAAAAGCACGATTCCTGTTATACAATACTTATTCGATTGTATACATCTTGAATTTTATTATTCAAATTGAATATCAATTATTGTTGAACCTTGTAAGACTAGCGAACCCTTATTGATTCGACTAGTCCATAGTTGATGAGCGTTATAAATTCTAGAACTTTTATTGAGCTTATCCAAACCAAACTTCATTTGGTGCGGACTTCGATGTCAAACTGAGATGAACAACCCTTTAATAGGGGATTATTTACGCTTTAGCGTTAAGATATTATGCACAGTATGGTACTAAGGGTTGATCCCCCTAAGTACGAGAAGAAGAGTCCATAGTCTTATGACTGTTAAAGGTTTCAAGTATAAACACTTGACAACCTAGGACATAGTTCAAGGTCTTATGACCCTCAGAAGTTCTTTTTATTCTTGGTATTCATTCTTGATTTAAAAGCCTAGTTTTCTTATTTCAGAAGTCTTTGATTCATTCGCATGTTATTATTTTATTGTTGTACTATTATACTTGTGGGCAATCATGCTCACTCTTGTATAATAATAACATTGCAGTTAAGAACGAAAGGTCCGACGAGCCTTCTACTAACAAAGGAAAGGGCAATATTAACAAGTGATGAAGAATTGTTGTTTTTGTGATTATGTATTTATGTTTCAGACTTATGTTAATGTTGTTTAAGACTATTATTTGTTTATATTTCCGCATTTGAGATTTAAGGTTAGTATGACCTGGGATTTATGTATTTAATTCAGATGATGTAACTCCTTAAGGAGAGGATTTATTTCTATCTATTGCATGGTTTGCATTTATTATGGGTAGATAGATAGATGATATTTGTACAGTGAACACCAAATCCCATGGAATTGAAGTACCCGGTTTGGGGGTGTCACACTTACTACCAGGAACGACCCCGATATCTAAGGCACCATACAGAATGACCCCAGTAGAAATGAAGGAGTTGATGGTGCAATTACAAGAATTGCTCGACAAGAAATATATTCAGTCGAGTGTGTCGCCATGGGGAGCACCGGTGTTGTTTAGAAGAAAGATGGAACGATGTCACTCTGCATTGATTACCAAGAATTGAATAAAGTCACGATTTAAAATAAGTATCCATTGCCTAGAATCGATGATCTGTTCGATCAATTGAAGGGAGCGAGATATTTCTCGAAGATAGACCTAAGGTGTGGTTATCATCAGTTGAAGGTGAGACCGGAGGATGTACCAAAAATAGTATTCAAAACTCGGTATGGTCATTACGAGTTTCTGGTTATGTCTTTTGGTTTAACCAATGCACCTGTAGCGTTCATGGATTTGATGAACAGGGTATTTAAACCATTTTTGGACAAATTTTTGGTGGTGCTTATTAATGATATATTGGTATATTCCAAAACCAAAGAGGAACATGTGGAACACTTAAGAGTGACGTTGGAGACATTGAGAAAGAGAAGTTGTATGCTAAGTTCTCAATATGTGAATTGTGGTTGGAACGTGTTCAGTTTCTCGATCACGTTATTGATAAGGACGGAATTTCGGTGGATCCATCAAAAGTGGAAGCTTTAATAAACTAGGATCAGCCAAAGACACCGTCAGAAGTAAGGAGTTTCTAGGATTGGCAGGTTACTACAGGCATTTTATTCAGGACTTTTCCAAGATCGCGACTCTGTTGACGAATTTAACTAGGAAGGCGGTTAAGTTTGTTTGGACAGAGAAGTGTGAGGAAATTTTTGAGAATTGAAAAAGAGGTTGAGTTCAGCACCTGTGTTGTCGTTGCCTGATGATACAAGAAATTTTGTGGTGTATAGTGATGCATCACATAAAGGACTAGGTTGTGTGCTTATGCAGAATGACAGAGTTATTGCGTATGCATCATGTCAGTTGAAAGATTATGAGAAAGGGTATCTGACTCATGACTTAGAGTTGGCGGCGGTGGTGTTTGCCCTGAAAATTTGGATACATTATCTTTATGGAGAGAGGTGTGAGATATATACCGACCATAAAAGTCTGAAGTATATCTTTACACAAAAAGATTTGAATATGAGACAAAGGAGATGGTTGGAGCTGATCAAAGACTATGACGGTGCAAAGACTATGGTTGAACCTAGAAAGGCGAATGTTGTTGCTGATGCTTTAAGTCAGAAAGGACGAGAGAAGTTGATGATGTTAACTACTCAGGAGAAGCTAGTGTCGGAAATGGCTAAGATGGAGTTGGAAATTAAATATCCGACAAAATCCGATAAAAAGTTATTCCAGATAGGTAACAACTTCAGGATGGAGGCTGCGAAAAGATAAAACAGAAGATATCTGAAGGTGAGGAAACCAAATTCAAAATCGATTCGAAAGGGTTACTTCGATTCAAAGAGAGAATTTGGGTTCCGCAAGTACCAGAAGTTAAGGAGGAAATCCTGAATGAAGCTCACAACTTAAGATATTTGATTCACCCTATGAGTACAAAGATGTACCAGGATCTTAGACATCATTTTTGGTGGCCGAATATGAAGAGGGATGTGACTGAATGCGTGGAAAAATGTTTAACATGTCAGAAAGTCAAAGCTGAACATCAAAGGCTAAGCGGATTGTTACAACCGTTGGAGATACTAGAAATGGGAGCATATCACAATGGATTTTGTGGTAGGTCTTCCAATGACCCAAAAAGGTTACGATGCCATTTGGGTGATTGTCGATCGACTGACAAAATCGGCACACTTTTTGCCAATCAAGATTCGGTTTACCCTAGATCGGTTAGCAAAAATATACGTGAAGGAAATTGTGTCAAGACACGGTGTACCTGTGTCCATTGTATCAGATAGAGATCCACGTTTCACATCTAATTTCTGGAAACGGTTACAAGAATGTTTGGGAACACAGCTGAGAATGAGCACAGCGTACCATCCTCAAACTGACGGACAAAGTGAGAGAACCATCCAAACACTAGAAGATATGCTCAGAGCATGTATCATGGATTTCAAGGGAAATTAAGATGGCCATCTACCATTGGTGGAATTTGCCTATAATAATAGTTATCACGCGAATATTGGCATGTTGCCTTACTAAGCGTTATACGGCAGGAAATGCATAACTCCGTTATGCTGAGATGAGGTAGGTGAACGTCAACTATTGGGTCCAGAATTGGTACAACAGATTGTCGAGATCATCAAGATTATTCGAGCAAGATTAATAGCTGCACAGGATAGACAGAAGAAATATGCCGATCAGCATCGACAAAATAGAGAATTCAAAGTGTCTCCCTGGAAGGGGAAAATTCGGCTTGGCAAGAAGGGGAAATTGAGCCCTAGATTTATAGGACCTTTCGAAGTGCTTCGACGAGTTGGTGAAGTGGCGTATGAGGTAGCTTTACCTCCAGAATTGGAGCATATTGATAATATTTTCCATGTATCGGTGTTAAGGCCATATAAACCTGACTATAAACATGTTATAGAATATGAGCCCTTACAGTTTGAGAAAGATTTGTCTTATGAAGAAGTCTCTTTTTAAATTATTGGCAGAAAAGAGCAAGTACTAAGGAATAAGGTGATACCTTCTGTTAAGGTAGTCTGGAGGAACCACAATGCTGAAGAAGCTACGTGGGAGCTTGAAAGCGTTATAAGGAAGAATTATCCTCAGTTATTTACTTGATTTTGTATAGTGATTCTAAGGACAGAATCTTTTTAAGGAGGGAAGAATGTAACAAATAAAAAAAAATTGAGTTGTGATTCTGGGGACATAATCCTTTTAAGGAGGGAGAATGTAACGATCGAGAAATTTTTAATTTATTTTCAATTTTTATTGAATTAAATAAATATTTTAAATAATTTATTTATTGAGGAAAATAAATAATTAATGAGTTGTGGTGAATTAATTGATTAATGTTAATTAAATTGAGTATTGATAATTTTATCTAAAGGATTTAATTTAAGGAACTAATTAAATTAAATCAATTGCTTAATATATAAGAAAATAATTAAATTAAATAAATTTTTTAATTTAATGGAAATAAATAAATTAAGTAAAGTGATGTGTCTAATTTATTAATTAAATTAGATATATAATTATTTATTATTCGTAAATGTAATTATAATAGAAATTATTTTAATTACTATTACAAGTTATTCAAATTAATTAAGCTAAAGTTATTTAATTAACTAGAGTGTGACACATGAAACTATATAATATAAGATTATTTAAATAATCTAGTTAGGGAGTTTTGGTTAGCCAAACAAGGCCTTGTGGCCCTTGGCTTATTCTAACTGACGCGAGCCTTTTTGTGTTTTTACCGGACGAACGTGGGAGTCAATATATGTGGGTTACACGTCTTATTTTTTTTCTAAGGCTGTTAACATAGAAAAACAGAGGAAGAGAGAATTACAGAGTATTGAGAGTGAGAAATTGAGAGAGTAATCTCTGTGAGTTGACAAGAGAAAGAAGAGATTCGTCATCTTATGCTAGCCTATAATCAAGAGTATTAAGGTATAATTCATTACTAAATTTCCAAGTTTTAGTTTTTGTCTAAGTTCTCTGTAAATTGGGTTTTGTGGATTTGTTGTTCAAGCGTTGTGTATATGGTGTGTATTATGTTTAGAATCTGTTAATTATCATATATGAGGGTTGTTTGGGGTATCAAAATCGTGAGAATTGGGTTGTAGCAGAAGATTATATATATTAGTGTTTATGTTCATATAATGTGGGTTTAGAAAGTACAAAATTTCATGCCTAATGTGTGTTAGAATCTGCAAATTAAAGTTAGAATATGTTTGTATGTTAAGAAACAAAAGCGGCGCAGTTGGAATCGTGTCAATTGGTTAAGAAACGAATTCGTGGTGATCGAATTCGCTAAAGGTGTCAAAAATTGAGTTTTTATATGAAAACATGAAATATAAGAAATTAAATTAGTTTAATTTGATGTTTAGTTGTTCTAAGTCGATGAATATGTGAAGAAACATGTATGTGTTAGTTTTATATCAACTGGATGTGCTAATTTCACTGTTTTGATGGTGAAATTTGTGTTAGTTGTGCTAAAAATGGAACACTGTTGTCAGCGTTTTCATTTACATGCGGTGTGTGCAGTGCGATTCTTGCGTCACCACATCAATGAAATGGTGTAGGCAACGTCATTGGTTTCTTCAGTTGAGCACCAAATAAGAACAAGACTGGTGCAAGGCCAAAATGGTGCGATATACCGTCTCCCGAGCTTAAGTGGCGAAATTGCAATTATACCCTGGTCTGAGACAGTGAAGTCTGCTTATTTGTAGGTCATGTATAATGGACTTATGTTTGTTAAGCAAGCATGTTAATTATGTTAAGGCATAATAGAAACTATAATAACAGATTTCAATGTGTTGTAATGTAAAGTGTAAAGATTTGAAATAATTATTTAAATAAGTTATAAAATGAAACCAAATGTGATTTTTTCAAAGGTTAGAGATGATCGGTTAGGTTATGTTGGCTTGTAATGAGATTTCAGATTCGTTAAGTATATTAACCTACGTGGTTAGGTGCTAGGTTAGGGTTATGACCTAAATGATGGTTTAAACCTTAAAGCTAATATTCATACAACTAATTTTTTTTGCGATTTCGATGATGTATTTAGGGTAATTGGAGATTATTTTACATTTGTGTAGCTTACAATCAAGGCAAGTTTTCTAACTCTACTTTGTTATTATTAAGCAAGTTTCCAAACCTTATCTCCTTACAATTGAGCAAGCTTTCTAACTTCATTCTTTTCTTATTGAATGCAAGTTTCCATTCCTATATTATTATTGTACAAGTTCTTAAATTTGAGCAAGCCTAATCTATCCTGAATATGTTTGTACAAGCTCTTGTAACCTAATTCGTTACCTCGAGTGAGTTTTACTTTTCTAAACCTTGATGTTACTATTCAAAGCATATATTATTCTAATACATCGTTTCAAATGAGATTATTCTAACTCTTTTGGTTATAGCATTTTGTATGTATATCATGTTTATTCAATTACATATATTGTTGATATCCAATCTTTGACTTTGATAGCCTTGTTCAGTTATACATTCTGTATTAAATCTTTATTGATGGAAATTGAATAGTGTTCTAAAATTCTAGAAACACTAATAAGCTAAGTTCCAAACTAAACTTTTTTTAGTGCGGAAATTCTAAATCCAAACTGAGACGAACAACCCTAACATAGGGGATTTTGTACGTGTAACGTTTAGATATTTGTGCACAATACGTGGGTACAAAGGGTGATCCCCAAGAAATGCGTAAGAAGGGTCTCAGATAGTCTAAATGATTGTTAAGGTTGAGGTAATAATACCTAAATCTTTGGAGACATAGTTTGTGGTCTTAAGACCCCGAGATAATTAAAGTTCGAACTTGTTTTCTATTTTGATTTGTAGAACAAGTTCCTTTTGTTCAGCTTTCGTTGTTCACTCTCATGTTACTATTATTACTACTTTCTATATCAGTGAGCGTTTGTTTGCTTACTCTTGCAATTAACACTGCAGCTAAAGTGGAGAAAGTTGATGAGCCGTCTACTAGCAAAAGAAAGGGCAAATTGTCCAAGTGCTGAAGATTTATGAGAAATTATTTAAATGTCTTACGTTTCAAGACTTGTTTTATGTTATGACGTATTCCGCAAATTGATGTAATAAATTTAAGGTTAGATTACCTGGGATTGTTTTTAAAATGATGATGTAACTCTTTAATGGGAAAGATTATTGTTTAAGTTTTTTTTAAAAATTATGTCTTTATCCTTTATGATGGGTAGATAGATGTAATGGTTTTGGATGGTGAGCACCAAATCCTGTGGGAATGAAGTACCTGGATGGGTGTCACAGATTTACTCGTCACTCCCTTCCTAGTTCTAACCCCAGATCTCCATCAGAGATCATATCCCTAAGCTTTGATACCAACTGTGACGCCCCCAAAATAGGTCCACACAACCCATTCTAAGTCGCTAAATACATGGTACAAAAAACAACTACAACTTCATTATTACAATTGTCGTGCAAAATACGACAACACATATGCTGTGAGTTTAAATACAATTATTGTCTTCTAGACAATATCCAAACTCAAATAAGTCCTCATTACAATTATTAATACACTATTTTACAAAATAGTGAGGACTGCTAAAACAACTGATGTAACGGGATGAATTGTTTAAGTTGTGATTCTGAGGACAGAATTCTTTTAAGGGGGGAAAGATGTGACAACCGAGATTTTGTAATTTAATTTTAATATTTATTGGATTGAATAAATATTTTTTTTTCAATAAATTAATTATTAGATTAAATAATTAATTGATGAAATTGTGGTAGATTAATTTAATTATATGTGTTATATTTATTAAATTAATGTGGAGAATTTTTATTATTCAAGTATGTAATTATGTGAGCTTATTGTAATAAAAGAAATATTTAATAAGCCTAATAGTATTTTAATTAATTTAATAATTAATTAGAGATTTAATAATTTGACATTATTAATAAATGAAATTTTTGATTATGTGACTATGTGGATTTATGAGAAAGTATTATATGTTATTTATTTAAATTAAATAAGATATTGGATTTATTTTATAAAGGAGTGTGACATTATTTAAACTATATTATAAAGGTTTAATTAAATTAATTAGATATAAGCCTTTAAGGCTAGCCAAACGAGGCCTTAAAAGGAGTTGGGGGCAGTTAAACCACGTATGGAGTAACTGACCTCAACTCTACGCATAAAGGGTCAGTTGTTTTGTTTTGCGTACTTTTCTATTAAGTGTTCAAACTAAGAGTCAAAGAAATTAGAGAGAATTCAGAGGAATTGTGGGAGAAAACTTTGTGATTGAAGTAGTATCTGAAAAAGGGATTGTTATCTTTACTCACTCTACGCTCTGGGTAATTCTCTCCAATCCAATTCTCTTTTTTTTTTTACGTCATTAAGCTTTCATGAAATGGTTTCCAATCTCTTTGTTAAATCTCTGTAAATGGGAAATTGTGTTGTTATATGGATATATGTAATAATATGATTAGCATAACATGTTTTATTATATATTATATAGGTTTCCATATCATCAGTTTCATAATATTAACGTATGTTATGGCTTCAAAAGTTACAGAGTATAGAATATGGCCATATAGCCCTTATACGTGATTTTAATATGTCAAACATAAATTGTTTTGTAAAATTTGTACTTGTATATAATTATGCATGCTAGAATGAAGAAAACAAAATTTGAATGGATGGATTTGGTGTTATAACGAATCCGTAGTGTTAAAATTTTATGTTTTTGTTCAAAACCTTCAAGAACACCAAGAACAGTGAAATTTGCATGTTTTAATTCTGTAATTAAGTGTTTTAATTGGTTAAAATCACTCTATAAATGTTGGGTAATGATTATATACGAATTCTAACATGTGGGTATGTTTAATCTGGTGAATTCAATGACCATGTAATGTTAAATTACTTTGTTTATGTGTTCTTATGAATCTGAAATTTAAACCGGAGTTTCACGTGTGGGCGCCAACTCGTGCCTAAGACTCATGCCACGGCCGCCACCATAAGCAGTCAGCCAGATTCCAAGTCATAGCTGCCACATGCATAGCATGGCATCACGCTAAGACCTAAGATATAACGAAAAAGTGTAGCATTTCACTTAGCGTAATGGTCCAGAAATGAGTTTTTAAAATGTTTAAGTCTAGCAATGTGTTGGTAACTTAACCTAATGAACATGAAAACATGTTAGACATTTAATGAGGTGTTAAAATAAATTCTTAGCATGTCAACAACACATGTACGTGTGAATTGAATGATTGAATGCATAGTTAGCTTATTGTTCATGAAGTGTTAATGGTGACAATGAGTGTAATAATTTGACTAAGTATAGTCATGAATTTGAGTTAGACAAAAAGATTGAACTTGTGATGACTAGTACGTTATAATTGACTGGTATTGTGAACGTAAATGGTATGTAGGATTAAATCAAGGAACGTGTATAAATTAAAGTGTAATCTATGCACGAGGCAAGTTTCCTAACCCTACTCGTTATCTTTATATGAGCTTATAAGTTGACTCTTTACATCGAGCAAACTCTCGTTATTATTGTCAAGTCCATTTTATTATATTAAAATATATTAATCTTTCAAAGTATGATTCTGTTATACAATAATTATTCTATTGTATACCTTTTGAGATTGCTATTCAATTTTAAATTATTAGTTACTGTTGAACTTTGTTAGACTAGTGACCCCTTAATGATTCGACTAGTCCATAGTTGATGAGCGTTCTAAATTTTAGAACCCTTGATGAATTATCCAAACCTAACTTCCTTTGAGTGCGAGACTACAATGTCAAATGAGATGAACAACCTGTATAGGGGATTACTTATGCGTTAGCGTTAAGATATTGTGTGGCATGATGGTACTAAGGGTTGATCCCCTAAGTACGAGAAGAAGAGTCCATAGTCTTATGACTGTTAAAGGTTTCAAGTATAAACACTTGACAACCTAGGACATAGTTCAAGGTCTTATGACCCTCAGAAGTTCTTTTGTCTCTTGTTATTCATTCTTAATTCAAAAGCTGAGTTTCCTATTTCAGAAGTCTTTGATTTATTCGCATGTTATTATTCATTATTTATATTGTTATACTTGTGGGCAATCATGCTCACTCTTGCGTAATAATAACATTGCAGTTAAGAACAAAAAATCTGACGAGCCTTCCACTAGTAAAGGCAAGGGCAAGGTTAACAAATAAGGAAGATTTGTTGTTCTTATGTATTTATTTTCAGACTTGATGTTATTAAGACTTGTTATCTTTTATGATTCCGCACAGATGTTTAAGGTTAGAGTGACCTGGGATTGTATTTTTATGTAGTTGATGTAACCTCATAAGGGGGGATTTATTTATTATTTCTATCTATTGCATGGTTTGCATTTATTTATGGGTAGATAGATAGATGATATTTGTACAGTGAACACCAAATCCTGTGGAAATGGAAGTACCGGATTTGGGGGTGTCACAACTGACTTGAAACATCACTCCACACCCCGACTAGTTCCTGCTATATTCTCGCCTTCTGATAAGAAAAATGAAACAAAAAGGAAAAAGGTGAGCTCAACTAGCCCAGTAAAGAATATTATGACTAAGATAATATAGAACAAATTATCGTTAGCCTTCAATAAATAAGATAAAATATAATGGACAACAAGTTTTAGATCAATATTCGCAGCAAAAATAACAATTCATTATAAGAGTTTAAGTAGAGAATGAAGTCTATTATTTTCTATGATTTAAAAGTCCATCATCAATATTTTATCCCTATAACATCAATCAATAGACATCTTGAACCAAATATTCATCTTTGCTTTACGGGCCAAAGATATTCATTTGTATCACCAGTTGGTCATGTTCATCTCAACACCTGTCCATTTTTGCACCACGGGCCAAAGATATTCATCAGGTAATCATTCATCTTTGCACTACAGGCCAAAGATATTCAGTTATATCATCATTTAGGACTGAGGATGATGAAAAGTATTTTAAAGAAAATAAATCAAGATAGATAAAAGGACAAAGATTAGGGATTCGTACTTTAGTTTATCCAAGTTCAAAAATACTCAATAATAATCAATTGTGGAGCAAAATTAAAGAATGAAGATCAAAACATAGATCCAATCAAAGATAGGAACCATAACAGACAACTTGGACACAGAAAAGAAAATTTAAATTTCTATGAATAGTGTCGTATTCGTGAATAGTGTCGTATACGTGAATAGTGTCGTATACGTAAATAGTAACCCCGATACGAAAAGGTAAAAAATTTATAAGAAAAATCATACTTCGTGAATAGTACTCGTGAATAGTACCGTATTCGTAAATAGTGTCATATATGTGAATAGTATTGTATACGTGAATAGTAATCTCGACGTGAAAAGGTAAAAAAATCATAATAAATTCATACCAATATTTCGGTATAATGATATTGAAAGAAATAACATCATTTACGAAGAATATAACATCACTTACATCAAAAGAATAGTACTTCTGGCTGAAATATCGGATATAATGTTGAAGAAAACTTGCACTGTTTATCAACTCTCAAAATATCTAAATACTCACAAAAATAGGCTCGATATTATAGAGAGAGAAAACTTCTAATTCTGGTGTGATTTTCAATTCTAACTAAGCAACCTATTTATAGGAAATGCTTAGCACACCAAGATTGACAAAATTCCTACGGTGGCTTCTACACATCCCTTCTTTGAAAAATGAGCACACCACTTTTGAAATAATTCTCAGCACATTTCACACCAACAAAGGACAAGAGTGGGGCCCACCCATATTTTTTAATAAAAACATTTATTTTTGAAACTTCAATAATTCATAATAAATATCCATTTTATTAGAAAAATATGAACCTTATGCCCATTCCATATAAAATTTAATTCTCTACAACTTTGTAGAAGATAGTTTTTCCCAATTCCAAACAGAAAATGACCAAAATCCACATACGAATGATTTTTAATACCTCCATTCCAATAAAATACTGATACAACACCTTAGCATTAATTCCTTCATTTATATCCACATAAAATAAATATTTCCTTATCATATAAATTAATAATTAATTATTCACAAATAATATTACAGAATCACAATAATGACAACCAGGTCGTTCCCAAGAAAGAAGGGGGCTTTCCGATAAGGATTTTTTCTTACTGGCGCGCAATTAGGTTACTAAACCCCTTTCCTAGACAGAACTTCCTTAGATATTGCCAATAATGATATCTAATAATATTGTTCAAATAATATGAATTATTAATCTGATAATGGAAAATATTGTGCAGTGATAATTATTGAAACAATAAAAATATAAAATATCAATGTAGCAATTATTGAATCAATAAAATAAAATATTGAACAATAATTACTGTAACAATTATTAAGTAGTGCCTTCTTACGTAAGAATCAATAATACAAAAAAAATATTGTGCAATACAGGTGTTGTTATTATGCGACGCCAGACATATTCTTGTGCTTTAATCGCTGTGTATTCCAACAATATTAATGGTAACAACTACGTCGTTATTTATAAAAACTCAAACTTGTCGTTTTCTTCATCCGACCGTTTTTCGTTATGGGGCCCACAAATGGTTGCACCATCGTATGAATATTCCCCGACAATAAGAATATTGTAAGATCTCAAATAATTAATAAATGAAATTTAATTTCCTCTAATTATTATTTTGAAATAGTAAGGGTTGATGTGATTAATGTGGATAGTTATGGGTAAAATACGCAAATATTTCAAAATAAGCAAGTGGTTATAAAATATTCATTGTTGTCGGGAATATTCGTTTGGTCGTGGAATATTCGTCTTTGTCGGTGGAATATTTAAATGCGTATGCAACAGCCCATGTGGGCCCCATAACGAAAAAAGCGATTGGAGGAAGAAATGACAAATATAAGTTGTTTAAAAATAGCTGGCGAAGTTGTTACTGCTTATTAATCGTTGGAATACCCGGTGGTTAAAACACGAGAATGGCGTTGTCAGACGGTGCTGCGGTATTGCACCAATTATTGACTCTTACGTAAGAAGGCACTACTCAATAATGGTTACGATAATTCATGATCAAATGTTTTATTTTATTGACTCAATAATTGCTGCGTTGATATTTTATATTGTCATTGTTTTAATAATTGTCATTACACAAATATTTTCATTATCGAAGCAATAATTCATATTATCGAATAATATTATTAGATAACATTATTGGAAATGTCTAGAAAGTTCTCGCTTCAAGGAGAGGTTTGGTCACCTAATTTGCTTGGCCAAGAAGGAGAAATTCTTATTGAAAGCCCCTTTCCTCGAACCTACCGCTGTCACAATATTCAGGATTCTCGTAATATTATTTGTGAATAATTAATTATTGATTCATATGATGAGGAAAATATTGATTTTATGTGGATATAGATGGAGAAAATTTTAATGTGACAATTGTTGAAAATTGAAATTTTATCTTTTTTACGATAAAATAATTCATTTAAATATATATAATATTATATTTTAATAATATAATAATGGTGATATTTTTACAACGAATGTGGGATATATGAGTATACGAGGAGGAAGAGTATTTTTGTTGCAATAAATGTTTAAAACATGTTAAACATGTCGGTGGACCCCATTTATTGGATTGAAATTTGATTATATATTTCTAAAATCGCTTCGTTTGTGGATTTGGTCAATCTTTGTTTGGAATTTGGAAAACTTTCTTCTGCAAAGCTGTAGAGAATTGAATTTCCTATAAAACTCATGAGATTCGAATTTTTTTGACAAAAGGGCTATTTATTATGAATTATTGAAGTTCAAGCTCAAATAATTGATTTTTGGAATTTTTAATTATTTATTTTATGAAAACGTTTTTTTACTTCTTCTAGAAGGGAGCATGTGGTTTGTATTCAGATTTTCAGATTCTAAGAATGGGTGTAGAAAATTTTATATATAATCTTAGTCATAGTATATTTTTTTCTTTAGGCTATATGAGTGATTTCACCTTTTCCTTTTTGTTCCATTTTTCTTCTCAAGAGGCGTAGAATATAAGCGAAAATGCAAGTAGGGGGTATGGAATGAAAGTTCTAGGGAGAGTTGTTTAGTAGTCCTCACCATTGTTGTAAAATAATGTATCAATAATTATGATGAGAATTTATTTGTATGTGGATATTATGCAGATGGCAATATCTCGTATTTAAACTCACAGCTTTACTATTATTGTAATAATAAAGTTGTAGTTGTTTCATGCCGTGTATTGACAACTCGGAATGGGTGATGTAGACCTATTTTGGGGGTGTCACAAATATTCCATGACCAAACGAATATTTCCCGACAACAATGAATATTTTATAACCACTTGTTTATTTCGCAAAATTTGCACATTTTACCCATAACTAACCAAATTAATCAAATTCACCCCTTACTATTTCAAAATAATTAATAGAAAAAATTTAATTTTATTTATAAAAAGTTGGGGTCTTACATATAACCTTACTCAGATTCTACTCATATTTTTATTTGAACTATTTTTTTATGCTCAGATTTGGATCATATTATTAACTTTACACTCGTATTTTTTTGAGTCGAGCCTGTAACAATCCGGAATTTTAAATTATAATTTTAAATATTTATTGAATTATATAAATATTTATTTGAGGTGTTTATTGTGGATTAAATATTTATTGATGTGATGGTTATTAATAAATATTTATGAATCTACATTTATTAGATAGTGTTCTAAATTAAATTAATTTATAATTTAGAGAGTTGTAACATAACGTGAGATGTTATATTGTTGTGTTGATTTAATAATTTAAATGGTATATTAAATTATTAAATAAAATTATAATGAAATTATAATTTTGTGTTATTTATTTAAATGGTATATTTATTTAAAATATAGTGTATTTAATTAATCTAATTGATTAATGTTGGATATAGAAATCTAAATAAATAATATGTAATTATAAATTATAAACTAACTTGTTTATTAAAATAATTAAAGTAGTTTTAAATTGATTTAACCCAAACAAGACTTAAATATATTAAGTCTTTAAATTTTAAAAGGTTTTGCCAAACAAAGCCTTATGGCTTTTGGATTATTAATTTTTGAATTTTGAATTATAAATAAAGTAAGTAAAATAAATAAATTAAATTAAATTAATAAATATAATATAATTATAATATATACGTTTGTTTTGTAACTGACATTTTATTAAGTTTGGCGTATTAAGGTTATCAGTTTTATTTCTTACGCTTGATTATTAGTTGGTTTACGCTTAACCTTAGTGCTATGCCTGAGTAGTATACTGAGAATTCAGAGAAGAGAACTTGAGAGTGAAACTTGAGAGAATTGTCTACAATTGCAAGGAATTATCACGCTAATTGAAGGTATTTTCCCTAATTGTATATGAATATGTATATATGAGGTTACGACATAACTTATATGTGCTCTATGAATTCAAATTCTCTCGAATTGTTGTAGAAAACTGAGTTATTGCAATTTATATGTAATTTGTGATGCTAGAGTTTATGATTGTATGCTAATTACAGTTTAAAAAGGAAGAAAAGTAAATTATAGTATGTTTTCTCATATGGCTTATGAAGTACCAATTATGATGGTCAATTAATATGCTAAACTGCAAATTGAGGCTTGATTATGCTAGTTCATTAAGAAACGAAGATAACGTAATTTGAACGAAGCAATTTGGACAAGAATTGTGTTTACAGTGTGAATTTTTGTGAAGGAGTTCAAAAATGGAGTTTTATATGAAAATATGGAATTTGAGAAAATTAAACTAGTATAATTGTTGTTAAATTGTTTTATGTTGAGGAATATGTTGGCAAACATGTTTATGATGTTTTGTATCAATTGTACGTGTTAATATTACTGTTTAGTGGGTGAAATTCTTGTTTGTTGGGCTAAGGCTACTGTTCATAGCCTTTTTGTTTCAATCCTCGTGCATTGCGCAAGCTACTACACTAAGTGCTAAGGCAAAAAAGCTGCAAGAATCAAGGCGGTGTCGAACAGTTTGTAGTGTTACAAGTAATTGGCCATACCCTATCTTGAGACAGTTGGTTCTGCTGCTACTGCAGACCTTGGAATACCTTACCACTTGGTCTAATGATATGTTAATGTGTCCAATATGTAATAACATGGTTAAAACAGAATCGTGTTAGGTGGTTAGTAGTTTCAAAGTTTCAAATGATTATTAAGTAATGAACGTGTTATGTTATAAATTAGTTTTTACAATGAAGGTTAGATAAGTGTTGTGATGTTGACACTTGGGAATTCTAAAATGTATATGGTAGCATAAGACTTGTGCTAACATAATAAGTCTAACTAGAAATGTGTATTATGTTGGAACGTGAATGTTAGTATATCTAATAGATGGTGGTTCTAAACCTATGTGTAAGTGAACGTGAGTTTAATATTATAGCTTACGCTCGAGGCAAGTTTCTAAACCTTATCTTTTTACATTGAGCAAGTTTCTAAACCTTATCTTTTTACATTGAGAAATTTCTAAACTTATCTTTTTACGTTGAGCAAGTTCTTTTCTAAGCATGGATTAAGTAAATTCTTTTATTCTTAATCTTTATTCGAGCAAGCTCTAATTCTAATGTAATCCAAGCAAGTTTTGTATTCGAATAATGATTGAGTTATTCTAACTTGTTTATAACTAAGCAAGTTTCTTAAGTTCTATTTCCTTATAATGGATATAACTCCTTGAACTCTCGTCCCTAATATTGAGCTGTTTATTTTAAAATTTCTATGCACAAGTTATTATCATGTTAAGCAAGTTTTAGTTTTAAGCTTGCTATCAGTTATTGTATGTTCAGTAATTTCATTTCTAATTTTATAAGATCATAGCCTTAGCTTAATATTGTTCAAGCAAGGTACGTTATGATTATTCGATGTTTATGCTATTAGCTTATTCCTAAAGCATGCTCTTAATTTACAATGTCGATTCAGTTATGATTATTCCGTAGCATGACGTTATCAATATTGTATTCGACTAATCCTTAGTTGATGACCGTTGAATTCTAAATTACCCTTGAAATGTATCCAAACCAAACTTACTTTGGTGTGGACTTGTACTCTAAATACTGAGATGAACAACCCTATTATTAGGGGATAATTTACGCTTAGCGTTGACATGTTTGTGCACAATACATTGTACGAAGGGCTTATCCCCCTAAGTACGAGGAGTCTTTATAGTCTTATGACTGTTAAAGTTGAAGTTAAAAGATTACTTACAACTGTGGACATAGTTCGTGGTCGTATGACCCTCTGATATATATATTCCATATCTTGATTTCAGTCTTTGGTTATCATTGATAGAGTACTATTCAGTTTTGATGAACCTATTCATTGGCAGGTATTATTATCTTGTTGATTCATTGTTATATCTAGTGAGCAATTGTTTTGCTCACTCTTGCATAAATATTATTATTCCAGCTAAAGTTGAGAAGGTAGATGAACCTACAACTAGCAAAGGAAAGGAAAAAATGTACAAGTGATGAAGACTTGTAATTTTCATTTATTGTTATGATGATAGAATTTTATTTAATGATGTGATGTAATAATTTTATTTCCGCACTTATATGATGTTAAGGTTAGACAACCTGGGATGTTTTTGGATTTAATGATGTAACCCTTTTAAAGGGAGGATTTATGATTTGATTTTATTATATTTGGGTAGATTGTATGAATGAATAGATAGTGAACACCAAGTCTTGTGGGAATGAAGTACCTAGATTTGGGGGTGTCACAGAGCCCGAATCAATCCCGAGTTATTTGGCTCGTTTACAGCCTTAGGCAAAAGTATTAAACGAATCAAGTTTATACGAGTCGAGTCTAAACGAGTCAAGCTTATGTTGAATAAGGCATAACTTAAATTATACTCAATCGTTTAAATTGTAAGTCGAGTAGAGTTAAGTCGAGTTTTTTTTATTTGCAAACAACTTATTTTATTTATAGCTCTAAATGAGAGAAGAGAGATAAGTTATTTTTTTTAAGTAAAGTTCAGATCACCACCTAGGGTTCGGGTCTTTCCCACTTAACCATCTGTAGTCAGTAAAGCTACATTTAAACTCTTGACTTTTGGAGTTGACGTGAAAACGTCACATTTTCTATCCAACTTAACCGTGCGTGTATGTCAGACGCCAAAAGCGCGTGAAAAGGAGTTATAACAGTTTTAAAAAACTAGTAAATGTCTGAAATACCCCCTTTTTCCTCTTGGCTTTTAAAAAACATTTCTCTCCTCTTATTCTCCCTTCAACCTTCAAACCAACCACCGCCACCAACACCGCCACCAAGAAGAAGAAACAATCTCCACGGTCTCCTCTCTCCTCCGTCGCATCTCCGCCCTCGAGTCCTCCATCCGCCACCATTCTTCTACTTCTTTCTCTCTCCGGGTCGCCGCCGCCCGTATCATCCAAACCCACTTCAAAGCCTTCCTTATTCGCAGATCACGGACCCTTCGTCGGCTAAAAGACCTCGCATACATCAAATCAGCTCTCAACACTCTCAAATCCACTCATTCTAAAAATACCCACTCTAATTCTCGGGTCACGATTGGATCCAGCAGAGGTCTTAGATGTTGAGCTTAGAATCAGCGATGTCAAGAAAGATAAGAGGGGATTTGAGGCAGAGGTCGAGGAGAGCGATGCGGCCATGTCGGTCCTCGGCGGCGAGGAGAAAGTGGGAGGGCGCGGAGGAAGGGTCGCGATTGGATCCAGCAGAGGTCTTGGATGCCGAGCTTGGATCCACTCTGATTCTATTTATTCTCTAGAACTTATTCTCATTATCAATACAGATCAGGGGAGGTTTGACTTGGGGTTTTGGGTTGTGAATTAGGGGAGTAGTAGGTGATTTTTTAGGTCTTTATGTCTGAAAATCGGTGATATTTTTGTAGTTCTGAATTGGGTTTGCATTAATTTTGATGGATGTTTTGGTTTAGCAAAAGAAAGTTTTGGTTATTAGGAGTTACGAGTTTAGTAACACAAATTGAAAGGGCAGAACATGGTTTACGGTAAAGGCATGTGTGGAGGTTTTGTCAGTCCATATTGCAATTTGTTCTGTTATATTTGAGGGTAAAGCATTCTCTATAGGCCGCTACTAACGTTTAGCTACTCCTTTGCCATTATTGAATGTTTTCCCATTGTCAGAAAGGCTGCAATTATTAAGTGAGTTAAAGTTTTTGCGTAACTTCTCAGGGAGATAGATCATGAATTTTGAATCCTTGGCTTTTGCTACAATCCAATGAACTTTCTTTCAAAGATCTGTAGCAGTGACTGAAGATAGAAAATATAGAATTTTATATTTGGATTGCTTGGAACCTAAACTTAAATTTTATATTTCTTTGATTCAAGTTGTCAGATGTTGCCCTTTTGATGTCAAAAATGTGACGCCCCCAAAATAGGTATACATCACCCATCTTGAGTCGCCAAATACATGGTACAAAAATACAAATATAACTTAATAATACAAATGTTGTGTAAAATACGACAAAATATAAATTGAGAGTTTTAATAAGAATATTATCATCTAGACAATATCCACACTCAAAGGAGTCCTCATTACATTTATTGTCACACTATTTAACAGAATAGTGAGGACTACTAATACTTTCATCTGGACCGTCACTCCGTTCCCCGACTAGTCCTGGCTACGTTCTCATTTTCAAAAGAGAACGGTGAAAAAAAGGGGTGAGTTCAACTAGCCCAGTAAGAAAAATTATGACTAAGATAATGTAGAATAAATTATCATTAGTCTTCAACAATGTTAAACTGATAAAATATAACAAACATCAAGTTTAACTGCAGCGGAACAATCAATCCATTAAAAGAGTCAAGTAGAGAATAAAATCTACTATCTTTTATGATTTAAAAAGGTTTTCATCACTTTTATATTTGAGACTCGACAATAAATAATCCACATCATCCCTGCACTACGACCAAGGATATTCATTAGTATCACAACCACAAATTATCCATACACTACGGGCCAAGGATATTCGTGTATTCATCAATGGTCATGATCATGCCAACAACTATCCTTCAATGCACTACGAGCCAATGAGGACTTTTACCACATCATTTGTAACATTACGGTCATGATTATACCGATTAATCCCTGGTCATAATCATACCAAGTCCATCTATGCACTACAGGCCACAGATGACTTTCAACATAATATAAACATGAGGATGATGACAATGATATAAGAATTCAATAAAACAAGTTCAAGAATTAATTTATCCATGAACTAATAACGTCCAAATTATCAACATGATGCTTCTTTGTAGAGTAAAATTCAAGAATGCTCAGAAGAATATTTCCATGAAAAGATACTGGATGAAGCGCAAATATTAAGGATATTCCACTAATTTCATGGAGTATAGAAGTCAAAGCTTTAACCATTGCGTATAATGAGAATATATGAAACTACAAATAGATTTTTTGCGTCATGCAGTAATCCACGTGAAGCAGATCATTTCCACAATTTAATAAAAAATGAATACGAAGGGTCATTCACCATGCATGTGGTAATCCACATAGACGGAGTTATTCCAATGAATAATAAAGAATGAAATAATGAGAAGAATTCACCATGCATGCGATAAGTATCGCATGCACGAGTTATTCAACAAAATAATAAATAATGGAACTAGGTCATGCGTAAAAGCGCATACGTATGTGATATTCCAATGTAATAATAAAGAATGAAATAACAAAAGACTTCACGGGCATGCGATAGGCCGCATGCAGACATGAGTTATTCCAATAGAATAATAAATAATGGAATCGGTCACGCGTAATACGATGCATGTGATATTCCAACAGAATAATAAAGAATGGAATAACATAAGAATTTCACTATGTATGCGGTACTTTGCATATACAGGTTATTCCAACATAATAATAAAGAATGGAATAACAAAAGAATTTCACCATGTATGCGGTACTTCGTATAGACAGGTTATTCCAACATAATAATAAAGAATGGAATAACAGAAGAATTTCACCAAGTATAGGGTAGCCCGCGTATACAGGTTATTCAAACAGAATAATAAAGAATGGAATAACAGAAGTTCTCTTCATGAATACAAAAGAAATAATACCCCTTAGCTTAGAAGAAACTGGATATAGCAGTAGTGAATTAGCAGAATACTTTTCTTCTTCTCTCTATAGTTTCTCTCTCTAGAGTTTCAGTGGATTCGTAAGAAATAATGAAGGAATGAGTTTCTATTTATAGGAGAATGGACTGAATAGTAACTAATTCATGAACGGACCAGATTGATTTACTTTTAAACGGACGGTCCATATTGATTTACTATGCAGTATAAATAAAATATTCTAATAAAAAAAATCTTTTAAATAAAATATAATATATTCTATTTATAGTCTAATAAAATAAATAACTTTATAAAAGTATTCTGTTTTATATAAAAAGATATTACTATTCAAACAATATGTAGGCACTATGCAAACACTATGCATAATTAAATATAATATATCCTAATTATTGTCTAATAAAACAAATAACTTTATAAAAGTATTCTGCTTTTATATAAAAAGATTTTACTATGCAAAACACTATGCATAATAGAATATAATATATTCTATTTATAGTCTAATAAAACAAATAACTTTATAAAATTATTTTGTTTTATATAAAAGTTTTTCTCGTTTTATTACATTAATAATACTAATAAAACAAAATTTATATATATAATATATATATATATATAAACTTTCGTTACTTCATAAAAAGACACCTCAATATATTTAACAACATTTATCATCATTACTATAATTCACAATATTAATCGACCAGGTCGTTCCCAGGAAAGAGGGGGATTTTCAATAAGAATTTCTCCCTATTGGCGCGCAATTAGGTGACCAAACCTCTCCTTGACAGAACTTCTAGACATCCTTAATATTGCAAATAATAATACTAATAACTTTGTTATATCAATTATTAATTTAATAATATATAAAATATCGACAATAATTGAATCAATTAACGTGAGATACTATGCAACAATTACTGTAGCAATAATTGAACAAAATTGAGTGACTTCTCACATAAGCATCAATAATCAATACCGTGTGCTACTATACAACCACGCGTATTACTATACTTTTAACACCGGGTGTTTCAACAGTTTTAACGGTAAAACTTCCGCCGTTATTTTCATAAAAATATTTTTGTTGTTTTCTCAATCCTACAATAATTCTGTTGTGGGGTCCACTAATGATTGTCTGCCGTGCATGCGAATATTCCCCGACATAAAGAATATTCCCCGACCAATCGAATATAATACAACAACTTGCATATTTTTCAAAATGTATAACTATTACCCACAACTATAACATTATATCAAATTTACTCCATAATATTAAAAAAAATATTTCAAGAAAATTTAAATCTTTATTCATAAAATTTGGGGTCTCACAAAAAACCTTTTTGATGTCAGAAATTGGGACTGGGGATGATGAGTAGGAAGGACACACAGATGATAATGAATCACCCCAAATTAGCGATAGAGACCCTAGAAGTAATATGGTGGCTGAAAGTGATAATGAAATTAGTATGCATAATCCGATTGAGAAGGAAGATGGAAGCTTTGTATTCTCTGCTCCCTTGCCTGTGAAGATGGAACCTAGACCTGATCTAATGAACAAGAAGACTGTAAAAAGAACAAATTGAAAGGGCAAAACATGGTTTGTGACTTTTAATATATATATATAGAGGGTAATTAAGTCTTTAGCCAACTCAAGTAACGGAGTTAAGACGGAAAGCATTTATTCATTTGAACTCAAAAAGTCAGGAGTTTAAATGTAGCTTTACTGACTACACGTGGTTAAGTGGGAAAGACCCCAAACCCCAGGTGGTGATCTGAATTTTACTCTCTCTTTTTTTTTTGCAAACAACTTAGGGAGTGTTTGTTTAGATCTGAATGAAACTGAATTGTGACGCCCACAAAATAGGTATACATCACCTATTCTAAGTCGCCAAATACATGGTACAGAATACAAATACAACTTAATTATACAACAGTCGTATAAAATACGACATAACATAATCTAAGAGTTTTAATAAGAATATTGTCATTTAGACAATATCCACACTTAATGGAGTCCTCATTACATTTATTGTCACACTATTTAACAGAATAGTGAGGACTACTAATGCTATCATCTGGACCGTTACTACATTCCCCGACTAGTCCCGGCTACGTTCTCATTTTCTGAAGAGAACAGTGAAAGAAAGGGGTGAGCTCAACTAGCCTAGTAAGAAATATTATGACTAAGATAATGCAGAATAAATTATCGTTAGCCTTCAACAGTGTTAAACTGATACAATATAACAAACATCAAGTTTAACTACAGCGGAACAAGCAATCCATTAAAAGAGTCAAGTAGAGAATAAAATCTACTAACTTTTACGATTTAAAAGGTTTTTCATCACTTTTATCGCTGAGACTCAGATTAATAAATAATCCACATCATCCCTGCACTACGACCAAGGATATTCATTAGTATCACAACCACAAATTATCCATACACTACGGGCCAAGGATATTCGTGTATTCATCAATGGTCATGATCATGCCAACAACTGTCCTTCAATGCACTACGAGCCAATGAGGACTTTTACCACATCATTTGTAACATTACGGTCATGATTATACCGATTAATCCCTGGTCATAATCATACCAAGTCCATCTATGCACTACAGGCCACAGATGACTTTCAACATAATATAAACATGAGGATGATGACAATGATATAAGAATTCAATAAAACAAGTTCAAGAATTAATTTATCCATGAACTAATAACGTCCAAATTATCAACATGATGCTTCTTTGTAGAGTAAAATTCAAGAATGCTCAGAAGAATATTTCCATGAAAAGATACTGGATGAAGCGCAAATATTAAGGATATTCCACTAATTTCATGGAGTATAGAAGTCAAAGCTTTAACCAACTGCGTATAACAGAATATATGAAACTACAAATAGATTTTCGCCCGTCATGCGGTAATCCACGTAGACAGATCATTTCCACAATTTAATAAAAAAATGAATACGAAGGGTCATTCACCATGCATGTGGTAATCCACATAGACAGGTTATTCCAACAGAATAATAAAGAATGAAATAACAGAAGAATTCACCATGCATGCGATAAACCGCATAGACAGGTTATTCCAACAAAATAATAAATAATGGAACGAGTCATGCGTAAAACGCTTGCATGACGAGATATTCCAACAAAATAATAAAGAATGAAATAACAAAAGACTTCACCGTGCATGCGATAGAATCGCATGCAGACAAAGTTATTCCATGAATAATAAAGAATGGAATAATGAGAAGAATTTCACCATGTATGCGGTACTTATACAAAAGTTATTCAACATAATAGAATGGAATAATGAAGAATTTCATCATGTATGCGGTACCTTGACATATACAAAGTTATTCAACATAATAATAAAGAATGGAATAATGGAAGAATTTCACCAAGTATAGGGTAGCTGCAGATACTGAGTTATTTCAACGAATAATAAAGAATAGAATAGAATAACGTAAGTTCTCTTCATGAATACGAAAGAAATAATACCCCTTACCTTAGAAAAAACCGGATATAGGAGTAGTGAAGTAGCAAAATATTTTCTTCTTTCTCTCTATAGTTTTCTCTCTACAGAGTTTCAAATGAATTAAGTAAGAAATAATGAAGGAATGAGCTTTATTTATAGGAGAATGGATTGAATAGTAACTAATTCATGAACGAACTCCAGATTGATTTACTTTTAAGCGTAAAGTCCATATTGATTTCTTATGCAAGATTAATAAAATATTCTAATAAAACAAAATTTTTAAATAAAATATAATATATTTTATTTATAGTCTAATAAAACAAATAACTTTATAAAAGTATTACATTTTATATAAAAGATATTACTATTTAAACAATATGCAGAGCCTTATGCAAATACTATGCATAATAAAATATAATATATTCTAATTATTGTCTAATAAAATAAATAACTTTATAAAAGTATTCATTTTTATATAAAAAGATTTTACTATGCAAACACTATCGCAGCACTATGCAAACACTATGCATAATAAAATATAATATATTCTAATTATTGTCTAATAAAACAAATAACTTTATAAAAGTATTATGTTTTATATAAAAATATTTTACTATGCATAATAGAATATAATATATTCTATTTATAGTCTAATAAAATAAATAACTTTATAAAAGTATTACATTTTTTATATAAAAAGCTTTTTACATTTTATTACATTAATAATACTAATAAAACAAAATTTATATATATATATATATATATATATATATATGTAAGGGCCCCAACTTATTATAAATGAATTAAACTTCCTCTATTTATTATTTTGAAATAGTAAGGGTTGATTTGATTAATGTGGTTAGTTATAGGTAAAATGCGCAAATATTTCAATAAGCAAGTGGTTATAAAATATTCATTGTTGTCGGAGAATATTCGTTTGGTCGTAGAATATTCTTACTATCGGAGAATATTAAATACAATGTAGTGACCTTGTGTGGGCCCCATAACTTAAAAAGCGATTGGATGAAGAAAATGATAAATATAAGTTGTTTATAAATAATCTAAGATAGTTGTTACAGATTAATCTTTGTTGGAATATCCGGTGGTTAAAACATAGTAGCACACGGTATTACACCAATTATTGATTCTTACGTAAGAAGGCACTACTCAATAATTGTTACAGTAATTACTGTTCAATATTTTATTTTATTGATTCAATAATTGTTATGTTGATATTTTATATTATTGTTATTTCAATAATTGTCATTACACAGTATTTTCCATTATCGGATCAGTAATTCATATTATTTGAATAATATTATTAGATAACATTATTAGCAATGTCTAGAAAGTTACATCTAAGGAGAGGTTTGGTCACTAATTTGCGCATGATAAGAAAAAATCCTTATTGGAAAGCCCCTATTTCAAGAGCGACTGGTTGGTTGCAAGATTGTGATTCTATAATATTATTTGTGAATAATTAATTATTGATTTATATGATAATAAAAATATTTATTTTATGTGGATATAGGTGGAGAAAATTTTAATGTGACAATTGTTGAAAATTAATATTTTATCTTTTTTTGATAAAATAATTCATTTAAATATATTATTATATTTTAATAATATAATAATTGTGATATTTTTACATTGAATGTGGGATATATGAATATATGAGGAGGAAAAGTATTTTTGTTACTAAAAATATTTAAAACATGTTTTTCATGTTTGTGGACCCCATTTTTTGACTGAAATTTGATTATAGCCTGTAAAATCGCTCGTTTGTGGATTTCGGTCAATTTTTGTTTGGAATTTGGAAAAACTTTCTTCTGTAAAGTTGTAGAGAATGAAATTTCCTAAGGAAAGGACATAAGGTTTGAATTTTTCTGATAAAAGGGGCTATTTATTATGAATTATTGAAGTTTCGAAATTCTAGAATAATTGATTTTTGATGTTTTAAATATTTTTAAAAAGAAAAACATTTTTTTTATTTAGGTGAGGTGGGACACTCTTGGTGGCTGATGTTTTGAATCAGATTATGTGTGCGTAAGAATTTAATAAATATGTATTAATATTTTATTAAATTTTCTACTTTGGTGTTCTAAGCATTTTCCTATAAATAAGGTGCTTAGGTTAGAATTGAAAATCATACCAGAAACTGAATTTTTCTCTCTATATTATCGAGCGTATTCTTGTGAGTATTTTGATACTTTGAGTGTTGCTATCAGTGCAAGTTCTTTCAGTGTTATATCTGATATTCCAGCCAGAAGTACTATTCTTTTCGAGGTAAGGGATGTTATATTTTTTAAAAAATGATATTATTTCTTCTAATATCATTATGCCGGATTATTGGTAAGATTTTTCTTGTGAAATTCTTGTCTTTTAGTGTCGAGGTTACTATTCACGTATACGGCACTATTTATGTATACGGCACTATTCACGAATATGGCACTATTCACAGAAAAATTAAATTTTCGTTTTTTGTCCAAAATATCTATTATGGATACTAGCTTTGATTATATCCATGTTTTGATCATTCTTGAATTTTACTCCATTATGATTATTTATGAAGTATTTTTGAACTCGGATTATTTAAAGTACGAATCCTTAATATTTGTTCTTTAGTTTCACTAGATTCGTTTTCTTTAAAATATTTTTCATCATCCTCAATCTTAAATGATGATATTACTGAATATCTTTGGCCTGTAGTGCAAAGATGAATAAATTTTTGATGAATATCTTTGGCCCGTAGTGCAAAGATGAACAGGTGTTGAGATGAACATGACCAATTGATGAATATATTTGGCCTGTAGTGCAAAGATGAATATTTGATTCAAGATATATATTGATTGATGTTACAGGGATAAAATATTGATGATAGACTTTTAAATTCATAGACTATAGTAGATTTCATTCTCTACGAAACTCTTCTATGAATTATTATTCCCGCTGCGAATATTGATCTGAAACTTGTTGTCTATTGTATTTTATTAGATTTTTCCATGTTGAAGACTAACGATAATTTGTTCTATATTATCTTAGTCATAATATTCTTTACTGGGCTAGTTGAGCTCACCCTTTTCCTTTATGTTCCATTTTTCTTCTCAGGAGGCGAGAATGTAGCGAGTTTTAGTCGGGGTGTGGAATGATGGTTCTAGAGAGTTGTTTTAGTAGTCCTAACCATTTTTGTAAAATAATGTACCAATAATTGTAATGAGGACTTATTTAGGTGTGAATATTGTCTAGATGGCAATGTTTGTATTTAAACTCACAGTGTTTATGTTGTATTAATAAAGTTGTAGTTGTTTCTGTACCATGTTATTGATAACTCAAAATGGGTGATGTATACCTATTTTGGGGGCGTCACAGTTGGTATCAGAGCTTAGGGATATGATCTCTGGCAGAGATCGGGGAATAGAACTAGGAGGGGAGAGGCGAGTAAATCCTTCGCTAGTGTGTCCTACCTAAGCTTATTTGTTGGTTGGTCAGTATATAGGGATATTATGTGATATGTTGATTTCTTTAATTAACCCTTGTTTTATGGCAAGATTTTGAGAATGTCGACCGAGAATGTTAACAGTGGAGTAAATGAGACCTTGGAGACACCTTTACTCACCAACGAGGAGAACGTGCAACAGGCTGACAATGTTCCTCCTGTGAACAACACCACTGAGCAGATGATGAACGACGGGATGTTTAAAAGCTTTTTGCAATTCATGCAAAATCTGACAAGGGAGACTCGTGCACAAAATACCGGTGGAAATGATAACAACGCATGGTTTGTCACAGCCAAGCAGTTCAAAGAGTTGGGACCACCAGAATTTTGGGGAAAGCCAGATCCGATTAAGGCAGAAACGTGGGTCAAACAAATCACCAAGATATTCGATGTCTTGGGATGCAAGGAGGAACAGAAGGTTCCATTCACCACCTTTATATTCTGTAATGAGGCAGATTATTGGTGGGAATCTGTGAAGCGTACCCATCCAGCTGCACTCAGCATGTCTTGGGAGACGTTTCAGAAACTGTTCAATGACAAGTATTTTCCTGAAAGTATTCGTCATATGAAGGAAGTAGAGTTTATTAGATTGGAACAAAATAACATGACGGTGTCCCAGTACGAGGCGAAGTTTGCAGATTTATCCAGGTTTGCACCTCATTTGGTGGAGAATGAGGAACGTATGACGCGGATGTTTCTAAGAGGTTTGAAACCTGGCATACGTCAATATCTAATTTCTCATAAATTTTCTCTCTATTCAGATGTTTCCAACAGGGCTCAATTATTAGAACGAGATAACGAGTACGTTCAACCGAGGGACCACAACCAGGATCATCTGGTGGTGGAAGTGATCGTGAACAACGATAACCAGCGGAGAAAGAAAAATACGGACAAAAGCGCAACCACTCTAGTGGTAATCATGGCCATGAGAATAAAAGAAGCGAGTCGGGAGGAGATTTTAAAAAGTGGAGATTCAACAACGACCATGTGAAGACGTTAGCGCCAGCAGCAACTGGTTCTAAGGGAGGAGAATGACCACCGGTCATATGCTATAAATACGGGAAAGAGGGACATATCAGCCCAAACTGCCCATAACAGTTCAAGGTATGTTATAATTGTGGAAAGGAAGGACATATCGCTCGAGATTGTACGGTAGTGAAACCAAGTCCAGCGGGGATGGTGACTCAAAAGGCTGTCCCAGAAAAGTCAAAGTCAACGGTTCCTGGAAGAGCGTTTGTCGTGACTGGTCAAAATGCGAGGATCCCAAACGAGTTGATCACAGGTAAGATAATCATAAATTCTTGTGAAGTTTATACCTTACTAGATACCGGTGCTACCCATTCATTTATCTCTCCTGCTTGTGCTCAACGTTTAAACTTAACTCCGGAGAAATTAGACTTTGATTTATCTGTGGAGACTTCGTTAGGAGAAACTTTCATCACATCCACTGTTTATAAATCTTGTTTGATCCAAGTGGGCACCATCACATTACCTGTTGACCTTATCTCTTTAAAGATACTTGCTTTTGATGTGATTTTAGGGATTGATTGGTTAACTACTCATCATGCCAAAATTGATTGTTTTCATAAGGTTGTTAGTTTTCATATTCCTAACCAACACGTGTTATTTAATTCAAGCAACTAAACCATTAAAATCAATCACTGTCATATCAAGTCATAAAGCTATTCATTTATTGAAAAACGGATGTCAAGCTTTTTTAGCCCATATTATGGATTTGAATAAAGACATGTCGGATTTGAATAATATTTATGTTGTTAGTAAATTCCCTGATGTATTTCCTGAAGAACTTCCCGGTCTACCCCCAGAACGTGAAGTTGAATTCTTTATTGATCTTGAACCTGGTACAAAGCCCATTTCTAAAACCCCATATCGAATGGCTCCTATTAAACTTCAGGAGTTAAAAGTCCAACTACAGGAATTGTTGGACATCGGTTTCATTCGTCCTAGTACATCTCCTTGGGTTGCTCTTATTTTATTTGTAAAAAAGAAAGACGGGAGTATGCGACTTTGTATTGACTACCGGGAATTGAACCATGTCACCATCAAGAATAGGTATCCTCTACCTCGTATTGATGACCTGTTTGACCAGTTGTAAGGAGAAAAATTCTTTTCAAAGATCGATCTTCGTTCTAGATATCATCAGCTGAAGATTAGAACTGAGGATATTCCAAAGACTGCCTTCAGAACTCGGTACGGGCATTATGAATTCTTAGTCATGTCTTTTGGATTGACTAATGCTCCTGCAGATTTTATGGATATGATGAATGGAGTATTCAATGATTATTTAGATCAATTCAATGTTGTCTTTATTGATGACATCCTCATATATTCCAAAAGTCATGAAAATCATGAGCACCATTTGAAGCTGGTACTCCAAAGGCTTCGTGAAAATAAGCTATATGCCAAGTTAAAGAAATGTGAGTTCTAGCTTGAGGAAGTAGCATTCCTTGGGCACGTGGTGTCAAAACATGGAGTATCTGTCGACCCGGCGAAGATTGAAGCAATACAAAGTTGGGAGCAACCAAAGTTTCGGTGGCCAAAGAAACGTAGCTTTCTAGGGCTGGTGGTTATTATCGAGAGATTCGTGGAAGGATTTCTCGAATCGCTACCAGATTAACTCAAATGACTTTTAAAGATACAAAATTCGTATGGAGCGAGGAATGCGAAAAGAGTTTCCAAGAGCTTAAGAGGAGACTCATTTCTAAGACTGTTACGACAATACCATCTGGTTCGGATGGATTTGTTATCTACAGCAATGCTTCAAGCAAAGGGTTAGGATGTGTTCTCATGCAACATGGGAAAGTTATAGCCTATGCCTCGCGACAACTTAAAGAATATGAGAGGAATTATCCTACTAATGATCTAGAGTTGGCAGCAGTCATTTTCGCACTAAAGATATGGAGGCACTATCTATATGGAGAGAAAGTAGAGATATATTCAGACCATAAAAGCCTCAAATATTTCTTCACCCAAAAGGAACTCAACATGCGACAACGACGTTGACTCGAGCTGTTGAAAGATTATGACCACACTATTCAATACCATCCTGGAAAAGCGAACGTGGTAGCTGACGCGTTAAGTAGAAGATCATATGTGGGAACAAGTGCGATGTTGTCAACACAAAGGCCCATTTTGTGTGATTTAGATGAAGATAGAATTCAAGACTCTGAGGACCCATGTAATGATGTCAAGTATACGCATAGAGCCAACTTTAATAGAAAAAGTTAAAGTTGCTCAAGCCACCGACCCGGAGCTGATGCATATGAAGAAGAAAGTATAAGAAGGCGCTATTCCGGAAGCGAGAATCGATGAAGAAGGAATACTTCGAGTCCACTCCAGACTTTGTGTTCCTAACGACTCTGATTTGAAATATAAGATCATGACGAAGGCACATAATACACCGTTTACAATCCATCCTGGAAGTACCAAAATGTATCGTAATCTTTGACATACATTTTGGTGGAACAATATGAAGAGAGAGATTGCAAAGTTTATCTCGAGGTGTTTAACTTGTCAACGTGTAAAGGCAGAGCATCAAGTAACTAAGGGTCCGTTGCAACCACTTGAGATTCCGAAATGGAAGTGGGAACACATTACCATGGATTTCGTTACGGGTCTTCCCACGGTTTCTTAAGGTATAAATCTTTATTTGGGTTATTGTTGATAGATTAACCAAGTCTGCTCATTTCTTGCCGAAATCACGGAGACTTATTCCTTGAACGTCTTGCTCATATGTATATAAATGAGATTGTGAGATTTCATGGCATGCAAAGTATCCATAGTTTGGATCGTGACCCAAGATTCACTTCACGATTTTGGGTTAGTTTGCAAAAAGCTATGGAGCACAATTTACGATTCATTGGCATACCATCCTCAAGCAGACGGAAAATCGAGAGGACTATTCAAACTCTTGAAGATCTATTAAGACTCTGTGTCCTAGACTTCAAAGGGAGTTGGGATAAGTATTTACCATTGGTGGAATTCTCCTACAACAACAGTTATCAGGCAAGTATAGGGTAGCTCCATTCGAAGCATTGTATGGAAGAAAGTGTCGCTCTCCAGTATGTTGGGATGAGGTGGGTGAAGCAACATTGTTGGGACTAGAGTTGGTACGTATTACTACAGAAAAGATCCAAATGATTCGACAACGTATACAAACGGCACAAGATCGACAAAAGAGTTATGCGGATCTTCATCGAAAGGAAGTGGAATTTAGTATTGGGGATCATGTATTGTTGCATGTTACCCCATGGAAGGGAGTTATAAGATTCGGGAAGAGAGGAAAGCTCAATCCACGATTTATTGGTCCATTTCAGATTCTTGACCGAGTAGGAAATGTAGCCTATAGACTCGCGTTACCTCCAAGTATGTCTCATGTTCATAATTTTTTTCATATATCTGTGCTTCGTAAATATGTGAAAGACCCGAACTACGTTATTGAGTTAGAACCGGATGAGATAGCCGAAGACTTAACGTACGAGGAGGTACCTGTCAAGATCTTGGATAGGAAGGAACATGTCTTACGTACAAAGGTCATACCACAAGTTAAAGTTTTGTGGAGGAACCATGCTATTGAGGAAATGACCTAGGTGTTGGAAACGGAAATGAAAGCGAGGTATCCTCACCTTTTCGAAATACCAGGTACGTACGTCAATTTCGAGGACGAAATTTCATAAGGAGGGGAGGTTGTAAGACCCCAACTTATTATATATGAAATTAAACTTCCTCTATTTATTATTTTGAAATAGTAAGGGTTGATTTGATTAATGTAGTTAGTTATGGGTAAAATGCGCAAATATTTCAATAAGCAAGTGGTTATAAAATATTCATTGTTGTGGGAGAATATTCGTTTGGTCGTGGAATATTCTTCTTTGTCGGAGAATATTTTATGACGCGGCAAGCAGCCTTTAATTGTGTGGGCCCCATAATGAAAGCGATTGGATGAAGAAAAGCGACAAATATAAGTTGTTTATAAATATTGGCGTAGTTATTCTGAATTATTATCTTTGTTGGAATACCCGGTGGTTAAAAAAAATACGTTAGCTGCGGTATTACACAATTATTGATTCTTACGTGAAAGGCACTACTCAATAATTGTTACGAGAATTCTTATTCAATATTTTATTTATTAATTCAATAATTGCTATGTTGATATTTTATATTATTGTTGTTTCAATAATTTTCATTACACGGTATTTTCCATTATCGGATCAATAATTCATATTATTTGAATAATATTATTAGATAACATTATTGGCAATGTCTAAAAAGTTCTGTCTAAGGAGAGGTTTGGTCACCTAATCACTTGGCGCCAAAGAAGGAGAAATCCTTATTGAAAAGCCCCCTCTTTCTTGGGAGCAACACTGGTTGCCGATGATTGTGATTCGTAATATTATTTGTGAATAATTAATTATTGATTTATATGATAATGAAAATATTCATTTTATATGGATATAGGTGGAGAAAATTTTAATGTGACAATTGTTGAAAAATTAATATTTTATCTTTTTCTGATAAAATAATTTATTTAAATATATTATTATATTTCAATAATATAATAATGGTGATATTTTTACAATGAATGTGGGATATATGAATATATGAGGAGGAAAAGTATTTTTGTTACTAAAAATATTTAAAACATGTTTTTCATGTTTGTGGACCCCATTTTTTGACTGAAATTTGATTATAGCCTGTAAAATCGTCCGTTTGTGGATTTCGGTCAATTTCTGTTTAGAATTTGGAAAAAATTTCTTCTGCAAAGTTATAGAGAATGAAATTTCCTATGGAAAAACATAAGGTTTGAATTTTTTTGATAAAAGGGCTATTTATTATGAATTATTAAAGATCCGAAATTCCAGAATAATTGATTTTTGAAGTTTTAAATATTTTTAATAAGAAAAACGTTTTTTTTTATTTAGGTGAGGTGGGTCACTCTTGGTGGCTGATGTTTTGAATCAGATTATGTGTGCGTAAGAATTTAATAAATATATATTAATATTTTATTAAATTTTCTACTTTGGTGTTCTAAGCATTTTCCTATAAATAGGGTGTTTAGGTTAGAATTGAAAATCACACCAAAAATTGAAGTTTTCTATCTCTATATTATCGAGGGTATTCTTGTGAGTATTTTGATACTTTGAGTGTTGTTATACGGTACAAGTTCATTCAACGTTATATCTGATATTCCAGCCAGAAGTACTATTCTTTTCGAGGTAAGGGATGTTATATTTTTTTTAAAATGATATTATTTCTTCTAATATCATTATGCCGGATTATTGGTAAGATTTTTCTTGTGAAATTCTTGTTTTTTAGTGTCGAGGTTACTATTCACGTATACGGCACTATTCACAGAAAAATTAAATTTTCATTTTTTGTCCAAAATATCAATTATAGATACTAGCTTTGATTGTATCCATGTTTTGATCATTCTTGAATTTTACTCCATTATGATTATTTATGAAGTATTTTTGAACTCGGATTGTTTAAAGTACGAATCCTTAATATTTGTTCTTTTGTTTCACTGGATTCGTTTTCTTTAAAATATTTTTCATCATCCTCAGTCTTAAATGATGATATTACTGAATATCTTTGGCCTGTAGTGCAAAGATGAATGAATTTTTGATGAATATCTTTGGCCAGTAGTGCAAAGATGAGCAGTGTTGAGATGAACATGACTAATGATGAATATCTTTGGCTTTGTAGTAAAAAGATGAATATTTGATTCAAGATATATATTGATTGATGTTACAGGGATAAAATATTGATGATGAACTTTTAAATTCATAGACTATAGTAAATTTCATTCTCTACGTAACTCTTCTATGAATTATTATTTCCGCTGCGAATATTGATCTGAAACGTGTTGTCTATTATATTTTATCAGATTTTTTTCTGTTGAAGACTAGCGATAATTTGTTCTATATTATCTTAGTCATAATATTCTTTTCTGGGCTAGTTGAGCTCACCCTTTTCCTTTTTGTTCCATTTTTCTTCTCAGGAGGCGAGAATGCAGCGAGTTCTAGTCGGAGTGTGGAATGATGGTTCTAGAGAGTTGTTTTAGTAGTCCTCACCATTTTTGTAAAATAATGTACCAATAATTGTAATGAGGACTTATTTGAGTGTGAATATTGTCTAGATGGCAATATTTGTATTTAAACTCACAGTTTTTATGTTGTATTAATAAACTTGTAGTTGTTTCTGTACCATGTTATTGACGACTCAAAATGGGTGATGTATACTTATTTTGGGGGCGTCACAATATATATATAAACTCCCGTGGCTTCATAAAAAGACACCTCAATATATTTAACAACATTTATCATCATTATTATAATTCACAATATTAATCAACCGTGTCGTTCCTGTGACGGAGGGGCTTTCCAATAAGGATTTCTACCTATGACGGCATGATTAGGTGACCAAACCTCTCATTGGCAAAACTTCTAGACATCGTTAATATTCCAAATAATAATACTAATAACTTTGTTATCTCAATTATTGATTTAATAATATATAAAATATCGACAATAATTGAATCAAATAACGTGAGATACTATGCAACAATTATTGTAGCAATAATTGAACAAAAGCGAGTGACTTCTCACGTAAGCATCAATAATCAATATCGTGTATTACTCTTTATGCAACCACGCGTATTATTGTACTTTTAACATAGGGTATTTCAACAGTTTAAGCGGTAAAACTTCCACTGTTATTTTTTCATAAAAATATTTTTGTCGTTTTCTCAATCCTACAATAATTACATTGTGGGGTCCACTAATGATTTGTTAAATAAATACGAATATTTCACGACACTCAAGAATATTTCCCGACCAATCGAATATAATACAACAACTTGCATACTTTTCAAAATTTTTAAATATTACCCACAACTATAACATTATATCAAATTTATTCCATAATATTAAAAAAAATATTTCGAGAAAATTTAAATCTTTATTCATAAAATTTGGGGTCTCACATTAATGGCTGAATCGGTCAGTCATTCAGTGCGTTTCTTTTGAATAAAAATCGTCTGAATGGTTGAATCGGTCAAATTTTTTAGTTGAATGGCCAAGTATAATTTTTTTGGCTGAATGACTAATGAATGAAGTATTTTATATTTAATTTTTTTTTACAATATTAACAATTATATTAAGTAATATTAAATAAATTTACAATAATTTTAAATTTTTTTAGAGGAGTAAAATAATAAAAATATATTATTCAAATGTTTCAAACATGTTAATTATCAAATCATTTATTTTCATTCAGTATTCAGAATACTATTTCATTTAACTCATTCAAATTACTTAAACATTCAGAATTATTTCATTCAATTTTATCAAACAAACTCTTAATTTATTTATAGCTTTGAGTGAGAGAAAACAAATAAGTTATTTAATCAAAACAAAATGATTGAAACAATGAGATAGAAAGAAATATAAAAAGGAATAGAAGGATAATACATTCTTTTTTAAAAAAATATATTCTTGAAACCTATAATATTACTATTCAATCGTTATATAGCGTTTGTATTGATATTAATTTTGTTGAAAAATGTATTCAAAATCGTTTGTAACTTTAAGGAGTAAAAAATGTCTACCATAAGCATTCTTTTTTTAAAAAAAAATCAAAATCATTACCATTGTTTAGCCAACTATAAAACTCGAAAAGATTTATTTTACACAACAGAAACCCTAGCGACTTTTAAGCGTCACAAGTCACAACTCACAGCAATTAATTAATATCTTTGTTTTGACAATATTGTCTTTTTCATTAATACTACTCTCTCTCTCTCTCTCTCTCTCTGCTTTAATATAAGTTATTTTAAAATAATATTTTTAATTTTTAATATTTGTCATTTAAAATATAAATAAATATTAATGGTTTAATTTTCAAAATTATCTCAAATATTAAATATAATTTTGATTCTCTTACTATTTTTTATCTAATAAATAATATCTTCTTTTTTTAATATAAATAATTGATATTATATTTAATATTATATAATTATTTTTTTAATATTTATGTATAACTCTAAAACTGACTTATATTAAAGAACTAACAAAGTAATACATTATAATATAAAAAGATGTCTTAATCATTCCAAGATTAGTAATTTGCTCGCAAAGCAACGAGCATATGAGATATCCGAGTAAGATTCTCCCAATAGCTAATACGACAACACATCATAGGGGTATATTAGTCCATATATAAATTCTTTTTATTCAGTGCATCCGGAAAACGTGGCGTGCTGAGTTATGTTCATGTGCTGCGTCGATTACGTACGCTAATCATCACCTGGAGGAGCCCGCAATAAAAAAAAGGAGAGAGAAAGAACGCGCGTTCCCATTTGCCACGTTCATCTCGTGGCCGACCTGTCTCAATTACTCATTCCCCAGTCAACTCCCTTCAAAAACTCTACGCCGACATAAAACTTAGACGGAAATGTATTTAAATTTTATTTATTTATATTTTAATTTTTAATAATGAATAAAAATATAAAGAAATATAATTTAAATTTTATCCAATTTTCATGTATAATTTTTATGTTCACTTAAAAGAGCTAACTCCTTTATTACTCCATTTATTTTGTTAGTTTTTTTCAGCCTCAAATTTTGCATTAAACAAGGTATTTTTTCCTCAATTGATAAAGAAAAAGAAATAAAGTGATAAATAAAATAATAATAATATTAAGAGAAATAAATAAAATTAAGGAGTGTTATAAATAGGGCTGAGCAAGTAATCAAATTGGAATCGAAATCGCACCAAAAATCGTATAAATCGCACTAATTAAAACCGCACCAACGGTTCTGACGTATGTGACGGTTTTAGGTGAGTTGAAAAATTAAATTTACGGTTTCGATTTTTGGTTATTAGCTAAAATTGCACGCATAAAATCAAAATCGCATCATGTGTGTATGTATGTATGCAGGGGCAGATGGAGTACAAAAGGTAGGAAGTATGTGAGGAGTCAACAACTCGTTGTCTCTCACTACTCTTTCATGGTTGTTTCTTACAAGTTGTATTACTTTGTAGTATGAATGTTTCTTTCATATAATTCCCTTCAAAGAAGCTATTATTAATATTGTCTATTAATTATACCAAAACGATTTGCTTCATGATTTTCAGAACTAATTAGCATCTACATAATTAGTCTTTCTTGATTGGCCAAGTAAGATTGTCCATTAGTTTTATTTGTTTATTATTATCTTTGGCAATGATATTGGTAGTAATTGAGAATGATCAAAAGTTGTTGGGATTAGTCTTTGTTATTACGCATTTCTCATTATTTTCTATCATTGTTTGTGTAATTGCATACAATTTGTTATTTCAATTGGTTTTGGAACTAAAACCGCACGACACAATTTAAAATTACACCGAATGTAAGACCCCAAATAATTAATAAATGAAATTTAATTTCCTCTAATTATTATTTTGAAATAGTAAAGGTTGATGTGATTAATGTGGATAGTTATGGGTAAAATACGCAAATATTTCAAAATAAGCAAGTGGTTATAAAATATTCATTGTTATCGGGGAATATTCGTTTGGTCGGGGAATATTCGTCTTTGTCGGAGAATATTAAATGCGATGGCCAGCGATACATATGTGGGCCCCATAACGGAAAGCGATTGGAGGAAGAAAATGACAAATATAAGTTGTTTAAAAATAACGACGTAGTTATTCTGAATTACTTAACTGTTGGAATACCCGGTTGGTTAAAACACGATGAATGGCGTTGTTGTATAGTAGACGCAGTATTGCACCAATTATTGATTCTTACGTGAAGGCACTACTCAATAATTATTACTGATGAGTTATTGTTCAATATTTTATTTTATTGATTCAATAATTCTTTGCGTTGATATTTTGTATTATTGTTGTTTCAATAATTGTCACTATACAAGATTTTCCATTATCGAAGCAATAATTCATATTATCCGAATAATATTATTAGATAACTTTATTGGCAATGTCTAGAAAGTTACATCTAAGGAGAGGTTTGGTCACCTAATAATTGCGCCAAGATGAGAAATTCTTATTGGAAAGCCCCTCTTTCCTGAGAACCGCACGGTTGTCAATATTGTGATTACGTAATATTATTTGTGAATAATTAATTATTGATTCATATGATGAGAAAAATATTGATTTTATGTGGATATAGATGGAGAAAATTTTTAATGTGACAATTGTTGAAAATTGAAATTTTATCTTTTTCTGATAAAATAATTTATTTAAATATATTATTATATTTTAATAATATAATAATGATGATATTTTTACGATGAATGTGGGATATATGATTATATGTGGAGGAGTATTTTTGTTACAAAAAATATTTAAAACATGTTAAACATGTCGGCGGACCCCATTTATTGACTGAAATTTGATTATAGCCTCTAAAATCGCCCGTTTGTGGATTTCGGTCAATTTTTGCTTGGAATTTAGAAAAACTTTCTTCTGTAAAGTTGTAGAGAATTGAATTTCCTATAAAAACTCGCGAGATTTGAATTTTTTGACAAAATGGCTATTTATTGTGAATTATTGAAGTTCCGAAGCTCCGAAATAATTGATTTTTGGAAGTTTAAATTATTTTAAATAATAAAAACGTTTTTAACAAGGTAGGTGTGCCCACTAGCATGGAAAAAGAGCTGAGATCAGATTGTCCAAGGTGTGCGTGAAGATTATATATATATATATATATATATTAATATTTTAATAAATTTTCTACTTTGGTGTTCTAAGCATTTTCCTATAAATAGGGTGCTTAGGTTAGAATTGAAAATCACACCAGAAACTGAAGTTTTCTCTCTCTATATTATCGAGCGTATTCTTGTGAGTATTTTGAGTATACTTTGAGTATTGCTATACGGTGAAAGTTCAAGTTATAGCTTTATATCCGATATTCCAGTTAAATCTTTTGTTTTTCCGAGGTAAGGGATATTTTTTTTTCAGTAATGATATTATTTCTTCAATATCATTATCTTTGAAATATTGATCCAAGTTTTTATCAAATTTGGAACTTTTGGTGTGAGATTCTTATTCACGATAACGACTTTATCCACGATATCGACATTATTCACGAATCACGGCCTTTATTCATCGAAAAATGAAAATTTTCCCTTTTCGTCTAAAATATCTATTGTGGATACTAGCTTTAATTGTATCCATGTTTTGATCATTCTTGAATTTTACACCACTATGATTATTTTTAGGTATTTTTGGACGTGGATAAAACAAAGTACTGAATCCTTAATCCTTAATCCTTGTCATTTTGATTCTTTGGATTCGTTTTTTAAAAAAATATTTTCATCATCCTCGGTCTTAAATGATGATATTATGAAATATCTTTGGCTCAGTAGTGCAAAGATGAATGATTTCGATGAATATCTTTGGGCAGTAGTGCAAAAGATGAATGATTTCGATGAATATCTTTGGCCCGTAGTGCAAAGATGAGCAGTGTTTAGATGAACATGACCAACTGGTGAATGTCCTTGGCTTGTAGTGCAAGGATGAATATATGATTCCAGATATATATTAATTGATGTTACAGGGATAAAAATATTGATGATTGACTGTTAAATTCATAGATATTTAGTAGATTTCATCCTCACGTAACTCTTACATGAATTAAATTAATATTTTCGGCATGAGTATTGATTTAAAACTTGTTGTCTATTGTATTCTATTAGATTTTTTTTTCCTGTTGAAGACTAACGATAATTTCTTACAGTATTATCTTAGTCATAATATTCTTTACTAGGCTAGTTGAGCTCACCTTTTCCTTTTTGTTCCATTTTTCTTCTCGGGAGGCGAGAATGTAGCGAGTACTTAGTGGGGTATGGAATGATGGTTTTAGAGAGTTGTTTAGTAGTCCTCACCATTTCGTAAAATAATGTATCAATAATTATGATGAGGATTTATTTGTATGTGGATATTGTTTAGATGGCAATATCTCGTATTTAAACTCACGATTTTATTGTTGTAATAATAAAGTTGTAGTTGTTTACATCACAGTGTATTGACAACTCGAGAATGGGTGATGTATACCTATTTTGGGGGGGTGTCACGGTTGGTATCGAGCTTAGGGATATGATCTCTGGCGGAGATTGGGGAATAGAACTAGGAGGGAGAGCCGAGTAAATCCTTCGCTAGTGTGTCCTACTTAAGCTTATTTGTTAGTTGTCGTCAAGATATAAGGATATTATGTGATATATTGATTTGCTTAATTAACCCTTGTTTTATGACAAGATATTTGAGAATGTCATTTGAGAATATTAACAATGGAAATGAGACCAAGTGGAGAGGCTGTACTCACCAACGAGGAGAACGATGCAACAGATGGTAATGTTCCTCCCGTGAACAACACCGGAAGCGAGATGATGAACGAGGGATGTTTAGAAGCTTTTTGCGATTCATGCAAAATCGCACGAGGAGACTCGTGTTCAAAACATAGGAGGAAATGATAGCAATTCACGGGTTGTCACAGCCAAGCAGTTCAAAGAGTTGGGACCACCAGAATTTAAGGGAAAGCCCGATCCGATCATGGCGAAAACATAGGTCAAGCAAATTACCAAGATATTCGATGTCTTGGGATGAACGGAGGAACAGAAGGTTCCATTCGCCACCTTTATGTTCCGTGGCGAGGCAGACTACTGGTGGGAGTCTATGAGGCGTACCCATCCGGCACTTTTCAAAGATGTCTTGGGAGACGTTTCAGAAACTATTTAATGACAAATACTTTCCTGAAAGTGTTCGTCATATGAAGGTAGTGGAGTTCATCAGATTAGAATAGAACAACATGACGGTGTCTCAGTACGAGGCAAAGTTTGCAGAGTTATCCAGGTTTGCACCTCATTTGGTGGAGAATGAGGAACGTATGACACGGATGTTTCTGAGAGGTTTGAAACCCGGCATACGACAATATCTCATTTCTCTTAAATTTTCTCTTTATTCAGATGTTGTTAATAGGGCTCAATTGTTAGAAGCGAGATAACGAAATACGGTTGGCCAACCGAGGTACCACAATCGAGGATCATACCGTAGAGATAGCGATCAACAAAACAACAATAGCAGGTGGAGAAAGAAAAAGGCGGACAAAATGGTAACCACTCTGGTGGTAATCATGGCCATGAAAATAGAAGAAGCGAGTTAGGAGGAGATTTTAAAAGAGGAGATTCAACAACGACCATGTGAAGACAGCGAGTACAGTGAAAGAATCGGTTCCAAGGGAGGAGAAACGACCACCGGTCATATGCTATAAATGCGGGAAAGAGGGACATATCAGTCCAAACTGCCCACAACAGTTCCAGGTATGCTATAATTGTGGAAAGGAAGGACATATCGCTCGAGATTGCACGGTAGAGAAACCTAGTTCAGCGGGGACGGTGACTCAAAAGACTGTCCCAAAAAAGTCAAAGTCAACGGTTCCTGGAAGAGCGTTTGTTGTGACTGGTCAAAATGCGAGGAACCCAAACGAGGTGATCACGGATAAGCTATTTATAAATTCTTGTGAAATTTATACTTTACTAGATACCGGTGCTACCCATTCATTTATCTCTCCTACTTGTGCTCAACGTTTAAATTTGACTCCGAAAAAATTAGACTTTGACCTATCTGTGGAAACTCCGTTAGGAGAAACTTTCATCACATCCACTGTTTATAAATCTTGTATAATCCAAGTTGGCACCCTTATCTTACCTGTTGACCTTATCTCTTTAAAGATACTTGCTTTTGATGTGATTTTAGGGATTGATTGGTTAACTACTCATCATGCCAAAATTGATTGTTTTCGTAAGGTTGTTAGTTTTCATATTCCTAATCAACTTTGTTGTTCAATTCAGGCAACTAAACCATTAAAATCAATCACTGTCATATCTAATCATAAAGCGATTCGTTTATTGAAAAATGGATGTCAAGCTTTCTTAGCCCATGTTATGGATTTGAATAAAGACACGTCAAAATTGAATAATATTCTGTTGTTATTAAATTTCCCGACGTATTTCTGAAGAACTTCTGATCTACCCCGTAGCGTGAAGTTGAATTCTTTATTGACCTTGAACCCGTACAAAGCCCATTTCTAAAACCCCATATCGAATGGCTCTATTGAACTTCGGAGTTAAAGGTCCAACTACGAGAATTGTTGGACATCGGTTTCATTCGTCTTAGTACATCTCCTTGGGGTGCTCTGTTTTATTAAGTAAAGAAGAAAAGGCGGGAGTATGCGACTTTGTATTGACTATCGGGAATTGAACCTTGTCACCATCAAGAATAGGTATCCTCTACCTCGTATTGATGACTTGTTTGACCGATTGCAAGGAGCACAATTCTTTTCAAAATTGATCTTCGATTCGGATATCATCAATTGAAAATTAGAACCGAGGATATTCCAAAAAGCGCCTTCGAACTCGGTATGGGCATTATGAATTCTTAGTTATGTCTTTCGGATTCGACGAATGCTCCTGCTGGCTTTCATGGATATGATGAATCGAGTATTCAAAGAATATTTGGATAAATTGATTGTTATCTTTATTGATGACATCCTCATATATTCCAAAAGCCGTGAAGATCATGAGCACCATTTGAAGCTAGTACTCCAAAGGCTTCGTGAAAACAAGCTATATGCTAAGTTGAAGAAATGCGAGTTCTGGCTTGAGGAAGTAGCATTCCTTGGGCACGTGGTGTCAAAATATGGAGTATCATTGACCCAGTGAAGATTGAAGCAATACAAAGTTCGAACAACCGAAGTCGGTGATGAAATCACGTAGCTTTTTGGGTTTAGCTGGTTATTATCGGAGATTCGTGGAAGGGTTTTCTCGAATCGCTACTCCGTTAACTCATCTGACTCGAAAGGATACAAAATTCATATGGAGCGAGGAATGCGAGAAGAGTTTCCAAGAGCTTAAGAGGAGACTCATTTTAAGACTGTTTCTAACAATACCATCCGGTATGCGGATGGATTTGTTATCTACAGCGATGCTTCGTGCAAAGGGTTATGTAAGACCCCAACTTATTATAAATAAAATTGAATTTTCCTTTATTCATTATTCTAAATTAATAAGGGTTAATTTGATATAATTCTTTGGTTATGGGTGAAATGTGCAAAGTTTACAAAATAAGCAAGTGGTTATAAAATATTCATTATTGCCGGGGAATATTCGTTTGGTCGTGGAATATTCTTTTTGTCGGGAATCTCCAAATTTATGGTAGCGATCATTAGTGGGCCCCATAACGGAAAAGCGGTTGGATGAAAGAAAGCGACAAAGATTGAGTTTTATAAATAACGGCAGTAAATTGTTACCTGAATTAACATCTTTGTTGGGTTACACGGTGGTTAAAATACAAAGATGTCGCATGGTTGCATTGATGCTTACCGGTATTACAAGTATTATTGAATTATTGATCCTTACGTGAAGAAGGCACTACTCAATAATTATTACGATGAATTCTTTGTTCAATATTATATTTTATTGATTCAATAATTCTTTGCGTTGATATTTTGTATTCTTTGTTGTTTGATAATTGTCATTACACAAGATTTTCCTTTATCAAATCAATAATTCATATTATTTGAATAATATTATCGAGATAACATTATTGGCAATGTCTAGAAAGTTACATCTAAGGAGAGGTTTGGTCAACTAATTGCTTACGCAAGAGGAGAAATCCTTATTGGAAAGCCCCCTCTTTCTGAGGAGCGGCACGGTTGTCGATCTTTGTGATTACGTAATATTATTTTTAAAAAAATTAATTATTGATTATTATGATAAAGAAAATATTTATTTTATGTGGATATAGATGGAGAAAATTTTTAATGTAACAATTGTTGAAAATTAATATTTTATCTTTTTTGATAAAATAATTCATTTAAATATATTATTTTAATAATATATTAACGGTGATATTTTTATAATGAATGTGGGATATATGAGTATATGAGGAGGTAGAGTATTTTGTGGCATTAAATGTTTTAACACATGTTTTTGTGTGTTCGGTGGACACAATTCTTGAATGAAAATTTATTATGTATATAAAATCGCCATGTTTATGGATTTTGGTCAATTTACATTTGAAATTTGGAAAAAGTTTCTTCTCAGAAGTTGTAGAGAATGGAATTTCCCATGGAAAATCGCGAGTTTGAATTTTTCTGATAACCGAGCTATTTTCTATGAATTATTGAAGTTTTGGAAGATAAAATAATTTTTATTAAATTAATGGGTGAGACCCACTTTTTGGTAGGTGTTGAATGCACATGGGAAATTTCTTTGAAAATTTTCAGAAATTGGTGGCTAGCTTGTTGCGTAGAAGTAAGAATAAGAATAATAATATTTTATTATTTAGTCTCCTTTGGCGTTCTAACATTTTTCTATAAATAGAGGGCTAAGTTAGAATTGAAAATCACACCAGAACTAAGTTTTCTCTCTTTCTCTCTCTAAATTATGGAGCGTATTCTTGTGAGTATACTTTGAATATTTGCTATACGGTGCGGGTTTACATCAAGACTATACTAGAAATTCAAATCGAAATACGGTTATTTTGAGGTAAGGGTATTATTTTCTTCTTAAATGATATTTTTTCTTCAATATCATTATGCCAAGTCAAGTATTGGTGAACTTTTTTATCAAATTTGAAACTTGTTGTGTCGGGGTTACTATTCACGATATCTAAGACTATTCACGATATCGACCTTTATTCACGAATACTAAGACTATTCAAGAAAAATAAAAAATTTTCTTTTTGTCCAAAATATCTATTCTGGATACTAGCTTTGATTGTATCCATGTTTTGATCATTCTTGAATTTTACACCAATATGATTATTTTTGAAGTATTTTTTTTGACATTGGTAAAACAAAGTACGAATCCTTAATCCTTAATCCTTGTCATTTTGTTTCACTGGATTCGTTTCTTTAAAAATATTTTTCATCATCCTCAGTCCTAAATGATGATATAAATGAATATCTTTGGCCTTTAGTGCAAAGATGAATGATTAACTAATGAATATCTTTGGCCCGTAGTGCAAAGATGAACAGGTGTTGAGATGAACATGACCAACTGGTGATACAAATGAATATCTTTGGCCTGTAGTGCAAAGATGATTAAAGATGTATATTGATTGTTATTACAGGGATAAACTATTGATGATGGACTTTTAAACCTTAGAAGACAGTAGAATTCTTTCTCACGTGACTCTTCTAATGGATTCTTTATTTCATTGTATTTGTTGATCTAAAACTTGTTGTCTATTGTATTCTATTAGATTTTTCCCTGTTGAAGACTAACGATAATTTGTTGTATATTATCTTAGTCATAATATTCTTCTTTGGGCTAGTTGAGCTCACCCTTTTCCTTTTTGTTCCATTTTTCTTCTCGTGGAGGTGAGAACACATAGCGAGGATCGAGTCGGGGTATGGAGTGATGGTTCTAGGAAGATGTTTTTTTTATTTGTCATCACTATTTCGTAAAATAGTGTATGAATAATTAATGAGGACTTATTTGGGTGTGTATATTGTCTAGAAGACAATATTTGTATTCAAACTCACAGTTGTATTGTCGTATTCTACACGACATCTGTATTGTCAAAGTTGTAATTTGCTTTCTATACCATGTATTTTGACGACTCAGAATGGGTGTTGTATACTTATTTTGGGGGCGTCACAGGTTAGGATGTGTTCTCATGCAACATGGGAAAGTCATAGCCTATGCCTCGCGACAACTTAAAGAATATGAGAGGAATTATCCTACTCATGATCTAGAGTTGGCAGCAGTCATTTTCGCACTAAAGATCTGGAGGCACTATCTATATGGGGAGAAAGTAGAGATATATTCAGACCATAAAAGCCTTAAATATTTCTTCACTCAAAAAGAACTCAACATGCGGCAGCGACGTTGGCTCGAGCTATTGAAAGACTACGACCACACTATTCAATACCATCTTGGAAAAGCGAACGTGGTAGCTGACGCGTTAAGTAGAAGATCATATGCAGGAACGAGTGCGATGATGTCAAGTATACGCATAGAGCCAACTTTAATAGAAAAAGTTAAGGTTGCTCAAGCCACCGATTCTGGAAATGATGCGTATGAAAAAAGAAAGTACAAGAAGGTGCTATTCGTAAGCGAGAATTGATGAAGAAGGAATACTTGAGTCCACTCCGGACTTTGTGTTCCTAACGACTCGATTTGAAGTACAAGATTATGATGGAGGCACACAATACACCATTTGCAATCCATCTGGAAGTACTAAAATGTATCGTGATCTTGACATACATTTTGGTAGAACAATATGAAGAGAGAGATTGCAAAGTTTATCTCAACATGTTTAACTTGTCAACGTGTAAAGGCGGAGCATCAAGTGCTTAAGGGACCATTGCAACCACTTGAGATTCGAAATGGAAGTGGGAACACATTACCATGGATTTCGTTACGGGTCTTCCCTTTGTTTCTCAAGGCATAAATGCTATTTGGGTTATTGTTGATAGATTAACCAAGTCTCGCACATTTCTTGCCGATACGGAGACTTATTCTCTTGAACGTCTTGCTAGTATGTATGTAAATGAGATTGTGAGGTTGCATGGCATGCCAAGATCTATAGTTTTGGATTGTGAACCAAGATTCACTTCAAGATTTTGGGTTAGCTTGCAAAAAAGCTATGGGTGCGGATTTTACGATTGATTCAGCATACCATCCTCAAACCAGACGGACAATCGAGAGGACTATTCAAACTCTTGAAGATTTATTAAGACTCGTGTCCTAAACTTCAAGGGCGGTTGGGATAAGTATTTACCATTGGTGGAATTCTCCTACAACAGCGATTATCGAGGCAAGTATAGGTGTGGCTCCATATGAAGCATTATATGGACGAAAGTGTCACTCTCTAATATGTTGGGATGAGGTGGGTGAAGGAACATTTTTGGGACCCGAGTTAGTACGTATGACTATCGAAAAGATCCAAATGATTCGATAACGTATACAAAGCGGCAAGACAAGATCGACAAAAGAGTTATGCGGATCTTCATCGAAAGGGCGTGGAATTTAGTATAGGGGATCATGTATTGTCATGCGAGTTGCTCCATGGAAGGGAGTTACAAGATTTGGGAAGAAAGGAAAGCTCAATTCACGATTTATTGGTCCATTTCAAATTCTTGACCGAAAGTAGGAAATGTAGCCTATAGACTCGCGTTACCTCCAAGTATGTCTCGTGTTCATAATGTGTTTCACATATCTCATACTTCAGTAAATATGTGAAAGACCCGAACCACGTTATTGAGTTAGAACCGGACGAGATAGCCGAAGACTTAACGTATGAGGAGGTACCTGTCAAGATCTTGGATAGGAAGGAGCATGTCCTATGCACGAAGGTCATACCACAAGTTAAAGTCTTGTGGAGGAACCATGCTATAGAAGAAATGACCTGGGAATTGGAAACGGAATGAAAGCGAGGTATCCTCACCTTTTCAAACACAGAGTCGTATGTCAATTTCGAGGACGAAATTTCATAAAGAGGGAGGTTGTAAGACCCCAAATAATTAATAAATGAAATTTAATTTCCTCTAATTATTATTTTGAAATAGTAAGGGTTGATGTGATTAATGTGGATAGTTATGGGTAAAATACGCAAATATTTCAAAATAAGCAAGTGGTTATAAAATATTCACTTTGTTGTTCAGGGAATATTCGTTTGGTAAATGGAATATTCGAATCGCTTCGGGGAATATTCGTACGACATTTGCAATGACCATGTGTGGGCCCCATAACGGAAAGCGATTGGAGGAAGAAAATGACAAATATAAGTTGTTTAAAAATAATGGCGTAGTTATTCTGTTTACCTTTGTTGGAATACCCGGTGGTTAAAAACACGAATACGCGTTGTTGCACAAGAAGCATTACGGTATTGCACCAATTATTGATTCTTACGTGAAAGCACTACTCAATAATTGTTACGAGTGAATTCTTAAAGATATTTTATTTTATTGATTCAATAATTTTGCGTTGATATTTTATATTATCGTTGTTTCAATAATTGTCACTATACTGATATTTTCCATTATCGCTAATAATTCATATTATCTGAATAATATTATTAGATAAAATTATTGGCAATGTCTAGAAAGTTCATCTAAGGAGAGGTTTGGTCTCCTAATTGCACGCCTTGATAAGGAGAAATTCTTATTGGAAAGCCCCTCTTTCACAGGGCTGCACTGGTTGTCAATATTGTGATTACGTAATATTATTTGTGAATAATTAATTATTGATTCATATGATGAGGAAAATATTGATTTTATGTGGATATAGATGGAGAAAATTTTAATGTGACAATTGTTGAAAATTGAAATTTTATCTTTTACGATAAAATAATTTATTTAAATATATTATTATATTTTAATAATATAATAATGATGATATTTTTATGATGAATGTGGGATATATGAGTATATGTGGAGAAGGAGTATTTTGTTACCAAAATGTTTAAAACATGTTAAACATGTCGGTGGACCCCATTTATCGATGAAATTTGATTATAGCTTTATAAAATCGCTTGCTTATGGATTTTGATCAATTTCGCTTGGAATTTGGAAAAACTTTCTTACGTAAAGTTGTAGAGAATTGAATTTCCTATAAAAACTCACAAGATTTGAATTTTTTGACAAAAGGGCTATTTATTGTGAATTATTGAAGTTCCGAAGCTCCGAAATAATTGATTTTTGGAAGTTTAAATTATTTTAAATAATAAAAACGTTTTTTAACAAGGTAGGTGTGCCCACTAGCATGGAAAAAAGATTTGAGATCAGATTGTCCAAGGTGTGCGTGAAGATTATATATATATATATATATATATATATATATATATATATTAATATTTTAATAAATTTTTACGCTTTGGTGTTCTAAGCATTTTCCTATAAATAGGGTGCTTAGGTTAGAATTGAAAATCACAATTTAAATTGAAGTTTTCTCTCTATATTATCGAGTGTATTCTTGTGAGTATTTTGAGTATACTTTGAGTATTGCTATACGGTGAAAGTTCAAGTTATAGCTTTATATCCGATATTCCAGTTAAATACTTGTCTTTTTCCGAGGTAAGGGATATTTTTTTTTTTCGTAATGATATTATTTCTTCAATATCATTATCTTTGAAATATTGATCTGAAGTTTTTATCAAATTTGAAACTTTTGGTGTCTGAGATTCTTATTCACGTATACGACATTATCCACGATATCTGACATTATTCACAATAATTAGACTATTCATCGAAAAATAAAAATTTTCCTTTTAAGTCTAAAATATCTATTGTGGATACTAGCTTTGATTGTATCCATGTTTTAATCATTCTTGAATTTTACACCACTATGATTATTTTTAGGTATTTTGGACGTGGATAAAACAAAGTACGAATCATTAATCCTTAATCCTTGTCATTTTGATTCTTTGGATTCGTTTTCTTTAAAAAATATTTTCATCATCCTCGGTCTTAAATGATGATATTATGGAATATCTTTGGCCAGTAGTGCAAAAGATGAATAATTTCGATGAATATCTTTGGCTTCAGTAGTGCAAAGATGAATGATTTTCGATGAATATCTTTGGCCGTAGTGCAAAGATGAGCAGTGTTTAGATGAACATGACTAACTGGTGAATGTCCTTGGCAGTAGTGCAATGATGAATATATGATTCCGATATATATTGATTGATGTTACGAGGGGATAAAATATTGATGATGGATCGTTAAATTCATAGATATTAGTAGATTTCATCCTCTACGTAACTCTTCATGAATTAATATTTTCATTGCATGAGTATTGATTTAAAACTTGTTGTCTATCAGATTCTATTAGATTTTTTTTTTCCTGTTGAAGACTAACGATAATTTCTTACGTATTATCTTAGTCATAATATTCTTTTCTTGGGCTAGTTGAGCTCACCCTTTTCCTTTTTGTTCCATTTTTTTTTCTCGGGAGGCGAGAATGTAGCGAGTACGAGTTGGGGTATGGAATGATGGTTTTAGAGAGTTGTTTAGTAGTCCTCACCATTTCTGTAAAATAATGTATCAATAATTATGATGAGGATTTATTTGTATGTGGATATTGTTTAGATGGCAATATCTCGTATTTAAACTCAGGTTTTATTGTTGTAATAATAAAGTTGTAGTTGTTTTACATCGCAGTGTATTGACAACTCAGAATGGGTGATGTATACCTATTTTAGGGGTGTCACACCGAACCAATCACAAACGGTTTCATATAAGGTTTTAGATTTGTTAAATCGTACATAAATGATAAACAATTTTAAATATAATTTAAATTTTAAACCGTACCATACTCACCCCTAATTATAGGCTACTCGATTTTAATTTGTGAATTGACATCCTTAACTCACTTCCTCTTGTTTTTTTCTTTTTTGGGGCATCCTTGAGTCTTTCTTATATAAGACCACAAGATTTTTGTAATATTCTTCTCTTTATATGTTTCTTTTTAGAAAATTGACATTACAATTAAAATGGCACTCTTCTGTCACAGCTAAGGAGTTAAAAATTATTTTATATTCTAATTAAGGTCTTGATCCAAAATTATGTAGACATCACTTGGAGAAGGATACTAATATTTGATTCAGCAAAATTTTTATTTTGAAGATGTATGCATACTCAATTATGTTGATAATTTATCTCCATGTCCGGTTTACTAACTCCCATATTAGAAGAGTGACAACAACAAAATAGGCTAATCACTATAAAGACGTTTGTACACGTATGACCAAACAAGAGTCCACCACTAAAGACTATTTCGAAATGTCAAGAGCATATTTGATAAAAATTGAATGAATTTAAATTTGAATAAAAAAAATTATTTAATAATTGTTATATCTGAAATATTGAATAACATATTTTTATTATTTCATGCTCTAAAAAAATTTAAAATTATTATAAATTTATTTAATATTACTTAATATAATAGTTAATATTGTATATAAAAAACTTCATTCAACCCTCATTTAGTCAAAAAAATGACACTAAACCAATGACTGACTGATTCAACCATTCAAACGATTTTTTTTTTAAAACAAATGTGCTGAATGATTGACCGATTCAATCATTTAATCCTAAAAATAAATTGATATTTTCACATTACTTTTTTAAAATTTATAGTGATAATTTTTATACGTAAATATCAAAAAATTATATAAAAGTATCAGTTTCCAAATAATATTTTGAATGACAAAAACACTTTGGATAAACTATGATGTAATCGTAGAAGTGTTGGCAGCGACGACAGCTGACCGGCTACCGAAGACGCTGGTCGCTGCACTAACTTGTATTACTACGAAAAAAAGTAAAAATAAATAAAATTTAAAAAATAGAATTTTATTTTCCTTACTTTATGGATATAAAGACTTTTTGCTGCTGTGTAATTCCAGCCAGAGAAAATCCTCTCTCCTCTCTCCTCTCTCCTCTCTCCTCTCTCCTCAAATACGGAAGATATTCTACAGCAGAGAGAGAGGGGATTCGAAAGCAAGGAAGAAGATACCGTATTAAGGTATAATTATCTCTGTATATATATATTTATATATCTTGAATTGAATTGGGGTTTTAATTGTTTATAATTTTCCGTTTGTTTTGTTAAATTGAATTGGAAAAACAGAATTGAAGAAGAAGAAGATGGAACAGGTAGAATCACCATCTTCTTCATCTTTCAAGGGAAATAATGGAATGGGTGGTGTTCTGAATAAATCATCATCATCATTATCGAAGTTTCCATTAACTTTTTGGGAGATGGCGATGGCGTCCGGCGTCGTATTGGGGTTCGTTCTAGGTCTTTTATGCGTCTACCTCACCATGCCAGCTTCCGATTATAGCTTCCTAAAGCTTCCCCGTACTCTACAAGACATTCAAATCCTCAGGTATTATCGATACCCATTACACATTCTCTATATGTATGTCTTTATTTTCTGGTGGGTCTCTGGACTCTGGTTTTTGTTTGTTTTTGATTGCCTTGGCTGTGGTTGTGGAAAGGGGATTTTTCCTCTTTTTAGTAAGATTCTTCCAAGTGAAAATATTCCCTGAAACTATTTCCAGTAAGATATAGATACCTACATAATTAATAATTTCAGTGGTTAAAGATAGATTTTTTATCCAAAAGTAATAAATTTTTCATGTTGACTCTTTCTTTGGTTTTACATATTTATTATTTTGTTTTTTTTTTCCTTTTAGCTGTTACATTTGTGAATCTACAAATTTTATTGTATTTTTCTTATTAATTTGGGTTGAAGCCATATATGGAAGAGGAATAACATAAATCCAAAAGCTATACTTGAATCTTCTTACTCTTGCAATTTCCCGAGAGCTATGGTTCCAATTTTTGCAAGGAGAAAACTATGGGGCAGTACTGGAGGTTTGGTTTAAGTTGATGTTTTGGGAAGATGTTCCCGTATCTGATGTCTTTAAAAAAATGGCTAAATTTTGAATGATTTTATCCAGTTAGGTGTAAGTTTTTTGTTTATTGAATGTTTAATGGGTGAATGGTGAATTTTTTTACATACTGTTAGATATAATAGTTGGATGCATCTGTACTTTAAAGCGAGTAGTTGGAGTAACTAACTGGAATAGCATCACATTCAATTGGGTTGACTGAGTTGTTAATGTATAGTATTAGCCGATTATTGCACCAATGAGATGGAGATACTTAGTTAGATGGTTTTGCGAGCAAGGAAGGTCAAAAAGGACATGTTTAACTTCAAAGGTTCTTAGTTTCTTCTTAGGTCACTGATAAAGTTTTGCAAAGAGTTTGTATCTACAAATAAGATGACGAAGTTGCATTTTCATTTGAATAAAGTCCAATGATGTAAAGAGAAGTTCTTCTTTATGTCTATTCTCTACATGATACTTTTAGTGGAAAGTTTGGGTCACCATAAGATATGAAAGTTATAAAATGGAGTCACAGATAATGAGGGAAATTTATTTGGTTACCCTAATTTCTCTACTTGGTATATTTGTTAAACATTGTTATAAAGTACAGGAATATAATCGATGCAATCTTGAAACCCAAATTTGGGTAATTACAAAAAGTTAATTCAAGAGTCATCATGCCTATATGAAGTTCAATATTAGTTCGAAATCACTAAATGTTTTCATAATAGTATTGTCTCCCGAGTAGAATCTCAGATTGCATTCAAGTTTTCTTGTAAGGCAAGAAAAACCAGCACATTACGCTTTTTAGCCGACAAATTGTGTATATATCTCCCTGAACTACCTGGTAACTGTTTGTTTAACCAACAAATTAAATTTAAGCTGATAGTCTTGTGATATCCTTGAGTTGTCCCACTGAGTACTGATCTTTTTTCATGGAGTTATTTCTTTGGACTTCTAAAACAAAATGATATAGTCTTTGCTATTGTTTGGTTTGCTAGCATCTAGATTCTGTTATATGGGTATCTTAATAAGACTGCTTATGTGGCTTATCTACCACTCTACTTTTAAATTTGGATTTATTTTTCTTTGTGCTGTTTTAAATACATTTTACTGTCCTGTTATGATCTGGTTTCATGGAATTATTTCTTCAGATTTCTAAAACAAAAGTGAATAGTATCTGCTATTGTTTGGTTTGTTGGCATTTTCTTTTTCCAAATAAAATCGAAGTTTGTTCGGAGCAATTTCCACACGATCCTCATTTTCTATAATTTGTGTTTAGTTTGGAATTTAGAAATGTCAACAAGTAAAAAGATAAAGGAAAAAGTGCCCTGTTCTTTGCCTTCCCTTGTTATTTTCATATAATTTTGGTTTTTTATTCTTTTATGACATCAAAAAGACAAAAAAAAAAAATCAACAACCGCATCTATGTTTTTAGTCTTTTGCTTTTTATTTTTTTGTATCTTTCTCTTTAGCTTCATTTTACAAATCCACTATCCACACACACTCTAACTAGGTAGTTGATTCTCATTTTGGAATTGTGATTGTGGTAGTTCTATGAGAAATTAGTTCATGAGACAACTTGCATCTTCCAACTCAATGAGCCTGGTTGATGTAGTGTGTACTGATTCTGACTAGAGTTTGTGTTATATAGAGAGGTTGGCATTCAAATTTACTAGGTTTTACATTGTTCATCAATGTAATTGTACTATACTACTGATCTGGAAAAGCTTTATACTCATAAACTTGTTTAGAGAAAGAATGTTAATCAGTGTGTTTGATGCTGTCAACTGGCGCAAGCCATTCCAAATTATTTGCAGATGTCATCTAATTCAAAATTTCCTTTGTCATGTTTCATTTGCCATGCCTTGCCTCGCATTTCTTTCAGGGTAACTGTCCATTGCAAAAAATTATCTGTTTTTTTATCATTTTATTCCTGCTTAAGGGTCTAATCTAGCTTTTTTTGGGATAATTATTAATTTGTGTTGGATATTTCTGTAGAGGTCACCTGGAGAGCTACACAAATGACTACACCATTCAGGTTCTAGTGGGATACTGCTTGGTCTACATCTTCATGCAAACTTTTATGATTCCTGGTACTGTTTTCATGTCACTGCTTGCGGGTTCCCTTTTTGGAGTCTTCAAAGGTGTAGCTTTGGTTGTGTCCACTGCTACAGCCGGTGCATCGTCATGCTTTTTCCTATCCAAATTAATTGGGCGGCCACTTGTCTTCTCTCTCTGGCCCAATAAGCTAAGTTTCTTTCGAGCCCAGGTGACTATCAACTCATCCCTTTACACTCATCTTTGCTGTGTCAACCAGTTTATTTGAATAATGTGTCTCTGTTTACTCAGGTGGCTAAAAGGCGTGACGGGCTTCTGAACTACATGCTTTTCCTAAGATTGACGCCAACCTTGCCAAATACATTTATTAATGTTGCCTCACCAATTGTAGATGTACCTTTCCACATATTCTTCCTGGCAACTTCGATTGGGCTTATACCTGCTGCTTTTGTTACTGTCAGGGTATTTTCTCGGCTATAAATTGAGCTTTTTCCATAACTCCTGGAGTTTGTTTATATATATGCTTGCTTAGTCTAAAAGTTGTTATATTACCCATTGGATTACCATAGAAATTGTTTCCACAAAGAGTGCTATACATAAAGAAAAATATAGTTAGAAGGGGAAAGGGGAGAGAGGGTGTTTATGCTTGTTTGTGTTTTTTTATTGATGAGATTAAACACAACGAGATTATTGGCATGGGGGAAATAGCATGATTAGTTGTCATATCATATTCCCGTACTAGATTTAAACAATCAAGTGGCAACATTTGTGCTGAAATGTCCGTACAAGTAATGACTGTCCTGTTACTCCTATGTTTTGTTGAAGAATTTGAAAATAAATTGTTGTGAAGCGTCTAAATATCCCTTTTTTCATCTATTTTTTCTCCAGGCTGGAATAGCTCTTGGTGAGTTGCGCTCGATGGGCGACCTTTATGACTTCCACTCAATAGCCACCATGTTTCTTATCGGAATTGTATCAGTTACCCCTACATTAATGAGCAGCAAGAACAAATCATAGCATTCCATTGGCTGAATATGTTGGGTTTGTGCCGTACCCTAAACATCCAGTCAATCTCCTTGGTGTCACTTTTGTACAGATTAGCATCAAATAAACAGAAATTGGAGCTCTGATTCAGCTTACAGATTACACGTTTGGTGTTGCCCGATTGTTGGAGATGGTGTGGAGGGGTTGGGCATCTCTTGCTTGTGTAGTAAGGGTTGGGAATTAAATTTTTCAATACCACTTTCAGATATGGTCAGAAACTATAATCATTGTTCGCATTTAGGTTTATTATGCTTTGGTGCTACAATGAAAAATCATTTAGATAGCAACATCATTGTTTTACATATGAAGGTGTTACAGTTTACTAACCAAAGTAGAGATTATATAGAAATAATATCAACGCATACCAGCTTGTTTTCAAATTTTGGCACGTGAATTTGGTCTTTCTTCATAATAGCAGTAGGCAATGCTTAGTGAAAATTAGTCATAATATCAGAATACTTTCAGAAAGGGTCCAGCTATATCTTGTGTCTACTCGGATAAGCATTGCAATTTGATATAATGGCACAATACGTAAATTAGTACATATACACAACAGAATTCGTACTTTTTATGTTGCAAGATATATCATTTTTCTTTTAAGAAATACCTTTTTTTTTTGGTAGAACCTTAAGAAATACCTCGATTAGGCACAATTCCTTGGTCATAATTTCATAATACTTGAGAAATATTTTGATTATGCAGTTGGGGTTAAATACACTTTTTCACATTCTACTCGATCTCTGTTTATAAATATATCATTGGACTGAAATTTTTTACGATCAACTCATTAAACTGTAATTTTTTCTAAACATTTGAAAAACGGTCTATTATGTTAAAAACTTGACAGAAAATCTGTATGACACCACATGACCACGCTTACGTGGAATATAAGACCCACCTTAGAGAAAAAAATTTAATAATAAAAACAAAATAAGTTCAGTTTAATTTTTTTCGGTTCTCAAGCTTGGACTCTTTTTTTTAATAACAAATAATTAAATAAATTAAATAAATTAATGTATAATTTTTACAAATGTTATAAGACCCCAAATTTTATGAATAAAGATTAATTTTTTTGAAATATTTTTTTGAGTATTAAGGTGTGAATTTGATATAATATTATAGTTGTGAGTAATATTTATAAATTTTGAAAAGTAAGCAAGATGCTATAAAATATTCGATTGGTCGGGGAATATTCATTTACCAGAGAATATTAAATGCAATAACGGATAATCATCGTTGGTGGACCCCACAACGGAATTCTTTGTTGGAGTTAGAAACGCAGCGAAATAATTTTTATAAAAATATCAACAAAAATTTTACCGTTAAAATGTTGAAATACCCGGTGGTTAAAGTACAATAATACGCGTGGTTGCATAGTAGCACACGGTATTGTACAATATCTTTTATTATTGATACTTATGTGAGAAGTCACTCAATTTTATTCAATTATTGATACAGTAATTGCTGCATAGTATCTATCATATTATTGATTCAATTATTTTCACAATATCATCTGTACAATATTTTATATTATTAAATCAATAATTGAGATGACAAAATTATTTATATTATTATTTGCATTATTAACGATGTCTAAAAAGTTCTGTCGAGGAAAGGGGTTTGGTCACCTAATTGCGCGCTAATAGAGAGAAATCCTTATCGGAAAGCCCCCTCTTTCCTGAAAATGATTTGGTTGTTAATATTGTGAGTTATAATATTAATGATGAATAAGTTCGCATTAATTAAAGATGAAAATAATATTGACGAGTGAAAGATGTTGTTCATTTATTTTTCTTTAATTCTTCCGTAACCCAATTACCCTCAGATGAGGTAATTCTGTGATTGGCTGGTTTTGTTATAATTGACCAAACGGGCAATTAATCAGATAAATAAGTAATTAATTGCTATTGGTTGACATGCAAATTACTGTTGGTTCACATGTATGGAACTATTGATTCACATGCATATACTATTATGGGAGGTGGTGCAAGATTGATAATACTTCAAGGACTAAATTAAAAATAGAGGTAAAGATGAAAGTACTATACTGTAATAATTTGAGCCCCTAAACGTGCAATTATCAAAATTATGTTTTCCTATAAATAGAAGCTTATTTCTTCTTTCATTCTCACCAATTCACTAAGACTCATAAGAACAATTATAAAGAGAGAAGTTATAGAGAGAAAGAAGAAGAGTATTCTGCTACTTCATTATTGCAGTATCCAGTCTTCTACTAAGGTAAGGGGTATTATTTATTTCATATTCGCTTACGATATTATTTTTCGTATTCGTAAGAAATTTTATTTCGTTCAATATTCGCAAAAAATATTATCTTCGTTTAATATTCGTAAAAAAAATTATCTTCGTTTAATATTCGTAAGGAATATTATTTTCGTTCAACAGTTGTAAGGGATATTATTTTTGTTCAATATTCATATGAAATAATATTTTCTTCCATACTCTGTAGTATCTAAATAATATTATTTCGTTTTGTATTCCTAATTATGCACTCATTTAGTTAAAGTATTGCTTCTATACTCCGTGAAATTAGTAGAATATCATTGAAATTTGCGCTTCATCTAGTATCGTTTCACAAGGATATTTTTCTGAACATTCTTGTTAAATCTTAAGCTTTTCATGCCGGAGTACTATTCATGAGAACTATTCATTTATACGACACTATTCATATGTACGGTACTATTCACAGAGTAGTATTCATTGGCACTATTCATAAATATGGTATTATTCTCGAAGTACTATTCACAAGGTACTATTCAAAAAGTACTATTCTCGAAGTACTACTAACGGGGTACTATTCATGAAGTACTATTCACGGGGGTATTATTCATAAAGTACTATTCATGGGGTATTATTCACTCAGGTATTATTCATCCGAAGTACTATTCATGATAAAAATTAATTTTTTTTCGGTCCAAATCATTTTTGATACAATATTATTCTTGAATTTTACTCTACAAAGCAGTATCATGTTGACAATTTGGATATTATTGAATTCTGGATAAATTAAATTATAAATTTTTAAAATTTATCCTTGCTTTCATTTAATTGAATTCTTATATCATTGTCATCATCCGCATGCTTATATTGTGATGAAAGTCATCTTTGGTCGTAGTGCATAGATGGACTGTTGATTGGTATGATTATCACCAGGAATTATTCGGTATAATCATGATCCGTAATGTTACAAATGATGTTGTAAAAGTCCTCATTGGCCCGTAGTGCATTGATGGACAGATGTTGGTGTGATCATTACCATGAGTTCTCTTCGGCCAATGGTGCAAAGATAAATTGTTGTTTGGTATGACCATGACCATTGGTGAAAATACGAATATCATTGGCCTGTAGTGCATGAATAATTCGTGGTTGTGATACTAATGAATATCCTTGGCCCGTAGTGTAAGACCTCAAATTTTATAAAATAAAAGTATTCAATTTTTCTATTTATTAAATTATTAAATTGATAAAAAGTTAAAGTTAAGGGTGATATATATAAAATTTTCAAAATACTCAAGTGGTTATAAAATACTCATTTCTGTTGGGGAATATTCGTTTAGTCGTTGAATATTCTTCTTTGTTTGGGGAATATTAAATGACGGCGGCGCAACCATTTATGGGCCCCATAACTTGAATATAGCGCTTCGGATGAAGAAAATGACAAATTTGAGTTTTTATAAATAACACAGTAGTTATTACTGATTAACATTTGTAGAAATACTTGGTGGTTAAAATACTGAATCTGGCGTGGTTGCATTAAAGAAGACATGGTATTGCACAATATTTTTGAATTATTGATTCTTAAGTATGAAGGCACTACTCAATAATTGTTACAGTAATTACTGTTCAATATTTTATTTTATTGGTTCAATAATTGCTGCGTTGATATTTTATATTATTGTTGTTTCAATAATTATCATTGCACAGTATTTTCCATTATCAGATCAATAATTCATATTATTTGAATAATATTATTAGATAGCATTATTGGTAATGTCTAGAAAGTTCTGTTAAGGAGAGGTTTGGTCACTTAATTGCGTGCCAGTAAGGAGAAATCCTTATTGGAAAGCCCCCTCTTTTTTGGGAACGGTCTGGTTGTCATAATTGTGATTCTGTAATATTATTTGTGAATAATTAATTATTGATTTATATGATAAGAAAATATTTATTTTATGTGGATATAAATGAAGGATGGGGAAATATTTATTTTATGTGATTATAAATGAAGGAATTAATGTTGAGGTATTTTATTAGTATTTTGTAGAAATGAAGAACGAAATTTGGAAATTTTCAGAAAATTAGTTTATTACTTGATTTTGTAAAATCTATAACTCTTTGTGTATTATGAGTTAAAAGATGAGTCATATATCAAAAGAAAGCCTTGAAAGTAAGCTAACCGTAGAAACTAGAATCACCCAAAAATTCATTGTGAGTTTTTCGTAGTGACTATTTGAATGAAACTGGTCCGAATGACTCATAATCCAAAAAATCAGTGTTCTTGAGATATATTGCGTGAGTTATAATTTTTAATCCGACCGTTGGATCGTTGTGATTTTTGGATATGTTATACATATATAAGTTGAGTATATGTCCACGAATTTTGAACCGTTAAAAATTAACGTATGATTTGTTATGAATTTTAAGAGGTGGCTGATTTAGAAATTATGTTTATAAATAATTTTTGGTGAAAAATTCTAGAATGAGTGGGCCCCACCTTTGGTTGATGAGAAATGTGCTAAAATTTTATTTCAAAAGTGGTGGGCAGGAATAGTAGCAGGTAAAGCCATCAAGTAGCAGGTCAAGTCTGCTTCGGCGATCTAACATTTTCCTATAAATAAGGTGCTGAGTTAGAATTGAAAATCACACCAGAAACATAAGTTTTCTCTCTCTATATTATCGAGCGTATTTTTGTGAGTATTTAGATACTTTGAGAGTTGCTATTCAGTGCAAGTTTCCTTCAGCGTCATATTCGATATTCCAGTCAGAAGTACTGCTCTTTTGAGGTAAGAGATTGTAAGGGATTGTAAAGGATTTTGAGGGATTATAAGGGATGTTATTTTCTTCTTAAATGATATTATTTTCTTCAATATTATTATGCCGAATTATTGATATGAGTTTTATTGTGGAATTTCTAACTTTTTTATGTCGGAGTTACTATTCACGTATACGACACTATTCACGTATACGACACTATATTCATGTATATGACACTATTTACGTATATGATATTATTTACGTATACGGTACTATGTACGAATACGGGTTACTATTCATGAGTTACTATTCACGAGTTACTATTCATGAGTTACTATTCACGAGTTACTATTCATGAGTTACTATTCATGAGTTACTATTCACGGGTACTATTCACGACAAAATTGGTTTCTTTTTTTGACCAAATTATCGTTGATTTATGAATCTTACTCTTGAAATTAAATGCAGTTGTTGATCATATTGTTTTTATTATCATATATAACATTTTTATAACCCTAATGATGATATTTCTCTTTGACTTGAGTGTAAAGATGGGTAGATTATTGGTATGATTATGACTATGGGTTCTCTTTGGCCAGTAGTGCAAAGATGAATTGTTGACTGGTATGATCATGACCATTGAATTTATAATTGAATATCTTTAGCTTAAGTGCAAATGTGAATTAATCAACATGGTTATAATTATTGTTTATATAAATTCTGAAATGATTATATATTTTTTTGAGATATTAATATCTTTGGCATGTAGTGCAAAGATGATCTGTTGATAAATATCTTTGGCCCGTAGTGCAAAGATGTCCTGTTGTTGAATATCTTTGGTCCATAGTGCAAAGATGACCTGTTGCTGAATATCTTTGGCATGTAGTGCAAAGATGAACTGTAAATGAATATCTTTGGCCCGTAGTGCAAAGATGAATTTATTAGTATGATTATAAACAGGAACTGTGATTTGGTATAACTAGGATCTTTGATGCACAAATATGATTATGATTTATTCACATGATTGTGGACAAGACCTGTTGATTGATGTTACAGGAATAAAACATTGTTGGTGGACTTTTATCATGGAGAAGATAATAGACTTTATCGTCTATTTGACTCTTCTAATGGATTGCTTGTTCCGCTGCAACTATGGTTGAAAAGTTTATTCATCTACCATATGTTCTAAATCTCTGATTTATTACTGAAGAAGGCTATTGATAATTTAATTATCTTTAGTCATGATATTCTTTACTGAGCTAGTTATGCTCACCCTTTTGCTTTACAATTCTTTTTAGGTAATAAGAGTGTTCTTGAGATTGACGGGGATAACGAGGGAATAGAGCGGTGGTCATAAATTTGTTGAGGTTCTTCCTAAATAGTATGGAAATAATTTTATTGAGAACTTTAGATAAGTGTGTCGTATTGTATACGTCATTTGATATTTAATTTTGGTGAACTGAATAGGGTGAGGCGAACCCAACTTTGAAAGGTTGTTTTGCCACTATCATACAAGATGTGTAATGACATACAACCTCGTGTTATCATAAGACAGGGTTGTGCACATCCACTTGCTGAGTTTATCTACGAGCACTACCTATATGATCTTGGAGTTTGGTTGAAATATAATTTTTAATTGCAGACAGTGGAGATAGTTATATGTCAAGAGAAGACTTACCATTGGAAAGAACATGATAGTAATCTTCTCATTTTTCTTTGGGGTCTATTGGGTCAACCAAAGATAATTCTGTGGGCATATGATATCTATCATAACCTAGACGCATGGCCTCCCATGTACGAAGGTTTTCTTGAGCATTTTTCAAAGATTTTAATTTCTAAAACAGTTATTGACTGTACCTTTATGTAAGGTGTCATTGTGACATGCTATCCAAGTTGGTGTCCAGAGTCACAGTTGATATATATTTGTATCAAAACTCACAACATATGTGTTGTTGTATTTTGCACGACAATTGTAGTACTAAAGTTGTAGTTGTTTTCTGTACCATGTATTTGACGACTCAAAATAGGTTGGATGGATTGAATCTATTTTGGGGGCGTCACACGTAGTGCATGTATAATTCAGTAATGTGGATTATTTATTAAGCTAAGTCTTAGCGATAAAATTGATGATAAACTTTTAAATCATAGAAGATAGTAGATACCATGCTCTACTTAACTCTTTCTAATGGATTGCTTATTCCGCTGCAGTTGTTGATCTAAAACTTGTTGTCTATTGTATTTTATCAGTTGTTATATTGTTGAAGGCTAACAATAATTTATTCTGCATTATCTTAGTCATAATATTTTTTACTCTCATTAGTTGAGCTCACCCTTTCTTTTTTCCTTTATTTCTCTTTGAAATAAGAATATAACTGGGACTAGTCGGGGAATGGAGTGATGGTCCAAGATAAGTGGCTATAGTAGTCCTCACTATTCTATGAAATAGTGTGATAATAATCGTAATGAGGACTCTATTGAGTATGGATATTGTCTAGAAGACAATATTTATGTTAAAACTCAGCTATTGTCACTACTACAAAATAGTAAATAGATAACGCGTAAAAAACGTTGTAGAAAGTCTTACAGAAACGTCGTGGTTAAGGGTGTCATCTATTTAACACATTTATACAACGTTTTTAAAACGTTGTAGTTTGACTCATTACACGACGTTTTTTTGTTAAAAAATATTGTATATTTGTTTTCCATAAATTCTTAGATGCTTGAAAACATTGTAGATGATATAATTCCATAACGTTTTCTTACTTAAAATATTGTGGTTTGTTACTTCAGACAACGTTTATACTCATTTATACAACGTTTAGAAAGTGTCATCTATTTAGAAAAATTTATACAACATTTTTAAAACATTATATAAAGACTTAAAAATGTTATAATTCATGCATATAACAACTATTTTTAATTCACCTATATTTGAAATTACATACACAATGATGCACCTGCAATGTTTGTAGGACTGCTAATGCCATGATATATAGCTAAAAAAACTCTAAATTATCATTTCAAGCCAAAATGTATCAACCATTCAAAATACATCCCAATAATACCATATGTTTAAATTTTCAAATTACTACATCCACAAAATATTACATAAAAGGTCATACAGAGGCAAGTTCCTATATCATAACTATATAATCAAATGCTTAACAGTGAAATCTTAAGAGAGAGATCATACAGAGGCAAGTTCCTCTATCATAATAGGTCTATTTCCATCTTTCTCAAACAGTTCGTAGGCACGACGTGCATATTGCTCCCAGCTGTCCATTCCTTCCAACTAATGTATTGTATTTATATACCTGCTTTTTCATCCTAGACTTCCTAGCTGATTCTCTGTTTGACTCTTTCCTCTGTAGTTTCAGCTGCTGCTATCCTGGAGACTCGAATATGTCATTTCACCTTAAGTTTTAATTTTTACGTATATATGAACCAAGGACCTTTTCATTGGGCAGCCTACCAGCGTGAGCAAATGGATTCAAGTGGACAGTAACTGGACTGCCACTTCAAAAATTTCATAGGCCGCCACAAGAGTCTGAGAAATGTTCTTTGAACATTTGTTATTCATGAGTGAGGTAATTCCATTTCAACAATATCATAAAGAGCAAAAAAACAGAGAGAACTTGGGACCAACTGAAGGGTCAGTTAGCAGAGAAAAATACAAGAGATCCCAAACATTCTACCAAATTGGGGTCCCAAATAACATGTTAGTATTATATTGGTGAACTACATAAAATTAGTAATTTTGTCACGTAAAAAATGTGAATCAGATGTGCATTAGAAAAAACTAGTTTGGGACCTAAAGTTTAGAGAACATTTAGGACGCCTACCATTACTCGCTAACAAGTAGGCTGAAGCACAGTACCAGATATATAAAAAAGTATCTATGTCATACCTCTAACTTTGCAGCAGAATAAACTGTGCTAGCTTCTCCTCTAACATTTAAGGACCTAACTGAATTTCCTTCAACATTTTTAGAAGCCATAGTGATCGCAGAAACCCTACCGGAACTTATTTCTGCTGCCTCAACAGGTATGGTATAGGCCTGCAGATGGACTCTACCATCCACTTCTGTTGCATCAAATATATGGGAAACAAATAAGCACTAGATGATTATTATTTTCTCCAACTGTATATATACAAAATTAAGATTCATGTTCAAGCATTCAACTGATTACAACATAAAAGTAATCACCTCCAACTTATTGCTGCGGCACAAAATTCTTCTAAGTCTAATTTTCTATACTGAAGGGAACTCACCTGCAGAGTTAGGACTGTTGGAACTATGATCATCCACAAGCAAACCCTTGTTGGTTTGACCATCATAGTTGATTACTAACTGCTCAGATCCAATATTGCCTCTATCACCAAAATCAAATAATTTCTTAATACGAGCATGGCTGCGAAAGGAAGCTGTTAAAAAACTGTCAACCGCAATATTTCCCATTGATAACTGAATCCTTTTTTACACTGCCAACCGCAAAACCACTAAGGTCATACTCACCATCTGCATAGAAATCTGGCATTTCTGCAGTCTAAAAGGAAAATAAAATCCACTTAGTCCAACTGAAGAGAGATTGTATCTTATAAAACCACATTGAACGACAAAAACAAAAGCAACTCATCCAATAGACAGTAGCAAGCAACAACAGCAGAGGCAACAGCCAATCAGCAGCAGCAAGCAACAGCAGCAACAGCAGGCGACATCACGCCCATCAGTAACAACAACATAACAGAGGCAGCACATCACAACATAGTAGATCAGAATCAGCAACACAGCAAAGCAAAAGCAACACCAAAACTCACGAGGGTAGGACCCAATGAATAAACAACCCCAACAACCACAAGCAACTCAGACACCCAAGCACAAAACAAAATCAGCCCATTAGCATGCCCACTACAGCAGAAAGCAAAAACAACACAGCAGAATCCAAGACTGCCTCCCACACGGACAGCATGTAAAGACCAATTTGTGACAACAACATGGACTCAAGAATAAACAACATAGACGAACAACCATCATAAAAAACCAAGAAACTAGTGCAAACATTTTGCCCATAACAGTTAAGATGCAGGCAAGCTGAAACCTCTTACCAATAGCCACCCATGACAAAGAGCAAAAGGCCCAAAGCAGCAGCAGGCAGCAGAAGACTAAGCTTAAAGATCCAATTACAACAAGCATCAACGAGTAGCAATCAGTTATAGCATACTTGCTAATAGAAGCGTAATAACCAACTGACATAGCTGCAGCCAAACAAATAGAACTACATGCAACAGAACATAAGACCAGAGGATGATTCAGAAGAAATAACAACTGTTGTGTTCCAGCACGCCCAAAGCAGACAGACAAGAGGACGAAGAATAATTAACAAGTTATATTTGAAGTTGACGGTGGTGTTAGCCTACCACAAAATTATACATTAGTCGATCTGCTAATTTTTAATTTGAGATATTATTCATCATCAAATTATACTCGGTGTCGAAAGTACCTTGAAAATGAAAAAGTTTCAACTTAATGTATATCCTATGCAACCATCAAGTTCAATTTTGATGATCCAAATTACATTGAAGACCCAAGAAAAATGATATTACATATGAACAGATCGATCCTTGTACATGCAAATGCACGCCATATGCCAATCACCTGAAAAGAAACAACATGAAGCAATTAATAAATATAGAGAGAGAAGTGAACTAAACAGTCCAAAATAGACAAATCAAAAATAAGTGGGGTTTAAGGGTTGGTGTTTAAAATGGGAACATCATAGAAATTATAAAAACCAAAACAAAAAAAAAGGGCAACTCTTTTGTTTTAACAAGGGAAAGCTGCAAGTGTGATAACATGACTAGAGATTTATTTTGAGCTCTAACCTCCTCCTGAAAGTTTTACGATATCTTCCTCTTGCAATTATGACACTTCACTAAAGGGCATAAATCATTTCTGTGTAGATGGGCATAGCCCAAAACAAGCTACCTCAATCATTGTGAAGGTTTAGACTCATTTTACACAGCTTAAAACTGCCCATTTAATCAGTTCTCTAATTGAACCCAACATCAACACTTGCTCCAAAATAGTAGTAGTTAAAATTTGCAATTCCAATAGCAGAGTAAACAAATGAAATTCCTAATGTTGCCTCCTCAATATATCCATCACTAATAATTAATTTTCTATTAAGGGGAAAAATAATATAATATAATTAATTTGCTAATAAGGGGGAAAAACATAAAAATATAAGAATGAAGAAACCCTAACCTCTGAGAAATCAAAATCAACGATTACGTTCAGCAGGTAAAGGTCGATTAAACCCACCGCGACAATTCATATACTGTCTAGGCATCCTCTTCATCACCACTCTCACTCCACTAACATCATTATCAGCCACAGGCTTCCTCTCTGTCGAATCAAACCTACCGGAATCCCCATCATCTTAATCATATCCACCTCATCCGGATCCATCTCCACGTCCTCATTCACTCCACCCGCTTTCTGTTGCTTCTGCTCCTTCACGATGCCGTCAACGAAGTCTGACACCACCGCGGCGGCATCCCGCCGCCTGTCCTCGCTGCTCTCGCCGCCCTTGTGGCGCTTCCGCGCAGAGTCAGGAGAGGGAGTGCGGTTGCGGTGGCAGTTCGATTGAGAGAAGGAATAAGGTCTGAGTATAGGATTTTTGTGGCTTAGAACTTAGAAGGAAGCAAAGTGACGGAAACCCTTCTTTAAGTCTAATCCAACCGTATGGTCCAATTTTAATTTCAAATTTTTATTTTTGCGTTTTTTTTTCCTCCGTGTGTTTTTTACATAGAAAACGTTTTTTTAAAACGTTATCTATTTAAAACAAAAAATTTTCCTTATAAATATATAACGTTTTTTTATATTTATCTACAACATTTTATTAAAAAACGTTGTAAAAAAAATATCACAACGTTTTTTTATAAAAACGTCATCTTTTAAGTGTTATCTTTTTATGGTTTTGTACTAGTGTGTGTTGTCGTATTTTACACGACAGTTGTATTAATTAAGTTTGTAGTTGTATTCTGTACCATGTATCTGGCAACTCAGAATGGGTAATGTATACCTATTTTGGGGGCATCATAGTTAGTATCAAAGCTTAGGGATACGATCCCTGGCTGAGATGTGAGACTAGAACTAGAAGAAGAGAGATGGGTAATTCCTTCGTTAGTATGATCTACTTAAGCTTATTTGTTATTTAATTAGTTGGTCAGAATATAGGGGTATTATGTGGTATATCAATTAACCCTTATTTTGTGACAGTTTTTGAGAATGACATCTGAAAATGTTGAGATAAGAAATGAAGCACATGAGACCGTTGAGTCACCGACGATCAATAACCAGGATAATGTGCACCAGGAAGGAAATAATCCTCGTGTAAACAACAACACCGACCAAATGACAAACGATGGTACGTTTATGAGTTTTTTTGAATTCATGCAACACCAAACGAGAGAGAGTCCTGTTCATAATGCAGGTAGAAACACTGGTAACTCACGACTGGTCACCGCTAAGCAGTTCAAGGAGTTGGGACCACAGGAGTTTTTGGGAAAGTCAGAACCACTTAAGGCAGAGACGTGGATAAAGCAGATCACCAATATATTTGATGTCTTGGAATGCTCATAGGAGAGAAAGGTTCCCTTCGCCACCTTTATGTTTCGTGAAGAAGCAGATTACTGGTGGGAATCTGTAAAACGTACTAATCTTTTCACACTAAAGATGTCTTGGGAGAAGTTCCAAGAATTGTTCAACAACAAGTACTTTCCTGAAAGTATTCGTCACATGAAGGAGGTAGAATTCATCAAGCTGGAGCAAAATAATATGACCGTATCGCAATACAAGGCAAAGTTTGCGGAGTTATCCTGGTTTGCATCCCATTTGGTTGATAATGAGGAGCGAATGACGCGAATGTTTCTACGAGGTTTGAAACCCGAAATACGTCAATACCTCATTTCTCACAAACTTTGTTTATATTCAGATGTTGTGAATAGGGCTCAGTTATTAGAACGTAATTATGAGTCAGCACAACCAAAAGGCAATGATCAGTAACACGATAATAATCGTATCGGTGGCAACGACCATCGGAACAACGATAACAATCGTGGAGGAAATTATCATGCCAAAAATGGTAATCACTTTGGTGGTAATCATGGCCAAGATAATATGAAAGGTGAACTAAGTGAGAACAACTTTAAGAAGAGAAGATTCAACAATGACGGAAAGACATCGACTGCAACACCGACACCCATTTCGAAGGAAGGAGAACGATCACCGGTCGTATGTTTCAAATGCGGACAAGAGGGACACATCCGTCCAAACTTTACGCAGCAACCCAAAATGTGTTTCAATTACGGAAGAGAAGGTCACCTAGCTTGATTTTGTCGTGTAGTGAAGTCAAGTCCAATTGGGATGGTGACACCAAAGGATGTCCAAAACAAGTCAAAGCTAGTAGTTTAAGTGAGAGCGTTTGTCGAGGAACGTGAACGAAGTTATCACGGGTAATTTAATCATGTCGACGTCGGGATTTTTGTGTGTCCCTTTTTGTTACTTGTTCTTTGGTGTTCTCATGTTAATGTGGGATTTATTTGAAAAAACAAGTGAAAAAGGTCCGACATGTATAATGTCGACGATTTAACTTTAAGAGTCGCCAATTGGTGTATTTAACTGGTTTTACCAATGCAATCGAAAAAGTTTGCACATTGACCCAGTGATTTGACACTGCTAAACGGGTATGTGAAACCGAGATTCATTTGGGTCCGGGGGCTTGATTATGCGGACCGCCGCTTTTCAAAGAAACTATTATATGAATGTGTGTGTGTGTATGTGTGTGGATCAATGTGCAATTATTTGGAAGTAGTGTTGTACCTCGTTCGCACCTATATACGTAGGTTTGAATTTATAGAAAAATTCAGTTTTAAACAAGATATAGCAATGATGTTTTGTAAAAGAGGTTTTTCAAACCCTGTGCTCAATAGCAATTGAGGCCTTTGATACTTCTATTTTATTATTAAATGTTCGGCTGTTTGCTTTTATTTTCGAGATCTGAAGCATTCTAGAAAAATATATATAGCGATCTTAGAGAACTCCTCATCGGGCATGACAACCATCCAAGGAAATTCAGACACTGTAAATAATGTACAAGTTGCTCACAGCTGAAAAATGTCCATCATGAGAACCGAATCTAGATTCAGTAGACTGAATCTGTGATCACATGATTCTAGGCTCATATGATACTACAGTTTGTATGGAAAGCAGTAAGCAATAATATATATAAAAGTCAGTAAAATATATATATATATATATATATATATATATATATATATCTGAGACAGGATCAACCACCACGAAGCAACTCCATGGGGGATCGGAAATATAAATATATAAAAGCGATAAATATATATATATGGACATGATCAACCACCACGAAGTAAACTCGAGGTGGGACGAAATGTAAATAAAGTCAAAAGCGATCAAGCGCCACGAAGTAAACTCAAAAAGAAGCTAAATGTAAATAAAGCTATAATAACGATCAATCGCCACGTAAGTAAACTCGAGGCATGACGAAATGTAAATAAAGTCTGTAAAAGGCCACGAAGTAAACTCAGCCCCGACAGAAATGTAAATATATATATATATATATATATATATATATATATATATATAAAAGCAATAAATGCTCCAGACTGAAGTCTAGGCTCAATCGAGGCATAACTCGATAATGTTAGTCCATATATGAAATATATACATATATAAGTATATATATACAGACAAATGAAAACTACGTACCGAAGTCCGAGAAAACGCACACAACACGGCTCTCAATGTGTATAACAGTGTGTGTTAATATGAGAAGAAGGCTTTATATAATGTGAGAAGGCTTATAGTGGGCTGCCAAAGTAGACTTCTATGATTTTAAATGGATAAACACTCAGCTCCCGTCGGATAAAAGATAGCTATATGTGAGTTAACAAGTGTTTAAATATGAGGAAACACTCAAAAGATGTGTATGCAGAGTAAAATGGACAGGGCTTCCTCGCCTTTTTCTTTCCTTCCCCTCTTCAAATGGCTAACCCCAAGGCTCATATTTATAGACGGATAGCTGCGGTACACTGCGGCGGCCATGGTTGTACCTATGACTAGTCGTGGTCGTTGCATCCGAGCCTCGTGGGTCCCGTTATCTCAAGACGTGCACTCATACCTTTGTAATATCCGCTCAAACTTGCGAACTTCAATCAACATCCGAACGAGGTATATCTAACCTTCTTCGCATAAGCTTGTGTCGAGAGAGTTACGCAATGACATGGATTAGAGGTTTACGAAGTCGGGAAGAGAGCGGTCTATGCCCCATGGTCTTCAAGCTTCAAATTCTATCAAAGAAATCGCCACGCATAATAGTCACTCCGGATTGTTACTCCTCGGTTCTTGTGGGACATTGTTGGATGTATATATGTATGAAGTGTTGAGACGACGCGCAAGTGTTGAAGGGGCAAGATGATGTTTGACTCTTCGCCGAGGTTATCGCCGGTTTGAGTTGAAAGTAGACGTTGCTCAGGGTTACATCTGAGATTGGACTACTTGTTAGTATGCCGCGATATCATCTTGTGAGAGAAAATGTTGAGGCGATAAGACGACATTTTGACTCCTCACTGGGGTTATCGCCGGTTTGAGCAGAAAACAGACGTTGCTCAGGGTTATATCTGAGATTGGATTGCTTGTTTGTATGCCTCACTGTCATCTGTGGGTGTGCATGTCTGCCCGTTGTTAGCTCCGGGTCTGAGGTATTAGTGCCTCGGCAGGAGGTCTAAGCTTGAAGTTGATCGCATGTGTTTGAAACAAACAATTCCGGAGTTATCGCCGGAACTGCAAAAGCATTCCTTGGGGCTATCACCAAGGATGGAGTCGCTACTTCTAGTGTTGTTTTTGGGACTGGAACTAAATGTCACGGTGTTATCGCCAAAACAGAACTGTCCTCTCCGGTGTTGTTGCCTGTCTTTTGATCTACATACCTCGGGGTTATCTCCGAGATTGGAAATGACATTCCCGGTTTGTGTTCTGGGTTGAAATTGATGCTCCCAGTTTGTGTTCCGGGTTAGAACTGATGTTCCCGGTTTGTGTTCCGGGTTGTAACTGAACTTTCGGTAGTATCCGGAATGGATGTTAGCTGTCTTCCAAGGTTATCTCGAAGACAAATCGCCCCCGCAATGTCGATAAAGCGTCAAAAAAATTTTGAGTGTCTACAGATGCCCCTCTTTATCATATTCATGGAATGCAAGGCATGGATAGGATAAAGAATCCTAGACACTTGAAATGCAAGCAAGATAAACATGATGCTATATACAACAACATGATGCAAATGTATGATGCATGATTGTCAGGTAATCCTGTTTGGATGACAATCAGTGATGGCTTGGACATGCGATCCAAGTCTCCAAGGATGTTGACGTTTGGGCTATCACCAAAGTCTTGAATCCTAGATATTGGCTTATATTCCATAGAGGTACCTCTTGTGTGTAAGAGATCTGTGGGGATAAAGCTTTATCTGTTTGAGGATGTGTATAACATATTTCCTCATTCAGCCGAATTATCGCCTGACGGTTTGTGTCGTCGTCAGGGTTGCCCGACCTTCGTTGATGTGTGTATCACCAGATAGATCCCTGCTGGTGTATTGTCAAGGTTACTTGACCTTCATTAATGTATGTGTTAATGGTAGCATTGCGTTATAACCCCCGCCGGGGATACGTGGATGAGTTGCTTCGATGGGTTTACTTGCCATCGGCTGACATGACGTCAAGGTTGCTTGACCTTCATTGATGTGTGTATCAATGGTTGCATTGCGTTGTAACCCCCAATGGGGATACGTAGATGCTTGAAAGATGTGCGTTGTGACCCCCGCTGGGGATACTTTATCAGTTTGTAACTTCGGCGTTGTAACCCCCTCCGGGGAGGTTTGGTATTTCGTGGTTTTGCGTTGTAACCCCCGCCGGGGAGGTTTAGGGTTGTGACCCTGCAAATGATGACATCGGACCTTTGTGGGGTATTACCGAGCATGATCTGTGAAAGCTGAGCTCATTGGTATAGTATACCCTGCATTCAGGCGAATACCATTGAGACAACGGGAGTTTAACTCTGACCGACAAGAAACCAGATTCAAAGTTATTCCATTTCAATCGCGTAGCATTTTTATTCCTGATTTGGCCTTTTCAGCTTGTGAGACCTCCTTTGCAACTCTAACTAGAGCAAGTCGGAGGTATGGACCCATGTAGAAGTGCCACAGCTACACCTGCAGGAGCCGCAGGTGAGCCTACGGCCAACCGTGCCTATGTATAGGCCAATGGTTGCTTTCATAAGTCATTTTCAAGTTGCGCAGCGAAGGAAATCTGAGAGCTCTTCTTCAGATCTGCTGAGTTCGGGAAACTTTCTACATATTCTGCCACCGTACAAGCATTCTTCACTGTCCTGGTAACGTTTGCATGTATTTTTTCTAATTTCTATCTGTTGGAAAATGACTTATCACATAAAATGCATTTAGACACATAGTAGTGAATATGCATGCTGATATGACTTGATAAAAATATTCAACATAGCAAATGTTAGTATTAAACCATGCTAAACATAATGATGTGAAAAAATTTGACTTTTGAAACAATCAAATTGGCACCTTTTCTTTGTCATTTCTTATCTATTTGAGGATAAATGAGTAAAAGCGGAAAAGCAAAATAATCACAGTAATTAGACTACACTTACAGATTTTTTCTTGTGATGTGATTAATGCATGTAGGATGTATGGTATTTGATACGGATGTCTTCTTGAATGGCCACCTAGTCACGCACATGTGCATGTGGATAGTCCCATTTACAAAGGGGCTATGGCAAAATTTTCCCAAAATGTAGGTATTGGGTAGTCATGCATTTTTAACTCTCTCACGTAGATGTATGTTAAAACAATGCATTTTGAAAAGCTCCAGGTAAGAAATTACCACACCCTTTCTGAGGCGATTTGGAGACTTGTTGTCCAGATATTATGGATCCGGATCAGCTGAGTAGTTCCCGCAGGACCACTTCTAGTATACGGAGGAGAGCTTCTAAAGAGCCTCAACGTCGTTACGTCGACTGACCTCGTCGTTTAGTGGAGGCGGTGATACGCGTCTATTCGGGTTGAAGTGCGAATGTTGAGGGCGAGGAGGAGGATGTACTGATCGAGGTTCCCGCTCGCGCTATCGTGTTCCCCGTAGGGAAATTGCGAGTATTCAGTGGCGAACCCGGATCTTACAGGTGACTTGAGTAGGCATCCTTGAGGTATACTGCACGCAAACGAGGTATGAAGTTAGATCTTTAATCTTCCTTATTTCTATTGATGAGAGTCGAGGATTACGATGTTGATCGCATTTGATGTAGGTTCCGGCTTCACACGACCTCGAGGGCCGGTTTAGCATCCACTCTATGTATTAGGCTTTGTATGATGACTACAGAGCGATCGTCCATGGCTAGGGATTTGGGATGTTCTTCTCCATTCTACCCCGTCGCTGTCCCTGGGGTTACCTCAGGGCATTATCTGAGCGGTGGTTTCACCAGACTCAGTCACTCCATTTGTTGGACTGTGAGGTGATGATGACGCCGATGGATTGGCGGTTTATCATAGGTATGGAGTTTGGAGGAGATCCAGTGCCTTGCACGACGGATATTACCCCTACTGCCGTCAAATCCTTGTTGGGAGTTCCGTGGGCGCTGGCAAGGCGGGGCTATTCGTCAGACGGGTCCTTTGAGCGTAGATGCTATGAGGGGGCTATTGAGTGAGCCCATACTTGATGATGTGAGAGTCAGGGATCGCATTCTTTGGCGATTGTTCCTGATGATCATTAGGGGCTGCTTCATAGCAGATAATTCCTCTACGGTGTCCTTCGCTTTGATCAGCGTTACTCAACACGTGGACCGTATAGGAGAGTATGATTGGGGTTCCTACACCTTTGCCTATTTCCTTAGGGGAATGCGCATGCGATCGCAGGGCTTGACTGAGGCATGGTTAGGATTCTACCCATTTCTGCTGGTGAGTGTTTCTCTCATCTTTTCCCATGTATAGGTTAATAGTGTTGACTGACAGCAGATGTTTGCCTTTGTGTTGGCAGTTTTGGGCCTATGAGAGGCTTCCCTATTTGCGTCTTGTGAGCATGTTAGGTTTAGATACCTATCCACGAGGACGAAGATTGCATCATTCCATACTAGCGGAGGTCCTTATTGTTGAGGGTTTCACTCATTATCGCCTACAACTGGAGTTGTTGACAGCCGATATCATCAAATGGATTCCCTACTCTGGAGAGCATTTGGGAGTTGGTTTTGAGGATGGGTACCCGACTGGAGTAGAGTATGTCATTTCCACCCGCAGGATTCCTCTCTTCACAGATGGAGGATGGGAGCTCTATTTAGGAGAGCGTGCTATTAAGAGCACTATAGAAGAGATCCGTATGCCATATTGCCATGTTCAGGGCTTAGTTCACCCTAAAACTTCATTACTCATGCTCCGAGCATGGATTATCTCCCTCTAGCTGGTTTGAGGGGCATGATCACTTACCACCCATTGGCCGTTATGTGTCAGTTTGACCAGTTTCAGGATTTTCATCGTATAAAGGGCGGTGAGTCGGTAGCCGCTTCACAGATTTATTATCGGAGAGGCGATCCAGTTGTATACTGCGGGATAAGTGAAGTGGTTGAGGTTTCTGTCGATCATCCAGGTTGTTCTGCAGAGTATTCGCATGGATGGAGAGCAGATCGCATCGGTTGCGACAGTATCCATAGTGCAGGGGATTGATTCTGACAATGAGGAGCCTATAGAGGAGGCTATTATTCCCATTGATTATTTGGCTCATTGGGTGCCTTGGCATTTGTGATGGATTCTCCCACCCCGAAAGTGCCTTTGTTACGAAAGATTCTAAGACAACATTTGGAGCAGAGCTTACATCTGATGACCTATGAGAGAGATCAGGCTAGGGCCGCGATGTTGACAGCTCTTGATGGGAGAGACGCCGCTCTATTAGAGAGGGATGAGGCTATATTAGCTAGGGATGCACTGATTGGGGAGCGAGATGCCGCCTTATCTGCTAGGGATGTGGCCATTGCAGATAGTACTTCCGTTAGATCCCAGATGACTGTCAGTCTTGTCGACATGAGTGCTTACATTGATGAGCATTATGCCACCATGCAGTTAGCCTCTGATCTTCTAGCTCGTGTAGATACCCTTGGGCAGGAGCTTGCAGTGCTACCTCCGTCTTCAGAGAGGGATGCTATGTTAGATCTGATAGTCCGCATATATACAGATCTGTAGATAGCTTTGTAGTTTCCTGCACAGACTAGCTTAGCCATTTTGTCAAGTACAACACATATGTATATATCAAACAATATTATGTATGGCAGGGAAATATATTTTGATTCACTTCCCTTTTAGTTATGCCTTGACATTTGCTTGATATTTGCTTGTTTCTTCAGGGCCTTGTGATCTTGATGCATTCTGAACTTATCCTTGATAGATGACATTGAAACGTCACAAGATCTCTCAGAACGGATCATTGATTTCTGTAAATCCCTACCATCTTTGGTGTCTTGGGACTGGTATCTGTATGGAAGAGTGGAGAGGAGGGTAGTTTCTTCCTCTTTGAGATTGACAGCACCACAGATGGTCGCCAGTACTTCTATTTGTGAGAAGCCTAGTTAATTCCATCTCTTATTGGTTGGTATTGCTCTTTGAGGCATGATCGCAGCTTAGATGGTCACAAAATCTTCTATTTATGAGAAGAGGTTGGGTAATTCCATCCCTTTGATCTGAATCCGATGAAATATGGCGAATTGAAGGTTGATCCCAGTACCGTGTGACAAGAATTTTTGTTCTGGTAGGGGTTAGACTAAACCATAAATGGCTGCCTACGTATTCCTATTGAAGAGGAGATCAAGTCTGCGTAGTTCAAACCTAGTGTAAGAGGTTCAACATTGAATGTGAAAGGCAGATGGGTGTAGAAATGTTTTTGTTGTTTTTGTATAGAAAGGATAAAAATGTTTTTGTTATTTTTTTTATTGTGACCGGGCCATATAGAATATGGTTGCCTACGTACTCCTATTGAAGAGGAGATCAGGTCGACGTAGTTCGCCCCTCGTGACGAATCATGAATGAAGAAAAGCGTGAATCCCCATGCAAAGCTATATCTTTGCGGGGAAGAAAGTTTGATCCCATAATGGGGACAAAGCTGCAAGTGTGGAAAAATTTTGATCCGAATCCTCGGGACAAAGCGCAAGCGTAGAAAAGTTTAATCCCTTCTTCAGGATAAACTGCAAGTGTGAAAGGTTCAATCCCGTCTTCAGGATAACCAAAATTGTGAAAGGTTAAATCTCGTCTTCAGGATAACCAAAATTGTATGGAAGGTTTGAAATGAAGTGATACTAGGCTGCTGATTTGAAGTGTATGTTTCCCGAGGCGGTAAGAGTATGCAAAAAGAGAGGGTTCAAAACCGGAATATTTGGTGATTTGATGATCAAAACCGGGATGTTTGTTTGATGGTAACCGGACATATAATACCGATTTTCATGGTGTCCGGAGTTGATAAGTCATGGAAATTCATCGCCATCCATTTCTGTGAATCGAGAGAGCACCTCTGTCAATACCTCCTTGGCAACAAATGGGCCTTCCCAGTTAGGAGCGAATTTTCCCTTAGATTGATCTTGGTTGTCAATGATCTTCTTCAAATCTAAGTCATGTTGTTTGAATTACCTTTGTTGGACTTTTTTGTTGTAGGATCGTGCGATCCTTTGCTGACCATGAAAGATAGCTGCGGATCGCCTTTCGTCTATTAGAGACAATTGGTAATACCTGTCTTGTACCCATTGGTCTTCACCCAACTGAGCATCCATCAATACTCTGAGGGATTTCATTTCCACCTCTATGGGGAGCACTGCTTCCATCCCATAGACTAATAAATAGGGGTTGCCCTCATGGAAGACTACACATGGAAGTTTCAGAGGCTAATAAAAGTCGAGGCAAGAGGTCAGGCCATCCTTTGTGATTGACGAACATTTTCTGCATGATCTTTTTGATGTTTTTATTAGCCGCTTCAACAGAACCATTCATCTGTGGACGGTAGATGACGGAATTAAGGTGTTTGATATGGAATTTTCTGCATAACTCCTCCATCATTTTGTTGTTGAGATTCTTAGCATTGTCTGACACAATGACCTCTAGTTGTCCATATCGACAAACAACATTATTTCTGATGAAAGCAATGATGACTTCTTTAGTAACCCTGGGGAAGGAGGCTGCTTCTACCCATTTGGTGAAGTAGTCGATCATGGTGAATATAAATCAATGTCCATTACTGGCTTTGGGCTCGATGGGCCCGATCACGTCCATTCCCCACATTGAGAAGGGCCATGGCGAACTCATATTGTGGAGTTTCTTTGGAGGGGCGTGGATAGCATTCCCATGAATCTGGCATTGATAGCACCTCTTGACGTGATCATCACAGTCAGCTTTAAGTGTAAGCCAATAATGCCCCATTCTGAGGATCTTCTTGACAAGTAGGGGTCCGCTCATGTGAGGGCCACATACTCCACCATGGATCTCATTCATGAGTCTCTGAGCTTGGTCTTTATCTAGACATCTGAGGAGACCTAATCCAGCATCTCTTTTGTAGAGTGCATCTTCGCTCAGGTAGAATTTTATAGCAAGTCGATGAATTCGCCTCTTCTCAGTTAGGCTCGCCTCAGCGGGTGTAGATCCATCTCGCAGATATTCCTTGATGTGTTGATACTAAGGATTGTGGATGGGAGGTAGCTCATCCGATACTTCTCTAACGTAATTCCCATAGACTGGGGCTTTTTACAGAGTAAACATGATGCTTGGCATGTTTTCCTTGTCAGGTATGTAAACCAAGGAGGCCAACGTTGCTAATGCATCTGCAAAATCATTCCTATTACGAGGAATTTGTAGAAAAGAGATTTCTTCAAACTCCAAAGCCATCGTAGAAACTTGGAGTGGTAAGGCAAACAAATGTAATTCTTTGGTTTGATATATTCACGTGGATTATTCGATTACCAATTCGGAATCCCCAAAGATAATTAACAAGTCGATGCCCATTGAGCGGGCAAGTTTTAGCCCCATGATCTGACCTTCATACTCATTTGTGTTGTTGGTGCCGACAAATTATAATTTTGGCTGACGGATCTTCGCTCCCGTCTTGGGATATTAGAAGCTGCTCCAACTCCGAGAGCCTTACGTGGTTAATGACTCCATCAAAATACATTCTCCAAGTCACGGCATGTATCGTACTGATGTTCTAGCTGAATGGTCATTATCCCTTCATCGGGAAAGTATGTTTCCAAGGGTTTGTAGTCCTCTGCAGGTGCGGTGACCAGTTGATCCACAATTCCTTGACCCGTGACAGACTTTTGTATCACGTAGACGATGTCAAATTGTCGTAGGATCAAGCGCCATCCGGACGATCGACAATTGAGATAAACTTCTTGAACACATACTTGAGAGGATCCATTCGGGATATGAGATGGGTTGTGTGACCATGGAGGTAATGCCGGAAACCTCATGGAAGCCCATGCTAAAGCACAACAAGTTTTTCCATCAGAGTGTACTTGTGTTCACCGATCTTTGAATCTTTTCTTTGAGGTAATAGATAGCTCGTTCTTGGCCTCTATTGTCTTTTTTTTCCCCAAAGATACAACCCATGGCATTGTCATTTACTGGACAGTACATGAAGCAGGGAACATCATCCCTGGGAGGTACCAAAACAGGAGTGTTAACCAGTTGCTCTTTGATTGTGAGGAAGGCTTTTTGACACTCATCATTCCATTTCATTGAGGAGTTCTTCCTTAACAGCTTGAAGATAGGCTCACAAGTTGCTGTGAGTTGAGAAATGAATCTGCTAATGAAGTTGATCTTTCCCAAAAATCCCCGTATTTCTTTCTCTATCTGAGGAATGGGCATTTCCTTGATGGCTTGGATTTTGGTAGGATCCAGTTCAATACCTTTGTGGCTGACTAGGAAACCTAGCAACTTACCTGACTTAACAACAAAGGCGCACTTGGCGGGATTCAACTTCAAGTTGTACTTACGAAACCTATTAAAAAGTTTTCTGAGATGGTTTAAGTGGTCCTCCTCCTTTCGGGATTTGACAATGATGTCATCCACGTAGATCTCTATCTCTTTATGCATTAAATAGTGGAAAAGAGACATCATAGCTCGCTGATAGGTTGCCCCGGCATTGATGAGGCCGAATGACAACCGTCTGTAGCAAAAAGTTCCCCAAGGCATGAGCTTTTGCTTAACTGGTTTGAATCCTTCTTTAATGGGAAGGCGATGAAGAACAATGTTAGTGGACAAACCCACCATGTCTTCATGAGACCATGCAAACACATCCTAAAATTGGGTTAATAGTGTAACCATGTCATTCCGCTGATTTGTGGTAAGGTCTGAACCAATTTGGATTAGCTTAGGGTTGTCTAAGGTTCCAATATTGAAAGAAGTAGTTTGATCAAGATTGGGTTTGGGTTTGTCTGTGACCCATTCCTTAATCTCTTGAGGTGTCTCAATGTCCTCTTGTATATCCATCAAGTCTGAGTCCAACTTTGCATCAAAGTTACAGCTCTTGTGGAGAGAAGGCACCTCATCAGCAGCAAGTACAGGAACATCTAAATTCAGAGTCCTGAAACAAAAGATGCTTTCACTTAATATATGCAACTGTTCGATCATACAAAAGTGTTAGCATATACTTGATAAAATAACTGCTAGTACTGTAAAGGAAAACAAGCAATTAAAGTTATCTATGTAGGCGGAGGATTTTTACATCCATTTTACCCTCGTCGACCAATGCATGGAGTGCTGCTCCAATTGTCGAGGGTAAAGTCCTGAAGGACTGCAGTGGTGGAAGGATCGTCATTATCCTCCTTCTCTCGAATGATAACTATAACATCTGGGCAATCATCGTCTAGGGTGTATCTGTTTGTATGTTCATCATGAACAATGACGCGTATGCTTGCCATCATCAAGGCAAGGTCATGTTTACGTTTTTCGTTCCTTTTCTTCCACTTCGGGATTATGAATCAACACCTCTTTTGCTTTGATTGGCACTGGTTTCAGAAACAGCATAGCCACAACATGGGCTGGAACCTTTACTAGAGATTGCATCAACTCATGAGGTAAAGGTATAGAAAATCGCTGCAATCGTAGCTTGTTAAGCTCGAGGAACTTACTTGTGCTTATGAGGATTCTCGTATGTTCGAATCGGTAGAATATCCTAGCCCGGCTGTTCTAATTTGACTGGACATTTGGATAGGGTGCTTAATACCCTGCTTATCTTTACTAAGCCCTTGTCCAGGTTGATGACCTAATAACATCATTTCTTGAGTGGCCGACATAACTGATAAATGGATTTTATATACACTTCTTCAGTATCTTTTACTTGAATTAGTTGCTTATATTTATGTGTCTTAGTTACTTTTCATGCATTTTGTGTTCATTTTGTAGGTTATACGTTTGGGAGCGGTGTGAGCGACTATTGGTAAGGAAAAGCAAAGAAAACGCAAAGAAAAGCAAACCGGACATCATTTGGACTTTCATGTTTACTTCATGTTCTTGGTTTGGAACTTAGCTTACATTGAAGAGCATCGTCTTAGCTTTCTGGAACATTTTGAATCATTCCAATCGGAGTTTGGATGCAAGAGTTATGATCGTTGTACCAACGGACGTTGAACGTCATGGTTTTGGGTGGTCATTTGCATAGCAGTCACTTCCAGCCTTCATCCGCCCAGAATTTCTCAATCCTCAAAGAATGAAAGTTGTAGATCTTGGTGATATCTTCGATTTGATAGGTGGCAGGCCCCGTAACTCCTCCCAGATCAAAAGTTATGGCCATTTTACCAGAAACGTCGAAGCGAGAAAATGTCGAACATGGGCAAAGACCGGGCGCCCAAAATAGGCCTATGCCGGTGGCAATGGGGCTGTGGAGCGATGTTCGAGATCGTATCGGTACTGGGGCCTTTGGGGAAGAGGTTGGTGTGGCTTGGATGCGTTTTAGGCGAATTTTGACACCTTTTTGACTCCAAATTGGATTGGGTTTGTTCCAAAACTAAAAATTGGACTTGTAACCTATAAATACATGATGTAAGGCATAAAATAAGATGGAGATTACATAGATTAGACTAGAGATACACTCCATTAGATTAGAACATAACCCTAGTTCTTATTAGTCTTGGAGATTGAAGCAACTTGGAGACCATTGAAGATCAAGAGCAAGAGCAAGAGGGGAGCATCAGATTTGCTGACAACAGATTCTATTCTCTTCTCTTATCATACTTTTATCTTTTAACGTCTATTCAATTGTGGATTCTTGGTTTCATTAATTATGAACTAACTCTTTTATTAAGATTTCAATTGAACCTTTTATGGCTATAAATTAGTTATTTAATTTATTCCAATTATTTGTGTCAAAGTGAGTTGTTTATCTTGCCTTATGCTTATTGATTAATTATCTGATCAGTAATTACCTTGTTACTCTAGAAGGAATTGAGAAAGGAATTCTAGGGTTAGAAGCTGGGCATGATATTATGTGACTTTAGTTATTTTGCATGATGAATAATTAGGTTTGTGAATAGAATAAGAATATCTATTTGCCGCATGTAACACATAAGAAATTGAGGTCAGAATTGAGTTTAATTCAATTGTTTAGCATAGAGATATAGCAAAATTAATCTGGGTTAAATAGAAGGCAAATGATCACTTGAGAAAGGGCTTTTGGCATTTGAGAATTCCTGTTAACAATTCAGTAGACGTAATAATTGGGATAATTAATTTATAGTTTATAATTGGGGATATTGGAGTCTTAATCCTTATTTACCTGAATTCAATCAAATCTCAGTTTTGTTTATTTGCTTTCTTTTAGACTAATCTCTTTTAATTGTTTAATTTAGTTTTCTTAATTAGAAAATTCATAATTTGCAATTGTTTAAATAAAATTGATTTGGTTAAGAGTTAGTATTTGATAATTTTTATTAAATAATTCCTCGTGGGAACGATACTCTACTTTCACTTTATTACTTGTTGACCGTGTATACTTGCACGTATTCATTGATTGCAAAATCGATCAACAATAACCTCGTCAGAAATCTTGGGTATGGGAAGTGGCGCTCCAATAGAATGGTATTGCGTGTTACTCACTTCCAGAGTATGGAAACTGGCCGGTTCAACTTCTGAATTGAAGCTGATGATTGGTAGAGTTCCTTGTTCAGGACATTCCGGACTCAAGCGTTGATGTGATTAGAATAATTGTTTTTGATAATGTATTGAGTCATTGATGTAGTGTGGAGAAGCGGCTCCCGACCATGTGTATCCATGGTCTCCCCAATAGCGAAAGTTATATCCTGAGTCTATCTTGAGGACGTGGAAAGATACATTGAATGTATTTGGACCAATCTCAATTGACAATTCAATCTTTCCAACGGAATTTCGTCGGGATCCATCAAAAGCTCTGATGACCGTGTGGCTGCTTTGGATCCGCTTGAGATTGATATTCATTTTCACCAAGGTGGCATAAGGACAGATATTTAGAGATGAGCCTCCATCTATCAAAACTCCAGCTAGCATGTACCTGGAAGACAAAACTGCAATATGCAGAGGCTTGCAAAGACCGGTCCCTTCGGGAGGTATGTCGTCATCAGTGAAGGATATCACATTGTTGTTGAAAATGTGATCAACCAAATGTTGAAATTTTTCTACATCCACTGATTTTGGCAAGTAGGCTTCTTCCAAAACCTTCAGTAAGATCTTCCGATGATCCTTAGAAGAGAAAACCAAGTCCAATATTGAAATCTGGTGTGGAGCTTCTCGCAAGCTTTAAACCACTTTGGCTTCATTGTGGCCCATAGTGTAGAGGAATTTTTCAATCTTCTCCATGGGCAACTTCCCCTTTGCTTCGCAAGTAGGTTTAATAACTCGTTGAGGAAGATACAGTGGATTTTCCTTCGACACTATAGCAGTAGTATGAGACGTGGATCCTTCAGCTTCTCCATAATTCCATGGAACTTTGTGTAAGCTGAAAACAGGATATTGTGGTCTGAAAGATAAAGAAATTGGCTCTGGTGCGGCCACTTTCAAAGGATTGTCAGTTCCTTTGATTTGAATTGGTTGTATGGGAAATACTTTGATAGTCTCATCATCCACTTCGGATATAACTGCTACTGATCACTGTGAGGTACTGTCCATGGTTGGGACATGAGTCACAGTTGGTATATATTTGTATCAAAACTCACAGCATGTGTGTTATGGTAGTAATAAAGTTATAGTTGTTTTCTGTACCATGTATTTGGCGACTCAGAATAGGTTGGATAGATTGGACCTATTTTGGGGGTGTCACAGTTGGTATCAGAGCTTAGGGATATGATCTCTAGCGGAGATCCGGGATTATAACTAGGAAGGGAGAGACGAGTAATATCCTTCGCTAGTGTGTGTCCTACCTAAGCTGAATTTTCTGACTTAAGTTGACAAATTGTGATATGTCAATTAACCTTTGTTTTGAAGCTGTATTCTAGAATGATATCTGAAATACAAGAGATGAGCAATGGAGAAATCATGATGACATGGAAGATGGAATCTGAAAAGAAAGCAAGGTATTCTCAACTCTTTGAAATACCAGGTACGTAAATTTCGGGGACGAAATTTCATAAGGAGGGAAGATTGTAAGACCTCGAATTTTATGAAATAAAATTATTCAATTTTTTTTATAATTATTATTCAGTAAATGATTAAATTGATAAAGAGTAAAGTTAAGGATGATATATAAAAATTTTACAAAATAAGTAAGTGGTTATAAAATATTCATTTTTATCGGGGAATATTCATTTAGTCGTGGAATATTCTTGTTGTCGAGGAATATTCGTACGACGACGCAGCCATTCGTGGGCCTCATAATAGAATAACTGTCGGATGAAGAAAACGACAAGTTTGAGTTTTTATAAATAACGGCGTAGTTATTACTGCTAATTAACCTTTGTTGGGATACACGATGGTTAAAATACGATGTAATACACGTTGTTGCCGCAGTAGCACGGTATTATTACGCGGTATTTTTGAATTATTTATTCTTACGTAAGAAGGCACTACTTAATAATTGTTACAGTAATTACTGTTCAATATTTTATTTTATTGATTCAATAATTGCTTCGTTAATATTTTATATTATTGTTGTTTCAATAATTGTCACTGTACAATATTTTCTATTATCATATTATTTGGATAATATTATTAGATAGCATTATTGGCAATGTCTAGAAAGTTCTGTCAAGGAGAGGTTTGGTCACCTAATTGCGCGCCAGTAAGGAGAAATCCTTATTGGAGACCCCTCTTTCCTGGGAACTGTCTGGTTGTCATTGTTGTGATTTTGTAATATTATTTGTGAATAATTAATTATTGATTTTTATGATAAGGAAATATTTATTTGATGCAGATATAAATGATGGATTTATTTATGTGGTTATAAATGAAGGAATTAATGTTGAGGTGTTTTATCAGTATTTTGTCGGATTGGAGGTATTAAAAGATCAAATCGGTGTTCTTAAAGCTCTATTGCGTGAGTTATAATTTTAATTCGACCGTTGGATCATTGTGATTTTTGGATATGTTATACATATATAAGTTGAGTATATATCCACAAATTTTGAACCGTTAAAAATTAACGTATGATTTGTTATGAATTTTAAAAGGTGTTGAAAATCGTCCGTTTGTGAATTTCGGATATTTTTTGTCTGGAATTTGGAAAAACTTAAAGCTACAAAGTTGTAGAGAATTCGATTTTGTGTGGAATGGATATAAAATTTGTATTTTTCTGATAAACGGACTATTTTCTATGAATTACTGAAATTTCAGAAAATAAAATGATTTTTATTAAATTATGGGTGGGACCCACTTTAGTTTGAAACACATGTGGGCTGCTAATATGTTATCCAAGATGGCATGCTAGTTGATTCAAAGGGTTGGTGCGTAGAAGATAATAATGATAATAAAAATATTTTATTATTTAGTCTCCTTTGCCGTTCTAGTATTTTCCTATAAATAGGCGCTTAACTTAGAATTGAAAATCACACCAGAAACATAAGTTTTTTCTCTCTCTCTCTATATTATCGAGCGTATTTTTGTGAGTATTTAGATACTTTTAGAGTTGCTATTCGGTGCAAGGTTCCTTCGGCTTTACATCCGATATTTCAGTCAGAAGTACTGCTCTTTTGAGGTAAAGAATTTTAAGGGTTATTATGTTTTTCAGTTTCGTACTTTTTTCGGACCTTCAAAAATTCTGAAAAAATTTGAAATGATAATTTGATGAGTTTTCTTGATTGTGTCCAAAAATGGCGTTTTTTGGATGTATAGATTAGGAGTTATGAATTTTATGAGAAAAGACTATTTTAAAAGTAAACCCTTATAACTCCTTGTGGTTAACTCCAAAATTGGTGAAATTTTTATTGGGAGTACATGTATATAATGTAAGTATATACATCAGAATTTTGGAATTTTAGACAAAAATACAATTTATGATAAATATCTAAATATTAATGATTTTGGCCATGTAAAAAATAGTAAATGAATTTTAAAAATTCTGAGAAAAATATATGTTCAATATGGGACTATATTCTGCTAAATCTCAGAAAAGAAATATTTTGGGAATGATTTGGTATTTTTCATGAAAATGAACTAGTTATGAGTAAATAAATTAAATATGTTATGTGAAGTAAGAAAATTAGAACATAGAATTTTATGGCTTGAGAATCCTATATAAGGTATATGCAGATTTTTGATAAGGGTTTTGGTTATTGGTGATGAAATTTTATGAGTTTGGCATTTTAGGATGATTAAATGCATTATTTAGTAAAGTGTAAACAATTAAAATAAATTGTTTATAAGTTTAAGAAATGTTATTCTTTTAATATCATTATACCGAAATATTAGTATGGATTTTATTATGGAATTTTTACCTTTTTCATGTCGGGGTTACTATTCATGAATTACTATTCATAAGTTACTATTTACGGGTACTATTCACGATAAAATTGGTTTCTTTTTCTGACCAAATTATCGTTGATTTATGAATCTTACTCTTGAAATTAAATCCATGTTTTGATCATATTATTTTTATTATCATATATAACATTTTTATAATCCTGGTGAAGAAATTTCTCTTTGACTTGAGTGTAAAGATGGGTAGATTATTGGTATGATCGTGACTATGGGTTCTCTTTGGCCAGTAGTGCAAAGTTGAATCGTTGACTGGTATGATCATGACCATTGAATTTACAATTGAATATTTTTAGCTTCAGTGCAAAGGTGAATTGATCAACGTGGTTATAATTATGGTTTATATGAATTCTGAAATGATTATATATTCTTTGAGATATGAATATCTTTGGCTCGTAGTGCAAAGATGACCTGTTGTTGAATATCTTTGGCCCGTAGTGCAAAGATGACCTGTTGTTGAATATCTTTGGCCTGTAGTGCAAAGATGACTGGTGGTTGAATATCTTTGGCATGTAGTGCAAAGATGAACTTATTAGTATAATTATGAACAAGAACTGTGATTTGGTATAACCATGATCTTTGATGTTTCAGGTATACCAAGGATGGAGTCAATACTCCTAGTGTTGTTTCTGGGACTGGAACTGAATGTCACGGTGTTATCGCCAAAAAGGCAGGCTATCATCTCGGTGTTGTTCTTAGGTCTTTTGATCTGTGATACCTCGGGGTTATCTCCGAGATTGAAAATGACATTCCCGGTTTGTGTTCCGGGTTGGAATTGATGCTCCCGGTTTGTGTTCCAGGTTGGAACTGATGTTCCCAGTTTGTGTTCCGGATGGTAACTGAACTTCCGGTAATATCCGGAATGGATGTCAGCTGTCTTCCAAGGTTATCTCGAAAAGATTTAATCGCCTCCCGCAATGTCGAGAATAGCGTGTAGAAAATTTCGAGTGTCTACAAATCATAAACTCTTGCGAAGTTTATACCGTATTCGATATCGGTTCTACCCATTCTTTTATTTCTCATACTTCTGCTCAACATTTAAATTTAACTCTTGAGAAATTAGACTTTGACTTATCGGTTGAAACTCCGTTAGGAGAAACTTTCGTTACATTCACTATTTATAAATTTTGTTTGATTCAAATCGGCACCCTCACGTAACCTGTCGATCTTATCTCTTTGAAAATACTTGCATTTGATGTGATTTTAGGGGTCTGGTTAACTACTCATCATGCAAAAATTGATTGTTTTCGTAAGGTTGTTAGCTTTCATATTCCTAACCAACCTATTATGTGAATTTAAGCAACCAGACCACTAAAGTCAATCACTATCATATCAAGCCATAAGTAAAGAGCCCCGAACCTTTCACTGGTGACTTCTTTATGTGGGATGCACCCAAGCCAGACTTTCCGTAGGGAACGCCGTGAATAACGGTGGCAAGTTGATAGGTATCAATGTGAGGTTCTATCCAAGTCTTGGATGAGAGTTACAGTTTTGAATGATATTTCTATTATTAATAAATTTCCTGACGTATACCCCGAAGAACTTCATGGCCTACCCCCAGAGCGTGAAATTAAATTTTATATTGACCTCAGTACAAAACCCATTACTAAAAACCTCAAATATTTCTTCACCTAAAACTAACTTAACTCGCGCCGAAGACGTTGGCTCGAGCCGTTGAAGATTACGACCATACCATTCAATATCATTGTGGAAGAGCGAACGTGATAGATGACGAGTTGAGTAGAAGATCGTATGCAGTTACGAGTGTGACGTTGTTAACACAAAGACCCATTTCATACGAATTACAAAAGATGGAGATAGAGTTAAAGACTCCAAGAACTTATGTGAAGATAACGAATATACGATTAGAACTGACTTTAATCGATAAGGTTAAAGCCGCTCAAGCTACAGACTCAGAGCTGATGAATGTGAAGAAGAAGGTGCAAGAAGGCGTTATTTTAGAAGCAAGAATCGACGAAGAGAGGAAATCTCAACCCTTGATTTTATTTGTCTATTTGAAATCCTCGATCGAGTAGGAACTATGGCCTATAGACTGTCTTAACGCTAAGTATGTCGCGTGTTCATAATATTTTTTATGTATCGATGTTACGTAAATATGTGGACGACCCGAACCACATTATTGAATTAGAACTAGACGAGATAGCAGAAGATTTAACGTATGAGGAGATACCTGTTAAAATCTTGGATAAGAAGGATCATATTCTATGCTCAAAGGTTATACCTCAAGAGTTAGAATCTGACGAGGTATCCTCACCTCTTCGACATACCAGGTACGTACGCCAATTTTGGAGACAAAATTTCATAAGAAGGGGAGGTTGTAAGACCCCAAATTTTATGAATAAAGATTAATTTTCTCAAAATATTTTTTTGAGTATTAAAGTGTGGATTTGATATAATATTATAGTTTTGGGTAATATTTATAAATTTTAAAAAGTAAGAAAGTTGTTATAAAATATTCGATTGGTCGGGGAATATTCATTTTATCAGGGAATATTCGTACGATGGCACAATCATTGGTGGACCCCAAAACGAAATTACTGTAGGAGTTAGAAAATGACAGAAATAATTTTTTATAAAAATAACAGCAAAAGTTTTTGCCGTTAAACTGTTGAAATACCCAGTGGTTAAAGTACAGTAATATGCGTGGTTGCATAGTAGCACACAGTATTGTACAATATCTTTTATTATTAATGCTTATGTGAGAAGTCACTCAGTTTTATTCAATTATTGCTACAGTAATTGCTACATATTATCTATCATATTATTGATTCAATTATTTTCACAATATCATCTGCACAATATTATTATTAAATCAATAATTGAGAAGATAAATTTATTTATATTATTATTTGCATTATTAACGATGTCTAGAAAATTCGGTCGAGGAAAGGGTTTAGTCACCTAATTGCGCGCTAATAGGGAGAAATCCTTATCGGAAAGCCCCTCTTTCCTGGAAATGATCTGATTGTTAATATTGTAAGTTATAATATTAATGATGAATAAGTTCGTATTGATTAAAGATAAGAATAATATTGATGAGGAAAGATGTTGTTCATTTATTTTTCTTTAATTCTTCCGTAACCCAATTACCCTCAAAGGAGGTAATTCTTTGATTGGCTGGTTTTGTTATAATTGACCAAACGTGCAATTAATCGGATAAATAAGTAATTAATTGTTATTGGTTCACATGCAAATTATTGTTGGTTCACATGTATGGAACTATTGATTCACATGCATATGCTATTAGGGGAGGTGGTGCAAGATTGATAATATTTCAAGGACTAAATTAAAAATAGAGGTAAAGATGAAGGTACTATACTATAATAATTTGAACCCATAAACGTGCAATTATCAAAATTATGTTTTCCTATAAATAGAAGCTCATTTCTTCTTTCATTCTCACCAATTCACTAAGACTCACAAGAGCAATTATATATAGAGGTTTATAGAGAAAGAAGAAGAAGAGCTACTTCACTTTCATTATTAAAAGATTCAGGTCTTCTACTAAGGTAAGGGGTAATATTTATTTCATATTTGCTTACGATATTATTTTTCGTATTCATAAGAAATTTTATTTCGTTCAATATTCACAAGAAATATTATCTTCGTTTAATATTCGTAAGGATTATTATCTTCGTTCAATATTTGTAAGGAATATTATTTTCGTTCAACAGTTGTAAGGGATATTATTTTTGTTCAATATTCATATGAAATAATATTTTCTTCCATACTCTATAGTATCTAAATAATATTATTTCGTTTTGTATTCCTAATTCTGCACTCATTTTGTTAAAGTATTGCTTCTATACACTGTGAAATTAGTAGAATATCCTTGAAATTTACGCTTCATCTAGTATCATTTCACAAGGATATTTTTTTGAACATTCTTGTTAAATCTTAAGCTTTTCATGCTGGAGTACTATTCATGGGTACTATTCATTTATATGACACTATTCATATGTACGGTATTATTCACAAAGTATTATTCATGGACACTATTCATAAATATGGTACTATTCTCGAAGTACTATTCACGGGATACTATTCATAAAGTATTATTCATGAAATACTATTCAAGGGGTACTATTCCTAAAGTACTATTCATGGGGTACTATTCATAAAGTACTATTCAAGGGGTATTATTCACTCAGGTACTATTCATGACAAAAATTAATTTTTTTTTGTCCAAATCATTTTTGATACAATATTATTCTTGAATTTTACTCTACAAAGCAGTATCATGTTGACAATTTGGATATTATTGAATTCTGGATAATTAAATTATAAATCTTTAAAATTTATCCTTAATTTCATTTAATTGAATTCTTAAATTATAAAGCTTATATTGTGATGAAAGTCATCTTTGGCCGTAGTGCATAGATGGACTGTTGATTGATATGATTATTGTGACGCCCCCAAAATAGGTCCAATCCATCCAACCTATTCTGAGTCGCCAAATACATGGTACAGAAAACAACTACAACTTTATTACCATAATTGTCATCCAAAATAGAACAACACATATGTTGTGAGTTTTGATACAAATATATACCAACTGTGACTCTCATCCCAACCTTGGATAACATGTCACAATGGCACCTTACATAAATGTACAGTCAAAAACTGTTTTAGAAATTAAAATCTTTGGGAAGTGCTCAAGGAAACATTCGTACATAGGAGACCATGCGTCTAGGTTATGATAGATATCATATGTCCAAAGAATTATCCTTGGTTGACCCAATAGACCCCAAAGAAAAACGAGAAGATTACTATCATGTTCTTCCCAATGGTGAGTCTTCTCTTGACATACAACTATCTCCACTGTCTCCAATTAAGAATTATACTTCAACAAAACTCCATGATTATATAGGTAGTGCTCGTAGATATACTCAGCAAGTGGATGTGTACAACCCTGTCTTATGATAACACGAGGTTGTATGTCATTAGACATCTTGTATGATAGTGGCAAAACACCCTTCCAAAGTTGGGTTCACCTCACCCTATTCGGTTCACTAAAATTAAATATCAAATGACGTATACAATACGACACATTTATCTAAAGTTCTCAATAAAATTATTTCCATACTATTTAGGGAGAACCTCAACAACTATAACAATCGATTCTATTCCCCGTTATCCCCGCTCAACCTCAAGAACACTCATATTACCTGAAAGGAATTGTGAAGCAAAAGGGTAAGCACAACTAGCTCAGTAAAGAATATCATGACTAAAGATAATTAAGTTATCAATAGCCTTCGTCAGTAATAAATCAGAGATTTAGAACATATGGTAGATGATAAAACTTTTCAACCATAGTTGCAGCGGAACGAGCAATCCATTAGAAGAGTCAAATAGACCATAAAGTCTATTATCTTCTCTATGTTAAAAGTCCACCAACAATGTTTTATCCCTGTAACATCAATCAACAGTTCCTGTCCACAATCACTTGTATAACTCATAATCATAATTGTAGTTCTAAATTCCTTTTCTCATCCAGGACAAGGATAATTTTTATCACCTGTCTTTACCTGAAACATCAAAGATTGGTTATACCAAATCACAGTTCCTGTCCATAATCATACTAATAAATTCATCTTTGCACTACGGGCCAAAGATATTCATCAACGGTTCATCTTTGCACTACAGGCCAAAGATATTCAACAACATGTCATCTTTGCACTACGGGCCAAAGATATTCATCAATAATTCATCTTTGCACTACAGGCCAAAGATATTCATATTTTAAAAATATATATAAATATTTCAGAATTTATATAAACAATAATTATAACCAAGTTGATCAATTCACCTTTGCACTTAAGCTAAAGATAATTGTTTATAAATTCAATGGTCATGATCATACCAGTCAACAATTCATCTTTGCACTACTGGCCAAAGAGAACCCATAGTCACGATCATACCAATAATCTACACATCTTTACACTTAAGTCAAAGAGAAATTTTATCACCGGAATTATAAAAATATTATATATGATAATAAAAATAATAAGATCAACAACTGCATTTAATTTTAAGAGTAAGATTCATAAATCAATGATTTCATAACACCTTAATCCAAATGTTATAAATCACTTAATAATCTCATAATCTAATATTATTAATATTACCACAATATTTTAATCATTTCTTAAACTTATAAATAATTTATTTTAATTGTTTACACTTTACTAATTAATGCATTTAATCATCCTAAAATGCCAAACTTATAAAATTTCATCACCAATAATCAAAACCCTCATTAAAAATTTGCATATACCTTATATAGGATTCTCAAGCCATAAAATCCTATTTTCTAATTTTGTTACTTCACATAACATATTTAATTCATTTCCTCATAACTAGTCTATTTTCATGAAAAATACCAAATCAGTACAAACAAATTTTCTTTTCAGGAATTTAGCAGAAAATAGTCCCATATTGAACATATATTTTTCTCGTAATTTTAAAATTCATTTACTATTTTTCATATGGCCAAAATCGCTTGAATATTTAGACATTTATCATAAATTGTACTTTTGTCCAAAAATTCCGAAATTTATAGAGTATACTTCTATTATATACATGTACTCCCAATAAAAATTTTACCAATTTTTGAGTTAACCACAAGGAGTTATAAGGGTTTACTTTTAAAATAGTCTTTTCCCATAAAATTTATAACTCCTAATATATACATCCAAAAATCACCATTTTTGGACACAATCAATAAAACTTATCAAATTATCATTTCAAATTTTTCCAGAATTTTTGAAGGTCAAAAAAATTACGAAACTGAAAAATATAATAACCCTTAAAATCCCTTACCTCAAAAGAGCAGTATTTCTGACTGGAATATCGGATGTAAAGTCGAAGGAAACTTGCACTGAATAGCAACTCTCAAAGTATATAAATACTCACAAAAAACGTTCGACAATATAGAGAGAGAAAACTTATGTTTCTGGTGTGATTTTTAATTCTAACATAAGCACCCTATTTATAGAAAAATGCTAGAACACCAAAGGAGACTAAATTAACAAAATAATATATTTATTTTTCTATGCATGCTAGATTTGAAAATCAGCAACCCCCCTACAATTGAAACTCAATTCAGCACATGTATTCAACACCAACCAAAAGTGGGTCCCACACAATTTTAATAAAAAATATTTTATTTTCTGAAACTTCAGTAATTCATAATAAATAGCCCTTTTATCAAAAAAATACGAATTTTATATCCATTCCACACAAAATCGAATTCTCTACAACTTTGTAGCTTTAAGTTTTCCCAAATTCCTGACAGAAAATATCCGAAATCCACAAACGGATGATTTTTAACACCTTTTAAAATTCATAACAAATCATGCGTTAATTTTTAACGGTTCAAAATTTGTGGCCATATACTCAACTTATATATGTATAACATATCCAAAAATCACAACGATCTAACGGTCGAATCAAAATTATAACTCACGCAATAGAGCTTTAAGAACACTAATTTGATTTTTAATACCTTCGTTCCAACAAAAATATTGATAAAACACCTCAATATTTATTCCTTTATTTATAACCACATAAAATAAATAAATTCATCATTTATATCCGCATCGAATAAATATTTCCTTATCAATAATTAATTATTCACAAATAATATTACAGAATCACAATAATGACAACCATGCAGTTCCCAGGAAAGAGGGGGCTTTTCGATAAGGATCTCCTTATTAGCGCGCAATTAGGTGACCAAACCTCTCATTGACAAAACTTTCTAGACATTGCCAATAATGATATCTAATAATATTATTCAAATAATATGAATTATTGATCTGATAATGGGAAATACTGTGCAATGATAATTATTGAAATAACAATAATATAAAATATCAACGCAACAATTATTGGATCAATAAAATAAAATATTGAACAGTAATTACTGTAACAATTATTGAGTAGAGCCTTCCAACGTAAGAATCAATAATTCAAAAATATTGTGCAATATCATCATGTCTTCGCAAATGCAATCGCCAGACATCGTATTTTAACCACCGGTATTTCAACGTGTTGTTAAGGTAACAACTACGCCGTTATTTATAAAACTCAAACTTGTCATTTTCTTCATCCCGAGCTTATTATTACGTTATGGGGCCCATAAATGGTCGCGGGTAAATGCACGAATATTCCCCGACAGCAAGAATATTTTATGACCAAACGAATATTCCCCGACAACAATAAGTATTTTATAGCCACTTGCTTATTTTGACAAATTTTATATATCACCCTTAACTTTAACTTTTTATCAATTTAACCATTTACTGAATAATAATTATAAGAAAAATTGAATACTTTTATTTCATAAAATTCGGGGTCTTACAATCTCCTCTCCTTATGAAATTTCGTCCCCGAAATTTACGTACCTAGTCTTTTAAAGTGTTGAGAATATCTTGCTTTCATCTCAGATTCTATCTTCCATGTCCTCATGATTTCTCCATTGCTCATATCCTGTATTTCAGATATCATTCTAGAATACAACTTCAAAACAAAGGTTAATTGACATATCATAATTTGTTAACTTAAGAAAATTCAGCTTAGGTAGGACACACACTAGTGAAGAATGTTACTCATCTCTCCCTTCTTAGTTCTAATCTCGGATCTTAGCCAGAGATCATATCCTTAAGCTCTGATACCAACTGTGACGCCCCCAAAATAGGTCCAATCCATCCAACCTATTCTGAGTCGCCAAATACATGGTACAGAAAACAACTACAACTTTATTACTATAATTGTCGTGCAAAATACAATAACACATATGTTGTGAGTTTTGATACAAATATATACCAACTGTGACTCTCATCCCAACCTTGGATAGCATGTCACAATGGCATCAGACATAAAAGGTACAAAAAAAGCTGTTTTAGAAATTAAAATCTTTGGGAAGTGCTCAAGGAAACCTTCGTACATGGGAGACCATACGTCTAGGTTATGATAGATATCATATGTCCACAGAATTATCCTTGGTTGACCCAATAGACCCCAAAGAAAAACGAGAAGATTACTATCATGTTCTTCCCAATGGTGAGTCTTCTCTTGACATATAACTATCTCGTCTCCAATTGAGAATTATACTTCAACAAAACTCCAAGATTATATAGGTAGTGCTCGTAGATATACTCAGCAAGTGGATGTGCACAACCCTGCCTTATGATAACACGAGGTTGTATGTCATTAGACATCTTGTATGATAGTGGAAAAACACCCTTCCAAAGTTGGGTTCACCTCACCCTATTCGGTTCACCAAAATTAAATATAAAATGACGTATACAATACAACACACTTATCTAAAGTTCTCAATAAAATTATTTCTATACTATATAGGGAGAACCTCAACAACTATAGACCACCGTTCTATTCCCCTGTTATCCCCGCTCGACTCGGCAACACTCATATTAACTGAAAGGAATTGTGAAGCAAAAGGGTGGGCAGAACTAGCTCAGTAAAGAATATCATGACTAAAGATAATTAAATTATCAATAGCCTTCATCAGTAATAAATGAGAGATTTAGAACATATGGTAGATGATAAAACTTTTCAACCATAGTTGCAGCGGAACGAGCAATCCATTAGAAGAGTCAAATAGACCATAAAGTCTATTATCTTCTCTATGTTAAAATTCCACCAACAATGTTTTATCCCTGTAACATCAATCAACAGTTCCTGTCCACAATCACGTGTATAACTCATAATCACAATTGTAGTTCTAAATTCCTTTTCTCATTCAGGACAAAGATAATTTGTATGACCCCAACTTTTATGAATAAAGATGAATTTTCTATAATTATTATTTTTGAATATTATGGAATGAATTTGATATAATGTTATAGTTGTGGGTAATAGTTATAAATTTTGCAAAGTACGCATGTAAGACCCCAAATAATTAATAAATGAAATTTAATTTCCTCTAATTATTATTTTGAAATAGTAAGGGTTGATGTGATTAATGTGGATAGTTATGGGTAAAATACGTAAATATTTCAAAATAAGCAAGTGGTTATAAAATATTCATTGTCATTCGGGGAATATTCGTTTGGTCGTGGAATATTAAATCGCTTGTCGGGGAATATTCGCATTTATTGGCCATGTGAGCCATGCATGTGAGCCCCATAACTGAAAGCGATTGGAGGAAGAAACGACAAATATAAGTTGTTTAAAAATAACGACATAGTTATTCTGGTTTTAATTGTTGGAATACCCGGTGGTTAAAACACAAGAATACGCCGTTGTTGTTGACAAGAAGATTGCTGCAGTATTGCACCAATTATTGACTCTTTACGTAAGAAGGCACTACTCAATAATGGTTACGATATTACCGCTTAGTATTTTATTGGTTCAATAATTGTTGTGTTGATATTTTATATTCTTTGTTGTTTCAATAATTGTCATTACACGGTATTTTTCATTATCGAAGCAATAATTCATATTATCTTAATAATATTATTAGATAACATTATTGGCAATGTCTAGAAAGTTACATCTAAGGAGAGGTTTGGTCACCTAATTGGCGCCAATGAGGAGAAATTCTTATTGAAAAGCCCCCTTTCCGGGAACTACACGGTTGTCAATATTGTGATTCGTAATATTATTTGTGAATAATTAATTATTGATTCATATGATGAGAAAAATATTGATTTTATGTGGATATAGATGGAGAAAATTTTTAATGTGACAATTGTTGAAAATTGAAATTTTATCTTTTACGATAAAATAATTCATTTAAATATATATATTATTATATTTTAATAATATAATAATGGTGATATTTTTACAACGAATGTGGAAATATATGAGTATACTGAGGAGAAAGAGTATTTTTGTTTCAATAAATGTTTAAAACATGTTAAACATGTTGGTGGACCCCATTTATCGATCGAAATTTGATTATAAATTTCTAAAATTGCCCGCTTGTGGATTTGGTCAATATTTGCTTGGAATTTGGAAAAACTTTCTTACGCAAAGTTGTAGAGAATTGAATTTCCTATAAAACTCATGAGATTTGAATTTTTCCGACAAAAGGGTTATTTATTGTGAATTATTGAAGTTCAAGTTCAAATAATTGATTTTTGGAAGTTTAAATTATTTTAAATAATAAAAACGTTTTTTAACAAGGTAGGTGTGCCCACTAGCATGGAAAAAGAAATGAGATCAGATTGTCCAAGGTGTGCGTGAAGATTATATATATATATATATATATATATATATATATATATATATATATATTAATATTTTAATAAATTTTTCGCTTTGGTGTTCTAAGCATTTTCCTATAAATAGGTGCTTAGGTTAGAATTGAAAATCACACCGTAAATCAAGTTTTTCTCTCTATATTATCGAGCGTATTCTTGTGAGTATTTTGAGTATACTTTTTGTATTGCTATACGGTGAAAGTTTGAGTTATAGCCTATATCCGGTATTCCAGTTAAATCTTGCTCTTTCCGAGGTAAGGGATATTTTTTTTTCGTAATGATATTATTTCTTCAATATCATTATATCTTTCAAATATTGATCTAAAGTTTTTTATCAAATTGGGAACTTTTGGTGTAGAGTTCTTATTCACATATAATGATTAATTATTCACGATATCTGAGATTATTCACGAATACTAAGACTATTCATCAAAAATGAAAAATTTTCTTTTCGTCCAAAATATCTATTGTGGATACTAGCTTTGATTGTATCCATGTTTTGATCATTCTTGAATTTTACACCACTATGATTATTTTTGAGGTATTTTTGGACGTGGATAAAACAAAGTACGAATCCTTGTCATTTTGTTTCTTTGGATTCGTTTCTTTAAGAAAAAAAAATATTTTCATCATCCTCGGTCTTAAATGATGATATTATGGAATATCTTTGGCTCAGTAGTGCAAAAGATGAATAATTTCGATGAATATCTTTGACCAGTAGTGCAAAGATGAATGATTTTCGATGAATATCTTTGGCCCGTAGTGCAAAGATGAGCAGTGTTTAGATGAACATGATTAATTGGTGAATGTCCTGGCTCAGAAGTGCAAGGATGAATATATGATTCCGGATATATATTGATTGAAGTTCTGAGGATAAAAATATTGATGATGGATTGTTAAATTCATAGATATTAGTAGATTTCATCCTCTACGTAACTCTTCTATGAATTAATATTTTTCCATTGCAGTATTGATTTAAAACTTGTTGTCTATTGTATTCTATTAGATTTTGTTTCTGTTGAAGACTAACGATAATTTGTTACGTATTATCTTAGTCATAATATTCTTTTATTGGGCTAGTTGAGCTCACCCTTTTCCTTTTTGTTCCATTTTTCTTCTCAGGAGGCGAGAATGTAGCGAGTACGAGTCGGGGTATGGAATGATGGTTTTAGAGAGTTGTTTAGTAGTCCTCACCATTTTTGTAAAATAATGTATCAATAATTATGATGAGGATTTATTTGTATGTGGATATTGTTTAGATGGCAATATCTGTATTTAAACTCACAGTTTTACTATTGTAATAATAAAGTTGTAGTTGTTTCTGTACCGTGTATTGACAACTCAGAATGGGTGATGTATACCTATTTTGGGGGTGTCACAACGCAAGTTGTTATATAATATTCGATTGGTCGGAGAATATTCATTTTAACAGGGAATATTCATACGACGACACAATCATTGGTGGACCCCACAACGGAATTATTGTCGGATTGAGAAAACAATAAAAATATTTTATGAAAATAACGACGGAAGTTTTATCGTTAACTGTTGAAACACCCGGTGTTAAAAGTACATAAATACGCGTGGTCGCATAGTAGCAAACGGTATTGATTATTGATGCTTACGTGAGAAGACACTTAGTTTTGTTCAATTATTACTTCAGTAATTGTTGCATAGTATCTCACGTTATTTGATTCAATTATTGTCAATATTTTATATATTATTAAATCAATAATTGAGATGACAAAATTATTAATATTATTATTTGTAATATTAACGATGTCTAGAAGTTCTGTCAAGGAGAGGTTTGGTCACCTAATTGCGCGCCAATAGGGAGAAATCCTTATTGGAAATTCCTCTCTTTCCTAGGAATGACCTGGTCGATTAATATTGTGAATTATAATAATGATGATAAATGTTGTTAAAAATATTGAGGTGATTTTATTGTAAGTTTGGCGTATTATTTAGACCCCCGCTTACCCATTTTCAAAATTGTTGGTGGAAAGTTATCTCAATTTTGTTATATATATATATATATATATATATATATATATATTATATATATATATATATATATATATATATATATATATATATATATATATGTGTTAGTCAGTGGGTGGGGAGGAATTGGCTTGATCACATGAAAGGTGGTGAGAAATTTTTTGGCTAAAAGAGGATGGGGTATTTTTGTTATTATATGTTATATATATATATATATATATATATATATAGGATGGAGAAAGGAAGTGTTATATGTATATAATATATATAGAGAGAGATTATTTGAAATTCACGTGAATCATCCTGATTCAGGGGTTGCATAATATATATATATAATATATAATATATATATTTTATTTAAAAGTTTTTATTTTATTAGAATATTTTATTGCATAGTATCTTTTCTATTCTCCTATAAATAGAAGCTCATTCCTTCATTATTTCTTACGAATTCACTAAAACTCTAGAGAGAGAAACTATAGAGAGAAAGAAGAAAAGTTTTCTGCTATTTCACTACTTCTATATCCAGTTTGTTCTAAGGTAAGAGGTATTATTTATTTCGTATCATGAAGAGAACTTCTGTTATTCTATATTTTTTTATTTTGTTGGAATAACCTGTATACGCGGTCTACACTATACTTGGTGAAATTCTTCTGTTATTCCATTCTTTATCATTATGTTGGAATAACCTGTCTATGAGAAGTACCGCATACATGGTGAAATTCTTCTGTTATTCCATTCTTTATTATTCTGTTGGACCATCCTGTCTATGCGTTTATGCATGACCTGGTTCCGTTATTTATTATTCTGTTGGAACATCCCGCTTGCATTTAATTTTGCTCGACTTTGGTTCCGTTATTTATTATTATTCATTGGAATAATACGTGTATGCGTTACCCATGACTGGTTCCGTTATTTATTATTCATTGGAATAACTTTCTACATGCGGTCTATCGCATGCACCGGTGATTTCTTTTGTTATTCCATTCTTTATTATACTCGGTTGGTTAAAGTTTTGGCTTTTATACTCCATGAAATTAGTGGAATATCTTTGATATTTCAAGCTTTCATATCTGATATCTTTTATGGAAATATTCTTCTGAGCATTCCTGAGTTTTACCCCACAAAGCAGTATCATGTTGACAATTTGGGCGTTATTGGTTCCTAGATAAATTAATTCTTGAACTTGTTTTATTGAATTCTTATATCATTGTCATCATCCTCATGTTTATATTATGTTGAAAGTCATCTGTGGCCTGTAGTGCATAGATGGACTTGGTATGATTATGACCAAGGATTATTCGGTGTAATCATGACCGTAATGTTACAAAAGATGTGGTAAAAGTCCTCATTGGCCCGTAGTGCATTGATGGACAGTTGTTGGCATAATCATGACCATTGATGAATACACGAATATCCTTAGCCCGTAGTGCATGGATAATTTGTGGTTGTGATACTAATGACTATCCTTGGTCGTAGTGCAGGGATGATGTGAATTATTTATTAAGCTGAGTCCCAGCGATAAAAGTGATGAAAAACCTTTTTAAATCATAAAAGATAGTAGATTTTATTCTCTACTTGACTCTTTTAATGGATTGCTTGTTCCGCTGCAGTTAAAACTTGATGTTTGTTATATTGTATCAGTTTAACACTATTGAAGGCTAAGGATAATTTATTCTGCATTATCTTAGTCATAATATTTCTTACTGGGCTAGTTGAGCTCACCCTTTTGCTTTCATTGTTTTCTTCAGGAAATGAGAACGTAGCCGGAACTAGTCGGGGAACGGAGTGACGGTCCAGATGATAACATTAGTAGTCCTCACTATTCTGTTAAATAGTGTGACAATAAATGTAATGAGGACTCCATTGAGTATTGATATTTGTCTAGATGACAATATTCTTATTAAAACTCTTAGATTAAGTTTTGTCGTATTTTACAAGACTGTTGTATAATTAAGTTGTATTTGAATTTTGTACCATGTATTTGGCGACTCAAGATGGGTGATGTATACCTATTTTGGGGGCGTCACATAATTTTTATCACCTGTCTTTACCTGAAACATCAAAGATCATGGTTATACCAAATCACAGTTCCTGTCCATAATCTATAGGGAGAAAGTTCTCAATAAAATTATTTTCATACTATTTAGGGAGAACCTCAACAGCTATAGACCACCGTTCTATTCCCCTATTATCCTCGCTCGACCCGACAACACTCTTATTACCTAAAAGGAATTGTGAAGCAAAAGGGTGAGCACAACTAGCTCAGTAAAGAATATCATGACTAAAGATAATTAAATTATCAATAGCCTTCGTCAGTAATAAATCAGAGATTTATAACATATGGTAGATGATAAAAATTTTCAACCATAGTTGCAGCGGAACGAGTAATCCATTAGAAGAGTCAAATAGACCATAAAGTCTATTATCTTCTCCATGTTAAAATTCCACTAACAATATTTTATCCCTGTAACATCAATCAACAGTTCCTGTCCACAATCACGTGTATAACTCATAATCATAATTGTAGTTCTAAATTCCTTTTCTCATCTAGGACAAAGATAATTTTCATCACCTGTCTTTACCTGAAACATCAAAGATCATGTTTATACCAAATCACAGTTCATGTCCATAATCATACTAATAAATTCATCTTTGCACTACGGGCCAAAGATATTCATCAACGGTTCATCTTTGCACTACAAGCCAAAGATATTTAACAACAGGTCATCTTTGCACTACGGGCCAAAGATATTCAACAACAGGTCATCTTTGCACTATGGTTTACGAGCCAAAGATATTCATCAATAATTCATCTTTGCACTACAGGCCAAAGATATTCATATTTCAAAGAAATATATAAATATTTCAGAATTTATATAAACTATAATTATAACCAAGTTGATCAATTCACCTTTGCACTTAAGCTAAAGATAATTGTTTATAAATTCAATGGTCATGATCATACCAGTCAACAATTCATCTTCTCACTACTGGCCAAAGAGAACCCATAGTCACGATCATACCAATAATCTACCCATCTTTACACTTAAGTCAAAGAGAAATTTCATCACCGTGATTATAAAAATGTTATATATCATAATAAAAACAATATGATCAACAACTGCATTTAATTTCAAGAGTAAGATTCATAAATCAATGATTTTATAACACCTTAATCCAAATGTTATAAATCACTTAATAATCTCATAATCTAAAATTATTAATATTACCACAATATTTTAATCATTTCTTAAACTTATAAATAATTTATTTTAATTATTTACACTTTACTAATTAATGCATTTAATCATCCTAAATTGCCAAACTCATAAAATTTCATCATCAATAACCAAAACCCTCATCAAAAATCTGCATATATCTTATATAGGATTCCCAAGCCATAAAATCCTATTTTCTAATTTTGATACTTCACATAACATATTTAATTTATTTACTCATAACTAGTTCATTTTCATGAAAAATACCAAATCAGTACAAACAAATTTTCTTTTCTAGGATTTAGCAGAACATAGTCCCATATTGAACATATATTTTTCTCAGAATTTTTAAAATTCATTTACTATTTTTCATATGGCCAAAATTGCCGAATATTTAGACATTTATCATAAATTGTACTTTTGTCTAAAAATTCCAAAATTTACAGAGTATACTTCTATTATATACATGTACTCCCAATAAAAATTTCACCAATTTTGGAGTTAACCACAAGGAGTTATAAGGGTTTACTTTTAAAATAGTCTTTTCCCATAAAATTTATAACTCCTAATCTATACATCCAAAAATCACCATTTTTGGACACAATCTAGAAAACTGATCAAATTATCATTTCAAATTTTTCCAGAATTTTTGAAGGTCAGAAAAATTATGAAACTGGAAAACATAATAACCCTTAAAATCCCTTACCTCAAAAAGAAAGTATTTACATTTGGAATATCGGATGTAAAGTCAAGGAAACTTTACCTTGAATAGCAACTCTCAAAGTATATAAATACTCACAAAAATACGCTCAACAATATAGAGAGAAAACTTATGTTTCTGGTGTGATTTTCAATTCTAACCTAAGCACCCTATTTATAGAAAAATGCTAGAACGCCAAAGGAGACTAAATTAATAAAATAATATATTTATTTTTTACAGATGCTAGATTTGAAAATCAATGACTCTTTAATTTAAACTTAATTCAGCACATGTATTCAACACCAACCAAAAGTGGGTCCCACCCAATTTTAATAAAAATTATTTTATTTTCTGAAACTTCAGTAATTCATAATAAATAGCCCTTTTATCAGAAAAATACAAATTTTATATCCATTCCACACGAAATTGAATTCTCTACAACTTTGTAGCTTTAAGTTTTTCCAAATTCCTGACAGAAAATATCCGAAATCCTCAAACGGATGATTTTTAACACCTTTTAAAATTCATAACAAATCATGCGTTAATTTTTAACGGTTCAAAATTTGTGGACATATACTCAACTTATATATGTGTAACATATCCAAAAATCACAACGATCTAACGGTCGGATCAAAATTATAACTCACACAATAGAGCTTTAAGAACACTGATTTGATTTTTAATACCTTCATTCCAACAAAAATACTGATAAAACACCTCAACAATAATTCCTTCATTTATAACCACATAAAATAAATAAATCCATCATTTATATCCGCAACGAATAAATATTTCCTTATTAATAATTAATTATTCACAAATAATATTACAGAATCACAATAATGACAACCAAACAGTTCTCAGGAAAGAGGGGGCTTTCCGATAAGGATCTCCTTACTGGCGCGCAATTAGGTGACTAAACCTCTCCTTGACAGAACTTTCTAGACATTGCCAATAATGCTATCTAATAATATTATTCAAATAATATGAATTATTGATCTGATAATGGGAAATACTGTGCAACGACAATTATTGTAACAACAATAATATAAAAAATCAACGCAACAATTATTGAATCAATAAAATAAAATATTGAACAGTAATTACTGTAACAATTATTGAGTAGAGCCTTCCTACGTAAGAATCAATAATTCAAAAATATTGTGCAATACCATGTGCTTTCTTTATGCGATCACGCCAGTATCTTGTATTTTAACCACGTGTATTTCAACAAAGTGTTAACAGTAATAACACGCCGTTATTTATAAAAACTCAAACTTGTCATTTTCTTTATCAAGCTTATTATACATTATGGGGCCCATAAATGGTCGCTACTGGTCGTGCGAATATTCCCGACAATGAAGAATATTCTATGACCTAATGAATATTCTCCGACAACAATAAGTATTTTATAGCCACTTACTTATTTTGAAAAATTTCATATATCACCCTTAACTTTAACTTTTTATCAATTTAACCATTTACTGAATAATAATTATAAGAAAAATTGAATACTTTTATTTCACAAAATTTGGGGTCTTACAATTATGACCGGGGATTATTCGGTATAATCATGATCCGTAATGTTACAAATGATGTGGTAAAAGTCCTCATTGGCCCGTAGTGCATTGATGGACAGATGTTGGTGTGATCATAACCATGCGTTCTCTTCGGCCAAGCGTGCAAAGATGAATTGTTGTTTGGCATGATCATGACCATTGGTGAAAACACGAATATCCTTGGCCCGTAGTGCATGGATAATTCATGGTTGTGATACTAATGAATATCCTTGGCCCGTAGTGAATGGATAATTCAGTGATGCAGATTATTTATTAAGCTGAATCTTAGCGATAAAATTAATGACAAACTTTTAAATCATAGAAGATAGTAGATATCATGCTCTACTTGACTCTTTCTAATGGATTGCTTATTTCGCTGCAGTTGTTGATCTAAAACTTATTTTCTATTGTATTTTATTAGCTTTTATACTGTTGAAGACTAACGATAATTTATTCTACATTATCTTAGTCATAATATTTCTTATTGGGCTAGTTGAGCTCACCCTTTTCTTTCACTATTCTCTTCAGGAAATGAGAATATAGCTGGGACTAGTCGGGGAATGGATTGACGGTCCAGATGGTTGTTTTAGTAATACTCACTATTCTACATTATCCCTACACTACGGGCCAAGGATATTCATTAAATCATCAATGGTCATGACTATACCGAATAACCCCTGGTCATAATCATACCAAAAATTGTCCATCAATGCATTACAGGCCACTGAGGACTTTTACCACATCGTTTATAACATTACAGGTCATGATTATACCGAATGATCCCTGCTCATAATCATACCAAGTCCATCTCTGCACGTAAGCCAAAGATATACAACTATAAAACCTATAATCAACAGTCCATCTTTGCACGTAAGCCAAAGATATACAATTCAATCATCAACAGTCCATCTTTGCACGTAAGCCAAAGATAACTTTCAACACCATATAAACATGAAGATGATGACAATGATATAAGCATTTATCAAACGAAAGCAAGGGAAAATATTAAAGACTTTAAATTTATCCAAATATTATCAACCACCTAATAAACTCATAATCTAATATTATTAATATTATAACAATATTTTAATCACTTCTTAAACTTATAAACAATTTATTTCAATTGTTTACACTTTACCACATAATGCATTTAATCATTCAAAATGCCTTACTCATAAGATTTCATCACCAATGATCAAATCCCTCATCAAAAATCTGCATATACCCTATATAGGATTTTCAAGCCATAAAATCATATTTACCAATTTTTCAACTTCACATAACATATTTAACTCATATGTTTGTAACTAAACCATTTTCATGAAAATATCAAATCGGTCCCAAAAATATTTCTTTTACGGGATTTAGCGAATATAGTCCCATAATGAACATATATATTTTCTCAAAATTTTTAAAATTCATTTACTATTTTTCAAAATCAATTTCTAATTAATTCCTTAAGAAATTAGCTACCTCAAGTTTAACTCCAGAAATTCCCAAATCTTGGCAGGATCTTACACATGTTAACGTGAGCTTCCAGTTTAAATTTCATGGTCATCGGAGTTATAGAACTCCGGTTATAGCATTTTTCGTCGAAAAAACCTAAATATTGAAATGGTCATAACTTACTCATTTTAAGTCGGAATGAGCTCATTTTTGGACAGGAGGTTCTTTATACCATATAATTTTATGTCCCAAAAGGCCAGAATTTGTCTCACAAATTAAGTGGCCAAAACAGCCCTTTTAAATTTCTGGGCAGTAGCTTTTTGCTATTTTACAGCTTTTGACTCCTTTGCTAAAAATAGTCCACATGGAAATCTACAACACCTTTTCTAGTGATTCCACTTGGATAAGTTAGAAGACTCATAGATCTAACTCTAAAACTTGACCACACCCAAATATTCGAAATATAATAGGAGATATGGTCAATTGAATTTCATGTTCCATTTTCACCAAAATCTGATTTTCAACCCTTTGTGATTTCTAAGAAACTTTCATGTTTTCACATAATAACCAACATAACTCATCATAACACTTACTAATACTACATATACCCATGATTTTTATCAGTCCAATAATTTTATTATGACTTTCATCATAATCAACAGTCCAATGTTTATATTATGACTTCCATCATAATCCACGTAAACAGATCATTTCCACAATTCAATAAAAAATGAATACAAAGGATTATTCACCATGCATGTGGTAATCCATATAGACAGGTTATTCTAACAGAATAATAAAGAATGGAATAACATAAGAATTCACAATGATAAATGCGATAGATCGCACAAACAAAGTTATTCCCAATGAATAATAAATAATGGAACCAGTCACGCGTAAACTCACAAGATGTGATATTCACGTAATAATAAATGATGGAACCAGTCCGCGAGAACCTTACGCACGAGGATATTCGGCGAGAATAATAAATTATGGAACCAAAAGCGGCGTAAACGCATATACATGAGGATATTTCGACGTAATAATAAGAAACGAGAATAATAGAAGAATTTCACCGTACGTACGCCAGACTTCGCGATAAACAAAGTTATTCCAACATAATAATAAATGATGAAATAACAGAAGAATTTCACAATGTATGCGGTACTTCGTATATACAGGTTATTCCAACAGAATAATAAGGGATGGAATAACAATAGCTCTCTTCATGAATTCAAAAGAAATAATACCCCTTACCTCAAAAGAAGACTGAATATTAGAATAGTGAGGTAGCAGACTTCTCTTCTTCTTTCTCTCTATAATTTCTCTCTATAATAATGGCTCTAAAGCTTTAGTGAATTGGTGAGAAATGAAGTAAGAATGGGCTTCTATTTATTGAAAAATATAATTTCGATAATTACACGTTTTGGGGCTCTAAAAATTATAGTACAATACCTCCAACTTTTCTTTCATTTTTAATTTAGTCCTGCAAGTATTATCAAACTTGCACCACCTCCCCTAATAGTAAATCATGTGAATAAATAGTTCAATCATGTGATTCAATAGTTATAATCATGTGAGAATATGAATTACGGTATAGTACCTCCATCTATACCTCCATCTTTAACTTAGTCATGCAGGTATTATCAATCTTGCACCAACTCCCCTAATAGTATAAGAATGTGATTCAATAGTACACACATGTGAATAAATAGTTATATAAGCATGTGAATTAGTAGCAATTAATTGCTCATTTATCCGATTAATTACCCGATTTATCAATATAACCCCCAGACATCAATTATCATCGGAATAGATGTCGATTTCCACTAACACGAATAATCTCAACACAATGAAACTATCAAATTCATCTTTAATCAACACGAACTTATTCATCATTAATATCATAACTCACAATATTTAAGAACCAGGTCGTTCCCAGGAAAGAGGGGGCTTTCCAATAAGGATTTCTCCCTATTAGCGCGCAATTAGGTGACCAAACCTCTCATTGACAGAACTTCTAGACATTGTAAATATTGCAATTTAATAATATGAATAACTTTATCGTCTCAATTATTGATTTAATAATATATCATATTATGCAGACGATACTGTGACAATAATCGAATCAATAATATGAGAGATATGATAGCAAAAATTGAGTAAAACTGAGTGAATTCTCACGTAAGCATCAATAACCAATACCGTGTGCTACTATGCAACCTCGCGTAGACATCGTACTTTTACTACCGAAGTAGTTCAACAGTTTTAATTCAGTAAAACTTCCGCCGTTATTTTCATAAAAATAATTATGTCGCTTTTATTACTACGACAATACTTCCGTTGTGGGTTCACCAATGATTGTGCCGTCGTACGGATATTCTCGACAAAAAGAATATTCTCCGACCAAAAGAATATTTTATAACAACTTGCATACTTTGTAAAATTTATAAATACTACCCACAACTATTACATTATATCAAATCCATACCATAATATTAAAAATAATATTTCGAGAAATTTAAATCTTTATTCATAAAATTTGGGGTCTCACAATCTCCCCTCCTTATGAAATTTTGCCCTCAAAATTTACGTACGTACTTGGTATGCCGAAGAGGTGAGGATACCTTGACTTCATTTCAAATTCTAACTCTTGAGGTATAACCTTTAAGTGTCGAATATGATCCTTCTTATCCAAGATTTTAACACGTATCTCCTCATACGTTAAATCATCTGCTATCTTGTCTAATTCTAATTCAATAACGTGGTTCGGGTCATCTACATATTTACGTAACATTGATACGTGAAAAACGTTATGAACACGTGACATACTTGGCGGTAAAACGAGTCTATAGGCCACAATTCCTACCTGATCAAGGATTTCAAATGGGCCAATTAAATCGAGGGTTGAGATTTCCTCTCTTCGTTGATTCTTGCTTCTAGAATAACGCCCTCTTGAACCTTCTTCTTCACATTTCATCAGATTTGGTTGTGTAGCTTGAGCGGCTTAACTTTATCGATTAAAATTGATTCTAATCATATATTCGTTATCTTCACGTAGGTTCGTATATTCGCACTCGTAAACGCATACGATCTTCTACTCAATGCATCAGCTACCACGTTTGCTCTTCCCACGATGGTATTGAATGGTATGATCGCAGCTCGAGCCAATGTCTTTGGCGCATTATACGTTCGTTTTAAGTAAAGAAATATTTGAGGGTTTTAGAAATGGGTTTTGTACTGAGGTCAATACAAAATTCAATTTCACGCTCTAGGGGTAGGCTAAGAAGTCTTCAAGAATACGTCAGGAATTTATTACCAATAGAAATATCATTCAAAACTGTGACTCTCATCCAAGACTTAGATAGCACATGTAATAAAGGTTTCTCCTAACGGAGTTTCAACCAATAAGTCAAAGTCTAACTTCTCCGGAGTAAAATTTAAACTTTGAGCGCAAGAAAGAGAGATAAAAGAATGGTTAGAACCGGTATCTAATAAGTTATAGACTTCGCAAAAATTTATAATTAACTAACCCGTGCTAACTTCGTTCGGGTTACTCGTTTTTTGAGAAGTCACGAAAAAAGCTCTTCCTGAAACCACCGACTTTGTTTTGTCCGTATCCGCCTTTGGTGCCACCATCCCAGCTGGACTTGTCTTTGTGCACGACAAAATGGGGCTAGATGACCTTCTCTTCTTGAAATTTCCACTTATATTATCTTGGCCATGATTACCACCGAAGTGGATACCATTCTTGGCATGATAATTTCCCCCACGATGGTTATCATTGTTAGATGGCCATTGCACTGCCTGCATGCGATTATTATCGTGTTGTTGCTCGTTGCCTTTTGGTTGTGCTGACTCATTATCGCGCTCCAATAATTGAGCCCTATTCACAACATCTGAATACAAACACTGTCACAAAATAAGGGTTAATTAACATATCACATATTATCCCTATACTCTGACAGACCAATTTAAATACCAAATAAACTTAGGTAGGTCATACTAGCGAAGGAATTCCCCGTCTCTCCCCTCCTAGTTCTTGTCTCACATCTCAGTCAGTGATCATATCCCTAAGCTTTGATACCAACCGTGACGCCCCCAAAATAGGTATACATCACCTATCTTGAGTCGCCAAATATATGGTACAAAAATACAAATACAACTTAATAATACAACTGTCGTGTAAAATACGATAAAACATAAACTGAGAGCTTTAATAAAAATATTATCATCTAGACAATATCCACACTCAATGGAGTCTTCATTACATTTATTGTCACACTATTTAACAGAATAGTGAGGACTACTAATGCTATCATCTGGATTATCACTCCGTTCCTCGACTCGTCCCAGCTATATTCTCATTTTCTGAATAGAACAGTGAAAGAAAGGGTGAGCTCAACTAGCCCAGTAAGAAATATTATGACTAAGATAATGCAGAATAAATTATCATTAGTCTTTAACAATGTTAAACTGATAAAATACAATAGACATCAAGTTTAACTGCAGCAAAAGAAGCAATTCATTAAAAGAGTCAAGTAGAGAATAAAATCTACTATCTTCTATGATTTAAAAAGTTTTTCATCAACTTAATCGCTGAGACTCAGCTTACCACAGCATCGAATCATCCCTGCACTACGGGCCAATGATATTCATTAAATCATCAATGGTCATGACTATACCAAATAACCCCTGGTCATAATCATACCAAAAATTGTCCATCAATGCATTACAGGCCACTGAGGACTTTTACCACATCGTTTATAACATTACAGGTCATGATTATACCGAATGATCCCTGCTCATAATCATACCAAGTCCATCTCTGCACGTAAACCAAAGATATACAACTATAAAACCTATAATCAACAGTCCATCTTTGCACGTAAGCCAAAGATATACAATTCAATAATCAACAGTCCATCTTTGCACGTAAGCCAAAGATAACTTTCAACACCATATAAACATGAGGATGATGACAATGATATAAGCATTTATCAAACGAAAGCAAGGGAAAATATTAAAGACTTTAAATTTATCCAAATATTATCAACCACCTAATAAACTCATAATCTAATATTATTAATATTATAACAATATTTTAATCACTTCTTAAACTTATAAACAATTTATTTCAATTGTTTACACTTTACCACATAATGCATTTAATCATTCAAAATGCCATACTCATAAGATTTCATCACCAATGATCAAATCCCTCATCAAAAATTTGCATATACCCTATATAGGATTTTCAAGCCATAAAATCATATTTACCAATTTTTCAACTTCACATAACATATTTAACTCATATGTTCGTAACTAAACCATTTTCATGCAAAAATACCAAATTAGTCCCAAAAATATTTCTTTTCTGGGATTTAGCAGAATATAGTCCCATAATGAACATATATTTTTCTCGAAATTTTTAAAATTCATTTACTATTTTTCAAAAATCAATTTCTAATTAATTCCTTAAGAAATTAGCTACCTCAAGTTTAACTCCAGAAATTCCCAAATCTTGGCAGGATCTTATACATGTTAACATGAGCTTCCAGTTTATATTTCATGGTCATCGGAGTTATAGAACTCCGGTTATAGCGTTTTTCGTCAGAAAAACCTAAATATTGAAATGGTCATAACTTGCTCATTTTAAGTCGGAATGAGCTCATTTTTGGACAGGAGGTTCTTTATACCATATACTTTCATGTCCCAAAAGGAAGGAATTTGTCTCACAAATTAAGTGGCCGAAACAGCCCTTTTAAATTTCTTGGCAGTAGCTTTTTGCTATTTTGCAGCTTTTGACTCCTTTGCTAAAAATAGTCCACACGAAAATCTACAACACCTTTTCCAGTGATTCCACTTGGATAAGTTAGAAGACTCATATATCTAACTCTAAAACTTGACCACACCCAAATATTCGAAATATAATAGGAGATATGGTCAATTGAATTTCATTTTCCATTTTCACCAAAATCTGATTTTCAACCCTTTGTGATTTCTAAGAAACTTTCATGTTTTCACATAATAACCAACATAACTCATCATAACACTTACTAATACTACATATACCCATGATTTTTATCAGTCCAATAATTTTATTATGACTTTCATCATAATCAACAGTCCAATGTTTATATTATGACTTCCATCATAATCCACGTAAACAGATCATTTTCACAATTTAATAAGGAATGAATACAAAGGATTATTCACCATGCATGTGGTAATCCACATAGATAGGTTATTCCAACAGAATAATAAAGAATGGAATAACATAAGAATTCACCATGCGTGCGATAGACTGCACAGACATGTTATTCCCAACAGAATAATAAATAATGGAACCAGGTCATGGGTAAATGCACCAACAGAATATTTCGACAGAATAATAAATGATGGAACCAGTCCAACAGTAAACGCAGATGTGGATATATTCGGCGAATAATAAATGATGGAACTGGTCCGGCAGAACGCATAAAGGCATGTGATATTCGGCGTAATAATAAAGAGCGGAATAATAGAAGAATTTCACCATGTATGCGGTACTTAGATAAACAAAGTTATTCAACATAATAATAAAGGATGGAATAATGGAAGAATTTCACCATGTATACGGATTGCATATATACAAAAGTTATTCCAATGAGAATAATAAGGGATGGAATAACAATAGCTCTCTTCATGAATTCAAAAAAAATAATAATACCCTTACCTCAAAAGAAACTGAATATTGGAATAGTGAGGTAGCAGACTTCTCTTTTTCTTTCTCTCTATAATTTCTCTCTATAATAATAGCTCTAAAGCTTTAGTGAATTGGTGAAAAATAAAAGAAGAATTGGCTTCTATTTATAGAAAAATATAGTTTCGATAATTGCACATTTTGGGGCTCTAAAAATTACAGTACAATACCTCTAACTTTTCTTTCATTTTTAATTTAGTCCTGCAAGTATTATCAAACTTGCACCACCTCCCCTAATAGTAAATCATGTGAATAAATAGTTCAATCATGTGATTCAATAGTTATAATCATGTGAAAAAATGAATTACGGTATAGTACCTCCATCTATACCTCTATCTTTAACTTAGTCATGCAAGTATTATCAATCTTGCACCAACTCCCCTAATAGTATAAGAATGTGATTCAATAGTACACACATGTGAACAAATAGTTATATAAACATGTGAATTAGTAGCAATTAATTGCTCATTTATCCGATTAATTACCCGATTTATCAATATAACCCCCAGACATCAATTATCATCGGAATAGATGTCGATTTCCACTAACACGAATAATCCCAACACAATGGAACTATCAAATTCATCTTTAATCAACACGAACTTATTCATCATTAATATCATAACTCATAATATTTAACAACCAGGTCGTTCCCAGGAAAGAGGGAGCTTTCCAATAAGGATTTTTCCCTATTGGAGCGCAATTAGGTGACCAAACCTCTCCTTGACAGAACTTCTAGACATTGTAAATATTGCAATTTAATAATATGAATAACTTTGTCGTCTCAATTATTGATTTAATAATATATCATATTATGCAGATGATATTGTGACAATAATCGAATCAATAATATGAGAGATATGATGCAGTAATTAATGTAGCAATAATTGAGTATAACTGAGTGACTTCTTACGTAAGCATCAATAATCAATACCATGTGCTACTATGCAACCACGCGTATTACTGTACTTTTACTACCGAGTAATTCAACAGTTTTAATGGTAAAACTTCCGTCGTTATTTTCATAAAAATAATTTTATCATTTTATTACTACGACAATACTTCCGTTGTGGGTTCACCAATGATTGTGTCGTCGTACGGATATTCTCGACAAAAAGAATATTCCTCGACCAAACGAATATTTTATAACAACTTGTATACTTTGGAAAATTTATAAATACTACACACAGCTATAACATTATATCAAATCCATACCATAATATTAAAAAAAATATTTCGAGAAATTTAAATCTTTATTCATAAAATTTGGGGTCTCACAGCTGCGCCGGTCTGTAATATCAATTTTTGGAATTTAAAATCTAAGGAATGGGTATTAAGGACTCATAAGGATAATAAACTCCTAAATGATGGTTAAATCGTCCATGAATGGGTTTGAAAAAGGTTTAATTAATTAACCCGGATTAATTAGTTGCTAATTAAGTGATATTATAGAATATTATATTCTATTAATTAGAGGAATGCATAGTAATTATTGAAAAGAAATGATTAATATTAATTAATTATTGTGTGGGTTGAAAGTACCCAACTAAATGATAATTAGCCCAATTAAAATATTAATGTGGGTATAATCATTAAATAATATTACTATGGGTAATATGGAAAATGTGAAAGCGAGAGTAATATATAATACCTACGCGCTTTTAAGAACGTGGGTGTGACATTTAATTGAGACTAATGATATAAGGTACCAAGTGGTACAGTGAAATCATATGTGGTGGTAATAATTAAATATCTGCGTATTCTAGAAACTGGTAGGAGATTAAATGTTTGAATAAACATTATATAATGTTATAATGTGGTTATGTGAGTAGTAAAAATAATTTTGGAACTACTCGGGAAATAATGCCTAACTGCGTTGTTTTAATGCGTGTATTTAATGTACATGGAGTATATGTATATTACGTAGCACCTACTAACTTGAATTGTTTAGCCATATGGTGACATTAGGTTATAATATATGGTTGATATAGCATAAGAGTAAAAATGTTTACAAGTGTGTAGGCTAAGTGTTGCGAAGAGTTTCTTTTGTCCCAAAATGTGACACAAGGACATGAATAGTGACTACAAGCTATAATACGTATGTTTTCAAAAGGCTAAATCCTAGATGATCATGGCTAGCTAGGTGGTCGGTATGGAGTGGTTGAGCCACTCTTCTTGAACCATTGTTTCATTGCATTGCACCATGAATTCAACCTCAGTGCTAAGTCATTGTCCAGTCCAAACTTCTTCTATAAATAACAACCATGTTTATCAATTGATGTTCTTGAAGTTGTCTAAGATTTTGCTAAGTAAGAGTTGAAAGCATACAAGCATTCTTAGAGTTTAAGATTTCAAGTAGTAACAAGTTCTTTCACATTACAAAGGTATAATTCCATTACTAACTTTCCAATTTCAATTTCTGTAAACAGAGTTGTCGAGTTCTTGAAATTACAAATTTTTGCTTTTGTAGAATTGGATGTTGATGAGGTTGGGTAATGTTCACATAATTGTTATATGACCATATGAACATGTTTAAACTGTTATAAGAATGTTTAGAAACGATTTCATGAGTAATTTCGGTGTTTGGGATAAAGCAATTCGAGGATTCTTTATTCTTGGCTCGAACGGACATGGCATGGCATATTACTGTAGGAATAACAATGAGCGGTATAGCATTCTACGCAAACCTCTGAGTTTGGTTTTTGATTTCTGTTTTAAAGTCTGATCAGTGTTAGTAAAGTACTATGACTTAAACTAGCATGTAAGCATGTGTGATATGTATATACAAGTATGTTACCCTAATGTGAGCATGTTTTACTAAGACTAGCATGATTTGGTATAAGATCTTTATCAAGGACTTTAAGTTTTGAATACAAACCTTGTTGAAGATCATGTTCTGTAGATTTTGAACTTAGTGGTCTATACACATGACTGATTTTACAAATAAATGAGCATGCTATAGTGTACATAGTTCCACTGTTTATAATCAAACTTGTTAGACCTTGTGTGAAAGAAGTTTTCAACAAAACTTGGTATGATAGAACTAAGGTGCATAAAGGCAATTTTATATACATTTTGACCCAAAAAGCATGTTAACATAACTTGACTACATATGAATAGAGCCTTAAAGTTGTCTTGTATGTGTTGAGTGGCATTATTCAAGTTTAAAGTGGTTTCAAAATAAAATTTGAACATATTTTCAAAATCTAGTTAAATCACATGGATATCTAGATTCTAAAGGATTTATAAGTCATGTTATGTCTATAATATCCCTAGATATGATTTATATGTGCTATATTGCATCATTCATGAAAAATGATTTCAAGGGCAACCTCGAGCATGTTTTTGAACTTAAGTTGTATTACATATGAGTATTTAGATTTTAAGGGCTTGAGATGCCATGTTATGTTTCCTTATGTCTCTAAACATAGGTCTTATATGTTAAACATAATGGAATTAAACCAAGCATGAGGTTAAAGTATGTTTTAAAGTGTTAAACGATGATAGCTATGTAAAATCCCAAATTTTACGAATAAAGATTTAATTTTCTCGAAATATTTTTTTCAAAATTATGGTGTGGATTTGAGATAATGTTATAGTTTTGGGAAATATTTAGATATTTTGAAAAGTATACAAGTTGTTATATAATATTCGATTGATCGGGAAATATTCTTTTTGTCGGGGAATATCTGTACGACGGTACAATCATTGGTGGACCCACAACGAAATTATTGTCGGATTGAGAAAATGACAAAAATATTTTTATGAAAATAACGGCAGAAGTTTTACCGTTAACTGTTGAAACACCCGGTGTTAAAAGTATAGTAATGTCTGGCGTGGTTGCATAGTAGCACACGATATTGATTATTGATGCTTACGTGAGAAATCACTCAGTTTTGTTTAATTATTGCTACAGTAATTGTTGCATAGTATCTCACGTTATTTGATTCAATTATTGTCAATATTTTATATATTATTAAATCAATAATTAAGATGACAAAGTTATTAATATTGTTATTTGCAATATTAACGATGTCTAGAAGTTCTGTCAATGAGAGGTTTGGTCACCTAATTGCGCACCAATAGGAGAAATCCTTATTGGAAAGCCCCTCTTTCTGAGGAACGACATTCGGTCGATTAATAGTGTGAATTATAATAATGATGATGATTTTTTGTTTTATTATTATTATAAATGTGATAAAATAGAAAACTTTTTATATACAATAGAATACTTTTTATAAAGTTTTGTTTTATTTGATTATAAATAGAATATAATATATTTTATTATGCATAGTGTTTGCATAGTGTCTGCATAGTGTTGGCATAGTAAAATATTTTTATATAAAATAGAATACTTTTATAAAGTTATTTGTTTTATTAGATTATAAATAGAATATAATATATTTTATTATGCATAGTGTTTGCATAGTGCTTGCATAGTGTTGGCATAGTAAAAAATTTTATATAAAAATGTAATACTTTTATAAAGTTATTTGTTTTATTAGATTATAAATAAAATATATTATATTTTATTATGCATAGTGTTTGCATAGTAAAATCATTTTATATATAAAAATGTAATACTTTTATAAAGTTATTTATTTTATTAGATTTTAAATATATATATATATATATATATTTATATTATATTTTATTGTATAATATCTTTTCCATTCTCCTATAAATAGGATGTTTAGTTAGAATGGAAAATCACACCACAAATTCAAAAAATTCTTCTTCTATAATCTTGAGCGTATTTCTTTAGAGTTTAAGAAAGCTTTGAGCGTAGAAAATAGTATAAGTTTTCTTCAAGAATATCCTCTCCCTACCAGTCGGAATACTCTTCTTTCTAAGGTAAGGGGTATTATTCTTTTGTATTCATGAAGAGAATTATTTTCTGTCAATACTCGTAAGAGCTGTTATTCCATTCTTTATTATTATGTTGGAATAACCTGTCTATGCGAAGTACCGCATACATGGTGAAATTCTTCTGTTATTCCATTCTTTATTATTATTTTGGAATAACCTATCTATGCGAAGTACCGCATACATGATGAAATTCTTCTGTTATTCCATTCTTTATTATTATGTTGGAATAACCTGTCTATGAGAAGTACCATATACATGGTGAAATTCTTCTGTTATTCCATTCTTTATTATTCATTGGAATAACTTTATGCTGCTGCGGTCTATCGCATGCTTGGTGAATTCGTTGTTATTCCATTCTTTATTATTACGTTGGAATGTCTTGTCAATGCGGATTACGCATGACTGGTTCCATTCTTTATTATTACATTGGAATATCATGCCTCGTATGCGGTTTTTGCATGACCGGGTTCCATTCTTTATTATTCATTTGGAATATCACATGCATGCAAGGTTTACGCATGAATTCGGGTTCCATTCTTTATTATTATTGTTGAATAACCTATTTGTGCGGATTTACGCTTGCGCTGGTGAATTCTTACGTTATTCCATTCTTTATTATTACATTGGAATAACATGTCTATGTGGATTACCGCATGCATGGTGAATGATCCTTCATATTCATTCCTTATTAAATTGTGGAAATGATCATCTCACGTGGATTACCGCATGGCGGCGAAAATCCATTTGTAGTTTCATATATTCTATTATACTCGGTTGGTTAAAGTTTTGGATTCTATACTCCATGAAATTAGTAGAATATCCCGGATATTTTGCGCTTCATCCAAAGATCTTTTCATGGAAATATTCTTCTGAGCATTCTTGAATTTTACTCCACAAAGAAGTATCATGTTGACAATTTGGACATTATTGATTTCTAGATAAACTAAAATTTTAAATCTTTAAAATTTATCCTTGAACTTGTTTTATCGAATTATTATGTCATTGTCATCATCCTCATGCTTATATTGTGATGAAAGTCATCTTTGGCTTACGCATGCATAGATGGACTTAGTATGATTATGACCGTGATTATTATTCGGTATAATCATGACTGTAATGTTATAAATGATGTGGTAAAAGTCCTCGGTGGCACGTGTAGTGCATTGATGGGACAGTTTTTAGTATGATTATGACCAAGGATTATTCAAGTATAGTCATAACCATTGATGATTTAATGATATCCTTGGGCTCAGAAAAAGGATGACTCGATGATGTGGTTTATTTATTAAGCTGAGTCTCAGCGATATAAAGTGAATGATAAACTTTTAAAACATAAAAGATAGTAGATATCATGCTCTACTTGACTCTTCTAATGGATTGCTTATTCCGCTGCAGTTAAACTTGATGTCTATTGTATTTTATCAGTTTAACATTGTTGAAGGCTAATGATAATTTATTCTGCATTATCTTAGTCATAATATTTCTTACTGGGCTAGTTGAGCTCACCCTTTCTTTCACTGTTCTCTTCAGGAAATGAGAACGTAGCCGGGACTAGTCGGGGAATGGAGTTACGGTCCAGATGATAGCATTAGTAGTTCTCACTATTCTGTTAAATAGTATGACAATAAATGTAATGAGGACTCCATTGAGTGTGGATATTGTGTAGATGACAATATTTTTATTAAAACTCTTAGATTATGTTTTGTCATATTTTACACGATTGTTGTATAATTAAGTTGTATTTAAATTTTGTACCATGTATTTGGCGACTCAAGATGGGTGATGTATACCTGTTTTGGGGGCGTCATAGTTGGTATCAAAGCTTAGGGATATGACCCCTGGCTGAGATGTGAGACAAGAACCAGGAGGGGAGAGAAGGGGAATTCCTTCGCTAGTATGACCTACCTAAGTTTATTTGGTATTTAATTGGTCGGTCAGAGTATAGGGATAATATGTGATATGTTAATTAACCCTTGTTTTGTGGCAGTATTTGAAAATGGCATCCGAAAATGTTGAGATAAGAAATGAAGCACATGAGACCGTTGAGTCACCAACGATCAATACCCAGGGTAATGTACAATAGGAAGACAATAATCCTCAGGTAAATAACAACACCGATCAGATGATGAACGATGAGATGTTCAGAGGTTTTATGCAATTCATGCAACATCAACCGAGAGAGAATCCTATTCATAATGCAGGTGTAAACAATGGCAACTCACGGCTGGTCACTGCTAAGCAGTTCAAGGAGTTGGGACCGCCGGAGTTTTTGGGAAAGCCAGAACCACTTAAGGCGGAGACGTGGTTAAAGCAGATCACCAAGATATTTGATGTCTTGGGATGCTCCGAGGACCAAAAGGTTCCCTTTGCCACCTTTATGTTGCGTGAAGAGGCAGATTACTGGTGGGAATCTGTAAAACGTACCCAGCCTGACGCACTCAAGATGTCTTGGGAGAAGTTCCAAGAGCTGTTCAACGACAAGTACTTTCCCGAAAGTATTCGTCATATAAAGGAGGTTGAGTTTATCAAGTTAGAGCAAAACAACATGACCGTGTCACAGTACAAAGCCAAGTTTGCCGAGTTGTCCCAGTTTGCATCCCATTTGGTTGATAATTAGGAGAGAATGACGCGAATGTTTCTAAGAGGTTTGAAACCCAAGATACGTCAATATCTTATCTCTCATAAACTGTGTTTGTATTCAGATGTTGTTAATAGGGCTCAATTATTGGAGCGCGATAATGAGTCAACCCAACCAAGAGAGAAGCGGTAGGCAGAAATGATAATAATAAATGATGATAGCGATCATCGAGCGGTGACAATAAGCGTGGAGGAATCAACATGCCGTAAATGGTAATCACTTCGGTGGTAATCATGGCCAAAACAATAAGAATGAACATTTCAAGAAGAGGAGATTCAACAATGATGGAAAGACGCAAAGATCAAATTTTGTTGTTAAGGAAGGAGAACGATCGCTTCGGTCAGTATGTTACAAATGTGGAGAGAAAGGACACATCGGTCCAAACTGCACGCTTGAGTAGTCAAAGTGTGTTTCAATTGTGGGAGAAGGTCACCTAGCCCGATTTTGTCGTGCACCGAAATCAAGTCCAGCTGGGACGGTGGGACCAAAGGCGGATATAGACAAAATAAAGTCGGTGGTTTTAGGGAGAGCGTTTTTTGTGACTTCTCAAAAAGCGAGTAACCTAAACGAAGTTAGCACAGGTTAGTTAATTATAAATTTTACAAAGTCTATACCTTATTAGATACTGGTTCTACCCATTCTTTTATCTCTCTTGCTTGCGCTCAACGTTTAAATTTGACTCCGGAGAGATTACACTTTAACTCATCGATTGAAACTTCGTTAGTAGAAACCTTCGTTACCTCCACTGTTTATAAATCTTGTTGATTCAAATCGACACTTTCACGTTACCTGTCGGTCTTATCTCTTTGAAAATACTTGCCTTTGATGTGATTTTAGGAATCGATTGGTTAACTACTCATCATGCTTTTCGTAAGGTTGTTAGCTTTCATATTCCTAACCAACCTGTTATTCGAATTCAAGCAACCAAACTACTAAAGTCAATCATTGTCATATCAAGCCATAATATTGGTTATTCCATTCTTTATTATTCTGTTGGAATATCTTGTCTATGCGGATTACGCATGACCTGGTTCCATTCTTTATTATTCTGTTGGAATATCATGTCTGTGCGGTTTACGCATGACCTGGTTCCATTCTTTATTATTTTGTTGGAATATCCTGTATGTGCTATTTACGCATGACCTGGTTCCATTCTTTATTATTCTGTTGGAATAACCTGTTTGTGTGGATTACGCACGCCTGGTGAATTCTTCTGTTATTCCATTCTTTATTATTCTATTGGGATAACATGTCTATATGGATTACCGCATGCATGGTGAATGATCCTTCATATTCATTCCTTATTAAATTGTAGAAATGATCTGTCTACGTGGATTACCGCATGGCGGACGAAAATCCATTTGCAGTTTCATATATTCTATTATACTCAGTTGGTTAAAGTTTTGGCTTCTATACTCCATGAAATTAGTAGAACATCCTGGATATTTGCGCTTCATCCAGTATCTTTTCATGGAAATATTCTTCTGAGCATTCTTGAATTTTACTCCACAAAGAAGTATCATGTTGACAATTTGGATATTATTGATTTCTAGATAAACTAAAATTTTAAATCTTTAAAATTTATCCTTGAACTTGTTTTATCGAATTATTATGTCATTGTCATCATCCTCATGCTTATATTGTGATGAAAGTCATCTTTGGCTTACGTGCATAGATGGACTTGGTATGATTATGACCAGGGATTATTCGGTATAATCATGACCTGTATTGTTATAAATGATGTGGTAAAAGTCCTCAGTGGCCTGTAGTGCATTGATGGACAGTTTTTAGTATGATTATGACCAAGGATTATTCGGTATAGTCATAACCATTGATGATTTAATGATATCCTTGGCCTGTAGTGCAAGGATGACTCGATGATGTGGTTTATTTATTAAGCTGAGTCTCAGCGATATAAAGTGAATGATAAACTTTTTAAATCATAGAAGATAGTAGATATCATGCTCTACTTGACTCTTCTAATGGATTGCTTATTCCGCTGCAGTTAAACTTGATGTCTATTGTATTTTATCAGTTTAACATTGTTGAAGGCTAATGATAATTTATTCTGCATTATCTTAGTCATAATATTTCTTACTGGGCTAGTTGAGCTCACCCTTTCTTTCACTGTTCTCTTCAGGAAATAGAACGTAGCCGGGACTAGTCGGGGAATGGAGTTACGGTCCAGATGATAGCATTAGTAGTCCTCACTATTCTGTTAAATAGTATGACAATAAATGTAATGAGGACTCCATTGAGTGTGGATATTTGTCTCGATGACAATATTCTTATTAAAACTCTTAGATTATGTTTTATCTTATTTTACACGACTGTTGTATAATTAAGTTGTATTTGAATTTTGTACCATGTATTTGGCGACTCAAGATGGGTGATGTATACCTGTTTTTGGGGCGTCACAAGCTATGAGTAAAAGATGTGAATATGTACGAGCATGTGTAGTAAAGATTATATGACACCCCCAAATCCAGGTACTCCATTCCCCCAAGATTTGGTGTTCACTATCCAAAAAATTACATCTAACTACCCATAAACAAAGGATAAAGACGTAATTTAAATAACTTAAACAATCATCTTTCCCATTAAAGGGTTACATCATAATCTCAAAATAAATCCCAGATAATCTAACCTTAAAATTATTATATAAGTTTGCGGAATACATCACATATTAAAACAAGTCTCATAAAGTAAAAAAATTTAACTACATTCAATAAATCCTTAGCACTTAGACATCTTGCTCTTTCCTTTGCTAGTAGACGGCTCTTCAACTTTCTCAACTTTAACTGCAGTGTTAAATGCAAGAGTGAGCAAACAATTACTCACTGATATAGGAAGTAACAATGATAACAACATGAGAATGAACAACAAATGCTGAACAATAATGAACTTGTTCTACGAATCAAAATAGAAAACAAGTTCAAAATCAATATCTGAGGGTCTTAAGACCACAAACTATGTCTCTGGTATTTAGGTATTATTACCTCAACCTTAACAATCATTTAGACTATACAGACCCTTCTTAACGTACTTAGGGGGATCAGCTCTTTGTACCATATATTGTGCACAAACATCTAAACATTACACATATAAAATCCCTTATGCTAGGGTTGTTCGTCTAAGCTTGAATTTAGAATTTCCGCTCTAAAGAAAGTTTAGCTCGGAACTAACTTGTTAGTGTTTCTAGAATTTTAGAACACTACTCAATTATAGATTAATTCAATCAATAAAGGTTTGCTTACTATTTGAAGGTTTAATACAACAATAAAGCTTTGAACAAGGTTATCAAAGTCAAGGACCGAATAACAACAATGTATAATTGAATAACCATGACATATGTGCAAAGTGCTATATCCAAAAGAGTTAGAACAATTTCATTGGAATCGATGTATTAGAACAATATATGCTTTGTATAATAATTAGAAAAGTAAACTTGCTCGATGTAACGAATTAGGTTACAGGAGCTTGTACAATCATACACGAGATAAAATCAATAGGCTTTCTTAACTTCAATGTAAAATTTAGGAATAAAGAGATTGCTTGACTTAAAGATAGCATAACTATGAAACAGGTGTAATTGTAATTTAGATAGGGTAAATAAACTTGCTCAATAATCACAAGGTAGAGTTAGGAAACTTGACTCAAGCGTAAGCTACACAAGTATAATAAGGTTCGCCAATTACTCTACACATATCATTGAAATTGCAATAACAATTAGTTGTATTAATATTAGCTTTATGGGTTTAACCCACCATTTAAATCATAACTTTATCCTAATGTCTAATCATGTCGGTTAACATCCTTAACGAATCTGAAATCTCACTACAAACTAACATAAACCTTATCATTTATTTTTAACTTTTGAAAATATCACATTTGGTTCATCACATAACTTACCAATTCATAATCTATAGTTTCAACGTTATGATTACAACATGTTGTTATATCTTATAACAAATTTTAGGTTCCTCTACAATCATCAAATAAGTTAGGTTAACAATTTCAAAGCTATGCTGTTAATAGCTCAAAGACTGGGTCGATCGACCATTGGCCATTGATCGCAACCGATTGTCGGATTGGATTACTGTACATGATGCCATGACAATGACGATTCCGTATAACCTGTCTGATCTTGATGCAATGACAAAGAATAAGACTAAAGACATTGATACAAATACCATGGCCATGATGCGATCGATTTCAATTTTGCAGAACGCGAACTTAGACTCTGTTATAGGCCAAAAATCCCAATTCTACAAAATTTCACCACACTTCAACATCTAGAACTTTGGAATATCCTATTTAAGCATGCTATACACCATTCTATATACAAAACATCAGATATACATCATTTTGAGGAATCAAAACCATAGTTTTTCCAAATTTCTTCATTTTTACGCTTTTAACGAATTCGATTACCACGAATTCGTTTCTTAATCAATAGACATGATTTAAACTACGTTGTTTTCATTTCCTAACATATTATCACAATCCCACATCAAATTGCAGATTACATCACATGTTGGACAAGAATTTTTATACTTTCTTAAGCCCTTTTTCATGTATAAACACTATTATTACAATTTCTTTCCCACCAAGCCAATTTTACGAATTTGATAACTAACATACAATTACAAATGATAACCAACCAATTTATCAAGAGTATACATATACATAATCAACATATGAAACAATAATTCCACAAAAATCCATTATAGAGAACTTTAAGTTTCAAACTCCAACTTGAAAATTTAGGAATGAGTTATACCTTGAATTTCCTACTAGCAAGATGATAGAATCCTTCCTCAACCCTTAACAATTCGCAGAGATTACACTCAAATTCTCTCTAACCCTCTGTGTTCTCCTCTCTATACTTCTATGTTATCAAGCTTTAGGGAAAAATAAGACGCATAATAAAACTGGCCTCCTACTAACCCACGCACACTTCAGTTATAAAAATAAAAAGTTTGCGTCAATAAGCCAAAGGCCACAAGGCCTTGTTTGGCTACCAAACAACTTCATAAACTAAATTATTTTTATATTATTATATTATATAGTTTTCATGTCACGCCATTTATTTAGTTAATTAAATAACTTTAGTTTTAGCTTATAATAATAATAAAATTCTTATTATCATTATACCTTATAATTAATAAATAATTATATATCTAATTTAATTAATAAATTAAAAACATCACTTTATTTAATTTATTTATTTCTTTTAAATTAAATAATTCATTTAATTTAATTATCTTCTTAAATATTAAACAATTGATTTAATTTAATTATTTCCTTAAATTAAATCATTCAAATAAAATTAACATTATTCAATTTAATTAACATTAACCAATTTAGTTACTAAATTAATTCACCACAATTCATCAATTATTTATTTTCCTCAATAAATAAATTATTTAAAATATTTATTTAATTCAATAAATATTTAAATTAAATTATAAATTTCTCGATTGTTATAGATTATGTGACCTCTTTATGAGAACATAAGGCTAATTAGTACACCTAGTGATTACATAACCCTATTTGGTTTTGATTCGTGGAAATCCTAAACTAAAGTCTCTAACATATAAGATTGAACTTGAAGTGGTCATACAAGTATATAAAGACCCCTAGCGTGCATGCATGTTAAGTGTAAGTGTCTAAGTGTACTAAAGTATGGATGAAATGAGAAGTGCAAAGCTAGGTCTTGAGTGCAGGCGAGGGGACGGTAGCAGTGCTGGCTTGATCCCTAAGCTTGGATAGTATGCATTGCTACCATCCTGCAGTTTTGAATAAGTTCTGTTTTTGATCAAATGTTTGAAGTATGCTTGTATGATTACTTTAAATTGCAATATGTGACCACTATACTATGTAATGTGTTAGGAAACATGCTATGTGATAAAGATGAATGTTAATTAAGACTTTCAAAATATTAAAGTCCAAAGAAATGTTTTCAAGATATAAAGCAATGACACGTTGTTTGAATTTGTGATGAATTACCATCTGATGTGTGCTATGAGAATATAGAATAGGTGATGTGGTATGAAGTTACAACTAAATTAGACATTTATGCATACGTTTGAACTTACCTATGAGTTTTAAATGTCGAACACCTAGCGAGTCAAGTGTGTGGTAGCTATATATGAATGTTGATGTTATATACGAGTGGTTAAGGTATACCTAGACATACCTAGTTATTCTAAGCGTATGATGAGAAAGTGAAGTGTAGGTTTTATGAACCTAGTTAAAGAACAATGTAACAATATTATTACATTGAGAATGCATGAAATATGTTACTGATGGATATGAATCCATGATTATATAACTGTGTAGGAATACACGAAGTGCAATTAAGTGTTAAGCAGTTAAGTCGTAGTTCATAAACTACGAATCAGGCAAGTCTTTCAGTTCCTATTTGTTATATGAATTCGATAACTGTTAGTTGAGCTATGTTATGCCATGTAAATGTTGTTATATATGAAATGCGTATGCGATATGTATGAAATGTGAAAGTTGATCTTTGATGATATACTTGTGATATAAACCTCTATGCCTGTTATGTGAGAAGTAACATGCGTAGTAAATATTAATCGAGAATTGTTGGGCTGTCGAGCTCACCCTTGCAAATAACCACTTTTACAGGTTAAGGATACACGGTAAAGGTTATGTACTATTTGATTGATACAGTTCAATGGTATTGAAGGAGATTGATTTATTATTTAACTAGATGCTCTTGAACCATGTTTAGGTTCTAGTAGATGTATATGATAGTAATTTACTATGTGCAATACATGTTAAGTTGCAAAGTTGCATTAGGCGGTACATAGTGAAATTCGAATTGAGATGTAAATATTTTACCATAATTCGAATAGAATGAATCATATCATAATTTGATTCAAGGATATATAATTGATTCAAGTTAAGAAATCAATAAAAGATTATTTTTCAAAGGAGATTGAAAAAGTTTAAATTATTCCTCTTATTTTTATAACATCGAATATGATGTAAGACAGGGATGGTAAATGACCAAGATTTGAAACTAATAAAAGTTTGGGGTCATTATATAGATCCTAGAAATTGAAAGAATTTATATCTTAAATTATAATAAGTAAAGTTATATTCATTTAAGTTATGAATAAAAGATATAATAGTTTGACGATAGTAGTATCATGGCAGACCGAATCTGAGGTTCAAAGGGACCTGGATTTGGGGGCGTCACACAAACCCCATTAAACTTGTTCATTTGTTGCCATTTATGCCCTTATCACCATTGAAATAGCTTCGCTGCTAATTACAGATTCCCAATAAACAAAAATGTTATGTGCTTCTTATGGATTGATGTGAACATATTTTGGGTTTTGATTTGATGGGAATGAATTTTGGATTTAGTTTAATCTGTACAAATTTTTAGTTTTGATTCTTGATGTGTTCGGGTTGTCTTAGATGGGAAAGAATTTTGGGTAATCTTTCTCTCTTCATATCTAATGGTTTGGGATTTTAAAAAAAATTGATGTTTGAAATGTTTTAATATTTCTTTCTTTTATAATTTCATAATCTAAATAATAATTACATAAATTTTCAAAAATAAAAAATAATTAATTTTCAAAATTTTAGTTTTATTTTTGAAGTTTGTATTTATTTTTATGAATTTAAAATTTTAATTTGTTCTTATTATGAAAATACTTATGAATAATGTTAAAGACATTACTCAAATTCAAAATTTACCCAAATTTCTCTTATTTTAATAATATATGTAATATATCTGAATACAATAAAAGACAAAATACTACTAATTTTTCATTATTAATGTTGAGGGTATATTATGACAATTTGCAAAGAAAAAGTCAACAAAAAAGTAGTTAAACTCTTACTTTTCAATGTGGCAAGTGGCAATAGCACATGATGTGTATGTTCATTTAAAAGTGACGTGGATATTCTGTTAAAAGTTAACTCAATTAACGAATTTTGTAACGATTTGAAAATAATTTGTAGTTCAATAAGTCGATTTTAAAAATTTTCAATTCAGTGATGCATTATAAATCGAGATCTAGTAGACTTGGAAAAAGTGGATTTAAGCAGTCATTTCCGGTGACTATAAAAACAAAAAGAAAGTCATATATAAATATAATCCATCTAATTAGCAAAAAAAAACATGATCCATCTCTTAGCATTTTGAGATAATTTGAAATAGTAAAAAGTAAAAGAAATACCTTTTTTCAAGTGAAATGGTTTCAAAACCACCTGGCTGAGTAAAATATTACTTACCTTCTGCAAGCACTAAAAAGGGAAGAAGTTTACTACAGAAAAATTCAGGTTACACTACTTAACTTGTTGGATTAGGGATATCCAATTGGGGCGCCCATGGAAGGTCCAACACATTTAGGTTAATGAATCGTTCTCTAATTGACAAGGTCATTAGAGAACGTGGGATTGAACATGGGATTGACTGATCGTGGGGAGAAAGTGGGGAAGTGGTTTAACCACTTCCGTATTAAATACCCATTCTTCCTCAGTCAATCAATTGAACGCGATTATTTTAGTTGGCCAAATATACAGAGCTTCTCCCAATATCGAGACCAAAGCCCTAATTGTTACGTACCGTGAATTAGTGCTCCGTACTCGATCGTAGTTCGGAGACGTTGTTGGGTTAAAGGAACAACATGAGGTTTTTCGCATCAAAGGCTTAATCACGCTTCAAGATGTATGCCTTTGATTCTCCTAATTATGTATAAATATGAATAGCATGCGTATTAAAAACCCTTCATTGGTATCAGAGCGATGTTTAACGATCTCATGTATGCTATGTATGAAATATTTACACTTTATGCTATGATTGCATGTTTAAAAAGCTTGAAAACATCATTAATGGCAATCTTAGAGACACTAAATGTAAGGGGCTCATATTTCAGTAAATTGTAGCCTAAACACAGTGTATATAATTTGCATAATTTGGGTTTAATTGGATAATTAATTTAAAATTAATTTGAAACTCTAGTTTACAAACAGCCTTCTTTGAATAGCCATAACTTTTTCTGTGATTTTTTGATTCGACTGATTTTTGTATGTAAGCGTAGTACTCGTTGTAAGCTTTCCAATGATATATTATGGGCCTAAATCAGAGTTATATAGAGTGAGATATGGCTTCTCAAACTTTTAGTGGCGTAGTGGCATTTTCAGAATTTTGGTGGTGGAGGTTGAAGAGGCGACCCGCTACCCGACCAAGACGCTTTCGACCATGGTCCCGACCCAAATCCCCGACCGTTTTCATAGATTTTTCTTATTTAATTTCCAAAAAATGATTTATTAATTGGTTTTAACATGGAAATTAATTTAAAAAAAGTAAAACTGACTATTAAATTCTGAAAAATTAATAGAAATTAATTATTGGTATATAATTAATTATTATACTGGAATTTAGAAATATTGACTATTTTGGATATTTTTGGTTAATTTTCTACCTATTAATTAATGGATTATTAATTATGAAATTTAGAAAAGATATCATAAAAATTCCAGGAAACTTTCAGTGACTATACTGTGATATTAAGTTACTGTTGTAATTTTTTCAAAAGGAAATTATCTATTTTGGATAGTTTTGTTTAATTTCCAATTAATTGTGCAATAGTTTATTAATTATGATAATTAGCATGATTATCATAAAATTCCAGAAAATTACAGTTATCCTTTTATGATGATAAGCTACTGTTATAAAAAAAATTTGGAAGAAATTAACAGATTTGGATATCTTTGGTTAATTTCCAACTATTTGTGCATTGATTAATTAATTATGATAATTAGCAAAATTATCAAAATAAATTCCAGAAAATTACAGTGATATTTTTGTGATGTTAATATACTATTGAGAATTTTTGGATGCATTTAATTTTTTTATAGCATACTTGGTATATTAATTGAGTAATAATGCCTAATATTTAATTCCATTTGTTAATATTTTTAGGATATTAATTGTTGGTGCTTGGAATTAAATTATCATGCTATAATTACATGTATACCCCTATTCCTAGTGGGAGTGATTTAGATTGTAGTAATTTAATTAAATTATTCCCTAAATTATAAGTCTTGTGCGCTGAAAAATTAAATTTAAATAATTAGACATTTATACGGATTGTGATTCCTAAGCCTAGCGAAGTCTCCCTTCTATATTTATGTCATATTATTTTTATGTTAATTTGGTTCATGCGGCAAATATAATTTATATACTGTGGTGAACTACTCGAATATCTCTAATAAGATTCTTCCTCTTTCTTTTCACAAAATAAAATGGACATGGCCAGGTTGCATCTCTTAACTACCAAATTCGATAGTTATACAAAGAAAGATGAACACACATTTAGAGAACATCTTCAGGTTATATCGAATATAATTGAAGCGTTAGGAGCTGCTGACAACCCTTTGTCAGATAAATAGCAAATTCGGGCAGTGATTCGTTCATTTCCCATCAATTGGAATAATCTCAAGATGAAAATATTAAATCTTTGGAAGATATTTTCATCACCTTGAGCGCTTAAAAGCTGAGCAGCTAGAGGTTGAGAGTTTAAAGACTGAACGGGTAGAGAATGAACGCCTAAAGGCTCGACTAATAGAGATTGCCAATGCTAACGCGCCTCAGAAGGTAGCAGAGGCTGGTACTTCCAAGAAGAATAAAAGTAAACGTAGTTCTGGCAAGAAGGAAAAGGAGAAGTTGATTTGTTACAACTGTGGCATGGTAGGACACTTCGCCTCGAAGGCAATCGAAATGTAAAGCAGTACTCACTTGTCTTGATCAAGCTATGTGTTTAGTGTCTTCTACTGTATTCGTTGCTCATTCTCTCCATATGTGGATTGTAGAATCCAGAGCAACGGACCACATAGCTAGAGATCGGAGTGGATACGTAGAATACCACCGAGTTCCGGCTGGCAGAAAAGTATTCATGGGGAACGATTTCAGTGTGGACGTGCTAGGTATTGGCACTTACAAACTGGAAATGCGAGGATGCTCAGCATTGATCCTTTATGATGTACTTTATGCTGTTGGATGTCAAGCGTAATTTATTTTCTATTTTATCAAGATTGCTTAGGCTATTCTGTTAGTTTTGAGAATAATTCTGTAATAATTTTTCATGGGACGAATGTTTTTGGACATGGTTTTATGATGAATGGTTTTATGATTTTGGATACTATTGATTATAGCAGTAATAGTAGTGATTATTATTCCTTACTTATTGAAAATGATCATGATGGTTCAATTTAATGGCATGATAGATTAGGCCATATTAGACAAGATAGAATGACCAGGTTAGCTCGAGCAGGTCTTTAGGCCCACTCTCTAAGGTCAATCAACCCACATGTGAACATTTTTTAGTAGGGAAATCAACTAGAAAACCATTCGGTAAAGCTACTAGGGCAGAAACACCATTGCAACTTATTCATTCAGATATCTGTGGCCCTATGAATGTGAAAGAAAGGCATGGATGTTCCTATTTTCTCATAATGATAGATGATACGCGTTTCGGGTACACTTTCTTGATCTCTCATAAGTCTGAGGCATTAGATTGCTTTAGACGCTATTTGATTGAGGTCGAGAATCAGTTAGATAAAAGTGTTAAGGCACTTCAAACTGACCGAGGCCGCGAGTATCTGTCCGATCAGTTTAAAGAATTTTGTGAGGAAAAAGGGATAATCAGGCAACTGAAAATCCCTAGAACTCTGCAACAGAACGGTTTGGCGGAGAGGAGGAACCGAACATTATTAGACATGGTTAGGTCTATGATGGCGTAAACAAATTTGTCTATCTCCTATTGGGGTGATGCATTGTTGACTGCGACATATATACTTAATCGTGTTCCTTCAAAATCAGTCAAGTCCACCCCATATGAAATGTGGACCGTCAGAAAGCCCGAATTGGGAGGAATGCGACCTTAGGGATCGCCACCTTACGTGCACAACACTTCTCATCAGCATGGGAAGTTGGGTTCGAGTGGTAAGAAGTGTATTTTTGTAAGATATTCTGAACACTCCAAAGGCTATGTGTTTGTAAGAAAGCAGCCTGATGGGACTGTATCTGAGATAGAGTCACAAGATGCGGATTTCTTTGAGAGGGATTTCCCTAACAGAGGTGGTGTGAGCAAGAAGATGAACTTTTATGAGATGGAGGAAGATTTAGGCGTCCCAACTCATACAGTAGAAGCCGAAGAGGTTATTCCTCAGGCTCCTGTAGAAAGTGGGAGTGACATGCCTTCGTGTAGTTCTCATCCTTCAAATGAAGAGTCTCATGTTCCTCCAATGCGTAGAAGTCAAAGGGGTAAAATTCCACGTCGTCTTTTTGAGATTGAGGGGAATGCCTTTGCAGCTTATGTAAGACCCCAACTTTTATGAATAAAGATGAATTTTTCCCTAAATATCATTTGTGAATATTATGGTGTGGATTTGATATAATATTATAGTTGTGGGTAATATTTATAAATTTTGCAAAGTAATCAAGTTGTTATAAAATATTCGATTGGTCGGGAAATATTCGTTTTAGCAGGGAATATTCGTACGAAGGCACAATCATTGGTGGACCCCACAACAGAATTATTTTCGGAGTTAGAAAATGACAGAAATATCTTTTTATAAAAATAACGACGAAAGTTTTACCTTTAAATGTTGAAATACCCGGTGATGAAAAGTACAGTAATACGTGTGGTTGCATAGTAGCACACGGTATTGATTATTGATGCTCACGTGAGAAGTCACTCAATTATACTCAATTATTGCTACAGTAATTGCTGCATAGTATCTCACATTATTGATTCTATTATTGTGGCGGTATCATCTGCACAATATTTTATATTATTAAATCAATAATTGAGATGACAAGTTATTCATATTATTATTTGTATTGTTGACAATATCTAGAAAATTCTGTCGAAGAAAAAGGTTTGGTCACCTAATTGCGCGCCAATAGGGAGAAATATTTATTGGAAAGTCTCCTCTTTTCTGGGAATGATCTGGTTGTTAATATTGCAAGTTATATTACTGATGAATAAATGTTGTTAAAAATATTGAGGGGATTTTATGAAGTTTTTGTTGTAAGTTTGGTGTATTATTTGAACCCACACTTACTCATTTTTCAAAATAATTGGTAGAAAGTTATTATTTGAACCCCCACTTACTCATTTTAGCGTATAATTTTTTTTTTATTATGAAAAATAGAATATATTATATTTTATTATGCATAGTGTTTGCATAGTATTCGCATAGTAAAATCAAAAAATTATTTCGGCCGAATTTTCTGCGCGCCACTGTGCGTCCATGAATAAAATTTCTAAATAGTATCCTGCCATTCTCTTATAAATAAGATGCTTAATTTAGAATTGAAAATCACACCAGAATCAGAGAATTCTTCTTTTATAATATTGAGCGTAGAAAACAGTGCAAGTTTTCTTCAAGAATATCCCCGTTATACCAGTTGGAATACTCACTTTTTTAAGGTAAGGTGTGAGACCCCGAATTTTATAAAATGAAAGTATTCAATTTTCTTATTATTATTTTATTTAGTAAATGGTTAAATTGAGAAAGGGTTAAAGTTAAGGGTGATATTTGAAAATTTTACAAAGTAAGCAAGTTGTTATTCGTTTGGTTGGGGAATATTCTTTTTATCAGGGAATATTTGTACGATGGCATAATCATTGGTGGACCCCACAACGGAAGTATTGTCGATTTAAAAACGCATGTAATTATCTTTTATAAAATAACTACGTGAAAGTGTTACCAATTAAAACCGTTGAACTATCCGGTAGTAAAAGTACGAAGAATACGCGTGGTTGCATATAAGAAGACGCCAGTATTGATTATTGATGCTTATATGAGAAGTCACCGGTTATACTCAATTATTGCTATGAAGAATTGCTACATCATATCTCTCATATTATTGATTCAATTATTGTAACAGTATCATCTGCATAATATGTTATATTATTAAATCAATAATTGAGACGGCAAAGTTATTCATATTATTATTTACAATATCGATAATGTCTAGAAGTTCTCTCAAGGAGAGGTTTGGTCACCTAATTGCGCGCCAATAAGGAGAAATCCTTATCGGAAAGGCCCGTCTTTCCTGGGAACGACCTGGTTGTTAAATATTGTGAATTATAATATTAATGATGAATAAGTTTGTGTTGATTAAAGATGAAATTGATAATTCCATTGTGTGGGAATTATTAGTGTTAGTGGAAATCGACATTTATTTTGATAATAATTGATGTCCGGAGGTCAGATTGACCAATTCCAATAATTAATCAATAAATGAGCAATTAATTGCTATTAATTCATATGCTTATAATTATGTATTCACATGTGTGTACTATTGATTCACATGATTTACAATTAGGGGAATTGGTGCAAGATTGATAATACTTGCACGACTAAGTTAAAAATGGAGGTATAGATGAAAGTACTATACTATAATTAATTTTTTTCACATGTAAATAACTATTGAGTCACATGATTTACTATTAGGGGAGGTGGTTTGATAATACTTTCATGACTAAATTAAAAATGAATGAAAAGGGGAGGGTATTATATTGTAATATTTTGAGCCCCAAAATGTTCAATTATGAAAACTATATTTTCCTATAAATAGAAGCTCATTCCTTCATTATTTTTCACCAATTCACTAAGTCTCACAAGAGCAATTATTATAGAGAAATTATAGAGAGAAGTTTATAGAGAGAAAGAAGAAGTCAAGTCCGCTACTTCACTATTCCAAAGATCCAAATCTTCTTTCCGAGGTAAGGGATATCATTATTGTGTAAGGGTATTATTCTTTCGTATTCATGAAGAGAGTTATTTTCTTTCAATACTCGTAAGGGTTGTTATTCCATTCTTTATTATTATGTTAGAATAACCTGTCTATGCGAAGTACCGCATACATGGTGAAATTCTTCTATTATTCTATTCTTTTTTATTTAGTTGGAATAACCTGTCTATGCGGTCTATCGCATGCCTGGTGAATTCTGTTGTTATTCCATTCTTTATTATTCTGTTGGAATATCATGTCTGTGCGGATTATGCATGACCTGGTTTCATTCTTTATTATTCTGTTGGAATATCTTGTATGTGCGGATTACGCATGACCTGGTTCCATTCTTTATTATTCTATTGGAATATCCTGTCTGTGCGGATTACGCATGACCTAGTTCCATTCTTTATTATTCTGTTGGGAATAACTTGTCTGTGCGGTCTATCGCATGCATGGTGAATTCTTCTGTTATTCCATTCTTTATTATTCTGTTTGAATAACTTGTCTATGTGGATTACTGCATGCATGGTGAATGATCCTTTGTATTCATTCTTTATTAAATTGTAGAAATGATTTGTCTACGTGAATTACCGCATAGCGGGTGAAAATCCATTTGCAGTTTCGTATATTCTATTATACTCATCTGGGATATCATTTCTTTTGTACTCGTCATGAAATATCGTTTTCTTTGGTATTTTTCTGTTACGAGTTACTATTTATGGGTTACTATTCACCCGATTACTATTCACTCTAGTATTATTCACTCGGATATTCGGGGCACCTTTCGTGCCGTAGTACTATTCATGAGTTACTATTCACAGGTTACTATTCACTCGATTACTATTTACTCTAGTATCATTCACTCGGGTATTTGGGATACTTTTTATGCTGGGGTACTATTCACGAGGTACTATTACCGAAGTACTATTCATAGGGTACTATTCACGGGGTACTGTTTACTCAAAAAATATATTTCTTTTCTATCCAAATTATTTTTGGTACATGAATATTATTCTTGAATTTTACTCCACAAAGCAGTATCATGTTGACAATTTGGATATTTTTAAAATCTGGATAAATTTAAAGTCTTTAATATTTATCCTTGATTTCGTTTGATTAATGCTTATATCATTGTCATAATCCTCATGCTTATATTATGATGAAAGTCATCTTTGGCTTACGTGCAAAGATAGACTGTTGATTATTAGTTTTACAGTTGTATATCTTTGGCTTATGTGCAAAGATGGACCGTTGATTATTGGTTTTCTGATTGTATATATTTTGGCTTACGTGCAAAGATGAATTATTGATTGATGAGTATCTTTGGCTTATGTGCATAGATGAACTTTTTATTGGTATGATTATGACCAGGATCATTTAAGTATAATCATAACCCGTAATATTATAGATGATGTGGTAAAAGTCCTCATTGGCCCGTAGTGCATTGATGGGATGTTATTGAATGATTATAACTGAGGATTATTCGGTATAATCATGACCATTGATGATTACATGAATATCTTTAGCCAGTAAAAGGTGGATGATTCGATGATGTGGATTATTTATTGTCGAGTCTCAACGATAAAAATTGATTATACACTTTTAATTCGTAAAAGATAGTAGATATCATGCTCTACTTGACTCTTCTGAAATACAGTTGTATGTCTTTGGCCTGTAGTGCAAAGATGAATTTATTAGTATGATTATGAGCAGGAATTGTGATTTGGTATAACCATGATTTTTGATGTTTCAGGTGAAGATAGGTGATGAAAATTATCTTCGTCCTGGGTGCAAAGAAGAATTTAGAATCACAATTATTATTATGAGTTATTCATACGATTGTGGACAGGAATTGTTGATTGATGTTATAGGGATAAAACATTATTGGTGGACTTTTAACATAAAGAAGATAATAGACCTGATGGTCTATTTGACTCTTCTAATGGATCGCTTCGTTCACGCAACTATGGTTGAAAAGTTTTATCATCTACCATATGTTCTAAATCTCTGATTTATTACTGATGAAGGCTATTGATGATGTAAATTATCTTTAGTCATAATATTCTTTATTGGGCTAGTTGTGCTCACCCTTTTGCTTCACAATTCCTTTTAGGTAATAAGAGTGTTTTCGGGTCGAGCGGGGATAACAGGGGAATAGAACGGTGGTCTATAGCTGTTGAGGTTCTCCCTAAATAGTATGAAAATAGTATGGAAATAATTGCTGTTTTTCAGGTATATTTTATTGATTCAATAATTGCTGCGTTGATATTTTATATTGCTGTTGTTTCAATAATTGTCATTACACAGTATTTTCCATTATCAAATCAATAATTCATATTATTTGAATAATATTATCGATAACATTATTGGCAATGTCGAAAGTTACATTCAAGGAGAGGTTTGGTCACCTAATTGTGCGCCAAGAAGGAGAAATCCTTATCGAAAGCCCCTCTTCTCAGGAACTACCGATTGTCATAATTGTGATTCGTAATATTATTTGTGAATAATTAATTATTGATTTATATGATAATGAAATATTTATTTGATATAAATGATGGATTTATTTATTTTTGTGGATATAGATGGAGAAAATTTTTAATGTAACAATTGTTGAAAAGTTAATATTTTATCTTTTTCTGATAAAATAATTCATTTAAATATATTATTTTAATAATATATTGATGGTGATATTTTTACAATAAATTCATGGTTTATAAATAGATGAGGTGGAAGAGAGAAGATAGAATTGGAATTATTTAATAATTGTAAATATTTTAATATATATATATATATATATATATATATGTACGTATATATGTGTGTGTGTGTGGAAGAAGTGGTGGGGGTAAGAGAAGAAAGTGGGGGAAGAGAGAGAGTTAGTGGAGAATTATGGGAAAGGAAGAAAGAGAAAGGGAAGAGAAGGAAATTAGAAAAATTATCCGTTTGTGGATTTCAGATATTTTTGGTCTGGAATTTGGAAAAACTTTCTTCTGCAAAGTTGTAGAGAATTGAATTTCCTATAAAAATTCGCGAGTTTCGAATTTTTCTGATAACCGGGCTATTTTCTATGAATTATTGAAGTTTCGGAAAAATAAAATGATTTTTATTAAATTTATGGGGGGACCCACTTTTTGGTTGGAAGAATTCACATGGGCTGCTGATTATTTTTCATGAATGGCATGCCTGACTTTTGAAAATAGTGGGTATGAGGAAATCAAAAGAAATAATATTAATTTATTATTTTAGTCTCCTTTCATGTTTCTAGCATTTTCCTATAAATAGAGGGCTAAGTTAGAATTGAAAATCACACCGTAAACAAGGTTTTCTCTTTCTCTCTATATTATCGAAGCGTATTCTTGTGAGTATACTTTGAGAGTGTTGCTATCTGGTAAGTTGAAGTTTCTATCAAGACTATACCCAAATTCAAATGTAAGTACGGTTATTTTGAGGTAAAGGATGTTGTTTCTTCTTAAATGATATTATCTTCTTCAATATCATTATGTCAAATATTGTTCTCAACTTTTTATCAATTTGGAACTTTTTTTCGCTCTGAAGAGTTACTATTCATGAGTTACTATTATTCACAAGTTACTATTCATGAGTTACTATTCACGAAAGTACTATTCATTCAAGCGTGAAGATGTTTTTTTGTGAATTTTCTATCTTTTTGTCGGGGAGTTACTATTCACGATATATCAAGACTATTCACAAATACTAGATTATTCAATTCGAAAAATGAAATTTTCTTTTTCTTCCAGATGTCTTTTATGGTTACTATCTTTGATTGTATCCATGTTTTGATCTTTATTTGTGAATTCTACTTCACACTTGGTTATTATGGAGTATTATTGAATTTGGATAAATCAAATACTAATCCCTAATATTTATCCTTCCGTCTTCATCGATTCGTTCTCTAAAATGTTTTTCATCATCTTCAAGACTTAATGGTGATATTTTGATGAATATCTTTGGCCAGTAGGCAAAAGATGAATGATTAAACCGATGAATCTCTTTGGCCCGTAGTGCAAAGATGAACAAAAAGTTGAGATGAACATGACCAACTGGTGATATAAAATGAATATCTTTGGCCTGTAGTGCAAAGATGATTAAAGATTTATATTGATTGTTGTTACAGGGTTGAAATATTGATGATGGACTTTTAAATCTTAGAAGACAATAGAATTCATTCTCTACGTGACTCTTCTAATGGATTGCTGTTTTCTCTGCATTTGTTGATCTAAAACTTGTTGTCTATTATATTTTATCAAATTTTTCCCTGTTGAAGACTAACGATAATTTGTTGTATATTATCTTAGTCATAATGTTCTTTACTGGGCTAGTTGAGCTCACCCTTTTCCTTGTTGTTCCATTTTTTTCTTCTCGTGGAGGCGAGAATGTAGCGAAAGTACTAGTCGGGGTATGGAATGAAGGTTCTAGAGAGAGTTGTTTAGTAGTCCTCACCATTTTTGTAAAATAATGTATCAATAATTATGATGGGGATTTATTTGCATGTGGATATTGTCTAGGCGGCAATATCTGTATTTAAACTCACAATTTATATGTTGTAATAATAAAGTTGTAGTTATTTTTGCACCATGTATTTGGCGCACTCGAGAATGGGTTGGGTGGAATGGACCTATTTTGGGGCGCCACGTTAGTATCGAGCTTAGGGATATGGTCTGGCGGAGATCGGAGAATAGAACTAGAGAGAGAGAGATGAGTAAACCCTTTGCTAGTGTGTCCTACCTAAGCTTATTTATTGGTCAGTCATAATATAGGGATATTATGTGACATGTTAATTTGTTTAATTAACCCTTGTTTTATGATGATGATTTGAGAATGTCGATCGAGAATATTAATAAAGGGAGTAAATGAGACCGTGGAGATGCCTCAGATTTTACCAACGAGGAGAACATGCAACAGTGGCAATTTTCCTCCCCTGTGAATAACACCACTGAGCAGATGATGAACGAGGGGATGTATAGAAGCTTTTTGCAGTTCATGCAAAATCAGACGAGGGAGACTCATGTACAAAATACGGGTGGAAATGATGGCAACACGCGGTCTGTCACAGCCAAGTAGTTCAAGGAGTTGGGACCACCAGATTTCCATGGAAAGCTGGATTCGATCAAGGCAGAAATGTAGGTCAAGCAAATTACCAAGATATTTGATGTCTTGGGATGCACGGAGGAATGTAAGGTTCCATTTGCCACCTTTTATGTTTTCGTGGTGAAGCAGACACTGGTGGGAATCGTGAAGCGCACTACCACCAGATGCACTCAACATGTCTTGGGAAAGATTTTAAACTTTTCAATGACAAGTACTTTCCGAAAGTATTCGTTATATGAAAGAAGTGGAGTTTATTAGACCGGAGCGAGTAATAACATAACGGTGTCCCAAAGACGAGGCTAAGTTCGCGGAGTTATCCGTGTTTGCACCTCATTTGGTGGAGAATGAGGAACGATGACGCGGATGTTTCGAGAGGTTTGAAACCCAAGATACGCCAAGATCTCATTCTCATAAATTTTTTCTCTATTCAGATGTTGTCAAACAGGGCTCGGTTGTTAGAGCGGGATAACGAAGTACGCTCAACCGAGGGACCATAACCAGGATCATATCAAGAGATAGCGACCATCGTAATAACGATAACCAAATGAAGAAAGAAGAATACGGACAAAGGCGGTAACCACTCTGGTGGTAATCGTGGCCATGAAAATAGAAGAAGCGAGTCGGGAGGAGATTTTAAAAAGAGGAGATTCAACAACGACCATGTGAAGACGTCAGCGCCAGTAGCAACTGGTTCTAAGGGAGGAGAACGACCACCGGTCATATGCTATAAATGCGGGAAAAAGGGACATATCAGCCCAAACTGTCCACAACAGTTCAAGGTATGCTATAATTGTGGAAAGGAAGGACATATCGCTCGAGATTGTACGGTAGCGAAACCTAGTTCAGCGGGAATGGTGACTCAAAAGGATGTCCCAGAAAAGTCAAAGTCAACGGTTCCTGGAAGAGCGTTTGTCGTGACCGGTCAAAATGCGAGGAACCCGAACGAAGTTAGCACGGGTTAGTTAATTATAAATTCTTGCAAAATTTATACCTTACTAGATACCGGTTCTACCCATTCTTTTATCTCTCTTGCTTGCGCTCAACGTTTAAACTTGACTCCGGAGAAATTAGATTTTGATTTATCTGTTGAAACTCCGTTGGGTGAAACCTTCGTTACATCTACAGTTTATAAATCTTGCTTGATTCAGGTTGGCACTATCACATTACCTGTTAACCTTATTTCTATAGAGATAATTGCTTTTGATGTAATTTTAAGGTTAACTACACATCATGCCGAAATTGACTACTTTCGCAAGGTTGTTAGTTTTCATATTCTTAAGCAACCTGTTATTCGAATTCAAGCAATCAAACCATTGTAGTCAAACATTTTCATATCAAGCCATGAAGTCATTCGTTTATTACGGATGTCAAGTTTTCTTAGTCCATGTTATGGATTTGAATAAAGACACGCCGATTTGAATAATATTCCTATTGTTATTGATTTTTCCCGACGTATTTCTCAAGAATTTCTTCGCTTACTCCCAAAGTGTGATATTGAATTTTGTATCGACTTTGAACCCCCAGACAAAACCCATTTCTAAAAACTCATGGCTCCTATTAAACTTCGTGGAGTTAAAATTCAACTATAGAATTTGGTACCGAGCCTTTATCTGGTGACTTCCTTTGTGGAATGCATCAAGCCGACTCTCTCCGTAGGGACACCATATTAGTGCGATAGTAAACTGATAGGTGTCATTGTAACGTGCTATCCAAGGTTGGGATATGAGTCATAGTTGAGAACAACCTAAGTCAGTAATTGAAATACGTAGCTTTCTAGGCTTAGTTGGTTATTATCGGAGATTCGTTGAAGGATATTCTCGAATCGCTATTCCATTAACGCAGCTGACTCGTAGAGATACAAAAATTTGAATGGAGCAAGGAATGTGGGAAGAGCTTCGAAGAACTCAAGAGGAGACTCATTTCAGCACATGTTCTGACCATGCCATCCTGGAAAAGCGAACGTGGTAGCTGACGTGTTGAGTGTAAGATCGATATATAAAGTATGAAAGTACGATATTGTCAAAGACTAATTTCGTATAATTTACAAATAATAGAGATGGAGATGAAAACTCTAGGTACCCACGTGGTGATATACGAGTATAATCGACTTTAATCGATAAAGTTAAAGTTGTTCAAGCTACAAACCGGAGCTGATGAATTTAAAGAAGGAGGTGCAAGAAGTTGTTATTTAAAAAGAGAGAATTGGTGAGGTGAGGAAAGCTCAAACCTTCGATTTATTAATCCATTTGAAATTCTCGATCGAATAGGAACTGTGGCCTATAGACTCGTTTCACCGCCAAGTATGACGCGTGTTCATAACATTTTTCATGTATCGATGTTACGTAAATATGTGGACTGATTCAACCACGCTCATTGAGTTAGAACCGACGAGATAGCCAAGACTTAACGCACAAGGAGGTACTGCCAAGATCTTGGATAGGAAAGAACATGTCCTATGTACCGAGGTTATACCACAAGTTAAAGTTTTGTGGAGAAACCATGCTATTGAGGAAATGACCTGGGAGTTGGAAACGGAAATGAAAGCGAGGTATCTTCATCTTTTCGAAACACCTGTGCACGACGCCAATTTCGAGGATGAAATTTCATAAGGAGGGAGGTTAGAAGACCCAACTTTTTATAAATAAAATCAATTTCCTCTAATTATTATTCTTGATTAATAAGGTGGTAATTTGATATAATGCTTTGTTATGGGTGAAATGTGCAAAGTTTACAAAATAAGCAAGTGGTGGTTAAAATATTCATTATTGTTGGGAAATATTCGTTTGGTCGTGGAATATTCTTTTTGTTCGGAAATCTTCATGACGACGGCAGTGAGTCATTGTGGGCCCCATAACGAAAAAAATGATGGATGAAAGAAAACGACAAAGATTGAGTTTAATAAATAATCTACAGAATTATTACAATTAACACTGTTGGATTACTCGGTGGTTAAAATACAAGAATACGCGTTGTTGCACAAAAGAATACACTGTATTGCATGATATTTTGAATTATTGATCCTTACGTAGAAAGGCACTACTCAATAATTGTTACAGTGATTTATTATTCAATATTATATTTTATTGATTCAATAATTTCTTTGCGTTGATATTTTATATTGTTGTTGTTTCAATAATTGTCATTACACAGTATTTTCCATTATCAAATCAATAATTCATATTATTTGAATAATATTATCGATAACATTATTGGCAATATCTAGAAAGTTCGCATCAAGGAGAGGTTTGGTCACCTAATGTAAAGGCCAAGAAGGAGAAATCCTTATTGGAAAGCCCCCTCTTTCCTGGGAACGGCCTGGTTGTCATAATTGTGATTCTGTAATATTATTTGTGAATAATTAATTATTGATTTATATGATAATGAAATATTTATTTGATATAAATGATGGATTTATTTATTTTTGTGGATATAGATGGAGAAAATTTTTAATGTAACAATTGTTGAAAAGTTAATATTTTATCTTTTTCTGATAAAATAATTCATTTAAATATATTATTTTAATAATATATTGATGGTGATATTTTTACAATAAATTCATGGTTTATAAATAGATGAGGTGGAAGAGAGAAGATAGAATTGGAATTATTTAATAATTGTAAATATTTTAATATATATATATATATATATATATATATATATATATACGGTATGTATGTGTGTGTGTGTGTGGAAGAAGTGGTGGGGGTAAGAGAAGAAAGTGGGGGAAGAGAGAGAGTTAGTGGAGAATTATGGGAAAGGAAGAAAGAGAAAAGGAAGAGAAGGAAATTAGAAAAATTATCCGTTTGTGGATTTCAGATATTTTCGGTCTGGAATTTGGAAAAACTTTCTTCTGCAAAGTTATAGAGAATTGAATTTCCTATAAAAATTTGCGAGTTTCGAATTTTTTTGATAACCGGGCTATTTTCTATAAATTGTTGAAGTTTCGGAAAAATAAAATGATTTTTATTAAATTTATGGGGGAACCCACTTTTTGGTTGGAAGAATTCACATGGGCTGCTGATTATTTTTCATGAATGGCATGCATGACTTTTGAAAATAGTGGGGTATGAGGAAATCAAAAGAAATAATATTAATTTATTATTTTAGTCTCCTTTCATGCTTCTAGCATTTTCCTATAAATAGAGGGCTAAGTTAGAATTGAAAATCACACCGTAAACAAAGTTTTTCTCTTTCTCTCTATATTATCGAGTTTATTCTTATGAGTATACTTTGAGTGTTGCTATACTATCATGAAGTTTTCACAAGACTATACCGAAATTCAATTAAATACTGAGTTATTTTGAGGTAAGGATGTTGTTTCTTCTTAAATGATATTATCTTCTTCAATATCATTATGCCGAAATATTGTTCGAACTTTTATCAATTTGGAACTTTTTTTCTGAGTTACTATTCATGAGTTACTATTCACTATTCTTACATGAGTTACTATTCATGAGTTACTATTCACGAGTACTATTCATTAAGCGTGAAGATGTTTTTTGTGAAATTTCTATCTTTTGTGTCGGGTTTACTATTCACGATATATCAATGACTATTCACAAATACTGCAGATTATTCATTCCCAAAAATGAAATTTTCTCTTTTCTTCCAGATGTCTTTTATGATTACTATCTTTGATTGTATCCATGTTTTGATCTTTATTTGTGAATTCTACTTCACACTTGGTTATTATGGAGTATTATTGAATTTGGATAAACCAAATACTTAATCCCTAATATTTGTCCTTCCGTCTTCATGGATTAGTTTCTAAAATGTTTTCATCATCTTCAGTACTTAATGGTGATACTTGATAAATATCTTTGGCCTGTAGTGCAAAGATGAATGATTAAACTGATGAATCTCTTTGGCCCGTAGTGAAAAGATGAACAGGTGTTGAGATGAACATGACCAATTGGTGATACAAATGAATATCTTTGGCTCAGTAGTGCAAAGATGATTAAAGATTTATATTGATTGTTGTTATGTGGATGAAATATTGATGATGGACTTTTAAATCTTAGAAGATAGTAAAATTCATTCTCTACGTGACTCTTCTAATGGATTGTTGTTTTTCATTGCATTTGTTGATCTAAAACTTGTTGTCTATTATATTTTATCGATTTTCCTCGTTGAAGACTAACGATAATTTGTTGTATATTATCTTAGTCATAATGTTCTTTTATCGGGCTAGTTGAGTTCACCCTTTTCCTTGTTGTTCCATTTTTCTTCTCGGGAGGCGAGAATGTAGCGAAAGTACTAGTCTGGGGTATGGAATGAAGGTTCTAGAGAGAGTTGTTTAGTAGTCCTCACCATTTTTGTAAAATAATGTATCAATAATTATGATGGGGATTTATTTGCGTGTGGATATTGTCTAGACGGCAATATCTGTATTTAAACTCATAATCTATATGTTGTAATAATAAAGTTGTAGTTATTTCTGTACCATGTATTTGGCGACTCAGAATGGGTTGGGTGGAATGGACCTATTTTGGGGGCGTCACAATATCTATCATAACCTAGACGCATGGCCTCCCATGTATGGAAGTTTCCTTGAGAACTTCCCAAAGATTTTAATTTCTAAAATAGTTTTTGACTATACTTTTATGTAAAGTACCATTGTAAGGTTGTGGTCGAGGCACCATGAGAGTTACATACATTTGTATTAAAACTCACGGTTTAACTATGGTCGATTCTCGCATTTACAGGTTCAACAAATTGTATAAATGAAGTTTGTATTTGATTTTTATAGTGTGAGATCTGGCGACTCAGAATGGGTCGTGTGGACCTGTTTTGGGGGCGTCATATATGGGATATTATTTTTGTTCAATATTCGTACGAAATAATATTCTCTTTCATACTCTGTAGTATGTAAGTAATATTATTTAGTTTCAGATTCTGAATTCTACACTCGTTTTGTTAAGTTTTAGCTTCTATACTGTGTGAAATTAGTAGAATATCCTTGAAATTTACGCTTCATCTAGTATCTTTTCATGGAAATATTATTCTGAGCATTCTTGATAATTTTTAATCTTTTCATATCGGGGAACTATTCCCGAAGTACTATTCACGGGGTACTATTCACTTGGATACTATTCACCTGGGGTACTATTCATGACAAAAATTGATTTCTTTTCAATCCAAATCATTTTTTATACAATATTATTCTTCAATTTTACTCCACAAAGCAGTATCATGTTGATAATTTGGACATTATTGAATTCTGGATAAATTAAATTATAAAATCTTTAAAATTTATCCTTCTCTCATTTAATTGAATTCTTATATCATTGTCATCATCCTCATGCTTATATTATGATGAAAGTCATCTTTGGCATGTAGTGCATAGATGGACTATTGATTGGTATGATTATTACCAGGGATTATTCGGTGTAATCATGACCTGTAATGTTACAAATGATATGGTAAAAGTCATCATTGGCCCGTAGTTCATTGATGGACAGTTGTTGACATGATCATGACTATTGGTGATTACACGAATATCCTTGCCCATAGTGCATGGATAATTCGTGGACGTGGTACTAATGAATATCCTTGGCCCGTAGTGCATGAAGAATTTAGTGATGTAGATTATTTATTAAGCTGAGTCTCAGCGATAAAATTGATGATAAACTTTTTAAATCATAGAAGATAGTCGATTTCATTCTCTACTTAACTCTTCTAATGGATTGCTTGTTCCGCTGCAATTAAACTTGATGTTTATTATATTTTATCAGTTTAACACTGTTGATGGATAGCGATAAATTATTCTTCATTATCTTAGTCATAATATGTCTTACTGGGCTAGTTAACCTCACCCTTTGCTTTCATTGTTCTCTTCAGGAAATGAGAATATAGTTGGGACGAGTCAAGGAATGGAGTTATGGTTCAGGATGGTGGCTTTAGTAGTCCTCACTATTCTATGAAATAGTGTGATAATAAATGTAATGAGGACTCTATTTGAGTTTGAATATTGTCTATGAGACAATATTCGTGTAAAAACTCTCAGCTACGCTTTTGTTGTATTGTATAGATGAAGTTTATATTTAAGTGTTGTACCATGTATTTGGCGACCCAAGATGGGTAATGTATACCTATTTTGGGGGTGTCACGGTTAATATCAAAGCTTAGGGATATGATCTCTAGCTGATATGTGAGACGAGAACTAGGAGGGGAGAGATGGGTAAATCCTTCGCTAGTATGACCTACCTAAGCTTATTTGTTATTTAATTGGTCGGTCAGAATATAGGGGTATTATATGGTATGTCAATTAACCCATGTTTTATGGCAGTATTTGAAAATGACATCTGAAAATGTTGAGATAAGCAATGGAGCACAGAAGACTGTTGAGTCACCACAGATCAATAACCAGGATAATGTGCATCAGGAAAGCAACAATCCTCAGGTAAACTGTGACGCCCCCAAAATAGGTATACATCACCTATTCTGAGTCGCCAAATATATGGTACAGAATACAAATACAATCTTAAATATACAACATGAGTTGTGAGTTTTAATACAAATATTGTCTTCTAGACAGTATTCAAACTCAAAATAAGTCCTCAATACATTTATTATCACACTATTTCATAGAATAGTGAGGACTATTAATGTTATCATCTGGACCGTCACTTCGTTCCCCAACTAGTCCCTGCTACGTTCTCATTTCCTGAAGAGAACAATGAAAGTAAAAGGGTGAGCTCAACTAGCCCAGTAAGAAATATTATGGCTAAGATAATGCAGAATAAATTATCGTTAGCCTTCAACAATGTTAAACTGATACAATAACAAACATCAAGTTTAACTGCAGCGGAACAAGCAATCCATTAGAAGAGTCAAGAGAGAATAAAACCTACTATCTTCTATGATTTAAAAGGTTTTTCATCACTTTTATCACGAGACTCAAATTTTATTAAATAAACCACGCCATCCCCCGCACTACTGCAACCAAGGATATTCATTAGTATCACGACCACAAATTATCCATGCACTACGGGCCAAGGATATTCGTGTTTTCATCAATGGTCATGATCATGCCAACAACTGTACATCAACGCACTATGGGCCAATGAGGACTTTTACCACATCATTTGTAACATTACGGTCATGACTATACCGAATATTCCCTAGTCATAATCATAGCAAGTCCATCTATGCACTACTGTGCCATGTATGACTTTCAACATAATATAAACATGAGGATGATGACAATGACATAATAATTTAATAAAACAAGTTCAAGAATTAAATTTTAAAGATTTATAAGTTAATTTATCCCGAACTCAAAAACGCCCAAATTATCAACATGATATCGCTTTTGTGGAGTAAAATTCAAGAATGCTCGAAGAATATTTTCATGAAAAGATCTTTGGATGAAGCTTAAATATCCGTGATATTCTACTAATTTTATGGAGTATATAAGCCAAAACTTTAACCAACCTGAGTATAATAGAATATATGAAACTCGCAAATGGATTTTCGCTTCGCTTTATGCAGTAATCCACGAGATGCATCATTTCCACAATTTAATAAGGAATGAATACAAAAGATCATTCACCATGCATGTGGTAATCCACATGCATAAAAGTTATTCCAATGTAATAATAAAGAATGGAATAATGTAAGAATTCACCATGCATGCGATAGACCGCCGCAGACGAGTTATTCCCAATGTAATAATAAAGAATGGAACTGTGTCATGCGTAAATTACGCATGCATGTGATATATTCAATGCAGAATAATAAAGAATGGAATAACAATGTAATTCATCGGGCATGCGATAGACCACACAGGCAAAGTTATTCCAATGTAATAATAAATAATGGAACCAGTCATGTGTAATACGCATGCATGTGATATTCCAATGTAATAATAAAGAATTGAATAATGAAGAATTTCACCATGTATGCAGATACAGGCAGATCTAGTTATTCCAATGAATAATAAATAGTGGAACCAGGTCATGCATAATATGCACAGATAGGATATTCCAACAGAATAATAAAGAATGGAATAACAGAAGCTCTTTTCATGAAAATAAAAGAAATAATACCCCTTACCTTAGAATAAAGCTGGATACTGGAATAGAGAGGTAGCAGACTTCTCTTCTTCTTTCTCTCTATAATTTCTCTCTATAATAATTGCTCTATAGCTTTAGTGAATTGGTGAAAAATAATGAAGGAATGAGCTTCTATTTATAGGAAAATATAGTTTCAATAATTGTACGTTTTGAGGCTCGAAATATTATAGTATAATACCTTACTCTTTTCCTTCATTTTTAATTTAGTCCTGCAAGTATTATCAAATATGCACCACCTCCCCTAATAGTAAATCATGTGAATCAATAGTTCTAGATATGTGAAAATACAAATTATAGTATAGTACCTCCATCTATACCTCCATTTTTAACTTAGTCATGCAAGTATTATCAATCTTGCACCAACTCCCCTAATAGTAAATGAATGTGAATCAATAGTACACACATGTGAACAAATAGTTATAATCATGTGGATCAATAGCAATTAATTGCTCATTTATCCGGTTAATTACCCGATTGGTCAATATAACCTCCAGACATCAATTATTATCGAAATAAAAGTCGATTTTCACTAACACTAATAATTCCAACACAATAGAACTATCAATTTCATATTTAATCAACACGAACTTATTCATCATTAATATTATAAATTGGTGAGAAATGAAGGAAGAATGAGCTTCTATTTATAAAAAAAAATATAGTTTCGATAATTGCACGTTTTGGGGCTCAAAAAATTACAGTACAATACCTCCAACTTTTCTTTCATTTTTAATTTAGTCCTTCAAGTATTATCAAACTTGCACCACCTCCCCTAATAGTAAATAATGTGAATCAATAGTTCAATCATATGATTCAATAGTTATAATCATGTGAAAATACGAATAACAGTATAGTACCTCCATCTATACCTCCATCTTTAACTTAGTCATGCAAGTATTATTAATCTTGCACCAACTCCCCTAATAGTACATGAATGTGAATCAATAGTACACACATGTGAACAAATAGTTATAATCATATGAATTAATAGCAATTAATTCCTCATTTATCCGATTAATTACCCGATAACTTCCAGACATCAATTATTACCGAAATAAATGTCGATTTTCACTAACACTAATAATTCCAACATAATGGAACTATCAATTTCATCTTTAATCAACACGAACTTATTCATCATTAATATTATAACTCACAATATTTAACAACCAGGTCGTTCCCAAGAAAGAGGGAGCTTTCCGATAAGGATTTCTCCTTATTGGCGCGCAATTAGATGACCAAACCTCTCCTTTACAGAACTTCTAGACATTATAAATATTGCAATTTAATAATATGAATAACTTTATCGTCTCAATTATTGATTTAATAATATATCATATTATACAGATGATAATGTGACAATAATCGAATCAATAATATGAAAGATATGATACAAAGAATTACTATAGCAATAATTGAGTATAATCGAGTGACTTCTCACGTAAAGATCAATAACCAATAGTGTGCTACTATGCAACCACGCCAGACATCGTACTTTTACTACTAAGGGTAGTTCAACGCTTTTTAACGGTAACACTTCCGTCGTTATTTTTATAAAAAGATAATTCTGTCATTTTCTTACTACGACGATACTTCCGTTGTGGGGTCCACCAATGATTGTGCCATCGTACGAATATTCCCTGTTAAAACGAATATTCCCCGACCAATCGAATATTATATAACCACTTGCCTACTTTGCAAAATTTGTAAATATTACCCATAACTATAACATTATATTATATCCACACCATAATATTAAAAAATATATTTTGAGAGAAATTAATCTTTATTCATAAAAGTTGGGTCTTACATAAACAACAACACCGACCAAATGATGAACGACGGAATGCTCAGAGGCTTTCTGCAATTTATGCAACATCAGGCGAGAAAGACTCATGTACAAAATGAAGGTGGAAACATTGGCAACTCACGGATGGTCACCGCTAAGCAGTTCAAGGACCTGGGACCACCGGAGTTTTTGGGAAAGCCAGAACCACTTAAAGCGGAGACATGGATAAAATAGATCACCAAGATATTTGATGTCTTGGGATGCTCCGAGGAGCAAAAGGTTCCCTTTGCCACCTTTATGTTACGAGGAGAGGCAGATTACTGGTGGGAATCTGTAAAGCGTAGTCAACCTGCCACACTTAAGATGTCTTGGGGGAAGTTCCAAGAAATGCTCAATGAAAAGTACTTTTCCGAAAGTATTCGTCACATGAAGGAGGTGGAATTCATCAAGTTGGAGCAAAATAATATGATTGTGTCGCAGTACGAGGCTAAGTTTGCCGAGTTGTCCCAGTTTGCATCCCATTTGGTTGATAATGAGGAGAGAATAACGTGAATGTTTCTGCGAGGTTTGAAACCCGAAATACGTCAATACCTTATTTCTCACAAACTGTGTTTGTATTCAGATGTTGTAAATAGGGCTCAGTTATTGGAGCGCGATAATAAGTCAACCCAACCAAGAGAGATCAGCCGGAAAAATGATAATACCAGTGGTAGCAGTCATCGAAGCGGTGACAACAAACGTGGAGGGAATCAACATTCCAGAAATGGTAACCACTTCGGTGGTAATCATGGACAAGACAATAAAAGTGGAAATTTCAAGAAGAGGAGATTCAATAATGATGAAAAGACATCAGCACCAGCAACTGTTGTTAAGGAAAGAGAACGACCACCAACCGTATGCTTCAAATGCGGAGGGGAGGGACACATCAGTCCAAACTGCACAATGCAGTCCAAAGCATGTTATAATTACGGAAGAGAAGGTCACCTAGCTCAATTTTGTCATGCAGCGAAGCCAAGTCCAGTTGGGATGGTGACACTAAATGTCGTCCCAAACAAGTCAAAGTCGGTAGTTCAAGGGAGAGCGTTTATCGTAACCTCCAAAAAAGCAAGGAACCCGAACAAGGTCATCACGGGTAAGCTAATCATAAACTCTTACGAAGTCTATACCTTATTTGATACCGGTTCTACCCATTCTTTTATTTCTCCTACTTGTGCTCAACGTTTAAATTTAACTCTGGAGAAATTAGACTTCAACTTATCTGTTGAAACTCCGTTGGGAGAAATATTCATTACATCCACTGTTTATAAGTCTTGTTTGATTCAAATCGGTAACTGCACATTATCTGTCGATTTTATCTCTTTGATTCGATGTGATTTTAGGGATTGATTGGTTAACTATTCATCATGCTAAAATTGATTATTTTTGTAAAGTTGTTAGCTTTCATATTCCTAACCAACCTATTATGCGAATTCAAGCAACCAAACCACTAAATTCAATCACTGTCATATCAAGCCATAAAGCCATTTGTTTATTGAAAAACGGATGTCAAACTTTCTTATCCCATGTCACGGATTTAAATAAAAATACATCAAATTTGAATGATATTTCTATTGTTAATAAATTTCCTGACGTATTCCCTGAAGAACTTCCTGGCCTACCCCAGAGCGTGAAATCAAATTTTGTATCGACCTTGAACCCAGTACAAAACCCATTTCCAAAGCCCCATATCGAATGGCTCCTATTGAACTTCAGGAGTTAAAAACTCAACTGCAGGAATTGTTAGACAACGGTTTCATTCGTCCTAACACGTATCCTTGGGGCTGCTCCTGTTCTATTCGTAAAGAAGAAATATGAAAGTATGCGACTTTGTATCGATTATCGGGAGTTAAATCATGTCACCATCAAAAATAGGTACCCGTTGCCTAGCATTGATGACCTGTGTTGACCAGTTGTAAGGCGCCAAATTCTTTTCAAAGATCAATCTTAGTTTCGAATATCATCAGTTAAAGATTAAAACTGATGACATTCCAAAGACTGCTTTCAGAACTCGGTACGGGCATTACGAATTCCTAGTCATGTCTTTTGGATTGACTAAGGCTTCTGCTGCCTTCATGGATATGATGAACTGAGTATTCAAGGAATATTTGGATCATTTTATGGTTGTATTTATTGATGACATTCTCATATACTCCAAAAGCCGTGAAGCTCATGAGCAACACTTGAGGCTGATACTGCAAAAGCTTCGTGAAAATAAGCTTTATGCTAAGTTGAAGAAGTTCGAGTTCTGGCTTGAGGAAGTAGCATTCCTTGGGCACGTGATATCAAATCACGGAATATCTGTTGACCCAGCGAAGATTGAAGCAATACAAATTTGGGAGCAACCTAAATCAGTGACCGAAGTACGTAGCTTTCTGGGCTTAGCTGATTATTATCGGAGATTCGTGGAAGGATTTTCTCGAATCGCTAATCCATTAACTCAGTTGACTCGAAAAGATACAAAATTCGGTTGAAGCGAGGAATGTGAGAAGAGTTTTCAATAACTCAAGAGGAGACTCATTTCAGCACCTGTTCTGACAATACCATCTGGTTCTGAGGGATTTGTCATCTATAGCGATGCTTCAGGCCGAGGGTTAGGATGTGTTCTCATGCAACATGGGAAAGACATAGCCTATGCCTCACGACAACTCAAAGAATATGAGAGGAATTATCCTACTCATGGTCTAGAAATGGCAGCAGTCGTTTTCGCACTAAAGATCTGGAGACATTACCTATATGGGGAGAAGGTGGAGATCTATACCGATCATATAAGCCTCAAATATTTCTTCACCCAAAATGAACTCAACATGCGACAACGACGTTGGCTTGAGCTGTTGAAAGATTACAATCATACCATTCAATACCATCCTGGAAAAGCGAACGTGGTAGCTGATGCGTTGAGTAGAAGATCATATGCGGGTATGAGTGCGATACTGCTAACGCAAAGGCCCATTTGGTATGACTTATAAAGGATAAAGATAGAGTTAAAGACTCCAGGGACCCATGTGATGATGTCAAATATACGAGTAAAACTGACTTTAATCGATAAAGATAAATCTGCTCAAGCTACAGACCTAGAGATGATGCGTATGAAGAAGAAAGTGCAAGAAGGTGCTATTCCGGAAGAAAGAATCAATGAAGAAGGAATACTTAGAGTCAACTCCAGACTTTTTGTTTCTAATGACTCTAACTTGAAGTATAAAATCACGATGGAGGCACACAACACACCGTTTGCAATCCATCCTAGGAGTACCAAAATGTATCATGATCTTTGACATAGATTTTGGTGGAGCAATATGAAGAGAGAGATAGCGGAGTTTATCTCAAGGTGTCTAACTTGTCAACGAGTCAAGGCGGAGCATCAAGTTCCAAAAGGTCCATTACAACCACTTGAAATTCTAGAATGGAAGTGGGAGCACATTATCATGGATTTCATTACTTGTCTTCCCAAGGTTTCTCAAGGCATAGATGCAATTTGGGTCATTGTTGATAGATTGACCACATTTGCTCATTTCTTACCTATACGAAAAACTTATTCACTTGAATGTCTTGCTCGTATATATATAAATGAAATTGTAAGACTGCATGGTATGCCAGTATCCATAGTTTCTGATCGAGACCCAAGATTCACTTTACGATTTTGGGTTAGTTTATAAAAAGCTATGGGCACGAATTTACGATTCAGTTCGGCTTATCATCCTCAAATGGACGGACAGTCAGAGAGGACTATTAAAACTCTTGAAGATCTATTAAGACTCTGTGTCCTTGACTTCAAAGGAAGTTGGGACAAGTTCTTGCCATTGGTGTAATTTTCTACAACAACAGTTATCAAGCAAGTATTAGTATGGCTCCATTTGAGGCGTTGTATGGACGCAAGTGTCGTTCTCCAGTATGTTGGGATGAGGTGGGTGAAACAACATTGTTGGGACTGGATTTGGTACGTATGACTACGAAAAAGTTTCAAAAGATCCGACAACGTATAAAAACCTCACAAGATCGACAAAAGAGTTATGATGATCTTCATCGAAAGGACGTGGAGTTCAATGTTGGAGATCATGTGTTGTTACGTGTTGCTCCATGGAAAGGAGTTACAAGATTTGGAAAGAGAGGAAAGCTCAATCCTCGATTCATTGGGTCATTTGAAATCCTCCATCGAGTAGCAACTGTGGCTTATAGACTCGTCTTACCGCTAAGTATGTCTCGTGTTCATAACGTTTTTCACATATCCATGTTACGTAAATATATGGAAGACCTGAATCACAATATTGAATTAGAACCGGATGAGATAGCGGAAGATTTAACGTATGAAGAGGTACCTGTTAAAATCTTGGATAAGAAGGAACATATTCTACGCTCCAAGGTTATACCTCAAGTCAAAGTTTTGTGGAGAAACCACGATGTTGAGGAAATGACCTGGGAGTTAGAATCTGAAATGAAATCAAGATATCCTCACATCTTCGACATATCAGGTACGTACACCAATTTTGAGGACGAAATTTTATAAGAAGAAGAGGTTGTAAGACCCCAACTTTTATGAATAAAGATGATTTTTTCTCTAAATATCATTTGTGAATATTATGGTGTGGATTTGATATAATATTATAGTTGTGGGTAATATTTATAAATTTTGTAAAGTAAGAAAATTGTTATAAAATATTCGATTGGTCGGGAAATATTCATTTTAACAGGAAATATTCGTACGACGGCACAATCATTGGTGGACCCCACAACGGAATTATTTTTGGATTTAAAAAATGACAGAAATATCTTTTTATAAAAATAACGGCGAAAGTTTTACCGTTAACTGTTGAAATACCCGATGAAGAAAAGTACAGTAATACGCATGGTTGCATAGTAGTACACGGTATTGATTATTGATGCTTACATGACAAGTCACTCAGTTATACTCAATTATTGATACATTAATTGATGCAAAGTATCTCACATTATTGATTCTATTATTGTCGCAGTATCATCTGCACAATATTTTATATTATTAAATCAATAATTGAGATGACAACTTATTCATATTATTATTTGCATTATTGACAATGTCTAGAAAATTCTGTCGAGGAAAGGGATTTGGTCACTTAATTGTGTGCCAATAGGGAGAAATCCTTATCGGAAAGCCCCTTCTTTCCTGAAAATGATCTGGTTGTTAATATTGTAAGTTATATTATTGATGAATAAATGTTGTTAAAAATATTGAGGGTATTTTATGAAGTTTTTGTTGTAAGTTTGGCGTATTATTTGAACCCTCACTTACCCATTTTTCAAAATAATCGGTAGAAAGTTATTCAAATATATATATATATATATATATATATATATATATAACCTTTGCATGCATTCCATGCCATCCAATTCTCTCCCGTGAACCATCCCATTATTCCACTCGTGGGCCCCACCTCATATATATATATATATATATTATAACTTTTGTTTTTTTATAAAAAATAGAATATATTATATTTTATTATGCATAGTGTTTACATAGTAAAATTAAAAAATTATTTCGATCGAATTTTCTACGAGCTACTGTGCGTCCGTAAATAAAATTTCTAAATAGTATCTTGTCATTCTCCTATAAATAGGATGCTTAGTTTAGAATTGAAAATCACACCAGAATCAAAGAATTCTTCTTCTATAATATTGAGTATATTTCTTTCGAGTTTTAGGAAGCTTTGAGTGTAGAAAACAGTGCAAGTTTTCTTTAAGAATATCCCCGCTATACTAGTTGGAATACTCTCCTTTTTAAGGTAAGAGATATTATTTTTGTTCAATATTCGTACGAAATAATATTTTTTTCATACTCTGTAGTATGTAAGTAATATTATTTCATTTCAGATTCTGAATTCTACACTCATTTTGTTAATTTTTGACTTCTATACTCCGTGAAATTAGTAGAATATCCTTAAAATTTGCGCTTCATCTAGTATCTTTTCATGGAAATATTATTCTGAGCATTCTTGATAATTTTTAATCTTTTCATGCTGGGGTACTATTCACGGGATACTATTCTCGAAGTACTATTCACGGGGTACTATTCACCCGGGGTACTATTCATGACAAAAATTAATTTTTTTTCAGTCCAAATCATTTTTGATACAATATTATTCTTGAATTTTACTCCATAAAGCAATATCATGTTGACAATTTGGACATTATAGAATTCTGGATAAATTAAATTATAAAATCTTTAAAATTTATCCTTTCTCTCATTTAATTTAATTCTTATAACATTTTCATCATCCTCATGATTATATTGTGATGAAAGTCATCTTTGGACTGTAGTGCATAGATGGACTGTTGATTGGTATGATTATTACCTGAGATTATTCAGTGTAATCATGACCTGTAATGTTACAAATGATGTGGTAAAAGTCCTCATTGGCCTGTAGTGCATTGATGGACAGTTGTTGGCATGATCATGACCATTGGTGATTACACGAATATCCATGGCCCGTAGTGCATGGATAATTCGTGGACGTGATACTAATGAATATCTTTGGCCCGTAGTGCATGGATAAGTTAGTGATGTGGATTATTTATTAATCTGAGTCTCAGCGATAAAATTGATGATAAACTTTTTAAATCATTGAAGATAGTCGATTTCATGCTCTACTTGACTCTTCTAATGGATTGCTTGTTCCGCTGCAGTTAAATTTGATGTTTATTGTATTTTATCAGTTTAACACAGTTGAAGGCTAACGATAAATTATTCTACATTATCTTAGTCATAATATTTCTTATTGGGTTAGTTGAGCTCACCCTTTGCTTTCATTGTTCTTTTCAGAAAATAAGAATATAGCTGGGACGAGTCGGGGAATGGAGTGATGGTCCAGGATGGTGGCTTTAGTAGTCCTCACTATTCTATGAAATAGTGTGATAATAAATGTAATAAGGACTCTATTTAAGTTTGGATATTGTCTATGAGATAATATTCGTGTAAAAACTCTCAGCTACGCTTTTGTTGTATTGTATAGATGAAGTTTGTATTTAAGTGTTGTACCATGTATTTGGCAACCCAAGATGGGTAATGTATACCTATTTTGGGGGCGTCACAGTTGATGCACAAGACGATGAGGAACCTCGATCTTATCGAGATGCTCTATCATCTACTATGAGAGATAAATGGATGATTGCAAAGGAAGAAGAGATGGAGTCCATGAGGACTAATCAAGTATGGGACTTGGTTGACCTTCCACCAGGACGAAAGGCTATTGTGAACAAGTGGGTTCTTAAATTCAAACGCAAGGCGGATGGTTTCATTGAAAGGTACAAAGCTTGTCTTGTAGCCAAGGGCTACACCCAGCAAGAGGAATTGATTACGAGGAAACCTTCTCACCAGTTGTGAGGTTTGCCTCAATTTGCCCCATCCTAGTGATTGTCGTGCATTTAGATTTGGAGTTATATCAAATGGACATTAAGACAGCTTTTCTCAATGGAGATTTAGCTAAGGAGATATACATGGATCAGCCAGAGGGTTTCATCATGGAAGGGCAAGAGTGCAAAGTATGCAAGATCAAACATTCTATCTATGGTTTTAAACAGGCGTCCAGATAATGGTATCTAAGACTCCATCGAGTCGTCATTAGTGATGGGTTTACGATGATCAAGGAAGACCATTTTGTATATATCAAACAGTCCAAAGATAAATTCCTTATCTTATCTATATATGTCGATGACATCCTTCTAGCTGGGAACGATAAGGAGATGATTGTCGCCACCAAAGGGTGGTTGTCCTCTAACTTTGAGATGAAGGAGATGGGGGAAGCAGCTTATGTTCTCGGAGTTAAGATCTTTAGAGATCGCTCAAAGAAGCTTCTTGGTTTGTCTCAAGAGACTTACTTTAAGAAGGTTCTTGAGCAATTCCAGATGAAAAACTGCAAACCCATAGACACTCATATCGCTAAAGGCGACGCCATTGGACCCGAACAATGCCCTACTTCTCCTGAGGAAATTAAGAAGATGTCCCATTATCCTTATGCCAATGCTATAGGAAAGCTAATGTATGCAGTTGTGTGTACTCAGCCTGATATAACATATGTAGTCGGTTATCTCGGTCGGTATCAGTCAAACCCTGGAATTGCTCATTGGAAGGCAATCAAGAGGATCTTGCGATATTTGAAAGGTACTTTGGACCACATGTTATGATATAGAGGACCGGACCTGCGATTATTTGGTTACTCCGATGCCAGTTTGGGAGGTAACCAAGGGATGCGCAAGTCGACCTCGGGATATGCATTCTTGTTACATGGTGGTGCCATCACTTGGTGTAGCAAGAAACAGACTTGCGTTACTCTTTCTACGATGGAGTCAAAGTTTGTGGCTTGTACGTCAGCTGTTCGGGAAGCCATGTGGCTGAGGAGATTCTTTGAGGATCTTGGTGTCGTCTCTCATGCTTCAGATCCTATGACTGTTTACTGTGATAGCACGACGGCCCTAGATTACACTAAGGATCCCAAATATCACGGCAGGACGAAGCACATCGACTTGAGGATGAACTTCATCAGAGATTTCATAGCAAATAATGAGGTGATATTGGAGTACATGCCCACTGGTATTATGGTAGCTGATCTTTTGATGAAGCCAATTCCTAAAGATGCTTTTTGTAGGCATGTTAGTTCATTAGAGCTTCGTAGGATTTGATGTACTTTCTATTATTTTCCTATATATCACTCATTACTTGGCTTGTATTAGAGATATTCATTGTTATTTCGAGATATTTATCATTTATGCGAAATTCATTTATTTCCACTTGTGTTTGGTTATTTTAGTGCATATGATAAATTTTAGATGGTCACACAGTTTATTATGCATACTGGATATGCACACACTAAATATATGTCAACAAATTGATTGACTCACTCACACGAGCAATCACCCTTGGCGCTTTTAAAAGCGAGAAAGGTTGAGACAGTTCATTTATTGGCACTTTGAGTAGCGAGCTGTTGATGCTTTTGATAGCAATCAATTGGCGCTTAGTAGTGAGAAAAATGAACACGATGTCGCCTTGGCATGAGCCAAGATGAGGTTAACTTGGATTAACCAAATATAGTATGCCCCGCCATCTATATTAACCTATACTGATAGCCGGATACGAAATTTTAGGTTTGGCGCTCGGAAAGCGAGCAATCTAAAAAAATTGAAAGTTAAGCGCTTATGAAGTTTAATCGAACTAAGATTCAAATCGCAACACGACCATAGAACATATGCTCATGTAGATGAGAATGTTTGTCGTAACATGATAACCGGATGCGAAGTTTCAAATATGACGCTTAGATAAACGAGCAATTTAAAATGTTCTAAGGTCCGCACAACAAGGCTATAGAATAACATGTTGTGAGCGAGTTACATGTGCTTAGCGACCATGTAAAAGAGGTGAGAGAATGAATCCCTGCTTCCTCACCGTGTGAGTCTTGTAGGACATGTTTTGTTCCTACGTCAAGTGCTCTTTATAATCTTTGACTATACTGCAAAGACATGGATTAATGTTGTTACTTTGGTTTCGATTCTTAAGGTCAGGATTGATGAGACTATAAGGACCGATTCTGGGAAAACAGTTGATTCATTTCTGAGTAGTATTAGGGGAAAGGGAAGACAATTTAATTTCACCTCGTTCTGCACTTATTGTCGACAACTATAGCGTTTTGATAGCGATATAGTAATAAGTGAGATACGAAATGGACTTGGACCCAAAGGTGGTTAAGTAAGGCTCTCTGAGGGGTTAGAGATACTTAACCTAGTGAAAATTCAAATGTGTCTAGGTTACTCTGAGTTTGTGGGTTGTAGCCTCTATGTGAACTAATTGAGTTCGACGTGAGAGCTCCCGTATTATTTCCTTGAAAGGGTAGAAGTCTCTATGTTGACCCTAACAGGTTTGATATAGAGCTCCCACATTGCAGGTGAACTCAGCGGTCGCACGGTTCGGCAGTTAGAGGTTTACATGTTTTGGTTTGAACTGGTTTTGGCAGATATGAGGGTTACATCGTCCCTGTCATGGGTGAGTGGGAGATGTTGAATTATGGATATCTAATTGGGGAGCCCATGGAGGGTCCGACCCATTTGAGTTAATGAACCGTTCTCTAATTGACAAGGTTAGTAGAGAACGTGGGATTGAACATGGGATTGACTGATCGTGGGGACAAAGTGGGAAAATGGTTTAACCACTTTTGTATTAAATACCCATTATTCCTCAATCGATCAATTGAACGCGATTATTTCAATTGGCCAAATATACAGAGCCGCTCCCAATATCGAGACCAAAACCTTAATTGTTACGTACCGTAAATTAGTGTTCCGTTCTCGATCGTAGTTCGGAAATGTTGTTGGGTTAAAAGAATGGCAGGAGATTTTCCACATCAAAGATTTAATCACACTTCAAGAGGTATGCCTTTGATTCTCCTAATTATGTGTAAATATGAATAACATGCGTATTAAAAACCCTTCATTAAAAGAGAAAATGAATTCTCAAATGTAAAAAATTATATCTTGTAAACCCCTAAAGCAAATGTTTACAAAATAATGGCATTATAGTCACCAATCACAAGGTAAATAGAAACAAGAAAATTGAGTTGCAAATTATTTAGATACAACTAAATAGAAACAAATCTCAGACCTCCCCACAAGATGCTGAAGGTTCCCAATGAAGATTGTGAAAACAATGAGAAAGATATTCAACATCTCTATTTATTCTCTGTCCATGATAGCTCGTGGAGAAGATTGGGAAACATTTCTAGCAGTCTGCTCCGAGGCGCTGGCGAGACCCTGCAACATTTTTAATATCTCACTGGTATCCTCCAAGTAATATTTGGCCTTGCTGGGCTTTTGGCCAACAGTACAAGCAAACACTTCAGCAACTGGGGACAGAGAGGGGCCTGCCATTGCGCTCATTATCACTTCAAACATATCCTCGTCAGAACGGTCATCCCCGACACAAAGCACAAAATCCGGAAGCATCCCTTTCTCCTGCATTGTTATCAGGAGGCGTTCTGCTACAAGGCCTTTGTTGACACCCTATATGATATATAAAATTTGAGCATAAAGAAGGTTATAAGTACATATAGAAGTACGATAGCTAGAATTATCACTAAAAAGGTATCAAAATATATGATAATTACAATAACAGTTAACTGGAGAACCATACTGAAAATAATGAAAGGGACATTAAGTATTCATAAAAGGAAACCGGTGTTATGGTTATGGACTGCAAAGTACACGAAAATATATGGAAGTTGGGCTATAATCATTATCCTAAAAAGTATCCAGATTAGTATCAATTTAAGAAAAAGGGAAACGAAGGGAAAGGACTTCTTGTGCTACTAACACTATTTACACGAACAAACCACTATAGTTGAAGCATCATCTATTTATCATCAACGTCAACCTCAACTCCAAGATATAAGGGTAAAACGAGAACAATAATAACTATAATTGCAGATGAACAATAAGGATGCCGGTGTGCTTATAATTGAAAACATAATAATAATTGCCAGGGGTGGAGCAAGTAGTATCATAGGAAACAAAAAAAAAGAGGTCACATACACCACAGAACCAAGGTTCAACACTTCGATTAACCTGTTCTCTTCTATGATTTGCAATGTGATTATGTGAACATCATTACCAAGAAAAAATCCTCTTTCTCTACTAAAATGGTTAAATGGTTTTATTGTTTTTCTCCAAAGTGATAAATTCAAACCAACCTGTGATAGTTTGGAGTACAATTGAACCTCAATGACTTAACTTTATAAACATGAGAAAACCAGTAGAGATTTATTAGTTCAATAGACTGCAGATTTACTGAATCACTTTATAAAGCCAACAAACTAAGGTGTTCTCTTGAACAAAAAATTAAGTGGCTATATCAATAAACTATTCTCTTCACATCTGGCAATATTAAGTATATTTCAGATGAGAGAAAGAAAAAAGGATGTCTACAAACCTGAGGTTTAACTTCTACAATGTGAAGGCCGCTCTTGACAGAAACTGGTTCATTGGCAAGAACACTCTCCAGGTGATCTAAAAGCTCCTTAGCCTGACATGAACCAAAATCTGGATCTGCAAACTGATAATTCCAAACAAGTGCACTCTCTCTGGTCTCTATGGTAGAACCATCAGTAGTCTCTGTGTACAGTTTCATTACTGGCTCTGCAATTTGTTTCCAGTAAAAGTCTGGTAGAGCAATACAAGTTTCCCAGTCCGCATCACCATTTGGCCTGAAAAAAGAGAGAACTTCATTTGGTTTCAATAGAGCATGTGGTCTCAAGCCTGGAGGATCTTGTGGAAGTTGAATGTAAGATGTTATGAAAATATTTTTCCAAGAATTTTCCAATTGGAATGCCTACAAACAAAAGGCTGCATAAGAGAGCGTATCCAGTAAAAATTGAAGGGGTAACTGGAGATAATGGATCTATGCTAGTGCCCCCACAGGAAGTGTGATTATGGCTTGCTTTTTGAGTTGCGCAGAGTGTATACAATTGTTCACACAGAGCTTCATGCTGTTCAGGTTAACTGTTACCAAGAGTGTTCGGACATCTTTTGGGAAATAAACTAAAACTGGAAATGTACAAATTATTTCATGGAACAGAAATAAATTTTTCAAAATTTTCTTCAAAATCTCATATTTCTCTCTACCATGTGTTCAAGGCTCTTTCCAGTTTTTCCTTCCCCCAACTAATCAAAAGCAATGAACATCAGAAGTTAAGAATTCTGGATAACAACATATACAATCCAACATCTTACACGTCCACATTTTGGTGAAACTGTCAACTGTGAGTCCTGCCATATTTGTATAGAGCATGGGTCCAGCCAATCTCACTACAGGCTGAACTTCGGGATATCATTGTCCTAACCAGGAATGATCTGGTTCATATGGAATATATTGCCATCTTTAAACATGTTGTTGCAGAATCTAACTTGTTAACATACTAAATTACTATCTTGATGTTCTTTACTCAACAAAGTTCCAACAATGAGTTTAATATAATAAGAATGAACTCAACTTTAATTGAGGGAGGTCACATTATTAACTCTTGTCAAATCCAAGGGATACATACTTAAGTTTGAACTTGCACGGTGCACGGCTCTTGTGGGTGATTAATGAGCCCGACAAATTAGTTGGATGCTTCAAGAGGTTCAGATACAATTGCTTCCAAAACAAAGTATTAAATATAAAGGTCAAAGAGAGTAAAATATAAGGTTCGTACCTTAGAAAATAACCATGCTCTGCTGCAATTCCTAGTTTTCCACAAGAAGAAAACCATTCAGTTAAAGTCTTTTTATCCTTTCCACTAACAATGAACACTACATTCTTGGGGTCCCTGCACAGGTTGTTTAACAATCCAACAGCCTCTGAATTGGGACTCGCACTGATTGAACGCTGCAGCATCATAGTACCATCATAATCTAAAAGAATTGCTCGGTTTTTTGTTCTCTTATAGGCCGACACAATATGCTCAACTGTGAGCTTCCTGAAATTTGGATCCAAAGCAACTACCCGGAACCCTAAACCAAAACCAATACCCCAGCACCTCCTCCTCACATGATCTCTACATGCCCTTTCAAGATCTTGCAAAAAGCTGCGTGTCCAGTATGGAACATCATGGGTGCTCACATACCTATAGTGCTTGTCATGCCGCAATTGTTTCTCTGCCTCAGAAACTATTAAGGCAGAATCCATAGCTTCAGCCACAGCGTCAATATTCCAAGGGTTGACTCGAATTGCACCACTAAGTGATGGGGAGCACCCAATAAACTCAGAAACAACCAGCATGCTCTTCTTCGGTGCGGATGGATTGATTCCCAAAGTACCATCAAGCTTATCAGTTCCTTGCCGACATATAATATATTCATATGGTATTAGATTCATCCCATCCCTCACTGCTGTAACAAGACAACACTCTGCAATTACATAATATGCAATTCTCTCATAAAACTGAAGTGGGGTATCAATCAAAACAACTGGCTCATATCCTGGTCGTCGAAAAGTCCGATTTATTCTTTCAATTGTGGCATGAGTTTCGGACTGAACCTCCTGTACATCTTTTCCACGGCCTCTGGCAGGGTTTGCAATTTGAACCAATACAACCTTACCCTCTTGTCAGGATGTTGTGTGAGCAATTGTTCAAAGGCCAAAAGTTTTAAGCTTATTCCTTTAAATATGTCCATGTCATCAACCCCAAGCAAAACAGTCTGATCCCCAAACTGATCCTTTAATTCAGCGACCCTTGACTCAGTCTCAGGAAGGTCCAGCACATTTCGGAGTTGGCCCATATGTATACCAACGGGAGAATCTTAATGCTCACGGTGCGGCCATAGTGCTCAAGGCCGATGTAACCTCGCTTAGACTGATAAGAAAGGCCAAGCATTCTACTACAACAAGAAAGAAAGTGCCTTGCATAATCAAAAGTATGGAAGCCAATGAGGTCAGAGTTCAAGAGTGCTCGCAGAATCTCGTCTCTTACAGGTAGAGTCCGGTATATCTCTGAAGATGGAAATGGACTATGGAGGAAAAAACCAAGCTTGACTCTATTAAACCTCTTCCTCAAAAATGTTGGCAAAACCATCAAATGGTAATCATGAACCCAAACGAAATCATCATCAGGGCTGATCACTTCCATTACTTTGTCTGCAAAAATCTTGTTGACCGAGACATAAGCTTGCCACAAAGACCTATCAAAACGGCCTCCAAGATCTGGCGAGAGAGGGAGCATGTAGTGAAATAAAGGCCAGAGATGCTGCTTACAGAAACCATGATAGAATTTACTGAAAAGGTTGGGAGGGATGAAAGCTGGCACACATTTGAAGGTTTCAAGCAAAGTTTGGGCCACCTCATCTTCTTCATTTGGGTCAATCTCTTCTTTAAGACAACCAACATAAATGACTTCTACATCTTCCCCAAGGCCATCTTTGAGTTGTAGAAGAAGGGAATCCTCATCCCAACTAAAGTTCCACCCTCCATCACCCTCCGATCTTCGATGTGCCCGAAGTGGAAGTTGGTTCCCCACAATGATCATTCGTTCTTGAGAGATGGATGAGGGAGCATCAGAGCCAACGCTATTCGTACTTTCATCATCTAACTCAGATAACACCCCGGCAACGGTTGCAACTCGAGAGAGCCTCTTACCCCCTAGTCCAAAAGTTGGAGAATTTCCCGAAGTAAGATCAAACAGGTTTGAATAAGATCTTGAAACCATTATCCCTAAGGATATATAACTTGGGGTTGATTTGAAGTAGCAAGAATAGTATGCAAAGCAGTAAATCAAGTTCTACAAAAGCCAATAACAGTACGGAATTAGAAAGCCAATAACACTTATTTATAATTATTAAGAAAATCCCCTCTTTCCCTTCCCCTTCCCCAAAAGAGAGAGAGAAGAAAGAAAAAAAGAATAAGAGTACACTGTTTATGCAAAATTATCAAATTCTAAATGTAATATGAATATAAATACACAGAATTCCTTATCTTAGCCAAAGTAACAATATAAGAAGGCATAAATCAGTGACACCAACATAATTTGAGCCTTTGATGCAAACCCAGAAAACTCAGAAAAATATGAGGAAACTGAGGAATCATATAGCTGTAAGAAGCATCCAGAAGCTAAATCTAAAATTGAGGTGATGAAATCAAGGGAATTTTTTTTAAAACTACCCAAAAGCTAGATTTTAATGTATTGTAATAAATATTGACAAAAATCACCTCTTCAACAAAATCAACACAAAACCCAGACCTTAATAACTAAACTGGCCAATCTTCATATAGCAAAATGGATCAAATAGAAATGTCCAATAAATTACAGTCCATCACAAATTCACAACCATCTACTTTTAAAAAGAAAAAGAGAGTCAACTTGGCAAGTGCTAAAGGGAACATTGAACAATACCCAAAGTCCTTTTTAGTGAAGGAAATGGAGAAGCATAAAGTGGGCATACAACAAAAAACACCATAAAAAATAGTTGCAGAAATTAAGAGTAGAAAAATGGTAGTGAAGAAGAAGAAGCTTACCTTTCAAGTTCAGGAGAATATCTGAGCCTAAAATAATGAAATAATTGCTCCCATCTTCTTTCTATACTTATCAATCAAAGATTTGATTCTTTTTTTTTTCTCTCACTACCACCTGCAACAATGGCACTTAAATTATAGACCGACAAGTCTGTTTTTCTTTATAATGTGTGCATAATGCAAATGCAAATGCAAATGCAAAAGAGACGTCTTTTCCATTTTCCCTTTACAAATGAGTACAAAAGAGACATCTTTTTACAAAGCATTTGTTTTTTCTCTCTCCTCTCACTATGAGTATACGATGCAAAGCAGGAAAAATGGGAAATAAACTAGTTAGCTCCTAACATCTTGCAACTATTTAACATGGGTTAATTAATTACTCTCTCCGTTCATAATTATTTAACATTTTAGAGGTGGATATAAAAATTAAAATAATAATTAAAAAATATTAAATATAGTATTTAATTGTCTATAATACTTTTAAATCTTTTGTTGGGATAAAGAGAGTTTTGTTAGGATAAAAAGAGAAAGAATTTAACGAAGGGTAATTTTGGAAAAATTATCATTAATTCTCTTAAATTTAAATAAATATCAAATAATTAAAATATCAAATAATTAGGGACAGGTATAATAATTTTTAGGGTGACAAAGAAGAGCCCAACATTATTCTTCATGTGTATTCTAAATAAATCATGGATGTACATAAAATTTACAAACAATGTACACTAAATATCATAAATAACATTTTTTTTAATATTTTAATGTTAGATACTCCTTCCGTCTCTAATTATTTGACGTTTTAGAGGTGGACACAAGAATTAAGATAATAATTAGAAAACATTAAATATACTACTCAATTGTCTATAATACCTGTAAGACCCCAACTTATTATAAATAAAATTGAATTTTCCTTTATTCATTATTCTAAATTAATAAGGGTTAATTTGATATAATTCTTTGGTTATGGGTGAAATGTGCAAAGTTTACAAAATAAGCAAGTGGTTATAAAATATTCATTATTATCTAGGGAATATTCGTTTGGTCGTGGAATATTCTTTTTGTCGGGAATCTCGTCTGACATTTACCGTGATCATTGGTGGGCCCCATAACGGAAAAACGGTTGGATGAAGGAAAAGCGACAAAGATTGAGTTTTATAAATAATACAGTAGTTATTATTGCTAATCGTTGGATTACTCCGGTGGTTAAAATAAGAATACGCTCTGTCAGACAAAGAAGTTACTCTGATGATGCGCATTATTGATGATGTTGTTGAATTATTGATTAAAGACGTAAGAAGGCATTACTCAATAATTATTACGAGTTATTCGCTCAATATTTTATTGATTCAATAATTCTTTGCGTTGATATTTATATTATTATTGTTCTCACCGCACAAAGATTTTCCATTATCGGATCAATAATTCATATTATTTGAATAATATTATCGATAACATTATTGGCAATGTCTAGAAAGTTCTCATCTAAGGAGAGGTTTGGTCACCTAATCAATTGCTACCAAGAATGAGAGAAATCCTTATTGAAAGCCCCTCTTTCTCGAACTACGGCATTGGTTTAAGATCTTGTGATTTTGTAATATTATTTTTAAAATAATTAATTATTGATTATTATGATAAAGAAAATATTTATTTTATGTGGATATAGATGGAGAAAATTTTTAATGCGATAATCGTTGAAAATTAATATTTTATCTTTTCTCGATAAAATAATTCATTTAGATATATTATTTTAATAATATATTAACGGTGATATTTTTACAATGAATGTGGGATACATGAGTATATGAGGAGGAAGAGTATTTTTGTGGCATTAAATGTTTAACACATATTTTGTGTGTTTGTGTGGACACAATTCTTGAATAGAAAATTGATTATGTATTATAAAATCGCCTGTTTGTGGATTTTGGATAATTTCGCTTGGAATTTGGAAAAATTTTCTTTCGCAAAGTTGTAGAGAATTGAAATTCCTATAAAAGGCGCTTAGATTTGAATTTTTCCGATAAAAGGAATATTTATTGTGAATTATTGATGTTTTGAGTTCAAATAATTGATTTTGGAAATTTTAATTATTATTTTCAAGAAAACGCTTTTCAAAGGTTGGTGAGCATCTTTAACATGTGGTTGGTGGCTAAAATCGATTCCTTGGTGGTGGGCTTGAATATTTGGTAAATAATAATATATTTATTAATTTAGTCTCCTTTGCTGTTCTAACATTTTCCTATAAATAGAGGGCTAAGTTAAAATTGAAAATCACACCGTAAACAAAGTTTTCTCTTCTCTCTCTAAATTATCGAGCGTATTCTTGTGAGTATACTTTGAGTGTTGCTATATCACGGTCATGGTTTCTATCAAGACTATAATCTGAAATTCAAATAAATACGGTTATTTTGAGGTAAGGGTATTATTTTCTTCTTAAATGATATTTTTTTCTTCAATATCATTATGTCAAGTATTGGTGAACTTTTTTTATCAAATTTAGAACTTGTTGTGTCGGGGTTACTATTCACGATATAAGACTATTCACGATACTATAATTATTCACGAATACGCAAGATTATTCAATTAAAAATAAAATTTTTCTTTTGTCCAAAATATCTATTATTCGGATACTAGCTTTGATCAGATCCATGTCTTGATCATTCTTGAATTTTACACCAATATGATTATTTTCAAGTATTTTTGGACATGGGTAAAACAAAGTACGAATCCTTAATCCTTAATCCTTGTCATTTTGTTTCCTTTGGATTCGCTTTTTTAAAAATGTTTTTCATCATCCTCATCCTAAATGGTGATATAAATGAATATCTTTGGCCTCAGTAGTGCAAAGATGAAGCAGTGTTGAGATGAACATGACCAACCTGGTGATATAAATGAATATCTTTGGCTACTGTAGTGCAAAGATGATTAAAGATGTATATTGATTGTTATTATGGGATAAACTATTGATGATGGACTTTTAAACCTTAGAAGATGAGAATTCTTTTTCTACGTGACTCTTCTAATGGATTCTTGCTTCCATTGCATTTGTTGATCTAAAACTTGTTATCTATTGTATTCTATTAGATTTTTCCTGTTCAAGACTAACGATAATTTGTTGTATATTATCTTAGTCATAATATTCTTTCTTTGGGCTAGTTGAGTTCACCCTTTTCCTTTTTGTTCCATTTTTTTCTTCTCGTGGAGTGAGAAACAAGCGAGGATCGAGAAGGGGGTATGGAGTGATGGTTCTAGGAAGATGTTTTAGTCATCCTCACTATTTCGTAAAACAAGTTGTATGAATAATTAATGAGGACTTATTTGGGTGTGTATATTGTCAGAAGACAATATTTGTATTCAAACTCACAGTTGATTGTCGTATTCTACACGACATCTCTATTATCAAAGTTGTAGTTTGCTTTCTATACCATGTATTTTGGCGACTCAGAATGGGTGTTGTATACCTATTTTGGGGGCGTCACAATACCCTTAAATCTTTTGTTGGGATAATGAGAGAGAAAGAATTTAAAGTATCAAAAAAATAAGCAGAATAATGAGGGGTTATTTTGAAAAAATTATCATTAATTCTCTTAAATTTGAACAAATGTCAAATAATTAGGAACAAATAAAAAACTCTAAAACGTCAAATAATTAGGGACGGGGGAGTACATACTTTGACTATTTGAAGTAATTTGTAAAATATTACTCCCTTCCATAATATATGATGTTTTAGAGTTGTGTAGAAGAATTAAAAAAATAATTGTATAGCATTAAATATAATATCAATGGTCTATAAAACCCTTAAATTCACATAATTATCATACTCATTTCATGCTCTCTCTCATATGTAACATTTTCCCATGAGGGGTAATTTTGGAAAAATTATAGTTAATTCTCCTAGATTATATAAAACGATAAATAATTTGAGAAAAATAAAATCTTCATATATTATGGGACAGAGGGAGTAAAAAAATATAACATTGAACTAATTCCTTTAAAACTCGAAATAATATAGATGTCTTAAGAATTTAGTAATAGTGGTATAAATAAGTACTTCATCTGTTCTTTAATATAAGTCGTTTTTTCAAGTAAGTATTAATTGTTTAATTTTCAATATTACACAAAGTATTAAATGTAATTTTGGTTCTCACTATTTTTTGTTCAATAAATTATAATTTTTTTTTAATACAAAGACAATATAAATAATTGATATTATAGTTAATGTTATATATGCACAACTCTAAAACGATCTATATTAAAGAACGAAAAATATATATATTTAAATTTGTTGCTGAGAGAGTATTTATTTTTGTTTTTTATTTTTACTCATTCTTTGGAGGGAATTTTGTATTATTTTAAATACATAAATGTTAAACCCATAACTTCTAAACTTATTGATTTTGACACGTATGACGAGGCTTGGTTTAATTAATTAATACCCTTACACTTATGACTTAAGTATGACCAGATCATTTATTATTAAATGTAATGATTATTATTCGGTTCATAACTCAACAAATGAAGTACTCCTATAGTCCTATTATCTACGAGACGTAACTCAACCTACAATTAGTACTAGTCCACGAAAGACAAGAGCGCGTGTTGTACTTTCGCATTGCAATTACTAGTATCAGTCATGGGTTTAAAATTCGGACTGCACCGCGGATTCAACCGATAAAAATTAGAATCGATTGATACGCCCGTTCGAATTAAACTAATAATTTATTTTTGGTTAAAATTCGACAGAACCTGATTAAGTTAACCCAATAAACCAATTTTAATTATTTTTTAATATTTTTTTTATATATATATTTTTTAATATTAAAATTAATTATTTTTAGTAATATTGTAACTCAATTTTATTATGTTTTAATTTATAAAAATAATATTTTTTAAAATTTTATTAATTATTAATAATATTTTTTATATATTAATAACATCATTGCATTAATAATAGTTCGATTATTAATTGAACAAAAATTTTAATTCTTTTATTATTATTATAAATAAGGTTTTTTTATTTTCTTCGTCCAAAACTCAAAAACATAAGATTAGGAAAGTGATAATTAAAATATTTTATAAAAATATTATTAATTTGAAAGTAATTTCAGAAGAATTTTGATGTTGTAAATAGTTGAGAATAACAAACTAAAATACTTAAAAAATCCTTTATCTAATATATTTCGGTTTCAATTGTTTACAAATATATACGTATTTCCATAAAGCTATTTTATTTATATATATTACAAATTAATTTTTAGTAAAATTATAGAAAAACAGGACTTACAATTAAAACATTTGTAACAAAAACTAATAATTTTAAATATGTTAACTTAATTATATACAGTTTATTTAGAGAGGGTTTGTGACACCCATAACTGTCTTATGAATAATTGTTGAAACATAATTCTTTTAAAATAATAAATAAACATTTATTTGTAATATAATGATTAATCATAGAAACTTTTTATAAATAAGTCTATCAAACATATTCTGCATAAGGTACGTATTAAAATTAGAGAGAAATGATTTTCAGATATTGTAACAAAATTTTAACATAAACTTAATCGTAAAAAAAATATAAAAAAATACTAGACTATATGTGTAATTTTGTCAATGACGTTTTATAATTTTCAAGCCTATTTTTCTAATTTATTTCACTGAAAATTTAAAATTTGGACAGAAATATAATTGTTTTCTTGGTATAATAATAATAATTTGATAGTTAAAAAATAAAATAAAAAATAATCTAACAAAATTATGTTTTGGAATAATAAGCAAAGTCTAAATAAAAAACCTTCCTCTCGGCTTAAGAAAATTAAGCAAACCAATTGTGTAGGGCCGTTGAATTGGGAAGATTCTGTCAGATGCTGACGTTTCACCCTTAACTGGGACCCATAACGGACGGTACTCGTACCTCAGTGTCACAGTCAATGGGGCCCCTATTCTAATTTGGTCCGAACACGTGTCACGCACTCTTTTTTTCCTTTTACCAGTTTTTAAATTCTATTTCGGGTATAAGGAAGCATTTTTATATATATATTTATATACATTCAATTTCAATTATTTCTCTTCAGTTTTTTAATCAAGCTATATATTACAGTTTTTTTATTTTATAATAACTATGATTTTTTGGGGTTGTTATTTTCATAAAAAAAAGTCCTGGTTGACTTTTTGCACATATTAAGAAAAAGAATAAAATGATAAAATTATCCATATTTAAATTCTCATTTAATTGCATAATTTTCTGCACATTAATAGAGAAAAAAATAAATCATCTAAGGTAAGTAGACATTTAACTTAGGACTATTTAAAATAATAATAAAGACTTTTATCTTAAGACGGAAGGAGTAGTTTAGTACTCATTCTATGAGACCCCAAATTTTATGAATAAAGATTTAAATTTCTCGAAATATTTTTTTCAAAATTATGGTGTGGATTTGATATAATGTTATAATTGTGGGTAATATTTATAAATTTTGCAAAATATGCAAGTTATTATATAATATTCGCTTGGTCGGGGAATATTCTTTTTGTCGGAGAATATAAAATACGATGACAAGACAATCATTGGTGGACCCCATTAACGGAATTATTGTCGAATTGAAAAACGACAAAAATATTTTTATGAAAATAACTGGCGGAAGTTTTACCGTTAAAAGCTGTTGAACTACTTCGGTAGTAAAAAGCACGATGAATATGTGGTTGCATAAGTAGACACAATATTGATTATCGATCTTTACGTAAGAAGTCACTCGCTTTTGTTCCATTATTGCTTCAATAATTGTTGCATAGTATCTCACGTTATTTGATTCAATTATTGTCGATATTTTATATATTATTAAATCAATAGTTGAGATAACAAAGTTGTTAATATTATTATTTGCATTATTAACGATATGTCAGAAGTTACATCGAGGAGAGGTTTGGTCACCTAATTGCGCGTGCAATGGGAGAAATCCTTATTGGAAAGCCCCCTCTTTTCTGGGAACGACCTGGTCGATTAATAGTGTGAATTATGATAATGATGATGAAGTTTTGTTTTATTAGTATTATTAATGTAATAAAACAGAAAAGCTTTTTATATAAAACAGAATACTTTTATAAAGTTATTCATTTTATTAGGCTAATAGTAATTTTTTTTATATAAAACAGAATACTTTTATAAAGTTATCTGTTTTATTAGACAATAAATAGAATATATTATATTTTATTATGCATAGTATTGCATAATGCTTGCATAGTATTTTTGCATAGTAAAATCTTTTTATATAAAACAAAATACTTTTATAAAGTTATTCGTTTTATTAGATTATAAATAGAATATATTATATTTTATTTAAAAGATTTTGCTTTAAATATGGACCGTCCGATTAAAAGTAAATCAATTTGGACCGTTCATGAATTAATTTATTATTCATCCATTCTTCTATAAATAGAAGCTCATTCCTTCATTATTTCTTACGAATTCTTTGAAACTCTAGAGAGAAAGCGTAGAGAGAATTCTTCTTCTATAATCTTGAAAGCGTCTTTCTTTAGCGTTTAAGAAAGCTTTAGCGTAGTGCAAGTTTTTTCAAGTATATCCTCGCCTTCTACCGGTTGAGTACTCTTCTTTATAAGGTAAGGGGTATTTTTTTTTCATATTCATGAAGAGAACTTCATTATTCCGGTCTTTATTATTATTCATTTGAATAACGCATCTATCGCAATCTACCGCATACATGGTGAAATTTCATTGTTATTCCATTCTTTATTATTCGTTAGAATATTTCGTCTATCGCTTTTACGTCGGACTGGTTAAAATCTTTATTATTTTGTTGGAATATCACGTTCGTGCATTTTACGCCGCACAGGTTCCGTTATTTATTATTCTGCATTGGAATAACACATGCCATGTGAAGTACCGCATGAATGGTGATTTCATTATTATTCCATTCTTTATTATTACATTTGAATATCCTGTTTTCAGGCTTTTTTACTGTGGGACCGTTCCATTATTTATTATTTCATTGGAATAACTTGTCTCATGCAAAGTACCGCATGCATGGTGATTTCGTTGTTATTCCATTCTTTATTATTTCGTTGAATATCCCGTCGGTGCGTACACGCCGACACGGTTCAAATTATTTATTGTTCATTGGAATAACTCGCCTCTGCGCAAGTACTACATGCATGGTGATTTCTTTTTTTATTCCATTCTTTATTATAATCAGTTGGTTAAAGCTTTGACTTTATACTCCATGAAATTAGTGGAATATCCTTGATATTTGCGCTTCATCCAAAGATCTTTTCATGGAAATATTCTTTCGAGCATTCTTAAATTTTACTCTACAAAGAAGTATCATGTTGACAATTTGGACGTTATTAGTTCCTCGGATAAATTAATTCTTGAACTTGTTTTATTGAATTCTTATATCATTGTCATCATCCTCATGTTTATATTTTGTTGAAAGTCATCATGTGGGCTGTAGTGCATAGATGGACTTGGTATGATTATGACGAGGATTATTCGGTATAATCATGACCGTAATGTTACAAATGATGTGAAAAAAGTCCTCATTGGCCCGTAGTGCATTGATGGACAGTTTTTGGTATGATTATGGCTATGGATTCTCTTCGGCCAAGGGAGCAAAGATGAATTGTTTTATGGCATGATTAGGACCGTTGATGAAAACACGATTATCTTAGGCCCGTAGTGCATGGATAATTCATGGTCGTGATACTAAATAATATCCTTGGCCTGTAGTGCAGGGATGATTTGATGATGTGGATTATTTATTAAGCTGAGTCTCAGTGATAAAAATTGATGAAAACATTTTAAATCATAAATGATAGTAGATTTTATTCTCTACTTGACTCTTTTAATGGATTGCTTGTTCTGCTGCAGTTAAACTTGATGTCTATTATATTTTATCAGTTTTAACATTATTGAAGACTAATGATAATTTATTCTGCATTATCTTAGTTATAATATTTCTTACTAGGCTAGTTGAGCTAACCCTTTCTTTCACTGTTCTCTTCAGGAAATGAGAACATAGCCGGGACTAGTCGGGGAACTGAGTGACGATCCGGATGATAGTATTAGTAGTCCTCACTATTCTATTAAATAGTGTGACAATAAATATAACGAGGACTTATTTCGAGAGTGGATATTGTCAGAAGACAATATTTGTATTAAAACTCACAACTCTCTTGTTGTATATTAAAGATTGTATTTGTATTACGTACCATGTATTTGGCGACTCGAATAGGTGATGTATACCTATTTTGGGGGCGCCACGATTGGTATCAAAGCTTAGGGATATGATCCCGGGTGAGATGTGAGACAAGAACTAGGAGGGGAGGCGGGGAATTCCTTCGCTAGTATGACCTACCTAAGTTTATTTGGTATTTAATTGGTCGACGAGTATAGGGATAATATGTGATATGTTAATTAACCCTTGTTTTGTGGTGATGATTTGAAAATGGCATCCGAGAATGTTGAGAACATCAATGGAGCACAGGAGACCGTTGAGTCTCCATAGATCAATAATCAGGACAATGTGCATCAGGAAGGCGACAATCCTTATGCAAATAACAACACTGACCAAATGATGAACGATGGAATGTTCAGAGGCTTTGTGCAATTCATGCAGCATCAGGCAAGAGAGACTCCTATCCGAAATTCATGTGGAAACATTGGCAACTCTCGGACGGTCACCGCTAAACAGTTCAAGGAACTGAGACCACCGGAGTTTTTTGGAGAGCCAAAACCACTTAAGGCGGAGACGTGGATAAAGCAGATCTACAAGATATTTGATATCTTGGGATGCTCCGAGGAGCAAAAGGTTCCCTTTTTCACCTTCATGTTACGTGCAGAGGCAGATTACTGGGGGGAATCTGTAAAACATACTCAACCTGCCGCACTGAAGATGACTTGGGAGAAGTTCCAAGAATTTTTTAACGACAAGTACTTTCCCGAAAGTATTCGTCACATGAAAGAGGTAGAGTTCATTAAGCTGGAGCAAAACAACATGACTGTGTCGCAGTATGAAGTCAAGTTTGCCGAGTTGTCCCGATTTGCGTCCCATTTGGTTGATAATGAAGAGAGAATGACGCGAATGTTTCTAAGAGGTTTGAAACCCGAGATACGTCAATATCTTATCTCTCATAAACTGTGTTTGTATTCAGATGTTGTTAATAGGGCTCAGTTATTGGAGCGCGATAATGAGTCAACCCAACCAAAAGAGAGCAGCCGACAAAATGATAATACCAGTGATAGCAGTCATCGAAGCGGTGACAATAAACGTGGAGGGAATCAACATGCCAGAAATGGTAACCACTTCGGTGAGAATCATGGCCAAAACAATAAGAATGGACATTTTAAGAAGAGAAGATTCAACAATGATGGAAAGACGTCAGCATCAGCACCCGTTGACACATCAGTCCAAACTGCGCGATGCCATCCAAAGCATGCTACAATTTTGGAAGAGAAGGTCACCTAGCCCAATTTTGTCATGCACCAAAGTCAAGTCCAGCTGGGATGGAGGCATCTAAGGCCGTCCCAGACAAGACAAAGACGGTAGTTTAAGTGAGAGCATTTATTGAGGAACCTGAACAAGGTTATTATGGGTAAGTTAATCTTAAATTCTTACGAAGTCTATACCTTATTCGATACCGGTTCTACCTATTCTTTTATCTCTCTTGCTTGCGCTTAATGTTTAAATTTGACTTCTGAAAAATTAGACTTAGACTTATCTGTTAAAACTCTGTTAGGAGAAACCTTCGTTACCTCCATTGTCTATAAATCTTGTTTGATTCATATCGATACCCTCACGTTACCTATTGATCTTATCTCTTTGAAAATACTTGCCTTTGATGTGATTTTAGGAATCGATTGGTTAACTATTCATCAAGTTTTTCGTAAGGTTGTTAGCTTTCATATTCTTAACCAACCTATCATGCGAATTCAAGCAACCAAACCACTAAAGTCAATCATTGTCATATCAAGCCATAAGTAAAGAGCCCCGAGCCCTTCGCTGGTGACTTCCAAGTCTTGGAATACACCGAATCTAGAATATCCGTAGAGAACGTCGTGAATAACGGTGGCAAGTTGATAGATATCAATGTGACGTGCTATCCAAGTCTTGGATAAGAGTCTCAGTTTTTAAACGATATTTTTATTGTTAGTAAATTTCTTGACGTATTCTTGAAGACTTCTTAGCCTACCCCTAGAGCGTGTAATCGAATTTTGTATTGACCCCAATACAAAACCCATTTCTAAAAACTCTCAAGTATTTCTTCACCCAAAACGAACGTATAATGCACCAAAGACGTTTGCTTGAGCTGTTGAAGATTACGATCATACCATTCAATATCATTGTGGAAGAGAGAACGTGGTAGCTGACGCATTGAGTAGAAGATCGTATGAGTTTTCGAGTGCGATGATGTTAACACAAAACCCATTTTGTATAACTTACAAATGATGAAGATAGAGTTAAAGACTCTAGAGACCCACATGATGATAACGAATATACGAGTAGAACCGACTTTAATCGATAAAGTTAAAGTCGCTCAAGCTACATGCTCAGAGCTGATGACTGTGAAGAAGAAGGTTCAAGAGGGCGTTATTCTAGAAGCAAGAATCGATGAAGAGAGGAAATCTCAACCCTCAATTTTATTGGTCCATTTGAAATCCTTGATCGAGTAGGAACTGTGGCCTATAGACTCGTTTTACCACCAAGTATGTCGCGTGTTCATAATATTTTTTACGTATCGATGTTACGTAAATATGTGGATGACACGAACCACATTATTAAATTAGAACTAGACGATATAGCAGAAGATTTAACGTATGAGGAGATACGAAGGATCGTATTCAACACTCAAGGGTTATACCTCAAGAGTTAGAATCTGAAATGAAGTCAAGGTATCCTCACCTCTTGAGATACAGTGTATTATATAAATTTCGAGGGCGAAATTTCATAAGGAGGAGAGATTGTGAGACCCCAAATTTTATGAATAAAGATTTAAATTTCTCAAAATATTTTTTCAAAATTATGGTGTGGATTTGATATAATGTTATAGTTGTGGGTAATATTTATAAATTTTGCAAAGTATGCAAGTTGTTATATAATATTCATTTGGTCGGGGAATATTCTTTTTGTCGGAGAATATCCGTATGACGGCACAATCATTGGTGGACCCCACAACGAAATTATTGTCGGATTGAGAAAACGACAAAAATATTTTTATGAAAATAACGGCGGAAGTTTTACCGTTAAAACTGTTGAACTACTCATTAGTAAAAATGACAAGAATGTCGTGTGGTTGCATAGTAGCACACGGTATTGATTATTGATGCTTACGTGAAAAGTCACTCAGTTTTGTTCAATTATTGCTTGATAATTCTTTGATAGTATCTCACATTATTTGATTTAATTATTGTCGATATTTTATATATTATTAAATCAATAGTTGAGATAACAAAGTTATTAATATTATTATTTGCATTATTAACGATGTCTAGAAGTTACGCGAAGGAGAGGTTTGGTCACCTAATCAAGGCATGATAGGAAAAATCCTTATTGGAAAGCCCCTCTTTCACAGGAGCGACACAGTCGATTAATAGTGTGAATTATGATAATGATGATGAAGTTTTGTTTTATTAGTATTATTAATGTAATAAAATAGAAAAGCTTTTATATAAAACAAAATACTTTTATAAAGTTATTCGTTTTATTAGGCTAATAGTAAAATTTTTTATATAAAATGAATACTTTTATAAAGTTATCTACATTTTTATTAGACAATAAATAGAATATATTATATTTTATTATGCATAGTATTGCATAGTGCTGCATAGTATTTTGCATAGTAAAATCTTTTTATATAAAACAAAATACTTTTATAAAGTTATTCGTTTTATTAGATTATAAATAGAATATATTATATTTTATTTAAAAGATTTTGCTTTAAATATGGACCGTCCGATTAAAAGTAAATCAATTTGGACCGTTCATGAATTAGTTACTTATTAGGTCCATTCTTACATAAATAGAAGCTCATTCCTTCATTATTTCTTACGAATTCTTTGAAACTCTAGAGAGAAAGCGTCAGAGAGAATTCTTCTTCTATAATCTTGAGCGTCTTTTTCTTTAGCGTTTAAGAAAGCTTTGAGCGTAGTGCAAAGTTTTTCAAGTATATCCCCGCCTACCGTTTGGAGTACTCTTCTTTATAAGGTAAGGGTATTTTTTTTTCATATTCATGAAGAGAACTTACATTATTCCGGTCTTTATTATTACATTGGAATAACTCGCCTATATCACAATCTGCATACATGGTGAAATCTCATTGTTATTCCATTCTTTATTATTACATTAGAATATTTAAATCTACATCGTTTTACGCCGGACTGGTTCCGTCTTTATTATTTTGTTGGAATATCACATCATGCATTTTACATGGGACTGGTTCCGATTATTTATTATACATTGGAATAACTTCGTCTACGTGAATACCGCATGAATGGTGATTTACATTATTATTCCATTCTTTATTATTCATTGGAATATCCTGTTTGTGCGCTTTTCATGGGACCTGGTTCCATTATTTATTATTACATTGGAATAACATCTCATGCAAAGTACCGCATGCATGGTGATTTTGTTGTTATTCCATTCTTTATTATTACGTTGAAATATCGCTTGTCGGTGCGTATTCGCGGACACAGTTCCGATTATTTATTGTTACATTGGAATAACTTTGTCTGTCATGCCAAGTACTACATGCATGGTGATTTATTTTTTATTCCATTCTTTATTATAATCAGTTGGTTAAAGCTTTGACTTCTATACTCCATGAAATTAGTGTAATATCCTTGATATTTGCGCTTCATCCAGTATCTTTTCATGAAAATATTCTTCTGAGCATTCTTAAATTTTACTCTACAAAGAAGTATCATGTTGACAATTTGGACGTTATTAGTTCTGGATAAATTAATTCTTGAACTTGTTTTATTGAATTCTTATATCATTGTCATCATCCTCATGTTTATATTTTGTTGAAAGTCATCTGTATTTGTAGTGCATAGATGGACTTGGTATGATTATGACCGAGGAATTATTCGGTATTATCATGACCGTAATGTTACAAATGATGTGAAAAAAGTCCTCATTGGCCCGTAGTGCATTGATGGACAGTTTTTGGTATGATTATGGCTATGGATTTTCTTCGGCCAAGGGAGCAAAGATGAATTGTTTTATGGCATGATCAGGACCGTTGATGAAAACATGATTATCTTTGGCCCGTAGTGCATAGATAAATCGTGGTCGTGATACTAAATAATATCCTTGACCTGTAGTGCAGGGATGATTTGATGATGTTGATTATTTATTAAGCTGAGTCTCAGCGATAAAAATTGATGAAAACATTTTAAATCATAAAAGATAGTAAATTTTATTCTTTACTTGACTCTTTTAATGGATTTACTTGTTCCGCTGCAGTTAAAATTGATGTCTATTATATTTTATCAGTTTTAACATTGTTGAAGACTAATGATAATTTATTCAGCATTATCTTAGTCATAATATTTCTTACTGGGCTAGTTGAGCTCACCCTTTCTTTCACTATTCTCTTCAGGAAATGAGAACGTAGCCGGGACTAGTCGGGGAACGGAGTGACGATCCAGATGATAGTATTATTAGTCCTCACTATTATGTTAAATAGTGTGACAATAAATGTAATGAGGACTTATTCTGAGAGTGGATATTGTTTAAAAGACAATATTTGTATTAAAACTCACAACTCTCTTGTTGTATATTAAAGATTGTATTTGTATTTTGTACTATGTATTTGACGACTCAGAATAAGTGATGTATACCTATTTTGGGGGCGTCACACATTCCGTTCCAAAAAGACCTAGTTACTAAAAAAGAAATTATCTTTTAAAGCGATTAGTTAAATGTTTACATTAACTAATTTGCATTTTACTATACATTATAACTTACTTAACTAAATAGTTAATCACTCATATCACAAATGAGTGTTTCACGTTGTTTGATAAAATAGACTTGAATGATATAATAATAAGAAATTGATATTTTTAAATGTATTTTTGATATTTTCACATGATCCTCTCTTATGGGAAAATAATGCTTTCAATAATAATATTGTTATATGGGGTCCATATGCAAGGATAAATTGGGAAGAAAATTTATATGATCTAATAACATTTTGACTATCTTAATTTTTGTGAAATTATCCTTTGTCATTCCTTTGGGGATGTGGAGGGAGTAATTTTTTTCATTTATTTGTGACTTTATGAGTGAAAAAGTAATTTATTTTCTCTAATAAATGCTTTGTTTGTTTTATGTTATTTTTTCAATTTTCTTCTCTGTTTTTTTTGTATGAATATCAGCGAGGGATATATTTTCATTGTTTGTTGGTATACTGGAAAGCAATAGAGAAAATAAGATGCATGCACATATGAAAGTAAAAATTTTGTTCTAAGATGTATCTTTAAAACACATATAAAAGAATTTACAAAAGATAAATAACAATTAAATGACTGTGCTAAAAAAACTGCAATTAATCAATCAACTGTAAAAAAAAATCTGCAATCATTCAACTCCGTTAAATCTGCAATAATATTTATATTAATATTAATATTATAAAATATTAATAATATTATAAAATATTATAATTAATAGTAACATGCCGCTACAAGTTGCAGGACATTATTTTTTTTAGTTGCTCCCAGTAACCGATTGACATAGATGCGGACCCATATATATATATATATATATATATATATAGTTTGGATCTTAAGCTCACTCCTTATCTAACTCACCCGAGCTCACCCCCCTTTAGCGACGGACGTGAAGGTTGATCATACATCCGTCGCTCTATACTTTTAGCGACGCTATATGTTATCGTCGCTAAAAGTATGAGCGACGGTTGTATGAACGAGGCAGATTCTTGGTCCGTCAAAATCGCTAAATGGGGGTGAGCTCGGGTGAAATGGATAAGGTGAGTTTAAGATCCGGACCATATATATATATATATATATATATATATATATATATATATATATATATATATGGGACTCCATCCATGACAAATAGGTTGCTTTATGAACATCGTATGCCAACAACCCTTTTTCGGACCGTTGATCAACTTATTGGAAGGCTGAGATTGAAACATAAATATACCAAGCCGACACAGCTTGTTGTGTCTAAATAAAAACCTGTACTGGCTTTTATTTTAATATAAAGGCCCCACATATTTAACATGTTGTCAGAATAGTTAAACAAAACGAATTTTTAATATTAAAAAAGTCCCAACCGGCACAGCTTATACCGACTGGTTATTTTTTTTACGCATTTAATCCATTATATGTCATGATTTCAAAGACATTTAAATCACAAAAAAATAGGCGGTAGAATACTGAGTTGTTATTGGTGAGAATAATTTTTTTTTTAAAATGGCCGGCCGGTAAAAGTTGTCACGACTTGAAATAAAAAATTAAAAAAAATTCCCGATCGTTAAAATAATTGTTTCCAACTAGTCGCTTCTAAACATAAGCGAACTCGCAACCTCTCGCTTCAAACTCTCGTCATATGAGTCAGGGCTATAAATGATAACTGGAAAATTCGTATTCGTCCGCATCCGTATTCGAAAAAAAGCGGATATTATTCGCATTCGAAAAAAAATGGATATATCCGTATTCGGTTTAAAGGTATCCGTAAATAAGCGGATCTGAATCTGTATATAGGCATATTAAGTATTCGATTAACATCGTAAAGTAAATATATCCATGGATACGGATATCCAAATTCGATATCCGAATCCAGTATTCGAATAACTATATATATATATATATATACATACACACACACACACACTTAATATTTACATTAATGAAGTTATTAATTAATGTAAATTATTAATTAATAATTTACCTATATAAGTTGTTAATAATTTAATATATATATATATATATATATATATATATATATATTAATATATATGTATTTATTAATAACTTACATTCATTGATTAATCACTTACATTCATTTATATAAGTTATTAATATATACGCGTGTTGTGTGTGTGTGTGTGTGTATATATATATATATATATATATATATATATATATATATATAATTTATATATATAAATGTATATGTAAGTTATTAATTAATGAATCTAAGTTATGAATTATTAATATATATATATATATATATATATATATATATATACACACACACACACACGTATATTAACTAGTTGTCCAAATATGTAAAATAAGTTCAATGTCAATTTTGAATCAAGTTAGATTAACTAGTTGTCACACAAATATTATAACTCGCACTCTCCATAAATATATTGAAATCAAATAATTTCTTATAACCATGTCATTTATTTATTGAGGATAAATAATAAATAAATCTCCCATAAATTAATATGTATGGTTTAAATATTAAATTGTATTAATATGTATGATTTAAACTTTAATTTTTTTTTTTTGTAAATATTTTGAATGAATTTTATATTAGGTTACTGATAAACGAATTCGGATATCCGAATAATTTGTCTATTCGGATAAAATAAACGGTAATGGATATTATCCGTATTCGAATATTTTTCTGAATACCGGATACGGATAATATTTTTAAAATCCGTCGGATACCGGATATGCATACGGATAGCTAATTGGTTTTCCGGATACGGATACGGATATACCTGTATCCGTATCCGTTTAATACCGCTTACACCCCTACATATGACCACCTGAGCACCACGGGCCTAACTGTTTATTTCTTGCAAGGATTAGTCTTTATATTAAAACTTTACATATCCCCCAAATAGACATTTTCTCTTGTATTACGATTTATTTTTATATTAATATTAATATTAATAATAAAGTGGGTTTGTTAAAATAGAAAAAAAGTTAATTGTTATTATTATTATCCCTTTTAATAATTTTTTTAATTTTAATTTAATATTAATAATATTATTGTTAATATAAAATAAATAATAATATTAATATAAAATAAATATTAGTCTTTAATAAAATATATTATTATCATTATATTCCATCTTACATTATTATTATTATTATTATTTTATAAATTATTAATATTATTTGAGTATGAGAGTATGCTATTCATGTATTAATATTATAAAAATAATATTAATAATTATTTTTAATATTAATATAAATAATGTGATTATTAATATTAACCCGAATAATAATATCCATGCAGTTCAACCAAATAGATATATTTTTCCGTATTAATAATATGAAGTGGTTTTATGTGATTAAATAATATGAAGTGGACTAACGTTAGAACATTTTCTATATCTCAGAGGTTAAATATATATTCTTACGTGACATCTTCCAAGCACCACTTCTCTTCGTAAATATCAACATTGGCCCTAACGAAACCGTCAACACTGGCCCTAACGAAATTGTCAAGCTGTACCGGCTTACAATAAAAAATTATAAAAAATACTTTTTTACACCTCATAAGATTCGAACTCGCAACCTCCCACTTCAAACCCACGTCATATGATCACCCGAGCACCACGGGCATAGCTGTTCCTTTCTCGCAAGGATTATTCTTTATATTAAAACTTTACATTCCCCCCATACATATATTATAAATACTAGATAATTATTATTATTCTATTATTATTATTATTATTATTATTATTATTATTATTATTATTATTATTATTATTATTATTATTATTTTATTATACAAACAAAACCGCTACATATTATGTAGACTCTTCTTCAACTTTTATGATTTTATTATTATTATTTTTTCCATCTTTTATTTTTTATTTTTTATTATTATAATTATTATTATTTTATTATATGAGAACAAAACCGCTACATATTGTGCGGGTTATAATTTTAATATTATTATATTATTATTATTATTATTTTATTATACTAGCTATTCATTTGTTATTATTTTATTATTATACTAAATATTGAATTATATGTCCTTGAGAGAGAGAACATTTTTTGTGTATACCAACGTGGTCAAACATAATCATGATACTGACTATCATGTACACTATGGGAATGAGAAAAGCTGACTTTGGGAATGAGTAAAGTAAATAAGTTTGATGCATTGAGCATTAGCTGCTACAACATGTAGCGGCTGGTCTTTTTGCCCTTTTAATATTCTCTTGCAAGCTGTTATTTCCTCAAGTTATCTTCCTATCCTTCCATCTCCTTCCTTTCTCACATCTCCTGCAGTTTGGTTTATGCTCTCGGATATTATTTTCTCTTTTCACATGTACTTAAAATTTGTACCATCTGGTTGCCACTTTCACTTCCCAAGTTCAAGTTGAAGTTCTGATCGAGCAAAATTCTTCACTATTATTCAAAAGTAAGTTTTTTAAAATGTTATATAATATCCACAAGAAAGTATTTTTATTTACCTCTTCAGATTCTGTTGCAAGTTTAAATTGTGAAAATACATCTGAGTTTGTCAGTGAAGTTGAAAGTAGTAAATCTGAAATTGTTCCGTACGTTGGTCAATTATTTTGTAAGTTAGAAGAGGTTAAAATTTTTTATAGATCATATGCTCGTAAAAATGGATTTGAGATTAGAATTACAACTAGTCATAAACATGGTAATACGAATGATGTAAGATCTAAGATGTATGTATGTAAAAAAGCCGGTACACCAATTATTGGCAAGAGTTTACCTAATGATGAAGATGGTAGTAATAAATAACTAGACAAAGAGACTCTATAGGATGAACATTGTGCAAAGCTAGAATATATGTTGTCCACAATAAGAAAGAAGACAATTGGCGTATTTCTATTGTTGAATTAGAGCACAATCATCACTAGATTTAATAGAGACACACATAAATATTACTCCTATTGCAAGAAAATTAATTGACACTTTAAATAAGTCTGGTATTGGTCCTAGTAAGATGATGAATGTTTTGAGCACAATGGGTGGTGGGTTGCAAAATGTTCCTTTCTCTAATGTAAATGTTGAGTGTGGTGCAAGATTTAAGGCATGATTCTGTAGATGAAAATGATGCACAAGCTGCTGTCAATTATTTGAAAAAACTTGCATTCGAAAGTGCAAGTAAATTTTTTTCCCGAGTGAAACCCGGTGAAAACAATCGCATAGCTTGTATTTTGTGGGTTGACGCCCGATCAAGGTGCATGTATCAACGATTCAGAGATGTTGTGACATTTGATAGTATATATCAGACAAATAAGTATGGCATGCCGTTTGTTCCATTTTTCGGGGTCAACCACCATTATCAGTCTATATTATTTGGATTTTCATTGTTAAGAGACGAGACAGAGGACACTTTCGTTAGGGTATTACAGACATGACTTGAAGCCATGGCTACAAGGCACCTATAACCATCATCACTGATCAAGACAGAGCCATGAGTAATGCTATTGCTACGGTACTTACTTCTAGTTATCATTTATTATGTTCTTGGCATATTAACAATAAATTCCTGAAAAATTGCATCATGTTTATTCTGAGCACCCATTATTCAAAAATGATTTTAACAACTATGTGTATAACTCATTGTCCATCAGGGAATTTGAAGAGCGTTGGCATATTCTGATAAGTTCCTATGAATTGTATACCAATGAATGGCTTGGAAGTTTGTATGATGTACGACAAAAATGGATTCCAACATATACAAAGAGATATTTTACCGCGGGAATGACTACCACCGGAAGAAGCGAGAGCATGAATAGTTTTTTTGATGAGTATGTTAATGCATCAACATGTATACTTTGTTTTGTACTGCAGAGTCAGAAGGCTATAGAAAAACAATTTATCAGAGAGAGGAAGGCCGACTACATAACAAAACATCGTAAAAGGATTATGGTACTCGGTTCATCTTTAGAAGTTCATGATGCACAAGTGTACACAAAAGAGATGTTTAGATGTTTCTAACGCCAATTCGTCGATTCCATGAAATATAATGTTTATAAACTTAGTGAGTTGTATGTCATTGATTCTAAGGTTTATGCAGTGTATAATGCAGATGCAACTGAAAGTGGTGGAAGATATAAAGAAGTTGTCAACAATCGTCAACTGGGATCGGTAACATGTAACTGCCAAATGTTTTCTCACTCTGGTGAATTATGCAGGCACATCTTGAGATATTTCATAGCAAAGAGTATTTCACAAATATCGAGTGACATGATTCTTCATCGGTGGACAAGAGACGCGAACAAAAGCAATGGTGAAGACTTACTCTTTAACACCACATCTGCTGACTTCGAACAAGATCAAGCAATGCGCTATAATCATTTGATGAGTGATTACCAGGAGTTAGCGAGCAAAACGGCTTGCTCAGTTCGAGATTACAAAACTGTTCTTAAACTGAATGCACGAGTTAAAGCGTTGGTTAACCAGTATGATCCGGATGAGAATATTACTGAGCTGACAGATGACGACATTGATTGCACGGTTGGAGATCCAAATCATGATATGGGATACGATAATGACGATGAAGATGAAGAGGTGGAAGCAGAAGAAGAGTTTTTGCCGCCTATTATTTCTCAGACAAAGGGCCGCAAAAAACAATCTAGATTCAAGAGTGCACTCGAGAAAATCATTCCTTCTAAGCCTCATCGAAAATGTGCAATTTGCGGCTTTGAAACCGACCATGATAATCGAAATCACTATCGAGAGCTAGGGATTCCTTAGCCAAAAAAATAGGCATCGGTTGTATAATTTATGCTATGTTTTTATTTTAATTTATGAAAATGAACATGTAATATGTACTATTCATGTTAATGTTATGCAGTAGTAGTATTGGTATAATCTTTACTTTTAATATTGATAATCACATTATTAATATTAATATTAATATTATATTTTGTAAAATTAATACATGAATATCATACTCTTATACTCAAATAATAATAATAATTTATATAATAATAATAATTTAAAATTTAAAATTTAAATGGCCGGCCGTGACAACCTGTACCGGCCGGCCATTAATTTTTTTTTTATTCTCAACCGTCAACAACCTGTACTGGCTGGCCTATTTTTTATTTTTTTATGTGATTTTAATATGCTGAGTCATGACATATAATGGATTAAATGCGTAAAAATAAAAAAAATACCTAAGATAAGTCAATGTCTTAGGTTGGGACTTTAATATTAAAAATTCGTTTTGTTGAACTATTCTGACAACATGTTGAATATGTGGGGCCCTTATATTAAAATAAAAGCTGGTACAGGTTGTTATTTAGACATAACAAGCTGTACCGGCTTGGTATTTATGTTTCAATCTCAGCCTTCCAATAAGTTGATCAACGGTCCGAAAAGGGGTTGTTGGCACAGTGTCCATGACAACCGGTTGCCATGGATGGAGTCCATATATATATATATATATATATATATATATATATATATATATATAATCTGTCTTGCGGGTGGTCCGCATGATGCAGACTACCTTTAATGACGGACAAAGCGTCATTAAACCCGTCACCATAGGATCTCGAGCAAGGCTATAGCGACAGCTTATGGGTCATGATTTACGCTTTTTAGACCTATGGATATGATTTTTCTCGTTGGTAATATATATATATATATATATATATATATATATATATATATATATATATAGGGAAAAAATATATATACAATAATCAGATAGTATATCTGATGCGCTTTATAGCCTTTTTACACATTAGGTGTAAGACCCCAACTTTCATGAATAAAGATTAATTTTTCTCAAAATATATTTTTAATATTATGGTGTGGATTTGATATAATATTATAGTTGTGGGTAATATTTAAAAATTTTGCAAAGTATGCAAGTTGTTATAAAATATTCGATTGGTCGGGGAATATTCATTTTAACAAAAAATATTCGTACCAAGGCACAATCGTTGGTGGACCCCACAACGAAATTATTGTCGGAGTTAGAAAATGAAAAAAATATATTTTTATAAAAATAACGGCGAAAGTTTTACACAGATTAAGCGTCGAATTACCCCGGTGATGAAAAAGTACGATGAATATGTGGTTGCATAGTAACACACGGTATTTGATGCTTATGTGAGAAGTCACTCGGTTATACTCAATTATTACTACGATGAATTTCTGCGATAGTATCTCACATTATTGATTCTATTATTGTCACAGTATCATCTGCATAATATTTATATTATTAAATCAATAATTGAGATGACAAGTTATTCATATTATTATCTGCATAATTAACAATGTTTAGAAAGTTCACGAGAAAAGGGTTTGGTCACTTAAATTGCGGCTAATATAGGAGAAATTCTTATCGAGAAAACCCCTCTTTCACAGGAACGATCTAGTTGTTAATATTATGAAGTTATAATAATGATGAATAAATGTTGTTAAAAATATTAAGGGATTTTTATGAAGTATTTATTGTAAATTTTATTTATTATTTGGGACCCCATTTACCCATTTTTCAAAATAATCGGTAGAAAGTTATTATATATATATATATATATATATATATATATATATATATATATATATATATATATACTAGAACACCCCAACTTTTATGAATAAAGATTAATTTTTCTCGAAATATATTTTTGAATATTATGGTGTGGATTTGATATAATGTTATAGTGGTGGGTAATATTTACAAATTTTGCAAAGTAAGCAAGAGTTTATAAAATATTCGATTGGTCGGGGAATATTCGTTTTAACAAGAAATATTCGTACGACGACACAATCATTGGTGGACCCCCACAACGAAAGTATTGTCAGAGTTAGAAAAAGACAGAAATATCTTTTATAAAAATAATGGCGAAAGTTTTATCGTTAAACTGTTGAACTACCCGGTAGTAAAAGTACAGTAATACGCGTGGTTGCATAGTAGCACATGGTATTGTACAATATCTTTGATTATTGATGCTTATGTGAGAAGTCACTCAGTTATACTCAATTATTACTACAGTAATTGCTGCATAATATCTCTCATATTATTGATTCAATTATTATCACAATATCATATGCATAATATTTTATAGTATTAAATCAATAATTGAGACGATAAAGTTATTCATATTATTATTTGCAATATTGACGATATCTAGAAAGTTCTATCGAGGAGAGGTTTGGTCACCTAATTGCGCGCTAATAGGGAGAAATCCTTATCGGAAATCCCCCTCTTTCCTGGGAATGATCTGGTTGTTAAATATTGTGAGTTATAATATTAATGATGAATAAGTTCGTGTTGATTAAAGATGAAATTGATATTTCCATTGTGTTGGGATTATTAGTGTTAATAGAAATCGACATTTATTTTGATAATAATTGATTTCTGGAGGTTAAAGTGATCAATCGGGTAATTAATCGGATAAATGAGCAATTAATTACTATTAATTCGCATGCTTATAACTATTTGTTTACATGTATGTACTATTGATTCACATGCATGTACTATTAGGGGAGGTGGTGCAAGATTGATAATACTTGCATGACTAAATTAGAAATAGAGGTATAGATGAAGGTACTATACTGTAACTTTTTTTTTCAAATGTATAGAACTATTGATTCACATGAATGTACTATTGATTCACATGCATGTACTATTAGGGGAGGTGATGCAAGTTTGATAATACTTGCAGGACTAAATTAAAAATGAAGAAAAAAATGAAGGTATTATACTGTAATATTTCGAGCTCCAAAACGTGCAATTATCGAAATTATATTTTCCTATAAATAGAAGCTCATTCTTCTTTCATTCTCACCAATTCACTAAGACTCACAAGAGAAATTATAGAGAGAGAAGCAATAGAGAGAGAAGCTATAGTGAGAAAGAAGAAGAGTATTCTGCTACTTCACTATTCTAGTATCCAGTCTTCTTCTAAGGTAAGAGATATTTTTTTTTCCAATATTCGTAAGAAATAATATTTTCTTCCATACTCTGTAGTACGTGAGTAATATTATTTCATTTTGTATTCCTAATTCTACACTCATTCTATTAAAGTATTGCTTCTATACTCCGTGAAATTAGTAGAATATCCTTGAAATTTGCGCTTCATCTAGTATCGTTTCACAATGATATTTTTCTAATTTTTTTTTAAATTCTAAGCTTTTCATGCCGGAGTATTGTTCACGAAATACTATTCACGGGGTACTATTCACGATGTACTATTTATGGGTACTATTCATAGGTACTATTCACAAATTACTATTCATGGGTACTATTCATGAAGTACTATTTATAGGGTACTATTCACAAAGTACTATTCACCCGGGATATTATTCATGACAAAAATTAATTTCTTTTCTGTTCAAATCATTTTTGTTACAATATTATTCTTGAATTTTACTCCAAAAAGCAGTATCATGTTGACAATTTGGACATTATTGAATTTTGGATAAATTAATTTATAAATCCTTAAAAATTTATCCTTTGTTTTCTTTTAATTGAATTCTTATATCATTGTCATTATCCTCATGCTTATATTGTGATGAAAGTCATCTTTGACGTACGTGCATAGATGGACTGTTGATTGGTATGATTATGACCAGGGATCATTCGGTATATTCATGACCTGTAATGTTACAAATGATGTGGTAAAAGTCCTCATTGGCCCGTAGTGCATTGATGGATAGTTGTTGGTATGATCATGACCATTGATAATTACATAAATATCCTTGGCCCGTAGTACAAGGATGATTCGATGATGTGTTTATTTATTAAGCTGAGTCTCAGCAATAAAGTTGATAAAAAACTTTTTAAATCATAGAAGATAGTAGATATCATGCTCTACTCGACTCTTCTAATGGATTACTTGTTCCGCTGCAGTTAAACTTGTTGTTTATTAGTTTAACACTGTTGAAGGCTAATGATAATTTATTCTGCATTATCTTAGTCATAATATTTCTTACTGGGCTAGTTGAGCTCACCCTTTTGCTTTCATTGTTCTCTTCAGGAAATGAGAACGTAGCCGGGACTAGTCGGGGAACGGAGTGATGGTCCGAGATGGTGGCTATAGTAGTCTTCACTATTCTATGAAATAGTGTGATAATAAATGTAATGAGGACTCCATTTGAGTTTGGATATTGTCTAGAAGACAATATTCGTGTAAAAACTCTCAGCTACGCTTTTGTCGTATTGTATAAAAAAAGTTTGTATTTGATTTATGTACCAAGTATTTGGCGATTCAGAATGGGTGATGTATACCTTTTTTGGGGGCGTCACACACACACACACACATATATATATATATATATTATAAAAGGTGGGGCCCACATGTGATGATGACACATGGGTGGGGCCCACGTGTGATGAAAATTGAATTGTCAAAGAAGGATTTCAAGTCACGGGTGGAGTATATATATATATATTATAAGTTTTATTTTATATGAAAAATAAAATATATTATATTTTATTATGCATAGTGTTTGTATAGTGTTTGCATAGTAAAATCAAATTTTTTTAAAAATTCGAACGAGCGTCCGTGATAGTTTACTATTCACCCGTGATTTTCTAAATTCAAATAGTATCATTCCATTCTCCTATATATAGGATGCTTAGTTTAGAATTGAAAATCACAGCAGAATCAGAGAATTCTTCTTCTATAATATTGATCATATTTCTTTAGAGTTTAAGGAAACTTTGAGTGTAGAAAACAGTGAAAGTTTTCTTCAAGAATATCCCCGCTATACCAGTTGGAATACTCTCCTTTTTAAGGTAAGGGATTTTTTTTTTCAATATTTGTAAGAAATAATATTTTCTTCCACACTCTGTAGTATGTAAGTAATATTATTTTGTTTCAGATTCCAAATTCTACACTCATTTTGTTAAGTTCTGGCTTCTATACTCCATGAAATTAGTAAAATATCCTTAAAATTTATGTTTCATCCAGTATTTTTTTGATAAGTAGGTTTTATACCTACTTATTGGTTGCCAACTCACTGGAATTATTCTCATCTCAAGTAGTTTTATTATGTTTTATTTGCTTTTTGTGTTTATTTTGTAGTATGTATTGCTGGAACTCCTATAGCAACATAAGGAATGGAATGACATGGATGGCATGGAAAAAGCATTAACAAGGCATGGTGGACTTGAGCAAGAGTGAAGATAGCAACTGGACGTGATTAGATGAGGAGGAGGATCAAGGAAGTAGTAGAGTGAAGAAGGAAAGAGATGAAGAAGAAGGAAGTAGCAGACAACAGTAACAACAAGAAGCTAACAGAATGCAAAGTGCAGTAGCAACTAAATATGGCGGTACTGTACTGCCATATAGAAAGATAGAGGAGATCGGAATTGGGCAGACGGCAGTACCTCAAAGAACAAAGGAATACAAAGACGCCTGGCGCCATGCATTCGCGCGAGAGACTCTACATATGGTAGCGCTGCTCGATCTCTTCACATATCATGCCATACATCATAATTAGTTTAAAAATGCTTACTTTTTGTAATTTGAATTTGAGCGTGTTTTGCTCATCTGAGACGATATGGTTGGTTACCAAGACGTGGTTTTCAATTTTCATTATTGTTCTTAGGTTTAAACTACTCTAGAGAGGATTAGAGCATTTGATTACTACATTTGATTATAGTTTTCAATTGTGGAGATTTTTATGGATCGAAACAAGCCTGGAAACAGAACTTGCAGCAGGAATTTACATATTTGATCTCTCATTTCTTTCACAACTCTTGTTTGCATTTCTTATTTTAATGGTTTGCTTCAATCCCATAATGGCTTTTGGTTCAGAAATGAACTAAATTCCATTATGGAATTCTAATGGATTTTAATGCTTATTTTAAACATGTATGACTGATTGTGATGTTGCATATTTAATATTGGATTTCCCATTATGGTTATGCTAAATGTATGAATGCTTGATCACTATTCACACTAATTGCTTGTATGGATTTGGAAAATAAAATATAAGTATAGATTAGACCATAATGGCATATGTTCATAAGGCTTATTTGTGTTAGGCTTTGCGATTTGTGACCCGGATAGGCATATACCGTTTCACCATTTGTAGTCATTAAGAGAGTTTGAGCTTAAATCATATTTGCTGTAGATTCACATAGACATATAGTGAGTTTAGTATTTGTGATGCTTGTATGAATTCTATCAATTGTGGATTTTGTGTAAATTGAGCATAGTTCATTGAAAAATGGTTGTGTTTCACTTATGTGCTCTCGACTAGCTTTCCGTATTTAATAAGTAAACATAACATGAGGTATACATTTTAGATGAAGCATTAAATGATATTAGAATCCCATATCTTTTCAATTTGATTACCAACTTTTAGTAATTATTTTTTTGTGTTGATAATTAATTTAAATATAAATTCAATTGTTGACTGATCGTTTGAGCATATAAAAATAGTGATTAAGTTGTTGCATGATAATTTAGATTTATCACCTTTCTTCGTGGGATCGATACTTTCTTACTCTGTACTACTTGTTGACCCATGTATACTTGCATGAGTTAGAGTCCATTTTGTTAAACCAAAAAGGAGGAAACAAGTTTTTGGCGCCGTTGCCGGGGAAAGGCATTTATTTTTAATATTGTCGTCATCAACTAAAGCTAGATTTGTATGACTTAGACAATTCTATTCTTATCTTATTTCTATTTTATTTTTTTGTTTTGTTTGTATTTCAGGTACTTGTGTATATTTTATGCACACACGATCGACAAACTCTGAATTGGTGCCTGCAGAGGATAATATCAATGACAGAGGTTGGAAGTCGAGAGCACGTCGGAATATACAAGTAGATTTTGATACTTCAACATCCAACATGGCAGCAGAAGAGCAAAGAGAGGAACACAGGGCCTTAAGAGATTATTCAATGCCCAACATAAATGAGTTGGAGTCGAGCATCGTGAGGCTAGCTATAGCAGCCAATACATTTGAGATAAAGTCAGGCACTATACAGATGGTGCAGAATTCAGTCCAGTTTAGGGGTGTTGCTACAGATGACCCGAACGAGCATTTGTTGAGCTTTATAGAGATATGTGACACTTTCAAGTATAAGGGGGTGTCAAAAGATGTAATTAGACTTAGACTGTTCCCATTTTCTTTATGGGATAAGGAAAGACGTTGGCTCCACTCTTTACCATCGGGTTCTATTACTACATGGGAGGACTTAGCACAAAAGTTTTTAGCCAAATTTTTCCCAATGGCTAAGACAGCAAAAATGAGGACAACAATTTCTCAGTTTGAACAACAGCAGGGTGAATCACTATATGAAGCTTGGGAACGGTATAAAGAGATACTAAGGAAATGTCCCCATCATGGAATGCCGGATTGGATGGTGATAAATACTTTTTACAATGAATTGGGATGGCAGTCAAGGCCGATTGTAGATACAGCTACAGGAGGAGCTTTATGGGATAAAAGCTATGAAGAAGCTTATGATCTTATAGAGACAATGGCAGCAAATGACTTTCAGAATCCTATGGCCAAGATGCCACAACCCAAAGTTGTGGGATTGTTAGAGGTGGATGCTATCACATAGTTGTCAGCTCAGATGGCATCCATGGCAAAGAAGATTGATTCGTTAGCAGAGAATAAAGTGAAGACAGTTGCTTTTGTATGTGAGATATGTGCGGGGTCACATTCAACCTATCAGTGTGCTATCATTTCAGAATCTGTACAGTATGTGAGCAACTATCAGAAAAATTAGAATTAGTTCCAGAATTCCTATAACCCTAACAACCACAGCCATCCAAATTTCAGCTGGAGTAACAATAAAAACAATCAACAACATCAACAAAATCAACAATTTCAGTCTCAGTTTTAGTCATAACCATCTCACCAACAGTATGCACCAAAACCACCCTACCCTCTAGGATTTCAACAGCAACCACAACATCATCCACCACCTGCTCCTCAACAAGAAAAGAAGTCAGAAATGGAGGAGATGATGCTTAAGTACATGGTGAATACCGAGGTAATGATAAAAAGCCAAGTAGTGGCTATCAAAAATTTGGAGATGCAGATTGGTCAAATGGCTAGTATATATGCTCAACAACAGACCATAAGGGACCTTGCCAAGTACAACAGAAACAAATCCAAGAAGGGAGGGTAAAGAACAGTGTCAGGACATAACTCTCATATCAAGGAAGCAGATTGTAGATTTATAGCATGGCACGCCTACGCCATTTTTACAAAGGGAAGATGCGCGGCTGCGCGGTGAAGAGAATGGTTCTGATAAGGGTTTGTGTAAAGAAGGTTTTGAGTAGAGGGAAGTGGAGAAGAAGAGTGAAGAATTATATGAAAAACCAGGGACTAAGCCACCACTTGTTCATCCCCCTGTTCCATATCCACAAAGACGAAAAACGCAAAGGGAAGATAAGAAGTTTAGCAAGTTTGTAGAGGTGTTAAAGAAGCTATAAATAAATATACCCTTCGCTGAGGCATTGGAACAGATTCCAGGTTATGCAAAGTTTGTGAAGAGAATCTTGTCAAGGAAAAAAAGGCTAGAAGAATTTGAAACAATAGCCTTGACTGAAGAATGTAGTGTAGTGCTTCAACGCAAGTTACCTCCGAAGCTAAAGGATCCAGGCAGCTTCACGATACCTTGTTCAATTGGGAAGATGTGTTTCAGCAAATGCTTGTGTGATTTAGGGGCGAGCATCAACTTGATGCCTCTATCAGTGTTTAATCAGTTGGGATTGCCGACTCCAAGGCCAACAAACATTTCATTACAGCTTGCTGACAGGTCCATTACTTTTCTACGGGGTATTGTGGAAGATGTGTTGGTAAAGGTGGATAAATTCATCTTCCCAACTAATTTCATCATATTGGATTATGAAGAAGACAGAAGAATACCTATCATCCTTGGGAGACCATTTCTAGCCACAGGACAAACTTTAATAGATGTTCAGAAAGGTGAGTTGACAATGAGGGTTCATGATCAAGAAGTCACCTTCAACGTTTCAAGGCTATAAAGTTTCCTATAAACGAAGAGGAATGTTTTAGGATTGATATAATGGATAAGATATTGAATGATAGAGTAGAGAATTTGGTGGAAAATGAGCCTTTGAAGAGTGCTATTTTGGGAAATTTTGAGATAGAAGATGATGAGATTACTGAGTTTGTTCAAATTTTTGACACATCACCACACTTTAGAAGATTCAAGACTCCGATCGAGCCACTTATGATTTTTGGGGAGACATCAGTGAAACTTAAGCCATCTCTTGAGATGCCTCCAGAACTTGAGTTGAAACCTCTTCTAGACCACTTGAGGTATACATTTTTAAATGATTATTCAAAATTACCTGTTATTATTTCTTCTGCACTAACATCTTGCCAGGAAGAAAAGCTGCTAAGAGTTCTAAGAGAGTTTAAATTAGCCATTGGATGGACCATATCAGATATCAAAGGGATCAACCCATCATTTTGTATACACAAGATCCTGCTGGAAGATGATAGTAAACCTTTAGTGGAGCAACAACGGAGATTAAATCCGATTATGAAGGAAGTGGTCAAGAAGGAAGTTCTGAAGTGGCTAGATGAAGGAATAATATATCTGATCTCAACAGCTCGTGGGTGAGCCCGGTATAGTGTGTGCTGAAGAAAGGGGGAATAACTGTAGTCTCCAACGAAAAAAATAAACTGATATCGACTAGGATAGTGATGGGGTGGAGAGTCTGCATGGACTACCTCAGACTTAATAAAGCTACAAGGAAAGACCATTTTCCGTTGCCGTTTATTGATCAGATGTTGGACAGGCTAGCGGGTCACGAGTACTATTGCCTTCTGGATGGGTATTCAGGGTATAATTAGATTGTGATAGCTCCAGAAGACCAGGAAAAGACAACTTTCACATGTCCATACGGAACATTTGCTTTTAGGAGGATGTCTTTCGGGTTTGTGCAATGCCCCGACCACATTTCAGAGGTGTATAATGGCAATCTTTTCGGATATGTTGGAGCACAATGTGGAAGTGTTTATGGATGACTTCTCAGTATTTGGAGATTCGTTTGATTTGTGTTTAGAAAATTTGGTGATGGTGCTAAGGATATGTGTTGAAACAAATTTGGTTTTGAATTGGGAAAAGTGCCATTTTATGGTACAAGAGGGTATCATATTGGGACACAAAGTTTCAAAGAAAGGATTAGAGGTGGATTGAGCTAAGTTAGAGACTATTAAAAATTTTCCTCCACCAACTTCTGTTAAAGGTGTTCGAAGTTTTTTAGGGCATGCAGGCTTATACAGGAGGTTTATTAAAGACTTCTCCAAGATCACAAGGCCACTTTGTAGTTTATTGGAGAAGGATGCATAGTTCAAGTTTGATGAAGAATGCATGTCTGCATTTGAGCATTTAAAGAGAAAGTTAACTACAGCACCAGTGATCACAGCACCCGACTGGGACCTACCGTTTGAATTGATGTGTGATGCAAGTGACTTTGCTGTGGGGACTGTTTTGGGCCAACGAAGGGACAAGATCTTTCATGTGATTTACTATGCGAGCAAGACCCTTACTGATGCTCAGTTAAACTACACCACCATAGAGAAGGAACTTTTGGCAGTTGTGTATGCTTTTGACAACTACTTCTACAGGGTCAGTTGTGATAACATGAGAAGTAGTTGGGACTAGGGTGATAGTGTACACAGATCATGCAACAATTTAGTACTTAGTGGCAAAGAAAGATGCAAAGCCTCGACTAATCAGGTGGATACTTTTATTGCAAGAATTTGATTTGGAAATCAAGGACAGGAAAGGAACTGAGAACCAAGTGGCGGACCAATTATCTAGATTGGAAAATTCGGGAAGAGATGTAAATGATAAGGTTATTATTAATGAATCCTTCCCAGATGAGCAGTTATTTATGGTGAAAGGTGAAGTGCCATGGTTCGCGGACTATGCTAACTATTTAGTGAGCAAGATAATCCCTTCTGACTTGACGGGCATCAAAAGAAGAAGTTTTTGCATGATGTGAAGTGGTTTATATGGGATGAAACATACTTATTCAAGCAATGTGCTGATCAAATGATAAGAAGATGTATCCCATATAGCGAGACAGAGGGTATTTTGCAGGATTGCCATGAGTCATTGTATGGAGGTCATTACGGTGGTGAAAAGACATCGGCTAGAGTTTTGCAAGCAGGATTCTACTGGCCGACAATTTTTAAAGATGCTTACAATTTTGTGCAGAAGTGTGATAGATGTCAGAGAGTCGGGAATATATCAAAGAAAAATGAGATGCCTTTGAACATAATTCTTGAGGTAGAAATTTTTTATGTGTGGGGGATAGACTTCATGGGTCCTTTCATTTCTTCATGTGGGAACCTGTATATCTTATTGCAGTCGACTATATTTCTAAGTGGGTGGAAGCGGCAACTCTTCTAACTAATGATGCTAAGGTAGTCCTAAGATTTTTACAAAGGAGCATTTTCATAAGGTTTGGGACTCCAAGGACCATTATTAGTGATGAGGGCATCCATTTCTGTAATCATCAGTTCACAGCTCTGTTGGCTAAGTATGGGGTGAGTCATCGTATTGCTACAACTTACCATCCCCAGACTAATGGTCAAGTAGAGGTGTCGAATCATGAAGTGAAGAGAATTCTTGAAAAAATAGTGAATCCCATAAGGAAGGATTAGTAGTTGAAGCTAGATGATGCTGTATGGGCCTACAAGACCGCTTATAAGACACCATTGGTAATGTCACCATTTCAGCTTGTATATGGAAAGGCTTATCACCTTCCCATGGAGCTCGAACACAAGGCGTATTGGGAAATAAGAAAGTTAAACTTCGACTTGAAGGCTATAGGAGAAAAACGTCTACTCCAACTCAATGAATTGGATGAATTCAGATTGCAAGCCTACGAGAACTCCAAAATGTACAAGGAAAAGGTGAAGAGATGGCATGACCGCAAGATTATGGAACGGGTGTTTGAACAGGGGCAACGATTTCTATTGTTTAATTCTAGACTCAAACTCTTCCTAGGGAAACTCAAGTCAAGGTGGTCAGGGCACCCCATTATTTTTTTTTCCTTACCTCTTGTTTAATTCTTTTGAATTATGTATATTTCTCACTGCATGTTTAATTCTTAATAGCATATAATTTCTGATATAAGTTTTGTTGGAGTTGAATGTGCATTTAATTTTGGTTAAGAGTAGCATATAGAGCATTCTTTTGGATATATTCATTTTCACATGTTATTAGTACATATTTTGATTTGAGAAGTTATTATATCTCATATTTGTAAATGCTTTATTTGCAGGTTTAGTGCATAATGTCCTTAGCTACTGGTTCCTACTTCCAGTATAGTTCAGTTTTATTTAGGGTATAGTAAAGGCGTACAATTTGAGTAGTTCAAATACTGACGCCTTTTGACTTCTTTTGTAATCTGGATCACAGTAGCATGCGCTTATTTCCATCGTTTAATCACAGTAGCGCTGCTTGGTAGTAGCATATTGGCAGCATCATCGATGAGCATAAAACCACACTGCGGTAGTGCACTCGAGTCTCATTCAGAAAAATTTTAAAGACTTAAAACCGTGTCCCACCCCACTTTTTATTTCAGTTACCATTCTTCAAACGTGTGCCTACCCACTTTTTTTTCAAAATCGAAGCCTATCTCTTCCTATTCTCTAAACGGTTTTCTTTTCAAATTATTAACTCCTCATCCTACCAACTTCTACGTGTTCAATTTCCTTCTCACGTTCAAATTCTTATACACATCCATTCAATTCCAGAGATAAAGCTAGGGTTTTTAAGAGATTGTCAAAACAATAAGTTTGGGGGTGGCAGTATATTGAGCGTATTTTCTTCAGTAAATTTCTTCTCATCAGTTAGGGTTTTCTCTTCATTATTTGCTTTGGGGCTAAAAAGAGGACGTTCTCGCACTCCAGAATCATACATTTCTTACCTCTTTGATCATCGATTCACTTAATCTTCATGTACATATATACTCAAACCATTGATTATACTAACATACCATCTATTTCTCATGCCATCTATTTCTCATGCTCATACAAATATACATTCTTCCTCAAATAATCTAAACCTTTATTTAGCTATTTCTCAATATTCTTTATTCAATTCTATGAATTGGGGTACTATAAGCGGAGTTGAAGCTATTGGTTAGCAGATACTCAAAAAAGTCTCGGTGGTACCATTCAAGATCCAGTTAGAACATATGCTCGAAGCAATATCCGAATAGTATAATGTTGGTATCTAGGACACTACCATCGGTATCCAACGAAATCTATCTTACATCATTTAGATTATAGCAAAATTGCCTATATTGAGACCCTCTTCAAGTTTGACAAGCTCTACTTTTAGAAGATCACTGAGCATGAAGTAGTGGTTCTTCTCTTCAGAATACAAATGTCGAATCCATCAAGCTCCTTTCAGATAAAGTTTTCGCTATGAGCTCATATCTGCTTGACTTTAGGAGCCTTATAAAATAGTTATTGGAAAAGACGGACAATGTTATGACACTCGTTCACCATTAGAGGGATCAAGCTGAAGCCAGGTATCAAAAGTCTAGAGATGACATCTCCTTGTCCAGAAGCCAAATGAAAGAACTGGTTAACATTTATCAAACAACTCATAGAAGAAGTAAATGGTCTACAAAATGAAATAAATGCTGACAAAAATTAGGAGAGGAGACAACCTAAACAATCATCAATTGGTCCTACGCATCCTCCTTCTAAATTTTCTTTTGCACCTCAAGCCATACCTCTGGGCTAAGGACAATCAAATGGAAAGTCAATTTTCTTTTCTAGGCCAGGATCGTCGAGTATAATAACACCTACTGGCTTACGACTTCCGTCTAGTGACCCAACATTCATGAATAAAAATATTCAAGGGGACATAGATGGGGAAAAATGATTTGACATACCATATCTTGGACTTAGAGACTCGGCTGAATAAATTCAAAGAAGAGCAAAGGAAAGGAGTGAATCTGAAAGAAAAGATCCTCCAAGGAGCAGAAGAGGGAGAAGGTAAATAGATATTTATGTTATAAATTTTTCACTTTAAATTTTTTTATTTCACTTTGTAAATTATTTTGTTCATTAGTAAATTCATTATCTCTCTCTAAAAATACAGTTTTTAACTATATATAAGACATATTTAAATTCAAAGTATCAAATTATCTGAATTTTAGAATTGATGATTGCTTGAAACTATTAGTTTTGTCATGATCAAATAGGGGGAGATTGTTAGTACAAAGGCATATATTTGATTTGATGATGATATAATGTATATTTGTAACTAGTAGCTTTTGATTTAATGTTGTAAAATAACTTAAAATAGAAGATCATACTTGTTAGATTGATCTATTTAGTTAAATGAATCAAATTTATAGACATTAGGAAATTAGATGACCATAAAGCTTATTGGATGATCGTTCAACATACTGATCAAGTTCGATGAGTCTGTCAAAGATCGAAGAACACTCTAGTCAAAGATCATAAAGCATATTAAAGATCGCAAAGTCTACTAGAGATCGTAAAAATATTGAAGATCGTATAGTCTGTTGAAGATTGTAAAGTCTACAAAGGATCGTAGAGTGATGAGTGGAAAATATACCCACAAATCAGATACTTTTGGACTAAGTGATATGCTTTCATTAAGTAACTTTAGTGCATTTTATTTTATTTTTATGTTATTTTTTAGGAATATGAAAATAAAAGGTAAATTTGAAATTTTTGAGAAAGAAGTGGCAATTTCTTAAATAATTGGAAGTTTTATGTTGGGGCATAGGTTTTGTGAAGGATTTATATGATAGGGCATAGGAGACCAGAAAGTGGGCGAGATTCTTTTTCAGCTGGGTCAAGGATTGATGATTTCTACTAGGATTTGGATACTCTAAGACTAATGGTGATGGGGCAACTTCAAGTATAAAAGGAAAAAAAGCTTTTAGCCAAGAGGGAGTACACAAAGATTGAAAAAGGACTTCAAATATAAAAGAAGAAAAAAAGCTTCTAGCCAAAAGGGAGTACACAGAAATTGAAGGAGGACTTAGAGTTTGAATATCGAAGATTCAAAGAAGCACACAAGGAGATCAAGATAAAGACTTGAAGATTGAAGAAAATTCTGCAGAGTTCTTCTTTACTTCTTCTTTTCTTAGTTTTGTAATTATAAGATGATGACTTATTTGAGATTTCTAGCTTTTAATTCCAGTATGAACTAAATTATTAATTAAGGCTGCAATTGAACTTTTTATGTTTATGGATTAATTATCTATTTAATTCATATTATTTATTCATATTCAGTTGCCTATCGTATTTTGTGCTTATTGATTAATTATCTGGCCAACAATTAGTGGAATACTTTAGATGAATTTGAGAGATGAAATATAGGGTTAAAACTGAATATGATAGCATGTATTCTTAGTTATTTGCATAAGTTGAATAATTAGGGTTGTGAATTGAATAGGAATATCTCTTTTCACTGCATGTAACTTTTGAGAATTGATAGTTAATGAATTTGACTCTTTAGTCTTGCATAGGAATTTAACAATATTAATTTAATTGAATATTTTTATTTGATCATTGGGAAAGGGCTTATAAATAATCTTGAATTCCTGTTAACAACTCTAATGAATTTAATAATTGAATGATTTGGATCACTGATTCGTGTTACATAATTAGGGATATTGTAGTCTTAAGCATTTAAATATCTGATTTTCAACATTTGTGTTAACTTTTACTCTTAGTTTTTAAAATTAATTTTAATCATTATTTACAATTGAGATTTTTTAAATAAAATTGAATTGATACAAAATTAGTAGTTGGGATTTATTAGACGTAGATTTCATGTGGGTTTAACACTTGTTATTTACTCTATATTACTTTTTAATCGTGTATAGTTGCACGTATTTGTCAATATCTAAATCGGACAACATAGAGTTTACTAATCGTAGAGCAACAACTTTCATTGTTTTAAGTATGCAAAATCATTAAGTAATTCCTCAAGATTCTACAAGTGGAAACAATAACCAAATGATTAAAGCAAGATTGAAGATCGTTTGAAGAGACAAAGACTTAGAGAAGCATCACAGAGTAAACTAAAGTTTCATAGAGTTCACCTAGCCAGATACTCTACGACCATTAAGAAACTCTATGATTAGAAAAATCTTTAGCTGACAATGTCAATATTTATAAAGTAAAGATCCTAAGGAAGGTCACTGAAAATCTTAAGGTTAAAGAGATGGTCAGATCGTATTATGTCTAACAAGTAATTCGATAAAGTGACAACACTCATGTGAATGTCACTGTAGCAATTATAAGGTGACATATCACAACCGAAAGCAAGCTGACACATCCTCTCTAGAAGTTAACAATCAGAGATCTTCTAGGATCATAGCATTAAATGAGTAACGACAATTTTCCAACGAAAAAATCTCTACGAAGTCTATAAAAAATAAGCAAATTCAATCTAACAGTAACAATTAATATTAAGAAAAGATGAATTGTTGCCCTGAAAGTAATATGCACGCAAGCCAATCATGTTTGATGATAAAGCATATACTTTGTAACAATCTTATTCATTTATTAATAAAGGAATTATTTAATTAAAGGCTTTTAATTTATCTACATGGTGATGTTTTATAATATGTGATAAACTCATAGTTTTGAGCAATATTTTTAGAATCATGATGATGATCATGCTAATGAGATATAAATTCGTAGATATCTCATAAACTAAAATTGTTCCCAATCATTAGATTACTAAAAAGGGGATTAATAAATTCGGATAGATTGGTACATACATTGCTTGATCATTGGATGAGGATGATTGATCTCATAATCATTTGTGTGGAGACACTAAAGCAAGTATGTAGATGCTTATTGGAGAATAAGTTCACTGAACGTGACTCACTAAGAAATACCTAATGGAGTTTTACTTGAATGTCAATAGGAATTCCTGTAGTGATAGTAGTAAAAGTGATCCTTATATTTCAGATCATCATATTATCTTGTGTATGATGAGTTATACTTTGACATGTCCCTTAAGACCCTTAGGGTATATCAAAGGGTATTCTTGGGTATTATAAGTTGTACATGGAGATAATAATTGATCAACAAAGAATTTACTGCTTCTAGTAAAAGAAGGGAATGTCCTATGTGATTCGATAAATGACAACTCGGTAACCCTTGGCTAAGGCAAAATGAAATTAGAAAGAAATTTCTAATTTGCATTATTTGGAGTTGTGCATTTTAAAATTGAAATACATATAATTAAATAAAATAAGACTTGATAGTAATTACATGCCTTATATTAAATTGGGACATTGTATGGTAGAAGGATTGAATTGTACGAAAACTATTTACTCAAAGGTTCTTTTATGATTAATGTTAAAATCTATATTATCTAGAAAGTCGTTGATCGATAAGGATTCTTATCCTTATTGTAGAATAAATGTTATTTATTTAAATAAATTAATTTAGTTATTTAAATAAGATTATAATTGTTATAATTGATTTATTTACAACCGGTTTAATATGGAGAACCTAAAGGGTCACACCATAAAAGGAATAATATTTATTTAAGAACTAAATGACATAATCGTAATAATAAGTAAAGTGTATTTAATTTAATCGATGGTGATAGAATAAATTAAATAACTTAATATTTATTATTTAATATTTTGGAAATATTAAATAGAGTCTTATTATTATTATTTAATTCCTAAACGAGTTTGGGAATTAATTAAATAAGTACTCTCATATATTCCTAATAAGATTAGGAGGCTAATTAATTAAAAGAGTTTAATTAATTATTCCTAATCAGATTAGGAACCTAATTAATTAAATGAGTTTAATTAATTAAATCAAAACTCTATTCTAAATGGTTTAGGAGGGTTCCCTACATCTATAAATAAGAGGAATCTTATTATGGGTAAATGTGACACCTCCAAATCTAGGTACTTCATTCCCACAAGACTTGGTGTTCACGATCCATTCATTCATATCATCTACCCAAATATAATAAATGTTAAATCATAAATCCTCCCTTTAAATAGGGTTACATCAAAAAATCCAAAAAATATTCCAGGTTGTCTATCCTTAACATCATATAAGTGCGGAAATATAATTATTACATAATATCATTAATTAAATGTCTATAATCATAACAATAAATGAAAATTACAAGTCTTTATCACTTGTACATTTTCCCTTTCCTTTGCTAGTTGAAGGCTCATCTACCTTCTCAACTTTAGCTGCAATAATAATATTTATGCAAGAGTGAGCAAAACAATTGCTCACTAGATATAGCAATGAATCAACAAAATAATAATAACTGCCAATGAATAAGCTCATCAAAGCTGAATGGTACTCTATTAATGATAACCAAAGACTGGAATCAAAATATGGAATATATATCTGAGGGTCATAAGATCACGAACTATGTCCACAGTTACGAGTAATCTTTCAACTCCAACTTTAACAGTTATAAGACTATACGGACTCCTCGTACTTAGGGGGATCAGCCCTTAGTACAATGTATTATGCACAAACATTTTAACGCTAAGCGTAAATTACCCCCTAATAATAGGGTTGTTCATCTCTGTATTTAGAGTACAAGTCCGCACCAAAGTAAGTTTGGTTTAGATACATTTCAAGGGTAATTTAGAATTCAATGATCATCAACTAAGGATTAGTTGAATACAATATTGATAACGTCGTGCTATGGAATAATCATAACCGAATCGACATTATAAATTAAGATCATGCTTTAGGAATAAACTAATAGCATAAACATCGAATAATCATAACGTGCCTTACTTGGACAATATTAAGCTAAAGCTATGGTCTTATAAAATTAGAAATGAAATTACTGATCATACAATAACTGATAGCAAGCTTAAAACGAAAACTTTCTTAACATGATAATAACTTGTGCATAGAAATTTTAAAATAAACAGCTCAATATTAGGGACGAGAGTTCAAAGAGTTATATCCATTATAAGGAAATAGAACTTAAGAAACTTTCTTAGTTATAAACAAGTTAGAATAACTCAATCATGATTAGAATACAAAACTTGCTTGGATAACATTAGAATTAGAGCTTGCTCGAATAAAAATTAAGAATAAAAGAATTTACTTAATCAATGCTTAATGTAAAAAGATAAGTTTAGAAACTTGTTCAACGTAAATGTAGAGTTAGAAAACTTGCCTCGAGCGTAAGCTATAATATTAAACTCACATTCACCTACACATAGGTTTCGAACCACAATACCTATTAGATATGCCAACATACCATAACATGTAAATTTCTAGCTAAACTTATCATTTTAGCACAAGTCTTACGCTACTATACAAATATCAAAAATTTTAAGTGTTAACCTTCACAACACCTATTTACTATTCATTATGCTCACTAAGTCTAATATGCCACGTTCATTACTTACTAATCATTTGAAACTTTAAATTTACTAACCACATAACATAACTCTGTTTTAACCTTGTTGTTACGTGTTTATCATACTAACACATCATTCGACCAAGGTATGTTGCTATCCCATAATCGCTAATGACGCAGAAGTCCTTTATCCCAAATCGGTGTACACAACTGCGCCATACACATGCCTAGGACCGGTAGCAATGACAGCTAGGTTTTAGCCTTGGCACCGGTAGCGACTACGTGATGAACTAACAGAGAGAGATGGCTATGAGCGATGGTCAAACTTTAGCCCAACAAACACGAATTTCACTCATTAAATAGTAATATTAACACAAATAATTGATATAAAACTATCATAAACATGTTTACCAATATATTCCTCAATATAGAACCATTTAACAACAATTATACTAGTTTAATTTCCTCAAATTCCATAATTTCGTATAAAACTCCATTTTTTGAGTTCCTTCCCAAAAATCAACACTGTAAACACAATTCTTATCCAAATTGCTTCGTTCAAATTACGTTATCTTCGTTTCTTAATGAACTAGCATACACAAGCTTTAATTTGCAGTTTAGCATACGAATTGACCATCAAAATTGATACTTACATAAGCCACATAAGAAAATATATATACTGTCATTAATTTCCTACTTTTTAACTATAATTAGCATAGTAATTCTTGTTTAAACACAAACTCTCATCATAAACACATACAATTGAAATAACTCAGTTTTCTACAACAATTCAAGAGAATTTGAATTCACATAGGATAGAACATACATGACGTAAAACATATCAGAACATATATGTATATGTAATACTAAGATTATGAACATACCTTCAACTAGCTTTCTTCCTTGCAATTGCAGACAATTATCTCAAGTTTCACTCTCAATCTCTCTCTGTCTCTGTATTCCTACGCTTTCTTTCTTTGGCTCAGTCTTAGACCCCAGACGTGAACAAACAAGTATGCGTAAACAAAAAACTGATATGGCCTTAATAACTATTATCAGTTACCAAAATAACGTATAGATTATAATTTATTATATTTATTATTTTAATTTATTTTATTTATATTATTTAAAATTCAAAAAAATCCAAAAGCCATAAGGCTTTGTTTGGCAAAACCCTTTAAAATTTAAAGACTTAATATATTTAAGCCTTGTTTGGCAAAAACTAAATTAAACTCCCTTAATTTATTTTAATAAACCATTTAGTTTATAATTTATAATTACATCTTATTTATTTGGATTTCCATATCCAACATTAACCAATTAAATTAATCACATACTATATTTTAATTAAATATACCATTTTAACAAATATCACCAAATTATAATTTTTATTACAATTTTATTTAATAATTTAACATATCATTTAAATTATTAAATCAATACAATAATATAACATCTCACGTTATGTTACAACTCTCTAAATTATAAATTAATTTAATTTAGAACACTATCTAATAAATTTAGATTCATAAATATTTATTAACAACCATCACATCAATAAATATTTAATCAACAACAAACACCTCAAATGAATATTTATATAATTTAATAAATATTTAAAATTACAATTTAAAATTCTGGATTGTTACATCCTTCCTCCCTTACAAGGATTCTGTCCCTAGAATCACAACTCAAATAATCAAATCGTCACATTCTTCCCTCCTTACAAAGATTCTGTCCCCATAATCGAAAACACAGACTAAACAAATAACTCAGGGTAATTCTTCATCATTTTCGCTTCGAGTTCCCACGTAGCCTCTTCGACATTGTGGTTCCTCCATATCACCTTCACAGAAGGTATCACTTTATTCCTGAGCACTTGTTCTTTCCTGTCGACTATCTGGATATGAATCTCTTCATAGGACAAATATTTACTGAACTACAATGGTTCACACTCGATCACATGTTTGTAATCTGGTTTATACGGTCGCAACACCGACGCATGAAAAACGTTGTGCATATGTTCTAATTCTGGAGGTAAAGCTACCTCGTAAGCTACTTCTCCCACTTTTCTTATAATCTCGAAAGGTCCAATAAACCTTGGGCTTAGATTTCTCTTCTTGCCGAAACGAATTTTCCCCTTCCAAGGAGAAACTTTCAGGAACACGAAATTTCCTGCTTCAAATTCACGATTCTGCCTGTGTTGATCAGCATACTTTTTCTGTCGATCTTGAGCAGCTACTAATCTTGCTCTGATGAGTTTGAAAATTTTAGTGGTCTGCTGTACCAGTTCTGGTCCTAGCAGTTGACGTTCACCAACTTTATCCCAGCATATTGGAGTTCTACATTTTCTGTCGTATAATGCCTCGTATGGTGGCATACCAATGCTTGCGTGGTAACTGTTGTTGTATGCAAATTCCACCAACGGTAGATGATCATCCCAGTTTCCTTTGAAATCCATGATGCATGCTCTAAGCATATCTTCTAGTGTCTGGATCGTTCGTTCGTTTTGCCCATCGGTTTGCGGATGATATGTTGTACTCATCTTCAATTGCATTCCCATGCATTCTTGTGGTCTCTTCCAAAAATTTAATGTGAACCTCGGGTCTCGATCTGACACTATAGATACTGGAACTCCATGTCTCGACACGGTCTCGTTAACATATAGTTTCGCCAGCTGATCAAGATTAAATCTAATCTTTATGGGCAAAAAGTGTGCAGATTTTGTTAGTCTGTCCACTATCACCCATATCGCATCGTATCCTTTCTGAGTCATTGGAAGGCCTACCATAAAATCTATTGTGATATGCTCCCATTTTTATTCTGGTATTTCCAACGGTTGGAGTAATCCGCTTGGCCTTTGATGTTCTGCCTTCACTTTCTGATATGTCAAACACTTTGCAATGCATTCTGCAATGTCTCTTTTCATATTTGGCCACCAAAAATGTCGCCGCAAATCTTGATACATCTTCGTACTTCCCGGATGAATCAAATATCTTGAGCTATAAGCTTCTGTCAAGATGTCTTCTTTAATATCTTGTATTGCTGGAACCCAAATTCGTCCCTCAAATCTCAGCATTTCCTCAGTATCAACCTTGTACTTCACTTCTTTTCCCTCGACCACACTTTCTCTTATTTTTCTACATTCCTCATCCTACAGTTGAGCGTTCTTCACTTTGTCCACAAAAGTTGGACTGGCTTCCATCTGGTACAATTTTTCATCGGATTCTTTTGGAAATTTGATTTCCAACTCTAGCCTTGCCATTGCTAAAATAAGCTCCTCCTTATCAGTTAACAACATCAACTTCTCTCGGCCTTTCCTACTCAAGGCATCTGCAACAACATTTGCTTTACCTAGATGATAAAAGATCTCACAATCGTAATCCTTTATCAATTGCATCCATCTCCTTTGACGCATGTTCAGGTCCTTCTGTGTGAAAATATACTTCAGACTCTTATGGTCTGTGTAGATCTTGTCAGACCCCAAATTTTATGAATAAAGATTTAAATTTCTCGAAATATTTTTTTTATATTATGGTGTGGATTTGATATAATGTTATAGTTGTAGGTAATATTTATAAATTTTGCAAAGTACCGAAGTTGTTATATAATATTTGATTGGTCGGGGAATATTCGTTTTAACAGGGAATATTCGTACAACGGCAGAATCATTGGTGGACCCCGCAATGGAATTATTGTCAGACTGAGAAAACGACAAAAATATTTTTATGAAAATAACGGCGGAAGTTTTATCGTTAAAACCGTTGAAACATCCGGTGTTAAAAGTACAGTAATACGCGTGGTTGCATAGTAGCACACGATATTGATTATTGATGCTTACGTGAGAAGTCACTCAGTTTTGTTCAATTATTGCTACAGTAATTGTTGCATAGTATCTCACGTTATTTGATTTAATTATTGTCAATATTTTATATATTATTAAATCAATAATTGAGATGACAGAGTTATTAATATTATTATTTGCAATATTAACGATGTCTAGATGTTCTACCAAGGAGAGGTTTGGTCACCTAATTGCGCGCCAATAGGGAGAAATCCTTATTGGAAAGCTCCCTCTTTTCTGGGAACGATCTGGTCGATTAATATTGTGAATTATAATAATGATGATAAATGTTGTTAAATATATTGAGATGTCTTTTTATGAAGTCACAGAAGTTTGTATATATATATATATTATATATATATAAATTTTGTTTTATTAATATTATTAATGTAATAAAAGCGGAAAAAACTTTTTATATAAAAATGAATACTTTTATAAAGTTATTTGTTTTATTAAACAATAATTAGAATATCCTATATTCTATTATGCATAGTGTTTTGCATAGTAAAATCTTTTTATATAAAACAGAATACTTTTATAAAGTTATTTATTTTATTAGACAATAATTAGAATATATTATATTTTATTATGCATAGTGTTGCATAGTGCGTGTATAGTATTTTGCATAGTAAAATCTTTTTTATATAAAGCAGAATACTTTTATAAAGTTATTTGTTTTATTAGACAATAATTAGAATATATTATATTTTATTATGCATAGTGTTGCATAATGCCTACATAGTATTTTGCATAGTAAAATCTTTTTTATATAAAACAAAATACTTTTATAAAGTTATTCATTTTATTAGATTATAAATAGAATATATTATATTTTATTTAAAAGATTTTGTTTTATTAGAATATTTTATTAATCTTTGCATAGTAAATCAATATGGATAGTCTGTTTAAAAAGTAAATCAATACTGGATAGTTCATGAATTAGTTACTTATTAGGTCCATTCTCCTATAAATATAAGCTCATTCCTTCATTATTTCGCATTTAATTCTTTGAAACTCTAGAGAGAAACTATAGAGAGAAAGAAGAAAAGTATTATGCTACTTCACTACTCCTATATCCGGTTTCTTCTAAGGTAATGGGTATTATTTCTTTTGTATTCATGAAGAGAACTTCATTATTCCATTCTTTATTATTACATTGGAATAACTTTGATCTGTGAGGCTACCCTATACTTGGTGAAATTCTTACATTATTCCATTCTTTATTATTATGTTGGAATAACTTGTCATCACTGATACCGCATACATGGTGAAATTCTTTTGTTATTCCATTCTTTATTATTCGTTGGAATATCACGTCATATGCGTATTACGCATGACACGGTTCTATTATTTATTATTACGTTGGAATAACTCGTATGCATGTGATCTATCGCGTGCACGGTGAAGTCTTTTGTTATTTCATTATTTATTATTTTGTTAGAATAACCTATCTGTGCAGTCTATCGCATGCCTGATGAAGTCTTTTGTTATTTCATTCTTTATTATTCATTTGGAATATCACATGCCGTGCGCCACGCATGACTTGGTTCCATTATTTATTATTACATTGGAATAACACATGCATGCGTGATTCTATCGCATGCATGGTGAATTCTTACATTATTCCATTCTTTATTATTCTCGTTGGAATAACTTTTGTCTATGTGGATTACCACATGCATGGTGAATGACCCTTCGTATTCATTGCTTATTAAATTATGGAAATGATCTATATCTCGTGGATTACTGCAGCATGGCGAGACGAAAATCCATTTCGGATTTCATATATTCTCGTTATACTCGGTTGGTTAAAGCTTTGACTTCTATTCTCCATGAAATTAGTGGAATATCCTTGATATTTGCGCTTTATCCAGTATCTTTTCATGGAAATATTCTTCTGAGCATTCTTGAATTTTACTCTACAAAGAAGTATCATGTTGACAATTTGGACGTTATTGGTTCTTGGATAAATTAATTCTTGAACTTGTTTTGTTGGATTCTTATATCATTGTCATCATCTTCATGTTTATATTATGTTGAAAGTCATGTGTGGCCTGTAGTGCATAGATGGACTTGGTATGATTATGACCAGGGAATAATCGGTATAATCATGACCGTAATATTACAAATGATGTGGTAAAAGTCCTAATTGGCCCGTAGTGCATTGATGGACAGTTGTTGGCATGATCATGACCATTGATGAATAGACGAATATCCTTGGCCGTAGTGCATGAATAATTTATGGTTGTGATACTAATGAATATCCTTGGCCGAAGTGCAGGGATGATGTAAATTATTTATTAAGCTGAGTCCCCAACGATAAAAAATGATGAAAAACCTTTTAAAACATAGAAGATAGTAGATTTTATTCTCTACTTGACTCTTTTAATGGATTGTTTATTCCGCTGCAGTTAAACTTGATATTTTTTATATTTTGTCAGTTTAACATTATTGAAGACTAATGATAATTTATTCTATAATATCTTAGTCATAATATTTCTTACTGGGCTAGTTGAGCTCACCCTTTCTTTCACTGTTCTCTTCAGGAAATGAGAATATAGCTGGGACGAGTCAGGGAATGGTGTGACGGTCCAGATGATAGCATTAGTAGTCCTCACTATTCTATTAAATAGTGTGACAATAAATGTAATGAGGACTCCATTGAGTGTGGATATTGTCTAGATGACAATATTCTTATTAAAACTTTCAGTTTTTGTTTTGTCGTATTTTACACGACACAATTGTATTATTAAGTTGTATTTGTATTTTTATACCATGTATTTGGCGACCCAAGATGGGTGATGTATGCCTATTTTGGGGGCATCACAGTTGGTATCAAAGCTTAGGGATATGATCCCTGGCTGAGATGTGAGATAAGAACTAGGAGGGGAGAGACGGGAAATTCTTTCGCTAGTATGACCTACCTAAGTTTATTTGGTATTTAATTGGTTGGTCAGAGTATAGGGATAATATGTGATATGTTAATTAACCCATGTTTTGTGGCAGTATTTGAAAATGACATCCGAGAATGTTAAGAACATCAATGGAGCACATGAGACCGTTGAGTCTCCACAGATCAATTATCAGGATAATGTGCATCAGGAAGGCGACAATCCTCAGGTAAATAACAACACCGATCAGATGATGAACGATGGGATGTTCAGAGTCTTTATGCAATTCATGCAACATCAGGTAAGAGAGACTCATGTTCAAAATATAGGTGGAAATAATGGCAACCCACGGTCGGTCACCGCTAAGCAGTTGAAGGAGCTTGGACCACCGAAGTTTTTGAGATAGCTAGAACCACTTAAGGCGGAGACGTGGTTAAAGAAGATCACCAAGATATTTGATGTCTTGGGATGCTCCGAGGAGCAAAAGGTTCCCTTTGCCACCTTTATGTTGCGTGAAGAGGCAGATTACTGGTGGGAATCTGTAAAACGTACCCAGCTTGACGCACTCAAGATGTCTTGGGAGAAGTTTCAAGAATTGTTCAACGACAAGTACTTTCCTGAAAGTGTTCGTCACATGAAGGAGGTGGAGTTCATCAAGCTTGAGCAAAACAATATGACCGTGGCGCAGTACGAAGCTAAGTTTGCCGAGTTGTCTCGGTTTACGTCCCACATGGTTGATAATGAGGAAAGAATGACACTAATGTTTCTAAGAGGTTTGAAACCAGAGATACGTCAATATTTTATCTCTCATAAACTGTGTTTGTATTCAAATGTTGTTAATAGGGCTCGATTATTGGAGTAGCGATAATGAGTCAACCCAACCAAAAGAAGCGGTAAGCAAAATGATAATACCGGTGATAGCGATCATCGAAGCGGTGACAATAAGCGTGGAGGAATCAACATCTTTAGAAATGGTAACCACTTCGGTGAGAATCATGGCCAAAATAATAAGAATGGACATTTCAAGAAGAGGAGATTCAACAATGTTGGAAAGACATCAGCATCAGCACCCGTTGTTAAGGAAGGAGAACGACCACCTATCATATGCTTCAAATGTGGAGGGGAGGGACACATCAGTCCAAACTGCCCGATGCCATCCAAAGCATGCTACAATTATGGAAGAGAAGGTCACCTAGCCCGATTTTGTCGTGCACCAAAGTCAAGTCAAGCTGGGATGAAGGCATCTAAGGCTATCCCAGATAAGACAAAACTGGTAGTTTAAGTGAGAGCGTTTATCGAGGAACCCGAACGAAGTTATCATGGGTAAGTTAATCATAAACTATTGCGAAGTCTATACCTTATTCGATACCGGTTCTACCCACTCTTGTATTTCACCTAGTTGTGTTTAACGTTTAAATTTGACTCCAGAGAAGTTAGACTTTGATTTATTAGTTGAAACTTCGTTAGTAGAAACCTTCTTTACCTCCACTGTTTATAAATCTTGTTGATTCAAATCGACACTTTCACGTTACTTGTCGATCTTATCTCTTTGAGAATACCTGCCTTTGACGTGATTTTAGAAATCGACTGGTTAACTACTCATCGTGCTAAAATTGATTATTTTCGTAAGGTTATTATCTTTTATATTCCTAACCAACTTGTTATACGAATTCAATCAACCAAACCACTAAAGTCAATCAATGTTATATCAAGCCATAAGTAAAGAGCCCCGAGCCTTTATCTGGTGACTTCCTTGTGTGGAATGCACCGAAGCCAGACTTTCCGTAGGAGACATCGTGAATAACGGTGGCAAGTTGATAGGTATCAATGTGATGTGTTATCCAAGTCTTGGATGAGGGTCACAGTTTTAAATGATATTTCTATTGTTAATAAATTTCCTGACGTATTCTTGAAGACTTTTAGCCTACTCTAGAGTGTGAAATCGAATTTTATATTGACGCCAGAACAAAACCTATTTCTTCAACCCTTAAATATTTCTTCAACCAAAACGAACGTATAATGCGCCAAAGACGTTGGCTCGAGCTGTTGAAGATTACGATCATACCATTCAATATCATTGTGGAAGAGAGAACGTGGTAGCTGACGCGTTGAGTAGAAGATCGTATGCCGTTCTGAGTGCGATGTTGTTAACACAAAAACCCATTTTGTATAACTTACAAATGATGAAGATAGAGTTAAAGACTCTAGGGACCCACGTGAAGATAACGAATATACGAGTAGAATCGACTTTAATCGATAAAGTTAAAGCCGCTCAAGCTACATACTCAGAGCTGATGAATGTGAAAAAGAAGGTTCAAGAGGTCGTTATTCTAGAAACAAGAATCGATGAATAGAGAAAATCTCAACCCTCGATTTAATTGGTCCATTTAAAATCCTCGATTAAGTAGGAACTGTGGCTTATAGACTCGTTTTACTGCCAAGTATGTTGCGTGTTCATAACGTTTTTCACGTATCGATGTTACGTAAATATATGGACGACTCGAACCACATTATTGAATTAAAACTAGACGTGATAGCAGAAGATTTAACGTATGAGGAGATACATGTTAAAATCTTGGATAAGAAGGATCGTATTCAACACTCAAGGGTTATACCTCAAGAGTTAGAATCTGAAATGAAGTCAAGGTATCCTCATCTCTTCGGCATACCAGGTACCTACATAAAATTTGAGGGCGAAATTCCATAAGGAGGGGAGATTGTGAGACCCCAAATTTTATGAATAAAGATTTAAATTTCTCAAAATATATTTTTTTATATTATGGTGTGGATTTGATATAAGGTTATAGTTGTAGGTAATATTTATAAATTTTTCAAAGTACGCAAGTTGTTATATAATATTCGATTGGTCGGGAAATATTCGTTTTAATAGGGAATATTCGTACAACGGCACAATCATTGGTGGACCCTGCAATGGAATTATTGTCGGACTGAGAAAATGACAAAAATATTTTTATAAAAATAACGGCGGAAGTTTTACCGTTAAAACTATTGAAACACCCGATGTTAAAAGTACAGTAATACGCGTGGTTGCATAGTAGCACACGATATTGATTATTGATGCTTACGTGAGAAGTGCATGGGCGCCCCAAATTCGTGTACTTGAAACCCGAATTCGAAGGTTTTTACGATACCATTTCTATGAGCGGAATAATAATAATAATGTCATAAATATCAAACTTAATTTACATATCAGAGTTTTCTAAATCCCAGGTACGCGACCTTAAAACATTCATTACATGATAGATAATAAATAACATCATCTCATTTAGGCGTAGCTATTACATAAGGTAACACAAACTTATTCTGACAGCTTTCCTTTCCCTTTGTTCCTGGCAGAGCCTTCTGGTTGATCATACTTAACTAAAAACATTTAATTTAAGCAAGGATGAGCATTTGAGTGCCCAGCAAGCAATAGCAATTTTATATATATATATATATATATATATATAAGCTGAAAAAATTTAAATGTTTTCTTTATACTACCCTTCTACAACAAATCAATAGTTGTGAAGTAATCTGAACCGATAATAATAACATAACAACCCTCTTTCAATTTTTTGAAACTACGTACTGACTATAAATAGGGTTAAGGGGGCATACTATGAACATTGTTTTCATTTTTGAAAAGGTTTAGCGAGAACTTCATCCATGAAACCGTCATAACTTACGGCAATTGAGGGTGATCTACCGTTGTACCTCTGATTGATCAATACTACATGCCAGAATGATATTATCGTTCACTTTGTCCGCCTTTGGCGCATAAAGTTTTCCCATATTCGGGATGTTCATACTTAGTCTGGAATCCGAACCAAAATAATTTGATTGGATAGTAAAAGATTTTATCATATTCAACGATATTTCTAAATCTGTATCTAGCTGATCAAGTAGCTTAGATATATATACATATATATATATATACATATCAACATATGATTAAATACAATGATTATCCAAGTGGGGACACTTGTATAACCATGTTTAGAAATTAACGAACAGAATATATATCTGAATTACCATATACTAACATGTTGATAAACAATGATAGGATATAGAATATATCACAATTGGGTTATTAATATAGCATAATAATAATATATTTCTGAAACCTTCTTACTTATATCCATTGCATAAAGAAAATGCAAAGGTAGGATATTTGCCTGATCTGCTGCTTACAAAATGCAACTTAGTTCTACCTTTTATATCACGACCTATCATTAATCAAATCATTCGTTCGATTAGAACAATATACTATAACACATCGTACTGCATTTCGCAGTCAGCACATAACCTAATCACATTATCACACATGTTCAACAACCATTAACTCACAAATAAACACTTATCACAATCAAAATATCTAAGTCCAGATCAATTTCTGAAACATGTCGGTGTACCGACAATTTTATCGGGTAATAATCGAGTCTAAGACTCTAATCTCTATCTCAATATCCGTAAGTATCAGTCATATTATTTTAAATGACTTAATAATAATTTTAAAACAATTATTATAATCTATCATGAATTTTCAAACACCGGAATCATTATCAAATGATTTAAACATCAAACAATTCTATTATCATTAATATTTAATTACTATTAAACTATTAATGAAACCATCGCCAAAATATTAAAGTCATTTATAACAACTTTAAATACTTTTAAAAGTACTAATAATACCTTAAATGATTTTTAGAACATTTAAAATCATTATTAAATAATTACCACTAATATTAAAATATTAATTTACTATTCCTCAAAATATTAAAAGTCATTAAGTATAACTTAAAATATTTTTAATTCATTTATATCCTTTTAAATGATTTTTAAATTAATAAAACTATTTTTAAACTATTTATTTAATATAATTATTAAATAACCTTAATATCATTAATAATAATTAATTAATAAAATTCACCATAAAATATTAAAAGTCATAAAGAATAACTCAAAATATTTTCTTATCCCATAATATAATTTTAAATAATTTTCAAGTATTAAAATCATTTTTAAATAATTTATTTTATATAATAATTAAATAAATTAAATACCATTAATATTCCAAAAATATTAAATATTTATGAAATACATCCAAAATAATTAAAATATAATTTTCGGACTTTAAAACAATTTTTAATAATTTATTTTGTATTTTTAATAATTAAAAACTATTTTTTTTCTATTTATTTAAATAAAATAATAAAATTTTGAAAATATTTGTCACTAAAAGGGCCTATAAGCTTGATGTAAACCTGTCATTTATAGGTGTTCTTGATCTGTTCTGAGTTGCCGTAAATTTATGTCAGTGTCCAAGGGAGTAACTTTAACCAAGATTAAATCTCAGTGTATTGTGTTTCTAGGCACAATAAAGATCAGATCTTGTAGACATAGTGTAATACTACAAGCTTCAACAAATAATACGATCAAACAACATAAATCTAACAAGATCTAAGTAGGCAAAGTTCATGTCAGAGCTGATCTGGGTTTTCTGGGTAACCCAGAAACCCAGACAGTGTCATGGTGTCACTTTGAGGCCCGATTATCATACGGTTATGTGCTTACTTAATGAGATATAAAGTTCTATCATGTAGAAGAGATATTAAGGTACCATTATATAACATCAGAGAATCATAACATCAAAACATGAGAGAGATCTATCCGGTCAAAGTAGAGGTCAGGGACTGCCTTTGAAGATTTCTGGGTTACCCAGAATCTTCATCCGGTAGTTTCGTCTTGCTTGCTTTGACCACACATTTCTTTCATTCTGTTCATGATTTAAGTATTATAAAGACGTCGATCTATAGCACTCATGTCATTCCATACAACCATAACAACAACATATCAAAACAACATATACAGAGCAAGATCCAAGCTCTGCCAAAAACAACTGTCGAGCATTACGGGCAATTAAATTTGCCCCCGAAGCTTGACCGATCAATCTTGGTCAACCAGTATTTGGACAATTAATAACTTCCATTCTAGACATCAAATGACCCTGGTTCTTTTTGAAGATTAAAGACCACATTACAAGCTACTAATAACAACTTAAAAACAACAAAAATCATAAACGAGCAAGGATCTGTGGCCACTGACATTCGTTGTCAGACCACAGAACCAAGTTTTTCCAGATTTTTAAAAATCATCAATTTGAAGACATAGATGTTATGGATTTGTATACTACCAACCCAGATCATCAAAATAGACTATAACTTACATATTTTAACAATCAAACATAACATCTAATACAAAATTTATGGACAGAAATCAAGGCTAGGGTTTATACCTTCTTTGAAAAATTTCTGATTTAATGATTCTGAGTTTGATGTGGTTGTTCGTGGGGCTGGTATTGGGACTGGTTTGTCTTATAATTTCGTGGGTTAGAGAGTAAAGAGGAAATGGTTGAGTGTTTGCAAAAAAAGGGCCTAACAAATGTTACTTTCTCTCTCCCTATCTATATATACTAGTCTTGGATGCATGTATGGCTGAGATATGAGCTGATTGCTGTCAATTCTAAGTCACATGGGTTTGGTAAGGTAGGTTACCAACTAAAGTTTTGGCAAGTTTACAAGTTATCTATTAAATAATGCAAGAAGGGAAATTTGGTCATTTGACTTATAAAGTGCATGACAACTTGGTAACTTCTCACACCTATTAGGTTTTAACCCTTAGGGTTTGACCCCAGGGTTCCATAAGCTCTAAATCTAGATTTGTGTATTAAGGGAAAAATAGGAAATCTTAGTTTCTAAAAATATTGATTAGGGTTCCTTAATGAAATTAAGTTTCCTAATCACTCAGGACTTATAAATTAGGCTTTATAATCTACTAATTACTATTAAGCTTGCTAAATTAACAACTAGGGTTTATAATTTAGCAATTAGGGTTTTATTCCAGTAATTAGGATTTCTAAATACTAATTAGGGTTTACCTAATTAACATTAATCATAATAATCATTAATTACATAACACATAACTTAACAACCATTACAGTCATATTTGACTTTATACTATAGTTTATCAGTAATGCTAGGATTTTGTACTGTTCTGCTATAACTGTTCCACACATTAACATTACACATATAAGACATGCTTATATCATTGAAATATAACTAATATAATATTATTTTTCTCATCCCTTATTCAAAATCTAGACTTAGGGTTTTGAATTCATATCTGACATAACCTTCATAGATACCATTATTAATTAAGTTAAAATAATTACTCAATTAATATAATAAATACATATCATAAAATCCATATCATATATACACTAATCATATTTTCATGGAAAATAAATAATAAATATTTTTATTACAACATAATTTTATTATATGAATATAAGCTATAATGATCAATAATTCTAATAAGAAATTATTTACATCTAATAAATAATTTTATTTATCGATATATACATATACTTTACTTGCACATAATCCCACTATATATATATATATATATATATATATATATATATATATATATATATATATATAAAATTATTCATAAAATTTTTATTGAAAATATTGGGTTATTACAAAGTCACTCAGTTTTGTTCAATTATTGCTCACAGTAATTGTTGCATAGTATCTCACGTTATTTGATTCAATTATTGTCGATATTTTATATATTATTAAATAAATAATTGAGATGACAGAGTTATTAATATTATTATTTATAATATTAACGATGTCTAGAAGTTCTACCAAGGAGAGGTTTGGTCACCTAATCAATTGCGCCATAGGGAGAAATCCTTATTGGAAAGCCCTCTTTCCAGGAGCGACACAGTCGATTAATATTGTGAATTATAATAATGATGATAAATGTTGTTAAATATATTGAGATGTCTTTTTTATGAAGTCACGGAAGTTTGTATATATATATATATAAATTATATTTTATTAGTATTATTAATGTAATAAAATGGAAAAGCTTTTTATATAAAATGTAATACTTTTATAAAGTTATTTGTTTTATTAGACAATAATTAGAATATATTATATTCTATTATGCATAGTGTTTTGCATAGTAAAATCTTTTTATATAAAATGCAGAATACTTTTATAAAGTTATTTGTTTTATTAGACAATAATTAGAATATATTATATTTTATTATGCATAGTATTGCATAGTGCCCACATAGTATTTTGCATAGTAAAATCTTTTTATATAAAACAGAATACTTTTATAAAGTTATTTGTTTTATTAGACAATAATTAGAATATATTATATTTTATTATGCATAGTGTTGCATAGTGCCTACATAGTATTTTGCATGGTAAAATCTTTTTATATAAAATAGAATACTTTTATAAAGTTATTCGTTTTATTAGATTATAAATAGAATATATTATATTTTATTTAAAAGATTTTGTTTTATTAGAATATTTTATTAATACTGCATAGTAAATGAATATGGACCGTCCGTTTAAAAGTAAATCAATCTAGACCGTTCATAAATTAGTTAGTATTCAAATCCATTCTCCTATAAATAGAAGCTCATTCCTTCATTATTTACATTTAATTCTTTGAAACTCTAGAGAGAAACTATAGAGAAAGAAGAAAAGTATTATGCTACTTCACTACTCCTATATCCAGGTTTCTTCTAAGGTAAGGGGTATTATTTCTTTTGTATTCATGAAGAGAACTTACATTATTCCATTCTTTATTATTCATTGGAATAACTTGTATCATGTGCTACCCTATACTTGGTGAAATTCTTACATTATTCCATTCTTTATTATTATGTTGGAATAACTGTCATGCTAAGTACCGCATACATGGTGAAATTCTTACGTTATTCCATTCTTTATTATTCTATTGGAATATCCATGCATCGTGCTTATTACGCATGACTTTGGTTCCATTATTTATTATTCTGTTGGAATAACCTGTCTGTGCGGTCTATCGCATGCCTGGTGAAGTCTTTTGTTATTTCATTCTTTATTATTTTGTTAGAATAACCTGTCTGTGCAGTCTATCGCATGCCTGGTGAAGTCTTTTGTTATTTCATTCTTTATTATTCGGTTGGAATATCCTGTCTGTGCGTTTACGCATGACCTGGTTCCATTATTTATTATTCTGTTGGAATAACCTGTCTGCGCGGTCTATCGCATGCATGATGAATTCTTCTATTATTTCATTCTTTATTATTCTGTTGGAATAACCTGTCTATGTGGATTACCACATGCATGATGAATGACCCTTCGTATTCATTGCTTATTAAATTGTGGAAATGATCTATCTACGTGGATTACCGCATGGCGGACGAAAATCCATTTGCAGTTTCATATATTCTGTTATACTCAGTTGGTTAAAGCTTTGACTTCTATACTTTATGAAATTAGTGGAATATCCTTGATATTTGCGCTTTATCCACATCTGTGTATCCTGTTAGCTCAAATGAGGTCTCCTTGGGATACCAAAGCCCCAAGTGGGGTGTACCTTTGAGGTACCTGAAAATCCTCTTTACAGCAGTTAAATGAGATTCTTTAGGACTAGTCTGAAATCTAGCACAAATGCATGTTGCAAACATTATATCTGGTCTACTGGCAGTTAGATATAAAAGAGAGCCTATCATACCTCTATATTGAGTTATATCAATACTTTTACCTTTTTTATCTTTGTCGAGCTTAGTTGCAGGAGCAATTGGGGTTTTCATGGAAGAGGCGTACTCCATGCCATACTTCTTAAGTAAGTCTTTAATGTACTTGGCTTGGTTGATGAAGATTCCTTCATCAGTCTGCTTTACTTCTGATCGAGGAAGAAGTTCAGCTCACCCATCATGCTCATTTCAAACTTGCTCTGCATAAGCTTGGAGAATCTCTTGCATAGCTATTCATCAGTAGATCCAAAGATAATATCATCAACTTATATTTGAACTAATAGGACTTTGTCTTTATGCTTTCTAAGAAATAGTGTGGTATCTACTCTACCTCTAGTGAATCCATTTTCAATAAGAAAGTTAGTTAGTGTTTCATACCATGCTCTAGGTGCTTGTTTAAGACCATATAAGGCTTTGTCTAATCTAAAGACATAATTAGAGAGAGATGGATTGATGAAACCTGGAGGTTGTTCTACACAGACTTCTTCTTGAAGTTCACCATTCAAGAATGCACTTTTGACGTCCATCTGAAAGACCTTGAATTTCATGTGAGCAGCAAAGGTAAGGAATATTCTGATGGCTTCTAGTCTGGCAACAGGTGCAAATGTCTCATCGTAGTCAATGCCTTCTTCCTGAGAGTGACCCTTGGCCACTAGTCTTGCCTTATTCCTGGTGATGACTCCGTCTTCATCCATCTTATTTCTGAAGACCCACTTGGTTCCAACAACAGGATGATTCTTTGGTCTTGGAACCAGTCTCCATACTTTGCTTCTTTCGAACTGATTAAGTTCTTCTTGCATGGCCTCTATCCAGCTGGAGTCTTCCATATAGCATCCTCTATCTTATTCGGTTCCATTTATGATAGGAAGCTTAAATAAAAGCATTCATTTTGGGTAGCAGCTCTTGTTTTGACTCTTGCACTCAGATCTCCAATGATTAGATCTTGAGTGTGATCTCTTGCCCATCTGCTTCCTGTTGGGACATCAGTTCTTATGCCTTCTTGTCTTAGATCTTTAAGATCTATTTCTTCTTCTAGGTGTGGAGGCTCGTTGTCTGGCATAGGCCTCTCTACGATCTCATTTCCTTGCTTAACGATTTCACTGTCTGGTACTACGATCGTAGTATTGAGCTCGACGACCTCGTTCGTAGTGTCTTTAGGCATTATTTTGTTTAAGTCTGTCTCATCAAAGATGATGTGAATTGAGGCTTCAACACTCAGTGTCTTCTTGTTGAACACTCTGTAGGCCTTACTGTCTGTGGCATATCCAAGAAAGATTCCTTAAATCGATTTTGGTTGAAACTTTGTCAAATCTTGCTTTCCATTGTTGAGAATGTAGCATGCAATGGCGAAAAAATGAAAGTAGCTGACACTTGGTTTTCTTCCTTTCCACAGTTCATAAGGAATCTTCTCAATCGTAGAGTGTATGAGTGATCTGTTCTGAGTATAGCATGCAGTGTTGACAGCTTCTGCCCAGAAGTACTCAGGCAGATGGGCTGCTACTAGTAGAGTCCTTCCAACCTCTATTAATGTCCTGTTCTTTCTCTCAGCAACTCCATTTTGTTGAGGAGTTCATGGAGCTGAGAAGTTGTGATTAATGCCATTGTCTGTGCAGAACTGGTCCATTTCTGAGAAGTCGAATTCTCTGCCATGATCACTCCTTATAGCCTTGATTTTCTTTCCTTTCTCGTTCATCACCAGTTTGAACATCTTGATTAGCTGGGAACTTGTCTCATCTTTTGAGGTTAGAAAGAACACCCATGTAAATCTGGTGAAGTCATCGACTATAACCAGAGAATATCTCTTTCCTCCAAGGCTCGTCATTGGAATTGGCCCAAAAAGATCCATGTGTAGCAAGCTGCGAGAGGCTTGTCAATTGAATTTGCGTTTTGCTCTTGAATGTGCTTACAGTGCATTTCCCAAGTTGATAGGCATTACACGACCTTTCTTTAACGAAGTTGAACTTGGTTAGGCCTTCAACTAGATCTTTTGAAGCTAATTTGGACATGCTTTCGAAGTTGAGATGAGATAATCTTTGATGCCATAGCTAGCTCATTTCTTCAGATACTTTAGCTAGAAAGCATATTGTCTCTTTTGAGCTCAGTTGTCCAAGATTTACTGTGTAGACATTTCTTTCTCTTTTTCCGGTTAGCTTCACAGCGGATGTCTTCAGGTCTCGGACTTGACATTGATTGTTGAGGAATGTTACTTGATGACCCTTATCGCAGAGTTGGCTAATGCTTAGAAGATTGTGTTGTAGTCCTTCCACATAGGCCACTCTACTGAAGGATACTAAACCATTTCCAATCGACTCATATCTACTTGTTTTGCCAGAGCTGTTGTCTCTAAAGATGACCGAGGGACCCTCCTTCTCTATGTAGTTAGACAGAAGGGTTTTGTTTCTAGTCATGTGCCTTGAACATCCACTGTCCAGATACCAGGTTGTGTTTGTGGAGCTCTTTTCCTGAGGTAACATTAAACCTTCATTTTGGTACCCATACTTGCATGGGTCCTATTATGTTAGTACCCTTGGGGACCCAAATCTGCTTGATTTTGGGTCTCACATGCATGGAATTATAATGACATTTTGTGACCTTGTGTAACTACTCTAGTACACACAAAACATTTGATATGATGCATGTTTGTGTGTGTGTGAAAGTTCTTCCTCCATTTGGACTTTTGTGGGTTATTGGTCATTCTTCTGCTAGGATGATATTTCCTCTTCCATGTGTTCTCTTGTTTCATAACTTGTGAGGAGTATATTTTACTTCTACTGTACCTTCCTGGTTGGTTCGTAGAGTTGATTTTATTGGACTCTATAATCCTTCAAGGTTGATGAGTAGTAGCTAGATTACTCTTCCCTTTTCTGAAACCTAGACTGGCATGAGATCCCTTACTCCTGGGAATATAAATTGAATCGGTGTGGCGGGGGTTTGTGGGCTCATCCTTTTGTGAGGATTTCACAAATATAATGCCTCTACTAAAACCTGAGGCATTACTAGTGCTAATTTCCTTTGCTTTTTCCACACATGACTCTGAGGTAGATTCCCCAAAGCTTAACCATGTTCTATCAGAGACACTTCTCTGGTTAGAGATTAAGGAGTCCATGGATGAAGAGGATTTATTCCATGTAGAGACTGTCTTTTCTAGATCCTCAATCTTGGAGGTTAGACTAGACTCTCTTTGTGCACTGAGCTCATTTGCTTGTCTCAAGAACTTATTCTCAGCTTCAAACATGGAGAGAGAATTAGTACTGAGAAGGGCTGTTTCCCATTCTTCTTGAACTTTTTCTTTCTCCTTTTGAAGAAGTGAATAATCTTTAGACAGAACTCTAAACCACTTCATGTATTGGTGCAGATCAGATGTTATGCCATGTAATGCAGTTCAAAGGTCATCAATATCTACATCAGGAGAGTTGAAGTCAAATACCTCATCAATAATTACTTCATGTATGTTGGAGTTCTGTTTGTCCCTTGCATTTTTGGCCATCAGGCAGAGATTTTCCATTTGAGGATCTTCATCATCTCCAGATTTGGAGTTGAGTCATTGTTTGAGTCACTCCACGATCCTCCAGCTACAAGGCCTTTGTCCTTCTTCAGTGGCCTTTTGTTGCCTTTATATTCCTTCTTTCCATGTGATTTCTTCTCGAGTTCTTCTCTGAGAGGTTTGTTGCAGTTGGCAATGAAGTGGCCAGGTTTCTTGCAATTGTAGCATAGGTCATTCATTTGCTCTAGCTCTTTGTATTCTTGACTTTCTTTGGCTTGCTGGTTTTGCCTTGTCGCTTGAATCTTTTTAGTCTTTTCACCAGCATTGCAAAGTCCTCATCATCATCTTCATCGTAGTCAGAATCAACTTCAATGTTGACTTTGGAGGTGTTTTCAGTTACTTTGAACGCAACACCTTTGTCCTTCTTTCTTCCTTTGGACAACATTTCTGCTCGTTGTGTCAGTTCCAGTTCGTATATAAGAAGGTTGCCATATAGCTGTTGAACAGTCATTTTATGTAGGTTCTTTGACTCTCTAATGACAGTGGTTTTGGCATCCCACTTGCTTGGCAAGACTCTCATGAATTTTATGATTAGATCTTTGTTTGGATAGATCTTTCCATAGGCTCGTAGAGAGTTGAGCAGAATATTAAATCTCTCGTATGTGGCAGTGACGTTCTCTCCTTGAATGTGAGCAAACATCTTATATTGCTGAGTCAAGAGAGATTGTTTATTTTCTCTGACTTCTTCTGTTCCTTCATGCATGATAAGTAATGCTTCCCAAACCTCCTTTACTATTTTGCAGTTAACCACGTTTTCAAATAGACCATCTTCTAGGGATTTAAATAAGATATTCTTGGCCTTTTTATCAAGTTGGACACCTCTCTTCTCGTTTTTTGTCCATTCTTCTTTGACCTTGATCGTATTACATTTTGGGTAAATGCGTAGTTGGTGCAAGCTTTGTAGGAATGTAGGGCCCATTTTAAACAGTTTCAAATAGATCTTCATCTATTGAATCCACACAAGCTTGCATCCTAACCTTCCAGTTAGCGAATTTGTCTTTGTTACACATAGGTGGCTTGCTGCATCCTCCAGTCTTTGATTCGCTTGGTAAGTGTGCCATTGGATCTACTCAAGCTTTGTAGGCTATATAATAGAACTTGCTCTGATACAAATTGTTAGTTCCCGGAGGCACAATAGATATCTAGAAGGGGGGAGGGTTGAATAGATAATTAAAAACTTTTCTTTTAAACTAGTTAGTATGATGGTGATTAATGCACAACAGAAAGAGTATTTGATAAACCTTCTTTTAGATATCTTGAATTAATGAGAGTGAGGTAGTTATGATAGTTATAGCAGTTATAGCAGTTATACTGGACACAGCAGTTTTAAGTGGTTCAGAGCACTTAAAGCTCCTAATCCACTCTTCTACTCCTTGAGTAAGGAAATCCACTAAGGATGTCTGTTACACTTCTTGAATCTCACAGATTCCTTCTAGACCAGCAGTCTAGGCACTTCTTAGTTCACTCTTGAACTCTTCAAGTCCAGCAGACTTGGTTCTTCATAGTTAACTTAGAACTCTTCAAGTCCTTCAGACTTGGAACTCTCACTTCAGTTGATTGGTTGTTGTTGAGATCGTGATTGGTGCTACTCAGTTGCTATTAAGCACTTGTTCGAGAGAACTGAGTAGCTGAGCAAGCTTTCTCTTTTTCTCAGTTCATAGAGTTGAGCGTTGAGTGTTCTTGTATGTTTTTGTTTAATGCTTGCTTACCTCTCTCATCTGTATGTGTTCTGTATATATGTGATCTTTTTAAATCTATCCATTGAGGTCATCTGATGAGGCATTAAATGTGTTTGACATTTTTGAGCTTTGATGGAGACTTTTCTGCACATCTTCTGAATTGCAATCTGGCCCACTGACACAGCAGACTACTTTCTCACCTAACACTTGAAAAGGTGTTTTCCTCTGCCCAATGGTCCTTTTCTTAGCTTCTTGAATACGTTCCTTTTGATCAATACTAAGGATATCTTTTGTACCGTTGGGACTGGTGAGTGCTTCAACGTTCAAAACCCATTCCACATTTGTTGGAATTTGTTTCCAAACAAAAGATAGGGCTCGATCCTTCTGACACAAGATAGATAATACTCTACGATGCATATCGTGGTGTCTTGTCATATTTGTGCTTAATCTGAATAGAACACTACGATTTCTTTCAAGGGTTTTCATGCTACGATCTTTCCACACTACGATCTTTGCTTGCTCGTCTTGCAGACTCTATGTTTCTGAGAGCATACTACGATCTCTGAGTTAGCTTTGGCAAATGTCTGGATCACTCTACGATTTATGGAGAGGCCCTTCAAGATAGATATACTACGATCATCTCAGCTCTACGATCCTACCTTAGCTTCTGCATTCTGTTGATCAGCTGGATAGACTACGATTCTCTTCAAGGCCTATCTATTTCTTTCTAGTCATAGATGAACCTAACATTTTTGATATCTTTATCTATACAAGTGAACATTAAAGACTAAGATCAACCTAATAATTTTGATCTATCACTAAGTCCTTGTACATATATTCCTTGAAGGACTTTACATATAATCATGAGCATTTACTTTAAAACATCAAATCAAAATATGCATTCTTCCAACACAAGGTATGTTGCTATCCCATCTTGCAGAAGTCATTTATCCCAAATCGGGGTATAATATAATTGCATCTGCACCATACAGAGCTTGGGATGGTGTGTAGTATGCATTGCTTTTTTAGCAGCTTGCAGTAGCAAGTACAGCAATTGATTACTGACAGTGAATGCAGCGAGACTGGCTATGAGCGATGGTGACTTTAGCCCAATAAACACAAATTTCACCCATTAGACAGTAATATTAACACAAACAATTGATATAAAACTATCATAAACATGTTTGCCAACATATTCCTCAACATAGAACCATTTAACAACAATTATACTAGTTTAATTTCCTCAAATTCCATAATTTCATATAAAATTATTTTTTGAGTTCCTTCCCAAAAATCAACACTGTAAACACAATTCTTGTCCAAATTGCTTCGTTCAAATTACGTTATCTTAGTTTCTTAATGAACTAGCATACACAAGCTTCAATTTGCAGTTTAGCATATGAATTGACCATCAAAATTGATACTTACATAAGCCACATAAGAAAATATATATATATATACTGTCATTAATTTCCTACTTTTTAACTGTAATTAGCATAGCAATTCTTGTTTAAACACAAACTCTAGTCATTATAAACACATACAATTGCAATAACTCAGTTTTCTACAACAATTCAAGAGAATTTGAATTCACATAGGATATAACATACATGACGTAAAACATATCAGAACTATGTGTATATGTAATACTAAGATTATGAACATACCTTCAACTAGCTTGTTATTCCTTACAATTACAGACAATTCTCTCAAGTTTCACTTTCAATCTCTCTCAATTCTCTCTGTCTCTGTATTCCTACGCTTTCTTTCTTTGGCTTAGTTTTAGACCCCAGACGTGAACAAACAAGTATGCGTAAACAAAAAACTGATATGGCCTTAATAACGATTATCAGTTACCAAAATAACGTATAGATTATAATTGATTACATTTATTATTTTAATTTATTTTATTTATATTTTTTCTATTATTTAAAATTCAAAAAAATCCGAAAGCCATAAGGCTTTGCTTGGCAAAACCCTTTAAAATTTAAAGACTTAATATATTTAAGCATTGTTTGGCAAAAACTAAATTAAACTCCCTTAATTTATTTTAATAAACCATTTAGTTTATAATTTATAATTACATCTTATTTATTTGGATTTCGATATCCAACATTAACCAATTAAATTAATCACATACTATATTTTAATTAAATATACCAAATTATAATTTTTATTACAATTTTATTTAATAATTTAACATATCATTTAAATTATTAAATCAACACAACAATATAACATCTCACGTTATGTTATAACTCTCTAAATTATAAATTAATTTAATTTAGAACACTATCTAATAAATTTAGATTCATAAATATTTATTAACAATCATCACATCAATAAATATTTAATCTACAACATACACCTCAAATAAATATTTATATAATTCAATAAATATTTAAAATTATAATTTGAAATTTTGGATTGTTACAGTAAAGGTTACACAAGTGAATGATACTTCCAAGAGTTGGGAGAGTACTTACATATTATATAGAGATAGAATTAAGGTTTTGCTAAACACCCATCTTATTGAGTACTTGTTCTTCCTTGATGGATCGCCTCTAAAGGCCAAACACTTGGGTGGCTAATGTTGATCAAAGGATTGAATCCAACCCGGTGAATTCAAGGAGGACGTGAAAGGAATTAGAGGTGAACTCGTACATAAGGAAGCTAGTTTCTACAATGGTATGACTCTGATCTCCATCTCTTTTTATTTAATTTGCACATAAAGGATGATCCGAGTATATGGTTTGTAAAATTTTAAAACTCTAATTTTTCACGCTTCCGCTCTATGTATGTAATTTGTTACATGTTCATGGATATTACAAACCTAACAGTGGTATCAGAACCAAAATTTATGCGAGTTATTAATTGTTTTGATTCGATATGTATGTTGATATGTGTTTAGAACAATTTTATTGGGCATAATTGTTAGCAAAGAATCATATTTTTGGAGAAAAACTGCACAATTCGCTAACTGAAAAAAATAGATTTCGGAGATCTGGCGCCAGAACTTTGATTGCGAGCACAATCACTGTGACTTTGCAAAGACGGATTCCCTTTTTTTTGAAAAATGGCGACGTGGTGCCGCAACGCCCGAAGACAGTTCATTCTCGGCGTCGCAACGCCAGTTCCCAAGAAATAAATAAAATTTATTTATTTTATTTATTTGATTTCTAATTAAGATAAAATGTTTATTTAATTGAAATTGAATTCATTATTTTTCTAGTAATTCTAATTTAAAATAAAGTTAATTATTTTGATTTGGAATAGGATTCCATGTTGAATGAATAAAGAAGTTTATTCACATATGGAGTATGATTCCATATTTCCTAGAATAAAAGAGTTTTTCACATATGGAATAGGATTTCATGTTTCCTAAAATTAAATATGTTTAATTCTGATAAAGAATAGGATTCAACATATTTTATTTTTCTAATAATTTTAAGTTAAAATAAAGGAGTTTATTTTGTACTTAAAATTAGATTCCTTGTTAATTAAAATAAAAGAGTTTATTTTGATTTGGAATTTGATTAAAAATAAAGCAGTTTATTTTATTCAAAATTGGATAAAATAAAATAAAGGAGTTTATTTTGATTTTGAATTTTTGATTAAAATAAAGGAGTTATTTTAATTCAAAATTAGATTTTATGCTGACTATAATTGCTCATTAAATCGATATCATTGTATATATTGAATGTTTATTATTCATGAGATGAATGTTATTTATTGATGCATATGATAATATGTATGACAATAAATGAGATTGATTATGGACTATTGACAAATGTGATTGGATTTTATTTTAGTTGGAAGTATGAATATATGAGTTTTATTAAATGAAGTTTGCATACCTTGTCTTCTCTAGTTTTTTCTTGATGTAAATTCTATCTCTCCAATGTACTTCCCTTGACTGTTGATCAAGGTTTCTATTTATTATAAATAGTTTTTGTAATATGAATAGTTAGAATAAATTTTGAAGAATTGGAGATCAAGGAAAAATGAGCGCTTGAAAACCAGTTTATAATGGAGCTCGTGATTTAAATGTAATAGTTATATTTAAATTTAATTTTTGCACCATATGTTTGACATTTTGGTTCACTTGGTGGCTCTAGTAAACCAAACTAGAATAAAGTTCATAATCAATTCGGGTAGAATATAGTATTCTATATGTGCATGCTTATACTATATATATATATATATGTATGTGTGTGTGTGTATGTGTGTGCATGCGCACTAAACAAGATGAGACAAATTAATAACAAACCTCTTAAATAAATTATATATTAAGTTGTAACGTTCAAAGATATTTGGAATATCAAATGTCGCCTTCTAGTGTGGTAAAGCGATAGAGTATTGAATATTTAATATGTGTTTGTTGTGCACACACAAGACACGTATTAAATATTTGAGATGTTGCTTTATTACATATGATGTTTATAAGGCTTTTTTGTGAACACACAAGGGCTGTAGTTTTCTCTTCACTTATATGAAAATGCTAGGTATGACTTAACTTGGATTATTTTAGTTCGGATGATCTAAAAGGTAAAATAAAAGGAGTTACAGGTTGATGTAATTGACAAGAGTTGTCTACCTATTTATTTATATATAGTATGTTATGCACACACAAGACTATATACATTTGAAATGAGATCCTTATTCTCACTAGAAAATCTTTAATTAGATTTTTCTGAACTATATAAGTGAGGCTAATATAGTTTGAAGAAAATAGTGGGAGATACCAATTTAAAACAAAACCTAATTTATCTTGGTAATTAATAAAATGAATGTATGCTATAATATTGTTAAATTACAAATTCATTTATAGAATTTTAGAATGTCTAAATTACTATCACTGCAGAGCATATTAGATGTTATTTAACCAGACCGATATAAACGGATTGGTTAAGGAATTTGAGAATAGTTCTCACGGCTGAAAAGTTATCTTATGTCCTTAATACACTTATCCCTGCAATGGTTGCAGACAATGCATCTAAGGAAGAGATTGCTACTTTTAGAAAGTGGCAAGATAATGCACAGTTAGCTCAATGCATCATGCTCGCATCCATGAGTAATGAGCTTCAGCGTCAGCATGAAACTATGGATGATCCTACTATTATTCTGCACATTAAGTAGTTGATGGTAAGGAAAGTAGGATTGATAGATATCAGATATCTAAGGAGCTCTTCCGATCTAGAATGACCAATGCCATTATAGTACAGAACAAAGTCCTTAACATAATCCATTTCATTGAATAATTAGGGAAACATGTTTTGTCATGGTTGGAGAGTTGAGCCAAGATTTGATCTTGCAGTCACTCCCGGACTCCTCATAATTGTTGTGAATTTTTTATATGAGCAAGTTAGTTATTAGTTTTGCTGATTTGCTTAACATGTTAAAAAATACTGAGAGTCACTTTCCAACCAAGAAAGACCAAGTCTGTGACACCCCCAAATCTAGGTACTTCATTCCCACAAGATTTGGTGCTCACTATCCATACATTCATACTGTCTACCCAAACAAATAATATTTAAACCATAATCCTCCCTTTAAATAGGGTTACATCATTAAATTCAAAAACATCCCAGTTTGTCTAACCTTTAAACATCATCCAAGTGCGGAAATAAAATTATTACATTACATCATTATTAAAAAGTCTATGACCATCACAATAAATAAAATTACAAGTTTGCATCACTTGTGCATTTTTCCCTTTCCTTTGCTAGTTAAAGGCTCATCTACCTTCTCAACTTTAGCTGGGATGAGTATATAAATATGCAAGAGTGAGCAAAACAATTTCTCACTTGATATAACAATGAATCAACAGAAGAATAATAATAATAACTGCCAACAATAGGCTCATCAAAACTGAATAGTACTCAAACAATGATAATCAAAAACTGGAATCCAAAATATGGAATATATCTAACTGAGGGTCATAAAATCATGAACTATGTCCACAGTTGTGAGTAATCTTTCAACTCAAACTTTAACAGACATAAGACTATAAGAACTCCTCGTACTTAGGGGGATCAACCCTTCATACAATGTATTGTGCACAAACATTTCAACGCTAAGCGTAAATTATCCCCTAATAATAATAGGGTTGTTCATCTTAGTATTTAGAGTACAAGTCCGCACCAAAGAAAGTTTGGTTTGGATAAGCTTTCAAGGGTAATTTGAAGTTTAACGAACATCAACTAGATGACTAGTTGAATCAATAGTGTTTAATAACACCACAGTTGTTTAATAACAACATAACATAGAACAATTAAGAATCATAGGTGAACTAACAATACATATTAAACTCATGCTTAAAATAACTATAGAGCATAAGTATTCAACAAAATGAATAAAATGGTAAACCTTTGCTTTAACAATAAATAAGCTAAGGTTAGGGTCTTATAACATTAGAAATGAAATTACTGAATTTACATTAACTGATAGCAAGCTGAAAACTAAAAACTTTCCCAACATAGTATTAACTCATGCAAAGAATTAAAACAGCTCAATAATAGAGACGAGAGTTCAAAAACTGTGTTCATTATACAAAAATATAACTTAAGAAACTTGCTTAACTATAAACAAGTTAGAATGAATCAACCATAATGAGAATTCCAATAACATTAGAGTTAAAGTTTGCTCAAATGAAATTTAGGAACAATTGACTTGTTCAATAACAGTTTAGGATAGAAAACTTGCTTAATCAAAAGAATAAAGCTACACAATGTGATAATAGAACTAGCTCAACGAAAGTGTAGAGTTAGAAAACTTACTCAATGTAAAAAGAGAAGTTTAGAAACTTACCTCGAGCGTAAGCTATAAAATTAAACTCACGATCACCTACACATAGGTTTAGAACCACAATATCTCTTAGACATACTAAAATACCACAACATATGCATTTCTAGTTAGACTTGTTAAGTTAGCACAAGTCTTATATTACCATATACGTTTTAGAATTTTCCAAGTGTTAACCTCACAATACTTAACTAACGTTCATTGTCTAACTAACTTACAACATAACACGTTCATCACTTACAATTATTTTTACAAAGTTGAAATCATCAATGACATGACACGTTACTGAATTAACCTCCTTGTTACATATTTGACTCCTTAACACAACCTTAAACCAAGCTACAATGGAGTTACAAAGTTAAAAGCAATGAGAGGTTGAAGTTAGTATCTCAAACTGTAGTATATGCAAATTGCGATGTGCATTATACAAAGGCTTTTGCTGACCGCAAGCAGAGAAGGCTAATGAGCGATGAGCCAGACTTTAGCCCAACAAACACAAATTTCACCCACTAGACAGTAATATCAACATGCACAATTGATACAAAACTATTGTAAACATGTTTGTTAACATTTTTAACCAATTAGAACAATTTAACATCAAGTATACTAGTTTAATTCTTCAAATTTCATATTTTCATACAAAACTCAATTTTCTTGACATTTATCCTAACAATCATCACTGTGAATTCATTACTTGACCAAATCACTCCATTCAAATTATGCTATGCTCGTTTCTTAATGAACTACCATATACAAGCATCAATTTACAGTTTTACATACAAATTGGCCAATAAAATTGATACTTTTCCATGAACCATCTGAAACACATATCTTTGTCAAAATTTTCTTCCCCATCATCAACTAATTTAGCATACAAACTTCTTGTTTTAAACATAACTCTAGCATCATAAGCATGTAGCCACAATTATTCAATTATCTAGCAATAATTGAAGAGATGTAATTCTGAACATACATGACTTTTTTTGTAAAACCCATATATATATATAATACTAAGGTTGTGAACATACCTTCAATTTCTAGGATAATTCTTGCTAAACTCATTTGAATTTCTTTTAAAAATTCTTAAGATTCTCCCAATTCCTCACATCTTCTCTCTCAATTCTCTCTGAAGCTCTCAAACTTAGCAAAAAATCAAGCGATATGCGTAATGATATAATACAAAAGCGATATAGTCTTAATACTCATAATAAGTAACATCAGTTACTAAGATAAACGTATATATTATAAATATATTATATTTATTATTTTATTTATATTATTTATTTTATTTAAATTCAAAAATTAGAAAATCAAAAGCCATAAGGCTTTGTTTGGTAAAAACCTTTAAATTTTAAAGAATTAATATATTAAGCCTTGCTTGGCAAAAACTAAATTAAACCCTTTTGATTTATTTACATAAACACTTTAGTTTATAATTTATAATCACATATTATTTATTTGGATTTCCATATCCAACATTATTCCATAAATTAGTTAAATACTATAATTTAAATAAATATTTCCCACTTTATCAAATACCACAAAATTATAATTTTATGTTATAATTTTATTTGATAATTTAATATACCATTTTAAATTATTAAACACAATATAACACCTCATGTTATAATATAAATCTCTAAATTATAAATTAATTTAATTTAGAAATTTATCTAATAAATTTAGTTACAAATATTTATTAACGACCATCACATCAATAAATATTTATTCAACAATAAACACCTCAAATAAATATTTATATAATTCAATAAATATTTAAAATTATAATTTGAAATTCTGGATTGTTACATCCTTCCCTCCTTACAAGGATTCTCTCCCTAGAATCATAATTCAAACAATCAAATCATCATATTCTCCCCTACTTATAAAGATTCTGTCCCCAGAATCGAAGACATAGACTAAACAAATAACTCAGGGTAATTCTTTATCATTTTCGCTTCGAGTTCCCACGTAGCCTCTTCGACGTTGTGGTTCCTCCATATCACCTTCACAAGAAGGTATCACTTTATTCACGAGCACTTGTTCTTTCTTGTCAACTATCCGGATATGAATTTCTTCATAAGATAAATCTTTCTTGAATCGCAACGGTTCATACTCGATCACACATGCTTGTAATCGGGTTTATATGGTCGCAACAACGACACATGAAAAACGTTGCACATGCTCTAATTATGGAGGTAAAGCTATCACATACAAGCTTCTCTCCCACTCTTCACAATATTTCAAAAGGTCCAATAAATATTGGGTTGAGCTTTCCTTTCTTTCAAAATGAATTTTCCCTTCCAAGGAGAAAATTTTAGAACCTGAAACTTTCGCTTCAAACTCACGACTCTACTGCTGTGTTGATCAAAGATACTTTTTACTGGCTGATCTTGAGTAGCTACCGATCTTGCTCGATGAGTTTGACAACTTCAAATGGTCTCATTGAATCGATTCTGGGCCTAATAGTTGACATTCTCCAACTTCATCCCAGCATAGTGGAGTTCTGCAATTTCTGCCGTATAACGCCTCGTACGGTGGCATACCAATACTTGCGTGGTAACTGTTGTTGTATGCAAATTCCACCAATGGTAGATGATCATCCCATCCCTTTGAAATCAATTATGGACGCTCTAAGCATATCTTCAAGCATCTGGATCGTTCATTCGATTTGCCCATCGGTTTGTGGATGATATGCTGTGCTTATCTTTAGTTGCATTCCCATGCATTCTTGAAGTTTCTTCTAGAAATTTGATGTAAACCTCGGGTCTCTGTCTGATACAATTGACACTGGAACTCCATGTCTTGAGACGATCTCCTTAATGTATAGCTTCGCCAGCTGATCAAGATTAAATCTAATCTTTATTGGCAAAAAGTGTGCAGATTTCGTCAATCTGTCCACTACCACCCATATCGCATCGTATCCTTTCTGAGTCGTTGGAAGACCTACCGCAAAATCCATTGTGATATGCTCCAATTCCATTACGGTATTTCCAATAGTTGAAGTAATCCGCTTGGTCGTTGATGCTCGACCTTCACTTTTCGACATGTCAAACACTTTGCAACACATTCTCGCAACATCTCTTTTCATGTTCGGCCACTAGAAATGATGCCGCAAATCTTGATACATTTTTCACTTCTGGATGAATCGAATATCTTGAGCTATGATCCGTCAAGATGTCTTCTTTAATATCCTGTACTGCTGGAACCCAAATTCGTCCCTCGAATCTTAGTTTTCCCTCAGTATCGACCTTGTACTTCACTTCTTTACCCTCGCCCACGCTTTCCTTTATTTTCTTGCATTCTTCATCCTGTAGTTGTGCGTTCTTCACTTTGTCCACCAAAGTTGGACTAGCTTCTATCTGGAACAATTTTTCATCAGACTCTTCTGGAAATTTGATTTCCAGCTCTGACCTTGCCATTGCTGTAATAAGCTCTTCCTTATCTATTAACAACATTAACTTTTCTCTGCCTTTCCTACTCAAGGCATCTGCAACCACATTAGCTTTGCCCGGATGATAAAAGATCTCACAATCGTAATCCTTTATCAATTCCATCCACCTCTTTTGCCACATGTTCAGGTCTTTCTGTGTGAAAATATACTTCAGACTTTTATGGTCTGTGTAGATCTCACATTTCTCTCTATAGAGATAATGTCTCCCTATCTTCAGAGCAAACACTACTGCCGCCAACTCTAAATCATGAGTCAGATACCATTTCTTGTAGTCTTTCAATTGCCTTGATGCATACGCAATAACCTTACCATTTTTTATAAGGACACATCCTAAACCTTTATGTGAAGCATCACTATACACCACAAAATTTTCTGTATTATCTGGCAATGACAAAACAGGTGCCACACTTAACTTCTTTTTCAGTTCTTGAAAACTTTCCTCACACTTTTCCGTCCAAACAAATTTTACAGATTTTCTCGTCAAATTTGTCAACGGAGTGGCAATCTTAGAAAAATCTTGAATCAATCGTCTGTAATATCCTACCAACCCCAAGAAACTTCTTACTTCTAATGGAGTTCTTGGTTGTTCCCAATTTATCACCGCTTCGACTTTTGATGGATCCACTGAAAACCTATCCTTATCGATTACATGCCCAAGAAATTGTACATGTTCTAGCCAAAATTCACATATAGAGAATTTCATGTACAACTTTTCCTTTCTTAGCGTTTCCAGCGTCAGACGTAAGTGTTCCACGTGTTCCTCTTGAGTTTTTGAGTACACCAGAATATCATCGATAAATACCACCGCAAACTTATCTAAAAATTGTTTAAACACCCTGTTCATCAAATCCATGAACGCTGCAGGGGCGTTTGTCAAACCAAATGACATCACTAAAAATTCGTAATGTCCATAGCGAGTTCGGAATGTTGTCTTCGGTACATCCTCCTTCCTTACTTTCAGTTGGTGATACCCACTTCTCAAATCTATTTTCGAGAAATATTTAGCACCCTTCAATTGATTAAACAAGTAATCTATTCTTGGCAATGGATATTTGTTCTTAATAGTGACTTTATTTAATTCCCTATAATTAATGCAAAGACGCATTGACCCATCCTTCTTCGTCACGAATAACACCGGTGCTCCCCACGGTAACACACTTGGCTGAATGTACTTCTTATCCAACAGCTCTTGCAGTTTTACCATCAGTTCTTTCATCTCTACCGGAGCCATTTTGTACGGGGCCTTCAATATAGGAGCGGTTCCTGGCGCTAAGTCAATCACGAACTCGATTTCTTGGTCAGGCGGAAGTCCTGGCAAATCCTCCAAAAACACATCTACGAAATCCCTAACCACTGGTATTTCCTCCAATTTCACACCCTTCTCCTTTTGAGTATCAACTATGTAAGCTAAATACCCTACACAGCCCTAACTCAATAACTTCTTGGCCTGCATCATCGTCAGATATTTCATTTGTCTAGGCGATTTACTACCATGAAAAACTACCTTTGACAGAGTCATAAGGTTTATACACTTCTTTTGGTAGTCGATTATCGCTCTATAATTGAATAGCCAATCCATTCCTAAAATAACATCTAACTCTTCGAGTTTTATCGGGATTAAATCTACCTTCATAACATTCCCTTTAATATTCATTCTACAGTCCTTGTATACGAACCTAACAGGAATCACTTCCCTATTCGCAATTTTCTATGTTTAAAGGGAATTTCAACTCTTCACTAGGTATTTCTAACTTCTTAGCAAAATCATCAAATATAAACGAGCAAGTAGCACCTGAATCAAATAATACATATGCATTTATATCATTGATTGGGATAATACCTGACACGACATCTTTTGATTGCACCGCATCCTGCACCGTCATGTTGAAGGTTCTGGCTGTGGGCTTATTTGTTGATGTTGGCCCAGCAATCGTCAGCACACCTCCACTAGCATTTCCCTTGCTTCCACTTGCCTAACCAGATCTCTTTTTAGGGCATTCTCGAGCAAAGTGATCCTTAGACCCGCACGTGAAGCAAACGTTCTTCTTAGATTGAGTGCAATTTGGGGCGATGTGACCCTCCTAGCCACAGTTGAAGCATACTTGTTTCCCCATCAAGTACACACCCTTGTAAAACTTTTCGCATGTAGCACATGCTTCGAACTTCTTCTTTTACTGGTTTCCTTGTTGATTTCCAGCTCCCACATTCGCATTCCACTTTCTCTTCAAATTGTTGTTTCCATTTCCACCGTTACCACCACCACTATTCTAAGCTTCACCTTCACTTTTCTTCTTCCTCTGCTCCTGGTTGTGCTTTGTTACAACCTCGCCTCCACTCTCAGCGAGAATTGCTTTCTCCATCACTGCTGCAAACGTCTTTAATTGGAGCAGGAGACCCCTCTTTGTACAACTGGGGTTTGGTCCTGCTAGAACCTCTTCACCTTGCTCATCATCGTCTTTAACTTGATATGGCGTAATCCTCGCCAACTCGTTGAATCTTGCGGCATACTCAGATACTGACATCGTTCCCTGCTTCAGTTCCAAAAACTGCACCTCTAGCTAACTCCTCGAACTTTCTGGGAAATAAGTCTCGAAGAACATCTCCTTAAACCTTTCCCAAGTCATAATCCCATGACCTCCTCGGGTTTTATTGGCCTGCCACCAATAACTAGCCTATGCTTTCAACATGAAGGTTGCAAAAGTAGTCTTCTGATCCTCCCCTACTTTCACAACATCGAACACTTTCTCTATCTCCATAACCCAGGTCTGAGCCTCAACTGGATTCATGGACCCACGGAACTTTAGTGGTCCAACCGCCTTGAAATCCTTAAAAGTTGTTCCTTGATTCTGAGGTTGATTCTGCAAAGCTCCTGTTAGTAACGTGTCTAGCTGCTGAACCGGGTTATCTTTAGCATTGTTGTTGTTGTTTTCCTCAGTGGTTCTCTGTCGTGGTGGTTGACGTCTCGGAGGCATTTTCTGTTAAAATACATCCATTAGCTTTTATTCAACCTTTTAAGTATTATATACTTAAGTTGCACATCATAAACGTTTATCACATAACACTTAACACTTTGAATAAAACAATAACTTTTATTCATTCATAATCTTATTTTTATAAAAAAAACATCAAAACAATAGCGTCACTGCTATTCACATTACTTTCCTAAACTATAACAGTTGCAGGACAACATTATCACCATCTATCCCATTGGTTATATCATACCCGGGATTTACATCTTATTTACTCACTAATCACATAATAATTACATATCACTACGATGTCCTGCTAAGATACTGCGTATCCTTACGACGCTCTTCCTCCATAATTCAGAACATTGTTCGGCGATCTAATATGTATGATGGTAGTGTCTCGAACTGAATTGGATAACACATGACCCGATCCTGAGCTCGATTGATCATGGTGTTGAATACGTTATTCATTTCTTCCATCTTCATCCTCTTTGCTTGTGCGTCTCTCTCTGCCATTCCAGCTCGTTGATAAGCTTCATTATACACATCTTCAGCTCTTGCCCTCTTAGTAGATTCCTCTTTCAACTTTTTCTTCAACTCTGCAATCTCTGCTATCATACGCTAGTTCTCTCCTTCGGTGTGAACCAGCTTCTCTTCAACGTTGTTCAACCGTTCCTCTCGATCCTGGATCTCGTCGTCCTTCTGTGCAATCGAGGTCTGTTGTTCAGCTACTATCTCTTTCAACTCCTCGACGGTATCTTGAAGTTACACATTTAGGTCATACACCTCGTCGTACATACGGGCAGCAATTGAATTAAGTGGAATGTCTTCCTCCTCGCTCTTCTCATCCCCCGACTATGGCAGCTCAATAGGGTCCTCCTCATCCGTCTCTATCTCATCCTCCTCATCAGGTACTCTCTCCTGCTCAACTACTGTGACCGATGTAACTGTTTCCCGTGGCATTAGTTGTTCCCAAATCACCTGAATATCTCGAGGCTCCTCCTCTCTAAGCATCTGGGATCCTTCCTCCCTCGCCTGACTAGATCCTCCTACATTAGCCATCCTGACAGCAAAATTTTAAGTTTTAATTACTAATCATTACTACTCGACACTCACGAGAACATAAGTTATAATCACATAAGCACATAAGTGTTTTATTACTTTCTCTTTCCTAAAACTCGATAAGAGTTTATCATCACTATCTTTTCAAAGGTTACTTCCTAAGGTTTTTCCCCACCTAAGGTTCATAACCTAAGGCTTTGATACCAACCTGTGACACCCCCAAATCTAGATACTTCATTCCCACAAGATTTGGTGCTCACTATCCATACATTCATACTGTGTACCCAAACAAATAATATTTAAACCATAATCCTCCCTTTAAATAGGGTTACATCATTAAATTCAAAAACATCCCAGGTTGTCTAACCTTTAAAAATCATCTAAGTGCGGAAATAAAATTATTACATTACATCATTATTAAAAAGTCTATGACCATCACAATAAATAAAATTACAAGTTTGCATCAGTTGTACATTTTTCCCTTTCCTTTGCTAGTTGAAGGCTCATCTACCTTCTCAACTTTAGCTGGGATGAGTATATAAATATGCAAGAGTGAGCAAAACAATTTCTCACTGGATATAACAATGAATTAACAGAATAATAATAATAATTGCCAACAATAGGCTCATCAAAATTGAATAGTACTCTAACGATGATAATCAAAAACTGGAATCCAAAATATGGAATATATCTAACTGAGGGTCATAAGACTATGAACTATGTCCACAGTTGTGAGTAATCTTTCAACTCCAACTTTAATAGTCATAAGACTATAAGGACTCCTCGTACTTAGGGGGATCAGCCCTTCGTACAATGTATTGTGCACAAACATTTCAACGCTAAGCGTAAAGTATCCTCGAATAATAATAGGGTTGTTCAGCTCAGTATTTAGAGTACAAGTCCGCACCAAAGAAAGTTTGGTTTGGATAAGTTTTTAAGGGTAATTTGAAGTTTAACAAACATCAACTAGAGGACTAGTTGAATTAATAGTGTTTAATAACACCACAGTTGTTTAATAACAACATAACATAGAACAATTGAGAATCATAGGTGAACTGACTATACATATTAAACTCATGCTTGAAATAACTATAAAGCATAAGTATTCAATAAAATGAATAAAATGGTAAACCTTTGCTTGAACAATAAATAAGCTAAGGTTAGGGTCTTATAACATTAGAAATGAAATTACTGAACGTACATTAACTGATAGCAAGCTGAAAACTAAAAACTTGCCCAACATGGTATTAACTCATGCAAAGAATTAAAACAGCTCAATAATAGAGACGAGAGTTCAAAAACTGCGTTCATTGTACAAAAATAGAACTTAAGAAACTTGCTTAACTATAAACAAGTTAGAATGAATCAACCATAATGAGAATTCCAATAACATTAGAGTTAAAGTTTGCTCAAATGAAATTTAGGAACAATTGACTTGTTCAATAACAGTTTAGGATAGAAAACTTGCTCAATCAAAAGAATAAAGCTACACAATGTGATAATAGAACTAGCTCAACGAAAGTGTAGAGTTAGAAAACTTGCTCAATGTAAAAAGAGAAGTTTAGAAACTTTCCTCAAGCGTAAGCTATAAAATTAAACTCACGATCACCTACACATAGGTTTAGAACCACAATATCTCTTAGACATACTAAAATACCACAACATATGCATTTCTAGTTAGACTTGTTAAGTTAGCACAAGTCTTATATTACCATATACGTTTCAAAATTTTAGTGTTAACCTCACAATACTTAACTAACGTTCATTGTCTAACTAACTTATAACATAACACGTTCATCACTTACAATTATTTTTACAAAGTTGAAATCATCAATGACATGACACGTTACTGAATTAACCTCCTTGTTACATATTTGACTCCTTAACACAACCTTAAACTAAGCTACAATGGAGTTACAAAGTCTGCAGCAGCAACATAAGTCAATATCTCAAACTAGGGTATGGCGGCAATGCGCCATACAAAACTTTGGGGCCATAAAAGCATTGCTTGGTATGTGCAATTCTTGCCATTTTTTACCTTGGCACCGACGCAGCTGCGACGGTGCACAGACAGACGTAGAGAAGGCTAATGAACAGTAGCCGACTTTAGCCCAACAAACACAAATTTCACCCACTAGACAGTAATATCAACATGCACAATTGATACAAAACTATTGTAAACATGTTTGTTAACATTTTTAACCATTTAGAACAATTTAACATCAAGTATACTAGTTTAATTCTTCAAATTTCACATTTTCATACAAAACTCAATTTTCTTGACATTTATCCTAACAATCATCACTGTGAATTCATTACTTGACCAAATCACTCCATTCAAATTATGCCATGCTCGTTTCTTAATGAACTACCATATACAAGCATCAATTTACAATTTCACATACGAATTGGCCACTAAAATTAAAACTTTTCTATGAACCATATGAAACACATATACTGTCAAAATTTTCTTCCTACTGTCAACAAATTTAGCATACAAACTTCTTGTTTTAAACATAACTCTAGCAGCATAAGCATGTAGCCACAATTATTCAATTATCTTGCCATAATTCGAAGAGATGAAATTTACAGAACATGCAATTTTGCCGTAATCACATATTATTTATTTGGATTTCCATATCCAACATTATTCCATAAATTAGTTAAATACTATATTTTAAATAAATATTTCCCACTTTATCAAATACCACAAAATTATAATTTCATGTTATAATTTTATTTGATAATTTAATATACCATTTTAAATTATTAATCACCATATAACACCTCATGTTATAATACAAATCTCTAAATTATAAATTAATTTAATTTAGAAATTTATCTAATAAATTTAGATTTACAAATATTTATTAACGACCATCACATCAATAAATATTTATTCAACAATAAACACCTCAAATAAATATTTATATAATTCAATAAATATTTAAAATTACAATTTGAAATTATGGATTGTTTCAAAGTCTTACTGGTAGAGGCCAAAGGATCTTCTGAAAAGAAGAATGATTCAAAGAAGAACGATTCAAAGAAGGTAAATAGAAAGGCAAAAACAAAGGATATTAAGAACAAAAATTGATACGGATAAAAAAGGAGTTTGCTTCCACTGCAATAAGCCTCGACACTAAAAAGGAAACTGCGAGAAGAATCTCGCAGTGGTTATAGATATAGATTTGTTCATGATCAAAATAAATCTTTCTATAAGTTAAGGTTCTGCTTGGGTATTGGATATCGAATTTGGTTCTCATAAATATAAATCTATGAAGGGACCAAGCAGAAGTAGAAAGCTAAACAACGGATAAGTAATCCTATTGTGGGGAATGGAGCAATTGTTGGTCCATTAACTGTAGGAACTTATTGTTTAGCATTGCCTACGGGAAATTCTATTAAGTCAATAAGTTGTTATTGTATTCCAGTTCCCGTTAGAAACATTATTTCCATTTTGTTGTTGGACAACAAAATTTTTGGTATTATATTAAGAACAATTGTTGTTCTATTTATAATAATAATATTTTGTATAGAACTAGAATATTACTTAATGGACTTTGTGTACTTAACTTAGATGAAAATTATTTTACAAATTGAACAAACTAGTATAAGAAAATGAGATGACCATTTAAAGAGTTGAATGTTTATATTTGATGAAATACAAGTCTGACTCATTTGAAAGGTTCAAAGAATTCAGAAGTGAAACAAATTGGCAAAGTATTATAATTTTTCAATTAGATCGAGGAAGAAATACTTACGCAATAAGTTTCTAGATCATCTTAAATAGTTTTCTCACAATGGACATTTTCTGATACACAATAATTAATTGGTGTATCTAAAAGTAAAAACTGTACCTTGTTGGACATGGTGCGATTTATAATGATTTTACCGATATTCTAGTATCCTTCTGGGGTAATGCCTAGAAATGGTTACATATCTACGAAAAGGTAACCTCAAAATCTGGGCCCAAGACTCTATAAGAGTTATGGATAGGGAGGATTCCTAATCTTAAATATGTTAACATAAGGGGTTGTCCAACTTATGTGAAAATTTTCAAAAGGATAAGCTTGGGATAAGATTTGACAAGTGCAAATTAGTGGGACATCCTAAAGTAAGTTTAGGGTATATGTTCTATAATCCTACTTAGCAAAAGGTGTTTGTTGTGAAACACGATGCCTTCTAAGATAAAGGTGTTTATCATTAAAGGGCCTAGTGTAAGAATAATAGATCTTGAAGAGTTCAAGAACCACAAAGCACTATAAGTCAAAAAAGGAGGATCCTGTAGATAGACCTATTGTACCACAATCGAATCTTAAATCTAGAATAGTACCGAAGATACCTTGAGGATATGAATTTATCATAGAAGATGATGATGAGGAACACATCATAAATATGATGATCCAGTTACTGATGATGAGGTACACATCATAAATATGATGATCCAGTTACATACAATGAGGCTACGAGTTTTAAGACACTCAGAGAAATGGCAGATGACCATAAAGTCTAATATGAATCTTTGGAGCAAATGGTAAGGTGAAGACCTGTAAGGCCGGAATGGTTTAATTTTTTTTTAAAAATAAAGTCAAAGAGTTGACTGTGATAAAACCTTATTACCGGTAGTAATGATCAATTCCATTTGGATTTTACTTGCGATTGCAGCTTATTATTACTAAATCTGGCAAACGGACGTGAAGACGCCCTTCCTCAAATAAAAATTATATTAGAGGAGAATTTATGTATGATACCGCCATATGAATTTATTTCAATGGTTGAATCAAATCATGTATATGAGCTACAACAATTTATTTTATGGATTGAAACAAGTTTTTCAAAAATGGAACATTCGTTTTGATGAGATAATCAAAAGGGTTTGATTTTATCAAAAACAAAAATGAACCTAGTGTGTAAAAAAGGGTCAATGGGAGCGCCGTGACATTCCTAGTAGTATATGTTGATATACTACGGATAAGGAATGACATACCTTTGCTACAATCAGTAAAGATAAAGTTGTCTAAACATTCCTCCATGAATGAGTTGGGAAGAGTATCTTAATTGGGGATACAAATCTATATAGATAGATTTAAAAGGATGCTTGGCTTAACACAAGGAATGTATATTCATTCAATGCTAAAGGCGTTTAGCATGGCAAACTCTAAGAGATGTCTCATGTTGATGACTCATGGAGTGTATATATCTAAATAGTTGCCATAGACTCATGAAAAGAGAGATCGCATGAGTAATTATCATGTATTGAATAAAATGTACAAGATCTGATGTTGATCAGTCATATTCTGGAGAAGATCACTGTAAGACAGTGAAAAATATCTTAAAGTACTTAATCAACACTAAGGATGTTGTCATGATTCATGGTAGGTCTGAATTAAAACTAGAGAGCTTAACAAACTTTAGTTTTTCAGACTGACCAAGATGACAACAAATCCACTTTAGGGTAAATCGGTACCTTAAAAAGTGGTGCAATGAATTGGAAAGGTTCCAAACAGCAAAGATTTGTTGGTTTTGTGACAAAGACAAAGTATATAGCTATAAATCAAGATGTAAGTTGATTGTTTGGATGAAAAGTTCAATACAGAACTAGGAATAGTTCCTAAGTCTCATTGGATCTAAGCATGTGTTGCGACACTTTCATTTGATTAAAGAATCATTGAAAGAGGAGACGTCACATTGGATATAGTGGACTCTCAAGAAAAATATTAAATATCCATTAACTGAAATTTTTCCAACAGCAGAATGATCGCCACTTAGAGAAGAAGGGTATGAGATACCATGGCGATTGGCTTTAGTGCAAGTAAGAGATTGAAAGTATTATGCACACAAGCAAATCATGTTTGATGATAAAGCATATACTTTGTAAAAATCTTATTCATTTATTAATAAAAGAATTGTTTAATTAAAGGCTTTTAATTTATCTACATGGTCTTGTTTATAATATGTGATAAACCCATAGTTTTAAGCAATGCTTTTAGAATCATGATGATGATCATGTTAATGAGATCTAAATTCTTAGATATCTCACAAACTAAAATTGTTCTCAATCGTTGAATTACTAAAAAGGGGATTAATGAATCCGAATAAATTAGTACATATATTGCTTGCTCATTGGATGAGGATGATTGATCTCATGATCATTTGTGTGGAGACACTAAAGTAAGTATGTAGGTGCTTATTGGAGAATAAGTTCACTGAACGGGGCTCGCTAAGGAATACATAATGGAGTTTTACTTACATGTCAATAGGAATTCTTGTAATGATAGTAGTACAAGTGATCCTTAGACTTCAGATCATCATAGTATCTTGTGTATCATGAGTTATACTTTGACATGTCCCTTAAGACCTTTAGGGTATATCAAAGGGTATGCTTGGGTATAATAAGTTGTACATGGAGATAATTAATAATCAACAAAGAATCTACCGCTTCTAGTTAAAGAAAGGAATGTCCTATGTGATTCGATAAATGACAACCCAGAAGTCCTTGGCCAAGGAAAAATAAAATTAGAAAGGAGTTTCTAATTTTCATTATTTAGATTTGTGCATTTTAAAATCGAAATACATATAATTAAATAAAATAAGACTTGATAGTAATTTATGTCTTTTATTTAATTGGGACATTATATGGTAGAAGGATTGAATTATACAGTAACTATTTACTCAAAGGTTCTTTTATGATTAATGTTGAATTATATATTATTTAGAAAGTCGTTAATCGCTAAGGATTCTTATCCTTATTGTAGAATAAATATTATTTAAATAAATAAATAAATAAATTTATTTATTTATTTTAATAAGATCATAATTGTTCTAATTGATTTATTCACAATCGGTTTAATATGGAGAACCTAAAGGGTCACACTATAAAAAGAATAATATTTATTTAAGAAGTAAATGTCATAATCGTAATAAGAAGTTAAGTATATTTAATTTAATCTATGGTGATAGAATAAATTAAATAACTTAATATTTATTATTTAATATTTTATAAATATTAAATATAAATTAATAAGAGGAGTCTTATTATTATTTAATTCTAAAGGAGTTTGGTAATTAATTAATATAAGTACTCTCATATAATCCTAATAAGATTAGGAGGCTAAGTAATTAAAAGAGTTTAATTAATTATTCCTAATTAGATTAGGAACCTAACTAATTAAAGGAGTTTAATTAATTAAATCAGAACCATATGTTAAATGGTTTAGGAGGGTTCCTTACATATATAAATAAGAGGAGTCTTGTTATGGGTAAAGGTTATACAAGTGAATGATACTTCCAATAGTTGGGAGAGTACTTACATATTTTATAGAGATAGAATTAGGGTTTTTGCCAAACACCCATTTTCTTGAATACTTGTTCTTCCTTGGTGGATCACCTCTAGACACCAAACACTTGAGTGGCTACGTTGATCAAAGGAAGGAATCTAACCTGGTGAATTCAAGGAGGACGTGAAAGGAATTAGAGGTGAACTCGTACATGAGGAAGCTAGTTTCTACAAGGGTATGAATCTGATCTCTATCTCTTTTCATCTAATTAATAATTGCACATAATGGATGATCGAGATATATGGTTTGTAAAATTTTAAAACTCTGATTTTTCACGCTTCCGCTCTATGTATGTAATTTGTTACATGTTCATGGATATTACAAACCTAACATGCCCAACTCATAAGAGCTCTACTCTATGATCTAGAACGACTTATTTTGTTTCTAAGTCTTTCATTACTGAACTTAAAACCACTTAGCAACACCTCCAAATCACTATTTCTCTTAGTGATTGTTTAGGTCTTAGTGAGCATCTGTAAAAAAATCTTAGTGACTTGAAGAGATCTTAGTAATCTATTGTATCCAAGTTTTTATGACTTGTATGAATCGTAGTGATTCGTTAAGTGTAACTGTTTTGTGTAAACAGATTTTTGTAATAACCCATCCTTAGTGGATTATACCTACTCGAAAGAATAGAAGAGTGGAATAGAAGATATTTGTGCTCCGAACCACTTAAAATTTTTGTAACTTCTTTATATTCTGCACTTACTTTTCTTTCAAGTTCTATAATTTGTTTGTGACTTAATTCCACTTGATTACTAAATTAAAAATTGCAAATTATTTCAAATCTTTGAAGGAGTTTTTCTAATTATCATTTTGTTCTGCATAGTTATAAATTAACATGCTTAATTTGTAATTTGATAATAATTCTTTAAAATCACATGTTTATAGTATTTAGTCAACCCCCTTCTAGATTTCTTAGTGCCTTTGGGATATAACAATGTTGAATATAGAAACTGCAAATACATGGGATAATTTTGTTTGTTAATATAGTTCTTTTATTTGTTAACTGCAGAATGAGTTGTAGTTTAGAATTACATTTTAGGGGACAATTTGAGAATGATGAAAAATTAAGCTACATAAGGGGATAGGTTGAGAAAATGAGAGGATTTTTCTTAGATTATGCATCACTTCTAGCCTTACAACAATGCCATATGCACTTCCTCAAAGTGAATCATGCAGATCTTTATGTTATTAACCGTGAGTAGGGGTGCTCATCGGTAAAAAACGAATCCCAAATGATCGATCTGAAAAAACCGAACCCAGATCGAATTACTAGGCTTTTGTAATTTAGGTTCTATTACATAATGCATTCAAGTTTTTTCGAGCCTCAGCTTTTTAGGTTATACCGCATGCATGGCAATATTTATAATTATTAATAAATAATAATAATTAAATCATTTTTAAAATATATTACCAATTATATATCAATTGAAGCAATCTGCTAGTCAAGCTAATCTGCTAATGCGTTATGTCAAATGTGTCGTGATATGTGTGCAGATTTGAGACTGCAGTTGTTACTTGTTTGAGTTATGGCCTATTGGGAATTGGCCTTATGTGGACAAGGCTTATCTAGTGTGCAGACTACAGCTGTTTACTTGTTCAGTTGTTTACTTGTGCAGTTATTTGCTTGTTCAATTGTTTGTAACTTTGTATACTTGTTCAGTTGTTTGCTTGTTCAGTCTATTGACACAACTGTTTAATGTTTATGCCTTTCGATTTTTTGGTTTATTAATTATTATATGCTTTTTTAATTATTGAAAGTATGTACATGAAATGAAACTAACAAGTCCAACATTCTATTAACACCTGTGAGATAACATGCAACAAAAGAAGTAACACCTGTGAGATAATATGCAACAAAAGGCTGTGAGATATTTATTCATAACAAATCCAAGTATCCAACATTCACAAATCCAACATAGCCACATTCACAAAAGAATGTACATGAGATAACACCTGTGGGCTGTGAGATATTTATTCATAACAAATCCAACATTCACAAAGAATGTACATGAAAATATGAAATAACACCTGTGAGAAATAACTGAACAAGAAATGCATTATTACACTGTAACAACTAAAGTATCCAACTTCACCTGTTAGGCACTTAGGCTGTTATACACTGTAACATAACAACTAAAGTATTCATAAGTCATAACATTCTGCAGCATACTCACTGTGATAAAGAAATGCATTACCATCAACTGCAGTAAACTAGGCAGTAGCCACTAGCAAGTAGGTAGTACAAAGTTGAAACAAAGTTGAAACAAGTTTTGCTGCAGTAGAAACTAGATCATTACATATTACATATCCAACTAATCCAAGATTAAAAACAAACAACGCACAAGGCATAATTCTCTCAACTATCAAGCCTCCATTCTCGAACAAATCAACCATATTACATATCCAAGATTGATGCATCTAAATCTCCTGCTGAAAATTCTGTAATTTTTAAAAGACAAATGTGAGCAAATCATAATTTATTATGCTATACAATATCTTCATAAATAAACAATACAAAGTGTTACAGTGTTACTATGCTATACCTTTTTCAATTTCTTCAAGGGATTCCAACTTTTCTTCGATATCAATTGGTTCGTTGCTTCAACGAAGCCAATCTTGAGCACAAATAATTCCTTGCACCATCCTAGGAGTTAAAGAGCTCCTAAAGGAATCAAGTATGCGTCCTCCTGTGCTAAACGCCGATTCGGAAGCCACGGTAGAAATGGGAATGGCTAAGACATCTCTAGCCATTAATGAAAGAACAGGAAATCTATGAGTGTTGGATCTCCACCAAGCTAAAAGGTTAAATTTTTCATCTTTTCTTTCAACTCGATCCTTTAAATACATTTCTAGCTCAGTTTGAACTCCCCCACCTTGAACATCCTCAACATGTTGTTCAAACAAGCTGTCAATTTTTCTTTTTTTTCTTGACATACTTTCTACTAATGATGAACCACCACTTCGAGTTACGCTTCCACTCCCGCTTGGAGTTTGAGATGAATGACCTTGGGACGATAAATGATTGAGATTATAATAATTGAACAACTCAAATAATACATCTTTAGCTCCTCTAATCATTTTGATTGCCAAATCACTTTCTTTACCATACATGTGATTAAATACAAACTCAACAAAAGTGAATTTGTGTCTTGGATCAAGAACCACGACAATGTACAACAACTTGTTCATTTTATCAACATCCCCCCAATATTTCATTAACTTTGATCTCATCCTAATAGCCATTTCTCTCATTTGATAATCATCATCATCTTCCATTTCTTTCAAAAGACCATCAACTTCCACAAACTCATGAACAAATCCATTGGATGTAACATACAATGTGCCAGAGATTCTAAGTGTTAATTCATAGAAGTTTTTCAAAAACAAAACAATTCTTCTCACATTACCCCAATCCTCCACCGTTGGCCACCCTTCACCTGAGATCATTTCTTGTTTAAACAAAGGATCCCTACTCCCAAGCCTATTAAAAGCACGTTCAAAATGTTGAGCCACATTCAACATTGAATAAGTGGAGTTCCATCTAGTAGCAACATCTAGGATTAATGAAGATTTATTTTCAATTTTTTCAAAGTCAACACACTCCTTGAACTTTCTAATCCTAGATGGAGATTGCCTTACCCACCTAATCAATGCCTGAACACGAGCTACATAAATATTAACATCTTTCAACCCATCAACTACGACCAAGTTTAAAATATGAGCAACACATCGAACATGAATGAATTTATTCTCGCAAACACTATGTCCCCATACTTGCAATTGATTTTTTAAATAAGATATCGCAACATCATTTGAACTGGCATTATCAATAGTTATAGTAAAAACTCTCTTGATCCCCCATTCTATCAAACAATTCTCAATTGCCATTCAAATAGCCTCACCCTTGTGACTTAAAATTGGAACAAAGTTTATAATTTTTTTTCTCAATCTCCATTTATCATCAATGTAATGAGCTGTCACAACCATATAATTAAGTCTATACGTTGATGTCCATGTGTCAGTTATAATACATATCCTTTGAGAAGATGAGTTAAAAATAGATTTTAACTTCTTTTTCTCGTCCATATATATTTTAAAACAATCTCTTGTAATTGTGTGACATGAAGGAACATTGAACCTAGGACATGCGATGGACACAAAATGTCGAAATCCCTCATTTTCGACAAATTTAAAAGGAAGTTCATCAACTAGAATCATATATGCTAAAGTAGCCCGAGTTAGTTCCATATCAAACTTCCAAAGATAATTATTTGTTGACTCCCCTTCTATGGTCTCATCATCATTATTAGCACTTGCAGATTTAAAGTTTAAGATTGCTTGATTTTTTAACTCAACATTTGGGGGTAAATTTTACATCTCCTATTGTGAGCATTTAGACCACTAGTCCCATTATTTTTTGGATCCGCACTTAAAATAGCTCCACAATATTTGCATTTAGCTTTAATTTGACCATTTTGCTTAAATCTTGTATAATGAGCCCAAATTTTAAGATTTAGTCTTACCAAAGATCAAGTTGCTCAATTTCACCTTCATTCAACTCCTCTTCATCAATATGAATTGAATTTTCGTAATTCGATTCCACGTTGATGGGTGCCTCTGATCGCCGCTTTCACCCATTATAACCTACACAATATCAAACAACCATAATTACTACAAAGGATGCGATGAATGATTCACGGAGTTTAAACCAACAGACAAGAAACACTAACTTTTCGTAAATACTCTTGTTTGGACAGTAACAGATTCCTGGACAATACTATTAACAAAGTTTGGATAATAGAAGAGCAGATGTATGTAACACTAAATTTATTAACAATGGTGAAGTTGAACCCACTTCATAGCAATATGAAATTGAGCTGCCTCGGTCCTCAGAAGAACATAAAGACACTGCAAAGGCTCTTAATACATCAAAGCAAACCTTTCCTAAAAAATTGACTTTTAGCTGAGGACTCACTTTTAAAATTCATGGGACCAAATAAAAGAGTAATGCTAGACTGCTAGTCACTTTTACAGAGCTATTGGAAAAAATCTGCAACAAAGTTATCTGAGAGCTCAAAATATGTTAAAGGTTTATAGCAGTACATGGCATTTCAGTTTTAACAGATTAGAATATGAGATTCTTTATCATTGTAGTTACAGGGTTGATTTTCAATTCTAAAAGGTAACAACTAACAAGAGTATTTATAATTAAAAAAAAGGCAATTGCTGAATAGAAAGAATTTTACCAGTTCCTAACTTCAAAAATCAAAATATCATTAATAGAAGATAACAATCAAAAATAGATGATATCCATTTTTGGAGAAGGGTTTAGGACAGAGTAGTAATAGAAAAAAAAAACCCATCAAAAATCAGCAGAGAAAGTCTCAAACACACATTCAAACACACATAAAAAAAAAAAAAAAAAAAATTACTAGTATACAGAATTACAGATCTCAGATCTCATAGACTCATAGTTTAGTTTTACTCAAAATATCAGATATTTTAGTTTTACAGATCTCAGATCTCATAGACTTACCGTCAGCGACTCGACGCTAGTCGGAGACGACAGTCGTTGAGATGCACGGAGCTTTAGCCTTTAATGGAGGACTGAGGAGAAGTCGATCGAGAAGGTGAAGCACGGAGCCACGGACTACGGAGTGTAGAAGAGAGCAAGAGACTAGAGAGTAGAGACTAGAAAGACTTTGGAGAAGAAAGGAGAACTGAAGAGTAAAGTTAATAAATAAAGTTGAGATGCAGTCATATAAAGTCTTAAAGTACCCTGAAGTCTGAATTAAAAGTAATAAAGAGAGTAAAGCAAATAAAGTTCGGTTTTTTTCGGTATTTCGGTTCTTACCGAATGCTAAAAAACAAGTACCGCTACCGAAACCGAAAAAGCAAAAAAAAACAAAAAAACCGGTACCAAAAAAACCGGTACGGTAAAAAAATCGAAAAACTGAATTTTTTGAGCACCCCTAACCGTGAGTATATATATGCTTAAAGAATAGGGTTTAATTAAATTATAATATGATAAAGATGTGATGGATATATTGAATGCAATTTTAGGATCCAATTATGAGGTCTTGGTTGTTTATGGAGTTTTGTGTGGGATCCAATTATTGTCCTTTCTCAATAGCAACAAGAGAAAGAGGAGTTTCTGTGTGACACTACCAATAAAGAAATTGAGAGCGCTCAGAACATGAAGAAAATTGAAACTAAAACTTAAAATGATAAAAAAAAATGAATCTGAAACAAGGAATGAAAATAGTAATCCAATCGGAAATGAAAATGGTAATGACGGGTCAATAAGGTCTAATACTAAAAAAATCTATAATTTAACAAGAAACAGTCAAGGAGTTGCTCACCATAATATGTTGGTACACGGAAATATGATATTTTTGGTAAGGACAGGACTTGGACTCTTAATTTAATGCTTGAATAGTGAGATTTGCAAGATGATTGGCAAGTAAAGCAAGTTCTTGTTCATGGAAAGTAGCTCGTTTATTATTCCTATTAATTATTTCATTTTTCTCAATAAAGTGATGATTGATTTATTATATAAAATTTGACTTCTTGTTTCTTTTTATGACGTCCCCAAAATAGGTCCACACAACGCATTTTGAGTCACCAGATATCACACTACAGAAATCAAATACAAACTTCATTTATACAACTGTTGAACTGTCGTGCAGAGTATGACAACACATAAGCTGTGAGTTTTAATACAAATCTATGTAACTCTCATGGTGCCTCGACCACAACACCTTACAATGGTACTTTATATAAAAGTACAGTCAATAACTATTTTAAAAATTAAAATCTTTGAAAAATTCTCAAGGAAACCTTCGTACATGGAAGGCCATGCATCTAAATTATGATAGATATCATATGACTCGAGAATTATCCTTGGTTGACCCAATAGACCCCAAAGAAAAATGAGAAGATTACTGTCATGTTCTTTTCAATGGTGAGTCTTTTCTTGACATATAATTATCTCCATTGTCTTCAATTGATAATTATATTTCAACCAAACTCCAAGATTATATAGGTAGTACTCATAGATATAATCAGCAAGTGCATGTGCACAACCCTGTCTTATGATAACACGAAAGTAAATCGTCATTAGACATCTTGTATGATAGTGGCAAAACACCCTTCCAAAGTTGGGTTCACCTCACCCTATTCGGTTCACCCAAATCAACGATTAAAATGACGTATAAAATACGACACACTTATCTAAAATTCTCAATAAAATTATTTTCATACTGTTTTAGAGGAAACCTCAATAGCTATAAACCATCGTTCTATTCCCCTATTGCCCCCGCTCGACCCAGCTACACTCTTATTACCTGAAAGGAATTGTGAAGCAAAAGGGTGAGCATAACTAGCCTAGTAAAGAATATCATGACTAAAGATAATTAAATTATCAATAGCCTTCGTCAATAATAAATCAGAGATTTAGAACATATAGTAGATGATAAAACTTTTCAACCATAGTGGCAGCGAAACGAGCAATCCATTAGAAGAGTCAAATAGACCATAAAGTCTATTATCTTCTCCACGTTAAAAGTCCACCAATAATGTTTTATCCCTGTAACATTAATCAACAGTTACTGTCCACAATCATGTGAATAACTCATAATCATAATTATGATTCTAAATTTCTCTTCGCACCCAAGACGAAGATAATTTTTATCACCTGTCTTTACCTAAAACATCAAAAGATCATGGTTATACCGAATCACAGTTCCTGTTCATAATCATACTAATAAATTCATCTTTGCACTACGAGCCAAAGATATTCATTAGCAGTTCATCTTTGCACTACAGGCCAAAGATATTCAACAACAGGTCATCTTTGCACTACGGGCCAAAGATATTAATATATCAAAGAAATATATAATCATTTCAGAATTTATATAAACAATAATTATAACCATGTTGATCAATTCACCTTTGCACTTATGCTAAAGATATTCAATTATAAATTCAATGTTCATGATCATACCAGTCGACAATTCATCTTTGCACTACTGGCCAAAGAGAACACATAGTCACGATCATACCAATAATCTACCCATCTTTACACTTAAGTCAAAAGAGAAATTTTATCACCAGGATTATAAAAATGTTATATATGATAATAAAAAGAATATGATCAAAACATGGATTTAATTTCAAGAGTAAGATTCATAAATCAACGATAATTTGGTCAGAAAAAGAAACCAATTTTGTCGTAAATAGTATCCCGTGAATAGTAACTTATGAATAGTAACTCATGAATAGTAACTCGTGAATAGTAACTCGTATTCGTAAATAGTAATGTATACGTGAATAGTACTCTATGAATAGTATCCTTAAAAGGAAAATACAAAAGAAAACGATATTCCATGACGAGTACAAAAGAAATGATATCTCATACGAGTATAATAGAATATACGAAATTACAAATGGATTTTCACCCGCCATGCGGTAATCCACGTAGACAGATCATTTCCACAATTTAATAAAAAATGAATACGAAGGGTCATTCACCATGCATGCGATAGTTCGCGTAGACAGGTTATTCAAACAGAATAATAAAGAATGGAATAACAGAAGAATTTCACCGTGCATGCGGTAGTCTGCGTAGACAGGTTATTCCAACAGAATAATAAAGAATGGAACAATAGAATAATTTCACCATGCATGCGGTAGTCCGAGTAGACAAGTTATTCCAACAGAATAATAAAGAATGGAACAACAGAAGAATTTCACCATGCATGCTAGAGTCATCGTAGAGAAAAGTTATTCCAACTGAATAATAAAGATTGGAATAACAACCCTTTCGATTATTTAAAGAAAATAACTCTCTTCATGAATACGAAAAAAATAATACCCCTTACCTCAGAAGAAGACTGGATACTGGAATAGTGAAGTAGCAGACTTCTCTTCTTCTTTCTCTCTATAGCTTCTCTCTCTATAATTGCTCTTGTGAGTCTTAGTGAATTGGTGAGAATGAAGGAAGAATGAGCTTCTATTTATAAGAAAATATAGTTTCAATAATTGCACATTTTGGGACTCGAAATATTACAGTATAATACCTTCATCTTTTCTTTCATTTTTAATTTAGTCCTGCAAGTATTATCAAACTTGCACCACCTCCCCTAATAGTACACCATGTGAATTAATAGTACAATCATGCAACTCAATAGTTCTATACATGTGAAAAATATAATTACAGTATAGTACCTTTATCTATACCTCCATTTTTAATTTAGTCCTGCAAGTATTATCAATCTTGCACCAACTCCACTAATAGTACATGCATGTGAATCAATAGTACACACATGTGAATAAATAGTTATAATCATGTGAATTAATAGCAATTAATTGCTCATTTATCCGATTAATTACCCGATTGGTCAATTTAACGTCCAGAAATCAATTATTATCGAAATAATTGTCGATTTCCACCAACACTAATAATCCAAACACAATGAAAATATTTTTATCAACAATTTCATTTTTAAAATTTTGAAGTTTGACTTTTTTTGAAAAAGTCAACTGTTGACTTTTTGACCAAAATGTCAACCCCGATGAATTTTGTGTTTATAGTCTATTTTTACAAATTTCATCGTTCCGGACTCAAATATCACGTCCGCGTCTCCAAATTCAACTCCGAGCTCAAATTTGATTATTAATAACATTCATCATTAATATTATAACTCACAATATTAACAACCAGATCGTTCCCATGAAAGAGGGGGCTTTCCGATAAAGATTTCTTCCTATTGGCGCGCAATTAAATAACCTAACCTCTTTCCTCGACAAAACTTTCTAGACATCATAAATAATGCAAATAATAATATGAAAAACTTGTCATCTCAATTATTGATTTAATAATATAAAATATTGTGACAATAATTGAATAAAACTGAGTGACTTCTCACGTAAGCATCAATAATCAATACCGTGTGCTACTATGCAACCACGCGTATTACTTTACTTTTACTACCGGGTAGTTCAACAGTTTAATGGTAAAACTTTTGCCATTATTTTTATAAAAAGATATTTCTGTCATTTTCTAACTACGACAATACTTCCGTTGTGGGGTCCACCAATGATTATGTCGTCGTACGAATATTCCCTTTTAAAACGAATATTCCCAGACCAATCGAATATTTCCCGACACAACAAAAATTTTATATCAACTTGCTTACTTTGTAAAATTTTCAAATATCACCCTTAACTTTAACCTTTATCAATTTAACCATTTACTAAATAACATAATAATTATAAGAAAATTGAATACCTTCATTTCATAAAATTTGGGGTCTTACACTTTTTTTTGTCAAGAACTGGTTCCTAAGTTGGTTCCCAAATTGGAACCAAATCAAAGCTGCCTCCTGTGACAAACGAGATTTTATAATTTATTGAATTAAATAAATATTTTTTTATGATTTAATTATTGGATTAAATAATTAATTTATAAATTTGTGGTAGATTAATTTAATTACATGTGTTATATGGATTAAATTAATCTAGGGAATTTTATTATTTAAAGTATGTATTTAATTAAGCTTATTTGATTAAACTAATTATTTAATAAGCATAATATTATTTTTAATTAATTAGAGATTTATTGAATTGGCATAATTAATAAATGAGAAATTTAATTATGTGGCTATGTAAATTAATGAGAAATTATTATATTTTATTTAAATTAAATAAAATAAGATATTTGATTTATTGTGTAATTGGATGTGACATGATTAAACTATATTATAAGAGATTAATTAAATTAAATGGAAATGAGCCTTTATAAGGTTAGCCAAACGAGGCCCTAAAGGGAGTTGGACAGTTAACCCACGAATTGGATTAACTGACCACAACAACGTCAGTTCTTATAATTTACGCCTTCCTTTATTTTTTCTAAGTCTGGCAAAACAAGTCATAGAGAAAAATTGAGAATTGGTGAGATTAAAGGAGCAGAATTGTGGAAAAATTAGAGGTTGTTATCATCCTTGTGTAATCCAAGCAGAGTAATCAAGGGTAAACCCTTAAATTCAAGTTTTTATTTACGTTATTAAATTTTTCATGAAAAATATCTTTCAAGTCTCTGTTCAAGTCTCTATAATTGTTAAGAGCAATAACTGTGTCTATATATATGATAATATGCTATCATAACATGTTACCTATCATCTTTGTATGTTTTCATAACATCAATTGCATACAAATATATTGTAATTAGATTTGTGAAGTTACTGAGTATAAGTTTCATATGTATGGCCCTTATGGGAATTGGTATACTACGAATTATTGTTTAACTTGAAATTTAACGGAAGATTATGTTGTCACACGTCAAAACAAAGAAATCAAACTTTGAATGGACATATTTGGTGTTATAACAAAACCGTAGTGTCAATTTTTATGTTTTATCTTTAAAAACTTTCAAAATCACCAAGAACGTGAAGTTACATGATTTGATTCTGGATAATGTATGTTTTAACTTTTTAAAATCATGCTAGAAGGGTTGGGTAGTAGTTATATGTGTATTACAGTGTCTGGGTATGCTTGAGAATAAATTAATTGGGTATTTTGGCCATGTTCTACAATTTTTCGTGAATTACAATTACAGTTACGTTCGTTCATTGCACAATACAAATACCATTACGAGCATCACGGAACCGCGCTTACAAAGACGAGCCATGCCGCAACGCCTTCGACCAAAGTCAAGAAGTTTGGTCGCACCAAGCGCGAGATTAGGTTTGATGGTGGCGCCGCAGCACCACGCTGCAGTTTGTCCAAGAATGAGCATTTTAGTGGTTTTATTTTAGGGACTGTAATTGTAACCTAATCTAATGCACATAAAAATGTGTTAGTCATATTATGTGGTAATTAAATAGATCCTTAACATGTCAATAAGGTAAATTACATGTTTAATTAAATTGTTGAACGCATAGTTAGCTTGTTGTTCGTGTAGTGTAATATTATATGAAAACAAGTGTGGTAATTTGACTAAGTTTAGCCATAGTCCGAGTTTAAAAAAAAGAATGAACTTGTGATGACTAGTTACGTTATAATTAACTGGTATTGTAAATGGTATGTAGGATTAAATCGAGGAACGTGTATAGTAAACGTGTAACCTACCCACGAGGCAAGTTTCCTAACCCTACTTGTTATTGATATTCAAGTTTATGAACATGCATTGAGCAAATTCTCGTTATTATTGATCAAGTTCAATTTATTATATTAAAGATTATTAATCTATTCAAAGTATGATTCTGTTATACTATACTTATTCTATTGTATACCTCTCGAAATTTTTATTCGATTTAAATATCAGTTATTGTTGAACTTTGTTAGACTAGCGAACCCTTTTTGATTCGACTAGTCCATAGTTGATGAAAGTTCTAAATTTCAGAACCCTTGTTGAATTTTCCTAACCAAAATTCCTTTGGTACGAACTCTAATGTTAAACTGAGATGAACAACCCTGTATAAGGGATTACTTACGCTTTGGCGTTAAGATATTGTGCACAATATGGCACTAAGGGCTGATCCCCTTAAGTACGAGAAGAAGAGTCTATAGTCTTATGACTGTTAAAGGTTTCAAGTATAAACACTTGACAACCTAGGACATAGTTCAAGGTCTTATGACCCTCAGAAGTTCTTTTGATTCTTGTCATTCATTCTTGATTCAAAAGCCGAGTTTTCTTGTTACATAAATTTTTGATTCACTCGTATGTTATTATTTTATTGTTGTATTATTATACTTGTGGGCAATCGTGCTCACTATTGCATAATAATAACATTGCAGTTAAGAACAAAAGGTCTGACGAGCCTTCTACTAGCAAAGGCAAGGGCAAAGCTAATAAGTGATGAAGACTTTTTATTTAATTTTAAGAATTTTATTGTAAAGACTTGATGTTGTTTAAGACTTATTATTTATTTATGTTTCTGCACAGATGTTTAAGGTTAGTTTGACCTGGGATTGTATTTATTATTCAGATGTCGTAACCCCATAAGGGGAGGATTTATTTTTATTTATTGCATGGTTTGCATTTATTATGGGTAGATAGATAGATGATATTTGTACAGTGAACACCAAATCCCGTGAAATTGAAGTACCCAGATTTGGGGGTGTCACAGGTTGGTATCAAAGCTGTAGGTTATGAACCTTAGGTGGGGGAAACAACCTTAGGTAGTAGCCTTATAGGAGATCGAGAACATAGTGGTGGTAAACTCTTATCGAGTTCTAAGAAATGAATTCCTTAATTCATTGAAGATAATAAAAGACTTTATGTGCTTATGTGATAAACTTATGTGCTCGCGAGTATCGATTAGTAACTAAAACTTAAAACTATGTTGTCAGGATGTCAGAGGTTGGAGGATCTAGTCGAGATGGGGAGGAGGAACCCCGAGTACCTACGGAGGAGGAGCCCCGAGACATTCATGTCGTCCGGGAGCAGTTGGTACAGAGAGAGCCATCTCCGTTGATTACTGTTGTTGGTCAGGAGCATGAGCCTGAGTTTGATCCAGAGGAGGATCCTAAGGAAGAAGAGGAAGAAGATGAGTTCCCACCGAACTCTAATAGTGTCGAGATGTACGACGCGCTTTATGATCATAACATAGATTTACGAGATACTGTTCAGGAGCTGAAGGAGCGGACAGTTATTCAACAGCTTACCATCGAGAAGAGAGATAGGGAGATCGTGACTCTTCACACACGTCTGGGAAACGTGGAGTGGGATTTGGTTCACGAGAAGGGTCAAACTGAGGAGAAGTTCGAGGAAATAGAGAAGTTGAAGAATGAACTGAAAGAGAGCTCAACAAGGCTGACCATAGCAGAGGAAGCTTGGGTAAGGGAATCACGTCGTGTTGATCTTGCAGAAGAGGATTGTCGTGCAAAGAAGGCTAAGCTTGGGGAGACGTACTCTACACTTCAAAATGCAATGGATGAGGCCCAAGATCGAGTTATGAGATACCCAATCCAGTTTGAAGGACTACCATCGTATATGTTAGATTGCAGGACGATGTCCCGCATCATGGAAGATGAACGTGGCAAGGCTATTCAGCGCCTTAACAGGCAGTGATAGGATTAGTTTAATTATGTGAGAACCTATCTGGTAGTTAAAGATGTAAATTCTGATGTGTTTATAAACAAAGGAATATTTTAATGTTTTAAATCATGTAGATTGTTTATCTCGGGATAGTTGATGTAAATAACAGTGATGTTATCGTATGATGTTAAAACTTTTGATTTGAATAAATATTAGAGTTTATACGAGATAATGTGTTAAGTGATTATGTTTAAATATTTTAGTTAAGCCTTAAATGTTTAAGGGGTTGAATAAAGACCTAATAAGCGTATATTCTTAATAGAAATATGCTGCCAAGAAGACGACCAAATCGTCAACTGGCCCAAGAAGGGTCAACAAACAACAACGACAACACCAATGCTAACCCTGTTCAGCAATTGGTGAACCTATTAGCTAGAGCAATTAACAATCAACCTCAAGCTCCACCGAATACAACGTTCAAGGATTTCAAGGCGGTAGGACCGCCAGAGTTTAAAGGCTCCATGAACTAAATAGAAGCTCAGACTTGGGTTATGGAGATGGAAAAGGTTTTTGATGTCGCCAGTGTAAGAGAGGAACAGAAAACCGCCTACGCGACGTTCATGCTGAAATCCGAAGCCAGTTATTGGTAGCAAGCAAATAAGGTCCGTGGAGGAGAAGGTGTAATTACTTGGGAGAGGTTCAAGGAGATGTTTTTCAAAATGTATTTTTTGACCAGCTCGCAGAACCAAATGGAGGTCCAGTTTCTGGAGTTAAAACAGGGGAACATGTCTGTATCAGACTACGCAGAAAGATTCAATGAGTTAGCTAGGTTTGCCACATATCAAGTGCATACTAACGAGTGAAAGGCAAGGCAATTTGAGCAGGGACTGAAGCCCTGGTTGTATAGCAAAGTGTCAATATTTCAATTGAACACTTTTGTTGGGGTGCTAGAGAAGTCTATACTCGCCGAAGGTGGAAGCGATGCGGTAGCCAAGTATAACTAAGATCAGAAAAAGAAGAAGAGTGAAAGTGAAGGAAATAACAAAGCTAGTGGAAGTAACACGGGGGGAAGTAACAATCAGAAGAGGAGGTGGACTGATAACTCATCAACTGGAAATCAACAAGGAGGTCAGAAAAGGAGAATCGAAGCGTGCCCGACCTGCGGGAAAGTTCATCTAGGAGTTTGTATGAAAGAAAAATGAGTATGCTATAATTGTGGTCAGGAAGGCCACATAACACCTAACTGTCCTAACCTAAAGAAGGGTGCCTACTTCACTTGTGGCTCAAAGGATCATCTAGCAAGAGACTGTCCTAAGAAAGGATTTGGATGGCCAGGATCAGGAGGGAATAGAGGAAACAGTGGTGGAAGCACTCTGACTATCACAGGACTAACTGCAACCAACTGACCGACCGCCAGAACATTCAACATGACGGTCACGAGGATGCAGCGGCGCCTCTCTCGTGATGTAGTGTCAGGTATCATTCCGATCAATAAAGTTAATGCTTATGTATTATTTGATTCAGGTTCTACTTGTTCATTTATATCTGATGACTTTGCTAAGAACTTAGAATTGCCTAAGGATGAGTTAGAATACCCCATGAACATAGAAATTGCGAATAGAGAAGTGATCCCTGTTAAATATGTACACAAGAACTGTAAGGTGGATATTAAGGGTAAAATTATGAACGTAGACCTTATCCCTATCAAACTTGGGGAATTTGACGTTATCTTGGGAATGGATTGGCTATTCAATTACGGGGCTGTAATTGATTGCCAAAAGAAGCGTATTAACCTTATGACTCCGTCAAAGGGTGTTTTATGGCAGCAAGTCGCCTAGACAAGCAAGTTGTCTGATGATGATGTAGGCCAGGAAGCTGTTAAGACAAGGCTGTGTAGGATATTTAGCTTACATAGTCAACAATCATAAAGAGAACCCGAAAATAGAGGAGATACCAGTAGTGAGGGACTTCACAGATGTATTTCCAAATGATCTACCAGGACTCTCGCCAGAAAGAGAGGTTGAGTTTGTGATCGATTTAGCCCCAGGAATGGCTCCAATATAGAAGGCACCATATTGGATGGCCCCAGTAGAGATGAAAGAATTGATGGTACAACTGCAAGAGTTACTGGACAAGAAGTATATCCAACCGAGCGTATCGCCGTGGGGAGCGCCAGTGTTATTTGTGAAGAAGAAGGATGGGATGATGAGGCTTTGCATTGACTACAGAGATCTAAATAAGGTCACTATTAAGAATAAATATCCATTACCAAGGATTGACGATCTGTTTGATCAATTGAAGGGAGCAAGATATTTTTCAAAGATAGACTTAAGGAGTGGTTATCATCAACTGAAGGTGAGGCCAGAGCATGTGTCGAAGACAGCATTTAGGACTCGGTATGGTCACTATGAATTTCTAGTGATGTCATTCGGTCTAAAAAATGCTCCTACAGCGTTTATGGACCTAATGAACATGGTGTTTAAACCGTTTTTGGATAAATTCATGGTGGTGTTCATCGATGATATTTTGGTATACTCAAAAACCAAGGAAGAGCACATAGAGCATTTGAAAGTAATGTTAGAGGCGTTGAGAAGAGAGAAGTTGTATGCCAAATTTTTGAAATGTGAATTCTGGATTGAAAGAGTACAATTTCTCGAACATGTGATTGATAAGGATGGAATTTCGGTAGATCCCTCCAAAGTCGAAGCTGTGATTAATTGGGATCAGCCGAAAACGCCGTCGGAAGTGAGAAGTTTTCTTGGATTGACAGGTTATTATAGAAGATTCATTCAGGACTTTTCCAAGATCGCGACTCCGTTGACGAATTAATTTGAGTAGGAAATCGGTGAAATTTGTATGGACAGAGAAGTGTGAGGAAAGTTTCCAAGAGCTTAAGAAGAGGTTGAGTTCGGCACCTGTGTTATCTCTTCTGGATGACACAGGAAATTTTGTTGTTTATAGTGATGCATCGTATAAAGGACTTGGCTGTGTACTTATTCAAAATGGCAGGGTCATTACGTATGCGTCACGGCAATTGAAGGACTATGAGAAGCGGTATCCGACTCATGACTTGGAATTAGCTGCGTTGGTATTTGTTTTGAAGATCTGGAGACACTATCTCTATGGGGAGAAGTGTGAAATATATACAGACCACAAGAGTCTGAAATATATTTTTACACAGAAGGACTTGAATATGCGCCAGAGAAGGTGTCTAGGGTTAATTAAGGACTATGATTGCGAGATTTTATACCATTCGGGTAAAGCAAATGTGGTTTTCGACGCCTTAAGTAGAAAAGGTCGGGTGAAATTGATGATGTTGACCACTCAGGAGGAGCTAATTTCAGCAATGGAAAAGCTGGAATTTGAAGTAAAGTATCCTATGGAGATTGACGAGAAGTTGTTCCAGATGCAAGTTGGTATAACTTTACTGGATAAAATTAAGAAGGCTCAACTTCAGGACGAAGAATGTGAGAAAGTGAAAAAGAAGATATCTGAAGGGACCGAACCGAGATTCAAAATAGACAGGGAGGGACTACTAAGATTTAAGAGCAGAAATTTAGAATGCTGCTTGATTGCTGGAGATTAAGGAAGACATTTTGAATGAGGCTCATAGCTCGCGATATTCGATTCACCCTGGTAGTACTAAGATGTAACAAGATCTTGGAAAATATTTCTGGTGGCCGAATTTGAAACGAGATGTTGCAGAGTATGTTACCAAGTGTCTAACATGTCAGAAAGTGAAAGCAGAACATCAGAGGCTGAGTGGGTTGCTACAACCTTTAGAGATCCCAGAATGGAAATGAGAACATATTACAATGGATTTCGTGGTTGGCCTACCGATAACTCAGAAAGGCTATGACGCAGTATGGGTTATTGTTGACCGATTGACGAAATTCACACACTTCCTTCCAATCAAAATCAGATTCAACTTAGATCAGTTGGTAAGGTTATATGTGAAAGAGATTATTTCAAGGCACGAAGTTCTGGTGTCAATTGTCTCAGATAGGGATCCATGCCTTACATCGAACTTCTGGAAGCGACTACAGGAGTGCATGGGAATGCAATTGAGAATGAGTATGGCATACCACCCTCAGATAGATGGGCAGAGCGAAAGAACAATTCAAACACTGGAGGATATGCTGAGATCGTGCATCATGGATTTTAAAGGAAATTGGGATGATCACTTACCGCTCGTTGAATTCAGTTACAACAACAGTTACCACGCTAGTATTGGCATGCCACCTTATGAAGCGGTGTACGACAGAAAGTGCAGAACTCCACTTTACTGAGATGAAGATGGTGAGAGACAGTTATTGGGACCAGAGTTGGTACAACAAACAGCAGAGATAGTCAAACTAATCCGAACAAGACTAGTAACAGCTCAGGATAGATAGAGGAAGTATGCCGATCTACACCGTAAGAATGTTGAGTTCAAATCGGGTAGCTTTGTATTCTTAAAAGTATCTCCCTAGAAGGGAAAGATCAGATTCGGTAAGAAAGGAAAACTGAGTTCGAGGTTCATTGGACCCTTTGAAGTGTTGCGAAGAATTGGTGCAGTTGCCTATGAGATAGCCTTACCCCCATCTTTAGAGCATATCCATAATGTTCTCCATGTCTCTGTCTTACGACCCTACAAACCCGATTACAAACATGTGATTGAATATGAACCCCTACAATTTGAGAAAGATTTTTCCTATTAAGAAGTTCCTATACAGATTGTTGACAGGAAAGAGCAAGTACTCAGAAATAAAGTAATACCTTCTGTTAAGGTAATCTGGAGAAACCACAATGCTGAAGAAGCTACGTGGGAACTCGAAAAACATATAATGGAGAATTATCCTCAATTATTTACGTAAATTGTGTGTAAGCAATTCTAGGGACAGAATCTTTGTAAGAAAGGGAGAATGTAACAGGACGAATTGATTGAGTCGTGATTCTGAGGACAAAATCCTTTTAAGGGGGGAAAGATGTGACAAATGAGATTTTTTAATTTAATTTTAATATTTATTGAATTAAATAAATATTTTTTTATGATTTAATTATTAGATTAAATAATTAATTGATGAATTGTGGTAGATTAATTTAATTATATGTGTTATATTGATTAAATTATTTGGATAATTTATTATTTAAAGTATGTATTTAATTAAGCTTATTTGATTAAACTAATTATTTAATAAGCAAAATATTATTTTTAATTAATTAGAGATTTATTGAATTGACATAATTAATAAATGAGAAATTTAATTATGTGGCCATGTGAATTAATGAGAAATTATTATACTTTATTTAAATTAAATGAAATAAGATATTTAATTTATTGTGTAATTGGATGTGACATGATTAAACTATATTATAAGAGGTTAATTAAATTAAATGGAAATGAGCCTTTATAAGGTTAGCCAAACGAGGCCCTAAAGGGAGTTGGGCAGTTAACCCACGAATTGGATTAATCACAACACAACAATGCCGCTTTATAATTTACGCCTTCCTTTATTTTTTCTAAGTCTGGCAAAACAAGTCATAGAGAAAATTTGAGAATTTGTGAGATTAAAGGAGCAGAATTGTGGAAAAATTAGAGGTTGTTATCATCCTTATGTAATCCAAGCAGAGTAATCAAGGGTAAACCCTTAAATTCAAGTTATTATTTACGTTATTAAATTTTTCATGAAAAATATCTTTCAAGTCTCTGTTCAAGTCTCTATAATTGTTAAGAGCAATAACTGTGTCTATATATATGATAATATGTTATCATAACATGTTACCTATCATCTTTGTATGTTTTCATAACATCAATTGCATACAAATATATTGTAATTAGATTTGTGAAGTTACTGAGTATAAGTTTCATATGTATGGCCCTTATGGGAATTGGTATACTACGAATTATTGTTTAACTTGAAATTTAACGGAAGATTATGTTGTCACACGTCAAAACAAAGAAATCAAACTTTGAATGGATGATTTGGTGTTATAACAAAACCAGTAGTGTCAATTTTATGTTTTATCTTTAAAACTTTCAAAATCACCAAGAACGTGAAGTTACATGATTTGATTCGGATAATGTATGTTTTAACTTTTTAAAATCATGCTAGAAGGGTTGGGTAGTAGTTATATGTGTATTACAGTGTCTGGGTATGCTTGAGAATAAATTAATTGGGTATTTTAGCCATGTTCTACAATTTTTCGTGAATTACAATTACAGTTCGGATTCAGCCGTCAGTCTATTAGAAAGTGCGAAACCGGAACAAAAAAGCCAAGACCAGACGAGCCATGCCGCATCGCCTTTGACCAAAGTCAAGTGTTGGTGGTCAGCCAATGCTGCAATGTAGATTAAGCTTGATGGTAGTAGCGCAAAGACCACGCCTATGATTTGTCCAAGAATGAACATTTTAGTGGTTTTATTTTAGGGACTGTAATTGTAACCTAATCTAATGCACATAAAAATGTGTTAGTCATATTATGTCGTAATTAAATAGATCCTTAACATGTCAATAAGGTAAATTACATGTTTAATTAAATTGTTGAACGCATAGTTAGCTTGTTGTTCGTGTAGTGTAATATTATATGAAAACAAGTGTGGTAATTTGACTAAGTATAGCCATAGTCCGAGTTTAAAAAAAAGAATGAACTTGTGATGACTAGTTACGTTATAAGTAACTGGTATTGTAAATGGTATGTAGGATTAAATCGAGGAACGTGTATAGTTAACGTGTAACCTACCCACGAGGCAAGTTTCCTAACCCTACTTGTTATTGATATTCAAGTTTATGAACATACATTGAGCAAATTCTCGTTATTATTGATCAAGTTCAATTTGTTATATTAAAGATTATTAATCTTTTCAAAGTATGATTCTGTTATACAATACTTATTCTATTGTATACCTCTCAAAATTTTTATTCAATTTAAATATCAGTTATTGTTGAACTTTGTTAGACTGGCGAACCCTTTTTGATTCGACTAGTCCATAGTTGATGAACGTTCTAAATTTCAGAACCCTTGTTGAATTTTCCTAACCAAAATTCTTTTGGTGCGGACTTTAATGTTAAACTGAGATGAACAACCCTGTAGGGGATTACTTATGCTTTAGCGTTAAAATATTGTGCACAGTATGGTACTAAGGGCTGATCCCCCTAAGTACGAGAAGAAGAGTCCATAATCTTATGTCTATTAAAGGTTTCAAGTATAGACACTTGACAACCTAGGACATAGTTCAAGATCTTATGACCCTCAGAAGTTCTTTTGATTCTTGTCATTCATTCCTTATTCAAAAGCCGAGTTTTCTTGTTACAGAAATTTTTGATTCACTCACATGTTATTATTTTATTGTTATATTATTATACTTGTGGGCAATCGTGCTCACTATTGCGTAATAATAACATTGCAGTTAAGAACGAAAGGTCCGACGAGCCTTCTACTAGCAAAGGCAAGGGCAAAGCTAATAAGTGATGAAGACTTGTTATTTAATTTTAAGAATTTTATTGTCAAGACTTGATGTTGTTTAAGACATATTATTTGTTTACGTTTCCGCACAGATGTTTAAGGTTAGTTTGACCTGGGATTGTATTTATTATTTAGATGTTGTAACCCCATAAGGGGAGGATTTATTTCTATCTATTGCATGGTTTGCATTTATTATGGGTAGATAGATAGATGATATTTGTACATTGAACACCAAATCCCATGGAATTTAAGTACCCGGATTTGCATTTATTAAGTTGAATTTATTCGTAGTAGTTTCAATTATGTTAAATTTCTTTTTATTTTGACCATTTTATTGATTAACTTGCATATACAAATGAGCTCACAACCAAGTGAGGGAACCTCCTCATTGGGTAAAAGGGATATGTATCCAAAAGCTAGCTCACAATCAAACGCAAAGAGGGGCAATTTTCAGTCAAGGTAGAGTCTAAAAAAGGGGGCCACAAATGTAGACTGCTTCTCAACCATGTTCATTTTCTCAACCTTCATTTACTCCTAGCAAGAAAAAACCCAATAAAAGGGTGTTTAGGTTTAATTGAAAATGATTTTAGTAGATTTATGGGCGGTAAAGGTGTTAGGATTATTTACTTTTCATCAATAATGTTACAGTTATAAGGTTTTGAAATGCTTAGTTTTTATTAAGAAATATGTATGTTTTTTTAATATTTACGTGTAAGCCCAGTTCAATTTTGTTGTGTTTTTGGTGATAAATTTTGGTGTTATAACAGATGGCAATTATTTTCTTGGTTTAAATATAAATTATTACCTTAAACCATTGATCTTTTCTACTTCGATGATTAATGACATGGTTAGGACACGTAGGATATTACTGCTGATGTATTTTTAAAAATATTTATTTTTAAAGTGACAAAAAATTAATAAAGTGAAGCAAAAATTAATAAAATCAAAACAGTTAAAACATTTAGTCAAGACTAAATAAAGTTATTTAATTAATCTAGATAAATAAAATAAAATTTGAATCCAGCCTTCATCAATTAAACTTAAATCAAATCAAACATTCTTTCTTTAACAATAAAAAAATTTAATAACTAAGTAGAAAAACAAAAAGGTTTCAAATGATGTATATTTGTTTTGATGATGTGAAAAGGAACTTGTTAGAGGGATGTAAGCCTATTATTGGATTTGATGATTGTTTTCTAAAGACATATGGTAGAGGTGAGTTGTTATTTGCAAGAGGTGCAGTTTTATTTTTATTACATCTTAAGTTTTATTTGTATTACACATTTATGTCATTATACTAACAAAAATTTGCTGCATATTTGCATAGGGTTTTGTGCATGCTATTCAAGAATTACTACCTCAAGCAGAACATAGATGTTGTGCAAGATACATCTAAGTCGTAGCGTCCCCAAATCCGGATCCCTTAAACCTAGGACCTGGTGCGTCACGATGCATTCTCTTCATACCTATTCCATAACTATTACGGAATATTCATACATACATTGTTCATTTTCAAATAATTCTACATCATTTTCCAAGGTTTTTAACCTTAACATACATACATACCTTTGTAATCTAAAAAAGTTTACATAATTTATTCACATCAAACAACATATATAATAGTTAAATGGGCATAACAACCTACTCTTAGAATTTATCCTTGTCTCTGTCTTACTTCGAACCTTCATTTTAATTTGAAAATGTTATCATGATATAGCAAGTGTGAGCAACTACTTTGCCGAGCAAGTTTAAATATAAGAAGGATGTATCATGATTGAAAAGGAATAAGCTTTCAAGTTTTAAAATATAATATAATGGTGAAAGAGCCGAATCAAAACTTCAATAACTGAATAATTATGTTGAGTGGTCAACAGTGACCATGAAAAAATTTAATTGAACCTTATGGTAATCAAGGTGATCAGCTTTTCATACCCGATAAACATATGCAACATGCACTAAGTGCGCGACTTAAAAATCATAGATGTGGAATAATTAACAATAATTAATCCACTAGCACGCTTGAAACATAATAACTCGAGTTTGAGTTAGGAAACATGTCTTGACCGTTGATTACGTCTAAGCAGTCTAATTTAATCTCTTATGAAAGACATATCCTTTATAAGATTGATCTTTCAATCAGTATAACATATCATGCCTCATAATATTATTACTTCATTAATAATTTAGCTAACATTTAGCCACATAATCAATAATTCATTATCTCACTATCATTACTATCATTCAATCGTCATCTTAAAACTTATGTCTAATATTATTAATCACTTAATAATATTTCATTCATTTCTGAATAATCACTTGATAATATCTTAATCGTTTATAAATATTATTAACCTTTTAATAATATTTTAATCACTTACCCACATCTTAATCATTTTCAAATATTATTAATTTTTAATAATATTTTAATCACTTACTAATAGTATTAATTATTTAATATTATTTTATTCACTTGCAATTATTATTAACCTTTTAATAATAATCTTAATCATTTACAAATATTATTAATCCTTTAAGAATTTTTTAATCATCTAATATTATTCATCATTTAATAATATTTTAATCATTATCTAATATTATTAATCACTTAATAATATTTTAATTTAAATTTAATCTAATATTATTATTCTTTTAATAATACTTTAATTTAACTTTAATCTAATATTAATAATCATTTAATAATATTTTAATTTAACTTTAATCTAATATTATTAATCATTTAATAATATTTTAATATAATATTATAATTTTTTAATAACATTTTAATCATTTATTAAACTTATAAACAATTAATTTTAATTGTTTACCCTTTACTAATTCATTTATGTAATGATTATAAAATGCCATAAATATCTCATCTTATCAAAAATGACCAAACTACCCTCCAAAAATCTGATTACATCATATTTATGATTTTTAAGCCATAAAATTACATTTTTGTCATTTATAACATCACATAACTTATTATTCTCATTTATTCATAACTTAACCATTTATTTGAAAAATACCAAAATGGTTCCACTGTGACGCCCCCAAAAATAGGTATACATCGCCTATTCTGAGTCGCCAAATACATGGTACAGAATACAAATATAACTTAATTATACAACAGTCGTGTAAAATACGACATAACATAAATTGAGAGTTTTAATAAGAATATTGTCATCTAGACAATATCCATACTCAAAGGAGTCCTCATTATATTTATTGTCACACTATTTAACAGAATAGTGATGACTACTAATACTATCATCTGGACCATCACTCCATTCCCCGACTAGTCCCGGCTACGTTCTCATTTCCTGAAGAGAACAGTGAAAGAAAGGGTGAGCTCAACTAGCCCAGTAAAAAATATTATGACTAAGATAATGCAGAATAAATTATCATTAGTCTTCAACAATGTTAAACTGATAAAATATAATAGACACCAAGTTTAAGCATAGGTGAACAAGCAATCCATTAAAAGAGTCAAGTAGAGAATAAAATCTACTATCTTTTATGATTTAAAAGGTTTTCATCACTTTTATCGCTGGGACTCAAATTAATAAATAATCCACATCATCAATTCATCCCTGCACTACAGGCCAAGGATATTATTTAGTATCACGACCACGAATTATCCATGCACTACGGGCCAAAGATAATTGTGTTTTCATCAACGGTCCTGATCATGCCATAAAACAATTCATCTTTACACCATTGGCCGAAGAGAATCCATAGCTATAATCATACCAAAAACTGTCCATCAATACACTACGGGCCAATGAGGACTTTTTTCACATCATTTGTAACATTACGGTCATGATTATACCGAATAATCCCTAGTCATAATCATACCAAGTTCATCTATGCACTACAGGCCACAGATGACTTTCAACAAAATATAAACATGAGGACGATGACAATGATATAAGAATTCAATAAAACAAGTTCAAGAATTAAATTATCCAGAAACTAATAACATCCAAATTGTCAACATGATATTGCTTTGTAGAGTAAAATTCAAGAATGCTCAGAAGAATATTTCCATGAAAAGATAATGGATGAAGCGCAAATACCAAGGATATTCCACTAATTTCATGGAGTATAGAAGTCAAAAATTTAACCAACTGAGTATAATAGAATATATGAAACTGCAAATGGATTTTCGCCCGCCATGCGGTAATCCACGTATACAGATCATTTCCACAATTTAATAAGGAATGAATACAAAGGATCATTCACCATGCATGTGGTAATCCACATAGACAAAAGTTATTCCAAATGTAATAATAAAGAATGGAATAATGAAGGATTCACCATGCGCAATGCGATGAGATCGCATGATAAAAGTTATTCCCAGCGAGAATAATAAAGAATGGAATAACAGAAATCACCATGCATGCAGACGTCGCAAAGCAAAGTTATTCCAACAGAATAATAAATAACGGAAACGGTAAGGCGAAATTGCAGCCATGTGGATGTTCCAATAGAATAATAAAGAATGGAATAACAATGTAAATCACCATGCATGCAGTGACTTCATATAGACAAAGTTATTCCAACGAGAATAATAAATAACGGAACCGAGTTCGATGTAGTAAAGCGCGTAAATGGGATATTCCAAAAGAATAATAAAGAGCAGAACCGGTCCCACAGAAAAGCATGCATGAGGATATTCAGCAGAATAATAAAGATTGGAATAAAGACCGAATTTCACCATGTATGCAGTACTTCGCAGATAGGTTATTCCAGCAGAATAATAAATAATGGAATAACAGAAGAATTTCACCAAGTATAAGGTAGACCGCGTATACAGGTTATTCCAACAGAATAATAAAGAATGGAATAACAGAAGTTCTCTTAATGAATATGAAAAAAAAAATACCGCTTACGGTACAATAAATAATATCTCTTACCTTTGAAAGAAGAGTACTTCGACTGGTAGGGCGAGGATATACTCGAAGAAAACTTGCACTATGCTCAAAGCTTTCTTAAACTCCAAAGAAATACGCTCAAGATTATAGAAGAAGAATTCTCTCTATAGTTTCTCTCTCTAGAGTTTCAGTGAATTCATAAGAAATAATGAAGGAATGAGCTTCTATTTATAGAAGAATGGATTTGCATAGTAACTAATTCATTAACGGTCGTATTGATTTACTTTTAATCGATTATTCGATTTAAATCAAAATCTTTTAAATAAAATATAATATATTCTATTTATAATCTAATAAAATGAATAACTTTATAAAAGTATTCTATTTTATATAAAAAGATTTTACTATGCAAAATAATATGCAAGCACTATGCAACACTATGCATAATAAAATATAATATATTCTATTTATAGAATAACTTTATAAAAGTATTTTGTTTTATATAAAAAGATTTTACTATGCAAAATACTATGCATAATAGAATATAATATATTCTATTTATAGAATAACTTTATTTCTATTTTATATAAAAAGCTTTTACATTTTATTACATTAATAATATCAATAAAACAAAACCGAAAGTGACTTATCACGTAAGTCATTAATAATCAATACCGTGTGTGCTACTTATGCAACCACGTGTATTACTAAGATTGCTTTTTAACTTAGAGTGTTTCAACGATATTAACAGTAAAACTTCCACCGAATTATTTTCACAAAAAATATTTTTGTCGTTTTCTCAATCCGATAATAATTCGTTGTAGGGTCCACTAATGATTGTCTTGAGTCGCACGAATATTCCCCTACACAAAGAATATTCCCCGACCAATGGAATATAACAACTTGTATACTTTGCAAAATTTATAAATATTACCCACAACTATAACATTATATTAAATCCACACCATAATATTCAAAAAAAAAAATCGAGAAATTTAAATCTTTATTCGTAAAATTTGGGATTTTACATCCACAAATTTTCCTTTTCTGGGATTTGAAAGATTATAGTTCCCATATGAACATATATTTTTCTTGGAATTTTTAAAATTCATATATTATTTTTAATTAGTCCAAAACACCCGAATATTGCAACATTTTTCATAAATCGAAATTTTGTCCATAAATTCTGAAACTTACAGGGTATGTTCTTATCATATACATGTACTTCCTGTAAAAATTTCACAATTTTTAGAGTTAACCACACAAAGTTATTCAAGTTCAGCTTTAAAATAGTATTTTCTTGTAAAATCCATAACTTTCATTCTACACATCCAAAAATAGCCATCTTTGGACAGGACCTTCATAACTCATCATATTATCAGTCCAAATGTTTCTAGAATTTTTAAAGAGCAAAAAGTGGACGAAACAGCGGCCCTACAAGAAACGTGCCATAAAACTTTTCTATTTTCCAGATTTTTGTTGTTGTTTGGACAGTTATGGGAAAACGCATGCCACAGCTTGCTCGTTTAATATTTTTGAGTTCTAACACTTGGGTTTAACAGATAACTCATGTATCTAACATACCACTTTGACGTATCGTAAAAATAATTTGTAGATTTCAAATGGTAAAGACTCAAAGTGGGCTGATTTTTAGGGTTTTTATGGTCAAAAATTAGTTTTTGTGCATATTTGGTTTTCAAACTTTTTAACACATGAAATGGTTAGATCTAAGCATGAAACACCATAAAACATGTAGATCTAATACTCTAGGGTTCAAGATCATAAATTTCATGGTTCAAAACAACCAAAAATGAAACACATAAATTAGTTAGGATTTTATACCTTTTGTGTTTTATCCTCTTGATTTCCTCTTCCCTTTTTTTCCTTCCATGGCTACCTCTCTCTTTTTTGCTCCACCATGGCTGACCTCCTCTCTCTCCTTTCCTTTTCTTGGTCGGGTGTTTGAGAGAAATGAGAGAGAATGCTTTTATTTTTATTTTTTTTCTCTTTCCATTTAGTTAAAATCATTTAGGAGAGAGAGAGTATATAAGATAAGGGGGGTTAGGTGGCACCCATGTGCTAGAAATCCAGCTGATATCTATCTTTTGGGATCCACTTTTACTTTCCCATTTTTTATATTTAATACCGTCTTTGACTATTGATTCCTACTAAATTTGATGCTCCCAACATCATGGGCACATCCGTTTCTTCAAATTCATCTCCGAATTTCAAGTTTGACTTTTTTCCATTTTTCTTGTAAACTTGGTTAAAGTAGGTGGCCAAACGAAAAGATGACACACAAGGGTAGTTGGTGAACAACTAAAGTAAAAAAAATAAATAACCCACATGTGCTTATATAAAAGCTACTTTCAATTTCTTATAAGTTGGTCACCCAACTTAAGTCTTCTCTAGTCTTCCCCTTCGTCTTTAAAAGCGTGCAAATCACCCCCTAGAATATTCTTAACATATTCTCAGAATATTATTTATTCCTTAGCATATTCCATAAGATATTTTCTTAGATTTTAAATATTAGGTTTTCACCCCTAAGGTTTTCCAACTTTATAGGAATTCAAGACCAAGGGCAAAATGGTCTTTAACCATTACTAGGGAAGGGCAAGATGGTCTTTAAGTCATCTCAAGAAAATTTCCTAGAAATTTCCTTATAGGACACATTGGTCATAATCAATTTTCTTTAAGGACAAAATTGTCATCTAACTATAATTAGAAAATTTCCTAGAAATTTTCTTCAAGGACGCCATGGTCATTACCAAATTTCTCATGGGGCAAAATAGTCACTTCTCCATTACTAGAAAACTTCCTAGCAATTTCCTTCCTAGGACACAAATGTAAGACCCCGAATTTTATGAAATGAAACTATTCAATTTTCTTATAATTATTATTCTATTTAGTAAATGGTTAAATTGATAAAAGGTTAAAGTTAAGGGTGATATGTGAAAATTTTACAAAGTAAGCAAGTTGTCATAAAATATTCGTTGTGTTGGGGAATATTCTTTTTTCGGCGAATATTAGTATGACAACGTAATCATTGGTGGACCAAATAATGGAATAATTGTCGGATATAAAAAAGCGATAGAAATAACCTTTTTATAAAAAATAACAGCAAAACTTTTACCGTTAAACTGTTGAAATACCGGTGATAAAAGAACAGTAATACGCGTTGTTGCACAGTAGCACACAGTATTGCACAATATCTCTGAATATTGATGCTTTCATAAGAAGTCACTTAGTTTCATTCAATAATTGCTACAGTAGTTGTTGCATAGTATCTCATATTATTGATTTAGTTATTGTCATAGTATCATCTACATAATATTTTATATTATTAAATCAATAATTAAGACGACACAGTTATTTATATTATTATTTGCATTATTGACAATGTCTAGAAAGTTCTGTCGAGGAAAGGGGTTTGGTTATTTAATTGTGCGTCAGTAAGGAGAAATTTTTATCGAAAAGCCCCCACTTTCCTGAGAACGATCTGGTTATCAATATTGTGAGTTATAATATAAATGATGAATAATTGTTGAAATATTAAAAATGTTTTTATTAAAGATAAGTGATTTGTGGTAAATATTTATTCAATTTTTGATATAAATAGTGGGGTTTGTCATGAGGCGTTTGTTGCAAGTTTGACTTATTATTCCATGGGGAGATGTACTAATTTTTTGGACCGTCGGTTGTGGTTTTAATAGTAAATCAATATGGACTGTTGGTTGTGATTTTAATAGTAAATCAATATGGAACGTCATTTGTGGTTTTAATAGTAAATCAATATGGACCATTGGTTATGGTTTTAATAGTAAATCAATATGGACCGTCCGTGAATCAGTTACTATTTAGTCCATTCTCCTATAAATAGAAGTTTATTCCTTCATTATTTCTTACGAATTCACTAAGACTCACAAGAGAAACTATAGAGAGAAACTATAGAGAGAATAAGAGAGAAAGAAGAAGAGTATTCTGCTACTATACTATTGCAGTATCCAATCTCCTCCTAAGGTGAAGACATGTGATGAAGGTTCTCTTTGTCTTGGGTACAACAAAGAACTGTTAATGGGTATTACATAGATGAAATATTAATGATGAACTTTTAATTTGGAGGAGATAGTAGACATTATGTTCTATTTGACTCTTCTAATGGATTGTTATTCCGCTGCAGTTATTGATCTAAAACTTGTTGTCTATTGTATTCTATCAGATTTTTCCTTGTTCAGGATTAAGGATAATTTTTTCTACATTATCTTAGTCATAATATTCTTTACTGAGCTATTTGTACTCACCCTTTTAATTCATAATTCCTTTCAGGTAATAAAAGTGTAGCTGGGTCGAGCGGGGATAACATGGGAGTAGAGTGATGGTCTGTGACTATGGAAGTTTCTCAATACATTATAAAACAGCATGACAATATATAATTGTATTAAGGACTTAAGATGTGTGTGTCGTATTATATACATCACTTAATAATTGATTTTTGTAACGATCGAGAAATTTATAATTTAATTTAAATATTTATTGAATTAAATAAATATTTTAAATAATTTATTTATTAAGGAAAATAAATAATTGATGAATTATGGTGAATTAATTTAGTAACTAAATTAATTATTGTTAATTAAATTGAGTAATGATAATCTGAAGGATTTAATTTAAGGAAATAATTTAATTAAATCAATTGCTTAATATTTAAGAAAATAATTAAATTAAATGAATTATTTAATTTAAAGGAAATAAATAAATTAAAGAAAGTGATGTTTCTAATTTATTAATTAAATTAGATATATAATTATTTATTAATTATAAGTATAATGATAATAAGATTTTTTATTATTATAAGTTATTTAAATTAACTAAACTAAAGTTATTTAAATTAACTAAATTAAGGTGTGACACATGAAACTATATAATAAGAATGATATAAAAATAATTTAGTTTAGGGGATTAAGTGGTAGCCAAACAAGGCCTTGTGGCCTTTGGCTTATTCAACTGACGTCTTTTTATTTTTTTAACTGATAAGTACGTGGGGGTGAGGGAGGCCAGTTTATTTTCTACGCTTCTTATTTTCTCCTAAGGCTTAAGAGCAGAGTTTTGAGGGAAAGCTTGGAAGAAGAGAGAAAAAACTCAGTGATATTGAGAGTTGGATAAGGAGGGTTTTGGGAAGGCTTTTTATCATCTTTTCCTAGCCAACAATCAAAGAATAAGGTATAACCAATTCTAATTTTTAACTCTTGTTTTATTGAAATTTCTATTGATTGTGGTGTTAGATTGATACACATATATGTATCTATGGTTTATAATCTGTTATTTATCATATGTAAGTGTTATTTGATGATTAAAGGCATGAAATTGGTTGTAGGAAGAAAATGAAAATAACAGTGTATGTTTATGAAAAATGGCTTAATAAAGTATAAAATTTCATGTTTAATATGTATGATAATTTGAAAATTGAGGTTGGATTGTGTTAGTATGTGAAGAAACAAAAGCGGCGTAGTTTAAATCATGTCAATTGGTTAAGAAACGAGTTTGTGGCGATCGAATTCGCTAAAAGTGTCAAAATTGAAGAAATTTGAAAAACTATGGTTTTGATTCCTTAAAATTGTGTATATGTAATGCTTTTGTATATAGAATGAAGGATAACATGTGTAACTATGTTATTACAAGGTTTAGTTGCTAGGTGTCATGTAATTCTGTGGAAATTGGGAGAGTTTTGGTGACTACTATGCGAGCGTAGCTACTGCGGTTTACATACATACACAACGGCTTGTCGCTAGCCGTAGCCGTAAGCCAAGACAGCCTATTGTGACGCCCCCAAAACAGGTATACATCACACATCTTGAGTCGCCAGATACACACTACATAAATCAAATACAAACTTAATTATGCAAATGTCGTGCAAAATACAACAAAATATAGCTGAGAGTTTAAACACGAATATTGCCTTCTAGACAATATCCACACTCAATGGAGTCCTCATTGCAATTATTATCACACTATTTTATAAAAATAGTGAGGAATACTATAACCACCATCTTGGACCATCACTCCATTCCCCGATTAGTCCCAGCTATATTCTCATTTCCTGAAGAGAACAGCGAAAGAAAAGGGTGAGCTAAACTAGCCCAGTAAGAAATATTATGACTAAGATAATGTAGAATAAATTATCCTTAGCCTTCAACAGGAGAACAACTGATAAAATACAATAGACAACAAGTTTTAGATCAACAACTGCAGCGGAATAAGCAATCAATTAGAAGAGTCAAGTAGAGCATGATATCTACTATCTTCTATGATTTAAAAAGTTTTTCATCAACTTTATCCCTGTAATACCCATTAACAGTTCTTCATTATACCTAAGATAAAGAGAACTTTCATCACCTGTCTTCACCTGAACCACCAAAGATGTTAGTTAAATTCACAATTCATATTCATAATAATGTGAATCAACAATTTCTCCTTGCCACAAAGGCTTAATAGAACATATACTCAATATCCTTACCCCAAAGGCTAAAGATATTCAAATGTATTAACAATGATCATACCAATCAGTTGTCTATCTTTACACTACGGGCCAAAGTTAATCTACTATAAAACCAATGGTCATGATCATACCAATCAATTGCATGTCAGTGCACTACGGCCAAAGACATTCAACTGTTAACTAATGGTCATGATCTTGCCCATCACATCATCGAATTATCCCTGTACTACGGCCAAGGATATTCGTTATTATAACCAGTGGTTATGATCATGTCATTCACCTGTCCATCTTTGCACGTAAGCCAAAGATATACAACTATAAAACCAATAATCAACAGTCCATCTTTGCAAGTAAGCCAAAATTATACAACTGTAAAACTAATAATCAACAGTCCATCTATGCACGTAAGCCAAAGATGACTTTCATCACAATATAAGCATGAGGATGATGACAATGATATAAGCATTAATCAAACGATGTCAAGGATAAATATTAAAGACTTTAAATTTATTCAGAGTTCAAAAATATCCAAATTGTCAACATGATACTGCTTTGTGGAGTAAAATTCAAGAATAATATTCATGTACCAAAAATAATTTGGACAGAAAAGAAATATATTTTTTGGGTAAATAGTACCCCGTGAATAGTACCCTGTGAATAGTACTTCAAGAATAGTACCTCGTAAATAGTACCCCGACATGAAAAGTGCCCCAAATACCCGAGTGAATAATTTTCTGGTGAATAGTAACTCGTAAATAGTACTCTGGCATGAAAAGTGCCCCGAATACCCGAGTGAATAATACTAGAGTGAATAGTAACTGGGTGAATAGTAACCCGTGAATAGTAACTTGTAACAGAAAAATACCAAATAAAAGGATATTTCATGACGAGTACAAAATGAATGATATTTCATACGAGTATAATAGAATATACGAAACTGCAAATGGATTTTCATCCGCCATGCGATAATCCATGTAGACAGATCATTTTCACAATTTAATAAAGAATGAGTATGAAGGATCATTCACCATGCATGTGGTAATCCACATAGACAGGTTATTCCAACAGAATAATAAAGAATGGAATAACAGAAGAATTCACCATGCATTCGATAGGCCAAATGCAGACATGAGTTATTCCAATAGAATAATAAAGAATGGAACCAGTCATATGTAATCCTTATGATGAGGATATTCCAACGAGAATAATAAAGAAGCGGAACCGGTCATGCGTAATCCGCATGCAGACGTGATATTCCATGAGAATAATAAAGAATGGAATAATAATAAAATTCACCGAGGCATGCGATAGTAGTACGCATGCATGAGTTATTCCAATGAGAATAATAAAGAATGAAATAATGAAGAATTTCACCATGTATGCGGTACTTGTAGAGCGAGTTATTCCAACATAAAAATAAAGAATGGAATAACATAAGAATTTCACCATGTATCACGATAGTCCACAGATACTGAGTTATTCCAAATGTAATAATAAGGAATGGAATAAAATAGCTCTTCATGAATACGAAAGAAATAATACCCCTTACCTCAGAAGAAAACTAGATACTGGAATAGTGAGGTAGCAGACTTCTTTTCTTCTTTCTCTATATAATTTCTCCCTATAATGATTGCTCTATAGCTTTAGTGAATTGGTGAAAAATAATGAAGGAATGAGCTTCTATTTATAGGAAAATATAGTTTCGATAATTGTACATTTTGAGGCTCAAAATATTATAGTATAATACCTTACTCTTTTCCTTCATTTTTAATTTAGTCCTGCAAGTATTATCAAATATGCACCACCTCCCCTAATAGTAAATCATGTGAATCAATAGTAAATCATGTGAATCAATAGTTCTAGATATGTGAAAATACAAATTACAATATAGTACCTCCACCTATACCTCCATTTTTAACTTAGTCATGCAAGTATTATCAATCTTGCACCAACTCCCCTAATAGTAAATGAATGTGAATCAATAGTACACACATGTGAACAAATAGTTATAATCATGTGAATCAATAGCAATTAATTACTCATTTATCCGGTTAATTACCCGATTGGTCAATATAACCTCCAGACATCAATTATTATCGAAATAAAAGTCGATTTTCACTAACACTAATAATTCCAACACAATAGAACTATCAATTTCATATTTAATCAACACGAACTTATTCATCATTAATATTATAATTCACAATATTTAACAACCAGGTCATTCTCAGGAAAGTGGGGGCTTTCTGATAGGGTTGGGGGGGTCGTGACATAATACCAAATGACCGCAATCCGTCCGGCAAAGTGTTATTTTTATTTTATTTTTTTTAACCACAATTATGAGAATAAAAAATAAAAAATAATAGAGCAAGTTTGAACAAAAAACTGTAAAAGGAAGTACATTTTTTAATGAAAAAACACGGTAAACAGTTTACCGTGTTTTTTTAATAAAAAATGTTTACCGTGTTTTTTCAATAAAAAAATGCACTTCCTTTTATATTTTTTTGTTCAAACTTGCTCTATTATTTTTTATATTTTATTCTCATAATTGTGGTTAAAAAAATAACTTCTTGATTAAGATTGCTCAGGATATTAAGGTGTACCGACGCCCCTAAATTTTTTCGAGAAGGATTTCTCCTTATTGGTAGCGCAATTAGGTGACCAAACCTCTCCTTGATGTAACTTCTAGACATTGTCAATATTGCAAATAATATTATGAATAACTTTGTCGTCTCAATTATTGATTTAATAATATAACATATTATATGATGATCTTTGTGACAATAATTGAATCATTAATATGAGAGATATGATGCAGCAATTACTGTATCAATAATTGAGTATAACTGAGTGACTTCTTACGTAAGCATCAATAATCAATACCGTGTGCTACTATGCAACCACGCGTATTACTGTACTTTTACTATCGGGTAGTTCAACAGTTTAACGGTAAAACTTTCGCCGTTATTTTTATAAAAAGATATTTTTGTCGTTTTCCAACTACGACAATACTTCCGTTGTGGAGTCCACCAATGATTGTGCCGTTGTACGAATATTCCCTGTTAAAATGAATATTCCCCGACCAATCGAATATTCCCCGACACAACGAATATTTTATAACTTGCTTACTTTACAAAATTTTTAAATATCACCCTTAACTTTAAACTTTTATCAATTTAACTATTTACCAAAATAGAAAAATTGAATACTTTTATTCCATAAAATTCAGGATTTCACAATCTCCCCTCCTTATGAAATTTTGCCCTCGAAATTTACGTACCTGGTAGTTCGAATAGATGAGAATACCTTGCTTTCTTTTCGGATTGAACCTTCCCGGTTTTTTCCTCTCTATCATGATTTTCCCATTTCTCATCTCCTGTATTTCAGATATCATTCTAGAATATATTTTCAAAATAAGGGTTAATTGACATGCCACATATTATCTCTATATTCTGACCAACCAATAAAATAACAAATAAACTTAGGTAGGTCATACTAGCGAAGGAATTACTCGTCTTTCCCCTCCTAGTTCTAGCCTCACATCTTAGCCAGGGATCATATCCCTAAGCTTTGATACCAACTGTGACGCCACCAAAACAGGTATACATCACCCATCTTGAGTCTCCAGATACACACTACATAAATCAAATACAAACTTAATTATGCAAATATAGTGCAAAATACGACAAAACATAGTTGAGAGTTTAAACACGAATATTGCCTTCTAGACAATATCCACACTCAATGGAGTCCTCATTACAATTATTATCACACTATTTTATAAAAATTGTGAGGACTACTATAACCACCATCTTGGACCATCACTCCATTCCCCGACTAGTCCTAGCTATATTCTCATTTCCAGAAGAGAACAATGAAAGAAAAGGGTGAGCTAAACTAGCCCAGTAAGAAATATTATGACTAAGATAATGAAGAATAAATTATCCTTAGCCTTCAACAGTATAACAACTGATAATATACAATAGACAACAAGTTTTAGATCAACAACTGCAGCGGAATAAGCAATCCATTAGAAGAGTCAAGTAGAGCATGATATCTACTATCCTCTATGATTTAAAAAGTTTTTCATCAACTTTATCCCTGTAATACCCATTAACAGTTCTTTTTTATACCCAAGATAAAGAGAACTTTCATCATCTGTCTTCACCTGAACCACCAAAGATGTTAGTTAAATTCACAATTCATATTCATAATAATGTGAATCAACAATTTCTCCTTGCCACAAAGGCTTAATAGAACATATACTCAATATCTTTACCCCAAAGGCTAAAGATATTCAAATGTAATAACAATGATCATACCAATCAGTTGTCTATCTTTGCACTACGGGCCAAAGATAATCTACTATAAAACCAATGGTCATGATCATAACAATCAATTGCCTGTCAGTGCACTACGGCCAAAGACATTCAACTGTTAACTAATGATCATGATCTTGCCCATCACATCATCGAATTATCCGTGCACTACAGCCAAGGATATTCGTTATTATCACCAATGGTTATGATCATGTCATACACCTGTCCATCTTTGCACGTAAGCCAAAGATATACAACTATAAAACCAAAATCAACAGTCCATCTTTGCACGTAAGCCAAAAATATACAACTGTAAAACTAATAATCAACAGTCCATCTATACACATAAGCCAAAGATGACTTTCATCACATTATAAGCATGAGGATGATGACAATGATATAAGCATTAATCAAACGATGTCAAGGATAAATATTAAAGACTTTAAATTTATCCAGAGTTCAAAAATATCCAAATTGTCAACATGATACTGCTTTGTGGAGTAAAATTCAAGAATAATATTCATGTACCAAAAATAATTTGGACAGAAAAGAAATATATTTTTTGGGTAAATAGTACCCCGTGAATAGTACCCTGTGAATAGTACTTCAAGAATAGTACCTCGTGAATAGTACCCCAACATGAAAAGTGCCCCAAATACCCGAGTGAATAATATTCTGGTGAATAGTAATTTGGGTGAATAGTAACTCGTGAATAGTACTCCGGCATGAAAAGTGCCCCGAATACCCAAGCGTATAATACTAGAGTGAATAGTAATCGGGTGAATAGTAGCCCGTGAATAGTAACTTGTAACAGAAAAATACCAAACAAAATGATATTTCATGACGAGTACAAAAGGAATGATATTTCATACGAGTATAATAGAATATACGAAACTGCAAATGGATTTTCATCCGCCATGCGGTAATCCACGTAGACAGATTATTTCACAATTTAATAAAGAATTAATACGAAGGATCATTCACCATGCATGTGGTAATCCATATAGACAGGTTATTCCAACAGAATAATAAAGAATGGAAGAAGAATTCACCATGCATGCGATAGACCGCACAGACAGGTTATTCCAATATAATAATAAAGAATGGAACCAGGTCATGTGTAATCCGAACAAACAGGATATTCCAACAGAATAATAAAGAACGAAACCAGGTCATGCGTAATCCGCACAAACAGGATATATCAACAAAATAATAAAGAATGGAATAATAATAAAATTCACCAGGCATGCGATAGACCGCACACACAGGTTATTCTAACAGAATAATAAAAAATGAAATAACTGAAGAATTTCACCATGTATGCGGTACTTCGCATAGACAGGTTATTCTAACATAAAAATAAAGAATGGAATAACATAAGAATTTCACCATGTATACGATAGTCCGCGTATATAGGTTATTCCAACAGAATAATAAGGAATGGAATAAAAATAGCTCTCTTCATGAATACGAAAGAAATAATACCCCTTACCTCAGAAGAAAACTGGATACTGGAATAGTGAAATAGCAGACTTCTTTTCTTCTTTCTCTATATAATTTTTCTCTATAATAATTGCTCTATAGCTTTAGTGAATTTGTGAAAAATAATGAAGGAATGAGCTTCTATTTATAGGAAAATATAGTTTCGATAATTGTACGTTTTGAGGCTCGAAATATTATTGTATAATACCTTACTCTTTTCCTTCATTTTTAATTTGGTCCTGCAAGTATTATCAAATATGCACCACCTCCCCTAATAGTAAATCATGTGAACCAATAGTAAATCATGTGAATCAATAGTTCTAGATATGTGAAAATACAAATTACAGTATAGTACCTCCATCTATACCTCCATTTTTAACTTAGTCATGCAAGTATTATCAATCTTGCACCAACTCCCCTAATAGTAAATGAATGTGAATCAATAGTACACTTAGTTATAATCATGTGAATCAATAGCAATTAATTGCTCATTTATCCGGTTAATTACTCGATTGGTCAATATAACCTCTAGACATCAATTATTATCGAAATAAATATCGATTTTCACTAACACTAATAATTCTAACACAATGGAACTATCAATTTCATCTTTAATCAACATGAACTTATTCATCATTAATATTATAATTCACAATATTTAACAACTAGGTCGTTCCCAGGAAAGAGGGGGCTTTCCGATAAGGATATCTCCTTATTGGCGCGCAATTAGGTGACCAAACCTCTCCTTGACAGAACTTCTAGACGTTGTCAATATTGCAAATAATAATATGAATAACTTTGTCGTCTCAATTATTGATTTAATAATATAACATATTATACAGATGATACTGTGACAATAATTGAATCATTAATATGAGAGATATGATGCAGCAATTACTGTAGCAATAATTGAGTATAATTGAGTGACTTCTTACGTAAGCATCAATAATCAATACCGTGTGCTACTATGCAACCATGCGTATTACTGTACTTTTACTACTGGGTAGTTCAACAGTTTAACGGTAAAACTTTCACCGTTATTTTTATAAAAAGATATTTTTGTCGTTTTCCAACTAAGACAATACTTCCGTTGTGGGGTCCACCAATGATTTTGCCGTCATACGAATATTCCCTGTTAAAATGAATATTCCCCGACCAATTGAATATTCCCTGACACAACGAATATTTTATAACTTGCTTACTTTGCAAAATTTTCAAATATCACCCTTAACTTTAAACTTTTATCAATTTAACTATTTACCAAAATAGAAAAATTGAATACTTTTATTCCATAAAATTCGGGATTTCACATTTCACGCCTTTGGGTTTCTCAAGGCAAGCACCACCGGTAGTAGCAATTGCCTTGGTCTGAGGCTTGGGACAGTAGCAATTGTTGCAGGTGTCCCGAGCCTAAGCAAGAGAGTTTTGTTTATTTGTAGGTTAGGATTAATGGACTTATATTAGCAAAGCATGCATGTTAATGATGTTAAGACATAATATAAACTATAATAACATATTGTAATGTGTTGTAATGCAAAGTGTAAAGATTTTAAATAATTATTTAAATAAGTTATAAAATGAAACCAAATGTGATGTTTTCAAAAGTTAGAGATGAACGATTAAGTTATGTTAGATCGTAATGAGATTTCAGATTCGTTAAGTATATTAACCTACATGGTTAGATGTTAGGTTAGGCTTATAACCTAAATGATGGTTTAAACCCTAAAGCTAATATTTATACAACTAATTGTTGTTGCAATTTCAATGATATATGTAGGGTAATTGGCAAATCTTATACTTGTGTAGCTTACATACAAGGCAAGTTTCTAAACCTTACCTCTTTACAATTGAGCAAGTTTCTAAACCTTACTCTTTACATTGAGCAAGCTTTCTAACTTTATTCTTTTGTTAATGAATGCAAGTTCCTAAATTTTATTAAGCAAGACTATTGATTCTATCCTTATGGACGATTGAATAAGCTCTTGTAACCTAATTTGTTACCTCGAGCGAGTTTTACTTTTCTAAACCTTGATATTATTATTCAAAGCATATATTGTTCTAATACATCGATTCAAATGAGATTGTTCTAACTCTTTTGGATATAGCACTTTGCATGTATATCATGTTTATTTAATTATATATTATTGATATCCGATCTTTGACTTTGATAGCCTTGTTCAGTTATACAGTCTTATATTAAAACTTCAAGTAGTAAGCAAACTCTGATTGATTAAATTAATCTATAATTGAATAGTATTCTAAAATTCTAGATAAACTGATAAGCTAGTTCCAAACTAAACTTTCTTTAGTGCGGAAATTCTAAATTCAAACTGAGACGAGCAACCCTAATATAGGGGATTTTGTACGTGTAACATTTAAAATTTTATGCACGATACATGGTACAAAAGGCTAATCCCCCTAAGTACGTTAAGAAGGGTCTGTATAGTCTAATGACTGTTAAGGTTGAGGTAATAATACCTAAATACCAGAGATATAGTTTGAACTTATTTTCTGTTTTTGATTCGTAGAACAAGTTCATATCAGCATTCGTTGTTCATTCTCATGATTGTTATCATTACTACTCTCTATATCAGTGAGCATTTGTTTGCTCACTCTTACATTTAACACTGCAGCTAAAGTAGAGAAAGTCGATGAGCCATCTACTAGCAAAGGAAAGGGCAAATTGTCCAAGTGCTAAGACTTATGAGAATTTTATTTTAATGAATAATGTTAAAGACTTGTTTTATTTTATGATGTATTCCGCAAACTGATGTAATAAATTTAAGGTTAGATTACCTGAGATTGTTTTTAAGATGATGTAACCCTTTAATGGGAAAGATTATTGTTTAAGTTATCTAAATTATGTCTTTATCCTTTATGATAGGTAGTTAGATGTAATGGTTTTGGATAGTGAACACCAAATTCTGTGGGAATGGAGTACCCATATTTGGGGGTGTCACAATTTTGGTGAACAACAATTGGGTGATGAGAACCATACTTTGAAAGCGTAAAAAATACACACCATTGGAAAGAACAGGATAATAATCTTCTCGTTCTCTTTTGGGGTCTATTGGGTCAACCAAGGTTAATGTTCAAGTCCTATGATATCTATTATAACTTAGATGCATGGCCTCCCATATATGAAGGATTTCTTGAGCATTTACTAAAGATTTTAATTCCTAAAATAGTTATCGACTGTACCTTTATGTAGAGTATTATTAATTTGAAGTGTGAGTTTGTTATTTGTATTGAAACTCACAGCTTATGTGTTATCGTATTTTGCACGACAGTTTAATAGTTATATAAATGAAGTTTATATTTGGATTCTGTATCGTATATCTGGCGACTCAGAATGGGTTGTGTGGACCTAATTTGGGGGTATCACATTTGGTATCAAAGCTATAAGTAAAGAGCCCCGAGCCTCTCGCTGATGACTTCCTTATGTGGGATGTACCGAAGCCAGACTCTCCGTAGGGAATGCCGTGTAGGGATGATAGGCAAGCTGATAGGTATCAATGTGAGGTGCTATCCAAGTAAAGGGATGAAAGTCACATTTGGTATCAGAGCTTAGCAACATGAATTCTGGCGGAGATCCGGGATTGAACTATAAGACCCCAACTTTTATGAATAAAGATTAAATTTTCCCGAAATATCTTTTTGAATATTATGGTGTGGATTTGATATAATGTTATAGTCGTGGGTAATATTTACAAATTTTGTAAAGTAAGTTGTCGTAAAATATTCGTTTGGTCGGGGAATATTCATTTTATCAGAGAATATTCGTACGAAGACATAATTATTGGTGGACCCCACAACAGAATTACTGTCAGAGTTAGAAAATGATAGAAATAACTTTATAAAAATAACGACAAAAGTTTTACTGTTAACTGTTGAAATACCCGGTGATAAAAGTACAGTAATACGTGTGGTTGCATAGTAGCACAAGGTATTGTACAGTATCTTTGATTATTGATGCTTACGTGAGAAGTCACTCAGTTTTATTCAATTATTGCCATAATAATTGTTGCATAGTATCTCACGTTATTAATTCAATTAATGTCACAATATTTTATATTATTAAATCAATAAATGAGACGACAAATTTATTCATATTATTATTTGTATTATTGAAGATGTCTAAAAAGTTATGTCGAGGAAAGGGGTTTGGTCACCTAATTGCACACCAATACGGAGAAATCCTTATCGGAAAGCCCCCTCTTTCCTGAGAATAATCTGGTTGTTAATATTGTGAGTTATAATATTAATGATGAATGTTATTAAAAATGTGTTTTGAGAAGCCAAGTAAATTGAGATAAATGGAGGGTATTTTTATGATGTAGTTGTTGTAAATTTGGCTTATTACATGGACCCCCACTTACCCATTTTCAAAACTATCAGTAGAAAGTTATCTCAATTTTGTTTTATATATATATATATATATATATATATATATATATATATATATTCACATAAGAATTAGCACATGACAAATATAAGAATCTTTTCAAGCACATCAGAATAAACAAAAGATCCCCTTCATTGATATATTCATGAACATGCATACCTTGTTCGTAGAGTTAGTTAAGTTGTAAGCAGTTAATACATACATAGCATTTATAGCAGATAGGTACATAATTTAAATGACAAAAATTAAATAACTAAATGTAAAAGACACAAAGGATTTTAAGTGGTTCGGAGACTCAAGCTCCTAATCCACTCTTCTGCTTTAAAGAACATGAATTCCACTAAAGAAGATCAGCACCCTGAATCTCTAAGATTCCTTCAAGGCCAGCAGCATTGGAACTTCAGTTCACTAAGAACTCTACAAGCCCAGCAGGCTTGGATCTTCATTTAGTCCCTCCAGACAAGGACCCCTCAGGCCCTGGCTACTTGTTGGTGTAGTTGTTGTTGTTGGTGCCCTGCTGCTAAGATGTCTTAAGCTTGAACATCTTATGTACTTAGCAGCTTCGCGTGGTCCTTTTTGCATTATGTGTAGAGTCTGGACCACATCTTCTCTGGTGCAGTTAATCTTCATTATGTTTTATTCATCTTTATCTGATGTCAGGTGTGCACCATCACCATTTAGGTTTGCTAAGTATTTGAGCTTTTGGTAGACTTCGTCTGGTACTTAGCATTCCTTGAACCCTTCTTGAATGGTTTACAGACATGGTTCTGCATTTTTTCTATTTCAACTTTTGGTTCATGGTGATTCGTAGAGTGGCTTTCTGGATCTTCTTTGTGCTCTGCCACTTTTCTGAATGCTATCTTCTTGGCCTTCTCGTCTCTCAGCTTAGCTGCTATCTTCAGTGGCATTCTCATCTTTGTTGAGTGAAGATATAGTCTGTTCAGGTCCTTCTTCAAAGCTACTTCACTTCCATCTTGGTAGTCTCACTGTCACTGAGACTTATTCTGTTTAGCTCTGGTGGAACTCGTAGAGTCAACACTATAGCATTCCAACAACTCAACTAACTTTTAACTAAACAACTCTTGATCTTTGAAGCTCTGGCTGATATATACTCCTTCCCAATCTTCCCGTTGGAATATAGCTGTTGAAAGCTATTTGAATTGCTTCATGAATCTCGAGTTATTTGGTGTAGACTGCTTGATATGACATGACAGCTCCTTTATGATTGTACTGACTTAGAAGTCTGCTACCTTACCTATCGCTTTTGAGTTGTCACATTTCTAGGCAGGTAGTTATCTTTATTTATTCTTTCTGACTTCTCGAATAGAACATCAGAGACTGTCCTTTTGCATCGATGCTCTCAACTAGCAATGTTCAAATATCAGTCTTCAAATTGAACTGTTGCCAATACTTCAATCTTCAGATGACAAAACTCTACGATTTTGATGCATATGTTCTTGGAAATGATCATAGTGTGTCTTGTTGAATGTTGTTCATTGACTGATTGAGACAACACTATGATCCTGAAGAAGTGTTTATTGGATCTTCAATATAGAACACCTCTTCCTTCATTTGTGTAGTGCTTCAACACTTTTATTTGCCTTTAACTGATCTTAAGAACTGATAGCTTAACTCCTTGTTCTGGTCTCTTCTGAATAGAAAGACACCTCTGATTTGTGACATGCCCAGCTCGCTTTCTCCTTGTGATCTCCCGTTCATTTATCATCAATAGACTAACCCATGCTTAATCACTTTAGCCTTGTTCTTCAGAAGCTGGCTAGTATCTTTATGTAGACTACATCAGTTCTTGCTTTGTTTGGCAAACACTATGATCCTGGTTGACCCCAAGATCGTTGTCTTCTGTTCACTTGACAGCTACTACACTTGCTGACTTTCCTTAGTCAGACACTTTTATTGAAGTCTTCTTTTGATCTACTTGTAGAAGACTTCATCTTGAATGGATTTACAACTCAATCTGGATGCTAATTAGGTTGGTGCTTAGATCTTCTGTTAGCTTGCATGACATTCGTTGAGTGCACTCTAGTTTCCTTTAGGTGGAGTGTAACTTTGCAGCTCAGACCAGAGGCTTCATCCTTTGGATATTCTGGGAGTGCTCATTTGTTGATAATAATGTTTACTCTACGATTCTGCCTGGTGTTGTGAGCACCTCTGCTGAAGTCCTAGTTCCGCACTCTACGACTTTGCGTTTGTTTTGCAGACACTACGACTCCAATATTAGATGTTGATACTCTACTAATTATGTCTTTAAGCTTGCTGTCTTTATCTGATCTGGCTCGACTATGATCTCTGCTTCTTATTTTATCAGTAAACTCTACGACTCTAAGTGTGGTCTACGATTCTTGACTTGGCTTTGGCAGATGCTCGTTCGGCTCTTAGACAAGCTGTCTCTATAATTCTGAACATGACTTCCTCAGAAGACTACGGCTCCGAGGAAGTTCTTCTTGACACATTATGATCCTTCCTCGTCTCTCCTAGCAGTCGATGAACTCTAAGATCTACTATCTTGCAGACTACGATTCTACCTTGATAGCTCTCAAGTTTTCCTTGACTCTTCTAGCAGACTACAATTTTTGGTGCAGCGCTCGACGATCAAACAAGCCTATCTATTATAGTAAAAGATCAACTTAACAAGCTTGATCTTTCTATATTTATAGTCCTTGTACATTATTTCTTTTTAAGGACTTTACAAAGTTGTTTTGCTTATGTAGGATCAACCTAAAATATTTAATCAATTCATTTTAAGTACTTGTACAAATGTTCTTTTTATCTATTAAAGGACTTTACAGCTTTTCTCAATGTAAGAATACTTGCATATTCATTCATCTATATCATAATCAAATCATATGTAAATAGGAATATCATTCGCATGCTTATTCCTAACAATCTCCCCCTATTTGATTATGACAAAAACAATTAGTGCATAAGCATGAGATGAATGAATCTTATATACAATGAGCAGCTGTATTTCTAAAATAGATAAGCATAAATGTCATTGATAATAATATGAAATTTCATAGACTCAGACACTCTACATTCTAGATCCAAAACATACCTAACTAGATAAAGATATACATTTTACACCTTTTTGGCTCCATGTGTTTCTCCAGGATGTTTGTTGATCAGCTACTCATATATTCATCTTTTTGCTCCTGCTCCCCCTGGGATGGTGACTTTATTTCTTTTGTTTGATCCCCCTCACACTCTGTATTCATGAGATCATCATCCTTTGGCTCCCCCTCAGATGATGATTCTGTTTCTGCTATTGTTGTCTTTTTTTTTTTGTTCCCTTGCCTTTCTTTTGGCCTTCTTTTCTTCTTTTCTTCTATTCTCCTTACTCCTCCTTGAGTGCCTCTTTCTGTGTCTCTTTTTCTCCCTCTTTTTGTTATTAATCACTTGGGAAAGTTTCTCCACGTTTGACATAAGTTATTCCATCAGGTAAGATGAGTTAACAACCTCAATTTTGAGTTCTTGTTAGCTTAGCTCAAGCTGTAGGGAGAGAGATTGATTCAGATTGTCAATCTTGTCGGAGAGAGAGAGAATTTTCTCTTCATTAGCCTTATGTGCTCGTAGAGCATCTTCCTTCTGATCATTCATAGCCTTCAGATATATTTGATCTCACTCTTTGATTTTGAGAGACATATCAGATATAGTGGCTTGGAGTTTGTCTTAAAGCACATTATCTCCTACTTTTGTCAACATCTTTGCTTCTTCAGTGATGATAGACATCTTCTCGACCAACTCATCAAAATTCTTCGGTAACTCCTGCTCCGTAGGAGTTTAGTCATTTGGTTGGGCAGACTCTTGTTGAGCTTCAGATTCGACTCTACAATTTTTATTCTCGGACAATTTGTTGAAAGTAGTGAGAATTTGATAAATCGTTGAGTGCCGATCATTGTTGGAGGATGAAGGAATTTTAGACAATTGTGCTTGGATAGAGGGAAGCTTTTCAAACTTCACTTGATCATCTTCAGTGTTAGAGTGAAGGGACTCTATGATCATACACTTGGGTATAATCCTTATGCCATCAGAACCGACTCTACTATCGTAGGGAATGTAGTGGTTACCAGCATGTCGAAAGACTTTGAAGTGAGACTGGTCTTTGAACATCTTGGTTGCAAACTTCTTTATCCTTGGAAAGTTCTATGCCACCAGCTCTAGGTTGGGAAGATGAGAGAAGACCCATATGAGATAGTTGTTATCTTCAGTGAGAGATACCTTTACCCATGGCATATGTGGGTGAAACCACCTTATTGCATGGTTCTTAACTTCAGGCTCATATATCATAGTTGAAGTGTCCAGCTTCATAGCCTTATAATTATTGAGCGCATTTGTTGCGGTTATCATCACCACATTTAGCCTTTCATTCCCATGATTAATCCATCTGCCAGGAAGCACATCCAGTGATTCGTCAATTTCCACTATAATTTTTCTCTTACGATTTACAGGGTTAGGAATGTGAAAATTTTTTGGCTCTTCTGTTGTAGAACTGGAGTCTTTTCCACCTTCATTTTGTCCGGGGTTGGATTTAGACCTGTTGTAGACTTCCTTTATCAGAGTCATCAGTTTGTTCCTCTGATTCTTGGTTTGTAGAACTAGAACCTTTTTCCATCTCTTCATCTTTTTCTTCTGAATCTTCTTCCTTGGATTCAAACTCATCATCACTCAAATCAATGACAACAGTAGAAGATTCTCCTTTCTTCTTTAGATCAGATCTGGAAAGCAGTCTGTTGCTCTTTCTTCTCCTTGGAGGTTCAACTATAGGAGAGTCAGTCCTTTTAGCACCATCAGATTTTGAAGCCTCTGAATCATCAGATAAGCTTCCTTGATTTTCAGCATCAGTAGGAACAGGTCCTTTTTCCTTAGACTCAACATCTTTTGAGCCATCATATGAACTTGTTGGAGCATTAGCAGTAGGAGATCCAATTGATTCATCTTTCAAACTTTCTTTAGCAGCAGAGTGGCTACTCTGAGGGTTGTCCATGGGACTTGTACATTCTTCTTCATTACCAGATTTGCTCCTTGAGGATTCATCCTTGAAGCTCTCAGTTCCCTTCTCATCTTCTGACTCTTCATTCTCTTCTTTGGTAGATAGACTTCCTTGGGGAACTGGAGCTAACTTCTTCATCACCTTTGCTTTCTTCTTGGATGGCCCTTGGAGTAATCTGTTACTCCTTCTTTTTGGGGTTTCTGCAGTTGATGCTTGTTCTTCTCTTGCTCCATGTCTCTTTATGTCAGTGGAGAGACTGCTTGGTGGAGCCTTTGTATTCTTCTCATTCTTAGATTTCTTCTTTTCTGAAGTGGCTGCTGTAGGTACAGATTCGTCATATTGAGACATCTTCTCTTCTATTTCTTTTGCCTTCATTTTCTTTGCAGAGACCTTGCTGCTGCTCTTAGATGTTATTAGCCTCTTGTTTTCCTGGGGATTTTTCTTTCAGTTTTTAAACAACTGTGGGGACATCAATTTATGAACATTAAGGAGTTCACCTTCATTATCCTTAATTTTATTCTTCAGCTTTTTCTTCAAAATGATAGTTAAAAACCTTCCATGGAAAACTTTTGTGAGGGGTTTTCCAGTTAACCCTTTCTTCTCTTCCTTATCCAGCCATTTGGGCATTTGGTCAAACAGGATAGCTCCAAAGTTGATATGTTCCTTTAGAACTATTGCAGACATGATCTTTAGCTGTTGATCAATCATAGTGTCGTATGTAGTGTCCTTGCATAGGATATATTTTCCCTCTATTTTAGCAAGGAACTCGAATTCTTCAGGAAACTCCTTTTTCTTCATGTCCTTCAAACTAGGGTTTCTTCTGTACTGCATAATCTTCTTAACTTTTCCAGTGTCGATCTCATTCAGGCTTTTCAAATCTAGGCCAGGAAGACCTAAGCACTGATTGATGTCAGAAGAATTTAGTTTCAGGATCTGACCCTTAACCTTGGTGGAAAGAATTCTAGAATTTATAGTTGTGTTTGAGTGAAACTCTTTAACCAGGTCAACATAAATCCGAGTGTTTGCCTCCAGACATTCTGAGAACCCAACCTTAATTCTTCACAAGTTCAAGAATATCTCTGAACTTCCTATCAAATTTCTCAAACATCTTTGTTCCGAGCTGAATGCCAGTGATTACTCGTCAATCTGCCATTTAAAGAGTTTGAATTTTCTGGGTTTATGACTTTGTGAGGATTTTTTGAGATGTTAGAAAGTGATTCTTGGTTTGATAATTGTTTGAGAGGGTTTGGCTATTTTGGAGTTGGTTAGGTTTTGCCTTAGATTTAGATTTAACAGGCTTGCAGACTTTGAGGAACCCGCTAAAATGAAATTGCCAATTATTTGAATTTCCCTCTTGTAACTGTTCCTACCACGTTTCTTAGTGGGATAGTTGTAAGTCTCTAATAGGTCACAATCTATAACTCCTTCATCATGTCCGTTCCCCTGATTTGACTTTTATTTTGTTGACTATTCCAGTACGTAGAGTAGCTTGATAAGATTGTTATATACTCTACGATTTTCTTTAACAACTCAACGATTGTCTCCTGAGAGATGCTTCAATGAGCATTTTGACATTGATCTTCATTTTGCATGGCTTATCCACTGATGCGCCCCAATTGAGTTAGGGCACTTAAATCCTGAAGTGAATTTACAAGACATTTTTCGTAATTGTATTCGTAGCTTCGCTTCACACGATCTAAATAGTTTGATGTGTCCCAAGTTCTGCTGAGCTTCTCTTGAGCTAGTGTATTCTTTGGGAAGATTGCGATCGTCGAGCTTACTCTACGATCGTTGAGGTTGCACTTCGATCGTCGAGTTCACTTCAAAATCTATTCTATGATCATTGTCTGTCCTGGTCCTTGAGATGAACTTGACTAAGCATTCCTTCTGGGTTAAGGTAGCTCAGGAAGGGCCAACCTCTTAGAGTGAACTAAGGGTCAGGTTTGTCCCTGAGGCGCTTTCCAGATGAAAAACTTTAGAAGTGATTAGCACTGATATCTTATTTGACCTTTTCTGCTGGGAAGTTCATCTACCAACCTTAGACATTTGCATTGGTTGTAATAGTGGTGTCCTCCTGCTCTTTCACTATGATAAAATGCTTGATCGTAGGTGCTCCACGATTTTAAGTTGGGTGGTTGACAAGGTTGTCAGTAGTACATTTTGAGACGTTCTTACTGACTATAGATCTTCATGTTTTTAATAAATATTTGGGACTTTATAACTGGTAAATTTCTTCATAGTGTATTTATGATGCTTTCAGTTCTTCTTTTCCTTAACAGATCACTGCTCCCCCATAGTTGATACTATCTTCTCAGAGGAGTGTGAGATCTTCTTCTTCATGTGCATCAGAAGGCAGCCTTGCATATCCCCTTCTGACTGAAGTCATCAATCACAATCATTTAAACCTCCTTGGATCATAGAAATAGATATCTTTAGGATGATCATTCTACGATAATTGGACAAAACTACAAACATAGTCTTCTTTGACAGTTTGTACTTGTGGAGTTCTGCTTCTATAATGAGTTTCTCGAGGGTTCTTCTCAGATGATATGCTTTGGATAATTGAGCACATTAGACCCTTTTTATCTTAGGGTGAATGGTCTGCTTCCATCTAGAGATCAGCAACCATGTGAGCTTCATTCATGTTAGCTCAGCAAGTTTTCGAGGACAGGCTTTGACAGAGAATGATTTTGTCTTGAACATTTTTGAACTGTCTTTAGCCTCTAGCTCGTTGAATCTTCTTGACTGGATTCATCTGCTTCAACATTCCTTAGTGTGGTCAGTTAGACCAAGTACTTGTAGGTTAGGTAAGTTTCTATTTTTGGTACCCATGGTTAAATGGGTCCTGCTAGTTTAGTTTCCAAAAGCCATATTCCTCATATATTTGAATTCTTAACATATTGATCATCAACAATCATGTTTATGCATTTATTCAATTTAGGTATGACATTTTAAGATGCATGATGATGAGTGTGTGTAAGATTAGTCATTTTAATACAACACTCTTTTTCTTTGATGGTTTCATCATTTGTTTGGTTATGTTCACGAATTTTAAATGTTCACGGATTTTAAATGTTCACAGAGTGAGAATTAGTTCTATCACTAATTTGTATCTAGTTGATTCATGGAGATGATCAATTTCTATGAATCTTTAAGATACTCTTGTAGAACTGATCATACTCTATATATTATCAAAAACCTAGAACAAAGGTCTGTATGTTCATACTAACCCGTCAGCAAGGATTACTCCACTTTAGATTAATTAAATCTTGATATGCTTATGACCTATTTCAGACTTCTTTCAAGATGTTATCTTCAACCTAAAACTTGGATGGAGGGAAATTTTGTTAGCATTTGAGTTTCCAACCTTAGTGTACTTTCTCTCTTCCCCCTTTTAGGTAGAGTATGGTCTCTTGACAGAATACTGTAATAGTACATAAGTTGATGCAACATGATTTACACATTTATGTTAATGAGGAATCGTACCTTTCCACTTTCAGTTTCTTGACAGTTATTTATCTTGATATAATGAGTTTAGGCATTGATGTGCATATTTTCACATTCATTCCTGACAGCTTGTTGCTCCAGTTGTCATTCGATCAATCAGTCATAGTCTTGAAGATGTGAGCGAAGAAAGTATTGGCATCCTTAGGTCTTTGACGACCTTGAACCTCAAGTTTCACGTCCAGCTGCTGGTTAGCCAAATACATATTTGAAAAATTCTTCTTTCTTCTCTGGATAAGTATTTCTTAGAATGTATAGCCTTTCATCTTCTAGACTGGTGGATACTTGAATCTTTGTTGTTGATGACTCTTGACCTCTCATCTCTAGTCTTCAGACTACACGATTGACTATGGATAAGGATTGGTCTTGTTGCTATGACATTTAAGAACATGGACCAATCTGAGCAACTTCAGGTGTATATACAAATTTACCTATACACAATATTTCCAACGTGTGAGTTCATCTGCATTTATAAGTGACTTACTACTAAACTAAGTTTAGAACAATGTTTGTGCCTAGGATCAGACTCAAAGCGATTAGCTTTTGAATATAGCATGAGAACCAACTCTGATACCAATTGTTAGTTCCCAGTAGACACATAATAGATCTATAAGGGGGGGTTGAATAGATCCTTTTCATTTTAAAATACTTTTCTTGTTTATTTTGTATTGCTAATGAATTAGCACATGACAAACATAAGAATCTTTTCAAGCACAACGGAATAAACAAAAGATCTCCTTCATTGATATATTTATGAATATGCATACATTGTTCGTAAAGTTAGTTAAGTTGTAAGCAATTAATACATACATAACATTTATAGCAGATAGGTACATAATATAAATGAAAGAAAGTAAATGACTGAATGTCAAAAACACAAGGGATTTTAAGTGGTTCAGAGACTCAAGCTCCTAATCCACTCTTCTGCTTTAACAAGCAGGAATTCCACTAAGGAAGGGCAACACCCTGAATCACTAAGATTCCTTCAACGCCAGCAGCCTTGGAACTTCAGTTCACTAAGAAATCTTCAAGCCCAGCAGGCTTGAAACTCCTCTAGTTCCCTAGGAACTCTTCAAGCCCAGTAGGCTTAGATCTTCATTTAGTCCCTCCGGATAAGGACCCCTCAGGCTCTGCTACTTGTTGGTGTAGTTGTTGTTGTTGGTGCTGTGCTGCTAAGATGCCTTTAAGCTTGAACATCTTCTGTACTTAGCAGCTTGGCGTGGTCCTCTTTGCATTCTGCGTAGAGTCTGGACCATATCTTCTCTGGTGCAGCTGATCTTCATTCTATTCTACTCATCTTCATCTGATGTCAGCTGTGCACCATCACCATTTAGGTTTGCTAAGTATTTGAGCTTTTGGTAGACTTCTTCTAGTACTTAGCATTCCCTGAACCCTTATTGAATGGTTTGCAAACATGGTTCTACATTTATTCTGTTTCAGCTTTTGGTTCATAGTGATTCGTAGAGTGGCTTTCTAGATCTTCTTTGTGCTCTGCTACTTTTCTTAATGTTATCTTCTTGGCATTCTCGGCTCTCAGCTTAGCTGTGGCATTCTCATCTTTGTTGAGTGAAGCTTTAGTCTATTCAGATCCTTCTTCAAAGCTACTTCACTTCCACCTTTATAGTGTCACTGTCACTGAGACTTGTTCTGCTTAGCTCTGGTGGAACTCGTAGAGTCAACACTATAGCATTCCAACAACTCAACTAACTTTCAACTCAACAACTCTTGATCTTTAAAGCTCTGGCTAATATATACTCATTCCCAATCTTCCCGTTAGAATATAGCCGTTGAAAGCTATTTGAATTGCTTTGTAGATCTCGAGTTATTTGGTACAGACTTCTTGATGTGACGTGATAGCTCTTTTATGACTTTACCGACACAGCAGTCTGCTACCTTACCTACCACTTTTAAGTTATCACATTTCCATGTCAGGCAAGTAGTCATCTTTATTTCTTCTTTCTGACTTCTCAATTAGAACATCAGAGACTAACCTTTTGAATCGATGCTCTCAACTAGCAATGTTCAAATATTAGTCTTCAGATTGAATCGTTGTTAATGCTTCAATCTTCAGATGATCGAACTCTACGATTCTGATGCAAATTTTCTTGGACATGATCGTAGTATGTCTTGTTGAATGTTGCTCATTGACTGATTAAGACAACACTACGATCCTGAAGAAGTGTTTATTGGATCTTTAATGTAGAACACCTCTTCCTTCATTTGTGCAGTGCTTCAACACTTCTATTTGCCTTTTACTGATCTTAAGAACTGATAGCTTTACTCCTTATTCTGGTCTCTTCTGAATAGCAAGACGCCTCAGATTTGTGGTATGCCCAACTCGCTTTCTCCTTATGATCTCCCATTCACTTATCATCAATGGATTGACCCATGCTTAATCACTTTATCCTTGTTCTTCAGAAGCTGGACAGTATCTCTGTTTAGACTACATCAGTTCCTACTTTGTTTGGAAAACACTATGATCCTGGTTGACCCCAAGATCGTTGTCTTCTGTTCACTTGACATCTACTGCACTTGCTGACTTTCCTTAGTCAATCACTTTTACTGAAGACTTCTTTAGATCTACTTGTAGAAGACTTCATCTTGAATGGCTTTACAACTCAATCTAGATGCTGATTGTGTTGGTGCTTAGATCTTCTGTTAGCTTGCATGCCATTCGTTGAGTGTTCTCTGGTTTCCTTTAAGTGGAGTGGAACTTTGCAGCTAAGACCAGAGGCTTTATCCTTTGGATATTCTAGGAGTGCTCATTTATTGAGAACTGTGTTTACTCTACGATTCTTCCTTGAATAGTATTAACTGCCAACAATAGGCTCATCAAAACTGAATAGTACTCTTAACAATCAATTATTGCTCCATAATTGAATAACGAATCCATTCCCAATATAATATCAAACTCTCCAAGCTTTATCGGGATTAAATCCACTTTCATAACATTCCCCTTAATGTTCACCCTACAGTTCTTGTATACGAACCTAACAAGAATCACTTCCCTATTCGCAATTTCTATATTTAAAGGGAATTTCAACTCTTCACAAGATATTTCTAATTTCTTAGCAAAATCATCAAATATAAACGAGCAAGTAGCACCCGAATCAAATAATACATATGCATTTATATCATTGATTAGGATAATACCTGACATGACATCTTTTGATTGCACCGCGTCTTACACCATCATATTGAAGGTTCTGGCTGTGGGCTTATTTGTTGTTATAGGTCCAGCAATAGCTAGCGCACCTCCACTAGAATTTCCCTTGCTCCCATTTGTCTCACCAGATCTCTTCTTAGGGCATTCACGAGCAAAGTGATCCTTGGACCCGCATGTGAAACATACATTCTTCTTAACTTGAGTGCAATTTGGGGCGATATGACCCTCCTGGCCACAATTGAAGCATACTCGTTTCCCCATCAAGCACACACCCTTATGAAACTTCCCACACGTAGCACATATTTCGAATTTCTTATTTTGCTGGTTTCTTTGCTGATTTCCAGCTCCTCCATTCACATTCCACTTCCTCTTCAGGTTGTTGTTGCCATTTCCACCGTTACCACCACCACCATTTTTAGCCTCACCTTCACTTTTCTTCTTCCTCTGTTCCTGGTTATGTTTTGTTACTACATCGCCTCCACTTTCAGCGAGAATCGCCTTCTCCATCACTGCTGCAAATGTCTTCAATTGGAAGAGGAAACCTCTCTCATACAACCAGGTTTGATCCCTGCTCGAACCTCTTTGCCTTGCGCTCGTCTGTACTGACTTGATATGGAGCAAACCTCGCCAACTCGTTGCATTTTGCGGCATACTCAGACACCGACATCGTTCCCTGCTTTAGTTCCAAAAACTATAACTCTAGCTGACTCTTCGAACTCTTTGGGAAATAGGTCTCGAAGAACAGCTCCTTAAACCTATCCCAGGTCATCACTCCTGGTCCTTCCCGAGTTTTGTTGGCCTGCCACCAATAGCTAGCCTCCTCTTTCAACATAAACGTTATAAAAGCGGTCTTACGATTCTCCTCTACCCTAGCCACATCAAAAACCTTCTCGATTTCCATAATCCAAGTCGTGCTTGTTGGATTCATGGACCCTCGTAATCTGGTGGTCCAACCGCCTTGAAGTCCTTAAACGTAGTACCTTGATTCTGAGGTTGATTTCGCAAAGCACCCGTCGAGAACGCCACTTAGTCTGCTGAACCGGGTTTCCTTCTACATTGGTGTTGTTGGTTTCCTCAGTGGTTCTCCGTCGTGGTGGTTGACGTCTTGAGGCCATTTTCTGTAAAAAATACACCCATCAAATTCTATTCAATCTCTTAAGTATTATATACGTAAGTCGCACATCATAACAGTTTATCACGTAAAACTTAACACTTTGAATAAAACAATAACTTTTATTCCTTCATCATAAAAAAACATCAAAACAATAGCATCACTGCTATTTACATTACTTTCCTGAACTATAATAGTTACAGGACCACATCATCATCATCTATCCCATTGGTTATCATACTCGGGATTTACATTTCATTTATTTTCAAAATCACCTATCAATTACAATCTCTACAATGTCCTACTGAGATACTGCGTAGCCTTACGACGCTCTTCCTCCATAATTTGGAACATTGTTCGGCGATCCAATACGTATGATGGTAGCGTCTTGAACTGAATCGGATAACTCATGACTCGATCTTGAGCTCAATTGACCACGGTGTTGAATACGTTATTCATTTCTTCCATCTTCCTCCTCTTTTCTTGTGTGTCCCTCTCTATTATTCCAGCTCATTGATAAACTTCACTGTACGCGTCTTCGGCTCTTGCCCTTTTGGTAGATTCCTCCTTCAACTTATTCTCCAGATCTGCAATCTTCTCTATCATTCGCTCGTTCTCTCCTTCAGTGTGGACCAGCTTCTCTTCAACGTTGTTCAGTCGTTCTTCCCGATCCTGGATCTTATCATCTTTCTGTGCCATCGAGGTCTGTTGTTCAGCTACTATCTCTTGTAACTCCTCGACAGTATCTTGAAGTTCCACGTTGCGGTCATACACCTCGTCGTACATACGAGCAGCAATCGAATTAAGTGGAAGCTCTTCCTCATCGTCCTCCTCATGCCCCGACTGTGGAAGCTCAATAGGATCCTCCTCATCCGTCTCTATCTCATCCTCCTCATCAGGTACTCTCTCCTGCTCAACTACTGTAACCAACGGAACTGTTTCCCGTGGCAGTAGTTGTTCCCAAATCACCTGAATATCCCGAGGCTCCTCCTCTCTAGCCTGACTGGATCCTCCTACATTAGCCATCCTGTCAACCAAATTTTTAAGTTTTAATTACTAATCATTACTACTCGACAGTCACGAGCACACAAGTTGTAATCACATAAGCACATAAGTGTTTTATTACTTTCTCTTTCCTAAAACTCGATAAGAGTTTATCACCACTATCTTTTCAAAGGTTACTTCCTAAGGCTTTTCCCCCACCTAAGGTTCATAACCTAAGGCTTTGATACCAACCTGTGACACCCCCAAATCTAGGTACTTCATTCCCACAAGATTTGGTGCTCACTATCCATACATTTATACTATTTACCCAAATAAAGTAACATTTAAACCATAAATCCTCCCTTTAAATAGGGTTACATCATTAAATAAAAATCTTCCCAGGTTATCTAACCTTAAACATCATTCCAAGTGCGGAAATAAAATTATTACATCACATCATTAAGTAAAAGTCTATCCTCAAAGTAAAAAGTCTAACATCATATTAATAATCAAAATTACAAGTCTTCATCACTTGTACATTTTTCCCTTTCCTTTGCTAGTTGAAGGCTCATCTACCTTCTCAACTTTAGCTGCAATGAGTGTATAAATATGCAAGAGTGAGCAAAAAAATTGCTCACTGAATATAACAATGAATCAATAGAAGAATAATAATATTAACTGCCAACAATAGGCTCATCAAAATTAAATAGTACTCTTAACAATGATAATCAGAAACTGGAATCCAAAATATGGAATATATCTAACTGAGGGTCATAAGACCATGAACTATGTCCATAGTTGCGAGTAATCTTTCAACTCCAACTTTAACAGTCCTAAGACTATAAGGACTCCTCGTACTTAGGGGGATCAGCCCTTTGTACAATGTATTGTGCACAAACATTTCAACGCTAAGCGGAAATTACCCCAAATAAAAGGGTTGTTCATCTCAGTATTTAGAATACAAGTCCGAACCAAAGTAAGTTTGGTTTGGATACATTTCAAGGGTAATTTAGAATTCAACGGTCATCAACTAAGGATTAGTTGAATACAATATTGATAACATCATGCTATCGAATAATCATAACTAAATCGACAATGAAAATTAAGATCATGCTTTAGGAATAAACTAACAGCATAAACATCGAATAATTATAATATGTCTTGCTTGAACAATGATAAGCCAAGGTTATTTGGAACTAAGTACTAAGCATGCACAACAAATAGTACTTTAAACGATATAACTTGTTCAACATAAGTATATTAGAGTATGTAAACTTGCATGCTAGATAACAAGTTAAAGACAAGAATAACTTGTTCAATATCAGAATAAGATCTAGATTTAGAAATCATAAACAAACTGGATACAAGCACTTGCTCATCAATAAGAATAAACTTGCACAATGTAAAACAAAATAAGGTTTAGAAACTTGCTCAACGTAAATGTAGAGTTAGAAAACTTGCTCAAAGAAAGTGTAAGCACTTGCACAATTATAAAAGTAGAGTTAGAGAACTTGCCTCGTGCGTAGGTTAAATAATCACTACTCACGTTCACCACAAGTCCTACACATACCATATGTATTGACAATACACATTAGTTACACTAACATTAGATTCATATAGCTCACTAACAAAAATCGCATCTTTTCATGAACATCACTATTTAGCTTTATTTCCACTACTTAAGTGATCATGCCATTGCACCATATACACATTAACAACTTGATACAACATCCTATTACATTTCTAACATGTTATCATTAGGTTATACTAATACACAAAGGATTGCACTTGCATTCGCGCATCCCGACGCCCTCCAATTGGCTCCAAATACACAACAGTCCTAAAGATGGCCATTTTGACCCTTCCTAACGATTTCCGAATCATTTTGAATCACCTCAATCGGAGTTCGTATGAAGAAATTATGCCCATTTTAGTAAACTATATTCTATCAATTTTTTTCCAAAATCGGCTGTGATTACCCCATGGGCCACGGGGGGATTTTTTGACTAGGGGCCCACCGAGTGGGGTCCTTACGTGAAATGCGAATTTATGCTTTGTAACTCTACGAAAAACCAAATTAGGCCTCCAAGCTCCTTTCTAACAACCATACCACCCTATCTAAGGTGTAATAATAGGTTAACAGAAACATAATCTAATGTTTTCTAACGCATTTCTAGCCATCTAAACAACATAAACATCCAAATTACAACCATTAATTTTCACTATTTTTGCTAAAACTTCACTTTTGACATTTTCAGTGAAAATCATCACTGTGATTGTGTTTTTCAACCAAAGTAGTTAATTCAAAGTACCTTGTTTATGTTTATTCATCCTCTTTCAACTTCAATAGTCAATTTATAAATTAAATAACTAATTAAACCTTAATTTAACTTTAAACTAAGCCATATTCATATATATTCATATAAACTCACTGTAATATGGTTTTCTTCACAAATTACATACATAACATGAATTCATTGACTATACTCAAATACAAACTCATGAAAACAGTTTCACAACAACTAATTTATCATATAAAACTATATATAACAAATAATTCATCCTCTACAAAGATTTTACAGAGAATTTTGGGAAGAGAAAACTAAAACTTAAAAAAATAAAAGAATTAAGATAATAGCTTCTCTAGAATTCTCTCAAGTTCTCAATTCTCTCTAATGCCTAGCACAACTAGAATGAAACTCTGATAGCTAGAATGCGTAACATAAAATAACAAAAACTGATATGGCCTTAATAGCCATCATCAGTTATCAAAATAACGTCTATAACAAAAATACATTATATTTATTATTTATTTTATTTTATCTATATTATTTATTTTAAATTTCAAAAAGTAGAAATATCAAAAGCCCTAAGGCTTGTTTGGCAAACCATTTAAATTCTAAAGAATTAAAATACTTTTAAGCCTTGTTTGACAAAACTAATTTAAACCCTTTTTAATTTATTTTAATAAACACTTTAGTTTATAATTATAATCACATACTATATTTTAATTAAATATAGCCTTTTAGCAAAAATCATAAAATTATAATTTTCATTATAACTTTATTTAATAATTTAATATACCATCTAAATTATTAAATCAACAATATAACATCTCATGTTATTTTACAACTCTCTAAATTATAAATTAATTTAATTTAGAAAATTCTCTAATAAATCTAGATTCATCAATTCAACAATAGACACACCAAATAAATATTTATATTATTCAATAAATATTTAATATTACACTTTGAAATTTTGGATCGTTACATCATTCCCTCCTTACAAGGATTCTGTCCCCAGAATCACAATTCAAACAAATCATTCGTCACATTCTTCCCTACTTACAAAGATTCTGTCCCCAGAATTGAAGACATAGATTAAACAAATAACTCAGGATAATTTTTCATCATTTCAGCTTCAAGTTCCCACGTTGCCTCTTCGACATTGTGGTTTCTCCAAATCACCTTCACAGAAGGTATCACTTTATTTCTGAGCACTTGTTCTTTCCTGTCGACTATCTGGATAGAAATCTCTTCATAAGACAAATCTTTATCGAATTGCAATGGTTCGTACTAGATCACGTGCTTGTAATCGGGTTTATACGGTCGTAACACCGAAATGTGAAAAACATTATGAATGTTTTCCAACTCTGGAGGTAGAGCTACATCATAAGCCACTTCCCCCACTCTTCGTAGTATCTCGAACGGTCCAATAAATCTTGGGTTGAGCTTTCCTTTCTTGTCAAAATGAATTTTCCCCTTCCAAGGAGAAACTTTTAGGAAAACAAAATTTCCTACTTCTAATTCGCGATTCTGCCTGTGTTGAAATGCATACTTTTTCTGTCTGTCTTGTGCTGCTACCAATCTTGTCCTGATGAGTTTGACAACTTCAGCAGTTTGTTGTACCAGTTCTGGCCCTAACAGTTGGCGTTCACCGACTTCATCCCAACACAGTGGAGTTCTGCACTTTCTGCCGTATAACACCTCGTACGGTGGCATACCAATGCTTGCGTGGTAACTGTTGTTGCATGAAAATTCCACCAATGGTAGATGATCATCCCAATTTCCTTTGAAATCCATGATGCATGCTCTGAGCATGTCTTCAAGCGTCTGGGTTGTTCTTTCGCTTTGCCCATCGGTTTGCGGATGATACGTTGTGCTCATCTTCAATTGCGTTCCCATGCATTCTTGTAATCTCTTCCAGAAATTTGATGTGAACCTCGGATCTCTGTCTGATACAATTGATACTGGAACTCCATGTCTTGAGACGATCTCTTTAACATATAATTTTGCCAGCTGATCAAGATTAAATCTAATCTTTATTGGCAAAAGGTGTGTGATTTTGTCAATCATCACTATCACCCATATCGCGTTGTATCCTTTACGAAGTCGTTGGAAGACCTATCACAAAATCCATTGTGATATGCTCCCCTTCACTTCCATTAAGTATTTCCAACGGTTGAAATGTCGATTGGTCGTTGATGCTCGGCCTTCACTTTCTGACATGTCAAACACTTTGCAACGCACTCTGCAACATCTCTTTTCATGTTCGGCCACCAAAAATGACGCCGCAAATCTTGATACATTTTCGTACTTCCTAGATGAATCGAGTATCTTGAGCTATGAGCTTCTGTCAAGATGTCTTCTTTAATATCTTGTACTACTGGAACCCAAATTCGTCCCTTGAATTTTATCATTCCCTCAGTATCGACCTTGTACTTCACTTCTTTACCCTCAACCACACTTTCCTTTATTTTTCTGCATTCTTCATCTCGTAGTTGTGCGTTCTTCACTTTGTCCACCAAAGTTGGACTAGCTTCTATCTGGAACAATTTTTCATCGGATTCTGTCCAAATTATTTTGATACATGAATATGATTCTTGAATTTTACTCCACAAAGTAGTATCATGTTTACAATTTGGACATTCTTAAACTCTGGATAAATTGAATTATAAATCTTTAATATTTATCTTTGATCTTGTTTGATTGAATTCTTATATCATTGTCATCATCCTCATGCTTATATTGTGATAAAAAGTTATCTTTAGCCCGTAGTGCATAGACGAACTGTTGATTGGTATGATTATGACTATGTATCGGTATAATCATGACCTGTAATGTTACAAATAATGTAAGACCCCGAATTTTATGAACAAAGATTTATTTTTTTGAAATATTTTTTTTTATATTATGGTGTGGATTTGATATAATGTTATAGTTGTGGGTAATATTTATAAATTTTGCAAAGTAAGCAAGTGGTTATAAAATATTCAATTGGTCGGGAAATATTCGTACGACGGCACAATCATTGGTGGACCCCACAATGAAATTATTGTCGGAGTTAGAAAATGATCGAAATATCTTTTTATGAAAATAACGGCGAAAGTTTTACCGTTAACTATTGAAATACCCGGTGGTAAAAATACAGTAATACGCGTGGTTGCATAGTAGCACGCGGTATTGATTATTGATGCTTACGTGAGAAGTCACTCAATTATACTCAATTATTGCTACAGTAATTGTTGCATAGTATCTCACATTATTGATTCTATTATTGTCACAGTATCATCTGCACAATATTTTATATTATTAAATCAATAATTGAGATGACAAGTTATTCATATTATTATCTGCATAATTAACAATGTCTAGAAAGTTCTGTCGATGAAAGGGGTTTGGTCACCTATGTAATAACCCGATATTTTCTATATAAATAAATAAGAAATTTTGCATATAAATTTTTTTTTTATTTTAAAGGTGGGAATATGTTCCAGGTAATGTGTATGTATATTTGTGATAAATAAAATTTATTTATTTCACGAATAATTATAAATAAATTTTTAAAGAATTATTAATCATTATAAACAATATTTTTATAGTAATTAATTTTATAGTATAAATGATTTTAGTACTTATTTTCCATGAAAATAAATTTATATATTATTTAAATAATATATGAAATGATTATTAGTATTATTATAATAACTATTTTATTATGTGAATTTATTTAGATTAGTTAAGTTAATTATTTTAACTTAATTAATAATGTTATATATGCAAGACAAATCAAATATGGAATCCAAACCCTAATTCTGGATTTAAAATAAGGAATGAAAATAATATTATTTTTATTTCAGTACTATAAATATGTACTGAATGTACGTATTGTTAATGGTTGGTCAATTATTGTGTATAATGTTAAAACCCTAATATTAATTTGTTAAACCCTAACTTGAAACTCAAACCAGAGTTTCCGATTGGTAAGGAATTATGGTACGTGATTAATGACAATTATTATATTATGCTAATTAGGTAAACCCTAATTATTGACTAGAAACTCTAATTGTAAATTAGAAACCCTAATTTCTAATTTAAAACCCTAATTGCTAAAGTGAAAATCCTAATTATTATTTTAGTAAATTATAATGTTAATTAGGAAATCCTAATTCATAATTTGGGGAACCCTAATAATATCAAGAAACCGTAAGTATTTTTAAAAACCCTAATTTTCTATTAAAAATCCTAATTTTAATTAGTAAGTTCTAATTAAAATTTTATTAAACTTTAAACTTAATTTTTCAAACCCTAAAAATTATTTGGGAAACCTTAAGGTTTAAAATCTATTGATTAAAACCTAGATTCAAGTACCATGGACAAGAATACCATTAAAATTGTAAGAAAATGACCTAATTACCCTTTTTGTCACATTCTTAGATTTGTTACTTGCAAATCTTGCCATATCTTGGCAAGTCACCAACTCTAGATCTCCCTTGTGCTCAAATCTCATCCAATCTTATCCTCTTTGACACCTTGCAAGTTTAGATTCAATGCATCTAAGTTATATAAATAGGTTAAGAGAGAGAAAAGTTCACATTTTTGCTCATTCATACACTTATACTCAACCTAGACCTTCTCTCTCTAAAACCCACGAAATCCTAAGGTGTTTCAGTCCCCAAATCAATCCCCACTAACACACATAACAAATCAGTAGCCAAGAAATCAGAATTTGTTCATAGTGAGGTATAAACTCTAAACTAAATCTGACTTTTGATCTTATGTTAGATGTTAGTTTTTTTGTGTTAAACATGTTGTATGTAGTGTTTATTGATGATCTGGGTTGATAGATGTTGGATCCATAACATCTATAGGCTCGGATTTGTCATTTTTCAAAATCTGGAAAAAACTGGAATTTGTGTCTGACAACCGAGTGTCAGGTCTTGTAGATCTCTGGCTGTTAATGATTTTTGTGTTTTTAATGTTTGAACATGTAGTGTGTTATGCGGTCTATGATCTAGAATATATAGCAGGACCAGATCATGCTTAGAATGTCAGATAATCATGGTCAAACACCATTCACCGAGATTGACCAAAGAGTTTCTGGGTAACCCAGAAACTCAAAATCAGTGCCTGACAAGTTTTTGTCAAGCCATGATCTGTCAGTTGTTTATTCTTTTAATTCTGTTCTTGTAACCATGTTTTAGTATGTTAGTTTATCTTTAGATCCATGCTTTCAGAACTTCTAGATATCATATATCTTTGAATTTGGTGGTATTTTGGTCAAAAAGGAGGTCGACGTCTGATGAACTCGGTTTTCAGGTAACCTGTAAAGGCGATGAACATGAACACGCATGCACTTTGGCCAAGCATAGATCTACTTGATGTGATGTTGTTATGGTGAGTTTAAGTAATGGATCTCTTCCTTGTCATGTTGTCTGCACACTGCAAGTCTTAAATCTCAAAAACATTACATGAGAATCAAGTTGTGGAAGCCCAAAAGTGGCCACTCAAACTGTTCTTCATTTCTGGGTAACCCATAAATGAAGAAAAGCTCTGACAGCCACTTTGCAAGCCCAGATCTCCTTCGTTTTGTGTTATAGGGACATGTTTGTTGTCGGATCATGTAGTCTAACATTAGTACTACAACCTCTAATCATTATCTTGCCCAGAAACAACATGATCAGTGTTTAATGATTGGTCAAAGTAGGTCACCCGAAACTGCTTATGAATGTTCTTGAGGACTCAAGAACACCTAAGGCAACGCTTTCTGTTGCTAAAGGCTATAGAGACAGATTTAATAATTTTATTTAATTTATTTTTAAAAAATAATTTAAAATTAGAAATTAATTATTAAAAATTCCAAAAATAGTTTTAAAAATTATTTTAAGTTATAAAAATTAACTTCTAATAATTTGATATATTTTTCATAAATATTAATATTTAATTGGATATTGTTGATATATTATTTATTTAATAAATGCATTAATTAAATTAATTAAAAATAATTTTATTATATTAAAATCATTTTAAATGATAAAAGGTATTTAATAATATTTTAAGTTGTAAAATATAAATTTTAATATTTTGAGACAAATTTCATTAATTATTTCATATTAATAATATTATATTTATTTAATAATTATATTAAATAAATTAATTTAAATGATTTTGCTATTATAAAAATCATTTTAAATGAAAATAAATAGTTTAAAAATATTTGAAGTTATAAAATATAACTTTTAATATTTAAAGGTAAATTTCATTAATAATGTAATATTAATGATATTAGTTTTATTTAATAATTATATTAAATAAATAGTTTAAAATGGTTTTATTGAATTAAAATCATTTAAAAATGAAATAAAGGAATTAAAAATATTTTAAGTTATAATTAATGACTTTTAATATTTTGATAAATAATACATTAATACTTAGATATTAATGATAATTATTTAAAAATGATTTTAAAAGTTTTAAAAATCATTTAAGGGTAATAAAATGTTTTAAAAATATTTTGAGTTATTATAAATAACTTTAATATTTTGACAATGGTTTAATTAATAATTTAATATTAATTAAATATTAATGATAATAGAATTAGTTTGTATTTAAATCATTTAAAAATGATTTCAGTGTTTGAAAAATTATGATAAATTATAATAATTATTTAAAAATTATTATAAGGCTATGAAAGATAATATGACTGATATTTAAATTATCTAATCGAATATTGAACTACATAATAGAGTTTTAGACTCGATAATTACCCGATAAAGCCGTCGGTACACCGAAATATTTCAGAAATTGATCTAAACTTATATAATTTGACTAGATAAGTGTTTGTTTGTGAACCAATGACTGCTAAACATATGTGACAATGTGATTAGGTTATGTGCTGATTATAAATAGCAGTACTATGTGTTATGATACATTATTCTAATCGAACGAATGATCTTATTAATGATAGGTTTCGATATAAAAGATTAAACTAAGTTGCGTATTTGTAAGCAGTAGCTCAGGCAAGTATCCTAACTTTACATTTCCTTTATGCAATGGACATGAATAAGAAAGTTTCAGAATTATACTATTATTGTGCCAGATTATTAACTCTATGATTATCAATTATGTATCCAATCTTTTGTATTCATACAAGTTCTTAAATTATTCGATCATTGTTTATCAATACAATACTATTGTACAATACAGATATTTATTCTGTTTGTTAATTTCTAAATATGGTTATACAAGTGTCCTCACTTGGATAATCATTGTATTTAATCACATGTTTATACATACTTATTGATTTCTAGTATGTATACGTTGACTTAAAAGCCGTCTAAGCTATTTGATTCAGCTAGCACAAACTTAAAAATATTGTTGAATAAGATATCACTTTATTATTATCCAATCAAATTATTTTGGTTCGAATTCCCGACTAAGTATGAACATCCCGTATATGGGAAAACTTTTGTGCGCCAAAGGCGGATAAGATAAACGATAATCTCATTCTTACATGTAGTATTGATTAATATAGGGCATAACGGGCTGATCACCCCCACATGCCTGTAAGTTATGACGGTAGATGAAGTTCTTTTTAACCTTTTCGAAAATAAAAAATAATGTTCATAGTCTGTCAACTAATCTCCAGTTATAGTCAGTACGTAGTTTCAAAAATTTGATATAGAATTGATATGTTGTTATTATTGGTTCAGCTTACTTCACAACTGTTGATTCGTTGTAGAAGTGTCATTCAAATAAAATATTTAATCCTTTCAGCTAATATTTATTGTTGTTATTAGTTGTTGGGCACCCAAATGCTCATTCTTGCTTAATTTAAATATTTTCAGCTAAACGTGATCAACCAGAAAGCTCTGCTAAGAACAAAGGGAAAGGAAAGTTGGTAGAATAAGTTTATGTTCTCTTATGTAATAACTATACTTTATTAAGACGATGATACTTACTAATTATCATTTAAGGAATGTTTAAAGGTCGCGTACCTGGGATTCAAACTCTGATATGTAAATTAAGTTTAGTATTTATATTATTGTTATTATTATTAGTATTATTCCACTCATAGAAATGGTATCGTGAAGCACTGAGTTCGGGTTTCAAGTACCTGAATTTAGGGGCGTTACAACCTAATTGCGCGTCAATAGGGAGAAATCCTTATCGAAAAGCCCCCTACTTCCTGGGAACGATCTGGTTGTTAATATTGCAAGTTATAATAATGATGAATAAATGTTGTTAAAAATATTGAGGGGATTTTTATGAAGTATTTGTTGTAATTTTGCTTATTATATATGGACCCCCATTTACCCATTTTTCAAAATAATCAGTAAAAAGTTATTTCTATATATATATATATATATATATATATATATATATATTAATAGATGGGGGCCACGAGTGGGGCCCACTTGTTGGATAAAAAATGGGGGAGGGGAGGATTCACGGGTGGAAATTACGGTGATGGTGATGTTTTTTTTTTATTATTATATATATAAATATAATAAATGATAATGGAAAGGGGGAGGATTGCCTGAGAATGGAGGGCGTATTATTATTATTATTATTATTATTATTATTATTATTATTATAAGTTTTGTTTTTTATGAAAAATAGAATATATTATATTTTATTATGCATAGTGTTTGCATAGTTTTTGTATAGTATCTGCATAGTAAATTTAGAAAATTATTCAGCCAGCGAATTCGTGCCCGTGACATTCGTCATTGTGCGTCCGTGATAAATTTTTCAAATAGTATCCTTTCCATTCTCCTATAAATAGGATGTTCAGTTTAGAATTGAAAATCACAACAGAATCAGATAATTCTTCTTCTATAATATTGAGCGTATTTCTTTCGAGTTTTAGGAAGCTTTGAGTGTAGAAAACAGTGAAAGTTTTTTTCAAAAATATATCCGCTATACCAGTCAAAATTGCTCTCTTTTTGAGGTAATGGGTATTATTTATTTCATATTCATTTACGATATTATTTTTCATATTCGTAAGAAATTTTATTTCGTTCAATATTCGCAAGAAATATTATCTTCGTTTAATATTCGTAAGGAATATTATCTTCGTTCAATATCCGTAAGGAATATTATTTTCGTTCAACAGTTGTAAGGGATATTATTTTTGTTCAATATTCGTATAAAATAATATTTTCTTCCATACTCTGTAGTATGTAAGTAATATTATTTTATTTCAGATTTCGAATTCTACACTCATTTTGTTAAATTTTGGCTTCTATACTCCATGAAATTAATAGAATATCCTTGATATTTGCGCTTCATCCAGTATCTTTTCATGAAAATATTATTCTGAACATTCTTGATAAGTTTTAACCTTTTCATGCTAGAGTACTATTTACGGGGTACTATTCCTGAAGTACTATTCATGAGGTACTATTCACTCAGGTACTATTCACCCGGAGTACTATTCGTGACAAAAATTAATTTTTTTTCGGTCCAAATCATTTTTGATACAATATTATTCTTGAATTTTACTCCACAAAGCAGTATCATATTGACAATTTGGACGTTTTTGAATTCTAGATAAATTAAATTGTAAATCTTTAAAATTTATCCTTTGATTTCATTTAATTGAATTCTTATATCATTGTCATCATCCTCATGCTTATATTATTTTGAAAGTCATCTTTGGCCCGTAGTGCATAGATGGACTGTTGATTGGTATGATTATGACCAGAGATTATTCGGTATAATCATGACTGGTAATGTTACAAGTGATGTGGATTATTTATTGAGCTGAGTCTCAACAATAGTTATTGGTATGATCACAACCATGCGTTCTCTTCAGCCAAGGGTGCAAAGATGAATTGTTGTTTGGCATGTTCATGACCATTGGTGAAAACACGAATATCCTTGTCCCGTAGTGCATGGATAATTCAGTGATGTGGATTATTTATTAAGCTGAGTCTCAGCGATAAAATTGATGATAAACTTTTAAAACATAGAAGATAGTAGATATCATGTTCTACTTGACTCTTCTAATGGATTGCTTATTCCGCTGCAGTTGTTGATCTAAAACTTGTTGTTTATTGTATTCTATCAGTTGTTATACTGTTGAAGGCTAATGATAATTTATTCTACATTATCTTAGTCATAATATTTCTTACTAGGCTAGTTGAGCTCACCCTTTTCTTTTACTATTCTCTTCAGGAAATGAGAATATAGCTGGGACTAATTGGGGAATGGATTGATGGTCCAGATGGTTGTTTTAGTAGTCCTCACTATTCTGTGAAATAGTGTGATAATAATTGTAATAAGATTAAATTTTAGTTTGGATATTGTCTAGAAGACAATATTCGTGTTAAAACTCTCAGCTATTGTGTTGCCATATTTTGCTCGGCAGATGTATAATTAAGTTTGTATTTGTATTATGTACCATGTATTTGGCGACTCAGAATGAGTGATGTATACCTATTTTGGGGGCGTCACAAATGATGTGGTAAAAGTCGTCATTGGCCCGTAATGCATTGACAGACAGTTGTTGGTATGATCATGACCATGGGTTCTCTTCGGCCAAAGGTGCAAAGATGAATTATTATTTGGCATGATCATGAAAACTGGTGATACTAACGAATATCCTTGGCCCGTAGTGCATGGATGATTTGTGGATGTGATAATAATGAATATCCTTGGCTCGTAGTGCATGCATAATTCAGTGATATGGATTATTTATTGAGCTAAGTCTCAGCGATAAAATTGATGATAAACTTTTAAATCATAAAAGATAGTAGATATCATGTTCTACTTAACTCTTCTAAAGGATTGCTTATTCCGCTGCAGTTATTGATCTAAAACTTGTTGTCTATTGTATTCTATCAGTTTTTATACTTTTGAAGACTAAGAATAATTTATTCTACATTATCTTAGTCATAATATTCTTTACTGGGCTAGTTGAGCTTACCCTTTGCTTTCATTGTTCTCTTCAAAAAATGAGAATATAGCTGGGACTAGTCGGGGAACGGAGTGATGGTCCGAGATGGTGGCTATAGTAGTCCTCATTATTTTATAAAATAGTGTGATAATAATTGTAATGAGGACTCTATTTGAGTTTGGATATTGTCTACGAGATATATTCGTGTTAAAACTCTCATCTTACGTTTGTCGTATTGTATTAATGAAGTTTGTATTTGAATTTTGTACCATGTATTTGGCGACTCAGAATGGGTTGTGTTTACCTATTTGGGGGGCGTCACAAGAACTAGGAAGGGAGAGATGAGTAATATCCTTCGCTAGTGTGTGTCCTACCTAAGCTGAATTTTCTAACTTAATAAGTTGACAAATTATGATATGTCAATTAACCATTATTTTGAAGTTGTATTCTGGAACGATATCTGAAATCCAAGAGATGAGCAATGGAGAAATCATGATACAGAGGAAATGACCAGCAAGGTATTCTCACCTCTTCGAACTACCAGGTACGTAAATTTTGGGGACAAAATTTCATAAGGAAGGGAGATTGTAAGACCCCGAATTTTATGAAATGAAAGTATTCAATTTTCTTATAATTATTATTCTATTTAGTAAATGATTAAATTGATAAAAGATTAAATTTAAGGGTGATATGTGAAAATTTTACAAAGTAAGCAAGTTGTCATAAATATTCATTGTGTTGGGGAATATTATTTTTGTTGGGGAATATTCGTACGAAGGCGCAATCATTGGTGGACCACATAACGGAATAATTGTTGGATATAGAAAGCAACAGAAATAACATTTTTATAAAAAATAACGGCAAAACTTTTCCTGTTAAACTGTTAAAATATCGGTGATAAAAGAACAATAATATGCGTTGTTGCAAAGTAACACACGGTATTGCACAGTATCTCTAATTATTGATGCTTACGTAAGAAGTCACTCAGTTTCATTCAATAATTTCTTCAGTAGTTGCTGCATAATATCTCATATTATTGATTCAGTTATTGTCACTGTATCATCTGCACAATATTTTATATTATTAAATTAATAATTGAGATGACACAATTATTTATATTATTATTTGCATTATTGACAATGTCTAGAAAGTTCTGTCAAGGAAAGGGGTTTAGTTATTTAATTGTGCGCCAGTAAGGAGAAATTAATTCTTATCAAAAAGCCCCATCTTTCCTGGGAACGATCTGGTTGTCAATATTGTGAGTTATAATATTAATGATGAATAATTGTTGAAATATTAAAAATATGTTTATTAAAGATAAGTGATTTATGGTAAATATTTATTCAATTTTTGATATAAATAGAGGGGTTTGTCATGAGGCGTTTGTTATAAGTTTGGCTTATTATTCCATGGGGAGATGTACTAATTTTTTGGATCATCGGTTGTGGTTTTAATAGTAAATCAATATGGACCGTCGGTTGTGGTTGTAATAGTGAATCAATATGGACCGTCATCAGTTGTGGTTTTAATAGTAAATCAATATGGACCATTCGTTTTAATAGTAATCAATCTGGACCGTCCGTGAATCAATTACTATTTAGTCCATTCTCCTATAAATAGAAGCTCATTCCTTCATTATTTCTTACGAATTCACTAAGACTCACAAGAGAAACTATAGAGAGAGAAACTATAGAGAAAATAAGAGAGAAAGAAGAAGAGTATTATGCTACTACACTATTGCAGTATGTAATCTCCTCATAAGGTGAAGAAATGTGATGAAAGTTCTCTTTGTCTTGGGTACAACAAAGAAATGTTTATGGGTATTACAGGGATGAAATATTAATGATGAACTTTTAATTTGGAGGAGATAGTATACATTATGTTCTACTTGACTCTTCTAATGGGTTGTTGTTTCCACTGCAGTTGTTGATCTAAAACTTGTTGTCTATTGTATTCTATCAAATTTTTCCTGTTGAGGACTAAGGATAATTTTTTTTATATTATCTTAGTCATAATATTCTTTACTGAGCTATTTGTACTCACCATTTTGCTTTACAATTCCTTTTCGTGTAATAAAAAAGTGTAATTTGGGTCGAATTGACGATGATAACGGGGAATAGAGTGATGGTTTGTGACTGTGGAAGTTTCTCAATACATTATAAAATAGCATGATAATATATAATTGTATTGAGGACTTAAGATGTGTGTGTCGTATTTTATACGTCACTTAATAATTGATTTTGGTAAACAACAATTGGGTGATGTGAACCTAACTTTGAAAGCGTCAAAAATACACACCCATGTATGAAGGATTCCTATGATATCTATTGGGGTCTATTGGGTCAACCAAGGTTAATGCTCAAGTCCTATGATATCTATTATAACTTAGATGCATGGTCTCCCATGTATGAAGGATTCCTTAAGCATTTTTCAAAGATTTTAATTCCTAAAATAGTTGTCGACTGTACCTCTATGGAGAGTATCATTAATTCGGAGTGTGAGTCTGTTATTTGTATTGAAACTCACAGCTTATGTGTTGTCATATTTTGCACGACAGTTTAATAGTTTTATAAATAAAGTTTGTATTTGGATTATGTACCATATATCTGGCGACTCAGAATGGGTTGTGTGGACTTATTTTGGGGGCATCATAATAAAAGTCATTAACAATTTTCTTTTTAACAAAATAGTCATTTCCCCACTTCTAGGAAATTTCCTAGAAATTTCCTAATTTCCTAACCATCATCACCAATTATCACACCCTAGTGGGGCCCACCATTCTTGACTTCTCCCAATTTAATATTTTTTTGTTCTATTAAATTACCCTTCAAAGTATAATTTTCATAGGCTTCTATAACTAAGTTTTTTATTTATTCTTGTACGATTAATTTAATTAATCATTCATCTTGGCTAAAATATAAATATTACAACCTTAAGTATATATGTATCTATACATATACACATTTTTTTTACCTTTTAATATATCTTCATTTGAAATTTATTTCCTTAATAAAAAATTTCCACATACATAATCACTTTCTTACTTTTCAAAATTTCTATCATTCTCATTTAATTTCTTTACATTGCTTAAAAATTTAAATCAAACCATATAGGTTCCTTAAAAATTTTAATTAATCATCTAGGTTTTTTTCTTTGACCTTTATTTTAGTCATTCAAGATCCCCTAAATTTTCGGGTTGTCACATATGCAAATTGGAGAAAAAAAATCTCTGGGACAACTTTAAAGGTGATGTCTAAAAGGCATCGAAATCCAACAATCTTGTTGATTTTTGAAAGGCAATGAAGGACATCAGGGAGGAGTCAAAGGATGCACACACTGCCTTGATAGGTATACCTCCAAAAATTTGGAGTAAGGTTTACTTTAATAGTTGGATCCTAGAGACTAGGTATAAACACATCTTAACAATGTTTGAAAACATAAAACTCATGTAATGTAGAGAATCTATACCAAGAGAGATCAGATGCTAAAACGAGATGGTAAATTATGTCCTCGGATTCTAGCTAAAGTTATATGTCTTTCGAATTGACAAAGTACTATGATCACCACTGGGATGTATGTATGAGGTAAGCGATATGTATGGTAAATATGCGGTAGACATAGTGAAGCATACTTGCTCTTGTGGGGTGTGACGGTTATCTAAAGTACCTTTCCATCATGTTGCTACTGGGATACTTCATCAAGAGAGGCTTGTTGAGGATTTTGTGCACCTTTGTTACTACATTGAAACCTATCTCAAGTCATATAACCACCTGTTAAAGCCCATGAGTGGTAGCAATGGTTGGCCTACTACTGACTTACTAATCTTGTTGCCTCCATTGATTATAAAATAGGCTGGAAGGATAAAAATATATGAAGGAAAGATCCAAATTAAGAACCAAAGAACATTGGTAAAGTTTCAAGGAAAGAGACTTCAATGATGTGTTTCAAATGCAAGCAATATGGACATAATAAACTTGGTTGTAAGAACACACCTGCCCAAGAACAAATTGGTCCAGTAGCACAACCTACTGGTAGAAGGCCAAAGCTCAATTTGAGTTATTTAATATTGTATCATTTATATGTTGGTTTGCAGAAATAAGACATATATATAATCAACATTTTAAAACAGCAAAAGCATGTCATAAATCATATTTAACTTTTTTTGGCAAAAATAATATTTTAAATTTTTTTTTGCAATACCAAGAATCACCTTATGCAATATTATTAATTGAGGAGAGATAAAATATATACCTTATGAAAATAATATAAATCCTTGCTATGATCTTCAAGTTCGAATCATTTGATCCTCCGCACTTTTTCAAGTTCACAAATCAAATGTTCGCTACTCAAGTGTGCAATGCCCCTATCGGTGATCCACCAAGAAAATAGTAATTGAAAAAATAAATTTAGTTTCTTTAATACCATGGGTGGCTAACCCTAATTTTCTCTCTCCTAACTCTATAGGTTTTGAGAATACTTATGTTGTATAAAAATATTGACTCTCTGTGGCAACTGTAAGACCCCAACTTTTAGGAATAAAAATAAATTTTCTATAAATATCATTTTTTATATTATGGAGTGAATTTGATATAATGTTATAATTGTGGGTAATATTTATAAATTTTACAAAGTACGCAAGTTGTTATATAATATTCGATTGGTCAGGGAATATTCGTTTTAACAGGGAATATTCGTACGAGGGCACAATCATTGGTGGACCCCATTTGAATTCATTGTCGGATTGAGAAAACGACAAAAATATTTTTATGAAAATAACGGTGAAAGTTTTACCGTTAGCTCATTTGAAACACCGTGTTAAAAAAATAAAGATGTCTGGCGTGGTTGCATAGTAGTTAATACTGCAGTATTGATTGTTGATGCTTACGTGAGAAGTCACTCGCTTTTGTTCAATTATTGCTATAGTAATTATTGCATAGTATCTCACGTTATTTAATTCAATTATTTTCGATATTTTATCAATAATTGAGATAACAAAGTTATTAATATTATTATTTGTAATATTAACAATGTCAGAAGTTCAAATTCGATGAGAGGTTTGGTCACCTAATTGCGCGTCAATAGGGAGAAATCCTTATTGGAAAGCCCACTTTTTCATGGTCGATTAATAGTGTGAATTATAATAATGATGATAAATTTTGTTTTATTATTAATATAAATGTAATAAAACAGAAAACTTTTTATATAAAAATGAATACTATTTATAAAATTTTGTTTTATTTGATTATAAATAAAATATAATATATTTTATTATGCATAGTGTTTGCATAGTAAAATCTTTTTATATAAAATAGAATACTTTTATAAAGTTATTTGTTTTATTAGATTTTAAATAAAATATATATATATATATATATATATATTATAAATAGAATATATTATATTTTATTGCATAGTATCCTTTCCATTCTCCTATAAATAGGATGCTTAGTTAGAATTGAAAACATACCAGAAATTCAGATAATTCTTCTTCTATAATCTTGAGCGTATTTCTTTAGAGTTTTAAAAAGCTATGAGCATAAAAAGCAGTATAAGTTTTCTTCAAGAATATCCTCGCCCTACCAGTCGGAATACTCTTCTTTCTAAGGTAAGGGGTATTATTCTTTCGTATTCATGAAGAGAGTTATTTTCTTTCAATACTCGTAAGGGTTGTTATTCCATTCTTTATTATTATGTTGGAATAACTTCGCCTACATCGACGCATCGCATACATGGTGAAATTTTTTTGTTATTCCATTCTTTATTATTACATTGGAATAACTTTCATGCATGCTTGATCTATCGCATGCTCGTGAATTTTGTTGTTATTCCATTCTTTATTATTCATTTGGAACATCCCATGCATGCGGATTACGCATGACTCGTTCCATTCTTTATTATTCATTGGTACATCCTGTTTGTGCGGATTACGCATGACACAGTTCCATTCTTTATTATTATTCTTAGAATTCACATGCATGCGGATTACACATGACTGGTTCCATTCTTTGTTACTCTGTTAGAATAACCTGTCTATGTGGATTACCGCATGCATGGTGAATGATCATTTGTATTCATTCCTTATTAACTTGTGGAAATGATATGTCTACGTGGATTACCGCATGGCGGGCGAAAATCCATTTGCACTTTCATATATTCTATTATACTCAGTTGGTTAAAGTTTTGGCTTCTATACTCCATAAAATTAGTAGAATATCCTGGATATTTGCGCTTCATCCAGTATCTTTTCATGAAAATATTCTTCTGAGTATTCTTGAATTTTACTCCACAAAGCAGTATCATGTTGACAATTTGGACATTATTAAGTTCAGGATAAATTAACTTATAAGTTTTTAAAATTTATTCTTGAACTTGTTTTATTGAATTATTATCTCATTGTCATCATCCTCATGTTTATATTATATTGAAAGTCATCTATGGCATGTAATGCATAGATGGACTTGGTATGATTATGACCAGGGATTATTTGGTATAATCATGGCCGTAAAGTTACAAATGATGTCGTAGAAATTCTCATTGGCCCGTAGTACATTGATGGACAGTTGTTGGCATGATCATGACCATTGATAAAAACACTAATATACTTGGCCCGTAGTGCATGGATAATTTGTGGTCGTGATACTAATTAATGAATATCATTGGCCGTAGTGCAGGGATGATGTGAATTATTTATTAAGCTGAGTCTCAGCGATAAAAGTGATGAAAAACCTTTTAAATCATAGAAGATAGTAGATTTTATTCTCTACTTGACTCTTCTAATGGATTGCTTGTTCCACTGCAATTAAACTTAATGTTTGTTATATTTTATCAGTTTAACACTGTTGAAGACTAATGATAAATTATTCTGCATTATCTTAATCATAATATTTCTTACTGGGCTAGCTGAGCTCACCCTTTTTGCTTTCATTGTTCTCTTCAGGAAATGAGAACGTAGCAGGAACTAGTCGGGGAATGGAGTGACAGTCCAGATGATAGCATTAGTAGTCCTCACTATTCTATGAGATAGTGTGATAATAAATGTATTGAGAACTTATTTTGAGTTTAAATACTGTCTAGAAGACAATATTTGTATTAAAACTCACAACTCATGTTGTATATTTAAGGTTGTATTTATATTTTGTACCATGTATTTGGTGACTCAGAATAGTTGATGTATACCTATTTTGGGGGCGTCACAGCAACCTTAGTCTATCATAAGGTCTCTCCTTATATATATTTTTCCTACTCATAAACTCTTTAGGATTTAGGGTTTTAATTTAATTCTCAATCTAATTAGGAACTAAATTATATAATAATAATACTCCATTTATTAATTTATAATTAGTTTTTCTCTAAATACTTAATTATAAATATTAAGTTTTTTAATTTATTCCACTAATAAATTAAATATAATTAATTTATTATTATTAATCCAATTAATTTATAATTATTATTTCTAAAATATGTTATTATATACAAATATTAAGATATTTAATTTATTCCACTAATAAATTAAATATTCTTAATTTAATATTTTAAATGAATTACTTCTAAAATTATATTTCTCTTTTATGGTGTGACCACTTAGGTTCAATATTAACATGGTAATAGAATAAATAAATTAGAACCATTATAATATTATTTATAAGAATTAAACTCCTTTAATTCAAATATAAATAAATACTATTTATTCTACATCATGAGTGACACCTTACAATAATGTATCATGACTATTCGGATAATATAAAATCAACATTTAATCATAAAGAACCTATTCAGTAAATAGTTACCGTACAATTCAATCATTCTACCATACAATGTTCCGATTAAACATAAGACATGGAATTACTAAAAAGTCTTATTTATTTAATCATATGCATTTTTATTCACAAATGCACAACTCTGATTAATATAAATTAGAAACTTCTTTCTAATTTCCATTCACCTTGGCCAATGATTTCTGAGTTGTAACGTATCGAATCACATTGGACATTATCTCATTTTACTAGAACTGGTAGATCCTTTGTTGATCATTCACCTACCTCCATGTACACTTTATTATACCCGAACATACCCTTTGATATACCCAAAGAGTTTTGAGGAATATGATAAAGTATAACTCATAATACACAAGTTACTATGATGATCTCAAGTCCAAGGACCACTTATACTATCACTATAGGAACTCCTATTGTCAGACAAGTAAAACTTCATTAGGTGTTCCTTAAAGCGAGTCACGTTCAATGAAATTATTCTCCAATAAGCACCTACATACTTGTTTTAGTTTCTCAACACAAATGATTATGAGATCAATCATCCTCTTCAACAGACCACGCATAGTATGTACTAATCTATCCAGAATCGATAACCCTACATTAGTGATCCAACGATTATGAACATTTTAGTTTTGATTTATCTATAATTTAGATCTTATTAGCATGATCAACATCATGATTCTAAAAGTATTGCTCTAAAACTATGTGTTTATCACATTTATTTAATTCGACTAATTAAACATGGATAAAGAATGCCTTTAAATAAAAAATTCTTTTATTAATAAATGAACAAGATTACAAAGTAAATGTTTATCACATCCAATGTGATTGGCTTGAGGGCATACTACTTTCATTAAATGTTTCCTTCAATTTTGGAATGTACATACTGACATTTGGGGCATAATAGGTGAAAAGAAAACAAAGCGGTACAATTAGAAATGGGACTGCAACTGGGGAAAGGAGTGCAACTATGAGGCAAAGATCAAGAGATAGTGGTGGAACACATTCTACAAGTAGAACTGCAGATGGGAGATAATGAAGGCAGACACGGTGGATGTATATCTTTTGGGTCAACTTTAGTATATTTTTTGGGGCAGCTTTAGTATATTTTCTGGGACTGATTTAGATATTTTTGATATGATTGTAACCCTTTGATTAATACTTTGGATATTTAAGACTTGTAATTACAAAGCTATGTGGTACGTTGGATGGTTAGATGTTTTATAGTACATTTGTGGTAATGTAGAATAGCTGCATGTCACCTGATGCTTAATGACAAATTTTTGAAAATGTACAATGGTTACAATTATTAGTGTCAATATTTTGTTTGATTGGCTTGGTATGTAATGATATAGGACATAACTTGTCATTTTCTTTTTTAAATTATTTTGGTAATGTATGTGTTTTGGTCACAAAACAGGGCATATGTTTTAGTCACCAAACAGGGCATGTGTTTTGGTCACCAAACAATGCATGAATTGTTTTGGTCTGAGATAGATTGAAGGAATTACATGTGTTTTTCTCACAAAGCAGGGCATGAACAAGGCATGTATTCTTTTCATTTGCTCAAAATACATCAAAAAACTTGAGATATAATGAATAGAAAGTCATCACAATACACAATACAAATTTCATGGTACATGGCTTAGAATGCTTACAAAGTCATGAAATGAAAACATAACTTCATTACATAACTTTGAATGCTTAAAATTCATGAAAACATAACTTAATACAACACAAGTCACCATCCATGACAATATCACATACAATTGTAATTTTTGATTTGCCACTCCTAGTCTGACAGATTCTAACTCCAATATTAGGGCCTCTATTTTTAAATTATTTAACTTCTCTTTCATCTTTCTTGTTTTGTTTTTCAAAAAATCGTCTCCATCTTCATTCCTTGAAACAGAACTCATTTCACTGCAACCACAACCATGAACTTAATTTTGAGAACTTATGTCCAACCATTGAAAAAATTCACAATATTTATTAACGTCAAACACCCAACCAAATTGAATCCAAAATACATTACAATAATATACAAATTTATACCAAAAATTTATTTACTAGGTAAAAATGACATCCATAAAATCTTCTTCCCTTTGATTTGTTCTTTATGGAGACACAAATGGGTGCAGATAGACTGCAGAAGCATTCTACCCTCTTTGGAGCAACCAACAAGGATCTTCTATCTGAAGATGTCATTAACAACCTTTTAGGTATTCAAATGGTTTGAGAAGATGAAAATCCTTACTTTTCCCCTTTGATTTTGGTTAAATCAATCACCTTATTTTTGATAGATTGAGCTGGAACCCTAGTTTGCAGCAACCGACAACGATCTGTTAAGAGAAGATGTTATTAACGTTCCTCTGGGTGTTTGAATGGTTTGAGCAGATGAAATATAGCAAAAACTCTAAATTCCCCTACTAATTTTGGGAAAATTGATCTCCAAATTGGGTGTGTTCAGATGGAACCCTAGTTTGCAAAAGCCCAAATGTGTGAGTTTATAACGAGCTAAGGAAGACCGAATGATTTTGCCGCGTAAACCATGTTGTATTAGGTCATGTCATGTCATTTCTTTTTATTTTTCATTTTCTTTTAAAAGCCACAGAGAAAAAAAAAAGTCAAAAAGGTTTAACGAACGTTCAGTCAATTTAACGAAATGACCCAATTTTAAAAGTTCAGTGATATATTAAGTAAAACTTGCCAACTACAATGACTAAATCATTAGTTTTGCCTGATAAATTTTGGTGTTCTAACAGATAAAAATTATTTTTTACGCTTAAATATAAATTACTACCTTAAACTATTGATCTTTTTCTACTTCGGTGATTGACCTTTCAATTTTTTCAATCAGCTGATTAAACTATTAATTTTTTTTATTTCAATTTAATTGCAACTGTCACGACATAAATTAATGACATAGTTAGGACACGTAGGATATTACTTATGATGTGTTTTTAAAAATATTTATTTTTAAAATGACAAAAAAGTAATAAAGCGTAGCAAAATTTAATAAAATCAAAACAGTTAAAGCATTTAGTCAAGACTAAATAAAGTTATTTAATTAATCTAGATAAAAAAAATTGAATCAAGCCTTAATCAATTAAACTTAAATCAAATCAAACTTTTTTTTATTTAACAACAACAAAAATTAATAACTAAGTAAGAAAAAAATAATATAAAAGGTAAAACTGAGATAAGATCATAACACATTTCTTCATAATCCTCCTGCTCGCCCTCTTTTTGAAGTTAAAAATTTGGGATTCAAAAACCTTAAGCTAAAAAACATATCATTATAAACTAGTCGATCCAAATACATCATCTAAAAAAATTTGCACCTAGAATCATCAAAACAAAGAAAAAGTGTTTGGGTTCCTCACTTTTCAAAATTATTGCAAAGAGAGAGAGAGAGAGAGAGGTTGTGGTTGTGCTATGGTTGTGGAGATGATTTTTCATCTTCTTCTATTTCTTTTTTTCTTTATGAGATAATATGTCACTAACGCAGATTTGGGATGTGATGGGTTTCTTGTGCGTCCTGAGGAGAGTGGAATCTTACCCGCCCCTCACCACCACTACCTCCGATCGTCACCATTATTTTACCGTCACTAGAAATTTCTGATTAAAAATCCTAAGTTTTGATTTAACATTTGTTGCAAGCCACAAGCCATATCTCCGATCGAGAAAAGGAAAAAAATAGAATAAGAAGTGTTAAAGTTGTCGCCTCTACTATATGTCACTGATTTTGGTGTTGAAATCTCATTGTATTTGTTTGATTTATCTCATTTATTTTCTTTTCTTTTTTATATAAATTTTTGGGTATTCAAGGGAGGTGATGATGGTGGTTAAGGTTTGGTATGGTTTCAACGGTGACAACTCCTCACCTCTATGACCGATTATAAATCTGGTGGCAACGTGGTTAGGATGGTGGTGCGTTAAAGATGACGATAATTTGATGGATTTGTTAATGGTTAATTATTTTTTATGTTTTTGCCTTTTAATTCTATAATATAAAATGATCTAAATTAAATAAAAAAATATTCTTAATTTGCCACATAATCCCATATACACCACCTGTCACAGTTAAGTCATCAATTTATGATGTGGTAGCTGTAATTAAACTGAAGTGAAAAAAAATTGATAGTTTAATCGCTTCATTAAAAAAATTAAAAAGTCAATCACCGAAATAAAAAAATGTTAATAGTATAAGGTAATGATTTATATTTAAGCATTTTTTATTCTTGCTTTTCTTTCACAATTACACATTTTTGGACTATATCTCAAGTCCCCATTATTCAGTTTTTCAACAGAGCTGGATAAAGATATTAAATGCCCTAAGCATGAAAAAAGAAGAATAATATCAAACACATAATGAGAAAATTAATATATGACTATTTTTTAAAAAATATTATAATAAATTTAACCAAAAAATAAGATATTACTCTCTCCGTTCTAAAATTAGATATACAATTTGATTTTTGAGGTTAAACGACATATTAAACTTCAAAATTAGTATGACTCATAGGAGTTTATAATGAAATAAATTTTGTGATTAATAGTTTTTGTTATATACTAGTGTAATAATTGTATTAAATAAATTTAAATCAGTTTGAAGTTTAATATAACGTTATTTGACTTAAAAGTCAAATTATATATCTAATTTTAGAACGAAGAGAGTATGCTTTTAAATATAACTAAAAAAAATTATCTAAATTTTTTTGGGAGATTTTGTAAGCTTGTAGATGAGAAAAATTGAAAAATTAGCGATGGATGATGAGTGGGTAATATACCCATAAATTAGGTATTTTTATACTTAATATTTTATTTGTTTTTAAGTATTTTAGGACATTTTATTTGTTTAGTATGTATGTTGTAGGTTAATGCAGCTGAAAGGGCAAATCTGGCAATTTTGGGCAAATTAGTGGCAGTTTCATAAATAAATGAAAGTTTAATGTTGGGGCATTCATTTTGTGAAGGATTTGAATGTTGGGGCATTGGGAGGCAGAAAGAGCAATGACAGTTTCGTAAATAAATAGAAGTTGAATGGTGGGGCATTCGTTTTGTGAAGGATCTAAATGTTGGGGCATTGGGAGTCAGGAAGTGGACGAAACTTTCGTTGACTGGGTCAATTTCTATTAGGATTTGGAGACTCTAAGGTGGTGTTTGATAAAATTGAGTAATTAAGATCTGAATGGTTATGACATCTTAATAAATTAGATCATCTGAATGAAATTGCATCTGAACTTATAAAGATGTTTGGTAATTGAAATTGTTAAAACATCTGAATAACAGTATTTTACAATTTTAAACTTGTAATATACACAATCAAATTATTAGCTTTACTCAAAAAATTTAATTATATAATTAAATATTAAAATGATGTCATAAAAATCTATATTTGAATGAAATCTGAACTCCTTTGTCATTGATGGATCTATTGTGGTCCATCACGATTAATGTGTGCACATCTTCGATCTTGTTAATGTGTTCTTACTGATTATTTTGTCCATTACCTAATTTGTGTTCATTCTATGTGTTTGGGAATGCAAAATCTGATGTTTTATATTGTTTTCTGTTCTGATTTCCATTGCTCTATCCCTACTCGCTGGATATTGTCAGATCTGATTTATGGGTCTAGGCTAAGGCTTATTTCCATTTTAGTTAATTGGGGATTGCTGATTTTTTTCATCTGTTTCGGCTGATTGGTGTTCTCCCTCTTCCATTTGTTGTCTGATTTAGGGCTTTTGTGAGGCAATTTGGGTTTGTTGCTTTCCATTAATTGATCTTCTATTTTGTTAATTGTTCATTTCCTTTTAAGGTTAATTCATGGTATTTTGTCTGTGCTTAGTTTTAGCTCCGGTAATCCTCGTCGGAATCTATAGAGCTTTATCACCAGCTGTTGTGTTGGTGATTTTGATTATGTGTTCTAGTTTGAGGTCCAATGTGTTACAACTTGGTAGGCTGTAAGAACGGAGGAGAGAAGAAGAAAGGAAAATGAGATAATTTCTTTGAATTTGTGAGGATATTCTTGGAATAAAGAATTCAGATGTTCCTCTCTTCCATCCAGACTTGATTCCATCTCTTACCGAAATGGAGGCTTTGTGATTGATTTTTTATCAAACAAGTATTTGGGTCTGAACGAAAAAGATGAAGAGTTTTCAAAGGTAAAAACTGGTAAACAAACACCACCTAAGTCTAATTGTGATGGGGGAACTTCAAGTATAAAAGGGAAAAGAGCTTCTAACGAAGAGGCACGCATAATTTAAGACAGAGACTGGAGATTGGACGGGGAGATTCAAGGGAGAACACAAGCAATTCAGATTGGAGATTGAAGACTGGAGTCAATTATTGAGTTTTTATTCTTCTTCTCTATCTGTAATTTAATTCTGATGTTTTCCATGGGATTTTTTGTTTTAATTTTCAGTATAAACTAATTTCCAATTAAGGCTACAATTGAACCTTTAATGCTTATGAATTGATTATCTATATTAATCCAATTATTGATTCAAATTGAGTTGTTTGTCATATTTTGTGTTTATTGATTAATTGTCTAATCAGCAATTACCATGTTACACCAGATGGATTTGAGAGACGAAATCTAGGGTTAGAACTGAATGTGATAGCATGTATTCTTAGTTATTTGCATGAGATAAATAATTAGGGTTGTGAATTGAATAGGGATATCTCTTTTTGCTCATGTAACAATTGGAAATTGATGATTAATGAATTTAATTCTTTTATTTTGCATAAGAATATCACAGAATTAATTGAATTAAATATTTTTATTTGATCACTTGGAAAAGGGCTTATAAATACATTGAATTTATGTTAACAACTCATGTGGATTTAATAATTGGAGAAATTGGGTAATTGATTTGTGTTGCATAATTGAGGATATTGTAGTCTTAAGCCTTTATCATCTGAATCAAATCTTTGTGTTAAAATTAGTTTTAGTTAATTTAATTTAGTAATAATTGGAAAATCACTCTAATTAATTGTTTAAATAAAATTAATTTGGTTAAAAGTTAATATTTGGTATTTTTTATTAAATAATTCCATGTGGGAACGATACTCTACTTACACTTTATTACTTGTTGACCATGTATACTTGCACGTATGTTTTGATTGCAAAATCAATCAACAATGGATAAAAGCTTAATTGGTTAGTTGTTATACTATGAATGATGGCTATTTTAGACCTTTGCAGGGTTAATATGTTCGTTGAAGTTTAGTTCACTGGCTTTTGGATAAGTAAAGACCATTTATTGTTAATTTAGATGGAAATGAGGTAACTTGATACTTGAGAGAAAATTACAAGTGGTAAATTGATAGTTTATGAACCACAGGTGGTGACTCAAGATTTAGGTAAACCACAAGTATTTTTTTAACTTTACTCGTGTTTTATTTATACAATATTATATAAAGTGATGAGTAATTTAAAAAATTTAAATTAATGAACCCTACTAAATGACATGTTTACTATTCACTTTATATACCTTAGGTCATTCTTTTGAGAACAAAACAAATTATACCTTCAGCCAAAAGCTTTTGAGAACGAAGGGAGTATTTAAATTTGAGGATAAAATGTGAAAACTTTCAAACTTAAGGATTGGATTTTGAGAAAAAGTTTGGTCTGACCAAAGAGACCAAGCGGATGCCCTACTTTATAGATTGAAGATAGATTTTAAACTCTTTAATTATTTAAAAAAGCTCAGTACTTTCAAATTCATTTTGAATTTACTTTAAACCTAAAATTATATATGTTGATAAAAAAATTTCAAAAATAGGTTTTAAAAAAAATAAATAAAATCATGATCATTTTTATGGTTATATGCGAAACAACAATTATATACCATATATCTAAAATACGAATTTGTTACCTACTATTTAGTTGGATTAGTATATTTTGAAAATTCGTACAGTTTTTAGTATACTCAAGATCTTTCCTCTTATGACCTTATGTTGAACATAGAGTGTGGCTTCCAAAGCACCCTTCTAGAAAAAACTCTAGCTATGTTTTTCCTTAGTTGAAAGAGAGAATACGAAATTTGGTGTTTTTTTGATAGAAAAGTCGTCAAATACATTACTGATCAATGATATATGTAAGACCCCAACTTTTATGAATAAAGATGAATTTTCTATAATTATCATTTTTAAATATTATGAAATGAATTTGATATAATGTTATAGTTGTAGGTAATATTTAGAAATTTTGCAAAGTACATGCAAGTTGTTTATAATATTCGATTGAATTGGGAAATATTCATTTTAAAGCAGGGGAATATTAAATGACGACTGACAGCACAATCATTAGTATCTCCTAAACGGAATTATTGCCGGATTGAGAAAAGCGACAAAAATATTTTTTATGAAAATAACGGCGGAAGTTTTTACCGTTAATCTGTTGAAACACCCGTTGTTAAAAGTACAAGTGGTTGCATAAGTAGTAGACACGATATTGATTATTGATGCTTACGTGAGAAGTCATTCGGTTTTATTCAATTATTGTCGATATTTTATATATTATTAAATCAATAATTGAGATGACAGAGTTATTAATATTATTATTTGCAATATTAACGATGTCTAGAAGTTACGCCGAGGAGAGGTTTGGTCACCTAATTTGCGGCAATAGGGAGAAATCCTTATTGGAAATCCCTCTTTCCAGGAGCGACACGGTCGATTAATAGTGTGAATAATAATAATGATGATGAAGTTTTGTTTTATTAGTATTATTAATGTAATAAAACAGAAAAGCTTTTTTATATAAAATGTAATACTTTTATAAAGTTATTCGTTTTATTAGGCTAATAGTAAAATCTTTTTATATAAAATGTAATACTTTTATAAAGTTATTCGTTTTATTAGACAATAATTAGAATATATTATATTTTATTATGCATAGTATTTGCATAATTACTGTATAGTGTTTGATAGTAAAATCTTTTTAAAAGTTATTCGTTTTATTAGATTATAAATAGAATATATTATATTTTATTGTAAACCAACTGACCGTCCGCTTAAAGTAAATTGATCCGGATAGTTCATGGATTGGTTCTTATTCGATCCATTCTTCTATAAATAAGCTCATTCCTTCATTATTTCTTACGAATTCAATTGAAACTCTAGAGAGAGAACTCGTAGAGAGAACTATTCTTCTATCTTGGCGTATTTCTTTTTAGCGTTTAAGAAAGCCTTGAAGCGAAAGTGCAAGTTTTTTCAAGTATATCCTCGCCCTACCTGGAAAGAGTACTCTTCTTTATAAGGTAAGGTATTATTTTTTTTCATATTCATGAAGAGAACTTCATTATTCCGTCTTTATTATTACTGTTGGAATAACTTTGTATCTACTGGCTACCCTATACTTGGTGAAATTCTTCCATTATTCCATTATTTATTATTCTCTTTGGAATAACACATCGCATATGCGCAAATCACCGCATACATGGTGAAATTCTATTGTTATTCCATTCTTTATTATTACATTTGGAATATCATGTATCATGCATTTTACTTGGGACCGGTTCCGTCTTTATTATTACATTGAATATCACATCATGCGCTTTTGGGGATTGGGTTCCGTTATTTATTATTCTATTGGAATAACTCGTCCATGCGAAATCGCATGCATGGTGATTTCGTTGTTATTCCATTCTTTATTATTCATTTGGAATATCCCGCTTGCGTATTACGCCTCGACACGGTTCCGTTATTTATTGTTCATTGGAATAACCTATCTATCGCAAGTACCACATGCATGGTGATTTCTTTTGTTATTCCATTCTTTATTATACTCATTGGTTAAAGTTTTGACTTCTATACTCCATAAAATTAGTGGAATATCCTCGATATTTGCGCTTCATCTAGTATCTTTTATGAAAATATTCTTCTTCGAGCATTCTTAAATTTTACTCTACAAAGAAGTATCATGTTGACAATTTGGACGTTATTAGTTCCTGGATAAATTAATTTTTGAACTTGTTTTATTGAATTCTTATATCATTGTCATCATCCTCATATTTATATTTTGTTGAAAGTCATCTGTGTCCTGTAGTGCATAGATGGACTTCGTATGATTATGACCGTGGATTATTGATTGTAATCATGGACCGTAATGTTACAAATGATGTGGTAAAAGTCATCATTGGCCGTAGTGCATTGATGGACGAGTTGTTGGCATGATCATGACCATTGATGAATACACAAATATCCTTCGCCTTAGTAGTGCATGGATAATTTGTGGTTGTGATACTAATGAATATCCTTGGTCGTAGTGTGGGGATGATGTGGATTATTTATTAAGTCGAGTCCCGCCGATAAAAGTGATGAAAAACCTTTTAAATCATAAAAGATAGTAGATTTTATTCTCTACTTGACTCTTTTAATGGATTGCATGTTAAAGTTTGCGCATTAAACTTGATGTCTATTGTATTTTATCGGTTTAACATTGTTGAAGACTAATGATAATTTATTCGCATTATCTTAGTCATAATATTTCTTCTTGGGCTACTTGAGCTCACCCCTTTCTTTCATCGTTCTCTTCAGAAATGAGAACGAGCAAAGGACTAGTGGGGAACGCAGTGATGGTCCGGATGATAGTATTAGTAGTCCTCACTATTACATTAAATAGTGTGACAATAAATGTAATGAGGACTTATTCTGAGAGTGGATATTGTCTAGAAGACTATTTGTATTAAAACTCACAGCTCTCTTGTTGTATATTAAATATTATATTTGTATTCTGTACCATGTATTTGGCGACTAAGAATAGGTGATGTATACCTATTTTGGGGGGCGCCACTGTTAGTATCAAAGCTTAGGATATGATCCCTGCTAAGATGTGAGACAAGAACTAGGAGGGGAGAGACGGGAATTCCTTCGCTAGTATGACATACCTAAGTTTATTTGATATTTAATTGGCTCACGTAGTATATAGGATAATATGTGATATGTTAATTAACCCTTGTTTTGTGGCGGTGTTTGAAAATGGCATCCAAGAATGTTGAGAACATCAATGGAGCATGAGAGACCGTTGAGTCTCCACAGATTAATAGCCAGGACAATGTGCATCAGGAAGGCGACAATCCTCATACAAATAACAACACTGATCAAATGATGAACGATGGAATGTTCCGAGGCTTTATGCAATTCATGCAACATCATGCGAGAGCGGCTCCTGTTCAAAATGCAGGTGGAAACACTGGCAACTCTCGGACGGTCACCGCCAAACAGTTCAAGGAGTTGGGACCACCAGAGTTTTTTGGAGAGCCAAAACCACTTAAGGCGGAGACGTGGATAAAATAGATCAATAAGATATTTGATATCTTGGGTTGCTCCGAGGAGCAAAAGGTTCCTTTTTCCACCTTCATGTTATGCAAAGGCAGACATTGGTGGGAATCAGAAACGCGTACTCAACCCGCCTTGATCAAGATGTCTTGGGAAAAGTTTCAAGAACTGTTCAACGACAAGTACTTTCCCGAAAGTATTCGTCACATGAAAGAGGTAGAGTTCATCAAGCTGGAGCAAAATAACATGACCATGTCGCAGTACGAAGCCAAGTTTGCCGAAATTTTCCGCCATCAAGGCCCCATTTGGTTGATAATGAGGAGAGAATGACGCGAATGTTTCTAAGAGGTTTGAAACCGAGATACGTTAATATCTTATCTCTCATAAACCGTGGTTTGTATTAGGATGTTGTTAATAGGGATCGCTTATTGGAGTGCGATAATGAGTCAACCCAACCAAAAGAGAGCAAAAATTTAAAAATGATAATACTAAAGTGATAATACCATCAAGCGGTGACATAAGCGTGGAGGGAATCAACATGCCAGAAATGGTAACCACTTCGGTGGTAATCATGGACAAAATAATAAGAATGGACATTTCAATAAGAGGAGATTCAACAATGATGGAAAGACGTCAGCACCATCACCCATGGTTAAGGAAGGAGAACGGCCACCTATCATATGCTTCAAATGCGGAGGGGAAGGACACATCAGTCCAAATGGCGCGATGTTGTCCAAAGCATGTTATAATTGTGAAAGAGAAGGTCACCTAGCCCGATTTTACTCTACAAAGAAGTATCATGTTGACAATTTGGACGTTATTAGTTCCTGGATAAATTAATTTTTGAACTTGTTTTATTGAATTCTTATATCATTGTCATCATCCTCATATTTATATTTTGTTGAAAGTCATCTGTGTCCTGTAGTGCATAGATGGACTTCGTATGATTATGACCAGGGATTATTCGGTGTAATCATGACCGTAATGTTACAAATGATGTGGTAAAAGTCATCATTGGCCCGTAGTGCATTGATGGACAGTTGTTGGCATGATCATGACCATTGATGAATACACAAATATCCTTCGCCCGTAGTGCATGGATAATTTGTGGTTGTGATACTAATGAATATCCTTGGTCGTAGTGCAGGGATGATGTGGATTATTTATTGTCGAGTCCCAAATGATAAAAGTGATGAAAAACCTTTTAAATCATAAAAGATAGTAGATTTTATTCTCTACTTGACTCTTTTAATGGATTGCATGTTCATCTTGATTAAACTTGATGTCTATTGTATTTTATCAGTTTAACATTGTTGAAGACTAATGATAATTTATTCTGCATTATCTTAGTCATAATATTTCTTACTGGGCTACTTGAGCTCACCCTTTCTTTCACTGTTCTCTTCAGGAAATGAGAACGTAGCCGGGACTAGTCGGGGAACGCAGTGATGGTCCAGATGATAGTATTAGTAGTCCTCACTATTCTGTTAAATAGTGTGACAATAAATGTAATGAGGACTTATTCTGAGAGTGGATATTGTCTAGAAGACTATTTGTATTAAAACTCACAGCTCTCTTGTTGTATATTAAATATTATATTTGTATTCTGTACCATGTATTTGGCGACTAAGAATAGGTGATGTATACCTATTTTGGGGGCGTCACTGTTGGTATCAAAGCTTAGGGATATGATCCCTGGCTAAGATGTGAGACAAGAACTAGGAGGGGAGAGACGGGGAATTCCTTCGCTAGTATGACATACCTAAGTTTATTTGATATTTAATTGGTCGGTCAGAGTATAGGGATAATATGTGATATGTTAATTAACCCTTGTTTTGTGGCAGTGTTTGAAAATGGCATCCAAGAATGTTGAGAACATCAATGGAGCACAGGAGACCGTTGAGTCTCCACAGATTAATAGCCAGGACAATGTGCATCAGGAAGGCGACAATCCTCATACAAATAACAACACTGATCAAATGATGAACGATGGAATGTTCCGAGGCTTTATGCAATTCATGCAACATCATGCGAGAGCGGCTCCTGTTCAAAATGCAGGTGGAAACACTGGCAACTCTCGGACGGTCACCGCCAAACAGTTCAAGGAGTTGGGACCACCAGAGTTTTTTGGAGAGCCAAAACCACTTAAGGCGGAGACGTGGATAAAATAGATCAATAAGATATTTGATATCTTGGGTTGCTCCGAGGAGCAAAAGGTTCCTTTTTCCACCTTCATGTTGCGGGCAAAGGCAGATTACTGGTGGGAATCTGTAAAACGTACTCAACCTGCCGCACTGAAGATGTCTTGGGAAAAGTTTCAAGAACTGTTCAACGACAAGTACTTTCCCGAAAGTATTCGTCACATGAAAGAGGTAGAGTTCATCAAGCTGGAGCAAAATAACATGACCATGTCGCAGTACGAAGCCAAGTTTGCCGAGCTGTCCCGGTTTGCGTCCCATTTGGTTGATAATGAGGAGAGAATGACGCGAATGTTTCTAAGAGGTTTGAAACCCGAGATACGTTAATATCTTATCTCTCATAAACTGTGTTTGTATTCAGATGTTGTTAATAGGGATCAGTTATTGGAGTGCGATAATGAGTCAACCCAACCAAAAGAGAGCAAAAGCAAAGAAATGATAATACCGGTGATAATACCATCAAGCGGTGACATAAGCGTGGAGGAATCAACATGCCAGAAATGGTAACCACTTCGGTGGTAATCATGGACAAAATAATAAGAATGGACATTTCAATAAGAGGAGATTCAACAATGATGGAAAGACGTCAGCACCATCACCCATGGTTAAGGAAGGAGAACGGCCACCTATCATATGCTTCAAATGCGGAGGGGAAGGACACATCAGTCCAAATGGCGCGATGTTGTCCAAAGCATGTTATAATTGTGAAAGAGAAGGTCACCTAGCCCGATTTTATCGTTCACCGAAGACAAGTTCAACTAGGATAGAGGCACCAAAAGGGCGCCCGGAAAAGTCAAAGCCGATGAGTCTGAGGAGAGCGTTTGTCGTGACCTCCCAGAAAGCAAGGAACCCGAATGAGGTCATCACGGGTAAGCTTATCGTAAACTCTAGCAAAGTATATACCTTATTTGATACCGGTTCTACCCATTCCTTTATTTCTCCTACTTGCGCTCAACGTTTAAATTTGACTCCGGAGAAATTAGACTTTGACTTATCTGTTGAAACTCCGTTAGGAGAAACCTTCATTACATCCACTGTTTATAAGTCTTGCTTGGTTCAAATCTGTACCCTCACATTACCTGTCGATCTTATTTCATTGAAAATACTTGCATTTGACGTAATTCTAGGGATTGATTGGTAAGCTACTCATCATGCAAAAATTGATTGTTTTCGTAAGGTTGTTAGCTTTCATATTTCTAATCAACCTATTATGAGAATTCAAGCAACCAAACCATTAAAATCAATCACTGTCATCTCAAGCCATAAAGCTATTCGTTTATTGAAAAATGGATGTCAAGCTTTCTTAGCTCATGTCACGGATCTAAAAAATACATCGATTTTGAATGATATTTCTATTGTTAATGAATTTCGACGTATTCACGAAGAACTTCCCGCCTACCCCTTAACGTGAAATTGAATTTTGTATCGACCTTTAACCCGCAGACAAAACCCATTTCCAAAGCTCCATATCGAATGGCTCTATTGAACTCGAGAGTTAAAGACTCAATTGCGCATGAATTGTTAGACATCGATTTCATTCGTCCTAGTACGTCTCCTTGGGGTGCTCCTGTTCTATTCGTGAAAAAGAAAGACGGGAGTATGCAACTTTGTATTGATTATCGGGAGTTGAATCATGTCACCATCAAAAATAGGTACCCATTGCCACATATTGATGACCTGTTTGATCAGTTACAAGGAGCCAAATTATTTTCAAAGATTGATCTTCGTTCTGGATATCACCAATTGAAGATTAGAACCGATGACATTCCAAAAATGGCTTTCAGAACTCGGTACGGCCATTATGAATTCCTAGTCATGTCTTTTGGATTGACTAATCCTCCTGCTGCCTTCATGGATATGATGAACCGAGTATTCAAGGAATATTTGGATCACTTTGTGGTCGTCTTTATTGATGACATCCTTATTTATTCCAAAAGCCGTGAAGATCATGAGCAACACTTGAGGTCGATACTTCAAAAAGCTTCGTGAATATAAGCTTTATGCCAAGTTGAAGAAATGCGAGTTCGGCTTGAGGAAGTAGCATTCCTTGGGCACGTGGTATCAAGTCATGGAATATCTCATTGACCAGTGATAGATTGAAGCTATTCAAAGCCGGGAGCAACCTAAATCGATGACCAAGCACGTAGCTTTCTCGGCTTAGCTGGTTATTATCGGAGATTCGTAGAAGGGTTTTCTCGAATCGCTACTCCCTTAACTCAACTGACTCGGAAAGATACAAAATTTGGTTGGAATGAGAAATCTGAGAAGATATTCTCATTCCAACCCTGTTGGTCATGTTTGCACTACAGGCCAAAGATATTCATTTGTATCACCAGTTGGTCATGTTCATCTCAACACCTGTTCATCTTTGCACTACAGGCCAAAGATATTCATCAGTTAATCGTTCATCTTTGCACTACTGTGCCAAAGATATTCATTTATATCACCATTTAGGGACCGAGGATGATGAAAATATTTTTAAAGAAACGAATCCGGTGAAACAAAATGACAAGGATTAAGGATTAAGGATTAGTACTTTGTTTTACCCATGTCCAAAAATACTTGAAAATAATCATATTGGTGTAAAATTCAAGAATGATCAAAACATGGATACAATCAAAGCTAGTATCCGAATAGATATTTTGGACAAAAAGAAAAATTTTTATTTTCTATTGAATAGTCTTTATTCGTGAATAAGTGTCGATATCGTGAATAAGGTCGTATACGTGAATAAGTAACTCCTCGACACAACAAGTTCCAAATTTGATAAAAAGTTCACCAATACTTTGGCATAATGATATTGAAGAAAAATATCATTTAAGAAGAAAATAATACCCTTACCTCAAAATAACCGTATCTTACTGATTGAATTTCTAGGTATAGTCTATGTAAAACTCACCGTATATAGCAACACTCAAAGTATACTCACAAGAATACGCTCGATAATATAGAGAGAGAGAGAGAAACTTTGTTTCGGTGTGATTTTCAATTCTAACTTAGCCTCTATTTATAGAAAAATGTTAGAATGCCAAAAGGAGACTAAATTAATAAAATATATTATTTCTTTACCAATTTCTCTACGCATGCCTAAAGACTAATTCGACCACCAAACCAACCTTGACCCAATTTCAGTGACCCACATGTTCAAACAAGAGTGGGTCCCACCCATTATTTAATAAAAATTATTTTATCTTCTTGAAACTTCAATAATTCGTAGAAAATAGCTCGTTTATCGAGAAAAATTCAAAACTTACGATTTTCCATGGGAAATTCCATTCTCTACAACTTTGCGAAGAAAATTTTTCCAAATTCCAAATGTAAATTGACCGAAATCCACAAAGCAGGCGATTTTACGATCTATAATCAATTTTTGGTCAAGAATTGTGTCCCACCACACACACAAAACATATGTTAAACATTTAATGCCACAAAATACTCTACCTCCTCATATACTCATATATCCCACATTCATTATAAAAATATCACCGTTAATATATTATTAAAATAATATATTTAAATGAATTATTTTATCGAAAAAAGATAAAATATTAATTTTCAACAATTGTCACATTAAAATTTTCTCCATCTATATCCACATAAAATAAATATTTTCTTTATCATAATAATCAATAATTACTTATTTAAAATAATATTACAGAATCACAAGATCGACAATCGGTAGTTCCCGTGAAAGAGGGACTTTCCAATAAGGATTTCTCCTTATGGCGCCGCAATTAGGTGACCAAACCTCTCCTTGTACGTAACTTTCTAGACATTGCCAATAATGTTATCTCGATAATATTATTCAAATAATATGAATTATTGATTTGATAATGGAAAAAATACGTGTAATGACAATTATTGAAACAACAACAAGAATACAAAATATCAACGCAAAGAATTATTGAATCAATAAAATATAATATTGAATAAAGAATTCACCTGTAACAATTATGAGTAGTGGCTTTCTACGTAAGGATCAATAATTCAATAATATATGCAATACCGTGGCTACTTCTTTGTGCAACCACGCGCCAGACATCTTGTATTTTAACCACCGTGTAACCCAACAATTGTTAATTGGTAACAATTTACGTCGTTATTTATAAAACTCAATCTTTGTCGTTTTCCTTCATCCAACCGTTTTCCGTTATGGGGCCCACCAATGACTGCGCCGTCGTACGGAGATTCCCGACAAAAAGAATATTCCACGACCAAACGAATATTTCCCGACAATAATGAATATTTTATAACCACTTGCTTATTTTGTAAACTTTGCACATTTCACCCATAACCAAAGAATTATATCAAATTAACCCTTATTAATTTAGAATAATGAATAAAGAAAAATTCAATTTTATTTATAATAAGTTGGGGTCTTACAGTGATGCTTCAGGCAAAGGGTTAGGATGTGTTCTCATGCAACATGGGAAATTCATAGCCTATGCCTCTCGACATCAAAGACTATGAGAGGAATTATCCTACTCATGATCTAGAGTTGGCAGCTGTTGTATTCGCACTTAAAATTTGGAGGCATTACTTGTATGGGGAGAAAGTGGAGATCTTTACGGATCATAAAAGCCTCAAATATTTCTTCACTCAAAAGGAAATAAACATGCGACAGCGACGTTGGCTTGAACTGTTGAAAGATTATGATCATACCATCCAATACAATCCTAGAAAAGCGAATGTGGTAGCTGACACATTGAGTAGAAGATCATATGCGGGTACGAGTGCGATATTGTCAACGCAAAGGCCCATTTTGTATGACTTGCAAAGGATGGAGATAGAGATAAAGACTCCAAGGACCCAAGTGATGATGGAGAATATACGAGTGGAACCGACTTTAATCGATAAAGTTAAAGTCGCTCAAGCTTCTGGACTGAGGTCGATGCATATGAGGAAGAAAGTACAAGAAGGTGCTATGCGAAGCAAGAATCGATGAAGAAGGAATACTTGAGTCAACTCCGGACTTTGTGTTCCTAACGACCACGAAGTTAAAGTATAAAATCATGATGGAGGCGACAACAACACGCGTTTGCAATCCATCTGGGAGTACTAAATGTATCATGATCTTGACATACATTTTGGTGGGGCAATATAAAAGAGAGAGCATTTGTTTATCTCAAGGTGTCTAACGTTTCAACGAGTCAAGGCGAGCATCGGTACCAAAAGGTCCATTGCAACCACTTGAAATTCTAGAATGGAAGTGGGAGCACATTACCATGGATTTCGTTACTGGTCTTCCCAAGGTTTCTCAAGGCATAGATGCAATTTTGGTCATTGTTGATAGATTGACCAAGTCTTCTCATTTCTTACCTATACGAGAAACTTATACACTTGAACGTCTTGCTCGTATGTACATAAAAGAGGTTATAAGATTGCATGGTATGCCTGTATCCATAGTTTTTGATCGAGACCCAAGATTCACTTCACGATTTTGGGTTAGTTTGCAAAAAGCTATGGGCGCAGATTCTGATTTAGTTCGCATATCATCCTCAAAGCGGACGGACAATCGAGAGGACTATTCAAACTCTTGAAGATTTATTAAGACTCTATGTCCTTGACTTCAAGGGAAGTTGGGACAAGTTCTTACCAATAGTGGAGTTTTCCTACAACAACAGTTATCAAGCAAGCATTGGCATGGCTCCATTCGAAGCGTTGTATGGAAGAAAGTGTCGTTCTCCAAGATGAGGTGGGTGAAGCAACGTTGTTGGGACCGGAGTTAGTACGTATGACTACGGAAAAGATACAAACGATCCGGCAACGTATAAAAATCTCACAAGACCGACAAAAGAGTTATGTTGATCTTCATCGAAAGGACGTGGAATTCGATATTGGAGATCATGTGTTGTTACGTGTTGCTCCATGGAAAGGAGTTACGAGATTTGGAAAGAGAGGAAAGCTCAATCCTCGATTCATTGGCCCATTTTAATCTTCGATCGAGTAGGGATCAGAGCCTTTATAGACTTGCTTTTACCGCCAAGTATATCTCGTGTTCATAACATTTTCATATATCCATGTTTCGTAAATATGTGAAAGACCGAACCACATTATTGAGTTAGAAACTAGGACGAAATAAGCGGAAGATTTAACGTATGAAGAGGTTCCTGTTCAAATCTTGGATAAGAAGGAACATATTTTATGCTCCAAGGTTATACCTCAAGTCAAAGTTTTATGGAGGAACCACGATATTGAGGAAATGACCTGGGAGTTAGAATCTGAAATGAAATCAAGGTATCCTTACATCTTGACATACAGTGCACGTACCCTAATTTCGAGGGCAAAATTTCATAAGAAGGGGAGATTGTAAGACCCCAACTTTTATGAATAAAGATGAATTTTCTATAATTATCATTTTTAAATATTATGGAATGAATTTGATATAATGTTATAGTTGTGGTAATATTTAGAAATTTTGCAAAGTACGCAAGTTGTTTATAATATTCGATTGGTCGGGGAGTATTCGTCTTAAACAGGGAATATTCGTACAACGGCACAATTATTGGTGGACCCCACAACGAAATTATTGTCGAATTGAGAAAACGACAAAAATATTTTTTATGAAAATAACGGCGGAAGTTTTACCGTTAAATGTTGAAACACCCGGTGTTAAAAGTACAAAAATACGCGTGGTTGCATAGTAGCACACGGTATTGATTATTGATGCTTACGTGAGAAGTTATTCAGTTTTATTCAATTATTGTCGATATTTTATATATTATTAAATCAATAATTGAGATGACAGAGTTATTAATATTATTATTTGCAATATTAACGATGTCTGTAAGTTCGCCAAAGAGAGGTTTGGTCACCTAATTGTGCGCTTGATAGGGAGAAATCCTTATTCGAAAGCCCCTCTTTCCAGGAGCGACATGGTCGATTAATAGTGTGAATAATAATAATGATGATGAAGTTTTTTGTTTTATTAGTATTATTAATGTAATAAAATAGAAAAGCTTTTTATATAAAACAGAATACTTTTATAAAGTTATTCGTTTTATTAGACAATAACTAGAATATATTATATTTTATTATGCATAGTGTTTGCATAGTACTTCGATAGTGTTTGATAGTAAAATCTTTTAAAAGTTATTCGTTTTATTAGATTATAAATAGAATATATTTTATTTTATTGTAAACCAACTGGACCGTCGTTTAAAGTAAATCGATCTGGACCATTCATGGATTAATTCTATTATTCATCCATTCTTCTATAAAGAAGCTCATTCCTTCATTATTTCTTACTTAATTCACCGAAACTCTAGAGAGAGAAACCGTAGAGAGAATTATTCTTCTATCTTGAGCGTATTTCTTTAGCGTTTAAGAAAGCTTTGAAAGCGTAGTGCAAGTTTCTTCAGTATATCCCCGCCCTACCGCTTGAGTACTCTTCTTTATAAGGTAAGGGTATTATTTTTTCATATTCATGAAGAGAACTTCATTATTCCGGCTTTTATTATTTTGTTAGAATAACTTTTGTATGCATGGCTACCCTATACTTGGTGAAATTCTTACGTTATTCCATTATTTATTATTCGCGAGAATAAACCGTCATCTGCAAGCACCGCATACATGGTGAAATTCTATTGTTATTCTATTCTTTATTATTCGTTGGAATATCCCGTCTCATGCGTTTTCTGGGACACGGGTTCCGCTTTTTATTATTCATTTGGAATATCTTGTGCATGCGTTTTCTACGGACCGGGTTCCGTTATTTATTATTACATTGGAATAACTTCGTCCATGCAAAGTACCGCATGCATGGTGATTTCTATTGTTATTCCATTCTTTATTATTCATTTGGAATATCCCCTAGCTTGGCAAGCGTATTACTTTGACCGACCGTTCCGTTATTTATTGTTTTGTTGGAATAATATGTCTACATCGGCACCGCATGCATGGTGATTTCTTTTGTTATTCCATTCTTTATTATACTCGGTTGGTTAAAGTTTTGACTTCTATACTCCATAAAATTAGTGGAATATCCTTGATATTTGCGCTTCATCTAGTATCTTTTCATAAAAATATTCTTCTGAGCATTCTTAAATTTTACTCTACAAAGAAGTATCATGTTGACAATTTGGACGTTATTAGTTCCTGGATAAATTAATTTTTGAACTTGTTTTATTGAATTCTTATATCATTGTCATCATCCTCATATTTATATTTTGTTGAAAGTCATTTGTGGCTTCTCAGAGTGCATAGATGGACTATCGTATGATTATGACTCGGGGATTATTGATTGTAATCATGACCATAATGTTACAAATGATGTGGTAAAAGTCATCATCGTTGGCCGTAGTGCATTGATGGGATGATTGTTGGCATGATCATGACCATTGATGAATACACGAATATCCTTCGCTCAGTAGTGCATGGATAATTTGTGGTTGTGATACTAATGAATATCCTTGGTCGTAGTCTTGAGGATGATGTGGATTATTTATTTGTTGAGTCCCAAATGATAAAAGTGATGAAAAACTTTTAAATCATAAAAGATAGTAGATTTTATTCTCTACTGACTCTTTTAATGGATTAGATGTTCACCGCAGATTAAACTTGATGTCATTGTATTTTATCGGTTTAACATTGTTGAAGACTAATGATAATTTATTCGCATTATCTTAGTCATAATATTTCTTCTTTGGGCTACTTGAGCTCACCCTTTCTTTCACTGTTCTCTTCAGAAATGAGAGCGTGGTTTGGACTAGTCGAGAAGCGGGTGATCGGTCCGATGATGATAGTATTAGTAGTCCTCACTATTACATTAAATAGTGTGACAATAAATGTAATGAGGACTTATTCGAGAGTGGATATTGTCTGAAGACTATTTGTATTAAAACTCACAAACTCTCTTGTTGTATATTAAAGATTATATTTGTATTACGTATATGTATTTGATTTAATTCGAGAATAAGTGATGTATACCTATTTTGGGGGCGTTACAATATATATAATAACTTTATCCTTACCCTCTCTTAAGAATCTGATCCATATTAGACTAGAAAGGGGATTCTAAGGAATTTCTCTTCTGAGTCCAATACTTGTCTAGATATTATTATATAATAATAATATTTGAAATAAATATTAATTACAATTAACTCCACTAAATAATTATAATTGCAGTTCAATCTAGAAATTAATTAAATAAACCCTTTACTAATAAAATGTAAATATTTTTATATAAATATACATAAATATTTCATAATCAATTAATATAATTTTGATACATTTAAACTAATTTCATAAGTCCATAATTTATCTCTATGATTTAACAATTAAATCAATTAAGTATAATAATAAATATTAAAAGACTAACCAAGATTCTATGATCAATGATAAATTATTTTATAAAAATCTTATAGATGTTTCGACAATAATAATGTTCCTAATATTAATTATATATATATATATATATATATATATATATATATATATATATATATATTAATCGATAATTCGATGCATTAATTAACACGATGTAATCTCAATCATTGAAACATCAAATTAATATATATATATATATATATATATATATATATATTAAGTCCATTATTATTTCAAAATTAAGAAATTTCACAAACTAATATTTATATGGAAATATTTTATAAATAAAATATTATCACATGATCCGATTTAATATACATTGTTAATGCATTAGTACTTTAATTAGAAATCCAACTTCTATGGTCAAGATAAATTATCTTTGTTAAAAGTACTATAACCTACATCACAATATCTCCAAATCATCCTAAGTTATAAATTATTCTTTATTTATTTATTACATATGATTTATATCTTTTGTGTATAATATTTATTTATTCACATAAATCATAACATATATAATATAGAGATTTATATAAATAAATTAAATTATCATTTAATAAATGATGAATGATGTATTTTTATTAATAAATGGATGTCCAATATAAATAAATAAATAGCTAAATATGATTTTTATGGTCAAAAAAATCTAACAATATCCAAATTCAAGAATCAGGATTCTCTATGAGTATTTCTCTGTGAGAATTTTGTTGTGGGATTGATAACACATTAAAAAGGAGATCCAATGGCTCACAACGTTTTGATAAGAATTTTTTTTTACAAGTTGACAAAAAATTAGAAGCCACCAAACGCGTTTATTTTTACATATAATTTTTTAAAATTTCTTGATAAAATTTGTGAGCCGTTTGTTCTCCTTTTTAATGTGTTGTTAATCTCACAATAAAATCCTCACAGAAAAATCCTCATAGAGGATCTTGATTCCAAATTCAAACCCCAACTTTCTGAATAAGGATCCTCTATGAGGATTTTTCTATGAGGGTTTTGTTGTGGGATTGACATTACATTAAAAAAGAGATCCAACCGCTCATAAATTTTATCAAAAAATTTAAAAAAATTATATGTAAAAATAAACGAATTTGGTGGCTTTTAATTTTCTATCAACTTGTAAAAAAAAAAAAAAATTCAAAACGTTATGAGCCATTGAATTTTTTTTAATGTCAATATCATAACAAAACCCTCACACAGAAATCATAGTAGAGTATCCTGATTCCAACTTTCTCCCAAATTAAATTCGATTAGCATTTAATTGGTCGAACAATTATTTTCTCACCTCCGACAGCATAGAAATTCACAAACCTAGTCAATAAACCCTCTTTCAGCTCTGAAAATCAGCTTTAACTGTACCCATCTAAAGTGTCTGATCGTCAATTCTTTCTTCTGCAAATCCGCCATGGGAAAGGGCGACAGACGAAAACAAACCTACCACCATCCTCATCAGAGCGATGAAAATTGGAGGCTCAAACCTTTACACGAACAAACATCATCTTCATCATTATCATTAGTACTTTCCACTCCTGAGCATGACCTTGAACCCTCAACGGCAGAACCCATCTCAGAATTCGTCCCAAAAATCGCGAATTCGCCCCGGAATCGCAGAAATTCCAAGTGGGCATCGCGAAACAGGCGAGATTCTTGGGTCAAATCTGATTTTGTTAAATCTGAGGTGGGTTCATTGAATTGTTGCGAAGGAGATGGGGAGGAGAATTCTAGAGGGGTGAATGAATTAAGTTGTTCGAATTCTTGTGAGCAAGAAAATTTACAGAAAGAGGAAGAGGAGAAGAATAATGTGTTAATCTTGAATAAGGATTTGTATGGTGATGAAATCGAGAATAAGTGTTCTGATTCAGAGAAGGATGCTTATGATATTGCTTGCAGGCTAGAGGAGTTGAGGTTAGGTGAGGCACAGCTAGAATTGTCAGAGGAGCTTTTGGGAATCAATGATCAATTGCAAGAGGATGAGGTAAATTCAATAGGCTTTTTATGTATTGTTATATACTCCCTCCCTCTGCGTTCCTTAATATTGGTCGTTTTAGAGTTGTGCACAAGTATTAAAAGAATTGATTGTATAGCATTAACTGTAATATCCATGGTCTATTTTACCCTTGTATTGAAAGAAGAGATGGTTATTTATTAGACATAAAATAGTGAGAGACCAAAGTTACATTTAATACTTGAGTTAATATTGAAAACTAAACAATTAATGCTTACTTCAAATTCTAAAACGACTTATATTAAGGAACACAAATATTTCTCTAAAACGACTTATATTAAGGAACAGATGGAGTATTTTATTTAATCATGAATTCATGATAGGTTAGGTTCTGTTGAAATTAATGTAATCCTGTATATATAGTAATATTTAATATATATATATATATATATATATATATATATATATATATAATAACAAAGTTAAGCAAAACAGAATTAGAAAACCAAATGTATTATACTTACTTGAATAAAAAAAATGAAGTCAGATTCTGAAAATATAAAATAGATAAATCTAAGTCCTTTGAATTCACAAAGTCTCCTTAAAGAAAATTTATTCCCTCACTGGTGCTAAAAGATTTGTTGAATAATTGCTTTCCAAGATAAAACGGATTTACAATTCTTAATTAGTAGCACTTCAAAATTAAGAATTCTGCGAACGCAAATTCTATGTTCTATACTCGAACGATTAATGATATGAATGAAGGAACGATAGTATGCAAACTGCATAACAGAAATGCAATGTAAACTGGAAAACTGATATATATATATATATATATATATATATATATATATATATATATATATATATATCTGGAATGCGCACCCAGATGGATTATTTATAGAATAATTCTGTGACACCTTTATTTTTCTTGTATTAATAGTTTTCAACCTCACACTACCTCGCAATATATATTATGTTTGTTATGGTTTTCAAGTTTATGCCGAAATTTATCACCGATTATTTGAACTGTGTCGTTTCTCATCCAATCTAAACCAAAGAGATGTTTGTTTCCTCTTACTGATAAGTTCTTATAGAAAAATTGTTTTTGGATTAAGCCTCTATGCACTCTAATCTATTACTAAAGAAGACACTTATTAATAGTTTTATGCTCTTTGAGAGTTATAACTGCATGCAATTTTCGTAAAACTGTTTCCTACTTCCACCTTGAATTTCTTTATACAAATGTACATCCGATTTTGAAGACACGATCATGCCAACTATTTACTCCATTTATTTGGTATCAGTTATGATTATTCGCTAGATGCCTAGTGGAATGTGGATTGTTTTCTCAAATATTAAGATTAATTTGTGAGAAAAAGGTTTGTCTTGCGAAGTCCCTTTTAACTTTGATCCTAGTTAATTTGCTAAATCCTAAAATTCAAAGTGTCTTGTGAACCTATTTAATTTCCGAAATAACAGTCTTATACTTAATAATACATTTTAAATAGTTTACAACATTAAGTTTTGCATTTATCAAAATCAAATACACTCACATAAATTTCTAATCTTAGGATTTTGGCAAATTGACTAGTAAAAAAAACAAATGGGCCTCTTTTTGTGGAACAGAGGGAGTACCATAATACTACCTCCATTCTATAATAATAGTCTTTTTAGCTTCATGCACATGAATTAAGAAACCCATTTAATACTATCATTTAAGAATTAAAATTTATATGAAATTTCATCACTACCCCTTTATGTGAGGTTGAAAACTATTAATACAAGAGAAAATTTCTTGGGACAATTAGAGAAGTTAGAGGTGATATAGGAAAATAAATAATTTATTCTCCTAGAAAGTTGTAAACGACAAATAAATTGGAACAAATTTTTTTTTTCTAAAAAGACAGTTATTATGGAATGGAGGTAGTACTACACTAAAACTCCCTTCGTCCCTTTTTAAATGTTGTTTTAAGAAGTGTTTTTGTCTAAACATTAATTACTTAGTTTCTAATATTACCACGAGTATTAAATATAACTTTGGTTCTCTCACTATTTTCTGCCCAATAAATAACACTCTTTTTCCAATACAAGGACAATATAGGCAATTTATATTATATTTAATGCTATATAATCATTTTTTTAATACTTGTCTACAACTCTAAAACGACATATATTAAGGGACGGAGGGAGTATTTTATTGAAGGGGAAGGTAAACAGTTAGAATCTAATTGAACTTGAAAATCGGATCAATAAGATGGATAATAAACTCTCTCTGACTTCTCTCTCTCTCTCATATTTACGTGTGGTTGTTTTCATGCAGTTACTTGCAATGGAATCCATTTATGGCGACAACATATTCATCCTTGACAAACAGAGTGGGTTACGATCTTTTCAGGTATAGTAGTGATTTTTAAAAATCTCCCTCGTGTATAAAAGCAGTAATCTTACTACTGTGATTGTGATTTATATTGCAGATTCATGTACATATTGAAACCCCTAAGGATCTTACCATCTCCACACGACTGAATTCTTCCAGTGATATTGAGATGAAACCTGATGGTTTCCCCGAGTTTTCATATTCTTTCAAAGTCCAATTTATTCCACCAATTGTGTTGACATGCTTATTACCTAGATCATATCCGAGCCATCTACCTCCCCATTTTACAATCTCTATTCAGTGGTTGAATTCCTCTAAAATTTCCAATCTTTGCTGCATGTTGGATTCAATTTGGAAGGAACAGCCAGGGCAGGAGGTTTTATACCAATGGGTAGAGTGGTTACACAGTTATTCTCTTTCTTATCTTGGTTTTGATGAAGAGATAATTATTGGTCCTTATGGCACGAGACACTCTGGAGATAAGCGTGCAATTTCAGGATGTGTCTCCCCAGATGTTGATATTCCTTCAGTGAAGAGTTACAATGATGAGCAGCGAATTGAATTTTTTTGCAAAAACTTACAAGAATGCTGCATATGTTTTAGTGAATTTCCAGGTAATTTTTACCTTTTTCTTGACAAAAATTCTACCTTCAAAGTGGCTTATAATTTTTCCAGAATTGGAAATGGGGCTAATTCACCTTCGACTGAGATATGTGTGTTTTATAACTTAAGAATAAAAAGACAGTATCAAAAGTCATGGATGTCGGGAACTGTTAGAAGTTATGGAAGCTATTTCACACCATGAAATTTCTTTAAGGAAATTGTTATCTCCACAAGTGTTTTCACTTTTTTGATATTTTCACAAGCTCTCTCCCCATTTACTATTAAATTGGGATAGCCCTTGTGGAAATATAAAAATGGTCGTGGAAATATCACATCCTTTTTCTTAATTATCTGGTGCAAGTTTTTTAAGTGTCTTTAGTAATCTTGAGCATATTCAAACAGAATGGTGGACCTTGATTTTCTAATGCTATTGTTCCTATCAAGAATATAATATTCTTAAATTAGTATAAAAGAGGTTTGTGATTGGCAGCATGTTTCAAGTCGCCAAAGTATTACTGTTGTAAAATTCATCATGTGTTTCTTTATATGATTTTAGATGTTGATATTTCAATTAGAATTTATTATGTTCATAATCCTGGTATCTACACTTGAAGAAGTTTGAAAAATATATGGATCAGTGTCTCAATTCTCGGTTGAGCTTTGAAATGGTCTATCCTTCCCTGAAGTTTTAGGTTTGTGATATGATAAACGGACATAGTGCAATATATTATTCTCAAACTTTCCGTTTATATCTTTCTTTTCCAATTATTATCTATTTCCAGGCTCCAGCCATGAATCACCACCCACTATCTCAATGAATCAATTCTCATGAAATTCACCATAAAATTCTCCCAAACACCATTTCTGTTCCTCCATTTGTAGCATCAGCAAGCATCAAAACTGTCATATTCTTTGTCAGGCCTCCTGTGGAGTCCTGACTGTGTAGTGTGATTTTTAGAAGCCGTGGTGAGAACTAGAGTGAAGGGGATGAGAAAACAGAAAGAGGAGATGAGAAGTTAGATGAATTGGGGATGAGGAATAGAAGAATTTTGAGTGAAACTAGAGAGAATGGCATGAGAACTCAGGTGAATGGGGAAGAAGAGAGAGAGGTAGGGATGAGTCACAACTGTGATCACACACATTTCATTCCTGTCATGATCTCTAGTACAATGCTTAGCTAACTATATTTATAGGAGAGAATTCACATGGATTCTTAGTAACAAGGAAACAAATTAAAAGATTCTAGTACCCTTCTAACAACTTCAAATGCATACTACTTATTCTAGAAATCACTAATTGACTACTCTTTCTATTTTTATCCTTGGCCTTTTTCTGATGAATTTGTAATGCTTGACATTCTTCTTCTCTAATTTTGCATTCTCTTTTTGTCTCTTCAATTGAACCCCTGGCACATAAAATGCTACCCTGTATGTTCATACTAATTCCTATAGGAAGATTCTTGTTGGCTACATCAATTGTTACCCTTATTTATATAGCAAAGCCAATCCCCCAAATATGAGCTTCATTGTCAGTGTGGTACTTATATTCCATTGGCCAGAAATGCACTGCATCTGTTTTATATATATATATATATATATATATATATATATATATATATATATATATATATATATATATATATATTTTCATGCTTCCGCTGTTTGTCATGATAACAAGCAAGAGCTAGACTGAGAGAGAGAGAGAGAGGGGGGTTGGTTGGTTGGTGGATAATAAAATGATGGTGCATGGTTGGTCAGTGAACGTCGTGGTTTGTGGGTTTCAACTGTAGGGACCAGAAGATGCACATCCCCCCCCCCTTTCTCTCTAGACATGCACACACATAGACAGAGAAAGGGAGTCAACAGCAGCCTCATATAGTTACGGTGCACGAAATGGTGACTGTGCTAGGGGATTTGGGAAGTCCTCAGCAGGAAATATAATTGGTACTATACTACTATTGCACAGAACCTGAGATTGAAATGTACGGGTGGAATGCCTTTCATATCTCTGAAGTATTGAAATCCTATTGGACGAGGTTCACCAATAGGTTATGGGGAAGAATTTCATTCCATAAATATGCATTGTGTCCATAAATTTAATTAACACGTCACATACACCTACTTTATGTCTGCTATGTTTTTTCCTGTAAAGTAGTTTTTTTTCCTTATATATATTATTTTCTTTCTTTTTTGGGGGGGCGAAGTGGGTTGAGGGGGTGGAGAAAGCATTATTGAAGCTCAGTTGGTGCCATTTGGATCTGTAGTTAGAGAATGAGTATTAATCTCAGACTTGATTTATGGATTAATTTAATGAACAGACTCTGATCTTTATTTTACAACATAAACATCACTGTTCCCTACCTATTAACTCTGATTCAGTAAAAGTTTTTGTTATAGTGTTATGAATCATCTCTTTTTGATTTGCTAGTTCTTCCTTATCAGGTACAGAGTTCATTAGATTGCCATGCCAGCATTTCTTCTGCTTGACATGCATGAAAACTTTTGCTGACATTCTTGTAAAGGAAGGTACAATAACCAAAATTCGGTGCCCTGATGCAAAATGTAAGGGCATGGTCCCACCTGGTTTATTGAAACGATTGCTTGGTGATGAGGAATTTGAACATTGGGAGTCGCTAATGTTGGAGAAAACACTTGAGTCGATGTCTGATGTGGCCTATTGCCCAAGATGTGAAACAGCCTGCATAGAAGATGAAGACCAGCATGCACAATGCTCTAAATGCTTCTTTAGCTTTTGTACGCTTTGCAGGGAACGACGTCACGTTGGCATTGCATGTATGACACCAGAAATGAAGCTCCAAATTTTGCAGGTAAGATTCGTGACCTGGTGTCTTTATTGGATGCATATTGTTGTGATTGTATGGTGCCTCTTTGAATGATGTGGCATGCTTTTCACTTATCCAGAATCAGGATAATTTGCTTAATAAAACCACTTCACCTAGAAACGTTAAGTCAAAATTTGGTATTATCATGACTGCTGAGAATTGCTCTTGAATGGGTGTCGCTAATGGTTCACTAATTAATGTGGCTCAATTTTTCACCCCCACGCCCCCCCAAATCCCTGCGAGCGTGGAGAATATACTGGACTATGTTTAAGTTCATAACTTAATCTTGTTGATCCGTTCTCCTGGTATTAGTGGACATCCGAGTCTCCAAAGTCATACATGAAATACAGTTTTACTTTATCTATTGGGAAAAAAATGAAAAAGAAAAGACTTTTCTAACCTGTGCATACTTAATCTCACTAATGAGCTTTAATATGAAAGGAAACTGTCTGGTACTATTGTATTGTTTTGCATGGTTCAGTTTGAGCTATATTAATGTCTCGAGCCACTATAAATTTCTTTTTCTAGGCTTATCATATAAAATGAAATCTCTTCTAGATCCCACTATCATGAAAAACTTCGGTTTGAGTTTGAAGAGGATACAATCTTGTTTGGAAATTAGATGGATCACAAAGAACAATTCATTGTTTGAGTTATATGGTGTTTCTCTGGAAACTATTCATGAGTCTGTTATTAAGTGAACAGTTAAACTTGTTCACTTTATTCTTTAAAACACCTCTTTCGGCATGGTCTATCTGTTGTGTGGGATCCACTAATATCATCAAGTTTCACATGGCTGTTCTACAACTTCCAAAGTTCTAGCTATTCTGCAATGGACTTCAAAGTATCAGTTCTTGCACTTGTTTTTTCATCTAAAAGTTTCTCAGTCTCAGCATGATTAACTGTATCACATCCCTATAGTTTGAGTAAATTCGATTAGCTTAATGAACAAATTACTCAATTTAGCGTCAGATGTTCGTCTGATTACAGTTTTTGTTGTTGTAGGCTTTGCCTTATTTCTTTGCAGATGCTTTTTCCATGAAAGAAATCAAAGAATATTTTTGATAACCCATTTTAAGAAAGATGTTGCTTTTAAATTCTTTTCTTGCAGGAGCGACAGAATTCAACTCAACTGAAGGGTGAACAAAAGCGTCGTGAGCAAGAAATGATAAATGAGCTTCTTAGTATCAGAGAAATATTTCGTGATGCCAAGCAATGCCCATCCTGTAAGATGGCAATCTCACGAACTGAAGGGTGCAACAAGATGGCATGTAATAATTGTGGGAAGTACTTTTGCTACCGCTGTAATCAGGCAATTAGTGGATATGAGCACTTTAGGTACATGATTCACTATGGCAAGTTTAAGATCGATTCTGTCCGCTTGTCTTTTGTCTGGCTGACTGTATATGTTACATATTAAGATAAACTAATCAGCTTGTTCCAATTGAAGGGATGGGGGATGCGAACTTTTCCCACAGCAAATGATTCAAGACTGGGAGGCGCGGGGGATAGGACGGCAAGAATGGGGTCTTATTCAAGCTCAGCTTTTTGCTGATCGTGGTCATTCATGCCCTCTTTGTGGTCAAATCAATATAAAGGTGAGTGGGTTTGAGGTGATTATAATATCATGGTTGTGCACTTCTCATGATTTTAGTCTTGGTGACATGTCCTAGCTGTGAAGGAACAATGCAATGATGAATTATTAATCAATGACAAAAATCACAGAACATGACAAATCTGGATATAAAATGTATTTTTCAATACAGATAAATGAGGAATGCTTGTATGCTTTTATGTCACTATGACTAGATCAAAAGATCATGATGAGCATAAACCATCTAGATTAACAATATGAGCAAAATAAATGCATGTGCTAAGAACCGCTAGAATATGTCGTTTTAATGGAGGAAAAGAAAAAGAGACACAAGGACCCTGCTTTGTCTATTTGGAAAATCTGTGTTAGTTCCAGGAGGTACAATAGTTATCTAGAAGGGGGGTTGAATAGATATTTTAAATTCTTCTTTAAAATGCTTTGTTAGTTTTGATAGTGGTTCAAAGATAGCGGAATTAAGATTTGTTTGTTCTCCCTTTAAGATATAGTAAGTTAATGAGAGTGAGGCAGTTATAGCAGTTATAACAGTTATAGCAGTTATAGCAGGAGTGTAAGAGACACGACAATTTTAAGTAGTTCAGAGCAATTAAAGCTCCTAGTCCACTCTTCTGCTCCTCGAGTAGGAAATCCACTAAGGATATTTTTACACTTTCTGAATCTCACAGATTCCTTTAAGACTAGCAGTCTTGGCACTTCTCAGTTCACTTTTGAACTCTTCAAGTCCAGCAGACTTGGTTCTTCACAGTTTATTTAGAACTCTTTAAGTTCTTCTGACTTGGAACTTCTTACTTTACTTGATAGTAGTTGATGAATTCTTGAATAGTGCTACTCAGTTGTTGTTAAGCTCTTGTTCGAAAGAACTGAGTAGCTGAGCAAGCTTTCCGTTTTTCAAATTGTAGAGTTTGATCGTTGAGTGTTCTTTAGCCTTTTGTTTTGTGCTTGCTTAACTTCTTTCATCTGCTGATATTTTGTATATATGATGCCTTTGAAAATGTATCCGTTAAAGACATCCGTTGAAGCATTAAATGTATTTGACATTTCTGAACTTTGATGGAGACTTTCTGCGTAACTTCTGATCAGCAGGCTGGCCCACTGACACAGCAAACTGCTATCTTACTTAACACCTGAAAAGGTGTTTTCTGCTAACTCATGGTACTTTCCTTAGCTTCTTCAATACGTTTCTTTGTTATATACTAAGGATGACTGTTGTGTCATTGGGACTCCCGAGGTCTTTAACGTCTATAGCTCATTGACATTTGTTGAGATTAATCTTTAAACACGTGGACGAGGCTCGATGCTTCTGACATAGACAGATGAAGCTCTACGATTCTGATCGTGGTGTCATGACACTTTGGTGTTTAGTCTGGTGCTGATAAATGAGAACACTACGATTTCTCTTAAGGACTGGTACACTACGATCTGCACTTGCTTGTCATGTAGACTCTACGCTTTCGAGAGCACTCTACAAACTCTGACTTGACTCGGTAAGCGTTAGGACTACTCTACGATTTCAGAGAGACCCTTTAAAGCAGATACACTACGATCCTCAACGCTCTATGTTTTTGTCTTGTCTTCTGCAATCTCTTGATCATCTTGATAGACTACGATTCAATTGAAGCCGAACATTTCAAGATATAGATCAACCTAACAGCTTTGATCTCTTTTTCTATACATTCATTTACAAAATGATAAACATTAAAGTTCAGATCAACCTAACAAATTTGATCTATCACTAGGTCCTTGTACATGTGTTCCTTTGAAGAACTTTATATATAATCATGACTTGTTAACTTCAACATCAAATTTTAAATATGCAATCTCCCAACAATCTGTAGTTTGACTTGTGTGTATGGAAGTTTAGTTTGGTGATGTGCATAAATTGCACTTGTATAGTTTGAAACTAACTTGTGCAAAATGTTAAGGGTAAAATAATAGAAAGTGAATTTGTTAGGTTTGTAACATTGTCTTTGTCTGGATCATATGGGCACGAGCACCTGTCAGATGATATGTAAAGTCATGACATTCTGACACTATAAAGTCTATGGACTAGTGGGGAACTTCTAACTCATAGGAAATAATTTATTTGTTGGTTGGTTGGAATTGCATCACTTGTAATAGTTAACATTACTGACCACCCTCTAAAGTATGGTCGTCATAGATATTAGTTGATAATCTTGTTTTGCTCGATTCTGTTCCCAAATGTGAAGTTTTTATTGTAACACCCCATTCTCATATCGGAAGATAGGAAAAAAATTTGTCTGCATATAAGGAAATAAGTTACTACCAATAGTACCTTCAAGTTATGACCTTTTGGGTGAGCCTATGGTGGACTAAGTTGATCCAAGAAGATATTATTGGACCAGTAGTTTGAGGCCTTATTTTGATGGATTTGATTTGATTCGGACTTGGGATTTGACCCAAGATTTGTTCCGGATTCGAGATTTAACTCGGGTTGTTACATATGGTATCAGAGCCGACTCTCGAAAGTTCGGGTCGGGTCACCCGATCGGGTTGTCGGAGGTGGGGACACGAAAGCTGGTGGTATTATCCCACAATGGAGAGATGGAGGTCCAGAGGTGGGAACACGAAGCCAGCCGGTATTATCCCACAATGTCTAGAGAGGCAAAGATCTTTGGGCCGTGTGTGTGATCAGTTCTGACGGGGACGTCAGAAATTTAAGTGAGGGAGTTTGTAACACCCCAATCCCATATCGGAAGATAGGGAAAAAATTTGTCTGCATATAAGAAAATAAGTTATTACCAATAGTACCTTCAAGTCATGACCTTTTGGGTGAGCCTGTGGTGGACTAAGTTGACCAAAGAAGATACTATTGGGTCAGTAGTTTAAAGCCTTATTTTGATGGATTTGATTCGATTCGGACTTGAGATTTGACCCAAGATTTATTCTGGACTCGAAATTTGACTCGGGTTGTTACAATAATATCATTCTCCCTTTCTATAGTGATTTTTGCACAATACTCCCTTTTATTGACAGCTGTCAGACAAGAACCCTGAACAAAGGCCGGATCCTCCTGCTAACAAAGATGTTTTTCTTGAACGTCCTTGCTCCTCCATCTGACCCAATTTTAATTTTCAATGTTAGTACTAGCTGCCAGGTTAAAAATGTCTACAGAAAGTTTACCTAATATGTGGATGGGAAAAAACAAATCTTCCATATGGCTGTTTATCATCACAAAGCCAAGTAAAATCTAATATCAGAACATCTGACCCTTCACTCGATCAATCCTTTATTGCATAATAGTATATCCCATAGCTTGGATATTTAGCTTTTCATTCTGGAAGAAGGTAAGGGTTTGTCTCCCGGGGAATCATTCAGTAGTTTTTATTTTTTTCCTTGTTTGTTCTTTACCATACTAATTCTAATTCCATTAAAGCAAACAATAGATGAATAAATAGGTCATCTGTTGGGAGCATGTTACTCCTCAAAGATTACTTTAATAGTAAATTAACATAAAGGGATCTTTACTTATATCAAGTTAGGGATTTATTTACTTCTTTGAAGTATGGCCAATAAGGCCAGTAGCATCACGGTCATTATTACTAGAGATGGACACTTTATATGTACTCTCGCCATACTAATGTAATTGGCTCATTTCACTATTGTAGGGAATTAAAAAAAACTACTTTTTAAACTAGTGGAAAGACCCTTCTAATAGAGTAGCAAAACAGCTTCACAATGTAGAAAAAGCCCATAATTCAGTGTATTAACTGAGTTTTAGTTGTTGGCATTGGGTCGTGGATTGGGTGACAACCTGTTTTTGGGTATCCTTTTAAGTTCATACTGTTTGCAAATGCGGAGCTTAGCTTTTCTTGTTTACATTATCATGGTTGACCTATGATTTTATATTCCTTCTTCTTTTGAGTATAGTTGGTTTTTAATGGGTGCAAAATATTAAAGCCTTTGGATACACTTTACTTTAAGAGATGCTTAAATTATAGCTTTGTGGAATGTCCCTTTTCCCCGTTAACAGGTTGGCAATAACAATCACATCTTCTGCTGGGCATGCCAAAACCATTACTGCTATCTTTGTAAAAAGGCAGTGAAGCGCAGCTCCAATCATTATGGGCCGAAGGGTTGCAAACAACACACAGCGGGATAGTTTCAACTTTCAACAACATAGCTGATTTAGCTATAAAGGCAAAAAAAACATAAAAAACAGCATGTGTTGTTGATGACAGAATGTGCTTTTTTCTATAACAGCTGATGAAAGACCTGATGCAACCAAATTCAGCGGAGTCTATTAATCACAATTTTATTTTACTTTTTCTCTATTCAGGAAATTGAATTGCACTTCACCATAGTAGTGATGTGTATAATTTTCCTTGTTCGAGTTCATCATTCATTTCTTACTGGGGATCTCTTGTTGGTTCTTTTAGGGAACATATTTATGTCTTTGTTTAAGTAGTATTAATTTTATTTTGAGCAAAATTGCTGCTGGAAATAAATTGGAATTCGGTATCATTTGCAGTTAATAGAGAGCTTCATATTTCATGAGTCGTTTTTATTATCATTTCATTAGTCGTTTTTATTGAGAGCATATTCCTAACTTTATTTTTTAATCAAGTGGCAGGTATGTAAGTTTATGGAGTTTCCATATGAAACTAGACCTGCATCCATGGAGAATGATATAAGCTGTACAGGTTGGGACTGAGCAAAAAATGGATATAACCGAAAAATCGAACACAATCGAAATTTCTTAATAATTCGGGTATTTTTTATAATTTGGGTATATTTGAATTTTTTTTTGATTTACGGTTATTAGTTCGGATTTTAGTTTTAGGTAATTCGGTCTACCCGAATAACCAAATAAGATGTTGAAAAAATTAGGTACAATTACATATTCTATTACATTTTTAAAAATAATTACACCAATAGTGCACTTATAAAATATTTACACAATTAATACACTTTCATATTTATTTACAATATTAGTTCAATTAGGATTCCTTAATTTAGGGAATTAGTATGCAATTAGGATTTTTTAATTTAGGGAATTAGTATTAATTTATTAATTAAATTAAGTAATTAATATATCTACATATTAAAAAATCTAACTCTAAGTAATTACTAATTACGAAACCAGGCAATGGAGAGAAGTGTGTATGGTTTGCACCACCGCCCCTCCTCTCGGCAATGGAGGAGGAGGAACAAGGTTGGCGAAAGGCGATCATGACGAGTTTTGGAAGATTTCAAGGTCTTCTTGCTCTTGGTCGTGGTTGTTTTCCATGGAAGCCACACGGTTCGGTGGATCTTGATCCGGTTCGAGAACGAACTCATGGTGATCTCGTCACGGCATGGTGTAGTTTAAAGAGAGAAAGACACAAATGTAGAGAGAAGATGGATAGTGAGAGAGAGAAAGATGAAGGTTTGGTGATCTGTCGCCGGCATGATGATCTTTGTTGCTGATTTGATATTTTTCAAGTTCCATGGAAAACATTGATTAGAGTTTCCACCTGCGATTTTTTCATAGTACAGTTGCTGCGATTTTTTCATAGTACAGTTGGTAGCCAAACATTCATACCAAGGTACCCAATTCAGTGTTATTAGATTTTTAATTTATTTTTAAAAAATCTATTATAGATTTTTTTTTATTTAATAGTGCAGTTGGTAGCTAACACTTTATACAAATATAACCAATTAGATTTTTATTGGGTTATTAATTAATTTAAAAAATCTATTGTAGATTTTTTTTTTATAATCTGATTAGTAGTCAAACCTTAATACAAAGGTAACCAATTGGTTTTATTGGGTTACCAATTAATTATAAAAATCTATTATAGTTTTTTTTTCATAGTGCAGTTGGTAGCCAAACCTTAATACAAATGTAACCAACAAAAACTAAAATTATTACCTTTGAAAGTTTTGGTTACCAACTGTACTGAAATTTCTCTTGGTTACCCACAAAAACTAAAATAGTTACGTTTGTATAAATATTTGGATATCAACTGTACTAAAATTTATCTTTTTCTCATTTTAATTTCTGAACTAAATCAACATTCGTCATAATGGCAGTTGTAGTCGTAATGGATGAGGAGATCGGCGTCCATGGTGTTGAAGTTGGCATGAAGGAAGGAGGAAGATGGCCGTGAAGGGAGGAGGAAGATGACGTTGTCAAACTTTGAATATTTGAATTTTAATTATTATTTTTGAATTTAAATTTGTTTTTGTTGTTAAATCCAAGTTATTTGAATTTGAATTATTAATTATGGTAGTTATTTCTCCTTCATTTTAGATTTCCTTATTATTATGAATTGAATCCTATACTAATTCCCTAAATTAAGAAATCATAATTGCACTAATATTGTAAATAAAATAGAAAGTGTATTAATTGTGTAAATTTTTTATGAGTGCACTAATAGTGTAATTACTTTCTAAATGTTGTATATTATTATAAAGGACCCAAAAAATTAAGCCTTATCTGGCCCTTATCTATGTTAACCGAACCGAAGTACTCTCCAGTCTTTATGTCTTCTTTGTTTTCTCTCTTTAGTAAACATTCCCACTGCCTTCTCCCTTTCATCTCTCACTTTCTCTCTCTACCTCTGTTTTCTATTTTGGGCATATTCATGGAGTATCTCCAAGAATCTTCTCTGAGTTCTTTCTCTCTCTACCCTCTCGTGTTTATATCTTCTTTGAGTTCTTTCTCTTGTCTCAGCTCAGATCTGATCTCTTCACTCTCAGATTTCGATCTCATCTCTCAACCGACTCGATCTCGTCTCTTTTTCTTCTTATTCTGAAACCCCAATCAGGAATAAAAGTACAAAACAACCAATTAATTACTCAAATTCGGGACAAAACGGAGCAGGTGATTTGCAAATAAAGGTCTTCTTCTCTCATTTTTGGGTTTTATTTTTGTAAGAGGTAAACCTACCAACCAAACGCCCCTCAACCACCACGACTGTCCCTCTGTATATATGTCATTTAAATGTGTTGGTGTTGCCCTGCCCGGAAAATATATGGAGAATAGAAGAGACGACACTCAAAAAATTCGGAGCGGGGCCAATGAACAAGGTAAGTGGGTCTTTGTAGATTCCCCCAAAATCTCTTCCATTCTCTCTCCCCCTACCACTCTGAACTGGAGTCTGTAAGCATCAAATTCATGTGTATTTACGTAAATATAATTATCACATTCTAATTTCTATTCAATCACATTTCAATTTTTATTTTAAGTATTATGTATGTTTTGATGGGGAAGGTTAAAAATTGCAACTTGAGATTTACGATTAACAGTGTTCCGTTATTAACCGAAATACCGACAATTCGGTAATTCGGTATTCGGTTATTCATTTATTATCAAAATTCGGTTATTAGTTCGGATGTTGAAAATAGAAATATTTCGGTATTCAGTTATAACCGAATATGTTCGGTTATAACCGAATGATCAGTCCAAGTACAGGTACTAAAGTAGTGTTTAGCACAATAAAAAAAAACAGATACTATTAATATTGTGTTTGTATGTTTATATTCGAAGAAAAAGAAAAAAAAAATGAACTGAAAACTTAAAAAATGTGTTCAATTCTTTTGTTAAACATACAAACAATTATGTGTTCAATAAAAAATGTATGTTTAAAATTAGCACTCTTATAACTGTTGCAAAAATGCCATGGAATAATTAAGAAAAAGGGGGAAATTCAATAATTTGAAAATGATTTTCTCATATTAAAGATAAGAACTATTAAAAATCCTTTCCACAAACCTTAAAAAGGGATCCGTGGCGCAATGATAGCACGTCTGACTCCTGTTCAGAAGGTTTGCATGTTTGATTCACGTCGGGTTCAATCCCCCAGTCCCTAAATGAAATTCATTACTATTAATGGTAAATAGTAATTATAAATTCATCAAGAATACTTCTTATAACAACATGACCTTCATTCCATATATAACAATTCTTTTTTCTTCTGAACTCCCTACAGATCAACAAGGACAGGACAATTTTCAATTTTTTGATTCACCTATGAATTGTTTGCGTCGTCTTCATCAACCTCTGGCTTGACGAAGAACTCAATATAAGCAATTCTGCTTGGTTGCAGATAGCCAGCAGAGTCAATGTGGGGATGTGTGTTAGTTGATCTTGCAACTGAAACCAGGTGCTGAACTTTTAACATTCCACCTCTTCCGATAGTCACCTTGCTTCCTCGATTATCTTTAATAACACTACTTGGTATATTTGAAGTTGTTGCACGAAGGAACTTGTACTTATACCTGTTGCATCGAGGAAAGAACTAGTGTCGCAAGCATAATGTAAGTGGCGCTTTTCAAGTAATGCGTCAAAACTGTTACCTGTAAGAGACTGGACGATCACAATGGAATGCAGTCAACAGATCAGTATTTGCATAATACATGAAGTCAATCTGCAAGAAAGACAGGTCAAAGTGCTAAGAGGTTAAACCCCTGGCAACATATGTTTGCTCGTTATTGAAGGACAACCGGACAACCAACCTGCAAGTCCCCATGGCCTTCACCTTTAAATATAACAGACGGAGGAACTGGTTGCAGGATTATCTGGATGCTTGAACCGGGCCATTCCAGATCATCAATAGCTTCCTTCAACGCTGCCGACTGGGGATTAATCGCCAATAATCGAAAGTTTAATTTTGCTTTAATAAAAAGAGACAAAATAGTGGAACATAGCATTTTAACACCAATTCTAATGATTGCAATAGATGACTAGGGCAGAAAAAAATAGGCCAACTATACGGAATGATAAATGACTAAGCTTGCTACTCCAATCAAAGGCTAAGTTTAGTGTTGGTGCCCGTTAAGCAAGGATGTAACATGAGACTGGGACATTTGTAAGCCAGATAATGAATGAACTTGTCAAAGTGAAGTGAAAGATGATTAAGAAATGAACTTCCCTGACAATTTCAAGATGTAAGATGTATTTCATTTGTGAAAAATAAAACAAAGAAAAGAACTTTAAATAATGGAAAAAGAAAACAAAATAAACAAAGAAGAAAATGTTTGCTGTGATAAAGATTAATGCAGAGTAACTGCTGAAACACAACTAAACATACAAACTTGTAAGGTTTAATGTCATAAACACTTTTATTGTTCTCTACATCTACCATGTTCTATATTTTCTGAGACAATAATGAAGATACTATTTTTAGTTTATAAACTTTGAGGCCTCAACTTTTAGTTAGGCACTGCTAACAGAAGAAAGAAATACCTTAACAGTAAAACTGAGAGGAGTGCTTCCTGCAGGTTCAAAGTTGTTGTCCCATGAAATTGTTTCCGGGATTCTTGTTCTGATCTCCGCGTAAATACAAGCATCTAATGAATCAACAGATCTAACAAAAGAAAATGAGGGAAGATGAGTATTGTACATTTGTACTCAAGTATGTAGAACAGAATTTACCAAACTTAAAACCAAAAAAAAAATGATGCAATATTTGGCAACTCAATTCCAAGCCTTGGAATTGGTATTGAGCACCAAATTTTTACTAAATTTCAATTAATTGCAAATGTGCTTTTAATTCCAATTCTAAAATATAGAATTGAGTTGCCAAACATAGCGTGAATGGATTTAGGTCAATGTTAACAAGAATCCAACTAAAAGCTATGCTTACAAATTAGCGTGCACAATTGGTGCAATTAACAAACTTAAGAGGTGCTTTGAAAGTATAAAAGAGGTGATTTCTTCAGTGTCCAATCTGAACAACTAACATCAAATTGGATTGAAAAGACACATTCACATCAGTAATCACAAAATCAAAACAATGAATAAAATGATTAGTCAAATAATTTTCTTGGTTCACAAAAAATCCAGACAAGAACCTCTAATGGATTCAAAAAGAAGGAGGAGAAAGAACATATACTTGAGAAGAAGCTGCATGTCAGGCCCTGGATACTGGATTTCAATAGTACTAGCATGACCGGGAACTGAAAATGTGTTGAGAGAATCCACAAATAGACCCAAGCTCAATCCAAATTGATGCCGCGCTTCTGCACTATATTCATAGCGAACAAACAGCTACAAAATTGAAATCAAAATTTATGACCAAGAAGTAAGATTTTAGTTCACTAACTTTGGGGAGCCAAGAAATTAAGAATAATACTCCCTTCGTTATAAAATTAGATATACACTTTCCTTTTTAATATGTTTCAGAATTAAAGTTTACATCTCTAATTTTAGACTATAAAGTGATATGATGATATAAAGTCCTAACATGCCATTACTTGTACGTTAGGTAGGGCTTGTTCGTGTACTACTTAGAAGTTGACCAGCTCATAAGTAGTTTTTTACTATTTGAGTATGTGATTTGTTTTTGAACTTATAAATTGACTTATAAGTAGCTTTTGAGAAGTAACAATCTCTTAATTCTCAAAACAATGATTTATAAGTCATTATAAAATAAGTAGGTTTGACAAAATATAAAGACTCTTTTGCCCTCATTTTTAGTAATCTCTTTACAACTTATTTTAACTTATTACACATTTCAGCCAAACACTTATTTTAGCTTAATTTCTAATTTATAAGTCAAAGTGGTGCCAAACACTATTATCTATAAGTAACACCTAAAATGAACTTATAACTTATAAGTCATTTAAAAAATTTGAACTTATGACCATTGCCAAACATCCCAATATTATCATTCTACCGCTACTATATTTCTAGCAAATGTGCTGTTTGAAAAAACAAAAGTTTCTTCGTTTTATAAATATATCTCTAATTTTGGAATACAACCTAAATTCTTGAAAAATCAAAAAAAAACCTCGCGCTGGATATAAACTTTAGCTTGAAGACAGGAGGATTCCTCTACAATCAACACGATTCCATGCTCAGACAATTCCACAACTGCGCCCTAAGCATTAGAAACAACGAAAGGACAATGCAGATGAACTGTATAAAACCCTAGAAGACAAATTTGGTATTTGGCGGAAAGAAGTGGAGTATATGAGTAAAATTGGAAAACTTACCTGATAGCGTTTCCAACGGACGGCGGAGAGCGCATCGACCATGCCTTGGACGTTATCGAGCTGACACACAAGGTCCGGCGAATCCGCCTCAACCCCCGACGAGCTCATCTTCCCAATTTCCTACTCCTTTCTTATTTCCCGCCTAAATTCCTAACAAAAGTGCTAGCTCTATAGACTATACATATCTAATTTCGGAAGGGTAAATCGGAAGGAAATACTGAAAAATAAGTGTAACGTTTCCTATTTCTATAAAATCATTACGCATATTAAGAATAGAAATGAAATGATCAAATTATTCATAATAATATGTCATTAATTATTTTTAATATAGGTGAGAGAGTAATTTTTTAATTCAAAATATTTTAACACGTAACTAATTATACTTATTAAATATGGAAAGAGAATTAAAATAAGAAAAATATTAGATACTAGTAATTAATTTTCGCGGCTCAAGGCACTACAGAATGTAAAAAAAATAGATTAAAATTAGAAAAATACTATATTACCTAAATACTCTTTTCAACTTAAAATAATTTACAATTAGACATAACTATTATCATAATTTACCACACTACCACAATAATTAATTTTCCTTTAAAAATTGATATCATGAAAATATAAACTTGTCTACAAAACATATAATCATCAATAATAATTATTATAATTCATCACACCACCATTAATAATAATAATAATAATAATAATTATTATTATTATTATTATTATTACTATTATATTATTATTATTATTATTATTATTATTTTATTATTATAATTATTATTATTTTGTTGTTATTATTATTATTATTATTATTATTATTATTATTATTATTATTGTTGTTGTTGTTGTTGTTGTTATTATTATTATTATTATTAGTAGTAGTAGTAGTAGTAGTAGTATTATAATTATAATAATTATTATTATAATAATAATTATTATTATTTTGAATTAAAATTAGAATGAATCTAAACCAGTACTTGTACATTTTCCTCATTCAATTCAATTAAAATGAATCAATCTTTATTATTATTATTATTATTATTATTATTATTATTATTACTATTACTATTATTATAATTATTATAAAAAATAATAATAATAATTATTATTATTATTAGTAGTAGTAGTAGTAGTAGTAGTAGTATAATTAATATTAATATAATTATATTTATAATTATTATTACTATTAGTAGTAGTAGTACTGTTATAATTATTATTAGTAATATTATTATTATTATTTATTTGTGTGTGAAGAAGAGAGGAGAGCAAAAGATTTTGTGTGTGAACATGAAAGAGGGTAGGGTGTAGGGGTGAATTTGATTTGGGCGGGAAGAAATATGAGTCTTTAGATTAAGTTGGAAGGATTAAGTTAGAATGAATCTGAACCGTCTTTGTGCTTTGTCAAATGAAAAATTCAAAATAGGTTCTGTTTTATTATATAGATTATTATAATTATAATTATAATTATTATTATTATTGTTATTATTATTATTATTATAAAAATAATTATTATTATTATTAGTAGTAGTACTATTATAACTAATATTAATATAATTATATTTATAATTATTATTACTATTATTAGTAGTAGTACTATTATAATTATTATTAGTATTATTATTATTATTATTATTATTATTATTATTATTTGTTTGTGTGTGAAGAAGAGAGGAGAGCAAAAGATTTTGTGTGTGAACATGAGAGAGGGTAGGTGTGACGCCCCCAAAATAGGTATACATCACCCATTCTAAGTTGTCAATACATGGTACAAAAACAACTACAACTTTATTATTACAAAAGTAAAACTATGAGTTTGAATACAAATATTATCTTCTAGACAATATCTATACCCAAATAAATCCTCATCACATTTATTGATACATTATTTTATAAAAATGGTGAGGACTACTAAACAACTCTCTATAATCATCATTCCATACCCCGACTCGTACTCGCTACATTCTCGTCTCTTGAAAAGAAAAATGGAACAAAACGAAAAAGGGTGAGCTCGACTAGCCCAGTAAAGAATATTATGACTAAGATAATATACAACAAAATTATCTTTAGTCTTCAATAGGGAAAAATATAATAGAATACAATGACAACAAGTTTTAAATCAATATTCGCAAATGAAAAATATTAATTCATAGAAGAGTTACGTAGAGGATGAAATCTACTAATATCTATGAATTTAACGATCCATCATCAATATTTTATCCTCGTAACATCAATCAATATATATCTAGAATCATATATTCATCCTCTGCACTACTGGCCGAGGACATTCACCGATTGGTCATGTTCATCTAAACACATGTTCATCTTTGCACCACGGCCAAAGATATTCATCGAAATCATTCATCTGCACACTACTGTGCCAAAGATATTCATCGAAATTATTCATCTTGCACTACTGTGCCAAAGATATTCAATAATATCATCATTTAAGACCGAGGATGATGAAAATATTTTTTAAAGAAAGCGAATCCAAATTGAAACAAAATGACAAGGATTAAGGATTCAGACTTTGTTTTATCCACGCCCAAAAATACCTCAAAAATAATCATAGTGGTGTAAAATTCAAGAATGATCAAAACATGGATACAATCAAAACTAGTATCTAGAATAGATATTTTGGACGAAAAGAAAAATTTTCATTTTTTGATGAATAGTGCCGTATTCGTGAATAAGTGTCCAAGATATCGTGAATAAAGGTCATTACACGTGAATAGTAACCCGACACTAAAAGTTCCAAATTTGATAAAAACTTCAGATCAATATTTCAAACATAATAATATTGAAGAAATAATATCATTACGAAAAAAAATAATATCCTTTACTCGGAAAAAGACGAAGATTTCATTTGGAATCATCGGATATAAAGCTATAACTTGAACTTGCATCAGATAGCAATACTCAAAGTATACTCAAAATACTCACAAGAAGAATACGCTCGATAATATAGAGAGAAAACTTGGGTTTACGGTGTAATTTTCAATTCTAACCCAAGCACCCTATTTATAGAAAATGCTTAGAACACCAAAGCAGAAAATTTAATATAATAATATTATATATATTACAATTTCCTACGCACACTTTGAATCATCTAAATTCAGCCACTAGCATGTGTTTCATGAGGCTAATCAACACAAAAAACGTTTTTCCTATTTTAAATATTTTAAACTTTCAAAAATCAATTATTTCGGAGCTTCGAAACTTCAATAATTTATAATAAATAGCCCTTTTGTCAAAAAATTCAAATCTCGCGAGTTTTTATAGGAAATTTAATTTTCTACAACTTTGCAGAAGAAAGTTTTTCCAAATTCCAAGCAAAAATTGACCGAAATCCACAAACGAGCGATTTTAGAGGCTATAATCAAATTTCAGTCAATAAATGGGTCCACAGACATGTTTAACATGTTTTAAACATTTATTGCAACAAAATACTCTTTCTCCTCAGATACTCAGTATATCACACATTCATTGTAAAAATATCACCATTATTATATTATTAAAAATATAATAATATATTTAAATGAATTATTTTATCAGAAAAAGATAAAATTTTAATTTTCAACAATTGTCACATTAAAAATTTTCTCCATCTATATCCACATAAAATCAATATTTTTCTCATCATATGAATTAATAATTAATTATTCACAAATAATATTACAGAATCACAATATTGACAAACTGTGCGCTCCTTCAGAAAGAGGGGCTTTCCAATAAGAATTTCTCCTTACTGGCGCGCAATTAGGTGACCAAACCTCTCCTTAGACAGAACTTTCTAGACATTGCCAATAATGTTATCTAATAATATTATTCAGATAATATGAATTATTGCTTTGATAATGAAAAATACTGTGTAATGACAATTATTGAAACAACAGCAATATCAACGCAGCAATTATTGAACCAATAAAATACTGAACAATAATTACTGTAACCATTATTGAGTAGTGCCTTCTTACGTAAGAGTCAATAATTGGTGCAATCTGGTGTGCTATCGCTGCAACAACGCCAGACATCGTGTTTTAAACTAAGGGTATTCCAACGAGGTAAAATCAGTAATAACTACGCTGAATTATTTTTAAACAACTTATATTTGTCGCTTTTCTTCCTCCAATCGCTTTCAGTTATGGGGCCCCATATATCACTGCTGGCCGTAAACGAATATTCCCGACAAAGATCTTAATATTCCACGACCAAACGAATATTCCGACAACAATGAATATTTTATAACCACTTGCTTATTTTGAAATATTTGCGTATTTTACCCATAACTATCCACATTAATCACATCAACCCTTACTATTTCAAAATAATAATTAAAGGAAATTAAATTTCATTTATTAAATTGGAAGGATTAAGTTAGAATGAATCTGAACCGTCTTTGTGCTTTGTCAAATGAAAGATTCAAAATAAGTTCTGTTTTATTATATTAATTTAATGGTAAGGGTATAATAGGAAAAATTGTCCAAAAATTTGGTTATTAAAGGAAAATGGATATTTAACATGGGACTACCCAAAATAGTAATAAGGACTTTTATCTTGGGACGGAGGGAGTACTACTTTAAAAAAAATTGTAGAAGTAATTACATCAAAATACTTTTTTTGAGATTTTTAAAAGTTATTGTCAAAATAAAAATGATATTATTAAAATAATAAATGACGTTGAAGAGATAAAAGACGAAATAAGAAGCAAGCTTGTCTATATTTTTGATCATTTTGATAGAAGGGGTGGTAGCAGACTTGACAAAATTGGCCCAAGTCCGCGGGTCGGGTCGATCCGTCCATCAAAAAGTGGACTTTGGGCCTCATTTTTTCAGCCCACAAAAATCGGGTCTTTTTGGCCCGGCCTGTTTGGGCTAGGCCCCAAAAACTGACAAAAATTAATCATAAATCAATCTAGGTCCATGGGTTCACCAAATTTCGGCCGCCAAAAATCAACTTTGAGTTTAACTTTTTAGCCCACTAAAATTGGTAATTTTTTTGCCCAATTCGCTTGCTGTCTAGGTGGTAGTGTCGTTCGAGCAATTAGAAAAATTTAGGCAAAATACACATTTACCCATTGTGGTTTCTGATTTGTAAGCATTTGGCCACTGAACTTTAAAAATATGCAATCAACTCATTGAACTAATAAAAATTTTAAGATTATTTCATTCTGTTAAATTAATTGGATGTCTGTCTATTAATTATCTACATGACATTTTTATAAAAATAAAAAATTTAAGAAAATGACATGGAAAAGAAATTAGTACACCGTGGTAGTTCAAAAATAAAAGAAATGACATACAAACAAATAAGCAGCCATGCAGTGGCGGAACCAGAACAAAATTTGAGGGGGGTCAAATTTGAGGATGCCATCAAGGTCCGGAACATCGATCAGTAGGTGAGGAAATTCGGCGAGAAAGAGAGTTAAGGTCCTTGGGTTTGATTTTGACCCGGATTGAAAAAAATAAAAAAGTATATTTAAATACCAATGCATACTGACCAAAGAATCGTGGCCTAACGATGCGCAAAGACATCTTCTGAAATAAGAACACCAATAATCGGACTCAACTAGTTGAATGCAACACGTGGAAACAATGACCTCAATTTTTTTGAAGAAGGTCTCAATTCTCAAAGCACCTACCATTAGTATTTGCTAATTCCTACAATCGATGAGTTAATGGACCAATGGAATGTCAATATCAAATATGTGAACGGTTACCCATTACTCCAAGATACAAGTGTGTAATTTATATTATATTATTAGATTTAAATAGTAAAATACTAAATTTGAAAGTTAAGTAATAAAATAAATAAAGTTAGAGTTATAAAGATGAAATAGAAATTTTATAAAAGTTAAAGGGCATTTTAAGAAGCCAAAAATATTTCAAATCGTAGGGTCTCCTCTGCCTTTATATATTAAATAAAATTCAAAAGAGTTTCAATGTGGAAATTTATCAAATTTCCAACATGTGTTGTAACTATTAAATTGATCTTCAAATGGACCAAATTGGTAATATAATATTTATTAAAACATTTTAGTTACAATTAATTTTTCTAAATTTAAATAAGATTAAGGAGTAAATAACATGTGGCTAGTGGCTGTCGAAAATATCTCATCACCACTGCACAACTTTCACCCATTATTGACTGTCGAAAATACCCTCACCAACCTCTGAACAAACTCCTCTGTTTCTTCCTGTACTTTTCCCCCCTTTAAATTCGTCCTCTCCATCAGCAGAAAAACCCCATTTGTGGATCAATTAAACTTACATTAATGATTCATCCAAGGAGTTATACATTACATTAATTAGATATACTTATTTTTCCTCTCTCTAGGATTTTCTCTCATGGCAACCAACATCTCCCACTACTAAATCGCCTACATTTTTCAAAATTTTCTAATACCCATTCGAGCTTGATGGGTTTAGGAAAACCCATTTGGGATTTTTTTAACAATCAAAGAAAGTGGGGAAATTTATTATCTTTTGGGGAGGTGATAGGAGGATAAGAACGACAAGGGATTATGTTGTAAAGAATGAAAATGATAAGAAGAAAGTGAGAGGCTAGGGGTAAAATGACATGACAGTGTAGCAGTAAGCTTTCATCCTAGGTGGTCGTATGCCCTGCCCAAATTTCCGGCCCGCCTATGCAGCCATGTCAGCTTTTAATATAATGAATAAATTTTTAATTTTTTATATTTTAAATTTTCTCTCGTATCCTCATTTTTTTTCTTTTGAATCTAACTTCTTCCGCTTAATTTGATCAATCTACTCACTTCCTCTGAAATCTTCTAGATTCATTTCTAATTTCCGTCTAATTTGATCAACTATTCATCTCCTCTGAAATCTTCTAGATCCATCTCTAATTTCCTTCAGACTTGATCAAACTATTCACGTCCTCTGAAATCTTTCTAGATTCATCTCCAATATCCTTCAGATTTGATCAAACTATTCACCTCCTCTTAAATCTTCTAGATCCAAGCCAATTTCCTTCAGATTTGGTATGATTGAGATATATAGATATGATTGAACTCTGGAATTTGTTCAAAATACGATAATTTTGTGCGTAATCCTTGCGATTGGAATATCTAGAGGAAAGAGAGATTGTCGGCGACGATGATGCGACGTCTTTCGTTGAGCCTGCGACAGTTATTACACACCCACTTGAGCACTCTTGGACTTTTTGATTTGATAATCCATCTGCTTCGATAATCCCTCTACTAAGTCCAAACAAGCTGCTTGGGGCAGCTCTATGTGCCCCATCTACTACCATGGATTCTGTCCAATAAATAGAAGGACAAAGCAGACACGAGCAACAGAAGAAGATGAAGAAGAAGAAACCAATATTGAATTAATTAGTTTTTCTTTGTAAATCTTTATTATATGTTGTGTGATTATGCTGGTTTGGGTCTCATAAAAGAGTTTTGTGGTGATTTTCTGTACTTCTTATGCGGATTTCATGGGTTTATATTTTGTTAACTTTTAGTTTTTTGGGATTTAGAAATTTGAGATGGAGATGGAATTTGAGTTTACAGATTTTGGAGGCTGGACGGAGCTATGGGAGTAAAGCAGATCATGCCTTAGGGAAAATCTTGTTTCCCAATCACTGAAAATGCCTCACTTAATTGGGTCTGGATTCGAGTTGTTGAAGAAAGCATGACATGAACGATTAGGGTTTTAATCTGTTCCTCGTTGGGTTCATGATCTATACATATTTAGGATTGAGTTTTTTTAATAAATAATAATTGATATTTGAAGTATTTTAATATATTTAACAATATGTTTCTTTTATGTTTAAGCTTAAATTTAATGATTTTATTGTATGAATATTAATATTAATTTTCAAAATTAAAATAATAATTAAAAGAAAGGAAGAGAGAGAAAAAGAAAAAATGTAAAGAAAATGAAGTAAAATAATTATTTTAATTTATTTTAATTTTAATTATTTTTTGTCATATAATTAATGATTATATATTTTTTATTTTTTTGTGTTGTCACATAAGAAAATAATAATTTTTTAATCTTTTTTTTCCAACGTCACGTAAAAAAATATTTAACGCCTGTTAACGGAATGTGGTAATTAATAGTTTTTAACTAATATAATGTGTTAATTTTATTTTTTTAAAATTCAGTAGCCAAATGTTTTTAAGTCGACAACTATAATAAGATAAATGTGCTTTTTGCCAAAAAAAATTAGCTAGATGTATGTTTGATTTGGCTGTAACATTTTTGCTATTAAAATATCAACAACTTTTTTTGTCAATCTTTATGAACTAAAAAAGGTCGAGAAATATTTATGGATAATAAAAAAAATTGTATAAAAAAAAATCTATGAAAATTTAACTTAAAATTCAGTTTGCATTTCAAAATTTATAAGGTTTTTGAGATTTATACCATAATATTTAAAATATATCTCTGTGTACCCCAAACTTATTTTCAAAGTTTTAATGGGTCAAAAGTGGGGTGCATTTTGTTTAGCAGAAAAGAATTCAGGGATATATTTTGATCAATTTAAATTCAGACAATGCATTTTGTTTAATAAAAATAATGTTGAGGTGAACTTAGATATGTTTTAAATATAGAGGTTCAATCCTGAATAAATCTATAAATTTTGGGATGTATTTTAATCAAAAATAAACACAAAAAAGATATTATTTTAATACACTCATTACTCTTTAATTTTATTATTTTATTTTATTTTAAAATTAAACATGAGAAAATATATAGTAAAATGAAGATACCATTTCATTAAGTATCATGCAATCACAAAATAGAGGAAAGACAATGTCGGAGCATGATTATTTGGGCCCGAATTATATGGCGGGCCAAAGTCTATGTGGTGGTATTTAACATCACGTAGGAACATGTTTGGGCGGTTAAATATTTTGAGGAATTAAAGATTTTTAATTACATTTAATTTTCAAATTCCGAAGAAAAGAGTTAGGATATGATCCAATTTTCTTTCCTTAAGAAGATTTTGTTTAATCTCATTAAGGTATCTTACCTAATGAAGAATACTAATTCTATACGGGGTAGGAGGTGTGATCACTATAAATACGTACATGGCTATACCCAAATCATCAGGGACACACAATTCATTATATTTTAGCACTAGAGCATAAGGTCTCCATTGTTAATCCTTATTCAACATGTACTTATTCTCACACTAGAGATATACCCCGACGGCCCAAGCCGTCAAGATTTTGGTCTGACCTCATTTTTGTGCAGAATTTGACGCACTTTGGTGATTGGAGTATTGTGGACGAATCTTGACTTTAACATTGGCGCTAGAAGAAGGCTTTCTAGTGCTACGTAAGTTTCAATCACACAGGAGTCTCGGTTGGAATCATGGTGAATAGCAAGAAGACATTTTCAGCCTGTGACTAGTCAACGACGGACCCCCCCTCCTCATCAACCAAGTGGTTCAGCCAAAGATAGGTTGGGGCTATAAGTTTTAGAACGGTTGGGGTCCCAGGCAATTTCTGGGGCCCCATCAAAGAGCAAATCAAAGTGGTTCGAGTTGTAAAGGAGGTCTCATAAGTTGAAAAGGCCAAATCAAGAATAAAAATGCTACGCGATTGAGCGGAATAGCCTGGAATCCTGGTTTTCACGGGCTAAACTCTGGCTCCGCACATCACTCATTGGTATTCGCTTGAATGCAAGGTATACTATACCGATGAGCTCAGCTTTTGCAAATCATGCTCGGCAATGCCTCATACAGGTCCGATGCCGCCAAACACAAGGTAGTAACCCTGAAAGACGTGTTCCTCGGCGGGGGTCACAACGCCGAAGTCAAACATTGATAAAGTATCCCCGGCGGGGGTCACAACGCAAGACTTTCAATCATCCACGTATCCCCGGCGAGGGTTACAACGCATCATTCGTCCATGAACGAATCCCCAACGAGGATCACAACGCAATGCAACCATTGATACACACATCAATGAAGGTCAAACAGCTTTGATAGTTTTCCCAGTAGGGATCTATCCGGTGATACACATATCGTCGAAGGTCGTGCGATACGACAATACATACTATTAGCGAGAATCAGAGCATGATTATGGAATATGTTATACACATCCTCAAACAGACAAAGCTTTATCCCCACAGATCTCTTGCACACGAGAAGCACATCTTTGGAGTAAAGTTTGTATTAAGGATCCAGGACTTTGGTGATAACCCTAACGTCAACATTCTTGAAGACTTGGATCGCATGTCCAAGACATCACTGATTGTCATCCCCGACAGGATTAATAGGGAATCGGCAATCATTCCATCATGTTGGGAAATAACCCAACAATCTACATGCATCATGCATTTGCATCATGTTGCTGGGCATATCATCATGTTTTTTTGTTGCATTTCAAGTTTCTAGGATTCTTTATCCTATTCATGCCTTGCATTGCATGAATATGATAAATAGGGGCATCTGTAGACACTCGAAATTTTCTGCACACCTGTTACTAACATTGCGAGAGAGGCATATTCGTCTTTCGAGAGATAACCACGGAAGGCGGCTCACATCCATTCCGACTATCACGAAGTTCGATTGTCAACCGGAACACACCTTTGGGAGTATCGGCCCAACCTCAGAGATAACCCCAGGTTTCGTCCTTGGAGATAACCCCAAGGAATGTTGTTGCAGTTCCGGCGATAACTCCGTAAATGCTTGTTTCAAATGCATGAAATCAACTTCAATCTCAGACCTCCTGCCGAGGCACTAATTCCAAAGACCCAGAGCTAACATCGGGAAGAAAGGCACACTTACAGATGACCTTGCGGAATTCAAACACTTGCAGCAGTCCAATCTCAGATGTAACCCTGAGCAACGTCTGCTATCAGTCCAAACCGGAGATAACGCCAGTGAGGGGCAAAATCGTCATCTTGCCACCTCAACCCCAGCGCGCCGTCTCAACATTTCATACATACATTGCTACACAACAATGTCCCACAAAAGCCAAGGAGTTCCAATCCTGAGTGACTATTACGTGTGGCAGCACACCGGATAGAATTTGAAGCTTGAAGACCATGGGCATGGTCCCCTCTTCCTGACTTCTTACAACCTCTAATACCATGTCATTGCGTAACTTTCGACAAAAGCAGTTCGAAGATGGTCTTGTACACCTCGTTCGGATGCTCGAATTGAAATTCTACAAGTTCGAGCGGACATCACAGTGTACATACTTTGAGACGGCGGGGACATGAGTCGGAAGGGGGCACCAAGGCGTATATTTACACCTCTGACTCCAACTCTATAAATATAGAGCTTGGGGTGGCCATTTATAAAAGAAAAAAGGCGAGGAAGCCCTGTCCAATTTGCTTTGTTTACACCCCATATTGAGTGCTTTCTCATTTTAAACACTTGTTAGCTCACATATAGCTATATTTTACAGGCGGGAGCTGAGTGTTTCCATCTAGAGTCATAGAAGCCTGCCTTGGCAGCCCACTGTAAGCCTTCTCACACTCTATGAAGCCTTTCTTTTCATCTTTCCACACACTATTCTTCACATTGAGAGTCGTGTTGTGTGTGTATACCCGAACTTCGGTCCGTGGTTTTCATTTTTGTCTGTATATATATACTTATATATGTATATATTTATATATGGACTAACATTATCGAGTTATGCCTCGATTGAGCCTAGACTTATATCTGGAGCGTTTACTTGCTTTTTTTATATATATACTTATATATATAAACTGTTGTCAGACTCTGTCTGATGAGCCTGGATTTTACATCTGGAGCGTTTATTGCATAATATATATATAAACTGTTGTCAGACTCTGTGTGATGAGCCTGAATTTTACATCCAGAGCGTTTATTGCTTATATATATATATACACTTATATATATGAACTGTTGTCGAACTCTGTTCAATGAGCCTGGGTTTTATATTCGGTGCGTTTACCGCTTATATATATATATATTATATTTTTGTCAGGCATGGAGTTTAATTCGTGGCCTTTTACTGCTTTATTTACATTCCGTCCCGCCTGGAGTTTACTTCGTGGTGGTTGATCGTTTTTACTACTTTCTTTACATTCAGTCCCGCCTGGAGTTTACTTCGTGGTGGTTGATCGCATTTATTGCTTTATTTACATTTCTGATCCCCCGTGGAGGTGCTTCGTGGTGGTTGATCATGTCCATATATATATATATATATATATATATATATATATATATATATATGTACCGCTTTTATATATTTACATTTCTGATCCCCCATGGAGGTGCTTCGTGGTGGTTGATCATGTCTCGTATATATATATTTGACTTTTATATATATATAACTACTTACTACTTTTCATATAAATTGTGACATCATGTGAGCCTAGGAATCATGTGATCACATATTGATCTCTTGAATCTAGATTCGGTTCCGTGATGGACATTTTCAATTGTTAGCGACTTGTACATTATTCTGGTGTTGAATTTCCTTAGATGGCTTTCATGCCCATGAGGAGTTCAAGATCTTCACTCAGATATTATTTTCTCGAAGATGCCTCGCATCAAAAAAAAAAAAACAATGTAGAACATTTAATAATAAAATGGAAGTATGAAAAGGTCTCAATTACTATTGAGCATTGGGGTTTAAAAAACCTCTTTTACAAAACTTCTTTGTTATATCATGTTTAAAATCAATTTTCTACAAATTCAAACCCTTTGTATATAAGTGCGTAACGAGGCCTCACACTACTTCCCAAATAAATTGCACATTGATCCACATACACACACACACATTTATATAATGTTTTCTTGAAAAGTGGCGGTCTGTAGTAACCACGGATGTCGAAAGTGCCTAACACCTTCCCTCCATATAATCAAACCCCTGAACCTAAATGAATCTCGGTTTCACAGACCCGTTTAAACAGTGGCATATCACTGGGTCAATGTGCAAACCTTTTCTCGGTTGCGTTGGTGCAACCAATTAAAAACACAAACTGGCGACTCTTACAGTCAAATCGTCGACATGATACATGTCAGACCTTTTTCACTTGTTTTTTCAAACAAATCTCACATAATATGAGAACACCAAAGAACAAAAAACGAAAAAGGGACAAATAAAAATCCTGACGTCAACAATATACAAGTATAACTCGTCAATACTAAACATATAGTGTTAGTTTCCTCTTAGTCGCATGCTTCCATACGTATGCCATAGCAAAAAAATTAGTTCCTAATACACTATGTCACCATAGCTTGCCTTCACACTTTGATTTTAAGGGTATAGTTATAGTATTCTTTCATTATCATACTTATTCACACATGTATACTATACTTGACGAGTATTACTGATTAAAGTAACCATATAGGCATGCATCAGTTCTCAATTTATTAACAGAACACAGACCTCACTACAGGGCTGTAAGACCCCAACTTATTATGAATAAAATTAAATTTTCTCTATTTATTATCTTGAAATAATAAGGAGTTAATTTGATATAATACTTTGGTTATGGGTGAAATGTGCAAATTTTACAAAATAAGCAAGTGGTTATAAAATATTCATTTTTGTTGAAATATTCGTTTGGTAGTGGAATATTCTTCTTCTGCTTAGGGAATATTCGTATTTACCGTAGCGTGACCATTTGTGGGCCCCATAATGTAATAAGCGCTTGGATGAAGAAAAGCGACAAGTTTGAGTTTTTATAAATAACGATTGTAATCGTTACCGAATTAACTTTGTTGGATTACACGGTGGTTAAAATACGTGAATACACGCGGGTTGCAATGCATACCAGATTGTGCATAGTATTTTTGAATTATTGATTCTTACTTAAGAAGGCACTACTCAATAATTGTTATAGTAATTACTGTTTAATATTTTATTTTATTGATTCAATAATTACTGCGTTGATATTTTATATTATTGTTGTTTCAATAATTGTCTCTGCACAATATTTCCCATTATCCGATCAATAATTCATATTACTTGAATAATATTATTAGATAACATTATTGGCAATGTCTAGAAAGTTCTGTCTAAGGAGAGGTTTGGTCACCTAATTGCGCGCCAGTAAGGAAAAATCCTTATTGGAAAGCCCCCTCTTTCCTGTGAACGGCCTGGTTGTTATTATTGTGATTCTGTAATATTATTTGTGAATAATTATTTATTGATTTATATGCTAAGGAAATATTTATTTTATGTGGCTATTAATGTTGAGGTGTTTTATCAGTATTTTTGTCGGAATGGAGGTATTAAAAATCAAATCAGTGTTCTTGAGATATATCAATGTGAGTTATAATTTTTTAATCGACCAATTTGGATCCTTCGTGATTTTTAGATATGTTATACATATATAAGTTGAGTATATATGTCCACAAATTTTGAATCGTTAAAAATGAATGTATGATTTGTTATGAATTTTAAGAGGTGGTGATTAGGAAATTATGTTATAAATGATTTTTGGTGGAAAATTTTAGAATTGAGTGGGCCCCACTTTTGGTTGGTGAGAAATATGCTCAAATTTTATTTCAAATGTGGTGGGTGGCAATAGTAGCGAGATAAAAGCCATCGAAGTGGCAGTCAAGTGCGCTTGACGTCTTTAGCATTTTCCTATAAATAGGTCTTGGGTTAGAATTAAAAATCACACGTAAACATAAGCTTTTCTCTCTATATTATCGGCGTATTTTGTGAGTATTTAAATACTTTGAGAGTTGCTATTAAGACAAGTTTCATTCAAAGCATCACATCCGACCTTTCATTCCGAAGTACTATTTCTTTGAGGTAAGGGATGTTATTTTCTTCTTAAATGATATTATTTTCTTCAATATCATTATGTTGAAATATTGATATGAGTTTAATTGTGGAATTTCTACCTTTTGTGTTGGGGTTACTATTTACGTTATCGACACTTTATTCACAAATCGACACTTATTCACCTAGAAAAATGAAATTTTCTCTTTTTCGTCCCGGATGTCTTTTATGGTTACTATCTTTGATTGTATCCATGTTTTGATCTTTATTTTTGAATTCTACTTCACCTTGGTTATTATGGAGTATTATTGAATTTGGATAAACCGAAATACGAATCCCTAATATTTGTCCTTCTGTCTCACTGGATTTGTTCTCTAAAATATTTTTCATCATCCTCAGTCCTTAATGGTGATACTTGATGAATTTCTTTGGCCCGTAGTGCAAAGATGAATGATTACCTGATGAATATCTTTGGCCCGTAGTGCAAAGATGAACAGGTGTTGAGATGAACATGACCAATTGGTGATACAAATGAATATCTTTGGCCCGTAGTGCAAAGATGAATAATTGATTCAAGATGTATATTGATCTATGTTACTGTGACGCCCCCAAAATAAGTATACATCACCCATCTTGGGTCGCCAAATACATGGTACAAAATTCAAATATAACTTAATTATACAACTGTCGTGTAACATACGACAAAACATAAGCTGAGAGTTTCATTACCAATGATCAAATCCCTCATCAAAAATCTGCATATACCTTATATAGGATTTCCAAGCCATAAAATCCTATTTATCAATTTTTCAACTTTACATAACATATTTAATTCATATATTTGTAACTAAATTATTTTCATGAAAAATACCAAATCAGTCCCAAAAATTATTCTTTTCTGGGATTTAACAGAATATAGTCCCATATTGAACATATATTTTTCTCGGAATTTTTAAAATTTATTTATTATTTTTCATATGGCCAAAACTGCCGAATATTTAGACATTTATCATAAATTGTACTTTTATTCAAAAATTCCGAAATTTAAAGGGTATACTCTTGTTATATATATGTACTCCCAATAAAAATTTTACCAATTTTGGAGTTAACCACAAGGAGTTATAAGGGTTTACTTTTAAAATAGTTTTTTCCAATAAAATTCATAACTCCTAATCTATACATCCAAAAATCGCCATTTTTGGACACAATCTAGAAAACTCAACAAACTATCATTTCAAATTTTTCCAGAATTTTTGAGGGTCAGAAAAATTACGAAACTACAAATGGATTTTCGCTCGCCATGCGGTAATCCACGTAGATAGATTATTTACTCAATTTAATAAAGAATGAATACGAAGGATCATTCACCATGCATGTGGTAATCCACATAGACATGTTATTCCAATAGAATAATAAAGAATGGAATAACAAAAGAATTCACCATGCATGCGATAGGACAGCATGCAGCGAGTTATTCCAATGAGAATAATAAATAATGGAACAGTCATTCATAATTCGCATGCAGACGAGGATATTCCAATAGAATAATAAATAATGGAACCGTGTCATGCGTAATCCCTTGCATGATGAGAATATTCCAACAGAATAATAAAGAATGGAATAACAGAAGAATTTCACCATGTATGCGGTACTTTGCATAGACATGTTATTCCAACATAATAATAAAGAATGGAATAACAGAAGAATTTCACCATGTATACGGTAGTCCGCATATACAGGTTATTCCAACAGAATAATAAAGAATGGAACCAAGTCATGCGTAATCCGCACAGACATGATATTCCAACAGAATAATAAAGAATGGAATAACAGAAGAATTTCACCATGTATGCGGTACTTCGCATAGACAGGTTATTCCAACATAATAATAAAGTATTCCAACATAATAATAAAGAATGGAATAATAGAAGAATTTCACCATGTATGTAGTACTTCGCATAGATAGGTTATTCCAACATAATAATAAAGAATGGAATAACAGAAGCTCTCTTCATGAATACGAAAGAAATAATACCCCTTACCTCAAGAGAAGACTGGATACTGGAATAGTGAGGCAGTAGACTTCTCTTCTTCTTTCTCTCTATAATTTCTCTCTATAATAATTGCTCTATAGCTTTAGTGAATTAGTGAGAAATGAAGGAAGAATGAGCTTCTATTTATAGAAAAATATAGTTTCGATAATTGCACGTTTTGGGGCTCGAAAAATTACAGTACAATACCTCCAACTTTTCTTTCATTTTTAATTTAGTCCTGCAAGTATTAACAAACTTGCACCACCTCCCCTAATAGTAAATAATGTGATTCAATAGTTATAATCATGTGAAAATATGAATAACAGTATAGTACCTCCATCTAAACCTCCATCTTTAACTTAGTCATGCAAGTATTATCAATCTTGCACCAACTCCCTAATAGTACATGAATGTGAATCAATAGTACACACATGTGAACAAATAGTTATAATCATGTGAATTAATAGCAATTAATTGCTCATTTATCGATTAATTACCGTAATTGGTCAATTATAACTTCCAGACATCAATTAATATCGAAATAAATATCGATTTCCACTAACACTAATAATTCCAACACAATAGAACTATCAATTTCATCTATAATCAACACGAACTTATTCATCATTAATATTATAACTCACAATATTTAACAACCAGGTCGTTCCCAAAAAAGAGGGGGCTTTTCGATAAGAATTTCTCCTTATTGGCGCGCAATTGGATGACCAAACCTCTCCTTGACAAAACTTCTAGATATTGTAAATATTGCAGTTTAATAATATGAATAAATTTGTCATCTCAATTATTGATTTAATAATATATCATATTATGTAGATGATACTGTGACAATAATCGAATCAATAATATGAGAGATATGATGCAACAACCAATTCTTGTAGCAATAATTGGGTATAAGCGGTGACTTCTCACGTAAAGCATCAATAACCAATAGTGTCTGTCTTACTACGCAACCACGCGCATACTCATTGTACTTTTACTACCGGGTAGTTCAACAGTTTTAACGGTAATACTTCCGCCGTTATTTTTATAAAAAGATAATTATGACGTTTTCTTACTATGACAATACTTCCGTTGTGGGGTCCACCAATGATTGTGCCATCGTACGAATATTCCCAGTTAAAACGAATATTTCCCGACCAATCGAATATTATATAACCACTTGCTTACTTTGCAAAATTTGTAAATATTACCTACAACTATAACATTATATCAAATCCACACCATAATATTCAAAAAAAATATTTCGAGAAATTTAAATCTTTATTCATAAAATCTGGGGTCTCACGGTTACTGTTAGGTTTGTAATATATATGAACGCAATCAAATTGCACAAAATAAGCGGAAACGTGTAAAAATCAGAGTTTAAAAATTTACAAACCATATACCCGAATCATCCTTTATGCACAATTATTAATTAAACAAAAAGATAAAGAATAAAAATCATACCCTTGAAGATTCGAGCTTCCTCAGGTACAAGTTCACCTCCAATCCTTTTCGCGTTCAACTTGAATCCACCGGGTTTGGTTCCTTCCTTTGATCAATGTTAGCCACCCAAGTGTTTGGCCTCTAGAGGTGATCCACCAAGGAAGAAGAAGGATTTAAGAAGATGAGTATTTGGCAAAACCCTACTTTTTCTATCTCTCATAGAAAAAGGTTTACTCTCCCAACTTTTGGAATTACGTATTCTATGAAAACGTCAACAACCACCTCACCCATAATAAGACTCCTCTTATTTATAGATGTAGGCAACCCTCCTTAATAATTAAGGAATTGTGTTTTATTTTAATTAATTAAACTCCTTTAATTAATTAGGCTCCTAATTTTATTAGGAATAATTAATTAAATTTTTTTAATTAATTTACCTCCTAATCTTATTAGGAATATATGAGAGTACTTTTATTAATTAATTCCCAAACTCTTTTAGAAATTAAATAATAATAATAGTAATAATAATAATAATAATAATAATAATAATAATAATAATAATAATAATAATAATAAGACTCATCTTATTAATTTATATTTAATATTTCTAAAATATTAAATAATAAATATTAAATTATTTAATTTATTCTATCACCATAAATTAAATTAAATATACTTAACTTATTATTACGATTATGTCATTAACTTCTTAAATGATTATTCTTCCTTTTATGGTGTGACCCTTTAGGTTCTCCATATTAAACCGGTTGTGAATAAATCAATTAGAACAATTCTAATCTTATTTAAATAAATAAATTAAACTATTATAAGCCTCCCTAGCGATCAACGATTTTTCAGATAATAAAGATTTCAACATTAATCATAAAAGAACCTTTGAGTAAATAGTTACCGTACAATTCAATTCTTCCACCATACAATGTCCCGATTAAATATAAGACATGTAATTATTGTCAAATCTTATTTTATTTAATTATATGTATTTCGACTCTTAAATGCACAACTCCAAAAAATGCAAATTAGAAACTCCTTTCTAATTTTATTCTGTCTTGGCCAAGGACTACTGGGTTGTCATTTATCGAATCACATAGGACATTTCTCTTCTTTTACTAGAAGTGGTAGATTCTTTATTGATCATACATTATCTCCATGTACGACTTATTATACCCAATCATACCCTTTGATATACCCTAAGGGTCTTAAGGAATAAGTCAAAGTATAACTCATCATATACAAGATACTATGATGATCTCAAGTCCAAGGATCACTTGTACTACTATCACTACAGGAATTCCTATTGACAGGCAAGTAAAACTCCATTAGGTATTCCTTAGCGAGCCAGGTTCAGTGAACTTATTCTCTAATAAGCACCTACATACTTGCTTTAGTGTCTCCACACAAATGATCATGAGATCAATCATCATCATCCAATTAGAAGGCAACATATGTACCAATCTATCCGGATTCACTAATCCCCAATTTAGTAATCCAACGATTGGGAACTATTTTAGTTTTAAGCTTTCTAAGAATTTAGATCTCAATAGAATGATCATCATCATTATTCTAAAAGCATTGCTTAAAACTATGGGTTTATCACATATTATAAAATAACATCATGTAGATAATTAAAAGCCTTTAATAAATTAATATTTTTTATTAATAAATGAATAAGATTGTTACAAAGTATATGCTTTATCATCAAACATGATTGACTTGTGTGTATACTACTTTCAATCTCCCACTTGCACTAAAGTCAATCGTCATGGTATCTCATACTCTTCTTCTCTAAGTGACGATCTTCAGTAAATGGATATGTAATGTTGTTCTTGAGATTCCACTATCTCTATAGTGATTTTCCATCTTTCAATAATTCCATAATCAAATGAAAGTGCCACAACACATGTTTAAATCCAAGATGAGACTTAGGAACTATTCCTAGTTCCGTAATGAACTTTTCATCCAAACAATCAACTTGCAACTTCATTTTTAGCTATATACTTTGTCTTTATCACTAAACCAACAACTCTTTGCTGTTTGGAACCTTTCCAATTCACTGCACCACTATTCAAGTTAACGTTTTACCTTAAAGTGGATTTTATGTCGTCTTGGTATGTCTGAAAAACTTGAGTCTGTTAAGCCCTTTAGTTTTAATTTAGACCCACCATAAATTTTAATCACATCCTTAGTGCCGGTTAAGTACTTTAAGATGTTTTTCACTGTCTTATAGTGATCTTCTCCAGAATATGACCGATCATCATCAAGTCTCGTATATTTCATTGTATACAAGATTGTCACTCATGCGATCTCTCTTTTATGAGTCTATGGGGTCAATTAAGAGAGATTCACTCTAAGGCTCATCAACATGAGACATCTCTTGGAGTTTGCCATGCTAAAGGACTTTAGCATCAAATGAATATACGTTCCTTGGGTTAAGTCTAGCATCCTCTTGAATCTATCTATATAGATTTGTATCCCCAATTAAGATACTCTTCCCAAATCATTCATGGAGGAATGTTTAGACAACTTTATCTTTACTGATTGTAGCATTAGTATGTCATTCCTTATCCGTAGTATATCAACATATAATACTAGAAATGTCACGACGCTCCCACTGACCCTTTTGTACACACTAGGTTCATTCTTGTTTTTGATAAAATCAAACACTTTTGATTATCTCATCAAAACGAATGTTCCATTTTTGAAAAGCTTGCTTCAATCTATTTCTCTGAGTGTGTACAACTCTTACCTCATCGTATGTAACTGGATCATCATCTTCTATGATGCGTACCTCATCATCATCATCCATGATGAATCCATACCTCCCAGGTATCTTCGGTACTATTCTAGATTTACGATTCAGTTGTGGTACAATAGGTCTATCTATAGGTTCCTCTTATTTGACTTATAGTGTTTTGTGATTCTTGAACTCTTCAAGAACTATTATCCTTCCACTAGCCCCTGCAATGACAAACACCTTTATCTTAGAAGGTAGCGTGTTTCACAACAAACACCTTTTGCTAAGTAGGATTATAAAACATATACTCTAAACATTATTTAGGATGTCCCACAAATTTGTACTTGTCAAATCTTGTCCCAAGCTTATCCTTTGAAACCTTTTCACATAAGATGAACAACCCTTATCTTAACATACTTAAGATTAGGAATCCTCCTTGTCCATAACTTTTATGGAGTCTTGTGGTTGGATTTTGAGGTTACCTTTTCTGTAGATATGCAGCCATTTCTAGGGCATGACCCTAGAAGGATACTGGAATGTCGGTAAAATCATTACAAACCGTACCATGTCCAACAAGGTACGATTTTTCATTTTAAATACATCAATCAATTATTGCGTATCAGGAGGCGTGCATTGTGAAAAAATCGTTTAAGATGATCTAGAAACTCATTGCACAAGTATTCCTTCCTTGATCCGATCAAAAAATATTAATACTTTTCATATTAGTTTCACTTTTGAATTCTTTGAATCTTTTCAAATAATTCATACTTGTATTTCATCAAATACAAACATTCAACTCTTTGAATGATCATCTCCTTTTCTTATACTAGTTTGTTCAATTTGTAAAATAATTTTTTACGTAAGTCAAGTATACAAAATCTATTAAGTAATATTCCAGTTCTATACAAAATATTATTATTATAAATAGAACAACAATTGTTCTTAAATATAATACCAAATTTTATTGTCCAACAACAAAATGAAAATAATATTTCTAACGCGAACTGGAATACAATAACAACTTATTAACTTAATAGATTTGCCCGTATGCAATGCTAAACTATAAGTTCTATGACTAATGTAGCAACCTTTGCTTCATTTCCCACACATTGGATTACTTATCTTTGTTTAGCTTTCTACTTGTGCTTGATCCCTTCATAAATCTATATTTATGATAACCAAAGTCGGTATCCAATACCCAAGTAGAATCTTAACTTAAAGAAAAAATTATTTTAAATCTTGAACAAAATTGTATTTGTAATCAAAACTTCACTAAGCTTCTTCTGGTTAGCCTCTACAAGATGTTTCTTGTAGTTTCTTTCCAGTGTTCAGGCTTATTGCAGTGGAAGCAAACTCCTTTGTCTTTCTTGGTTGGAAAGTGACTCTCAACATTTTTCAACATGTTAAGCAAATTAGCGTTGCTGATATCTAGCTTGTTCATATGAAAAATTCACAACAATTGTGAAAGGAGTCCGGGAGTGAGTGCAAGATCAAATCTTGGCTCAACTTTCCATCCATGACAAAACCCGTTGTCCTAATTGATCAATCAAATTGATTATATTAATGACTTTTATCTGTACTGTAGTGTCATCGGTCATTCTAGATCGGAAGAGCTCCTTAGATATCTGATATCTATCAGTCCTATTTTTCTCACCATCAACTTCTTGATGTGCAAGAATATAGTAAGAGCATCTATAGTTTCATGCTGACGCTGAAGCTCGTTACTCATGGATGCGAGCATGATGCATTGAGACAACTGTGCATCATCTTGCCACTTTCTAAAAGTAGCAATCTCTTCCTCAGAGGCATTGTCTGCAATCATTGCAGTGATAGGCGTATTAAGGACATAAGATAACTTTTCAGCCGTGAGAACTATTCTCAAATTCCTTAACCAATCCATTTAATTCGGTCCGGTTAAATAACATCTAATATGCTACGCAGTGATAATAATTTTAGACATTGTAAAATTCTATAGATGAATTTATAATTAACAATATTTTAGCATACATTCTTTTATTAATTACCAAAATAATTTAGGTCTTATTTTAAATTGGTATCTCCTACTATTTTCTTTAAACTATATTACCCTCAATATATATAGTTTGACAATATCTAATTAAAGATATGCTAGTAAGAATAATGATCCCATTTCAAATGTATATAGTCTTGTGTGTGCACAACAAACTATATATAAATAAATAGGTAGACAACTCTTGTCAATTACATCAACTATGTAACTCCTTGTATTTTGCCTCTTAGATCATAATGGTCAAGTGTGTGCACATCCGAACTAAAATGATCTAAGTTAAGTCATACCTAGCACTTCCATATATTCGAAAGAAAAACACTGTCCTTGTGTTTGCACAACAAAATAATATTGTTCAGTCTATTTATAATCATTCAATGTGATAAAACAACATCTTAAATATTTAATACTCTATTGTTTTACCATGCTAGAAGGCGACGTTCGATATTCCAAATATCTTTGAACGTTACAACTTAATATAAAATATTTGAGGGATTTGTTATTAATTTGTCTCATCTTGTTTAGCGCACATGCAAATATATATATAAAATACGCGTCATATTAATTAACATGCGAAGCATGTTTGCATAATATATAATATATATAGTATAAGCATGCACATATAGAATACTATATTCTACCTGGATTGATTATGGACTTTTATTCTAGTTTGGTTCACTAGAGCTACCAAGTGAACCAAAGGGTCAAACCCTAGGGTGCAAGAATTAATATTTAAATATAACTGTTACATTTAAACCCGGGCTCCATTACAAATGGGTCTTCAAGCGCTCCCTGTTCCTTGATCTCCAATTCTTTAAAATTAATTCTAACTATTCCTATTACAAAACTATTTTAAAATAAATAGAAACCTTGATCAGCAGTCAAGGGGAAGTACATAGGAGGGAGTTAGAATTTACATTAAGAAAAAATTAGAGAAGACGAGGTACGCCGACCCCATTTAAAAACCCATACATTCATGTATCCAACTAAAATAAAATCCAATCACATTGGTCAATAGTCCATAATCAATCCCATTTATTATCATCCACATCACCATATGCATCAATAAATAACATTCATCTCATAAATAATAAACATTCAATATATATATTGATATCATTTAATGGGCAAATTTAGTCAGCATAAAATCTAGTTTTGAATCAAAATAAACTCCTTTATTTTAATCCAAATTTAAATTAAAATAAACCTCTTTTATTTTAATTTATCCAATTTTGAATAAAATAAATTATTTTATTTTAATCAAAATCTTTAATCAAAATAAACTCATTTATTTTAATTAATTATGGAATCCAATTCCATGTAAAAGAAAACTTTTATTAAAGGAAACACAGATTCTATTTCCTATTCACAAATAAACTCTTTTATTTTGAATAATATGAAATCTTATTCCATATCTAAATAAACTCCTTTATTTAAGGAAACATGGATTTACTTTCCTATTCACAAACAAACTCTTTTATTTTGAATAATATGAAATCTTATTTCATATCTAAATAAACTTCTTTATTTAAGGAAACATGGAATCCAATTTCAACTTCAATTAGTTATCATGGAATTCAATTCCAACTCTAATTAGTTAGCATGAAATTTAATTTTAAAATTAAAATAAACTTTTTTATTTTGAGATTAAGATAAACTTTTATTTTAATTATAAAATAATTAAGAATATATATATATATATATATATATATATATAAAATATATATATAATAATCGTTAATTTGAATCCTACAACCTTTTGAATCCCTTATCTTGATTTCCGTGAATAAGTCTGAACTTTAACTTCCATGATGCATGTCCACGAAAAAAAAATGGCTAGTGGGTTTTAATATATATATATATATATATATATATATATATATATATATATATATTCATTTAACCAAATGAACATGGTGAATACTAGCTTCAGGATATATATAGTAACAATCATGGAGGCACATATCAATAAAATAAAAAAAACTGTTCTTCAAAATTGATTTCGGGATTTTTTTTAAATTTTATACAACAAAATTATGTGCAATTAAATTGTTCTAAACACATATCAATATACATATCAAATTAAAACAATTAATAATTCGCATAAATGTTTGGCTCTGATGCCACTGTTAGGTTTGTAATATTTATGAACGCAATCAAATTGTACAAAATAAGCAAAAACGTGTAAAAATCAGAGTTTAAAATTTTATAAACCATATACCCGGATCATCCTTTATGCACAATTATTAATTAAACGAAAAGATAAAGAATAAGAATCATACCCTTGAAGATTCGAGCTTCCTCAGGTACAAGTTTACCTCCAATCCTTTTCGCGTTCAACTTGAATCCATCGGTTTTGGTTCCTTTCTTTGATCAACGTTAGCCACCCAAGTGTTTGGCCTCTAGAGGTGATCCACCAAGGAAGAAGAAAGATTCAAGAAGATGGGTATTTGGCAAAACCCTAGTTTTTCTATCTCTCATAGAAAAAAGGTGTACTCTCACAACTTTTGGAATTACGTATTCTATGAAAACGTCAACAATCACCTCACCCATAATAAGACTCCTCTTATTTATAGATGTAGGCAACCCTCCTTAACAATTAAGGAATTGTATTTTATTTTAATTAATTAAACTCCTTTAATTAATTAAACTCCTTTAATTAATTAAAATCTTTTAATTAATTTACCTCATAATCTTATTAGGAATATATGAGAGTACTTTTATTAATTAATTCTCAAACTCTTTTAGGAATTAAATAATAATAATAATAAGACTCCTTTTATTAATTTATATTTAATATTTCTAAAATATTAAATAATAAATATTAAGTTATTTAATTTATTCTATCACCATAGATTAAATTAAATATACTTAACTTATTATTACGATTATGCCATTAACTTCTTAAATGATTATTCTTCCTTTTATGGTGTGACCCTTTAGGTTCTCCATATTAAACCGATTGTGAATAAATCAATTAGAACAATTCTAATCTTATTTAAATAAATAAATTAAACTATTAATTTATTTAAATAAATAATATTTATTCTACAATAGGGATAAGCCTCCCTAGCGATCAACGACTTTCCAAATAATATAGATTTCAATATTAATCATAAAAAACCTTTGAGTAAATAGTTACCGTACAATTCAATCCTTCCACCATACAATGTCCCAATTAAATATAAGACATGGAATTATTGTCAAGTCTTATTTTATTTAATTATATGTATTTCGACTCTTAAATGCACAACTCCAAATAATGCAAATTAGAAACTCCTTTCTAATTTTATCTGATCTTCGCCAAGGACTCTTTGGGTTGTCATTTATCGAATCACATAGGACATTTCTCTTCTTTTACTAGAAGTGATAGATTTTTTATTGATCATACATTATCTCCATGTACGACTTATTATACCCAAGTATACCCTTTGATATACCCTAAGGGTCTTAAGGAATAAGTCAAAGTATAACTCATCATACACAAGATACTATAATGATCTCAAGTCTAAGGATCACTTCAGACTATTATCACTACTGAGAATTCTATTGATAGGCAAGTAAAACTCCATTAGGTATTCCTTAGCGAGCCGAGTTCGATGAACTTATTCTCTAATAAGCACCTACATACTTGCTTTAGTGTCTCCACACAAATGATCATGAGATCAATCATCCTCATCCAATGAGCAAGCAATATATGTACCAATCTATCCGAATTCACTAATTCCCAATTTTGTAATCCAACGATTGAGAACTATTTTAGTTTTAAGCTTTCTAAGAATTTAGATCTCAATAGAATGATCATCATCATTATTCTAAAAGCATTGCTTAAAACTATGAGTTTATCACATATTATAAAACAACATCATGTAGATAATTAAAAGTCTTTAATAAATTAATACTTTTTATTAATAAATGAATAAGATTGTTACAAAGTATATGCTTTATCATCAAACATGATTGACTTGTGTGCTTACTAATTTCAGTTACAGGGATAAAATATTGATGATGGACTTTTAAATTCATAGATGGTAGTAGATTTCATTCTCTACTTAACTCTTCTAATGAATTGTTGTTTCACTGCGATTGTTGATCTAAAACTTGTTGTCGATTATATTCTATCGATTTTTCCTGTTGAAGACTAAGGATAATTTGTTGTATATTATCTTAGTCATAATATTCTTCTTTGGGCTAGTTGAGCTCACCTTTTCCTTTTTGTTCCATTTTTCTTCTCTCGTGAAGCGAGAACATAACAGAACAAAAGCCTTCTCTGGGTATAGAGTGATGGTCCTAGCAGGTTTGTTTTAGCGATCCTCACTATTTTTGTAAAATAGTGCATCAATAATTGTAATGAAGACTTTATTTGGGTGTGGATATTGTCTAGAAGATAATATTTGTATTTAAACTCACTGTATGTGTTGTCGTATTTTGCACGACAATTATAATAAAGTTGTAGTTATTTTTTGTACCATGTATTTGGCGACTCAGAATGGGTGATGTATACCTATTTTGGGGGCGCCACAGATTGGTATCGAGCTTAGGATATGGTCTCCAAGGAGATCGGGGAATAGAACTAGGAGGGAGGCGAGTAAATCCTTCGCTAGTGTGTCCTACCTAAGCTTATTTGTTGGTCGGTCATAATATAGGAATATTATGTGATATGTTAATTTGTTTAATTAACCCCTGTTTTATGACAGTTTTTAAGAATGACAGCTGAGAACGTTAACAATGGAGTCTATGAGACTGTGGAACAATCTTTGATTACCAACCAAGAGAACGTGCAACAGGAAGGCAATATTCCTCTTGTAAATAACACTACCGAGCAAATGATGAATGATGAGATGTTTAGAAGTTTTTTGCAGTTCATGCAAAATCAGACGAGGGAGACTCGTTTACAAAATACGGGTGGAAATGATAGCAACGCGCGGTTTGTCCTGACCAAGCGATTCAAGCGATTAGGACCACCAGATTTCTGGGGAAAGCCCGATCCGATTAAGGTGAAAACGTGGGTTAAGCAAATTACCAAGATATTCGATATCTTGGGCTGCATGGAGGAACAGAAGGTTCCATTCGCCACCTTTATGTTCCGTGGTGAGGCAAATTACTGGTGGGAATCTGTAAAGCGTACCGAGCCAGCCGCACTCAACATGTTTTGGGAAAAATTTTAGAAACTGTTCAATGACAAGTACTTTCCTGAAAGTATTCTTCATATGAAGGAGGTAGAGTTTATTAGATTGGAACAGAACAACATGACGGTGTCCCAATACGAGACGAAGTTCGTGAAGATATCCAGGTTTGTACCTCACTTGGTAGAGAATGAGAAACATATGACACGAATGTTTTTGAGAGGTCTAAAACTCGAAATTCGTCAATACCTTATCTCTCATAAATTTTCTTTATATTTAGATTTTGTAAACATGGCTCAATAATTAGAGCGTGATAATAAGTATGTTCAACAAAGGACCACAAACGTGGTCATATAGGGGTGGATGTAGTCATCGGAGCGATGATAACCAGCGAGGAGGGAAGAATACAGACAAAAGTGGTAACCACTTGGGTGGTAATCGTGGCCATGATAATAGGAGATGTGAGTCAAGTGAAAATTTCAAAAAGAGGAGATTTAACAATGATGAGAAGACATCAAAGACCAAAGACCAAAGACCAACAACAAATTTTAGGGAGGAGAACGATCGCCGGTTAGATCTTTATAGATGCGGAGAGGAGGGACACATAAGTCCAAACTGTTCACAGCCTTCTAAGGTGTGTTTCAATTGTGGAAAAGATGGTCACATAGCCCGATTTTTTCCAGGAACGAAGTCAAGTCCAAATGGGACGGCGGCACCAAAGGCGACTACGGACAAAACAAAGTCGGTGGTTTAAGGAAGGGTGTTTTTCGTGACTGGCCAAAACGCGAGAAACCCGAATGAGGTGATCACGGGTAAGCTAATCTTGAACTCTTGCGAAGTTTATACCTTACTAGATACCGGTTCTACCCATTCTTTTATCTCTCCTGCTTGTGCTAAACATTTAAACTTGACTCCGGAGAAATTGGACTTTAACTTATCTGTTGAAACTCCATTGGGTGAAACCTTTGTTACATCTACAGTTTATAAATCTTGCTTGATCCAAGTTGGCACAATCACATTACCTGTTGATTTATCTCTTTAAAGATACTTGCATTTGATGTGATTTTAGGGATTGATTGGTTAACCACTCATCATGCCAAAATTGATTGTTTTCGTAAGGTTGTTAGTTTTCATATTCCTAACCAACCTGTTATACGATTCAAGCAACTAAACCACTAAAATCAGTCACTGTCATATCAAGCCATAAAGATACTCGTTTATTGAAAAACGGATGTCAAGCTTTCTTAGCCCATATTATGGACTTGAACAAAAATACGCCGATTTGAATAATATTCTGTTGTTAATGAATTTCTGACGACGTATTTAGGAAGAACTTCTGGTCTACCCCAGGCGTGAAGTTGAATTTTTATTGATCTTGAACCGCACAAAGCCCATTTCTAAAACCCCATATCGAATGACTCTATTGAACTTGTGGAGTTAAAAGTCCAACTACAGGAATTGTTAGACATCAATTTCATTCGTCCTAGTACATCTCCTTGGGGTGCTCCTGTTTTATTTGTAAAGAAGAAAGACGGGAGTATGCGACTTTGTATTGGCTACCAGGAAATAAAACATGTCACCATCAAGAATAGGTATCCGCTACCTCGCATTGATGACCTGTTTGACCAGTTGCAAGGAGCACAATTCTTTTCAAAGATCGATCTTCGTTCTGGATATCATCAGCTGAAGATTAAAACTGAGGATATTCCAAAGACTGCCTTCAGAACTCGGTACGGGCATTATGAATTCTTAGTCATGTCTTTTGGATTGACTAATGCTCCTACTACTTTCATGGATATGATGAACCGTGTATTCAAGGAATACTTGGATCAGTTCATTGTTGTCTTTATTGATGACATCCTCATCTATTCCAAAAGCCGTGAAGATCATGAGCACCATTTGAAGCTTGTACTTTAAAGACTTCGTGACAACAAGCTATATGCCAAGCTAAAGAAATGCCAGTTCTGGCTTAAGGAAGTAGCATTCCTTGGGCACGTGGTGTCAAAACATGGAGTATTTGTTGACCCGACGAAGATTGAAGCAATACAAAGTTGGGAGCAACCGAAATCGGTGACCGAAGTGCGTAGCTTTTTGGGCTTAGCTGGTTATTATCGGAGATTCGTGGAAGGATTTTCTCGAATCGCTACTCCATTAACTTCGGTGACTCGGAAAGATACAAATTGTATGGAAGCGAGGAATGCGAGAAGAGTTTCGGGAGCTCAAGAGGAGACTCATTTTAAGGCTTTGTTCTAAAAATACCATCTGGTTCGGATGGATTTGTTATCTACAGCGATGCTAAGGGTTAGGATGTGTTCTCATGCAACATGGGAAAGTCATAGCCTATGCGTCGTGACAACTCAAAGAATATGAGAGGAATTATCCTACTCATGATCTGGAGTTGGTAGCAGTCATTTTTGCGTTGAAAATCTGGAGACACTACCTGTATGGGGAGAAAGTGGAGATTTATACGGATCATAAAAGCCTCAAATATTTCTTCACCCAAAAGGAACTCAATATGCGGCAACGACGTTAGCTCGAGCTATTGAAGGATTATGACCATAGCATTCAATATCATATTGGAAAAGCAAACGTTGTAGCTGAAGCATTAAGTAGAAGATCATATGCGGGTACGAGTGCAATGTTTTTAACATAAAGGCCCATTTTGTACGACTTACAAAGGATGGAGATAGATTTAAAGGCTCCAAGTACCCACGTGATGATATCAAACATACGAGTAGAACCGACTTTAATCGATAAAGTTAAAGTCGCCAAGCTACGGAGCTACGGGGGGATGCGCGTATGTAGAAGAAAGTGCAAGAAGGTGCTATTCCAGAAGCAGGAATCGATGAAGAAGGAATACTTTGAGTCAACTCCAGACTTTGCGTTCCTAACGATTCTGACTTAAAGCATAGAATCATGATGGAGGCACACAACACACCATTTGTAATCCATCATGGGAGTACCAAAATGTATCATGATCTTCGACATACATTTTGGTGGAACAATATGAAGAGAGAGATCGCGGAGTTTATCTCGAGGTGTTTAACCTGTCAAAGTGTAAAGGTAGAGCATCAAATGCCAAATGGTCCATTGCAACCACTTGAGATTCCAAAATAGAAGTGGGAACACATTACTATGGATTTCGTTATGGGTCTTCCCAAGGTTTCTCAAGGTATAGATGCGATTTGGGTTATTGTTGATAGATTAACCAAGTCTGCTCATTTTTTGCCTATACGTGAGACTTATTCCCTTGAACGTCTTGTTCATATGTATGTGAATGAGATTGTGAGATTGCATGGCATGCCAGTATCCATAGTTTCAGATCGTGACCCAAGATTCACTTCACGATTTTGGGTTAGCTTGCAGAAAGATATGGGTACGGATTTACGATTCAGTTCGGCATACCATCCTCAAATGAACGGACAATCAAAGAGGACGAAAGTTTCGCTCTCCAGTATGTTGGGATGAGGTGGGTGAAGCAACATTGTTGGGACCAGAGTTGGTACGTATAACTACGGAAAAGATCTAAACGATTCGACAACGTATACAAATGGCACATGATCGACAAAAGAGTTATGCGGATATTCATCGAAAGGACGTGAAATTTGGTATTGGGGATCATGTACTGTTACGTATTTCTCCATGGAAGGGAGTTACAAGATTCGGAAAGAGAGGAAAGCTCAATCCACGATTTATTGGTCCTTTTCAGATTCTTGACCGAGTAAGAAATATGGCCTATAGACTCGCGTTACCTCCAAGCATGTCTTGTGTTCATAATGTTTTTCACATATCTATGCTTCGTAAATATGTGAAAGACCCAAACCACATTATTGAGTTAGAACTAGACGAGATAGCCGAAGATTTAACTTATGAGGAGGTACCTGTTAAGATCTTGGATAAGAAAGAGCATGTCCTGCGCACCAAGGTTATACCACAAGTTAAGGTTTTGTGGAGGAACCATGCTATTGAAGAAATGACCTGGGAGTGGAATCGAAAATGAAAGCGAGGTACCCTCACCTTTTCGAAACACCAGGTACGTACGTTAATTTCAAGGACGAAATTTCATAAGGAGGGGAGGTTGTAAGACCCCAACTTATTATGAATAAAATTAATTTTTCTCTATTTATTATCTTGAAATAATAAGGAGTTAATTTGATATAATACTTTGGTTATGGGTGAAATGTGCAAATTTTACAAAATAAGCAAGTGGTTATAAAATATTCATTTTTGTCGGGGAATATTCGTTTGGTCGTGGAATATTCGTGCTGTAGGGGAATATTAAATTTGACAGTATGCAACCATTTATGGGCCTCATAATGTAATAACCTGTCGGATGAAGAAAATGACAAGTTTGAGTTTTTATAAATAGCAGCGTAATCGCTACTCAATTAACCTTTGTTGGATTACCCGGTGGTTAAAATACGATGAATACGTGTGGTTGCACAAAGAAGACATGGTATTGCAGATTTTTGAATTATTGATTCTTACGTAAGAAGGCACTACTCAATAATTGTTACAAAGAATTCTTCGTTTAATATTTTATTTTATTGATTCAATAATTGTTGCGTTGATATTTTATATTATTATTGTTTCAATAAATGTCCCTGCACAGTATTTCCCATTATTCGATCAATAATTCATATTATTTGAATAATATTATTAGATAACATTATTGGCAATGTTTAGAAAGTTCTGTCTAAGGAGAGGTTTGGTCACCTAATTTACTAGGCCAAGAAGGAGAAATCCTTATTGAAAAGCCCCCTCTTTCCTGGGAACGGCCTGGTTGTCATTATTGTGATTCTGTAATATTATTTGTGAATAATTATTTATTGATTTATATTATAAGGAAATATTTATTTTGTGACGCCCCTAAAATAGGTATACATCACCCATCTTGAGTCACCAAATACATGGTACATAAATCAAATACAACATAATTATACAACTGTCGTGTAAAACATAAACTGAGAGTTTAAACAAGAATATTGCCTTCTAGACAATATCCATTCTCAATGGAGTCCTCATAGACAGTATACAAACTCAAATTCGGTCTTCATTACATTTATTATCACACTATTTAATGTAATAGTGAGGACTACTAATGCTATCATCCTGGATCGCTCAACTGCTTCTCGACTCATCCCAAATTTATATTCTCATTTCAAGAGAACGAAAGAAAGAAAGGGTGAGCTCAACTAGCCCAAAGAAGAAATATTATAACTAAGATAATGCGAATAAATTATCATTAGTCCTCAACAATGTTAAACTGATAAAATACAATAGACATCAAGTTTAACTGCAGCGGAATAAGTAATCCATTAAAAGAGTCAAGTAGAGAATAAAACCTACTATCTTTTATGATTTAAAATATTTTTATCAATTTTTATACCGAGACTAGAATTTTAATAAATAATCCACATCATCCACGCACTCTGGCCGAGGATATTCATTAGGTCACGACCAGATATTATCTATGCACTACGGGCCAAGGATATTCGTGTATTCATCAATGGTCATGATCATGCCATAAAACAATTCATCTTTGCTCCCTTGACCGAAGAGAATCCATAGCCATGATCATACCAAAAATTGTCCATTAATGCACTACGGGCCAATGAGAACTTTTTCCACATCATTTGTAACATTATGGTCATGATTATACCGAATAATCCCTGGTCATAATCATACCAAGTCCATCTATGCACGTAAGCCAAAGATGAATTTTACTACATCATTTGTAACATTACGGTCATGATTATACCGAATAATCCCTGGTCATAATCATACCAAGTCCATCTATGCACTACAGGCCACAGATGACTTTCAAAAAAAATATAAACATGAGTGTAATGACAATGATATAAGAATTCAATAAAACAAGTTCACGAATTAAATTATCCAGGAACTAATAACGTCCAAATTGTCAACATGATACTTCTTTGTAGAGTAAAATTCAAGAATGCTCAGAAGAATATTTCTATGAAAAGATACTGGATGAAGTGCAAATATCAAGGATATTCCACTAGTTTCATGGAGTATAGAAGTCAAAACTTTAACTAACTGAGTATAATAAAGAATGAAATAACAAAAGAAATCACCATGCATGCGGTACTTCGCATAGACAGGTTATTCCAACATAATAATAAGTAACGAAACCAGGTCAGGCATAATTCGAACCGACAAGATATTCCAACAGAATAATAAAGAATGGAATAACAACAGAAATCACCATGCATGCGGTACTTCGCATAGACATGTTATTCCAACAGAATAATAAAGACAGTAATAATAAAGATGGAACCGTGTCCGATTGTAAAACACATGCACAAGATATTCCAAATGTAATAATAAAAGAGAATAATAAAGATTTTAACCAGTCCCGCCAGTAAAGCACATGCAGGATATTCCAATGTAATAATAAAGAATGTAATAACATAAGGATTTCACCAAGTATAGGGGAGTTCGCAGTATAAAAGTTATTCCAATGTAATAAATAAAGAATGGAATAACCTAAGGATTTCACCAAGCATGTGGTATGGCGTGATACAAAGTTATGTATAGGGTATGTCACAGATACTGAGTTATTCCAATAGAATAAATAAGAATGGAATAACATAAGGATTTCACCAGTCACAGGTATGCTGGCAGTGATACAAAGTTATGTATAGGGTATGTCACAGTATATAGGTTATTCCAACAGAATAATTAAGAATGGAATAACCGAAGTTCTCTTCATGAATAAGAAAGAATAACACCCCTTACGGGTACAGCAAATAATATCCCTTACCGTAAAAGAAACTGGAAATAGAAGTAGTGAAGTAGCAGAATACTCTTTTCTTTCTCTCTATAATTTCTCTCTCTAAAGTTTCAGTGAATTCGTAAGAAATAATGAAGGAAGGAATGAGCTTCTATTTATAAAAGAATGGATTGAATAGTAACTAATTCATGAATGGTCCAGATCGATTTACTTTTAAATGGACGGTCCAGATTGATTTACTATTAAAACTTAAAGCAACGGTCCATACTGATTCACTATTCTAACTTTTAAACCAGCGATCCATATTAATTCACTATTATAATTTTCCACCAACGGTCCATATTGATTCATTCAACCAACGGTCTAAAAAATTAGCACATCTCCTCATGGAATAATATTGTACCCAAATACCCGAATGCACAATACTAGAGTGAATAGTAACTCATGAATAGTAACTCGTGAATAGTAACTCCGACACAAAAAGTGTCCCAAATACTCGAGTGAACAATACTAGAGTGAATAGTAATTTTGATGAATAGTGACCCGTGAATAGTAACTTATGAATAGTAACTCGTGAATAGTAACTTCGACACAAAAAGTGTCCTAAATACTCGAGTGAAAAATACTAGAGTGAATACTAATTTCGGTGAATAGTAACCCGTGAATAGTAACTCATGAATAGTAACTCTGACACAAAAAGTGTCCCAAATACTCGAGTGAACAATACTAGAGTGAATAGTAATTTTGGTGAATAGTAACTCGTGAATAGTAACTCATGAATAGTAACTCATGAATAGTAACTCTAACACAAAAAGTTTCCCGAATACCCGATTGATCAATATAACCTTCAGACATCAATTATTATCAAAATAAAATGTCGATTCTCACTAACACAAATAATCCCAACACAATGAAACTATCAAATTCATCTTTAATCAACACGAACTTATCCATCATTAATATCATAACTTACAATATTTAACAACCAGGTTGTTCCCAGGAAAGAGGGGGCTTTCCGATAAGGATTTCTCCTTATTGGCGCACAATTAGATTATCTAACCTCTCCTTTATAGAACTTCTAGACATTGTAAATATTGCAATTTAATAATATGAATAACTTTGTCGTCTTAATTATTGATTTAATAAAATAGCATATTATGCACATGATACTGTGACAATAATTGAATCAATAATATGAGAGATATGATGCAGCAATTACTGTAGTAATAATGCAGTTTAACTGAGTGACTTATCACGTAAGCATCAATAATCAATACCGTGGTGCTACTATGCAACCACGCCAGACATCTTTATACTTTACTACTTAGGGTAGTTCAACAAGATAATCGGTAAAACCTCCGCCGTTATTTTTATAAAATATTTTTGTCGTTTCCTAACTACGATAATTCTTCTGTTGTGGGTCCACCAATGATTGTGCCATCGTACGAATATTCCCTGACAAAAAGAATATTCCCCGACCAATCGAATATTTATAATAACTTGCATACTTTGCAAAATTTTCAAATACTACCCACAACTATAAAACTATCTCAAATTCACACTATAATATTCAAAAAAAATATTTCGAGAAATTTAAATATTTATTTATAAAATCTGGGGTCTCACATATTTTATGTGGCTATTAACGTTGAGGTGTTTTATCAGTATTTTTGTCGGAATGGAGGTATTAAAAATCAAATCAGTGTTCTTGAGATATATTGCGTGAGTTATAATTTTTAATCCGACCGTTGGATCGCTGTATTTTTTAGATATGTTATACATATATAAGTTGAGTATATGTCCACAAATTTTGAACCGTTAAAAATGAATGTATGATTTGTTATAAATTTTAAGAGGTGACTGATTCGGAAATTATGTTATAAATGATTTTTGGTGGAAAATTCTAGAATTGAGTGGGCCCCACTTTTGATTGGTGAAAAATGTGCTCAAATTTTATTTCAAATGTGGTGGGTGGCAATAGTAGCAGGTAAAGCCATCAGGTAGCAGATCAAGTCTGCTTCGGCGTGCTAGTATTTTCCTATAAATAGGTGCTTAGGTTAGAATTGAAAATTACACTAGAAACATATGCTTTCTCTCTTTCTCTCTCTATATTATCGAGCGTATTTTGTGAGTATTTAGATACTTTGAGAGTTGCTATTCAGTACAAGTTTCATTCAGCATCACATCTGTAATACCCGTAAATTTTATGATTTAATATTATTATTAAATAGAGCCGGTGAATTATTTATTTTATAAATGCTTACGTGGCATGAGGGGAGTAACTCAATTGTATTAAAATTGAACTCTTAATGATTGCTAGGATGTGGAGAATTATGATAGGTTCATGAAATGTCTTGTGTGAGACAAGGATGGACTTAGTGAAGGATGATTAAGTATTTGCATGTTTAAAGTCCAAATAATAAATTGGGAGTCTAGCCCAATAAGTTAATTGATGGACTTTTGAGTTAGCCCAATAAACTTGGGATATTTAGAATCCAATTCGGAATCCAACTAAATAGTTAACTGAGAGTACAAGGTATTGGTTAAATTAAAATGTGGCGTGGGGCAGTGGGCCTGACCAACTAGCCCCTTGTCTCATGTCTCGAGATCTACTCTCTTGTCCCCAAATTAGGGTCACCAAGTACAAAGAACAAGAGCTCAACTCTCTTTTACGCAAACTTCAAGTCGCTAATCCTAGGCATGCATGACTCAGTCGAGTGGGTTGGTATGGAGTGGTTGAACAACTCCTTAAGTAACCATTGTTCATTTCTATTGCACCATGAATCCCAACATTGGGTAAAGCAAGTGTCTAGTCCATGTTTTTCTTTAAATACAAGCCACCATGGCAATCTGTTTTTAGTGATAAGAGTGTTGGAGAAATCGAGTAAAGAATTCTTAGTTGCTAAGCATTACCAAATCAGGTGTGTGAGATATCAAGGTTAAAGCTCGAGAAGGTATAATTTCTACTCCGTTCTTAACTTGAGTCTTGTTGATTCTCGCTTTTTGATTAATAGGTCAAGTATGATGAATTAGCATGATATAGGGTGTTTAGAAAGTTTACCTTTGTGCATGAATACGTTAAAAATTATGCGAATCAAGTTGTGACTACTCGCAAAATGAGCATGTTCACCGCTCAAATCCATGGGTGCACCAAGACTGCATTTAGGAACCAATCGATGGGTTTGGTCATGTTAGACCATGCATTAAGAAATTCCCTTAGGTTGTATGCATATAGTAAAGTCTTAATGAAATTAACCGACGTGTAGACCAAGTCTCAAGGAGCCGCCTTCTTGACAAAGCGTGATGTCTTGGACAAAGCGTGATGTCTTTGGATAAAGAGTGATGTCTTGGACAAAGCGTGATATCTTGGAATGAGCATGATGTCTTGAACAAAGCGTGATGTCTTGGACAAAGCGCGATGTCTTTGGACGAAGCATGTTGTCTTCGGACAAGTCATAATATCTTCTGGACATGGCGAGATGTCCCGGACTCGAGACAAAGATCATAACTTGATATAAGGATGGATTAATAAATACTCCTATACTGTTGTAAACTATTAGTACACGAATAAGTTCTAAGTAGAGAGTTTTACCAACTTTGGGAAAATAAATCTAATGTTTGCAAACATGCGTAGAAAAAGGTCGGTGGGATTAATAGACGTTATGATCTACTTAAAGCAATGAACCTCTTAGAACTCTGAGGAAGAAGGATTATGAATAAGCTAGCAGTGGTCAATAGTATGAGCATGTTAGTATACAGTTATGAGTTTTGATGGGTACAACAAATAGAAAGAAAAATGTGTTATGTGTACATGTTATTGATATATATCAAGTGTGTTTGGCTAATAAATATTGCATTTTACATACATGAATAGATGTATATAGTTCGTTGAGGTGATTTTCGCTATTAGTAGTAATCAACGCTAAAGGCAAGTTCCTATCCCTAAAAATTTGTTACTTATATCATGCAAGTTTTCTATCCCTAACTTATTGTTATTGTTGGGCAAGTTCCCTAACCTCACTCAAATTTACATTGAGCAAGTATGCGAACACTATTATTATTGTGTTGCAAGTTCCTTAAATTCACACACTTTATACGTTGAATTGTTGTCATATCAATCATATTTTATCAAGTAAATATCTGCTTCTATTCGAAAATCACTTGTATACCTTGGACGTTGTGGTAAGCATTGGACTTATCATTCCTAAATGCATGATGAAAAAGCGCCTCAAGCCCTTGATTCGGCTTAGACTATTATTATGAGTTAAAGAGCTATCCAAACCGATTGATTTGAAAAGTGGACTATCGTAAATCTATTGAGATGAACAACCCTCATAGAAGGAAATTATATATATTGTCGGGGAACCGACGTAATGCATACATGAGTATGATTAAATGTTATGCATAACGTAGGGTACTTTTAGGTCGATCACCTGTTGTACTTTCGTTGATATTGGATTACAATGTAATCATCGTTAATTCTAGTAAGAGTTCTTGGTCCTTAGTGACTGCTCAGTACTCAATTTGTGTTGGGGTTACTTATTCACGATACGGCACTATTCACGATACGACACTATTCACAAATACGATTACATTATTCAATGAAAAATGAAATTTTCTTTTCATCCCGGATGTCTTTTATGGTTACTATCTTTGATTGTATCCATGTTTTGATCTTTATTTTTGAATTCTACTTCACACTTGGTTATTATGGAGTATTATTGAATTTGGATAAACCGAAATACGAATCCCTAATATTTATCCTTCTGTCTCACTGGATTCGTTCTCTAAAATATTTTTCATCATCCTCAGTCCTTAATGGTGACACTTGATCAATATCTTTGGCCTGTAGTGCAAAGATGAATGATTACCTGATGAATATCTTTGGCCCATAGTGCAAAGATGAAAAGGTGTTGAGATGAACATGACCAACTGGTGATACAAATGAATATCTTTGGCCCATAGTGCAAAGATGAATATTTGATTCAAGATGTATATTGATTGATGTTACAGGGATAAAATATTGATGATGGACTTTTAAATTCATAGATGATAGTAAATTTCATTCTCTACTTAACTCTTCTAATGAATTGTTGTTTCCGCTGCAATTGTTGATTTAAAACTTGTTGTCGATTATATTTTATCAGATTTTTCCCTGTTGAAGACTAAGGATAATTTCTTGTATATTATATTAGTCATAATATTCTTTATTGGGCTAGTTGAGCTCACCCTTTTCCTTTTTGTTCTATTTTTCTTCTCAGGAAGCGAGAACATAACAGGAACCAGTCGGGGTATAGAGTGATGGTCCTAGACAGTTGTTTTAGCAGTCCTCACTATTTTTGTAAAATAGTGCCTCAATAATTATAATGAGGACTTTATTTGGGTGTGGATATTGTCTAGAAGACAATATTTGTATTTAAACTCACAATATGTGTTGTCGTATTTTGTACAACAATTATAATAAAGTTGTAATTATTTTCTGTACCATGTATTTGGCGACTCAGAATGGGTGGTATATACCTATTTTGGGGGCGTCACAAGGGCGGCGCGGCCGCGTTGGATTTGAACTAAGGAGTGGCGGCGCGCTGCTCCTTGCTCAAACCAGAACTGCTTGTAATTAGCTTGGCAATACTTGTGCACTTATAAACAATTATGATGACACTTGCAGAGTTATGTCTATGAATAGGTTTTGGCCCCCTCTATGGCCATTCTAAGATTCTCTTAATACTATGGTTTTGTTTTTAGGAAAATCTTTATCAACAAAGCAAAATGACCAATTTTGAACAAGTTATCCATGGTTAACCATTATATCACATAATGAGGTTAATAACCCTTAAATATACATGCTTAAGTTATATTACCCATGTATTTCAATTTAACATAGTTTCTATCTCTTTAGAAATCTTTCGAAATTGTAACATCCCCAAATTTGAGTATACTATTTCTATAACTATTATGGAAGATATAAACATAAATTATTTATACAATAAACTTTACACACTATTCCCCAAGGTCGAGTATCCTTAACTTATACACAATTCATAAACTATCTAACATATCACGTTATTATCATACTATACTATTACAATTTAACTGCACACATAATCCCAAGCTGGACTTGGCCTTGTCCTTTCCTGTATCCGACGTATTCGTCTTAATCTGCAATGTTAATCATGATATAGCAAGGGTGAGCAATAAGTTTGCCTAACAAGTTTAAGTTCAATAATTTAAGGATATATCATGATGGAAAGAATTGAACAAAAGCTGGCTACAGTTCTACAATATAATTGCGAACTAGCATGAACAAATTTTACATAACTGAACAAACATTGAACATGAACATATATATATCTGGACCGAATGGTAATGAAGGTGATCAGCCTTTCATACCTGATGAATACATGCAGTATGCACAGAGTGCGATTTAATAATTCTTAGACATGGCAATCAAAAATGATTAACCATAAGTATAATTGAATAATACAACTCGAGGTCTAGTTAAGAAAAACTTGCCTGTTTCGTTGAATATCTTCACGCATTTTAATAAGCTTTGTTTGAAGACCTAATATATAAATAATATCGATATACAAATTAGAATAATATCATCACAATATTTAAAATAACCTAAAAACATTATCAAATAATCCTATCCGTCTATAACACACATAAGACCTAACCTCAAGTTAAACTTTTACAGTCCGAGTCGAGTTCGGCACAATTCTGACATCCCGACGGCTTAGTCGGATATATATCGAGCTTAAGTTCAATTAAACTCTGTCTAACACTTAACAATTATCTTAGCTAATTATATTATCAGTCAAAATATTTTTCATAAGCTCGTAATAATTTTTAGATAATTATTATCATTTATCATGATTTTTCAATCATTAAACTCGTATTTATATGAATTAAATACCACATAATTCCTTTATCATTAATATTTATTTAATATCAAATATTAATGAAATACATGTCATAATATTATAATATATTTATAATATATCAAAGTATTTTTAATACCTTAAAATCACATTTATATGATTTTTAAACAATTAAATTCATTATCCGATAATTGCCATTAATAATAAATATTAATGTTTTTTCATGACAAAATATCAAAAGTTATATTTTATAACTTAAAATATTTTATAACACTTAAATAATTTTTTATATGATTTTTAAATCATTAATTTTTTTTTTCATAATTTATTTAATATAGTTATTAAATAAATTAATTATCATTAATATTAATTAATTAATAAAATTCATCACAAAATATTAAAAGTCATTAAAATAACTTAAAATATTTTCTTATACCATAATATAATTTTTCATGATTTTTCATTAAAATCATTTTTAAATAATTTATTTAATATTATAATTAAATAAATCAAATACCATTATTATTCCAAAAATATTAAATATTTATAAAATATATTCAAGAATAATTAAAACTAATTTTCGAGACTTTAAAATAATTTTTAGGAATTTATTATGTATTTTTAATAATTAAAAACAAATTTTCTCTAATTATTTAATAAAAATAATTAATTTTTATAATTAAGTGTCGCTAAAGGGGATTTAGGCGACAAATCCGTCGCTAATGGTGTTCCTGAGCTATTTTTGGCCAAACCCAGAATATTAATAGCCGGTTACCAGGTGCTTAGTTTGACCGTTAATAATTCCTTGGTTATCAAGTTTCGGGATTTTCTAAGGAGTTATAATTGTAGTGCTCATGTAATATTACAAGTTAAATCAAGTTTCATGGTCATTAATCAACAGATCAAAGAGTTATCAGCTCTCAAAAATCATGTCAGAAGCTGTTCTTCATTTCTGGGTTACCCAGAAATGAAGAACAGTTTGGGCTAGCTATTTTCGATCTTCATATCTTTCTTACAGGTTTTAATTTTCATGATCTAATGGTCAAATCGTGTAGCATACATGTCAGGGTACATTTATATAACATCAAATCAACCTAATAACGTCACCTATGTAAGATCTGGGCCGGTCAAAGTAGCCCAAAAAAACTGTTCTTGAACATTTCTAGGTTTTTCAGAAATGTTCTTGAGCAGTTGGTCAACCCACGTTTGACCATTATCAAAATTGATTATGCTAAGCAACTGGGTAATCTAGAGGCTTAGATATGTAGTCCATATGTCATACTACAACCTCAATACAACCACTTGGCCTAAACATTAACATACAGCAAGATCCGAGGCCACAAAAATGTTGTCAGACTTTCTGGGCAAGATCTGGGCTGTCCAGAAATAGAATTCGTGTTCAGTCAACGGGTTTTGACTGCTTATAACTTACGATCTACACATGATCTGACCCCGTTTCCAGTTCCAAATCGAAGACCTTACTACAAAGAACAGATCTACAACATAAAACACACCAAAATATTAACAGGTAAAGATCTAAGGTCTCTGACATATGGCTGTCAGACCACTTTTCCAACTTTTTTCAGATTTCTAAAAATGCTAGTTTCGTGAATCTAAGTGTTATAGATCTATGATCTATCAACCCAGATCACTCAAAGACACCTTAATACATAACTTTAAATAACCAATTACAACATTAACATAAGATCACATGATTTTCTAAAATTTAGGGTTTTATACCTTTTCTAGCTTTGATCTAGATTCTGACTTTTGATTCCTGATCTTGGCAAGTTAAGAACTGATATTGGCTTAACCTAGAACTCCCTTTCACCCTCATTCCCGAATTTAGAGAGAGAGGATGGTCTTGGACAAGTTGAAAAATAAAGTGAGACTTTTCTTACTTTTAATCTATATAAATTATAATGTAATGTATATAGCTGGCATGTTGGCTGATATAAATGATATAGGCACATGGGATAGCCTTTAGTTGGCCAACAACTCATTATCTTGGCAAGATTTGTACTCAACATTAAAAAAATACAAAAAGGGCATTATGGACATTTGGCTTTTAATTTTAATGACTAACTTGACATTTGCCCTAACCCTTAGGGTTTAGGATTTAACCCTTAGGGTTTAGGGTTTAACCCTTAGACTTTTGCAATTTAATTTCTAAGATTTCCAAATTTCGGTTTTCAAAATAAAAAATTAATATTATAATTAGGATTCTCTAATTATATTAAGATTTCTTAATCATAATTCAAGCTTGCTAATTAGGAATAATATATCCTAATTAAAAAACTTAAATAATAATTAGGGTTTTCCAAAATGGGCATTAGGGTTTATAACCCAAGAATTAGGGTTTCTAACATTAAAATTAGGGTTTTAATTTCTAATTAATCAAATAGGCTTACCCCTAATTAGATTTGTGATTAATACACAAAAATCTTATACCTTGTATTTAAATCCCCAAATTAGGGTTTCAAATTCCTGGAACTGAAATTAGGGTTTCCAGAGCCGGTTTCTAGGGTTTCTTATAAATAGTAAGAAATTTCTAACTGAACTTTGACGTTCTTAATATAATATTAGGGTTTGCCACTGATATAGCTTATCCGGTCAACCCTTGACCCTTAACCACATACTGTACACATATAATACCATATACACAGAACATATTCACTTATATACTTAATCTTGAATAATTATCCAGAAAAATTTTAAATTCACAAAATTCCTTCTCGGAAATCTCAAATCCATTCACTTATTTTCTGTCTAGGTTTATTATTTAACCTTAAGTCAATATTTTAAGATTTTATAAATATCCAAATTCTCGGGTTGTCACAGAAACCATGTTTGACTAGTTCACAACATGTTTAACTAGATGGATGCACATATCAATCATGTCTAGATGCATAAAACGTACTATAATGATGGTCCATAAATTCAGAATACTAATAGAGTATTCCCCAACAAAGTTGGTTTTTAACTTCAACATTTTTTTTTATTGAAAATCTCATGTTTAACCATCAAGTTTGCAAAGCCACTTTACTTACTATACATCACATTTTCACATACGTATAGCTAGAACACATAAACATGCTCACAATCTCCCAACTCAAGGGTATATAGTTTTATCAAGTTTGTTTTTCTAAACCTTAAGTTTCCATTAGTAAAACTTCTTCAAGCATGCAAGGTAAGTTCACATAGGCTAAATCATGCGTTCATAATCACATCATTGACCACATAAACATGTTTTAAAGTTTAAAACTTAGTGTACACTTAGTTCATTTACCCATAGCTATTATAGTCTTTTACTTGCATTTTCATTTTAAATCATGCTTGAATACAGTATACCATCTCCAACAAGGTAGACTAACATATTGGTCACATTTTAATGAATATCAGAACTTGATACATTGGCACATAAAGTCAGAAATGTATTACGCGATGTTTATCAAAATTAGCTTCCAAATCTTTATACTTCTTTAAACGTTTATACTCAAATCAAATAACATGGCTTACTATATACATAGCATCCTCATTCCATGTGTTAAGGTTGTTTATAAGCATATAATAACTAAAGTAGCATGCTCATCCTCTTCATCGAGTCATTAAGGCAAGATATCTAAAGAAAAAACACCGCTGTTACCACGCGATATATAGCTATAGAAGTGTCATACTACGCGCCACTTCTTTTAGAGGCCAAAAATAAATGGCTCTACTTCTACAGAGCCTTAACATATGTATGGAAATTTAAAAAACCAGACTATCTGTAACACTTCAAAGCATTCATACTAACTCAAGTAACACAGAGACATGTTATCATATATCAATCAATAGAGAATTTCAACAATTTCTAGAATTTGACAAAACTTAAGCTCAAGAAAACAAAATTAGAATTTATACCTCCTTGAAGCTTAATTGAATCCCTCAATACAATGATTATACTCCCTCAATTTCTCGCCAGCTCACACTCTCAGTTAACACTTAGAAGGAAAATTTCCAGCAACAGAGAAATGAAGATTTTGGTTTCCATTTATAGAGAAATGGCTGCCCAGTTCATGACTTTTTTCCATGGTTTGATTCAAAGCAAAATGGAAGGAAACAATGGACAATGAAGAGTTGGCCAACTACCAATTTGTAGTCATCATCACCATAGATTATAGCTTCATCATCTTCCTCTAGCCTTTTTGTTTTTGCTGAGTTTCACGCAACAGTAGGGGGATGGACCATTGGCCTAATACGCAGCTAATAACAGAGACTTTTAATTTGGGACAAGGCTTAAATCTCAGCAACTGTATTTTATAATGCTTAGTTTATTCTCTTATACTCCCAAAATGTAATTTTAATGTTCACTTGTTACTAAAAAATGGAAAGTTAGGAATTATTTATGTATCCACATCATATAATCCATGTACATTAGTTCAGTCTAATTAATATTTTTAGCATGTATGGACTCCATTTAATTGGTCACTAATTATTCAATATCCCCTTAAAACTTTATTATTCCAGTTAGACTTACTTATTAGAATAATTTGTAATTCTTTGATAGAGTACATCTTTTAATGTTTCCACACATAATTACTGTTACATAAGCAATTATTCATGTTACTTATAATTCTTTTCACTTTACTATATATTTTCTATACATAATATAGTTACACTAAAGTGTCACACTACACTTTCTTTTTAATGTAGAAAAACCATATGCTAACACATACCTTACTCACATCAACTAAGTGATATAATTCTAATTATATAATTTACTTTACTTACAATAACAATTAATTAATAATATAATATTAATTAATCCTTCACTTCTTAATTAAATTAATTCCTTAAATCTCCATGCTCATGCCACACAAGGCATTTTCACAATTCTCATCCTCATTTCCACATTTTCTCAATTCTTATAAATTCAATTTAAATTAGTTGAATTATTCATTTCACAACACAATCATATTTATATTCAAATAAATATTCATTCTCTTATTTTATCAAAATAATATTTATTCATGAAATTCTCGGTTCTTACAGTAAGGGGCATAGTGGTCCAACCGTTGATTCGATGGTACATCCGATCGGTGGCTGACAAAGCTTGGAGTTGGTGCGTTACGGGGATATTGTATTGTTCCTGGACTATGACGAGGTCGTCTTCGGCGATGCAGGATTTGGTGTTAGCATGGGGGAAGAAGCGTGTTTCGTCCGAATACTCTCAGATCATCTTTTGGAAATCAGCTTCTGATTTAGATAAGGTGGGAGTGTGGGGGGCAAAGCCGGTAGTGGAAGTGGCGAATGTGACGCCCCCAAAATAGGTATACAACACCCATTTTGAGTCGCCAAATACATGGTACAGAAAGCAAACTACAACTTCAATAATACAATTGTCGTGCAAAATACGACAACACATACTGTGAGTTTAAATACAAATATTGTCTTCTAGACAATATCAACACTCAAAGAAGTCCTCATTATAATTATTCATACACTATTTTACAGAAATAGTGAGGATTGTTAAAACATCTTTCTAGAACCATTACTCCATACCCCGACTCGATCCTGCTGTGTTCTCACCTCCTGAGAAGAAAAATGGAACAAAAAGGAAAAAGGTGAGCTCAACTAGCCCAGTAAAGAATATTATGACTAAGATAATATACAACAAATTATCATTAGTCTTCAACAGGGAAAAATCTGATAGAATATAATAGACAACAAGTTTTAGATCAATATTCTGCAGTGGAAACAACAATCCATTAGAAGAGTCACGTAGAAAATGAATTCTACTATCTTCTAAGATTTAAAAGTTCATCATCAATATTTTATCCTTGTAACAACAATCAATATACATCTTTAATAAAATATTCATCTTTGCACTACAGGCCAAAGATATTCATTTGTGTCACTAGTTGGTCATGTTCATCTCAACACCTGCTCATCTTTGCACTACGGGCCAAAGATATTCATTTGTTAATCATTCATCTTTGCACTACAGGCTAAAGATATTCAAGTAATATCATCATTAAGATGAGGAGGATGATGAAAAACATTTTAGAAAACGAATCGGTGAGGAGATGAAGGACAAATATTAGGGATTCAGATAACAGTTTATCCAAGATCAATAATAATTCATAATAACCAATTGTGAAGCGTAATTCAAAAATAACGATCAAAACATGGATACAATCAAAGATAGTAGCCAAAATAGACATCTTGGACAAAAAGAAAATTTTTCATTTTTATTGAATAAGTGTCGTATTCGTGAATAAAGGTCAGATCACGTGAATAATGCCGATACGTGAATAGTAAACTCGACACAAAAAGTTCCAAATTTGATTAAAAAGTTCACGAATATTTCTAAGATAATGATATTGAAGAAAATAATATCATTTAAGAAGAAAATAACATCCCTTACCTCAAAATAACTGTACTTCTGATCAAAATATCGGATAGAAAGTCGAAAAAAACTTGTACCGAACAACAACTCTCAAAGTATCAAAATACTCACAATAATACGCTCGATAATCTAGAGAGAAAAAAAACTTGTTTCTGGTGTGATTTTCAATTCTAACCTAAGCGTCTATTTATAGGAAAATGTTAGAACGCCAAAGGAGACTAAAATAATAAAATATTATTATTTTTTTTTCTCTACGCATCCTCCACCAACCAAGCCAGCCAACTTGGAAGAAAATAGCAGCCCATGTGTATTCAACACCAACCAAAAGTGGGCTCCACCCATAAATTAATAAAAATTATTTTATTTTCCGAAACTTCAGTAATTCATAGAAAATAGCTCGTTTATTAGAAAAATACGAATTTTATGTCCATTCCACACAAAATCGAATTCTCTACAATTTTGTAGCTTTGAGTTTTTCCAAATTCCAAACAGAAAATATCCAAAACCCACAAACGGGTGATTTTTAATACTTCCCTTCCGACGAAATACTGATAAAATACCTCAATATTAATTCCTTCATTTATAACCACATAAAATAAATAAATGCATCATTTATATACACATCAAATAAATATTTGCTTATCATATAAATCAATAATTAATTATTCACAAATAATATTATAGAATCACAATTATGACAACCAGGCCGTTCCCAGGAAAGAGGGGGCTTTCCAATAAGGATTTCTCCTTACTGACGTGCAATTAGGTGACTAAACCTCTCCTTAGACAGAACTTTCTAGACATTTCAAATAATGTTATCTAATAATATTATTCAAATAATATGGATTATTGATCTGATAATGGGAAATACTGTGCAGTGACAATTATTGAAACAACAATAATATAAAATATCAATGCAGCAATTATTGAATCAATAAAATAAAATATTGAACAAGAATTCATTGTAATAATTATTGAGTAGTGCCTTCTTACGCATTTAATCAATAATTCAACAATACTTGTAATACCGCTGGTGCTTCATCAGGCAAACCACGCCAGACATCGTATTTTAACCACCGTGTAATCCAACAAGTGTTAATTCAGTAATAATTACGCTGTTATTTATAAAAACTCATACTTTATCGTTTTCTTCATCCGACAGTTATTCTATTATAAGCCCCACGAATGGCTGCGCCGTCGTACGAATATTCCCCGACAAAAAGAATATTTCACGACCAAAAGAATATTCCCCGACAAAAATGAATATTTTATAACCACTTGCTTATTTTGTAAAATTTGCATATTTTACCCATAACCAAAGCATTATATCAAATTAACACCTTATTAATTTAGAATAATGAATAGAGAAAATTTAATTTTATTTATAATAAGTTGGGGTCTTACAACCTCCCCTCCTTATAAAATTTTGTCCTCAAAATTGACGACGACGATACACTGTGTTTGAACAGTGAGGTACCTCGCTTTCATTTCCGATTTCAACTCCCAGGTCATTTCCTCAATATCATGGCTCCTCCACAAAACCTTAACTTGTGCTATAACCTTGGTGCGTAGGACATGCTCTTTTCTATCCAAGATCTTAACAAGTACCTCATCGTACGTTAAATCTTCGTCTATCTCGTCTGGTTCTAACTCAATAATATGGTTCGGGTCTTTCACATATTTACGAAGCATAGATATATGAAAAACATTATGAACACGAGACATTTTTGGAGGTAATGCGAGTCTATAGGCTATATTTCCTATTCGGTTAAGAATCTCAAATGGACTAACAAATCTTGGATTGAGCTTTCCTCTCTTTATAAATCTTGTAACTCCCTTCCATGGAGCAACACGTAACAGTACATGATCTCCAATATTAAACTCCACGTCATTTCTATGAAGATCAGCACAACTCTTTTGTCGATCTTGTGAGGTTTGAATACGTTGTCGAATCATTTGGATCTTTTCTGTAGTCATGCGTACTAATTCTGGTCCCAACAACGTTGCTTCTCCCACCTCGTCCCAGTATACTGGAGAATGACACTTTCGTCCATACAATGCCTCAAATAGACCCATACCTATACTTGCTTGATAACTGTTGTTGTAGGAGAATTCCACCAGTGGCAAGTAGTTATCCCAACTTCATTTGAAATCTAGAACACAGAGTCTTAATAGATCTTCAAGGGTTTGAATAGTCCTCTCAGATTGTCCGTCCGTTTGAGGATGATATGCTAAATCAATCAGAATCCGCGCCCATAGCTTTTCGCAAGCTAACCCAAAATCTTGAAGTGAATCTTGGGTCACGATCCGAAACTATGGATACTGGCATGCCATGCAATCGCACAATCTCATTCACGTACATACGAGCAAGACGTTCAAGGGAATAAGTCTCACGTATCGGCAAGAAATGAGCAGACTTGGTTAATCTATCAACAATAACCCAAATCGCATCTATGCCTTGAGAAACTTTGGGAAGACCTATAACAAAATCCATGGTAACGTGTTTCCACTTCCATTTCGGAATCTCAAGTGGTTGCAATGGACCTTTTGACACTTGATGCTCCGCCTTTACACGTTGACAAGTTAAACACCTCGAGATAAACTCCGTGATCTCTCTCTTCATATTGTTCCACCAAAATGTTTGTCGAATATCATGATACATTTTGGTACTCCCAGGATGGATTGAAAACGGGGTGTTGTGTGCTTCCATCATGATTCTATGCTTTAAGTCAGAATCGTTAGGAACACAAAGTCTAGAGTTGATTCGAAGTATTCCTTTTTCATCGATTCTTGCTTCTGGAATAGCTCCTTCTTGCACTTTCTTCTTTATACGATCGCCCCTCTAGTCCGTAGTCGAGAGCAGCGACTTTAACTTTATCGATTAAAGTCGGTTTTACTCAGATATTCACCATCATCACGTGGGTCCCTGGAGTCTTTAATTCTATCTCCATCCTTTGCAAGTCATACAAAATGGGCTTTTGTGTTGACAATATCGCACTCAGTACTCAGATATGATCTTCTACTCAATGCGTCACCACTACGTTTCGCTTTCCAGGATGATATTGAATAGTGTGATCGTAATCTTTCATCAGATTCAAGCCAACATCGTTGCCGCATGTTGAGTTCTTTTTGGGTGAAGAAATATTTGAGGCTTTTATGGTCCGTATAAATCTCCACTTTCTCCCCATACAAGTAGTGTCTCCATATCTTCAACGCAAAAATGATTGCTGCCAACTCTAGATCATGAGTATGATAATTCCTCTCATATTCTTTGAGTTGTCGCGAGGCATAGGCTATGACTTTCCCATGTTGCATGAGAACACATCTTATCCCTTTGCCTGAAGCATCACTGTAGATAACAAATCCATCCGAACCAGATGGTATTGCCAGAACAGGTGCCGAAATGAGTCTCCTCTTGAGCTCTTGGAAACTCTTCTCGCATTCCTCGCTCCATACGAATTTTGTATCTTTCCGAGTCAGCTGAGTTAACGGAGTAACGATTTCAGAAAATCCTTCCATGAATCTCCGATAATAACTAGCTAAGCCAAGAAAGCTGCGTACTTCGGTCACCGACTTCGGTTGCTACCAACTTTGTATTGCTTCAATCTTCGTCGGGTCAACAGATACTCCATGTTTTGACACCACGTGCCCAAGGAATGATACTTCCTCAAGCCAAAACTCGCATTTCTTCAGCTTGGCATAAAACTTGTTTTCACGAAGCCTTTCAAGTATCAGCTTCAAATGGTGCTCATGATCTTCACGGCTTTTGGAATAGATGAGGATGTCATCAATAAAGACAACAATGAACTGATCCAAATATTCCTTGAATACTCAGTTCATCATATCCATGAAAGTGTTAGGAGCATTAGTCAATCCAAAAGACATGACTAAGAATTCATAATGTCCATACCGAAAGTTCGAAAGCGTCTTTGAATATCCTCGCTTTTAATCTTCAAATTGATGATATCCGTAATGAAGATCGATTTTGAAAAGAATTGTGCTCCTTTAATCGTCGGTAATTGTGTCATCAATGCGAGGTGGCGGATACCTATTCTTGATGGTGACATGGTTCAATTCTCGATAGTCAATTTAAAGTCGATACTCCCGTCTTTCTTCTTTACTTAATAAAACAGAGCACCCCAAGGAGATGTATTTAGATTAATGAAACCGATGTCTAATAACTCCTATAGTTGGACTTTTAACTCCTCAAGTTCAATAGGAGCCATTCGATATGGGGTTTTAGAAATGGGTTTTGTACCTGGTTCAAGATCAATAAAGAATTCAACATCACGTTCTAGGGGTAGACCAGGATGTTCTTCAGGAAATACATCAGGAAATTCTCTAACAACAGAAATATTATCCAAATTTGACTTGTCTTTATTCAAATCCATAACATGGGCTAAGAAAGCTTGACATCCGTTTTTTAATAAACGAATAGCTTTGTGGCTTGATATGACAGTGACTGATTTTAGTGGTTTAGAATTCGCATAACAGGTTGGTTAGGAATATGAAAACTAACAACCTTATGAAAACAATCAATTTTGACATGATGAGTGGTTAACCAATCAATTCTTAAAATCACATCAAAAGCAAGTATCCTTAAAGAGATAAGATCAACAGGTAATGTGATAGTGCCAACTTGGATCATGCAAGATTTATAAACTGTAGATGTAACGAAGGTTTCACCCAACGGAGTTTCAACAGATAAGTCCAAGTCCAATTTCTCCGGAGTCAAGTTTAAACATTGAGCACAAGCAGGAGAGATAAAAGAATGGGTAGAACCGGTATCTAGTAAGGTATAAATTTCGCAAGAGTTCAAGATTAGCTTACCCGTAATCACCTCGTTCGGGTTCCTCACATTTTGGCCAGTCACGACAAACGCTCTTCTAGGAACCGCTGATTTTGACTTATCCGGGGTAGCCCTTGGAGTCACCATCCCCGCTGAACTTGGTTTTGCTATAGTACAATGTCGAGCGATATGTCCTTCCTTTCCATAATTATAACATACCTTGGATTGTTGTGGCAGTTTGGGCTGATATGTCCCTCTTTCCCGCATTTGTAACATCTAACTGGCGGTCGTTATCCTCCCCTAGAATTTGTTGTTGGTGCTGGTGTTGCTGCTGACGTCTTCCCGTCATTGTTGAATCTTCTCTTTTTGAAACTTCCACTAGACTCACCTCTTCTATTATCATGGCCACGATTACCACCCGAGTGGTTACCTCTTTTGTCCGTATTCTTCCCTCCTCGCTGGTTATCATCGCTCTGATGATTGTTGTCACCGGTATGACCCTAGTTGTGATCCCTCAGTTGAGTATACTCATTATCTTGCTCTAGTAATTGAGCCCTGTTGACAACATCTGAATTCAGAGAAAATTTATGAGAGATAAGGTATTGACGAATCTCAGGTTTTAGACCTCTCAAAAAAATCCGTGTCATACGTTCCTCATTCTCCACTAAATGAGGTGCAAAACCGATAACTCATGAACTTTGCCTCGTGATCGAGACACCGCCATGTTGTTCTATTCGATCTAATAAACTCTACCTCCTTCATATATATTTAATACTTTTCGGAAAGTACTTGTCATTGAACAGATTCAAATCTTTCCCAAGACATGTTTGAGGCTGGCCGATCTGGCACGCTTCACTTGATTCCCACCAAGAATCGCTCTCCACGGAACATAAAGGTGGCGAAGGAAACTTCATTCTCTCGTGCATCCCAAGACATCGAATATCTTGGTAATTTGCTTGACCCATATTTTCGCCTTTAATCGGATCGGGCTTTCCCCAGAAATCTGGTGGTCCCAACTCCTTGAACTGCTTGGCTGTGATAGACCGCACGTTGCCATCACTTCCACCCGTATTTTGTACACTAGTCTGCCTCGTCTGATTTTGTATGAACTACAAAAAGCTCCTAAACATTCCATCATTCATCGTTTACTCGGTAGTGTTGTTCATAGGAGGAATATTGCCTTCGTGTTGTACGTTCTCCTCGGTTTGTGACTAAAGGTTGTTCCACGGCCTCATACACTCCATTGTTAACGTTCTCAAAGCAGCCCATTCTTAAACATCGCTTATAAAACAAGGGTTAATTAAACAAATTAACATATCACATAATATCCCTATATTATGACCAACCAACAAATAAGCTTAGATAGACACACTAGCGGAAGGATTTACTCATCTCTCCCTCCTAGTTCTATTCCCCGATCTCTCGCCAGAGACCATATCCCTAAGCTTTGATACTAATCGTGACGCCTCCAAAATAGGTATACAACACCCATTTTGAGTCACCAAATACATGGTACAGAAAGCAAACTACAACTTCAATAATACAATTGTCGTGCAAAATACGACAACACATACTGTGAGTTTAAATACAAATATTGTCTTCTAGATAATATCAACACTCAAATAAGTTCTCATTACAATTATTCACACACTATTTTATAGAAATAGTGAGGACTGTTAAAACATCTTTCTAGAACCATTACTCCATACCCCGACTCGATCCTGCTATGTTCTCACCTCCTGAGAAGAAAAATGGAACAAAAATGAAAAGGGTGAGCTCAACTAGTCCAGTAAAGAATATTATGACTAAGATAATATACAACAAATTATCATTAGTCTTCAACAGGAAAAAATCTGATAGAATATAATAGACAACAAGTTTTAGATCAATATTCTGCAGCGAAAACAACAATCCATTAGAAGAGTCACGTAGAAAATGAATTCTACTATCTTCTAAGATTTAAAAGTTCATCATCAATATTTTATCCCTGTAACAACAATCAATATACATCTTTAATAAAATATTCATCTTTGCACTACAGGCCAAAGATATTCATTTGTGTCACCATTTGGTCATGTTCATCTCAACACCTGCTCATCTTTGCACTACGGGCCAAAGATATTCATTTGTTAATCATTCATCTTTGCACTACAGGCCAAAGATATTCAGTAATACCATCATTAAGGACTGAGGATGATGAAAAACATTTTAGAGAACGAATCCAGTGAGACAGAAGGACAAATATTAGGGATTCGTATAACAGTTTATCCAAGATCAATAATAATTCATAATAACCAATTGTGAAGCAGAATTCAAAAATAACGATCAAAACATGGATACAATCAAAGATATTAGCCAAAATAGACATCTTGGACAAAAAGAAAAATTTTCATTTTTCGGTGATTAGTGCCGTATTCGTGAATAATACCGTATACGTGAATAGTTTCGTATACGTGAATAGTAACCCCGACATAAAAAATTCCAAATTTGAATAAAAAGTTCACCAATATTTCGGCATAATGATATTGAAGAAAATAATATCATTTCAGAAGAAAATAATATCCCTTACCTCAAAATAACTGTACTTCTGATCGGAATATTGGATAGAAAGTCGAAGGAAACTTGTGCCGAACAACAACTCTCAAAGTATCAAAATACTCACAATAATACGCTCGATAATCTAGAGAGAAAGAAAACTTGTTTCTGGTGTGATTTTCAATTCTAACCTAAGCGTCTATTTATAAGAAAATGCTAGAACGCCAAAGGAGACTAAAATAATAAAATATTATTATTCTTTTTTTTTCTCTATGCATCCTCCACCAACCAAGCCAGCCAACTTGGAAGAAAATAGTAGCCCATGTGTATTCAACACCAACCAAAAGTGGGTCCCACCCATAAATTAATAAAAATCATTTTATTTTCTGAAACTTCAGTAATTCATAGAAAATAGCCCGTTTATCAGAAAAATACGAATTTTATATCCATTCCACACGAAATCGAATTCTCTACAACTTTGTAGCTTTGAGTTTTTCCAAATTCTAAACAGAAAATATCCGAAACCCACAAACGGGTGATTTTTAATACTTCCCTTCCGACAAAATACTGATAAAATACTTCAATATTAATTCCTTCATTTATAACCACATAAAATAAATAAATTCATCATTTATATCCACATCAAATAAATATTTGCTTATCATATAAATCAATAATTAATTATTCACAAATAATATTATAGAATCACAATTATGACAACCAGGCCGTTCCCAAGAAGGAGGGGGCTTTTCAATAAGGATTTTTCCTTACTGGCGCGCAATTAGGTGACTAAACCTCTCCTTAGACAGAACTTTTTAGACATTGCCAATAATTTTATCTAATAATATTATTTAAATAATATGGATTATTGATCTGATAATGGGAAATACTGTGCAGTGACAATTATTAAAACAACAATAATATAAAATATCAACGCATCAATTATTGAATTAATAAAATAAAATATTGAGCAAAGACTACTATAACAATTATTGAGTAAGGCCTTCTTACGCATTTAATCAATAATTCAACAATCTTGCTTGCAATACCGCAAAGCTATCTTAACCACGCCAGACATCGTATTTTAACCCACCACGTAATCTAACAGTGTTAACGGTAACAATTACGCCGTTATTTATAAAAACTCATACTTTGTCTTTTTCTTCATCCGATAGTTATTCTGTTATAAGCCCCACGAATGGCTGCGCCATTGTACGAATATTACCCGACAAAAAGAATATTCTACGACCAAAAGAATATTCTCCGACAAAAAATGAATATTTTATAACCACTTGTTTATTTTGTAAAATTTACACATTTTACCCATAACCAAAGCATTATATCAAATTAACACCTTATTAATTTAGAATAATGAATAGAGAAAATTCAATTTTAGTTATAATAAGTTGGGGTCTTACAGTGAAGGTGGTGAATTCGGTGGCGCTTGTTGTGGCGGTGCTTTGGGGATTGATGGTAAAGGATGTGGTGACGGTTACTGGTAGTTCCAGGATAGAAGAGAGTTGGATGGCATTGATTTGTTCGTTGGTGGTGCTTAGGGTGTTTGAGGAAGCAATGGATGGATGATTCAAATATATTCTTGCTGGAAAAAGAGTGTTGCTTTGGGAAGGAGAAGAAGAGAGAGTTCTATGAAATTCGAAAGTTGGGGATGAGTGTTTGTCCAGTTTGGGGAAAAAGGGGTTTTAAGTGAAATGACTTTTCAAATTCGCGTGCTTCTCGGGGTACGACTATTAAATGGATGTTCGTGATTGCAAACGTGGGGGTGTAATGGTGGGACCCTACTTTATGTATTGGACCAATTTTCGAAAAGGATGGGCTTGTAGTTATTATTATGACATTATTGAGCTTTTATTGGAGAACTATTCCCTTAAATGTTCCATTTAACCGAAGACTGGGGGACGATGTTGGTGCATGATTATTTGGGCCCAAATTATATGGCGGGCTAAAGTCCATGTGGAGGTATTTAACCCTACGTAGAACCTGTTTGGGCAGTTGAGTATTTTGAAGAATCAAAGATTCCATATTACATTTAATTTCCAAACTCTTAAGGAAAATGTTGGGATATGATCCAACTTCCTTTCTTTAAGGAGATTCTTTTTTATTTCATTAAGGTATCTTACCTAATGAGGAATCCTAATTCTATACGAGGTAGGAGCTTAGGAGGTGTGATCACTATAAATACGTACATGACTATACCCTAATCATTAGGGACACACAATTCATTATATTTTATCACTAGAGCATAAAGTCTTCATTGTTAATTCTTATTCAACATATACTTATTCTCACACCGGAACTATTTTTCGGCGGCCTAAGTCGTCAAGTTTTAAATGTGACCTAGTTTCTGTGCAGAATTTGACGCGTTTTGATGATTAGAACGCGTGTACAAATCTTAGCTTTAACAGACAATGGTTCATATATTATTCTCTCCCTATCGTGATAATTGATAATATTGTATCACCATTACATTTGAGTATTTATTTCTCCTTTTTTTTTTTTTGGCCAAAAAGGGACTAAGAAAGATGGTTTTGGTTAGCTTAGTACTATTTACTATTTATTAACTGGCTATTTATTTATCAATTAATTGTTTATTATTTATTAGCCTTGATTTTTGTAACCTAATGTTCAAAATCTCAAATAGTAAATTTATTTGACTGTGTAGAGCGACGAGTTGAAATAGTTTCACTAATAGTTTTAGATAAATTATATTCTTGATATAAAATATAATAATATTTGATATTTTGATAAATGATTTTAAATTTTATTAAGTAAATATTGGGATAAGTAGTTATGTTTTTATCTAAATGTAGTTTCTAAAATATTAAATTATTTTTTTTCAAAAGTACTTTAGATTTAAAACTTACTTACAAAATCACTTTTATAATGTTATCGGTTGGGATGTGATTATTTGAGTCTAGCCAAGGTGTACCCTAATTTATTTAATGGACCGAATTTGGTGTTGCCCCATATATTTATTTTTACAGTGGAAGAATTCCTATTTAAGTAAGATTATGTTTCCTTATTTGGTGGGATAAGGAGATCTAATTTGGGAAAGAATCTATCAGTCATTAATTTCAGTTATAAGGTGATTCTAAAAAGGACTTCTACGGACATGGCATCTATAAATATAACAATAAGCAAGGGTTTGTGAAAATTAGACAACAAACAATATCATATTACACAAATAAATACTTTGTAATCTCCATATTATTATAGTGGATTTCTCTCTCCCTCCGTGGTTTTTTTCCAATTGAGTTTCTATGTAAATTATTGTGTTCATATTTTATATCTCTTTGTTTATGTTTATGTTTATGTGAGTGTATTTCGTGAGTTCGAATTCACAACAATACAATCAACCGTTAGCGCGATTTTGGCCTGCTGTTTTGATAATTTCGTCAGGCGTACAAAATTTATCGTTAACATTGACGCTCTATGTGAAAAAATAAAATTATGTTCGAAAAATCACCAATTCACCAAGAAAGGGATCCTAAACATAAAGATAAGTGATTCTTTTTTATTATATCAGTAATATATATCAAACATGTGCATGAGATTTTTTGCCATTAACTCGATCTATTCATAATATTTAAAGTTGTAGTATCATCATAATATTATTAATATTGTTGATACTTTACCTGTATACAGATTCACTCAAAATGAGAAAAACATCTTCTCTCTCAAATCGATCAACTCTACATATTTATGTGTATACACGTACATGTCCGCATATGATATATATATATATATATATATATATATATATATATATATATATAGACCACAATCTCGGACTTTTGTATACAACATCATATATATCTATACATATAAAGTATACATGTGTATATTTGTATACATGACACAGTTGGAAGCACTAAACCTTCAAGCATCGATGAAAAGCCTGGTGTTGCCACATGGAAGAAACATTTTATTAGATGGTTTTAAATTTTTTATACAGAATAGGGAATACCTTATATTTCCATGCTCTAATTTTCTACTGAAAGGAATTTCGGCCTTTCTAATTGCTCGTTCAACTTCGTGTGCGTCTCAATCTTTACAATCTCTTTCCCAGGGGCAGATCGTGGAATGATGCTTTAAGGGATCAAGTCAATAGTGATCTCGAATTTCAGTCTGAGGAACAAGGTATGGAAATTGGTTATGAAGACAAACCATCACCATTGACCTTTGAAGGTTCGGAGAAGAAATTCCAAGTTGAAATCATGAAGTTAATAAAGGAACAGATTGATGCAGAGGAGGCGTAGAATGTTAAGCACAGGACGTTCGAGCTGAAATCGAACATGACTGTTGGGCCATAAATGTTTGGGCCTATTTGGGTCACATTTATTTGGGCTTTTGAAGTATTGGCCATTATTTAAATAAAGATATATTTGGGCCTGGACTGAAGATTATTAAAATTGACAGGTGTTAGAGTGCGAGTCCAACACCTTAATTAAGGGTGTAAACGAACCGAGTCGATCCGAGTATTGAGTTACCCAGATTTGGTTCACAAAATTTATCGAGTATAAAATAAGGTTTCATTGAGGCTCATTTAGCTTATTTAGAAATGAAAGCACGATTTAGAATCGAGCCGAAAGCGGTTTGGACTTTTCCAATGAATATGATCCGAGTATCAATAGAAAATTATAATTTGAGGAGGTTCGAGTAATTTATCGAACTTTAAAATGTGCTCATATTTAACTCATTTATATTTCGAGTCGAGCTCAGATCGAACTTTTAGTCGAGCGAGTCCAAATCGAACCCGAACTGTTTGCTCATTTTACAGCCTTAACCTTAATTGATGAGGATTTGACTTAATCCAAGTTAGTGGGGAACATTGATGTGATCAGTAGGTGAAATTGCATGTAATTAGATGATGTCATGTAGGATATTGTATGCAAGGCGGTGAGAATTGATATAAGAGTACAAAGCACTTCATGAAAAAAGGTAACATGTAAATTTTATATCAGACACTAAAGCACACAACCTCCATTGTTAACTTATGTTCCGCCTGTATTAATTCTCACACCGGAGCTATCCCCCAGCGGCCCAAGCCGTCAAGCTTTCGGTGTTGAATCATTTTCTGTTCAGGGTTGGACGCGCTTTTCGGTGATTGAGGCGCGTAGAAAGATTATGGCGTTAACATTGGCGTTAGAAGGAGGGCTTTTTTAGTGTTGCTGGTTTTCAATCACATATATTAATTGTCGACGTCGGAATTTTTTAGTGTCCCTTTTCGTTACTTGTTCTTTGGTGTTCTCATGTTAATGTGAGATTTGTTTGAAAAAATAAGTGAAAAAGGTCCGACATGTATAATGTCGACGATTTGAGTTTAAGAGTCGCCAGTTGGTGTATTTAATTGGTTGCACCAACGCAACTGAAAAGGTTTGCACATTGACCCAGTGATATGACATCGCTACACGAAGTCTGTGAAACCGAGATTCATTTGAGTTCGGGGCTTGATTATGCGGAGGAAGGTGTTAGGAACCCCGACATTCGTGTTGTTGCCACTGGTGACCGCCACTTTTCAAAGAAACTTATTATATGAATGTGTGTGTGTGTGTGGATCAATGTGCAATTATTTGGAAGTAGTCTTTATGTCTCGTTCGCACCTATATACAAAGGGTTTGAATTTATAAAAAAATTCAGTTTTAACCAGATATATCAATGAAGTTTTGTAAAAAGAGATTTTTCAAACCCTGTGCTCAATAGTAATTGAGGCCTTTGGTACTTCCATTTTATTATTAAATGTTCGACTTATTTGCTTTTATTTTTGAGATGCGAGGCATCTTCGAGAAAATAATATACAGCATTGCCAAACTCCTTATGGGCATGACAGCCATCCAAGGAAATTTAGACACTGTAAATAATGTACAAGCTGCTTACAGCTGAAAAATGTCCATCATGGGAACTAAATCTAGATTCAGTAGACTGAATCTATGATTACATGATTCCTAGGCTCACATGATACTGCAGTTTGTATGGAAAACAGTAAGCAGTTATATATATAAAAGATGTAAATATATATATACAGACATGATCAACCACCACGAAACAACTCCATGGGGGATCGGAAATGTAAATATATAAAAGCGGTAAATATATATATGGACATGATCAACCACCACGTAAGTAAACTCTGTGGGACGAAATGTAAATAAAGTCGTAAAAGCGATCAATCGCCACGTAAGTAAACTCTGTGCAGATTGAAATGTAAATATATATATATATATATATATATATATATATATATATATATATATATATATATAATTGTTATCGGACATATCCGAGCGAGCTCGATTTACATCCAAATGCGTATCGCTATATATATATATATATATATATATATATATATATATATATATATATAACAGTAAATGCTCTGGATATAAAATCAAGGCTCGTCAGATATGTCTGACAACAGTTATATATATAAGTATATATATATAAAAGCAAACAAACGCTCCAAACATAAGTCTAGGCTCATCAGACAGAGTCTGACCACAATTTATATATATAAGTATATATATATATATAAAAGCAAGTAAACGCTCCAGACATAAGTCTAGGCTCAATCGAGGCATAACTCGGGATTTTTTAGTGTCCCTTTTCGTTACTTGTTCTTTGGTGTTCTCATGTTAATGTGAGATTTGTTTGAAAAAATAAGTGAAAAAGGTCCGACATGTATAATGTCGACGATTTGACTTTAAGAGTCGCCAGGTGTATTTAATTGGTTGCACCAACGCAACTGAAAAGGTTTGCACATTGACCCAGTGATATGACACTGCTACACGAGTCTGTGAAACCGAGATTCATTTGAGTTCGGGGGCTTGATTATGCGGAGGGAAGGTGTTAGCACTTGGACATCCCGTGTTGCCACGGTGACCGCCACTTTTCAAAGAAACTGTTATATGAATGTGTGTGTGTGTGTGTGTGGATCAATGTGCAATTATTTGGAAGTAGTGCTATGCCTCGTTCGCACCTATATACAAAGGGTTTGAATTTATAAAAAATTTCAGTTTTAACCAGATATATCAATGAAGTTTTGTAAAAAGAGGTTTTTCAAACCATGTGCTCAATAGTAATTGAGGCCTTTGATACTTCTATTTTATTATTAAACGTTCGACTTATTTGCTTTTATTTTTGAGATGCGAGGCATCTTCGAGAAAATAATATACAAAGTGAATGCTAAACTCCTCGTGGGCATGACAAACCCATCCAAGGAAATTTAGACATGTAGAATAATGTACAAGTCGCCATAAATGAAAATTGTCCATCATGGGAACTAAATCTAGATTCAGTAGACTGAATCTATGATTACATGATTCCTAGGCTCACATGATACTGCAGTTTGTATGGAAAGCAGTAAGCAGTTATATATATAAAAGCTGTAAATATATATATATAGACATGATCAACCACCACGAAACAACTCCATGGGGGATCGGGAATGTAAATATATAAAAGCGGTAAATATATATATGGATATGATCAACCACCACCACGTAAGTAAACTCTGTGGGACGAAATGTAAATAAAGTCATAAGCGATCAATCGCCACTTAAGTAAACTGTGCAAAAGACGAAATATAAAATATATATATATATATATATATATATATATATATATATATATATATATATATATATATATATATATAATTGTTGTGGATATATCCGACGAGCCACAGATTTACATCAAATGTTTATCTTTATATATATATATATATATATATATATATATATATATATATATATATATATATATATATATATATATATAAAAGTGTAAATGCTGCTCGGATATAAAATCAAGGCTCGCCGATATGTCTCGATAACAAAGCTGATATATATATAAGTATATATATATAAAAGCAAAGAAACGCCCAAACATAAGTTCAGGCTCATCGATGTAGTCCCACCACAATTTATATATATATATAAAGCAAGTAAACGCCTGCATATAAGTTCAGGCTCAATCGAGGCATAACTCGATAATGTTAGTCCATATATAAAATATATACATATATATATAAGTATATATATATAGACATGTAAATGAAAACCATGAGATCAAGTCCGGCAAACACACACAACACGACTCTCAATGTGTATAACATTGTGTGCTAATATGAAAAGAAAGACTTTATAGAATGTAAGAAGGCTTACAGTAATCGCCAATGTAGACTTCTATGACTCTATGTGGATAAACACACTCGGCCCCGCTTCGGATAAAAGTATAGCTATATGTGAGCTAACAGATGTTTAAACTGAGGAAACACTCAATATGGGTGTGTACAGAGAGTAAATCGGACAGGGCTTCCTCGCCTTTTCTCTCCCTTCTCCCCTTCAAATGGCTGACCCCAAGGTCTATATGTATAGATCGATGGCGCAGTGTATCTGCCAGAGTAGCAGCAGATTACACCTCAAGGGGTGGTTGAGGTGTTCCAACCCATGGGTCCCTGTTATCTCAAGTACATGCACTGCGTGCCTTTGTAATGTTGTTCGTCGAACTTGCAGAACTTCAATCCGAGCATCCGAACGAGGTATATGTGACCTTCTTCGGACAGCTTGTGTTGAGAGTTACGCAATGACATGGATTAGAGGTTGTACGAAGTCAGGAAGAGGGGACCATGCCCATAGTCTTTAAGCTTCAAATTCTATCCGGTGTACTGCCACGCGTAATAGTCACTCGGGATTGTAACTCTTCGATTCTTGTGGGACATTATTGTATGTATGTATGTATGAAGTGTTGAGATGACGCGCAGGTGTTGATATGGTAAGATGATTTTTGACTCTTCGCCGGGGTTATCGCCGGTTTGAGCTAAAAGCAGACGTTGCTCAGGGTTACATCTGAGATTGGACTGCTGCAAGTGTTTGAATGCCGCAAGGTCATCTTGTGAGTGTGCTTGTCTACCCGTTGTTAGCTCCGGGTCTGAGGGATGAGTGCCTCAGCAGGAGGTTTGAGCTTGAAGCTGATAACATGTGTTTGAAATAAGAATTTTCGGAGTTATCGCTGAAACTGCAACAACACTCCTTGGGGTTATCGCCAAGGACGAAACTCGGGGTTATCTCTGAGGTTGGAAATGATCCTTCCGGTGTGTGTTCCGGAGTTTGGAAATGATGTTCCCGGTGTGTGTCCTGGGTTTTGAACTTGAACTTTCGGTAGTATCCGGAATGGATGTAAGCTGTCTTCTAGTGTTATCTCCAAAAGAAGAATCTGCCCTCCTGCAATGTTAGTAACAGGTGTGCAGAAAATTTCGAGTGTCTACAGATGCCCCTCTTTATCATATTCATGCAATGCAAGGCATGGATATGATAAAGAATCCTAGACACTTGAAATGAAAGTAAAGTAAACATGATGCTATGTGCAGCAACATGATGCAAATTTATGATGCATGATTGTCATGTAATCCTGTTGGGATGACAATCAGTGATTTCTTGGACATGCGATCTAAGTCTTCAAGGATGTTGACGTTGGGGCTATCACCAAAGTCTTGAATCCTAGACACTGGCTTATATTCCATAGAGGTGCCTCTTGTGTGCAAGAGATCTGTGGGGATAAAGCTTTGTCTTTTTTAGGATGTGTATAACATATTTCCTCATTCTATCAGAGTTAATGCCAATAGTCTATTGTTGTCAGGGTTGCCTGACCTTCACTGATGTGTGTATCACCGGATAGATCCCTGCTGGGTGGATTGTCAAGGTTGCTTGACCTACATTGATGTATGTGTCAATGGTCGCACTGCGTTGTAACCCCCGCCGGGGATACGTGGATAAGTTGCTTTGATGGGTTTACTTGCCATCGACTGAAATGATGTTAAGGCTGCTTGACCCTCATTGATGTGTGTATCAATGGTTGAGAATGCGCTGTAACCCCCGCCGGGGATACGTAGATGCTTGAAAGATGTGCGTTGTGACCCCCGTCGGGGATACTTTATCAGTTTATAACTTCGGCGTTGTAACCCCCATCGGGGAGGTTTAGCATTTCGTGGTTTTGGCGTTGTAACCCCCGCCAGGGAGGTTTAGGGATGTGACCCTGCAATGACGGCATCGGACCTTTGTGGGTATTGCCGAGCATGATTTATAAAAGCTGAGCTCATCGATATAGTATACCCTGCATTTAGGTGAATACCAATGAGATGACGGGAGTTCAATTCTGACCCGTACAAAATCAGGATTCCAGGCTATTCCGCTCAATCGCGTAGCATTTTTGTTCCTGATTTGGCCTTTTCAGCTTGTGAGACCTCCTTTGCAACTCTAACTGGAGTGAGCCGGAGGTGTGGGACCCACGTAGGAGTGCCACAGATAGACCTATAGCAGCTGCAAGTGGACCTGCAGCCAACCGTGACTATGTAAAGCCCAAAGTTGCTTTTATAAGTCTTTTTCAAGCTGCGCCGCGAAGGAAATCTGAGAGCTCTTCTTCAGATCTGCTGAGTTCGGGAAACTTTCTGCATATTCTGCCACCGTACAAGCATTCTTCACTGTCCTGGTAACATATGCATGTATTTTTTCCAGTTTCTATCCGTTGGAAAATGACTTATCACATGAAATGCATTTAGACATATAGTAGTGAATATGCATGCTGATATGACTTGATAAAAAATATTCAACATAGCAAATGTTAGTATTAAACCATGCTGAACATAATGATGTGAAAAAATTTGACTTTTGAAACAGTCAAATTGGCACCTTTTACTATCATTTCTTATCCTATCTGAGGACAAATGAGTAAAGGTAGAAAGGAAAAATAATCCTGGTAATTAGACTACACTTATGGATTATTTACTGTGATGTGATAATGCATGTAGGATGTATATGACTATGTATAGGTGTGCTACTGAATGGCCACCTAGTCATGCCTATGTGCATGTGGATAATCCCATTTACAAAGAGGCTATGGCAAAATTTTCCAAAATGTAGGAATTGAGTAGCCATGCATTTTTAACTCTACTGTAGACGTATGTTAAAACAATGCATGGATGCATGTAATGCATAAAATGCATTTTGAAAAGCTCCAGGTAAGAATTTACCACACCCTTTCTGAGGTGATTTGGAGGCTTGTTGTCCAGATATTATGGATCTGGATCAGCCGAGTAGTTCTCGTAAGACCACTACAGGTGTACGGAGGAGGGCTTCTGAAGAGCCTCAGTGCCGGTCTATCAAACAGCCTCGTCGTCTAGTGGAGACGGTGATACGTCCTATCCGGGTTGAAGTGCCGAATGTCGAGGACGAGGAGGAGGATGTACCGATTGAGGTTCCTGCTCATGCTGTACGTGTTCCCCGTAGGGAATTGCCAGGTATTCAAGTGGCGAACCCAGATCTTCTGGGTGACTTGAGTAGGCATCCTTCAGCATACCTGCACGCAAATGAGGTATGAAGTTAGATCTTTAATCTTCCTTATTTCCTATTGATGAGGAGTCAAGGATTCTGATGTTGATCTGCATTTGATGTAGGGTCCCGGCTTCACACAACCTCGAGGGAACTGGTTTAGCATCCACTCTATGTATCAGGCTTTGCATGATGACTACGGAGCGATTGTGCATGGCTGGGGATTTGGGACGTTCTTTTCCATTCTTCCCCGTCGCTGTCCCTAGGGTTACCTCAGGCATTGTTCGAAAGTGGTGGTTTCACTGCACTCGACCACTCCATTTCTTCGGATCTGTGAGGTGATGATGATGCTGATGGATTGGCGATTTATCACAGGTATGGAGTTTGGAGGGGATCCATGTTGGTTATTTTTCAGTTATGACAAAAGAGCTCTAACTCATGCAAGCATACATGCGTCAATAAGTAATACAGAGTAAGTAAAGTTTCGATCCCACAAAGAAAGTTGTTCAAATTAAACTACTATTCATCAATCAAATCACTATTTCTATATGCTTAAACTAAAGATCAAAAGTGTGAATTATTCTAACTGCAAATAATAACTAAAATGGGAATAAGAATGGAAATAATCAAATCTGGAAATAATGGGATCCTAACTTCATTTAATATTTCATCTAATTACCACTATCATGCAAGAATTGTTTACATATCACAGGAAAATAGTCAAGAGCACTAATAGAGTCATAGCCATTTTTAATGCACTATGACCTACTTACACAGCATCCACAGATGATAGACTCCATATAATCGTCAATATAACCAAAATCACTATATGTCTATGTAAAATTGCAATCATACTGAACTTAAGCACAAGCCCTTATCCTAACTCATATGGTGAATGAGTATATGTCTATCTCATTCACAAAATACGTAAGCCATATACAACAGCCCCATATTCGTATGCTATCATGATTACAATCCATACTCGTATGTTCATTGTCAATCCCATACAAGTACTGAAACGCATGGTGATCAAGCATTCATACATGTAAAACAACTATGATAGAAATCCCATATGATATGCAAAACATCCCTAGCATTCAAGCATGCAACCAAACTACATATTAAAATCCGTTAGAATCCCATAATGGAGTTTAGTTCATGACTGAACCAAAAGCCATTATGGGGTCAACGCTAAGCATGATTATCAAGTAAACAATTGAAAGATGAAAGATAGAACGATCAAACCCAATTGTAGATTATAAACCAATATCAACGTTCAAATCCTCATATAAATCCAAAAAAAAATAATATTATCAATCCACAATGATGGAGAATCCCAAGAAGAATTAGAGAAGATGAAGTCTTGGCTTCGTTCTTTGTTGGAATCTCTCCCAATGTAAAAACCCTAGTTTCTATTAAGAAAATACGCAAAAAGTTATTAAAGATACCTCTGACACCAGTCAGATATCATTTTAATCAATTACAATCATTTTAATTAAAAATTAAAATAAAACACATCGCCAGCCTCAAATTTATCGTGGCGGGCGCATGCCCTCCAAAGTGTCTTAAATGGCGCAGGCGATGCGACTTGCAGAAGGTTCTACCTGTCCATCCGGCCTCTCGCGTGGGTGCGCGTCCTCTATGCTTGTCATGCTCATGATCGTAATCTTGTAAGTAGTAACATTGTTCTGGCCGGATGCTCGCTGGCGCGCTCTCAAGCTCATCCTGCCACAGTGGGTCGCGCGACTTCTGATTGGTGAATTCGGTCTCGCTCCCGAGTTTGGTTCGCATTGTTATCGCTGCATTACCGAAATGTCCTATGTCCACCCATGCTTGTCCATCTATGCTCCACTCAATCCTCAACCATGCATATCCCAACTCTTGCCTTGCCTCATGCGTCCATTAGCTTCGTGTTCTCTAGTACCACCAAATTAGGCCAATTCCTGTACTTATTCACCAAAAGGAGTTTTAAGTAAATACAATGCAAAATAACATGAAATGCAACTAAAACACAATAAAATGTACCTGAGATGGGCATAGTTCGCATGAATTGGTATTCAATAAGTAGGTATAAATAGCACTTATCAATCCAGTGCCTTGTATGGCAGATATTACCCCTACTGCCGTCAGATCCTTGTTGGGAGTTCCATGAGGCGCTTTCGAGGCGTGGACTGCTCAGACAAGTCCTTTGAGCGTAGATGCTATAAGCGGGCTGTTGAGTGAGCCCATACCCGATGATGTGAGAGTCAGGGATCGCATTATTCGGTGATTTTTCCTGATGATCATTAGGGGCTACTTCATAGCAGATAATTCCTCTATGGTGTCCTTCACTTTGATCAGCGCCACTAAACATGTGGCCCGTATGGGAGAGTATGATTGGGGTTCCTACACCTTTGCCTACTTCCTCAGGGGAATGCACATGCGATCGCAGGGCTTGACCGAGGTGTGGTTAGGATTCTACCCATTTTTGCTGGTGAGTGCTTCTCTTGTCTTTTCCCATATATAGGTTAAGAGTGTTGACTGATAGCAGATGTTGCCTTTGTGTTGGCAGTTTTGGGCCTATGAGAGGCTTCTATGTTTGCATCCTGTGAGCGTGTTAGGTTTAGACACCTATCCACAAGGACAGAGATGACATCATTCCATACTGGTGGAGGTCCCTGTTGTTGAGGGTTTCACTCATTGTCGCCTACAGCTGGAGTTGTTGACAGCGGATGTCATCACATGGGTTCTCTACTCTAGAGAGCATTGGAGTTGGATTTGAGGATGGGTATCCGACTGGAGTTGAGTACGTCATTTCCACCCACAGGATTCCTCTCTTCACAGATGGAGGATGGGAGCTCTATTTAGGAGAGCGTGCTATCAGGAGCACTACAGGAGAGATTCACATGCCAATCTTGCCTCCTGCCAGGCGTTATTGGCCTGTTTCGCAGTCACCCGTCATTGACATCCCATTGTTGGGGATTGACAGTTATACTTTGTTAGAGGGCCCCGGACTCGTGGAGATTTCCAAAGATTGGTGGACCCTCGCACCATTGGAGCTCTCGACCGCGCCACACGCGGTTTATGGGGATATGATTCCAGGATCCGTGATGATGACGGATTGGCTAGCCTGTGTCAAAGATCTGACTCATGTTACACAGATTGACAGATTGACCCAACAGCTGGATCGGGCACATCTTTTCATTCGACATTTGGGCAGAGATCCTTCAGAGGTAGATAATTTTGATCCTTCCAGCTCTGGCGCTGGCCCCTCAGGTGACCCATATGGCTTTTTTCTTCAGCAGATCCTCCATTGTATCTACCGACATCCCCTGTAGATAGAGATCCGTGACTCGGGAGGAGTTACATCAGTGGACAGGATCGATGATGTGAACATCGACACCATTGATTTTTTTCGATGTATTTCTTGTTATCTCTTTTGATAGGCCTCTCATTAGGCTATTTGGGTAGCTTCACCCCATTCTCGCCTATATCTTTTGATAGGCCTCTGTTGGATGTTGGGTAGCTTCACTCCATTTCTCTGTATTTTAGTTGTACAGAGATGTATTAGATGATGATATACTTAGGAATGTATGTACAGTTTTCCATTCCCTATATCATATTGCCATCTATTATATCATGCATGTTATTGTTATGCATATGTATGTATGTATGTCCAGAGATATTCAGCATTGACCCCTAGATGGTCTTATGACACGACCCGTACAGATGTCTTCTTCGATAGTTAGTCAGATCGATCATACCCCACCATTTTTGGTGGTATCCGTATCTTGCCATGGTATGATAGTATATCACCATCAGACATGGTGATCGTAGATGATTTGCTGCAGCATACTATGACACTGTTGATGTTTCAGGTTCCTATAGGATTTGTAGAGGGTATGCTAGAGCACTGGGTATCGGACATATAGGTTTTCCAATTCGGGACCCAGGAGTTGACTCCTACTTTGGAGAAGTATGCACGGTTGACGATGCTGTTGTGGACTGACCTTGCGTACATATGGCTATCGGAGACATGAGCAGACAGTTCATGACCCTCACCAGATTGAGACGTAGAGCGGTACAGGATGAGATTACATCCGGCCACGTGATATCCCAACGTTTTCTGTTTGACAGATTTGGCTCTGAGGATAGTTATGCACGACATTTCGGGGATTTCACCACACCAAAGGATCATTGGCGTTCAGCCAGAGTGGATGTGCTGCTATTGTGCGTATTGTCATACGTCTTCATGCCACGATATATGGATGAGCTGGATATCGGCGCCATTATGGCAGTGAGAGCTCTCGTGGAGGTCATACCATTATACTGGATGATCATTGCAGAGACTCGAGGTCACTACATACTCATCGCACTTATCCAAAGATGAGTGTTTATAGTAGCTTCTTGCCATGTCAGATGTGTGGTTTATGTCACACTTGAGACCGATCAAGCACACTCGCATTGACGTGGGTTTTATTGCATCCATGATATATCCATGTCATACTCCTTTTAGCCTACGGAGTGTACAAATGCTGCATCGTGGTCAGCTTTCCTGGCAGGGATTAGGGATCCGTTTGCTATATTGCCGTGTTCAGGGCTTAGCTCACCCTACAGCTTCATTACTCATGCTCCGGGCATGGATTATGTAAGACCCCATATTTTTTTTATATATAAATAAAATTAAATTTCCTCTATTCATTATCTTGAAATAATAATGAGTTAATTTGATATAATATTTTGGTTATGGGTGAAATGTGCAAATTTTACAAAATAAGCAAGTGGTTATAAAATATTCATTGTTGTCGGGGAATATTCGTTTGGTCGTGGAATATTCTTTTTGTCGGGAATATCCATACGATGGCGTAGTCATTTGTGAGCTCCATAACAAAATAACTGTCGGATGAAGAAAACGACAAGTTTGAGTTTTTATAAATAATGGCGTAATTGTTACCAATTAACATCGTTAGATTACACCGGTGGTTAAAATCTGATGAATACGCGTGGTTGCATAGTAGCACATGGTATTACACAGTATTTTTGAATTATTGATTCTTACGTATGAAGGCACTACTCAATAATTGTTACAATAATTACTGTTCAATATTTTCTTTTATTGGTTCAACAATTGCTGCGTTGATATTTTATATTATTGTTGTTTTAATAATTGTCACTGCACAGTATTTCCCATTATCAGATCAATAATTCATATTATTTGAATAATATTATTAGATAGCATTATTGGCAATGTCTAGAAAGTTCTGTCAAGGATAGGTTTGGTCACCTAATTGCGCTCCAGTAAGGAGAAATCCTTATCGGAAAGCCCCCTCTTTCTGAGAACTACTGGTTGTCATTATTGTGATTCTGTAATATTATTTGTGAATAATTAATTATTGATTTATATGATAAGGAAATATTTATGTTTATGTGGATATAAATGAAGGAATTAATGCTGAGGTATTTTATTAGTATTTTGTCGAAATGAAGAACAAAATTTGGAAATTTTCAAAAAAATAGTTTATTACTTGATTTTGTAAAATCTATAACTCTTTGTGTATAATGATTTAGGAGATGAGTCATATATCAAAAGAAAGTCCTGGAAGTAAGCTAAACGTAGAAATTTGAATCACCCAAAAATTCTTTGTGGATTTTTCGTGGTGACTGTTTGAGTGAAACTGGTACGAGGGTCTTATAGTCCGAAAATCAAATCAGTGTTCTTAAGCTCTATTGCGTGAGTTATAATTTTGATCCGACCGTTGGATCCTTATGATTTTTGGATATGTTATACATATATAAGTTGAGTATATGTCCACAAATTTTGAACTGTTAAAAATTAACGTATGATTTGTTATGAATTTTAAGAGATATTGAAAATCATCCGTTTATGGATTTCGGATATTTTTTGTCTGGAATTTGGAAAAACTTAAAGCTACAAAGTTGTAGAGAATTCAATTTCGTGTGGAATGAACATAAAATTCATATTTTTCTGATAAAAGGGCTATTTATTATGAATTATTGAAGTTTCTGATTATTGTTTAAATGATAAAACATTTTGGAAATTTCTAGAATTGGTGGGCCCCACTTTGGTTGGTGAAAAAATGTGCTGGAATTTTTTTTCAAATGTGGTGGGTGGAAATAGTAGCAGGTAAAGCCATCAAGTTGCAGGTTTAGTCTGCTTCAGCGTGCTAGCATTTTCCTATAAATAGGTGCTTAGGTTAGAATTGAAAATCACACTAGAAACATAAGCTTTCTCTCTTTCTCTCTCTATATTATCGAGCGTATTTAGATACTTTGAGAGTTTTTATTCAGTACAAATTTCATTCATCATCACATCCGACCTTTCATTCTGAAGTACTGTTTCTTTGAGGTAAGGGATGTTATTTTTTTCTTAAATGATATTATTTTCTTCAATATCATTATGCTGAGATATTGTTATAAATTTTATTGTGGAATTTCTATCTTTTTTGTGTCGGGGTTACTATTTATGTATACAACACTATTCACGTATACCGCACTATTCACAAATACGACACTATTCACCAAAAAATAAAATTTTCTCTTTTTCGTTCCAGATGTCTTTTATGGTTACTATCTTTGATTGTATCCATGTTTTGATCTTTATTTTTGAATTCTACTTCACACTTGGTTATTATGGAGTATTATTCAATTTGGATAAACCGAAATACGAATCCCTAATATTTGTCCTTCTGTCTCACTGGATTCGTTCTCTAAAATGTTTTTCATCATCCTTAGTCCTTAATGGTGATACTTGATGAATATCTTTGGCCTGTAGTACAAAGATGAATGATTACCTGATGAATATCTTTGGCCCATAGTGCAAAGATGAACAGGTGTTGAGATGAACATGACCAACTGGTGTTACAAATGAATATCTTTGGCCCGTAGTGCAAAGATGAATATTTGATTCAAGATGTATATTGATTGATGTTACAGGGTTAAAATATGAGACCCCAGAATTTATGAATAAAGATTTAAATTTCTCGAAATATTTTTTTTGAATATTATGGTGTGGATTTGAGATAATGTTATAGTTGTGGGTAATATTTATAAATTTTGTAAAGTAAGCAAGTGGTTATATAATATTTGATTGGTCGGGGAATATTCGTTTTAACAGAGAATATTCATACGACGACACAATCATTGGTGGACCCCAAAACGGAAGTATTGTCGTAGTAAGAAAACGACATAATTATCTTTTATTAAAAATAACGGCGAAAGTGTTACCGTTAAAACTGTTGAACTACCTAGTAGTAAAGTACAAAGAATGTCTGCGTGGTTGCATAGTAGACACAGTATTGGTTATTGATGCTTACGTGAGAAGTCATTCGGTTATACTCAATTATTGCTACAGTAATTGCTGCATCATATCTCTCATATTATTGATTCGATTATTGTCACAGTATCATCTACATAATATGATATATTATTAAATCAATAATTGAGACGACAAAGCTATTCATATTATTAAATTGCAATATTTATAATGTCTAGAAGTTCTGTCAAGGAGAGGTTTGGTCATCTAATTGTGCGCCAATAAGGAGAAATCCTTATCGAAAAGCCCCCTCTTTCTTTGGAACGACCTGGTTGTTAAATATTGTGAGTTATAATATTAATGATGAATAAGTTCGTGTTGATTAAAGATGAATTTGATAGTTCCATTATGTTGGAATTATTAGTGTTAGTGGAAATCCACATCTATTCCGATGATAATTGATGTCTGGGGGTTATATTGATAAATTGGGTAATTAATCGGATAAATGAACAATTAATTGCTACTAATTCACATGCTTATATAACTATTTGTTCACATGTGTGTACTATTGATTCACATTCTTGTACTATTAGGGGAGTTGGTGCAAGATTGATAATACTTGCATGACCTGGTTCTATTCTTTATTATTCTGTTGGAACATCCTGTCTGTGCGGATTACGCATGACCTGGTTCCATTCTTTATTATTATGTTGGAATATCCTGTCTGTGCGGATTACGCATGACCTGGTTCCATTCTTTATTATTCTTTTGGGAATAACCTGTCTGTACGGTCTATCGCATGCATGGGGAATTCTTCTATTATTCCATTCTTTATTATTCTGTTGGAATAACCTGTCTATGTGGATTATCGCATGCATGGTGAATGATCCTTTGTATTCATATGAATAGTATTTTCATTCAAAAGGGGTTTTTGCTAGGGGTAGTTTCGTAATTTTTTTGACCCTCAAAAATTTTGGAAAAATTTAAAATGATAATTTGATAAGTTTTCTAGATTGTGTCCAAAAATGTCAATTTTTGGATGTATAGATTAAGAGTTATGGATTTTATGGGAAAAGACTATTTTAAAAGTAAACCCTTATAACTCTTTGTGGTTAACTCCAAAATTAGTGAAATTTTTATTGGGAGTACATGTATATAGCAGGAGTATACCCTGTAAATTTTGGAATTTTTGGACTAAAGTACAATTTATGATAAATGTCTAAATATTCGGCAATTTTGGCCATATGAAAAATAGTAAATGAATTTTAAAAATTCCGAGAAAAATATATGTTCAATATGGGACTATATTCTGCTAAATCTCAGGAAAGAAATATTTTTCGGACTGATTTGGTATTTTTTATGAAAATGAACTAGTTATGAGTAAATGAATTAAATATGTTATGTGAAGTAACAAAATTGGAAAATAGGATTTTTATGGCTTAGGAATCCTATATAGGGTATATGCAGATTTTTGATGAGGGATTTGATCATTGGTGATGAAATCTTATGATTATGGCATTTTTGAATAATTAAATGCATTATTTGGTAAAGTGTAAACAATTGAAATAAATTGTTTATAAGTTTAAAAAGTGATTAAAATATTATTATAATATTAATAATATTAGATTATGAGTTTATTAAGTGATTGATAATATTTGGATAAATTTAAAGTCTTTAATATTTATCCTTGTTTTCGTTTGATTAATGCTTATATCATTGTCATCATCCTCATGCTTATATTATGATGAAAGTCATCTTTGGCTTACGTGCATAGATGGACTTGGTATGATTATAACCAGGGATCATTCGGTATAATAATGACCTGTAATGTTATAAATGATGTGGTAAAAGTCCTCAAGGGCTGTGTAGTGCATTGATGGGACGTTTTTTGGTATGATTATGACCAGGGATTATTCGGTATAGTCATGACCATTGATGATTTAATGAATATCCTTGGCCCATAGTGCAGGGATGACTCGATGATGTGGTTTAATTATTAAGCTGAATCTCAGCGATAAAAATTGATGAAAACATTTTAAATCATAGAAGATAGTATATATCATGCTCTACTTGACTCTTTTAATGGATTGCTTATTCCGCTGCAGTTAAACTTGATGTCTATTGTATTTTATCAGTTTAACATTGTTGAAGGCTAATGATAATTTATCCTGCATTATCTTAGTCATAATATTTCTTACTAGGCTAGTTGAGCTCACCCTTTTGCTTTCATTGTTCTCTTCAGAAATGAGAACGAACGTAGGGACTAGTCGGGGAACGGAGTGATGGTCCGAGATGGTGTTATAGTAGTCCTCACTATTCTATAAAATAGTGTGACAATAAATATAATGAGGACTCTATTTGAGAGTGGATATTGTCTAGAAGACAATATTCCTGTTTTAAACTCTCAGCTATGTTTTGTCGTATATTACACGACGTTTGTATAATTAAGTTTGTATTTGTATTCTGTACCATGTATTTGGCGACTCAAGATGGGTGATGTATACCTGTTTTGGGGGCGTCACATAAAATATTGATGATGGACTTTTAAATTCATAGATGATAGTAGATTTCATTCTCTACTTAACTCTTCTAATGAATTGTTGTTTCCGCTGCAGTTGTTGATCTAAAACTTGTTGTCTATTATATTCTATCAGATTTTTCCCTGTTGAAGACTAAGGATAATTTGTTGTATATTATCTTAGTCATAATATTCTTTACTGGGCTAGTTGAGCTCAGCCTTTTCCTTTTTGTTCCATTTTTCTTCCTAGGAAGCGAGAACATAGCAGGAACTAGTCGGGGTATAGAGTGATGGTCCTAGACAGTTGTTTTAGCAGTCCTCACTATTTTTGTAAAATAGTGCATCAATAATTGTAATGAGGACTTTATTTGGGTGTGAATATTGTCTAGAAGACAATATTGTATTTAAACTCACAGTATCTGTTGTCGTATTTTGCACGACAATTGTATTAATAAAGTTGTAGTTGTTTTCTGTACCATGTATTTGGGCATTCGTAATGGGTGATGTATACCTATTTTGGGGGCGTCACAGTTGGTATCAGAGCTTAGGGATATGGTCTCTGGCGGAGGTCGGGGAATAGAACTAGGAGGGGAGAGACGAGTAAATCCTTCGCTAGTGTATCCTATCTAAGCTTATTTGTTGGTCGATCATAATATAGAGATATTATGTGACATGTTAATTTGTTTAATTAACGCTTGTTTTATGGCAGTTTTTAAGAATGGCAGCTGATAACGTTAACAATGAAGTGGATGAGATCGTGGAGACACCTCTAATCACCAACCAAGATAATGTGATGTCAGGCGAAGAAGGAATTAGAGATATTCATGTGGTGAGTGAAGAATTGATAGTTTCACCCGAGATAGTCGCAGAGGTAGCAGCTAAAAGTGAGGAAGAAGAGGAACCTGAGGAGAATTTATTAGAAGAATTTTATGATCAAAATTTAGAATTGCAAAATCGTATTCATGAGTTAGAAGAGCAGGCTGAAGAACGGCAGGCGGTCGTGGAGCAAAAGGATGCAACAATTCAAGCTTGTGTTACCCGATATGTGATGCTTGAACAGAAGCACTCTTTGGTAGAGTATAAGATGATAAAGCTGGAATCTGAGCTAAAAGAAGAAACAACTGAACGAGTAAGAATGAGTGATGCATGGGTAAAAGCCACACGACGCGTTGATATTGCAGAAAGAGATGTCCGATCTAAGAAGGCTAAAATAGATGATATGTATTTCTCTTTTTGGACAACAATTGAGAGAACCCAACATCGAGTTTTGAATTACCCTGTACATTGTGGTCAACCCCAATTCGATATGGATCAAGATTAATGATTCAGATCATGAAAACAGAGAACGATGAAGCGATTGAGGTGGAATATGCCCTATAGAAAAGTCAATTTCAACGGTAGTGATGACACCAAATGCTGCCCCAGACAAGTCAAAGTCAGGTAGTTCAAGGGAGAGCGGTTGTCATGACTTCCCAATAAGTGAGGAACCCAAATGAAGTTATCACGAGTTAGTTAATCATAAATTTTTGCGAAGTCTATACCCTGTTAGATACCGGGTCTACCCATTCTTTTATTTATCTTGCTTGTGCTCAACGTTTGAACTTAACTTCGGAGAAATTAGACTTTGACTTATCTATTGAAACTCTGTTAAGAGAAACTTTTGTTACATCCACTGTTTATAAATCTTGCTTGATCCAAGTTGGCACCATCATATTACCTGTTGATCTTATCTCTTTAAAGATACTTGCTTTTGATGTGATTTTAGGAATTGATTGGTTAACTACTCATCATGCCAAAATTGATTGTTTTGTAAGGTTGTTAGTTTTCATATTCCTAACCAACCTGTTATGCGAATTCAAGTAACCAAACTATTGAATTCAAACACTTTCATATCAAGCCATAAAGCCATTCGTTTATTAAAAAATGGATGTCAAGCTTTCTTAGCCCATGTTATTGACTTGAACAAAAACACATCAGATTTGAATGATATTTCTGTTGTTAGTGAATTTCCTGACGTATTTTCTAAAGAATTTCCTGGCCTACCCCCAGAGTGTGATATTGAATTTTGTATCGACTTTGAACCTGGTACAAAACACATTTCTAAAATCTCATATCGAATGGCTCCTATTGAACTTCAGGAGTTAAAAACCCAAGTACAAGAGTTGGTACCCGAGCCTCTATCTGGTGACTTCCTTTGTGGAATGCACCAAAGCCAGACTCTCCGTAGGGGACTCTATATTTGTGTGGTGGTAAAACGATAGGTGCCATTATGACGTGATATCCAATATTGGGATATGAATCACAGTTGAGAGCAACCGAAGTCTGTGACCAAAGTACGTAGCTTTCTGGGCTTAGCTGGTTAGTATAAGACATTTGTGGAAGGATTTTCTCGAATCGCTACTCCGTTAACTTAGCTGACTCGAAAAGATACAAAATTCGTATGGAGCGAGGAATGCGAGAAGATTTTGCAAGAGCTCAAGAGGCGACTCATTTCAAAGACTTGTTTCGACCATACCATCTTAGAAAAGTTTAACGTGGTAGGCGATGCGTTGAGTAGAAGAAGATCGACGCGAAAGTACGAAAAGCGATATTGTTGAACACAAAGACCTATTTTGTATAATTTAAAAATGATAAAGATAGAGTTAAAGACTCTATGGACCCACGTTATGATGTCAAATATACGAGTAGAATCGACTTTAATTGTAAAGTTAACCGCTCAAGCTACACACTGGAGCTGATGAATATAAAGAAGAAGGTGCAAGAAGGCGTTATTCTAGAAGTAAGACTCGGTGAAGAGAAGAAAGCTCAAACCTTCGATTTATTTGAAATCCTCGATCGAGTAGGAACTGTGGCTTATAGACTCGCCTTAACGCTAAGTATGTCGCGTGTTCATAACGTTTTTCACGTATCGATGTTACGTAAATATATGGACGACCCAAACCACATTATTTTGTTAAAACTAGACGAGATAGCCGAATATTTAACGTACGAGGAGGTACTTGTCAAGATCTTGGATAGGAAAGAACATGTCCTACGCACAAAGGTTATACCACAAGTTAAGGTTTTGTGGAGGGACCATGCTATTGAAGAAATGACCTGGGAGTTGGAATCAAAAATGAAAGCAAGGTACCCTCACCTTTTTGAAACACCAGGTGCGTACATCAATTTTGAGGACGAAATTTCATAGGGAGGGGATGTTGTAAGACCCCGATTTTTTTTATATATAAATAAAATTGAATTTCCTCTATTCATTATCTTGAAATAATAATGAGTTAATTTGATATAATATTTTGGTTATGAGTGAAATGTGCAAATTTTACAAAATAAGCAAGTGGTAATAAAATATTCATTGTTGTCGGGGAATATTCGTTTGGTCGTGGAATATTCTTTTTGTCGGGAATATCCGCACGATTTGCCAGCAGCTTATTTGTGAGCCCCATAATGTAATAACCGCCGGATGAAGAAAATGATAAGTTTGAGTTTTTATAAATAACTTGGCGTAATTGTTACCATTAACACCGTTGGATTACCCGGTGGTTAAAATACAAAGAATACGCATGGTCAGATAAGAAGACACTTGGCCGGTCTTACAGTATTTTTTGAATTATTGATTCTTACGTATGAAGGCACTACTCAATAATTGTTACTGTGAGATCCCGAATTTTATGAAATAAAATTATTCAATTTTTCTATTTTGGTAAATAGTTAAATTGATAAAAGTTTAAAGTTAAGGGTCATATTTGAAATTTTTTCAAAGTAAGCAAGTTGTCATAAAATAACCTAGAGTAAAAGTACAAAGAATACGCTGTGGTTGCATAGTAGTACTCAGATTGATTATTGATGCTTACGTGAGAAGTCACTCATTATACTCAATTATTGCTACAAGAATTGTCAGATCATATCTCTCATATTATTGATTCAGTTATTGTTACAGTATCATCTGCATAATATTTTATATATTATTAAATCAATAATTGAGACGGAAAATTTATTCATATTATTATTTGCAATATTGACAATGTCTAGAAGTTCTGTCAAGGAGAGGTTTGGTCACCTAATTGCGCGCCAATAAGGAGAAATTCTTATCAAAAAGCCCCCTCTTTCCTGGAAACGACCTGGTTGTTAAATATTGTTAGTTATAATATTAATGATGAATAAGTTCATGTTGATTAAAGATGAAATTGATAGTTCCATTGTGTTGGAATTATTAGTGTTGGTAGAAATTGATATTTATTTCGATATTAATTGATGTCTGGAAGTTTACTGACCAGTCGGGTAATTAATCGGATAAATGAGCAATTAATTGCTATTAATTCATATGATTATAACTATTTGTTCACGTATGTGTACTATTGATTCACATTCATGTACTATTAGGGGAGTTGGTGCAAAATTGATAATACTTGCATGACTAAATTAAAGATGGAGGTATAGATGGAGGTACTATACTGGAATTCGTATTTTCACATGATTATAACTATTGAGTCACATGATTGTACTATTAATTCACATGATTTACTATTAGGGGAGGTGGTGCAAGTTTGATAATACTTGCAGGACTAAATTAAAAATGAAAGAAAAGTTGAAGGTATTGTACTGTAATATTTCGAGCCCCAAAATGTGTAATTATCGAAACTATATTTTCCTATAAATAGAAGCTCATGCTTCCTTCATTTCTCACCAATTCACTAAAGCTATAAAGCAATTATTATAGAGAGAAAGAAGAAGAGAAGTCTGCTACCTCACTATTCCTGTATCCTATTTTTTCTAAGGTAAGGGGTATTATTCTTTCGTATTCATGAAGATAGTTATTTTCTTTCAATACTCGTAAGGGTTGTTATTCCATTCTTTATTATTATGTTGAATAACTCGCTCATGCCAAGTACCGCATACATGGTAAAATTCTTCTGTTATTCCATTCTTTATTATTCTGTTGGAATAACCTGTTTGTGTGGTCTATCGCATGCTTGGTGAATTCTGTTGTTATTCCATTCTTTATTATTCTCATTTGGAATATCCCGCATGCGTGCGGATTACGCATGACCGATTCCATTCTTTATTATTATGTTGAATAACTCTGCCTATGCTAAGTACCGCATACATGATAAAATTCTTTCGTTATTCCATTCTTTATTATTTTGTTGGAATAACTCGTCTGCATGCGATCTATCGCATGCCCGTGAATTTCGTTGTTATTTCATTCTTTATTATTTCGTTGGAATATCCCGTCTGCGCGGATTACGCATGACCGGTTCCATTCTTTTATTATTCGTTGGAATATCTCTGCATGCTAATTACGCATGACCGGTTCCATTCTTTATTATTCTCGTTGGGAATAACTCGTCTGCATGCGGCCTATCGCATGCATGGTGAATTCTTCGTTATTTTATTCTTTATTATTCTGTTGGAATAACCTGTCTATGTGGATTACCGCATGCATGGTGAACGATCCTTTGTATTCATTCTTTATTAAATTGTGGAAACAATTTGTCTACATGGATTACCGCATGGCGGGTGAAAATCCATTTGCAGTTTCGTAATTTTTCTGACCCTCAAAAATTCTGAAAAAATTTGAAATGATAATTTGTTGAGTTTTCTAGATTGTGTCCAAAAATGATGATTTTTGGATGTATAAATTAGGAGTTATGAATTTTATGGAAAAAGACTATTTTAAAAGTAAACCCTTATAACTCCTTGTGGTTAACTCCAAAATTGGTGAAATTTTTATTGGGAGTACATGTATATAACAAGAGTATACCCTGTAAATTTCGGAATTTTTGGACAAAAGTACAATTTATGATAAATGTCTAAATATTCGACAGTTTTGGCCATATGAAAAATAGTAAATGAATTTTAAAAATTCCGAAAAAAATATATGTTCAATATGGGACTATATTCTGCTAAATCCCAGAAAAGAAATATTTTTGAGACTGATTTGGTATTTTTCATAAAAATGAACTAGTTATGAGTAAATGAATTAAATATGTTATGTGAAGTAACAAAATTGGAAAATAGGATTTTATGGGTTGGGAATCCTATATAGGGTATATGCAGATTTTTTATGAGGGATTTGATCATTGGTGATAAAATCTTATGAGTATGGCATTTTTAAATGATTAAATACATTATTTGGTAAAGTGTAAACAGTTGAAATAAATTATTTATAAGTTTAAGAAGTGATTAAAATATTTTTATAATATTAATAATATTAGATTATGAGTTTATTAAGTGATTGATAATATTTGGATAAATTTAAAGTATTTAATATTTATCCTTGTTTTCACTTATATCATTGTCATCATCCTCATGCTTATATTGTGATGAAAGTCATCTTTGGCTTACGTGCAAAGATGGACTGTTGATTATTGATTTTATAATTGTATATCTTTGGCTTACGTGCAAAGATGGACTGTTGATTATTAGTTTTATAGTTGTATATCTTTGGCTTACGTGCAAAGATGGACTGTTGATTATTGATGTTACAATTGTATATCTTTGGCTTACGTGCAAAGATGGACTGTTGATTATTGGTTTTATAGTTATATATCTTTGGCTTACGTGCAAAGATGGACCGTTGATTATTAGTTTTATAGTTGTATATCTTTGGCTTACGTGCATTGATGGATAGTTGTTGGTATGATTATAAACAGGGATTATTCGGTATAATCATGACCATTGTTGAAAACACGAATATCCTTGGCCCGTAGTGTATGGATAATTCATGGTCGTAATACTAATTAATATCCTTGGCCGTAGTGCAGGGATGATTCGATGATGTGGATTAATTATTAAGCTGAGTCTCAGCGATAACATATTGATAATACACTTTTAATTCGTAGAAGATAGTAGATATCATGCTCTACTTGACTCTTCTATAATACAGTTGTATGTCTTTGGCCTGTAGAGCAAAGATGAATTGTTAATGAATATCTTTGGCCCGTAGTGCAAAGATGAATTTATTAGTATGATTATAAACATGAATTGTGATTTGGTATAACCATGATTTTTGATGTTTCAGGTAAAGACAGGTGATGAAAATTATCTTCGTCCTGGGTGCGAAGAGGAATTTAGAATCACAATTATGATTATGAGTTATTCACATGATTGTGGACATGAATTGTTGATTGATGTTACAGGGATAAAACATTGTTGGTGAACTTTTAACATGGAGAAGATAATAGACCCTATGATCTATTTGACTCTTTTAATGGATTGCTCGTTCCGCTGCAACTATGGTTGAAAAGTTTTATCATATACCATATGTTCTAAATCTCTGATTTATTACTGGTGAAGGCTATTGATAATCCAATTATCATTAGTCATGATATTCTTTACTAGCTAGTTGTGCTCACCCTTTTTGCTTCACAATTCCTTTTAGGTAATAAGAGTGTAGCTGGGTCGAGTGGGGATAACAGGAAAATAGTGGATGGTCCGAGACTGTCGAAGTTTCTCAATACATTATAAAACAGCATGTCATGCAACAGATAATTGTATTAAGGACCTAAGATGTGTGTCGTATTTTATACGTCACTTAATAATTAATTTTGGAAAACAAAAATAGGGTGATGAGAACCCGACTTTGAAAGCGTCAAAAGTGCACGTCATTAGAATGAATATGATAGTAATCTTCTCGTTCTTCTTTGGGGTCTTAAAATATTTGTTGCTGTATTTTATATGGCAATGTAACAATTTGAGTTTGGATACTGTCTAGGAGATAATATTGTATTAAAACTCACAGCTTATGTGTTGTCGTACTCTGCATGACAGTTCAACAGTTGTATAAATGAAGTTTGTATTTGATTTTTATAGAGTGATATCTGGCGACTCAGAATGGGTCGTGTTGACCTATTTTGGGGGCATCACAAATGGTATCAGAGCTTAGAGATATGGTCGCTGGCAGAGATATGAGTCTAGAACTAGGAGGGGAGAGACGAGTTATATACTTCGCTAGTGTGTGACTTACTGTTGCCTCTTTTTCAGTTCTAACAAAAGAGCTCTAACTCATGCAAGCATACATGTGTCAACAAGTAATATAGAGTAAGTAGAGTATCGTCCCACAGAGAAAGTTGTTTAATTTAATCTACTATTCATCAATTAAATCACTATTCTTATATGCTTAAACTAAGGATTATAACTGTGAATTATTCTAAATGCAAATAATAACTAAAACGAGAATACAAATGTGATACATCAAATCTGGAAATAATGAGATCCTAACTTCATTTAATACTTCATCCAATTACTTCTATCATGCAAGAATGTTCACATATCACAGGAAAGTAGCCAAGAGCACTAAACTAGTCATAACCATTTTTCAATGCACTATGACCTACTTACACAGTATCCACAAGCGATAGACACCAGGAAATTATCAATATACCCAAAATCACTATATGTCTATGTGAAATTGCAACTATATTGAATTAGTATATGTCTATCTAATTCATGAAATACACAAGCCATGTAAAACAGCCCCATATACGTATGCTATCATGATTATAATCCATACTTGCATGTCCTCTTTTAATTCCATACAAGTACTAAACAAATGGTGATCAAGCATTCATGCATGCAAAAAACAACCATGGTAGAAATTCCCTATGATATGTAAAACATTTCAGCAATCAAGCATGCAATTAAACTACATATTAAAATCCGTTAGAATCCCATAATAGAGTTTAGTTCATGACTGAACCAAAAGCCATTATGGGATCAAAGCTAAACATGGCCAATAAGCAAACAATTGAAAGATGACGGATAGAAACGATCAAACCCAATTGCTGATTAAAATCCACTAGTAACATTCAAATCCACATTAAAATCTAGCAACAAAAATATCGTCTTCCACAATGAAAGAAAATCCCAAGAAGAATTAGAAAAGATGGAGTTTTGGCTTTGTTCTACGTTGGAATCTCTCCTAGAGTGTAAACCCTAGTTATGATATGAAAATATGTCCAAAAGTGATGAAAGATGCGTCTGACACCAGTTAGAAATTGTTTTTTTTTATTAATTACAACCTTTAAAATTAAAAATTAAAATAAGCATTTCGGAAAGAAAATGCAGCCCATCGCGTGTGGCCGCTGCGCCTTCCTTCATAATCTCTCATGGTAGCATGACTTACAAAGATGTAATATCTCGCCCACCCGAAAGTGCTTTGCGTGGACGACGCGCGTCCTCAAGCCTAATCTACCACGCGGCCGCGCGGCTTCTGTAGTCTACACTTTGACTTTGCTGCTTCTGATTCTAGTTCTGCATTGTTGCTGCTGCTACTGATTTACTCTGCTACTCATTCCTTTGTCCATCCATGCTTAGTCTCCTCGCTCCACTTGATCCTCACGCCATGCCTCTATTAGCTTATGTCATCTAACACCACCACTTAGGCCATTTCCTGCACTTTTACGCCAAAAGAGTTCTCAATACATGCAATGCAAAATAACGTGAAATGCAACTAAAAACACATTAAAATGTACTTGAGATGGGCACAGTTCGCATGAATTTATATTCAATAAGTAGGTGTAAAACCCACTTATCACTTACCTAAGCTGAAATTGTTTACTTGATAAGTTGACAAATTGTGATATGTCAATTAACCTTTGTTTTGAAGATATATTCTAGAATGATATCTGAAATACTGGAGATGAGCAATGAGAAAATCATGATACAGAGGAAATAACCAGGAAGGTACAATCTGAAAAGAAAGCAAGGTATTCTCATCTCTTCGAACTACCAGGTACGTAAATTTTGAGGGTGAAATTTCATAAGGAGGGAAGATTGTGAGATCCCGAATTTTATATAATAAAAGTATTTAATTTTTCTATTTTGGTAAATAGTTAAATTGATAAAAGTTTAAAGTTAAGGGTCATATTTGAAATTTTTGTCAAAGTAAGCAAGTTGTCATAAAATAACCGGTAGTAAAAGTACAGTAATACGTGTGGTTGCATAGTAGCACACGGTATTGATTATTGATGCTTACGTGGGAAGTCACTCAGTTATACTCAATTATTGCTACAAAAATTGCTGCATCATATCTCTCATATTATTGATTCAGTTATTATCACAGTATAATCTGCATAATATTTTATATATTATTAAATCAATAATTGACATGGCAAAGTTATTCATATTATTATTTACAATATTGACAATGTTTAGAAGTTCTATCAAGGAGAGGTTTGGTCACCTAATTGCGCACCAATAAGGATAAATCCTTATCGGAAAGCCCCCTCTTTCCTGAAAACGACCTGGTTGTTAAATATTGTGAGTTATAATATTAATGATGAATAAGTTCGTGTTGATTAAAGATGAAATTGATAGTTCCATTGTGTTGAAATTATTAGTGTTAGTAGAAATCGACATTTATTTCGATATTAATTGGTGTCTGGAAGTTTTACTGACCAGTCGGGTAATTAATTGGATAAATGAGCAATTAATTGCTATTAATTCACATGATTATAACTATTTGTTCACATGTGTGTAATATTGATTCACATTCATGTACTATTAGGGGAGTTGGTGCAAGATTGATAATACTTGCATGACTAAATTAAAGATGGAGGTATAGATGGAGGTAATATACTGTAATTCGTATTTTCACATGATTATAACTATTGAGTCACATGATTGTACTATTAATTCACATGATTTACTATTAGGGGATGTGGTGCAAGTTTGATTATACTTGCAGGACTAAATTAAAAATAAAAGAAAAGTTGAAGGTATTATACTGTAATATTTCGAGCCCCAAAACGTGCAATTATTGAAACTATATTAGAAGCTCATGCTTCCTTCATTTCTCACCAATTCACTAAAGCTATAGAACAATTATTATAGAGAGAAATTATAGAGAGAAAGAAGAAGAGAAGTCTACTACCTCACTATTCCAATATCCTATTTTTTCTAAGGTAAGGGGTATTATACTTTCGTATTCATGAAGATAGTTATTTTCTTTCAATACTCGTAAGGGTTGTTATTCCATTCTTTATTATTATGTTGAATAACTTTGCACGCATAAGCACCGCATACATGGTAAAATTCTTACGTTATTCCATTCTTTTGTGCTATTTCATCGCATGCTTGGTGAATTTCGTTGTTATTCCATTCTTTATTATTACATTGGAATATCCCGTCTGCAATGCGGATTACACATGACCTGGTTCCATTCTTTATTATTATGTTGGAATAACTCGCCATGCGCAAGCACCGATACATGGTAAAATTCTTCCGTTGTTCCATTCTTTATTATTCATTTGAATAACTTTCATTATCGCATGCGATCTATCGCATGCGCCGTGAATTCTGTTGTTATTCCATTCTTTATTATTCTCGTTGGAATATCTTTGTTCGTGCGGATTACGCATGACCTGGTTCCATTCTTTATTATTCTCGTTGGAATATCCTCGTCTGCGTGCAAATTACGTATGACTGGTTCCATTCTTTATTATTCATTGGGAATAAACATGCCTCATGCGATCTATCGCATGCATGGTGAATTCTTCTGTTATTTCATACTTTATTATTCTGTTGGAATAACCTGTCTATGTGGATTACCGCATGCATGGTGAACGATCCTTTGTATTCATTCTTTATTAAATTATGGAAATGATCTGTTTACGTGGATTACCGCATGGCGGATGAAAATCTATTTGCAGTTTCGTAATTTTTCTGACCCTTAGAAATTCTGGAAAAATTTAAAATGATAGTTCATTGAGTTTTCTAGATTGTGTCCAAAAATGGCGATTTTTGGATGTATAGATTAGGAGTTATGAATTTTATGGAAAAAGACTATTTTAAAAGTAAACCCTTATAACTCCTTGTGGTTAACTCCAAAATTTGTGAAATATTTATTGGGAGTACATGTATATAATAGGAGTATACCCTGTAAATTTCAAAATTTTTGGACAAAAGTACAATTTATGATAAATGTTTAAATATTCGGCAGTTTTGGCCATATGAAAAATAGTAAATGAATTTTAAAAATTTCAAAAAAAATATATGTTCAATATGGGACTATATTCTGCTAAATACCAGAAAAGAAATATTTTTGAGACTGATTTGGTATTTTTCATGAAAATGAACTAGTTATGAGTAAATGAATTAAATATGTTATGTGAAGTAACAAAATTGGAAAATAGGATTTTATGGCTTGGGAATCCTATATAGGGTATATGCAGATTTTTGATGAGAGATTTGATCATTGGTGATGAAATTTTATGAGTATGGCATTTTTAAATGATTAAATACATTATTTGGCAAAGTGTAAACAATTAAAATAAATTGTTTATAAGTTTAAGAAGTGATTAAAATATTTTTATAATATTAATAATATTAGATTATGAGTTTATTAAGTGATTGATAATATTTGGATAAATTTAAAGTCTTTAATATTTATCCTTGTTTTCACTTATATCATTGTCATCATCCTCATGCTTATATTGTGATGAAAGTCATCTTTGGCTTACGCGCAAAGATGGACTGTTGATTATTGATTTTACAATTGTATATCTTTGGCTTACGTGCAAAGATGGACTGTTGATTATTAGTTTTATAGTTTTATATCTTTAGCTTACGTGCAAAGATGGACTGTTGATTATTGATGTTACAATTGTATATCTTTGGCTTACGTGCAAAGATGGACTGTTGATTATTGGTTTTATAGTTGTATATCTTTGGTTTACGTGCAAAGATGGACCGTTGATTATTAGTTTTATAGTTGCATATCTTTGTCTTACGTGCATTGATGGATAGTTGTTGGTATGATTATAAACAGGGATTATTCGGTATAATCATGACCATTGTTGAAAACACGAATATCCTTGGCCCGTAGTGTATGGATAATTCATGGTCGTAATACTAATTAATATCCTTGGCCGTACTGCAGGGATGATTCGATGATGTGGATTAATTATTAAGCTGAGTCTCAGCGATAACATATTGATAATACACTTTTAATTGTAGAAGATAGTAGATATCATGCTCTACTGACTCTTCTATAATACAATTGTATGTCTTTGGCCCGTAGAGCAAAAGATGAATTGTTAATGAATATCTTTGCCCGTAGTGTAAAAGATGAATTTATTAATATGATTATAAACATGAATTGTGATTTGGTATAACCATGATTTTTGATGTTTCGGTAAAGATAGGTGATGAAAATTATCTTCGTCCGGTGTAAGAGGAATTTAGAATCACAATTATGATTATGAGTTATTCACATGATTGTGGATGTGGAATTGTTGATTGATGTTACTGAGGATAAAACATTGTTGGTGGACTTTTAACATGGAGAGGATAATAGACCCTATGGTCTATTTGACTCTTCTAATGGATCGCTTCGTTCACCGCAACTATGGTTGAAATTTTTATCATCTACCATATGTTCTAAATCTCGATTTATTATCGATGAAGGCTATTGATAATCTAATTATCTTTAGTCATGATATTCTTTATCGATAGCTAGTTGTGCTCACCCTTTTTGCTTCACAATTCCTTTTAGGTAATAAGAGTAAATTTTGGGTCGAAATGGGATAACAAAGAAATAATGTGATGGTCCGAGATCGTCGAAGTTTCTCAATACATTATAAAACGGCATGACATACATGCAATGATAATTGTATTGAGGACCTAAGATGTGTGTGTGTCGTATTTTATACGCCACTTAATAATTGATTTTGGCTAACAACAATAATAGGGTGATGAGAACCGACTTTGAAAGTGTCAAAAGTTCACCTCATTAGAATGAATATGATAGTAATCTTCTCGTTCTTCTTTGGGGTCTTAAAATATTTGCTGCTGTATTTTATATGGCATTGTAATAATTTGAGTTTGGATACTGTCTACGAGACAATATTGTATTAAAACTCACAGTTTATGTATTGTCGTACTCTACACGACAGTCAACAGTTGTATAAATGAAGTTTGTGTTTGATTTTTATAGAGTGATATCTGGCGACTCAGAATGGGTCGTGTGGACCTATTTTGGGGGCGTCACATGGAGACTCAGAATGGGTCATGTGGACCTATTTTGGGGGCGTCATAGTTACAATAATTACTGTTCAATATTTTATTTTATTGGTTCGATAATTGTTGCGTTGATATTTTATATTATTGTTGTTTCAATAATTGTCACTGCACAATATTTCCTATTATCAGATCAATAATTCATATTATTTGAATAATATTATTAGATAGCATTATTGGCAATGTCTAGAAAGTTCTGTCAAGGAGAGGTTTGGTCACCTAATTGCGCGACAATAAGGAGAAATCCATATTGGAAAGCCCCTTCTTTCCTTGGAACGGCCTGATTGTCATTATTGTGATTCTGTAATATTATTTGTGAATAATTAATTATTGATTTATATGATAAGGAAATATTTATGTTTACGTGGATATAAATGAAGGAATTAATGCTGATGTGTTTATTACTATTTTGTCGAAATGAAGAACGAAATTTGGAAATTTTCAAAAAATTAGTTTATTACTTGATTTTGTAAAATCTATAACTCTTCGTGTATAATGATTTAGGAGATGAGTCATATATCAAAAGAAATCTCTGGAAGTAAGCTAAACGTAGAAATTTGAATCACCCAAAAATTCTTTGTGGATTTTTCGTGGTGACTGTTTGAGTGAAACTGGTACGAGGGACTTATAGTCCGAAAATCAAATCAATGTTCTTAAGCTCTATTGCGTGAGTTATAATTTTGATCCGACCATTAGATCGTTGTGATTTTTGGATATGTTATACATATATAAGTTAAGTATATGTCCACAAATTTTGAACCGTTAAAAATTAACGTATGATTTGTTATGAATTTTAAGAGGTATTGAAAATCATCCGTTTATGGATTTCGGATATTTTTTGTCTGGAATTTGGAAAAACTTAAAGCTACAAAGTTATAGAGAATTCGATTTCGTGTGGAATGGACATAAAATTCGTATTTTTCTGATAAAAGGGCTATTTATTATGAATTATTGAAGTTTCTGATTATTGTTTAAATGATAAAACATTTGGGAAATTTCTAGAATTGGTGGGCCCCACTTTGGTTGGTGAAGAAATATGTTGGAATTTAATTTCAAATGTGGTGGGTGGAAATAGTAGCAAGTAAAGCCATCAGGTTGTAGGTCAAGTCTGCTTCGGCGTGCTAGCATTTTCCTATAAATAGGTGCTTAGGTTAGAATTGAAAATCACACCAGAAACATAAGCTTTCTCTCTTTCTCTCTATATTATCGAGCGTATTTTGTGAGTATTTAGATACTTTGAGTGTTGCTATTCAATACAAGTTTCATTCAGCATCACATCCGACCTTTCATTCTAAAGTACTGTTTCTTAGAGGTAAGGGATGTTATTTTCTTCTTAAATGATATTATTTTCTTCAATATCATTATGCTGAGATATTATTATGAATTTTATTGTGGAATTTTTACCTTTTTGTGTCGGGATTACTATTTATGTATACATCACTATTCACGTATACGACGCTATTCACAAATACGACACTATTCACCGAAAAATGAAATTTTCTCTTTTTCGTCCTAGATGTCTTTTATGGTTACTATCTTTGATTGTATCCATGTTTTGATCTTTATTTTTGAATTCTACTTCACACTTGGTTATTATGGAGTATTATTGAATTTGGATATACCGAAATACGAATCCCTAATATTTGTCCTTCTGTCTCACTGGATTCGTTCTCTAAAATGTTTTTCATCATCCTTAGTCCTTAATGGTGATACTTGATGAATATCTTTGGCCTGTAGTGCAAAGATGAATGATTACCTGATGAATATCTTTGGCCCGTAGTACAAAGATGAACAGGTGTTGAGATGAACATGACCAACTGGTGATACAAATGAATATCTTTGGCCCGTAGTGTAAAGATGAATATTTGATTCAAGATGTATATTGATTGATGTTACAGGGATAAAATATTGATGATGGACTTTTAAATTCATAGATGATAGTAGATTTCATTCTCTACTTAACTCTTCTAATGAATTGTTATTTTCGCTGCAATTGTTGATCTAAAACTTGTTGTCTATTATATTCTATCAGATTTTGTCCCCGTTGAAGACGAAGGATAATTTGTTGTATATTATCTTAGTCATAATATTCTTTACTGGGCTAGTTGAGCTCACCATTTTCCTTTTTGTTCCATTTTCTGCTTAGGAAGCGAGAACATAGCAGGAACCAGTCGGCGTATAGAGTGATGGTCCTAGTCCTCACTATTTTTGTAAAATAGTGCATCAATAATTGTAATGAGGACTTTATTTGGGTGTGGATATTGTCTAGAAGACAATATTGTATTTAAACTCACAGTAGGTGTTGTCGTATTTTGCACGACAATTGTATTAATAAAGTTGTAGTTGTTTTCTGTACCATGTATTTGGCTACTCAGAATAGGTGATGTATACCTATTTTGGGGGTGTCACAGATTATGTCCCTCTGGCTAGATGGAGGGGCATGATTACTTACCATCCATTGGCCGTGATGTGTCAGTTTGATCAGTTTCAAGATTTTCACCCTTATGAGGGGGCAAAGTGAGTCGTCAGCTTCACTTCACAACCGCTTATCGTAGATAGAGTGATCCAGTTGTATACTGTTAGGATCGCCGTGAGTCGGGCCGAGTTTTCTGTGAGTCATCCGGGTTGTTCTGCAGAGTATTTCGCATGGATGGAGACAGAGACTGCATTGGCTGCGATAGTATCCATAGTGCAGGATGTTGATTCTGACGATGAGGAGCCTGTAGAGGAGGTTGACATTCCCACAGATGATTTAACTGCTGGGCTGCCAACATTTGTGATGGATTCTCCCACCCCGAGTGCCACTGTTACTCAATATCCGGCACAGAATTTGGAGCAAAGCTTACATTTGATGACCTATGAGAGAGATCAGGCTAGGGCCACGATGTTGACAGCTCTTGATGGGAGAGGTGCCGCTCTGTTAGAGAGGGATGAGGCTAGATCAGCCAGGGATGCATTGATCATGGAATGGGATGCTGCCTTATCTGCTAGGGATGTGGCCATTGCAGATAAAGATTTTGAAGGAGATCCCGGGATGACCCGCTCGGTCTTGCCAACATGAGTGCTTACATTGATGATCATTATGCCACCATGCAGTTAGCCTCTGATTTGCTAGCTCGTGTAGATACCATTGGGCAGGAACTTGCAGCGTTACCTCCGTCTTCAGAGAGGGATGCCATGTTAGATCTGATAGTCCGCATATATACAGATCTGTAGATAACTTTGTATTTTCCTGCACAGACTAGCGTAGCCATTTTGTCATGTACAACACATATGTATATATCAAACAGTATTATGTATGGCAGAGAAATATATTTTGATTCACTTCCCTTTTAGTTATGCCTTGAGACTTGCTTGATATTTGTGAGAAGCCTAGTTCTATTTGTGAGTAGCCTAGTTAATTCCATCTCTTATGGGTTGGTATTGCTCTTTGAGGCATGATCACAACTTAGATGGTCACCAAATCTTCTATTTGTGAGAAGTGGTTGGATAATTCCATCCCTTTGATCTGAAACCAATGAAATGTGGTGAATTGAAGGTTGATCCCAGTATCGTGTGACAAGTATTTTTGTTCTGGTAGGGGTTAGATTGAACCATAAATGGCTTCCTACGTACTCCTATTAAAGAGGAGATCAAGTCTGCGTAGTTCAAACCTGATGTAAGAGGTTCAACACTGAATGTGAAAGGCATAAGCTTTATTGGTGAAGAAGGGTGTAGAAGTATTTTTGTTGTTTTTGTTTTTGTAGAGGAATGGCAGAAATGTTTTTGTTGTTTTTTTTTATTGCAATTGGGCCATATAGAATATGGTTGCCTACGTACCTCCGGGTATCAAGGAGATCGGGTTGACGTAGTTCGCCCCTTAGGACGAATCGCAGCCAAAGAGAAGTATGAATCCCATGTGCAAGCTATAATGCGGGGAGAAGAAAGTTTGATCCCATAATGGGGATAAACTATAGGTGTGGAAAAAGTTTGATCCCGTCTTCAGGACAAACTGCAAGCGTAGAAAAGTTTAATCCTGTCTTCAGGATAAACTACAGGTGTGAAAGGTTTAATCCCGTCTTCAGGATAACCAAAATTGTATGCAAGATTTGAAATGAGGAGAAACCAGGCTGCTGGTTTGAAGTGTATGTTTCCCTGAGGGGCAGAAAAGTTTGTAAAAAGGAGAGGGTTCAAAACCGGAATGACTAGTGATTTGATGATCAAAACCAGGATGTTTGTTTGATGATAACTTCAGACATAGTACTGTTTCACGGTGTCCGAGTTGATAAGTTGTGGAAATTCATCGCCATCTATTTCCTGCAATCTGAGAGCACCTCCTGTCAATACCTCCATGATAATAAATGGGCCTTCCCAGTTAGGAGCGAATTTTCCCTTAGATTGATCTTAGTTGTCAATGATCTTCTTTAAAACCAAGTCATGTTGTTTGAACTGCCATAGTCGGACTTTTTCGTTGTAGGATAAATGCGATCTTTCTTCGATATAATCGACCATGGAAGATAGTCGTGGTTCGCCTTTCGTCTATTAGAGATAATTGGTGATACCTGTCTTGTACCCATTGATCTTCATCTAACTAAGCCTCCATCAACACTCTGAGGGATTCCATTTCCACCTCTATGGGGAGCACTACTTCCATCCCATAGGCTAATAAGTAGGGGTTGCCCGGTGGAAGTACGCATGGAAGTTCTCAGAGGGCTAATAAAGTCGAGGAGGCAAGAGGTCGGGCCATCCTTTGTGATTGGCGGACATTTTTTCGCATGACCTTTTGATGTTTTTATTAGTCGCCTCAACAGTAGCATTCATTCATCTTTGACGGTAGATGACAAAGTTAAGGTGTTTGATGTGAAATTTTTGCATAACTCCTCCATCATTTTGTTGTTGAGGTTCTTAGCATTGTTCTCGACACAATGACCTCGGTTGTCCTCAGATCGACAGAGCGACATTGTTTCGATGAAAGCAATGATGACTTCTTTAGTAACCCCGGGAAGGATGTCGCTTTACCCATTTGGTGAAGTAGTCAATCCCGTGAATATGAATCGATGTCCACATCGGCTTTGGGCTCGATGGGCCCGATCACGTCCATTCCCCACATTGAGAAGGGTCATGGTGAACTCATATTGTGGAGTTCCCTTGGAGGGGCATGGATAGCATTCCCATTAATCTGGCATTGATAGCACCTCTTAACGTGATCATCACAATCAGCTTTGAGTGTAAGCCAATAATGCCCTGTTCTAAGGATCTTCTTGACAAGTAGGGGTCCGCTCATGTGAGGGCCATATACTCCACCATGGATCTCATCCATGAGTCTCTGAGCTTGGTCTTTATCCAGACATCTGAGGAGACCTAATCCTGCATCTCTTTTAGAGAGTGCATCTCCGCTCAGGTAGAATTTCATAGCAAGTCGATGGATCCGCCTCTTCTCAGTTAGGCTCGCCTCAGCGGGAGTAGATCTGTCTCGTAGATACTCCTTGATGTGATGATACCAAGGGTTGTGGATGGGAGGTAGTTCATCTGATACTTCTCCAACATAGTTCCTATAGATTGGGGCTTTTTGCATTATAATTGTAATGCTTGGCGTGTTTCCTTTGTCAAGTATGTGTACCAAGGAGGCCAACGTTTCTAATGCATCTGTAAAATCATTCCTATTACAAGGAATGTGTAGAAATGAGATTTCTTTGAACTCCAAAGCCATCTGTAGAACTTGCCGATGGTAAGGCAGCAAATGTAATTCTTTGGTTTGATAGATTCCCGCGGATTGTCTGATTACCAATTCAGAATCCCCAAAGATAGTTAACCGCTTGATGCCCATTGAACGGGCAAGTTTTAGCCCCATGATATAGCCTTCATACTCAGCTGTGTTGTTGGTGCTGACAAACTGCAATTTGACAACGCCGGATATCTTTGCTCCCCGCATCGATATTAGAATCGCTCCAGCCCAGAGCCTCTCGTGTTAATGACTCCATCAAAATACATTTTCCACGCACGACATGTATCGTACTGATGTTGTTGCTGAACTGTTATTACCCCTTCATCGAGGAAGTATGTTTCCAAGGGTTTGTAGTCCCCTACAAGTGCGGTGGCCAATTGATCAGCAATTCCTTGACCTTTGATAGGCTTCTGCGTCACGTAGACGATGTCAAATTTCTGTAGGATCAATCGCCATCCGGATAAATCGACAATTCAAGATGGGCTTCATCGAACACATACTTGAGAGGATCCACGTGGGATATGGGATGGGTTGTATAACCATGGAGGTAATGCTGTAACCTCATGGAAGCCCATGCTAAAGCACAACAAGTCTTCTCAATCAGAGTGTACTTGTGTTCACTGGTGCTGAATCTTTTTTGAGGTAATAGATAGCTCATTCTTAGCCTCTATCGTCTTTTTGCCCCAGCATACAGCCCATAACATTGTCATTTATGGACAGGTACATGAACAGGGGAACATCATCCCTAGGTGGTATCAAAATAGGAGCGTTAACCAACTGCTCTTTAATTATGAGGAAGGCTTTCTGACACTCATCATTCCATTTCATGGAGGAGTTCTTCCTTAACAACTTGAAGATTGGCTCACAGGTTGCTGTGAGTTGAGAAATGAACCTGCTAATGAAGTTGATTCTTCCCAAAAATCCCCGTATTTCCTTCTCTGTTTGAGGAATGAGCATTTCCTTGATGGCCTGGATTTTGGTAGGATCCAGTTCAATCCCTTTGTGGCTGACTAGGAAACCTAACAACTTGCCTGACTTAACACTAAAGGCGCACTTGGCTGGATTCAACTTCAAGTTGTACTTACACAAGCTATTGAAAAGCTTTCTGAGATGGTCTAAGTGGTCCTCCTCCCTTCGAGATTTGACAATGATGTCATCCACGTAGATCTCTATCACCTTATGCATTAAATCGTAGAAAAGAGCCATCATAGCTCGCTGATAGGTTGCCCCGGCATTGATGAGGCTGAATGACAACCGTCTGTAGCAAAAAGTTCCCCAAGGCGTGATGAAAGCAGTTTTCTCACGGTCCTCCTCAGCGACCATAATTTGATGGTACCCCGTAAAGCAATCAGCAAATGAGTACATGCCGTATTGAGCAGTGTTGTCAATAAGAATGTGGATAAAGGGCATGGGAAAGCTATCTTTAAGGCAAGCTTTGTTCAAATCCCAGTAATCCACGCAGACTCATACCTTTCCCCCTGGTTTAGGCACATGAACAATGTTGGATATCCACTCCGGATATGTAGACACCATGATAATGCCAGCTTCAAATTATTTCACAATTTCTTCTTTAACTTTTAAACTCCACTCAGGTTTCAATCGCCTAAGTTTTTGCATAACTGGCTTGAATCCTTCTTTGATGGGAAGGTGATGAAGAACAATGTCAGTGGACAAACCCACCATGTCTTCATGAGACCATGCAAACACATCCTGAAATTGGGTTAATAGTGCAACCATGTCATTTCGCTGATTTGTGGTAAGGTCTGAACCAATTTAGATTAGCTTAGGGTTTTCTAAGGTTCCAAGATTAAAAGAAGTGGTTTGGTCAAGGTTGGGTTTGGGTTTGTCTGTGACCCATTCCTTAATCTCTTGAGGTGTCTCAATGTCCTCTTATATATCCATCAAGTCTGAGTCCAACTTTGCATCAAAGTTACAGCTCTTGTGGAGAGAAGGCACCTCATCAGCAGCAAGTACAGGAACATCTAAATTCAGAGTCCTGAACAAAAGATGCTTTCACTTAATATATGAAACTGTTAGCATGTACTTGATAAAATAACTGCTAGTACTGTAAAGAAAAGTAAGCAATTAAAGTTATCTACAGGGCAGAGAGATTTTCTGCCCATTTTACCCATGTCTACCAATGCATGGAGTGCTGCTCCAATTGTCGAAGGCAAAGTCCTGATGGACTGCAGTGATGGAAGGATCGTCATTGTCTTCCTTTTCCCGAATGATAACCATGACATCTGGGCAATCATCGTCTGAGGTGTATCTATTTGTATGTTCATCATGAACAATGACGCGTATGCCAGCCATCATCAGGGCAATGTCATGTTTACGTTTCTGTTCCTTTTCTTCCATTTCGGGATCAGGAATCAGCGCCTCTTTTTCTTTGATTGGCACTGGCTTAAGAAAGCAAAGATGGTAAAGAAACATGGGTTGACACCTTTATCGGAGATTGTATCAACTCATGAGGTAAAGGTAAAGAAAATCGCCATAAAGCGCGTAAGCTTGAGGCGGCTTGTGTTTATGAGGATTTCGCGATCGAATCGCGTAATAGCCTAGTCCGGTTGTTCCAATTTGACTGGACATTTGAATAGGGTGCTTAATACCATGCTTATCTTTACCAAGCCCTTGTCCAGGTTGATGACCCAATGACATCATTTCTCGAGTGGCCGACATAACCTCGGCAGAAATCTTGGGTACGGGAAGCAGTGTTCCAATAGAATGGTACTGCGTGGTACTCACTTCTAGAGTATGAAAACTGGCCAGCTCAACTTCAGAGTTGAAACTAATGATTGGCAGAGCTCCTTGTTCAGGATTCTCTGGCTCAGCATTAACAGTGACTAGACTGTTGTTGACAATGTATTTGAGTTTTTGATGTAGTGTGGAGGGAACGGCTCCAGCCATGTGTATCCATGGTCTCCCCAATAGCAGGTTGTATCCTGAATCTATCTTGAGGACGTGGAAGGATACATTAAATGTATTTGGACCAATCTCAATTGGCAATTCAATCTTTCCGACGACATTTCGTCGGGATCCATCAAAAGCTCTGATAACCGTATGGCTGCTTTGGATCCACTTGAGATTGACATTCATCTTCACCAAGGTGGCATAAGGATAGATATTTAGAGACGAGCCTCCATCTATCAAAACTCCAGCTAGCATGTACCTGGAAGATAAAACTGTAATGTGCAATGGCTTGCAATGACCAGTCCCTTCGGGTGGTATATCATCATCCGTTAAGGATATCACATTGTTGTTGAAAATGTGATCAACCAAATGTTGAAATTTTTTCACATCCGCTGATTTTGGCAAGTAGGCTTCTTCCAAAACCTTCAATAATTTCTTCCGATGATCTTCGGAAGAGAAAACCAAGTCCAGTATAGATATCTGATGTGGAGATTCTCGTAAGCTTAAAACCATATTGGCTTCATTGTGGCCCATAGTGCGGAGGAATTTTTCAATCTTCTCCATGGGAATCTTCCCCTTTGCTTAGAAAATAGGTTTCATAACCCGTTGAGGAAGATACCGTGGATTTTCCTTCGACACTGTAGCAGAAGTATGAGACATGGATCCTTCAGCTTCTCCATAATTCCATGGAACTTTATGTGTCGGACAACAACAGGATGTTGTAGTCGAAGGGAAAGAAATTGGCTCAGTGCGGCTACTTTCAAAGGATTGTCGGTTCCTTTGAGTTAAATTGGTTGTATGGGAAATACTTTGACAGTCTCATCATCCACTTCGGATATAACTGCTACTGATCCCTTCTATTTGGTAGGACATGCATTTCCACTCTTGAGTTGCACAATGTAATCATCTGCTAGTTATAGGACACTGCTATCAATAAGATTCTGAATGAGATGGTGGAGTGCCCAACATTCTTCTGTGTTGTGACCGCGAGAGTGTGAATGATATTGACACACTTCATTAGAATTGAACTGTCCTGAGCGGGAATTGATTGGAGGCAGAAGGAAGGTAATTCTTCCTTGATCAACATTTGCAGTATCTCCTCCATAGATTGGCCCAGATATGTAAATTTTCTCTGATTAGCAAAATCCCGACGGGCTTTAGCATTTAATCTCTTTGCAACCTAATCCTCCATAGCATCACTTTCTGAAGGTAGTGATGGAGAATTCATAACAAATGGAAGGAGATAGGCATGCTCCTGCCTGATTAATTGACGTGTGATTTGATGCTGGTGGGTCACCAGTTCTGCCAATTGCTCAATTTGTTTGCAAAGAGCTTTCATCTTTCGTTCCATAGTAAACTGGAACTTTGCATAATCCCATTTTTCAACACCATCTTTGATGATCGGGGATGATTCATTGTTGAAACCGGAACTCTGTCCAGTGCTCCAACTGATCATGTTGACCTCTTCTTCTTTGTTTGAGGAAGGGGATTGTCTTGCACATGAGGTTGATCTGGTTTGGTGACCACGATCTCACCTTTGTCTATTAAATCTTGGATCTTGTGTTTCAAGGCCCAACAATCTTGATTATCATGTCTAGGTGCTCCGGCATGATAAGCACACTTTCGAGTAGCATTAAAACCCCTCCCATTAGGGTTGTCTGGTGGAAGAAGATGTGTAATTTTCTTCTGAATAGTCAGAAGAGCAAGAATATTCTTGAGCGAGTCCCCTAAGGGTGTGAACGTCCGAGGTCGTTTTTCATCTCCACCTTTAGGCAATGGAGGGTTTGGAGATTGTGCTTGAAAAGGGGAGTAATTTCTCCTTTGTATAGGCATGCTTTGATTGCCTTTTTGACCTTGTAGTATCAAGGAAACATCCACCTCTTTCTTTTTATGGACCCTCCAGGGGTTATTTCCATAAGATCCGGACTGGATGTGCTCAGCAACAGCTTTAAGAGTGGCTAGGTCTTGAATTTTTCCAGACTTCAATCCCATCTCAGCCATCTCTCCGTTCTTGATCATTTCAGAGAATGGCTTGCCAATACCAGCTAAGACTCTCTCATAGAAAGGAGCTTCCTATATATCTATGAATGTCATAACCATTTCTGATTCTGTCATGGAAGGAATAACTTGAGCAGCAAGGCGCCTTCACCTTTGAGCATACTCTCTGAAAGACTCATTAGACTATTTCTTGACCTTGGTAATTTGGTACCGGTTTGGAGCCATCTGAGATTGAAAACTGTATTGAGTGAGGAAGGCGTGAGCCAGCTCTTCCCAGCTATGGATCTTTGAGTTGTCTAATCTGGTATACCATGAACCAAGCTTCTCAAAATGACTTTTCTAAAATAATTTGCATTTTGAGCTTTTCATTTTCCGCATAAGATCCAAGTTCTCCAATGAATACCTTTAAATGGGTATAGGGATCCCCTAATCCGTCATACTTTTCAAAATTAGGGGTTTTGAATTTCTCTGGATAATGAACACCAAGAAAGATGCAAAGGTTAACATATGAAACACTTCCACGTGTTCCAATCCCTTTGAGAACACGGATAGTTTCCTCCATTTGAAGGACCTTCTTCCTGATATCACCGGTGTCTGGATCTCCTTTGAGACGGGTGTTTTCAGGGTCTTTGTTGGTCGTATCCAACTGAGGTTCTGGAATTGTTTTTTCCAAACCTTGAGCTCCTCCTTGTGCAGAGGATTCTGTATGTGTGGGTATCTTCATACCCTGAGTAGACTGATGCAATTCTTTCAGTAGAACAACCAAATTTGTAATTTGTTTACTCAATCCGTCAATTCTTCTCGGGAAACAGTATTAGACTGGTCAGAAGAAGACATGATTGGCTGTAGGCTCGTGGCCTTTTGGGATTTTGAGCGGGTAACAGGCCCAATGATTTCCCTACAAAAGACTTATATAGTTTAGTCTTAGGGATAATGTAAATGTTATCATAACATGTTCGTTTTAAGAATATTGTCCTGCAAAACTAGGTGTTAATTGATAACATGCATGCATAGATAATCTTCATATTTTCCATTACAAAGATGAACATGGAATAAAATTACAAGTAAATGCTTTTACAAGTAATTGAAAATGGAAAGCATGAAGAGAATTTCCTCCGCGTTTGGTTTATCAGAGGTTGACCTATCTTAGGGTTACTCTCGTGGCTTTTTGGCATGAAGGTTCCCAGATCATCGCAATCTACTTGACGGGAAGTTAATTCGGTCTTTCAACTGGAGCGAATCTGGGTGGTGCCTTTCTTGAGCCTCGTTGGAATTATTCTTCCTATGAGTCCAGTAATCAAACACCGACAGGATAGCCTCCTGGTGGAGGAACCACACAACATACATTCACATACAACGTGTCTCACCGTTTATGCAAAATGATGACATGTGCGAAGCACTAATATCACAGATAGATATTTAGCAGTGCAGTAAGTAAGATGCATTAGTACACATTCATCATAAATGTAAATGCAATATTCACACACAAACATATAACAGTTTTGCAAAGCTTGTAATAGCGGCTTAAGCCCTCTTACTGGAGTCCCCAGCAGAGTCGCCACCTGTCGACGTCGAGATTTTTTAATGTCCCTTTTCGTTACTTGTTCTTTGGTGTTCTCATGTTAATGTGAGATTTGTTTGAAAAAATAAGTGAAAAAGGTCCGACATGTATAATGTAAACGATTTGACTTTTAAGAGTCGCCATTGGTGTATTTAAGCTGGTTGCACTAACGAACCAAGAAAAGGTTTGCACATTAACCCAGTGATATGACACTGCTAAACGGGTCTGTGAAACCGAGATTCATTTGAGTTTGGGGGCTTGATTATGCGGAGGGAAGGTGTTAGGCACCCCCCCGACATCCGTGTTGCCACGATGACCGCCACTGTTATATGAATGTGTGTGTGAATCAATGTGCAATTATTTGGAAGTAGTACTATGCCTCGTTCGCACCTATATACAAAGAGTTTGAATTTATAGAAAAATTCAGTTTTAAGTAGATATATCAATGAAGTTTTGTAAAAAGAGATTTTTCAAACCCTGTGCTCAATAGTAATTGAGGCCTTTGATACTTTCATTTTATTATTAAATGTTTGGCTTATTTGCTTTTAATTTCGAGATGCGAGGCATCTTCGAGAAAATAATATACAGCAGTGCCAAACTCCTCATGGGCATGACAACCATCCAAGAAAATTTAGACACTATAAATAATGTACAAGCTGCTTACAGCTGAAAAATGTCCATCATTGGAACCAAATCTAGATTCAGTAGATTAAATCTGTGATCACATGATTCCTAGGCTCACATGATACTGCAGTTTGTATAGAAAGCAGTAAGCAGTTATATATATAAAAGCTGTAAATATATATATATATATATACAAACATGATTAACCACCACGAAGCAACTCCATGGGGGATCGGAAATGTAAATATATAAAAGCGGTATATATATATATATATATATATATGGACATAATCAACCACCACGAAGTAAACTACAGGTGGGATGAAATATAAATAAAGCTGTAAAACCAATCAATCGCCAATGGAAGTAAACTCTAGGTGAGAATGAAATATAAATAAAGTCATAAAAGCGATCAAGCGCCACGTAAGTAAACTCCAAGCGAGATTTAAATGTAAATAAAAGTCAAAAGCGATCAATCGCCATGAAGTATATTCGAGTGAGACGAAATGAAAAAATATATATATATATATATATATATATATATATATATATATATAAGAACGCATATAGGATGTAAATCCAGGCTCATCGGATATGTTCGACAACAATATATATATATATATATATATATATATATATATATATATATATATATATAAAAGGTGTAAATGTTAGGATATAAAATTCAAAGCTCATCGGATATGTTCGATAACAATTATATATATAAGTATATATATATAAAAGCAAAGAAACACTCCAGACATAAGTCTAGGCTCATCAGACAGAGTCTGACCACAATTTATATATATATATATATATATATATATATATATATATATATATATATATATATATATAAGAAAACGCGCTCCCACATAAGTCTCAGGCTCAATCGAGGCATAACTCGATAATGTTAGTCCATATATAAAATATATACATATATATAGGTATATATATACAGACAGAAATGAAAACCACGGACCGAAGTCCGGGCAAACAAACACAACACGACTCTCAATGTGTATAACAGTGTGTGCTAATATGAAAAGAAAGGCTTTATAGAATGTAAGAAGGCTTACAGTGGGCTGCCAATGTAGACTTCTATGACTCTATGTGGATAAACACTCAGCTCCCGTCGGATAAAAGTATAGCTATATATGAGCTAACAGATGTTTAAACTGAGGAAACACTCAATATGGGTGTGTACAGAGTAAATTGGACAGGGATTCCTCGCCTTTTCTCTCCCTTCTCCCCTTTAAATGGCTGGCCCCAAGGTCTATATTTATAGACTGATGGCCGCAAGTGTAAATGTGGCAACAAGCAGATTACACTGCATACTTGGTCGGGTCGAGGTGTCCCCGAGCTTCAGGATGCACCGTCGTCTTGAAGTACATGCACTCGTGCACTGTAATGTCCGCTCGAACTTGCAGAACATCAATCCGAGCATCTGAATGAGGTATATGTGACCTTCTTCGAACCGCTTGTGTCGAGAGTTACGCAATGACATGGATTAGAGGTTGTACGAAGTTAGGAAGAGGGGACCATGCCCATAGTCTTCAAGCTTCAAATTCTATCCAGTGTACTGCCACGCGTAATAGTCACTCGAGATTGTAACTCCTCGGTTCTTGTGGGACATTGTTGTATTTATGTATGTATGAAGTGTTGAGACGACGCGCATGTGTTGATATGGAAAGATGACGTTTGACTCTTCACTGGGGTTATAGCCGATTTGAGTTGAAAGCAGACGTTGCTCAGGGTTACATCTGAGATTGGATTGTTGCAAGTGTTTGAATGCCGCAAGGTCATCTTGTGAGTGTTCCTGTCTACCCGTTGTTAGCTCCAGGTCTGAGGGATGAGTGCCTAGGCAGGAGGTTTGAGCTTGAAGGTGATAACATGTGTTTGAAACAAGCATTTCTAATTATCACGGAATCGCAACAAAGACTCATTAGGGGTTATCGCCATGACTGCAAAACTCGGGGTTATCTCCGAGGTTAGAAATGATCCTTCCGGTGTGTGTTTCGGGGTTTGGAAATGATGTTCCCGGTGTGTGTCCCGCGTTTTGAATTTGAACTTCCGGTAGTATCCAGAATGGATGTAAAATCTTCCGTGGTTTTCTCAAAAGATTTAATCGCCTCAATGCAATGTTTAATTGTGCGAGAAAATTTCGAGTGTCTACATTAATTGTTTTACATCAGAAGTTATGGTGAAAAGTAAGACAGTTACCGATGAAGGGCAGCCAACGATTGTAAGTTCTTCTCTATAAAGAATTTCAGTCAAGGACATGCTGGGGCCCTCAAGGAGTGTTCATGACAGACTTGGATCACAAGAAGCTCCAGAAGGGTCACATGCAAAGGATCATGAGGATGTCAGGAAAAATTTACTTTCTACTGCTAGTAAAGGGCCTGACAAGGATCGAAAAAAGGGAGAAAACACAACGCCTAGAACCCAACACCGAGAAGTTCAAGTAGACAAGACATCCAACTTGGCCAAGATGGCAGAAGAGACTGACAAAGCTTTAAAGGTTCTTCTGCAACAAAGAGAAGAAATTGCCAAACAAATGGTTTATATGGTTGAAATGGAAGATGAGGCATCTAGCTATGCTCAACCCAAAGAGCGTGGCAGATCTCTAGAAAGACGAACAAGGAGATGCGAGGAGCCTATGCAATTTGAAAGTACGTCCCGAAGCCGTTCTTGTGACCGAAGAAGAGCAAGGGATCATACTCCCAAAGATCTAAAAAGGGTACCCTGTCCTAAGGATTCTCGGGATTATGGTAAGAGTAGGAGATGAAGTAGGTCAAGAGGACGCACTCCCGAGAATACAAAGAAGGCACCTCGCCTTGAGTATTCTCGCCATAGCGAGAAGGGTCAACGCTGGAGCAGATCCAGAAGTAGTACTCTTGAGAATCTGAAGAGGGCACACCGCCCTGCGGATACTCGCCACAGCAAAAGCTACAAAAGAAGCCCATCTAAAGCAGCAAGTTTAGATGGAAAGGGCCTGTCTGCTCAAAAGAAGAGGAGCTCTCCGAAGAAAGAAGTCTCTTCACAGCCAAAAGGAGTTGAACTTCTAGCTAAGGAGGTAAAGGAGCTTCGGTAACAGTTGGCTGAAGTTCAACAGGGGAAGGAACGTTCAACCAAAAAGGCATCCTCTTTCTCTTCAGAAATTCTTTGAGAGAAGGCAGACCCTAATAAAAAGCTTCCTTATATAGAGAGTTATAATGGCTCGGGAGATCCTTATGACCATAGTTAAGCATTTGATTGACTTATGGATTATTATGATTATTTCGATGCAGCCAAATGCCAAACTTTTGTGATGACATTGAGAAAAGACGCAAGACAATGGATGGGGACTCTGCCTTCAGACTCAATTTCATCTTGGGCTGATTTGTGTGATAAGTTTCACGCTCAATTCAGGAGAAATAAAAGAATAGGGATGCCTATAGGGTCATTGGCACAAATTAAATAATATTCGAATGAGTCTCTGGGTCAGTATGTGAAGAGGTTCCATGAAGTAGTGGGGTAAATAACTGACCTTAATGATCTTCAGGCTGTAGGCCTATTTCAAAATAGGCTGGATTTAGTGAAGTCCAAAAAGTTGGTAAAAAAGTTAATGTTCAGTCATCCGAAGAGCCTAGTCGAAGCATTTGAAAAGGATGAAGGTTACATCGTAGTAGATGAAGCCATGAGTAGCCTGAAGCACGCTCCTTCAGAAAAGGTGAAAGAGAAAGACAAAGATAAATCTGATGGTAATCAAAAGAAGAGTGGTGGTAATAATGATCGTTCTGATGGGAATTCAAAGGGGTACAACAACAATTGGAGTTCGGGAGGAGGTCGCCCACTGTTCCCAAACCAGAAGGTCAATAAGGTATTTACCCAACTAAATACGGATCAGGCTATCATCTTAGAACAGATCTAAGATCAGCCTTACTTCGAGCAGCCTCGTGAGAATCTTAAACTTGGATTTAGAAATCCTCATAAGTATTGTGATTATCATCAAGAAGTTGGGCATGATTGTAAGACCCCGAATTTTATAAAATGAAAGTATTCAATTTTTTGATAATAATTATTATTATTTCGTAAATGGTTAAATTGATAAAAGGTTAAAGTTAAGGGTGATATGTGAAATTTTTTGCAAAGTATGCAAGTTGTTATAAAATATTCGTTGTGTCGGGGAATATTCGATTGGTGGGGAATATTCATTTTAATAGGAATATTAAATGCAATGGCACAATCATTAGTGGACCCCACAACTAAGCGAGGAAGTATTATCATAGTTAGAAAACAACAGAATTATCTTTTTATAAAAATAACGGCGAAAGTGTTACCGTTAAAACTGTTGAACTACCCGGTAGTAAAAGTACAGTACTACGCGTGGTTGCATAATAGCACACGGTATTTATTATTGATGATTACGTAAGAAGTCACTCAATTATTGCTACAGTAATTGCTGCATCATATCTCTCATATTATTGATTCAATTATTGTCACAGTATCATCTGCATAATATGTTATATTATTAAATCAATAATTAAGACGACAAAGTTATTCATATTATTATTTGCAATATTGACAATGTCTAGAAGTTCTGCCAAGGAGAGGTTTGGTCACCTAATTGTGCGCCAATAAGGAGAAATCCTTATCGAAAAGCCCCCTATTTCCTGGGAACGGCCTGGTCGTTAAATATTGTGAGTTATAATATTAATGAAGAATAAGTTCGTGTTGATTAATGGTGAAATTGATAGTTCCATTATGTGGGAATTATTAGTGTTAGTGAAAATCGATATTTATTTCGATGATAATTGATGTCTAGAAGTTATATTGATCAATCGGGTAATTAACCGGATAAATGAGCAATTAATTGCTATTAATTCACATGCTTATAACTATGTGTTCACATGATTTACTATTGATTCACATGATTTACTATTAGGGGAGTTGGTGCAAGATTGATAATACTTGCATGACTAAATTAAAAATGGAGGTATAGTTGAAGGTACTATACTATAATTAATTTTTTCACATGTTTAGAACTATTGAGTCACATAATTTACTATTTATTCACATGATTTACTATTAGGGGAGGTGGTGCAAGATTGATAATACTTGAAGGACTAAATTAAAAATGAAGAAAAAGAGGGAGGTATTGTACTGTAATATTTCGAGCCCCAAAATGTGCAATTATCAAAACTATATTTTCCTATAAATAGAAGCTCATTCTTCCTTCGTTTCTCACCAATTCACTAAAGATATAGAGTAATTATTATAGACAAAAATTATAGAGAGAAAGAAGAAGAGAAGTCTGCTACCTCACTATTCTAGTATCCAATTTTCTTTTAAGGTAAGAGGTATTATTCTTTCGTATTCATGAAGAGAGTTATTTTCTTTCAATACTGTAAGGGTTGTTATTCCATTCTTTATTATTATGTTGGAATAACTCGCCATGCCAAGCAATCGCATACATGGTGAAATTCTTCTATTATTCCATTCTTTATTATTCATTAGAATAACACATGTCTGCTTGATTCTATCGCATGCACAGTGAAATTCTGTTGTTATTCCATTCTTTATTTGTGAGACCCCAGATTTTATGAAATGAAAGTATTCAATTTTCTTATAATTATTCTATTTAGTAAATGGTTAAATTGATTAAATTTTAAAGTTAAGGGTGATATTTGAAAATTTTTCAAAGTAAGCAAGTTGTCATAAAATAATCGGTAATAAAAGTATAGTAATACTGGCATTGGTTGCATAGTAGCACACACGATTGTTATACAGTATCTTTGATTATTGATGCTTACGTGAGAAGTTACTTAATTTTATTCAATTATTGTCATAATATTTTATATTATTAAATCAATAATTGAGATAACACAATTATTCATATTATTATTTGCAATATTGACAATGTCTAGAAGTTCTGTCAAGGAGAGGTTTGGTCACCTATTGCGCGCCAATAAGCAGAAATCCTTATCAGAAAGCCCCCTCTTTCCTAAGAACGACCTGGTTGTTAAATATTATGAGTTATAATATTAATGATGAATAAGTTCGTGTTGATTAAAGATGAATTTGATAGTTCCATTATGTTGAGATTATTAGTGTTAGTGAAAATTGACATCTATTTCAATAATAATTTTGGAGGTTATATTGACCAATCGGGTAATTAATCGGATAACTTAGCAATTAATTGCTATTAATTCACATGCTTATAACTATGTGTTCACATGTGTGTACTATTGATTCACATGATTTACTATTAGGGGAGGTGGTGCAAGTTTGATAATACTTGCAGGACTAAATTAAAAATAAAAAAATAAGAGGAAGGTATTATACTGTTATATTTTGAGGCCCAAAACGTGCAATTATTGAAACTATATTTTCCTATAAATAGAAGCTCATTCTTCCTTCATTTCTCACCAATTCACTAAAGATATAGAGGAATTATTATAGAGAGAAATTATAGAGAGAAAGAAGAAGAGAAGTCTGTTACCTCACTATTCCAGTATCCAGTTTCTTCTAAGGTAAGGGATATTATTATTATAGTAAGGGGTATTATTCTTTCGTATTCATGAAGAGAGTTATTTTCTTTCAATACTCATAAGGGTTGTTATTCCATTCTTTATTATTGCATTGGAATAACTTTTATGCATCTTGGTCTATCATATGCCTGGTGAATTACATTTGTTATTCCATTCTTTATTATTACATTGGAATATCCATGTCTGTATGTAATTACGCATGACTGATTCCATTATTTATTATTCTATTTATTATTACATTGGAATATCACATGCTGCATGCGGATTACGCATGACCTGGTTCCATTCTTTATTATTCTATTGGAATAACTCGTCATGCATGCGATCTATCGCATGCCTGGTGAATTCTTTTGTTATTCCATTCTTTATTATTCTATTGGAATACCTGTCTATGTGGATTACCGCATGCATGGTGAATGATCATTCGTATTCATTCTTTATTAAATTGTGGAAACAATCTGTCTACGTGGATTACCGCATGGCGGGTGAAAATCCATTTGCAATTTCGTATATTCTATTATACTTGTCTGAGATATCATTTCTTTTGTATTCATCATGGAATATCATTTTCTTTGGTATTTTTTACGAGTTACTATTCACGGATTACTATTCACCCAGTTACTATTCACTCTGAGGGATTTGTTATTATTTGTCTCATCTTGTTTAAGACTTAATATATAAAAACTTTGAGGGATTTGTTATTATTTGTCTCATCTTGTTTAGCGCGCATGCAAATATATATATATATGTATATATATGTATATATATATATATATATATATATATAAAAATACGCGTCATATATTATTAAACATGCAAAGCATGTTTGCATAATATATAATATATATAATACTAGCATGCACATATAGAATACTATATTTCTAGGATTGATTATGGACTTTTATTCTAGTTTGGTTCACTAGAGCCACCAAGTGAACCAAAAGGTCAAATCCTAGGGTGCAAGAATAACATCTAAATATAACTATTACATTTAAACCCGGGCTTCATTATAAACGGGTCTTGACGCTCCTTTCTCACGATCTCCTAGGTTCTTCAAAAAAATTCTAACTAATCCTATTACATTAAACTATTTAATTTAAATAGAAACCTTGATCAACGATCGAGGGAAGTACATAGGAGAGAGAGATAGAATTTACATCAAGAAGAAAACTAGAAAAGCATTTAGTACATAAACCCCATTTAATAAAATCCATTCATTCAAACATCCAACCAAAATAAATCCAATCACATTTAATTGATAGTCCATAATCAATCCCATTTATTATCATACATATTACCATATGTATCAATAAATAAAATCATTCAATATATATATGAATATCATTTAATGGCCAATTTTATGTTGCATGAAATCCAATTTCAAGATTAAAATAAACTCTTTATTTTAATTATAAAATTATTAAGACACACACACACACATATATATATATATATGACTATATATATATATATATATATATATATATATATATATATATATAATAATAATAATAATATTCCTACATCACGTGAAGCTAAGGAGCTTGAAAACTTATACTGTTAAGAAACCGTATACATTATAGATTATATATATATATATATATATATATATATATATATATATATATATATATATATATATAATAGAAACCGTTTAGAAGCATTACTAGATAAGTAACCTGCCAAGTGCCAACCTGCTGATTCACGTGAATCATTAACTTTCAAAAAAAAAAATCGCGAATTTCTTAGAAAGCCGTGAATCAGTACCTTTTTTCGGAAAAAACAATTCGCGATATTTTTTATAAATAAAATAATAATTTTATACAACAAATTATGCCCAATAAATTATTCAAAATACATACCCATACATATATGGAATCAAAATAATTAATAATTCGCATAAAGTTTGGCTTTGATACCACTATAAGGTTTTGTGAAAATTAAAGCAGCAATCAAATTGCAAAAATTAGCGGAAGCGTAATAAAATCATATTTTAAAAATTTTTAGAAACCAATTACCCGAATCATTCTTTATGCATATTATTAATTAAACGAAGAATAAGAAATTATGAAATAATACCCTTGTAGAAACGAGCTTCCTCAGGTACGAGTTCACCTCCCACTTCTCCGCGATCTTCTTGAATCTCTGGGTAGATTCCTTCTTTTGATCAATGTAAGCCACCCAAGTGTATGGCCTCTAGAGGTGATCCACCAAAGAAGAAGAATTTTCAAGAAGAAGGGTATATTGACTCAAACCCTAGTTTTTCTTATCTCTATAGAAAAAAGGGGCGTACTCTCCAACTCTTAGAATTACGTATGTTTGATATCTGATATAAGACTCCTCTTATAAAGATATCATGTAACCCTATTTTAATTAAAATAAGGTATTTTTTATTCAATTAAACTCTTTTAATTAAATGGGCTCCTTAATCCTATTAGGGATAATTAATTAAACTCCTTTAACTAATTTTTTCTCCTAATCCAATTAGGAATAAATGAGAGTACTTATATTAAATTAATTCTTAAACATTTTTAGAAATTAAAATAATAATCATTGTAATAATATTAATAAGACTCCTCTTATTAATTTATATTTAATATTTCTAAAATATTAAATAATAAATATTAAGCTACTTAATTTATTCTATCACCATAGATTAAATTAAATATACTTAATATATTATTACGATTATGCCATTAACTTCTTAAATAATTATTCTTCCTTTTATGGTGTGACCCTTTAGGTTCTCCATATTAAACCGGTTGTGAATAAATCAATTAGAACAATTCTAATCTTATTTAAATAAATAAATTAAATGAATAATTTATTTAAATAAATAATATTTATTCTACAATAGGGATAAGCCTCCCTAGCGATCAACGACTTTCCAGATAATATAGATTTCAACATTAATCATAAAAGAACCTTTGAGTAAATAGTTACCGTACAATTCAATCCTTCCACCATACAATGTCCCAATTAAATATAAGACATGGAATTACTGTCAAGTCTTATTTTATTTAATTATATGTATTTCGATTCCTAAATGCATTAACTCCTAATGAATGCAAATTAGAAACTACTTTCTAATTTCATTCCACCTCGCCAAGGATTCTGGGTTGTCATTTATCGAATCACATAGGACATTTCTCTTCTTTACTAGAAGTGGTAGATTCTTTATTGATCATTCATTATCTTCATATATAACTTATTACACCCAAGCATACCCTTTGATATACTCTAAGAGTCTTAAGGAATAAGTCAAAGTGTAATTCATTATATATAAGATACTATGATGATCTCAAGTCTAAGGATCATTTGTACTACTATCACTACATGAATTCCTATTGACAGGCAAGTAAAACTCCATTAGGTATTCCTTAGCGAGTCACGTTCAGTGAACTTATTCTCTAATAAGCACCTACATACTTGCTTTAGTGTCTCCACACAAATGATCATGAGATCAATCATCCTCATCCAATGAGCAAGCAACGACGTATCAATCTATATCCGGATTCACTAATCCCCTTTTAGTAATCCATTGATTGGGAACATTTTAGTTTTAAACTATCTAAGAATTTAGATCTCATTAGCATGATCTCATCATGATTCTAAAAGCATTGCTTAAAACTATGGGTTTATCACATATTATTAAAACAGCACCATGTAGATAATAAATGCCTTTAATAAATAATTCTTTTATTAATAAATAAATAAGATTGATTACAAAGTTTATGCTTTATCATCATACATGATTGACTTGTATGCATAATACTTTCAATCTCCACTTGCACTAAAGCCAATTGTTGTGGTATCTCATACCCATCTTCTCTAAGTGACGATCAAACTATTGTTGTGTTAACGCTTTAGTAAATGGATCTGCAATATTGTCTTGAGAGTCCACACGCTCCAGGGTGACGTCTCCTCTTTCAAGGATCTCTCTGATCAAATGAAATCGCCGCAACACGTGTTTGGATTTTTGATGAGACCTGGGTTCCTTAGCTCAAGCAATGCCTCCAAAGTTGTTGTCACGTAATAAAGGCATTGGTCCTGTAATGCTAGGAACCACACCAAGTTCAAGAATGAACTTCTTCATCCAAACAAATTTCCTTTTCGCAGCCTTCACTTGTAGCTATGTATCGCCTCATCACATCAATCAACAACTGCTTCATTATTTGGAACTCTTCCAACTCATCGCGCCACCGCTTAAGGTAAACACATACCCAAAATGGATTTATCATCATCTTGGTCCGCTTTGAAAACTTGAGTCCGTGAAGCCCTCTAGTTTCAATTCGCACTCCATCGTAGAGACAAGAAATACATCCTTAGTTCTTCTTAAGTACTTTAGGATATTTTTTCACTACCTTCCAAAGTTCTTCTTCTCCGGATTCGATCGATATCTCGCTTGTTACACTAAGTGCATGAATGACACATCTAGTCTAGTACATATCATACCGTAGATGATAGATCCTATTACTGAAGCATAAGGAATCTTACTCATACGGTCTCTCTCCTCGTGTGTCTTTGGGGCCTGTTTCTTGGAGAGATGTATTCCATGGCTCATCGGCATGAGACCTCTTTTTGAATCTTCCATGCTAAACCTCTTTAGCATCGAGTCAATGTACGTTCCTTGGGACAAGCCAAGCATCCTTTTAGATCTATCTCTATAGATCTTTATCCCCAAAATATAGGATGCTTCTCCCAAGTCCTTCATGGAGAAGTGTTTAGATAACCAGATTTTAATTGATTCAGTAAAGATAGGAATATCATTCCCTATCAATAATATATCATCAACATATAATACGAGGAATGAAACAAGCGCTCCCACTAACCTTCTTGTACACACATGGTTCATCCTCATTTTTGATAAAATCAAACTCTTTGATTGTCTCATCAAAACGGATGTTCCACCCATTTAGAAGCTTGCTTCAATCCATAAATGGATCGTAGTAGCTTTATAGACTTGATTTGTTCCAACCTTTGAAACAAATCCTCCGGGTCGTGTCATATACACATCCTCCTCAAGTTTCCCATTGAGGAAGGCCATTTTCACGTCCATCCGCCAGATTTTGTAGTCATGGTAAGTCGCAATCGCAAGCAAAAATCGAATGGACTTCGAGCATTGCTATCTAGTGAGAAGGTTTCATCATAGTCAACTCCTTGTCTTTGTTTGAAACCTTTTGCAACCAAATGGGCCTTATAGGTCTCTACCTTGTCGTCCGCTCCAGTCTTTCTTTTAAAGACCCATTTACACCCAATAGCTTAATGCCTTCGTGGTGAAACCAAAGTCCATACTTGGTTTTCATACATGGAGTCCATCTCGGATTTCATGGCTTCTTGCCACTTCTCCGAGTCTTTATTACTCATAGCCCTGCTCGTAATTCAATGGATCATCATCATCTATGATGCATACCTCATCGCCATCCTCTATGACAAGTCCATACCTATCGTATCTTTTGGTACTCTTCCCATTTATGAATAGGTGTGGTATGTAGGAATCTTCTACTTGGTTAGGTACCTCACTTTGATTGATCCGTAGTATTTTGTGGTTCTTGAAACTCTTCAAGATATATCTTACTCCCAATCGACCCCTTCAAGGATAAACCTTTTCCAAGAAGGCAAACATGTTTCGCAACAAACACCTTTTGATCATTGGATGATAGAAATAATACCCCGATGTTTCTTTAGGTATCCCACAAATCTACATTTGTCGATCTAGTCAGTAGCTTATCGCTTTCAAACTTTTTGACATAAGTCGGACAACCCCAAGTCTTAACATGCTTAAGATTTGGTTTCTCCCCATCCATAACTCATATGGGGTCTTGGGGACGGATTTTGTAGGTACCTTGTTAAGTAGGTATGCAAAATGATTCTAGGCATATCCCCGTAAGGAAACCGAAGGTCGGTAAAGCTCATCATGGATCGAACCATGTCCAACAATGTTCGATTTCTCCTTTCGATACACCATTCATCCTGTATGTCCCCGGTGGAGTCCATTGTGAGATTATACCATTTTCTTTGAGACAATTGAGAAACTCACCACTTAAGTATTCTCCTCCTCGATCGATCAAGAATCTTAATACTCTTACCGCTTTGCTTCTCTACTTCACTTCAACTCTTTGAACTTTTCAAATGATTCAGATTTGTATTTCATTAAATACACATATCCAAATCTTGAGTGATCATCAATGAATGTAATAAAATAAGAATACCTCCTCAGGCATTCATTGTCATAGTCCACATACATCCGTGTGTACCAACGCTAACAACTCAGAACTCTTTCTCCTTTTCCACTAAAAGGAGATTTAGTCATTTTTCCCATGAGACAAGATTCACAAGTGGATATGATTCATAATCCGATAGCTCTAGGAGCCCATCTTTATGCAACTTGGATAATCTTGTTTCATTAATACGACCAAGTCTATAGTACACACATGAAGGTATAATTAACATCATCTCTTTTCCTTTTCTTAGTTTGTTCAATTTGAAGTATATTTTCATGCAAGTCAAGTATATAAAGTCCATTTTGCAAATTACCAACACCATATAAAACATTATCATTATAAATAGTAACAAACTGTTGTTCTTTATTATAATATTAAAACCATCCATATCCAATATAGTAGATAGAAATAATGTTTCTAATGATATTTGGAACAAAATAACAATTATTTAAATTAATGAACTTGCCCGTAGGCAGTGCTAAACAATAAGTCCCTACAGCTAATGCAACAACCTTTGCTCCATTTCCCACTGTAGAGATAACCTCATCCTTGCTCAAACTTTCTACTTCTCGACCACCCCCCGTGATATTATTACATATGTGAGAACCACAACCCCAGATCCAATACCCAAGTAGAAGATTGACTTTCGTAAAAATTAATTTCAATCATAAACAAACCTTGATTAGGATTCAAGCTTCTCCAAGCTTCTTCGCTTTTGTTCCGCAAGATAATCCTTGTAGTTCCTCTTCCAAAGGACCCGACTTGTTGCAATGGAAGCAAATTTTTTGCTAATGGATCAGGTTTCTTTTGATCCTTCACTTTCGCCTTTCCCTTAGCCTTCTTGGATTTCTTCTTTTCAGAAGATACCTTGGGCCTCTTCCTTTTCTTGGAAGAATCATCCACCAGTAAGACATGGTTCTTCTTGGATGGGAAGTGACCTTCAGCAGTTTTCAACATGTTAAGTAACTCAGGCAAGCTGACGTCCAACTTATTCATGTGAAAATTCACAACAAATTGTGAGAAGGTGTCAGGGAGTGACTGCAAGATCAAATCTTGACTCAACTCCCCATCCATGACGAACCCAAGCTGTCCAAGACGTTCAATCAGATTGATCATCTTTAAGACATGAGTCTCAACAGTAGTGCCCTCACCATCCGAGATCTAAGAGCTCCTTAGATATCTCATATCTAGCAATCCTACTTTGCTCACCATACAACTCTCTCAGAAGGTGCAGCAAAGATAGTAGAGCATCCATTTTTCATGCCGACGTCAAGCTCATACTCATGGATGCGAGCATGATGCATCGAGCCACGATGCATCATCTTGCCACCGCTTAAAAGTAGCAATCTCTTCCTCAGAGGTCGCTCTCGCAACTTTTTGCAAGTACGGAGCTAATTTAGGACATAAGAAATCTTTTCAAAGAATGAGAACAATTCTTAGATTCCTTAACCAAATTCGTGTAGTTGGTCCCATCACTTTGTTAAGATCAAGTATATGCTACGAGATGAAATTAGTGAATGTGACATTTTCAAAATTTCGCATGTAAAAAGATAATATTTTAGCAAACATTCATTTAATTAATTACCAAAATAAATTAGGTCTTATTTTATATTGGTATCTCCCACTATTTTCTTCAAACTATATTACCTCATTTATATAGTTCTAAGCAAAATCTAATTAAAGTTTTTTTGCTAGTGAGAATAAGGATCCCATTTCAAATATATATAGCCTTGTGGTGACACAACAAACTATATATAAATAAATAGGTAGACAACTCCTTGTCAATTACATCATCATGTAACTCCTTATGTTTTGCCTCTTAGATTATTTTGATCAAGTGGTGGCACATCCGAATCAAAATTATCTAAGTTAAGTCCAACCTAGCACTTCCATATATTCAAAAAAAAAAAAAATATCATCCTTGTGGTGACACAACAAAACAATATTGTTCAATTTTCTTTATAAGCATCAAATGTGATAAATTAACATCTTAAATACTTAATACTTGCCTTGTGGTGACACAACAAACTCATATTAAATATTTAATACTCTATTAATTTTATCATGCTAGAAGGCTTACGCTCGATATTCTAAATATCTTTGAACGCTTAAGACTTAATATATAAAAACTTTGAGGGATTTGTTATTATTTGTCTCATCTTGTTTATATTTAAATATGCATATATATATATATATATATATATATATATATATATTAAACATATAATATATAAAGCATATATATATATATATATATATATATAATACTAGTATGCACATATAGAATACTATATTCTACCCGGATTGATTATGGATTTTTTATTCTAGTTTGGTCACTAGAGCCACCAAGTGAACCAAAAGGTCAAAACCCTAGGTGCAAGAAGAAAACATTTAAATATAACTATTACATTTAAACCCTGCTCCATTACAAACGGGTCTTCAAGCTCCTTTCTCCTCGATCTCCGGTTCTTCAAAAAAAATTCTAACTAATCCTATTACATTAAACTATTTAATTTAAATAGAAACCTTGATCAACAGTCAAGGGGAAGTACATAGAGAGAGATAGAATTTACATCAAGAAGAAAACTAGAAAAGACGAGGTACGCAGTAATCCCATTTAATAAAAACCCATTCATTCAAACATCCAACCAAAATAAATCCAATCACATTGGTCAATAGTCCATAATCAATCCCATTTATTATCATACATATCATCATATGTATCAATAAATAAAATCATTCATGAATAAAATATATATATATGAATATCATTTAATGGGCAATTTTATGTTGCATGAAATCCAATTTCAAGATTAAAATAAACTCTTTATTTTAATTTTAATTATAAAATTATATATATATATATATATATATATATATATATATATATATATATATATAATATATATTATATACATCACGTGAAGCTCAGGACTGAATCTTGAAAACTTATACTGTTAAGTGATATACAATTATATATATATATATATATATATATATATATATATATATATATATATATATATATATATATATATATATATATATATATATAATAGAAACCGTTTAGAAGCATTATATAGATAAGTAAGATGCCAAGTGCCAACCTGCTGATTCACGTGAATCCTTAACTCAGAAAAAAAAAAAAAATTGCGAATTTCTTAGAAAGCCGTGAAAACCTTTTTTCGAAAAAAATTTTCGGCAAAATTTTTTTTTAATATAAATAAAATAATAATTTTATACAACAAATTATGCCCAATAAATTATTCAAAATACATACCCATACATATATGGAATCAAAATAATTAATAATTCGTGATAAAGTTTGGCTTTGATACCAATCGTGAAGGTTTTTGTGAAAATCAAAGTAAAGAATCAAATTGCAAAAATTAGCTAAGTGTAATAAAATCATATTTTAAAATTTTTCACAAACCAATTACCCGGATCATTCTTTATGCATATTATTAATTAAACGAAGAATAAGAAATTATGAAATCATACCTTGTAGAAACGAGCTTCCTCGTGCACGAAGTTCACCTCCTACTTCTCCATGATCTCCTTGAATCTCCTGGGTAGATTCCTTCCTTTTGATCAATGTTAGCCACCCAAGTGTATGGGCCTCTAGAGGTGATCCACCAAAGAAGAAGAATTTTCAAGAAGAAAGGTATATTGACTCAAACCCTAGTTTTTCCTATCTCTCATAGAAAAAAGGCATACTCTCCAACTCTTGAATTACGTATGTTTGATATCCGATATAAGACTCTCTTTATAAAGATATCATGTAACCCTATTTTAATTAAAATAAGGTATTATTTATTTAATTAAACTCTTTTAATTAAATGGGCTCCCTAATCCTATTAGGGATAATTAATTAAACTCCTTTAACTAATTTTCCTCCTAATCCAATTAGGAATAAATGAGAGTACTTATATTAAATTAATTCCTAAAACTTTTTAGAAATTAAAATAATAATAATTGTAATAATATTAATAAGACTCCTCTTATTAATTTATATTTAATATTTCTAAAATATTAAATAATAATATTAAGCTATTTAATTTATTCTATCACCATAGATTAAATTAAATATACTTAATATATTATTACGATTATGCCATTAACTTCTTAAATAATTATTCTTCCTTTTTATGGTGTGACCCTTTAGGTTCTCCATATTAAACCTGGGTTGTGAATAAATCAATTAGAATAATTCTAATCTTATTTAAATAAATAAATTAAATGAATAATTTATTTAAATAAATAATATTTATTCTACAATAGGATAAGCCTCTCCTAGCGATCAACGACTTTCCAGATAATATAGATTTCAACATTAATCATAAAAGAACCTTTGAGTAAATAGTTATCATGATAATTCAATCCTTCCACCATACAATGTCCCAATTAAATATAAGACATGGAATTATCTGTCAAGTCTTATTTTATTTAATTATATGTATTTCGATTCCTAAATGCATAACTCCTAATGAATGCAAATTAGAAACTACTTTCTAATTTCATTCCACCTCGCCAAGGATTCCCCGGGTTGTCATTTATCGAATCACATAGATATTTCTTCTTTTACTAGAAGTGGTAGATTCTTTATCGATCATTCATTATCTTCATATATAACTTATTACACCCAAGCATACCCTTTGATATACTTTAAGAGTCTTAAGGAATAAGTCAAAGTGTAATTCATTATATATAAGATACTATGATGATCTCAAGTCTAAGGATCATTTGTACTACTATCACTACAGTGAATTTCTATTGATGACAGCAAGTAAAACTCCATTAGGTATTCCTTAGCGAGTCACGCTCAAAGTGAACTTATTCTCTAATAAGCACCTACATACTTGCTTTTAGTGTTCCACACAAATGATCATGAGATCAATCATCCTCATCCAATGAGCAAGCAACGTGACGTATCAATCTATCCGGATTCACTAATCCCCTTTTTAGTAATCCATTGATTGGGAACATTTTAGTTTTAAGCTATCTAAGAATTTAGATCTCATTAGCATGATCTCATCATGATTCTAAAAAGCATCTATGGCTTAAAAAAACTATGGGTTTATCACATAATATTAAATAAATAAATAAGATTGATTACAAAGATAATAAATGCCTTTAATAAATAATTTTTTTTATTAATAAATAAATAAGATTGATTACAAAGTATATGCTTTATCATCATACATGATTCAAAGATGGGTGATGTATACCTATTTTTGGGGAGTCACATTGTTATTCTGTTGTAATATCCTGCCTCTCTGCAGATTACGCATGACACTGGTTCCGTTCTTATTATTACGTTGGAATATCCTCATGCATGCGCGAATACGCATTTGATTCGGTTCCATTCTTTATTATTACTCGTTGGAATAACACATGCATGCGGATTACGCACACCTCGTGAATTCTATACGTTATTCCATTCTTTATTATTCATTAGAATAACCTTTACATCGCAGATCACATACGCTGGTGAATTCTTACATTATTCCATCCTTTATTATTACATTGGAATAACATGCTGTGCGGATTACATACATACTGGTGAATTCTTACATTATTCCATTCTTTATTATTACATTGGAATAACTGTCTCTCACGCGGACTACTACGTGCGCATGGTGAATTCTTACATTATTCCATTCTTTTTATTATTACATTTGGAATAACTTCGTACATGTGGACTACCGCATGCATGGTGAATAATCCCTTGTATTCATTCTTTATTAAATTTTGGAAATGATCTGTCTACGTGGACTACCGCATGGCGGGTGAAAATCCATTTGTAGTTTCTTATATTCTATTATACTCATCTGGGATATCATTTCTTTTGTACTCATCATGAAATATCATTTTCTTTGGTATTTTTCTGTTACGAGTTACTATTCATGGGTTACTATTCACCCAGTTACTATTTACTCTAGTATTATTCACTCGGGTATTCGGGGTACTTTTCGTGCCAGAGTACTATTTACGAGTTACTATTCAGTGGTTACTATTCACTCTAGTATCATTCACTCGGGTATTCGGGACACTTTTTGTGTCGGAGTACTATTCACGGGGTACTATTTACCCAAAAAATATATTCTTTTTTGTCCAAATTATTTTTGGTACATGCATATTATTCTTGAATTTTACTCTACAAAGCAGTATCATGTTGACAATTTGGATATTTTTAAACTCTGGATAAATTTAAAGTCTTTAATATTTATCCTTGATTTTGTTGATTTGATTTATCATTGTTATCATCCTCATGCTTATATTGTGATGAAAGTCATGTTTGGCTTACGTGCATAGATGGACTTGGTATGATTATGACCAGGGATTATTCGGTATAATCATGACCGTAATGTAACGAATGATGTGGTAAAAGTCCTCATTGGCCAGTAGTTCATTGATGGACAGTTGTTGGTATGATTATAACTAGAGATTATTCGGTATAATCATGATCATTGATGATTACATGAATATCCTTGGCCGTGGTGCATGGATGATTCGATTTTATTTATTAAGCTGAGTCTCAGGGATAAAGTTGATGAAAAACTTTTTAAATCATAGAAGATAGTAGATTTTATGCTCTACTTGACTCTTCTAATGGATTGCTTATTCCGTTGTAGTTGTTGATCTAAAACTTGTTATCTATTGTATTCTATCAGTTGTTATACTGTTGAAGGCTAAGGATAATTTATTCTGCATTATCTTAGTCATAATATTTCTTCTTTGGGCTAGTTGAGCTCACCCTTTCTTTCATTGTTTTCTTCTTGAAATGAGAATATAGCTGGGACGAGTCGGGGAATGGAGTGATGGTCCAGGATAAATGGCTTTAGTAGTCCTCACTATTCTACGGAATAATGTGATAATAATTGTAATGAGGACACCATTGAGTGTGGATATTGTCTAGATGACAATATTCTTGTTTAAACTCTCACTATGTTTTTGTCGTATTTTACATTTCATTGTATAATTAAGTTGTATTTGAATTTTATACCATGTATTTGGCGACTCAAGATGGGTGATGTATACCTGTTTTGGGGGCGTTACAGTTGGTATCAAAGCTTAGAGATATGATCCCTGGCTGAGATGTGAGACAAGAACTAGGAGGGGAGAGACAAGGAATTCCTTCGCTAGTATGACCTACCTAAGATTATTTGGTATTTATTTGATCGGTCAGAGTATAGGGATAATATGTGATATGTTAATTAACCCTTGCTTTGTGGTAGTATTTGAAAATTGCATCCGAAAATGTTGAGATAAGCAATGAAGCACAAGAAACCGTTGAGTCACCGACGATCAATACTCAGGATAATGTGCAACAGGAAGACAATAATCCTCAGGTAAACAATAACACCGATGAAATGGCGAAGGATGGGATGTTCAAAGGCTTTATGCAATTCATGCAACATCAGGCGAGAGCGAATCCTATTCAAAATGCAGGAGGAAACACTGGCAACTCTCGGATGGTCACCGCTAACCAGTTCAAGGAGCTGGGACCGCCAGAGTTTTTGGGAAAGCCAGAACCACTTAAGACGGAGACGTGGTTAAAGAAGATCACCAAGATATTTGATGTCTTGGGATGCTCCGAGGAGCAAAAGGTTCCCTTTGCCACCTTTATGTTGCGTGAAGAGGCAGATTATTGGTGGGAATATGTAAAACGTATCCAACCTAACGCACTCAAGATATCTTGGGAGAAGTTCCAAGAGCTGTTCAATGACAAGTACTTTCCTGAACGTATTCGTCACATGAAGGAGGTGGAGTTTATCAATTTGGAGCAAAACAATATGACCGTGTCGCAATACAAGGCCAAATTTGCGGAGTTATCCCGGTTTGCATCCCATTTGGTCGATAATGAGGAGCGAATAACGTGAATGTTTCTAAGAGGTTTGAAACTCGATATACGTCAATACCTCATTCTCACAAACTTTGTTTATATTCAGATGTAGTGAATAGGGCTCAGTTATTGGAGCGCGATAATGAGCCAACCCAACGAAAGGATAACGAGCAACAACACGATAATAATCGTACCGGTGGCAACGACCATCGGAACAATGATAACCATCGTGGAGGAAATTATCATGCCAAGAATGGTAACCACTTCGGTGGTAATCATGGCCAAAATAATAGGAGTGGAAATTTCTAGAAGAGAAGGTTCAACAATGATGGAAAGACGTCAGCACCAGCACCTGTTATTAAGGAAGGAGAACGACCGCCGGTCGTATATTTTAAATGCGGAGGGGAGGGACATATCAATCCAAATTACGTGATGCAGTCCAAAGCATGTTACAATTATGGAAAAGAAGGTCACCTAGCCCGATTTTATCGTGCACCAAAGTTAAGTCCAGTTGGGACGGTGGCACCAAAGGCGGATACGGACAAAACAAAGTCAGTTGTTTCAGGGAGAGCGTTTTTCGTGACTTCTCAAAAAGTGAGTAACCGGAACGAAGTTAGCACAGGTTAGTTAATTATAAATTCTTGCAAAGTCTATGCCTTATTAGATACCGGTTCTACCCATTCTTTTATCTCTCTTGGTTGCGCTCAACATTTAAATTTGATCCTAGAGAAGTTAGACTTTGACTTATTGGTTGAAACTTCGTTAGTAGAAACCTTCGTTACCTCTACTGTTTATAAATCTTGTTGATTCAAATTGACACTTTCACGTTACCTGTCGATCTTATCTCTTTGAAAATACTTGCCCTTGATGTGATTTTAGGAATCGATTGGTTAACTACTCATCATGCCAAAATTGATTATTTTCATAAGGTTGTTAGCTTTCATATTCCTAACCAACCTGTTATGCGAATTCAAGCAACCAAACTACCAAAGTCAATCACTGTTATATTAAGCCATAAGTAAAGAGCCCCGAGCCTTTATCTGGTGAGTTCCAAGTCTTGGAATACATCGAAGCCAGACTATCCATAGGAGACGCTGTGAATGACGATGGCAAGTTGATAGGTATCAATGTGACGTGCTATCCAAGTCTTGGGATGAGAGTCACAGTTTTGAATAATTTTTTTATCGTTAATAAATTTCCTGACGTATTCTCGAAGAACTTCTTGGTCTACCTCAGAGCATGAAATCGAATTTTGTATTGACCCCAGTACAAAACTCATTTCTAAAACCCTTAAATATTTCTTCAACCAAAACGAACGTATCATGCGCCAAGGACGTTGGCTCGAGCTGTTGAAGATTACGACTATACCATTCAATATCATCGTGGAAGAGCGAACGTGGTAGCTGACTCGTTGAGTAAAAGATCATATGCGTTTACAAGTGCGATGTTGTTAACACAAAAACCCATTTCGTATAACTTACAAATGATGAAGATAGAGTTAAAGACTTTAGAGATCCACGTGAAGATAACAAATATACGATTATAATCAACTTTAATCGATAAAGTTAAAGCCGCTCAAACTACACACCTGGAGCTGATGAATATAAAGAAGAAGGTTCAAGAAGGCGTTATTCTAGAAGCAAGAATCGATAAATAGAGGAAATCTCAACCCTCGATTTAATTGGCCCATTTGAAATCCTCGATCGAGTAGGAGCTGTGGCCTATAGACTCGTTTTACCGCCAAGTATGTCGCGTGTTCATAACATTTTTCATGTATCAATGTTACGTAAATATGTGGACGACCCAAACCACATTATTGAATTAGAATTAGATGAGATAGCAGAAGATTTAACGTATGAGGAGATACATGCTAAAATCTTGGATCATATTCGACACTCAAAGGTTATACCTCAAGAGTTAGAATCTGAAATAAAGTCAAGGTATCCTCACCTTTTCGGCATACTAGGTACGTACGTAAATTTCGAGGGCGAAATTTCATAAGGAGGGGAGATTATAACACCCCGAATTTTATGAAATGAACGTATTCAATTTTCTGATAATTATTACTATTATTTCGTAAATGGTTAAATTGATAAAAGGTTAAAGTTAAGGGTGATATGTGAAAATTTTTGCAAAGTATGCAAGTTGTTATAAAATAGTCGTTGTGTCAGGGAATATTCAATTGGTCAGGGAATATTTATTTGAACAGGGAATATTCATACGACAACACAATCATTGGTGGACCCCACAACGGAAGTATTGTCGTAGTTAGAAAACGACATAATTATCTTTTTATAAAAATAACGGCGAAAGTGTTACCGTTAAAACTGTTGAACTACCCGGTAGTAAAAAATGCGATGTCTGGCGTGCTTGCATAGTAGCACAACGGTATTGATTATTATGCTTTACGTAAGAAGTCACTCAATTATTGCTACGATTTCTAGCGCATCATATCTCTCATATTATTGATTCAATTATTGTCACGAGATCATCTCGCATAATATGTTATATTATTAAATCAATAATTGAGATGACAAAGTTATTCATATTATTATTTGCAATATTGACAATGTCTAGAAGTTCTGTCAAGGAGAGGTTTGGTCACCTAATTGCGCACCAATAAGGAGAAATCCTTATCGGAAAGCCCCCTCTTTCCTGGGAACACCTGATTGTTAAATATTGTGAGTTAATATTAATGAAGAATAAGTTAGTGTTGATTAAAGATGAAATTGATAGTTCCATTGCGTGGGAATTATTAGTGTTACTGGAAATCGATATTTATTTCGATGATAATTGATGTCTAGAAGTTATATTGATCAATCGAGTAATTAATCGGATAAATGAGCAATTAATTGCTATTAATTCACATGCTTATAACTATGTGTTCACATGTGTATACTATTGATTCACATGATTTACTATTAGGGGAGTTGGTGCAAGATTGATAATACTTGCATGACTAAATTAAAAATGGAGGTATAGTTGAAGGTATTATACTATAATTAATTTTTTTACATGTTTAGAACTATTGAGTCACATGATTTACTATTGATTCACATGATTTACTATTAGGGGAGGTGGTGCAAGATTGATAATACTTGCAGGACTAAATTAAAAATGAAGAAAAAGAGGGAGGTATTGTACTGTAATATTTTGAGCCCCAAAACGTGCAATTATCGAAACTATATTTTCCTATAAATAGAAGCTCATTCTTCCTTCATTTCTCACTAATTCACTAAAGTTATAGAGCAATTATTATAGAGAGAAATTATAGAGAAAAAGAAAGAAGTCTGCTACCTCACTATTCCAATTATCAGCTTTTTTTAAGGTAAGGGTATTATTCTTTCGTATTCATGAAGAGAGTTATTTTCTTTCAATACTTGTAAGGTTTGTTATTCCATTCTTTATTATTATGTTGGAATAACTCATCATGCCAATACCGCATACATGGTAAAATTCTTACGTTATTCCATTCTTTATTATTCTATTAGAATAACATCTCGTGAGATCTATCGCATACCGGTGGATTCTTTGTTATTCCATTCTTTATTATTCTGTTGGAATATCTTGTATGCGTGAGGATTACGTATGACTGGTTCCATTCTTTATTATTACATTTTGGAATATCACATGCATGCGAATTACGCATGACTGGTTCCATTCTTTATTATTCGTTGGAATAACACGTATGCGCGCGAATTACGCGCGCTGGTGAATTACTTCGTTATTCAATTCTTTATTATTCATTGGAATAACACATGCATGTAGATTACGCACGCCTGGTGAATTCTTCTGTTATTCCATCCTTTATTATTCTGTTGGAATAACCTGTCTGTGCGGATTATGCACGCTTGGTGAATTCTTCTGTTATTCCATTCTTTATTATTCTGTTGGAGTAACCTATCTACGCAGACTACCGCATGCATGGTGAATTCTTCTGTTATTCCATTCTTTATTACTCTATTGGAATAACCTATCTATGTGGACTACCGCATGCATGGTGAATGATCCCTTGTATTCATTCTGTATTAAATTATGGAAATGATCTGTCTACGTGGATTACCGCATGGCGGGTGAAAATCCATTTGCAGTTTCGTATATTCTATTATACTCATCTGGGATATCATTTCTTTTGTACTCGTCATAAAATAACGTTTTCTTTGGTATTTTTCTGTTACGAGTTACTATTCATGGGTTACTATTCACCTAGTTACTATTCACTCTAGTATTATTCACTCGGGTATTCGGGGTACTTTTCGTACTGGAGTACTATTCACGAGTTACTATTCACTCGATTACTATTCACTCTAGTATCATTCATTCGAGTATTCGGGGCACTTTTCGTGTCGGGGTACTATTCACGGGGTACTATTCATGAAGTACTATTCACGGGGTATTATTTACCCGAAAAATATATTCTTTTCTGTCCAAATTATTTTTGGTACATGAATATTATTCTTGAATTTTACTCTACAAAGCAGTATCATGTTGACAATTTGGATATTTTTAAACTCTGGATAAATTTAAAGTCTTTAATATTTGTCCTTGATTTTGTTTGATTTAATTTCGGTTGATTATTGCTTATATCATTGTCATCATCCTCATGCTTATATTGTGATGAAAGTCATCTTTGGCTTACGTGCATAGATGGACTTGGTATGACTATGACCAGGGATTATTCGGTATAATTATGACCGTAATGTAACGAATGATGTGGTAAAAGTCCTCATTGGCCTGTAGTTCATTGATGGACAGTTGTTGGTATGATTATAACCAGAGATTATTCGGTATAATCATGACCATTGATGATTACATGAATATCCTTGCCCGTGGTGCAGGGATGATTCAATTTTATTTATTAAGTTGAGTCTCAACGATAAAGTTGATGAAAAACTTTTTAAATCATAGAAGATAGTAGATTTTATGTTCTACTTGACTCTTCTAATGGATTGCTTATTCTGCTGTAGTTGTTGATTTAAAACTTGTTGTCTATTGTATTCTATCAGTTGTTATACTGTTGAAGGCTAAGGATAATTTATTCTGCATTATCTTAGTCATAATATTTCTTCATCGGGCTAGTTGAGCTCACCCTTTCTTTCATTGTTTCTTCGTGAAATGAGAATATATTTGGGACTAGTCGGGGAATAGAGTGATGGTCCGGGATAAATGGCTTTAGTAGTCCTCACTATTCTACAGAATAATGTGATAATAATTGTAATGAGGACACCATTGAGTGTGGATATTGTCTAGATGACAATATTCTTGTTTAAACTTTCAGCTATGTTTTGTCGTATTTTACATGACTGTTGTATAATTAAGTTATATTTAAATTTTGTACCATGTATTTGGCGACTCAAGATGGGTGATGTATACCTATTTTGGGTGCGTCACAATGATACTAATTCCTGTTGGAATTTAAGAGAGTTCATCGAAATGAAAGTTCAAAGTGGAGCTTTGGTTCAATATGTGGCAGGAAGGGAACTCCCAAGGGAACAACAATGGAATGACAGGCCTGTTCAAGCTGTTCATCCTGCTCAACCAGAACAGCCAGTTCAGAATCAACCGACGAGACATGTTGTTTGTGACGCCCCCAAAATATGTCTAATCCATCCAACCTATTCTGAGTCGCCAAATATATGGTACAGAAAACAACTACAACTTTATTACTACAATTATCATGCAAAATACAACAACACAAATGCTGTGAGTTTGGATACAAATATATACCAACTGTGACTCATATCCCAACCGTGGACAACACCTCACAGTGATACCTTACATAAAGGTACAGTCAATAACTGTTTTAGAAATTAAAATCTTTAGAAAGTGCTCAAGGAAACCTTCGTACATGGGAGGCCATGCGTCTAGGTTATGATAGATATCATATGCCCACAAAATTATCCTTGTTTGATCCAATAGACCCCAAAGAAAAATGAGAAGATTACTATCATGTTCTTTCCAATGGTGAGTCTTCTCTTGACATATAACTATCTCCTTTGTCTCCGGTTGAGCATTATGTTTCAACCAAACTCCAAGGTCATATAGGTAGTCTTTGGTAGATATACTCAAAGAAGTGGATGTGCACAACCCTGTCTTATGATAACACGAGGTTGTATGTCATTAGACATTTTGTATGATAGTGGCACAACACCCTTCCAAAGTTGGGTTCACCTCACCCTATTCGGTTCACTAAAATTAAATATCAATTGACGTATACAATACGATGCACTTATCTAAAGTTCTCAATAAAATTATTTCCATACTATTTAGGGAGAACCTCAAATGACTATAGACCACCGTTCTATTCCATTACCCCGCCGGTCAATCTTCTAAGAACACTCTTATTACCTGAAAGGAATTGTGAAGCAAAAGGGTGAGCACAACTAGCTCAGTAAAGAATATCATGACTAAAGATAATTAAATTATCAATAGCATTCATCAGTAATAAATCAGAGATTTAGAACATATGGTAGATGATAAAACTTTTCAACCATAGTTGCAGCGGAACGAGCAATCCATTAGAAGAGTCAAATAGACTATAAAGTCTATTATCTTCTCCACATTAAAAGTCCACCAATAATGTTTTATCCTTGTAACATCAATCAACAGTTCCTTTCCACAATCATATGAATAACTCATAATCATAATTGTGATTCTAAATTCCTCTTCTCATCCAAGACGAAGATAATTTTCATCACCTGTCTTTACCTGAAACATCAAAGATCATGGTTATACCAAATCACAGTTCCTGTTCATAATAATACTAATAAATTCATCTTTGCACTACGGGCCAAAGATATTCATTAACAGTTCATCTTTGCACTACAGGCCAAAGATATTCAACAACAGGTCATCTTTGCACTACATGCCAAAGATATTCAACAACAGGTCATCTTTGCACTACGGGCCAAAGATATTCATCAATAATTCATCTTTTCATTACCGGCCAAAGATTTTAATATCTCAAAGAAATACATAATCATTTCAGAATTTATATAAACCATAATTATAACCATGTTGATCAATTCACCTTTGCACTTAAGCTAAAAATATTCAATTGTAAATTCAATGGTCATGATCATACCAGTCAACAATTCATCTTTGCACTACTAGCCAAAGAGAACCCATAGTCACAATCATACCAATAATCTACCCATCTTTACACTTAAGTCAAAGAGAAATTTCTTCACCAGAATTATAAAAATGTTATATATGATAATAAAAACAATATGATCAAAACATGGATTTAATTTCAAGAGTAAGATTCATAAATCAACAATAACTTGGTCAGAAAAAGAAACCAATTTTGTCGTGAATAGTACCCCGTGAATAGTAACTCGTGAATAGTAATTCATGAATAGTAATTCATAAATAGTAACCCCGACATGAAAAGGTAGAAATTCCACAATAAAATCTATACCAATATTTCAGTATAATGATATTGAAAGAATAACATTTCTTAAACATATAAACAATTTATTTCAATTGTTTACACTTTACTAAATAATGCATTTAATCATCCTAAAATGCCAAAATCATAAGATTTCATCACCAATAACCAAAACCCTCATCAAAAATCTGCATATACCTCATATATGATTCTCAAGCCATAAAATCCTATTTTCTAATTTTGTTACTTCACATAACATATTTAATTCATTTACTCATAACTAGTCCATTTTCATGAAAAATACCAAATCAGTACAAACAAATTTTCTTTTCTGGGATTTAGCAAAACATAGTCCCATATTGAACATATATTTTTCTCGAAATTTTTAAAATTCATTTACTATTTTAACATGGCCAAAACTGCCGAATATTTAGTCATTTATCATAAATTGTACTTTTGTCCAAAAATTCTAAATTTACAGAATATACTGATGTTATATAGATGTACTCCCAATAAAAATTTTACCAATTTTGGAGTTAACCACAAGGAGTTATAAGGGTTTACTTTTAAAATAGTCTTTACTCATAAAATCCATAACTCCTAATCTATACTTTCAAAAATCGCCATTTTTGGACACAATCTAGGAAACTCATCAAATTATCATTTCAAATTTTTCCAGAATTTTTGAAGGTTGGAAAAAGTACGAAACTGAAAAACATAATAACCCTTAAAAATCCCTTACCTCAAAAGAGCAGTATTTCTGACCGGAATGTAAAGCCGAAGGAATCTTGCACTGCATAACAACTCTCAAAGTATCTAAATACTCACAAAATACGCTCGATAATATAGAGAGAAAGAAAACTTGTTTCTGATGTGATTTTCAATTCTAACTTAGCCCTCTATTTATAGGAAAATGTTAAGACGTTTGAAGGAGACTTAACTCGCTACACCGATGGCTTTTTACCGCTACTATTGCCACCCACCACATTTGAATTAGAATTTCAGCACATTTCTTTACCAACCATAGGTAGGGCCCACACATTCTAGAATTTTCCACCAAAATGATAAATTCGGATACTTTAACAATTTCTGAACCAGTCACCTCATAAAATTCATAACAAATCATACGTTCATTTTTAACGGTTCAAAATTTGTGGACATATACTCAACTTATATATGTATAACATATCCAAAAATTACAATGATCCAACGGTCGGATCAAAAATTATAACTCACGCAATATATCTCAAGAACACTGGTTTGATCTTTTAATATCTCCAATCCGACAAAATACTGATAAAACACCTCAACATTAATTCCTTCATTTATAACCACATAAATAAATCCATCATTTATATCCACATCAAATAAATATTTCCTTATCATATAAATCAATAATTATTCATAAATATTACAGAATCACAATAATGACAACCAGACAGTTCCCAGGAAAGAGATGGCTTTTCGATAAGGATTTCTCTCATCTTGGTAACCGTAAGCAATTAGGTGACCAAACCTCTCCTTAATGTAACTTTCTAGACATTGCCAATAATGCTATCTAATAATATTATTCAAATAATATGAATTATTAATCGATAATGGGAAATATCGGTAGTAACAATTATTGAAACAACAATAATATAAAATATCAACGCAACAATTATTGAATCAATAAAATAAAATATTAAACAGTAATTACTGTAACAATTATTGAGTAGTGCCTTCTTACGTAAGAATCAATAATTCAAAAATATGCATGTAATACTGGTGCTGCTATCGCTAACCACGCCAGACATCGTATTTTAACCACCAGGTAATCCAACAGTGTTAACGGTAACAACTACGCCGTTATTTATAAAAACTCAAACTTGTCATTTCTTCATCCGACAGTTATTCTGTTATGGGGCCCACAAATGGCTGCGCCATCGTACGAATATTCCCCGACAGTAAGAATATTCCACGACCAAATGAATATTCCCCGACAACAATAAATATTTTATAGCCACTTACGTATTTTGTAAAATTTTCTTATTTCACCCATAACTTTAAACTTTTATCAATTTAACCATTTACTGAATAATAATTATAAGAAAAATTGAATACTTTTATTTCATAAAATTCGGGGTCTTACATTGTTGATGTGCTTACAGGAGGTAGCATCAATAAAGTTGTTGGGAAGAAGTAACGAGGATACTTGGATTCGGTAATGTTAGTGGCGGGTATACTCTCGAAGACTGAAAGAGCATAACCTGGTTCGGTAATTTCTTTTACAGATGATGATTTTCCTCCCGAACCCATCGAACCTCATGAAGGGGCTTTGGTAATTACTGCACAAGTGGGTTCAGTGGATATGAAGAGAATGATGATAGATAATGGATCTTCAGTAGATATTTTGTAAGCACATGCTTACCAGAGGATGCACTTGGATGGAAGGAAGATGGAGATCGGGCAAGAAGCTTCTCTATATGGGTTTAGCAATGATCCAGTCAAAGTGGCAGGTACTATCGAGCTGCCAGTTATCTTCAGGATAGCTCCTCAGCAGGTGGAAATTATGTGTAAATTTTATGTGGTACATGTGGATTCGGCCTACAACGCCATTTTTGGTAGACCTACTTTGATAGCTCTTCAGGCAGTGACGTCAATTTCTCATTTTAAAATTAAGTTTCCAACGCCACATGGAGTAGGAGAAGTTGCTGGAGATTTGGATTTAGTAAGAAGATGTTATCGAAATGCATTGATCACTTCGGGTGTAGGGGTCAGCCGACAGAAGCAAACTATGGCTATTGAGATTGAACCGTTTACAGAAAGCAGTACAGAGCCATTAGTTATACCAGCTGAAGAAACTAAAGAGTTTGAATTGATTCCAGGAAAGAAAGAAAAGACTGTGAAGATAGGTTCAGGTCTGCCGGAACTTTTTTGGATGAACCTGGTGGAATTGCTTCGGTGTTATGCTGATATCTTCGCCTGGATTCCAAGTGATATGCCTGGGGTAAGTCGAAATGTTGCTGAACACAGGCTGCACATAGACCCAACAAAGAAGTCATTCGGCAGAAGAGAAGGATTTTCGCGCTAGAGAGACAAGAGATAATAGATGAAGATATTGCAAAGTTGTTAGCAGCCGATTTCATATTTGAGATTGATTATTCGGAGTGGATGGAATATGTAGTTCTAGTGCAGAAGCAGAATGGAAAATGGCGAGTTTGTATAGACTACACTGATCTGAACAAAGCATGTCCGAAGGACTTTTATCCTCTGCCTCACATTGATCAACTCATTAATGCGACTTCAGGATATGCCCTGCTCAGTTTTATGGATGCTTTTTTGGGATATCATCAGATTTCTATGTGCAAGGAGGACATCCCAAAGACAACATTTATTACTCATCGGTCGGTGTATACTTATAAGAAGATGACCTTTGTCTTGTTAAATGCAGGAGCTATGTATCAAAGAATGATGAACTACGTCTTCACATGGCAGTTGGGGAAAAATATAGAGGTATATGTAGATGATATGATTATCAGAAGTATGTTAATTCGAGGTCATCTAGACAATTTGGATCAATGTTTTTAGACGGTTTGTCATTACAATCTCAAATTGAATCCAACCAAGTGTACCTTCGGGTTAGGTGCAGGAAAATTTTTAGGTTATCTGGTTAGTAACAAGGGAATAGAAGCTAACCCAAAGAAGATTCAAGATATTTTGAATATGAAATCTCCATAATCTTATAAAAATGTTCAACGATTAACTGGTCGGATAGCAGCTTTGAGGAGATTCATGTCTAAGTCAGCAGAAAGGTTTTTGCCGTTCTTTGACACGTTAAAAGAGCCGAAGAATGCTAAAACATTTCAATGGAATTTAGAGTGTGAGGATGTTTTCCAAGGAATAAAGAAGTATTTGTCTTCGGCACATTTGTTGGTGAAACCAGTTCCTGCTGAACATTTGTATTTGTATTTGGTAGCAAGTTCATTGGCAGTAGGAGCAGTTTTGGTGCGAGAGATTTGGGGTAAGCAGCACCTGGTTTATTATGAAAGTCGTGCCCTTAGGGATGCAAAAAAAAGGTATCCAAACCTTGAGAAGTTTTCTTTTGCTTTAATAATAGCCAGTCGAAAGCTTCGGCAATACTTTCAGGGTCGGTTAATAGTGGTATACACGGATCATCCACTGAAGAAGGTGTTAGATAAACCAGAGGTTTCGGGGAGACTCGCTGCATGGACGATGGAGTTATCTCAGTTCTTTATAGAGTATCATCCTCGGACAGCTATCAAAGGTCAGGCCTTGGCAGATTTTATGGTTGAATGTTCATTTTCTAAAGCAGATGATAGTTTGGGAGAACCTGACGGGTCTGACAAAGCAGTTGCAATACTTTAGCAGATGCAGAGTTCATGGATCTTTAACTTCGGATATCAGTGGGGCTGGGATTATATTGACGAGTTCGGAGAGATTCAAAGTACAGCATGCTATCAGGTTTAGGTTCAGTGCAACGAACAATGAGGCAAATTATGAAGCAATGTTAGCTTGGTTGCAATTGGAAAAGAGTCTCAAGGTTCAGAGATTGATCATCTACAGTGACTCTCAGTTGGTCGTTAAACATATTTCTGGAGAATATGAAGCTAGAGGTCTGAAAATAGTGAAGTATTTGGTAGAATTGAAGTGTTGGCTTCAGTACTTCATTTTTTATGAGTTTCAAGGGATTGATAGATCGAACAATTCAATAGCTGATGCATTGGCTAAATTAGCTATAATTGAATCGAGCATGTTTGATGGGACGGTCTATTTAGAAGTTTTGAAGCAACCTAGTATTCAGCATGAAGAGGTGATGTATATAGAACGATCTAATTGCTGGATGACCCCATATCTAAACTATTTGGCAGATGGTGTACTGCCTTTGGATCAGATGCTGACTAAAAAAGTGAAGTATAAAAGTGCAAACTTTGTACTTATTGATAGAGATCTATATCGAAGGGCTTACTCATCTCCCTTGTTAAAATGTTTGGTCTCGTCTAAAGCTGATTATGTTCTTTGGGAGGTTCATGAAGGTATTTGTGGTGATCACATGGCTGTGAAGTCGTTAGCATATAAGATACTTCGACAGGGATATTATTGGCCCACAATTTTCAAAGAGGCCATTGAGTATGTGAAGAAATGTCAATTGAACATTTGATCCCACATCAGCCACCAGAAGAACTATACTCGGTTTTATCTCCTATACCTTTTGTTGTCTAGGGGGTGGATATACTGGGTCCATTGCCGAAGGCAAAAGGGCAGGTCAGCTTTGTTATAGTAGCAATTAATTATATGACTAAGTGGGTAGAGGCGAAGCCACTTAGAGCGATCACGAAACAAGAATGTTTAAAATTTCTGAAGGAATATGTGGTGTTTCACTTCGGGATTCCGATGTTAGTAGTTTCGAATAATGGATTCCAGTTTGTGGGCTCAAAATTTGAAGCATTTTTAAAGGAATTAGGAATTCAATATTGAAAGACTTTGATTGCTCATCCACAATCTAATGGGCAAGTTGAAGTAACTAACAGAACACTCTTGAATGGAATCAAGCGAAGACTGGATGAAGCAAAAGGTAGATGGCCAGAAGAATTACTTAGCGTATTATGGGCCTACTGAACTATATCGAGAACTACAACTGGAGACTTGCCTTTTAGGATGGCTTATGGTATAGATGTGTTGGTTCCTGTAGAGATTGGGTCTACAAGTCTTGGGTTAGTCAGTTTCGAGAGGTGTATAATGAAGGACTTAAGGTTAATCTAGATTTGATTGAAGAAGTAAGGGAAGCAGCCTTGTTTAAATTGGCCGCCTATCAACGGCGTGTGGCTAAGCATTACAATAAAGGGGTAAAGCTTCGAAGATTTAAAGTTGAAGATTTTGTCCTTCGTGAAGTTGAAGCTTTTACGCCTCAGAATGTGGGAAAGTTGATGCCAAATTGGGAAGGTCCTTATGAGATTATTGATGTACCAAAGCCAGGAACTTATCTCTTACGAGCATTAGATGGGTCTGAAATAAAGAATACTTGGCATGCAGGGAGGCTTTGGAAATATTTGTAGTAGGTCTAGGGTCAGGGTACAAATAGTCTATAATTATGCCAATAGTTATTAATAAAAAAAGCTTTTGTCTCTAATGCTGTTTTGCTTACTGGTTGTTTGGGGGTTTGGTGGCCTGCTCATCCTATAGATGGTGAGTGGGGTCCTGATTCGTCCTAAAGATGGCAAACTAGATTTTCTGGAGGTTCGGTGGTCTGTTCATCCTCAAGATGGTGAACAGAACCTGCAAATCCTATAGATGGTGAGTGGGGTCTTGATTCATCCTAAAGATGGCAAACTGGATTTTCTGAAGGTTCGGTGGTCTGTTCATCCTCAAGATGGTGAACAAAACATGTTCATCCTATAGATGGTGAACAGAACATGTTCATCCCCAAGATGGCGAACAAGCTTATTAGGAGGATCAGTTGGATTTGTTTATCCTAAAGTTAATAAACAAATTTATTTTGTCCTAAAGATGTCGAATTATATTTCTGAAGATCTGATTCACACTTAGGTAATGAGTATTATTACTTTGTATTGTTGTTTAATTTTACGTGAAGTGTTGGGTTTAGATTACTTTATTATTTGAATAACATTATAAACTAAGTTCAAAAGGAGTAAAAAGGAAGAAGCTAATAATATTTCATTAAAATAAAAAAAAGTAATTACAAAATGTTGATAAATTTTTACAAGTTTTAAACTAAAGTTGAGGAGGGTCGTCTTCGGTATTATCCTTGTCTTTGTCTTCAAAAGGCTCGAGGAATGTTGGATTCAGAGAGGTAGCAGCGAGCTTCTCCTTGCCTTTGCTTCGGGCTACTTTATAAACCTCAGCATACATCTGAATTATCTCATTTGTTAGTTCAGGCGATTTTCGGTATTCAATTTGGATTTTTTGCGGAGTTCTTCGGTAAGTGGGGGGCCAAGGGCTTTTTGCTCACGAAGTTCTTTTTCAACTTTACACTGAAGCTCAAGGTGTCGTTCTTCGAAGATCTTACTTGAGTTGATTTCTTTGGTCAAGCCATGGTTGTTTCGTGCTAATATTTCGTTCTTCAGAACTAGCTCTCGGTTATGTTCGGTAGTGGTTCGTTGAAGGGCTTCGGATGAGGCAATTTGTTCTTTTAGTTTGTCTAGATCTTTTCTCAGGCATTCGGATTTGAAGATGTTATTTCCATTCAAACTCCTTTCCCTCGCCTGAGCAGACTTTAAAATGGCGTTTTCTTTTTGGGTCGCATCATCTTTAGCTTTAATCTCTTTATACCTTTGGTGGAGGCGCTCGAAGATGCCATTTGCCTAAAGTTGTTCAGAGTTTATCATTAGATTTCAAGAAAATATTTATGAATACAGATGGTTAAGCAATATTTAACTTACTCTGGCTTGGAGTGTCATGCCAGCTTCGATTAAGTCAGAGATGGAACTGTTGCCGAAACGATGGTCATCGGTGTCAAGTACGAAGGATTTGTAGAGATGTAGAGAAAAATTTTCATTTAAGTTTGGCCATAGGGTCGGTGAGTGTATAGCTTCGGGAATGGTATCCGAGGAAGTAGGTCATTGGAGAGAAGGTATTTTTTGTTCAGGAGGAGGTGGGGTGTAAGTGGTTGAAGGTTCAAGTGTTGGCATTGGTTTATTGTCTGAAGTGTGTTTTCTTTTTTGGACAAGAGAAGAATTGGGCTTAGCATGTTCTTCATGTTCTTCCTCTGGTTCGTTGATTTCAACAAGTATTATAGGAGGTAGATTGGTTTCAGCAGAGGGTACTCTGAGTTCTTCGGCAGAAAGAGGGATTATTTTGGCTTTTTTATTTTTGGTTCGAAGGATTTGGGTACGTTCGGCTATAGGCATGTCAAGAAGACTTTCGTTTAGAGTGGGAATAGGAACATGTTCAGGTTTTTTGGCAGCTTTTTTTATTCTATGGGGTTGGCTTGTCTCTTCGACAGGGGTTGGTTCTGTGTCTGAGGTTCAGAAGTCCGAGGCTCGGAAGATTGCGGTTCAGTATTTGGAGGTTCAGTAGAAGTTTGGGAAGCTTTGGCATAAAGGAATTCTTTAAAATCTCTTCGGTCACTAGAGTTCGGCTTGATAAGAGATACTACAGAGAATAGGGAAGGGTGTTTCAAAATAATTACGAAAGGAAATTTGAAAAATTACACAACTATTGAGTTTGAAACTTACATTTGTGGTTATACAACCATGCTTGCTTACTTAGAAGTCCGAAGCTCCATTCCTTCATAGGAAGTTTCTCCAGAAGCTTCGTCATCTCTCTCACGCATTCCTCTGAGATGTCGCCGAAGTCTGCAGAGAAGCACTCGACAGTAGTCCAGTTTGGGATGAAAGAGAATTCAAGTCCTTTGACAAAAAACCAATCCTTATGCCACCCTTTGTTGCTTGAAGGAGTGTCCATCAGGGGGCGTTTCTCGAACCTAGCATTGGGTTTGGGGGATTACTTGCTCAGCATCTTGAAACACCATTCCCGAGATTTACCAGTTGTGAAGAGAGTGAAGAAGAAATTGATAAAGGGTGAAATTCCTATCTCATGGAAGAAGGCGAGGATGTGAATATAGGAATTAGGGACCAATTGGGCAAATCCAATGCCCACGAACCCTAAAAGGCTGATGATGAAGGCATGGAGGGAAAAGCGAACCCCTTTCTTCAAAAGGTTAAGGTGCATAGTGATCCGGCCTTGAAGCATGGGTACATTTGATCCAAGAGTGGTAGGAACTCTCAAGAGGTGAGTGTCTGGTATCTGGTATCGTACTCGGATGGTACAGAGATTATCCTCTGTAACTTCAGAGAGGGTATTGGCATGGATGTATTGTTCTTCATTTTTAAAGAAAAGATAAGGATTTGGAATGGGGGAAGGTGGGGCATTTTTGCTAGAGGAAGAGGTGGATTTGGGATTTTGGATAGCCGGGATGTACGAAATAGGTGTTATAGAGATAGGGATGGTGTTGTCTAGGTTTTGAGAAGCCATGATTAACAGTTTGCAGAGAGGGAAATCGAGAGGAAGAAGGAAGCAATAGCACTTTAAAATTCAAATGAACAGGTGAAACCGTCTAATTTGGGGGGAAATGGGTTTTTATAGTGGCTGTCTTATCAGTTATTTTCAAAACACGAGGTCGGCACATTTAATGAAGGTAATGATGATGAATTTGAAGGGGTAACGTCCGGTTTAGGGATTATCTGATTGATGGATTTGATTGGGCTTTGGTTAGACTCTTTAAAATAATGGTCCCTTATTTATAGTCTTTTATTAAACATCTTGTTTGATAAAAGACTGGGGGAAAATGTTGGGCCATAAATGTTTGGACCTATTGGGTCACAATTATTTGGGCTTTTGGAGTATTGGGCCATTATTTAAATAAAGATATATCTGGGCTTGGACTGAAGATTATTAAAATGGACAGGTGTTAGAGTGTGAGTCCAACACCTTAATTGACGAGGATTTGACTTAATCCAAGTTAGTGGGGAACATTGATGTGATCAGCAGGTGAAATTGCATGTAATTAACTGATGTCACGCAGGATATTGCATGCAAGGCGGTGAGAATTGATATAAGAATACAGAGCACTTCATGGAAAAAGGTAACATACAAAGTTTATACCAGACACTAAAGTACACAACCTCCATTGTTGACATGTGTTCGGCCTGTACTAATTCTCACACCGGAGCTATCTTCGGGCGGCCCAAGTCATCTAGCTTTCGGTGCTGATTTGTTTTCTATGCAGGGTTAGATGCGCTTTTCGGTAATTGAGGTGCGTAGAAAGATCCTGACGTGACTATCAACAAAGCTTCATAATCGGAATGAAATAGACAGTCAGACTCTACCCAATCAACACCAAATATGTTTAAACACGAAACATGTTGCTTAAGAAAGATGATGGTGGATACGAGTGTGACTGCTAGTCTAGGATCCATTGATGATATTTTACCAAAAAAGGATGTCGACTACTACTACTTGTCTTCTTGGAAGCTTCGAGGGAGAGGCGTCTCTCCCCTCCGTGTTCATTGAATCAAACACCTGAACAAGATTTTTCTTATTGTTTGTGTCTGATTATAATTATGCTACCTAGAATTTGGGTTTGGTCTTCCTTACTCTTCTGGTGCAGAAAAACACACACTTTCGTCTTCGAATTTTAGCTAATCCGGTGGTATTGCCTAGCCACAATGTCTGCCCCTTGGTATCCTTCCCTTTCCTTAAGATTCCAGGTGATCAGTTCCGTGTACAAACCAACAATAACAATAGCAGTGGGAAATAACAGGATAGGGAGTTTGTCGAAGACAAACGGAGGGAATTAATCTGAGGATAAAGGATAGAAAGGGGAACAACCTATCATTACCTTCCGGCAACAGATCTTGGGTCCACTTTGGCAACTGCAACGCATGGCATTCGACTATTCATGTTCTCTCTGTTCCTCGAGTTTCACGGTTATCTCCTTCTCTTCACCATAGACTCAACATTGGCAATCACTCGACTGATGTCAGATTAATCCCCGAGTAATAGCGGCTCTTTCCTTCGACGACTTCTCTTATGGTCCTCGAAATTTCTTCACAAGTCTTTAATCAATATGTTTGATTTGCTGCTATCTTGTATATGCCACATCTGAAGGTGAGGGAGTTAGTGTGACACCCCTAAATCCAGGTACTCCATTTCCACTGGATTTGGTGTTCACTGACATTATAGGTTACATCATCATCTCAAAATAAATCCCTGGTAATCTAACCTTAAAATTATTACATCAGTTTGCGGAATACATCATATATTAAAACAAGTCTTTAACATAATTCATTAAAATAAAATTCTCATATATCTTCAACATTTGGACATCTTGCCCTTTCCTTTGCTAGTAGACGGCTCATCGACTTTCTCCACTTTAGCTGCAGTGTTAAATGCAAGAGTGAGCAAACAATTGCTCACTGATATAGGAAGTAGTAATAATAACAACATGAGATTGAACAACGAATGCTAGCAATAATGAGCTTGTTCTGTGAATTAAGAATAGAACACAAGTTCAAAATCAATGTCTGAGGGTCTTAAGACCACGAACTATGTCTCCGGTATATAGGTATTATTACCTTAACCTTATATGATCATTACACTATCTGAGACCCTTCTTAGCGTACTTAAGGGGATCAGCCCTTTGTACCATGTATTGTGCACAAACATCTAAACGTTACACGTACAAAAATCCCCTATATTAGGGTTGTTCGTCTCAGTTTGAATTTAGAATTTCCGCACTAAAGGAAGTTTAGTTTGGAACTAGCTTATCAGTGTCTCTAGAATTTTAGAACACTATTCAACTTTCATCAATAAAGGTTTAATACGAGAATGTATAACTGAACAAGGCTATTAAAGTTAAAGAGCGGATATCAATAATATATATAACTGAATAACATGATATACATGCAAAGTGCTATATTCAAAGGAGTTTAGAACAATCTTCTATGAATCAATGTATTAGAACAACATATGCTTCGAATGATAATAAGGAAAGTAAAGCTCGCTCGATGTAACGAATTAGGTTACAAGAGCTTGCACAAACATACTCAAGATAAACTAGGCTTGCTCAACCTTACAAGAATTTTAGGAACTTGTACAATAACGATTTAGGAATGAGAACATGCATTCAATATGAAAGGAATGAAGTTAAAAAGCTTGCTCAATATAAAGAGTTAAGGTTTAGGAACTTGCCTTGTTTGTAAGCTACACAAGTGTAAAATAATATCCAATTACCCTACACATATCATTACAATCGCAACAACAATTAGTTGTATGAATATTAACATTATGGGTGTTAAACCATCATTTAAGTCATAACCCTAACCTAGCACCTAACCATTTAGGTTAACATACTTAACGAATCTGAAATCGCATTACGAGCCAACATAACTTACTCGTTCATTTCTAACTTTTGAAAACATCACTTTTAGTTTCATTGTATAACTCAATTAACAATCACCTAAAACTCATTTACACTTTGTATTACAACACCTTACAATCTGTTATTGCAGTCCACTTTATGTTTTAATATCCTTAACATGCATGCTAAACTAACCCAAGTCAATTCGCATGACTCGCAATTAAGCGAGACTTCATTATCGTGACGAAGTTACTCGATGGTCAAGCTTGAAGAAACACTGGTAACCGTGTGTGCTGCATGACGCAAAGACGCCCACACCCATATGATGTGCTTGGCATGAGAAGCCATGCGCTGTAGCGATGGCTCAAATCACCCGATTTTTACAAACACTAACTAATACTCTGTTATAGGCCAAAAATCCCAATTCTACAGAGTTTCTCCCAAATTCAACATCTAAAACTTTGGAATATCCTAGTTAAGCATGTTATACACCATTCCATATACAAAAACATTACATAAACATCATTTTGAGGAATCAAAACTATATTTTTCCCAAATTTCCTTATTTTTATACTTTTAACGAATTCGATCACCACGAATTCGTTTCTTAATCATTTGACATAATTTAAACTGCGTTGTTTTCGTTTCTTACCATAGCAACACAATCCAACAACAAATTACATATTACTACACATATAGAGCATGGATTTTTGTACTTTCTAAGCCCTATTATAAGAATAATAACACTGATATTTCAATTTCTTTCCTACACACCAATTTTTACGAATTTTATAACAAATAACAAGTATACATAATGATTAATAGAGTTTTGTAAATCTATGAACATATATATACATCACCATTCACGTGATTCCCAATCACATAGAATATATATACATATATACCGAACTAAAAGTTAGAATGAGGCTAGTTTATACCTTGATTCTTTGATGGTATGAAAGCCAAATTAAGAGAAATCATTTCCCCAAAGCCCTTCTTCTCTAACCCTCCAATATCACTGTGTTCTCTACTTTCAAGCTCTCTCTCAACACTCTGTGATATCTAGCTAAGCCTTAGAAAAGAAATAGAATGCGTATAAAAAATATAAGCTAGCCACTCCCACGTTCCCTTCCGTTAGAAAAATAAAAGGTTTGCGTCAGTTGAATAATGCCAAAGGCCATAAGGCCTTGTTTGGCTAACCAAAAACTCCCTCAAATTAAATTATTGTTATATTATTATATTATATAGTTACTACTTGTCACACTTTAATTTGATTAATTTAAATAACTTTAGTTTAGCTAATTTAAACAACTTATAATACTAATAAAATTCTTATTATCATTACATCTTATAATTAATAAAAAATTATATATCTAATTTAATTAATAAATTAGACACATCACTTTATTTAATTTATCTATTTCCATTAAATTAAACAATTTATTTAGCTTAATTATTTTCTTAAATATTAAGTAATTGATTTAATTTAATTATTTTTTTAATTAAATCCTTCAAATAAAATTATCATTACTCAATTTAATTAACATTAATCAATTTAGTTACTAAATTAATTCACCACAATTCATCAATTATTTATTTTTCTCAATAAATAAATTATTTAAAATATGTATTTAATTCAATAAATATTTAAATTAAATTATAAATTTCTCGATCGTTACAGTTAGAGGACAAGACGGATCCGAAGCGGACGAGGAGGGTCAGTTAGTGGTGGAAGAATGGCAGGAGTACCTTGTAGAGGTGGTTTTTATACAGATTTACTGCAAATAAGGAATATAGATTGACAACTTTCTCTGCGTCAACGGTGACAGATAGATGAGGGTTCAGACTCGAGAATTTGCTATGAGGGATATTCGATGGACTTGAAGGAGACAACAGTGGAGAAAGAAAAATGGGGGCTCGAATTTTAGTTGTCGAATAAGATAACTTATACTGGTAAATTTTTTGAGAGGCTATTGTTCACTCCTCCCTACATTCAATGGTCAACAGAGGCAGAACTAGGGGGCGAGGGGGCATCTGACCCCGGTAAGGTGGCAGATCAGGCGGACTAGGGGTGAGGCGGTGGGGGTGCGATCATGGTCAAGTGGGTGCTCGGTCCGGTCATCTTCTCCATTCAGAGTCTGCAATGTGTTTGTAACTTCAATCTCTCTCTCTCCCCTGTTTGTGGATCAGTAGATGGGGGAAGAGGGAATGGTAAGAAATGTCAAGAATACTGAAACTAAGACAAACCCAAAATTAACTTTGCTACCTCTAATTGCACTAATTTTCTACTAGGTATCTGGGGGTCCATTTGGTGTGGAAGATTCAATGAAGGTAGGAGGTGGCCCGCTTCTTTCCTTGCTTGGTTTCTTCATATTTCCGTTGTTTTGGAGCATCCCAGAAGCTGTAGTCATAGCTGAGCTAGCCACAAGCTTTCCTAAAAATGTTGGCTATGTCATTTGGATCTCAGTAGCTTTTGGCCCTTTTTGGGAGGAGGAGCTCAATTTAGCATTTAAAACTTTTATTCATTATATTTACTTTATTTTAATTTCATAATATTGATTTTACTTCTTTTTTTTGGGTCTCTCTCTCGCATATTTATATAGATACATAAATTTTTACTCTGTATCATTTAAAGATGTCTACTTTTGGCTGTAGTGACTAGTGAGTAGTTCCACCTCCACTGAGGTGACTGCTTTGGACTTAAAATCAAGAGCTGAGCTTCAGTACTCTCAAATTAAAATCAAGAGCTGAGCAAGAAACCCAAATCAAATGTAATGATATATTTATTCAATTATTCTCAGTTCAATTTTGGTAATCATATACATAAACAAATTGGTGTGATATTTTGTGTTAATTGTTATTTGGAATTTTGGATGTTGTAATTATATGAAGGATTAACTGATTAAGGACTGATTTAAAACTAAAATCTGGGTTTGTTCATGATTAATGAACTCTGAAAATAATTTGTGCCTATCTTATGTTTGCTAAAATGTTTCAATGGAAAGGGTTAATTAAAATAAAAGAATTGATATATTATATAAAGGAAATATGATATATATAATTGAATTATAATATAATCTCAGTGTATGGATATTTGGGTCATGTATACATATTAGAAAGTGTACAAGTTCTGCCCGAGTAAAAGTGCTAAGCTCAGGGATATGATTTGATTTGCTTTACTTTTGGGTTTTTTCCAAAATTGAGTTCTTGGATTTCTGAAATATTATTCTGTTAGTTTAAGTCGAAGTAATTGTTATTATATAGCAAGCTCATTTTTCAAGGCCCAATTTTTCCTCTTAGTTTGTGAACTTATATTGTCTTTATTATCAAAATTCTGCATCAAGGAATCATGTTGTCAAATTCCTCTGTTGTTTCAAACCCTCTGGAACCCAAATCTGATTCAACTGCTCAGAAATTTGACAATTTATTCGGAATCATGTTGTCAAATTTCCATTTTTTTTCAATCTGGGTCAAAATCAAACCCAAGGACCTTAACTCCGCTCCCTCACCGCTGCAACCTACACATCGCTACTCTGGACCTCCAGTAACCGTCCTCAAATTTTGTTCTGGTTCTGCCACTGATGGTCAAAACCAAAAAAGCGAGTCCATGTGCCCATGTCTCCCATCATCCATCAAGTCACATCAACCAATTCCATACCCTTATATCATGGATCATACATTTAGGAAAGTATGAAGAAAAGAAAAGACTCCAGCATGGGTGGTCTTCTAGTTTAATACTTTGAAAGAAGGGGAGGACTATTGACTCAGAGATTAAAGAAATACAACATATATACCTCCACCTTGGTCATGTGGCATCAGGAAAGCTAAAGATAGAAAAAAGGGTCTTAGGTTGTGTTTGATAAACCTAATAATTAAGATCTGAATGATTATGATGTCTTAATAAATTAAATCATCTGAATGGTTATGAGATCTGAATCTAAAAAATTGTTTGATAACTAAAAAGTAAGTTGTCGCTTAATGACACTATCTTACCATTTTAAAGGGTAAAAATTTATTTATTAATTTTAAATATTCAATTTAATAAAAATGAGTGCATAATATTGTTGAATATATTTATATAAAAAAAATTATCAAAAAAAATTCATTAAGAGGTACCTCTTAATTATTAAGATTTTATTTTTTGTCTTACCGATTAAGAGGCATTCAGAGGTAACAAAAAAAATATCATGCCTCTTAGCGAATAAGAGGCGGTCCATTAAGAGACAATCAGATGTAAACAAACAGCACCTTAGTCTCGTGGATGGATGGGGACCACGAATGGGTTTTAATGTTCAATATCCCACTTCTTCATTTATTCATTGCTTCGGTTTCGGTGCCTACTAGTGCGAGCTTGCTGAATAAAAATTGATCGGGACTTCAGAAAACTTGGTCAAGACTTCTACCTAAATTAATGGTCTCGTCAATTCTCTGCTTTACACCAACATCCTCGGCCAACGTCGGGACTTCGCCATCCCCTTCGCCAAATTCATAAATTAAATTATATCGGCCTTCGACATGGTCACAATCAAAATGTTATCGCAGATTTGAGACTTTGGCATCGATAATGTCAGAGGCCGAAGGAAATATGTGTTATCGGAAGGACTTAGATGCAAAGAGAAAGTGTAGTGGAAGATCAAAAAATTTTGAATTTGCAGGCGTTAGGGTTGTAGAAAGATGTTTCTAATGAGATTGAAGAAGATTCAGATGGTGGGTTTTGCACTTCTAGGGATGATACGGAAAGGCTGAGAACACACATCTGGCATACGAGGAGATTTACATTGAACAAGATTTGGGGTTTTCATCTTCCTCTTGGTCTGCATGGTAAGGGGTTCAAGATCAATCATGAAAAACTTAAATGAGGGAGTAATTGTGCATGTTGCAAGCTACATTGTTGTTGTACACTTGGAGGGTCCCGAACTTGCAATTGAATGATATTGGGAGAGTACATCGGATATGGCGGCTACGGGTAGGAGAGTACTTCAAATATGGAGGCTACTGGTAGAAGAGTACTTCAGATATGAAAGCTATTGGTGGGAGAGTACTTCAGATATGGAGGCTACTGGTGGCAGAGTACTTCAAATATGGAGGCTATTGGTAGGAGAGTACTTCGGACTTTGATCACTGGTTATTATCTCTCTCTTCGGTGCAACAAAAAAATTAGTAGGAGAAAATATTTTTTGGATTGATATTTGACTCAGACTTCTTCTTATGTTCGAGCCGAGTTGACTAGAAAGCAGGATACACAAACTTGGTATAAACTTTAACGGTCTGAGATGTTCGCCTATGACACTTCGGATGATAGAAGTACACTTCGGATTACGTCACATCGGCTTCATTCTGTCTTCAGCTACCTACTGGTGTTTACGGAGGTTCGGTGGTATGTTCAGCCTCTGGGCGAACAATTATTTTATGTTCGGTGGTACGTTCAGTGTGAGACCCCGAATTTTTATGAAATAAAAGTATTCAATTTTTCTATTTTGGTAAATAGTTAAATTGATAAAAGTTTAAAGTTAAGGGTAATATGTGAGAATTTTGCAAAGTAAGCAAGTTGATATAAAATATTCGTTGTGTCGGGAAATGTTCTTTTTGTCGGAGAATATCCGTACGATGGTACAATCATTGGTGGACCCCACAACGGAATTATTGTCGGATTGAGAAAATGACAAAAATATTTTTATGAAAATAACGGTGGAAGTTTTACCGTTAAAACTGTTGAACTACTCGGTAGTAAAAGTACAGTAATACACGTGGTTGCATAGTAGCACACGGTATTGATTATTAATGCTTACGTGATAAGTCACTCAATTTTGTTTTATTAGTATTATTAATATAATAAAACAGAAAAACTTTTTATATAAAACAGAATACTTTTATAAAGTTATTCTATAAATAGAATATATTATATTCTATTGTGCATAGTATTTTGTATGGTAAATTCTTTTTATATAAAACAGAATACTTTTATAAAGTTATTCTATAAATAGAATATATTATATTTTATTATGCATAGTGTTGCATAGTGCCCGCATAGTGTTTTGTATAGTAAAATCTTTTTATATAAAACAAAATACTTTTATAAAGTTATTCGTTTTATTAGATTATAAATAGAATATATTATATTTTATTTAAAAGATTTTACTTTAAATATGGACCGTCCGATTAAAAGTAAATCAATCTGGACCGTTCATGAATTAGTTACTATGCAGTTCATTCTTCTATAAATAGAAGCTCATTCCTTCATTATTTCTTACGAATTCACTAAAGCTCTAGAGAGAGAAACTATAGAGAAGTTCTTTTTCTATAATCTTGAGCATATTTCTTTAGAGTTTAAGAAAACTTTGAGCATAGTGCAAGTTTTCTTCGAGTATATCCTCGCCTTACCGATTCAGATCGTACTCTTCTTTCAAAGGTAAGGGATATTATTTTTGTACTGTAAGGGTATTATTTCTTTTGTATTCATGAAGAGAACTTACATTATTCCATTCTTTATTATTACATTGGAATAACTTGTATCTGTGGACTACCCTATACTTGGTGAAATTCTTACATTATTCCATTCTTTATTATTATGTTGGAATAACTTTGTTTATCACAATCGCATACATGGTGAAATTCTTCTATTATTAGTTCTTTATTATTACGCCGGAATATCACATGCATGCGTTTTCCCGGACTGGTTCCATTATTTATTATTACGTCGGAATATCACATCTGCGGCGCTTGCGTTCTGAACTGAACTGGTTCCATTATTTATTATTACATTGGAATAACTTTCATGCATGCGATCATCATAAAACATGGTGACTTCGTTGTTATTCTATTCTTTATTATTACTGTTAGAATATCCAGCCGGTCATGTAATTTCTTTGACTCGGTTCCGTTCTTTATTATTACATTGGAATAACCTTTTTATGCGGTCTATCGCATGCATGGTGATTTCATTGTTATTCCATTCTTTATTATTCGCCGGAATATCATATCGCATGCGTTTACTGTGGGACTTGGTTCCATTATTTATTATTACATTGGAAATAAATAACATGTCATGCGTAGTCTATCACATGCATGGTAAATCCTTACATTATTCCATTTTTTATTATTCTGTTGGAATAACCTGTGGATTACCACATGCATGGTAAATGATCCCTTGTATTTCATTCCTTATTAAATTGTGGAAATGATCTGTTTACGTAGATTATGATGAAAGTCATAATAAAAGCATTGAACTGATGAAAATCATCGGTATATGTGGTATTAGTAAGTGTTATGATGAGTTATGTTGGTTATTATGTGAAAACATGAAAGTTTCTTAGAAATCACAAATGGTTGAAAAATCAGATTTTGGTGAAAATAGAATATAAAATTCAATTGACCATATCTCCTATTATATTTCGAATTTTTGAGTGTGGTCAAGTTCTAGAGTTAGATCTATGAGTTTCCTAACTTATTCAAGTGGAATCACTGGAAAAGGTGTTGTAGATTTTCGTGTGGACTGATTTTAGCAAAGGAGTCAAAAATCGAAATTTCCAAAAAGTCTACTGTCCAAAATTTTAAAAGGGCATTTTCGGCCTCTTAAATTATGAGAAAATTGCCGTCCTTTTGGGACAAGAAAATATATGGTATTAAGTACCTCCTATCCAAAAATGAGCTCATTCCGACTTAAAATGAGCAAGTTATGACTATTTCAATATTTAGGTTTTTTCGACGAATAATGCTATAACCGGAGTTCTATAACTCCGATAACCATGAAATTTAAACTGGAAGCTCACGTTAACATGTGTAATATCCTGCCAAGATTTGGGAATTTCTGGAGTTAACCTTGAGGTAGCTAATTTCTTAAGGAATTAATTAGAAATTGATTTTTGAAAAATAGTAAATGAATTTTAAAAATTTCGAGAATATATTTTCAATATGGGACTATATTCTGTTAAATCCCAGAAAAGAATAATTTTTGGGACTGATTTGGTATTTTTCAAGAAAATAGTTTAGTTACGAACATATAAATTAAATATGTTATGTGAAGTTGAAAAATTGGTAAATAGGATTTTATGGCTTGAAAATCCTATATAAGGTATATGCAGATTTTTGATGAGTGATTTGATCATTGGTGATGAAATCTTATGAGTATGGCATTTTTGAATGATTAAATGTATTATTTGGTAAAGTGTAATCAATTAAATTAAATTGTTTATAAGTTTAAGAAGTGATTAAAATATTGTTATAATATTAATAATATTAGATTATGATTTTATTAAGTGATTGATAATATTTGAATAAATTTAAAGTCTTTAATATTTATCCTTGATTTCGTTAGAGTAATTCTTGTAATATTGTCATCATTCTCATGTTTATATTATGTTGAATGTCATTTGTGGCCTGTAGTGCATAGATGGACTTGGTATGATTATGACCAGGGATTATTCGGTATAATCATGACCGTAATGTTACAAATGATGTGAAAAAAGTCCTCATTGGCCCGTAGTGCATTGATGGACAGTTTTTGGTGTGATTATGGCTATGGATTCTCTTCGGCCAAGGGTGCAAAGATGAATTATTTTATGGCATGATCAGGATCGTTGATGAAAACACGATTATCTTTGGCCCGTAGTGCATGGATAATTCGTGGTCGTGATACTAAAGAATATCCTTGGCCTGTAGTGCAGGGATGATTTGATGATGTGGATTAATTATTGGTGAGTCTCAAAGAATGAAATATTAATTCATAGATGTGATAATAATGAATATCTTTGGCCGTAGTGCAAAGATGATTTAATTAGTATGATTATGAGCAGAAATTGTGATTTGGTATAACCATGATTTTTGATGTTTCAGGTAAAGATAGGTGATGAAAATTATCTTCGTCCTAGGTGCGAAGAGGAATTTAGAACCACAATTATGATTATGAGTTATTAATATGATTGTGGACAGGAATTGTTGATTGATGTTACAGAGATAAAATATTATCGGTGGACTTTTAACATAGAGAAGATAATAGATATGATGGTCTATTTGACTCTTCTAATGGATTGCTCGTTCTGCTGCAATTATGGTTAAAAAGTTTTATCATCTACCATATGTTCTAAATCTCTGATTTATTATTAATGAAAGCTATTGATAATTTAATTATCTTTAGTCATGATATTCTTTACTGGGCTAGTTGTGCTCACCCTTTTTGCTTCACAATTCCTTTCAGGTAATAAGAGTGTAGCTGGGTCGAGCGGGGATAACAAAGAAATAATGTGATGGTCCGAGACTGTCGAAGTTTCTCAATACATTATAAAACGGCATGACATGCAACAGATAATTGTATTGAGGACCTAAGATGTGTGTGTCGTATTTTATACGTCACTTAATAATTGATTTTGGCGAACAACAATAGGGTGATGAGAACCCGACTTTGAAAGCGTTAAAAGTGCACCTCATTAGAATGAATATGATAGTAATCTTCTCGTTCTTCTTTGGGGTCTTAAAATTTTTGTTGCTGTATTTTATATGGCATTGTAACAATTTGAGTTTGGATACTGTCTACGAGACAATATTGTATTAAAACTCACAGCTTAACTGTGGTCGTATTCTATACGACAGTTCAACAATTGTATACATGAAGTTTGTATTTGATTTTTATAGTGTGATATCTGGCGACTCAGAATGGGTTGTGTATACCTATTTTGGGGGCGTCACATTCAGCCTTCGTGTGAACATTCGTTCAGCCTTCATGCTAATGTTTGTTCAGCCTATGTGTGAACATTTATTTTAATGGAGTTTGATGATACGTTCCGCCTTCGTGCGAACTTTCGTTCAGCCTATATGCGAACATTTATTTTAATGGAGTTCAGTGATACGTTCAGCCTTCATGCGAACGTTCGATTAGCCTGCGTGCGAACGTTCATTCAGCCTGCGTGCGAACGTTTGTTTAGCCTATGGGCGAACATTTATTTTAATGGAGTTCGATGATACGTTCAGCCATCGTGCGAATGTTCGTTCAGCCTACGTGCGAATGTTTGTTCAGCCTATGGGCGAACATTTATTTTAATGGTGCTTAGTGAAGCGTTCAGCCTTCTTCCTAATGTTTGTTCAGCCTTTATGCGAACTTTGGTGTTTTTTGAGGTTTAGTGGTGTGTGTTCAACCTTTGGGTAAACAATTATTTTATGTTCAGAGATACGTTCAACCTTTGTGCGAACTTTGGTATTTTCGAAGGTTTGGTGGTATGTTCAGCCTTTGGGCGAACATTTATTTTATGTTCAGCAGTATATGCAGCCCTTGGGGGGAACTTTGGTGTTTTCAAAGGTTCGATGGTATGTTCAGCCTTGGGGCGAACATTTGTTTTTATGGGGTTCGGTTGGTATAAAGGTGATTATTTATATCTTCAGTTGTGATAAGGTTGGTTATTTGTCTTCGATTCTGATAAGGCTAATTATATGTTTGACGTATGTATGGTGTTTGGGTGAGGCAGTTCATCTTCAACATATACGGATCTTTTGTTGGGATAAATTTATATACTCTCTTATTTTAAGTTCCTTATAAATAAGAGATTGGGGGCAATATTGGGATGTGATTATTTAGGTCTAGCCAAGGTGTAGCCCAATTTATTTAATGGATCGGATTTTGTATTGGCCCATATATTTATTTTTACAGTGGGAAAATCCCTATTGAAGTAAGATTATGTTTCCTTATTTGGTGGGATAAGGAGATCTAATTTGGGATTGAATCTATCAGCTATTAATTGTAGTTATAAGGTGATTCTAAAAAGGACTTCTACTCCTAATTGGATTCCGGTGGACATGGCATCTATAAATACAATAATAAGCAAAGGTTTGAGAAAATTAGACAATAGACAATATCATATGACACGGATAAACACTTTGAACTCTCTATATTATTATAGTGGATTTCTCTCTCCCTCCGTGACTTTTTTCCAATTGGGTTTCCACGTAAATTCTTATGTTCATATTTTATATCTTTTTGTTTATGTTTATGTGAGTGTATTTCGTGAGTTCGACTTCACAACAATACAATCAACCGTTAGCGCGATTTTGACATGTTGTTTTGGTGATTTCGTCAGGTGTACAAAATTTGGCATTAATATTATCAAACATTTTTGCATATGTGGCAATGCGAAAGAGACTATAAAAAGGGAAAAATTAATTATTATATCCTTGAACTATTTAACTTTTCAAAGGTAAGTTAGTCGTCTAATTTTTAACTAGTTATATTCTTAAATTCTTTTTTGTACAAAGTAATATTTTCGTTAACAAACGACAAAAAAATACTTATGTGATTTTAACAGACACGTGTAAGTCACCATCTTTAACATTGGGTGTATTAGTGTTTTCATTCAGATCTCAAAATTTTAATTTTGGGTTAACTGATTTTCGGTTAGTATAGTTATCAGTTAATTAAATAATGAAAGGAGCTAATGAGTTAACTAAGGTGGTGTTTGTTTGTGTTTGAATACTTCTTAATTCATCTACCTCTGATTTGGTCAAAGACAAATCTTGTTTAGTAAAAAAAATTTACCTTTATCTCTTCATTGTTAAGACAGAAACTCAAATATTAACTATTAAGAGTTCTCTCTTAATAGTTTATTTAAAATTTATGGACAAAAATAGACTCAAAAATTATTTTACTTTTTAAATTTAAAATTTTAAGATCATTCAAATAAAATTTTTAAATAACTCATAGGTTTAAAATGGTAAAATAGTGTCATTCATATATTTTACACTTTTTAGTTATCTAACAGTTTTTTAGATTCAGATGTTATTTCATTCAGATAATTTAATTTATTAATATGTATTAACCATTTAAATCTTAATTACTCAATTTTATCAAACATCACCTAAAGGCGTTTAGACAAAAATCGTCAATTAGACCAAAAATCAAGGAAGCAGTTGAAGACGGGTTTGAAGAAGTCAAAAACATAGCACCGGTTGGACACACGGTCCCTTCAAATCAGCAAAATGGAAGGGATCAGGATCCTCTCCATTTCAATTTTAAATGGACAGTCTCCATTTAAAGGTTCAGATTTAAAATTATTAGATCTAAAGTATAACAGTTGTCACCTCATTTAAAAGTCACTAACTTAACTCTAACAACCTCATTTAAAACCCATTAACTTAACTCTAATCACTTCATTTAAAAGTCACTAACCTAACTATAGCCATTAATTTAATATAACACTAATATATTATTATTATTATTATTATTATTATTATAAGCACTTTGTTATGTCCCTCATTGGTTTTTTTAATAATTATTTATTATTATTATTATTATTATTATTATTATTATTATTATTATTATTATTATAATAATAATAATAAAATTGTTTAACAAATTATTATTATTATTATTATTATTAGTTTTATAATAATAATAATAATAATAACAAAGTGCTCATAATAATAATAATAATATAATGTAAGACCCCAACTTTTTATGAATAAAGATTTAATTTTCTCTAAATATTATTTTGAATAGTAAGGTGTTGATTTGATATAATGCTATAATTATGGGTGATATGTGCAAATTTTACAAAGTAAGCAAGTTGTCATAAAATATTCGTTTGGTCGAGGAATATTCTTTTTGTCGGGGAATATTCGTACGACGGTGCAATCATTGGTTGACCCCACTACAAAATAACTGTCGGATATAGAAAGCGACAAAAATAACCTTTTCATTAAATAACGGTATTGTTCCATAGTGGTACGCGGTATTGCACAGTAGCACAAAGTATTGCACAATATCTCTGATTATTGATACTTACATAAGAAGTCACTCGGTTTCATTCAATAATTTTCACAGTAGTTGTTGCATAGTATCTCATATTATAAATAAAATTATTGTCATAGTATCATCTGCACAATATTTAATATTATTAAATCAATAATTGAGACGACACAGTTATTCATATTTTTATTTACATTATTCACAAAGTCTAGAAAGTTCTGTCGAGGAAAGGGGTTAAGTTATTTAATTGTATGCCAATAAGGAGAAATCCTTATCGGAAAGCCCTCTCTTTCCTGGGAATGATCTGGTTGTGAATATTCTAAGTTATAATATTATTGATGAATAATTGTTGAAAGATTAAAAATGTGTTGATTGAAGATAAGTGATTTGTGATAGATATTTATTCAATTTTTGTTATAAATAGAGGGGTTTGTCATGAAACATTTGTTATAAGTTTGGCTTATTATTTTATGAACTCCCATGTGTCAATTTGTCAAATCATCGGTAGAAAATTATCTCAATTTTATTTTATTATTATTATTATAATAGTAATAAAACAAAAAAAAAATTATAATATGTATAAAGTTGTTTATATTATTAGAATATAAATAGAATATATTATATTTTATATAAAATTTTTATTTTATTAGAATATTTTATTGCACAGTGATAAATAGTAAAAATCATATTTTTGCCCGTGAATTCGTTCGAAATTTGACTGTTTATCCGTGATTAGTGCCCTGCCATTCTCCTATAAATAGGATACTTAGTTAAGAAATAAAAATCACACCAAAATCAGATAATTCTTCTTCTATAATAGTGTATGTATTTCTTTCTAGTACAAGGGTACTTTGAGTGTAGCTAATAGTGCAAGATTTACTCAAGATAATCTCCGCTATACTAGTCAGATTTAGTCTCCTACTAAGGTAAAGGATGTTATTTTCTTCATACTCATAAGTGTTGTCATTTTAATCCTTATTAATCTGTGGGAATAACCTGTCTACGCGGACTACCACATGCTTGGTGAATAACCCTTCATATTCATTCTTTATTAAATTATAGAAATGATCTCTCTACGCGGATTACCGCATGACGGGTGAAAATCTATTTGCAGTTTCGTATATTCTTTCATACTCGTATGGGATATTATTTCTTTTGTACTCGTCAAGGGATATCGTTTTCTTTAATAGTTTTCTCCATTTATGGTACAAATTTATTGTTTGTTTCCATAACCTTATTATTAAATGGTGAAAATCTCTGAAATTAGTAGAATATCCTTGAGTTTTGTACTTCATCTAGTATCGTTTCACTAAATATTTGTATGAACCTTCTTATTAAATTTTAATATTTTCATTTGAGGTACTATTCAATCCGGATACTATTCACTTGGGGTACTATTCCTTTGGGATACTATTCACGGGGTAATATTCATGATAAAATTGGTTTCTTTTCTGTCCAAATTATTTTTGCTACATAAATATCATTCTTGAATTTTACTCCACAATTGGTGATCATGTTAACAATTTGGACTTTCTTAAACTCTGGATAAATTAAATTATAAATCCTTAATATTTTTCTTTGATCTCACTTGATTCATTCTTTATATCATTGTCATCATCCTCATATATGCTTATATTGTGGTGAAATTCATCTTTGGCCCGTAGTACAAAGTTGGACAGTTGATTGGTATGATTATGACCAGGAATTGGGTATTGGTATAATCATAATTTTAATGTTACAGATAAAGGTTTATGGTGAAAGTCCTCTTTGGCCCGTAGTGCATAAATGGACAGGTGTTTGGCATGATCATGACCACTGCTGATTTAAATGAATATCTTTGACCCATAATGCATAGATAATTCATTGATTGGAAATAATTATTGATTAGTGTTACATAGATAAAATATTGATGATGAACTTTTAAATCATAGAAGATAGCAGACATCCTGCTCTACTTGACTCTTCTAATGGATTGTTATTTCCGATGTAGTTATTGATCTAAAACTTGTTGTCTATTGTTTTCTATCAGATTTTTTCATATTGAGGACTAAGGATAATTTGTTCTACATTATCTTAGTCATAATATTCTTTACTGGGCTAGTTGAGATCACCCTTGTCTTTCATTGTTCTCTTCAAGAAAATGAGAATATAGCTGGGACTAGTCGGGGAATAGAGTGATGGTCCAAGATGGTTACTATAGTAGTCCTCACTACTCTATAAAATAGTGTGACAATAATTATAATGAGAACTTCATTTGAGTTTGGATATTGTCTACGAGACAATATTTGTATTGAAACTCACATCTTAGGTTTTATCGTATTTTACACAATAGTTAATTATTGTAAATAGGAAGTTTGTATTTAGATTATGTACTATGTATTTGACGACTCAGAATGGATTGCGTAAACCTATTTTGGGGGCGTCACAGTTGGTATCAGAGCTTAGGGATATAATCTCTGGTCAAGATTTGGGATTAGAACTGGGAGGGGAGAGAAGATTAAATTCTTTGCTAGTGTGTCCTACCTAAGCTTATTTGTTATTTAATTGGTCAGTTGGAATATAGGGATAATATGTAACATGTCAATTTCTTTAATTAACCCTTGTTTTGTGGCAATATTTGAGAATGACATCTAAAAATTTTAAGATAAGCAATGGAGCACATGAGACCATTGAGACACCGCCAATCAATAACCAGGATAATGTGCATTATGAAGACAATAGTTCTCCTGTAAACAATAACACTGACCAAATGATGAACGATGGGGTGTTTAAGAGCTTTCTACAATTCATGCAACACCAAACAAGAGAGACTCCTGTTCAAAATACAGGTGAAAACAATGGTAACTCAGGGCTGGTTACTACTAAGCAATTCAAGAAGTTGGGACCACCAAAGTTTTTGGGAAAGCCAGAGCCATTTAAGGCAGAAGCTTAGATTAAGTAGATCACCAAAATATTTGATGTTCTAGGATGAACAGAGGAGCAAAAGGTTCCATTCGCCACCTTTATATTGCGTGGAGAGGCAGATTACTAGTGGGAATTTATAAAACATACTCATCTTTCCGCACTTAAAATGTCTTGGGAGAAGTTCTAGGAATTGTTAAACGACAAGTATTTTTCAAAAAGTATTCGTCATATGAAGGAGGTGTAATTCATTAAACTAGAACAGAACAATATGACTGTATCACAATACGAGGCCAAGTTTGCAGAATTATCCTGGTTTGCATCCCATTTGGTGGATAATGAGGAACGAATGACACGAATGTTTTTGAGAGGTTTGAAACCTGAAATTCGTCAATACCTCATTTCTCATAAACTTTGTTTGTATTCAGATGTTGTGAATATGGCTCAATTATTAGAGAGAGATAATAAGACTTTTCAACCAAAAAAAAATAACCAACAACACGATAATAATCGTACAAGTGGCAATGGTCATCGAAACAATGATAACCAGCGTGGAGGAAATTATCATGCCAAAAATGGTAACCACTTCGGTGGTAATCCTGGCCACCATAATAGAAGAAATGAGTCAAGTGGAAATTTCAAAAAGAGAAGATTCAATAATAACGGAAAGATATCGGCAGCAGCATCAGCACCCGTTTCTAAGGAAGGAGAACGACCACCTATTCGTATTCTACTAAATGCGACGGAGAGGGACACATCGGTCCAAACTCAGACGCAAGCAAATTCAAAAGTGTGTTACAATTGCGGAAAGGAAGAAGGAAGGTCACTGTGACACCCCCAAATCCAGGTACTTCATTCGCACAGGATTTGGCGCTCACTTATCAAAAACTATTACATCTAACTACCCATAATAAAGGATAAAGACATAATTAAAATAAATTAAACCATAATCTCTCCCAATAAAGGGTTACATCATTATCTCAAAATAAATCTCAGGTAATCTAACCTTAAAATTATTACATAAGTTTGCGGAATACATCACATATTAAAACAACTCTTTAACATAATTTATTAAAATAAAATTCTCAAAAGTCTTCATCATTTGGACATCTTGCCCTTGCCTTTGCTAGTCGACGGCTCATCAACTTTCTCCACTTTAGCTGCAGTGTTAATTGCAAGAGTGAGCAGACAAATGCTCACTGATATATAAAGTAGCAATGATAATAACATGAGAGTGAACAACAAAAGCTGAACAATAAGGAACTCGTTCTACAACTCAAACTAGAAAATAAGTTCGAACTTTAATTATCTGAGGGTATTAAGATCACAAACTATGTCCCCGGTTCTTAGGTATTATTACCCAACCTTAACAGTCATTTAGACTATACGGACCCTTCTTAATGTACTTAGGGGGATCAGCCCTTTGTACCATGTATTGTGCACAAACATCTAAACGTTACACGTACAAAATCCGCTATGTTAGGGTTGTTCGTCTCAGTTTGAATTTGGAATTTCCGCACTAAAGAAAGTTTAGTTTGGAACTAGCTTACCAGTGTTTCTAGAATTTTAGAACACTATTCAATTTACATCAGTAAAGGTTTAACACAAGAATTTATAACTGAACAAGGCTATCAAAGTCAAAGATCGGATATCAACAATAGATACACTTGAATTACATGATATACATACAAAATGCTATAACCAAAAGAGTTAGAACAATCTCATTTGAATCGATGTATTAGAACAATATGTGCTTTGAATAATAATTAGAAAAGTAAAACTCGCTCGATATAACGAATTAGGTTATAAGAGCTTGTACAAATATATTCAAGATAGATTAAGTTTGCTCAATTTAAGAACTTGAACAATAATAATATAGGAATGAAAACTTGCATTCAATATAAAAAGAATGAAGTTAGAAAGCTTGCTCAATTGTAAAGAGATAAGGTTTAGTACTTGCACAATTATAAAAGTAGGGTTAGAGAACTTGCCTTAATTGTAAGCTACAGAAATGTAAAATAATCTCCAATTACCCTACACATACCATTGAAATCGTAACAATAATTAATTGCATGAATATTAGCTTTTAGGTCATAACCCTAACCTAGCACTTAACCACATTAGTTAACACCTTAACAATTCTGAAATCACACTATAAACCTTATCATTTATATTTAACTTTTGAAAACATCACATTTGGTTCATTACATAACTTATTTAAGTAATCACTTAAATTCCTTTATACTTTATATAACAACGCATGACAATCTGTTATTGTGGTTTATATTATGCCTCAACATCATTAACATGCATACTAAACTAATATAAGTCCACTACGCATGATCTGCCAATAAGCGAGACCTCTCTTTGTCTCGATTAGAGGTGTATGCAATTGCATCACATTTAGGCTTGGGCCATAGTGTCTTGCTGTTGTTTTGGCACTTGGCAAGAAATTGCTACCGATGTTCAAACAGACGCAAAGACTGCAGTGAACAGTAGCCATTTTTAGCCCAACAAACACAAATTTCGCCCATCAAATGGTGAAATTAGCACATCCAACTGATATAAAACTAACACATACATGTTTCCTCACATATTCATTAACTTAAAATAATTAAACATCAAATTAAACTATTTTAATTCCTTAAATTTCGTGTTTTCTCATGAAAACTCTATTTTTGATAGTTTATCCAAAAATCATCACTGTGAACTCATTATTTGGCCAAATCATTCCATTCAAATTACGTTATATTCGTATTTCAATGAACTACCATATGCAAGCATCAGTTTACAGTTTTGTACACAAATTGACCACTGAAATTGATACTTTCTAAGGCCATTTTCAAATATGAACACTGATATTCATTTTCTTTCTACACACCAATTGCTCACGAATTTGATAACTGATACAACACTCATACATGATGACAACAGATTCTACAATATAACCCATATCATATAATCACGTTTGAAACAATAATTCAACAAAATCATTCACAGAGAACTAGAAATTAGAAAAACTAAACTTTAAAATTAAGGGTGAATTTTACCTAAATCCTTGACTGGTGAGAAGAAGAATGATAAGGAATTGCTTTCCCTCTTGATACTCCAACTTTCTTAGCACAATTTACAGAAAAAACTCTCCTACCAAGCTCTCTCCACGCTGTTATTTCTCCTTCTCACTAGACCCTTCTCTAAGCTTAGCCTTAGAAAATAATACGCGTAGAAAAAATATAACCACTCCTCTTACGTTAGAAAAATAAAAAGACTCGACAATTGAATAAGCCAAAGGCCACAAGGCCCTGTTTGGCTAAGCACATCTTCCCAAAACTAATTTATTTTAATATTATTTATGTTATATAGTTTCATGTCACACTCATGTCACACCATTAAGTTGCTTATAATAATAATAATAATAATCTTATTATCATTATACTTATAATAAATAAATAATTATATATCTAATTTAATCAATAAATTAGACACATCACTTTATTTAATTTATTTATTTCCGTTAAATTAAATAATTAATTTAATTTAACTAATTTCTTAAATATTAAGCAATTGATTTAATTATCTCCTTAAATTAAACTCAACAAATAAAATTATCATTACTCGATTCAATTAACATTAATTAATTTAGCTACTAAATTAATTCATGACAATTCATCAAATATTTATTTTCCTCAATAAATGAATTATTTTAAATATTTATTTAATTCTATAAATATTTAAATTAAATTATAAATTTCTCGATCGTTACATCCTTCCCTCCTTAAAAGGATTCTGTCCCCAGAATCACAACTTGAAAAATTTATCCGTTACATTCTTCCATCCTTAACAAGATTCTGTCCCCAGAATCGCTATACAAAATCAAGCAAACAACTGAGGATAATTCTTCATCATAACACTTTCAAGTTCCCACGTAGCTTCTTCAGCATTGTGGTTCCTCCAGATTACCTTAACAGAAGGTATCACCTTATTCCTCAATACTTGCTCTTTTCTGTAAACAATTTGAACAGGGACTTCTTCATATGATAAATCTTTCTAAAACTGTAAAGGCTCATATTCTATAACATGTTTATAGTCAGGCTTATATGGTCTCAATACCGAGACATGGAAAACATTGTGAATATGCACCAATTCTGGAGGTAAAGCTACTTCATACGCCACTTCGTCAACTCGTCGAAGTACTTCGAAAGGTCCTTTAAATCTAGGGCTTAATTTCCCTTTCTTGCCAAACCTAATTTTTCCCTTCCAGGGAGACACTTTCAAGAAAACATAACTACCGACATCGAATTCCTGATTCTGTCGATGTTGATCAGCATATTTCTTCTGTCTATCATGTGCAGCTATTAATCTTGCTCGAATAACCTTGATTATCTCGACAGTCTATTGTACCAATTCTGGACCCAATAGCTGACGTTCACTAACCTCGTCCCAACAGAACGGAGTTTTGCATTTCCTGCCGTATAACGCATCATAAGGCACCATGCCAATACTCGCGTGATAACTATTATTATAAGAAAATTCCACCAATGGCAGATGGTCATCCCAATTTCCCTTGAAATCCATGATACATGCTCTGAACATATCTTCTAATGTTTGGATGGTTCTCTCACTCTGTCCGTCGGTCTGAGGATGGTACGATGTGCTCATTTTCAGCTGTGTTCCCAAACATTCTTGCAATCGTCTCCAGAAATTAGATGTGAAACGTGGATCTCTGTCTGATACAATAGACACATGTACACCATGTCTTGAAATAATTTCCTTCACATACAGCTTTGCTAACCGATCTAGTGTAGATTGAATCTTGATTGGTAAAAAGTGTGCCGACTTCGTTAGTCGATCAACAATCACCCAAATGGCGTCGTAACCTTGTTGAGTCGTTGGAAGACCTACCACAAAATCTATTGTGATATGCTCCCATTTCCAATCTGGTATCTCCAATGGTTGTAATAATCCGCTTGGCCTTTGATGTTTAGCTTTGACTTTCTGACACGTTAAGCATTTCGCCACACACTCAGCCACATCCCTCTTCATATTTGGCTACCAGAAATAATGTCTAAGATCCTGTTACATCTTTGTACTCCCAGGGTGAATCGAATATCGTGAGTTATGAGCTTCACCCAAAATTTCTTCTTTAACTTCTGGTACTTGTGGAACCCAAATTCTCCCTTCGAATCGAAGTAATCCTTCCGAATCGATTTTGAATTTGTTTTTCTCACCTTCAGATATCTTCGATTTTATCTTTTTGCAGTCTTCATCCTGAAGTTGTGCATTCTTCACCACATCCACTAACGTTGAACTATTTCCCATCTGGAATAACTTTTCATCAGATTCTGTCGGATATTTAATTTCCAACTCCATCTTAGCCATTTCCGACACTAACTTTTCTTGATCAGTTAACATCATTAACTTCTCCCGTCCCTTCCTACTTAAGGCATCAGCAACAACATTCGCCTTTCCGGGATGATAGAATATCTCGCAATCATAATCTTTGATAAGCTCCAACCATATGCTTTGTCGCATGTTCAAATCTTTTTGTGTAAAGATATACTTCAGACTTTTATGGTCGGTATATATCTCACACCTCTCTCCATAAAGATAATGTCTCCAAATTTTTAGGGCAAACACCATTGCTGCCAACTCTAAGTCATGAGTTGGATACCCCTTCTCGTAATCTTTCAACTGTCGTGATGCATACGTAATAACTCTGTCGTTCTGCATAAACACACAGCCTAGTCCTTTATGTGATGCATCACTATACACCATAAAATTTCCTGTATCATCAGGCAACGACAACACAGGTGCTGAACTCAACCTCTTCTTCAATTCTCGAAAACTTTCCTCACATTTCTCTGTCCAAACAAACTTAACCATCTTTCAAGTTAAATTTGTCAACGGAGTTGCAATCTTGGAGAAGTCTTGAATAAAACGCCTATAGTATCCTGCCAATCCTAAGAAACTCCTCACTTTTGACGGTGTCTTCGGCTGATCCCAGTTTATTACAGCTTCAACTTTTGATGGATCTATCGAAATTCCATCCTTATCAATAACGTGTCCGAGAAACTGTACATGTTCCAACCAAAATTCATATTTTGAGAACTTAGCGTACAACTTCTCTTTTCTCAACGTCTCCAATGTCAATCTCAAGTGTTCCACATGTTCCTCTTTGGTTTGGAATACACCAATATATCATCAATAAACACCACCACAAATTTATCCAAGAATGGTTTAAACACCATGTTCATCAAGTCCATGAACGCTGCAGGTGCGTTGGTTAAACCAAAAGACATAACCAGAAACTCATAATGACCATACCGAGTTCTGAACGCTGTCTTCGGTACATCCTCCGACCTCACCTTCAACTGATGATAACCACTTCTCAAGTCTATATTCGAGAAATACCTTGCTCCACTCAACTGATCGAACAGGTCATCGATTCTAGGTAATGGATACTTGTTTTTAATTGTGACCTTATTCAATTCTCGGTAGTCAATACAGAGCTGCATCGATCCGTCTTTCTTCTTAACAAACAACACCGGTGCTCCCCATGGTGACACACTCGGCTGAATATACTTCTTATCGAGCAATTCTTGCAATTGCACCATCAACTCCTTCATCTCTATCGAGGACATTCGATATGATGCCTTAAATATCGGAGCCGTTCTTGGTAAAAAGTCAATCACAAACTCGATTTGTCGATCTGATGGAAGACCCAGCAAATCATCTGGAAATACTTCTGCAAAATCTCTTATGATCGATATCTCTTCCAACTTTGCACTCTTCTTTTGTATATCAACGATATAGGCTAAGTATCCTACACATCCTTGTCTCAACAACTTCTTGGCTTGCATCACTGTCAGACAACTTGCTTTTCGAGGTGACTTGATACCAAAGAACACAACCTTTGACGGAGTCATAATCCGTCAAAGGTTAACGCACTTCTTTTGACAATTAATTACTGCTCCGTAATTGAATAACCAATCCATTCCCAGTATAACATCGAATTCACCAAGTCTAATTGGTATCAGATCTACCATCATCTCGTGACCTTTTATATCCACTCTACAATTCCTATATATGTATCTAACAGGAATCACTTCCCTGTTTGAAATCTCTATACTTAAGGGAAATTCTAATTCTTCCTGAGGCAAATCTAAATTCTGAGCAAATTCATCAGATATAAATGAACAAGTAGCACCTGAACCAAATAGTACATAAGCATTAATACCATTAATCAGAATGATACCTGACACCACATCCTTAGATCAGATAAAGATTCTCAGACGGTCATATTGAAAGTCCTCGCAGATGGGTCGGCTTGATTGAGCTGGTCCAGTGATAGTTAACGCACCACCACCGTTGTTGTTTCCTTTTCCGCCACTTGCACTTCCCGCTGGCTTCTTAGGACAATCACGAGCCATGTGATCCTTCGAACCACAGGTATAACATGCTCCTTTCTTCGGACTAAAACAGTTCGGTGCAATGTGTCCCTCCTGACAACAGTTGAAACACACTCTCTTCCCTTCAAACATACTCCAAAGATGGTTCTTCCCCAAGCAAGTCATGTAAGCCTCAAACTTTTTCTTCTACTGATTTCCTTGTTGTCCTCTCGCAGTCGAATTCTCGTTCCACTCCCTTTTCTGACTATTGCTTCCAACATTACTACCACCCGCCTTATTCTCATTCTCATTCTTCTTCTTCTTTTATTCTTGGTTATACTTGGTCAAAGCATCGCTTCCACCTTCCGCGATAATTGCCTTTTTCCAATAGAGCCGCAAATGTATTCAGCTGGAACATTGAAACCTTGCTGTAAAGCCAGGGCTTTAATCCTTGTTCAAATCTTCTTGCTTTACGTTCATCAGTATTGACTTGATAAGTGGCAAACCTTGCCAACTCATTAAATTTCGTAGCATATTCTGGCACAGTCATAGTTCCTTACTTCAGCTTAAGAAATTGCACTTCCAGCTGATTCCGAGAACTCGCTGGAAAGTACATTTCAAAAAACATTTCCTTGAATCTATCCCACGCTATCACTCCTTGTCCTCCACGAACCTTATTTGCTTGCCACCAATAGCTAGCTTCAGACTTCAACATAAACGTTGCGAACGCAGTTTTCTGATCTTCATTAACTCTAGCAACATCGAACACCTTCTCCATTTCCATGACCCAGGTTTGGGCTTCCACTGGATTCATAGACCCTTGAAATTCTGGCAGTCCAACCGCTTTGAATTCTTTGAAAGTCATGACTTGAGCTTACGGTTGATTCTCAAGTACACCCGTTAACAAAGCTACCAACTGCTAAACCGGATTAGCGTTGGTCTCGTTGTTATTATTCGTAGACCCCTCAGGAGGTGCTTGCTGACGTGGTTGTCTTCTTCTAGGAGGCATTTTTTGTTAAAATATACACTTATTAGCTCATTACTCAACTTCTCGGGTATTTAAAGTTTAACTTAAACATTCCAAGATTAAAGCTTTGACACATAACATTTCAAATAAACTTTAATATTTTATTTATTCATAAAGTTTTTAGAACATACTCAAAATAGCATAACCGCTATAAACATTCACTTTCCTGAACTAAACACATTTCAGGATTACATACTCATATTATCCCTTAATTTATCTCAAAATAAGGGATACACAATTTATTTATTCACATAATTGACCACATATTATTATCTATCTTATTCTATCTAGGCATATTAAGACGTCGTAAGGCTTCCCGTCGTTCTTCCTCCATGATACGATATGCCATTCTGCGATCGATCACGAACCACGGCGAATTCTCAAACTGGGGTGGATAATAGTAGACTCGATCATGGGCCCTATCAATCGCCGAATTAAAAGTGTAATCCATCTCTTTCATCTTGGCTTTCTTCACTTGGACCTTAGCCTCAGCACGATCTGCACGTTGAGTCGCCTTCATCCACGCATCCTCTACTCTTGCACGTTTAACTGACTCCTCTTTGAAATCATCTTTCAATTTCTCCATGTCAGTCTTCATCTTCTCGTGTACTGCCAATAGGTCTTCATGCTGACCCTTTGTATGAACTAAGTCCCACTCCGTGTTTCCAAGTTTCGAATCAAGTTCCTGAATCTCTGCATCCTTTTGCTCCATCGAAGCGTGATGCATCTCAACCATTTCCTTCAGCTCCTCGACCTCGTCCTGTAATTCTACATTACGATCATACAAAGCATCATACATCTCGGCCGATATGGAGTTTAGTGGAAACTCCTCAGGATCCTCTTCCTCATCATCCTCCTCTACCTCCTCAAAACTATCCTCCACGGGATCGGTCACAGGCTCATCCTCCTGGATCAACTGCTCCTGCACTACATGAATATCCTAGGGTTCATCATCTATAGGTACCTGGGGTATCACCTCTCTAGCTGGACTGGATCTTCCTTCGGTAGACATCCTGACAAAAAAATATTTTAAGTTTTACTTAATATTTTTCGATACTCGCGAGCACATAAGTTATTAACACATAGCACATAATGTCTTTTGTTATTTAGCTTCAATGGATACCTTATTCCATTCCTTAAAACTCGATAAGAGTTAAACACCTCCATGTTTTCTATTTCCTTAAAGGTTGCTTCCTAAGGTTTTCCCACCTAAGGTTCATAACCTAAAGCTTTGATACTAACTCACATGACACCCCCAAATCCAGGTACTTCATTCCCACATGTGATTTGGTGCTCACTTATCAAAAACTATTACATCTAACTACCCATAATAAAGGATAAAGACATAATTAAAATAAATTAAACCATAATCTCTCTCCGAATAAAGGGTTACATCATTATCTCAAAATAAATCCCTGTAATCTAACCTTAAAATTATTACATAAGTTTCATGGAATACATCACATATTAAAACAACTCTTTAACATAATTCAATAAAATAAAATTCTCAAAAAGTCTTCATCATTTGGACATCTTGCCTCGCTTTTTACTAGTCGACGGCTCATCAACTTTCTCCACTTTAGTCAAGAAGTTAGATTGCAAGAGTGAGCAAACAAATGCTCACCGATATAGAAAGTAGCAATGATAATAACATGAGAGTGAACAACAAACGCTGAACAATAAGTAACTTGTTCTACAACTCAAACTAGAAAACAAGTTCAAACTTTAATTATCTGAGGGTATTAAGATCACAAACTATGTCCCCGGTTCTTAGGTATTATTACCCAACCTTAACAGTCATTTAGACTATACGGACCCTTCTTAATGTACTTAGGGGGATCAGCCCTTTGTACCATGTATTGTGCACAAACATCTAAACGTTACACGTACAAAATCCGCTATGTTAGGGTTGTTCGTCTCAGTTTGAATTTGGAATTTCCGCACTAAAGAAAGTTTAGTTTGGAACTAGCTTACCAGTGTTTCTAGAATTTTAGAACACTATTCGATTTACATCAGTAAAGGTTTAACACAAGAATTTATAACTGAACAAGGCTATCAAAGTCAAAGATCGGATATCAACAATAGATACACTTGAATTACATGATATACATACAAAATGCTATAACCAAAAGAGTTAGAAAAATCTCATTTGAATCGATGTATTAGAACAATATGTGCTTTGAATAATAATTAGAAAAGTAAAACTCGCTCGATATAACGAATTAGGTTATAAGAGCTTGTACAAACATATTCAAGATAGATTAAGTTTGCTCAATTTAAGAACTTGAACAATAATAATATAGGAATGGAAACTTGCATTCAATATGAAAAGAATGAAGTTAGAAAGCTTGCTCAATTGTAAAGAAATAAGGTTTAGTACTTGCACAATTATAAAAGTAGGGTTAGAGAACTTGCCTTGATTGTAAGCTACACAAATGTAAGATAATCTCCAATTACCCTACACATATCATTGAAATCGCAACAATAATTAATTGCATGAATATTAGCTTTTAGGGTTTAAACAATCATTTAGGTCATAACCCTAACCTAGCACATAACCACATTAGTTAACACCTTAACAATTCTGAAATCACACTATAAACCTTATCATTTATATTTAACTTTTAAAAACATCACATTTGGTTCATTACATAACTTATTCAAGTAATCACTTAAATTCTTTTACACTTTATATAACAACGCATGACAATCTGTTATTGTGGTTTATATTATGCCTCAACATCATTAACATGCATGCTAAACTAATATAAGTCCACTACGCATGATCTCGCCAATGTTTAGACCTCCTTTGTCTCGATTAGAGGTGTAAGCAATTGCGCCCACACTTAAAGTTTCAGGGCCAAGGCAATTGCTTGCCATTTTACCTTGGTAACAGTGGCAAATTGCTGTAAGGTGCTTCGATAGATGCAGAGACGACAGTGAAGCGAGAGCTGCAGTTTTAGCCCAACAAACACAAATTTCACCCATCAAATGGTGAAATTAGCACATCCAACTGATATAAAACTAACACATACATGTTTCCTCATATATTCATTAACTTAGAACAATTAAACATCAAATTAAACTATTTTAATTCCTTAAATTTCATGTTTTCTCATTAAAACTCCATTTTTGATAGTTTATCCAAAAATCATCACTGTAAACTCATTATTTGGCCAAATCATTCTATTCAAATTACGTTATATTCGTATTTCAATGAACTACCGTATGCAAGCGTCAATTTACAGTTTTATACACAAATTGACCACTGAAATTGATACTTTCTAAGGCCATTTTCAAATATGAACACTGATATTCATTTTCTTTTTACACACCAATTGCTCACGAATTTGATAACTGATACAACACTCATACATGATAACAACAGATTCTACAATATAACCCATATCATATAATCACGTTTGAAACAATAATTCAACAAAATCGCTCACAGAGAACTAGAAATTAGAAAAACTAAACTTTAAAATTAAAGGTGAATTTTACCTAAATCCTTGATTGGTGAGAAGAAGAATGATAAGGAATTGTTTTCCCTCTTGATACTCCAACTTTCTTAGCACAATTTACAGAGAAAAACTCTCCTACCAAGCTCTCTCCACACTATGTTATTTCTCCTTCTCACTAGACCATTCTCTGAGCTTAGCCTTAGAAAATAATACGCGTAGAAAAATATAACCATTCCTCTTACGTTGAAAAATAAAAAGACTCAACAGTTGAATAAGCCAAAGGCCACAAGGCCCTGTTTGGCTAAGCACATCTTCCCAAAACTAATTTATTTTAATATTATTTATGTTAAATAGTTTCATGTCACACCATTAAGTTGCTTATAATAATAATAATAATCTTATTATCATTATACTTATAATTAATAAATAATTATATATCTAATTTAATTAATAAATTAGACACATCACTTTATTTAATTTATTTATTTCTGTTAAATTAAACAATTAATTTAATTAAACTAATTTCTTAAATATTAAGCAATTGATTTAATTATCTCCTTAAATTAAATCCAACAAATAAAATTATCATTACTCAATTCAATTAACATTAATTAATTTAGCTACTAAATTAATTCATGACAATTCATCAAATATTTATTTTCCTCAATAAATGAATTATTTTAAATATTTATTTAATTCCATAAATATTTAAATTAAATTACAAATTTCTCGATCGTTACAGTCACTTAGCTCGATTTTTTCATGCAGCAAAGTCAAGTCTAGCGGTAATGATGACACCAAAGGTTGTCCAGACAAGTCAAAGTCAGTGGTTCAAGGAAGAGCTTTTGTTGTGACTTCCGAAAAAGCGAAGAACCTGAACGAAGTTATCACAGGTAAGTTAATTATAAACTCTTGTGAAGTCTATACCTTATTAGATACCAATTCTATCCACTCTTTTATTTCACCTACTTGCGCTCAACCTTTGAACTTGACCCCTAAGAAATTAGACTTTGACTTATCTGTCGAAACTCCATTGGGAGAAATCTTCATTACATCCACCATTTATAAATCTTGTTTGATTCAAATCGGCACCCTCACATTACCTGTTGATATCATCTCTTTGAAAATACTTGCATTTGATATGATTTTAGGAATCGACTGGTTAACTACTCATCATGCTAAAATTGATTATTTTCGTAAGGTCGTTAGTTTTCATATTCCTAACCAACCTGTTATGTAAATTCAATCAACCAAACCACTAAAGTCAATCACTTTCATATCAAGTCATAAAGCAATTTGTTTATTGAAAAAACAGATGTCAAGCTTTTTTAGCCCATGTCACCGATTTAAACAAAAATACATCAGATTTGAATGATATTTCTATTGTTAATAAATTCCCTGACGTATTTTCCAAAGAACTTCCTGGCCTACCCCTAGAACGTGAAATCGAATTTTGTATTGACCTTGAACCTGGTACAAAACTCATTTCCAAAACCCCATATCGAATGGCTCCTATTGAACTTCAGGAGTTAATAGCCCAACTACAGGAGTTGTTAGACAATTGCTTCATTCATCCTAGTACATCGCCTTGGGGTGCTCCTGTTTTATTCATAAAGAAGAAATATGGGAGTATGCGATTTTGCATTGACTAATAGGAATTGAACCATGTCACCATAAAAAAAAATAGGTACCTGAGCCTCTATCTGGTGACTTCCTTTGTGGAATGCACCGAAGTCAAACTCTCCATAGGGGATGCCGTCTTTGTGCGGTGGCAAACTGATAGGTACCATTGTGAGGTATTATCCAAGGTTGGGATACGAGTCACAATTGGGAGCAACCTAAGTCAGTAACTAAAATAAGTAGCTTTATAGGCTTAGCTGGTTATTATTGGAGATTCGTGGAAGGATTTCTCGAATCGCTACTCCATTAACTCAACTGACTCGAAAAGATACAAAATTCAGTTGGAGCGAGGAATGTGAGAAGAGTTTCCAAGAACTCAAGAGGAGACACATTAACGCACCTGTTCTGACAATACCATTAGGTTCGGAGGCATATGTCTTCTACAACAATGCTTAAGGTAGAGGTTTAGGTTGTGTTCTTGTGATGCCCCTAAAATAGGTCCACACAATCTATTCTGAGTCGCCAAATACATGGTACATAATTCAAATATAAACTTTATTTATACAACTGTAGTGCAAAATACGACAACACATAAGCTGAGAGTTTTAATACAAATATTTTCTTGTACACAATATCCAAACACAAATAAAGTCCTCATTACAATTATTGTCACACTATTTTACAAAATAGGGAGGACTACTATAATAACCATCTTGGACCATTACTCCACTCCCCGACTAGTGCCATCTATATTTTTACCTCCTGAGAAGAACAATGGAACCAAAAGAAAAAGGGTGAGCTCAACTAGCCCAGTAAAAAATATTATGACTAAGATAATGTAGAACAAATTATCCTTAGTCCTCAATGGGGAAAATTCTGATAAAATACAATAGACAACACGTTTTAGATCAACAACTGCATCAAAAATAGCAATCCATTAGAAGAGTCAAGTAGAGCATGATGTCTACTATATTCTATGATTTAAAAGTTCATCATCAATATTTTATCATGTAACACCAATCAATAATTATTTCCCATCAATGAATTATCTATGCACCACGAGCCAAAAATAATCGTTTGTATCACCAGTGGTCATGATCATGCCAAACACCTGTCCATCTATGCACTACTGGCCAAAGAGAACTTTCACCACAAACCTTTATCTGTAACATTAAAGGTCATGATTATACCAATACAAAATTCCTTGTCATAATCATACCAATCAACAGTCCATCTTTACTCTAGGGGCCAAAGATGACTTTCAACAGATTATAAGCATGAGAAAGATGACAATGATATAAAGAATCAATCAAGTGAGATCAAGGATAAATATTAGAGATTTATAATTCAATTTATCCAGAGTTCAAGAATGTCCAAATTGTCAACATGATCACTAATTGTGGAGTAAAATTCAAGAATAATATTCATGTATCAAAAATAATTTGGATCGAAAAGAAATCAATTTTTTCATGAATAGTATATGACAGCCCCAAAATAGGTATACAGAACCCATTCCGAGTCGCCAAATATATGATACATAATTCAAATACAACTTCATTTATACAACTGTTAACTGTCGTGCAGAATACGATAAATCATAAGCTGTGAGTTTTAACACAAATATTATCTCATAGACAATATCCAAACTCAAATGAAGTCCTCGTTACATTTATTACCACAATATTTTATAAAATAGTGAGGACTACTATAGCCACCATCTCGGACCATCACTCCGTTCCCCGACTAGTCTCAGCTATATTCTCATTTCCTGAAGAGAACAATGAAAGCAAAGGGTGAGCTCAACTAGCCCAGTAAAGAATATTATGACTAAGATAATGCAAAATAAATTATCGTTAGCCTTCAACAGTGTTAAACTGATAGAATATCAACAAGTTTCACTGCAACGGAACAAACAATCCATTAGAAAAGTCAAGTAGAGCATAATATCTACTATCTTCTATGATTTAAAAGTTTATCATTAATTTTATCGCTGAGACTCAGCTCAATAAATAATCCACATCACTAAATTATCCATGCACTACGGGCCAAGGATATTCATTATTATCACATCCATGAATTATCCATGCACTACGGGCCAAGGATATTCGTTATTATCACCAATGGTCATGATCATGCCAACAACTGTCCATCAATGCACTACGGGCAATTGAAGACTTTTACCACATTATTTGTATCATTACAGGTCATGATTATACCGAATAATCCATGGTCATAATCATACCAATCAACAGTCCATTTATGCAAAACGGGCCAAAGATGACTTTCATAACAATATAAGCATGAGGGTGATGACAATTGTGACGCCCCCAAAATAGGTATACATCACCCATCTTGAGTCGCCAAATACATGGTAAAAAATACAAATACAACTTAATAATACAACTGTCGTGTAGAATACGACAAAACATAAACTAAGAGTTTTAATAAGAATATTGTCATCTAGACAATATTCACACTCAATGGAGTCCTCATTACATTTATTGTCACACTATTTAACAGAATGGTGAGGACTACTAACGCTATCATCTGGACCGTTACTCCGTTCCCCGACTCATCCCAGCTATATTCTCATTTCCTAAAGAGAATAGGAAAAAAAAGGGTGAGCTCAACTCAGCTTAATAAATAAACCACATCATCCCTGCACCACGACCAAGGATATTCATGTAATCATCAATGGTCATGATTATACCGAATAATCCCTGGTCATAATCATACCAACAATTGTCCACCAATGAACTACAGGCCAATGAGGACTTTTGCCACATCATTCGTTACATTACGGTCATGATTATACCGAATAATCCCTGGTCATAATCATACCAAGTCAATCTCTGCACGTAAGCCAAAGATGACTTTCATCACAATATAAGCATGAGGATGATGACAATAATATAAGCATTAATTAAACGAAAACAAGGATAAATATTAAAGACTTTAAATTTATCCAAATATTATCCATCACTTAAATAACTCATAATCTAATATTGTTAATATTATAACAATATTTTAATCACTTCTTAAACTTATAAACAATTTAATTTAATTATTTACACTTTACCAAGTAATGCATTTAATCATTCAAAAATGTCATACTCATAAGATTTCATCACCAATGATCAAATCACTCATCAAAAATCTGCATATACCTTATATAGGATTTTCAAGCCCTAAAATCCTATTTACCAATTCTTCAACTTCACATAACATATTTAACTCATATGTTTGAAACTAAACCATTTTCATGAAAAATTGCCAAATCAACTTATTATTTTTTTATCCTTTGTCCAACATATATAAATATATTTCATACACAACAAGTATTTTTTTTTTTTTTATAATTTTTCAACTCTCTTAAGTATTTTTCAAAAATCAATTTCTAATTAATTCCTTAAGAAATTAGCTACCTCAAGTTTAACTCCAGAAATTCCCAAATCTTGGAAGGATCTTGCACCTGTTAACGTGAGCTTATAGTTTAAATTTCATGGTCATTAGAGTTATAGAACTCCGGTTATAGCGTTTTTCATCGAAAAAACCTAAATATTGAAATGGTCATAACTTGCTCATTTTAAGTCGGAATGAGCTCATTTTTGGACAGGAGGTACGTTATACCATATATTTCCAAGCCCCAAAAGGCCAGAATTTTTCTCACAAATTAAGTGGCCGAAAATGCCCTTTTAAATTTATGGGCAGTAGCTTTTTGGTACTTTGCAGTTTTTGACTCCTTTGTTAAAATCAGTCCACACAAAAATCTACAACACCTCTTCCAGTGATTCCACTTGGATAAGTTAGAAAATTCATAGATCTAACTTTAGAACTTGACCACACTCAAAAATTCGAAATATAATAGGAGATATGGTCAATTGAATTTCATGTTCCATATTCACCAAAAATCTGATTTTTAACTCTTTGTAATTTCTAAGAAACTTACATGTTTTCACATAATAATCAACATAACTCATCATAACACTTACTAATACTACATATACCCATGATTTTCATCAGTTTAATACTTTTATTATGACTTTCATCATAATCAACAGTCCAATGCTTATATTATGACTTTCCAGAATTTTTGAGGGTCGGAAAAATTATGAAATTGCAAATGGATTTTCACCTGCCATGCGGTAATCCACGTAGATAGATCATTTCCACATTTTAATAAGGAATGAAATACAAAGGATCATTCGCCATGCATGTGGTAATCCACATATACAGGTATTCCAACAGAATAATAAAGAATGGAATAACAGAAGAATTCACCATGCATGCGATAGATCGCATATGCATAAAAGTTATTCTCAATGTAATAATAAAGAATGGAAACAGGTCATGCGTAAACGCACAAACAGGATATTCCGATAGAATAATAAAGAATGGAATAACAAAAGACTTCACCAGCATGCGATAGATAGATGCATGCAGAAAAGTTATTCCAATGTAATCATAAAGAATGGAATAATGTAAGAATTTCACCATGATATACGGTTTAGCAGACAGGCAAAGTTATTCTAACATAATGATAAAGAATGGAATAATAGAAGAATTTCACCAAGTATAGGGTAGCCCGCGTATACAGGTTATTACAACAGGATAATAAAGAATAGAATAACAGAAGTTCTCTTCATGAATACGAAAGAAATAATACCCCTTACGAGTACAACAAATAATATCCCTTACCTTTGAAGAAAACTGGATACTGGAATAGTGACGTAGCAGGCTTCTCTTCTTCTTTCTCTCTATAGATTTTCTCTCTATAGCTTCTCTCTATAATTTCTCTCTATAACTTCTCTCTCTAGAGTTTCAGTGAATTCGTAACAAATAATGAAGGAATGATCTTCTATTTATGGGAGAATGGACTGAATAGTAACTAATTCATGAACGGTCCAGATTGATTTACTTTTAAACGGACGGTCCATATTGATTTACTATTAAAACTTTAAACGAGCGATCCATATTGATTTACTATTAAAACTTTAAACCAACGATCCATATTGATTTACTATTATAATTTCAACCAACGGTTTGAAAAATTAGCACATCTCCTCATAGAATAATACTGTACCCAAAAATGATTTGGACCGAAAAGAAATATATTGTTCGGGTGAATAGTACCCCGATACGAAAAGTGTCCCAAATACCCGAGTGAATAATACTAGAGTGAATAGTAATTGGGTGAATAGTACTCCGACACAAAAAGTGCCCCGAATACCCGATTGAACAATATAACCTCCAAACATCAATTATTATCGAAATAAATGTCGATTTCCACTAACACAAATAATTTCAACACAATGGAACTATCAAATTCATCTACAATCAACACGAACTTATTCATCATTAATATTATAACTCACAATATTTAAAAACCAGGTCGTTCCCAGGAAAGAGGGGGCTTTTTAATAAGGATTTCTCCCTATTGGCGCGCAATTAGGTGACCAACCTCTTCTTGACAGAACTTCTAGACATTGTAAATATTATAATTTAATAATATGAACAACTTTGTTGTCTCAATTATTGATTTAATAATATATCATATTATGCAGATGATACTGTGACAATAATCGAATCAATAATATGAGAGATATGATGTAGCAATTACTGTAGCAATAATTGAGTATAACTAAGTGACTTCTTACGTAAGCATCAATAACCAATACCGTGTGCTACTATGCAACCACGCGTATTACTGTACTTTTACTACCGAGTAGTTCAACAGTTTTAACGGTAACACTTCCACCGTATTTTTATAAAAAGATAAGTAGCTGGTATTCTTGTGATTGGTTTAATAGGTATTTTTTTTATGGTTCATATTCCGGATTGGGTTCATCCCTGTAGTAATCAGATGAATTAAGTCATTTTCTTACTACGATAATACTTCCGTTGTGGGGTCCACCAATGATTGTGCTGTCATACGGATATTCCCCGACAAAAAAAATATTCCCCGACCAAACGAATATTTTATAACAACTTGCATACTTTGAAAAATTTATAAATATTACCCACAACTATAACATTATATCAAATCCACACCATAATATTCAAAAAAAATATTTCAAGAAATTTAAATCTTTATTCCTAAAATTTGGGGTCTCACAATCTCCCTCCTTATGAAATTTTTCCTCGAAATTTACGACGCATTACGGTATGTCAAGAGGTAAGGATACCTTGACTTCATTTCAAATTCTAACTCTTGAGTTATAACCTTTGAGTGTCGAATAGGATCCTTCTTATCTAAGATTTTAACATATATCTCCTCATACATTAAATATTATGCTATCTCGTCTAGTTCCAATTCAATAATGTGGTTCGGGTCATCCACATATTTACGTAACATCGATACGTGAACAACTTTATGAACACGCGATATACTTGGTGTCAAAATGAGTCTATAGGCCACAGTTCCTACTCGATCAAGGATTTCAAATGGGCCAATAAAATCGAGGGTTGAGATAACGCCTTCTTGAACCTTCTTCTTCACATTCATCAGCTCCAGGTGTGTAGTTTGAGCGGCTTTAACTTTATCGATTAAAGTCGATTCTACTCGTATATTTGATATCACCACGTGGGTCCTTAGAGTCTTTAACTCTATCTTCATCCTTTGTAAGTTATACGAAATGGGTTTTTGTGTTAACAACATCGCACTCATACCCGCATCTGATCTTCTACTCAATGCGTCAGCTACTACGTTCACTTTTCCAGGATGGCATTGGATGGTATGATTGTAATCTTCAACAGCTCGAGCCAACGTCTTTGGCACATTATACATCCGTTTTGGTTGAAGAAATATTTAAGGGTTTTAGAAATGGGTTTTGTACTTGGGTCAATACAAAATTCGATTTCACGCTCTAGGGGTAGGTTAAGAAGTATTCAAGAATACGTCAGGAAATTTATTAACAATAGAAATATCATTCAAAACTATAACTCTCATCCAAGACTTGGATAGCACATGAAATGAAGGTTTCTCCTAATGGAGTTTCAACCGATAAGTCAAAGTCTAATTTCTCCAGAGTCAAATTTAAACGTTGAGCGCAAGCAAGAGAGATAAAAGAATGGGTAGAACCGGTATCTAATAAGGTATAGACTACGCAAGAATTTATAATTAACTAACCCGTGCTAACTTCGTTCGAGTTACTCGCTTTTTGAGAAGTCACGAAAAACGCTCTTCCTAAAACCACCGACTTTGTTTTGTCTGTACCCGCCTTTGGTGCCACCGTCCCAGCTGGACTTGATTTCACTACAGGATAAAATCGAGCTATGTGACCATCTTTTCCACAACTAAAACATACCTTGGAAGGCTGTGAACAGTTTGGACTTATGTGTCCCTCCTCTCCGCATCTATAGCATCTAACCGACAAATCGTTCTCCTCCCTAGAATTTGTTCTTGTCGCCGACGCCGTCATCCATCATTGTTAAATCTTCTCTTCTTGAATTTTCCACTTCTATTATCTTGGCCATGATTACCGCCAAAGTGGTTACCATTCTTGGCATGATAATTTCCTCCACGATGGTTATCGTTGTTCCGATGGCCACGCACCCAGAAGATTATTATCGTGTTGTTGGTCGTTGCCTTTTGGTTGTGGTTGACTCATTATCGCGCTCCAATAATCGAGCCCTATTCACAACATCTGAATATAAACAAAGTTTGTGAGAAATGAGGTATTGACGTATATCGGGTTTCAAACCTCTTAGAAATATTCGCGTCATTCCCTCCTCATTATCGACCAAATGGGATGCAAACCGGGATAACTCCGTAAATTTAACACTGTCACAAAACAAGGGTTAATTGACATATCACATATTATCCATATACTCTGACCGACCAATTAAATGCCAAATCAACTTAGGTAAGTCATACTAGCGAAAGAATTCCCCGTCTCTCCCCTCCTAGTTCTTGTCTCACATCTCAGCCAGGGATCATATCCCTAAGCTTTGATACCAACTGTGACGCCCCCAAAATAGGTATACATCACCCATCTTGAGTCGCCAAATACATGGTACAAAAATACAAATACAACTTAATAATACAACTGTCGTGTAAACTACGACAAAACATTAACTGAGAGTTTTAATAAGAATATTGTCATCTAGACAATATTCACACTCAATGGAGTCCTCATTACATTTATTGTCACACTATTTAACAGAATGGTGAGGACTACTAATGCTATCATCTCGAACAATCACTTCGCTCCCCGACTCGGCCAAATTTATATTCTCATTTCAAGAGAAGAAAGTTGAAAGAAAGGGCGTACTCAACTAGGCCCATAAAGAAATATTATGACTAAGATAATGCAGAATAAATTATCATTAGTCTTTAACAATGTTAAACTGATAAAATACAATAGACATCAAGTTTAATTGTAGCGGAACAAGCAATCCATTAGAAGAGTCAAGTAAAGCATAAAATCTACTATCTTCTATGATTTAAAAAGATTTTCATCAACTTTATCGCTGAGACTCAGCTTAATAAATAAACTACATCATCCCTACACCACGACCAAGGATATTCATTAAATCATCAATGGTCATGACTATACCGAATAATCCCTGGTCATAATCATACCAACAACTGTCCACCAATGAACTACAGGCCAATGAGGACTTTTACCACATCATTCGTTACATTACGATCATGATTATACCGAATAATCCTCGGTCATAATCATACCAAGTCCATCTCGCACGACGTAAGCCAAAGATGACTTTCATCACAATATAAGCATGCGGATGATGACAATAATATAAGCATTAATCAAACGAAAACAAGGATAAATATTAAAGACTTTAAATTTATCCAAATATTATCCATCACTTAAATAACTCATAATCTAATATTGTTAATATTATAACAATATTTTAATCACTTCTTAAACTTATAAACAATTTAATTTAATTATTTACACTTTACCAAGTAATGCATTTAATCATTCAAAAATGCCATACTCATAAGATTTCATCACCAATGATCAAATCACTCATCAAAAATCTGCATATACCTTATATAGGATTTTCAAGCCCTAAAATCCTATTTACCAATTCTTCAACTTCACATAACATATTTAACTCATATGTTTGAAACTAAACCATTTTCATGAAAAATTGCCAAATCAACTTATTATTTTTTTATCCTTTGTCCAAACATATATAAATATATTTCATACACAACAAGTATTTTTTTTATATAATTTTTCAACTCTCTTAAGTATTTTTCAAAAATCAATTTCTAATTAATTCCTTAAGAAATTAGCTACCTCAAGTTTAACTCCAGAAATTCCCAAATCTTGGAAGGATCTTACACCTGTTAACGTGAGCTTCCAATTTAAATTTTATGGTCATCGGAGTTATAGAACTCCGGTTATAGCATTTTTTGTCGAAAAAACCTAAATAGTGAAATGGTCATAACTTGCTCATTTTAAGTCAGAATGAGTTCATTTTTGGACAGGAGGTACTTTATACCATATATTTCCATGTCCCAAAAGGCCGGAATTTTTCTCATAAATTAAGTGGCCAAAAATGCCCTTTTAAATTTATGGGCAGTAGCTTTTTGGTACTTTGCAGTTTTTGACTCCTGTGCTAAAATTAGTCCACACGAAAATCTACAACACCTTTTCAAGTGATTCCACTTGGATAAGTTAGAAAATTCATAGATCTAACTTTAGAACTTGACCACACTCAAAAATTCGAAATATAATAGGAGATATGGTCAATTGAATTTCATGTTCTATATTAACCAAAAATCTGATTTTCAACTCTTTGTGATTTCTAGGAAACATACATGTTTTCACAGAATAACCAACATAACTCATCATAACACTTACTAATACTACATATACCCATGATTTTTATCAGTTTAATACTTTTATTATGACTTTCATCATAATTCCAGAATTTTTGAGGGTCGGAAAAATTACGAAATTACAAATGGATTTTTACCTGTCATGCGGTAATCCACGTAGATAGATCATTTTCACATTTTAATAAGGAATGAAATACAAAGAATCATTCACCATGCATGTGGTAATCCACATATACATGTTATTCCAACAGAATAATAAAGAATGGAATAACAGAAGAATTCACCATGCATGCGTTAGATCAAGATGCAGAAAAGTTATTCTTAATGTAATAATAAAGAATGGAACCAGTCACGCGAAACGCACGCATATATTATGATATTTCGACATAATAATAAATAATGGAACCAGGCCATGCGAAAACGCACAGACATGATATTCCGATAGAATAATAAAGAATGGAATAACAAAAGACTTCACCAGACATGCAATAGACCGCACAGACAGGTTATTCCAACAGAATCATAAAGAATGGAATAATAGAAGAATTTTACCATGTATGCGGTACTTCGCATAGATAGGTTATTATAACATAATGATAAAGAATGGAATAATAGAAGAATTTCACCAAGTATAGGGTAGCCCGCGTATACAGGTTATTACAACAGAATAATAAAGAATGGAATAACAGAAGTTCTCTTCATGAATACGAAAGAAATAATACCCCTTATGAGTACAACAAATAATATCCCTTACCTTAGAAGAAAACTGGATACTAGAATAGTGAGGTAGCAGACTTCTCTTCTTCTTTCTCTCTATAGATTTTCTCTCTATAGCTTCTCTCTATAATTTCTCTCTATAACTTCTCTCTCTAGAGTTTCAGTGAATTCGTAAAAATTAATAATGAAGGAATGAGCTTCTATTTATAGGAGAATGGACTGAATAGTAATTAATTCATGAACGGTCCAGATTGATTTACTTTTTAAACAGAATCATCCATATTGATTTACTATTAAAACTTAAAGCAACGGTCCATACTGATTCACTATTAAAACTTTAAACCAGCGATCCATATTGATTCACTATTAAAACTTTAAACCAACTATCCATATTGATTTACTATTATAATTTCAACCAACGGTCTGAAAAATTAGCACATCTCCTCATGGAATAATATTGTACCCAAAAATGATTTGGACCAAAAAGAAATATATTTTCCAGGTGAATAGTATCCCATGAATAGTACTTCAGGAATAGTAACCCCGTGAATAGTATCCCAACACAAAAAGTGTCCCAAATACCCGAGTAAATAATACTAGAGTGAATAGTAATTGGGTGAATAGTAACCCGTAAATAGTAACTCATGAATAGTAACTCGTGAATAGTACTTCAACATAAAAAGTGTCCCGAATACCCGATTGAATAATATAACCTCCAGACATCAATTATTATCGAAATAAATGTTGATTTCCACTAACACAAATAATTTCAACATAATGCAACTATCAAATTCATCTATAATCAACACGAACTTATTCATCATTAATATTATAACTCACAATATTTAACAACCGTGTCGCTCCTGTGAAAGAGGGGCTTTCCAATAAGGATTTCTCCCTATCATGCGCCGCAATTAGGTGACCAAACCTCTCCTTGACAGAACTTCTAGATATTGTAAATATTGTAATTTAATAATATGAACAACTTTGTCGTCTCAATTATTGATTTAATAATATATCATATTATGCAGATGATACTATGACAATAATCGAATCAATAATATGAGAGATATGATGCAGCAATTACTGTAGCAATAATTGAGTATAACTAAGTGACTTCTTACGTAAGCATCAATACCGTGTGCTACTATGCAACCACGCGTATTACTGTACTTTTACTACCGGGTAGTTCAATAGTTTTAACGGTAACACTTCCGCCGTATTTTTATAAAAAGATAATTCTGTTGTTTTCTTACTACGACAATACTTCTGTTGTGGGGTCCACCAATGATTGTGCCGTCGTACGGATATTCCCTGACAAAAAGAATATTCCCCGACCAAACGAATATTTTATAAAAACTTGCATACTTTGCAAAATTTATAAATATTACCCACAACTATAACATTATATCAAATCCACACCATAATATTCAAAAAAAATATTTCGAGAAATTTAAATCTTTATTCATAAAATTTGGGGTCTCACAATAATGATATAAGAATTCAATCAAACGAAATCAAGGATAAATATAAAAGATTTTTAATTTATCCAGAGTTTAAAAATGTCCAAATTGTCAACATGACAACTACTTTGAGGAGTAAAATTCAAGAATAATATTGTATCAAAAATAATTTGGACAGAAAAGAAATCAATTTTTGTCATTAATAGTACCCTGAGTGAATAGTACTCGTGTAAATAGTACTTCGTGAATAGTGTCATACGTATAAATAGTACCGTATGTATGAATAGTGTCTTACATATGAATAGTACCCATGAATAGTACTCCGGCATGAAAAGATCAAAATTTAACAAGAATGTTCAGAAAAATATTCTTGTGTAACGATACTAGATGAAACGCAAATTCAAGGATATTCTACTAATTTCAAGAAGTGTAGAAGCAATACTTAATCAAATGAGTGTAGAATTCGGAATCTGAAACGAAATAATATTACTTACATACTATAAAGTATGAAAGAAAATATTATTTCTTACGAATATTGAACAAAAATAATATACCTTATAACTGTTGAACGAAAATAATATTCCGTACGAATATTGAACGAAGATAATATTCTTTGCGAATATTGAACGAAAATAATATTCCTTACGAATATTGAATGAAAATAAAATTCTTTATGAATATGAAAAATAATATCGTAAGCGAATATAAATAAATAATACCCCTTACCTCAAAAGGAGAGTAATTCCGACTGGTATAGTGGAGATATTCTTATAAAAAACTTGCACTGTTTTCTACACTCAAAGCATCCTTAAACTCTAAAGAAATACGCTCAATATTATAGAAGAAGAATTCTTTGATTCTAGTGTGATTTTCTTTTCAAAACTGAGCATCCTATTTATAGGAGAATGGCAGGATACTATTTGAATGCACAGTAAAGGAAAAATCACGGGTGCACGGGAGAAGAATCACGGGCAAATTCACGAACGAATTCGTTTAAAAATTTTGATTTTACTATGTTGCACTATGCAACCACTATGCAGTACTATGCAAATAATAAAATATAATATATTCAATTTATATAAAAAACAAAACTTATAATATATATATATATATATATATATATACACATCACTTTCACCCACCATACACACACACACACACACCCTCAAACACATGCACACACACACTCACACACCTTTATATATATATATATATATATATATATATATATATATATATATATATATATATATACTTTCTATCAATTTTGAAAAAATAAAAAGTGGGGGTCCATGTAATAAGTCAAATTTATTACAAATACTTCATAAAATACCCCTCTATTTATCTCAATTTATTTGGCTTTACAAAACACATTTTTAATGACATTCATCATTAATATTATAACTCACAATATTAACAATCAGATCATTCCCAGGAAAGAGGAAACTTTTCGATAAGGATATCTCCTTATTGGCGTGCAATTAGGTGACCAAACCCTTTCCTCGACAGAACTTTATAGACATCGTCAATAATGTAAATAATAATATGAATAACTTTATCGTCTCAATTATTGATTTAATAATATAAAATATTGTGACAATAATTGAATCAATAATGTGAGATACTATGCATCAATTATTATGGCAATAATTGAACAAAACTGAGTGACTTCTCACGTAAGCATCAATAATCAAAGATATTGTACAATACCGTGTACTACTATGCAACCACGCATATTACTGTACTTTTATCATCGGGTATTTCAATAGTTAACGGTAAAACTTTTGTCTTTATTTTTATAAAAAATTATTTCTATTGTTTTTTAACTTCGACAATAATTCTGTTGTGGGATCCACCAATGATTGTACCATCGTACAAATATTCCCTACTAAAACAAATATTCCCTGACCAAACGAATATTTTATGACAACTTACTTACTTTGTAAAATTTGTAAATATTACCCACAACTATAACATTATATCAAATCCACACCTTATTATTCAAAAAGATATTTCGAGAAAATTAAATCTTTATTCATAAAAGTTGGGGTCTTACAACCTCCCCTTCTTATGAAATTTCTTCCTCAAAATTGGTGTACGTACCTGGTATGTCGAACAGGTGAGGATACCTTATTTTTATTTCAAATTCTAACTCTTGAGGTATAACCTTTGAGCATAGAATAGTTTTCTTCTTATCCAAGATTTTAACATGTACCTCTTCATATGTTAAATCTTCTACTATCTCATCTGGTTCTAATTCAATAATGTGGTTTCGGGTCGTCCACATATTTATGTAACATCGATACATGAAAAACGTTATGAACACGCGACATACTTAGCGGTAATGCGAGTCTATAGGCCACAGTTCCTACTTGATTGATGATTTTAAATGGACCAATTAAATCAAGGGTTGAGATTTCCTCACATCGTTGATTCTCGCTTTTGGAATAACGACTTCTTGCACCTTCTTCTTCATATTCATCGGCTCTAGGTCTGTAGCTTGAGCAGCTTTAAATTTATCGATTTAAAGTCGATTCTAATCATATATTCGTTATCTTCAAGTGGGTCTCTAGAGTCTTTAACTCTATCTCCATCATTTGTAAGTCGTACGAAATGGGTCTTTGGGTTAACAACATCGCACTCGTAAACGCATACGATCTTCTGCTCAACGTGTCAGCTACCACTTTCGCTTTTCCAAGATGGTATTGAATGGTATGATCGTAATCCTTCTATAGCTTGAGCCAACGTCTTTGGCGCATGTTATGTTCATTTTGGGTGAAGAAATATTTGAGGGTTTTGTATCAGGTTCAAGGTCAATACAAAATTCAATTTCACGCTCTGAGGATAGGCCAAGAAGTTCTTCGGGGAAAACATCAGAAAATTTATTAACAATAAAAATATCATTCAAAACTGTGACTCTTATCCAAGACTTGGATAGCACCTCACATTGATACCTATCAACTTGCCACCATTATTCACAGCGTCCCCTACGGAAAGTCTGGCTTCGGTGCATCGCACACAAAGAAGTCACCAGCGAAAGGCTCGGGGCTTTTTACTTATGGCTTGATATGACAGTGATTGACTTTAGTGGTTTGGTTGATTGAATTCACATAATAGGTTGGTTAGGAATTTGAAAACTAACAACCTTACGAAAATAATCAATTTTAGCATGATGAGTAGTTAACCAATCAATCCCTAAAATCACATCAAATACAAGTATTTTTAAATAGATAAGATCGACAGGTAATGTGAGGGTACCGATTTGAATCAAACAAGACTTATAAACCGTGGATGTAATGAAGGTTTCTCCCAACGGAGTTTCAACAGATAAGTCAAAAGTCTAATTTTTTTGGAGTTGAGTTTAAACGTTGAGCACAATTAGGTGAAATAAAAGAGTGGGTAGAATCGGTATTGAATAAGGTATAGACTTCGCAAGAGTTTATGATTAACTTACTTGTGATAACTTCTTTCCGTTTCCTCGACAAACGCTCTGGCTTAAACTACCGGCTTTAACTTGTTTGGGACAGCCTTTGGTGTCGCCATCCCAGCTGAACTTGACTTCACTACACGGAAAAATCGGGTTAGGTGACCTTCTCCTCTGTAATTAAAACACGCTTTGGGTTGCTACGCATGCAGTTTGACCGATGTGTCCTCCCTCCGTGATTTGTAGCATACCACCAAATGATCGTTCTCCTTCCTTGAAAACGGGTCTTTGGTGTCATCATCTTTCCATCATTATTGAACTTTCTCTTCTTGAAGTTGTTCTCACTTAGTTCACATTTCCTATTATCTTGGCCATGATTACCACCGAAGTGGTTTCCATTTTTTGCATGATAATTTCCTCCACGATGGTTATCGTTGTTCCAATGGTTGTTGCCACCGGTATGATTATTATCGTGTTATTGGTCGTTTCCTTTTGGTTGAGCTGACTCATAATCGCGTTCTAATAACTGAGTCATATTCACAACATCTGAATAAAAACAAAGTTTGTGAGAAATGAGGTATTGACGTATTTCGGGTTTCAAACCTCGTAGAAACATTCGCGTCATTCGTTCCTCATTATCAACCAAATGGGATGCTAACCGGGATAACTCCATAAATTTAGCCTCATATTGCAATACGGTCATATTGTTTTGATCCAGCTTGATGAATTCTACCTCCTTCATGTGACGAATACTTTCGGGAAAGTACTTGTCGTTGAATAATTCTTGGAACTTCTCCTAAGACATCTTTAGTGAGGCAGGTTGAATACATGTTATAGATTCCCACCAATAATATGCTTCTTCACGCAACATAAAGGTGGCAAAGGGAACCTTTTGCTCCTCGGATCATCCCAAGAAATCAAATATCTTTGTGATCTATTTAATCCATGCCTCTACCTTAAGTGGCTCTGGCTTTCTCAAAAAATCTGGCGGTCCCAGCTCCTTGAATTGCTTAGCAGTGACCAGCCGTGAGTTACCATTGAATCCACCTGCATTATGAATAGGAGACTCTCTCATTTGGTGTTGCATGAATTCTAAAAAGCTCCTAAACGTACCATCGTTCGTCATTTGGTCGGTGTTGTTATTTACACGAGGATTATTGTCTTCCTGATGCACATTATCTTGGTTATTGATTGGTGGTGACTCAACGGTCTCATGTGCTCCATTACTTATCTCAACAATTTCAGATGTCATTCTCAAACACTGCCACAAAACAAGGGTTAATTGACATGCTACATATTAACCCTATATTCTTACCGACCAATTAAATAACAATAAGCTTAGTTAGGTCATACTAGCCCTAGACTCACATCTCAGCCAGGGATCATATCCCTAAGCTTTTATACCAACTGTGACGCCCCCAAAATAGGTATATACAACCCATTTTGAGTCGCTAAATACATGGTACATAATTCAAATATAACTTCATTTATACAACTGTTAAGTGTCGTGGAGAATACGACAAATCATAATCTGTGAGTTTTAACACGAATATTGTCTCGCAGACAATATCCAAACTCAAATGAAGTCCTCATTACATTTATTATCACACTATTTTATAAAATAGTGAGGACTACTATAGCCACCATCTCGGACCATCACTTCATTCCCCGACTAGTCCCAACTATATTTCCATTTCCTGAAGAGAATAATGAAAGCAAAGGGTGAGCTCAACTAGCCCAGTAAAGAATATTATGACTAAGATAATGCAGAATAAATTATCGTTAGCTTTCAACAGTGTTAAACTGATAGAATACAATAGACAACAAGTTTAACTGCAGCAGAACAAACAATCCATTAGAAGAGCCAAGTAGAGCATAATATCTACTATCTTCTATGATTTAAAAGTTTATCATCAATTTTATCGCTGAGACTCAACTCAATAAATAATCTACATCACTGAATTATCCATGCACTACGGGCCAAGGATATTCATTATTATCACATCCACGAATCATCCATGCACTACGGGCCAAGGATATTCGTTATAATCACCAATGGTCATGATCATGCCAACAATTGTCCATCAATGCACTACGGGCCAATGAGGACTTTTACCACATCATTTGTATCATTACAGGTCATGATTATACCGAATAATCCCTGGTCATAATCATATTAATCAACGGTCCATTTTTGCACTACGGGCCAAAAATGACTTTCATCACAATATAATCATGAGGATAATGACAATGATATAAGAATTCAATCAAACGAAATCAAGGATAAATATTAAAGATTTTTAATTTATCCAGACTTTAAAAATGTCCAAATTGTCAACATGACAACCGCTTTGTGGAGTAAAATTCAAGAATAATATTGTATCAAAAATAATTTGGACAGGAAAAAAAATCAATTTTTGTCATGAATAGTACCCCAGGTGAATAGTACCCGAGTAAATAGTACCCCGTGAATAATACTTTGTGAATAGTGTCGTACGTATGAATAGTATCGTACGTATGAATAGTACTATACGTATGAATAGTGTCGTGCGTATGAATAGTACGCATGAATAGTACTCCGGCATGAAAAGATCAAAATTTAACAAGAATGTTTAGAAAAATATTCTTGTGTAACGATACTAGATGAAGCACAAATTTTAAGGATATTCTACTAATTTCAAGAAGAATATAAACAATACTTAACTAAATGAGTGTAGAATTTAGAATCTGAAACGAAATAATATTACTTACATACTATAGAATATGAAAGAAAATATTATTTCTTACGAATGTTGAACAAAAATAATATCCCTTACAACTGTTGAATGAAAATAATATTCCGTACGAATATTGAACGAAAATAAAATTCCTTATGAATACGAAAAATAATATTGTAAGCGAATATAAATAAATAATACCCCTTATCTCAAAAGGAGAGTAATTTCGACTGGTATAGCGAAGATATTCTTGAAGAAAACTTGCACTGTTTTTTATACTCAGAGCTTCATTTAACTCTAAAGAAATACGCTCAATATTATAGAAGAAGAATTCTCTGATACTTGTGTGATTTTCTTTTCAAAACTGAGCATCCTATTTATAGGAGAATGACATGATACTATTTTAAAGCACAGTAAAGGAAAAATCACGGGTGCACAAGAGAAGAATCACGGGCGAATTCACGGACGAATTCGTTTAAAAATTTTTATTTTACTATGTTGCACTATGCAACCACTATACAACACTATGCAGTACTATGCAAATAATAAAATATAATATATTCTATTTTACATAAAAAAACTTATAATATATATATATATATATATAAATACACATCACTTTCACCCACCACACACACACACCCCCTCAAACACACACATACACACTCACACACATACACATATATATATATATATATATATATATATATATATATATATATATACTGACATATAAATATACTTTCTACCGAATTTTGAAAAAATGAGAAAGTGGGGGTCCATGTAATAAGCCAAATTTATCAAAAATACTTCATAAAATACCCCTCTATTTATCTCAATTTATTTGGCTTTACAAAACACATTTTTAATGACATTCATCATTAATATTATAACTCACATTATTAACAATCAGATCATTCCCAGGAAAGAGGGAGCTTTTGTAAGACCCCAACTTATTATACATAAAATTAAATTTCCTCTATTCATTATCTTGAAATAATAAGGAGTTAATTTGATATAATGCTTTGGTTATGGGTTAAATGTGCAAATTTTGCAAAATAAGCAAGTGGTTATAAAATATTCATTGTTGTCAGGGAATATTCGTTTGGTCGTGGAATATTTTTACTGTCAGAGAATATTCGTACGACGGCGCAGCCATTTGTGGGTCCCATACTGGAAAACGGTCGGATGAAGAAAATGACAAGTTTAAGTTTTTATAAATAACGGTATAATTATTCCCGTTAACACTATTGGATTACATAGTAGTTAAAATACGAAGAATATGCGTGGTTCGCACAAGAAGACACCAGATTAAGATAAAGATTTTTGAATTATTGATTCTTACGTAAGAAGGCACTACTCAATAATTGTTACAGTAATTACTATTCAATATTTTATTTTATTGATTCAATAATTTTTGTGTTGATATTTTATATTATTGTTGTTTTAATAATTGTCATTGCACAGTATTTCCCACTATCAGGTCAATAATTCATATTATTTGAATAATATTATTAGATAACATTATTGGCAATGTCTAAGGAAGTTCTGTCTAAAAAAGGGGTTTGGTCACCTAATTGCGTGCCAGTAAGGAGAAATCCTTATCGAAAAGCCACATCTTTCATGGGAACGACCTGGTTGTCATAATTGTTATTCTATAATATTATTTGTGAATAATTAATTATTGATTTATATGATAAAGAAATATTTATTTTACGTGGGTGGATAGGGAAATATTATTTTGTGTGGATATAAATGAAATGAATTAATGTTGAGGTGTTTTATCAGTATTTTGTCGGAATGGAGGTATTAAAAATCGTCCGTATGTGGATTTCGGACATTTTTCGTTTGGAATTTGGAAACACTTAAAGCTACAAAGTTGTATAAAATTTAATTTTCTATGGAATGGACATAAAAGTCGTATTTTTTTGATAAAATGGTTATTTATTATGAATTATTAAAGTTTTGAAAATTAAATGTTTTTATTATGGGTGGGACCCACTTTTGTTTTTTGGTGGAAAAATGTTCTGAATTTTTAGTTCAAAATTGGAGTGCTTGATTTGGTCAAATAAATGTGCGTTGGAAAAAAAATATAATATTTTATTAATTTAATCTTCTTTGGCGTTCTAGCATTTTCCTATAAATAGGGTGTTTAGTTATAATTAAAAATCAAACCAGAAACAAGTTTTCTCTCTCTATATATTATCGAGCGTATTTTGTGAGTATTTCGATACTTTGAGAGTTGTTATTCAGTGCAAGTTTCCTTCAGCATCATTGTAACGCCCCCAAAATAGGTACACATCACCCATCTTGGGTCGTCAGATATAAGGTACTAAATACAAATACAAACTAAGTATATAACAGTCGTGTAAAATACGACAAAACATAAATTGAGAGTTTTAATAAGAATATTGTCATCTAGACAATATCCACACTCAAAGGAGTCCTCAATACATTTATTGTCGCACTATTTAATAGAATAGTGATGACTACTAATACTATCATCTGGACCGTCACTCCGTTCCCCGACTAGTCTCGGCTACGTTCTCATTTCCTGAATAGAACAGTAAAAGAAAGGGGTGAGCTCAACTAGCCCAGTAAGAAATATTATGACTAAGATAATGCAGAATAAATTATAATTAGTCTTCAACAATGTTAAACTGATAAAATACAATAGACATCAAGTTTAACTACAGCGGAATAAGCAATCCATTAGAAGAGTCAAGTAGAGCATGATATCTACTATCTTCCATGATTTAAAATGTTTTCATCAATTTTTATCGCTGAGACTCAGCTTAATAAATAAACCACATCATCGCCAAGAATATTCATTAAATTATCAATGTTCATGACTATACCGAATAATCCCTGGTTATAATCATACCAAAAACTGTCTATCAATACACTACAGACCACTAAGGACTTTTACCACATCATTTATAACATTACAGGTCATGATTATACCGAATAATCTCTGGTCATAATCATACCAAGACCATCTATGCACGTAAGCCAAAGATGACTTTCATCACAATATAAGCATGAGGATGATGACAATGACATAATAATTCAATAAAACAAGTTCAAGAATAAATTTTAAAGATTTATAAGTTAATTTATCCTGAACTCAATAATGTCCAAATTGTCAACATGATACTGCTTTGTGGAGTAAAATTCAAGAATGCTCAAAAGAATATTTCCATGAAAAGATACTGGATGAAACGCAAATATCAAGGATATTCCACTAATTTCATGGAGTATAGAAGCCAAAATTTTAACCAAATGAGTATCATAGAATATATGAAACTGCAATGGATTTTCACCCGCCATGCGGTAATCCATGTAGACAGATCATTTCCATAATTTAATAAGAAATGAATACGAAAGGTCATTCACCATGCATGTGGTAATCCACATAGACAGGTTATTCCAACAGAATAATAAAGAATGGAATAACAGAAGAATTCACCATGCATGCGATAGACCGCATGCATGAGTTATTCCAACGTAATAATAAATAATGGAACCAGTCATGTGTAACGCATTTACGCAGACAGGATATTCCAATGAATAATAAATAATGGAACCAGGTCATGTGTAAATGCACAGACAGGATATTCCAATAGAATAATAAATAATGGAACAAGATAATGCGTGAACGCATAGACAGGATGTTCCAACAGAATAATAAAGAATGGAATAATGGAAGAATTTCACCATGTATGTGATTGAGATAGATAAAAGTTATTCCAACATAATGATAAAGAATGGAATAATGTAAGAATTTCACCAAGTATATGGTAGCCCAGCGTGATACAAAGTTATTCCAATGTAATAATAAAGAATGAAATAATAGACGCTTCTTCATGAATACAAAAGAAATAATACCCCTCATAGTACAACAAATAATATCTCTTACCTTAGAAGAACTGGATATAGGAGTAGTGAAGTAGAAAGAATACTTTTTTTCTTCTTTATCTCTATAGTTTCTCTCTCTAGAGTTTCAAAGTGAATTCGTAAGAAATAATGAAGGAATGAGCTTCTATTTATAGGAGAATGGGTGAATAGTAACTAATTCATGAACGGTCCGATTGATTTACTTTTTAAACGAATTTGTCCATATTAATTTACTATGCAAGATTAATAAAATATTCTAATAAAACAAAATCTTTTAAATAAAATATAATATATTCTATTTATAATCTAATAAAACGAATAACTTTATAAAAGTATTCTGTTTTATATAAAAAGATTTTACTATGCAAACACTATGCAGGTACTATGCAAACACTATGCATAATAGAATATTATATATTCTATTTATAGTCTAATAAAATGAATAACTTTATAAAAGTATTCTGTTTTATATAAAAAGATTTTACTATGCAAATACTATATAGGCACTATGCAAACACTATGCATAATAGAATATTATATATTCTATTTATAGTCTAATAAAACGAATAACTTTATAAAAGTATTCTGTTTTATATAAAAAGTTTTATGTTTTATTACATTTATAATAATAATAAAACAAAACTTATCACCTTTATTATAATTCACAATATTAATCGACCAGGTTGTTCCCAGGAAAGAGGGGGCTTTCCGATAAAGATTTCTCATGATCAAACCTCTCCTTGACAGAACTTCTAGACATCGTTAATATTGCAAATAATAATATTAATAACTTCGTCGTCTCAATTATTGACTTAATAATATATAAAATATTGACAATAATTGAATCAAATAACGTGAGATACTATGCAGCAATTACTGTAGTAATAATTGAACAAAACTGAGTGACTTCTCACGTAAGCATCAATAATCAATACAGTGCTACTACTATGCAACCACGCCAGACATATTCATTTCTTTAACACAAGGGTGTTTCAACGATTAATCAGTAAAACTTTCGCCGTTATTTTTATAAAATATTTTTGTCATTTTCTCAATCCGACAATAATTCTGTTGTGGGGTCCACCAATAGTATTATCGAAGGCAATATATAATCTCGTGCTTCCTAGTTGATTCAACATATAAATTTTATGCAAACTTCATTTTCAATTTATGGTATTAGCAAAATCTAGTTTCTTCCTTTTACTTTCAACTATCCTTCAGTATCGATTATGAATTTGACACCTTCATCTTGCAGCTTCTCTTCCTTTACTCTGTCTACCAAAACTATACCGTTTTCCATCTGAATAGTTTCTCCTCGACATTATATATATATATATATATATATATATATATATATATATATATATATATATATTTATCTTACCTCCTACCACCGCCTAGTCATTTCTATTATGACCCCATCTTGCACAGTTAATAAAAATAACTCCAATCCTTTTTCTTAAGACGTCAGCAATCACGTTCGTTTAGGATTTTGCAGTTATAATCCTTGAACAACTTCAATTATCACTTGAAACACATGTTTAAATACTCCTGTGCGGGAATATACTTTAGACACTTATGGTCTGTTTATATCTCACACTACTTTCCAAAATAACACCTCTAAATCCTCAGGGTAACCACTACTACCTCTAGCTCTGGATCTTGAGTCGGATATCCTTTCACGTAAAAAAATTTTCTCGACGCGATACATATATAGGTGACCCTGCCAGTTCTACCACCATTAAATTTCACATGTTGTATAATGCATTGCTATACAACATAAAATTTCATGTACTATCTCGTAGAGACATCACAGGTGCAACTAAAAGAATAAAATACTACATTTGACTTCCTCATAGTCTCATAAATTAAATTGGGAATAAATCCATTGACATCACTAACAAGTGAATAATGTAACTCTCCCCGAAATGAATCTAGTTCCTGAACGAATTCCTCATACATAAACTAACAAGTGGCACTTGAATTAAATAACACACAGTCATATAAATAACTGATCGGAATCATACCTTGCATTGCGTCCTGGATCATCATGTTGGCTGATTGTTTGATTTGGTCGACACTAAGCCGATTCGATTAATAATAACCGCCACACACGCCTTTGCTTCCACTTGCTTTTCCTACCGCTTTCTTCGGGCACCCTCGAGCCAAGTGCTCTTTTGATCCACACATGAAGCAGGCTCCCTTCCTCGGTCTTGAACACTTTGGTGCAATGTGGCCCTTCAAACCACAATTAAAGCACACCTTTTTTCCCTTCAAACAAACACCTACACGTTTCTTTTCGCAGTTGCTACATGCCTCCACTGTAACGACCCCAAAATTCATACAATTTAATTCTCAACTTCGGTCATTAAAAACATATTCAACCTCTAATTTTACATCATTAAACGATAATACAACTATTGAAATTTGCGGAATAATTAAAATTTTCTATTACAAACTATCTTCGTTCCCAAAACCTTCAACCTTTACATCTAAATATCTCAGAATAATTTTAATACTATAATAGTTTACATCGCAAAACGATATTACAATTCGACATTAATACATTATTCGGAACCTTAAACATGGTTCAAATGATAATAACACAACCTAAGTATGTAAATCTTCAAGTATCACATCTGATTCATGTCTTTCAAGTAACACATAACTTTACCTTGAATCTTGAACCTGCAAAAGTGGTTATTTGCAAGGTTGAGCTTGATGACAAACCAATTCTAATTCTTTTCATGCAACACACATAGCATATAATAGCATATTCAGTTCATGCATTTATAATCAATTAATATTTACTATACATATTACTTCTCACATAACAGGCATAGAGATTTACTTCACAGGCATATCATCAAATATCAACTTTCAATTTCATACATATCTCATATGCATTTCATATATATACATCAGCATTCTCATAGCATAATATAATTTAACTAACAGTTATCAAATTCATATATCAAATAAGAACTGAAAGACTTGCTTGATTCGTAGTTTATCAACTACAACTTAACTGTGTATCGCTAATTTCACTTCGTGTATCCCTACACAATTATATAATCATGGATTCATATCCATCAGTAACATATTTCATGCACTTTTAATATAAGAACAATGTTACATTATTTCCTAACTAGGTTTGTAAAACATTTATTTCACTTTCTCATCATACTCTTAGAATAGCTAGATATGTATAATTATACCTTAACCATCCATACTTGACATCAAATAGGTTGTGGTCTATTTTCAAGTTCATATTCATCACACACTTGACTCTCTATGTGTTCGACACATATTTAAAGTTTATAGATACGTGATCTACGTCGTTCATATTCAAACTACTTAGTTCCATAATAATTTATTTCAATCAATAAAGCTTAATAACTTACTTTAACAAGATTCGTTGATATAATATTTTAAACCATATATTGGCACTAATAAGCCTCCACTAGTATGCTTCACATAGACATAGCATAGTTCATTATTTGAAGACTTATTTTAAACCACACTTGAAAGCTCCAATTCATGCCTAGCTAGATGATGAACATATTCATCATGTCTAGGGGCATAAGGCGTTCAAGTTCACTTTTAAAAGTCATTCTAGGCCAAGTTAAAGAAACTAGGTACAACTTTTAATCTCATTTCATAGCTAACTAGGCCATGTATATATGTTATCATAATTAGAACTTTAAGTCCACAAGTTACTTTAAGTTCGTCAATGTTTGTTTTCAAAATCCTTAGTTATCTTCGGAAAATAACCATCTAGGCAACTCATAGTATACAAAAGGTACTCAAGGCCATGTGTCATACCTATTTATATACATGACTAAACCCTTTACATATGCTACAAATATCAAAATTCAAAAGACTCAAAGTTCATCTAAACTTGTTTTTAAAATCTAAAGTTTCTTTAAAAAAACATACTCAATCATGCTAAGGCAATTCCTTATAAGTAAGGTAATCTTATATGTCATATATAATATCATGCATTTTCATGCTATATCACTTAGAATAACATATTCCATCGTCGGGAGCACTATACTTGCGTATGTGCTCGATCGACGCCCTCCGATCACCTTCGAATAAGTAACAGTCACAAAGATGACTATTTTGACCCTTTATAAAGAGCTCAAATTGAAACACTTAAAGAACAAAAGTTGTAGGTCTATTCGTCCTCGTTCCGGATCATCTTGAATCACCTCAATCGGAGGTCGTATGAAAATGTTATGGTTGTTTTTTACAAAACACAGTCAAATCAGTCATCAAGAACACACACACCACGGGCGGGGTTATGTTTAAAATAGCCCGTCAGTATGGGCATAGTCATTGCGAACTCGGATTTTGTTCTCTGTTATGAACTATCATGCCAAATATTCCTTCTAACCTTCATAACTTGAGTTATATACATCCAAATTAGTTCGTTTTCGATTATATGGGTTCGTAACTCATAAAGCTACAACATACCAATTACCCATCAATTAACATAAACATTAACTAACCCAAATATTGTTTTACAACTTATGTTCATACTAATTGTTCATGTTTGACAAATTTAGCTTAATTCATTCACTACTTAATTCGCTTCTCAACCAAATTGGTTTGTTCAAGTTTCGTTCTTTTCGCTTTTTCAACGCATTAACAACATCTATTATCAAATTTAGATTATAAACATGATCTAACCATCAATTTAAGCCTCAAAATAGACCAAAATACATATCTTTGAGCCATAAACCAAATTTCTTCATCTAACACTTGTTTCCACTAATTTGATTACATGAAAACCTATTATAGATTACGATAACAAATTATACATACTAATTAACATATATGATCAATCTCTTAACAATCTAACCATAGAAATCCAACTTTTCAAAGAAAACTCAAGAAGTATAATACTAAAACTCAAAATTAGATTATTACCTTTGATTAGCTATAAAATTTGAACAATCTTCTTGTTTCTTCCTTCCATAACCTCACAAATTCCTTCTCTCAATTTAGAGAGAACTTCTTCTTCTTCTCTCTTTTTCTTCCTTCCGTTTCTTTCTTAGGCTTAAGACGACGTAAAACTAAAAACAGACGCTAACATAAAAAAATAAACTGACGTATAATAATAAGGCTACTAAATACCTATCAGTTATTTTTTTTTTTATTTTAAACTTAAAAGCCATAAGGCCTTGTTTGGTAAAACCTATTAAAATAATGACTTAATCATTCCTTAAGCCTTATTTGGCAAAACAAGATTAAAATAAGAATTTAAAAAAAAACTCTAAGGCTTTGTTTGGTAAAACCAAATTAAAACTCTTTTAATCTATTTTCATAAATCATATTTATTGTCACACTTTATTTAAATAAATTCTCATACTCAAATTATATTAAATCTAATAACAATTTATTAAATCCATTTACCACATAAACAAATATAATAAAATTATAATTTTCATTATAATTATAATTTTATTTAATAAATTAACACATCACTTTCATTATAAAAATCAAATTGAATAACATTATAACAAACCATATAATCCTTAATAACTCTCTAATTTAGTTGTTGAGTTAAATTAGAGTATTATCTCATAAATTTAATTCATCATTCTTTATCTTAATTAAGTTAATTTCTATAACTCACAGATTATTTACTTACTAATAAATAATCCAACAAATATCTACTAAACAACAAACACATTAATTAAAAATATTTATTTAATTCAATAAATATTTGAAATTATAAATAAAATTCTGGATTGTTACATCCACCTTCTTCTTTTCATTCCCTTGCTGATTTTCAGCGTCGATACCGTTGTTCCACTTTCTTTTCCGAGCGTTATCGGTATGGCTATCTCCCACCTTATCATCTTCACTCTTCTTTCCCTTCTACTCTTGATTATATGTTAGCGTATTACCTTCCCCGTCTACGTCAATTGTTCTTTCCAGCCCTGTTGTAAATGAATTTGGTTGGAACATCGAGATTTGATTATATAGCCGTAAATTCGGGCTTGATTTGCATTGCTCCCACCGGAAAATTCACCAATTGTGGCAATGGATTTTGCGTTAGCTTCCCTATTGTATGCATATTTTCGGGTCTCTGCTGACGTTGTCTTCTTCTAAAGCGGCATCTTCATTTTTAAAACTCGAACTATTAGATCATCGTTCATCCATACATTAAAATTTTCAAGCTTATCACAACCACTTTTAAACCACACATAACATATCTTAATAAACAATGATGTATTTATTCATTTATCATACAACACATAACAAAACAGTCTCACTGCTATTTATATTATTTATCCTAAAATGATAAAATTCTAGGATTACTTCATCATATCCCACTACTTATTTCAAAAGTTAGGATTTACATTTCATTAATTTTCATCGTGATTTATAAATAATCTTAATGTTTTTCTTGAAATCTACAAGAACATTCCACATTGTACAACTGCATTGCGCTCTTGCTCCACGATACAAATCGTCAGGAGATTGGAAGATTAAATTCTACGTTTCATCATTCGTTTGGCACTCTTCGACTTGTCTTCAACACGATCTATGCATTTAGAAGCCTTCATCCACGCGTCCTCAGCTTTCACCCGCTTTGCTGACTCCTTTCTCCAAATCATTCTTGTGCAATCTCATTCCTAGCTAATAACTATCCTCTTTAATACTCTGACTGTGCTAATATCCATTCTACATCCGCAAGTTGTGCAGTAAGGTCTTGAGTCGCGACTTCTCCTTGTGCTAACGTGGCTTGGTGCTTTACGGCTTGACCTTCTAATTTCTCGACCTTCTTTTATAACTCAATGTTATGACCATACACTTCATTTGAGGAATCCCCCTCCTCGCACTCATCCTTCACCTTGTTCACTTCACATTTATCCTTGCGTTCAAACTCAAGCTCATACCCACGTGCTACATTAGAAAAAAACGGGTATGGCTTTCCCAATACAAACCATACTCAGACTGTATGAACTTCTCAGGGATCCTAATCCCTATCTTCCTTCGTCAGTCATTCTGACAACAGAGTTTTAACAACCCCACAACTTGATGTGTATAATAATCGCTACTCCTAAATACTTGCGAGCACATAAGTCATTAACACATAAACACAAAAAGTCTTTTATCATTTTATCTTCAATGAATTTCCCTCAATTCATTCCTTAGAACTCGATCAGAGTTTAATACCTCTATATTTTCGATCTCCTAGAAGGTTATAGCCTAAGGTTTCCCCACCTAAGTTTCATAACCTAAAGCTTTGATACCAACTTGTGACACCCCCAAATTCGGGCACCTCAATCCCACAGATTTGGTGTTCACTGTCCAATTAAGTCATAACTAACTACCCATAAACAACGGATATAATTAAACTCAAAAGCTTAAACAATAAATCTCCCACCAAAGAGTTACATAATCTCAAATAAATCCCAGGTTATCTAACCTTTATTACAATCATCAGCGAAAAAATTTAAAACATAGTCATAATTAAAGCTATTATATAAGCTTCACAAACAAAAAAATAAATTAAACGTTGTCATCTAATCAAGCACTTTGTCCTTGCCCTTACTTGTAGAAAGCTCTTCAAACTTCTTAACTTCATCTGCATTGTTTTGTGCAAGAGTGAGCAAACAATTGCCCACAAGAAGGATAATATACAATAACATTTTATGAATGACAATTTACTGAGTTTTTAATGGTAAAGTATTCTTACCGGTACAAGAAACTTTAATTCAACAGCTATAAGTTCAAAGGAATAATGAACGTTTAAGTTAACAATAGATAACAACATCAAAGAATACACTGAGGGTCACAAGACCACGAACTCTATTCTAGGTTTTCAAGTATTTCTACTTTAACCTTTAACAGTCTAAAAGACTATAATCATCATCTATGTCCTAGGTTCACAGGTGTTTCTACTGTAACCTTTAACAGTCTAAACGACTATATGGACCATCATTCCGTACTCCAGGTGATCATCCCTTTGTACTATGTATTGCGCAAACATTTTAACGTTATTGCGTAATTTTACAATAACCCCCTGATATAGAACCATTCATCTCAGCTTAGATTATCAGGTTCCGAACCAAAGGAAGTTTGGTTGGGAATTAGCTTCAAAGGAAGTCTAGATTTTTAGAACGCTCATCAACCAAATACTGGTTGAATCATATAGAAATCAATAACTATTCAAGGGTTTGATTATAATGTCTTCACGAACAAGGTATATCGATGAATCAATAAGAGTTAGAGTATTAACAATTTCTAAGTTGAACAAATGTTATCATTGGCAACATGCTTTCAAAAGTGTGTGAGTACATAAACAAACTAAATGAAGTTTGGTTTGGGTTGACTTCAAGGGTAATTTAGAGTTTAGAACATTCATCAACTAAGGATTAGTTAAATTGGTAAAGAATCGCTAAGCAACTTAGAGTTCGGTACAATAATGTAAGATAGTACAATGATATTGAAGAACGAAGATCAAACAACAGTCATTAGTAGCTGAATAAACACACTTCTTACAATAAAATTACAGACTTTGAATAACCAAGGTAATCTCGATTGGAATAAAGAAACAAAGATTAACTAACTTGCTCAACAATAAATGAGGGTTAAAGAACTTGCATGATAATAAATCGTTAAACAAGAGATTAGAGATAGAGAATTTGCATAAGTATAACATAACAGAGAAAAGTAACCTTGCTAAATAATAAAGTAGCAAAGGTTAGGGAACTTGCCTCTTGCGTAAGCTATACAATTACAACTCACGTACTCCAATATCCTACATATAGGTTTAGAACCAGAATACCTATTAGATATGCTAACTTACCATAACATGCACATTTCTTGCTAAACTTATCATTTTAGCACAAGTCTTCTGCTACTATACAATTATTAGGAATTTCAAGTGTTAACCTTCACAACACCTGTTTACTAATCATTATATATACTAAGTCCTAACATATCGCGTTCATAGCTTACTAATCATTTTCAACCTTGAAATTATCAATGACATGATACGGTTCTGTTTTAACCTTCATATTCCATGTTTATTAAGTTAACACATCATTAGACCAAGTTATAGTGTCGTTATCCCAAGTCTGCAGCAGCAGAAGTCAGGTCATTGCCTCAGATCGATTGTATATGGCGCATTGCGCCATACACAAACTTTGGGGACAGCAAGTGTGCTTAATTTTTATTTTTGCCTAACAACTTGCCTGCATTCACGACATTACAGAGGCGTAATGACGGCATGAACGAAGAGTTTAACTTTAGCCCAATTAACACGAATTTCACCCACCAAACAGTGAAATTAACACAAACAATTGATATAAAACCAACACAAACATGTTTCCTCACATATTCAACCACTTAGAACAATTTAACAACAACTTACACAAGTTTAATTTCTCAAATTCTATATTTTCATATGAAAACTCCATTTTTTGACATCCTTTACAAAATCCATCACTATAATTTCTATACTTGACCAAATCACTTCGTTCAAATTACGTTATCTACGTTTCTTAATGGACTAGCATAATCAAGCCTCAATTCACAAATTAACATACAAATTGACCATTAAAATTGGTACTTTTACAAGCCACAAGCAAATATATAGTATAATTTACTTTTCTTCCTTTTTAACTGCAGTTAGCATACGAATTCTTGTTTACATACAAACTCAAACATAACTAATACATATAATCACAATTACCAACTATATATCAATAATTCAACAAATTTGATTTCACAGAACATAAGAAAATTTTGCCGTAATTTCATATATATATATATATATAATACAAAGGTTAGACAAAATACCTTCAATTGGTTTGTTAATTCTTGTTAAACACTGAAGATGCTTTGAAATCCTCAGAATCTCCTCTCAATTCTCTCAAGCTCTCTGTAGTCTTAGGCTTAGCAAAACTAGAATGTGTATAATCCCCCAAAACTGATAACCATGTATGCGTAATAATAAAAGAAAACTGATATGGCCATAATAAGCCTAATAAGTTATAACATATAACGTATAGATTATAAATATATTATATTTATTATTTTAATTTATTTTATTTATATTATTATAATTCAAATATTAAGGAATCCAAAAGCCATAAAGCTTTGTTTGGCAAAAAGTCTTTAAAATATAAAGACTTAATATTTTAAGCCTTGTTTGGGTTAAATCAATTTAAAACTACCTTAATTATTTTAATAAACAATTTAGTTTATAATTTATAATTACATATTATTTATTTAGATTTCCATATCCACATTAAATCAAATAAATTAATTTACACATTCCATATTTTAAATAAATACTCACTTAAATAAATATTACAAAATTATAATTTTATTTAATAATTTAATATACCACTATAATTTATTAAATTAAAACAACAATATAACATCTCAAGTTATATTGTAATTCACCAAATTAAATATTTAATTCATAAATATTTAATAACAATAATCACATCAATATCATTTAAAATATTTATTTAATTTAATAAATATATCATATTAACATCAATTAAAATATTTATTCAACAATAAACACCTCAAATAAATATTTAGATAATTCAATAAATATTTAAAATTTAAATTTGAAATTCTGGATTGTTACATCATTCCCTCCTTACAAGGATTCTGTCACCAGAATCACAACTCAACAGATCAAATCGTCACAACAGTTCCTACTCGATCGAGAATTTCAAATAGACCAATAAAATCGAGGTTTGAGATTTCCTCTCTTCATCGACTCTTGCTTCTAGAATAATGCCCTCTTGAACCTTCTTTTTCGTGTTCATCAGCTCTGGGTCTGTAGCTTGAGCGGCTTTAACTTTATCGACTAAAGTCGGTTCTAATCATATATTTGTTATCTTCATGTAGGTTTCGTATATTCGCTTTTCGAACATACGATCTACTCAACGCGTCAGCTACCACGTTCGCTTTTTCACGATGGTATTGAATGGTACGATCGTAATCTTCAACAGCTCGAGCCAACGTCTTTGGCGCATATTACGTTAGTTTTAGTTGAAGAAATATTTAAGGGTTTTAGAAATGGTTTTATACTGGGGTCAGTACAAAATTCGATTTCACGCTCTGGGTAGGCTAAGAAGTCTTCAGAAATACGTCAAGAAATTTATTGACAATAGAAATATCATTCAAAACTGTGACCCTCATCCAAGACTTGGATAGTACGTCACATTGATACCTATCAACTTGTCATCGTCATTCACGACGTCACCTACAGAAAGTCTGGCTTCGGTGCATTCCACACAAGGAAGTTAACAACGAAAGGATCGGGGCTCTTTACATATAGCTTGATATGACAATGATTGACTTTAGTGATTTGATTGCTTGAATTCGCATAACAGGTTGGTTAGGAATATGAAAGCTAACAACCTTACAAAAAACATGATGAGTAGTTAACCAATCGATTCCTAAAATCACATCAAGGGAAAGAATTTTCAAAGAGATAAGATCGACAGGTAACGTGAGGGTGCCGATTTGAACTAAACAAGACTTATAAACAGTGGAGGTAACGAAGGTTTCTACTAACGAAGTTTCAACCAATAAGTCAAAGTCTAATTTCTCAGGAGTCAAATTTAAACATTGAGCGCAAGCAAGAGAGATAAAAGAATGGGTAGAACCGGTATCTAATAAGGTATAGACTTCGCAAGAATTTATAATTAACTAACCGTGCTAACTTCATTGGTCACTCGCGCTTTTGAGAAGTCACAAAAACGCTCTTCCCTGAAACCACCGACTTTTTTTTGTCCAGATCCGCCTTTGGTGCCAGTGCCCAATTTGGACTTGACTTTGGTGCATGACAAAATCGGGCTAGGTGACCTTCTTTTCCATAATTATAACATGCTTTGGACTACATCACGCAGTTTGGACTGATATGTCCCTCCCCTCCGCATTTGTAACATACGACCGGCGGTCGTTCTCCTTTCTTAACAACAGGTGATGGTGCTGACATCTTTCCATCATTGTTGAATCTCCTCTTCTTGAAATTTCCACTCCTATTATCTTGGCCATGATTACCACCGAAGTGGTTACCATTCTTGGCATGATAATCTCCCCCACAATGGTTATCATTGTTCCGATGGTTGTTGCCACCAGTACGATTATTAATATTGCCTTTTGGTTGGGCTGGTTCATTATCGCACTCCAATAACTGAGCCCTATTCACTACATCTGAATACAAACACAATTTGTTAGAAATGAGGTATTGACGTATATCGGGTTTCAAACCTCTTAGAAACATTCGTGTCATTCGCTCCTCATTATCAACCAAATGGGACGCAAATCGGGACAACTCGGCAAACTTGGCTTCGTACTGCGACACGGTCATGTTGTTTTGCTCCAGCTTGATGAACTCTACCTCTTTCATATGACGAATACTTTCAGGAAAGTACTTGTCGTTGAACAATTCTTGGAACTTCTCCCAAGACATCTTGAGTGCGTCAAGCTGGGTACGTTTTACAGATTTTGACCAGTAATCTGCCTCTTCACGCATCATAAAGGTGGCGAAGGGAACTTTTTGCTCCTCTGAGCATTCCAAGACATCAAATATCTTGGTTATCTGCTTAATCCACATCTCTGCCTTAAGTGGGTCTGGCTTTCCCAAAAACTCCGGTGGTCCCAGCTCCTTGAACTGCTTAGCGATGACCAACCATGGGTTGCCATTATTTTCACCTACATTATGAACAGGAGTCTCTCTCGTTTGGTGTTGCATGAATTCTAAAAAGCTCCTAAAAGCGTCACGAGTGCGTTCGTCATTTGATCGGTGTTGTTGTTTGAGGAGGATTATCGCGCTTCTGTTGTACATTGTCGATTATTGATCTGTGGAGACTCAGCGGTCTCACGTGCTCCATTGCTATTCTCAACATTCTTTGATGTCATTTTCAAATACTGCCACAAAACAAGGGTTAATTAACATATCACATATTATCCCTATACTCTGACCGACCAATTAAATACCAAATAAACTTAGGTAGGTCATACTAGCGAAAGAATTCCCCGTCTCTACCCTCCTAGTTCTTATCTCACATCTCAGCCAGGGATCATATCCCTAAGCTTTGATACCAACTGTGACGCCCCCAAAATAGGTACACATCACCCATCTTGGGTCATCAAATACAAGGTACTAAATACAAATACAAACTAATTATACAACAGTCGTGTAAAATACGACAAAACATAAATTGAGAGTTTTAATAAGAATATTGTCATCTAGACAATATCCACACTCAAAGGAGTCCTCAATACATTTGTTGTCACACTATTTAACAGAATAGTGAGGACTACTAATACTATCATGTCGGACCGTCACTCCGGTTCCCAGAGCTAGTCCCGACTACGTTCTCATTTTCCGAAGAGAGCGGTGAAAGAAAAGGGTGAGCTCAACTAGCCCAAGAAGAAATATTATGACTAAGATAATGCGAGAATAAATTATCATTAGTCTTCAACAATGTTAAACTGATAAAATATAATAGACATCAAGTTTAACTGCAGCGGAATAAGCAATCCATTAAAAGAGTCAAGTAGAGCATGATATCTACTATCTTCCATGATTTAAAATGTTTTCATCAATTTTTATCGCTGAGACTCAGCTTAATAAATAAACCACATCATCGAGTCATCCCTGCTTTACGGGCCAAGGATGTAAGACCCCAACTTTTTTGAATAAAGATGAATTTTCTATAATTATCATTTTTGGAATAAATTTGATATAATGTTATAGTTGTGGGTAATATTTATAAATTTTGCAAAGTATGCAAGTTGTTATATAATATTCGATTGGTCGGAGAATATTTGTTTTAAACAGGGAATATTCGTACGATGGCACAATCATTGGTGGACCCCACAATGGAATTATTGTCGGATTGAGAAAATGACAAAATATTGAAAATAACGGCAGAAGTTTTATCGTTAACTGTTGAAACACCCGGTGTTAAAAGTACAGGAATACGCGTGGTTGCATAGTAGCACACGGTATTGATTATTGATGCTTACGTGAGAAGTCATTCAATTTTATTCAATTATTGTCGATATTTTATATATTATTAAATCAATAATTGAGATGACAGAGTTATTAATATTATTATTTGCATTATTAACGATGTCTAGAAGTTCTGCCAAGGAGAGGTTTGGTCACCTAATTGCACGCCAATAGGGAGAAATCATTATTGGAAAGCCCCCTCTTTCCTGGGAACGACCTAGTCGTTTAATGGTGTGAATAATAATAATGATGATGAAGTTTTGTTTTATTAGTATTATTAATGTAATAAAATAGAAAATCTTTTTATATAAAACAGAATACTTTTATAAAGTTATTCGTTTTATTAGACAATAATTAGAATATATTATATTTTATTATGCATAGTGTTTGCATAGTGCCTGCATAGTGTTTGCATAGTAAAATCTTTTTAAAAGTTATTCATTTTATTATATTATAAATAGAATATATTATATTTTATTGTAAACCAATCTGGACCGTCCGTTTAAAGTAAATCGATATGGACCGTTCATAGATTAGTTCTTATTCGATTCATTCTTCTATAAATAGAAGTGATTCCTTCATTATTTCTTACTTAATTCTTTGAAACTCTAGAGAGAAAGCGTAGAGAGAATTATTCTTCTATCTTGGCGTATTTCTTTAGTGTTTAAGAAAGCTTTGAAGCGTCTTACAAGTTTCTTCAAGTATATCCCCGCCCTACCTAGTGAGTACTCTTCTTTATAAGGTAAGGGGTATTTTTTTTTCATATTCATGAAGAGATATTACATTATTCCGTCTTTATTATTCTCGTTGGAATAACTCAGATATCTGTGAGCTACCCTATACTTGGTGAAATTCTTACATTATTCCATTATTTACTATTCTCTTTGGAATAACTTTGTCTATATCCAATACCGCATACATGGTGAAATTCTGTTGTTATTCCATTCTTTATTATTACATTTGGAATATCACATGCATGCGTTTCTACAGGACTGGTTAAAATCTTTATTATTTTGTTGGAATATCACATGCGTGTGTTTACGCCGGACTGGTTTCGTTATTTATTATTATGTTGAAATAACTTTGTCATCTGCAATACCGCATACATGGTGATTTGTTGTTATTCCATTCTTTATTATTACATTTGGAATATCACGTCGGTGCGTATTCGCTTTGACACAGTTCCGTTATTTATTGTTACATTGGAATAACTTTTCTACATCATCAATACCGCATTCATGGTGATTTCTTTTGTTATTCCATTCTTTATTATACTCAGTTGGTTAAATTTTTAACTTTTATACTCCATGAAATTAGTGGAATATCCTTGATATTTCTGCTTCATCCAGTATCTTTCATGGAAATATTCTTCTGAGCATTCTTAAATTTTACTCTACAAAGAAGTATCATGTTGACAATTTGGATGTTATAAGTTCCTAAATAAATTAATTCTTGAACTTGTTTTATTGAATTCTTACATCATTGTCATCATCCTCGTGTTTATATTTTGTTGAGAGTCATCTGTGGCCTGTAGTGCATAGATGGACTTGGTATGATTATGACCAGGGATTTTTCGGTGTAATCATGACCGTAATGTTACAAATGATGTGGTAAAAGTCCTCATTGGCCCGTAGTGCATTGATGGACAGTTGTTGGCATGATCATGACCATTGATGAATACACAAATATCCTTGGCCCGTAGTGCATGGATAATTTGTGGTTGTGATACTAATGAATATCCTTGGCCGTAGTGCAGGGATGATGTGGATTATTTATTAAGCAAAGTCCCAGCGATAAAAGTGATGAAAAACCTTTTAAATCATAAAAGATAGTATATTTTATTCTCTACTTGACTCTTTTAATGGATTGCATGTTCCACTGCAGTTAAACTTGATGTCTGTTGTCTTTTATCAGTTTAACACTGTTGAAGACTAATGATAATTTATTCTGCATTATCTTAGTCATAATATTTCTTACTAGGCTAGTTGAGCTCACCCTTTCTTTCCTTTGTTCTCTTCGAGAAATGAAAGCGTGGCGGGACTAGTCGGGGAGCGGAGTGATGGTCCGGATGATAGTATTAGTAGTCCTCACTATTACATTAAATAGTGTGACAATAAATATAATGAGGACTTATTCTGAGAGTGGATATTGTCTAGAAGACAATATTTGTATTAAAATTCACAGCTTTCTTGTTGTATATTAAAGATTGTATTTGTATTATGTACCATGTATTTGGCGACTCAGAATAGGTGATGTATACCTATTTTGGGGGCATCATAGTTGGTATCAAAGCTTAGGGATATGATCCCTGGCTAAGATGTGAGACAAGAACTAGGAGGGGAGAGACGGGGAATTCCTTCACTAGTATGACCTACCTAAGTTTATTTGATATTTAATTGGTCAGTCAGAGTATAGGGATAATATGTGATATGTTAATTAACCCTTGTTTTGTGGCAGTGTTTGAAAATGGCATCCGAGAATGTTGAGAACATCAATGCAGCACAGGAGACCGTTGAGTCTCCACAAATATATAACTAGGACAATGTGCATCAGGAAGGCGACAATCCTCATGCAAACAACAACACTGACCAAATGATGAACGATGGAATGTTCTGAGGCTTCATGCAATTCATGCAACATCAGGCGAGAATGGATCCTTTCCAAAATGCAGGTGGAAACACTGGCAACTCTCGGACGGTCACTGCTAAACAGTTCAAGGAGCTGGGACCACCGGAGTTTTGGAGAGCCAAAACCACTTAAAGGCGGAGACGTGGATTAAAGCAGATCAACAAGATATTTGATGTCTTGGGTTGCTCAGGAGCAAAAGGTTCCCTTGCCACCTTCATGTAAGCGGCGGGAGGTGATTCTTTGGAGGGAATCTATAAAGCGTACTCAACCTGCTGCACTGAAGATGTCTTAGGAAAAGTTTCAAGAACTATTCAACGACAAGTACTTTCCTGAAATTATTCGTCTTATGAAAGAGGTAGAGTTCATCAAGCTGGAGCAAAGCAACATGACCGTGTCGCAATACGAAGCCAAGTTTGTCGAGTTGTCCAGGTTTGCGTCCCATTTGATTGATAATGAGGAGAGAATGACGCGAATGTTTCTAAGAGGTTTGAAACCCGAGATACGTCAATATCTTATCTCTCATAAAGCTGTGTTTTTATTAGGATGTTGTTAATAGGGCTCGATTATTGGAGCGCGATAATGATTCAACCCAACCAAAAAGAAGCGGTGCGGCAAAATGATAATACCAGTGATAACAGTCATCGAAGAGGTGACAATAAGCGTGGAGGGAATCAACATGCCAGAAATGGTAACCACTTCGGTGGTAATCATGGCCAAAGCAATAAGAATGAACATTTCAAGAAAAGGAGATTCAACAATGATGGAAAGACGTCAGCATCAGCACCTGTTGTTAAGGAAGGAGAACGACCACCTATCATATGCTTCAAACACAGAGGGGAGAGACACATCAGTCCAAACTGTGCTATGTCGTCCAAAGCATGTTATAATTGTGGAAGAGAAGGTCACCTAGCCCGATTTTGTCATTCACCGAAGACAAGTTCAGCTAGGATGGAGGCACCAAAGGATGCCCCAGAAAAGTCAAAGCCAGTCGTGCAAGGGAGAGAGTTTGTCGTTACCTCCCAGAAAGCAAGGAACCCGAATGAGGTCATTACGGGTAAGCTTATCATAAACTCTAGCGAAGTATATACCTTATTTGATACCGAGTCTAACCATTCTTTTATTTCTCCTACTTGCGCTCAAGGTTTAAATTTGACTACGGAGAAATTAGACTTTGACTTATCTGTTGAAACTCCGTTGGGAGAAACCTTCATTACATCCACTGTTTATAAGTCTTGTTTGGTTCAAATTGGTACCCTCACATTACCTGTCGATCTTATTTCATTGAAAATACTTGTATTTGATGTAATTCTAGAGATTGATTTGTTAACTACTCATCATGCAAAAATTGATTGTTTTCGTAAGGTTGTTAGCTTTCATATTCCTAATCAACCTATTATGCGAATTCAAGCAACCAAACCATTAAAATCAATCACTGTCATCTCAAGCATAAAGCTATTCATTTATTGAAAAACGGATGTCAAGCTTTCTTAGCTCATGTCATGGATCTAAACAAAAATACATCAGTTTTGAATGATATTTCTATTGTTAATAAATTTCCTGACGTATTCCCTGAAGAACTTCCTGGCCTACCCACAGAGCGTGAAATTAAATTTTGTATCGACCTTGAACCCGATACAAAACCCATTTCCAAAGCCCCATATTGAATGGCTCCTATTGAACTTCAGGAGTTAAAGACCCAACTGCAGGAATTGTTAGACATTGGCTTTATTCGTCCTAGTACTTCTCCTTGGGGTGCTCCTGTTCTATTCGTGAAGAAGAAATATGGGAGTATGCGACTTTGTATTGATTATCGGGAGTTGAATCATGTCACCATCAAAAATAGGTACCCATTGCCACGTATTGATGACCTGTTTGACTAGTTGCAAGGTGCCAAATTCTTTTCAAAGATTGATCTTCGTTCTGGATATCACCAATTGAAGATTAGAACCGATGACATTCCAAAGACGGCTTTTAGAACTCGATACGGGCATTATGAATTCCTAGTCATGTCTTTTGGATTGACTAATGCTCCTGCTGCCTTTATGGATATGATGAACAGAGTATTCAAGGAATATTTAGATCACTTGGTGGTCGTCTTTATTGATGACATCCTTATTTATTCCAAAAGCCAAGAAGATCATGAGCAACACTTGAGGCTGATACTCCACAATCTTCGTGAATATAAGCTTTATGCCAAGTTGAAGAAATGCGAGTTCTGGCTTGAGGAAGTAGCATTCCTTGGGCATGTGGTATCAAGTCATGGAATATCATTGACCAAAGAAAGATTGAAGCTATTCAAAGTAGAAGCAACCAAAATCGATGGATAGAAGTACATAGCTTTCTCGGCTTAGTTGGTTATTATCGGAGATTCGTAGAAGGGTTTTCTCGAATCGCTACTCCCTTAACTCAGCTGACTCGGAAAGATACAAAATTTGGTTGGAATGAGAAATCTGAGAAGATTTTTCAAGAACTCAAGAGAAGACTCATTTCATCACCTGTTCTGACAATACCATCTGGCTCGAAGGGATTTGTCATCTACAGTGATGCTTCAGGCAAAGGCTTAGGATGTGTTCTCATGCAACATGGGAAAGTCATAGCCTATGCCTCTCGATAACTCAAAGAATATGAGAGGAATTATCCTACTCATGATCTAGAGTTAGCGGCGATCGTTTTGCACTAAAGATTTGGAGGCATTACTTGTATGGGGAAAAGTAGAGATCTTCTGGATCATAAAAGCCTCAAATATTTCTTCACTCAAAAGGAACTCAACATCACGACAATGACGTTGGCTTGAACTGTTGAAAGATTATGATCATACCATCAATACCATCTGGAAAAGCGAAGCGTGGTAGGCGGCGCATTAAGTAGAAAGATCATATGCGAGATGCGAGTGCGATATTGTCGCATAAAGTCTCATTTTGTATGACTTGCAAAGGATGGAGATAAAGATAAAAACTCGAGGAACCACGTGATGATGGCGAATATCTGAGTAGAACCGACTTTAATCGATAAAGTTAAAGTTTGCTCAAGCTCTGAGGACACTGGAGGCGATCGTATGAAGAAGAAAGTACAAGAAGGTGTTATCTTGGAAGCAAGAATCGATGAAGAAGGAATACTTGAGTTAACTCCGGACTTTGTGTTCCTAACGACCACGAGTTAAAGTATAAAATCATGATGGGCGCACAACACACCGTTTGCAATCCATCACAGGAGTACTAAAATGTATCATGATCTTGACATACATTTTGGTGGGGCAATATATGAAGAGAGAGATAAGTATTTGTTTATCTCAAGGTGTCTAACATTTCAACGAGTCAAGGCGAGACATCGGTACCAAAAGGTCCATTGCAACCACTTGAAATTCGAGAATGGAAGTAGGAGCACATTACCATGGATTTAATTCATTTGGTCTTCCCAAAGTTTCTCAAGGCATAGATGCTGATTTGGTCATTGTTGATAGATTGACCAAGTCTGCTCATTTCTTACCTATCTGAGAAACTTATACACTTGAGCGTCTTGCTCGTATGTACATAAGCGAGGTTATAAGATTGCATGGTATGCTGTATCCATAGTTTACGATCGAGACCCAAGATTCACTTCACAATTTTGGGTTAGTTTGCAAAAAGCTATAGAGCGCGGTTTATGATTTAGTTGGCATATCATCCTCAAGCGGACGGACAATCGGAGAGGACTATTCAAACTCTTGAAGATTTATTAAGACTACTATGTCCTTGACTTCAAGGAAGTTGGGACAAGTTCTTACCATTGGTGGAGTTTTCCTACAACAATGGTTATCAAGCAAGCATTGGCATGGCTCCATTGAGCGTTGTTTGGAAGAAAGTGTGGATTTCAAGTATCTTTGGGATGAGGTGGGTGAAGCAACGTTGTTGGGGCCGGAGTTTGGTACGTATGACTACTGAAAAAGATTTAAACGATCCGATAACGTATAAAAGCCTCACAAGACCAAATAAAAGAGTTATGTTGATCTTCATCGAAAGGGCGTGGAATTCGATATTGGAGATCATGTGTTATTACGTGTTGCTCCATGGAAAGGAGTTACGAGATTTGGAAAAGAGGAAAGCTCAATCCTCAATTCATTAGCCCATTTTAATCTTCGATCGAGTAGGGGCTGTAGCCTATAGACTCACTTTACTGTAAGTATGTCTCGCGTTCATGCGTTTTTCATATATCCATATTACGTAAATATGTGAAAGACCGAACCACATTATTGAGTTAGAGCAGGACGAAATAGCGGAAGATTTAACGTATGAAGAGGTTCTGTTCAAATCTTGGATAATAAGGAACATATTCTACGCTCCAAGGTTATACCTCAAGTCAAAATTTTATGGAGGAACCACGATGTTGAGGAAATGACCTGGGAAATAAAATCTGAAATGAAATCAAGGTATCCTTACCTCTTCGATATACCAGGTACATACCCTAATTTTGAGGGCAAAATTTCATAAGAAGGGGAGATTGTAAGACCCCAACTTTTATGAATAAAGATGAATTTTCTATAAGTATTATTTTTGGAATAAATTTGATATAATGTTATAGTTGTGGGTAATATTTATAAATTTTTCAAAGTACGCAAGTTGTTATATAATATTCGATTGGTCGGAGAATATTCGTTTTAAACAGGGAATATTCGTACGACGGTACAATTATTAGTGGACCCCACAATGGAATTATTGTCGGATTGAGAAAACGGCAAAATATTGAAAATAACGGTAGAAGTTTTATCGTTAAGCATTTGAAACACCGGTGTTAAAAAATGCGAGGAATCTGGCGTGGTTGTATAGTAGTAGCACTGCGGTATTGATTATTGATGCTTACGTGAGAAGTCATTCAGTTTTATTCAATTATTGTCAATATTTTATATATTATTAAATCAATAATTGAGATGACGGAGTTATTAATATTATTATTTGCATTATTAACGATGTCAGAAGTTACGCCGAGGAGAGGTTTGGTCACCTAATTGCACGATAGGGAGAAATCCTTAGGAAAGCCCCCTCTTTCCTGGGAACGACCTGGTCGATTAATGGTGTGAATAATAATAATGATGATAAAGTTTTGTTTTATTAGTATTATTAATGTAATAAAATAGAAAATCTTTTTATATAAAACAAAATACTTTTATAAAGTTATTCGTTTTATTAGACAATAATTAGAATATATTATATTTTATTATGCATAGTGTTTACATAGTGCCTGCATAGTATTTGCATAGTAAAATCTTTTTAAAATTTATTCGTTTTATTATATTATAAATAGAATATATTATATTTTATTGTAAACCAATACGGATTTGTCAGTTTTAAAGTAAATCGATGCGGATAGTTCATGGATTAGTTCTTATTAGATTTATTCTTCTATAAATAGAAGCTCTTCCTTCATTATTTCTTACGAATTCACTTTGAAACTCTAGAGAAAGCGTAGAGAATTATTCTTCTATCTTGGCGTATTTCTTTAGCGTTTAAGAAAGCTTTGGCGTAGTGCAAGTTTCTTCAAGTATATTCCCGCCCTCTAGTGAGTACTCTTCTTTATAAGGTGGTATTATTTTTTTTCATATTCATGAAGAGAACTTACATTATTCGGTCTTTATTATTACATTGGAATAACTTTTGTATCTGTGAGCTACCCTATACTTGGTGAAATTCTTACATTATTCCATTATTTATTATTCTCTTTGGAATAACACAATCATCACAATACCGCATACATGGTGAAATTCTCATTGTTATTCCATTCTTTATTATTACATTGGAATATCTCATGCATACGTTTCTGTGGGACTGGTTTCGTCTTTATTATTTTGTTGGAATATCTCGTATATGCGTTTTCATGGACACTGGTTCCGTTATTTATTATTACATTGGAATAACTCAATACATCGAAGTACCACATGCATGGTGATTTTGTTGTTATTCCATTCTTTATTATTCTATTAGAATATCACAATAGATGCGTATTACGCTTTGACTGGTTCCGTTATTTATTATTACATTAGAATAACTTTGTCATCGAAATACCGCATGCATGGTGATTTCTTTTGTTATTCCATTCTTTATTATACTCAGTTGGTTAAATTTTTGACTTCTATACTCCATGAAATTAGTGGAATATCCTTGATATTTGTGCTTCATCCAGTATCTTTCATGGAAATATTCTTCTGAGCATTCTTAAATTTTACTCTACAAAGAAGTATCATGTTGACAATTTGGATGTTATAAGTTCCTAAATAAATTAATTCTTGAACTTGTTTTATTGAATTCTTATATCATTGTCATCATCCTCATGTTTATATTTTGTTGAGAGTGATGCGTGGCCTATAGTGCATAGATGGACTTGGTATGATTATGACCCGGGGATTTTTTGGTGTAATCATGGTAGTAATGTTACAAATGATGTGGTAAAAGTCCTCATTGCCCGTAGTGCATTGATGGATGAGTTGTTGGCATGATCATGACCATTGATGAATACACAAATATCCTTGGCCCATAGTGCATGGATAATTTGTTGTTGTGATACTAATGAATATCCTTGGTAGTAGTGCGGGGATGATGTGGATTATTTATTAAAGTTTGAGTCCCAAATGATAAAAGTGATGAAAACCTTTAAATCATAAAAGATAGTATATTTTATTCTCTACTTGACTCTTTTAATGGATTGCATGTTTCATTGCGATTAAACTTGATGTCTATTGTATTTTATCGGTTTAACATTTGTTGAAGACTAATGATAATTTATTCGCATTATCTTAGTCATAATATTTCTTCTTGGGCTAGTTGAGCTCACCCTTTCTTTTCTTTGTTCTCTTGAGGAAATGAGAGCGTAGTCGGGACTAGTCGGGGAGCGGGTGGCGGTCAGATGATAGTATTAGTAGTCCTCACTATTACATTAAATAGTGTGACAATAAATGTAATGAGGACTTATTCTCGAGAGTGGATATTGTCTAGAAGACAATATTTGTATTAAAACTCACAGCTTTCTTGTTGTATATTAAAGATTGTATTTGTATTCTGTACCATGTATTTGGCGACTCAGAATAGGTGATGTATACCTATTTTGGGGGCGTCACAAAGGATATTCATTAAATTATCAATGGTCATGACTATACCGAATAATCCCTGGTTATAATCATACAAAAAACTGTCTGTCAATACACTACAGGTCACTGAGAACTTTTACCACATCATTTATAACATTACAGGTCATGATTATACCCAATAATCTCTGGTCATAATCATACCAAGACCATCTATGCACGTAAGCCAAAGATGACTTTCATCACAATATAAGCATGAGGATTATGACAATGACATAATAATTCAATAAAACAAGTTCAAGAATAAATTTTAAATATTTATAACTTAATTTATCCTGAACTCAATAATGTCCAAATTGTCAACATGATACTGCTTTGTGGAGTAAAATTCAAGAATGCTCAGAAGAATATTTCCATGAAAAGATACTGGATGAAGCGCAAATATCAAGGATATTCCACTAATTTTATGGAGTATAGAAGCCAAAATTTTAACCAAATGAGTATCATAGAATATATGAAACTGCAATGGATTTTCACCCGCCATGTGGTAATCCACGTAGACAGATGTTGGGTAAAATCTAATTACGCACAACACGCAAGTATACGTGGTCAATAAGTAATAAAGTGATAAGTTGAGTATCGTTCCCACAGAGAATTATTTAATAAGAATTACCAATTACTAACCTATGACCAATTTAATCTTATTTAAACAAATAATTTAATAATTTAATTTAAAATAATTAAATAAACTATTACTAACTATCCGTAGAATGAAACAAGATATTGAAGACTTGAGATTACAATTTCAATTATTGTTTCATTTAAATCAACACACTTCCTGTTAAGCCAAATTTTTTATACTGGATTGTTAATCAAGAACACGAAAGTAAAATATGGCCATCTCTCAATGCACCATACTCATATCAAATCAAATCCACAGATGATAGAATTAATTTGAACACCCTAATTAACTAACTCACTATATCTCTATGTGAATTACAATTAAAAAGGGTTTAAGTTCAAGTTCTTATTAGACTACATATGGCGTAAAGGCATATCTCTATCCTAAACACGAATCATGAATTCCATCCATGCAGAAATCACAAACACATGCTATCATGATCAGATCTAAATCTATACTTCATCTCTCGAGTTCATATAGATTATCACAGTAATTATTAGCTAGGCAATTAAGCAATTAAGTCCAAATCACAATAGACAATCCTCACAATAGAACATAACAATTGATAGTGAAGCATATTTAAATAAACTACACAATAAGATCCATTGTAATCTCAAACAAAGAATTAGTTCATTGAATTAAAACTAAGAATCCACACTTGAATACACATTAAAAGATAAAAATAAGAGTAGAGTAAAGAATAAATCTGTTGTCAGCAAATCTCCATCTTCCTCAAGCTCCTGCTCTTGATCTTCAATGGTCTCCCAGTTGCTTCAATCTCCCAATCTCATCTAATCTAGGGTTCATAATCTAAGAAAGAAAGTAAAGAATAAATTGATAGAAATCTATCCCAAGAGGGATTTTATGGAGTCTTAGAACTAGCCTATATATCTCTTCTTTTATGCCTCTCATCATATATATATAGTTCTAATGGATACCATAGCAAGTTAGGCTACTAAGAATCCTATTCTAACTCAAATTGGACACCAAATAACCCAATTCAGCTCTCCCCCCGCCGCCTAGCATGCCCCACGCTATCCCTAGGCCATTCTGAGCGTACCTCGCGCTACAGGGTCAGACATTCTGGTGGCCTAGCGCACCCCGTGCTATGCTTAGTTCATTTGTAGCGCAGTCCGCGCTACGCTGTTTTCTACTGCAACGTTCTTTGGTAAAACAGGCATAACTTTTGATCTACTTGGAGTTACGGGGCCTACAACCTATCAAATCGAAGATATCGATGAGATCTACAACTTTAATTCTTTGAGGATTGACAAATTAGAATTGGATCAAGGTGGAAATCGGTCTTGAAGTAGATACTATGTAAATGGCAAACATGACAACTCTTAGCTTTGATCTTCGTTGATAAAAAGGCCATAACTCTCGCATCCGAACTCCGATTGGGATGATTTAAGATGTTTCAGAAAGCTAAGAAGAAACTCTACGGTATAATCCAAGTTCCAAGCCAAGAACATGCATCCAACTTGGTATCAAAAGTCCTTCAATATTCCCTTCTTGCATTTTCTTGTGTATTTTAGTCCAAAAGATGTCCGAATTGCTTTCCCTTGCTTCTTCATTCCAATGTCATGTCATAGCCTACAAAATAACATAAAATATATGAAAAGTAACTAAGAAACATGAATATAAGCAACTAATTCAAGTAACAGATACCGGATAAGTAGATATAAAATCTACTTATCAAATACCCCCAAACTTAAACCTTTGCTTGTCCTCAAGCAAAAACACAAAACAACAATGCTATGCAATGCAACTAATCTACATGCTTACGAATCCAGCAGTAATGACAAAAACAAGTCTATTCAACCGGCCTTAGAGAAATTAAGTAAACATGATAATACATCATATCAAAACAAATTATTAACTTCTCAATCAATCATCAAATCTTAAACTGTTATCACTAATATTGTGCGTGTGTGCTCCACAACAATGTTAACTGATATAAAATCAAATTTAACACGTAACAAGTCTCTTCGAAGGCATCATACAGTGTAAACCCAAGAAATCCAAAAACAAGCTAGATCCAACTAAAATTAAACAATTACTAATATCGAGGGTCAACATGGGATACTTATGCTTCATTTTTGATCTACAGGGGCATTTTGCTCTTATTTTCTGTTTTATTCATTTTTTTATATATACACATAGCTATGCAATGTCTTATTCCCTTAGGCTATTCAATGCTACCTTAACGAGCTTTCGACCAACGACTCCCAGACCATTAAGACCTTAGGGCACTAGGTGTAAAGACAATCCCCTCGGACTTACTTACTCAAGTAACAAAGGTCACAAAACTAGACAAGCATGCCACAGCGTTTATTCATACTTTCTTTTTCTTTTTTCTCTTTTTTTTCTTTTTTTTCTTTTTTTATAGCTTATATACCCCAAATATTTCCCTCAAACTTAGGTTCTTATCTAACTTTAGTCATCACTACTTATTCTTGTCATTCTTTCATTCAAACTAGCATTATCCTTTAGAGTTCCATTATGTATCAATTTAAACTCAATCAATCAACAAGTTGTTTTTACTGTGCTATCCTTATTATACCAGTTTCAAACAGAAAAATATTCAATTCATAACAAGAAATCACATCAAAGCTCTAATAGTCGGTATTATACTTGTCACCCAATTCCAATCTCATCATTGGCCAAAACAAATTTGTAAATATCAAGCAATTTGGACTCATGAAAGATGTACTAAATGCTATATAAACATAGTAAACTAACTACTATTTTTGAAATTTTCAAATTTTCAAATTTTTTTTAAATTTTTAAAAAAAAAAGCGAATGCAAAAACTAATGTAACTATACTCTGAACTACAATGTAAATAATTAACTATATGCAATACGACACTAAAATGCCCCCAAACTTAAAAGCAGACATTGTCCTCAATGGCTAAGATAAGAAAAATTAAAGAGAGGACTTCGAAAATACAAAGATGTTCCTCCTTGTCCGCTAAGTCTCGAAGAATAGGCGGACACATTGGAATAAATCAGGAACCACACTTGAGTTGGACTTGACTAACATTGCAATTAAACCACTTTTAACGCCTGGGATTTCTGAGCAGCACGGAAATTGAAAACCAACGTGGATTGGAAATGGAAAACCAACGTGGATTGGAAGTTGGGGATGGATGGGTTTAATGGGAATGGAAGTTAAAAAGGAGAATGAGAGGTAAGGATGGTGTAATGGGGGTTATGGAGTATTGGAAGTGTAATGGGTGTAGGAGAAGTGGAGAAGTTACATGTATTAAGGAGAATTGGCTTTGTTTAAATCTGAGACACGTCGATTAAATCCAGATTCACGCCTAAAATTTTTAGTAGTGGCACAAGGTTCGCTTACTGGGTATAGGCCTTGAGTAGCGCACCCCGCGCTAGGCAAGCAGTGATTTCTGGACTGATAGCACGCCCCGCGCTTGGTATAGGCATTGTGTAGCGCCGCCCACACTATGGGGCCAGTAACTTGGTGACTCTCTTTTTCTTGCCTTACCTGCGAGCATACCATTATGGAGTCATTATTCGTTGAAAACTAAATATTTGAGTTAGACTATAAACTAAAATATAAAGAATAAATAAGGAAGAAAAGGTTTAGAGCTTGGGTTGCCTCCCAAGTAGCGCTAGTTTTAACGTTGTAAGCCCGACTTTGTCTGGTCAGCACTATCCAATTCCTCTTCGATAATTGAGGAACCCTCCATCCATCGATAGCAAATAATCCTTTGGGAGGTTCCCACAAGCGATGGCCATAGCATCAAAGTCACCTAGCATGCTCTGACTCGGTATAATCTCCATGAAGAAGGGCAAATAACTAGGTGCTATCTCCATTATGTTTGTGATCATATTTGGGCATGGAAGTGTGTCAAACACAATGGGCTCTTCATCTATCTTCTCTTTCTCATCCCACCACGGCTTCATTGTTGCACTCGCTCTTATGTCATAAAGAGCTTCGCCGACGACATGACTACCTAGCGGGCATGGTTTTGAAAATCTAATCGGATCCTTGAACTTTGGTGGAGAAGGAACTTGGGGCACTAATAACATCGGCTCATCCTCGTTGGTACTCATAGTTAGTTCTTCACCGACCTTATTTTCATTATCCCCACTTATCTCCTCTTTTTCAACATCTTGTATCTCATCCAGTTGTAGATTTGGCTCGGGCACTTCATCAATCTCGGAATCCTCGTCATAACACCAATTATTTTGAGGGCAGTTGTTCAAGGCTTTGAGTATTTGATCCATCTGGTTCTGCAGATTTTGAATTGATATCTCTTGATTCTGAATTGATCGCTCTTGATTAATCCTCCTCTCCTCTTGGTTTGCTATGAGCTTTGACAACAATTCCTCCAACCTTGACTTTTAATGGAGGTTGATATGAGAATTTCGGCGTGTATGTTGGATTTGGAGTAGAGTATTGATCTTGATAATTATAGCTCCATGAAGAATCCGGGTGATACCCCCAAACTTGATGATAACTGGGATAAGAATAGTTGTTGAGGTAGTTACCACCATACTGTACCGGCCCAAGACTGATGGTGCATTGATTATTCGAGTGATTTGCAGCACAATAATTGCAAGTAACTGCTATCCTTCGATTACGTTGGGCTGCAACAACGTCCAACCTCCTCGAAAGTGTCTCAAGTTGTGCTGATAATGCAGAAAATACATTGAGTCCATCAATCCTCGCTCCCCTTGGTTGAGTCATACTCGAATATGACCTTTGATAATTGAATCCAGCCATGGTACCTGAAAAGAAAGAAAAATAGGAAGAGAATTAAATAAAAAGAAAAAAAATGTTTAAATTAAGACTAATTTGATTAAAGTTAATATTGGCAAAAATATATTAACTAATTCCCCGACAACGGCGCCAAAAACTTGTTGGGAAAAATCTAATTACGCACAACACGCAAGTATACGTGGTCAATAAGTAATAAAGTGATAAGTTGAGTATCGTTCCCACAGAGAATTATTTAATAAGAATTACCAATTACTAACCTATGACCAATTTAATCTTATTTAAACAAATAATTTAATTTAAAATAATTAAATAAACTATTACTAACTATCCGTAGAATGAAACAAGATATTGAAGACTTGAGATTACAATTTCACTTATTGTTTCATTTAAATCAACACACTTCCTGTTAAGCCAAATTTTTTATACTGGATTGTTAATCAAGAACACGAAAGTAAAATATGGCCATCTCTCAATGCACCATACTCATATCAAATCAAATCCACAGATGATAGAATCAATTTGAACACCCTAATTAACTAACCCACTATATCTCTATGTGAATTACAATTAAAAAGGGTTTAAGTTCAAGTTCTTATTAGACTACATATGACGTAAAGGCATATCTCTATCCTAAACACGAATCATGAATTCCATCCATGCAGAAATCACAAACACATGCTATCATGATCAGATCTAAATCTATACTTCATCTCTCGAGTTCATTTAGATTATCACGGTAATTATTAGCTAGGCAATTAAGCAATTAAGTCCAAATAACAATAGACAATCCTCACAATAGAACATAACAATTGATAGTGAAGCATATTAAAATAAACTACACAATAAGATCCATTGTAATCTCAAACAAAGAATTAGTTCATTTAATTAAAACAAAGAATCCATACTTGAATACACATTAAAAGATAAAAATAAGAGTAGAGTAAAGAATAAATTTATTGTCAGAAAATCTCCATCTTCCTCAAGCTCCTGCTCTTGATCTTCAATGGTCTCTCAGTTGCTTCAATCTCCCAATCTCATCTAATTTAGGGTTCCTAATCTAAGAAAGAAAGTAAAGAATAAATTGATAGAAATCTATCCCAAGAGGGATTTTATGGAGTCTTAGAACTAGCCTATATATCTTTTCTTTTATGCCTCTCATCATGTATATATAGTTCTAATGGATACCATAGCAAGTTAGGCTACTAAGAATCCTATTCTAACTCAAATTGGACACCAAATAACCCAATTCAGCTCTCCCCCCCACCACCTAGCGCGTCCTACGCTGTCCCTAGGCCATTCTGAGCGTGCCCCGCGCTACAGGGTCAGACATTTTGGTGGCCTAGCGCTCCCCGCACTATGCTTAGTTCATTTGTAGCGCGGTCCGCGCTACGCTATTTTCTGCTGTGACATCCTTTGGTAAAACAGGCATAACTTTTGGTATGCTTAGAGTTACGGGGCCTGCCACCTATCAAATCGAAGATATCGACGAGATCTACAACTTTTATTCTTTGATGATTGACAAATTCGAATTGGATCAAGGCAGAAATCGGGCTTGAAGTAGATGCTATGTAAATGACAAACATGACAACTCTTAGCTTTGATCTTCGTTGATAAAAAGGCCATAACTCTCGCATCCGAACTCCGATTGGGATGATTTAAGATGTTCCAGAAAGCTAAGAAGAAGCTCTACATTATAATCTAAGTTCCAAGCCAAGAACATGCATCCAACTTGGTATTAAAAGTCCTTCAATATGCCCTTCTTGCATTTGCTTGTGTATTTTAGTCCAAAAGATGTCCGAATTGCTTTCCCTTGCTTATTCATGCCAATGTCATGTCATAGCCTACAAAATAACATAAAATATATGAAAAGTAACTAAGAAATATGAATATAAGCAACTAATTCAAGTAACAAATACCGAATAAGTAAATATAAAATCTACTTATCAACAGATCATTTCCATAATTTAATAAGAAATGAATATGAAGGGTCATTCACCATGCATGTGATAATCCACATAGACATGTTATTCCAACAGAATAATAAATAATTAAACCAGGTCATGCATAAACGCACAGACAGGATATTCTAACAGAATAATAAATAATGGAACCAGGTCATGCGTAAACGCACAGATAAGATATTCCAACAGAATAATAAATAATGGAACCAGGTCATGCGTAAACGCACAGACAGGATATTCCAACAGAATAATAAATAACGAAACGGGTCATGCGTAAGCGCACGCATGGCGGGATATTCAAGCAGAATAATAAATAATGGAACCGGTGCGATGCGTAAACGCATCTGAACCAAGATGTTCAACAGAATAATACATAATGGAACAAGGTCGTGCGTGCGTAGCGCTTGCAGACGAGGAGGTTCCAGCGAGAATAATAAAGAATGGAATAATGAAGAATTTTACCATGTATGCGGTACTTTGCATAGACGAGGTTATTCCAACATAATGATAAAGAATAGAATAATGAAGAATTTCACCATGTATGCGGTGCTTGATGTAGGCAAAGTTATTCAACATAATGATAAAGAATGGAATAATGGAAGAATTTCACCAAGTATAGGGTAGCAGGTGTATACATGTTATTCTAATGAATAATAAAGAATGGAATAATGAAGTTCTCTTCATGAATACAAAAGAAATAATACCCTTGAAAGTATAACAAATAATATCCCTTACCTTAGAAGAATGCGGATATAGGAGTAGTGAAGTAATTTGAATATTTTTCTTCTTTCTCTCTATAGTTTCTCTCTATAGAGTTTCGATTGAATTGTAAGAAATAATGAAGGAATGAGCTTCTATTTATAGGAGAATGGGTGAATAGTAACTAATTCATGAAGCGGTCAGCATTGATTTACTTTTTAAACGGAAGGTCCATATTAATTTACTATGTCGTATTAATAAAATATTCTAATAAAACAAAATCTTTTAAATAAAATATAATATATTCTATTTATAATCTAATAAAACGAATAACTTTATAAAAGTATTCTATTTTATATAAAAAGATTTTACTATACAAACCTTATCTTGCAGTCTTATACAAATCTTATGCATAATAGAATATTATATATTCTATTTATAGTCTAATAAAATGAATAACTTTATAAAAGTATTTTGTTTTATATAAAAAGATTTTACTATGCAAACACTATGCAGGCACTATGCAAATACTATGCATAATAAAATATTATATATTCTATTTATAGTCTAATAAAATGAATAACTTTATAAAAGTATTCTATTTTATATAAAAAGTTTTCTGTTTTATTACATTTATAATAATAATAAAACAAAACTTATCACCTTTATTATAATTCACAATATTAATCGACCAGGTTGTTCCCAAGAAAGAGGGGGCTTTCCGATAAGAATTTCTCTCTATTGGCGCGCAATTAGGTGACCAAACCTCTCCTTGACAGAACTTCTAGACATCCGTTAATATTGCAAAAAATAATATTAATAACTTCGTCGTCTCAATTATTGATTTAATAATATATAAAATATTGACAATAATTAAATCAAATAACGTGAGATACTATGCACGATAATTCTTTGTAGCAATAATTGAACAAAAGCGAGTGACTTCTCACGTAAACATCAATAATCAATAATCTGAGTGTGCTACTATGCAACCACGCATATTATTGTACTTTTAACAAGGGTGTTTCAACAGATTAACTCAGTAAAACTTCCGCCGTTATTTTCATAAAATATTTTTGTCATTTTCTCAATCAAACAATAATTTTGTTGTAGGGTCCAACAATGATTATAAGTAAATACGGATATTCCCCGATAAAAGAATATTCTCAAACCAATCGAATATTATACAACAACTTGCATACTTTTCAAAATTTATAAATATTACCCACAATTATAATATTATCTCAAATCCACACCATAATTTTGAAAAAAATATTTCGAAAAAATTAAATCTTTATTCGTAAAATTTGGGATTTTACAATCATATCCGATATTTCATTCAGAAATACTGTTCTTTTGAGGTAAAGGATGTTATTTTCTTCATAAATGATATTATTTCTTTCAATATCATTATGCTGAAATATTGGTATGAATTTTATTATGGAATTCCTACCTTTTTGTGTTAGGGTTACTATTCACGTATACGACACTATTCACGTATACGGCACTATTCATCAAAAAATGAAATCTTCCCTTCTTTGTCCCAGATGTCTATTATGGTCACTATCTTTGATTGTATCCATGTTTTGATCTTCATTCTTGAATTTTACTCCATTATGGTTTATTATGGAGTATTTTTAAACTTGAATTATCTAAAGTACGAATCTCTAATCTTTGTCCTTTTATCTCACTGGATTCGTTCTCTAAAATATTTTTCATCATCCTCAGTCTTTAATGGTGACACTTGATGAATATCTTTGGCCTTTAGTGCAAAGATGAATGATTACCTGATGAATATCTTTGGCTGTAGTCAAAGATGATGAGCAGTGTTGAGATAAACATGACCAATTTGGTGATACAAATGAATATATTTGGCCGTAATGCAAAGATGAATATTTGATGCAAGATGTATATTGATTGATGTTCTGAGGATAAAATATTGATGATGGACTTTTAAATTCATAGATGATAGTAGATTTCATTATCTACTTAACTCTTCTAATGAATTGTTGTTTTCGCTGTAGTTGTTGATCTAAAACTTGTTGTCTATTATATTCTATCAGATTTTTCCTTGTTGAAGACTAAGGATAATTTTTTGTATATTATCTTGGTCATAATATTCTTTACTGGGCTAGTTGAGCTCACCCTTTTCTTTTTTGTTCCATTTTTCTTCTCAGAAAGCGAGAATATATCAGGAACCAGTCGGGGTATAGAGTGATGGTCCTATACAGTTGTTTTAGCAGTCCTCACTATTTTTGTAAAATAGTGTGTCAATAATTATAATGAGGACTTTATCTGAGTGTGGATATTGTCTAGAAGACAATATTTGTATTTAAACTCGCAGTATATGTGTTATCGTATTTTGCACGACAATTGTATTAATGAATTTGTAGCTGTTTCTGTACCATGTATTTGGCGACTCAGAATGGGTGATGTATACCTATTTTGGGGGCGTCACATTTGGTATTAGAGCTTAGGGATATGGTCTCTGGCGGAGATCGGGGAATAGAACTAGGAGGGGAGAGACGAGTAAATCCTTCGCTAATGTGTCCTACCTAAGCTTATTTGTTGGTCGGTCATAATATAGGGATATTATGTAATATGTTAATTTATTTAATTAACCCTTGTTTTATGACAGTTTTTAAGAATGGCAGCTGAGAACATTAATAATGGAGTGTATGAGACCGTGGAACAACCTTCAATCACCAACCAGGAAAACGTGCAACAGGAAGACAATATTCCTCCTGTAAACAACACTACCGAACAAACGATGAATGATGGGATGTTTAAAAGCTTTTTGCAGTTCATACAAAATCAGATGAGGGAGACACGTGTACAAAATACGGGTGGAAATGATAGCAACGCGTGGTTTGTCACAGTTAAGCAGTTCAAGAGTTGGGACCACCAGATTTTTGGGGAAAGCCGGATCCGATTAAGGCGAAAACGTGGGTCAAGCAAATTACCAAGATATTCGATGTCTTGGGATGCACGGAAGAATAGAAGGCTCCATTCGCCACCTTTATGTTCCGTGGTGAGGCAGATTACTGGTGGGAATCTGTGAAGCATACCCAGCCAGCCGCACTCAACATGTCTTGGGAAAGATTTCAGAAACTGTTCAATGACAAGTACTTTCCTGAAAGTATTCATCATATAAAGGAGGTAGAGTTTATTAGATCGGAGCGAACAAACATGGCGGTGTCCCAAAGATGAGGCGAAGTTCACGGAGTTATCCAGGTTTGCACCTCATTTGGTAGAGAATGAGGAACGTATGACGCGAATATTTTTGAGAGGTCTAAAACCCGAGATTCGTCAATACCTTATCTCTCACAAATTTTCTCTGTATTCAGATGTTGTCAACATGGCTCAATTATTAGAGCGAGATAATGAGTATGTTCAACCGAGGGACCACAACCAGGGTCATACCGATGACAGCAGTCATCGGAGTGATGATAACCAGCGAGAAGAGAAAAATACGGATAAAAGCGGTAACCACTCGTAGGAGTGAGCAAAAAATGGATAAAACCGAATTACCGAACCGAACCGAATTATTTTGGTTTTTCGGCTTTTTTTATAATTTCTTTTATATCCGAATTATTACTCGCTATTCGGTTTCGGTTCTGGGTTTCAAAAAATAGGTTATTCGGATACCCGAATAATCGAACTTTAATACTTTAAAAAATTAATTTTATATCTTTATCTATTATAATTATCACTATAATATTTTATCCCATTTTGCTTTGCCCTAGCCCGCTCGGCCGCTCCTACTTTTCCAGTCCCAGAGGCCAGATCTCCAATCTCGATTCCTCAGGACCTCAGCCTCTTTCCCTCTTGCAGTCTTGCAGTCTTGCAGTCTTGCATCTCGACTCTCAACTCTTGAGTCTTGACTATCCCTGTCTCAATCTCTGGCGCGGCTCCGCCTCTCTGTCTATCTTGCGACTCTCGCCGACTCGCCGTCTCACTGTGGTATGTTCTCGACTTCCTCCCTCTTTTAGTCTACTGTCTACCTGTAAATTTCCTTTTGCCCGTGATTTGGACTTTGGGGGAAAATGATCATTAAGTGAAATTTCTTTTAGAGTTCTGTTGAGAATCTTTATTTACTGGTTTTGGGCCTTTTGGCATAGCTGTAGTAATAGTATTGCAGTATTGTTGCATGTGTACTATATATAAAATTGTTTGTTTAGAATTTATCAATCATCAATTTTTTGGATAATGGAATCAAGTAATTATTGGTTGGTGAGAATGTATTGTCCCCTGCTTTTGTATATCAATATTCAGCTCCTCCCCTTTGTTGGTTTCATTTAAACTTCTCGGCCAATAACAAATTGCAGTCTTAGTTCTCCTATTTTTCTATCTTATCACCCCTCTTTCTCTATTCAAACCTACATAAAAAAATTTTACTGGTCAATCACAAATAAAGTATAGATGTAGTAGTAGTAGTAGTATTGTTACATGTGTACTATATATAAAATTGTTTGTTTAGAATTTTCATATGCCAGATTGTATTTTAAGATTCTCTCTGTGATGCAAGAGATGATTAGGAAGGAGGTGAGAAATTATTTGTATGAATCATGTTTAGAGAAATTATTTTTAGAGAATCATGTTTTAAGAAATTTTTACTAGGCACTTTATTTGCATACTAGTGTTTCCATCTCACACCCATAATTAAAAAACACTACAAACTGAATTAAATATTACAGTTAAAATACATGGTGACTTAGGGGTACTTTATTAATGAGAATACTTATTCAGTTTGTTTAGTTTGAACTTAAGTTGATCATTTCTACTAAACATTCCCTGAAGCTGATTTGATTTGATTTCAAAATGATCCATCCATACAAGTGTACATAGAAAACAAAGTTGTATCAACAATGTCACTGGCTCATTTTTACAGGACCCCAAATATATTGCACCTTCCATAGCAGTTTAAAAGCATTCTTCCAACAAACATAATTACATGACCCCAATTATTGTCTCTTTGAATTGCTTCAATAATCATGAGCTATAATATTTCTTAGCTGCATTTTTTATTATATTCTAGTCTTTCTAGATGCCCAGTACAGAGAAATTTTGAACATGCTTGTGTAGGGTAACTGATGTACTTCAGTGCTTCAATGCCCAAAGCAGGGCCAATGGCCCAATAGTATAATTTTTGCCAGCACTCCAGTAACTCCACCATGGAGCACCACCCCCACTACCACTGGACCATAGTTTTATCACTGTTTAACAAGACAACAAATAATTTGAACGCTTGATTCACTTGCTTAATTCTTTTAAAAGTACAATCCAAGTAAAAGAACAAAACAATCAAAAATCCTAATAGAGAAAGAAAGTACTTGATAAAAATGAGCAGGAGAGGGGAGACTTACTTATGAAGGACCATATCAAACAAACATCATTTTGTGCAAGGTTTAGAAATGCTAGGTGTTCAAACCTCTTTTTTTCTAATCCAATGGGTATTGCAAATTCATTATATGAAAGTAATCATGTAATCATTATGTGTATTCCAGTTTTTTTAAACATTCTAAGGTGTTGGATCTTATTATATACTCTTCCCTTTTCCTGTTTGGGCATGTGATGTACAGGATCTTGTGGTGCATGTTCATGTTGTTGTTGCTGACTTGCTGTTGGTTGTTGCTGACTTGTTGTTGCAGTTGCTTGTTGCTTGTTGTTGTTGATTGTTGCAGTTGCAATTGCTTGTTGTTGTTGGCTGCTAGCAGCTGCCTGCAACTCTGTTAGTAGAATAAATTCATGTTGGCTTGTTGCTAGCTATTTTGTTAAGTCATAACTTTGTTAAGGGTCTTAAGGACAGTTAATTTGTTGCCTTGTTGCTGCTGTATTTTTAAACTTTATGTTGGATATTCTTTGTTAAGTTGTTGCTTTCTTTGACCGGATGATTAATTTGTGTTAGACGATTAAGTTAACGATTAATTTTTCTTTATGATTTTAAACATATAATTTATGTTGGATGTTGGTTCGGTTATTACCGAATACCCAAATTACAATTGGTAATTCATAGATGTAATTCGGTTATTTTTAAATTTCGGTTAGTATTTTGGATATTAAAATTACCAATAATTCAATTTTCGGTTATAACCGAATAGTTTATTCGGTTCAGTTATAACCGAATGATCACTCCTAACCACTCGGGTGGTAATCACGGCCATGATAATAGGAGAGGTGAGTCAACTGGAAATTTTAAAAAGAGATTCAATAATAACGAGAAGACATCAGCAGCAGCACCAGCACCAACAACAAATTCTAGGGGAAGAGAACGACCACCAGTTAGATGCTACAAATGTGGAGAGGAGGGACACATAAGTCCAAACTGTTCACAGCCTTCTAAGGTGTGTTTCAGTTGTGGAAAAGATGGTCATAGTCTTGCGATTTTGTCCGATGGCGAGAAGTCAAGTCCAGCTGGGACAGTGACACCAAAGGCGACTACGGACAAAACAAAGTCGGTGGTTCAAGGGAGGGCGTTTGTCGTGACTGGCCAAAACGCGAGAAACCCGAACGAGGTGATCACGAGTAAGTTAATCTTAAACTCTTGCAAAGTTTATACCTTACTAGATACCGGTTCTACCAATTCTTTTAACTCTCCTGCTTGTGCTCAACATTTAAACTTGACTCCAAAAAAATTAGACTTTGACTTATCTGTGGAGACTCCGTTAGGAGAAACTTTCATTACATCCACTGTTTATAAATCTTGCTTGATCTAAGTTGGCACAATCACATTACCTGTTGATCTTATCTCTTTAAAGATACTTGCATTTGATGTAATTTTAGGGATTGATTGGTTAACAACTCATCATGCCAAAATTGATTATTTTCGTAAGGCTGTTAGTTTTCATATTCCTAACCAACCTGTTATACGAATTCAAGCAACCAAACCACTAAAGTTAATCACTGTCATATCAAGCCATAAAGCCATTCGTTTATTAAAAAATGGATGTCAAGCTTTCTTAGCCCATGTTATGGACTTGAACAAAAACACGTCAGATTTGAATAATATTTCTGTTGTTAGTGAATTTCCTGACGTATTTCCTGAACAACTTCATGGTCTACCCCCAGAACGTGAACTTGAATCCTTATTGATCTTGAACCGGGTACAAAGCCCATTTCTAAAACTCCATATCGAATGGCTCCTATAGAACTTCAGGAGCTAAAAGTCCAACTACAGGAATTATTAGACATCAGTTTCATTCGTCCTAGTACATCTCCTTGAGGTGCTCCTGTTTTATTTGTAAAGAAGAAAGACGGGAGTTTGCGACTTTGTATTGACTACTAGGAATTAAACCATGTCACCATCAAGAATAGGTATCCGCTACCTCACATTGATGACCTGTTCGACCAGTTGCAAGGAGCACAATTCTTTTCAAAGATCGATCTTCATTCTGGATATCATCAGCTAAAGATTAAAACTGAAGATATTCCGAAGACTGCCTTCAGAACTCGATACGGGCAATATGAATTTTTAGTCATGTCTTTTGGATTGACTAATGCTCCTGCTACTTTCATGGATATGATGAACCGTGTATTCAAGGAATATTTGGATCAGTTCTTTGTTGTCTTTATTGATGGCATCCTCATCTATTCCAAAAGTCGTGAAGATCATGAGCACCATTTGAAGCTGGTACTTCAAAGACTTCGTGACAACAAGCTATAGGCCAAGCTGAAGAAATGCGAGTTCTGGCTTAAGGAAGTAGCATTCCTTGGGCACGTGGTGTCAAAACATGGAGTATTTGTTGACCCGACGAAGATTGAAGCAATACAAAGTTGGGAGCAACCAAAGTCGATGACTGAAGTACGTAGCTTTCTAGGCTTAGCTGGTTATTATCAGAGATTCGTGGAAGGATTTTCTCGAATCGCTACTCTATTAACTCAGCTGACTCGGAAAGATACAAAATTCATATGGAGCAAGGAATGTGAGAAGAGTTTCTAAGAGCTCAAGAGGAGACTCATTTCGGCACCTGTTTTGACAATTCCATCTAGTTCAGATGGATTTGTTATCTACAGCGATACTTCAAGCAAAGGGTTAGGATGTGTTCTCTTAAAATATGGAAAAGTCATAGCCTATGCCTCGCGACAACTCAAAGAATATGAGAGGAATTATCTTACTCGTGATCTGGAGTTGGCAGCAGTCGTTTATGCGTTGAAAATCTGGAGACACTACCTGTATGGGGAGAAAGTGGAGATTTATACGGATCATAAAAGCCTCAAATATTTCTTCACCCAAAAGGAACTCAACATGAGGCAACGACGTTGGCTCAAGCTGTTGAAAGATTACGACCATAGCATTCAATATCATCCTAGAAAAGCAAATGTTATAGCTGACGCATTGAGTAGAAGTTCATATGCGGGTATGAGTGCGATGTTGTTAACACAAAGACCCATTTGGTAAGACTTACAAAGGATGGAGATAGAGTTAAAGGCTCCAAGTACCCACGTGATGATATCAAACATACGAGTAGAACCGACTTTAATCGATAAAGTTAAAGCTACTCAAGCCACAGACCCGGAGATGATACGTATGAAGAAGAAAGTACAAGAAGGTGTTATTCCAGAAGCAAGAATCGATGAAGAAGGAATACTTCGAGTCAACTCCAGACTTTGCATTCTTAACGATTCTGACTTGAAGCATAGAATCATGATGGAGGCACACAACACACCATTTTCAATCCATCCTAGGAGTACCAAAATGTATCATGATCTTCGACATACATTTTGGTGGAGCAATTTGAAGAGAGAGATCGCGGAGTTTATCTCAAGGTGTTTAACTTGTCAACATGTAAAGGCGAAGCATCAAGTGCCAAAGGGTCCATTGCAACCACTTAAGATTCCGAAATGGAAGTGGGAACACATTACTACGGATTTTGTTAAGGGTCTTCCCAAGGTTTCTCAAGGCATAGATGCGATTTGGGTTATTGTTGATAGATTAATCAAGTCTGCTCATTTTTTGCCTATACGTGAGACTTATTCCCTTGAACGTCTTGCTAGTATGTATGTAAATGAGATTGTGAGATTGCATGGCATGCCAGTATCCATAATTTCATATCACAACCCAAGATTCACTTCACGATTTTGGGTTAGTTTGCAAGAAGCTATGGGCATGGATTTACGATTTAGTTCGGCATACCATCCTCAAACGGACGGGCAATCAAAAAGGACTATTCAAACTCTTAAAGATCTATTAAGACTTTGTGTCCTAGATTTCAAAGGGAGTTGGGATAAGTACTTACCATTGGTGGAATTCTCCTACAACAACAGTTATCAAGCAAGTATAGGCATGGCTCCATTCGAAGCGTTGTATGGACGAAAGTGTCGTTCTCTAATATGTTGGGACGAGGTGGGTGAAGCAACGTTGTTGGGACCAGAATTAGTATGCATGACTACAGAAAAGATTCAAATGATCCGGCAACGTATAAAGACCTCACATGATTGACAAAAGAGTTGTGCTGATCTTCATCGAAAGGACGTGGAATTTAATATTGGAGATCATGTACTGTTACGTATTGATCCATAGAAGGGAGTTACAAGATTCGGGAAGAGAGGAAAGCTCAATCCACGATTTGTTGGTCCATTTAAAATTCTTGACCGAATAGAAAATGTGGCCTATAGACTCGCATTACCTCCAAGCATGTCTCGTGTTCATAATGTTTTTCATATATCTATGCTTCGTAAATATGTGAAAGAACCAAACCACATTATTGCGTTAGAACCAGACGAGATAGCCAAAGATTTAACGTACGAGGAGGTACCTGTCAAGATATTGGATAGGAAAGAGCATATCCTACGAACAAAGGTTATACCACAAGTCAAGGTTTTATGGAGGAACCATGCTATTAAAGAAATGACCTGGGAGTTGGAATCGAAAATGAAAGCGAGGCACCCTCACCTTTTATAAAAACCAGGTACGTATGTCAATTTTGAGGATGAAATTTCATAAGGAGGGGAGGTTGTAAGACCCCAACTTATTATAAATAAAATTAAATTTCCTCTATTCATTATCTTGAAATAATAAGGAGTTAATTTGATATAATGTTTTGGTTATGGGTGAAATGTGCAAATTTTGCAAAATAAGCAAGTGGTTATAAAATATTCATTGTTGTCGAGAAATATTCATTTGGCCGTGGAATATTCTTGTTGTCGGAGAATATTAAATACGACAGTACTTGTGACCATTTATGGGCCCCATGTGAAAAGCGGTCGGATGAAAAAAAACGACAAGTTTAAGTTTTTATAAATAACGACATAATTATTGCCGTTAACACTGTTGGATTACCTGGTGGTTAAAATATAATAATACGCGTGGTTGCATAGTAGCACACGTTATTGCAGAGTATTTTTGAATTATTGATTCTTACGTAAGAAGGCACTACTTAATAATTGTTACAGTAATTGCTGTTCAATATTTTATTTTATTGATTCAATAATTTTTGCGTTGATATTTTATATTATTGTTGTTTTAATAATTGTCACTGCACAGTATTTCCCATTATCAGATCAATAATTCATATTATTTGAATAATATTATTAGATAGCATTATTGACAATGTCTAAGGAAGTTCTGTCTAGGAAAGGGGTTTGGTCACCTAATTGCACGCCAGTAAGGAGAAATCCTTATCAGAAAGCCCCCTCTTTCCTGGGAATGACCTGGTTATGATAATTGTGATTCTGTAATATTATTTATGAATAATTAATTATTGATTTATATGATAAGGAAATATTTATTTTATGTGAGTGGATAGGGAAATATTTATTTTGTGTGGATATAAATAAAGGAATTAATGTTGAGGTGCTTTATCAGTATTTTATCGGAATGGAGGTATTAAAAATCGTCCATATGTGGATTTTGGGAATTTTTCGTTTGGAATTTGGAAACACTTAAAGCTACAAAGTTGTAGAGAATTTAATTTTCTATGGAATGGACATAAAATTCGTATTTTTCTGATAAAAGGGCTATTTATTATGAATTATTGAAGTTTAAGAAATTAAATGTTTTTATTATGGGTGGGACCCACTTTTGTTTTTTGATGGAAAAATGTGCTAAATTTTTGGTTCAAAAGTGGAGTGTTTGGTTTGGTCAAATAACTGTGCGTTGGAAAAAAAATATAATATTTTATTAATTTAGTCTCCTTTGGCATTCTAGCATTTTCCTATAAATAGGGTGCTTAGTTAGAATTAAAAATCACACCAGAAACAAGTTTTCTCTTTCTATATATTTTCGAGCGTATTTTGTGAGAATTTAGATACTTTGAGAGTTGCTATTCAGTGCAAGTTTCCTTCAGCATCATATCTGATATTCCATTCAGAAATACTGTTCTTTTGAGGTAAAGGATGTTATTTTCTTCGTAAATGATATTATTTCTTTCAATATCATTATGCTGAAATATTGGTATGAATTTTATTGTGGAATTCCTACCTTTTTGTGTCAGGGTTACTATTCACGTATACGGCATTATTCATCGAAAAATAAAATTTTCTCTTCTTTGTCCCAGATGTCTATTATGGTCACTATCTTTGATTGTATCCATGTTTTGATCTTCATTCTTGAATTTTACTCCATTATGATTTATTATGGAGTATTTTTAAACTTGAATTATCTAAAGTACGAATATCTAATCTTTATCCTTTTATCTCACTGGATTCGTTCTCTAAAATGTTTTTCATCATCCTCAGTCTTTAATGGTGAAACTTGATGAATATCTTTGGCCTGTAGTGCAAAGATGAATGATTACCTGATGAATATCTTTGGCCCGTAGTGCAAAGATGAACAGGTGTTGAGATGAACATGACCAACTGGTGATACAAATGAATATCTTTGGCCCGTAGTGAAAAGATGAATATTTGATACAAGATGTATATTGATTGATGTTACAGGGATAAAATATTGATGATGGACTTTTAAATTCATTGATGATGGTAGATTTCATTCTATACTTAACTCTTCTAATGAATTGTTGTTTCCGCTGCAGTTGTTGATCTAAAACTTGTTGTCTATTATATTCTATCAAATTTTTCCCAGTTGAAGACTAAGGATAATTTGTTGTATATTATCTTAGTCATAATATTCTTTACTGGGCTACTTGAGCTCACCCTTTTCTTTTTTGTTCCATTTTTCTTCTCAGGAAGCGAGAATATAGCAGGAACCAATCGGGGGTATAGAGTGATGGTCCTAGACAGTTGTTTTAGCAGTCCTCACTATTTTTATAAAATAGTGTGTCAATAATTGTAATGAGGATTTTATCTGAGTGTGGATATTATCTAGAAGACAATATTTGTATTTAAACTCGCAGTATATGTGTTATCGTATTTTGCACGACAATTGTATTAATGAATTTGTAGATATTTCTGTACCATGTATTTGGCGACTCAGAATGGGTAATGTATACCTATTTTGGGGGCATCACAGCTTTTCGATAAGGATTTCTCCTTATTGGCACGTAATTAGGTGACCAAACCCCTTTTCTCGACAAAACTTTATAGACATCGTCAATAATGTAAATACTAATATGAATAACTTTGTCGTCTCAATTATTGATTTAATAATATAAAATATTGTGACAATGATTGAATCAATAACGTGAGATACTATGCAGTAATTACTGTGGCAATAATTGAACAAAAGTGAGTGACTTCTCACGTAAGCATCAATAATCAAAGATACTGTACAATACCGTGTGCTACTATGCAACCACGCGTATTACTGTACTTTTATCACCGGTTATTTCAACAGTTAACGGTAAATTTTTTGTCGTTATTTTTATAAAAAGTTATTTCTTTTCTAACTCCGATAGTAATTCCGTTATGGGGTCCACCAATGATTGTGTCGTCATACGAATATTCCCTGCTAAAACGAATATTCTCCGACCAAACAAATATTTTATGACAACTTGCTTACTTTGCAAAATTTGTAAATATTACTCACAGCTATAACATTATATCAAATCTACACCTTATTATTCAAAAAGATATTTTGAGAAAATTATATCTTTATTCATAAAAGTTGGGGTCTTACATAGAACCCCAAATGAATAGTACTCGAATGAAAAGTACCCTAAATAAATAGTAACCCAAATGAATAGTATCCCAAATGAATAGTATTCCAAATGAATAATACCCTGACATAAATAGTATCCCGCCATAAAAATATTATAATTTCAATAAGAAAGTTCAAACCAATAGTGAAATGATAATAGATGAAGCACAAAATATTAAGAATATTTCACTAATTTCAAGGGTTTTCACCATTTAATAATAAGGTTATGGAAAAAAAACATAAATTCGTACCATAAATGGAGAAATATGAGAGAAGACGATATCCCTTGATGAGTACAAAAGAAATGATATCTCATACGAGTATAAAAGAATATACGAAACTACAAATGAATTTTCACCCATCATGCGGTAATCCGCGTAGACAGATCATTTCCACAATTTAGTAAATAATGAATACGAAGGGTTATTCACCATGCATGCGGTAATCCGCGTAGACAGGTTACTCCCGTAGATTAATAAAGAATAAATACGAAGGGTTATTCACCTTGCATGCGATAATCCGCGTAGACAGGTTACTCTCGCAGATTAATAAAGAATAAAATGACAACCCTTGTGAGTATGAAGAAATTAAAATCCTTTACGAATAGGAAAGAAATAATACCCCTTACCTTAGTAGGAGATTTGATACTGCAATAGTATAGCAACAGAATACTCTTCTTCTTTCTCTCTCTATAGTTTCTCTCACTAAAATTTGTGATTATAACTTTGTTCTTCAAAAATGGTAGGAAATAATGAATGGGTGGAGGAGTATTTATAGGCTAGGAAAAGGTGGTAAATTACAAGGTTAATTATACTTTAGTACCTTCATCTTTGCCTCTATTTTTAATTTAGTCCCTTAAGTATTATCAATCTTGCATAATCTCCCCTAATAGTACTTGCATATGAACTAATAGTTCCTTGCATGTGAACTAATAGCAATTAATTGCTCATTTATTCGATTAATTACCCGTTTGGTCAATTTAACATCCAGAAATCAACTATTATCGAAATAAATGTCAATTTTCACTAATACTAATATTCTCAATACAATGGAAATATTTTTATCAACAATTATTTCTCATTAATATTATAACTCACAATATTGACAACCAGATCCTTCCCAGGAAAGAGGGGGCTTTCCGATAAGGATTTCTCTTTATTAGTGTGCAATTAAATAACCTAACCCCTTTCCTCAACAGAACTTTCTAGACATTGTCAATAATACAAATAATAATATGAATAACTGTGTCATCTCAATTATTGATTTAATAATATACAATATTGTGCAGATGATATTGTGACAATAATGGAATCAATAATATGAGATACTATGCAACAACTACTGTGGCAATTATTAAATGAAACTGAGTGACTTCTTACATAAGCATCAATAATCAAAGATCTCGCAATGCAATGCAGGTCATAACGCAACAACGCTGTATTATTGTTGTACTTTTAATCATCGGGTATTTCAACAGTTGAACGGTAAAAGTCTTGTCGTTATTTAATGAAAAGGTTATTTCTGTTGCTTTCTATATCCGACAGTTATTCCATTATGTGGTCCACCAATGATTGTTCCGTCGTACGAATATTCTCCGACAAAAAGAATATTCCCTGACCAAACGAATATTTTACGACCACTTGCTTACTTTGTAAAATTTGCACATATCACCCATAACTATAGCATTATATCAAATCAACATCTTACTATTTAAAATATTATTTAGAGAAAATTAACTCTTTATTCATAAAAGTTAGGGTCTTACAGCTCTGATGCAACATGGGAAAGTCATAGCTTATGCTTCACGACAACTCAAAGAATATGTGAGAAATTATCCTACTCATGATCTAGAGTTGGAAGCAGTCATTTTCGCGCTAAAGATCTGGAGACACTACCTGTATGGGGAGAAAGTGGAGATCTATACAGATCGTAAAAGCCTTAAATATTTCTTCACTCAAAAGGAACTCAACATGCGACAAAGACGTTGACTTAAGCTGTTAAAAGATTACGACCATACCATCCTAGAAAAGCGAATGTGGTAGCTGACGCATTGAGTAGAAGATCGTATGTGGGTATAAGTGAGATATTGTCAACATAAAGACCCATTTTGTATGACTTACAAAGGATGGAGATAAATTTAAAAACTCCAAGGACCCACGTGAAGATGACAAATATATGAGTAGAACCGACTTTAATCGATAAAGTTAAAACTGCTCAAGCTACAGACCCAGAGCTAATGAACATGAAGAAGAAGTTTCAAGAAGATGTTATTCTAGAAGCAAAAATCGACGAAAAGAGGAAATATCAACTCTCAATTTATTGGTCCATTTGAAATCCTTGACCAAGTAGGAACTGTGGCCTATAGACTCGCCTTACCGCCAAGTATGTCTCATGTTCATAACGTTTTTCACATATTTATGTTACGTAAATATGTGGAAAACCCAAACCACATTATTGAATTAAAACCAGATGAGATATCAAAAGATTTAACATATGAGGAGGTACCTGTCAAGATCTTAGATAAAAAAGAACATATTTTATTCTCAAAAGTTGTATCTCAAGTCAAAGTTTTATGGAGAAACTATGATATTGAGGAAATGACCTAGGAGTTAGAATCCAAAATAAAAACAAGGTATCCTCACCTATTCAAAATATCAGGTACGTACATTAATTTTGTAGGACAAAATTTCATAAGGAGTGGAGGTTGTAAGACCTCAACTTTTTATGAATAAAGATTTAATTTTCTCTAAATATTATTTTGAATAGTAAGGGGTTGATTTGATATAATGCTATAGTTGTGGGTGATATGTGCAAATTTTACAAAGTAAACAAGTTGTCATAAAATATTCGTTTGGTCGGAGAATATTCTTTTTTTTGGGAAATATTCGTACGACGGCGTAATCATTGGAGGACCCCATAACAAAATAACTGTCGGATTTAGAAAGCGACAAAAATAACCTTTTCATAAAATAATGGCAAGACTTTTACCGTTAAACTGTTGAAATAACCGGTGATAAAAAATACGATGTACGCGTTATCGTTAATCGATACGGTATTGCATGATAACTGCAGTATTGCATAAATCTCTCCGATTATTGATACTTACTTAAGAAGTCACCCAGTTTCATTCAATAATTGTCACAATAGTTGCTGCATAGTATTTCATATCATTGATTCAATTATTATCACAGTATCATCTGCATAATATTTTATATTATTAAATTAATAATTATGACGACACAGTTATTCATATTATTATTTGCATTGTTGACAATGTCTAGAAAGTTCTGTCGAGGAAAGGGGTTACGTGATTTAATTGCTCGCCAATAAGGAGAAATCCTTATCAGAAAGCCCCCTCTTTCCTGGAAAAGATCTGGTTGTGAATATTGTGAGTTATAATATTATTGATGAATAATTGTTGAAAGATTAAAAATGTGTTGATTGAAGATATGTGATTTGTGGTAGATATTTATTCAATTTTTATTATAAATAGTGGGGTTTGTCATGAAGCATTTGTTGTAAGTTTGGCTTATTATTTTATGGACCCGATGTGCCAATTTGTCAAACCGTCGATAAAAAATTATCTCAATTTTGTTTTATTATTATTATAATTATAATAAAACAGAAAACTTTTTATATAAAACAAATTTTTTTTATAATATATATATAAAGTTGTTTGTTTTATTAGAATATATTATATTTTATATAAAGTTTTTGTTTTATTAGAATATTTTATTGCACAGTGATGAATAGTAAAAATCAGATTTTTGCCCGTGAATTTGTCCGAAATTTGACTATTCATCTGTGATTAAATAGTACCCTGCCATTCTCTTATAAATAGGATGCTTAGTTATGAAATAAAAATCACACCAGAATCATAGAATTCTTTTTCTATAATATTGTGCATATTTCTTTATAGTATAAGGGTACTTTGAGTGTAGTTAATAATGCAAGATTTCCTCAGATAATCTCCGCTATACCAGTCAGATTTAGTCTCCTACTAAGGTAAATGTTATTATTTTCTTCATACTCATAAGGGCTGTCATTTTATTCCTTATTAATCTGTGGGTAACCTGTCTACGCGGACTACCGCATGTCTGGTGAATAACCATTCGTATTCATTTTTTATTAAATTGTGAAAATGATCTATCTACGTGGATTATCGCATGACGAGTGAAAATACATTTGCAGTTTCGTATATTCTTTCATACCCGTATGAAATATCATTTTTTTTGTACTCGTCAAGGGATATCGTTTTCTTTCATATTTTTCTCCATTTATAATACAAAATTATTGTTAGTTTCTATAACCTTATTATTAAATGGTGGAAATCCCTGAAATTAGTAGAATATTCTTGAATTTTGTGCTTCATCTAGTGTCGTTTCACTGAAATATATGTCTGAACCTTCTTATTAATTTTTAATATTTTCATTCGGGGTACTATTCACGACAAAATTGGTTTTTTTTTTTGTCCAAATTATTTTTATTATATTAATATCATTCTTGAATTTTACTCCACAATTGGTAATCATGTTGACAATTTGGACTTTCTTAAACTCTGGATAAATTAAATTATAAATCTCTAATATTTATCATTGATCTCACTTGATTCATTCTTTATATCAGTGTCATCATCCTCATGCTTATATTGTGGTGAAAGTCATTTTTGGCCCGTAGTGCAAAGATGAACTGTTGATTGGTATGATTATGACCTGAAATTGTGTGTTGGTATAATCATGACATTTAATGTTATAGATAAAGTTTGTGATGAAAGTCCTCTTTGGCTCATAGTGCATAGATGGACAGGTGTTTGACATGATCATGACCACTGGTGATTTAAACGAATATCTTTGGCCCGTAGTGCATAGATAATTCGTTGATTGGAAATAATTATTGATTGGTGTTACATGGATAAAATATTGATGATAAACTTTTAAATCATAGAAGATAGTAGACATCGTACTCTACTTGACTCTTCTAATGGGTTCCTATTTTTGCTGCAGTTGTTGATCTAAAACTTATTGTCTATTGTATTTTATTGGATTTTTTCCTGTTGAGGACTAATGATAATTTGTTCTACATTATCTTAGTCATAATATTCTTTACTGGGCTAGTTGAGCTCGCCATTTTCTTTCATTGTTCTCTTCAAGAAATGAGAATATAGCTGGGACTAGTCGAAAAATGGAGTGATGGTTCAAGATGGTTACTATAATAGTCCTCACTACTCTATAAAATAGTGTGACAATAAATGTAATGAGGATTTCATTTGAGTTTGGATACTGTCTACGAGACAATATTTATATAGAAACTCACAACTTATGTTTTGTCGTATTTTACACGACAGTTAATTATTGTAAATAGGAAGTTTGAATTTGAATTATGTACCATGTATTTGACGACTCAAAATGGGTTGTGTAGATATATTTTGAGGGCGTCACATATAACACTAATATATTATTATTATTATTATTATTATTATTATTATTATTATTATTATTATTAGTGTTATAATAATAATAACAAAGTGCTAATAATAATAATAATAATAATAATATATTAGTGTTATATTAAATTAATGGCTAGAGTTAGGTTATTGACTTTTAAATGAAATGACTAGAGTTAAGTTAGTGAATTTTAAATGAGATAGTTAGAGTTAAGTTAGTGAATTTTAAATGAAGTGATAATTTCTAAATCTTAGATTTAATAACTTTAAATTTGGACCTTTAAATAGAAACTCTCTATTTTAAATTAAAATTGAGAGTATCCTGATGCAGGGGAAGACCCACGTTTAGATAATTGATACACTAATAAAAATTGGGTAATTGGATTAGTGATTCACGATTAAAGGGAAAGTGACTAGGTGGCAGCTAAGTCGTGCAATAACTCCATAAATAGGAGAAATTCATTTTGCACAAAGAATACCCACACATCTAGTCTTGAACATCCATTTTTCTTTTTTTAGTTTTTCTGTAACAATAACTTAGTTTCTATAGTAATTAACTTGTTACGACAACACATAGCTTAATTAATTATTGTATTAGATAGTTTACTGAATTTACAATTTGTTACGTTAACTTTGATTTGGTTCAGCGAGACCAAATGAAAGCATAGAGAACCAATTTCAATTAAGTAACTGGCCTAGGCCTAATATGAAGGACAATGTTGGTTTCACCCACATTGTGACCGAAAATTTGAAGTTTGATTAAATCGATTAAATGAGCCATGTAATTATCACTCTTTCGCAAAATAAAATGATAGCATGAATTTTAATGTTTGTTAATAGAAATATTGATTCAAAAATAAATAAAAAATTAATTTGAAAATATAATTACGTTAAAAATTAAGATAATAGACCTAATGTCGTAGTACTTATTTTACCCTTTCAAATACTATTACTACCGGTAGCCATTATTCATTTCTCCCGTGACCGTACAACCATCCCCTTTCTCCTCACTATCTCTATCTCCCTGTTAAACCTAGGGTTTATAATCCCAATCAATGGCACACAATTCAACCATCTCTTAACCCTAACAAAGATTATATCTCCGCTCTTTTCTATCAGAAATCAAAATCTTGTTGGCGCTCCTCTGATTTGCCCATTGATTAACTTTTTCCACTGGGGATATGGCCACCGCGAACGGCGGGATATCTTCTGCAGACGGCGGAGCTCCGCCTGCTCCGGCTCCAATGACAACCGCGAATGCTCCACCTCCGTTCCTCGCCAAAACTTATGATATGGTGGATGATCCTTCGACTGATAAAATCGTGTCGTGGAGTGCCACAAACAACAGCTTCATCGTTTGGGACCCGCCGGAATTTGCTAGAGACCTTTTGCCCAAGTACTTCAAGCACAATAACTTTTCAAGCTTCGTGCGCCAGTTGAATACTTATGTATGAAAATTCCTTTTTTCCCTTTTCATTCTCTTGTTTTTTGAATTGTCTTCTTCTTAGTTCTTGACATCTTGGATAACTTCTTGTTTATAATGATGATTTACGCAAGCAAAAAGTAATACTATTACAAATTAACTTCACTTTTGAAAAATCATACTTCCTTGGATGTCCCAAAATAAGTGATTTAATTAAATATTTAAAGTTTTTTTTCCAAGGGTAATAAGTATGAAGTTATGGTGGAATCAGAGTAGCAATAGGCAGATATTATATTGTTGGAAGATCTTGTATAGTTTTGCTGTTTTAAAGTCCAAATTTTGTTTTAGTTTTACGCAAAGGAGCATGCTACACTTCTATATGGATTTTGGAGAAATAGAAAGTATTGTGCTTTCAACTGGAGCACTTTTTAGTTGTTTTTTTTTATTTTCTATTTTTGTGGGAGTTAGTTTGGTTAATAGAATCCTGTATTAAATGTGCTTTTCTGGGTGTTTTGGTGAGTAGAAGACATGGTTCAAAGATGCGGTAGCGGCTTATGTTTTGGAAGGTCATTTTTTGACTTGGTATTAGTTTCGGTATTGGTTTCAGGTGATATGCACCGTTAGCTAGTTAGGAGTTTCAAAAAAATTAAAAAATTATGAAAAATTCTAAATAATAAGAACATCAAAGTGAATCAATTAAATTCTCAAACAATACTATGTAGTGCATTGTCCAAATCATAATACAAACATATCACAGATATGTTTAATCAATTTTACGTTTGAATAAAGTTGATATTGATGTTGTCTTAGGTCAAATGGTTGAGCACACATGTTCAAATAGAGCACACATGTTATGTAGAATTTAAGTACAAATAACTTAACGAAGTATATTTAAGTGCAATTTTTTCAAAATTTTTCAAATTGTACTTAATTAGATACTATATAGGTATAATTTAATTATAATTTCAGTACAATTTAACATAGTAAGTATATTTTAAGTGCAATTTTTTAAAATTTTTCAAGTTGTACTTAACTAGATAATATATAGTACGATTTAATATACAATTTAGCTTAACTAATTATATATTAAATACAATTTTTTTATATTTTTAGTTATATTTAAATAGGTGCTATAGAAGTATATTTTAAGTACAATTTAACTTAATTATGTACATTTGAAGTACAATATTTTTGTTTACTTTTTTTAAGTTATACTTAACTAGGTACTACATAGGTACATTTAAGTTTAATTTATAGGGAAAGGTTTGTTTTCTTTTGTCATCTTTCTTTTATAGCTTTTAATATATTCAATTTTATTTGGTGGCGTTTCTCCCCTTTATGCCGTAATTTCTTTGTTATTTGGTCAAAAACTGCAACGTTATGCCAAGTTGTCGAAACTTCACCGAAAGCTACCTTTACGTTGTGATTTCTCTTTTATTTGGTCTGAAACCGATACGTTTCGCTGAGTTGTCGAAATTTCATTGAAAGTGACTCTTGAATAATCCTTATATTTGCGACTCGTGTCAAGTAGGGGTGAGCATTCGGTTATTATCCGAACCGAATAAACATTTCGGTTATAACCGAAAACCGAAATATCAATGTTTTGAATATCCGAACAACTAACCGAAATACATGATAACCGAATAACCGAATTAATTATTCGGTTATTCGGTTAATAACCGAATTATCCACTAAGATAATTAAAACTATCATCAATTCATCATAACTCATAAGCCCTAATTTTTTTCCCAAAATGGGTCAATCAACTGATCAAGAATTGGCAAAAATGAAAAGAAACTGCAAAATACCCTTTCAAATTAGAGGTATCAGATTCAAACCCAAAATCTCCAAGTCGGCCATTTAAATCACCATCAAGCAACACGTTACTAGCCTTAATGTCTCTTTGTATCACAATTTGCTCATACCCTTCATGTAAATATAATAGCCCAGAAGCAACACCTTTGACTATATTGAACCTCTGTTCCCAACTCAATTTTGATTTGGGTTTATCAAACAACAATCTATCTATAAGCTTCCATTAGGCATAAAATCATAAACAAGTAATAAATCACAGCGAAGTCGACACCATCCTCGCAATTGAACCAAATTCCTATGGCAAAGCCACATGATTCAGAGAAATTTGAGACACAAATTCACGCAAACCCCGCCTTGATTCGTTTGAAACGCGCTTCACGACCACTTGTGTTTTTGATTTTGGTATTGTTCCTTTGTAAACTTTACCAAATCCACCAGACCCAAGTATCTCAGTATCCTTAAACCCTAAACCATATAAGCTTCGTCACCGCATTAATTAAGCCAAACCATAAACAACACTACTACAAACAATACAAACGAATGATGGATGCTAAAAAGAAAAGGGGGCGACTAGCGAGCTCAAAAAGCCCTGAAGAGTGAAGGGGTTATCTTCAAATTCTGGGGATTAAACCAGATCAGAAAAGGGGATACTTAGATAGCTTCATCATCTTCAGTCCTTCACCGAGTTCGAGATCTGGCCTCTGGGTGACTGGGTCTGGCCGTCTGAGGCTCTGCTGCTCTGGGCTAGTGGGTTGCGACTGAGAAAGCCAGAAATTTGAGATGTCATGTTATTATTTTAAGAGTTACTTTGCAAGGCTTATCCGGTTATTTTCTTAGCAAGGCTTATTCGGTTAAACCGAATAACCCAAAAGTGAAACCCGTATAAATTAACTGTAAACCGTAAATAATTTCGGATATAACCGAAATGTTAAAAATAACCGAATTATCAAAAAAATTCTGTTAATTTATTTCGGTTCAGTTCGGTAATTCGGTTATACCCGTTTTTTGCTCAGTCCTAGTGTCAAGGACCGATAACTAACCGATAAGCCAATATTTTGGCGTAACGGCAGATACTTTGAATCATGGTAGAATATGTATAGAAACCAACTAAGGAGAAGTTGTGAAGCTTCAAAGATGGCAAATGCTGCAAAGTATGATTTGGATGCAGGTCAGTAGATTACATCAAACTAGTGTGATTTTGGGAAAGATATTGATTTTTGAAATATATTTGTTGCTTTTGTTGGTGGTTCTTCTTAGCTTGCAAATTTGGGTTAATTACTTTTCTGGAGTTACATCTTCTGATTGATTTCTTCTTGTTGATATAGTTTATGTTATTAGTTAAATTCGTTCAAGTTGAATGTGGTTGGTAGACTCTAGAATGTTTCATCAGAACTCTAATTGAGGACAAATTTAGGCCAAAGCCTTGATACCCGGGCCAGTTATGTTTTCTTAATATCTTGGTATCAAAATATTTAGCATTAGTACTCCAGACAAACTTGGACAGTTTTGGGTCCGTATATCGATATATGCTATTGGCCAGTGTTGTCTTTCTTATGCATTGTGTGGGAGGGGTAAATTGGCCAGGCTGAATGATTTAGGTAATGTTAGAAATAAATCAGAAACACATGAGAGTGGAGTTGGAAATTAGTACAAAGGCAAGAGTACATAACAACTTGAACGTCCACTAACTACTACGAGTCTATAAGGCTTAATAGTTTTTCGATGCGAAACAGGGAGCAATGAAATGCTATGTTACAATTTAGTGAGGAAACTAATAAAAACAGTAAAAAAAGAACTGGAGGAACAGAAAGTATAAGAAAAGAGGAGCAGTGAGAAGCGAATATAGTTTGTATTAAATCACATAACAAGAAGAATAGTCATTGCCAGCAATGGGGGGATAAAATAAGGAGACATAAACCCCTGTTAAGGACCGATTATAAAGAAATGCTAAAGGGAAGGGTGTTTAGGCATTAGAGGGGGAGCCTGAAGAAGGTTTATTAATGTTTGACATGTTATTCCAGGATTTAAATGGGCCAGAAAATAGGACGAATGGCCAGTGTCCCCCAAACACTTAAGGCCAACCAATAAAATATATATGTAAAAGCAGTAGATCATTAAGGTTGATATCTGGATTCTGGATCACAAAATGAGATCCAGATTGGTTTGAATTAATGTGATCCTAAGATCTGAACTGTGATCTTAACAACCATGGTTGGTACTTGGTTCTACCTCTCAATATGTTGGATTAAAATATGATTTGAGACTTTGCACTATGGTTGCTTTGTGTGTTTCAGACAGACAGATTGGCGAATTCATTAAGTGCATTGCTTTTTGTTTATTTGTTTTATTCTTAAATTCCACTTTGGGATGGCTCCTTGTCCACCGTTCTATCTTTCCCTCTTCTATTAACAAAATCTTTTTTTTCTATCTAAATGATAAAATATACAATTGGAAGGATAGGTGGATATTGAAATGTGATAGTTAGGAATAGTGTTTTTTTTATGAAAGGGTTATGGATGTCCTCTGAGAAGCAGAAGTCATTTTCATATCTAGTTATAAAGGAAATATGATATTTGGAAGAATATTGGGGATACATACTGCTCTGGTCTTGGACCGGCAAATCCCAGGAATATTCAGATCTATCTTTCCTATTAGGTTCATGTTTGAGTAGTATAGGGAATTTGTTCTGGAAGGAGTTGTGGCTGGAATTGTAAGAATTCCTAGATTTCTTCTCTCATTATTATGGACTATTCCAAGGAAAATCAGCTCAATGTTTGAGATTTATTTCTATGGTCTATTTACGGTCTAGGGAGCTGCAGTTCTCTGAATTTTGCATTTTAGCATAGATAAGGGTGATTTGGAATGAAATCCTTGTAGTAAGCATAGGCGGTTGAAGACTTTGGATTTGGGTATTGATTTCTTCAAAATTTGGTCATGAGGAATTCAATTGTGGTTTGTCCTTCTAGGTGGTAGGTCAAGCGTTGGCCTATTTGGAGACCAAATTACCTTTTTTTACTGCATATTCCCTTTCTACAAGGATAGTCCAATTTACCTATTATGGTTCTCTGCTTTTCGGACAGATACACGAGGTGATACAGTCCTCTATATGCAGTTAAGAATTAAGATTATTTCTTTACTGTGCTATGACCTATGGGGGATTTGATCAGGTAGGCCTGTCGTGAACCCTTTCGTCTAACTATTGCATCTTGGCCCAATGAGAAAATATCACAGAAAGTACAAATATCTTATTTGTTGCCAATTAGCACATTGGAAGATGAAAAAATGCCTATAGATAATGGGATAACAACCTTATTTCTTCCTGAGGAAGCAAGCTTATATTATCTCTGCCTCTACTAATTTTTTTTCCAAATAATGAAGTTGCGACAAGAAGCATATACAAGTCTATTGCCTAGTTTAGTGCATGTTATAAAGATGGGTTGGTTGTGGTTGTGTGCTGGTCTTTGTTTTCCCCCTACTTTCAATATCCAAACATTTGGACACTGCCAATCCTCTCTTGTGAACTCTTTATCTTTTTCCACTTACTGGGTTATTGTCTTGTGGTTCATTTTTTCAAACTTTTTATGTTTGGAAAACAAACTGCCCTAAAAAATTAATGCTATTCTGTGGTCTTTGGTCCTTGGTTGACTTCAAACTAACGATATTTGTCAGTTATAGGCCTAAAAAGAGTGTGTTATGTGTATGCACGATGGTGAGTCTCATTCTCATTGTTTGTTTACTGTCAGAGACCCTCTTCTGTGAAGATCTTCTCCAGATTCAGGGGTTTTAACAGTGGGATAGGAGAATTCTTTGGAGATGTGCTTGTTTCCCCACTGTGTGGACTGTGGAGTTTGGATCTAGAGAATGCTAGTATATTTTGTGATCGGGTAATGCATATAGGTTAGCCTTGGAACAGAGTGCCGCTTTTTGCAGCGCTTTTGGCTTATGCATTGGGAGCTTTTCAATGAATATTTTGTCAGATCTTTATAGGAACTCGTGCTGTCTAGGGCAGGAACAATCATTTGAGAACAGAGGATTTGGTGAACCAGACATCAGTTCTTTTCTGTTGCTTATATTTCCTACATTATGCAGCCAGCCTAATTGCCTTCACTTGAGAATAATTTAAGATAGAACAAAAGGAAAACCTTATACAGTCTAAATGTTTCTACTTGATTGTGCGACACTCAATGATATTGTGATTTTTTAGCATTTTCTGTTGCTCGTCTCTATATAATTGTGATTCTAGTTTTAGTTAGACAATGCATAAGAACTGTTTCAAAACATATACTCTTTTATAGATGACCTGCTCTTAATTCATATTCTTTGTTTGAGTTGTAATATTATGGAGAAATTGACATTCTCTCACTATTGATTAGACTGATTAGATTGTGATTCTATTCTCCCACCGTATTATCTAATTTCTTTTGTGGACTTGGATGAACAGGGATTCAGGAAGGTTGATCCAGACCGTTGGGAGTTTGCTAATGAGGGATTTTTAAGAGGTCAAAGGCATTTGCTCAGGGGTATTGTCCGTCGGAAACCAGCTCAGGGGCAAAATCAGCAACCACAACAAGCGCATGGACAAAGCTCTTGTGTTGAATTGGGGAAATTTGGGCTTGAGGAGGAGGTTGAGAGGCTAAAAAGGGACAAGAATGTGCTTATGCAAGAGCTTGTCAGGTTGAGGCAGCAGCAACAGACTACTGATACTCAGTTACAAGCGATGGTGCAGCGCCTTCAAGGGATGGAGCAAAGGCAACAACAAATGATGTCATTCCTGGCAAAAGCTGTGAATAGCCCTGGCTTTTTGGCGCAATTTGTACAGCAGCAAAACGAGAGCAACAGGCGCATAACTGAAGGCAACAAAAAAAGGAGGCTTAAGCCAGATGTTGTTCCAGACGATGATTTGGTCTCTCCTGCTGGTGGACAGATTGTCAAGTACCAGCCTTACACAAATGAGGCTGCAAAAGCAATGCTCAGTCAGATTATGAATCTGGATGCATCTCCTCTGCGGGAGACCTTCAACAATGGTTCTGACGGTTACCTCTTTAGTGATGTTTCATCGCCATCCAATGCATTTGTAGACGATGGAAGTGCTTCAGTTCATGCCTCAGGAGTGACGCTTCACGATATCCCACCAACTTCTGGGCAATCATATATGCCATCAGCTTCTGGGGTTACTACACCTAGTGGCTCTTCAGCTTCAATGTCTGAGGTTCAGTCCTTACCACTTGGTGCGACTTCTGATGCGGTTAGAACTACAAATTTTCCAGATATAAGCCCACTAGTTGGGTCACAAGAGTTCTCTGTCAGTATTCCTCCCAGCGGCATCCCTATCCCTGAGCTGTCTAAGTTACAAGGAATGGTTACGGAAAGCAATGTTGATAATCCCAGTGTATTCTTGGATCCAACGCAGTTACCTGACGATGGAAACCTGCCCTTAGACATTGACAGTTTCTCTCCTGATGAGGATATCGATTGGGACAAGTCTTTGCTCGATGAGATGCAAAAGCTATTTAGTTCAGGTGACCCCTCATGGGAACAGTTTCTAGCGCAGAGCCCGCTAGCCACAGACACCGAGGAGATGGACTCTACTCCACCTATAGAATCTCCGCAGACAAATGAATTGAAGCCGTTTGCAAATGGGGGGCCAAAGGCTCAGATGAAAAAGCTTACGGAGCAGATGGGGCTTCTTTCGTCAAATGCTAAAAAAGTTTGATCTTGTTTTTACCAAATGTACATGTGTGATATTAGCCGAGGTAAAACCCAAACAATGATAAATTAGAGAAGCTTGTACTAATTTGTACTCTTTCGCGGTCTTTGTTTTGCACATACGGGGACAGTTTTAAAGTCTCTTTTTGTTCTTTATAGTTTTATAGACCCGAGTCAAAATAGAATTTCTTAACGTCAATTTGGTATATCTCTACTTTTGGAATAAAGTTGTATACGAGTATCCTCTCTTCTTGAGAATATAAGATTAAATACCAGACTTTTTTAAAGTTAATTTTAACTATTCTCAAAATTAAAATTGATATAAATCTATTTAGATTTCATAAATGCCATTTTAAATATTATAAACTATCTAACAAATGCTACTAATTATGAAATTTAAACAAAAATAACTTGTTTAGCTCTAAATGATATTTGGAAGGCAAGGGGTGTATTCATTAGTCTTGGAAGGCGATGATGGATGAAGCAAAGCAAAACCAACTTGGTGTTCAGAACGTGATCCTTTTCTGGAAGAACTGAGATTTCTTAATAAACTCTCAAAGTATAAGTTGCTCTGCTTGACAGAAACAAGGTAAAAGCGTCAGTAACTGATGCACTGAATGTAAATGTAACTCATTGTGTTGTTGAGTTGATTAATCGCACTTTATTTATTGTTCAAAGTGAATAATTTTGTTTTTGTAATTTTTTTAGTACAGTTCTATCTCAGAGAAGAGTATCCATTCATAATGGTAGTAGGGTCTGAATATCCCGCCCTACGCAGCAGGTTTGAGGTTTAAGAAGTCATCTATTGAAAAGCAAGTAAAAATACATCCATCTTTAAATTTCCATCAATACTCATTCAGCAACACAAATACGTGACAAAATAAATTCTGCAATTAGTCTCTTACAAGTCACACTAAAGTTGCTGAAGCCATCTAAAGTGCAAGTAAATCTCTATTAAAAACAATTCAAATGGAATAATTGATACCACTTCAAATTTCAAATGCATCAAGTAAGAACTTCCAAATTATAAATAATCTTTATTTGTTTTTGTTTTTTTAAAATAAAACATGCACAACAAACTGGAGCAAACCCTAAACCCCCAAACACTGAACAATTTACAAGAGTAGAAAATGCACCCTGCAAACAGACAACTTACTATCAATACCATGTCATATGTTTGTCATATAATGAGTGGCACAATCCACTAATCCAACCACTTGGAAATCGACATTAAAAAAACAATAGAGATCAACGAAGAAATCATCTGTGCATTCCAAAGCACAGGCCTTTAGTTTTACTTTCTGTTGTCAATCATCAGTTATCTTCAAGAAAAAATTGAAATAATCTCCTGCTTAGGCTGCCAGTACTACAATGACAATGAGAAGCACGATTCCGAAAATTACCAAGAGCAAGCAAGTCTGCATAGATTAGAATTTTTTTTTTACAAAAGTTAACATCTACCTTAAAATTTTAAGCATATAGATAAGAGAGATAAGTTTGCTATCATTGACAACATAATATGGATATTGTCATATTGACCGGAGTGATCCAACATAACTGGGCAAAGACCATTGGGCCAAATGCCAGTTGTTAAAGTGAAATCAGCCAGTAAGACCATTCCTTGTGATACCTAAGCATCAACCATGCTTGTAGTAGGTGCCTCAGACCAAAATATAACTGCCCCACACCCAAAAACAAAATAAAACCACCCCGCCAAAAACACGCCACCTTTTTCTGATAAGCGGCAATTAGAAGTAGAAACTATAATGGCAATTAAGGCTCGAAATACTAACAAAAGGGATGCAAAGCGGATATTTAACATTGGTAATGAGAATTCTCGGATGGCAGCAGTAATCAAGTAAAATGTTAACCTAATGAAAAATGGAACTGTCATAGTTTCTAGTCTTTAGAGTTTAAACAATGATATCCACACTACAACCCCACTGAAAAGAATGTTCAGGTGGATCTTCTAAATTAATGCTGGATAAACAACAATCTACAGATCAGAGATATAGTCTAGTATACCAGAGATGAGTTCGATCTTTGTGTCTTTGCTGCTTTGACAAGTTGGGATTTTCCCTGCGCAGTTGCTGCATGAGAATTCTCAACATTGGAGCCAATATCATCTGAAAAATAGAGTTTGTTTGCATTAAATATCATGAATATCAAAATAAAATAAAAAATCAATGTAAAAAGAGAGAATAAATTAAAAGAATATTGGTTCCAAAGAAAGCATGTCTCACCAATCATAGCTCCTTGCTCATGAACCAGAACAGCAAGATCTTTGAAAATCTCATTTACTTCTCCAATCTGGTTCTGGATTTCTTGTATTCCCTGCTCCCTTTCGTCTATTATAGCCTCATTGAAGGCAATCTCATTATCCAACAGCAAAACTTCCTGCCTGTAGTACAATAACTCGGAAGCTAAGGGAGACAAGATTTTTACAGAACTTTCTTAATGAAGTAGAGAGATAATTTGAGGGTCATTTTAGTCAATTACATCATAATTAATTGTTTCAGTAATAAGTATATCCTGAGCCCACTCCTTCATTTTTTATGTAAAATCAGCACTGCCACCATTTTGTTAACACACACTTCAGACAAATCAATCGAATATTGATTAATCCATAATCGACCAAACACTACTTGAAAACGGCTCTTAATCTGATGAATAACTGCTTCTTCCCTGCTAAATTGTTCCACTTTGTGCTCAACTCAATACTATTCAAAGCACACATTACATTGTAAATATCAAATGATGTCCTTACAAGTGAGAATAGGAACCGGAGAGAGGTTGTCATAGTGAATGAACTATAGAAGAAAGCAAGCAGAAAATCTACTGATATCTACTTGTTGAATATTTGGAAGTGTCTATAAAATTAAGGCACCTGAAAAAGGAAATGCAGACCATATTCTACAGGCAGCGAATTATAACTTAAAGAGCTCGGTACTTAAACCATTCTAGTCGTATGCTTTCCATAATTTGTGTTCATATAAGTTATAATGAGGTAGGACGTTTCCCCTCCCCATGGACCTTGTTTTTGGGGGTAGCATGAAAGTTAATATATCTAATAACCTTCAAAATTTTCATAACCTTCAGCAGTGTCAGAGTTCTCCAACATTGTAATGACAAAGGAACCGTTTACAAAAAAAGTTCACCTTACAATAAATGAACGTCCAAACAAACTTTAGACAAAACTAGGAAAATAAGATGTGGATGAAGTTTTAATTCTTACTTTTACACCTAGATAAGTTCAATGAAAAAAATAATATTGGCAATTCAACTTATAAACACAAAAACTCAATTAGAATTTACCTTCTAGATTCCACAAGAAGAGCACGTTGTTCTGGATTCTTATCTGAGGGCACATTTATCTCGCTTTCTGTATAGCTGTTCACAGAATATTGTCAAAGTAAAACATGCGTTAGGAAAAAACATACAATTTCATAAAACAAAGTTGATATAGCTACTATCCTGCATATATATTCAGAAAAATAATGAACCTTGAACCTAACCATGCATCCATTATAGGCTGCTGAGTAATTATTACCTGGACGGAAGAACTGCTTGAGGAACAAAAGGAGTATATGCTGTTTCCCTCTCAGCAGCAAGCCGCTGAGCCTTCTGAAACTCTTTCAAAACTGCTTGGAAATCTTTTGCTAGTTTGGCATCTGTAATTTTCTTGCTGGCCTACAGATAAAAATATAGACTGAACATCATAAACCATCCATGAGTTTTTAGAATGCCCAAAGTATAAGTATTCCCCTGGGAAGAGAGGAGAGGAGGAAGCAGAGTAGAAGGGTGACCAAAGTTCTAAACGTGACGGGATCCTAACATTGGGACTTTTATATAGAATAAAGAATAGAATTGAAAAAACTATAAACCAAGCATAGCTGAGAATTTGGTGTACAAGTTCTGGATGAGAATTATGGATTACAAGGGACTCCATTATAGTTTGTAGATTTCACTAAGGTACAACAAGTTTTGTCATTGTAGAAATAACAAGAGCTGAAGGAAAAATAAGTAGAAAGAGATGTAGGAGAAAGCATGAAGCAAGCACAAATACTCAACCAAACAAGAAAGCTTGATCACTAAATTCAATATTCTTTTTTCTTTTCTTTTTTCTGATTAAATATCATCATTTTTTTATATTTTTATTAACCCAGGACTCGGGAGAACCAAAAACTTGGAACACCTCACTGGTTGTGGTGTCAGCATGTTGAGGGTATTCAAGCTATGGTATATGTGAGCTCTAAAATCATTAACTCAGAAAAAGCCCTTTCAAAATTTAGCAACCTTATAATCAAGCAAGAAATCTGCAATTTATAAAACCAAAAATAGACTATGACAAGCCTGTGAATTTTTTTTGATAACCTAATAAAATAGACTTGCCCTTCCTGCTATAATCAAAACTTAATAAAATCTATGAAAAGGATCTGATGGAGCAAAAAATCACTAAAAAAATAACTTCCTATTAGGAGAAAAAACAAACAAATCTAGAATAAGTAGAGAAGTCCACTAGTTGTAATGAAAACGAAGAGAGAGAGAGAGAGAGAGAGAGAGAGAGTTAGTAGTACATCAAGAGTGACCCCAAGATGGCCAACTTACACCGACTTCCGCGTGATGATCTGTTTCACTAGCTTGCTTAAGTTTAGCTGAAGTATCCTTTACCAACTGCCCAATATGTAGTCTTGTCTTATGCCTGCAAAAGTGCAAATTAAGTGTGAGGGCCATCAAGCTATTTTGGAATAAAAATCTCATTTAATATGTTAAAATGGTAAACAGTCTATTAATAGAACAGATAAATCAACGAGGAGATCCCTAGGTGTGTATTTCTTTTCTTTTACCTCCATTTTATCCCTTGCCATTGATGTCTATAGATGCAGGCGGACTATTTGTTCTGGGCCTGCTTCTACTAAAACGAGAAAATTCTTATTTTTCATGTAGCAAAAAAAAGTTTTTTTTTTAATTTCTTCCTCTTTTACCTTGCTATTGATGTCTATAGAACAATATTTGTTCTTCATGTAGCTTTTTTTTTATTTCTTCCTTTTACCTTCTATTTTCATGATGCATATTTGTTCTTTCTTCTTTAAACAATCTTCCTTTTCATTTTTTATACATAACCTCAACAGAATGTTCTTCTTCACAAATGAATTATTTCAAAAGAAAATTCATAAATGTGTTCCATTGTACGCATAAAAGGAGGCAAATTTTGTTCTACAATGAAGCGAATGCCAATGAGGGGGGGGGCCTAAGCGCCTAGGGGGCCTAAGGCGGGCTCAAAGGCGGGGCACTTTCGAGGGCCTAGGCGGGATTTTTTATTTTAAGCCAATTTTAATATTTTATCTTATATTTATTCAAACAAAACAATAATATAAAGCAAAACAATATAGGCATTTGCTTAAAGTTCAAACACATATCCATATTGCTAATGTCAAAGGTCAAACACAAACATCCAATTGTTCAAAGTTCAAACATATTTTTAACGTATTAGTTTTATTCATAAATAAGATTGCTATTAAATAATAAAATTTAAAATTTCAAGAATTTAATTCAATATTAAAACATAAGAAACTAAACATAAATTTAAGAATTATATTGAATTAAACTAAATATTACAAATGTATCATCATTTATATAATTTGAAGTTAGTACAAGTTCAAAAAATTACAACTATAATAAAATTATTCATTTTGACTTGATATTGTTCACTTCTAGTTGTGATTTGATATATTACAACATGTATTATGAATATGGTAAATCATTAGAAAAATAAATATATCAAGATCCGATTTGGGTAGTTATTAAAATAAAAAAAAACTGCGTAATTTCCTGGAGGATTTTTTTTGCCGCCTAGGCGAGGCGCCAGGGGGCCTAGTACCTAGGCGGGGCGCCAAGGGGGGCCTAGGCGGACCTAGGCGGGGATTTTTAGAACACTGGCGAATGCAAAATTTGGAGTGGAAATATCATTCCCGTTTCTAAAAAATTATACAAATAAAAAAATGATGATCTCGGAAGTGCAGCTAAAGTGCAAGAATCTATTTACACAAGTGCATTGCAAATACTATCAAATAGCCTTAATTGGGAAAGAAAAATACCATGGCTGAAAATGAGTTTTAACTATGATTGCTACTTATTAATTTATGTGATGTACTCAGCGGCCTCCGATTTTACATTTGCATAAGTTTAGATCAATTGTCCATGTTAGAAACAATAAAATCCCAGAGCACAGGCGACTTTCAGCCTTGCACAATTTCAGAATTTCTTCCATCCCATGGTCAGCAATCTGAAAGAATTCTTTATATAATGGAGAACCCGCAACCACTACCCTTTGGGTGCATGGTCAGTGGGTATACTTACCATGCACACAATACCGCACAAACCAAACACACCGGATAAGCCCACGGATAACCTAGTGTGGCCAAAAAGAAAGATTCCTGTTTACAAGGAGTTTTGAACCCATGACATGTACATACTTGATGCACTTAACACAGATGTCCCACAACCACTTGGGCTAACCCTTGGTATTAGACTTCAAAAGTATATTAAGGGCCCATTTGGTATGATCACTCCGGAATCCCTTCCTATGCTTTCAAGGCATCTACTTCATTTTGAACTTCTTCTTGATCTACAATTTAGTGACGTTATAATTCAAAGGATCAACTTCAACTTAGTTCAGCTTTCAAGTTGGAGAAAGGATTTTCAGGCACAAGCACCATTTGCTAATATCCACAATTACATCTGCTTCCATGTCGAGCAAAAGGCCTTCTATTCTATCATAATTCCTTATACGCACTCAAAAGTCAAATCTCTTTATCAATATATACATATGAAATGGAAATGGATTCTCGTGTCAACAACAATACTATCTAACTGACCAAGGCAAGCTCAGAAGTATATAAATAAAATCCATATAAAGAGATTCAAGATTAGCTGAATAGCTTTGGTTGAGCAGTAGCATTGGGTATGCCAAGGAAGCCATTGTTCAGTCCCACTCTCAAACCCCGACTGCAATCCCAAGAAAAGAATGATCCGTATAAGATTGCTAGCTACTTTTAACTATAAAGGCAACTGCCCTATATTACATTAGCTTTGACTACTAAACACGTCTTGCCTACTTCCTTTAGTTCATACAGACCTTCAGCATAATTCATTTACATAAGCATGCACGACATCATATCCGCTCCTCAGGATGTAAATCTTGTAGATGAAACACTGTGGTATCCACAAGTTGACTTCATGCAAGTGATATTGTGAAAATGATAGGTTCTTGAAACCCTGACAATATTAAATTGATCTTAGCTTCTTCCAAGTGTATCCATGTGATAGGTTCCTCCATTAAGCTAAAAAAAAGGAACTCGAGACCCAGATATTCATGCACACAAGTCTTCAAACCAGTTCCCTTTCCTAGAATGCAAATCTTGTACACTGACACTGCTATTTACTTCGCTGAATTGCTCCCCATTCTAACCTCACTTTACTGGGTTGATCCATTTAATTACAGCCAAAAAAAAACTATAATTGGAGAAAGATAAGGTAATTGTTAAGTCAAATGCTAGAAAAACATCCAACTAGTATATTACACTCCTCCAAATTACAAAAATCACAAAAATTAAATAATTAAATAAAGTCTTCTAATATGTCACAATTGTACATTTGTTGAATTAAATTTTATAATTAGATCAATTGAAGTCCATGCACATCGAAAAAAAGAAAAATTCAAAGTTAAATATTTAAATCAAGAAGATCCAACACAATCCATTTGAGTATTGACAATATGTAATTCACATATAGTACACAAACTCCACAAAATTAAGGAAAGAGAAAAAGAAAAAAGAACTCACAGCTTCTCCCGGAGCTCTGGTGTGTCCTTGGGCGTTCCGAGGGTATTGACGAGCCTCTGAAAGGTAGAAACTGCTGTGTTGATCTGAAAGATACCCGAAGCCACGGCTTGGGTCGGATCTTGTTTTCCATTTGCGAAACCCCTTCTCAAACCCACCGAACGACCCGCTTCGAGATCTTGGAAGCTCATATCTCTCAGCCCTAACCACAATTCCCAAAAGATATGTCTGTATTACCTGTAAAAACCCTAGATAATTGGGTGGAATTGGGGAATTAGGGGAGAGAAAAAAAGGTTTAATTAGAGCAAAAAGGTGCCGGAAAGATGGAGAAAAGCGAATTTGATTATTTATGTGAAATGTGTGTGTGTGTGTGTGTGTGTGTGAGAGAGAGAGAGAGAGAGAGAGAGAGAGAGAGAGGGTCACAATGATTTGATATGCTTTTGACGATGTGGTAGTATATCGTTATTTTGACGATGGCTCGCCTGTCGAGGTGGACTAAGGATGCGACACGTGGACAGTTGACTGTAGTTCTGCAAACATAAAAATTAAATACGAGTGTAGTTGATTTTTACTTACATAAATTTCACTTAAGAAAATTAAGAAAGTGTCAATATTGCTCTTCCATTTACAATAGAAAATAGTAAAAAAATCAAAATTCTATTTAATATTTAAAATAATATTAAATAATAAACAATCAATACTTAATTAAAATTCTCAAACGATATCTAAATAAAAACGAAACGAGTATCTATTATTTCAAAATTAAAGCTATAGTATTTGGCATAAGTGACACACATTGCATGTAATTAGCATCCAATTATCGTATAATAATAATGTCATTGTATATCTATAAAATAATCTGATGAGGTTTTAACTTGTGATTAAAATTGATGACGGTTCTCATTTGTGTATGTGAGATGCTTATTTATGAGTTTATTTATTTATTTTTTATGTGAATCTTGATATTGTAATAATAATAATATACTTGTGTTATAAAAAAAAGGGTATAAAAAATATAATGGAATAGAGAGTGTAATAATTCATTCAATTCTAATTGAAATGAATCGTTCTATACCCTCCCCAAGGCTCAAAGAATAAGGGGGTGTTTGTTTAGAATAGAATAGAGCTGAATGGTTGAATTGGTCAGTACGTTTGTTTTGGTCTGAATGGTTGAATCGGTAAAATGGACGAGCTGAATGGCTAAATCAGTTGGCTGAATGACCAGCAAAATGAAATAAAAAAAATTTAAAAAAATTAAAAAAATTAACTATTATATTAAGTAATATTAAATAAATTTATAATAATTTTAAATTTTTTTCAGATGGGTAAAATAATAAAATTTTTATCATTCAAATGTTTCAGACATGTCAATTATCAAACAGTTTTTTTCATTCAAATTCAGATTCAACTCATTCAGATTCAGATTCAGATTCATTCAATTTTTATCAAATATCCCCTAAAATTCACAAAATTAATAGGAATGTGAATAGTTCATTTGACTCCAATAGAATTACTAAACACAATTTTTTTATTTAATTAGAATAAATTATTTAATTCTTACCTTCATTCCTGTAATCTAAATATAACATTAATATATAAGAAAAAACTGATATATAGGTGCATGTTTCCCACCTTATAGTTTATTAAATGTTTTAAATTTTAATTATGTTTTCTCCAAAAAAAAAAAAAATAACCTTTTAAGTATGTAGTTTTAACTTATTTCTCAAATATAACAACATATTTTGATAATATATTATTTTTAAAAAGGTGCGTCAAACATATATTTTAACTTATTAAATAAATTATTTATACGTTGCTTTAAAATAAGTTGCACCAAATTGGTCATTAAACCATTTCAATAAAAAATTAATCGATAAAACATGACAGTGATATATGGTTTATTTCTTTACACCATTCTATTTCATGTATTTATATATGTAAATTTTAATATTATTATAAATTTATCATCATATATAATAATACTAAAAAATAATTACATAAAATGGTTAAATATGCTAAAATATTATAAAAATTCATTTTATTCTCTAAGATTTCATAGTGTAACATATGTAAGTTTTATTATGAAAATAAAATAAAATTTATTTGATAAACATTCCCCTCTTTATATTTTAAAATTTGTATAAAAAGTGTTTTAAAGTCATTACATTACTTTGGGAGGAGTTGATATATATAATTACAAATGTATGTCGATAAAAATAGCGACCTATGTCTATAAATGCGATAGAAAAAAGAGGAGAATAATCCCGCTTTAAAAATTCCAACCCCAAACATAATATAATAACAAGAAACAAATAATTTATATTTTACAAAAAACACATTTACCCTTACTTCAGAATATTTAATTTATAAGCGAATTAATGGACCAATCGAACTTTAAAAATATATAATTGGAATGGCGTGCATTTTTAAAAAATGAAATTCAGGCCATTCCGTCTAATTTGACTAACAAACGTCTAAAAAATTGGCCAAAGATCCTACGTGGCTTTAAAAAAACAAGTAATAACTGATCTGTTCATTAATGGCTTATCTGGACCGTGGGTCCCAACTCTTATTTGTTTTTACAAAACAATATATTACTTTCTCCATCCTCCTTCCCTTTGCTGACTCTCTCTCTTATTTACAGACAACACCAACACAATTTTTCTCTTCTTTTCCGGCCAAACCACCATTTTTTTTCTCACATTCTTAATATTAATCTCTGAATCCTTTTCATTCCCATTCTTTTTCTGTCCCCTTCTTGTGATCTTTATCGCCATGGAAACGGCTGTCAGCGACAAAGAATAGGACAACCTCGGAGGCTGTAAAAAAGGTAGTTGTGTCGCCTAGTGCGGCGAGGGCAACTCAACAAAAAGGGTAGCGGAGTTGTCAAAAAAATATTTTCCTTTTTAGATCTAGATCTAGGTTTAAGAAAAGGAAAAAAAAACTTCTTTTTCAGATTACTCCTCCCCTGTCTTCGCCATGGAGGCCAACGACAGAGAATGGGTTTCGGCTCGGTGGCTTTTTCACCGCCAGCTTTGGTGTCTCTCTCTCCATTTCCTCCTATAATTTCTCCTTCTCTCCGCCGGCTCTTAACCAATTTTATTGCGCTGAATCGACCAATTCGAGCACAAAAATAGCTTGCTTAAAAGCCATGGCTTGGGATCTATTTTATGACGCCCCCAAAATAGGTCCACACATCTCATTCTGAGTTGTCAAATACATAGTACAGAATTCAAATGCAAACTTCATTAATACAACTGTCGTGCAAAATACGACAATATATACGCTGTGAGTTTTAATACAAATATTGTCTTGTAGACATTATCCAAACTCAAATAAAGTTCTGATTACAATTATTGTTACACTATTTTACAAAATAGTGATGACTGCTATAATAACCATCTTGGACCATTACTCCACTCCCCGACTAGTCCCAGCTATATTCTCGCCTCCTGAGAAGAACAATGGAACCAAAAGGAAAAAAGTGAGCTCAACTAGCCCAGTAAAGAATATTATGACTAAGATAATATAGAACAAATTATCCTTAGTCCTCAACAGGGAAAAATCTCATAGAATACAATAGACAACAAGTTTTAGAATATAACTGTAGCGGAAACAACAATCCATTAGAAGAGTCAAGTAGAGCATGATATTTACTATCTTTTATAATTTAAAAGTCTATCATCAATATTTTATCCTTGTAAAATCATTCAATAAATATTTTAAATCAACGAATTATCTATGCTGTGACGCCCCCAAATCCAGGTCCCTTCGAACCTCGAATCTGGTCCGCCACGATACTACTATCGTCAAACTATTATATCTTTTATTCACAACTTAATGAATATAATATAAGACCCCGAATTTTATGAAATAAAAGTATTCAATTTTCCTATTTAGTAAATGGTTAAATTGATAAAAAAGTTAAAGTTAAGGGTGATATATATAAATTTTTTAAAATACGCAAGTGGTTATAAAATACTCATTTCTGTCGGGGAATATTCGTTTAGTCGTGGAATATTCTTGTTGTCGGAAAATATTAAATGCGACCAAGCAGATCATTTGTGGGCCCCATAATGAGAATAAGCTGTTGGATGAAGAAAGCGACAAGTTTGAGTTTTTATAAATAACGACGTAGTTATTACGAATTAACTCTTTGTTGGAATACCCGGTGGTTAAAAAATACGATGAATACGCTGCGTGGTTGCATAAAGAGCTACGATATTGCATAAATATTTTAAATTATTGATTCTTAGGTAAGAAGGCACTACTCAATAATTGTTACAAGAATTATCGCTCAATATTTTATTTTATTGATTCAATAATTGCTGCGTTGATATTTTATATTATTGTTGTTTCAATAATTATCACTGCATAGTATTTCCCATTATCAGATCAATAATTCATATTATTTGAATAATATTATTAGATAGCATTATTGACAATGTCTAGAAAGTTCTGTCAAGGAGAGGTTTGGTCACCTAATTGCGCGCCAGTAAGGAGAAATCCTTATTGGAAAGCCCCCTCTTTCCTGGGAACTGCCTCGTTGTCATTATTGTGATTCTGTAATATTATTTATGAATAATTAATTATCGATAAAAGAATATTTATTTGATACGGATATAAATGATGAATTTATTTATTTTATGTGGTTATAATTGAAGGAATTAATGTTGAGGTGTTTTATCAGTATTTTTGTCGGAATGGAGGTATTAAAAATCAAATCAGTGTTCTTGCGATATATTGCGTGAGTTATAATTTTTAATCCGACCGTTGGATCGTTGCGATTTTTGGATATGTTATACATATATAACTTGAGTATATGTCCACAAATTTTGAACCGTTAAAAATGAACGTATGATTTGTTATGAATTTTAAGAGGTGTCTGGTTCAGAAATTATTGAAGTTTCGGAATTTATCATTTTGGTGGAAAATTCTAGAATGCGTGGGCCCCACCTATGGTTGGTGAAGAAATGTGATAAAATTCTAATTCAAATGTGGTGGGTGGCAATAGTAGCAGCTAAAGCCATCAGGTAGCAGGTCAAGTCTGCTTCGGCGTGCTAACATTTTCCTATAAATAGAGGGCTAAGTTAGAATTGAAAAACACACCAGAAACATAAGCTTTCTCTCTTTCTCTCTCTATATTATCAAGCGTTTTTTGTGAGTATTTAGATACTTTTAGAGTTGCTATTCAGTGTAAGGTTCCTTCGGCTTTACATTCCGGTCAGAAGTACTGCTCTTTTGAGGTAAGGGATTTTAAGGGTTATTATGTTTTTCAGTTTCGAAATTTTTCTAAACCTTCAAAAATTCTAGAAAAATTTGAAACTATAATTTGATGAGTTTTCTTAATTGTGTCCACAAATAGTGATTTTTGGATGTATAGATTAGGAGTTATGGATTTTATGAGAAAAAACTATTTTAAAAGTAAACCCTTATAACTTCTTGTGGTTAACTCCAAAATTGGTGAAATTATTATTGAGAGTACATCTATATAACATCAGTATATTCTGTAAATTTTAGAATTTTTGGACAAAAGTACAATTTATGATAAATGTCTAAATATTCGGCAGTTTTGGCCATGTGAAAAATAGTAAATTAATTTTAAAAATTCCGAGAAAAATATATGTTCAATATAGGACTATATTATGTTAAATCTCAGAAAAGAAATATTTTTGGAACTGATTTGGTATTTTTTCATGAAAATGAACTAGTTATGAGTAAATGAATTAAATATGTTATGTGAAGTAAGAAAATTGAAAAATAAGATTTTATGGCTTGAGAAGCCTATATAAGGTATATGCAGATTATTGATGAAGGTTTTGGTTATTGGTGATAAAATCTTATGAGTTTGGCATTTTAGGATGATTAAATGCATTAAATAGCAAAGTGTAAACAATTAAAATAAATTGTTTATAAGTTTAAGAAATGATTAAGATATTGTGATAATATTAATGATATTAGATTATGAGATTATTAAGTGATTTATAACATTTGGATTAAGGTATTATGAAATCATTGATTTATGAATCTTACTTTTGAAATTAAATGCAGTTGTTGATCATATTGTTTTTATTATCATATATAATATTTTTATAATCTCGGTGATGAAATTTCTCTTTGACTTAAGTGTAAAGATGGGTAGATTATTGGTATGATCGTGACTATGGGTTCTCTTTGGCTAGTAGTGCAAAGATGAATTGTTGACTGGTATGATCATGACCATTGAATTTATAATTGAATATTTTTAGCTTAAGAGTAAAGCTGAATGAATCAACATGGTTATAATTATTGTTTATATAAATTCTGAAATGATTATATATTTCTTTGAAATATTAACATCTTTGGCCTGTAGTGCAAAGATGAATTGTTGATGAATATCTTTTGCGTGTAGTGTAAAGATGACCTGTTGTTGAATATCTTTGGCCCATAGTGCAAAGATGACCTATTGTTGAATATCTTTGGCATGTAGTGCAAAGATGAACTGTTAATGAATATCTTTGGCCCGTAGTGCAAAGATGAACTTATTAGTATGTTTATGAACATGAACTGTGATTTGGTATAACCATGATCTTTGATGTTTCAGGTAAAGACAGGTGATGTAAATTATCTTCGTCCTGGATGAGAAGAGGAATTTAGAATCACAATTATGATTATGAGTTATTCATATGATTGTGAAAAGGAACTGTTGATTGATGTTACAGGGATAAAACATTGTTGGTGGACTTTTAATGTGGAGAAGATAATAGACTTTATAGTCTATTTGACTCTTCTAATGGATTGCTTTCGTTCATTTGCAACTATGGTTGAAAAGTTTTATCATCTACCATATGTTCTAAATCTACGATTTATTCTTTGGTGAAGGCTATTGATAATTTAATTATCTTTAGTCATGATATTCTTTACTGAGCTAGTTGTGTTCACCCTTTTGCTTCACAATTTCTTTCAGGTAATAAGAGTGTAGCTGGGTCGAGCGGGGATAACAGGGGAATAGAACGGTGGTCTATAGCTGTTGAGGTTCTCCCTAAATAGTATGAAAATAATTTTATTGAGAACTTTAGATAAGTGTGTCGTATTGTATACGTCATTTGATATTTAATTTTGGTGAACCAAATAGGGTGAGGTGAACCCAACTTTGGAAGGGTGTTTTGCCACAATCATACAAGATGTCTAATGACATACAACCTCGTGTTATCATAAGACAGGGTTGTCAACATCCACTTGCTGAGTATATCTACGAGCACTACCTATATGATCTTGGAGTTTGGTTGAAACATAATGTTGAATCGCAAACAGTGGAGATAGTTATATGTCAAGAGAAGACTCACCATTGGAAAGAATATGATAGTAATCTTCTCGTTTTTCTTTGGGGTCTATTGGATCAACCAAGGATAATTCTCTGGACATATGATATCTATCATAATCTAGACGCATGGCCTCCCATGTACGAAGGTTTCCTTGAGCACTTCCCAAAGATTTTAATTTCTAAAACAGTTATTGACTGTACCTTTATGTAATGTATCAATGTGAGGTGATGTCCATAGTTGGGACATGAGTCACAGTTGGTATTGAAAACTCACAGTATATGTGTTGTTGTATTTTGCACGACAATTGTAGTAATAAAGTTGTAGTTGTTTTCTGTACCATGTATTTGGCGACTCAGAATAGGTTGGATGAATTGGACCTATTTTTGGGGTGTCACATATAACTTCACTTATTACAATTTAGAATATAAATTCCTTCCATTTCCAGGATCTATACAATGACCCCAAACTTTTATAAGTTTCTAATCTTGGTCATTACCATTCCTGTCTTACATCATATTCGATGTTATAAAAATATGTGGAATAATTTAAACCCTTTTCAATCTTCTTTGAAAAAAATTCCTTTATTGATTTCTTAACTTGAATCAATTACAAATCCCTGAATCAAATTATGCTATGATTCACTCTACTCAATTACTGTATAAATTTTTACATCTCAATTCAAATTCTTCTATGTACCGCCTAGTATAACTTTACAACTTAACATGTATTACACGTCGTAAACTACTATCATGTACATTTTCTAGAACCTAAACATGGTTCAAAAGTATATATTCAAACAAATGAATCAATCTCCTTTGATATTATTGATCTTTATCAATCAAGTAACACGTAATCTTTATTGTGTGTCCTTAACCTGCAAAAGTGGTTATTTACAAGGGTGAGCTCGACAGCCTAGCAATTCTAACAGTTTTCATGCAGCACATAGCATATAATAACATACTCAGTTCATGCATTCATAATCAATTAATATTTACTACGCATGTTACTTCAACATAACAGGCATAGAGATTTTCATCACAAGCATATAATTAAAGATCAACTTTCACATTTCATACATATCTCATATACATTTCATATATATACATCAACATTCTCATGGCATATTATATCTCAACTAACAGTTATCGAATTCATATAACAAATAGGAACTGAAAGACTTGCCTCAACTACGACTTAACTGCTTAAAGCTTATCTGCACGACGTGTATCCCTACACAGTTATATAATCATGGATTCATATCCATTAGTTATACATTTCATACGCTCTTAATATAATAATAAATATTACATCGTTTCCTAACTAGGTTTGTAAAACCTTCATTTCAATTTCTCATCATACTCTTAGAATAGCTAGGCATGTATAAGTATACCTTAACCATCCGTACTTGACATCAAATAGGTTGTGATCTATTTTCAAGTTCACATTCAAACTACTTAGCTCCATAATGATTTATTTCAATCAATAAGGCTTAACAACTTTCTTTAACAAGATTCGATGTTATAAGCTTTTAAACTATATATTAGTCTTTGGTAAGCCTCTAATAGCATGCTCACATGTATCTATCTCATTTACATAGACATAGCATAGTTCATACTTTTAAAACATGCTTAAATAACTTATGTCATGCTTGACTAGTTGAGTGCATATATTATTCATGTTCAAAGACATAGATAACTCTATCATGCTTGCTTATAAGGTCATAATGCAAGTAATACAATGCTCATCAAAGTTAGTTTCTAAAACTTTTAAATTTATCTTTAAAACACATACTAAACCGAGCTTGACAACCTTTTATGTGCAATACATCTTGGAATTACATTCCTTATCCCTCCGCGTACATAACTAGACTAAATTCATGTGTTCCCAAAGTCGGAACTTAAAAGACACAAAGTTCGTTAAGTTTTATTTTTAAAACTTCAAGTTTTTCTTTTAAAACACTTTAAACCAAGCTATACAAGTTATCTTATACGAGGTAACTTAAGATCACATTTTATGCTCACATGACTCCACCATATGCTCACTAAAAAGTCAGAACTCAAATGACTTAAAGTTCGTCAAGGTTTATTTTCGAAATCTTCAAGTTTCTTTTTAAAACACATACTAAGTCATGCTAAAGCATTCCATTATGAGTACAGTAATCCTAGCCATATGACATGTATAATATCATGTATTTTCATGTTACATCACTTAGAATAACATATTCCGTCGTCGGGAGCACTATACTTGCATATGTGCTCGCTCAACGCCCTCCGATCGCCTCCAAATACGTAACAGTCATAAAGATGACTATTTTGACCCTTCCTAAAGACTTCAAATTGTAAGACTTAAAGAACAAAAGTTGTATTTCTATTCGTTGTCATTCCGAATCATCTTGAATCACCTCAATCGGAGTTCGTATGAAACAATTATGGCTATTTTAGTAAAACATGTTCTGTCAGATTTTTCTCACATCTGTAATCAGACCCCCATAGGGGTGGGGGTTAAATATAAAAAAACCCGGCAAGGGGTGGGCCTAGCTGTTGAAATTCAAAATTTCATGCCCTACTATGAGCTATCATGCCAAACTTTCATTCTAACCTTTATAATTTGAGTTATACATGTCCAAATTAGTCCGTTTTCGATTCTATGGATTCGTAACTCATAAAACTAAAACATACCAACTACCCAATAATTAACATAAACATTAACTAACCCAAAAATGAATCTATAACTCATGTTCATGCAAATGTTCATGTTTTGGACAATTTAGCGAATTCATTCACTACGAATTCGTTTCTAAACCAAATTGGTTCGTTTAACTTTCGTTGTTTTCGCATTTGACTATATTAACAACATCTAGCAACAATTCATGGATTACAACAATCCTTAGACATAAATTTTGTGACTCAAAATCTACTTTTCATGACATTTCTAGTGATTGAAAACTTAGGAAATCAAAAGCATTTGGGATAGTGCTATTACCTCTTTGAAGATTAATTGAATTCCCTCAACACACTGATTATGCTCCCTCAATTCTTAGCAACAAAATCTCTATATAACTATCAAGAATTCAAGCAACATAACTTATGAGGGGGAGCTCCCAATTTATAGAGAAGCTCTTACCCAATTCATGGCTTTGTTCAACAAATTAAACCAAGGAAAAGTAGAGGAATCCATTGGGCAAGAAGAAGTTGGTAATTGGTTGTTGGAGATCATCATTATGCCCACTCCCTCCATAATCATTGTCTAGCAAAGCTTGGGAAGAAAAGAAGAACATAGGCCTTAGCCTTTTTGGTTTACACGTGAAGGAGAATGAGGGCAATTGGACACTCATTTTGGGACAATTTCCAAATACTCAACATTCTTGCAACATTAGACTATATACTTATACACAACTCTTATTCTTATGCTATGTTGTATACACATATCAACCATACATTATAACTTAGTGTCACAATATGATTTATCATTGCAAGGTAGTAGATGTTATGCAACATACATATAATCCATGTAAATTTTATTTTAATGTCTACCCACATGTATATTGTGACATAATTGTCACACTACACTATATAGTATAGTTGCATTATTGCTCACTAATAACTTAATATCTCCTTTTCATATTTACCTACACATCAGTATTGCAATAAATATTTTAATAACACATATTTATTTACTCCCATCTTTTAGAGTACACATATAATTGTCTCATCATATAGGATGAGATAATAAAACCTTTTTAAATCAACTTTATGATTTAATTACTTTCACCATATGATTTTTGTATATCATTAATCCCAATTAAATGTCACACTTCATGTAGTCTTAAACCATAGGTATTATATATTACTACTACCCACATTTTCCATATTACACATAGTAACATGAAATACTATTTAATGATAATATCCACATTAATATTTTAATTTGGCTAAATATCATTCAGTTGGGTACTTTCAACCCATTATCATATTTTAATATCACAACGATTAATTAATCATTTCATTTTCTTCATGTAAAACATATATATTAATTCACCATTTTATTTAGGTGAATTACTCCTTTCATTTAATTTACTATCACGCCACTGCCACACAAGGCTTTAGTACTCAAATTATATTATTCCATAATATAATTTTTAACTTAATCTAAGTTAACTAATATTTATTCTTGTGTAGTTAATTTCCATAACTAACTCTCATACGATTCATGCTTTGCTATCTCAATCCATTCATGGACACTATAAATATCAAATATGACTCATATGATAACATATTAGCTACTAAAATACAATTCCTATATTTCGGATTACACAACTCATCAGATTACACAAACTTATCATGAACTATCTACAGACCAGCGCGGCCGCGCTGGTCTTAGGCTTGAGAGTGGCGCGGTCGCGCCACCTTAAGTTAGGACGCATACATGTTATGTTTCAATAGAAACAGAACTTAACTCACAAATCTTTTAACATGCTCCATACATGCTATCTCATTATACTAACCAAAATAAATCTCCAATGACTACATTCTTCAATAATTTAGAGATTAAACTTCAAGTTCAAACTCTTCTTTCTTTAATCTATACATTTAACCAAATCCCAATATTAGTCAATAAATCTTTAACCAATATTTATCTAAAGATATATCGACTTTTTTCTCTCGTCAACAACATTCATTTATACAAATCTAAACCTAGCGCACACAGAGTCTTTAATAGTATTCAATATAGTACACTGAGTGATTTTGTGACGCCTCCAAAATAGGTAAACATCACCCATCTTGAGTCTCCAAATACATGGTATAAAATTCAAATACAACTTAATTATACAGCAGTCTTGTAAAAATACGACAAAACATAATCTAAGAGTTTTAATAAGAATATTGTCATCTAGACAATATCCACACTCAATGGAGTCTTCATTACATTTATTGTCACACTATTTAACAGAATAGTGAGGACTACTAATGCTATCATCTGGACCGTCACTCCGTTCCCCGACTAGTTCCGGCTACGTTCTCATTTCCTGAAGAGAACAATGAAAGAAAGGGTGAGCTCAACTAGCCCAGTAAGAAATATTATGACTAAGATAATTCAGAATAAATTATCATTAGTCTTCAACAATGTTAAACTGATAAAATATAATAGACATCAAGTTTAACTGCAGCAGAATAAGCAATCCATTAGAAGAGTCAAGTAGAGCATGATATCTATTATCTTCTATGATTTAAAATGTTTTTCATCAATTTTTATCATTTGAGACTCAAACTTAATAAATAAACCACATCATCGAGTCATCCTCGCACTACGGCCAAGGATATTCATTAAATCATCAATGGTCATGACTATACCGAATAATCCCTGGTCATAATCATACCAAAAGCGCCCATCAATGCACTTCACAAAGCATCGAGGACTTTTACCACATCATTTATAACATTACAGGTCATGATTATACCGAATAATCCCTGGTCATAATCATACCAAGTCCATCTATGCACGTAAGCCAAAGATGACTTTCATCACAATATAAGCATGATGATGATGACAATGACATAATAATTCAATAAAACAAGTTCAAGAATAAATTTTAAAGATTTATAAGTTAATTTATCTTGAAATCAATTACGTCCAAATTGTTAACATGATACTGCTTTGTGGAGTAAAATTCAAGAATGCTCAGAAGAATATTTCCATGAAAAGATACCAGATGAAGCGTAATTTCATGGACTATAGAAGCCAAAACTTTAACCAAATGAGTATCATAGAATATATGAAACTGCAAATGAATTTTCACCCGCCATGCAGTAATCCACGTGAGCATGATCATTTCCATAATTTAATAAGGAATGAATACGAAGGATCATTCACCATGCATGTGATAATCCACATAGATAAAGTTATTCCAATAGAATAATAAAGAATGGAACCGTGTCACGCGTAATCCGCATGCACGAGGATATTCCAACAAAATAATAAAGAATGGAATAATGAAGAATTCACCATGCATGCGATAGGCCGCATGAACGAGTTATTCCAGAGAATAATAAAGAATGGAACCGGTCTAGCGTAATCCACATAGCATGAGGATATTCCAACAGAATAATAAAGAATGGAACCGTGTTCAGCGTAATTGCACGCATGGGATATTCTACGAGAATAATAAAGAATGGAATAACAAAGAATTCACCATGCATGCGATAGCCGCATGCAGATGAGTTATTCCAATAAAATAATAAAGAATGGAACCGGTCTAGCATAATCGCTTACAGACGAGGATATTCCAAATGAATAATAAAGAATGGAATAATGAAGAATTTCACCATGTATGCAGTACTTGCATGTATAAAAGTTATTCAACATAATAATAAAGAATGGAATAAATGAAGAATTTCACCATGTATGCGGATTGTGATAGATAAAAGTTATTCCAACATAATAATAAAGAATGGAATAAATGAAGCTCTCTTCATGAATACAAAAGAAATAATACCCCTTACCTTAGAAAGAAATCTGGATCTTTGGAGTAGAGAGGTAGCAGACTTTCTTCTCTTTCTCTCTAAAATTTCTCTCTATAATAATTTCTCTATAGCTTTAGTGAATTGGTGAAAATGAAGGAAGAATGAGCTTTATTTATAAGAAAATATAGTTTCGATAATTGCACGTTTTGGGGCTCAAATATTACAAAGACAATACCTTCAACTTTTCTTTCATTTTTAATTTAGTCCTGCAAGTATTATCAAACTTGCACCACCTCCCCTAATAGTAAATAATGTGAATCAATAGTTCAATCATGTGAATCAATAGTTATAATCATGTGAAAATACGAATAACAGTATAGTACCTCCATCTATAGCTCCATTTTTAACTTAGTCATGCAAGTATTATCAATCTTGCACCAACTCCCCTAATAGTATAAGAACGTGAATTAATAGTACACACATGTGAATAAATAGTTATAATCATGTGAATTAATAGTAATTAATTGCTTATTTATCCGGTTAATTACCTGACTGGTCAGTATAACTTCTAGACATCAATTAATATCGAAATAAATGTCGATTTCCACTAACACTAATAATTCCAACACAATGGAATTATCAATTTCATCTTTAATCAACACGAATTTATTCATCATTAATATTATAACCCACAATATTTAACAACCAGGTCGTTCCCAGAAAAAAGGGGCTTTTAGATAAGGATTTCTCCTTATCATAGCGCATGCAATTAGATGACCAAACCTCTCCTTGTGAACTTCTAGACATTATAAATATTACAATTTAATAATATAAATAACTTTGTCGTCTCAATTATTGATTTAATAATATATCATATAATGCAGATGATATTGTGACAATAATCGAATCAATAATATGAGAGATATGATGCAGCAATTACTGTGGCAATAATTGAGTATAAGCGAGTGACTTCTCACGTAAGCATCAATAATCAATACCGTATTGCTACTTATGCAACCACGCGTATTCTTACATTTACTACTAATGGTAGTTCAATAGTTTAACGGTAAAACTTCTGCCGTTATTTTATAAAAAGATAATTATGTTGTTTTTTAACTACGATAATACTTTCGTTGTGGGGTCCACCAATGATTGTGCCATCATACGAATATTCCCTATTAAAACGAATATTCCCCGACCAATCGAATATTATATAACCACTTGCTTACTTTACAAAATTTGTAAATATTACCCACAACTATAACATTATATCAAATCCACACCATAATATTCAAAAATATATTTCGAGAAAATTATTCTTTATTCTTAAAAGTTGGGGTCTTACAACCTCCCCTTCTTATGAAATTTCATCCTCGAAATTAAGGTGCGTACCTGGTATGTCGAAGAGGTGAGGATACCTTAATTTCATCTCAGATTCTAACTTTCAGGTCATTTCCTCCACATCGTGGTTTCTCCACAAAACTTTGACTTGAGGTATAACTTTAGAGTGTAGAATATGATCTTTCTTATCCAAGATTTTAACAGGTAACTCTTCATACGTTAAATCTTCCTCTATCTTGTCTGGTTCTGATTCAATAATATGGTTCGGGTCTTTCACATATTTACGTAACATAGATATGTGAAAAACGTTATGAACACGAGATATACTTGGTGGTAAGGCGAGTCTATAGGCCACAGTTCCAATTCGTTCGAGGATTATATATGGGCCAATGAATCGAGGATTGAGCTTTCCTCTCTTTTCAAATCTCGTAACTCCTTTCCATGGAGCAACACGTAACAACACATGATCTCCAATATTGAATTCCACGTATTTTTGATGAAGATCAGCATAACTCTTTTATCGATCTTGTGAGGTTTTTATACGTTGTCAGATCATTTGAATCTTTCCGTAGTCATACATACCAAATCCGGTCCCAACAACATTGCTTCACCCACCTCATCCCAGCATACTGGAGAACGACACTTTCTTCCATACAACGCCTCAAATGGAGCCATGCCAATACTTGCTTGATAACTATTATTGTAGGAAAACTCCACCAATGGTAAGAACTTGTCCCAACTTCCCTTGAAGTCAGGGACACAGAGTCTTAATAAATCTTCAAGAGTTTGAATAGTCCTTTCCGACTGCCCATCTGTTTGAGGATGATATGTTGAACTAAATCGTAAATCCGTACCCATAGCTTTTTGCAAACTAACCCAAAATCTTGAAGTGAATCTTGGGTCTCGATCAAAAACTATGGATACTGGCATACCATGCAATCTTACGATCTCATTTATGTACATACTAGCAAGACGTTCAAATATAAAAGTTTCTTGTATCGTTAAAAAATGAGCAGACTTGGTCAATCTATCAACAATGACCCAAATCGCATCTATGCCTTGAGAAACCTTGGGAAAACCAGTAACAAAATCCATGGTAATGTGCTCCCACTTCCATTCTGGAATTTCAAGTGGTTGTAATGGACCTTTTGGCACTTGATGCTCCGCCTTGACTTGTTGACAAGTTAAACACCTTGAGATAAACCCCGCTATCTCTCTCTTCATATTGCTCCACCAAAATGTATGTCGAACACCTTGAAATATTTGAGGCTTTTATGATCCGTATAAATCACCACCTTCTCTCCATACAGGTAATACCTCCAAATCTTAAGCGCAAAAATGACTGCTGCCAACTCTAGATCATGAGTAGGATAATTCCTCTCATATTCTTTGAGTTGTCGAGAGGCATATGCTATGACTTTCCCATGTTGTATGAGAATACATCCTAACCCTTTGCCTGAAGCATCACTGTAGATGACAAATCCCTCCGAGCCAGATGGTATTGTCAGAATAGGTGTTGAAATGAGTCTCCTCTTGAGTTCTTGAAAACTCTTTTCATATTCCTCGCTCCAACTGAATTTTGTATCTTTTCGAGTCAGCTGAGTTAATGGAGTAGCGATTTGAGAAAACCCTTCTACGAATCTCCGATAATAACCAGCTAAGCCGAGAAAGCTACGTACTTTGGTCACTAACTTAGGTTGCTCCCAGGTTTGAATTTCTTCAATCTTTGCCGGGTCAACAAATATTCCATGATTTGATATCACGTGCCCAAGGAATGCAACTTCCTCAAGCCAGAACTCACATTTCTTCAACTTGGCATAAAGCTTATTTTCACGAAACTTTTGGAGTGTCATCCTCAAGTGTTGCTCATGGTCTTCATGGGTTTTGGAGTATATGAGGATGTCATCAATAAAGACAACCACAAAGTGATCCAAATATTCCTTGAATACTCGGTTCATCATATCCATGAAGGCAGCAGGAGCATTAGTCAATCCAAAAGACATGACTAGGAATTTATAATGCTCGTACCGAGTTCTGAAAGCAGTCTTTGGAATGTCATCAGTTTTAATCTTCAACTAATGATATCTGGAACGAAGATCAATCTTTAAAAAGAATTTGGCTCCTTGCAACTGGTCAAACAGGTCATCAATGCGAGGCAACGGGTACCTATTTTTGATGGTGACATGATTCAACTCCCGATAATTAATACAAAGTCGCATACTTCCATCTTTCTTCTTCACGAATATAATAGGAGCACCCCAAAGAGACGTACTAGGATGAATGAAACCGATGTCTAACAATTCCTGTAGTTGGGTTTTTAACTCTTGAAGTTCAATAGGAGCCATTCGATATGGGGCTTTGGAAATGGGTTTTGTACTAGATTCAAGGTCGATACAAAATTCAATTTCACGCTTTGGGGGTAGGCCAGGAAGTTCTTCAGGGAATACGTCAGGAAATTTATTAACAATAGAAATATCATTCAAATCTGACGTATCTTTATTTCAATCCGTGACATGGGCTAAGAAAGCTTGACATCCATTTTTCAATAAACGAATAGCTTTATGACTTGATCTGACAGTGATTGATTTTAGTGGTTTGGTTGCTTGAATTCGCATAATAGGTTGGTTAGGAATATAAAAGCTAACAACCTTACGAAAATAATCAATTTTAGCATGATGAGTAGTTAACCAATCAATCCCTAAAATCACATCAAATGCAAGTATTTTCAAAGAAATAAGATCGACGGAAGTAACGCATGATACCGATTTAAATCAAACAAGACTTATAAACTGTGGATGTAATGAAGGTTTCTCCCAACGGAGTTTCAACATATAAGTCAAAGTCTAATCTCTCCGGAGTCAAATTTAAACGTTGAACGCAAGTAGGAGAAATAAAGGAATGGGTAGAATCGGTATCAAATAAAGTATAAACTTCGCTAGAGTTTATGATTAGCTTACCCGTGATCAACTCGTTCGGATTCCTCGCTTTTTGGGAGGTTACGACAAACGCTCTCCCTTGAACTATCGGTTTTGTCTTGTCTGGGACACCCTTTGATGCCTCCATCCCAGCTGGACTGGACTTTGGTGCACGACAAAATTGGGCTAGATGACTGATAAGTGGTATTTTTACCTACTTATTGAATACCAATTCATGCGAATTGTGCCCATCTCAAGTACATTTTATTGTGTTTTATTTGCATTTCATGTTATTTTGCATTGCATTTACTTAAACCTCCTTTTGGTGAATAAATGCAGGAATTGGCTTAATTTTGGTGGTATTAGAGGATACAAGGCTAATGGAGGCATGAAGGCAAGGCATAAACGGGGGAATGCATGGCATAGAGGTGCAATGGAGCAAGGGGATCAAGCATGAATGAACGAGTAGTAGCAAGTGAGCAGACATGATGTAACCGAAACAAAATACAGATTGTGAGCCGCCATGCAACGACATGATAAGATAGGAAATGCGCTACCCAGCAGTACTCGACTGCATAATGATGACTTCATCAGAACTTCATGCGGCCTTGGCCGAAGCCTTTGAGTAACAAGGAACAATTCTAGAGTGGCCTCAGTTTAGAACCGCAGTACCATATCCACCACCAGATTCACCACCCGAGGAGGGTGGTCAAACCGATTATTAGGGGAGTTTTCTGTACCCTTTACCTTCATTCAATGGGGACATTGAATATTTTAAGTTTGTGGGTATTGGGGGTTATAACATAGTAGTTTAGTTTTATTTAATTGTTGAATGTTTAGTTAATTTTGCATGTTTATGTGTTAGATAAATTTTTGCAGGAATTTATTAATTTTTATTCATTATTGATTGTGTTAATATGTTTTAGTTGCATGTCTCACACAAATTTTTGCTTAATAGAAATTTTTGCCTAGCCAATGATGATAGTGAATTGTGAAGGATTTTAGAATATTTTGGATAACATGAATTGAGATATAATATTTTACACGATTAGATTCATGTTGCTGTATAAATGCTTTCGGTTTGCACACACTTGTTCACAATTACTTGTAGGTTTAAGAAATATGTGTTGCACTACTTGATAGAACATGTAGTTTTAAAAAGAGAAACATGTGGAAAGTGCTCTTAGACTGTATGAAACATTGACATGCAAATTTTAGGAAAACATGGGTATGCTATGTATAAAAAAAATAATCAAATAGCTATAACGTGGCTAGTCTTAATTTGGGGAATACGACTACTTGAGTAAAATGCATGAGGGGATTCTCTCTCTACACCTAGCGCCCTAAGGTCTTTCATGGTCTAGGAGTCGTTGGTTGAAAGCTCGCTAAGGGGTAGCAGTGTGCCTAATGGATTGAGATATTGCATAGTCATGTAAAAGAAAAAGAGAGAAAGAAAAGAAAAATAGCAATAAACACCGGGGGAAAGTGTGTAAATCGCCCTCGTGAGTAGTAATAAAGAAATAAACCCATTATTGAACCTCAGTTTGTGTCAATATGTTGAAACAGTCTGTGTTGCATGAGTATACATGAGTCTTGATTTAGGCTATAATTTTTCTGTTTGGAGTAGTGTAGCATATGTATTCTTTGCTTAGATCAAGTTTTGGTGAACACCACACACACACACAGCATCTCTATAGCATATATGAAATTATCTGAGTGTATGAGGTTATGTCTATAGTTTGGTTTGAAATTATATTCTTGGATCTCGATGATTCCTTTGAGGTAATTTGAAATTTGAAATTACATTATTATGGTGGGATTATGTGAGGCTAGTTTGCATCATAGAGTAGTTGCATAGTTTTGTAGTTGCATTTTCATTGTTCATTAGTATGCATTGCTTGAGGGCAAACAACAGTTCAAGTTTGGGGGTATTTGATAAGTGGTATTTTTACCTACTTATTGAATACCAATTAATGCGAATTGTGCCCATCTCAAGTACATTTTATTGTGTTTTAGTTGCCTTTCATGTTATTTTGCATTGCATTTACTTAAAACTCCTTTTGGTGAATAAATGCAGGAATTGGCTTAATTATGGTGGTATTAGAGGATACAAGGCTAATGGAGGCATGAAGGCAAGGCATAAACGGGGGAATGCATGGCATAGAGGTGTAATGGAGTAAGGACATCAAGCATGAATGAGCAGTAGTAAGCAAACAACATGATGTGAACCGAAACAAAGTACAGATGGTGTTGAGCTTGCATGCGCTGTGACATGAAAAAAATTAGGAAGCGCTTGCCATGAAAGTACCCGGCCATACAATGATGACTTCATCGCAAGTTTTCATGGCGCCATGAAAGCAGACAAGGCGAGAGACGCTACCTGCATAAGACGCCATTTGGACAGGCGGGGACATTATTGTAAGTCTCGCGCCCGCGCGAGACATATACTAGAGAAGCACGCGCGCGTATGGCGATCTTTGATCTTTGTGATTTTGTTTTATTTTAATTTTAATTAAATGATGTGTAATTGGTTTTAAAAGCGATTACATTTGGTGTCGACGCGTACTTGATAATTCTTAGTGTATTTTCATCATAGTAACTAAGGTTTACACCTTAGGAGAGATTCCAACGTAGAACGAAGCCAAACCGTCTACTTCTCCAATTCTTCTTAGGATTCTTTGTCATTGTGGATTTTCATTATTAGCTACTAGATTTCTATGAGGATTTAAGCGTTTATCATTGGTTTTTATTCAGCGATTGGGTTTGATCATTCTATCTTTCTTATTTCAATTGTTGCTTATTGATCATATTTAGCGTTGATCCCATAATGGCTTTTGGTTCAGTCATGAACTAAACTCCATTATGAGATTCTAACGGATTTTAATATGTAGTTGGTTGCACATTTAAATGTTAGGGTTGTTTTGCATATCATATGGAATATCTGTCATGATTGTTTTACATGCATGAATGCTTGATCACCATCCATCTCAGTATTTATATGGAATTGACAATGAACATACAGGATGGATTGTAGTTATGTTAGCATGCGAATATGGGGCTGTTGTATATGGCTTGCGTATTTTGTGAACCAGATAGACATATACTATTTTACCGTATGAGCTAGAATAAGGGCTTGTGCTTAAAATCAATATAATTGCAATTTCACATAGACATATAGTGATTTTGGTTGTATTGGTGATTACATGGAGTCTAACATCTGTAGATGCTGTGTAAGTAGGTTATAGTGCATTGAAAAATGGTATGTGAACTTGGTGAAAGATGCTGTACTCTTGGCTATTTTCCTGTGATATGTGAACACTTCTTGCATGATAGTGGCGATTAGATGAAGTATTAAATGAAGTTAGGGTCCCATTATTTTCAGATTATATTTATTCCATTTGTATTCTTATTTTTAGTTTGTATTTATAATTAGTTTAATTCAATAATTTTACTCATTAGTCTAAGCATATAAATACAGTGAGTTAATTGATGCATAATAGTTTAAATTTAACAACTTTCTCTGTGGGATCGATACTCTACTTACTCTGTATTACTTGTTGACACATGTATGCTTGCATGAGTTAGAGCTCTTTTATTAGAACTATAAAAGAAGCAACAAGTTTTTGGCGCCGTTGCCGGGGAAAGGCGTTAATTTAAATAATTATCATTAGTTTAAAGCTATATTGTATGACTTAGACAATTCTGATCATTTTCATCTCTATTTTTTGTTTTGTTTTTGGTTTCAGGTACTTGTAGATTTTTATGCACACGCGGTCATCCAACTCAGAACTAACACCAGCACAGGACAACATAAACGGAAGAAGTTGGAAAGTGAGTGTGCGGAGAAATTTGCAAGTACAGTTAAAGAGTACTACAATTAGTATGGCGGAAGAACCGAGACTTGAGCAAAGAGAAAAGCATCGGGCTCTAAGGGAGTATTCCATGCCAAACATAAATGGACTACAATCGAGCATAGTCAGATGGACGATAACATCTAATACCTTTGAAATCAAACCGGGCACTATTCAGATGGTGCAAAACTCGGTTCAGTTTGGGGGTGCTGCTACGGATGATCCGATGAACACTTATTGAGCTTCATCGAGATCTGCGACACATTCAGATACAACGGTGTGATGGAGGACGCCATTAGACTACGGCTATTCCCATTTTCATTGAGAGATAAGGCGAGGAGTTGGCTACATTCTTTGCCGTCAGGGTCAATAACCACATGGGAGGACTTAGCCTAGAAATTCTTAGCTAAGTTCTTTCCAATGGCTAAGACTGTAAAGATGAGGATGGCTATTTCTCAGTTCGAGAAACAACAGGGCGAGTCCTTATATGAGGCATGGGAGTGTTACAAAGAGATGCTCAGAAAATGTCCGCATCACGGTATGCCAGATTGGATGGTGATCAACTCCTTTTATAATGGTTTGGGATAGCAGTCGAGACTAATTGTGGATGCAGCCGCAGGAGGAGCATTATGGGAAAAGAGTTATGACGAGGCCTATACGCTTATTGAGACTATGGCTGCGAATGACTATCAGAACCCTACAACTCGGATGCCACAGCCCAAGGTTGCAGGTGTATTGGAGGTAGATGCGATTACTCAGTTGTCGGCACAGATGGCAGCCATGACTAAGAAAATTAATACTTTGGCAGATAGAAAAGTGAAAACAGTTGCCTTTGTTTGTGAGATTTGTGCGGGGTCACACTCCACGGATCAATGCGCTATCAGCTCGGAGTCGGTACACTATGTGAGTAACTATAGAAAAGACCAAGGCCAATTTCAGGACATATACCACCCCAATAACTGAAATCATCCGAACTTTAGTTGGTCTAATAACCAAGGACAACAACAAAATTAGTTTCAGCCGAACCAACAGTTTCAGCCTCATTCATCTCAGCCACAGTTTATACCAAAACCACCGTTTCCACCGGGATTTTCTCAACAACAACAACATCACACTCCAGCTGCACCACAGTCAGAAAAGAAATCAGAGATGGAGGAGATGATGTTGAAATACATGGCAAACACTGAAGTCATGATCAAAAGCCAAGCAGTGGCTATCAAGAATCTTGAGACTCAGATGGTGCAGATGACGAGTATGCTTAACAATAGGCCCCAGGGTTCATTTCCAAGTAACACAGAGACAAATCCTAGAAGAGACGGGAAGGAGCAGTGTCAAGTGATCACATTGAGATCAGGAAAAGATTTGACGGAGTTTTGCGGTGTCGCGCTACCGCGCCTAATAGTATTAAGGAGGTAGCCATGATCGACAATGAAAGTGAGCAGTGTTGAAGAGGAAAAAAATCTAGAAAATCCTGAGGCTCAACAGAACGAGAAAGTCAAAGCAAATTCAGAAGAGAAGGTCAAGAGTCCAGTACAACCAATGCACCCTCAAGTATCATATCCGCAGAGGTTAATTAAGCAGAAAAAGACAAACAGTTTAGCAAGTTTCTGGAGGTGTTCAAAAAGCTGCAGATCAACATACCATTCGCCGAAGCATTGGAACAAATGCCAAGCTACGCAAATTTCATGAAAGGTATATTGTCAAGAAAGAGAAGACTAGATGAGTTTGAAATAGTAGCCTTAACCGAGGAATGCAGTGCAATACTTCAGCGCAAACTACCTCCACAGCTAAAAGATCCGGGCAGCTTCATAATTCCGTGCACAATCGGAAAGATGAGCTTTAGTAAGTGTTTATATGATTTGGGGGCAAGTATAAACTTGATGCCCTTGTCAGTGTTTAACCAGTTGGGATTGCCGGCTCCAAGGCCGACAAACATTTCACTACAACTAGCTGACAGATCCATCACATATCCACGGGGAATTGTTGAAGATCTGTTGGTTAAGGTGGACAAGTTCATTTTTCCAGTTGACTTTATCATCCTGGATTTTAAAGAGGACAAGAGTATACCGATCATACTGGGAAGACCATTTTTAGCCACAGGAAGGACTCTGATAGATGTGCAAAAAGGGGAACTCACGATGCGCGTGCATGATCAAGAGGTCATTTTCAATGTCTTCAAGGCCATGAAATTCCCAACAGATGAAGAAGACTGTTTCTTAGTTGATTGGGTAAATTGGGTTCTAAATGATGACATACAGTGTCTAGTGGACTATGAACCTTTGAGGAATATCACTGATGAGAACTCAAATTTAGAAGATGAGGAATTCAACGAATTTGTGCAATATCTGGATACCACTCCACAATTCAGGAGATTTAGACCACCTGTAGAGCCATTGAAAAAAGCTAGGGAAGCCTCAATAAAGTTAAAGCCATCTCTTGAGACACCTCCAGAGTTGGAGTTAAAACCACTCCCCGAACATCTCAGGTATGCATTTTTAAGCTCAGACTCAAAATTACCTGTGATTATTGCTTTTGCACTAACATCTTGTCAGGAAGAAAAATTGCTACGAGTGCTTCGAGAGTTCAAATCAGCTATTCGAAGGACCATAGAAGATATCAAAGGGATCAGCCCTTCATATTGCATGCACAAGATCCTGGTGGAAGATGGCAGCAAGCCAACAGTTGAGCAACAAAGGAGGCTTAATCCGATAATGAAAGAAGTGGTTAAGAAAGAGGTACTGAAATGGTTAGATGCAGGAATAATTTATCCGATCTCAGACAGCTCATGGGTGAGCCCAGTACAATGTGTTTCGAATAAGGGCGGCATGATAGTCGTGACTAATGAGAATAATGAGTTAATTCCAACACGAACAGTAACAAGGTGGAGATTTTGCATGGATTACCGCAAGCTCAACAAAGCTACGGGGAAAGATTATTTCCCACTCCCATTCATTGATCAGATGATGGATAGATTAGCAGGTCATGAGTACTATTGCCTTTTGGACGGATATTCAGGCTACAATCAAATTATGATAGCTCCAGAAGATCAGGAAAAAACTACCATCACATGTCCGTACGACACTTTTGCTTTCAGAAGGATGTCTTTCGGGTTGTGCAATGCTCCAACCACGTTTCAGAGATGCATGATGGCTATATTTTCAGACATGGTGGAACAGAATGTGGAGGTATTTATGGACGACTTCTCAGTCTTCGGGGACTCATTTGATTTATGCCTTGAGAATCTAGTTATGGTTTTGAAGAGGTGCGTTGAAACGAATTTAGTGTTGAACTGGGAAAAATGCCATTTTATGGTCCAAAAAGGAATCATATTGGGAAACAAGGTTTCGAAAAAGGGACTTGAGGTGGATAGGGATAAGCTGGAGACTATTGAGAACTTGCCACCACCTACTTCAGTAAAAGGCGTTCGTAGTTTTTTGGGACATCTGAGAGTTTTATCGTAGATTTATCAAGGACTTCTCCAAAATTACTAAACCACTATGTAGTCTATTGGAGAAGGATGCACAGTTTAGTTTTGATGACGCTTGCGTGTTAGCATTTGAGCACTTAAAGAGAAAGCTAACTTCAACACTAGTGATTACTGCACCAGATTAGACTCTACCGTTTGAGTTGATGTGTGACGCCAGTGATTATGCCGTAGGGGCTGTTTTGGGGTAGCGGAAGGACAAGATATTTCATGTGATCTATTATGCCAGCAAGACCCTCACAGATGCACAATTGAACTATACCACCACAGAGAAAGAGTTATTGGCAGTGGTATATGCCTTTGATAAGTTTTGAGCATATCTGATTGGCACAAAGGTGATAGTGTATACGGATCACGCGCCAATTTGACATTTAGTGGCAAAGAAGGATGCAAAATCTCGTTTGATCAGATGGATTTTATTATTGCAGGAATTTAACTTGGAAATCAAGGACAGAAAGGGGACTAAAAACCAAGTGGCGGACCACTTATCTCGACTCGAGAATCCGGAAAGGGAAGTAAACGACAACGTTATGATCAACGAATCCTTTCCGGATGAGCAGTTGTTTGTGGTGAAAGGGGAAGTGCCATGGTTCGATGACTACGCGAACTACCTGGTAAGTAAGATGGTACCTTCTGACTTGGTGGGCTATCAAAAGAATTTTTTTTTGCATGATGTTAAATGGTATATATGGGATGAGCCTTACTTGTTTAAACAGTGCTCCGATCAAGTGATAAGAAGGTGTATTCCATATAAGCGAGACCAGGGGATTTTGCAAGAGTGTCATTCTATGGTGTATGGAGGTCACTATGGTGGTGAAATAACTTGTGACTAGAGTACTACAAGGGGGATTCTACTAGCCAACACTTTTCAAGGATGCATACAGTTTTGTCCAGCGGTGTGATAGATGTCAGCGAGTGGGTAACATCTCCAAAAGAAATGAAATGCCTTTGAATACAATCCTTGAAGTAGAAATTTTTGATGTATGGGGGATTGATTTCATGGGACCCTTCGTTTCTTCCTGCGGAAATCTTTACATCTTGCTCACAGTGGACTATGTCTCAAAATGGGTTGAAGCTGCAGCTCTTCCGACTAATGATGCCAATGTCGTACTTAGATTTCTCCACAAAAGCATTTTCACGAGGTTTGGGACCCCAAGGGCTATCATTAGTGACGAAGGCAGTCATTTCTACAACAGGCAGTTTATAGCCTTGCTGGCTAAGTATGGGGTGAACCATCGCATCGCTACAGCTTATCACCCACAAACGAATGGTCAAGCTGAAGTGTCGAATCGAGACGTAAAGAGAATCTTGGAAAGAGTTGTGAATCCCACACGGAAAGACTGGTCGTTAAAGTTAGATGATGCAGTATGGGCTTATCGAACAGTATACAAAACTCCGTTAGGTATGTCGCCTTTTCAACTCGTTTATGGCAAAGCCTGTCACCTCCCTACGGAGCTAGAGCATAAGGCATATTGGGCAATACGGATGCTCAATTTTGATTTGACATCTGCAGGGGAGAAACGTCTACTCCAGCTCAATGAGTTAGATGAATTTAGATTATAGGCATATGAGAATTCGAAGTTGTACAAGGAGAAAGTGAAGAAATGGCATGACCAAAAGATCATAAAAAGGACATTTGAACCGGGACAAAGGGTTTTGCTCTATAATTCCAGACTTAAACTTTTTTCCGAAAAGCTGAAATCGAGATGGTCAGGTCCATTTACAGTGAAGACTGTCTTTCCGCATAGTGCAATTAAAGTATATGATCAGTTTCCAGACATACCTTTTAAGGTAAATGGCAAGTGATTGAAGCATTACTTTGGTGGCGAGGTGGACAGACAGAACGTCACCTCAATTCTCTCGTCGACATGAGATTCAGAGACAGTCAAGATAATTGACTACAACTTAGCGCTTGATGGGAGGCAACCCATTATTTGTACCCCTATTTTCTTTTCATTCCTTTAGTAGAGTAGTAGTTAAATCAATTCTATTTCATGCCTGATAAATAATGTGTGGTGCATTCATGTTCATGTAGGTGTTTTCAATTGCACTCATCACTGATATATGGCGTACACAGTGTGCAGTTCATGAAGTTACATCGTGCGGTACAAGATGAAGCCAAATGCTCGGAAGTCGATAGCTCATAATTCGGAGAAAGTCACTTTCATTGGCGCCACAAATTCGATATAAGAAAATTTTGCAATTTGCTGTGACCACGGGGTTGAAAATTTTTTAAGTTTAAGAATCCGAGTGGTGGTCTACTTGGTCTCTCACGTGCCATAATATAATTGTATTTTTCTGTTCTCCCATAACCATAAGACTCCTCAGCTAGCATTAAAGCTCATACCACAACTTTCTTCATTAGCCTCAACCTAGGGTTTATTTTACGTGGGTTGTGCACAAGCAAGTCTGAGGGTACTCTCATCTGTAGCAGAGCATCTATACTCTCTATCTATCATCTGTTATGGGTCCAAAAAGAATACGTTCAATATCCATCACTTCATCATCAGACTCTTCATCTAGTGCTCGCGATGAGGATATCATGGAACGCAGAAAATTTCTCAGTTGGGAAGCCCAGCAAGAATATTATCACCTCGAGACTAAATCGTTTGTGAAAGAACGGGGGTTTAGTTTAAACCTGACAAGAAAGACGACCAACTATGGAATATGCTACGCAAAAGAGGCTGGGTTAGCCTTGCCGCAACTCCTATGCCTATTCCCATGGGGGTTGTTCGGGAGTTCTACGCGAATGCGAAGGAGGAGATACAAGTAGGGATAACGTTAGTTTGACAAATACAAGTGGATTTTCGCCCCCCAGCCATTAGAGCAGTGTTTGGGATAACTGATACACCACCTACTGGGTCTGCGAATTGGGTTACAGGTGCACATTTGATGACGGACTTGAACATAATGATTTCGAATTTGTGCATCCCGGGAACCAAATGGAATTATAAACCAAGGACGACCGAGCAAAAATCTTTTCCAGCATCCACCTTGAATCGTTATGCCCAAGCGTAGAATCTGTTCATATGCACCAAGTTAATTCCGTCCGCTCACAAGCATGTAGTACCTACCGAGAGAGCTATCATTTTATGGGGCATTATCACAGGCAAGTATATTGACGTCGGCCACCTAATTCATCAGAACATGCTGTGTTATTTGTGACGCCCCCAAAATAGGTATACATCACCCATTCTGAGTCGCCAAATACATGGTACAGAAAAACAACTACAACTTTATTAATACAATTGTCGTGCAAAATACGACAACACATATTGTGAGTTTAAATACAAATATTGTCTTCTAGACAATATCAACACCCAAATAAAGTCCTCATTACAATTATTGATGTACTATTTTACAAAAATAGTGAGGACTGCTAAAACAACTGTCTAGGACTATCACTCTATACCCCGATTGGTTCCTGCTATGTTCTCGCTTCTTGAGAAGAAAAATGGAACAAAAAGGAAAAGGGTGAGCTCAACTAGCCTAGTAAAGAATATTATGACTAAGATAATATACAACAAATTATCCTTAGTCTTCAACAGGGAAAAATCTGATAGCATATAATCGACAACAAGTTTTAGATCAACAACTGCAGCGGAAACAACAATTCATTAGAAGAGTTAAGTAGAGAGAGAATGAAATCTACTATCATCTATGAATTTAAAAGTCCATCATCAATATTTTATCCCTGTAAAATCAATCAATATACATCTTTGCACTACGGGCCAAAGATATTCATTTATATCACCAGTTGGCCATGTTCATCTCAACACCTATTTATCTTTGCACTTCGGGCCAAAGATATTCATCAGGTAATCATTCATCTCTGCATTACAGGCCAAAGATATTCATCAAGTACCACCATTAAGGACTGAGGATGATGAAAAACATTTTAGAGAACGAATCCAGTAAGACAGAAGGACAAATATTAGGGATTCGTATTTCCGTTTATCCAAATTCAATAATACTCCATAATAACCAAGTGTGAAGTAGAATTCAAGAATAAAGATCAAAACATGGATACAATCAAAGATAGTAACCATAAAAGACATCTGGGACGAATTTTTTTTTATTTTTCGATGAATAGTGCCGTATATGTGAATAGTGCCGTATACGTGAATAGTAACCCCGACACAAAAAGTTTCAAATTTGATTAAAAAGTTCACCAATATTTCGGCATAATGATATTGAAGAAAATAATATCATCTAAAAAGAAAATAACATCCCTTACCTCAAAGAATTAGTACTTTGGAATGAAAGGTCGGAAATGATGCTGAATGAAACTTGTACTGAATAGCAACTCTCAAAGTATCTAAATACTCACAAAATACGCTCGATAATATAGAGAGAGAAAGAGGGAAAACTTATGTTTCTGGTGTGATTTTCAATTATAACTTAGCCCTCTATTTATAGGAAAATGTTAGCCCGCCAAAGCAGACTTGGCCTGCTACCTGATGGCTTTATCTGCTACTATTGCCACCCACCACATTTGAAATAAAATTCAGCACATTTCTTCACCAACCACAAGTGGGGCCCACTCAATTCTAGAATTTTCCACCAAAATCAATTATAAATCTAATTTTCGAATCAGTCACCTCTTAAAATTCATAACAAATCATTCGTTCATTTTTAACGGTTCAAAATTTGTGGACATATACTCAACTTATATATGTATAACATATCCAAAAATCACAACGATCCAACGGTCAGATTAAAAATTATAACTCATGCAATATATCTCAAGAACAGTGATTTAATTTTTAATACCTCCATTCCGACAAAAACACCTCAACATTAATTCCTTCAATTATATCCGCATAAAATAAATATATCCATCAATTATATCCACATAAAACAAATATTTTCTTATCATATAATCAATAATTAATTATTCACAAATAATATTACAGAATCACATTTAGTAGAGTAGTAGTTAAATCAATTCTATTAAATGCCTGATAAATAATGTGTGGTGCATTCATGTTCATATAAGTGTTTTCAATTGCACTCATCACTGATATATGGCGTACACAATGTGCAATTCATGAAGTTACATCATGACCACGCACGCAGCGCCACCGAAAGTCGATAGCTCATAATTCTAGGAAAGTCACCGCGCTACCCATGCTTAGCCTTATTATAAGAAAATTCGGCAGCGTACTTGCGTGACACGAGGGTTGAAAATTTTTTAAGTTTAAGAATCCGAGTGGTGGTCTACTTGGTCTCTCACGTGCCATAATATAATTGTATTCTTCTATTCTCCCATAATTATAAGACTCCTCAGCTAGCATCAAAGCTCATACCACAATTTTTTTCATTGGCCTCATTCTAGGGTTTATTTTACGTGGGTTGTGCACAAGCAAGTCTGAGGGTACTCTCATCTGTAGCAGAGCATCTATACTCTCTATCTATCATCTGTTATGGGTCCAAAAAGAATACGTTCAATCTCCATCACTTCATCATCAGACTCTTCATCTAGTGCTCGCGACGAGGATATCATGGAACGCAGAAAATTTCTCAGTTGGGAAGCCCAGCAAGAATATTATCACCTCGAGACTAAATCATTTGTGAAAGAATGGGGGTTTAAACCTGACAAGAAAGACGACCAACTATGGAATATGCTACGCGAAAGAGGCTGGGTTAGCCTTACCGCAACTCCTACGCCTATTCCAATGGGGGTTGTTCGGGAGTTCTACGCGAATGCGAAGGAGGAGATACAAGTAGGGATAACGTTAGTTCGACAAATACAAGTGGATTTTTCGCCCTGACCATCGAGGCGGTGTTTGGGATAACTGATACACCACCTACTGGGTCTGCGAATTGGGTTACAGGTGCACATTTGATGACGGACTTGAACATAGTGATTTCGAATTTGTGCATCCCGGGAACCAAATGGAATTATAAACCAGGGACGACCGAGCCAAAATCTTTTCCAGCATCCACCTTGAATCGTTATGCCCAAGCGTAGAATCTATTTTAATGCACCAAGTTAATTCCGTCCGCTCACAAACATGTAGTACCTACCGAGAGAGCTATCATTTTATGGGGCATTATCACAAAAAGTATATTGACGTTACCACCTAATTCATCGAGAACATCTGTGCGTTATTTGTGACGCCCCCAAAATAGGTATATATCACCCATTCTGAGTCGCCAAATACATGGTACAGAAAAACAACTACAACTTTATTAATACAATTGTCGTGCAAAATACGACAACACATACTGTGAGTTTAAATACAAATATTGTCTTCTAGACAATATCAACACCCAAATAAAGTACTCATTACAATTATTAATGTACTATTTTACAAAAATAGTGAGGACTGCTAAAACAACTGTCTAGGACCATCACTCTATACCCCGACTGATTCCTACTATGTTCTCGCTTCCTGAAAAGAAAAATGGAACAAAAAAGAAAAGGGTGTGCTCAACTAGCCCAGTAAAGAATATTATGACTAAGATAATATATAACAAATTATCCTTAGTCTTCAACAGGGAAAAATCTGATAGCATATAATCGACAACAAGTTTTAGATCAACAACTGCAGCGGAAACAACAATTCATTAGAAGAGTTAAGTAGAGAATGAAATCTACTATCATCTATGAATTTAAAAGTCCATCATCAATATTTTATCCCTGTAACATCAATCAATATACATCTTTGCACTACAGGCCAAAGATATTCATTTGTATCACCAGTTGGTTATGTTCATCTCAACACCTGTTCATCTTTGCACTTCGGGCCAAAGATATTCATCAGGTAATCATTCATCTTTGCAGACATGTGCCAAAGATATTCATCAAGTACCACCATTAAGGATCGAGGATGATGAAAAACATTTTAGAGAATGAATCCGAAGAAGACGAGAAGGACAAATATTAAGGATTCATATTTCGCTTTATCCAAATTCAATAATACTCCATAATAACCAAGTGTGAAGTAGAATTCAAAAATAAAGATCAAAACATGGATACAATCAAAGATAGTAACCATAAAAGACATCGGGATGAAAAAGAAGAAAATTTTATTTTTCTAATTGAATAGTCAGAGTATCACGTGAATAGTAACCCAGACACACAAAAGTTCCAAATTTGATTAAAAAGTTCACCAATATTTTGGCATATTGATATTGAAGAAAATAATATCATCTAAAAAGAAAATAACATCCCTTACCTCAAAGAATCAAGACTTTGGAATGAAAGGTTGGAAGTGATCTTTGAATTAAGCTTGTCTTTGAACAAAGAACTCTCAAAGTATCTAAATACTCACAAAATACGCTCGATAATATAGAGAGAGAAAGAGGGAAAACTTATGTTTCTGGTGTGATTTTCAATTCTAACTTAGCCCTCTATTTATAGAAAAATGTTAGCCCGCCGAAGCAGAATTGGTCTGCTACATGATGGCTTTACCTGCTACTATTGCCACCCACCACATTTGAAATAAAAGTCAGCACATTTCTTCACCAACCACAATTGGGGCCCACTTAATTCTTGAATTTTCTACCAAAATCAATTATAAATTTAATTTTCGAATCAGTCACCTCTTAAAATTCATAACAAATCATTCGTTCATTTTTAACGGTTCAAAATTTGTGGACATATACTCAACTTATATATGTATAACATATCCAAAAATCACAACGATCCAACGGTCAGATTAAAATTTATAACTCACACAATATATCTCAAGAACAGTGATTTAATTTTTAATACCTCCATTCCGACAAAAACACCTCAACATTAATTCCTTCAATTATATCCGCATAAAATAAATATATCCATCAATTATATCCACATAAAATAAATATTTTCTTATCATATAATTAATAATTAATTATTCACAAATAATATTACAGAATCACATTTATGACAACCAGGCCGTTCCTAGGAAAGAAGGGGCTTTCCGATAAGGATTTCTCCTTCTCATGGCGCCGCAATTAGGTGACCAAACCTCTCCTTAGATGTAACTTTCTAGACATTGCCAATATTGTTATCTAATAATATTATTCAAATAATATGAATTATTGATCCGATAATGGGAATATTTGTGCAAGTGACAATTATTGAAACAATAATAATATAAAATATCAACGCAACAATTATTGAATCAATAAAATAAAATATTGAAAAGTAATTCATTGTAACAATTAATTAGTAAGTGCTTCTTCACGTAAGAATCAATAATTCAAAAATATTGTGCAATACCGTGTAATATCAGGCAAATGCCACGCCAGATTATTACTATATTTTAACCACCGGGTATCCCAAACAAGAATAATTAACTTGTAACAACTACTGTTGTTATTTATAAAAACTCAAACTTGTCATTTTCTTCATCCGACGCTTATTTTGTTATGAAGCCCACGAATGGGCTACAAGTACCGTAAATTTAATATTCCCAAACAACAAGAATATTCCACGACCAAACGAATATTCCCCGACAAAAATGAATATTTTATAACCACTTGCTTATTTGGTAAAATTTGCACATTTCACCCATAACCGAAGTATTATATCAAATTAACTCCTAATTATTTCAAGATAATAAATAGAGAAAATTTAATTTTATTCATAATAAGTTGGGGTCTTACAACCTCCCCTCCTTATGAAATTTCGTCCTCGAAATTGACGTACGTACCTGGTGTTTCGAAAAGGTGAGGGTACCTCGCTTTCATTTCTGATTCCAACTCCCAAGTCATTTCCTTAATAGCATGATTCCTCCACAAAACCTTGACTTGTGGTATAACCTTTGTTCGTAGGATATGCTCTTTCCTATCCAATATCTTGACATGTACCTCCTCATACGTTAAATCTTCGGCTATCTCGTCTGGTTCTAACGCAATAATGTGGTTTGGGTCTTTCACATATTTACGAAGCATAGATATGTGAAAAACATTATGAACACGAGACATAATTGGAGGTAATGCGAGTCTATAGGCCATATTTCTTATTCGGTCAAGAATCTCAAATGGAACAACAAATCGTGGATTGAGCTTTCCTCTCTTCCCAAATCTTGTAACTCCTTTCCATGGAGCAATACGTAACAGTACATGATCTCCAATGTTAAACTCCATGTCCTTTCGATGAAGATCAACATAACTTTTTTGTTGATCTTGTGAGGTCTTTATACATTGCCGGATCATTTGAATCTTTTCTGTAGTCATGCGTACTAATTCTAGTCCCAACAATGTTGCTTCTCCCACCTCGTCCCAGCATACTGGAGAACGACACTTTTGTCCATATAACGCCTCGAATGGAGCCATGCCTATACTTGCTTGATAACTTTTGTTGTAGGAGAATTCCACCAGTGGCAAGTACTTATCCCAACTTCCTTTAAAATCTAGGAAGCAGAGTCTTAATAGATCTTCAAGGGTTTGAATAGTCCTTTCTAATTGCCCGTCCGTTTGAGGATGGTATGCCGAACTAAATTGTAAATCCGTGTCCATAGCTTTCTGCAAGCTAACCCAAAATCGTGAAGTGAATCTTGGGTCACGATTCAAAACTATGGATATTGGCATGCCATGAAATCTCACAATCTCATTTACGTACATACTAGCAAGACGTTCAAGGGAATAAGTCTCAAGTATAGGCAAGAAATGAGCCGACTTGGTTAATCTATCAACAATAAACTAAATCGCATCTATACCTTGAGAAACCTTGGGAAGACCCGTAACGAAATCCATAGTAATGTGTTCCCACTTCCATTTCGAAATTTCAAGTGGTTGCAATGGACCCTTTGGCACTTGATGCTCCGCCTTTACACGTTGACAAGTTAAACACCCCGAGATAAACTTCGCGATCTCTTTCTTCATATTGCTCCACCAAAATGTATGTCGAAGGCCTTGATACATTTTGGTACTCCCAGGATGGATTGCAAATGGTGTGTTGTGTGCCTCCATCATGATTCTGTGCTTCAAGTCAAAATTTTTAGGAATGCAAAGTCTGGAGTTGACTCTAAGTATTCCTTCTTCATCAATTCTTGCCTTCGGAATAGAAAATTTTTTCACTTTCTTTTTCATACGCATCAGCTCCAAGTCTGTAGCTTGAGCAACTTTAACTTTATCGATTAAAGTCGGTTCTACTCGTGTGTTTGCCATCATCACGTGGGTACTTGGAGCCTTTAATTCTATCTCCATCCTTTGTAAGTCATACAAAATGGGCCTTTGTGTTAACAACATTGCACTCATACCCGCATACGATCTTTTACTCAATGCGTCAGCTACAACGTTTGCTTTTCCAGGATGATATTGAATGCTATGGTTGTAATCCTTCAACAGCTCGAGCCAACGTCATTGCCGCATGTTGAGTTCCTTTTGGGTGAAGAAATATTTGAGGCTTTTATGATCCGTATAAATCTTCACTTTCTCCTCATACAGGTAGTGTCTCTAGATTTTCAACGCAAAAACAACTGCTGCCAACTCCAGATCATGAGTGGGATAATTCCTCTCATATTCTTTGAGTTATCGCGAGGCATAGGCTATGACTTTTCCATGTTGCATGAGAACACATCCTAACCCTTTGCCTGAAACATCGCTGTAGATAACAAATCCATCCGAACCAGATAGTATTATTAGAACATGTGCCGAAATGAGTCTCCTCTTGAGCTCTTGGAAACTCTTCTCGCATTCCTCGCTCCATACGAATTTTGTATCTTTCCGAGTTAGCTGAGTTAACAGAGTAGCGATTAAAGAAAATCCTTCCACGAATCTTCCATAATAACCAGCTAAGCCCAAAAAGCTACGCACTTCGGTCACCGACTTCGTTTGCTCCCAACTTTGTATTGCTTTAATCTTCGCCGGGTCAACAGATACTCCATGTTTTGACACCACGTGACCAAGGAATGCTACTTTCTTAAGCCAAAACTCGCATTTCTTCAGCTTGGCATATAACTTATTGTCACGAAGTCTTTGAAGTACCAACTTCAAATGGTGCTCATGATCTTCACGGCTTTTGGAATAGATGAGGATGTCATCAATAAAGACAACAACGAATTGATCCAAATATTCCTTGAATACACGGTTCATCATATCCATGAAAGCAACAGGGGAATTAGTTAATCCAAAAGACATGACTAAGAATTTATAATGTCCGTACCGAGTTCTGAAGGCAGTCTTTGGAATATTCTCAATTTTAATCTTCAGCTGATGATATCCAGAATGAAGATCGATCTTTGAAAAGAATTGTGCTCCTTGCAACTGGTCAAACAGGTCATCAATACGAGGTAGGGGATACCTATTCTTGATGGTGACATGGTTTAATTCTCGATAGTCAATACAAAGTCACATACTCCCGTCTTTCTTCTTTACAAATAAAATAGGAGCACCCCAAGGAGATGTACTAGGACGAATGAAGCCGATGTCTAACAATTCCTGTAGTTGGACTTTTAACTCCTGAAGTTCAATAGGAGCCATTTGATATGGGGTTTTAGAAATGGGCTTTGTACCCGGTTCAAGATCAATAAAGAATTCAACTTCACGTTCCGGGGTTAGACCAGGAAGTTCTTCAGGAAATACGTCAAGAAATTCATTAACAATAGAAATATTATTCAAATCTGATGTGTTTTTGTTCAAGTCCATAATATGGGCTAAGAAAGCTTGAAATCCATTTTTCAATAAACGAATAGCTTTATGGCTTGATATGACAGTGATTGATTTTAGTGGTTTAGTTGCTTGAATTCGTATAATAGGTTGGTTAAGAATATGAAAACTAACAACCTTACGAAAACAATCAATTTTGGCATGATGAGTGGTTAACCAATCAATACCTAAAATCACATCAAATGCAAGTATCTTTAAAGAGATAAGATCAACAGGTAATGTGATTGTGCCAACTTGGATCAAGCAAGATTTATAAACTGTAGATGTAACAAAGGTTTCACCCAACATAGTTTTAACAGATAAGTTAAAGTCCAATTTCTCCGGAGTCAAGTTTAAACGTTGAGCACAAGCAGGAGAGATAAAAGAATGGGTAGAACCGGTATCTAGTAAGGTATAAACTTTGCAAGAGTTCAAGATTAGTTTACCCGTGATCACCTCGTTCGGGTTTCTAGGATTTTGGTCAGTCACGACAAACGCCCTTCCTTGAACCACCGACTTTGTTTTGTCCGTAGTCGCCTTTGGTGCCGCCGTCCTAGTTTGACTTGACTTTGCTACCGGATAAAATTGGGCTATGTGACCATCTTTTCCACAATTGAAACACACCTTGGAAGGCTGTGAATAGTTTGGACTTATATGTCCCTCCTCTCCGCATTTGTAGCATCTAACTAGCGGTCGTTCTCCTCCCTTAGAATTTGTTGTTGGTCTTTGGTCTTTGGTCTTCGATGCCTTTCCGTCATTGTTGAATCTCCTCTTTTGAAATTTCCACTGACTCACCTCTCCTCATTGTCATGGCCACGATGACCACCCGAGTGGTTACCGCTTTTGTCCGTATTTTTCCCTCCTCATTTGGTTATCATCGCTCATGGATATTTGTTGTCACCCAGATGACCACGGTTGTGGTCCCTAGGTTGAACATACTCGTTATCACGCTCTAATAATTGAGCCCTGTTTACAACATCTGAATATAAAGAAAATTTATGAGAGATAAGATATTGCCGAATCTCGGGTTTTACACCTCTCAAAAATATCTGCGTCATACGTTCCTCATTTTCTACCAAATGAGGTGCAAACCTGGATAACTCCACAAACTTCGCTTCGTATTGGGCACCGTCATGTTGTTCTGTTCCAGTCTAATAAACTCTACCTCCTTTATATGACGAATACTTTCAGGAAAGTACTTGTCATTGAACAGTTTTTGAAATTTTTCCCAAGACATGTTGAGTACGGCTTGCTGGGTACGCTTCACAGACTCCCACCAATAATCTGCCTCACCACGGAACATAAATATGGCGAATGGAACCTTCTGTTCCTCCGTGCAGCCCAAGACATCGAATATCTTGGTCATTTGCTTAACCCAAGTTTCCGCCTTAATCAGATCGGGCTTTCCCCAGAAATCTGGTTGTCCTAACTCCTTGAACTGCTTGGCTATGACAGACCGTACGTTGCTATCATTTCCACCCGTATTTTGTACACGAGTCTCCCTCGTCTGATTTTGCATGAACTAGAAAAAGATTCTAAACATCGCATCATTCATCGTTTGCTCAAGAGGTTGTCAAGCATAGGAGGAATATTGCCTTTCTGTTGCACGTTCTCTTGGTTGGTAATCAAAGGTTGTTCCACAGTCTATAGACTCCATTGTTAACGTTCTCAAGTGCCATTCTTAAAAACCGCATAAAAAACAGGGGTTAATTAAACAAATTAACATATCACATAATATCCCTATATTATGACCGACCAACAAATAAGCTTAGGTAGGACACACTAGCGATGGATTTATTCATCTCTCCCCCCTAGTTCTATTCCCCGATCTCCGCTAGAGACCATATCCCTAAGCTCTGATACCAACTGTGACCCCCCAAAATAGGTATACATCACCCATTCTGAGTCGCCAAATATATGGTACAGAAAAACAACTACAACTTTATTAATACAATTATCATGCAAAGTATGACAACACATACTGTGAGTTTAAATACAAATATTATCTTCTAGACAATATCAACACCCAAATAAAGTCCTCATTACAATTATTGATGTACTATTTTACAAAAATAGTGAGGATCGCTAAAACAACTGCTCAGGACCATCACTCTATACCCCATTTGGTTCTCGCTTATGTTCTCGCTTCTTAAGAAGAAAAATGGAACAAAAAGGAAAAGGGTGAGCTCAACTAGCCCATTAAAGAATATTATGACTAAGATAATATACAACAAATTATTCTTAGTCTTCAACAGGGAAAAATCTGATAGCATATAATCGACAACAAGTTTTAGATCAACAACTGCAGCGGAAACAATAATTCATTAGAAGAGTTAAATAGAGAGAGAATGAAATCTACTATCATTTATGAATTTAAAAGTCCATCATCAATATTTTATCCCCGTAACATCAATCAATATACATCTTTGCACTACGGGCCAAAGATATTCATTTGTATCACCAGTTGGTCATGTTCATCTCAACACCTGTTCATCTTTGCACTTCGGGCCAAAGATATTCATCAGGTAATCATTCATCTTTGCATTACAGGCCAAAGATATTCATCAAGTACCACCATTAAGGACTGAGGATGATGAAAAACATTTTAGAGAATGAATCCAGTAAGACAGAAGGACAAATATTAGGGATTCGTATTTTCGTTTATCCAAATTCAATAATACTCCATAATGACCAAGTGTGAAGTAGAATTCACCAATATTTTAGCATAATGATATTGAAGAAAATAATATCATCTAAGAAGAAAATAACATCCCTTACCTCAAAGAATCGAAGATGCCGGAATGAAAGGTCGGAAGTGATCTTTGAATGAAACTTGTCTTAACAAAGAACTCTCAAAGTATCTAAATACTCACAAAATACGCTCGATAATATAAAGAGAGAAAGAAGGAAAACTTATGTTTCTGGTGTGATTTTCAATTCTAACTTAGCCCTCTATTTATAGGAAAATGTTAGCCCATCGAAGCAGACTTGGCCTGCTACCTGATGTCTTTATCTGCTACTATTGCCACCCACCACATTTGAAATAAAATTCAGCACATTTCTTCACCAACCACAAGTGGGGCCCACTCAATTCTAGAATTTTCCACCAAAATCAATTATAAACCTAATTTCTGAATCAGTTACCTCTTATAATTCATAACAAGTTGGAATGTCATTAGTTTTAATCTTCAACTAATGATATCTGGAATGAAGATCAATCTTTGAAAAGAATTTGGCTCCTTGCAACTGGTCAAACAGGTCATCAATGCGAGGCAACAGGTACCTATTTTTGATGGTGACATGATTCAACTCCCGATAATCAATACAAAGTCGCATACTTCCATCTTTCTTCTTCACGAATAGAATAGGAGCACCCCAAGGAGACGTACTAGGACGAATGAAACCGATGTCTAACAATTCCTATAGTTGGGTTTTTAACTCTTGAAGTTCAATAGGAGCCATTCGATATGGGGCTTTGGAAATGGGTTTTGTACTAGATTCAAGGTCGATACAAAATTCAATTTCACTCTCTGGGGGTAGGCCAGGAAGTTCTTCAGGGAATACGTCAGGAAATTTATTAACAATAGAAATATCATTCAAATCTGACGTATCTTTATTTAAATTCGTGACATGGGCTAAGAAAGCTTGACATCCATTTTTTAATAAACGAATAGCTTTATGACTTGATCTGACAGTGATTGATTTTAGTGGTTTGGTTGCTTGAATTCGCATAATAGGTTGGTTAGGAATATAAAAGCTAACAACCTTACGAAAATAATCGATTTTAGCATGATGAGTAGTTAACCAATCAATCCCTAAAATCACATCAAATGCAAGTATTTTCAAAGAAATAAGATCGACAGGTAACGTACGATTACCGATTTGAATCAAACAAGACTTATAAACCGTTGATGTAATGAAGGTTTCTCCCAACGGAGTTTCAACATATAAGTCAAAGTCTAATCTTTTCGGAGTTAAATTTAAACGTTGAGCGCAAGTAGGAGAAATAAAGGAATGGGTAGAACCAGTATCAAATAAAGTATAAACTTCGTTAGAGTTTATGATTAGTTTACCCGTGATCACCTCGTTCGGATTCCTCACTTTTTGGGAGGTTACGACAAATGCTCTCCCTTGAACTACCGGTTTTGTCTTGTCTGGGACACCCTTTGATGCCTCCATCCCAGCTGGACTGGACTTTGGTGCACGAAAAAATTGGGCTAGGTGACTGATAAGTGGTATTTTTACCTACTTATTGAATACCAATTCATGCGAATTGTGCCCATCTCAAGTAAATTTTATTGTGTTTTAGTTGCATTTCATGTTATTTTGCATTGCATTTACTTAAAACTCCTTTTGGTGAATAAATACAGGAATTGGCTTAATTTTGGTGGTATTAGAGGATACAAGGCTAATGGAGGCATGAAGGCAAGGCATAAACGGGGGAATGCATGGCATAGAGGTGCAATGGAGCAAGGAGATCAAGCATGAATGAGCAGAAGAGTAGTAAAGCAGCATTACGTAACCAAAAACAAAATCTGATGTGTGAGCAGCCAGCGGCGACATGATGATGAAGTTAGGAAACGCGGCATGCATGAAAGTACTCACCGCATAATGATGACTTATTGCAAGTTACGCGGCCTTGGCCGAAACCTTCGCACAACAAGGAACAATGCTAGAGTGGCCTCAGTTTAGAACTGCAGTGCCATATCCACCACTAGATTCACCACCCGAGGAGGGTGGTCAATCCGATCATTAGGGGAGTTTTCTGTACCCTTTACCTTCATTCAATGGGGACATTGAATATTTTTAGTTTATGGGTATTGGTGGTTATAGCATAGTAGTTTAGTTTTATTTAATTGTTGCATGTTTAGTTAATTTTGCATATTTATGTGTTAGATAAATTTTTGCAGAAATTTTTTAATTTTTATTCATTATTGATTGTGTTAGTATGTTTTAGTTGCATGTCTTACACAAATTTTCGCTTAATAGAAATTTTTGCCTAGCCAATGATGATAGTGAATTGTGAAGGATTTTAGAATATTTTGGATAACATGAACTGAGATATAATATTTTACATGATGAGATTCATGTTGCTGTTTAAATGCTTTCGGTTTGCACACACTTGTTCACAATTACTTGTAGGTGTAAGAAGTATGTGTTGCACTACTTGATAGAACATGTAGTTTTAAAAAGAGAAACATGTGGAAAGTGCTCTTAGACTGTATAAAACATTGACATGCAATTTTTGGGAAAACATGGGTATGCTATGTATAAAAAAAAATCAAATAGCAATAATGTGGCTAGTCTTAATTCGGGGCCCTGGCTACTTGAGTAAGTACGCCCGAGGGGATTGTCTCTACACCTAGGGCCCGAAGGTCTTTCATGGTCTGGGAGTCGTTGGTTGAAAGCTCGCTAAGGGGTAGTAGTGTGCCTAATGGATTGAGACATTTCACAGTCATGTAAAAGAAAAAGAGAGAAAGAAAAGAAAAATAGCAATAAACACCGGGGGAAAGTGCGTAAATCGCTCTCGTGAGTAGTAATAAAGAAATAAACCCATTGTTGAACTTCAGTTTGTGTCAATATGTTGAAACAGTCTGTGTTGCATGAGTATACATGAGTCTTGATTTAGGCTATAATTTTTCTGTTTGGAGCAGTGTAGCATATGTATTCTTTGCTTAGATCAAGTTTTGGTGAACACCACACACACAACATCTCTATAGCATATATGAAATTATCTGAGTGTATGAGGTTATGTCTATAGTTTGGTTTGAAATTATTTTCTTGGATCTCGATGATTCACTGAGGTAATTTGGGCTGAAATTCTGTTATGGCTGGGATTATATGAGGCTATTTTGCATCATAGAGTTGTTACATAGTTTTGTAGTTGCATTTTCATTGTTTATTAGTATGCATTGCTTGAGGGCAAGCAACAGTTCAAGTTTGGGGGTATTTGATAAGTGGTATTTTTACCTACTTATTGAATACCAATTCATGCGAATTGTGCCCATCTCAAGTACATTTTATTGTGTTTTAGTTGCATTTCATGTTATTTTGCATTACATTTACTTAAAACTCCTTTTGGTGAATAAATGTTGGAATTGGCTTAATTTTGGTGGTATTAGAGGATACAAGGCTAATGGAGGCATGAAGGCAAGGCATTAACGGGGGAATGCATGGCATAGAGGTGCAATGGAGCAAGGAGATCAAGCATGAATGAACGAGTAGTAGTAGCGACATTTACGAACCGTAAACAAAATGCACAGATTGTGAGTCGCGCCGCCATGTATGACATGATAAGTTAGGAAACGCGTGCCGCCATGAAAGTACCTACAGATAATGATGACTTCATCGCAAGTTCTTGCTACCGCAAGCGGAGACAAGTCACGAGGAGACACGCTCGCGTGAGACGCCATTGGACGGACAGGTAGATACGTAAGTCTCGCGCTACCGCGAGACATATGCTGTAGAAAAGCTACCAAGACGCTGGCGATCTTTATTCTTGTGATTTTACTTTATTTTAATTTTAATTAAATGATGTGTAATTGGTTTTAAAACAATTTCGATTTGGTGTCGACGTACACTTGATAATTCTTAGCGTATTTTCATCATAGTAACTGGGGTTTACACCTTGGGAGAGATTCCAACGTAGAACGAAGCCAAAACGTCTACTTCTCCAATTCTTAGGATTCTCCGTCATCATTGTGGATTTTCATTATTAGTTCTTTGGATTTCTATGAGGATTTAAGCGTTTATCATTGGTTTTTATTCAGTGATTGGGTTTGATCGTTTCTATCTTTCTTATTTCAATTGTTGCTTATTGATCATGTTTAGCGTTGATCCCATAATGGCTTTTGGTTCAGTCATGAACTAAACTCCATTATGGGATTCTAACGGATTTTAATATGTAGTTGGTTGCACATTTAAATGCTAGGGTTGTTTTGCATATCATATGGAATATCTGTCATGATTGTTTTACATGCATGAATGCTTGATAACCATTCATCTCAGTATTTGTATGGAATTGACAATGAACATACATGGGATTGACAATGAACATACAGGTATGGATTGTAGTCATGATAGCATGCAAATATGGGGCTGTTGTATATGACTTGCGTTTTTTGTGAACCAGATAGACATATACTGTTTCACCGTATGAGCTAGAATAAGGGTGTGTGCTTAAAACCAATATAATTGCAATTTCACATAGACATATAGTGATTTTGGTTGTATTGGTGATTACATGGAGTCTAACATCTGTAGATGTTGTGTAAGTAGGTTATAGTGCATTGAAAAATGGTTATAACTCTATTTGTGCCCTTGGTTATTTTCCTGTGATATGTGAACACTTCTTGCATGATAGTGGCGATTAGATGAAGTATGAAATGAAGTTAGGGTCCCATTATTTTTAGATTATATTTATTCAATTTGTATTCTTATTTTTAGTTTGTATTCACAATTAGTTTAATTCAATAATTTTAGTCATTAGTCTAAGTATATAAATACAGTGAGTTAATTGATGCATAATAGTTTAAATTTAACAACTTTCTCTGTGGGATCGATACTCTACTTACTTTATATTACTTGTTGACACATGTATGCTTGCATGAGTTAGAGCTCTTTTATTAGAACTATAAAAGAGGCAACAAGTTTTTGGCGCCGTTGCTGGGGAAAGGCGTTAATTTAAATAATTATCATTAGTTTAAAGCTATATTATATGACTTAGACAATTCTGATCGTTTTCATCTCTATTTTTGTTTTGTTTTTGGTTTCAGGTACTTGTAGATTTTTATGTACATGTGGTCATCCAACTCAGAACTAACACCAGCACAGGACAACATAAATGGAAGAAGTTGAAAAGTGAGTGTGCGGAGAAATTTGCAAGTACAGTTAGAGAGTACTACAATCAGTATGGCGGAAGAACCGAGACTTGAGCAAAGAGAAGAGCATCGGGCTCTAAGGGAGTATTCCACGCCCAACATAAATGGACTACAATCGAGCATAGTTAGACCAACGATAGCAGCTAATACCTTTGAAATCAAATCGGGTACTATTCAGATGGTTCAAAACTCGGTTCAGTTTGGGGGTGCTACTACGGATGATCCGAATGAACACTTATTGAGCTTCAACACATTTAGATACAATGGTGTGACGGAGGACGCCATTACACTACGGCTATTCCCATGGGAGGACTTAGCCTAGAAATTCTTGGCTAAGTTCTTTCCAATGGCTAAGACTGCAAAGATGAGGATGGCTATCTCTCAGTTCGAGTAACAACAGGGCGAGTCCTTATATGAGGCATGGGAGCGTTACAAAGAGATGCTCAGAAAATGTTCGCATCACGGTATGCCAGATTGGATGGTGATCAACTCCTTTTATAATGGTTTGGGATGGCAGTCGAGACCAATTGTGGATGCAGCCGCAGGAGGAGCATTATGGGAAAAGAGTTATGACGAGGCCTATACGCTTATTGAGACTATGGATGCGTATGACTATCAGAACCCTACAGCTCGGATGCCACAACCCAAGGTTGCAGGTGTATTGGAGGTAGATGCGATTACTCAGTTGTCGGCACAGATGGCAGCCATAGCTAAGAAAATTAATACTTTGGCAGATAGCAAAGTGAAAATAGTTGCCTTTGTTTGTGAGATTTGTGCGGGGTCACACTCCACGGATCAATGTACTATCAGCTCGGAGTCGGTACAGTATGTGAGTAACTATAGAAAAGACCAAGGCCAATTTCAGAACACATACCACCCCAATAACTGAAATCATCCGAACTTTAGTTGGTCTAATAACCAAGGACAACAACAAAATCAGTTTCAACCGAACCAACAGTTTCAGCCTCATTCATCTCAGCCACAGTTTATACCAAAACCACCGTTTCCACCGGGATTTTCTCAACAACAACAACATCACACTCCAGCTGCACCACAGTCAGAAAAGAAATCAGAGATGGAGGAGATGATGTTGAAATACATGGCAAACATTGAAGTCATGATCAAAAGCCAAGCAGTGGCTATCAAGAATCTTGAGACTCAGATGGGGCAGATGGCGAGCATGCTTAACAATAGGCCCCAGGGTTCATTGCCAAGTAACACAGAGACAAATCCTAGAAGAGACGGGAAGGAGCAGTGTCAAGCGATCACATTGAGATTGTAGCATCCCCGAATCCGGGTCCCAAATCGCCGCGGATCCGGTATACTAATTCTATCACTATTGCGGAAGATATAAACATAAATTGTTTATACATTAAACTTTACACACTATTTCCCCAAAATCGAGTAACCTTAACTAATACACAATCATAAACTATCTAACACATAACAATACTATTCTTCAACCATACTTTTACAAATTAGTCAAGACATTTTATCCCAAGTTGAACTTGGCATTTTCCTTTTCCTCAGAATGGTAGATTCGCTTTTATCTCGCAATGTTTTATCATGATATAGCAAGGGTGAGCATGAAAGTTGCCAAACAAGTTTTAAAAAAAAACAAGGTAAAGATATATCATGATTGAAAGAGTTTGAATAATAAGTGGCTATCCTTCACAATGTAGTTGTGAATTAGCATGAACAAAATTTCAAAATTTGAATGAACATTGAAAATGAACATAACAATTATATCTCGAATCGATTGGTAATGAAGGTGATCACCTTTCATACTGATGAATACATGCAATATGTACAGAGTACAATTCATAAGCATATCTCGTCTCGAAACCACTCTTAAAAGAGTTTAAGTAAAAGAACTTGAAAAACTTGCAGGCGAATTTGATGACAGTAGTAACGCAATATAATAAGCTTCTCCCAAGACCTAATATTAATAATATAGATCTCCAATATTAGAATAATATCATCACCGTTATAAAATAACTTAAACACATAATCCTATCACCATATACAGATATAAAACCTATAATAGATCTTTCGGTTTAGTCATAACATATAGTTAAGTATTAGACAATAGGTTTAAGTCTTAATATTCTTATTATACTTTGATATTCTTTTAATCACATCATAACTTGTACTTATAAGTTATTCAATCATTCATTCTTAATATATAATTAGGATTACATTAGTTTATTTTATTTGTTTATATAATAAACAAATATAAACCATCACATAATCTTCATATTCCTTTACTCACCTATTCGAATAAAACAATTTAATAAATTGTGACATGTTCCACAATTCTCTTAAATTAGGTCACTAATATAAAAATAAAATATTAGGACCACTAAATAACGATAACCATTTAGGTTATTTAATTATCACACCTAATATATATATTAGGTTACATAACTTAATTCTTACTTCACTTTTATATACAAAATAAATGTATTCACATTATATAATGTATATTTATTTACTCATATCCATAATTCACATAATCATAACATATTTCACTTCTCACACTAATTTTGACTTTTCTCCATAAAAAGTCAACTATTGACCAAAAGTCAACCTTTACACATTTTGTGTTTACTGTCCATTCTGATTAAATTGACGTTACGGACGCAAAAGAAAGCAAAATCCATGCTTCAAAATTCTATCTCTAACTCAAATTTTGAGTTTTAAATTACTCCCTTCTCATTGCTAATCGTATTATCTAACGACTTTATACTTATTCAAATTCTTATTTGCCAGTCAAGGCCAACACTCAAACTATGTTAATTACTAACATAGTTTTATCTTGATCATTATATCATTAACTTAATTCATCATTCCTCTTGCTAAAATATATATAGCACCTTACTAAGTATATATATTTCTATACATATACTCATCTTCGTTTAACCTCATAAAGATCTCTTCATGTGAAATCTTATCTCAAATAATAAAATTTCCATATGTACTTATATAACATTTTTTTAGACTATTCCGTTTCACATCAATTTAAAGGTATCGTAATACCTTATTCTTAATATTCCTTCAAGTACATATTAATTCATTTCTAGGGTTTTGGAATTTTGTAACCCATATTTCCTCTATTCTTATTCGAATAGCAAACCATATAGGTTTTACTTGAAATATTTTAAATAAATCCTCAAATTCTCATCTAGGTTTTATTCTTTAACCTTTATTCTAATCATTCAAGATTTTAGAAATTTTAGGGTTATCACATTCACCCTTCTTCTAAGAATTTCGTCCTCTAAATTAAAGCATACTAATCTCTCTCGCTCATTCTCTTATCCATAACTAGGTTTTCAACTTAACCTTTACAATTTCCTCCTTTGAGGATTTCTCTTCTATCATCACATTTCACCATAACTACTCACTAGGAGTTTACATCTTCTAAACATTCTTCAAAACTAGGTTGTCGTAATAACCTTTATTCAATCATCTCGATTCTACTCTACATACCACGAGTTTACATTATTTCATATCAATCATCACGTTCTACCACAACATTACTCTAAAGGGTTTAAAAAAAAAACTTTTCATATCTGTCTGAGGGATCATAAAAATTATGAACTTTGAACTCCGAGGTTTAGGGGTATTTCTACCTGCTACCTCTTTCAATTAAGAAAGAAAGGTACTCTACCTCTTAAACATTTCTTTAATAGGTATGTTTACAATCACGAAGAAGGTAAACTACCGATTCGGGACTTTTAGATGATCAGTCTATTGTACCTTAGTAATCCGAACGACTATATGCGTCCTTAAATTGGAATATTCTATCCAATTAGTATATCCCCATTTTCAGGGTTGTTCACCTCGGACTTAGTATAGGATTCGCATCAAAACAATTTGGTTCGGAAATTTCTTTCAATGAACACTTAGAGTTTTCATAAACATTAGTCTAGCTGAATCGAATAGCATATACTCATATCGATAATTCAGTTCAATAGAATTATTTAAGTATAGCCAAACCCCATTGGCAAATTAAAATTTTGAAAACATTTTTCGAGAATGACGTCATGATGCCGCACTGTATTTACAGTCCGTTGAGGATTCCGTCATTTGGTGATTTTATCATACTACATCATACCATAGTGGGTTGACGATCCTGAGATCACATCCAACACTAAGTAATACTGCATTGATGACTCCATCATTTTTTTATCATCTCTGCACCAGGTTGCATGGTACATAAGTGATAAATAAAAACAACTTTTGATACTTCAAATCATTCGCGTCTAGCCAAAATAAGTAGCATAGACTGTACTTTAAATTATTTCAAAAATCTTTGCAAATCAGTTTTATCATCTCAACAGGCAACGAGGTGTCGGTTAGCCCGAAGTCCACGTATACACAATGGTCACCCGGAGTTGAGAATAAAAATCATTTTTCAAAAGCACATAAAGGCGATTTAGCTTGATGTCAAAAACTTGAAGTCTAGCATAGCTAGAAGATTTGGAATACCTATGCTTCCATCATCAACTTCACACTTTTCTCTTGATCCATTGCTTAATAAATCTATCTATTCTTATAATCCTCAATGCTCCATTCACCACTTTGCTATACCCTAGTTCATCAAACTTACCACACATTATGAGTTCAGAACTTGCCACAATCATATGAGTTTAAGAACTTATCCTAGTCGGACCATAGGCGCCCATTCATTTGAGGGGTTCAAAACATACCATATGATTATGAGTCATGAACTTACCATAAGTATGAGTTTTAAGAACTCACAACTTAACCTTATATCCTCTACTATTCGTTATACACATGAGAAAAGAATCACCTTCTCAACATGCATATAACAAATAAGCGCGACATTAGGTTCTAATGATTATCATTACGAAACTAAGTGGTTGTCAAACCAAACTCTACCACTAATCAATATAGGAAGCTAAGCGGACAATTCCACGCCCATACAAAGAATTTGTCAACCTAACCACTATATCAACCAGAAGCTAAGTGATTCTAAAACCAAGTACAAATTCTACATCATAAGGAATCATACAACTCAATTCTTGACTGAGTCCTCAATTGAAAACCCATATAATCTTAACTTTCTCTTTTCTTAATAATGAATTTTCTTTAATCCAGTATCTTAACATTTTCCACTCATTTCGAGTTTACATTGTACCATTTCATAGTACCTTCTCTTTATAGCATCAAGCTATATCATTCCAATCACTTAACAAATCATATGTTATTCAATGATTTAATCTGATCACGTGGTGATCTTATTTCGTAATCATTTCTCCTTATGCTTACGATCGTTTTATTTTACGATCTTCTTATTCTTCTCTTTAATCATATTATATTATGATTTTATTTACACTTTTCATCTTATAGACATAGTCTATTTATTTTCACTTTTCATCTCTATTACTGGAGTTAGGTAACTCTAGATTCTTATCCTTATATCTCTTCAAGATTCTTCTTTGAATCTTCTTTATCTTCTTCTTTACTTAATGATGAATTTCCATAAATTCATCTCTTATCTGATTAAACTCTATTCGAGTTTATTACTTATCATCTTTGTGGTTATAGCCTAAGGTACACCTACCTAAGGTTTATAACCTCTGACTTTGATACTAATCAGTAGCATCCCGAAGATGGGGTCCCAAATCGCCATGGATCCTAGATACTAATTCTATCACTATTGCGGAAGATATAAACATAAATTGTTTATACATTAAACTTTACACACTATTTTCCCAAAATCGAGTAACCTTAACTAATACACAATCATAAACTATCTAACACATGACAATACTATTCTTCAACCATACTTTTACAAATTAGTTTTGACATTTTATCCCTGTGAACTTGGCATTTTCCTTTTCCAGAATCGTCAGTATTCGCTTTATCTCGCAATGTTTTATCATGATATAGCAAGGGTGAGCATGAAAGTTGCCCAAACAAGTTTAAAAAAAACAAGGTAAAGATATATCATGATTGAAAGAGTTTGAATAATAATAAGTGGCTATCCTTCACAATGTAGTTGTGAATTAGCATGAACAAAATTTCAAAGTCGAATGAACATTGAAAATGAACATAACAATTATATATCCGAATCGATTGGTAATGAAGGTGATCACCTTTCATACCGATGAATACATGCAATATGTACAGAGTACAATTCATAAGCATATTCATTCGAAACCACTCTCTTAAAAGAGTTTAAGTAAAAAGAACTTGAAAAACTTGCTCTGAGGCAATTTGATTGATTACCGTAACGCAATATAATAAGCTTCTCCTGAAGACCTAATATTAATAATATAGATCTCCAATATTAGAATAATATCATCACCGTTATAAAATAACTTAAACACATAATCCTATCAGTCTATACAACATATAAAACCTATAATAGATCTTTCGATTAGTCATAACATATAGTTAAGTATTAGACAATAGGTTTAAGTCTTAATATTCTTATTATACTTTGATATTCTTTTAATCACATCATAACTTGTACTTATAAGTTATTCAATCATTCATTCTTAATATATAATTAGGATTACATTAGTTTATTTTATTTGTTTATATAATAAACAAATATAAACCATCACATAATCTTCATATTCCTTTACTCACCTATTCGAATAAAACAATTTAATAAATTGTGACATGTTCCACAATTCTCTTAAATTAGGTCACTAATATAAAAATAAAATATTAGGACCACTAAATAACGATAACCATTTAGGTTATTTAATTATCACACCTAATATATATATTAGGTTACATAACTTAATTCTTACTTCACTTTTATATACAAAATAAATGTATTCACATTATATAATGTATATTTATTTACTCATATCAATAGTTCACATAATCATAACATATTTCACTTCTCACACTAATTTTGACTTTTCTCCATAAAAAGTCAACTATTGACTTTGACCAAAAGTCAACCTTTACACATTTTGTGTTTACTGTCCATTCGACTAAATTCGACGTTCCTGGACGCAACCGAGCAGTCCATGCTTCAAAATTCTATCTCTAACTCAAATTTTGAGTTTTAAATTACTCCCTTCTCATTGCTAATCGTATTATCTAACGACTTTATACTTATTCAAATTCTTATTTGCCCGTATCAAGGTTAACACTCAAACTATGTTAATTACTAACATAGTTTTATCTTGATCATTATATCATTAACTTAATTCATCATTCCTCTTGCTAAAATATATATAGCACCTTACTAAGTATATATATTTCTATACATATACTCATCTTCGTTTAACCTCATAGCATCTCTTCATGTGAAATCTTATCTCCAATAATAAAATTTCCATATGTATTTATATAACATTTTTTTAGACTATTCCGTTTCACATCAATTTAAAGGTATCGTAATACCTTATTCTTAATATTCCTTCAAGTACATATTAATTCATTTCTAGGGTTTTGGAATTTTGTAACCCATATTTCCTCTATTCTTATTCGAATAGCAAACCATATAGGTTTTACTTGAAAAATTTTAAATAAATCCTCAAATTCTCATCTAGGTTTTATTCTTTAACCTTTATTCTAATCATTCAAGATTTTAGAAATTTTCGGGTTATCACAGAGATCAGGAAAAGATTTGACAGGTTCTGCAGGTCGCCGCCCGCGCCCAATAGTACTAAGGAGGTCGCCTACATGCAAGGAAAGAAAGCAGCGGACCAAGATGAAAAAAATCTAGAAATTCCTGAGGCTCAATAGGACGAGAAAGAAAAAGAAAATTCAAAAGAGAAGGTCAAGAGTCCAGTACAACCAATGCACCCTCAAGTACCATATCTGCAGAGGTTAATTAAGCAGAAAAAAGACAAACAATTTAGCAAGTTTTTCTGGAGGTGTTCAAAAAGCTGCAGATCAACATACCATTCGCCGAAGCATTGGAACAAATGCCAAGCTATGCAAAGTTCATGAAAGGTATATTGTCAAGAAAGAGAAGACTAGATGAGTTTGAAACAATAGCCTTAACCAAGGAATGCAGTGCAGTACTTCGGCGCAAACTACCTCCACAGCTAATAGATCCGGACAACTTCACAATTCCGTGCATAATCGGAAAGATGAGCTTTAGTAAGTGTTTATGTGATTTGGGGGCAAGTATAAACTTGATGCCCTTGTCAGTGTTTAACCAGTTGGGATTGCCGGCTCCAAGGCCGACAAAAATTTCACTACAGCTAGCTGACAGATCTATCACATATCCACGGGGAATTGTTGAAGATGTGTTGGTTAAGGTGGACAAGTTCATTTTTCCAGCTGACTTTATCATACTGGATTTCGAAGAGGACAAGAGTATACCAATCATACTGGGAAGACCATTTTTAGCCACAGGAAGGACTCTGATAGATGTGCAAAAAGGGGAACTCATGATGCGCGTGCATGATCAAGAGGTCATTTTCAATGTCTTCAAGGCCATGAAATTCCGAACAGATGAAGAAGACTGTTTCTTAGTTGATTGGGTAAATCGGGTTCTAAATGATGACATACATAGTCTAGTGGACTATGAACCTTTGAGGAATATCACTGATGAGAACTCAGATTTAGAAGATGAGGAATTCGACGAATTTGTGCAATATCTGGATACCACTCCACAATTCAGGAGATTTAGACCACCTGCAGAGCCTTTGATAAAAGCTGGGGAAGCCTCAATAAAGTTAAAGCCATCTCTTGAGACACCTCCAGAGTTGGAGTTAAAACCACTCCCCAAACATCTCAGGTATGCATTTTTAAGCTCAGACTCAAAATTACCTGTGATTATTGCTTCTGCACTAACATCTTGTCAGGAAGAAAAATTGCTACGAGTGCGTCGAGAGTTCAAATCAGCTATTGGATGGACCATAGCAGATATCAAAGGGATCAACCCTTCATATTGCATGCACAAGATCTTGGTGGAAGATGGTAGCAAGCCAACAGTTGAGCAACAAAGGAGGCTTAATCCGATAATAAAAGAAGTGGTTAAGAAAGAGGTACTGAAATGGTTAGATGCAGGAATAATTTATCTGATCTCAGACAACTCATGGGTGAGCCTAGTACAATGTGTTCCGAAAAAGGGCGGCATGATAGTCGTGACTAATGAGAATAATGAGTTAATTCCAACACGAACAGTAACGGGGTGGAGAGTTTGCATGGATTACCGCAAGCTCAACAAATCTACGAGAAAAGATCATTTCCCACTCCCATTCATTGATCAGATGTTGGATAGATTAGCAGGTCATGAGTACTATTGCCTTTTGGACAGATATTCGGGCTACAATCAAATTATGATAGCTCCAAAAGATCAGGAAAAAACTACCATCACATGTCCGTACGACACTTTTGCTTTCAGAAGGATGTCTTTCGGGTTGTGCAATGCTCCAACCACGTTTCAGAGATGCATGATGGCTATATTTTTAGACATGGTGGAACAGAATGTGGAGGTATTTATGGACGACTTCTCAGTCTTCGGGGACTCATTTGATTTATGCCTTGAGAATCTAGTTATGGTTTTGAAGAGGTGCGTTGAAACGAATTTAGTGTTGAACTGGGAAAAATGCCATTTTATGGTCCAAAAAGGAATCATATTGGGAAACAAGGTTTCGAAAAAGGGACTTGAGGTGGATAGGGATAAGCTGGAGACTATTGAGAACTTGCCACCACCTACTTCAGTAAAAGGCGTTCGTAGTTTTTTGGGACATGCAGAGTTTTATCGTAGATTTATCAAGGACTTCTCCAAAATTACTAAACCACTATGTAGTCTATTGGAGAAGGATGCACAGTTTAGTTTTGATGACGCTTGCGTGTTAGCATTTGAGCACTTAAAGAGAAAGCTAACTTCAACACTAGTGATTACTGCACCAGATTAGACTCTACCGTTTGAGTTGATGTGTGACGCCAGTGATTATGCCGTAGGGGCTGTTTTGGGGTAGCGGAAGGACAAGATATTTCATGTGATCTATTATGCCGGCAAGACCCTCACGGATGCACAATTGAACTATACCACCACAGAGAAAGAGTTATTGTTAAGCGTTGGTATATGCCTTTGATAAGTTTTGAGCATATCCGATTGGCACAAAGGTGATAGTGTATGACGGATCACGCCAATTTGACATTTAGTGGCAAAGAAGGATGCAAAATCTCGTTTGATCAGATGGATTTTATTATTGCAGGAATTTAACTTGGAAATCAAGGACAGAAACGGGACTAAAAACCAAGTGGCGGACCACTTATCTCGACTCGAGAATCCGAAAAGGGAAGTAAACGACAACGTTATGATCAACGAATCCTTTCCGGATGAGCAGTTGTTTGTGGTGAAAGGGGAAGGGCCATGGTTCGATGACTACGCGAACTACCTGGTAAGTAAGATGGTACCTTCTGACTTGGTGGGCTATCAAAAGAATTTTTTTTTGCATGATGTTAAATGGTATATATGGGATGAGCCTTACTTGTTTAAACAGTGCTCCGATCAAGTGATAAGAAGGTGTATTCCATATAGCGAGACCGAGGGGATTTTGCAAGAGTGTCATTCTATGGTGTATGGAGGTCACTATGGTGGTGAAATAACAGCAGCTAGAGTACTACAAGGGGGATTCTACTAGCCAACACTTTTCAAGGATGCATACAGTTTTGTCCAGCGGTGTGATAGATGTCAGCGAGTGGGTAACATCTCCAAAAGAAATGAAATGCCTTTGAATACAATCCTTGAAGTAGAAATTTTTGATGTATGGGGGATCGATTTCATTGGACCCTTCGTTTCTTCCTGCAAAAATCTCTACATCCACAGTGGACTATGTCTCAAAATGGGTTGAAGCTGCAGCTCTTCCGACTAATGATGCCAAGGTCGTACTCAAATTTCTCCACAAAAGCATTTTCACGAGGTTTGGGACCGCAAGGGCTATCATTAGTGATGAAGGTAGTCATTTACGTAGAAGGCTTTTCTGACCTTACTGGCAAGGCTAAGTATGGGGTGAACCATCGCATTGCTACAGCTTATCACCCACAAACGAATGGTCAAGCTGAAGTGTCGAATCGAGAAGTAAAGAGAATCCTGGAAAAAGTTGTGAATCCCACACGGAAAGAAAGGTCGTTAAAGTTAGATGATGCAGTATGGGCTTATCGAACAGCATACAAAACTTCGTTAGGCATGTCGCCTTTTCAACTCGTGTATGGCAAAGCCTGTCACCTCCCTATGGAGTTAGAGCATAAGGCATATTGGGCAATACGGAAGCTCAATTTTTATTTGACATCTGCAGGGGAGAAACGTCTACTCCCGCTCAATGAGTTAGATGAATTTAGATTACAGGCATATGAGAATTCGAAGTTGTACAAGGAGAAAGTGAAGAAATGGCATGACCGAAAGATCATAAAAAGAACATTTGAACGGGACAAAGGGTTTTACTCTATAATTCCAGACTTCAACTTTTTCCCGGAAAGCTGAAATCGAGATGGTTAGGTCCAGTTATAGTGAAGACTGTCTTTCCGTATGGTACAATTAAAGTATATGATCAGTTTCCAGAAAAGCCTTTTAAGGTAAATGGCCAGCGATTGAAGCATTACTTTGGTGGCGAGGTGGACAGACAGAACGTCACCTCAATTCTCTCGTCGACATGAGATTCAGAGACAGTCAAATTAATTGACTATAACTTAGCGCTTGATGGGAGGAAACCCATTATTTGTACCCCTATATTCTTTTCATTCATTTAGTAGAGTAGTAGTTAAATCAATTCTATTAAATGCCTGATAAATAATGTGTGGTGCATTCATGTTCATATAAGTGTTTTCAATTGCACTCATCACTGATATATGGCGTACACAATGTGCAGTTCATGAAGTTACACATCACACCACCACGCAGCGGCAGCTACCAAAGTCGATAGCTCATAATTCTAGGAAAGTCACTTTCATGGCCATGTGTATTAGCCCCATAAGAAAATTCGGCAGTACAAGGCGTGACATACGAGGGTTGAAAATTTTTTAAGTTTAAGAATCCGAGTGGTGGTCTACTTGGTCTCTCACGTGCCATAATATAATTGTATTCTTCTATTCTCCCATAATTATAAGACTCCTCAGCTAGCATCAAAGCTCATACCACAATTTTTTTCATTGGCCTCATTCTAGGGTTTATTTTACGTGGGTTGTGCACAAGCAAGTCTGAGGGTACTCTCATCAGCATGAGAGCATCTATACTCTCTATCTATCATCCATTATGGGTCCAAAAAGAATACGTTCAATCTCCATCACTTCATCATCGGACTCTTCATCTAGTGCTTTCATGACGAGGATATCATGGAACGCAGAAAATTTCTCGGTTGGGAAGCCCAAGAAGAATATTATCACCTCGAGACTAAATCGTTTGTGAAAGAATGGGGGTTTAAACTCGACAAGAAAGGCGACCAACTATGGAATATCTTACTGCGAAAAAGAGGTCAAGTTAGCCTTACCGCAACTCCTACGCCTATTCCAATGGGGGTTGTTCGGGAGTTCTACGCGAATGCGAAGGAGGAGATACAAGTAGGGATAACGTTAGTTCGACAAATACAAGTGGATTTTCGCCTGACCATCGGAGCAAAGTGTTTGGGATAAGCGATACACCACCCACTTCGGGTCTGCATGAATTGGAGTTACTGGTGCACATTTGATGACGGACTTGAACATAGTGATTTCGAATTTGTGCATCCCGGGAACCAAATGGAATTATAAACCAGGGACGACCGAGCCAAAATCTTTTCCAGCATCCACCTTGAATCGTTATGCCCAAGCGTAGAATCTATTTTAATGCACCAAGTTAATTCCGTCCGCTCACAAACATGTAGTACCTACCGAGAGAGCTATCATTTTATGGGGCATTATCACAGGCAAGTATATTGACGTCGGCCACCTAATTCATCAGAACATGCCTGCGTTATTTGTGACCCCCCAAAATAGGTATATATCACCCATTCTGAGTCGCCAAATACATGGTACAGAAAAACAACTACAACTTTATTAATACAATTGTCGTGCAAAATACGACAACACATACTGTGAGTTTAAATACAAATATTGTCTTCTAGACAATATCAACACCCAAATAAAGTACTCATTACAATTATTAATGTACTATTTTACAAAAATAGTGAGGATCGCTAAAACAATGCATCAGGACCATCACTCTATACCCCGACTGATTCCTACTATGTTCTCGCTTCCTGAAAAGAAAAATGGAACAAAAAAGAAAAGGGTGTGCTCAACTAGCCCAATAAAGAATATTATGACTAAGATAATATACAACAAATTATCCTTAGTCTTCAACAGGGAAAAATCTGATAGCATATAATCGACAACAAGTTTTAGATCAACAAGCCGCGAGCGGAAACAACAATTCATTAGAAGAGTTAAGTAGAGAATGAAATCTACTATCATCTATGAATTTAAAAGTCCATCATCAATATTTTATCCCTGTAACATCAATCAATATACATCTTTGCACTACAGGCCAAAGATATTCATTTGTATCACCAGTTGGTTATGTTCATCTCAACACCTGTTCATCTTTGCACTTCGGGCCAAAGATATTCATCAGGTAATCATTCATCTTTGCATTACAGGCCAAAGATATTCATCAAGTACCACCATTAAGGACTGAGGATGATGAAAAACATTTTAGAGAATGAATCCAGTAAGACAGAAGGACAAATATTAAGGATTCATATTTCGCTTTATCCAAATTCAATAATACTCCATAATAACCAAGTGTGAAGTAGAATTCAAAAATAAAGATCAAAACATGGATACAATCAAAGATAGTAACCATAAAAGACATCTGGGATGAAAAAGAAGAAAATTTTATTTTTCGGTGAATAGTGCCGTATACGTGAATAGTAACCCCAACACAAAAAGTTCCAAATTTGATTAAAAAGTTCACCAATATTTCGGCATATTGATATTGAAGAAAATAATATCATCTAAAAAGAAAATAACATCCCTTACCTCAAAGAATCAGTACTTTGGAATGAAAGGTTGGAAGTGATGCTGAATTAAGCTTGTACTGAACAGCAACTCTCAAAGTATCTAAATACTCACAAAATACGCTCGATAATATAGAGAGAGAAAGAGGGAAAACTTATGTTTCTGGTGTGATTTTCAATTCTAACTTAGCCCTCTATTTATAGAAAAATGTTAGCCCGCCGAAGCAGAATTGGTCTGCTACATGATGGCTTTACCTGCTACTATTGCCACCCACCACATTTGAAATAAAAGTCAGCACATTTCTTCACCAACCACAATTGGGGCCCACTTAATTCTTGAATTTTCTACCAAAATCAATTATAAATTTAATTTTCGAATCAGTCACCTCTTAAAATTCATAACAAATCATTCGTTCATTTTTAACGGTTCAAAATTTGTGGACATATACTCAACTTATATATGTATAACATATCCAAAAATCACAACGATCAAATCGCCGATTAAAAATTATAACTCACACAATATATCTCGAAAACGGTGATTTAATTTTTAATACCTCCATTCAAACAAAAACACCTCAACATTAATTCCTTCAATTATATCCGCATAAAATAAATATATCCATCAATTATATCCACATAAAATAAATATTTTCTTATCATATAATCAATAATTAATTATTCACAAATAATATTACAGAATCACATTTATGACAACCGGTAGTTCTCCTAGGAAAGAGGGGCTTTCAGATAAGGATTTCTCCTTCTTGGTAGTGCAATTAGGTGACCAAACCTCTCCTTAGAGATGCAGAACTTTCTAGACATTGCCAATATTGTTATCTAATAATATTATTCAAATAATATGAATTATTGATCCGATAATGGGAAATCATCAGGCAAAGTGACAATTATTGAAACAATAATAATATAAAATATCAACGCAACAATTATTGAATCAATAAAATAAAATATTGAAAAGTAATTACTGTAACAATTAATTAGTAGTGCCTTCTTACGTAAGAATCAATAATTCAAAAATATTGTGCAATACCGTGTGCTACTGTGCAACCACGCGTATTACTATATTTTAACCACCAGGTATTCCAACAGTGCTAATGGTAACAACTACGCCGTTATTTATAAAAACTCAAATTTGTCGTTTTCTTCATCCGACAGTTATTCTGTTATGAGGCCCACTAATGGCTGCGCCGTCGTACGAATATTCTCCGACAATAAGAATATTCCACGACCAAACGAATATTCCCCTACAAAAATGAATATTTTATAACCACTTGCTTATTTTGTAAAATTTGCACATTTCACCCATAACCAAAGTATTATATCAAATTAACTCCTAATTATTTCAAGATAATAAATAGAGAAAATTTAATTTTATTCATAATATGTTGGGGTCTTATAACCTCCCCTCCTTATGAAATTTCATCCTCGAAATTGACGTACGTACTTGGTGTTTCGAAAAGGTGAAGGTACCTCACTTTCATTTCTGATTCCAACTCTCAAGTAATTTCCTCAATAGCATGGTTCCTCCACAAAACCTTGACTTGTGGTATAACCATTGTTCGTAGGATATGCTCATTCCTATCCAATATCTTGACAGGTACCTCCTCGTACGTTAAATCTTCGGCTATCTCATCTGTTTCTAACGCAATAATGTGGTTTGTGTCTTTCACATATTTATGAAGCATAGATATGTGGAAAACATTATTAACACGAGACATACTTGGAGGTAATGCGAGTCTATAGGCCACATTTCCTATTCGGTCAAAAATCTCAAATGGAACAACAAATCGTGGATTGAGCTTTCCTCTCTTCCCAAATCTTGTAACTCCCTTCCATGGAGCAATACGTAACAGTACATGATCTCCAATGTTAAACTCCACGTCCTTTCGATGAAGATCAGCATAACTTTTTTGTCGATCTTGTGAGGTCTTTATACGTTGCCGGATCATTTGAATCTTTTCTGTAGTCATACGTACTAATTTTGATCCCAATAATATTGCTTCTCCCACCTCGTCCCAGCATACTGGAGAACGACACTTTCGTCCATATAACGCCTCGAATGGAGCCATGCATATACTTGCTTGATAACTGTTGTTGTAGGAGAATTCCATCAGTGGAAAGTACTTATCCCAACTTCCTTTAAAATCTATGACACAGAGTCTTAATAGATCATCAAGGGTTTGAATAGTCCTTTCTGATTGCCCGTCCGTTTGAGGATGGTATGCCGAACTAAATCGTAAATCCGTGTCCATAGCTTTCTGCAAGCTAACCCAAAATCGTGAAGTGAATCTTGGGTCACGATTCGAAACTATGGATACTGGCATGCCATGCAATCTCACAATCTCATTTATGTACATACTAGCAAGACGTTCAAGGGAATAAGTCTCACGTATAGGCAAGAAATGAGCCGACTTGGTTAATCTATCAACAATAACCCAAATCGCATCTATACCTTGAGAAACCTTGGGAAGACCCGTAACGAAATCCATAGTAATCTGTTCCCACTTCCATTTCGGAATCTCAAGTGGTTGCAATGGACCCTTTGGCACTGGATGCTCCGCCTTTACACGTTGACAAGTTAAACACCCCGAGATAAACTCCGCGATCTCTTTCTTCATATTTCTCCACCAAAATGTATGTCGAATATCGTGATATATTTTGGTACTCCCAGGATGGATTGTAAATGGTGTGTTGTATGCCTCCATCATGATTCTGTGCTTCAAGTCAAAATCGTTAGGAATGCAAAGTCTGGAGTTGACTCTAAGTATTCCTTCTTCATCAATTCTTGCCTCCGGAATAACAACTTTTTTCACTTTCTTTTTCATACGCATCAGCTCCAGGTCTGTAGCTTGAGCAGCTTTAACTTTATCGATTAAATTCGGTTCTACTCGTATATTTTCCATCATCACGTGGGTACTTGGAGCCTTTAACTCTATCTCCATCCTTTGTAAGTCATACAAAATGGGCCTTTGTGTTAACAACATTGCACTCGTACCCGCATACGATCTTCTACTCAATACGTCAGCTACAACGTTTGCTTTTCCAGGATGATATTGAATGCTATGGTCGTAATCCTTCAACAGCTCGAGCCAACGTCGTTGCCGCATGTTGAGTTCCTTTTTGGTGAAGAAATATTTGAGGCTTTTATGATCCGTATAAATCTTCACTTTCTCCCCATACAGGTAGTGTCTCCAGATTTTTAACGCAAAAACAATTGCTGCCAACTCCAGATCATGAGTGGGATAATTCCTCTCATATTCTTTGAGTTATCGCGAGGCATAGGCTATGACTTTCCCATGTTGCATGAGAACACATCCTAACCCTTTGCCTGAAGCATCGCTGTAGATAACAAATCCATCCGAACCAGATAGTATTGTTATAACAGGTACCGGAATGAGTCTCCTCTTGAGCTCTTGGAAACTCTTCTCGCATTCCTCTCTCCATACGAATTTTGTATCTTTCCGAGTCAGCTGAGTTAACGGAGTAGCGATTCAAGAAAATCCTTCCACGAATCTCCGATAATAACCAGTTAACCCCAAAAAGCTACGCACTTCGGTCACCGAGTTCGGTTGCTCCCAACTTTGTATTGCTTTAATCTTCGCCGGGTCAACAGATACTCCATGTTTTGACACCACGTGCCCAAAGAATGCTACTTCTTTAAGCCAAAACTCGCATTTCTTCAGCTTGGCATATAGCTTGTTGTCACGAAGTCTTTGAAGTACCAACTTCAAATGGTGCTCATGATCTTCACGGCTTTTGGAATAGATGAGGATGTCATCAATAAAGACAACAACGAATTGATCCAAATATTCCTTGAATACACGGTTCATCATATCCATGAAAGCAGCAGGGGCATTAGTCAATCCAAAAGACATGACTAAGAATTCATAATGTCCGTACCGAGTTTTGAAGGCAGTCTTTGGAATATTCTCAGTTTTAATCTTCAGCTGATGATATCTAGAACGAAGATCGATCTTTGAAAAGAATTGTGCTCCTTGCAACTGGTCAAACAGGTCATCAATACGAGGTAGGGGATACCTATTCTTGATGGTGACATGGTTTAATTCTCGGTAGTCAATACAAAGTCACATACTCCCGTCTTTCTTCTTTACAAATAAAACAGGAGCACCCCAAGGAGATGTACTAGGACGAATGAAGCCAATGTCTAAAAATTCCTGTAGTTGGACTTTTAACTCCTGAAGTTCAATAGGAGCCATTCGATATGGGGTTTTAGAAATGGGCTTTGTACCCGGTTCAAGATCAATAAAGAATTTAACTTCACGTTCCGGGGTTAGACCAGGAAGTTCTTCAGGAAATACGTCAAGAAATTCATTAACAATAGAAATATTATTCAAATCTGACGTGTTTTTGTTCAAGTCCATAATATGGGCTAAGAAAGCTTGAAATCCATTTTTCAATAAACGAATAGCTTTATGGCTTGATATGACAGTGATTGATTTTAGTGGTTTAGTTGCTTGAATTCGTATAATAGGTTGGTTAAGAATATGAAAACTAACAACCTTACGAAAACAATCAATTTTGGCATGATGAGTGGTTAACCAATCAATACCTAAAATCACATCAAATGCAAGTATCTTTAAAGAGATAAGATCAACAGGTAATGTGATTATGCCAACTTGGATCAAGCAAGATTTTTAAACTGTAGATGTAACAAAGGTTTCACCCAACATAGTTTTAACAGATAAGTTAAAGTCCAATTTCTCCGGAGTCAAGTTTAAACGTTGAGCACAAGCAGGAGAGATAAAAGAATGGGTAGAACCGGTATCTAGTAAGGTATAAACTTTGCAAGAGTTCAAGATTAGTTTACCCGTGATCACCTCGTTGCTCGGGTTTCTAGGATTTTTTGGTCACCACGACAAACGCCCTTCCTTGAACCACCGACTTTGTTTTGTCCGTAGTCGCCTTTGGTGCCGCCGTCCTAGTTTGACTTGACTTTGCTACCGGATAAAATTGGGCTATGTGACCATCTTTTCCACAATTGAAACACACCTTGGAAGGCTGTGAATAGTTTGGACTTATATGTCCCTCCTCTCCGCATTTGTAGCATCTAACTAGCGGTCGTTCTCCTCCCTTAGAATTTGTTGTTGGTGCTGGTGCTGGTGCTGATGCCTTTCCGTCATTGTTGAATCTCCTCTTTTTGAAATTTCCACTTGACTCACCTCTCCTATTGTCATGGCCACGATGACCACCCGAGTGGTTACCGCTTTTGTCCGTATTTTTCCTCCTCATTTGGTTATCATCGCTCCAATGATTTGTTGTCACCCAGTATGACCACAGTTGTGGTCCCTAGGTTGAACATACTCATTATCACGCTCTAATAATTGAGCCCACATTTACAACATCTCGAATATAAAGAAAATTTATGAGAGATAAGATATTGCCGAATCTCGGGTTTTAGACCTCTCAAAAACATCCGCGTCATACGTTCCTCATTTTCTACCAAATGAGGTGCAAACCTGGATAACTCCACAAACTTTGCTTCGTAGTGGGCACCATCATGTTGTTCTGTTCCAGTCTAATAAACTCTACCTCCTTTATATGACGAATACTTTCAGGAAAGTACTTGTCATTGAACAGTTTCTGAAATTTTTCCCAAGACATGTTGAGTGCGGCTTGCTGGGTACGCTTCACAAACTCCCACCAGTAATCTGCCTCATCACGGAACATAAAGGTGGCGAATGGAACCATCTGTTCCTCCAAATGCCTTAAGACATCGAATATCTTGGTTATTTGCTTAACCCACATTTCGCCTTTAATCGATCGGGCTTTCACCGTAATCTGGTGGTCCCAACTCCTTGAATTGCTTGGGTTGTGATGCATCCGTACGTTGCTATCATTTTCACCGTATTTTGTACACGAAGTCTCCCCTCGTCGATTTTGCATGAACTCGCAAAAAGCTTCTAAACATCGCATCATTCATCGTTTGCTCAAGAAAATCGCTATTTTACGGAGAATATTGCCTTCCTGTTGCACGTTCTCTTGGTTAGTAATCAAAGGTTGTTCCACAGTCTCATAGACTCCATTGTTAACGTTCTCAGCTGCCATTCTTAAAAACTGCCATAAAACAGGGGTTAATTAAACAAATTAACATATCACATAATATCCCTATATTATGGTGACCAACAAATAAGCTTAGGTAGGACACACTAGCGATGGATTTACTCATCTCTCCTCCTAGTTCTATTCCCCAATCTCCATGGAGACCATATCCCTAAGCTCGATATCAAACTGTGACCCCCAAAATAGGTATACATCACCCATTCTGAGTCGCCAAATACATGGTACAGAAAAACAACTACAACTTAATTAATACAATTATCGTGCAAAATACGACAACAAATACTGTGAGTTTAAATACAAATATTATCTTCTAGACAATATCAACACCCAAATAAAGTCCTCATTACAATTATCGATGTACTATTTTACAAAAATAGTGAGGATCTAAAACAACTGCTCAGGACCATCACTCTATACCCCGACTGGTTCCTGCTATGTTCTCGCTTCTTGAGAAGAAAAATGGAACAAAAAGGAAAAGGGTGAGCTCAACTAGCCCATTAAAGAATATTATGACTAAGATAATATACAACAAATTATTCTTAGTCTTCAACAGGGAAAAATCTGATAGCATATAATCGACAACAAGTTTTAGATCAACAACTGCAGCGGAAACAACAATTCATTAGAAGAGTTAAGTAGAGAGAGAATGAAATCTACTATCATCTATGAATTTAAAAGTCCATCATCAATATTTTATCCCCGTAACTTCAATCAATATACATCTTTGCACTACGGGCCAAAGATATTCATTTGTATCACCAGTTGGTCATGTTCATCTCAACACCTGTTCATCTTTGCACTTCGGGCCAAAGATATTCATCAGGTAATCATTCATCTTTGCATTATAGGCCAAAGATATTCATCAAGTACCACCATTAAGGACTGAGGATGATGAAAAACATTTTAGAGAATGAATCCAGTAAGACAGAAGGACAAATATTAGGGATTCGTATTTCAGTTTATCCAAATTCAATAATACTCCATAATAACCATGTGTGAAGTAGAATTCAAAAATAAAGATCAAAACATGGATACAATCAAAGATAGTAACCATAAAAGACATCTGGGACGAAAAAGAAGAAAATTTTATTTTTCTATTGAATAGTCAGATATCGTGAATAGTGCATATATCGTGAATAGTAACCCCGACACAAAAAGTTCCAAATTTGATTAAAAAGTTCACCAATATTTCAGCATAATGATATTGAAGAAAATAATATCATCTAAGAAGAAAATAACATCCCTTACCTCAAAGAATCAAGATTTGGAATGAAAGGCTCAAGTGATCTTTGAATGAAACTTAGACCGAACAAAGAACTCTAAAAGTATCTAAATACTCACAAAATCCGCTCGATAATATAGAGAGAGAAAGAGGGAAAACTTATGTTTCTGGTGTGATTTTCAATTCTAACTTAGCCCTCTATTTATAGGAAAATGTTAGCCCGTCGAAGCAGACTTGGCCTGCCACCTGATGGCTTTACCTGCTACTATTGCCACCCACCACATTTGAAATAAAATTCAGCACATTTCTTCACCAACCACAAGTGGGGCCCACTCAATTCTAGAATTTTCCACCAAAATCAATTATAAACCTAATTTCCGAATCAGTCACCTCTTATAATTCATAACAAGTTGGAATGTCATCAGTTTTAATCTTCAACTAATGATATCTGGAACGAAGATCAATCTTTGAAAAGAATTTGGCTCCTTGCAACTGGTCAAACAGGTCGTTAATGCGAGGCAACGGGTACCTATTTTTGATGGTGACATGATTCAACTCCCGATAATCAATACAAAGTCGCATACTTCCATCTTTCTTCTTCACGAATAGAATAGGAGCACCCCAAAGAGACATACTAGGACGAATGAAACCGATGTCTAACAATTCCTGTAGTTGGGTTTTTAACTCTTGAAGTTCAATAGGAGCCATTCGATATGGGGCTTTGGAAATGGGTTTTGTCTTAGATTCAAGGTCGATACAAAATTCAATTTCACGCCTCGGGGTAGGCGGGAAGTTCTTCAGGGAATACGTCAGGAAATTTATTAACAATAGAAATATCATTCAAATCTGACGTATCTTTATTTAAATCCGTGACATGGGCTAAGAAAGCATGACATCCATTTTTTTAATAAACTAATAGCTTTATGACTTGATCTGACAGTGATTGATTTTAGTGGTTTGGTTGCTTCAATTCGCATAATAGGTTGGTTAGGAATATAAAAGCTAACAACCTTACGAAAATAATCGATTTTAGCATGATGAGTAGTTAACCAATCAATCCCTAAAATCACATCAAATGCAAGTATTTTCAAAGAAATAAGATCGACAGGTAACATACGGTTACCGATTTGAATCAAACAAGACTTATAAACCGTTGATGTAATGAAGGTTTCTCCCAATGGAGTTTCAACATATAAGTCAAAGTATAATCTCTCCGGAGTCAAATTTAAACGTTGAGCGCAAGTAGGAGAAATAAAGGAATGGGTAGAACCGGTATCAAATAAAGTATAAAATTCGCTAAAGTTTATGATTAGCTTACCCGTGATCACCTCGTTCGGATTCCTCGCTTTTTGGGAGGTTACGACAAATGCTCTCCCTTGAACTACCAGTTTTGTCTTGTCTGGGACAGCCTTTGATGCCTCCATCCCAGCTGGACTGGACTTTGGTGCACGACAAAATTGGGCTAGGTGACTGATAAGTGGTATTTTTACCTACTTATTGAATACCAATTCATGCGAATTGTGCCCATCTCAAGTACATTTTATTGTGTTTTAGTTGCATTTCATGTTATTTTGCATTGCATTTACTTAAAACTCCTTTTGGTGAATAAATACAGGAATTGGCTTAATTTTGGTGGTATTAGAGGATACAAGGCTAATGGAGGCATGAAGGCAAGGCATAAACGGGGGAATGCATGGCATAGAGGTGCAATGGAGCAAGGAGATCAAGCATGAATGAACGAGTAGTAGCAGCAGCAGACATACGTAACCAAAACAAAATATGATGGTGAGCGTATGCCGCTGACATGATAAGTTAGGAAGCGCTACCGCCATGAAAGTACTCTGCACCGAACAATGATGACTTCATCGCAAGTTCATGCTGCCTTGGCCAAAGCCTTCGCGCAACAAGGAACAATGCTAGAGTGGCCTCAGTTTAGAACCGCAGTGCCATATCTACCACCAGATTCACCACCCGAGGAGGGTGGTCAAGCCGATCATTAGGGTAGTTTTCTGTACCCTTTACCTTCATTAAATGGGGACATTGAATATTTTTAGTTTGTGGGTATTGGGGGTTATAACATAGTAGTTTAGTTTTATTTAATTGTTGCATGTTTAGTTAATTTTGCATGTTTATGTGTTAGATAAATTTTTGCAGAAATTTTTTAATTTTTATTCATTATTGATTGTGTTAGTACGTTTTAGTTGCATGTCTCACACAAATTTTTGCTTAATAGAAATTTTTGCCAAACCAATGATGATAGTGAATTGTGAAGGATTTTAGAATATTTTGGATAACATGAACTGAGATATAATATTTTACACGATGAGATTCATGTTGCTGTTTAAATGCTTTCGGTTTGCACACACTTGTTCACAATTACTTGTAGGTTTAAGAAGTATGTGTTGCACTACTTGATAGAACATGTAGTTTTAAAAAGAGAAACATGTGGAAAGTGCTCTTAGACTGTATGAAACATTGACATGAAAATTTTGGGAAAACATGGGTATGCTATGTATAAAAAAAAAATCAAATAGCAATAACTTGGCTAGTCTTAATTCGGGGCCCTGGCTACTTAAGTAAATACACCCAAGGGGATTGTCTCTACACCTAGCGCCCTAATGTCTTTCATGGTCTGGGAGTCGTTGGTTGAAAGCTCGCTAAGGGGTAGCAGTGTGCCTAATGGATTGAGACATTGCACAGTCATGTAAAAGAAAAAGAGAGAAAGAAAAGAAAAATAGCAATAAACACCGGGGAAAAGTGCGTAAATCGCCCTCGTGAGTAGTAATAAAGAAATATACCCATTATTGAACCTCAGTTTGTGTCAATATGTTGAAACAGTCTGTGTTGTTTGAGTATACACGAGTCTTGATTTAGGCTATAATTTTTCTATTTGGAGCAGTGTAGCATATGTATTCTTTGCTTAGATCAAGTTTTGGTGAACACCACACACACACACATCATCTCGATAGCATATATGAAATTATCTGAGTGTATGAGGTTATGTCTATAGTTTGGTTTGAAATTATATTCTTGGATCTCGATGATTCACTGAGGAAATTTAATGAAATTACATTATGCATTTGGGATTATGTGAGGCTAGTTTGCATCATAGAGTAGTTGCATAGTTTTGTAGTTGCATTTTCATTGTTCATTAGTATGCATTGCTTGAGGGCAACAATAGTTCAAGTTTGGGGGTATTTGATAAGTGGTATTTTTACCTACTTATTGAATACCAATTCATGCGACTTGTGCCCATCTCAAGTACATTTTTTTTGTTTTAGTTGCATTTCATGTTATTTTGCATTGCATTTACTTAAAACTCCTTTTGGTGAATAAATGTAGGAATTGCGCAGCCGCGAGCAGGACAAGTACAGGAGACGCGCGCTCGCGTGAGACGCCGGCTAGACAGGACATGACATTCTGTAAGTCTCACGCCCGCGCGAGACATATGCTAGATAAGTGCGCGCCCACGCGCGATGCTGATGCTGTGATTTTATTTTATTTTAATTTTAATTAAATGATGTGTAATGGAGTCTAACATCTGTAGATGCTGTGTAAGTAGGTTATAGTGCATTGAAAAATGGTTATAACTCTATTTGTACTCTTGGCTATTTTCCTGTGATATGTTAACACTTCTTGCATGATAGTGGCGATTAGATGAAGTATTAAATGAAGTTAGGGTCCCATTATTTTTAGATTATATTTATTCCATTTGTATTCTTATTTTTAGTTTGTATTCACAATTAGTTTAATTCAATAATTTTAGTCATTAGTCTAAGCATATAAATACAATGAGTTAATTGATGCATAATAGTTTAAATTTAACAACTTTCTCTGTGGGATCGATACTCTACTTACTCTGTATTACTTGTTGACACATGTATGCTTGCATGAGTTAGAGCTCTTTTATTAGAACTATAAAAGAGGCAACAAGTTTTTTGCGTCATTGCCGGGGAAAGGCATTAATTTAAATAATTATCATTAGTTTAAAGCTATATTGTATGACTTAGACAATTCTGATCGTTTTCATCTCTATTTTTGTTTTGTTTTTGGTTTCAGGTACTTGTAGATTTCACTTTTACATGATCATCCAACTCGAACTAACACCAAAGATAGACAACATAAGCGGAAGAAGTTGGAAAGTGAGTGTGCGGAGAAATTTGCAAGTACAAGTTAGAGAGTACTACAATCAGTATGGCGGAAGAACCGAGACTTGAGCAAAGAGAAGAGCATCGGGCTCTAAGAGAGTATTCCATGCCAAACATAAATGGACTACAATCGAGTATAGTCAGACCGGCGATAGCAGTTAATACCTTTGAAATCAAATCGGGCACTATTCAGATGGTGCAAAACTCGGTTCAGTTTGGGGATGCTGCTATGGATGATCCGAATGAACACTTATTGAGCTTCAACGAGATCTGCAACACATTTAGATACAATGGTGTGACGGAGGACGCCATTACACTACGGCTATTCCCATTTTCACTGAGAGATAAGGCGAGGAGTTGGCTACATTCTTTGCGGTCAGGGTCAATAACCACATGGGAGGACTTAGCCCAGAAATTCTTAGCTAAGTTCTTTCCAATGGCTAAGACTGCAAAGATGAGGATGGCTATCTCTCAGTTCGAGCAACAACAGGGCGAGTCCTTATATGAGGCATGAGAGCGTTACAAAGAGATGCTCGTAGAAAATGTCCGCATCACTAAGATGCAGTTGGATGGTGATCAACTCCTTTTATAATGGTTTGGGATGGCAGTCGAGACCAATTGTGGATGCAACCGCCGGAGGAGCATTATGGGCAAAGAGTTATGACGAGGCCTATACGCTTATTGAGACTATGGCTGCGAATGACTATCAGAACCCTATAGCTCGGATGCCACAGCCCAAGGTTGCAGGTGTATTGGAGGTAGATGCGATTACTCAGTTGTCGGCACAGATGGCAACCATGGCTAAGAAAATTGATACTTCGGCAGATAGCAAAGTGAAAATAGTTGCCTTCGTTTGTGAGATTTGTACGGGGTCACACTCCACGAATCAATGCGCTATCAGCTCGGAGTCGGTACAGTATGTGAGTAACTATAAAAAAGACCAAGGCCAATTTCAGATCACATACCACCCCAATAACAGAAATCATCTGAACTTTAGTTGGTCTAATAACCAAGGACAACAACAAAATATGTTTCAGCCGAACCAACAGTTTCAACCTCATTCATCTCAGCCACAGTTTACACCAAAACCACCGTTTCCACCGGGATTTTCTCAACAACAACAACATCACACTCCAGCTGCACCATAGTTAGAAAAGAAATCAGAGATGGAGGAGATGATGTTGAAATACATGGCAAACACTAAAGTCATGATCAAAAGCCAAGCAGTGGCTATCAAGAATCTTGAGACTCAGATGGGGCAGATGGCGAGCATGCTTAACAATAGGCCCCAGGGTTCATTGCCAAGTAACACAGAGACAAATCCTAGAAGAGATGGGAAGGAGCAGTGTCAAGCGATCACATTGAGATCAGAAAAAGATTTGACAGGTTCTGCAGGTCGCGCGCCCGCACCCAATAGTACTAAGGAGGCCGCGCAGCCGCGCGAGGCAGAGCAGGTGACTGAAGAGGAGAAAAATCTAGAAAATCCTAAGGCTCAACAGGACGAGAAAGATAAAGCAAATTCAGAAGAGAAGGTCAAGAGTCCAGTACTACCAATGCACCCTCAAGTACCATATCCGCAGAGGTTAATTAAGCAGAAAGAAGACAAACAGTTTAGAAAGTTTCTGGAGGTGTTCAAAAAGCTGCAGATCAACATACCGTTCGCCGAAGCATTGGAACAAATGCCAAGATACGCAAAGTTCATGAAAGGTATATTGTCAAGAAAGAGAAGACTAGATGAGTTTGAAACAGTAGCCTTAACCAAGGAATGCAGTGCAGTACTTTGGCGCAAACTACCTCCACAGCTAATAGATTCGGACAACTTCACAATTCCGTGCACAATCGGAAAGATGAGCTTTAGTAAGTGTTTATGTGATTTGGGGGCAAGTATAAACTTGATGCCCTTGTCAGTGTTTAACCAGTTGGGATTGCCGGCTCCAAGGCCGACAAACATTTCACTACAGCTAGCTGACAGATCCATCACATATCCACGGGGAATTGTTGAAGATGTGTTGGTTAAGGTGGACAAGTTCATTTTTCCAGCTGACTTTATCATCTTGGATTTCGAAGAGGACAAGAGTATATCGATCATACTGGGAAGACCATTTTTAGCCACAGGAAGGACTCTAATAGATGTGCAAAAAGGGGAACTCACGATGCGCGTGCATGATCAAGAGGTCATTTTCAATATCTTCAAGGCCATGAAATTCCCAACAGATGAAGAAGACTGTTTCTTAGTTGATTGGGTAAATCGGGTTCTAAATGATGACATACAGAGTCTAGTGGACTATGAACCTTTGAGGAATATCATTGATGAGAACTCAGATTTAGAAGATGAGGAATTCAACGAATTTGTGCAATATCTGGATACCACTCCACAATTTAGGAGATTTAGACCACCTGCAGAGCCATTGACAAAAGCTGGGGAAGCCTCAATAAAGTTAAAGCCATCTCTTGAGACACCTCTAGAGTTGGAGTTAAAACCACTCCCCGAACATCTCAGGTATGTATTTTTAAGCTCAGACTCGAAATTACATGTGATTATTGCTTCTGCACTAACATCTTGTCAGGAAGAAAAATTGCTATGAGTGCTTCGAGAGTTTAAATCAGCTATTGGATGGACCATAGCGAGATATCAAAGGATCACCCTTCATATTGCATACACAAGATCCACGGTGGAAGATGGTAGAAGCCAGACAATTGAGCAACAAAGGAGGCTTAATCCGATAATGAAAGAAGTGGTTAAGAAAGAGGTCTTTGAAATGGTTAGATGCAAGAATAATTTATCGATCTCGAGATAACTCATGGGTGAGCCCAAAGACAATGTGTTAGAAAAAAAGTGCATGACAATCGTGACTAATGAGAATAATGAGTTAATTCCAACACGAACAGTAATGGGGTGGAGAGTTTGCATGGATTACCGCAAGCTCAACAAAGCTACGAGGAAAGATCATTTCCCACTCCCATTCATTGATCAGATGTTGGATAGATTAGCAGGTCATGAGTACTATTGCCTTTTGGACGGATATTCGGGCTACAATCAAATTATGATAGCTCTAGAAGATCAGGGAAAAACTACCTTCAAATGTCCGTACGACACTTTTGCTTTCAGAAGGATGTCTTTCGGGTTGTGCAATGCTCCAGCCACGTTTCAGAGATGCATGATGGCTATATTTTCAGACATGGTGGAATAGAATGTGGAAGTATTTATGGACGACTTCTTAGTCTTCGGGGACTCATTTGATTTATGCCTTGAGAATCTAGTTATGGTTTTGAAGAGGTGCGTTGAAACGAATTTAGTGTTGAACTGGGAAAAATGCCATTTTATGGTCCAAGAAGGAATCATATTGGGACACAAGGTTTCGAAAAAGGGACTTGAGGTGGATAGGGCTAAGCTGGAGACTATTGAGAACTTGCCACCACCTACTTCAGTAAAAGGCGTTCACAGTTTTTTGGGACATGCAGGGTTTTATCGCAGATTTATCAAGGACTTCTCCAAAATCACTAAACCACTATGTAGTCTATTAGAGAAGGATGCACATTTTAGTTTTGATGACGCCTGCGTGTCAGCATTTGAGCACTTAAAGAGAAAGCTAACTTCAGCACCAGTGATTACTGCACCAGATTGGACTCTGCCGTTTGAGTTGATGTGTGACACCAGTGATTATGCCATAGGGGCTGTTTTGGGGCAGCAGAAGGACATGATATTTTATGTGATCTATTATGCCAGCAAGATCCTCACGGATGCACAATTGAACTATACCACCACCACAGAGAAAGAGTTATTGGCAGTGGTATACGCCTTTGATAAGTTTTGAGCATATCTGATTGGCACAAAGGTGATAGTTTATACGGATCACGCGGCAATTCGACATTTAGTGGCAAAGAAGGATGTAAAACCTCGTTTAATCAGATGGATTTTATTATTGCAGGAATTTGACTAGGAAATCAAGGACAAAAAGGGGATTGAAAACCAAGTGGCGGACCACTTATCTCGACTCGAGAATCCAGAAAGGGAAGTAAACGACAACGTTATGATCAACGAATCCTTTTTGGATGAGCAGTTGTTTGTGGTGAAAGGGGAAGTACCATGGTTCGCTGACTACGCGAACTACCTGGTAAGTAAGATGGTACCTTCTGACTTGGTGGGCTATCAAAAGAAAAAAATTCTGCATGATGTTAAATGGTATATATGGGATGAGCCTTACTTGTTTAAATAGTGCTCTGATCAAGTGATAAGAAGGTGTATTCCATATAGCGAGACCGAGGGGATTTTGTAAGAGTGTCATTCTAAGGTGTATGGAGGTCACTATGGTGGTGAAAGAACAATAGCTAGAGTACTACAAGGGGGATTCTACTGGCCAACACTTTTCAAGGATGCATACAGTTTTGTCCAGCGGTGTGATAGATGTCAGCGAGTGGGTAACATCTCCAAAAGAAATGAAATGCCTTTGAATACAATCCTTGAAGTAGAAATTTTCGATGTATGGGGGATTGATTTCATGGGACCCTTCGTTTCTTCCTGCGAAAATCTCTACATCTTGCTCATAGTGGACTATGTCTCAAAATGGGTTGAAGCTGCAGCTCTTCCGACTAATGATGCCAATGTTGTACTCAGATTTCTCCACAAAAGCATTTTCACGAGGTTTGGGACCCCAAGGGCTATCATTAGTGACGAAGGCAGTCATTTCTGCAACAGGCAGTTTACAGCCTTGCTGGCTAAGTATGGGGTGAACCATCGCATCGCTACAGCTTATCACCCACAAACAAATGGTGAAGCTGAAGTGTCGAATCGAGAAGTAAAGAGAATCCTGGAAAAAGTTGTGAATCCCACACGGAAATACTGGTCGTTAAAGTTAGATGATGCAGTATGGGCTTATCGAACAACATACAAAACTCCGTTAGGCATGTCGCCTTTTTAACTCGTGTTTGGCAAATCCTGTCACCTCCTTATGGAGCTAGAGCATAAGGCATATTGGGCAATACGAAAGCTCAATTTTGATTTAACATCTGCAGGGGAGAAACGTCTACTCCAGCTCAATGAGTTAGACTAATTTAGATTACAGGCATATGAGAATTCGAAGTTGTACAAGGAGAAAGTGAAGAAATGGCATGACCGAAAGATCATAGAAAGGACATTTGAACCGGGACAAAGGGTTTTGCTCTATAATTCCAGACTTAAACTTTTTCCCGAAAAGCTGAAATCGAGATGGTCAGGTCCATTTATAGTGAAGTCTGTCTTTCCGCATGGTGCAATTGAAGTATATGATCAGTTTTCAGACAAGCCTTTTAAGGTAAATGGCCAGCGATTGAAGCATTACTTTGGTGGCGAGGTGAACAGACAGAACGTCACCTTAATTCTCTCGTCGACATGAGATTCAGAGACAGTCAAGCTAATTAACTATAACTTAGCGCTTGATGGGAGGCAACCCATTATTTGTACCCCTATTTTCTTTTCATTCCTTTAGTAGAGTAGTAGTTAAATCAATTCTATTTCATGCCTGATAAATAATGTGTGGTGCATTCATGTTCATATAGCTGTTTTCAATTGCACTCATCACTGATATATGGCGTACATAGTGTGCAGTTCATGAAGTTACATCATGGTACAAGATGGCGCTTTGGAAGTCGAAGAGCTCATAATTCGGGAAATTCACTTTCATGGCCATAGGCCAAAATTTATAAGAAAATTCAGCGGTGGCACATGCATGACACGTGGGGTTGAAAAATTTTTAAGTTTAAGAATCCGAGTGGTGGTCTACTTGGTCTCTCACGTGCCATAATATAAGCGTATTCTTCGGTTCTCCCATAATCATAAGACTCCTCAGCTAGCATCAAAGCTCATACCACAACTTTCTTCATTGGCCTCAATCTAGGGTTTATTTTGCGTGGGTTGTACACAAGCAAGTCTGAGGGTACTCTCATCTGTAGAAGAGCATTTATACTCTCTATCTATCATTTGTTATGGGTCCAAAAAGAATACGTTCAATCTCCATCTCTTCATCATCAGACTCTTCATCTAGTGCTCGCGACGAGGATATCATGGAACGCAGAAAATTTCTCAGTTGGGAAGCTCAGCAAGAATATTATCACCTCGAAACTAAATCGTTTGTGAAAGAACGGTGGTTTAAACCTTACAAGAAAGACGTCCAACTATGGAATATGCTACGCAAAAGAGGCTGGGTTAGCCTTGCCGCAACTCCTACGCCTATTCCCACGGGGGTTGTTCGGGAGTTCTACGCGAATGCGAAGGAGGAGATACAAGTAGGGATAACGTTAGTTCGACAAATACCAGTGGATTTTCGCCCCCCAGCCATCAGAGTAGTGTTTGGGATAACTGATACACCACCTACTGGGTCTGCGAATTGGGTTACAGGTGCACATTTGATGACGGACTTGAACATAGTGATTTCGGATTTGTGCATCCCGAGAACCAAATGGAATTATAAACCAGGGACGACCGAGCCAAAATCTTTTCCAGCATCCACCTTGAATCGTTATGCCCAAGCGTGGAATCTGTTCATATGCACCAAGTTAATTCCATCCGCTCACAAGCATGAAGTACCTACCGAGAGAGCTATCATTTTATGGGGCATTATCACAGGCAAGTATATTGACGTCGGCCACCTAATTCATCAGAACATGCTGCGTTATTTGTGATGCCCCCAAAATAGGTATATATCACCCATTCTGAGTCGCCAAATACATGGTACAGAAAAACAACTACAACTTTATTAATACAATTGTCGTGCAAAATATGACAACACATACTGTGAGCTGAAATACAAATATTTTCTTCTAGACAATATCAACACCCAAATAAAGTCCTCATTACAATTATTGATGTACTATTTTACAAAAATAGTGAGGACTGCTAAAATAACTTTCTAGGACCATCACTCTATACCCCGACTGGTTCCTGCTATGTTCTCGCTTCCTGAGAAGATAAATGGAACAAAAAGGAAAAGGGTGTGCTCAACTAGCCCAGTAAAGAATATTATGACTAAGATAATATACAAAAAATTATCCTTCGTCTTCAACAGGGAAAAATCTGATAACATATAATCGACAACAAGTTTTAGATCAACAATTGCAGCAGAAACAACAATTCATTAGAAGAGTTAAGTAGAGAGAGAATGAAATCTATTATCATCTATGAATTTAAAAGTCCATCATCAATATTTTATCCCTGTAACATCAATCAATATACATCTTTGCACTACGGGCCAAAGATATTCATCAAGTACCACCATTAAGGACTGAGGATGATGAAAACCATTTTAGAGAACGAATCCAGTAAGACAGAAGGACAAATACTAGGGATTCGTATTTCGGTTTATCCAAATTTAATAATACTCCATAATAACCAATTGTGAAGTAGAATTCAAAAATAATGATTAAAACATGGATACAATCAAAGATAGTAACCATAAAAGACATCTGGGACGAAAAAGAAGAAAATTTTATTTTTCGATGAATAGTGCCGTATACGTGAATAATGCCGTATACGTGAATAGTAACCCCGAAACAAAAAGTTTCAAATTTGATTAAAAAGTTCACCAATACTTCGGCATAATGATATTGAAGAAAATAATATCATCTAAGAAGAAAATAACATCCCTTACCTCAAAGAATCAGTACTTCGGAATGAAAGGTCGGAAGTGATGCTGAATGAAACTTGTACTAAACAACAACTCTCAAAGTATCTAAATACTCACAAAATACGCTCGATAATATAGAGAGAGAAAGAGGGAAAACTTATGTTTCTGGTGTGATTTTCAATTCTAACTTAGCCCTCTATTTATAGGAAAATGTTAGCCCGCCGAAGCAGACTTGGCCTGCTACCTGATGGCTTTACCTGCTACTATTGCCACCCACCACATTTGAAATAAAATTCAGCACATTTCTTCACCAACCACAAGTGGGGCCCACTCAATTCTAGAATTTTCCACCAAAATCAATTATAAACCAAATTTTCGAATCAGTCACCTCTTAAAATTCATAACAAATCATTCGTTCATTTTTAACGGTTCAAAATTTGTGGACATATACTCAACTTATATATGTATAACATATCTAAAAATCACAATGATCCAACGGTCAGATTAAAAATTATAACTCACGCAATATATCTCAAGAACAGTGATTTAATTTTTAATACCTCCATTCCGACAAAAACACCTCAACATTAATTCCTTCAATTATATTCGCATAAAATAAATATATCCATCAATTATATCCACATAAAATAAATATTTTTTTTATCATATGATCAATAATTAATTATTCATAAATAATATTACAGAATCACAATTATGACAACCAGGCCGTTCCCAGGAAAGAGGGGGCTTTCCGATAAGGATTTCTCCTTACTGGCGCGCAATTAGGTGACCAAACCTCTTCTTAGACAGAACTTTCTAGACAGTGCCAATAATGTTATCTAATAATATTATTCAAATAATATGAATTATTGATCTGATAATGGGAAATACTGTGCAGTGACAATTATTGAAATAATTATAATATAAAATATCAACGCAATAATTATTGAATCAATAAAATAAAATATTGAAAAGTAATTACTGTAACAATTATTGAGTAGTGCCTTCTTACGTAAGAATCAATAATTCAAAAATATTGTGCAATACCGTGTGCTACTGTGCAACCACGCGTATTACTATATTTTAACCACCGGGTATTCCAATAGTGCTAATGGTAACAACTACGCCGTTATTTATAAAAACTCAAATTTGTCGTTTTCTTCATCAAGCGGTTATTCATTATATGAGGCCCACTAATGGTCTTGGCCGTAAATACGAATATTCCCCGACAACAAGAATATTCCACGACCAAACGAATATTCCCCGACAAAAATGAATATTTTATAACCAGTTGCTTATTTTGTAAAATTTGCACTTTTCACCCATAACCAAAGTATTATATCAAATTAACTCCTAATTATTTCAAGATAATAAATAGAGAAAATTTAATTTTATTCATAATATGTTGGGGTCTTACAACCTCCCCTCCTTATGAAATTTCATCCTCAAAATTGACGTACGTACCTGGTGTTTCGAAAAGGTGAGGGTACCTCGCTTTCATTTCTGATTCCAACTCCCAAGTCATTTCCTCAATAGCTTCCTCCACAAAACCTTGACTTGTGGTATAACCGTTGTTCGTAGGATATGCTCTTTCCTATCCAATATCTTGACAAGTACCTCCTCGTACGTTAAATCTTCGGCTATCTCGTCTGGTTCTAACGCAATAATGTGGTTTGGGTCTTTCACATATTTATGAAGCATAGATATGTGGAAAACATTATTAACACGAGACATACTTGGAGGTAATGCGAGTCTATAGGCCACATTTCCTATTCGGTCAAGAATCTCAAATGGAACAACAAATCGTGGATTGAGCTTTCCTCTCTTCCCAAATCTTGTAACTCCCTTCCATGGAGCAATAAGTAACAGTACATGATCTCCAATGTTAAACTCCACGTCCTTTCGATGAAGATCAGCATAACTTTTTTGTCGATCTTGTGAGGTCTTTATACGTTGCCGAATCATTTGAATCTTTTCTGTAGTCATGCGTACTAATTTTGGTCCCAATAACATTGCTTCTCTCACCTCGTCCCAACATACTGGAGAACGACACTTTCGTCCATATAACGCCTCGAATGGAGCCATGCCTATACTTGCTTGATAACTGTTGTTGTAGGAGAATTCCACTAGTGGCAAGTACTTATCCCAACTTCCTTTAAAATCTATGACACAGAGTCTTAATAGATCTTCAAGGGTTTGAATAGTCCTTTCTGATTGCCCGTCCGTTTGAGGATGGTATGCCGAACAAAATCATAAATCCGTGCCCATAGCTTTCTGCAAGCTAACCCAAAATCGTGAAGGGAATCTTGGGTCACGATCCGAAACTATGGATACTGGGATGCCATGAAATCTCACAATCTCATTTACGTACATACTAGCAAGACGTTCAAGGGAATAAGTCTCACGTATAGGCAAGAAATGAGCTGACTTGGTTAATCTATCAAATATAACCCAAATTGCATCTATACCTTTAGAAACCTTGGGAAGACCCGTAACGAAATCCATAGTAATGTGTTCCCACTTCCATTTCGAAATCTCAAGTGGTTGCAATGGACCCTTTGACACTTGATGCTCCGCCTTTAAACGTTGACAAGTTAAACACCCCGAGATAAACTCCGCGATCTCTTTCTTCATATTGCTCCACCAAAATGTATGTCGAAGATCGTGATACATTTTGGTACTCCCAGGATGGATTGCAAATGGTGTGTTGTGTGCCTCCATCATGATTCTGTGCTTTAAGTCACAATCGTTAGGAACGCAAAGTCTGGAGTTGACTCTAAGTATTCCTTCTTCATCAATTCTTACCTCTAGAATAACACCTTTTTTCACTTTCTTTTTCATACGCATCAGCTCCAAGTCTATAGCTTGAGCAGCTTTAACTTTATCGATTAAAGTCAGTTCTACTCATATATTTGCCATCATCACGTGGGTACTTGGAGACTTTAACTCTATCTCCATCCTTTGTAAGTCATACAAAATGGGCCTTTGTGTTAAAAACATTGCACTCGTACCCGCATACGATCTTCTACTCAATGCGTCAGCTACAACGTTTGCTTTTCCAGGATGATATTGAATGCTATGGTCGTAATCCTTCAACAGCTCGAGCCAACGTCATTGCCGCATGGTGAGTTCCTTTTGGGTGAAGAAATATTTGATGCTTTTATGATCCGTATAAATCTCCATTTTTTCCCCATACAGGTAGTGTCTCCAGATTTTCAACGCAAAAACAACTGCTGCCAACTCCAGATCATGAGTGGGATAATTCCTCTCATATTCTTTGAGTTGTCGCGAGACATAGGCTATGACTTTCCCATGTTGCATGAGAACACATCTTAACCCTTTGCCTGAAGCATCGCTGAAGATAACAAATCCATCTGAACCAGATGGTATTGTTAGAACAGGTGCCGAAATGAGTCTCCTCTTGAGCTCTTGGAAACTCTTCTCGTATTCCTTGCTCCATACGAATTTTGTATCTTTCAAAGTCGGTGAGTTAGTTAAGATAGCGATTCAAGAAAATCCTTCCACGAATCTCCGATAATAACCATCTAAGCCCAAAAAGCTACGCACTTCGGTCATCGGCTTTGGTTGCTCCCAACTTTGTATTGCTTCAATCTTCGCCGGGTCAACAGATACTCCATGTTTTGACACCACGTGCCCAAGGAATGCTACTTCTTTAAGCCAAAACTCGCATTTCTTCAGCTTGGCATATAGCTTGTTGTCACGAAGTCTTTGAAGTACCAACTTCAAATGGTGCTCATGATCTTCACGGCTTTTGGAATAGATGAGGATGTCATCAATAAAGACAACAACGAACTGATCCAAATATTCCTTGAATACATGGTTCATCATATCCATGAAAGCAGCAGGGGCATTAGTCAATCCAAAAGACATGACTAAGAATTCATAATGTCCGTACCGAGTTCTGAAGGCAGTCTTTGGAATATTCTCAGTTTTTATCTTCAACTGATGATATCCAGAACGGAGATCGATCTTTGATAAGAATTGTGCTCCTTGCAACTGGTCAAACAGGTCATCAATACGAGGTAGGGGATACCTATTCTTGATGGTGACATGGTTTAATTCTCGGTAGTCAATACAGAGTCCCATACTCCTGTCTTTCTTCTTTATAAATAAAACAGGAGCACCCCAAGGAGATGTACTAGGACGAATGAAACCGATGTCTAACAATTGCTGTAGTTGGACTTTTAACTCCTGAAGTTCAATTGGAGCCATTCGATATGGGGTTTGAGAAATGGGCTTTGTACCCGGTTCAAGATCAATAAAGAATTCAACTTCACGTTTCGGGGGTAGACCAGGAAGTTCTTTAGGAAATACGCCAGGAAATTCATTAACAACAGGAAAATTATTCAAATCTGACGTGTTTTTGTTCAAGTCCATAATATGGGCTAAGAAAGCATGACATCCATTTTTCAATAAACGAATAGCTTTATGGCTTGATATGATAGTGACTGATTTTAGTAGTTTAGTTGCTTGAATTCGTATAACAGGTTGGTTAGGAATATGAAAACTAACAACCTTACGAAAATAATCAATTTTGGCATGATGAGTGGTTAACCAATCAATCCCTAAAATCACATCAAATGCAAGTATCTTTAAAGAGATAAGATAAACAGGTAATGTGATTGTGCCAACTTGGATCAAGCAAGATTTATAAACTGTAGATGTAACAAAGGTTTCACCCAACGGAGTTTCAACAGATAAGTTAAAGTCCAATTTCTCCCGAGTCAAGTTTAAGCGTTGAGCACAAGGCGGAGAGATAAAAGAATGGGTAGAACCCAGGTATCTAGTAAGGTATAAACTTCTCGAAGAGTTCAAGATTAGCTTGCCGTGATAACCTCGTTCGGGTTTCTCGGCGTTTTGGCGATCACGATAAACGCCCTTCCTTGAACCACCGACTTTGTTTTATCTATAGTCGCCTTTGGTGCCGCCGTCCCAGTTGGACTTGACTTTGCTACCGGACAAAATCGGGCTATGTGACCGTCTTTTCCATAATTGAAATACACCTTGGAAGGTTGTGAACAGTTTGGACTTATATGTCCCTCCTCTCCGCATCTGTAGCATCTAACTGGCGGTCGTTCTCCTCCCCTAGAATTTGTTGTTGGTCTTTGGTCTTTGGTCTTTGATGCCTTTTCCGTCATTGTTGAATCTCCTCTTTTTGAAATTTCCACTTGACTCACCTCTCCTATTGTCATGGCCACGATGACCACCCGAGTGGTTACCGCCTTTGTCTGTATTTTTCCCTCCTCGCTGGTTATCATCGCTCCGATGGCTGTTGTCACTGGTATGACCCTAGTTATGGTCCCTAGGTTGAACATACTCGTTATCACGCTTTAATAATTGAGCCCTGTTTACAACATCTGAATATAAAGAAAATTTATGAGAGATAAGATATTGCCGAATCTCGGGTTTTAGACCTCTCAGAAACATCCGCGTCATACGTTCCTCATTTTCTAGTAAATGAGGTGCAAACCTGGATAACTCTGCGAACTTCGCCCGTATTGGGCAATCATCATGTTGTTCGCATTCGATCTAATAAACTCTACCTCCTTCATATGACGAATACTTTCAGGAAAGTACTTGTCATTGAACAGTTTCTGAAATTTTTCCCAAGACATGTTTAGTGCGGCTGGCTGGGTACGCTTCACAAACTCCCACCAGTAATCTGCCTCATCACAGAACATAAAGGTGGCGAATGGAACCTTCTATTCGTCCGTGCAGCCCAAGACATTGAATATCTTGGTCATTTGCTTAACCCACGTTTCCGCCTTAATCGGATCGGGCTTTCCCCAGAAATCTGGTTGTCCTAACTCCTTGAATTGCTTGGCTATGACAGACCGTACGTTGCTATCATTTCCACCCGTATTTTGTACACGAGTCTCCTAAATGCGATTTTGCATGAACTAGAAAAAGATTCTAAACATCGCATCATTCATCGTTTGCTCAAGAGTCTTTGTTTACGGAGGAATATTGCCTTCCTGTTGCACGTTCTCTTGGTTGGTAATCAAAGGTTGTTCCACAGTCTCATAGACTCCATTGTTAACGTTCTCAGCTGCCATTCTTAAAAACAGCCATAAAACAGGGGTTAATTAAACAAATTAACATATCACATAATATCCCTATATTGTAACCGACCAACAAATAAGCTTAGGTAGGACACACTAGCGAAGGATTTACTCATCTCTCCCCTCCTAGTTCTATTCCCCGACCTCCGTCAGAGACCATATCCCTAAGCTCTGATACCAACAGTGACTCCCCCAAAATAGGTATACATCACCCATTCTGAGTCGCCAAATATATGGTACAGAAAAACAACTACAACTTTATTAATACAATTGTCGTGCAAAATACGACAACACATACTGTGAATTTAAATATAAATATTATCTTCTAGACAATATCAACACCCAAATAAAGTCCTCATTACAATTATTGATGTACTATTTTACAAAAATAGTGAGGACTGCTAAAACAACTGTCTAGGACCATCACTCTATACCCCGACTGGTTCCTGCTATGTTCTCGCTTCCTGAGAAGAAAAATTGAACAAAAAGGAAAAGGGTGAGCTCAACTAACTCGGTAAAGAATATTATGACTAAGATAATATACAACAAATTATCCTTAGTCTTCAACAGGGAAAAATCTGATAGCATATAATCGACAACAAGTTTTAGATCAACAACTGCAGCGGAAACAACAATTCATTAGAAGAGTTAAGTAGAGAATGAAATCTACTATCATCTATGAATTTAAAAGTCCATCATCAATATTTTATCCCTATAACATCAATCAATATACATCTTTGCACTACGGGCTAAAGATATTCATTTGTATCACCAGTTGGTCATGTTTATCTCAACACCTGTTCATCTTTGCACTTCGGGCCAAAGATATTCATCAGGTAATCATTCATCTTTGCATTACAGGCCAAAGATATTCATCAAGTACCACCATTAAGGACTGAGGATGATGAAAAATATTTTAGAGAACGAATCCAGTAAGACAGAAGGACAAATATTAGGGATTCGTATTTCGGTTTATTCAAATTCAATAATACTCCATAATAACCAAGTGTGAAGTAGAATTCAAAAATAAAGATCAAAACATGGATACAATCAAAGATAGTAACAATAAAAGACATCTGGGACGAAAAAGAAGAAAATTTTATTTTTTAGTGAATAGTGTCGTATACGTGAATAGTAACCCCGACACAAAAAGTTCCAAATTTGATTAAAAAGCTCACCAATATTTCGGCATAATGATATTAAAGAAAATAATATCACTAAGAAGAAAATAACATCCCTTACCTCAAAGAATCAGTACTTCGGAATGAAAGGTCGGAAGTGATGCTGAATGAAACTTGTACTGAACAGCAACTCTCAAAGTATCTAAATACTGACAAAATACGCTCGATAATATAGAGAGAGAAAGAGGAAAACTTATATTTTCGGTGTGATTTTCAATTCTAACTTAGCCCTCTATTTATAGGAAAATGTTAGCCCCGCAAAAGCAGACTTGACTGCTACACTGATGGCTTTTTACTCGCTACTATTGCCACCCAAAGCACATTTGAAATAAAATTCAGCACATTTCTTCACCAACCACAAGTGGGGCCCACTCAATTCTAGAATTTTCCACCAAAATAAATTATAAACCTAATTTTCGAATCAGTCACCTCTTAAAATTCATAAAAAATCATTCGTTCATTTTTAACGGTTCAAAATTTGTGGACATATACTCAACTTATATATGTATAACATATCCAAAAATCACAACGATCCAACGGTTAGATTAAAAATTATAACTCACGCAATATATCTCAAGAACAGTGATTTAATTTTTAATACCTCCATTCCGACAAAAACACCTCAACATTAATTCCTTCAATTATATCTGCATAAAATAAATATATCCATCAATTATATCCACATAAAATAAATATTTTCTTATCATATAATCAATAATTAATTATTCACAAATAATATTACAGAATCATAATTATGACAACCATGCCGTTTCCAGGAAAGAGGGGCTTTCAATAATGATTTCTCCTTCTTGGTAGTAATTAGGTGACCAAACCTCTCCTTAGAGCGAGAACTTTCTAGACATTGCCAATAATGTTATCTAATAATATTATTCAAATAATATGAATTATTGATCCGATAATGAGAAATATTGTCTTTGTGACAATTATTGAAACAACAATAATATAAAATATCAACGCAACAATTATTGAATCAATAAAATAAAATATTAAAAAGTAATTACTGTAACAATTATTGAGTAGTGCCTTCTTACGTAAGAATCAATAATTCAAAAATACTGTGTAATACCGTGTGCTACTGTGCAACCACGCATATTACTATATTTTAACCATCGGGTATTCCAACAGTGCTAACGGTAACAACTACGCCGTTATTTATAAAAATTCAAACTTGTCATTTTCTTCATCCGACAGTTATTCTGATATGAGGCTCACGAATGGCTGCGCCATCGTACGAATATTCTGTGACAACAAGAATATTCCACGACCAAACGAATATTCCCCGACAAAATGAATATTTTATAACCACTTGCTTATTTTGTAAAATTTGCACATTTCACCAATAACCAAAGTATTATATCAAATTAACTCCTAATTATTTTAAGATAATAAATAGAGAAAATTTAATTTTATTCATAATAAGTTTGGGTCTTACATTATTGGCGGGGGAGCATGAATGGGAGTATTCCGCATGCCTCTGTGGCAGCCATGCTTTGTACCCAACAAGGAGTAACGTGGAATGACGAGCAATTGCAAAATTCGAGCCACGACATCACTCCTGCCACAATTGCCAAGTTCAAGAATTGGACGGGGGGTGAACCGCATCCACGCGGATTAGGTTTTATCCTTCAGCCTACATTTCCAGAGCCATCCCAGCAGCCCCCTCAGACAGATGAGGCAGGCCCATCCACCCAAGCACATACCATTCCGAACGATCGACAGCTCCGAAGGTTGGAGCGCAAAGTCGACGCCATGTATTACAATCTTGGAACGTTTGCTACGGAACTCACAAGGGCCTTGGCGAAAAGCCGCAGTGATGAAGAACAATGCTAGAGTAGCCTCGGTTTGGAACAGCGATTGCCATATCCACCACAGATTCACCACCCAAGGGTGGTGGCCAAATCATTAGGGAGTTTTTGTACCCTTTACCTTCATTCAATGGGGACATTGAATATTTTAAGTTTGGGGGTATTGGGGGTTATAGCATAGTAGTTTAGTTTTATTTAATTGTTGCATGTTTAGTTAATTTTGCATGTTTATGTGTTAGATAAATTTTTGCAAATTTTTTTTAATTTTTATTCAGTATTGATTGTGTTAGTATGTTTTAGTTGCATGTCTCACACAAATTTTTTCTTAATAGAAATTTTTGCCTAGCCAATGATGATAGTGAATTGTGAAGGATTTTAGAATATTTTGGATAACATGAACTGAGATATAATATTTTACACGATGAGATTCATGTTGCTGTTTAAATGCTTTCGGTTTGCACAAACTTGTTCACAATTACTTGTAGGTTTAAGAAGTATGTGTTTCACTACTTGATAGAACATGTAGTTTTAAAAAGAGAAATATGTGGAAAGTGCTCTTAGACTATATGAAACATTGACATGCAAATTTTGGGAAAACATGGGTATGCTATGTATAAAAAAAAAATCAAATAGCAATATCGTGGCTAGTCTTAATTTGGGAATACAGCTACTTGAGTAAATACGCATGGGGATTGTCTCTACACCTTGCGCCCTAAGGTCTTTCATGGTCTGGGAGTCGTTGGTTGAAAGCTCGCTAAGGGGTAGCAGTGTGCCTAATGGATTGAGACATTGCACAGTCATTAAAAGAAAAAGAGAGAAAGAAAAGAAAAATAGCAATAAACATCGCGGGAAAGTGCGTAAATCGCCCTCGTGAGTAGTAATAAAGCAATAAACCCATTGTTGAACCTCAGTTTGTGTCAATATGTTGAAACAGTCTGTGTTGCATGAGTATACATGAGTCTTGATTTAGGCTATAATTTTTCTGTTTGCAGCAGTGTAGCATATGTATTCTTTGCTTAGATCAAGTTTTGGTGAACACCACACACACACATAGCATCTCTATAGCATATATGAAATTATCTGAGTGTATGAGGTTATGTCTATAGTTTGGTTTGAAATTATATTCTTGGATCTCGATGATTTACTGAGGTAATTTGGGCTAAAATTCTGTTATGGCTGGGATTATGTGAGGCTAGTTTGCATCATAGAGTAGTTGCATAGTTTTGTAGTTGCATTTTCATTGTTCATTAGTATACATTGCTTGAGGGCAAGCAATAGTTCAAGTTTGAGGGTATTTGATAAGTGGTATTTTTACCTACTTATTGAATACCAATTCATGCGAATTGTGCCCATCTCAAGTACATTTTATTGTGTTTTAGTTACATTTCATGTTATTTTGCATTGCATTTACTTAAAACTCCTTTTGGTGAATAAGTGCAGGAATTAGCTTAATTTTGGTGGTATTAGAGGATACAAGGCTAATGGAGGCATGAAGGCAAGGCATAAACAGGGGAATGCATGGCATAGAGGTTCAATGGAGCAAGGAGATCAAGCATGAATGAACGAGTAGTAGCAGCAGCAGCATGACAGAACCAGAAACAAAGTACAGACTGTGAGCCACGCGGCATGATAAGTTAGGAAACGCGCGCCCGCGCGAGTACCCGGCCAGACAATGATGACTTACTACAAGTTGCGTGCATGAAAGCGAGACAAGTCAGAGACGCACGCCGCGCGTGAGACGCCATTTGGACGCGCAGAGGACATTCTCATATGTCTCGCGCCCGCGTGAGACATATGCTAGAGAAGTGCGCGCCCGCGTGCGATGCTGATGGTGTGATTTTATTTTATTTTAATTTTAATTAAATGATGTGTAATTGGTTTTAAAAACGATTCTGACTGGTGTCAGACGTACCCTTGATAATTCTTAGCATATTTTCATCATAGTAACTAGGGTTTACACCTTGGGAGAGATTCCAACGTAGAACGAATCCAAAACGTCTACTTCTCCAATTCTTCTTGGGATTCTCTGTCATTGTGAATTTTCATTATTAGCTGCTAGATTTCTATGAGGATTTAAGCATTTATCATTGGTTTTTATTCAGCGATTGGGTTTGATCGTTCTATCTTTCTTATTTCAATTGTTGCTTATTGATCATGTTTAGCGTTGATCCCATAATGGCTTTTGGTTCAGTCATGAACTAAACTCCATTATGGGATTCTAATGGATTGTAATATGTAGTTGGTTGCACATTTAAATGCTAGGGTTGTGTTGCATATCATATGGAATATCTGTCATGATTGTTTTACATGCATAAATGCTTGATCACCATTTATCTCAGTATTTGTATGAAATTGACAATGAACATACAGGTATGGATTATAGTCATGATAGCATGCGAATATGGGGTTGTTGTATATGGCTTGCGTATTTTGTGAACCAGATAGACATATACTATTTCACCGTATGAGCTAGAATAAGGGCTTGTGCTTAAAATCAATATAATTGCAATTTCACATAGACATATAGTGATTTTGGTTGTATTGGTGATTACATGGACTCTAACATCTGTAGATGCTGTGTAAGTAGGTTATAGTGCATTGAAAAATGGTTATAACTCTATTTGTACTCTTGGCTATTTTCCTGTGATATGTTAACACTTCTTGCATGATAGTGGCGATTAGATGAAGTATTAAATGAAGTTAGGGTCCCATTATTTCCAGATTATATTTATTCCATTTGTATTCGTATTTTTAGTTTGTATTCACAATTAGTTTAATTCAATAATTTTAGTCATTAGTCTAAGCATATAAATACAGTGAGTTAATTGATGCATAATAGTTTAAATTTAACAACTTTCTCTGTGGGATCGATACTCTACTTACTCTGTATTACTTGTTGATACATGTATGCTTGCATGAGTTAGAGCTCTTTTATTAGAACTATAAAAGAGGCAACAGTGACCTTCTTTTCCACAATTATAACACGCTTTGGACTGCATCGTGCAGTTTGGACTTATGTGTCCTTCCCCTCCACATTTGTAACATACGACCAGTGGTCATTCTCCTTCCTTAACAACAGGTGCTGGTGCTGACGTCTTTCCATCCTTGTTGAATCTCCTCTTCTTGAAATGTCCACTCTTATTATCATGGCCATGATTACCACCGAAGTGATTATCATTTCTGGCATGTTGATTCCCTCCACGTTTGTTGTCACCGCTTCAATGACTGCTACCACTGGTATTATCGACTTGTCGGTGCTCTCTCTTGGTTGGGTTGACTCATTATCGCGCTCCAATAACTGAGCCCTATTCACAACATCTGAATACAAACAGAGTTTGTGAGAAATTAGGTATTGACGTATCTCGGGTTTCAAACTTCTTAGAAACATCCGCGTCATTCTCTCCTCATTATCAACCAAGTGGGACGCAATTCGAGACAACTCAGCAAACTTAGCTTCGTACTGCGCCACGATCATATTATTTTGCTCAAGCTTGATGAATCCTACCTCCTTCATGTGACGAATACTTTCAGGAAAGTACTTGTAATTGAACAGCTCTTGGAACTTATCCCAAGACATTTTGAGTACGGTAGGTTGAGTATGCTTTACAGATTCCCACCAGTAATCTGCCTCTGCTCGCAACATGAAGGTGGGAAAAGGGAACCTTTTGCTCCACGGAGCATCCTAAGACATCAAATATCTTGTTGATCTGCTTTATCCACGTCTCCACCTTAAGTGGTTTTGGCTCTCCAAAAAACTCCGGTGGTCCCAGCTCCTTGAACTGCTTAGCGATGACCGTCAGAGAGTTGTCGGTGTTTCACACACATATTTTGGGCAGAGCGCTTTACTTCGCCTGATGTTTCATGAATTGCATAAAGCCTCTGAACATCCCATCGTTCACCATTTCATAGGTGTTATTGTTTACATGAGGATTATTATCTTCTTGTTGCACATTATCACCGGCATTAATCTGTGGTGACTCAACGGTCTCATGTGCTTCATTGTTTATCTCAACATTTTGGATGCCATTTTCAAATCTTGCCACAAAACAAGGGTTAATTAACATATCACATATTATCCTATATACTCGATGAGACCAATTAAATACCAAATAAACTTAGGTAGGTCATACTAGCGAAGAATTCCTGTCTCTCCCTCCTAGTTCTTGTCTCACATCTCGGCCGAGGATCATATCCTAAGCTTTGATACTAATTGTGGCGCCCCCAAAATAGGTATACATCACCCATCTTGAGTCGCCAAATACATGGTACAAAATTCAAATACAACTTAATTATATAACAGTCGTGTAAAAATACGACAAAACATAATCTAAGAGTTTTAATAAGAATATTGTCATCTAGACAATATCCACACTCAATGGAGTCCTCATTACATTTATTGTCACACTATTTAACATTTTAACATAATAGTGAGGACTACTAATTCTATCATCTGGACGGTCACTCCGTTCCTGACTAGTCCCGGCTACGTTCTCATTTCCTGAAGAGAACAGTGAAAAAAAGGGTGAGCTCAACTAGCCCAGTAAGAAATATTATGACTAAGATAATGTAGAATAAATTATCATTAGTCTTCAACAATGTTAAACTGATAAAATACAATAGACATCAAGTTTAAGCTGCGGTGAATAAGCAATCCATTAGAAGAGTCAAGTAGAGCATGATATCTATTATCTTATGATTTAAAATGTTTTCATCAATTTTTATCATTTGAGACTCAGATTAATAAATAAACCACATCATCGAGTCATCCTCCAGACTACGGGCCAAGGATATTCATTAAATCATCAATGGTCATGACTATACTGAATAATCCATTGGTCATAAGCATACCAAAAACTGTCCATCAATGCACTACAGGCTACTGAGGACTTTTACCACATCATTTATAACATTATAGGTCATGATTATACCAAATAATCCCTGGTAATAATCATACCAAGTCCATCTATGCACGTAAGCCAAAGATGACTTTCATCACAATATAAGCATGAGGATGATGACAATGACATAATAATTAAATAAAACAAGTTCAAGAATAAATTTTAAAGATTTATAACGTAATTAATCTTGAAATCAATTATGTCCAAATTGTCAACATGATACTGCTTTGTGGAGTAAAATTTAAGAATGCTCAGAAGAATATTTCCATGAAAAGATACCGGATGAAGCACAAATATCCAGGATATTCCACTAATTTCATGGAGTATAAAAGCCAAAACTTTAACCAAACGAGTATCATAGAATATATGAAGCGCAAATGGATTTTCACTGCCATGCGGTAATCCGTGAAGATGATCATTTCCACAATTTAATAAGGAATGAATCTGAAGGATCATTCACCATGCATGTGATAATCCACATAGATAGGTTATTCCAGCAATGTAATAATAAAGAATGGAACTAGGTAAATGCGTAATCCGCATGCAGCATGGGATATTCCAAATGAATAATAAGGAATGAAATAATGAAGAATTCACCATGCATGCGATAGAATAGCATGCAGAAAGGTTATTCCAACTGAATAATAAAGAATGGAACAAGGTCTAGCGTAATCCGCATAGACAGGATATTCCAACAGAATAATAATGAATGGAACCAGGTCTAGCGTAATCCGCATGATGCAGTGATATTCCAGCGAGAATAATAAAGAATGGAATAACAAAGAATTCACCATGCATGCGATAGACCGCACAAAAAGGTTATTCCAACAGAATAATAAAGAATGAAACCAGGTCTAGCGTAATCCGCACAGACAGGATATTTCAACAGAATAATAAAGAATGGAATAACAGAAGAATTTCACCATGTATGCGGTACTTCAGATGTAGGTGAGTTATTCAACATAATAATAAAGAATGGAATAAAAGAAGAATTTCACCATGTATGCGGTACTTCGCATAGATAGGTTATTCCAACATAATAATAAAGAATGGAATAACAGAAGCTCTCTTCATGAATACGAAAGAAATTATATCCCTTACCTTAGAAAGAAACTAGATACTAGAGTAGAGAGGTAGTAGACTTCTCTTCTTCTTTCTCTCTATAATTTCTCTCTATAATAATTGCTCTATAGCTTTAGTGAATTGGTAAAAAATGAAGGAAGAATGAGCTTCTATTTATAGGAAAATATAGTTTCGATAATTGCACGTTTTGGGGCTCGAAATATTACAGTACAATACCTTCAACTTTTCTTTCATTTTTAATTTATTCCTGCAAGTATTATCAAACTTGCAGCACCTCCCCTAATAGTAAATAATGTGAATCAATAGTTCAATCATGTGAATTAATAGTTATAATCATGTTAAAATATGAATTGCAGTATAGTACCTCCATCTATACCTCCATTTTTAACTTAGTCATGCAAGTATTATCAATCTTGCACCAACTACCCTAATAGTACAAGAATGTGAATCAATAGTACACACATGTGAACAAATATTTATAATCATGTGAATTAATAGCAATTAATTGCTTATTTATCCGGTTAATTACCCGACTGGTCAGTATAACTTCCAGACATCAATTAATATCGAAATAAATATCGATTTCCACTAACACTAATAATTCCAACACAATGGAACTATCAATTTCATCTTTAATCAACACGAACTTATTCATCATTAATATTATAACTCACAATATTTGACAACCAGGTCATTCCCAGGAAAGAGGGGGCTTTCCGATAAGGATTTCTCCTTATTGGTGCGCAATTAGATGACCAAATCTCTCCTTGACAGAACTTCTAGACATTGTAAATATTGCAATTTAATAATATAAATAACTTTGTCGTCTCAATTATTGATTTAATAATATAATATATTATGCAGATGATACTATGACAATAATCGAATCAATAATATGAGAGATATGATGCAGCAATTACTGTAGCAATAATTGAGTATAGTCGAGTGACTTCTCACGTAAGCATCAATAATCAATCTGAGTGTGCTACTTATGCAACCACGCAGCAGTATTCACTTGTACTTTTACTACCGGGTAGTTCAACAGTTTAATGGTAAAACTTTCGCTGTTATTTTTATAAAAAGATAATTATGTCATTTTCTAACTACGACAATACTTCCGTTGTGGGGTCCACCAATGATTGTGCCATCGTACGAATATTCCCTGTTAAAAAGAATATTCCCCGACCAATTGAATATTATATAACCACTTGCTTACTTTGCAAAATTTGTAAATATTACCCATAACTATAACATTATATCAAATCCACACCATAATATTCAAAAATATATTTCGAGAAAATTATTCTTTATTCATAAAAGTTGGGGTCTTACAGGTTTCCCACAAACAACCAACAAATTATTTTCTGTCTCGTCTATACTGCTTTCACAATGAGTTAGATCGGTTACTAATTCATATATACCTCCGCTCTCTGAAGGAATCATTTATCCCAGCTCCTATACATCCACTATTAAAGGGTACGGTCGCACTACCTTAGACTTGATACTTACTCATACAAATACTCAAGAAATTGGTGGTTATCAAAGATATTTAATGTTACCAACTTACTATGATAAAATAATTTCACATAAATTATTTAATATCGATAGATAAATTTCTATCCATCTTCTTTACTTTAAATAACTCGCCTCCTCAATAAAAAACAAATATATAATAATAATAATATATTCATTAAACTCAGAAATCACGTATTGCATAGTTTATATTATCCCATGCAACACCATACCACATACCTTACATCACATATATATATATATATATTCTTATTTGAACCCTTCACATGCCTTAAGAATTTTATTTACTAAATTCTTATTTTAATATTTTCTAAAAATTCGGTTTCTTACATCCTCTCTCCCTTATAAGGATTCCGTCATCGGAATCACCAAAACCTCCTCTACTTGGTGCTATTCCGAATATTACATATTCTTTTTGAATAATTTTATCCATTCTATTTTCAGAAGTTTTATTATAACTTGCTCACTTGCATTCTACCACATTCTCCTTTCTAAGGAACATTCTACTCACTACATTCATCACACAGAAGAATAAGAGTCTTCCACGATTTTTCAATAATCGGGAAGTAGTATGAATAACTCAGATTCCAAATTATGCTGAGGGGTCACAAGACCGTGAACTCTTTCCAAGTTTACAAATGCTTCAACACAATCCTTCACACTACAAACCAGAGTGTTTATCAATCACAAAGACTGAAAACACCCTCCACAGGTACACTAGGTAGCCAGCCTGTTGTACCACTACGTTGGGCCGTAACGTAGTGTTTTGTAACGATTATATGTGTTACGCTCGGAACCATTGTCTCCGAAAACATGTCCCCTTATAGGGTTATTCACCTCAGCTTTTCCACATCTGAATCTGCACCAGAGCAATCTAGTTTGGCATAAATACTCAAGAACGCTTGAATTCCACAAATATTTTCCAACAGTCATCTAGCCGAATCAAATAGCTGAGACTTTATCAACAATTCAGACATTAATCAAAATAATTTGGTCAACTTAATTAACCTCCTTCATAATTTAAAAGGGAAACCAAAAATTCTTTTATGACATCATGATACCATACTAGATTAGTAGTACGTTGAGGATTCCGCCATTATGTGACTTTGTCATACTACATCGTACCAAAATTGGCTGACGATCTTTCGATCACAACCAACACTAGGTTCAACTGCATGGATGACTCCATCGTTTACCATTTCTACACCATACCAAATGATGTAAATGGTCATAAATATATTTTGAAAATTTTCAAATCATTTTTGTCTTAGCCAAAACAATTAGCATAGATGTATGAATAACGGTATTATTTTTAAACATCATTGGTTCAATCACATGATCCAAAGTTTTTCGAGAAAACAGAGGTGCAAAATTCAGCACGAAGTCAATAAAATTTGAAAATCTAGCAGAGCTAGAAGATTTAGAAAATCCATGTTTCTCCATCAACTTTACTCCATTGCCTCATTCTATCAATCTCTAACACCATCAATGCTTACTATACCATAATTTCTAACTTCATAACATATATATACCCGATATAGTTCGTCAAACTTACCACACTTTGGAAATCAAGGAACTTGCCATAATCATATGAGTTTAAGAACTTACCCTAGTCAGACCATAGGCGTCCATTCGCTGAGGGGTTAAAAAATATTTCATATAATTATAAGTCACGGACATACCATAAGTATGAGTTTTAAGAACTCGCAACTTAACCTTATATTCTCTAACTATAATCTATCTATCTGTTATACACATGAGAAAAGAATTACCTTCTCAATAGGTATATAGCAAATAGCGCGACACAAACATTTCAATGATTATCAGTGCCAGAACTAAGTGGTTTTTACACCAAGTACAATTCCCCGCCCATAACAAGGAATCATACAACTTAGCTGCTGTCATGGGTTGTGACGCCCCCAAAATAGGTATACATCATCTATCTTGAGTCGCCAAATACATGGTACAAAATTCAAATACAACTTAATTATACAACAGTTGTGTGAAATACGACAAAATATAATCTAAGAGTTTTAATAAGAATATTGTCATCTAGACAATATCCACACTCAATGGAGTCCTCATTACATTTATTGTTACACTATTTAACATTTTAACATAATAGTGAGGACTACTAATGCTATCATCTGGACAGTCACTCCGTTCCCGACTAGTCCCGGCTACGTTCTCATTTCTGAGAGAACAGTTGAAAGAAAGGTGAGCTCAACTAGCCCAAGAAGAAATATTATGACTAAGATAATGCGAGAATAAATTATCATTAGTCTTCAACAATGTTAAACCGATAAAATACAATAGACATCAAGTTTAAGCTGCGGTGGAATAAGCAATCCATTAGAAGAGTCAAGTAGAGCATGATATCTACTATCTTCTATGATTTAAAATATTTTCATCAATTTTATCATTTGAGACTCAGATTAATAAATAAACCACATCATCGAGTCATCCTCACACTACGGGCCAAGGATATTCATTAAATCATCAATGGTCATGACTATCTTGAATAATCAACCGTCATAAGCATACCAAAAGCGTCCATCAATGCATGCACTGCCATCAAGACTTTTACCACATCATTTATAACATTATAGGTCATGATTATACCAAATAATCCCTGGTAATAATCATACCAAGTCCATCTATGCACGTAAGCCAAAGATGACTTTCATCACAATATAAGCATGAGGATGATGACAATGACATAATAATTAAATAAAACAAGTTCAAGAATAAATTTTAAAGATTTATAACTTAATTTATCTTGAAATCAATTACGTCCAAATTGTCAACATGATACTGCTTTGTGGAGTAAAATTTAAGAATGCTCAGAAGAATATTTTCATGAAAAGATCTGGGATGAAGCATAAATATCCAGGATATTCTACTAATTTCATGGAGTATAGAAGCCAAAACTTTAACCAAATGAGTATCATAGAATATATGAAACTGCAAATGGATTTTCACCCGCCATGCGGTAATCCACGTAGACAGATCATTTCCACAATTTAATAAGGAATGAATACGAAGGATCATTCACCATGCATTTGATAATCCATATAGACAAGTTATTCCAATAGAATAATAAAGAATGGAACTAGGTCATGCGTAATCCGCACAGACAGGATATTCCAACAGAATAATAAGGAATGGAATAACAGAAGAATTCACCATGCATGCGATGAATCACATGCAGACGAGTTATTCCAATGAGAATAATAAAGAATGGAACCAGATCTAGCGTAATCCGCACAGACAGAATATTCCAATAGAATAATAAAGAATGGAATAACAAAGAATTCACCATGCATGCGATAGACCAAGCATGCATAAAAGTTATTCCAGCGAGAATAATAAAGAATGGAACTAGGTCTAGCGTAATCCGCACAGACAAGATATTCCAACAGAATAATAAAGAATGGAATAATAGAAGAATTTCAACATGTATGCGGTACTTCGCACAGACAGGTTATTCCAACATAATAATAAAAAATGGAATAACAGAAGAATTTCATCATGTATGCGGTACTTTGCATAGACAGGTTATTCCAACATAATAATAAAGAATGGAATAATGAAGAATTTCACCAGATATATGCGGTATCGCATAGACAAAGTTATTCCAACATAATAATAAAGAATGGAATAATGAAGCTCTCTTCATGAATACTAAAGAAATAATATCCCTTACCTTAGAAAGAAATCGGATCTTTGGAGTAGAGAGGTAGCAGACTTCTCTTCTTCTTTCTCTCTATAATTTCTCTCTATAATAATTGCTCTATAGCTTTAGTGAATTGGTGAGAAATGAAGGAAGAATGAGCTTCTATTTATAGAAAAATATTGTTTCGATAATTGCACGTTTTGGGGCTCGAAATATTACAGTACAATACCTCCAACTTTTCTTTCATTTTTAATTTAGTCCTGCAAGTATTATCAAACTTGCACCACCTCCCCTAATAGTAAATAATGTGAATCAATAGTTCAATCTAGTGAATCAATAGTTATAATCATGTGAAAATACGAATTACGGTATAGTACCTCCATCTATACCTCCATTTTTAACTTAGTCATACAAGTATTATCAATCTTGCACCAACTCCCCTAATAGTACATGAATGTGATTCAATAGTATACACATGTGAACAAATAGTTATATAAGCATGTGAATTAGTAGCAATTAATTGCTCATTTATCCGATTAATTACCTGATTTATCAATATAACCCCCAGACATCAATTATCATCGGAATAGATGTCGATTTCCATTACCATTAATAATCCCAACACAATGGAACTATCAAATTCATCTTTAATCAACACGAACTTATTCATCATTAATATTATAACTCACAATATTTAATAACCTGGTCGTTCCCAGGAAAGAGGGGGCTTTCCGATAAGGATTTCTCCTTATTGGTGCACAATTAGATGACCAAACCTCTCCTTGACAGAACTTCTAGACATTGTAAATATTGTAATTTAATAATATAAATAACTTTTTCGTCTCAATTATTGATTTAATAATATAATATATTATGCAGATGATACTATGACAATAATCGAATCAGTAATATGAGAGATATGATGCAGCAATTACTGTAGCAATAATTGAGTATAACTGAGTGATTTCTCACATAAGAATCAATAACCAATACCGTGTGCTACTATGCATACACGCCATTACATCGCATTTTTTACTCTTTGGGTAGTTCAACGGTTTAACGATAAAACTTGCTTTGTTATTTTTATAAAAGATAATTATGTCATTTTCTAACTACGACAATACTTCGGTTGTGGGGTCCACCAATGATTGTGCCGTCGTACAAATATTCCCTGTTAAAATGAATATTCCCCGACCAATCGAATATTATATAACCACTTGCTTACTTTGCAAAATTTGTAAATATTACCCACAACTATAACATTATATCAAATCCACACCATAATATTCAAAAATATATTTCGAGAAAATTATTCTTTATTCATAAAAGTTGGGGTCTTACAACCTCCCCTTCTTATAAAATTTCATTCTCGAAATTAGGGTGCGTACCTGGTATGTCGAAAAGGTGAGGATATCTTGACTTCATCTCAGATTCTAACTCCCAGGTCATTTCTTCCACATCGTGGTTTCTCCACAAAACTTTGACTTGAGGTATAACCTTGGAGCGTAGAATATGATCCTTCTTATCCAAGATTTTAACAGGTAACTCTTCATACGTTAAATCTTCCTCTATCTCGTATGGTTCTAATTCAATAATGTGGTTTAGGTCTTTCACATATTTACGTAACATAGATATGTGGAAAACATTATGAACACGAGACGTACTTGGCGGTAAGGCAAGTCTATAGGCCACAGTTCCTACTCGTTCGAGGATTATAAATGGGCCAATGAATTGAGGATTGAGCTTTCCTCTCTTTCCAAATCTCGTAACTCCTTTCCATGGAGTAACACGTAACAACACATGATCTCCAATATTGAATTCCACGTCATTTCGATGAAGATCAGCATAACTCTTTTGTCAATCTTGTGAGGTTTTTATACGTTGTCGGATCATTTGAATCTTTTCTGTAGTCATACGTACCAACTCTGGTCCCAACAACGTTGCTTCACCCACCTCATCCCAAAGATCTTTGGAGAACGACACTTTCTTCCATACAACGCCTCAAATGGAGCCATGCCAATACTTGCTTGATAACTGTTGTTGTAGGAAAACTCCACCAATGGTAAGAACTTGTCCCAACTTCCCTTGAAGTCAAGGACATAGAGTCTTAATATATCTTCAAGAGTTTGAATAGTCCTTTTTGACTGCCCATCCGTTTGAGGATGATATGCCGAACTAAATCGTAAATCCGTGCCCATAGCTTTTTGCAAACTAACCCAAAATATTGAAGTGAATCTTGGGTCTCGATCAAAAACTTTGGATAGTGGCATACCATGCAATCTTATGATCTTGTTTATGTACATACTAGCAAGACGTTCAAGTGTAAAAGTTTCTCGTATCGGTAAGAAATGAGCAGACTTAGTCAATCTATCAACAATGACCCAAATCGCATCTATGCCTTGAGAAACCCTGGGAAGACCAATAACGAAATCCATGGTAATGTGCTCCCATTTCCATTCTGGAATTTCAAGTGGTTGTAATGAACCTTTTGGCACTTGATGCTCCGCCTTGACTCGTTGACAAGTTAGACACCTTGAGATAAACCCCGCTATCTCTCTCTTTATATTGGTCCACAAAAATGTATGATGAAGATCACGATACATTTTGGTACTCCCAAGATGGATTGCAAACGGTGTGTTGTGCGCCTCCATCATAATTTTATACTTTAAATCATGGTCGTTAGGAACACAAAGTCTGGAGTTGACTCGAAGTATTCCTTCTTCATCGATTCTTGCTTCCGGTATAGCACCTTCTTACACTTTCTTCCTCATACGCATCAGCTCTAGATCTATAACTTGAGAATCTTTAACTTTATCAATTAAAGTCAGTTCTACTCGTATATTCACCATCATCACATGGGTCCCTAGAGTCTTTAACTCTATTTCCATTCTTTCCAAGTCATACAAAATGGGTCTTTGTGTTGAAAATATTGCACTCGTACCCGCATATGATCTTCTACTCAATGCGTCAGCTACTACGTTCGCTTTTCCAGGATGGTATTGGATGGTATGATCATAATCTTTCAACAGCTCAAGCCATCGTCGTTGTCGCATGTTGATTTTCTTTTGAGTGAAGAAATATTTGAGGCTTTTATGATCCGTATAAATCTCCACCTTCTCTCTATACAGGTAATGCCTCCAAATCTTAAGCGCAAAAACGACTGCTGCCAACTCTAGATCATGAGTAGGAAAATTCCTCTCATATTCTTTGAGTTGTCGAGAGGCATAGGCTATGACTTTCCCATGTTGCATGAGAACACATCTTAACCCTTTGCCTGAAGCATCACTATAGATGACAAATCCCTCTGAGCCAAATGGTATTGTCAGAACAGGTGCTGAAATGAGTCTCCTCTTGAGTTTTGAAAACTCTTTTCACATGCCCCAACCAAATTTTGTATTTTTTTGAGTCATCTGTGTTAATGGAGTAGCGATTCGAGAAAACCCTTCTACGAATCTCTGATAATAACCAGCTAAGCCGAGAAAGCTACGCACTTGATCCATCGACTTAGGTTGCTCCCAGCTTTGAATTGCTTCAAAATTTGCCGGGTCAACAGATATTCCATGATTTGATATTATGTGCCCAAGGAATGCAACTTCCTCAAGCCAGAACTCACATTTCTTCAACTTGGCATAAAGCTTGTTTTCACGAAGCTTTTGAAGTATTAGCCTCAAGTGTTGCTCAAGGTCTTCATGGGTTTTGGAGTATATGAGGATGTCATCAATAAAGACGACCACAAAGTGATCCAAATATTCCTTGAACACTCGGTTCATCATGTCCATGAAGGCAGCAAGAGCATTAGTCAATCCAAAAGACATGACTAGGAATTCATAATTCCCGTACCGAGTTCTAAAAGCAGTCTTTGGAATGTCATCAGTTTTAATCTTCAACTGATGATATTCGGAACGAATATCAATCTTTGAAAAAAAATTGGCTCCTTGCAACCGGTCAAACAGGTCATCAATGCGAGGCAACGGGTACCTATTTTTGATGGTGACATGATTCAACTCCCGAAAATCAATACAAAGTTGCATACTTCCATCTTTCTTCTTCACGAATAAAGCAGAGCACCCCAATGAGGCGATTTAGGACGAATGAAACCGATGTCTAACAATTTCTGTGTAGTTGGGTTTTAACTCACGAAATTCAATAGAGCTATTCGATATGGGGCTTTGGAAATGGGTTTTTATCTTGGATTCAAGGTCGATACAAAATTCAATTTCACGCTCGGGGTAAGCCGGGAAGTTCTTGTGGAATACGTCGGAAATTTATTAACAATAGAAATATCATTCAAATCTGACGTATCTTTATTTAAATCCGTGACATGGGCTAAGAAAGCTTGACATCCGTTTTTCAATAAACGAATAGCTTTATGACTTGATCTAACAGTGATTGATTTTAGTGGTTTGGTTGCTTGAATTCGCATAATAGGTTGGTTAGGATTATGAAAGCTAACAACCTTACGAAAACAATCGATTTTAGCATGATAAGTAGTTAACCAATCAACCACTAAAATCACATCAAATGGAAGTATTTTCAAAGAAATAAGATCGACAGGTAACGTGCGATTACCGATTTGAATCAAACAAGACTTATAAATCGTGGATGTAATGAAGGTTTCTCCCAACGAAGTTTCAACAGATAAGTCAAAGTCTAATTTCTTTTGAGTCAAATTTTAACGTTGAGCGCAAGTAGGAGAAATAAAGGAATGGGTAGAAGCGGTATCAAATAAAGTATAAACTTCGCTAGAGTTTATGATTAGGTTATCCGTGATCACCTCGTTCGGATTCCTCGTTTTTTGGGAGGTTACGACAAACGCTCTCCCTTAAACTACCAATTTTGTCTTGTCCGGGACACCCTTTGATGCCTCCATCCCAGTTGGACTTGACTTTGGTGCACGATAAAATTGGGCTAGGTGACCTTCTTTTCCACAATTATAACACACTTTAGACTGCATCGTGTAGTTTGGACTTATGTGTCCTTCCCCTCCACATTTGTAACAAACGACCGGTGGTCGTTCTCCTTCCTTAACAACAGGTGTTGGTGCTGACGTCTTTCCATGTTGAATCTCCTCTTCTTGAAATGTCCACTCTTATTATCATGGCCATGATTACCACTGAAGTGATTATCATTTCTGGCATGTTGATTCCCTCTACGTTTGTTGTCATCGCTTTGATGACTGCTACCACTGGTATTATCGACTTGTCGGTTGCTCTCTCTTGGTTGGGTTGACTCATTATCGCGCTCCAATAACTGAGCCCTATTCACAACATCTGAATACAAACACAGTTTGTGAGAAATTAGGTATTGATGTATCTCGGGTTTCAAACCTCTTAGAAACATCCGCGTCATTCTCTCCTCATTATCAACCAAGTGGGATGCAAACCAAGATAACTCGACAAACTTAGCTTTGTACTACACCACGGTCATATTATTTTGCTCAAGCTTGATGAACTCTACCTCCTTCATGTGACGAATACTTTCAGGAAAGTACTTATCATTGAACAGCTCTTAGAACTTATCCTAAGACATTTTGAGTGCGGCAGGTTGAGTACGCTTTACAGATTCCCACTAGTAATCTGCCTCTGCTCGCAACATGAAGGTGGGAAAGGGAACCTTTTGCTCCTCGGAGCATCCCAAGACATCAAATATATTGTTGATCTGCTTTATCCACGTCTCCGCCTAAAGTGGTTTTGGCTCTCCAAAAAACTCCGGTGGTCCCAGCTCCTTGTACTACTTAGTGGTGACCGTCCGAGAGTTGTCAGTGTTTCCACCTGTATTTTGGACAGGAGCCGCTTTCGCCCGATGCTGCATGAATTGAATAAAGCCTCTGAACATCCCATCGTTCACCATTTCATCAATGCTATTGTTTACATGAGGATTATTATCTTCCTGTTGCACATTATCCTGGGCATTAATCTGTGGTGACTCAACGGTCTCATGTGCTTCATTGTTTATCTCAACATTTTCGGATGCCATTTTCAAATACTTCAACAAAACAAGGGTTAATTAACATATCACATATTATCCCTATACTCTGACCGACCAATTAAATACCAAATAAACTTAGGTAGGTCATACTAGCAAAGGAATTCCACGTCTCTCCCCTCCTAGTTCTTGTCTCACATCTCAGCCAGGGATCATATCCCTAAGCTTTGATACCAACTGTGACGCCCCCAAAATAGGTATACATCACCCATCTTGAGTCGCCAAATACATGGTATAAAATTCAAATACAACTTAATTATATAACAGTCGTGTAAAAATACGACAAAACATAATCTAAGAGTTTTAATAAGAATATTGTCATCTAGACAATATCCACACTCAATGGAGTCCTCATTACATTTATTATCACACTATTTAACAGAATAGTGAGGACTACTAATGCTATCATCGGACCATCACTCCGTTCCCCGACTAGTCCGGCTACGTTCTCATTTCAAGAGAAACGGTGAAAGAAAGGGTGAGCTCAACTAGCCCAAGAAGAAATATTATGACTAAGATAATGCGTAATAAATTATCATTAGTCTTCAACAATGTTAAACCGATAAAATACAATAGACATCAAGTTTAAGCTGCGGTGAATAAGCAATCCATTAGAAGAGTCAAGTAGAGCATGATATCTATTATCTTCTATGATTTAAAATGTTTTCATCAATTTTTTTATTCTTTGAGACTCGACAATAAATAAACCACATCATCGAGTCATCCTCGCACTTTACTGCGCCAAGGATATTCATTAAATCATCAATGGTCATGACTATCTTTGAATAATCATTGGTCATAAGCATACCAAAAGCATCCGTCCATCAATGCACTTCTGTGCTCTTTGAAGACTTTTACCACATCATTTATAACATTATAGGTCATGATTATACCAATAATCCCTGGTAATAATCATACCAAGTCCATCTATGCACGTAAGCCAAAGATGACTTTCATCACAATATAAGCATGAGGATGATGACAATGACATAATAATTAAATAAAACAAGTTCAAGAATAAATTTTAAAGATTTATAACTTAATTTATCTTGAAATCAATTACGTCCAAATTGTCAACATGATACTGCTTTATGGAGTAAAATTTAAGAATGCTCAGAAGAATATTTCCATGAAAAGATACCGGATGAAGCGCAAATATCCAGGATATTCTACTAATTTCATGGAGTATAGAAGCCAAAATTTTAACCAAATGAGTATCATAGAATATATGAAACTGCAAATGGATTTTCACCCGCCATCCGGTAATCCACGTAGACAGATCATTTCCATAATTTAATAAGGAATGAATACGAAGGATCATTCACCATACATGTGATAATCCACATAGACAAGTTATTCCAACAGAATAATAAAGAATGGAACTAGGTCATGCGTAATCCGCACAGACAGGATATTCCAACAGAATAATAAGGAATGGAATAACAGAAGAATTCACCATGCATACGATAGACCGCACAGACAGGTTATTCCAACAGAATAATAAAGAATGGAACCAGATCTAGCGTAATCCGTACAGACAGGATATTCCAACAGAATAATAAAGAATGGAATAACAAAGAATTCACCATGCATGCGATAGACCGCATAGACAGGTTATTCCAACAAAATAATAAAGAATAGAACCAGGTCTAGCGTAATCCGCACTTGATGTACATGATATTCCAAATGTAATAATAAAGAATGGAATAATGAAGAATTTCAACATGTATGTCAGATTTATTGCATGCATGAAAGTTATTCCAACAAAATAATAAAAAATGGAATAATGAGAAGAATTTCATCATGTATGCGGTACTTTTGCATGAAATGAGTTATTCCAACATAATAATAAAGAATGGAATAACATAAGAATTTCACCAGTATATGCGGTACCAGCATAAAAAGTTATTCCAACATAATAATAAAGAATGGAATAATGAAGCTTTCTTCATGAATACTGAAAGAAATAATATCCCTTACCTTAGAAAAGAAACTGGATCTTTGGAGTAGAGAGGTAGCAGACTTCTCTTCTTCTTTCTCTCTATAATTTCTCTCTATAATAATTGCTCTATAGCTTTAGTGAATTGGTGAGAAATGAAGGAAGAATGAGCTTTTATTTATAGGAAAATATAGTTTCGATAATTGCACGTTTTGGGGCTCGAAATATTACAGTACAATACCTCCAACTTTTCTTTCATTTTTAATTTAGTCCTGCAAGTATTATCAAACTTGCACCATCTCCCCTAATATTAATAATGTGAATTAATAGTTCAATCAAGTGAATCAATAGTTATAATCATGTGAAAATACGAATTACGGTATAGTACCTCCATCTATACCTCCATTTTTAACTTAGTCATGCAAGTATTATCAATCTTGCACCAACTCCCCTAATAGTACATGAATGTGATTCAATAGTACACACATGTGAACAAATAGTTATATAAGCATGTGAATTAGTAGTAATTAATTGCTCATTTATCCGATTAATTACCCGATTTATCAATATAACCTTTGACATGTCGATTTCCACTAACACTAATAATCCCAACACAATGGAACTATCAAATTCATCTTTAATCAACACGAACTTATTCATCATTAATATTATAACTCACAATATTTAACATCCAGGTTGTTCCTAGGAAAGAGGGGGCTTTCCGATAAGGATTTCTCCTTATTGGCGCGCAATTAGATGACCAAACCTCTCCTTGACAGAACTTCTAGACATTGTAAATATTGTAATTTAATAATATAATTAACTTTGTCGTCTCAATTATTGATTTAATAATATAACATATTATGTAGATGATACTGCGACAATAATTGAATCAATAATATGAGAGATATGATGCAACAATTACTGTAGCAATAATTGAGTATAATTGAAGCATCAATAACCAATACCGTGTTCTACTATGCAACCACGCGTATTACTGTACTTTTACTACCGGGTAGTTCAACAGTTTAACGGTAAAACTTCCGCCTTTATTTTTATAAAAAGATAATTTTGTCGTTTTTTAACTACGACAATACTTTCGTTGTGGGGTCCACCAATGATTGTGCCGTCATACGAATATTCCTTGTTAAAACGAATATTCCTCGACCAATCGAATATTATATAACCACTTGCTTACTTTGCAAAATTTGTAAATATTACCCACAACTATAACATTATATCAAATCCACACCATAATATTCAAAAATATATTTTGAGAAAATTATTCTTTATTCATAAAAGTTGGGGTCTTACATGGGTCCTCAATTTAAATTCCACCTAACTCTATCTCACTCTTAACCTTCTCTTTGCTCGATACGAATTCTTCGTATCTCATCATATACAACTCCTCATGATTTCATATCGTACCATTTCATAGTACATTCTCTTATAGCATCAAGCTATACACACTTAGTCGTTATAGACTAATTATCACTTCATAGCTCATTCTGATCACGTCGTGATCATTGGTTTACCTTAGGGTTCTTTCCCATTATTAACTAAACTCCATCCGAGTTCATTCTTATTATATCCATCATATAGACACCATCTTAACATTTTTTATTACCGGAGTTAGGAAACTCCTGAATTCTCATTCTCTTAAAGACTTCAAGATTCTTCTTTTAATCCTCACTTATATATATTTTAATCTTTATCTTTCTCTCTCTCTCTCTCAGGTTATAGCCTAAGGTACTCTTACCTAAAGTTTATAACCTACAACTTTGATACCAACATGTGACGCCCCCAAATCCAGGTCCCTTTGAACCTCGAATCTGGTCCGCCACGATACTACTATCGTCAAACTATTATATCTTTTATTCACAACTTAATGAATATAACTTTACTTATTATAATTTAGAATATAAATTCCTTCCATTTTCAGGATCTATACAATGACCCCAAACTTTTAAAAGTTTATAATCTTGGTCATTACCATTCCTGTTTTACATCATATTCGATGTTATAAAAATATGTGGAATAATTTAAACTCTTTTCAATCTTCTTTGAAAAAAAATCCTATATTGATTTCTTAACTTGAATCAATTACAAATTCCTGAATCAAATTATGCTATGATTCATTCTACTCAATTACTGTATAAATTTTTACATCTCAATTCGAATTCCTCTATGTACCGCCTAGTATAACTTTACAACTTAACATGTATTACACGTCGTAAACTACTATCACGTACATTTTCTAGAACCTAAACATGGTTCAAAAGTATATATTCAAACAAATGAATCAATCTCCTTTGATATTATTGATCTTTATCAATCAAGTAGCACGTAATCTTTATCGTGTGTCCTTAACCTGCAAAAGTGGTTATTTGCAAGGGTGAGCTCGACAGCCCAACAATTCTAACAGTTTTCATGCAGCACATAGCATATAATAACATACTCAGTTCATGCATTCATAATCAATTAATATTTACTACGCATGTTACTTCACACATAACAGGCATAGAGATTTTCATCACAAGCATATCATCAAAGATCAACTTACACATTTCATACATATCTCATATGCATTTCATATATATACATTAACATTCTCATGGCATATTATAGCTCAACTAACAGTTATCGAATTCATATAACAAATAGGAACTGAAAGACTTGCCTGATTCATAGTTTATCAACTACGACTTAACTGCTTAAAGCTTATCTGCACGGCGTGTATCCCTACACAGTTATATAATCATGGATTCATATCCATCAGTCATACATTTTGTTGAGAAATTAGCCTCACACAAATACACTAAGATAAATACAAACACACCACTGTATGAGATATAAAATAATAACACAAGAAATTTACGTGGAAACCCAACTGGGAAAAACCACGGGAAAATATCTCAGAAATTCACTATGAAAATAATATGGAGATTACAAACTCTCTACTGAGAAATAAACTAACTGTTTATTTTCTCTACACCCTTACTCTCTCTAACTCTCTCTTTGCTTGCTAAGCTTCTATTGTTGTGGTGTATTTTTCCTCTTCCATTTGGCCTCCTTTTATAGCCAAGAACTTGAGGGTAGAAAAGGAAATGAGTTGGCATAATTTTCAACAAAGGAGGGCCAAGAAGAAAAACATGTTGGTGGAAGGAAAACATGAAAGCAAACAAACATGTGTGAGGACACTATTGTTGACCAATAAGAGCATAATGTGAGACAATATTCAACAATCTCCACCTTGACTCATATTTTTTTTTAAATACTGTGAACTTCTTTGTATCTGTGAATGTATCCCTCTCCCTGGATACTCCACCACGAACTCAGCATTCAATGAAGTGAATTAAGTCCAAGCAATGATTGAACTTTTTCAACAGAATCGACATTGTAAGCATATCTCACATGGTTTCTCCTTTGTGTGAACTTTGCGAACTGCAATGTCACCATTGTTCAGCCACTCACGAATCTTGTGATACTGAACGTGTGACGCCCCCAAAACAGGTATACATCACCCATCTTGAGTCGCCAAATACATGGTACAAAATTTAAATACAACTTAATTATACAACAGTCGTGTAAAATACGACAAAACATAATCTAATAGTTTTAATAAGAATATTGTCATCTAGACAATATCCACACTCAATGGAGTCCTCATTATATTTATTATCACACTATTTAACAGAATAGTGAGGACTACTAATGCTATCATCTGGACCATCACTCCGTTCCCCGACTAGTTCCGGCTACGTTCTCATTTCCTGAAGAGAACAGTGAAAGAAAGGGTGAGCTCAACTAGCCCAGTAAGAAATATTATGACTAAGATAATGCAGAATAAATATCATTAGTCTTCAACAATGTTAAACTGATAAATACAATAGACATCAAGTTTAACTGCAGAGAAATAAGCAATCCATTAGAAGAGTCAAGTAGAGCATGATATCTACTATCTTCTATGATTTAATATATTTTCATCAATTTTTATCGCTGAGACTCAGCTTAATAAATAAACCAATTCATCGAATCATCCCTGCACTACGGGCCAAAGATATTCATTAAATCATCAATGGTCATGACTATACCAAATAATCCCTGGTCATAATCATACCAAAAACTGTCCATCAATGCACTATCGGCTAATGAGGACTTTTACCACATAATTCGTTACATTACGGTCATGATTATACCGAATAATCCTTGGTCATAATCATACCAAGTCCATCTATGCACGTAAGCCAAAGATGACTTTCATCACAATATAAGCATGATGATGGTGACAATGATATAAGTAATAATCAAACGAAATCAAATCAAACGAAATCAAGGATAAATATTAAAGACTTTAAATTTATCCAAATATTATCAATCACTTAATAAACTCATAATCTAATATTATTAATATTATAATAATATTTTAATCACTTCTTAAACTTATAAATAATTTATTTCAATTGTTTACACTTTACCAAATAATGCATTTTAATCATTCAAAAATGCCATACTCATAAGATTTCATCATCAATGATCAAATCCTCATCAAAATCTGCATATACCCTATATAGGATTCCCAAGCCATAAAATCCTATTTTCCAATTTTGTTACTTCACATAACATATTTAATTCATTTACTCATAACTAGATTATTTTCATGAAAAATACCAAATCAGTCCCAAAAATATTTCTTTTCTGGGATTTAGCAGAATATAGTCCCATATTGAACATGTATTTTTCTCGGAATTTTTAAAATTCATTTACTATTTTTCATATGGCCAAAACTGCCGAATATGTAGACATTTATCATAAATTGTACTTTTGTCCAAAAATTTCAAAATTTACAGGGTATACTCCTGTTATATACATGTACTCCCAATAAAAATTTCACCAATTTTGGAGTTAACCACAAGGAGTTATAAGGTTTTACTTTTAAAATAGTCTTTTCCCATAAAATCCATAACTCTTAATCTATACATCCAAAAATTGCCATCTTTGGACACAATATAGAAAACTCATCAAATTATCATTTCTAATTTTTCTAGAATATTTGAGGGTCAGAAAATTACGAAACTGCAAATGAATTTTTCATCCGCCATGCGGTAATCCACGTAGACAGATCATTTCTATAATTTAATAAGGAATGAATACAAAGGATCATTCACCATGCATGCGGTAATCCACATAGATAGGTTACTCCAACAAAATAATAAAGAATGAAATAACAAAAGAATTCACCATGCATGCGATGGACCACACAGACAGGTTATTCTCAACAGAATAATAAAGAATTGAACCAGGTCATGCGTAAACCGCATAGACAGGATATTCCAACAGAATAATAAAGAATGGAACCAGGTCATGCGTAAACCGCACAGACAGTATATTACAACAAAATAATAAAAAAATGGAATAACAACAGAATTCACCAAGCATGCGATAGACCGCACAGACAGGTTATTCCAACAGAATAATAAAGAATGGAACAAGGTCTAGTGTAATCCGCATAGACAGGATATTCCACGAATAATAATAAAGAATGGAATAATGGAAGAATTTCAACATGTATGCGGTGCTCAGCGCCAGAAAAGTTATTCAACATAATAATAAAGAATGGAATAACAAAAGAATTTCACCATGTATGCGATACTTCGCATAGACAGGTCATTCCAACATAATAATAAAGAATGGAATAACAGAAGAATTTCACCATGTATGCGGTACTTCGCATAGACAGGTTATTCCAACATAATAATAAGAAATGGAATAACAATAGCTCTCTTCATGAATACAAAAGAAATAATACCCCTTACCTTAGAAGAAACTGGATATTGGAATAGTGAGGTAGCAGACTTCTCTTCTTCTTTCTCTCTATAATTTCTCTCTATAATAATTGCTCTATAGCTTTAGTGAATTGGTGAGAAATGAAGGAAGAATGAGCTTCTATTTATAGAAAAATATAGTTTCGATAATTGCATGTTTTGGGGTTCAAAATATTACAGTATAATTGCATGCTTCGCAAGTTTATATACAAGGGAGATATATCATGACTTAGAAAGAAATTTTGCGTTCAATGTTCAACAATAGTATAAGATTGTGAAGGAATATGAATTAATAATTAACAATTGAATATTCGAATAATTGAATAACATGAACTGAGTGATTTTGAAATAACCATGAACATTTGCCAAGGTTCTCAGTTAGTTAAACTGGAGCTCTTAATAAGTTTTGGTATTCAAGGGGATCAGCCTTTCATACCTCGTGATTTATGCATAAACACTTAATAATCCGACATTGATATCATGCCTTAATCAAATTAAAGCCCTTTTCTCAATCAAGAGTTCTTATCATATCAATTTAATAAAACGACTTTCTAAAACACATTTGATTTAACAAATTTAAACATGCTTGATCTAGCTGAAACAATTAGCATAGATCTATCTCATAAACAGTTCATGAATGAAAGAACTTTAATTTAATTCACAGTTCAATAATAGTAGAACATGAATTCAATTGCACAAAGTGCGAATTTCAATAATCAATATAGATATGAATAATCATCAATAATTATTCACTAACATGCTTTGAAAATAGTAACTCGAGTTTGAGTTAGGAAACTTTCCTCGTTTGTAGATTACAGCTACGCAATTAAATACTGTCCACTATGCAGTTAAATTATCTTCCTTTGAGAGACCTATAGTTAATCTTTCAATTAGTCATAGTATAACATTAGATTATGTAATCACATAGATATTATATATTATATTTAGTTCTTATAAACATTATCCTGCCTTGATAATGTTACTATTAATTAACAACTACTTTTAATTCACTTAATATTATTACTTTAATAATATCTTATTTATGCTTTAGTATCATTATTCATTTAATAATACTTTTAATCATTTACTAATATTTTATTTATTTACTAACATTATTAATTATTTAATAATATTTTATTCATTTATTAATATTATTAATTATTTAATAATATTTTATTCATTTATTAATGCTTAAATCAAATATTAGTAACCATTTAATAATATTTTAAAGAAGTTTTAATCTTAATATTTTATTTACTTAACAATATCATATTCTAATATTATTAATATCATAATAATATTTTTAACAATTTATTGGATTAATAAACAATTTATTCTAATTGTTCATCCTTTATAAAACCTCTTATTTAATATCAATAAAAAGTCATAAATAACATTTCTTATAAATAATTTCCAAAATACCCTAAGATAGTCATGATATTGCATATTATGAGTATTCAAGCATAAAAATCACATTTTTCTTATTAAAGACATCATTTATCTATTTATTTCCTTTTATTCATAACTTAATCATTTTTAGGAAAAATATAAAACTGATTCCAAAAATTCTCATCTTCTGGATTTTGACAGAATATGAACCAACAATGATCCCCAATTTTTTTTTGGAATTTTAGAAAATAATTTACTATTTTTAAAGTGCCTAAAACACTCGGATCTTGCTTCATTTTTCATAAATTGAGTTTTGCTCAGACAAATCTAAAAGTTTCAGGGTATGCGTTCATAACATATATGAACCTACTGTAAAAATTTTGGAATTTTCCAGTGTATACACAGTGAGATATTCGAAGGTTAATATTTAGGAGTCCTTTACGGAAATAGTCATTATGCACAATCTCTAACTCAAAACGCGTTTGTTCTTTTTCCTACATGTAGATAACTTCTCAAGGTACCTCTGTGATTTTTCACAGATTTTTAAAAGACTAGAAACGGACCGAAACAGCCTCAAGAAAAATAGAACAGTAACTATTTTAGGGTTTTGAACCCTTAACATTCAAAGTGGAGTGTTTTTGGGAAAACAGCCCCAAAGGTTTCAAAACTTGCTAGATTTGTATTTTACCACTTGGGTTTACTAGATAACTCATGTATCTAGCACCCCCCTTCGACGTATCACAAATCCAAGTTGTAAAACTTGAGTTACACAAAATTTAGTAGAAGAAAGAAAACAAGAGTTTCACCCTTGGAGAACATATGCTCATTTTCTTCCTCTAAGCCTTTGATCTAACACTCAAGATACTTAGTTCCATACATGATGATATGTAAAACTAGGGTATCTTGAGTATTTGCTCATAAGCCCAACAAAACTCAAGTTATAAAATAAAGTAGAAGAAGAAGATGAAGGTTAGGTTATACCTTGGCTTAATGGCAACCTTCCTTGATTTACCAAAGTAAGTAATGAACTTAGGATGCATGAACAAACTAGCACTCCTCTCTCTCTCTTACTATAACCGAACCTCTCTCTCTTTTCTCTCTCTTGAAGTTGCTAGCTTGGGAGAAAAAGTTAGAAGAAGAAGAATGAGAGAAAGTGGAGTATTCTAGCAAATGAAATGGTTGATTCATTATTATCCCCCATACTTTCCTTGACCCATGGATAAAAGGCTTTGCCTTATCCTTTCAATTAGCCGAATCATGTGATTAAGAGCGCTTAATAGATTTGCAACCAATGAGAGCTTGACAAACATGTACTTGTGTGTAAGAGTTACTAATTATGGACATTGTTTAGCTTAGTTAGTTGCCTTAAAAGGCCTTAAGTGGTCGATCCCTCTAGCCCATTATATCTCCCAATTTGCTTTTATTTTAATACACAAATTTGATTAACCAAAAGTTTAAAATACCCTTAATCAAGTGGGCTAAGTATTGGTTTGCATTTTATTTCCTTTGGGCTCCCTCCTTAATTGTTTTGGGCTATGTAATAAACATAGTCTAGCAATTTTCATATATGATACCCAAATTGATTATTTAGGGTTTCCATTTCCAATCATATGAAATTTAATTACTTATACATGTAACTTTAGCTCATAACCTAATTAGGTTTACAAGAATTAGGTTTAAAATTATTAGTCACTTGAAATAACAAGATTATCCACTTAAGTTAGTACACATATTAATTAAATACTAACCTTTTCTTATTACCATTGTAACATTCCAGAATTTTTAATTGTTATATTAAATATTTGTTGAATTATATAAGTATTTAATGGATGTGTTTATGGTTGAATTTGTAATTGTTCAAATTTTATTCGATTTGGTTAATTATTTGTTAAATAAATAATTAAGGAAATTAATTATTTTATTCTAATTTAATTTAATTATTAAATTAGAGAGTTTTGATTAAATGAATTATTATATTTTAATTTGAATTTGTAATTAAAAGGATGTGTTAGTTGATTAAATAAAGTTATAATTATATAGAAAATGATAATTTGGTGGTATTGATTTATGTGTTAAAGTAATTTAATAAATTGTTATTAGAATTAATTTAATTAATTAAAAGTGTGACAAATAACCTTTTATAAAGGAGTTATTAAAATAACTTAAAGGAGTTTAATTCAGTTTTTGCCAAATAAGGCCTATTGCCTATTAAGTCTTTAATCTAATTATGTTTTACCAAACAAGGCATAAGGAATAAATGATTATATTTTTAGTAAGTAACCAAACAAGCCTTATGGCTTTTGATTTTCAAAATTTGTATAATTGATATCAGTTATAGTTATATTTATATTATATAATTAATATATATTATATCTTATACGTTATATTTCTAATACGTAAGATTAGAATAGAGGGGTAAGAGAGAAGAAGAGAGTTTACAGAGAGAAAAGAAGAGAGAATTGGGAGAAGGCTAGAGAATTTGATAAAGGAATTGGGGAGAAGAAGCTTGGTAATCAAAGGATAGCCATTATCTTCCAACTCTAAGGTATTATCTAAACTCTGTTATTGTTCTTCTTTTCAAAAGTTATAGTTGTATTCTCTCTCTCTCAATTTTCTCTATAAAAGCTTTGTAGAAATTGAATTAATTGTTATGTATATGGCTTTATATGATAAACTAGTGTTGTAAAACTATTTTCATAAGTATATTCAATGAAGTTATGATATGTATGTAATTTGTGAAGAAAACTATTTTTTACAGAGAGTTTATGTAAATGAATATGGTTTAGTTTAAGGTAGAAATTAAGGGTTAATTAGTTGTTTAGTTAATAAATTGACTATTGAATTTGATAGAGTATGTATAAATATTGATATGGTGCTTTGAATTAACTATTTTGGTTGAAAAACAAAATCACAGTGTTGATTTTCATTGAAAACATCAAAAAGTGAGTTTTTATTAAAAACAGTAAAATTGGATGTTTTAAATTCGTTGTTTATGTTGTTTTATGGGTAGAAACATGTTAAGAGTCTTTGAATTATGTTTATATGAAGTCTCTATATGAATTACCTGATAATTAGGCTGTTAGAAAGTAGCTTGTAAGCCAAAATTGGCTTTTGTTCATGCTGTTGTTAAGTTGTATCCGTCAAGTTCTGTGATTCGTATAGCATACCCTTTTCTTGATACATTTGTCTACATGCAATGGCCAATACGCACATCATCGCGTACGACCTCGTAGTTTAATTTTTGCATCGCAGCGCCATATATAATCGTGCATGTTGTGTGAACCATGAGATAAAGCGTAGTACAGCCATGAGTGATGTAGTTGGTCCGAATAGTGCGATGAGTACTTTTTATACTCAAAATCTGAAGGAATTGTTATCTGTTAATAGTAGGACTGTTAAGTTATGATTTCATTATTTCTATACCATGAATGAGCTTGTTATTAACTTGTTTTGTAACTTGATTATGTGATTAAAAATCAAATCTTACATGATGAGTGTACTTAGTTATGTTTGTAAAGTGGTAGTGACTAACTATGTCATGATGACATATGTATATAGGATATTGTGATTCGAATTGTTCGGTTTAATCTGCGAGCAAGGCAAGTTCTCTAATCTATTATCTTGTCGAGCCAATTATTGTTTCCAATTCGATTATTATATAATGATGCAAGGTTTCTAAACTTTAATTTTTGATATTGAGCAAGTTATTCTTGTATTTAACTTGTTGTTTAGTATGCAAATTTATATATACTAATGTTGAACAGTTTTATCGTTCAAATTGCTATACATGCTTAGTATTCAATTTTAAATAACCTTGGCTTATTATTGTTCAAGCAAGGTGTGCTATAGTTATTCAATATGTATGCTATTAGATTATTCCTAAAGCATGCTTTTAATTTACCATGTCGATTCAGTTATGATTATTCCATAATGTAATGTTATTGATTTTATTCAACTAATCCTTAGTTGATGTTTGTCGAATTCCAAATTACCTTAAAATGTATCCAAACCAAACTCACTTTAGTGCGGACTTGTACTCTAAATACTGAGATGAACAACCCTATTATTAGGGGTAATTTACGCTTAGCGTTGAAATGTTTGTGCCTGCACAATACATTGTCACGAAGAAATTTGATCCCCTAAGTACGAGGAGTCCCTATAGTCTTATGGCTGTTAAAGTTTAAGTAAAAAAATTACTTATAAGGGACATAGTTCGTGGTCTTTGGACCCTTAGTTATATATTTCATGTCGACGTCGGGATTTTTGAGTGTCCCTTTTCGTTACTTGTTCTTTGGTGTTCTCATGTTAATGTGAGATTTGTTTGAAAAAATAAGTGAAAAAGGTCCGACATGTATAATGTCGACCATTGACTTTAAGAGTCGCCAGTTGGTGTATTTAACTGGTTGCACCACTGCAACCGAAAAGGTTAGCACATTGACCCAGTGATTTGACACTGCTAAACGGGTTTGTGAAACCGAGATTCATTAAGGGTTCGGGGGCATGATTATGCGGAGAGAAGGTGTTGGGCACCCCCCGACATCCATGTTACCACGGTGACCGCCACTCTTCAAAGAAATTGTTATATGAATGTGTGTGTGTGTGTGTGGATCAATGTGCAATTTATTTGAAAGTAGTGCGAGGCCTCGTTCGCACCTATATACAAGGGTTTGAATTTTATTAGAAAATTCAGTTTTAACCACAATATAGAAATGACATTTTTGTGAAAGGTTTTTCAAACCCTGTGCTCAATAGGAATTGAGACCTTTTCATACTTCCATTTTATTAAATGTTCGGCTTGTTTGCTTTTATTTTCGAGATGCGAAGCATCCTCGAGAAAATAATATACAAAGAAGATCTTAGAACTCCTTATGGGCATGTGACCATCCAAGGAAAATCGATTAACCTTTGTAAAATAATATACAAGTCGCCATGTGACTAAAAATGTCCATCATGAGAATCGAATCTAGATTGAGAGATCGAACACGTGATCACATGATTCCTAGGCTCATATGATACTACAATTTGTATGGAAAGAAGTAAATGATTATATATATAAAGTCTGTAAATATATATATACAGATGGATCAACCACCACGTTAAGCAACTCCATGGGGATCGAAATGTAAATATATAAAAGCGGTATATATATATATATATATGATCAACCGCCATACGAAGTAAAATCCAGTAAGGACAAAATGTAAATAAAGTCGTAAAGCGATCAATCGCCACAAAGTAAACTCTAAGCAAGGAGATGTAATGTAAATAAATCGTAAAAGGCCACGTAAGTAAACTCTAGGCTCGACAAATGTAAATATATATATATATGTACAAATATATATATATAAGCGATAAATGCACCAGATGTAAATCCAGGGCTCATCGGATATGTCTCACAACAATTATATATATATATATATATATAAAATTTAAAATATAGGATGTAAAATCCGGGCTCATCAGATATATGTCGACAACAATTTTTATATATATATATATATATATATATATATATATATATATATAAGCAGATAAACGCTCTTGCAGACTGAAGTCTAGGCTCAATCGAGGCATAACTCGATAATGTTAGTCCATATATACGAAATATATACATATATTAGTATATATATACAGACAGAAATGAAAACCACGGACCGAAGTCCGGGCAAACACACTCACACGACTATCAACGTGTACAACAATGTGTGATATATGAGAAAGAGGCTTTATAGAATATAAGAAGACTTTATTGGCACGCCAAAGTAGACTTCTTAGACTTTAAATGGATAAACACTCGACTTCATGAATAAAAAGTAGCTATATGTGAGCTAACTAGTGTTTAAAGAAGAGGAAACACTCAAAAGATGTGTATGCAGAGTAAAATGGACAGGACTTTCTCGCCTTTTTCCTTCTCTCTCTCTCTTTAAATGGCTGACCCTAGCCTTGTATATATAGACTGATGGCCACATGTACACATGTGACAGCCGCAGTTGTACCTGCGGCTGGTCGTGGTGGATCCGAGCCTCGTGGGTCCCGTCGTCTCATAGTATGTGCACTCATGCACTGTAATGTCCGCTCGAACTTGCAGAACTTCAATCCGAGCATCCGAACGTAGTATATCTGTACTTCTTCGGATCACTTGTGTCGAGAGTTACGTAATGACATGGATTAGAGGTTGTACGAAGTCAGGAAGAGGGGTCTATGCCCATGGTCTTCAAGCTTTAAATTCTATCCAAAGTACTGCAACCCGTAATAGTCACTCGGGATTGTCAATCCTCAGCTCTTGTGGGACATTGTTGTATGTATGTATGTATGAAGTGTTGAGACGACGTGCCATTTGAATGAACAAGATGATGTGTGACTCCTTCTTGGGGGTTATCGCGGTTTGAGTTGAAAGTAGACGCGTTGCTCGTGGGTTCTGGTGAGATTGGACCACTTGTTGGTATCTTTGTGATATCATCTTGTTGAGACAGTAAGATGACGTTTTGACTCCTCACCGGGGTTATCGCCGGTTTAAGCAAAAAGTAGACGTTGCTCAGGGTTACATCTGAGATTGGACTACTTGTTTGTATGTATCACTATCTTCTGTGGATGTTCCTGTCTGCCCGCTGTTATCTCCGGGACTGAGGTGTATGTGCCTCGATAGAATGTCTGAGCCTGAAGCTGATCGCATGTGTTTGAAACAAATAATTCTGGGGTTATCGCCGGAACTGCAATGACATCCCTTGGGGCTATCACCAAGGATGGGGTTTACTACTCGATGTTGTTTTGGGATCGAATCGAACGTCGCGATGTTATCATTTGAGACATGACCGCCTCTCTCCGGTGTTATTCTGGGTCTTTTGATCTGCATATCTCGGGGTTATCTCCGAGATTGGAAATGATATTCCCTGTGTGTGTTCCGGGTTGAGATGATGTTCCCGGTTTGTGTTCCGGGTTAGAGCTAAACTTCTGGTAGTATCCGGCATGGATGTAAGTTGTCTTTCAGGGTTATCTCCAAAAGACAAATCTGCCCTCCTGCAATGTTAGGAATAGGAGTACAGAAACTTTTGAGTGTCTACAGATGCCCCTCTTTATCATATTCATGAAATACAAGGCATGGATAGGATAAAGAATCCTAAACACTTGAAATGCAAGCAAGATAAACATGATGCTATATGCAGCAACATGATGCAAATGCATGATGCATGATTGCCATGTAATCCTGCTGGGATGATAATCAGTGATGGCTTGGACATGCGATCCAAGTCTTCAAGGATGTTGACGTTGGGACTACCACCAAAGTCTTGAATCCTAGACACTGGTTTATACTTCATAGAGGTACCTCTTGTGTGGAAGAGATCTGTGGGAATAAAGCTGTCTGTTTTGAGGATGTGTATAACTTGTTCCCTCATACTGTCGGAGTTACTGCCAACAGTTTGTTGTTATCAGGGTTGCCTAATCTTCGTTGATATGTGTATCACAGGATGAATCCCTACTGGGTGCATTGTCAAGGCTGCTTGACCTTCATTGATGTGTGTATCAATGGTTGCATTGCATTGTAACCCCCACTGGGGAGACGTAGATGTTGGAAAGATGTGTGTTGTGACCCCCGCCGGGGAGGCGTAGATGTTTGATAACTTCGGCATCGTAACCCCCGTCGGGGAGGTTTGATATTTCGTGGTTTTGCGTTCTAACCCCCACCGGGGATTGTTTAGGGTTGTAACACTGCAAATGACGGCATCAGACCTTTGTGGGGTATTGCCGAGCATGGTTTGTAAAAGCTGAGCTCATTGGTATAGTATACCCTGCATCCAGGCGAATACCATTGAGACGACGGGAGTTTAACTTTGACCGACAAGAAACCAGGATTTCAGGTCGTTCCGCTCCATCGCGTAGTATTTTTATTCCTGATTTGACCTTTTCAGCTTGTGAGACCTCCTTTACAACTCTAATTGGAGCGAACCGGAGGTGTGGGACCCATGTAGGGGGGGCTACAGGTGTACCTACAGGAGCCATAGGTTAACCTACGGCCAGCCGTGCCTATGTATAGGTGGCTGGTCGCTTTCATAAGTCATTTTCAAGTTGCGCAGCGAAGGAAATCCGAGAGCTCTTCTTCAGATCTGCTGAGTTCGGGTAACTTTCTACATATTCTGTCACCATACACGCGTTCTTCACTATCCTGGTAACATATGCATGTATTTTTTTCCAATTTTTGTCCGTTGGAAAATGACTTATCGCATGAAATGCATTTAGACACATAGTAGTGAATAATGCTGATATGACTTGATAAAGTAAATGTTAGTATTAAACCATGCTGAACATAATGATGTGAAAAATTTGACTTTTGAAGCAGTCAAATTGGCACCTTTTACTGACATTTCTTATCCTATCTAAGGACAAATGAGTAAAGGTAGAATAGTAAAATAATCCTGGTAATTAAACTACACTTACTGATTTTTACTGTGATGTGATGAATGCATACAGGATGTATATGACTATGTGCTACTGAATGACCACCTAGTCATGCCTATGTGCATGTGGATAGTCCCATTTACAAAGGAGCTATGGCAAAATCTTCCCAAAATGTAGGCATTGAGTAGTTATGCATTTTTAACTCTACTGTAGATGTATGTTAAAACAATGCATGTATGCATGTAATCATAGAATGCATTTTGAAAAAGACTCTAGGTACGAAATTACCACACCCTTTCTGAGGTTATTTGGAGACTTGTTGTCCAGATATTATGGATCCAGATCAGCCGAGCAGTTCCCGCAGGACCACTTCTGGTGTACGGAGGAGGGCTTTTGAGAGCCTCAGCGCCGTTCTATGAGACAACCTCGTCGTTTGGCGGAGGCGGTGGTATGTCCTATTCGGGTTGAGGTGCCGAATGTCGAGGACGAGGAGGAGGATGTAGCGTTCGAGATTCCTGCTCCTGCTGTACGTGTTCCCCGTAGGGAATTGCCAGGTATTCAAGTGACGAATGTAAGACCCCAACTTATTATAAATGAAATTAAATTTCCTCTATTTTATTATTTTGAAATAGTAAGGGTTGATTTGATTAATGTGGTTAGTTATGGGTAAAATGTGCAAATATTTCAAATAAGCAAGTGGTTATAAAATATTCATTTTTATCGGAGAATATTCGTTTGGTCATGGAATATTAAATGCGATGGCGGTGATTTTAATGTGAGCCCCATAAAAGAAAGCGATTGGATGAAGAAAACGACAAGTATAAGTTTTTTATAAATAACGACGTAGTTATTACAAATTATCTTTGTTAAAATGTCAAATTGGTAAAAACACAGGTAGTACTGCGGTATTGCACCAATTATTAATTCTTACGTAGAAAGCACTACTCAATAATTGTTACGATGAATTCTTTGTTCAATATTTTATTTTATTGATTCAATAATTGCTACGTTGATATTTTATATTATTGTTGTTTCAATAATTGTCACTACACAGTATTTTTATTATCAGATCAATAATTCATATTATTGGAATAATATTATTAGATAACATTATTGGCAATATCTAGAAAGTTCTGTCTAAGGAGAGGTTTGGTCACCTAATTGCGCGCCAGTAAGGAGAAATCCTTATTGGAAAGCCCCCTCTTTCCTGGGAACGGCCTGGTTGCCAGTATTGTGATTCTATAATATTATTTGTGAATAATTAATTATTGATTTATATGATAAGGAAAATATTCATTTTATGTGGATATAGATAGAGAAAATTTTAAAGTGACAATTGTTGAAAAATTGAGATTTTATCTTTTCTGATAAATAATTTATTTAAATATATTATTATATTTTAATAATATAATAATGGTGATATTTTTACAATAAATGTGGGATATATGAATATATGAGGAGGAAGAGTATTTTTATTGCAAAAGTTGTTTAAAATAGGTTAAACATGTCTGTGGGCCCATTTCTTGACTAAAATTTGATTATAGCCTGTAAAATCGCCCGTTTGTGGATTTCGATCAATTTCTGTTTGGAATTTTGAAAAACTTTCTTCTGTAAAGTTGTATATAATGGAATTTTCTATGGAAGAGACATAAGGTTTGAATTTTTTTGACAAAAGGGCTGTTTATTATGAATTATTGAATTTTTAATTATTATTTTTTAAGAAAAATGTTTTTGTTATTGTTGGTGGGCCCCACTAGTATTGAAAACATGATGAATTCAGATCCAAGAGGTGGGCGTGAAGATTTATTAAAAATATTAATATTTTATTAAATTTTCTGCTTTGGTGTTCTAAGTATTTTCCTATAAATAGGGTGCTTAGGTTAGAATTGAAAATCACACCAGAAACTGAAGTTTTCTCTCTCTATATTATCGAGCGTATTCTTGTGAGTATTTTGATATTTTGAGTGTTGCTATACGGTGCAAGTTCCTTCAGCGTTATATCTGATATTCCATCCAAAAGTACTATTCTTTTCAAGGTAAGGGATATTTTTTTTAAAATAATATTATTTCTTCTAATATCATTATGTCGGAATATTGGTAATATTTTTCTTGTTAAATTCTTGTCTTTTAGTGTCGGGGTTACTATTCACGATATCAAGACTATTCACGATATCTGACTAATTATTCACGAATATGACACTATTCACAGAAAAATTAAATTTTTGTTTTTTGTCCAAAATATCTATTATGGATACTAGCTTTGATTGTATCCATGTTTTGATCATTCTTGAATTTTATTTCACTATGATTATTTATGAAGTATTTTTTTTTGAACTCGGATTGTTTAAAGTACGAATCCTTAATATTTGTTCTTTTATTTCACTGGATTCGTTTTCTTTAAAATATTTTCATCATCCTCAGTCCTAAATGATGATATTATTGAATATCTTTTGGCCTGTAGTGCAAAGATGGTTGATTTTCTTATGAATATCTTTGGCCTGTAGTGCAAAGATGTATAGGTGTTGAGATGAACATGACCGACTGATGAATATCTTTGGCCTGTAGTGCAAAGATGAATATTTGATTCAAGATGTATATTGATTGATGTTACAGGGATAAAATATTGATGATGAACTTTTCAATTCATAGATAATACTACCTCCGTTCCTAAAAGATTGTCGTTTAAGGTTTTGGCACATGGATTAAGAAAGTATCATTTACCAAGTAAAATTTGTTTGAAATTCCATCACTACCCCTTTATGGGAAGTTAAAAACTATTAATACAAGGGAGAGAATTTCTTGGGACAATGAGAGAAGTTAGGGGTAATATAGGAAAGTAAATAATTTATTCTCCTTGAAAGTTATAAACGACAAACTTTTTGGAACAAATTTTTTCTTCTAAAACGACAATCTTTTAGGAATGGAGGGAGTAGTAGATTTCATTCTCTACATAACTCTTCTATGAATTATTATTTCCGCTGCGAATATTGATCTGAAACTTGTTGTCTATTGTATTTTATCAGATTTTTCCCTGTTGAAGACTAACGATAATTTGTTCTATATTATCTTAGTTATAATATTCTTTACTGGGCTAGTTGAGCTCACCATTTTCCTTTTTGTTCCATTTTTCTTCTCAGGAGGCGAGAATGTAGCGAGTACTAGTCGGGGTATGGAATGAAGGATCTAAAAAGTCGTTTTAGTAGTCCTCACCATTTTTGTAAAATAATGTATCAATAATTGTAATGAGAACTTATTTGGGTGTGAATATTGTATAGATGACAATATTTGTATTTAAACTCACAGTTTATGTGTTGTATTAATAAAGTTGTAGTTCTTTCTGTACCATGTTATTGACAACTCAAAATGGGTGATGTATACCTATTTTGGGGGCGTCACAACGAACCCAGATCTTCTGGGTGACTTGAGTAGGCATCCTTCAAAGTATACCTGCACGCAAACGAGGTATGAAGTTAGATATTTAATCTTCCTTATTTCCTATTGATGAGGAGTCAAGGAGTCTGATGTTGATCTGCATTTGATGTAGGTTCCCGGCTTCACACAGCCTCTAGGGAATTGGTTTAGCATCCACTCTATGTATCAGGCCTTGCATGATGACTATAGAGCGATCATCCATGGTGGGGATTCGGGGAGGTTCTTCTCCATTCTACTACCGTCGCCATCGTCCACAGGGTTACCTCGGGGCATTATCGAGAAAGTGGTTCCACTAGACTCATCACTCCATTTCTTTGGATCATGAGGTGATGATGCCGCCGATGGATTGGCGGTTTTATTGTGTATGGATTTTTGAGGGGAGCGGTGCCTTGCTGGGCGGATATCACCACTACTACCGTCGGATCCTTGTTGGGAGTTTCATGAGGCTGTTCTGGCGAAGCTATTCGTCTGGGTCCTTTGAGCGTAGATGCTATAATGGCGGCCGTTGAGTGAGCCCATGCCGATGATGTGAGAGTCGAGGATCGCATTCTTCACGATTGTTCTGATGATCATTAGGGTCGCTTCATAGCAGATAATTCCTCTACGGTGTCCTTCGCTTTGATCGGCGCCACTCGACACACATGGACCGTATAGGAGAGTATGATTGGGGTTCCTACACCTTTGCCTATTTCCTCGAGGGAATGCTCATGTGATCGTGAGGGCTTGGCCAGGGGCGTGGTTAGGATTCTACCCATTTCTCTTGGTGAGTGTTTCTCTTGTCTTTTTCCCATATATAGGTTAAGAGTGTTGTTGACGGATGGATGTTTGCCTTTGTATTGGTAGTTTTGGGCCCATGAGAGGCTTCCTTGTTTGCATCCTAAGAGCGTGTTAGGTTTAGACACCTATCCACGAGGATGGAGATGGCATCATTCCATACTGGCGGAGGTCCCTGTTGCTGAGGGTTTCACTCATTGTTGCCTACAACTGGAGCTATTGACAGCCCATGTCATCACATGGATTCCCTAATCTGGAGATCATTTTTGAGTTGGTTTTGAGGATGGGTACCACCGAGTAAGTACGTCATTTCCACCCGCAGGATTCCTCTCTCTGCTGAGATGGAGGATGGGAGCTCTATTTAGGAGAAAAGCTTATCAGAGCACTACATGAGAGATTCAGATATCCGATCTTGCTCTTTGCCGCCAGCGTTATTGGCTTTGTTCGTGATCACCCGTCATTGATATCCCATTGATGGGGATTGATGGCTTTACATTGTCAGAGGGCCCCTGTTCTCAGGAGATGTTCCACCATTGATGGATCCCTCGTACGATTGGAGTTCAGACCCGCGCCACATAGTTTATGGGGGATATGGTTCCAGGATCCGTGATGATGACGGATTGGCTAGCCTGTGTCAGAGATCCGACTCATGTGACACAGATTGACAAATTGACTAGGCAGCTGGACTGGTCACATCTTTTCATTCGGCATTTGGGCAGAGATCCTATAGAGGTAGATACTTTTGATCCTTCCAGCTCTGGTACTGGTCCCTCGGATGACCCATATGGTTTTGCTGGCGCAGATCCTCCTTTGTATAGGCCTGACATCCCTGTAGATAGAGATCCAGTGGCTCAGGAGGAGTTACATCACGTGGACAACATTGATGATGTGGACATCGACACCATTGAATTTTTCTGATGTATTTCTTTTAATAGGCCTCTGTTAGCTGCTCGGTAGCTTCGTCCCATTCTTGTTATATCTTTTGATAGGCCTCTGTTATATGTTGGGTAAGCTTTCCCCATTTCCTCATATTTTATTTGTATGAGAGATGTATTAAATGATGATATACTTAGGAATGTATGCATTTTTTCCATTCCTTATATCATATTGCCATCTATTATATCATGCATGTTATTGTTATGCATATGTATGTATGTCCAGAGATATTCAACATTGACCTGGATGGTCTTATGACACGGCCCGCATGAGATGTCTTCTAATGATTTGTCGTATTGATCATACCCCACCATTTTGCGGTGGTAGATGGTATCACGATCATGGTATGATAGTATATCACCATCGAGACATGGTGATCGTAGATGATTCTTTGCTGACATACTATGACCTTCTTGATGTTTGAGTTCCTCCAGGATTTGTAGAGGGCATGCTAGAGCCTTTGGGTACCGCGACATGTGACGGGTATCCGCTTTGGGACCCGTGAGTTGACTCTACTTTGGAGGATTATGCACCACGATTAGCGATCTTGCCTCTGCGGACCTTGCGTGCACATGGTGATAGGAGACATGAGCAGACAGTTCATGACTCTCACAGGATTGAGGCGCAGAGTAGTGCAGGATGAGGTTACATCCGGCCATGTTATATCCCAGCGTTTCCTGTTTGACAGGTTTGGCTCGAGTGATGACTATGCACAACATTACGGGATTTCACCACACCGGAGGATCATTGGCGTTCAGCCAGAGTAGATGTACTGCTTCTATGCGTATTGTCATATGTATACATGCCGCGGTACATGGATGAGCTAGATATCAGCATCATTATGGAAGTGAGAGCTCTCAGGGAGGGTCGTACCATTGTACTGATGATTATCGCAGAGACCTTGAGGTTAGCTACATACTGCTGCACTTATCCGGTAGGAGTGTTCACAGGTAGCTCGGTCATACTGTATGTGTGGTTCATGTCACACTTAAGACCGATTAGCACATTTAGACATCATGGATTTTGTTTCATCCATGAGATAGCCGTGTCGTACTCCTTGTAGCCTGCGGGGTGTACAGATGCTGTATCTTGGTCCGCTTTCTTGGCAGAGATTGGAGATCCATTTGATATATTGCCGTGTTCAGGGCTTAGCTCACCCTACAACTTCATTACTCATGCTCCATGCATGGATTATCTCCCTCTGGATGGTTTGAGGGGCATGATTACTTACCACCCACTGGCCGTGATGTGTCAGTTTGACCAGTTTCAGGACTTTCATCCTTATGAGGGGGCAGTGAGTCAGTGCTTCGCGTCACACTGTTTGTCAGCGGAGGACAGATCTAGGTTGTATGCCTGCTGGGATCAGTGAGAGTCGGCTGAGTTTTCTGTCAGTCATCCAGGTTGTTCTGCAGAGTATTCCACATGGATGGAGATAGAGACTGCATTGGCTGTGGCAGTATCCACAGTGCAGGAGACTGATTCTGATGATGAGGAGCCTATAGAGGAGGCTGTCATTCCTATCGATGACTTGACTACTGGGCTGCCAGCATTTGTGATGGATTCTCCCACCCTAAGTGCCACTGTTACCCAGTATTCGGTACAACATTTGGAGCAGAGCTTACATCTGATGACCTATGATAGAGATCAGGTTAGGGTCACGATGTTGACAGCTCTTGATGAGAGAGATACTGCTCTGTTAGAGAGGGATGAGGCTAGATCAGCCAGAGATGCCTTGATTGGAGAGCGGGATGCCGCCTTATCTGCTAGAGATGTGGCCATTGCAGATAGCACTTCCATTAGATCTTAGATGACTGTCAGTCTGGCCAATATGAGTGCTTACATTGATGAGCATTATGCCACCATGCAGTTAGCCTCTGATCTGCTAGCTCGTGTAGATACCCTTGGGCAGGAGCTTGCAGCGTTACCTCCGTCTTCAGAGAGGGATGCTATGTTAGATCTGATAGTCCGCATATATACAGATCTGTAGATAGCTTTATATTTTCCTGCACAGACTAGCTTAGCCATTTTGTCATGTACAACACATATGTATATATCAAACCGTATTATGTATGGCAGGGAAATATATTTTGATTCACTTCCCTTTTAGTTATGCCTTGATACTTGCTTGATATTTGGCTGTTTCTCCAGGGCCTTTGATCTTGATGCATTCTGAACTTATCCTTGATAGATGGACATTGAGACGTCGCAAGGTCTCTCAGAACAGATCATTGATTATTGAAAATCCCTACCATCTTTGGTGTCTTAGGACTGGTATCTGTATGGAAAAATGGAGAAGAAGGTGGTCTCTTCCTCTCTGAGATTAACCGCACAACAGATGGTCACCAGTACTTCTATTTGTGAGAAGCCTAGTTAATTCCATCTCTTATAGGTTGGTATTGCTCTTTGAGGCACTATCGCAACTTAGATGGTCACCGAATCTTCTATTTGTGAGAAGAGGTTGGATAATTCCATCCCTTTGATCTGAAACCGATGAAGTGGGGCAATTTGAAGGTTGATCCCAGTACCATATGACAAGTATATTTGTTCTGGTAGGGGTTAGACTGCACCATGAATGGCTGCCTACGTACTCCTGTTGAAGAGGAGATCATGTCTGCGTAGTTCAAACCTGGTGTAAGAGGTTCAACGCTGAATGCGGAATGCAGATGGGTGTAGAAGAATTTTTGTTGTTTTTGTGAAGAAAGGGCAGAAATGTTTTTGTTATTTTTCTTTATTGCGACCGGGCCATATAGAATATGGTTGCCTACGTACCCCATGGTATCAAGGAGATCAGGTCGACGTAGTTCGCCCCTCAGGATGAATCGCAGCTGAAGAGAAGCGTAAATCCCATGTGCGAGGCTATCTTTGCGGGAGAAGAAAAGTTTAATCCCCAGAGGGATAAAGCGCAAGTGTGGAAAAAGTTTAATCCCATCTTGAGGATAAATTGCAGGGGTGAAAAGTTTAATCTCGTCTTCAGGAGAAGCAGGTGTGAAAAGTTTAATCACGTCTTCAGGAGAAACATGTGTGAAAAGTTTGAAATGAAGTAAAACTAGGCTATTGGCTTGAAGTGTATGTTTCCATGAGGGGCAGAAGAGTTTGTAAAAAGGAGAGAGGGTTCAAAACCGGAATGACTGGTGATTGGATGATCAAAATCATGATGTTTGTTCGATGGTAACTTCAGACATAGTACCGTTTCACGGTGTCCGAGTTAATAAGCTGTGAAAATTCATCACCATCCATTTCCTGCAACCTGAGAGCACCTCCTGTCAATACTTCTTTGATAATAAATGGGCCTTCCCAGTTAGGAGTGAATTTTCCCTTAGATTGATCTTAGTTGTCAATGATCTTCTTCAAAACCAAGTCATGTTGTTTGAATTGCCGTAGTCAGACTTTTCTGTTGTAGGATCGTGCGATCCTTTGCTGATATAACTGACCATGGAAGATAGTCGCGGTTCGCCTTTCATCTATCAGAGACAATTGGTGATACCTGTCTTGTACCCATTGGTCTTCATCCAACTGAGCATCCATCAATACTCTGAGGGATTCCATTTCCACTTCTATGGGGAGCACTACTTCCATCCCATAGACTAACGAGTAGGGGGTTGCCCCAGTGGAAGTACACATTAAAGTTCTGTAGGATAACAAAGTTAGAGGCAAGAGGTCAGGCCATCCTTTGTGATTGGCGGACATTTTCTACATGATCTTCTTGATGTTTTTATTAGCCGCTTCAACAGCACCATTCATCATTGGTCGGTAGATGACAGAGTTGAGATGTTTGATGTGGAATTTTCTGCATAATTCCTCCATCATGTTGTTGTTGAGGTTTTTAGCATTGTTTGACACAATGACCTCTGGTTGTCCATATCGACAAACAACATTGTTTCTGATGAAAGCAATGATGACTTCTTTAGTAACTCTGTGGAAGGAAGCTGCTTCAACCCATTTGGTGAAGTAGTCGATCATGGTGAATATGAATCGATGTCCATTACTGGCTTTGGGCTCGATAGGCCCGATCACGTCCATTCCCCACATTGAAAAGGGTCATGGCGAACTCATATTGTGGAGTTCCCTTGGAGGGGCGTGGATAGAATTCCCATGGATCTGACATTGATAGCACCTCTTGACGTGATCATCACAGTCAGCTTTGAGTGTAAGCCAATAATGTCCCGTTCTGAGAATTTTCTTGACAAGTAGGGGTCCGCTCATATGAGGGCCGCATAATCCACCATGGATCTCATCCATGAGTCGCTGAGCTTGGTCTTTGTCCAGACATCTGAGGAGACCTAATCCTGCATCTCTTTTGTACAATGCATCTCCGCTCAGGTAGAATTTAATAGCAAGTCGATGAATCCGCTTCTTCTCAGTTAGGCTCGCCTCAGCGGGTGTAGATCCATCTCGTAGATACTCCTTGATATGTTGATACCAAGGGTTGTGAATGGGAGGCAACTCATCCGATACTTCTCAATGTAATTCCATAGATAGGGCTTTCATGCATGCAATCGTGATGCTTGGCAGGTTTTCCTTGTCAGGTATGTAAACCAAGGAGGCCTGAGTTGCTAATGCATCTGCAAAGTCATTCCTATTATGAGGAATGTATAGAAAGAAGATTTCTTCGAACTCCAAAGCCATCTGTAGAACTTGCCGATGGTAAGGTAGTAAATATAATTCTTTGGTTTGATAGATTCCTGTGGATTGCTTGATTACCAATTCGGAATCTCCAAAGGCGATTAACACTTTGATACCCATTGAGCAGCAAGTTTGAGTCCCATGATCTGACGCCCTTCATACTCAATTTGTGTTGTTGGTGTTGACAAGCGCAAGTTAATGGCGATGGGATCTGCTCCCCATACCGGACATTAAAAGCGCTTTCCGGCTAGAGCCTTCAGTGATACGGCTCCATCAAAATACATTCTCCACGTATGGCATGTATCATACTGATGTGATAGCTGAATTATCATTACTCCTTCGTCAGGAAAGTATGTTTCTAAGGGTTTGTAATCTCCTGTAGGTGCAGCGGCCAATTGATCCACAATTCCTTGACCTTTGACCGACTTTTGAGTCACGTAGACGATGTCAAATTATTGTAGGATCAACAACCATCTGGACAGTTGATAATTCAGTATGGGTTTGTTGAACACATACTTAAGAGGATCCATGCAGGATATGAGATGGGTTGTGTGACCATGGAGATAATGCTATAATCTCATGGAAGCCCATGCTAAAGCACAACAAGTCTTCTTGATCAGAGTGTACTTGTGTTCACTGATGCTGAATCTTTTGTTGAGGTAATAGATTGCTCGCTCTTGGCCTCTATTGTCTTTCTGCCCCAGTATACAACCCATAGCATTGTCATTTATGGACAGGTACATGAACAGGGGAACATCATCCCTGGGAGGTACCAAAATAGGAGCGTTGATCAGTTGCTCCTTAATTGTGAGGAAGGCTTCTTGACACTCGTCATTCCATTTCATGGAGGAGTTCTTCCTTAACAATTTGAAGATTGGCTCACAGGTTGCCGTGAGTTGAGAAATGAATCGGCTAATGAAGTTGATCCTTCCCAAAAATCCCCGTATTTCCTTCTCTGTCTGAGGAATGGGTATTTCCTTGATGGCCTGGATTTTGGTAGGATCCAGTTCAATCCCTTTGTGGCTGACTAGGAAGCCTAACAACTTTCCTGACTTAACACCAAAGGTGAACTTGGCGGGATTCAACTTCAAGTTGTACTTACGCAACCTGTTGAACAGCTTTTTGAGATGGTCTAAATGGTCATCCTCCTTCTGGGATTTGACAATGATGTCATCCACATAGATTTCTATCTCCTTGTGCATTAAATCGTGGAAAAGAGCCATCATAGCTTTCATTTGGTAGGTTGCCCCAAGACGTTGATGAGGCCGAATGACAAATGCAGAAAAAAGGTTCCCCAAGGCGTGATGAAAGTAGTTTTCTCACGATCTTCCTCAACGACCATAATTTGATGGTACCCCGCAAAGCAATTAGCAAAGGAGTACATGCCGTATTGAGCAGTATTGTCAATGAGAATGTGGATAAATGGCACAGGAAAGCTATCTTTAAGGCAAGCTTTGTTCAAATCCCGATAATCCACATAAACTCGCACCTTTCTTCCTGGTTTAGGCATGGGAACAATGTTGGATATCCACTCTGGACATGTAGACACCATGATGATGCCAGCTTGAAATTGTTTCACAATTTCTTCTTTTAACTTTTAAACTCCACTCAGGTTTTAATCGCCTGAGCTTTTGCCTAACTGGCTTGAATCCTTATTTAATGGGAAGGCGATGAAGAACAATGTCAATGGAAAATCCCACCATGTCTTCATGACACCATGCAAACACATCCTAGAATTGGGTTAACAGTGCAACCATGTCATTCCATTGATTTGTGGTAAGGTCTGAACCAATCTGGATTAGCTTAGGGTTGTCTAAGGTTCCGAGATTGAAAGGAGTTGTTTGATCAAGATTGGGTTTAGGTTTATCGGTGACCAATTCCTTAATCTCTTGAGGTGTCTCAATGTCCTCTTGGATGTCCATCAAGTCTGAGTCCAACTTTGCATCAAAGTTACTGACCCTTGTGGAGAGAAGGCACCTCATCGCAGAAGCACAGCACATCTAAATTCGAGAGTCTGAAACAAAAAATATGCTTTCACTTAATATATGCAATCTATTCGATCATACAAAAGTGTTAGCATGTACGTGATAAAATAATCGCTAGTCTTTGTCAAAGGAAAGCAAGCAATTAAAGTTATCTACAGGGTAGAGGGATTTTCTGCCCATTTTACCCTCGTCGACCAATGCATGGAGTGCTGCTCCAATTGTCGAGGGAAAAGTCCTGAAGGACTGCAGTGATAAAAGGATCGTTAGTGTCCTCCTTTTCCCGAATGATAACCATGACATCTGGGCAATCATCGTCTAGGGTGTATCTGTTTGTGTGTTCATCATGGACAATGACGCGAATGCCTGCCATCATTAAGGCAAGGTCATGTTTACGTTTCTATTCCTTTTCTTCTGCCTCGGGATCAGGAATCAGCACCTCTTTAGCTTTGATTGGCACTGGCTTCAGAAACAACATAGCCACCACATGGGCTGGTACCTTTACTGGAGACTGTATCAACTCATGCGGTAAAGGTGTAGAAAATCACCGTGCGGCGGAAGTTTGAGGAACCTGCTTATGCTTATGAGGATTCCTGTGATTGGAATTAGTAGAATAGCCTAGCCCGACTGTCCCAATCTGACTGGACATTTGGATAGGGTGCTTAATACCCTGTTGATCCTTACCAAGCCCTTGTCCAGGTTGATAACCCAATAACATCAGTGGCTGACATAACCTCATCAGAAATCTTGGGTACTTGAAGTGGCGCTCCAATAGAATGGTATTGCGTGTTACTCACTTCCAGAGTATAGAAACTGGCCGGATCAACTTCTGAATTAAAGCTGATAATTGGTAGAGTTCCTGGTCTAGGACATTCCGGCTCAGCACTGACAGTGACTAGACTGTTGTTTATGATGTATTTGAGTTGTTGATGTAAGGTGGAGGGAACAACTCCAGCCATGTGTATCCATGGTCTCCCAAATAGCAGGTTGTATCTTGAATCTATCTTGAGGACATGGAAGGATACGTTGAATGTATTAGGACTAATCTCAATTGGCAATTCAATCTTTCCAATAGAATTTTGCCGAGATCCATCAAAAGCTCGGATGATCGTATGGCTACTTTGGATTCGCTTGAGATTGATATTCATCTTCACCAAGATGGCATAAGGACAGATATTTAGAGATGAACCTCCATCTATCAATACTCCAGCTAGCATGTACCCGGAAGACAACACTGCGATGTGCAGTGGTTTGCAATGACTGGTCCCTTTGGGAGGTATGTCGTCATCAGTGAAGAATATCACATTGGTGTTGAAAATGTGATCAACCAAATGTTGAAATTTTTCCACATTCACAGATTTTAGCAAGTAGGCTTCTTCCAAAACCTTTAGCAAGACCTTTCGATGTTCCTTGGAAGAGAAAACCAGGTCCAGAATTGAAATCTGGTATGGAGCTTCTCGCAAGCTTAAAACCACTTTGGCTTTATTATGGCCCATAGTACGGAGGAATTTTTCAATCTTGGGAAACTTCCCCTTTGCTTCGCAAGTAGGTTTGATAACCCGTTGAGGAAGGTACAGTGGATTTTCTTTCGACACTGTAGCAGTAGTATGAGACGTGGATCCTTCAGCTTCTCCATAACTCCATGGAACTTTGTGTAAGCTGATAACAGGATGTTGTAGTCTGCAAGGTAAAGGAATTGGCTCTGGTGCAACCACTTTCAAAGGATTGTCAGCTCCTTTGAGATGAATTGGTTGTATGGGAAATACTTTGATAGTCTCATCATCCACTTTGGATATAACTGCTAATGATCCCTTCCATTGGGTAGGGCATGCATTCCCGCCCTTAACTTGCACAGTGTAATCATCCGTTATTTGCAGGACACCGCTATCAATAAGATTCTGAATGAGATGGCGGAGTGCCCAACATTCTTTTGTGCTGTGACCGCGAGAATGTGAATGATATTGACACATTTCATCAAGATTGAACTGCCCTGAGCGGGGATTGATTGAAGGTAGAAGGAATGTGATTCTTCCTTTGTTGATCAACATTTGAAGTATCTCCTCCATAGATTGGCCCAAATAAGTGAATTCCCTTTTATTGGTGAAATTCCGACGGGCTTTAGCACTTGCTCTCTTTGAAACCTTATCCTCCATAGCTTCACTTTCTGAAGGTGTTGATGAAGCATTCATAACAAATAGAAGGAGATAGACATGCTCCTGCCTGATTAATTGGCGTGTGACTTGATGATGGTGGGTCACCAGTTCTGCCAATTGCTCAATTTGTTTACAAAGAGCTTTCGTTTTTCATTCTATGGTAAACTAGAACTTTGCATAATCCCATTTGTCAACACCGTCCTTGATGGGTTGGGATGATTCACCAGTAGAATTAGAACCATGTCCAGTGCTCCAACTGATCATGTTAACCTCTTCTTCTTTGTGTTAAGGGAGAGGGTTGCCTTGCACGTGAGGTTGATCGAGTTTAGTGACCACGATCTCACCATCGTCTATTAGATCTTGAATCTTATGCTTCAAGGCCCAACAATCTTGAGTATCATGTCCGGGTGCCCCGGCATGGTAAGCACACTTCCGAGTAGCATTAAAACCCTTCCCATTAGGGTTGGCTGAGCAGTCAGAAGAGCAAGAATATTCTCGAGCGAGTCCCCTAAGGGTGTGAACGTTCGAGGCCGCTTCACTTCTCCACTTTTAGGTAATGGAGGGTTTGAATATTGTGCTGGAAAAGGGGAGTAGTTTCTCCTCTGCATAGGCATGTTTGGATTGCCTTTTTTTCCTTGTAGTATCAAGGAAACATCCTCCTCTTTCTTTTTATGGACCCTCCGGGGGTTATTTCCAGAAGATCCGGACTGGATGTGCTCAGCAACAGCTTTAAGAGCGGCTAGGTCTTGAATTTTACCGGACTTCAATCCCATTTCAGCCATCTCGCCGTGTTTGATCATTTCAGAAAATGGTTTGCCAATACCATCTAGAACTCTTTCATAGAAAGGAGCTTCCTGTATATCTATGAAAGTTATGACCATTTCTGATTCTGTCATGGAAGGAATAACTTGAGTAGCAAGGCGCCTCCACCTTTGAGCATACTCTCTGAATGACTCATTAGACTGTTTCTTGACCTTGGTAATTTGGTACCGGTCAGGAGCCATCTGAGATTAAAAACTGTATTGAGTGAGAAAGGCGTGGGTCAGTTCTTCCCAACTATGGATCTTAGAGTTGTCTAATCTGGTATACCATGAACGGGCTTCTCCAGTCAGACTTTTCTAAAACAGCTGCATTCAGAGCTTTTCATTCTCAGCATAAGATCCGAGTTCTCCAATGAACACTTTTAAATGTGTATAAGGATCCCCTAATCCGTTATATTTCTCAAAATCAGGGGCTTTAAATTTCTCTGGATAATGAACACCAGGGAATATGCAAAGGTCTGTATATGAAACACTGCCATGAGTTCCAATCCCTTTGAGAACACGAATGGTTTCCTCCATTTGAAGGACTTTCTTCCCGATGTCACCGTTGTCTGGATCTCCTTGGAGATGGGTGCCTTCAGGGTCTTTGTTGGTTGTATCCAACTGATGTTTTGGAATTGTTTTTTCTAGATCTTGAACTCCTTGTGTAGAGGGTTCTGTATGTATAGGTATCTTTGTACCCTGAGTAGACTGGTGTAATTCTTTCAGTAGAACATCCAAGTCTGTGATTTGTTTACTCAATCCGTCAAATTCTTCTCGGGAAACAAGATTAGTCTGTTCGGAAGAAGACATGATTGGCTGTAGGCTTGTGGCCTTTTTGGATTTTGAGCGGGTAACAGACCCAATTACTTCCCTACAAAAGACTTACGTAGTTTAGTCTTAGGGTAATGTAAATGTTATCATAACATGTCCGTTTTAGGAATTTGTCCTGCAAAACCGGTTTGTTAATTGATAACATATCATGCACAAATATTCTTCATATTTTCCATTACATATGGATGAACATGGAATAAAATTACAAGTAAATGCTTTTACAAGTAATTGAAAAATGGAAAGCATGAAGAGACTTTCCTCCGCGTTTGGTTTATCAGAGGTTGACCTATCTTAGGGTTACGCTCGCGGCTTTTTGGCATGAAGGTTCCCAGATCATCGCAATCTACTCGACGGAAAGTTAATCCGGTCTTTCAACTAGAGCGAATCTGAGTGGTGCCTTTCCTGAGCCCCGAGGAATTATTCTTCCCACGGGTCCAGTAATCAAACACCGACAGGATAGCCTCCTGGTGGAGGGACCGCACAACATACATTCACATGCAACATGTCTCACCACTTATGCAAAATGATGACATGTGTGAAGCACTAATATCACAGATAGATATTTAGCAGTGCAATAAGTAAGATGCATTCATACACATTCATCAGAAATGTAAATGCAACAATCACACACAAGCATATAACAATTTTGAAAAGCTTGTAATAGCGGTTTAAGCCCTCTTACTGGAGTCCACAGTAGAGTCGCCACCTGTCGACATCGGGATTTTTGAGTGTCCCTTTTCGTTACTTGTTCTTTGTTGTTCTCATGTTAATGTGAGATTTGTTTGAAAAAAACAAGTGAAAAAGGTCTGACATGTATAATGTCGACGATTGACTTTAAGAGTCGCCAGTTGGTGTATTTAACTGGTTGCACCAACGCAACCGAAAAGGTTAGCACATTGACCCAGTGATTTGACACTGCTAAACGGGTCTATGAAATCGAGATTCATTAAGGGTTCGGAGGCTTCATTATGCGGAGGGAAGGTGTTAGGCACCCCCCGACATCCGTGTTACCACGGTGACCGCCACTCTTCAAAGAAATTGTTATATGAATGTGTGTGTGTGTGTGTGTGTGGATCAATGTGCAATTTATTTGAAAGTAGTGCGAGGCCTCGTTCGCACCTATATACAAGGGTTTGAATTTTATTAGAAAATTCAGTTTTAACCACAATATAGCAATGACATTTTGTGAAAGAGGTTTTTCAAACCCTGTGCTCAATAGGAATTGAGACCTTTTCATACTTCCATTTTATTAAATGTTCGGCTTGTTTGCTTTTATTTTTGAGATGCGAAGCATCCTCGAGAAAATAATATACAAGACGATCGTAGAACTCCTTATGGGCATACATGACCATCCAAGGAAAATCGAGACATTGTAAAATAATATACAAGCCGCCATGACTAAAAAATGTCCATCATGGGAACAGAATCTAGATTCAAGAGATCGAACTCGTGATCACATGATTCCTAGGCTCACATGATACTGCAATTTGTATGAAAAGCGATAGCGAGTTTATATATATAAAAGTTGTAAATATATATATACAGACTGGATCAACCACCACGAAGCAACTCCATGGGGATCGGAAATGTAAATATATAAAAGGGATATATATATATATATATATATATATATATATATATATATATATATATATATGAACATGATCAACCGCCAATAAAGTAAACTCAAAGGACAAAATGTAAATAAAGTTCAAAAGCGATCAATCGCCACTTAAGTAAACTCAGGCAGATGAATGTAAATAAAGTCGTAAAAGGCCATGTAAGTAAGTAAACTCGACAGATATATATATATATATATATATATATATATATATATATATATGTACAAATATATATATAAAAGCAAATAAGCATACTTAGGATGTAAATGGGCTCATCGGATATGTCCGACAAACAATTTTTATATATATATATATATATATATATATATATATATAGTATGAGTAAACGCACTAGGATGTAAAATCCGGGCTCATCGAGATATGTCCGACAAACAATTATATATATATATATATATATATATATATATATATATATATATAAGAGAGATAAACGCCTCCGCATCAAGTTCAGGCTCAATCGAGGCATAACTCAATAATGTTAGTCCATATATACGAAAAATATACATATATTAGTATATATATATATATATAGACAAAAATGAAAACCACGGACCAAAGTCTGGGCAAACACACTCACACGACTATCAACGTGTACAACAATGTGTGATATATGAGAAAGAGGCTTTATAGAATGTAAGAAAGCTTATAGTGGGCTGCCAAAGTAGACTTCTTAGACTTTAAATGGATAAACACTCAGCTCCCGCCAGATAAAAAGTAGCTATATGTGAGCTAACTAGTGTTTAAAGAAGAGGAAACACTCAAAAGATGTGTATGCAGAGTAAAATAGACATGGCTTCCTTGCCTTTTTCCTTCTCTCTCTCTTCAAATGGCTGACCCTAGCCTTGTATATATAGACTGATGGCCGCAGGTACACCTGCGGTAGCCGCAGTTGTACCTGCGGCTGGTCGTGGTGGATTCGAGCCTCGCGGGTCCCGTCGTCTCGTAGTACGTGCACTCATGCACTGTAATGTCCGCTCGAACTTGCAGAACTTCAATCCGAGCATCCGAACGAAGTATATCTGTACTTCTTTGGATCGTTTATGTCGAGAGTTACGTAATGACATGGATTAGAGGTTGTACGAAGTCAGGAAGAGGGGTCTATGCCCATGGTCTTCAAGCTTCAAATTCTATCCAAAGTTCTTCCACCCGTAATAGTCACTCGGGATTGTCAATCCTCGGCTCTTGTGGGACATTGTTGTATGTATGTATGTATGAAGTGTTGAGACGACGTGCCATTTGAATGAACAAGATGATGTGTGACTCCTTGCCGGGGTTATCGCCGGTTTGAGTTGAAAGTAGATGTTGCTCTCGTGGTTCTGGTGAGATTAGACCACTTGTTGGTATCTTTGCGATATCATCTTGTTGAGACAAGTAAGATGACGTGTTGACTCCTCACAGGGGTTATCGCTTGATTTAAGCGAAAGCGACGCGTTGCTCGAGGTTACATCTGAGATTGGACTGCTTGTTTGTATGTATCACTATCATCTGTGGATGTTCCTGTCTGCCCGTTGTTATCTTCGGGACTGAGGTGTATGTGCGTCGATAGGATGTCTGAGCCTGAAGCTGATCGCATGTGTTTGAAACAAACAATTCTGGGGTTATTGCCGGAAATGTAATGGCATCCCTTGGGGCTATCACTAAGGATGGGGTTGCTACTCCCAGTGTTGTTTCTGGGACTGGAACTGAACGTCGCGATGTTATCGCCGAGACAGGACTGTCCTCTCCGGTGTTATTATCGGTATTTTGATCTGCATATCTCGGGGTTATCTCCAAGATTGGAAATGACATTCCCGGTGTGTGTTCCGGGTTGAGATGATGTTCCCGGTTTGTGTTCCGGGTTGGAGCTAAACTTTCGGTAGTATCTGACATGGATGTAAATTGTCTTTCAGGGTTATCTCCAACAGACAAATCTACCCTCCTGCAATGTTAGGAATATGAGTGCAGAAAATTTTGAGTGTCTACACTTCAGATGTTGATAACTCATATTGTTTACTTCTATCGAGCCTATTATTTGACAGTTGTTGTAAAGATTTCTCCATTCATTGTTATTTCCAAGTGAGCTTCGTTTGCTCACTCTTGCTTATATAACTATTACAGTTAAGGATGAGAAGGTTGATGTACCTAGAACTAATAAGGGAAAAGGAAAGATGAACAAGTATTGAAGACTTGTATTATGATGATATTTTATTATCAGTTTTAATTGAATGGCTGTAATGAAGTTTATTTATTTTCCGCATTTGAATGATTGTATTTAAAGGTTAGACAACCTGGGAGATTTTTTTTATGTAACCCTTTAATGGGGAAGGTTTTTATTATTCAATTTGATTGTGATTGGGTAGTTAGATATGAATGTTTGATTAAGTGAACACCAAATCCTGTGGGAATGAAGTACTTGGGTTTGTGGGTGTCACATGTTGGTATCAAAGCCTTAGGTTATGAACCTTAGGTGGGGAAAAGCCTTAGGAAGTAACCTTCGAAAAGATAGTGATGATAAACTCTTATCGAGTTTTAAGGAAGAAGTAATAAAATACTTATGTGCTTATGTGATTGTAACTTATGTGCTCGCGAGTGTTGAGTAGTAATGATTAGTAATTAAAACATAAACTTTGGTTGACATGATAACTAATATAGGAGGATCCAGTCAGGCTAGGGAAGAGGAGCCTCAAGATATTCAGGTAGTTTGGGAACAATTACTGCCACGGGAAATGGTTCCGTTGGTCACAGTAGTTGAGCAGGAGAGAGTACCTGATGAGGATGATGAGATAGAGACAGACGAGGAAGATCCCGTGGAGCTGCCACAGATGGATAAAGAGGACGAGGAGGAAAGGATTCCACTTAACTCGATAGCTAGCCATATATACGATGAGGTGCATGACCGCAATGTAAAACTTCAAGATACTGTCGAGGAATTGCAAGAGATAGTAGCTGAGCAACAGACCTTGATGGCACAGAAGGATGACGAAATCCAAGATCGAGAGGAACATCTGAACAATGTGGAAGAAAAGTTGGTTCACACTGAAGGAGAGAACGAGCGAATGACAGCAGAGATTGCAGAGTTGAAGAACAAGTTAAAAGAGGAATCTACTAAGAGGGCAAGAGCCGAAGATGCGTACGAAAAAGCTGATCAACGAGCCGAAATAGCAGAGGGAGGCGCACAAGCAAAGAGAATGAAGATGCAGGAAATGAATAACGTGTTCAACATAGTGATTAATCAAGCTCAGGATCGAGTCATAGGTTATCCGATTCAGTTTGAGACGCTACCAACGTACATACTAGATCGTCGAACCATGTTCTGAATTATGGAAGAAGAGCGTCGTAAGGCTATGCAGTATCTTAGTAGGACATCGTAGGGAGTGTACTTGATTTATGATTTATGTTATGATAGATATTATGTAAATCCCAAGTGTTATGTAACTTATGGGATATGATGATGATGTCCTAAAACTTTAGTAGTTCAGGAAAATAATGTAAATAGTAGTGATGCTATTGATATGATGTTTTCAAAGAATTAAGAATGAATAAAAGTTATTATCTTCTTTTATCCAAAGTGTTATGTGTTATGTGGTGATTACTTTTATGGGGGCAAGTTAAGTAGAAATTACTTAAATAAGTTGAGTAATAATCTAATGAGTGTACTTTTAATAGAAAATGCCTCCAAGACATCAACCAACCCGACAGAGAACCACTGAAGGAACCAATAACAATAATGCTGAAGTTAACCCCGTTTAGCAGCTGGTGACGTTACTGACAGGTGCACTGCAGAATCAACCGCAGAACCAACCACAAAATTAAGCTACAACATTTAAGGACTTCAAGGCGGTTGGACCACCAGAATTCCGTGAGTCCATGAACCCGGTTGAGGCTCAGACCTGGGTCATGGAGATAGAGAAGGTGTTCGATGTTGCGGGAGTAGGGGAAGATCAGAAGACTGCTTTTACAACATTCATGTTGAAAGCAGAGGCTAGTTATTGGTGGTAGGCCAATAAAACTCGAGGAGGACCAGGGGTTATGGCTTGGGATAGGTTCAAGGAGATGTTCTTCGAGACCTATTTCCTAGAGAGTTCGAAGATTCAGTTGGAAGTGCAGTTTTTAGAACTGAAATAGGGAACAATGACGGTGTCATAATATGTTATGAAATTCAATGAGTTGGCAAGGTTTGCGCCATACCAAGTCAGCACAGATGAACGCAAGGCAAAGAGATTTGAGTAGGGATTGAAGCCCTGGTTGTATAGTAGGGTTTCCTTGTTGGTGGTAGTGGAAATGGTAACAATAATCTGAAAAGAAAGTGGAATGGAAATATAGGTTCTGGAAATTAGCAAGGTAACCAGCAGAATAAGAAGTTTGAAGCATGTGCTATATGCGGGAAGTTTCACAAGGGTGTATGCTTGATGGGGAAACGAGTATGTTTTAACTGTGGCCAGGAGGGTCACATCGCCCCAAATTGCAATCAACTTAAGAAGAACGTTTGCGTCACATGCGGGTCCAAGGATCACTTTGCTCGTGAATGCCCTAAGAAGAGATCTGGTGAGGCAAATGGAAACAAGGGAAGTGCTAGTGGAGGTACGCTGACTATTGCTGGGCCAACATCAACAAATAAGCCCACAGCAAGAATCTTCAACATGACTGTGCAAGATGTTGTACAATCAAAAGATGTGGTGTCAGGTATTATCCCAATCAATGATATTGATGCTTATGTTTTATTTGATTCAGGTGCTACTTGCTCATTTATATCTGATGAATTTGTTATGAGATTAGGATTGCCTAGTGAAGAATTGAATTTCCCTTTAAACATAGAAATTGCGAATAAGGAAGTAATTCCTGTTAGGATCGTATACAAGAACTGTAGGGTGAATATTAAGGGAAATATTTTGATGGTAGATTTAATTTCGATTAGGCTTGGAGAGTTTGATGTTATTTTGGGAATGGATTGGTTGTTCAATTGTGGAGTGATAATTGACTGCCAAAAGAAATGTGTAAACCTTATGTCTCCGTCAAAGGTAGTTTTTAATGGTAGCAAATCGCCTAGACAAATGAGATGTCTGACGATTATGTAGGCCAAGAAATTGTTGAGTCAAGGCTGTGTGGGTTATTTAGCTTACATAGTGGATACGCAGAAGAAGGGTGCGAAACTGGAAGAAATACCAGTGGTTAGGGAATTTGTGGACGTGTTTTCGGAGGATTTTCCAGGACTTCCGCCTGACAGAGAAATTGAGTTCGTGATCGACTTAGCGCCAGGAACTGCTCCGATATCGAAAGCCCCATACAGAATGGCTCCGGTAGAGATGAAGGAACTAATGGTACAATTGCAGGAGCTTTTGGACAAGAAATACATTCAGTCGAGTGTGTCACCGTGGGGAGCACCGGTGTTATTCGTAAAGAAGAAGGATGGGTCAATGCGTCTTTGCATTGATTATAGAGAGTTAAGAAAAGTCACTATTAAGAATAAATATCCATTACCGAGAATAGATGATTTGTTTGACCAGTTGAAGGGTGCTAAATATTTCTCAAAAATAGATTTGAGAAATGGGTATCATCAACTGAAAGTAAGGAAGGAGGATGTACCGAAGACGGCATTCCGAACTTGGTATGGACATTACGAATTTTTGGTGATGTCTTTTGGTTTGACAAACGCCCCTGCAGCGTTCATGGATTTGATGAATAGGGTGTTTAAACCATTTTTAGACAAGTTTGTGGTGGTGTTTATCGACGATATTCTGGTGTACTCTAGAACTCAAGAAGAACACGTGGAACACTTACGTCTAACACTGGAGATGCTAAGAAAGGAAAAGTTGTACGCGAGATTCTCTAAATGTGAATTCTAGTTAGAACGTGTACAATTTCTTGGACACGTAATTGACAAGGATGGAATTTCAGTGGATCCATCAAAGGTCGAAGCTGTGATAAATTGGGAACAACCAAGAACTCCATCAGAAGTAAGAAGTTTCTTGGGATTGGCAGGGTATTACAGACGGTTTATCCAGGATTTCTCCAAGATTGCCACTCCGTTGACAAATTTGACGAGAAAATCTGTAAAATTTGTTTGGACGGAGAAATGTGAAGGAAGTTTCCAAGAATTGAAAAAGAAGTTAAGTATGGCACCTGTGTTGTCATTACCAGATAATACAGGAAATTTTGTGGTGTACAGTGATGCTTCACACAAAGGATTGGGATGTGTCCTTATGCAGAATGGAAAAGTCATCGCGTATGCATCAAGGCAATTGAAAGACTACTAAAAAGGGTATCTGAGTCATGATTTAGAGTTGGCGGCGATTGTGTTTGCTTTAAAGATATGGAGACACTATCTCTATGGAGAGAAATGTGAGATTTACACAAACCATAAGAGTCTGAAGTACATTTTCACTCAGAAAGACCTGAATATGCGCCAAAGAAGATGGATGGAATTGATAAAGGATTACGATTGTGAGATCTTTTATCATCCAGGCAAAGCAAACGTGGTTGCAGATGCCTTGAGTGGGAAAGGCAGAGAAAAATTGATGTTGTTAACTGATAAGGAGGAGCTTATTTCAGCAATGTCAAGGTTAGAGTTGGAAATCAAATTTCCAAAAGAATCCGGTGAAAAATTGTACCAGATGGAAGCCAGTCCAACTTTGGTGGACAAAATGAAGAACGCTCAACTGCAGGATGAGGAATGCAGAAAAATAAGAGAAAGTGTGGTCGAGGGAAAAGAAGTGAAATACAAGGTTGATACTGAGGGAATGCTGAGATTCGAGGGACGAATCTGGGTTTCAGCAGTACCAGATATTAAAGAAGACATCTTGGCAGAAGCTCATAGCTCGAGATATTCGATTAATCCGGGAAGTACGAAGATGTATCAAGATCTGCGGTGACATTTTTGGTGGCCAAATATGAAAAGAGACATTGCAGAATGCGTTGCAAAGTGCTTGACATGTCAGAGAGTCAAGGCCGAGCATCAAAGGCCAAGCGGATTACTTCAACCGTTGGAGATACCGGAATGGAAATGGGAACATATCACAATGGATTTTGTGGTAGGTCTCCCAACGACTCAGAAAGGATACGATGCGATATGGGTGATAGTGGATAGATTGACAAAATCTGCACACTTTTTGCCAATAAAGATTAGATTCAATCTTGATCAGCTGGCAAATTTATATGTTAAAAGAGATTGTGACGAGACATGGAGTTCCAGTGTCAATTGTGTCAGATAGAGATCCGAGGTTCACATCAAACTTCTGGAAGAGACTACAAGAATGTATGGGAACACAGTTGCGAATAAGTACGGCATATCATCCGCAAACAGATGGCCAAAGCGAACGAACGATTCAGACATTTGAAGATATGCTGAGAGCATGCGTCATGAATTTCAAAGGAAGCTGGGATGAATAATTACCGTTGGTGGAATTTGCCTACAATAACAGTTACCACGCAAGCATCGGCATGCCGCCTTACGAAGCATTATACGGCAGGAGGTGCGTAACTTCACCGTCTTTGTGATGAAGTTTGAATGTTAATCGTTAGGACCGAATCGGTACAACAAACCGCCGAGGTTGTCAAACTCATCAGAACAAGATTGATAGCTGCTCAAGACAGACAAAAGAAATATACTGATCAACAAAGACAAGATCGTGCATTCGACGTAGGAAATTACTTTTTCCTAAAATTTCTTCTTGGAAGGGAAAAATTCGATTTGGTAAAAAGGGGAAACTAAGCCCGAGGTTTATTGGACCCTTCGAAGTGCTGCAAAAAGTTGGAGAGGTGGCTTACGAGGTAGCTCTACCTCCAGAATTGCAAAACATTCATAATGTTTTTCATGTTTCAGTGTTACGACCATATAAGTCCGATTACAAGCACGTGATCGAGTACGAACCATTGCAGTTTGAGAAAGACTTGTCCTATGAAGAGTTTCCTATCCAGATAATCGACAGGAAAGAACAAGTGCTCAGAAATAAAGTGATACCTTCTGTGAAGGTAATATGGAGGAACCACAATGTCGAAGAGGCTACGTGGGAACTCGAAGCTGAAATGATGAAGAATTACCTTGAGTTATTTATTTAATCTATGTCTTCGATTCTGGGGACAGAATCTTTGTAAGTAGGGGAAAATGTGACGAATGAATTGTTTGAATGGTGATTCTGGGGATAGAATCCTTGTAAGGAGGGAATGATGTAACATTCCAGAATTTTTAATTGTTATATTGAATATTTGTTGAATTATATAAGTATTTAATGGATGTGTTTATGGTTGAATTTGTAATTGTTCAAATTTTATTCGATTTGGTTAATTATTTGTTAAATAAATAATTAAGGAAATTAATTATTTTATTCTTATTTAATTTAATTATTAAATTAAAGAGTTTTGATTAAATGAATTATTATATTTTAATTTGAATTTGTAATTAAAAGGATGTGTTAGTTGATTAAATAAAGTTATAATTGTATAGAAAATGATAATTTGGTGGTATTGATTTATGTGTTAAAGTAATTTAATAAATTGTTATTAGAATTAATTTAATTAATTAAAAGTGTGACAAATAACCTTTTATAAAGGAGTTATTAAAATAACTTAAAGGAGTTTAATTCAGTTTTTGCCAAATAAGGCCTATTGCCTATTAAGTCTTTAATCTAATTATGTTTTACCAAACAAGGCATAAGGAATAAATGATTATATTTTTAGTAAGTAACCAAACAAGTCTTATGGCTTTTGATTTTTAAAATTTGTATAACTGATATCAGTTATACTTATATTTATATTATATAATTAATATATATTATATCTTATACGTTATATTTCTAATACGTAAGATTAGAATAGAGGGGTAAGAGAGAAGAAGAGAGTTTACAGAGAGAATTGGGAGAAGGCTATAGAATTTGATAAAGGAATTGGGGAGAAGAAGCTTGGTAATCAAAGGATAGCCATTATCTTCCAACTCTAAGGTATCATCTAAACTCTGTTATTGTTCTTCTTTTCAAAAGTTATAGTTGTATTCTCTCTCTTAATTTTCTCTATAAAAGCTTTGTAGAAATTGAATTAATTGTTATGTATGTGGCTTTATATGATAAACTAGTGTTGTAAAACTATTTTCATAAGTATAGTCAATGAAGTTATGATATGTATGTAATTTGTGAAGAAAACTATTTTTTACAGAGAGTTTATGTGAATGAATATGGTTTAGTTTAAGGTAGAAATTAAGGGTTAATTAGTTGTTTAGTTGATAAATTAACTATTGAATTTGATAGAGTATTTATAAATATTGATAAAGTGCTTTGAATTAACTATTTTGGTTGAAAAACAAAATCACAGTGTTGATTTTCATTGAAAACATCAAAAAGTGAGTTTTTATCAAAAATAGTGAAATTGGATGTTTTAAATTCGTTGTTTATGTTGTTTTATGGGTAGGAACATGTTAAGAGTCTTTGAATTATGTTTATATGAAGTCTCTATATGAATTACTTGATAATTAGGCTGTTAGAAAGTAGCTTCTAGGCCAAAATTGGCTTTTGTTCATCTTTGTTGTCGTCAAGTTGCTCGAAGTTCTGATTCGGTAGCAGTCATGCCTAGCAAAGACATTTGTCTCATAACAATACAAACGCCATGCCGCATCGCGACCTCGTCGCTGTTTAATTTTTCGCGTCATGACATTATAATCGCGCAAGGCAATGATCCGGAACCACAAGATAAATCGTGGAAATAAGCAAACACGAGGTAATGTAATGGTCCGGCAAAGTGTACTTTTTGTACTCAAAATCTAAAGGAATTGTTATCTGTTAATAGTAGGACTGTTAAGTTATGATTTCAGTATTTCTATACCATGAATGAGCCTGTTATTAACTTGTTTTGTAACTTGATTATGTTATTAAAAATCAAATCTTACATGATGAGTGTACTTAGTTATGTTTGTAAAGTGGTAGTGACTAACTATGTCATGATGACATATGTATATAGGATATTATGATTCGAATTGTTCGGTTTAATCTGCGAGCAAGGCAAGTTCTCTAATCTATTATCTTGTCGAGCCAATTATTGTTCCCAATTCGATTACAATATAATGATGCAAGGTTTCTAAACTTTATTTTTTGATATTGAGCAAGTTATTCTTGTATTTAACTTGTTGTTTAGCATGCAAATTTATATATACTAATATTGAACAGTTTTATCATTCAAATTGCTATGCATGATTAATATTCAATTATAAATAGCCTTGGCTTATTATTGTTCAAGCAAGGTGTGCTATAGTTATTCAATATGTATGCTATTAGATTATTCTTAAAGCATGCTTTTAATTTACCATGTCGATTCAGTTATGATTATTCCATAATGTAATGTTATTGATTTTATTCAACTAATCCTTAGTTGATGTTCGTCGAATTCCAAATTACCTCGAAATGTATCCAAACCAAACTCACTTTGGTGCGGACTTGTACTCTAAATACTGAGATGAACAACCCTATTATTAGGGGTAATTTATGCTTAGCGTTGAAATGTTTGTGCACAATACATTATACGAAGGGCTGATCCCCCTAAGTACGAGGAGTCCCTATAGTCTTGTGACTGTTAAAGTTTAAGTTGAAAAATTACTTATAACTATGGACATAGTTCGTGATCTTAGGACCCTCAGTTATATACTTCAAATGTTGATAACTCATATTGTTTACTTCTATCGAGCCTATTATTTGACAGTTGTTGTAAAGATTTCTCCATTCATTGTTGTTTCCAAGTGAGCTTCATTTGCTCACTCTTGCTTATATAACTATTACAGTTAAGGATGAGAAAATTGATGTACCTAGCACCAATAAGGGAAAAGGAAAGATGAACAAGTATTGAAGACTTGTATTATGATGATATTTTATTATCATTTTTAATTGAATGGCTGTAATGAAGTTTATTTATTTTCCGCATTTGAATGATTGTATTTAAAGGTTAGACAACCTGGGAGATTTTTTTTATGTAACCCTTTAATGGGGAAGGTTTTTATTATTCAATTTGATTGTGATTTGGTAGTTAGATATGAATGTTTGATTAAGTGAACACCAAATCCTGTGGGAATGAAGTACCTGGGTTTGGGGGTGTCACCACCATAACCCTTAGGTTATTTAATTGTCTTACCTAATGTATAAGTAGGTTACGCAGCTTTCATTTTTAATGAAATCTATAATTGTATATATCCATAACTATAGCATATATGTTAATTGACCCATGCACCACTTCACATATGTTGTCACATATTAAATAACTATATAACATAAAGTTTTAAAATATCAATAATGTACATACATATATAGTGACTTAAAATTCACAGTTATTATATCCTCCCCCTTATAAGAATTCCGTCCCCGGAATTACATATAGGGTTACTCAAAAAGGTGTGGATAATTTTCCCTCATCTTTTCTTCGAGTTCCCACGTAGCTTCTTCAGCATGGTGGTTCCTCCACAGAACTTTTATAGAATGTATAACCTTATTTCGCATTTTTTGTTCTTTTCTATCTAAAATTTCAACCGGAATTTCCTCGTACGACAAATCTTTTTCGACCTGAATTGGCTCTCAGACGATATCAACGCTTCTTGCAATCAAAGCTTATATGGTCGTAGCACTGACACATGAAACATATTATGAATATATTCCAGTTCAGGAGGTAGAGCTACCTCATACACCACTTCGCCTATCTTCTTTAAAATCTCAAAGGGTCTAATAAATCTCGGACTCAGTTTACCTTTCTTTCCAAACCTTATCTTCCCTTTCCAGGGAGATACTTTCAAAAATGCATAGCTTCCCACTTCAAAATCTCTCTTCTGACGATGTAAGTCTGCATACTTCTTCTGGCGATCTTGAGCAGCCACTAGCCGGGCTCTTATCACCTTGTTGATCTCTACGTTCTGCTACACCAGTTCTGGTCCCAACAGTCGACGTTCACCCACTTCATCCCAGCATAAGGGTGTTCTACATTTCCTCTCATACAGTGCTTCATACGGCGGCATTGTGATGCTGGCTTGATAGCTATTGTTGTATACGAACTCTACTAATAGAAGATGATCCTCCCAGCTACCTTTGAAGTCCATCACACAAGCTCTGAGCATGTCTTCAAGCGTTTGAATTGTTCTCTCGCTTTGTCCATCGGTCTGCGGATAATACGCGGTGCTCATTCGTAGATGCGTCCCCATTCTTTCTTAAAGACTCTTCCAGAAGTTTGATGTGAATCGCGGATCCCTATCCAACACAATAGATACTGGTACGCCATGTCTCGAGATAATTTCTTTGATATATAATTTGGCTAGTTAGTCCAGACTATACCTGATCTTGATCGGCAAAAAGTGAGCCGACTTCGTAAGACGATCTACAATAACCCATATAGCGTCGTGCCCTTTTTCCGTTGCTGGAAGTCCTACCAAAAAATCCATCGTGATGTGCTCCCATTTCAACTCTGGAATCTCTAAAGGCTGTAATAATCCACTTGGCCGTTGATGCTCTGCCTTGACTCTCTACAAGTTAGACATCTGCTGACGCATTCTGTAACCTCTCTCTTCATGTTTAACCACCAAAAGTGTTGACACAAATCTTGATACATCTTTGTGCTTCCTGGGTGTATCGAGTACCTCGTACTATGCGCTTCTTGCAAAATCTCTTCTCTTAGTTCTGGTACTAATGGTACCCAAATTCATCCTTCGAATCTCAGCAGTCCGGTGCCATCAATCTTGTATTTCAATTCATCCCCTTCAGCTAACCGCTCCTTGATGTTGTCGCAATCTTCGTCCTTCTCTTGAGCCTCTTTAACCTTATCTAATAAAGTCGGGCTCGTTGCCATCGTAAATAATTTCTCATTGGTCTCCATCGGATACTTAACCTCTAAGTCAAGTCGTTCGAAATCTTTCACCAATTCCTCTTGAATGGTCAACTTCAGTAACTTCTCTCTGCCTTTTCTGCTCAGGGCATCTGCCACTACATTTTCTTTGCCTGGATGGTACAAAATCTCACAATCATAATCCTGGATCAATTCTAGCCATCGACGCTGTCTCATATTTAGCTCCTTCTGCGTAAAGATATACTTCAGACTCTTGTGATCCGTATATATCTCACACTTCTCGCCATACAAATAGTGCCTCCAAATCTTTAAGGCAAAAACTACTGCTACTAACTCCAGGTCATGAGTCGGATAACCCTTCTCATAGTCTTTCAACTGACGTGAAGCGTACGCAATGACCTTGCCATTCTGTATCAGTACACAGCCAAGACCTTTGTGTGACGCATCACTATACACTACAAATCCTCCCGTGTTGTCGGGTATGGCCAACACAGGTGCATGACCGAGCCTCTTCTTTGTAGAGTAAAACTAATAACGTCCAAATTGTCAACATGATACTTCTTTGTAGAGTAAAATTCAAGAATGCTCAGAAGAATATTTCCATGAAAAGATATTGGATCGCAAATATCAAGGATATTCCACTAATTTCATGGAGTATAGAAGTCAAAATTTTAATCAACTGAGTATAATAAAGAATGGAATAACAAAAGAAATCACCATGCATGCGGTATCAGATGACAAAGTTATTCCAATGTAATAATAAATAACGGAACAGTCAAAGCGTAATACTTGCACCGGCTGTGATATTCCAATGAATAATAAAGAATGGAATAACAATAGAAATCACCATGCATGCAGTACTTCACATAAAAAAGTTATTCCAAGCGTAATAATAAATAATGGAACCAGTCCAAAGATAAAACGCATGCAGAACAAGATATTCCAATATAATAATAAAGAGCGGAACTGTGTCCGGCGTAAACGCATGATTGCATGTGATATTCCAATGTAATAATAAAGAATGGAATAATGTAAGAATTTCACCAAGTATAGGGTAGATCAGCGTATATAGGTTATTCCACGTAATAATAAAGAATGGAACCGTGTCAAAGTAAATTAAGACCGATGTGATATTCAAAATGTAATAATAAAGAATAGAATAATAGAAGAATTTCACCATGTATGCGGTACTTCGCATAAACAGGTTATTCCAACATAATAATGAAGAATGGAATAACAACTCAAACGAGTATTGAAAGAAAGTAATTCTCTTCATGAATACGAAAGAATAATACCCCTTACCATTGAAAGAAGAGTATTTCGACTGGTCGGGCGATGATATACTCGAAGAAAACTTGCACTACGCTCAAAGCTTTCTTAAACTCAAAAGAAATACACTCAAGATTATAAAAGAAGATTCTCTCTACAATTTCTGTCTCTAGAGTTTCAGTGAATTCGTAAGAAATAATGAAGGAATGAACTTCTATTTATAGAAGAATGGACTGAATAGTAACCAATCCATGAACGATCCAGATTGATTTAATAAAATATTCTAATAAAACAAAATCTTTTAAATAAAATATAATATATTCTATTTATAATCTAATAAAATGAATAACTTTATAAAAATATTCTGCTTTTATATATAAAAGATTTTACTATACAAAACACTATGTAGGCACTATGCAACACTATGCATAATAAAATATAATATATTCTAATTATTGTCTAATAAAACAAATAACTTTATAAAAGTATTCATTTTATATAAAAAGATTTTACTATTAGCCTAATAAAACGAATAACTTTATAAAAATATTCTGTTTTATATAAAAAACTTTTCTGTTTTATTATATTAATAATAATAATAAAACAAAACTTATATATATAACAATCAATAATAATTAAATCAAATAACGTGAGATACTATGCAGCAACTACTGTAGCAATAATTGAACAAAATTGAGTGACTTCTCACGTAAGCATCAATAATCAATACCGTGTGCTACTATGCAACCATACGACATCGTATTTTTACTACCGAGTAGTTCAACAAGATAACAGTAAAACTTCCGTCGTTATTTTCATAAAAATATTTTTGTCATTTTCTCAATCCGGCAATAATTCCGTTGTGGGGTCCACCAATGATTGTGCCGTCGTACGAATATTCCCCGACACAAAGAATATTCCCCGACCAATCGAATATAATATAACAACTTGCATAATTTGCAAAATTTATAAATATTAGCCACAACTATAACATTATATTAAATCCACACCATAATATTCAAAAAAAAATCAAGAAATTTAAATCTTTATTCGTAAAATTTGGGATTTTACAGTTTTTCCTTTTAAGCACTCCCCCAAGTGACCCTTTCCACAGTTCCCACACACCGACTTCTTTTGTTGCACACGTCCTTGCTGAATTTCCAAATTACTACCCCAACTGCTCCATTTCCGCTTCTTGTTATTGCTACCGCCATTGCTAACATTCTGATTCCCACTTTCTGCTTTCTTCTTGTTCTTCTCCCGATTGTACTTTGAGACCGCTTTGCTTCCACCTTCCGCTATGAGAGCTTTCTCCAACAGAGTTGAGAATGATGTGATTTATAAAACCGCTACCTTACTGTAAATCCACGGCTTTAGTCCATTTTCGAACCTTCTTGCTTTCCTCACCTCCGTGTCCACCTGATGTGGAGCAAATCTGGCCAATTCATTAAACTTCACAGCGTACTTTGACAGTGACATATTCTCTTATTTCAATTCCAAAAACTTGATCTCCATTCTCGCTTGTGTACTCTCAGGGAAGTAGTTCTTAAAGAATAACTTCTTGAACGCTTCCCAAGTCACGATTTCAGTCCCGGCTTTGTTCTGGTTGGCCTCCCACCAATAGTTAGCCTCACCCTTCATTAAGTAGGTAGCAAAAATTATTTTCTGCTCTTCTGCTACTCTCGCAATAATGAAGGCCTTCTCAATCTCCTTTATCCATGCCTGGGCCTCTATCGGGTCTACTATTCCTCTAAACTCCGGCGGTCCTACTGCCTTGAAGTCCTTAAAGTTGACTAATTGGTTCCCCACCTGATTTCCTACAGGTTGAGCTTGATTCCTCATAGCTTCAACCGTCATGTTGATAAAGTCTTGCATTGGATTTGGTTGAGCTCCCGCTGCATTATTAACCGACTCTTCAATCTCTTGGTTCCTTAGTACACGTCTGGGAGACATTATCTAGTGATACAAAATTCTAACACGTTACTCGGGTTTATCATCATATAAGTACTTAGTATGTAGCACACTACTGTATTCAAACAATCAGATGGTCATTATGTGAGAGTTCTAAGTTACCAAGATTTGGAAGTCTTTCTCCCTGATTAGTGGGTTAAGTTTGTTTTTTTAAAATTCCCAAATCAGTCTACTGGATTCACATAACATTAAATAGACAATTTACTATTTAAAATTTTCCAACACATATCATAATAATAATGCATTTATATTCATATACCAATCTTCAGTGTCTCACATGATCAATACTGGTATATTCTTATAAACGCTACTATCCCATTTTAAATACAAAGATGGGATTAACTCAAAATGATACTTCCCTACAAACACAAATAGGGATACTACCTAACTACCTACTACCTCACACCTACTGAGGTTTACATCATCATAAAACCCTATTACACAAAAAGGGTACTAATGCATCTATCTACAACTGGGTCATCACATAATCATCACTGGTGGCCCTGCTGGGTCACCTGAACAGGCTCCTGGGGAAATAACCCCTCCATAATCCTACGTCGAACGGATCAACTCGACTCCCCTATCTCCTCGCGAGGCCTAACACTCAGCCCCTTCTGGCTCTGGAAGGCTGCATCAAGCGCTAGTCCTAGAGTCTCTATCCTGGTATCTTTTGCCAGCAGCTCACCTTCCAACTGGTCGACCCTCATAACTTCATTATACCATGCTTCATCCATCCTAGACCTCTCCACCCTTTCCAGCTCAAGATCAGCAATCAAGGCCTGCAGTTGTACCCTCAGCATCCCAACTTGCAACTGGGACTCATCCAACTTTCCCTTCTATTCGACCACCTCCATCTGGGCTTGAAAAACCACATCATTGTATTGACCTTCGGTGAATTGGAGGGTGTGGTTTTCAACCTCTAATTCTTCCACTCTACCTTCTAGTTGACTGATTCTCCTCAACAAATCCCCTACTGGAGGACTATGAGGGACATCTTCTGTGACCTCACGCTCAATGGGCTCCTGGTCTACCAAGTGACTGACCTGGCGTTCTTCAGACATCCTACAAACACCATAAGTGAAACCAACATCAGTACCACAATAAAATATCTTCATTGATAAAATAAAATAATATTTTATTAAGTACAACACATACTCGATGAATTTCACAATCCATCTCCTAACATACTCTATAAGAGTTTTCTACTAAGGTTATAACCTAGGTTTCACATTCCTAATGTTTATAACCTATAGCTTTGATACCAACCTGTGACGCCCCCAAATCCAGGTTCTCTAACCTCAGATTCTGTGCTCACAATCTATCATCATCATAAGCATTTTATAACTATTACAAAATAATAAACATACATTGTTCATTAGCATAAAATTGTCATAACATGGTCCCAAGGTCTTCTTAACCTTAACTTAAACACACTATTCAAATTACAACAGATTTACATAAGCAATTCATCAGATAATAATGATTTACATTCCTTCTAAACTACTCCTGGATCTTGCCCTTGCCCTTGTCATTCGTGTTGGATCCTTCGGGCTTAACTGAAATAGATGTCATGATATAGCAAGGGTAAGTAACTAATTTGCTTCGCAAGTTTATATACAAGGGAGATATATCATGACTTAGAAAGAAATTTTGTGTTCAATGTTTAGCAATAGTATAAGATTGCGAAGGAACATGAATTAATAATCAACAATTGAATATTCGAATAATTAAATAACATGAACTGAGTGGTTTTGAAATAACCATGAACATTTGCCAAGGTTCTCAGTTAGTTAAACTGGACCTCTTAATATGTTTTGGTATTCAAGGGGATCAGCCTTTCATACCTAGTGATTTATGCATAAACACTTAATAATTCGGCATTGATATCATGCCTTAATCAAATTCGACCTTTTCTCAGTCAAGAGTTCTTATCATATCAATTTCATAAGAACAACTTTTTAAAACACATTTGATTTAACAAATTTAAATATGTTTGATCTAGCTGATACAATTAGCAAGATTTATCTCATAAACAGTTCATGAATGAAAGAACTTTAATTTAATTCACAGTTCAATAATAGTAGAACATGAATTCAATTGCACAAAGTGCGAATTTCAATAATCAATATAGATATGAATAATCATCAATAATTATTCACTAACATGCTTTGAAAATAGTAACTCGAGTTTGAGTTAGAAAACTTTCCTCATTTGTAGATTACAGCTACGCAATTAAATACTGTCCACTATGCAATTAAATTATCTTCCTTTGAGAGACCTATAGTTAATCTTTCAATTAGTCATAGTATAACATTAGATTATGTAATCACATAGATATTATACATTACATTTAGTTCTTATAAACATTATCCTGCCTTGATAATGTTACTATTAATTAACAACTACTTTTAATTCACTTAATATTATTACTTTAATAATATCTTACTTATGCTTTAGTATCATTATTCATTTAATAATACTTTTAATCATTTACTAATATTTTATTCATTTACTAACATTATTAATCATTTAATAATATTTTATTCATTTACTAATATTATTAATCATTTAATAATATTTTATTCATTTACTAATATTATTAATCATTTAATAATACTTTAATCATTTATTAATGCTTAAATCAAATATTATTAACCATTTAATAATATTTTAAAGAAGTTTTAATCTTAATATTTTTATTTACTTAACAATATCATATTCTAATATTATTAATATCATAATAATATTTTTAACAATTTATTGGATTAATAAACAATTTATTCTAATTGTTCATCCTTTATAAAACCTCTTATTTAATATCCATAAAAAGTCATAAATAACATTTCTTATAAATAATTTCCAAAATGCCCTAAGATAGTCATGATATTGCATATTATGAGTATTCAAGCATAAAAATCATATTTTTCTTATTAAAGACATCATTTATCTATTTATTTTCTTTTATTCATAACTTAATCATTTTTAGGAAAAATAGCAAACTAATTCTAAAAATTCTCATCTTCTAGATTTTGACAGAATATGAACCAACAATGATCCCCAAATTTTTCTGGAATTTTAGAAAATGATTTACTATTTTTAAAGTGCCCAAAACACTCGGATCTTGCTTCATTTTTCATAAATTGAGTTTTGCTCAGAAAATTCTGACATTTTCAGGGTATGCGCTCATAACATATATGAACCTACTGTAACAATTTCATAATTTTCCAGTGTATACACAATGAGATATTCGAAGGTTAATATTTAGGAGTCCTTTACGGAAATAGTCATTACGCACAATCTATAACTCGAAACGCGTCCATTCTTTTTCCTACATGTAGATAACTTCTCAAGGTACCTCTGTGATTTTTCCCAGATTTTTAAAAGACTAGCAACTGACCGAAACAGCCTCAAGAAAAATGGAACAGTAACTATTTTAGGGTTTTGAACCCTTAACATTCAAAGTGGACTGTTTTGGGGAAAATATCCTCAAAGGTTTCAAAACTTGCTAGATTTGTGTTCTACCACTTGGGTTTACTAGATAACTCATGTATCTAGCACCCCCCCTTTGACGGATCACAAATCCAAGTTGTAAAACTTGAGTTACACTAAATTTAGTGGAAGAAAGAAAACAAGAGTTTCACCCTTGGAGAACATATGCTCATTTTCTTCCTCTAAGTCTTTGATCTAACACTCAAGATACTTTGTAAGACCCCAACTTTTATGAATAAAGATGAATTTTCTATAATTATCATTTTTGGAATAAATTTGATATAATGTTATAGTTGTGGGTAATATTATAAATTTTGCAAAGTACACAAGTTGTTTATAATATTCGATTGGTCGGGAAATATTCGTACGACGGCACAATCATTGGTGGACCCCCCAACGGAATTATTGTCGGATTGAGAAAACGACAAATTTTTTTTTATGAAAATAACCGGGGAAGTTTTACCGTTAACCGTTGAAACACTTTGTTGTTAAAAGTATGAGAATACGCGTGGTTACATAGTAGTACACCGGTATTGATTATTGATGCTTACGTGAGAAGTCATTCAATTTTATTCAATTCTTTCATCGATATGTTATATATTATTAAATCAATAATTGAGAGATGACGGAGTTATTAATATTTTATTTGCATTATTAACAATGTCTAGAAGTTACGCCAAGGAGAGGTTTGGTCACCTAATTGCACGCCAATAGGGAGAAATCCTTATTGAAAGCCCCCTCTTTCTGGGGAACGACACAATTCGTCGATTAATAGTGTGAATAATAATAATGATGATGAAGTTTTGTTTTATTAGTATTATTAATGTAATAAAATAGAAAAGTTTTTTATATAAAACAGAATACTTTTATAAAGTTATTCGTTTTATTAGGCTAATAGTAAAATCTTTTTATATAAAATAGAATACTTTTATAAATTTATCTATTTTATTAGAAAATAATTAGAATATATTATATTTTATTATGCATAGTATTTGCATAGTGCCTGCATAGTGTTTGCATAGTAAAATCTTTTTATATAAAATAGAATAATTTTATAAAGTTATTCATTTTATTAGATTATAAATAGAATATATTATATTTTATTGGAAACCAATCTGGACCGTCCATTTAAAGTAAATCGATCTGGACCGTTCATGGATTGGTTACTATTCATCCATTCTTCTATAAATAGAAGTTCATTCCTTCATTATTTCTTATTTAATTCATTGAAACTCTAGAGAAAGAAAGCGTAGAGAGAATTATTCTTCTATCTTGAGCGTATTTCTTTTAGTGTTTAAGAAAGCTTTGAAGCAGTAGTGCAAGTTTCTTTAAGTATATCCCTACCTACGGGCTTGAGAGTACTCTTCTTTATAAGCTAAGGGATATTAATTGTTGTACTTGTAAGGGGTATTATTTTTTCATATTCATGAAGTGAACTTCGTTATTCCATTCTTTATTATTCATTGGAATAACTTGTATACGCTGATTTCACCCTATACTTGGTGTTTTCTCGTTGTTATTCCATTCGTTATTATTCATTTGGAGCATCCTGCGTCATGCGTATATCGTCGGACTGGTTAAAATCTTTATTATTCGTTGGAATATCCTCGTCTGCGCATTTTACTACCGACCGGTTAATCTTTATTATTCTCGTTGGAATATCCTCATCTGCATGCTTTTACTGTGGGATTGATTCCATTATTTATTATTCTGTTGAAATAACCTATCTATGAGAAGTACCGCATGCATGGTGATTTATGTTGTTATTCCATTCTTTATTATTCTGTTGGAATATCCTATCGGTGCGTATTACGCCTGACCTGGTTTCGTTATTTATTATTATGTTGAATAACTGCTCATGTAAGTACCGCATGCATGGTGATTTCTTTTGTTATTCCATTCTTTATTATACTCAGTTGGTTAAAGTTTTGACTTCTATACTCCATGAAATTAGTGAAATATCCTTGATATTTGCGCTTCATCCAGTATCTTTCATGGAAATATTCTTCTGAGCATTCTTAAATTTTACTATAAAAAGAAGTATCATGTTGACAATTTGGACGTTATTAGTTCCTGGATAAATTAATTCTTGAACTTGTTTTATTGAATTCTTATATCATTGTCATCATCCTCATGTTTATATTTTGTTGAAAGTCATTTGTGGCCTGTAGTGAATAGATGGACTTTGTATGATTATGACCAGGGATTATTTGATGTAATCATGACCGTAATGTTACAAATGATGTGGTAAAAGTCCTCATTGGCCCGTAGTTCATTGATGGATAGTTGTTGGCATGATCATGACCATTAATGAATACACAAATATCCTTGGCCCGTAGTGCATGGATAAATTGTGGTTGTGATACTAATGAATATCCTTGTCCGTAGTGCAGGGATGAGGTGAATTATTTATTGTCGAGTCCCAAATGATAAAAGTGATGAAAAACCTTTTAAATCATAAAAGTTAGTAGATTTTATTCTCTACTTGACTCTTTTAATGGATTGCATGTTCCGCTGCAGTTAAACTTGATGTCTATTGTATTTTATCAGTTTAACACTGTTGAAGACTAATGATAATTTATTCTGCATTATCTTAGTCATAATATTTCTTACTAGGCTAGTTGTGCTCACCCTTTCTTTCACTATTTCTCTTGTGAAATGAGAACGTGGCGGGACTAGTCGAGGAACCGGAGTGGCGGTCCGGATGATAGTATTAGTAGTCCTCACTATTCTATTAAATAGTGTGACAATAAATGTAATGAGGACTTATTCTGAGAGTGGATATTGTCTAGAAGACAATATTTGTATTAAAACTCACAGCATTCTTGTTGTATATTAAAGATTGTATTTGTATTCTGTACCATGTATTTGGCGACTCAGAATAGGTGATGTATACCTATTTTGGGGGTGTCACATACTTAGTTCCATACATGATGATATGTAGAACTAGGGTATCTTGAGTATTTGCTCATAAGCCCAACAAAACTCAAGCTATAAAACAAAGTAGAAGAAGAAGATGAAGGTTAGGTTATACCTTAACTTAATGGAAACCTTCCTTGATTTACCAAAGTAAGTAATGAACTTAGGATACATGAACTAACTAGCACTCCTCTCTCTCTCTCTTGCTATAGCCGAACCACTCTCTCTTTTCTGTCTCTTGAAGTTGCTAGCTTGGGAGAAAAAGTTAGAAGAAGAAGAATGAAAGAAAGTGGAGTATTCTAGCAAATGAAATGGTTGATTCATTATTATCCCCCATACTTTCCTTGACCCATGGATAAAAGGCTTTGCCTTATCCTTTCAATTAGCCTAATCATGTGATTAAGAGTGCTTAATAGATTTGCAACCAATGAGAGCTTGACAAACATGTACTTGTGTGTAAGAGTTACTAATTATGGACATTGTTTAGCTTAATTAGTTGCCTTAAAAGGCCTTAAGTGGCCGGTCCCTCTTGGCCATTATATCTCCCAATTTTCTTTTATTTTAATACACAAATTTGATTAACCAAAAGTCTAAAATACCCTTAATCAAGTGGGCTAAGTATTGGTTTGCATTTTATTTCCTTTGGGCTCCCTCCTTAATTATTTTGGGCTATGTGATAAACATAGTCTAGAAATTTTAATATATGATACCCAAATTGATTATTTAGGGTTTCCATTTCCAATCATATGAAATTTAGTTACTTATACATGTGACTTTAGCTCATAACCTAATTAGGTTTACAAGAATTAGGTTTAAAATTATTAGTCACTTGAAATAACAAGATTATCCACTTAAGTTTGTACACATATTAAATACTAACCTTTCCTTATTACCATAACCCTTAGGTTATTTAATTATCTTACCTAATGTATAATTAGGTTACACAGCTTTCATTTTTAATGAAATCATAATTGTATATATCCATAACTATAGCATATATGTTAATTGACCCATGCACCACTTCACATATGTTGTCACATATTAAATCACTATATAACACAAAGTTTTAAAATATCAATAATGTACATACATATAGTGACTTAAAATTCACGGTTATTATAATAGTACATCCATCTATACCTCCATCTTTAACTTAGTCATGCAAGTATTATCAATCTTGCACCAACTCCCCTAATAGTACAAGAATGTGAATCAATAGTACACATATATGAACAAATAGTTATAATCATGTGAATTAATAGCAATTAATTGCTCATTTATCCGATTAATTGCCCGATTTATCAATATAACCCCCAGACATCAATTATTATCGGAATAGATGTTGATTTCCACTAACACTAACAATCCCAACATAATGGAACTATCAAATTCATCTTTAATCAACACGAAGTTATTCATCATTAATATTATAACTCACAATATTTAACAACCAGGTCGTTCCCAGGAAAGAGGGGGCTTCCGATAAGGATTTCTCCTTATTGGCGCGCAATTAGATGACCAAACCTCTCCTTGACAGAACTTCTAGACATTGTAAATATTGCAATTTAATAATATGAATAACTTTGTCGTCTCAATTATTGATTTAATAATATATAAAATATTATGCATATGATAATGTGACAATAATCGAATCAATAATATGAGAGATATGATGCAAAGAATTATCATGTAGTAATAATTGAGTATAACCGAAAGTGACTTCTTACGTGAAAGCATCAATAATCAATACCGTGTGCTACTATGCAACTAATGCCAGACATTACTATACTTTTACTACCGGGTAGTTCAACATTTTTAACGATAACACTTTCGCCGTTATTTTTATAAAATGATAATTCTATTGTTTTCTAACTACGACAATATTTCTGTTATGGGGTCCACCAATGATTGTGCCGTCGTACGGATATTCCCCGGCGAAAAGAATATTCCCCGACCAAACGAATATTTTATAACAACTTGCATACTTTGCAAAATTTAGAAATATTAACCACAACTATAACATTATATCAAATCTACACCATAATATTCAAAAAATATTTCGAGAAATTTAAATCTTTATTCATAAAATTTGGGGTCCCACAGAACGTCTATATGTTTGGTTCTGGCATGGAACACCTGGTTATTTACTAAATGAATAGCACTTTGACTATCACACTGAATCTGGATACTGCCCTGTTTGAAACATAGTTCTTCAACTAGTCCCTTAAGCCACAAAGTCTCTTTGTTTGCCTCTGTCAATGCCATATACTCAGCCTCTGTTGTTGATAATGCTACCGTAGACTGAAACACTGACCTCCAACATATACATCCTCCATAAAAGGTGTATAAAAACCCTGTCGTAGATCTCCTTGCATCTAGGTCTCCAGCATAATCTGAATCAACAAACCCTGTAACCTCACTTCTTGCGGTATCACGATCAAACATAAGACCGTAATTGGTTGTACCTACTAGATAACGAAAAATCCATTTCACTGCATTCCAATGCGCTTTTCCTGGATTTGCCATACACCTGCTAACCACACTGACTGCATGTGAGATATCTGGCCTTGTACATACCATGACGTACATTAGACAACCCACTGCATTTGTATACGGTACTTTGGACATATACTCCACCTCATCCTCTGTCTATGGGCTCAACTGTGAAGATAACCTGAAATGTGATGCCAATGGAGTGTTAACTGGTTTAACATTGTTCATGTTAAACCTCTCCAAAACCTTCTGCACATATCCTTTCTGAGTTAGCCACAACTTTCCTGCCTGACGATCCCTGTGAATTTCCATATCTAGGATCTTCTTGGCTGATCCAAGATCCTTCATGTCAAATTCACTACTCAACAAATTCTTCAGCTGAAGAATATCTGACTTCCTCTTTGCTGCTATCAACATGTCATCGATATATAATGTCAACAATACTAGAGAGCCATCATCAAGGTATCTAAAATACACACATGGATCATATTCCGAACGAGAGTAACCATGAGCCACCATGAAGTTGTCAAACTTCATGTACCACTATCTTGGGGATTGCTTCAAACCATAGAGAGACTTCTTCAAACTACAAACTAAGCCCTCTTTCCCTGGTTTAATAAACCCATCAGGCTGCTTTATGTAGATCTTTTCTTCTAAATCACCATGGAGAAAAGTTGTTTTCACATCAAGCTGTTCTAACTCCATATCCTGTGATGCTACAATTGATAAGATCAACCGAATCGATGTGTATTTCACAACTGGTGAAAAGATCTCATTTTAGTTGATTCCCTCTCTTTGAGAGAATCCCTTTGCCACTAACCTGGCCTTGAATCTTTCACCTTCTTTATCAGACCGAGCTTCCTTTTTCCTGAACACCCACTTGCATCCTATAGCCTTCGATCCTTTTGGAAGCTGAACTAACTCCCAAGCTTGGTACTTCTGTAAAGACTCCATCTCTTCTGCCATCGCTATCGCCCATTTATCATTGTCCTCGAACTGAATAGCATCCTGATAGCTAGTTGGATCTCCACTACCAGCAATCAGGGCAAAGGCAACCATGTCTTCAAACCCATATCTCTGTACTGGTTTACTGATTCGCCTTTCTCGATCTCTAACAAGATTATAGGACCTCTCTTGGGGAACTGAAGGATGATCATCTTCAATCTCTTCAGGAAGCTCCACCTCAACTGGGTGTTTCTATAACTCACCTGCTGCAGATTCTTTATTCTCGGGCTTGTTCAGCATGTGTTTCTCATTGAACATCACATCTCTGCTGACAACCTTCTTCTTGGATATTGGATCCTATAACCTTTATCCCTTGACTCCATCTTTATATCCAAAGAAAATACACTTTTTTGACCTTGGATCAAGTTTGGACTGTCCCTCTTCGACTGGAAAATGAACATAGGCTGGACAAGCAAAGATTTTCATTACAGAAAAATCAACTGGTTTCCCACCCCATACCTCTTCAGGGATTTTAAAATCAATTCCAGCTGAAGGAGATCCATTTATCAGATAACACTCTGTGTTGATTGCCTCAGCCAAGAAACTCTTGGGCAATCCCGCATTCAACCTCATACATCTGGCATGTTCCAATAGAGTTCTGTTCATCCTCTCGGCAATCCCATTTTGCTCCGGAGTTCTTTTGACTGAGAAGTGCCTGGTGATACCTTCATCCTGGCAGAACTGTAGGAATGACCTGTCCTTGTACTCTGTGCCATTATATGATCTGAAATACTTCAATTTCTTCCCGGTCTGGTTTTTTACTTTAGCTTTCCACTGCTTGAAGATTCTGAAAACCTCGGATTTCTGCTTCATAAAATACACCCACACCTTTCTGGAGTAGTCATCTATAAAGCTAACAAAATAATGGGCTCCACCCATTGATGTATGCTTGATCGGGCCCCACACATCCGAATGTACATAATCAAGTACATTCTTACTGGTATGTGAACCTGCCTTGAAGCTGACTCTCTGTTGTTTGTCGTACACGCAAAACTTTCAAAATTCCAAACTGCACGTTTTGACACCTTTCAGCAACTGCCTTTTGTGAAGTTCTTTCATTCCACCTTCACTCAAATGACCAAGTCGTATGTGCCATAATTTTGTGCTATCACTGTTGGAATTATCCTGCATAGAAACTGCTGCTCCACCAATAATTGTGTCCCCTATCAACTTATACAAGGTGCCCTTCTTCTGGCCCTTCATAATTACCATCGAACCCTTGGTAATTTTCATGACACCATCTCTGACTGAGATACTGCAACCTATAGAATCGAGTACTCCAACCGATAGCAAGCTCTTCTTCAATTCTGGAATATACCTTACATCACCCAACGTTCTGACAACTCCGTCAAACATTTTAACTTTGATGGTGCCTATCCCAGTAACTTTACAGACTGCGTTGTTACCCAATAAAACTGTACCACCATTGCATGATGTAAAAATATCAAACCATTCCCTGTGAGGGGACATATGAAAAGAACAATCGGAATCCATGTACCAATCTGTAAAGGTCGGTAATCGCTCTCTAACAGATAAGAGATCACCTTGTAGAAGCTTCATTTTTCATCACATGTAGGTACGACTCTTCACATCCTTTACACATCTCGCTTGCTTTCAACAACATTAGCAGAATTTTTAATCTGCTTACCTTTCTTCTTGTTATCCTTCTTCAACAATGGGCACTGATTTTTGTAGTGGCTCTTCTCGTGGCAATGATAACATTCAACCTGAGATTTATCCTTCTTGCCTGATCTCACCTGAGACCTTTCTCATTCCTTGCTGGAATACTTCTTTCGATTAGAACCCCTGCCACGCCCATCTGGAAAAATAAGAAGACTGTCTCCTTGATCTTTGGAAGTAGTGCCCCTGAACTTATCCTGGTCCAAGACTCCTGACATCACATCGTCAACTGCAAGCTTTTCCTTCCCTACAAGGAGTGTAGTCTGGAGAGTTGAGTATGAATCTGGTAGAGAAACAAGAAGTAATAAGGCTTTATCTTCTTCATCCAATTTCACATCAATACTGATTAGCTAGGTCACCAATCTATTAAACTCATTAATATGATTGGCCAAATCTGACGCTTTTTCCATCCGAAGCCGGTACAATTCCTTCTTCAAATATAACCGATTTGACAGAAACTTTGACTTGTAAACTTTCTCAAGTTTCTCCCACAAGTCCTTCGAAGAGGTTTCTGTTAAAACCTGATATTTGATCTGTGGCGCCAAACTCAATCTGATTGTTACCACGGCCTTTGCTTCAAGTTCCATCCATTTTTCATCTGTCATAGTTATTGGTTTCTTCCCTTCTAGTGCCTTTGTCAATCCTTGTTGAGCTAATACATCTTTGACTGTACACTGCCAAATACTAAAATTTGACTTACCGTCAAATGGTTCAACTTCATACCTCGCACTTGTGCTTGCCATCTTCATATTTGTGACCTGCCTAATTTATCTTTAAACGAATCGTACCAGTTGGCCAGGTAAGTGTAAGTCGGGTGGGAGTCTCTCCATGCTTTTGCAACGGTGACTAATTAAATAACCACCTTTCTTAAAGGCGCTGCCTTTTGAACCACTTTCCTAGACACCAACGGCGTGAACCAAGAAGCTTTGATACCAATTATTGAGAAATTAGCCTCACATAAATACATTAAGATAAATACAAACACACCACTGTATGAGATATAAAATAATAACACCAGAAATTTACGTGGAAACCCAACTGGAAAAAACCACGGGGAGAGATCTTAGAAATTCACTATGAAAATAATATGGAGATTGCAAACTCTCTACTGAGAAATAAACTAACTGTTTATTTTCTCTACACCCTTAATCTCTCTAACTCTCTCTTTGCTTGCTAAGCTTCTATTGTTGTGGTGTATTTTTCGTCTTCCATTTGGCCTCCTTTTATAGCCAAGAACTTGAGGGTAGAAAATGAAATGAGTTGGCATAATTTTCAACAAAGGAGGGCCAAGAAGAAAAACATGTTGGTGGAAGGAAAACATGAAAGCAAACAAACATGTGTGAGGACAATATTATTGACCAATAAGAGCATAATGTGAGACAATATTCAACACATTTCATACGCTCTTAATATAATAATAAATATTACATCATTTCCTAACTAGGTTTGTAAAGCCTTCATTTCACTTTCTCATCATACTCTTAGAATAGCTAGGCATGTATAAGTATACCTTAACCATCCGTACTTGACATCAAATAGGTTGTGATCTATTTTCAAGTTCACATTCAAACTACTTAGCTCTATAATGATTTATTTCAATCAATAAAGCTTAACAACTTTCTTTAACAAGATTCGATGTTATAAGCTTTTAAACTATATATTGGTACTGGTAAGCCTCTAATAGCATGCTCACATGTATCTATCTCATTTACATAGACATAGCATAGTTCATACTTTTAAAACATGCTTAAATAACTTATGTCATGCTTGACTAGTTGAGTGCATATATTATTCATGTTCAAAGACATAGACAACTCTATCATGCTTGCTTATAAGGTCATAATGCAAGTAATACAATGCTCATCAAAGTTAGTTTCTAAAACTTTTAAATTTCTCTTTAAAACACATACTAAACCGAGCTTGACAACCTTTTATGTGCAATACATCTTGGAATTACATTCCTTATCCCTCCGCGCACATAACTAGACTAAATTCACGTGTTCCCAAAGTCGGAACTTAAAAGACACAAAGTTCGTTAAGTTTTATTTTTAAAACTTCAAGTTTTTCTTTTAAAACACTTTAAACCAAGCTATACAAGTTATCTTATACGAGGTAACTTAAGATCACATTTTATGCTCACATGACTCCACCATATGCTCACTACAAAGTCATAACTCAAATGACTTAAAATTCGTCAATGTTTGTTTTTGAAATCTTCAAGTTTCTTTTTAAAACACATACTAAGTCATGCTAAAGCATTCCATTATGAGTAAAGTAATCCTAGCCATATGACATGTATAATATCATGCATTTTCATGTTACATCACTTAGAATAACATATTCCATCGTCGGGAGCACTATACTTGCGTATGTGCTCGCTCGACGCCCTCCGATTGCCTCTAAATATGTAATAGTCATAACGATGACTATTTTTACCCTTCCTAACGACTTCAAATTGAAATACTTAAAGAACAAAAGTTGTAGGTCTATTCGTTCTCATTCCGGATCATCTTGAATCACCTCAATCGGAGTTCGTATGAAAACGTTATGGCTATTTTAGTAAAACATGTTCTGTCAGATTTTTCTCACATCTATAATCAGACCACCCCCCCCCCTACCGGGGCAGGGGTTAAGCCTTAAAAACAGCCCGCCGGAGCGGGTCTAGCTGCTGAAATTTGAAATTTCATGCCCTGCTATAAGCTATGATGCCAAACTTTCATTTTAACCTTTATAATTTGAGTTATACATGTCCAAATTAGTCCGTTTTCGATTCTATGGATTCGTAACTCATAAAACTACAACATACCAACTACACAATAATTAACATAAACATTAACTAACCCAAAAATGAATCTATAACTCATGTTCATGAAAATGTTCATGTTTTGGACAATTTAGCGAATTCATTCACTACGAATTCGTTTTTAAACCAAATTGGTTCGTTTAACTTTTGTTGTTTTCGCATTTGACTATATTAACAACATCTAGCAACAATTCATGGATTACAACAATCCTTAGCCATAAATTTTGTGACTCAAAAGCTACTTTTTCATGTCATTTCTAGTGATTGAAAACTTAGGAAATCAAAAGCATTTGGGATAGTGCTATTACCTCTTTAAAGCTTAATTGAATTCCCTCAACACACTGATTATGCTCCCTCAATTCTCAGCAACAAACTCTCTATATAACTATCAAGAATTCAAGCAACATAACTTATGAGGGGGAGCTCCCAATTTATAGAGAAGCTCTTACCCAATTCATGGCTTTGTTCAACAAATTAAACCAAGGAAAAGTAGAGGAATCCATTGGGCAAGAAGAAGTTGGTAATTGGTTGTTGGAGATCATCATTATGCCCACTCCCTCCATAATCATTGTCTAGCAAAGCTTGGGAAGAAAAGAAGAACATAGGCCTTAGCCTTTTTTGGTTTTACGTGAAGGAGAATTAGGCAATTGGACACTCATTTTGGGACAATTTCCAAATACTCAAAGATTCTTGCAACATTAGACTATATACTTATACACAACTCTTATTCGTATGCTATGTTGTATACACATATCAACCATACATTATAACTTAGTTTCACAATATGATTTATCATTGCAAGGTAGTAGATGTTATGCAACATACATATAATCTGTGTACATTTTATTTTAATGTCTACCCACATGTATATTGTCACATAATTGTCACACTACACTATATAGTATAGTTGCATTATTGCTCACTAATAACTTAATATCTCCTTTTCATATTTACCTACACATCAGTATTGCAATAAATATTTTAATAACACATATTTATTTACTCCCATCTTTTAGAGTACACATAATTGTCTCATCACATAGGATGGGATAATAAAACCTATTTAAATCAACTTTATGATTTAATTACTTTCACCATATAATTTTTGTATATCATTAATCCCAATTAAATGTCACACTTCATGTAGTCTTAAGCCATAGGTATTATATATTACTACTACCCATATTTTCCATATTACACATAGTAACATGAAATGTAAGACCCCAACTTTTATGAATAAAGAATAATTTTCTCGAAATATATTTTTGAATATTATGGTGTGGATTTGATATAATGTTATAGTTGTGGGTAATATTTACAAATTTTGCAAAAGTAAGCAAGTGGTTATATAATATTCGATGGGTGGGGAATATTCGTTTTAACAGAGAATATTCGTTCCGATGACACAATCATTGGTGGACCTACAACGGAAGTATTGTCGTAGTTAGAAAATGACGTAATTATCTTTTATAAAAATAACGACGGAAGTATTGTTACCGTTAAAACTGTTGAACTACCGGTAGTAGTAAAAGTACGAGAATACGCGTAGTTGCATAGTAGAGCACTACGGTATTGGTTATTGATGCTTACGTGAGAAGTCACTTTCGATTATACTCAATTATTATTACGAGAATTGCTACATCATATCTCTCATATTATTGATTCAATTATTGTCACAATATCATATGCATAATATGTTATATTATTAAATCAATAATTGAGACGACAAAGTTATTTATATTATTAAATTATAATATTTACAATGTCTAGAAGTTACATCGAGGAGAGGTTTGGTCATCTAATGCGGCTACCAATAAGGAGAAATCCTTATCGGAAACCCCCTCTTTCACGGGAATGATTTTGGTTGTTAAATATTGTGAGTTATAATATTAATGATGAATAAGTTCGTGTTGATTAAAGATGAATTTGATAGTTCCATTGTGTTGGGATTATTAGTGTTAGTGGAAATCGACATCTATTCCGATGATAATTGATGTCTGGGGGTTATATTGATAAATCGGGTAATTAATCGGATAAATGAGCAATTAATTGCTATTAATTCACATGATTATAACTATTTGTTCACATGTGTTTACTATTGATTCACATTCTTGTACTAATAGGGGAGTTGGTGCAAAATTGATAATACTTGCATGACTAAGTTAAAAATGGAGGTATAGATGGAGGTACTATACTGTAATTCGTATTTTCACATGATTATAACTATTGATTCACATGACTGAACTATTGATTCACATTATTTACTATTAGGGGAGGTGGTGCAAGTTTGATAATACTTACAGGACTAAATTAAAAATGAAAGAAAAGTTGAAGGTATTGTACTGTAATATTTCAAGCCCCAAAACGTGCAATTATCGAAACTATATTTTCCTATAAATAGAAGCTCATTCTTCCTTCATTTTTCACTAATTCACTAAAGCTATAGAGCAATTATTATAGAGAGAAATTATAGAGAGAAAGAAGAAGAGAAGTCGGCTACCTCTCTACTCCAGTATCCAGTTTCTTTCTAAGGTAAGGGGTATTATTTCTTTCGTATTCATGAAGAGAGTTTTTGTTATTCCATTCTTTATTATTATGTTAGAATAACATGTCTATGCAAAGTACCACATACATGGTGAAATTCTTCTGTTATTCCATTCTTTATTATTATGTTGGAATAACCTATCTATGTGAAGTACCACATACATGGTGAAATTCTTCTGTTTTTCCATTCTTTATTATTCTGTTGGAATATCCTGTCTGTGCAGATTACACTAGACCTGGTTCCATTCTTTATTATTCTGTTGGAATAACCTATCTGTGCGATCTATCGCATGCATGGTGAATTCTTTGTTATTCCATTATTTATTATTCTGTTAGAATATCCTGTATGTGCGGATTATGCTAGACCTGGTTCCATTCTTTATTATTCTATTGGAATAACCTGTATGTGCGGTCTATCGCATGCATGGTGAATTCTTCCATTATTCCATTCTTTATTATTCTGTTGGAATATCCTGTCTATGCTGATTACACATAACCTGGTTCCATTCTTTATTATTCTATTGGAATAACCTGTCTATGTGGATTATCACATGCATGGTGAATGATCCTTCGTATTCATTCCTTATTAAATTGTGGAAATGATATGTCTACGTGGATTACCGCATGGCGGGTGAAAATCCATTTGCAGTTTCATATATTCTATGATACTCATTTGGTTAAAGTTTTGGCTTCTATACTCCATGAAATTAGTAGAATATCCTGGATATTTGTGCTTCATCCGGTATCTTTTCATGGAAATATTCTTCTGAGCATTCTTGAATTTTACTCCACAAAGCAGTATCATGTTGACAATTTGGACGTAATTGATTTCAAGATAAATTAACTTATAAATATTTAAAATTTATTCTTGAACTTGTTTTATTGAATTATTATGTCATTTTCATCATGTTCATGCTTATATTGTGATGAAAGTCATCTTTGGCTTACGTGCATAGATGGAATTGGTATGATTATGACCAGGGATTATTCGGTATAATCATGACCTGTAATGTAATAAATGATGTGGTAAAAGTCCTCAGTAGCCTGTAGTGCATTGATGGACAGTTTTTGATATGATTATGAGCCGGGATTATTCGGTATAGTTATGATCATTGATGATTTAATGAATATTCTTGGCCCGTAGTCCAGGGATGACTCGATGATGTGGTTTATTTATTAAGCTGAGTCTCAGCGATAAAAATTGATGAAAACATTTTAAATCATAGAAGATAGTAGATATCATGCTCTACTTGACTCTTCTAATGGATTACTTATTCCGCTGCAGTTAAACTTGATGTCTATTGTATTTTATCAGTTTAACATTGTTGAAGACCAATGATAATTTATTCTGCATTATCTTAGTCATAATATTTCTTCTTTGGGCTAGTTGAGCTCACCCTTTCTTTCACTATTCTCTGAGGAAATGAGAGAACGAATGGGGACTAGTAGTGGGAAGCGGAGTGAGTATCCATATGATAGCATTAGTAGTCCTCACTATTCTATTAAATAGTGTGACAATAAATGTAATGGGGACTCCATTGAGTGTGGATATTGTCTAGATGACAATATTCTTATTAAAACTCTTAGATTATGTTTTGTCGTATTTTTACACGACTGTTGTATAATTAAGTTGTATTTGAATTTTGTACCATGTATTTGGCGACTCAAGATGGCTGATGTATACCTATTTTGGGGGCGTCATAGTTGGTATCAAAGCTTAGGGATATTATCCCTAGATGAGATGTGAGACAAGAACTAGGAGGGGAGAGACGGGGAATTCCTTCGCTAGTATGACCTACTTAAGTTTATTTGGTATTTAATTGGTCGGTTAGAGTATAGGGATAATATGTGATATGCTAATTAACCCTTGTTTTGTGGAAGTATTTGATAATGGCATCCGAAAATGTTGAGATAAACAATGAAGCACATGAGACTGTTGAGTCACCACAGATTAATGCCCAGGATAATGTGTAACAGGAAGACAATAATCCTCATGTAAACTATAACACCGATGAAATGGTGAACGATGGGATGTTCAGAGGCTTTATACAATTCATGTAACATCAGGCGAAAGTGGCTCCTATCCAAAATGCAGGTGGAAAAACTGACAACTCTCGGACGGTCACTGCTAAGTAGTTCAAGGAGCTGGGACCACCGGATTTTTTTGGAAAGCCAAAACCACTTAAAGCAGAGACGTGGATAAAGCAGATCAACAAGATATTTGATGTCTTGGGATGCTCCGAGGAGCAAAAGGTTCCCTTTGCCACCTTCATGTTGCGAGCAGAGGCAGATTACTGGTGGGAATCTGCAAAGCGTACTCAACCTGAGGCACTCAAAATATATTGGGAGAAGTTCCAAGAGCTGTTCAATGACAAGTACTTTCCTAAAAGTATTCGTCACATAAAGGAGGTAGAGTTCATCAAGCTTGAGCAAAACAATATGACCGTGGTGCAGTACGAAGCTAAGTTTACCGAGTTGTCTCGGTTTGCGTCCCACTTGGTTGATAATAAGGAGAGAATGAAGCGGATGTTTCTAAGAGGTTTGAAACTCGAGATACGTTAATACCTAATTTCTCACAAACTGTGTTTGTATTCAGATGTTGTGAATATGGCTCAGTTATTGGAGCGCGATAATGAGTCAACCCAACCAAGAGAAAGCAACCGACAAGTCGATAATACCAGTGGTAGTAGTCATCGAAGCGGTGACAACAAACGTGGAGGGAATCAACATGCCAGAAATGATAATCACTTCGGTGGTAATCATGACCATGATAATAAGAATGGACATTTCAAGAAGAGGAGATTCAACAAGGATGGAAAGACGTCACCACCAGCACCTATTGTTAAGGAAGGAGAACGACCACCGGTCGTATGTTACAAATGTGGAGGGGAAGGACACATAAGTCCAAACTACAAGATGCAGTCCAAAGCGTGTTATAATTGTGGAAAAGAAGGTCACCTAGCCCGATTTTGTCGTGCACCAAAGTCAAGTCCAACTGGGATGGAGGCATCAAAGGGTGTCCCAGACAAGATAAAACCGGTAGTTCAAGGGAGAGCATTTGTTGTAACCTCCCAAAAAGCGAGGAATCCGAACGAGGTGATCACGGGTAAGCTAATCATAAACTCTAGCAAAGTTTATACTTTATTTGATACCGGTTCTACCCCGGTTCTACCCATTCCTTTATTTCTCCTACTTGCGCTCAACGTTTAAATTTGACTCCGGAGAAATTAGACTTTGACTTATCTGTTGAAACTCCATTGGGAGAAACCTTCATTACATCCACGGTTTATAAGTCTTGTTTGATTCAAATTGGTAACCGCACATTACCTGTCGATCTTACTTCTTTGAAAATACTTGCATTTGATGTGATTTTAGGGGTTGATTGGTTAACTACTCATCATGCTAAAATCGATTGTTTTCGTAAGGTTGTTAGCTTTCATATTCCTAACCAACCTATTATGCAAATTCAAGCAACCAAACCACTAAAATCAATCACTGTCATATCAAGTCATAAAGCTATTTGTTTATTGAAAAACGGATGTCAAGCTTTCTTAGCCCATGTCACGGATTTAAATAAAGATAAGTCAGATTTGAATGGTATTTCTATTGTTAATATATTTCCTGACATATTCCCTGAAGAACTTCATGGCCTACCCCCAGAGCGTGAAATTGAATTTTGTATCGACCTTGAATTCGGTACAAAACTCATTTCCAAAGTCCCATATTGAATGGCTCCTATTGACCTTCAGGAGTTAAAAACCTAACTACAAGAATTGTTAGACATCGGTTTCATTCGTCCTAGTACGTCTCCTTGGGGTGCTCCTATTCTATTCATGAAAAAGAAAGATGGAAGTATGCGACTTTGTATTGATTATCGGGAGTTGAATCATATCACCATCAAAAATAGGTACCCGTTGCCTCGCATTGATGACCTGTTTGACCAGTTGCAAGGAGCCAAATTCTTTTCAAAGATTGATCTTCGTTACGGATATCATCAGTTGAAGATTAAAACTGATGATATTCCAAAGACTACTTTCAGAACTCGGTACGGGCATTATGAATTCCTAGTCATGTCTTTTGGATTGACTAATGCTCCTGCTTTCTTCATGAACATGATGAACCGAGTATTCAAGGAATATTTGGATCACTTTGTGGTCGTCTTTATTGATGACATCCTCATATACTCCAAAACCTATGAAGACCATGAGAAACACTTGAGGCTGATACTTCAAAAGCTTCGTGAAAACAAGCTTTATGCCAAGTTGAAGAAATGTGAGTTCTAGCTTGAGGAAGTTGCATTCCTTGGGCACGTAATATCAAATCATGGAATATCTATTGACGAAACAAAGATTGAAAGCAATTCAAAGTGGGAGCAACCTAAGTCGATGGATCAAAATCGTAGCTTTCTCGAACTTATTTGGTTATTATTGGAGATTCGTAGAAGGGTTTTCTCGAATCGTTACTCCATTCACTCAGCTGACTCGAAAAGATACAAAATTCGGTTGGAGTGAGGAATGTGAAAAGAGTTTTCAAGAACTCAAGAGAAGACTCATTTCAAAGACTGCTCGACAATACCATCATCTGCCGGAGGATTTGTCATCTCAAAGTGATGCTTGTGCAAAGGGTTAGGATGTGTTCTCATGTAACATGGGAAAGTCATAGCCTATGCCTAACGATAACTCAAAGAATATGAGAGGAATTATCCTACTCATGATCTAGAGTTGGCAGCAGTCGTTTTTGCGCTTAAGATTTGGAGGCATTACCTGTATGGAGAGAAGGTGGAGATTTATACGAATCATAAAAGCCTCAAATATTTCTTCACTCAAAAGGAACTCAACATGCGACAACGACGATGGCTTGAGCTGTTGAAAGATTATGATCATACCATCCAATACCATCCTGGAAAAGCGAACGTAGTAGGTGTGCGATCGAGTAGAAGATCATATCGGCACGAGTGCAATATTGTCAACGCAAAGACCCATTTTATATGACTTGAAAAGGATGGAAATAGAGTTAAAGACTCCAGGGACCCATGTGATGATGGCAAATATACAAGTGGAACCGACTTTAATCGATAGAGTTAAAGCTGCTCAAACTACAGACCTGGAGCTGATGCGTATGAAGAAGAAAGTGCAAGAAGGTACTATTTCGGAAGCAAGAATCGATGAAGAAGGAATACTTGAGTCAACTCGCACTTTTGTGTTCCTAACGATTTCGACTTAAAGTATAAAATCATGATGGAGGCGCACAACACGGCGTTTGCAATCCATCTCAGGAGTACCAAAATGTATCGTGATCTTCTACATACATTTTGGTGGAGCAATATGAAGAGAGAGATAGCGGGGTTTATCTCATGGTGTCTAACTTGTCAACGAGTCAAGGCGGAGCATCAAGTGCCAAAAGGTCCATTGCAACCACTTGAAATTCCAGAATGGAAGTGGGAGCACATTACCATGGATGTCGTTACTGGTCTTCCCAAGGTTTCTCAAGGCATAGATGCGATTTGGGTCATTGTTGATAGATTGACCAAGTCTGCTCATTTCTTATCGATACGAGAAATTTTACACTTGAACGTCTTGCTAGTATATACATAAACGAGATCATAAGATTGCATGGTATGTCAGTATCCATAGTTTCTGATCGAGACCCAAGATTCACTTCAAGATTTTGGGTTAGTTTATAAAAAGCTATGGGCACAGATTTACGATTTAGTTCGGCATATCATCCTCAAACGGAGGGGCAGTCGGAAAGGACTATTCAAACTCTTGAAGATTTATTAAGACTCTGTGTCCTTGACTTCAAGGGAAGTTGGGACAAGTTCTTACCATTGGTGGAGTTTTCCTACAATAATAGTTATCAAGCAAGTATTGGCATGGCTCCATTTGAGGCGTTATATGGAACAAAGTGTCGTTCTCCAATATGCTGGGATAAGGTGGGTGAATAAACGTTATTTGGACCGAATTTGGTATGTATGACTACGGAAAAGATTCAAATGATCCGACAACGTATAAAAACCTCACAAGATCGACAAAAGAGTTATGCTGATCTTCATCGAAAAGACGTGGAATTCAATATTGGAGATCATGTGTTGTTGTGTGTTGCTCCATGGAAAGGAGTTATGAGATTTGGAAAGAGAGGAAAGATCAATCCTCGATTCATTGGCCCATTTATAATCCTCGAACGAATAAGAACTGTGGCCTATAGACTCGCCTTACCACCAAGTATGTCTCGTGTTCATAACGTTTTTCACATATCTATGTTACGTAAATATGTGAAAGACCCGAACCATATTATTGAATTAGAACCAGACGAGATAGAGGAAGATTTAACGTATGAAGAGTTACCTGTTAAAATCTTGGATAAGAAGGATCATATTCTATGCTCTAAAGTTATACCTCAAGTCAAAGTTTTGTGGAGAAACCACGATGTGGAGGAAATGACCTAAGAGTTAGAATCTGAGATGAAATCAAGGTATCCTCACCTCTTTGACATACCTGGTACGCACCCTAATTTTGAGGATGAAATTTCATAAGAAGGGGAGGTTGTAAGACCCCAACTTTTATAAATAAAGAATAATTTTCTCGAAATATATTTTTGAATATTATGGTGTGGATTTGATATAATGTTATAGTTGTGGGTAATATTTACAAATTTTGCAAAGTAAGCAAGTGGTTATATAATATTCGATTGGTCATGGAATATTTGTTTTAACAGAGAATATTCGTACGACGACACAATCATTAGTGGACCCCACAACGGAAGTATTGTCGTAGTTAAAAAACGACAAAATTATCTTTTTATAAAAATAATGGCAGAAGTGTTACAATTAAAACTGTTGAACTACCTGGTAGTAAAAAAATGCGAATCTGGCTGTGGTTACATAGTAGCTAGCGGTATTGGTTATTGATGCTTACGTGAGAAGTCACTCAGTTATACTCAATTATTGCTACAGTAATTGCTGCATCATATCTCTCATATTATTGATTCAATTATTGTCGCAGTATCATCTGCATAATATGTTTTATTATTAAATTAATAATTGAGACGACAAAGTTATTTATATTATTAAATTGCAATATTTACAATGTCTAGAAGTTCTATCAAGAAGAGGTTTGGTCATCTAATTGCGCGCCAATAAGGAAAAATCTTTATCGGAAAGTACCCTCTTTCCTGGGAACGACCTGGTTGTTAAATATTGTGAGTTATAATATTAATGATGAATAAGTTTGTGTTGATTACAGATGAATTTGATAGTTCCATTGTGTTGGGATTATTAGTGTTAGTTGAAATCGACATCTATTCCGATGATAATTGATGTTTGGGGGTTATATTGATAAATCGGGTAATTAATCGGATAAATGAGCAATTAATTGCTACCAATTCACATGATTATAACTATTTGTTCACATGTGTGTACAATTGATTCACATTCTTGTACTATTAGGGGAGTTGGTGCAAGATTGATAATACTTGCATGACTAAGTTAAAAATAGAGGTATAGATGGAGGTACTATACTGTAATTCGTATTGTCACATGATTATAAATATTGATTCATATGATTGAACTATTGATTCACATTATTTACTATTAGGGGAAGTGGTGAAAGTTTGATAATACTTGCAGGACTAAATTAAAAATAAAAGAAAAGTTAAAGGTATTGTACTATAATATTTTGAGCCCCAAAATGTGCAATTATGGAAACTATATTTTTCTATAATAGAAGCTCATTCTTCCTTCATTTTTCACCAATTCACTAACGCTATAGAGCAATTATTATAGAGAGAAATTATAGAGAGAAAGAAGAAGATAAAGTCCGCTACCTCTCTACTCCAAAGTATCGGTTTCTTTTCTAAGGTAAGGGTATTATTTCTTTTCGTATTCATGAAGAGAGCTTCATTATTCCATTCTTTATTATTATGTTGGAATAACTTCGCCTATGTCAAGTATCGCATACATGGTGAAATTCTTCATTATTTCATTCTTTATTATTATGTTGGAATAACTTGCGCCTCATGCCAAGTACCGCATACATGGTGAAATTCTTCTCGTTATTCCATTCTTTATTATTCGTTTGAATATCACATGCATGCGGATTACGCTAGACCAGGTTCCATTCTTTATTATTCTATTGGAATAACCTATCTATGCAGTCTATCGCATGCATGGTGAGTTCTTTGTTATTCCATTCTTTATTATTTTGTTAGAATATCCTGTCTGTACGGATTACGCTAGACCTGGTTCCATTCTTTATTATTCTGTTGGAAAATCCTGTCTGTACGAATTACGCTAGACCTGGTTTGATTCTTTATTATTCTGTTAGAATAACCGGTCTATGCGTGTGACGCCCCCAAAATAGGTATACATCACCTATTCTGAGTCGCCAAATACATGGTACAGAATACAAATACAATCTTAAATATACAACAAGAGCTGTGAGTTTTAATACAAATATTATCTTCAAGACAATATCCACTCTCAGAATAAGTTCTCATTACAATTATTATCACACTATTTCATAGAATAGTGAGGACTACTAATGCTATCATCTGGACCGTTACTCCGTTCCCCAACTAGTCCCTGCTACGTTCTCATTTTCTGAAGAGAACAATAAAAGCAAAAGGGTGAGCTCAACTAGCCCAGTAAGAAATATTATGACTAAGATAATGCAGAATAAATTATCGTTAGCCTTCAACAGTGTTAAACTGATATAATATAACAAATATCAAGTTTAACTGAAGCAGAATAAACAATCCATTAAAAGAGTCAAGTAGAGAATAAAATCTACTATCTTCCATGATTTAAAAGGTTTTTCATCACTTTTATCGCTGGGACTCAGCTTAATAAATAATCCACATCATCCCTGCACTACGGCCAATGATATTCATTTGTATCACAACCATAAATTATCCATGCACTACGGGCCAAGGATATTCGTGTATTCATTAATGGTCATGATCATGCCAACAACTGTCCATCAATGCACTATAGATCAATGAGGACTTTTACCACATCATTTGTAACATTACGGTCATGATTATACCGAATAATCCCTGGTCATAATCATACTAAGTCCATCTATGCACTACAGGCCACAGATGACTTTCAACATAATATAAACATGAGAATGATGACAATGATATAAGAATTCAATAAAAACAAGTTCAAGAATTAATTTATCCAGGAACCAATAACGTCCAAATCGTCAACATGATACTGCATTGTGGAGTAAAATTCAAGAATGCTTTGAAGAATATTTCCATGAAAAGATACTGGATGAAGCGGAAATATCAAAGATATTCTACTAATTTCATGAAGTATAAAAGACAAAACTTTAACCAACTAAGTATAATCAAGAATGGAATAACAAAAGAAATCACCAGGCATGCGATAGGCCGCCGCATGCAAAAGTTATTCCAATGTAATAATAAATAACGGAACCGTGTCATGCAAGTAAGCGCATTGCATGTGATATTCTAATGTAATAATAAATAATTGAACCAGGTCATGCGTAAATGCACAGTACAGGATGTTCCAATAGAATAATAAATAATGGAACTGTGTCATGCGTAAACGCACGCATGTGATATTCCAATGAATAATAAAGAATGGAATACGGAAGAATTTCACCATGTATGCGGTATTGCGATGATAAAAGTTATTCCAACATAATAATAAAGAATGGAATAATAGAAGTTCTCTTCATGAATCTGTAAGAAATAATACCCTTACCTTAGAAGAAACCGGATATAGGAAAAAGAGAGGTAGCGTACTTCTTCTTCTTTCTCTCTATAATTTTCTCTCTCTAGAGTTTCAGTGAATTCGTAAGAAATAATGAAGGAATGAGCTTCTATTTATAGGAGAATGGAAAGGAGACTATGCAATAAAATATTATAATAAAATAAAAACTTTTAAATAAAATATAATATATATTATATATATACACATGTTCCTTTTAAATTCACGGGATGAATTCCAGGATCACTCCCTCGACAACTTTCAAACCAAACCTAACTATACTATATATATATATATATATATATATATATATATATATATATATATATATATATATATATATATATATTTAAATATAATAGTACACCTTCCCACCAAACTTGATTCCACCAAATCAATTCATATATAAAACAACAACATTAATTAACCAAACACTCCACTTTCGTCCCCTAGGTGAGTCAATCAGTTCATATATATATATATATATATTATACTCATAACACTATTTTTAAAAATAAGTAAATGGAGGTCCATAAAATAAGCAAAACTTCATAAAAATCACCTTAATAATTTTAACAACATTTATCACCTTTATTATAATTCACAATATTAATCGACTGTGTCATTCCTGTGAAAGAGGGGCTTTCCAATAAGGATTTCTCTCTATTGGCGCGCAATTAGGTGACCAAATCTCTCCTTGACAGAACTTCTAAACATCGTTAATATTGCAAATAATAATATTAATAACTTTGTTATCTCAATTATTGATTTAATAATATATAAAATATCGACAATAATTGAATTAAATAACGTGAGATATTATGCAATAATTACTGTAGCAATAATTGAACAAAACTAAGTGACTTCTTACGTAAGCATCAATAATCAATATCGTGTGCTACTATGCAACCAAGCGTATTACTGTACTTTTAACACCGGGTGTTTCAACAGTTAACGGTAAAACTTCCGCCGTTATTTTCATAAAATAATTTTGTCATTTTCTCAATCCGATAATAATTCCATTGTGGGGTCCACTAATGATTGTGTCGTCGAACGAATATTCCCTGTTAAAATGAATATTCCCAGACCAATCCAATATTATATAACAACTTGCGTACTTTACAAAATTTATAACTATTACCCACAACTATAATATTATATCAAATTCTAATATTCAAAAATGATAATTATAGAAAATTCATCTTTATTCATAAAAGTTGGGGTCTTACAATCTCCCCTTCTTATGAAATTTTGCCCTCGAAATTAGAGTACGTACCTGGTATGTCGAAGAGGTAAGGATACCTTGATTTCATTTCAGATTCTAACTCCCAGGTCATTTCCTCAACATCGTGGTTCCTCCATAAAACTTTGACTTGAGGTATAATCTTGGAGCGTAGAATATGTTCCTTCTTATCCAAGATTTGAACAGGAACCTCTTCATATGTTAAATCTTCCGCTATTTCGTCCGGTTCTAACTCAATAATGTGGTTCGGGTCTTCCACATATTTACGTAACATGGATATGTGAAAAACGTTATGAACACGAGACATACTTGGCGGTAAAGCGAGTCTATAGGACACAGTTCCTACTTGATTGAGGATTAAAAATGGGCCAATGAATCGAGAATTGAGCTTTCCTCTCTTTCCAAATCTTGTAACTCCTTTCCATGGAGCAACACGTAACAACACATGATCTCCAATATCAAATTTCACGTCCTTTCGATGAAAATCAGCATAACTCTTTTGTTGATCTTGTGAGGTTTTTATACATTGTTGGATCATTTGAATCTTTTCCGTAGTCATACATACCAACTCCGGTCCCAACAACATTGCTTCACCCACCTTATCCCAGCATACTGGAGAACGACACTTTCTTCCTTACAACGCCTCAAATGGAGCCATGCCAATACTTGCCTGATAACTGTTGTTTTAGGAAAACTCCACCAATGGTAAGAACTTGTCCCAACTTCCCTTAAAGTCAAGGACACAAAGTCTTAATAAATCTTCAAGAGTTTGAATAGTCCTCTCTGATTGTCCGTCCGTTTAAGGATGATATGCCGAACTAAATCGTAAATCCGTGCCCATAGCTTTTTGCAAACTAACCCAAAATTGTGAAGTGAATCTTGGGTCTCGATCAGAAACTATGGATACTGGCATACCATGCAGTCTTACAATCTCATTTATGTACATACGAGCAAGACGTTCAAGTGTATAAGTTTCTCGTATTGGTAAAAAATGAGCAGACTTGGTCAATCTATCAACAATGACCCAAATTGCATCTACGCCTTGAGAAACCTTGGGAAGACCAGTAACGAAATCCATGGTAATGTGCTCCACTTCCATTCTAGAATTTCAAGTGGTTTCAATGGACCTTTTGGTACTTGATGCTCCGCCTTAACTCGTTAACAAGTTAGACACCTTGAGATAAACAACGCAATCTCTCTCTTCATATTGCTCCACCAAAATGTATGACGAAGATCACGATACATTTTGGTACTCCTAGGATGGATTGTAAATGGTGTGTTGTGCGCCTCCATCATAATTTTATACTTTAAATAAGGGTCGTTAGGAACACAAAGTCTGGAGTTGACTCGAAGTATTCCTTCTTCATCGATTCTTGCTTCCGGTATAGCACCTTCTTGCACTTTCTTCCTTATACGCATCAGCTCCAGGTCTGTAGCTTGAGTAGCTTTAACTCTATCAATTAAAGTCGGTTCCACTTGTATATTCGCCATCATCACATGGGTCCCTGGAGTCTTTAACTCTATCTCCATCCTTTGCGAGTCACACAAAATGGGCCTTTGCGTTGACAATATCGCACTCATACTTGCATATGATCTTCTACTCAATGCATCGCCATCGCTGCGTTCGCTTTTCGAGGATGGTATTGGATGGTATGATCATAATCTTTCATCAGATTCAAGCCAACGTCGTTGTCGCATGTTGAGTTCCTTTTAAGTAAAGAAATATTTGAGGCTTTTATGATCCTGCATGATCTCCACTTTCTCCCCATACAAGTAATGCCTCCAAATCTTTTTAGTGCAAAATGATCATTACAACTCTAGATCATGAGTAGGATAATTTCTCTCATATTCTTTGACTTTTCGAGAGGCATAGGCTATGACCTTTCCATGTTTTATGAGAACACATCTTAACCCTTTGCCCGAAGCATCACTGTAGATGACAAATCCCTCTGAGCCAGATGGTATTATCAGAACAGGTGCTGAAATGAGTCTCCTCTTGAGTTCTTGAAAACTCTTCTCATATTCCTCGCTCCAACTGAATTTTGTATCTTTTCGAGTCAGCTGAGTTAATGGAGTAGCAATTCGAGAAAATCCTTCCACGAATCTTCGATAATAACCAGCTAAACCAAGAAAGTTACGTACTTCGATCACTGATTTAGGTTGTTCCCAGCTTTGAATTTCTTCAATCTTTGTCGGGTCAATAGATATTTTATGACTTGATACTACGTGCCCAAGGAATGCTACTTCCTCAAGCCAAAACTCGCATTTCTTCAACTTGGCATAAAGCTTGTTTTCACGAAGCTTTTAGAGTATCAGCCTCAAGTGTTGCTCATGACCTTCACGGCTTTTGGAATATATGAGGATGTCATCAATAAAGACAACCACAAAGTGATCCAAATATTCCTTGAATACTCGGTTCATCATATCCATGAAGGCGGCAGGAGCATTAGTCAATCCAAAAGACATGACTAGAATTCATAATGCCCGCATGGGTTTTCGAAAAGCCGTCTTTGGAATGTCATCGGTTCTAATCTTCAATTGGTGATATCTGGAACGAAGATCAATCTTTGAAAAGAATTTGGCGCCTTACAACTGGTCAAACAGGTCATCAATGCGAGGCAATGGATATCTATTTTTGATAGTGACATGGTTCAACTCCTGATAATCAATACAAAGTCGCATACTCCCATCTTTTTTCTTCACGAATAGAACATGAGCACCCCAAGGAGAAGTACTAGGACGAATAAAGCCAATGTCTAAAAATTCCTGCAGTTGGGTCTTTAACTCCTGAAGTTCAATAGGAGCCATTCGATATGGGGCTTTGGAAATGGGTTTTGTACCGGGTTCAAGGTCGATACAAAATTCAATTTCACGCCTGGGGTAGGCTGGGAAGTTCTTCGGGAATACATCAGGAAATTCATTAACAATAGAAATATCATTCAAAATCGATGTATTTTTGTTTAGATCCGTGACATGAGCTAAGAAAGCTTGACATCCATTTTTCAATAAACGAATAGCTTTATGGCTTGAGATGACAGTGATTGATTTTAATGGTTTGGTTGCTTGAATTCGCATAATAGGTTGGTTAGGAATATGAAAGCTAACAACCTTACGAAAATAATTAATTTTTGCATGACGAGTAGTTAACCAATCAATCCCTAGAATCACATCAAATGCAAGTATTTTCAAAGAAATGAGATCGAAAGGTAACGTATGGGTGCCTATTTGAACTAAACAAGACTTATAAACAGTGAATGTAATGAAGGTTTCTCCCAATGGAGTTTCAACAGATAAGTCAAAGTCTAATTTCTCCGGAGTCAAATTTAAACGTTGAGCGCAAGTAGGAGAAATAAAAGAATGGGTAGAATCGGTATCAAATAAGGTATAGACTTCGCTAGAGTTTATGATAAGCTTACCCGTGATGACCTCGTTCGGTTTCCTTGCTTTCTGGGAGGTCACGAAAAATGCTCTCCCTTGCACTACCGGCTTTGACTTTTCTGGGACGGCCTTTGGTGTCTCCATCCTAGCTGAACTTGTCTTCGGTGAACGACAAAATCAGGTTAGGTGACCTTCTCTTCCACAATTATAACATGTTTTGGACGACATCGCGCAGTTTAGACTGATGTGTCCCTCCCCTCCGCATTTGAAGCATATAATAAGGGGTCATTTTCCTTCCTTAACAACGGGTGCTGGTGCTGATGTCTTTCCATCATTGTTGAATCTCCTTTTCTTGAAATGTCCATTCTTATTGTTTTGGCCATGATTACCACCGAAGTGGTTACCATTTCTGGCCTGTTGATTCCCTCCACGCTTGTTGTCACCGCTTCGATGACTGCTCTCACTGGTATTATCATTTTGCCGGCTACTCTCTTTTTGTTGGGTTGACTCATTATCGTGCTCCAATAACTAAGCCATATTAACAACATATGAATACAAACACAGTTTATGAGAGATAAGATATTGACGTATCTCGGGTTTCAAACCTCTTAGAAACATTCGCGTCATTCTCTCCTCATTATCAACCAAATGGGACGCAAACCGGGACAACTCAGCAAACTTGGCTTCGTACTGCGACACGGTCATGTTGTTTTGCTCCAGCTTGATGAATTCTACCTCTTTTATGTGACGAATACTTTCGAAAAAGTACTTGTCGTTGAACAATTCTTTGAACTTCTCCCAAGTCATCTTCAGTGCGGCAGGTTGAGTACGCTTTACAGATTCCCACCAGTAATCCGCCTCTGCTCGCAACATGAAGGTGGCAAAGGGAACCTTTTGCTCCTCGAAGCATCCCAAGACATCAAATATCTTGTAGATCTGCTTTATCCATGTCTCCGCCTTAAGTGGTTTTGGCTCTCCAAAAAACTCCGGTGGTCCCAGTTCCTTAAACTACTTGGCGGTGACCGTCCGAGAGTTGCCAGTATTTCCACCTGTATTTTGGACAAGAGTCGCTCTTCCCTGATGTTGCATGAATTGCATAAAGCCTCTGAACATTCAATCGTTCATCATTTGGTTAGTGTTGTTGTTTGCCTGAGGATTGTCGCCTTCCTGATGCACATTATCGTGATTATTGATCTATGGAGACCCAACGGTCTCCTGTGCTCCATTGATATTCTCAACAGTCTCGGATGTCATTTTCTAATACTGCCACAAAAAAGGGTTAATTAATATATCACATATTATCCCAATACTCTGACCGACCAATTAAATATCAAATAAACTTAAGTAGGTCATACTAACGAAAGAATTCCTCATCTCTCCCCTCCTAGTTCTTATCTCACATCTCAGCCAGGGATCATATCCCTAAGCTTTGATACCAATTGTGACGCCCCCAAAATCGTTATACATCACCTATTCTGAGTCGCCAAATACATGGTACATAATACAAATACAATCTTAAATATACAACAACAGCTGTGAGTTTTAATACAAATATTGTCTTCAAGAAAATATCCACTCTCAGAATAAGTTCTCATTATAATTATTATCACACTATTTCATAGAATAGTGAGGACTACTAATGCTATCATCTGGACCGTCACTCCGTTCCCCAACTAGTCCCTGCTACGTTCTCATTTTCTGAAGAGAATAATGAAAGCAAAAGGGTGAGCTCAACTAGCCCAGTAAGAAATATTATGACTAAGATAATGCAGAATAAATTATTGTTAGCCTTCAACAGTGTTAAACTGATACAATATAACAAACATCAAGTTTAACTACAGCGGAATAAGCAATCCATTAAAAGAGTCAAGTAGAGGATAAAATCTACTATCTTCCATGATTTAAAAGGTTTTTCATCACTTTTATCATTTGGGACTCAAATTTTAATAAATAATCCACATCATCCCCAAGACTACTACCAAGGATATTCATTAGTATCACAACCACAAATTATCCATACACTACGGGCCAAGAATATTTGTGTATTCATCAATGGTCATGATCATGCCAACAACTGTCCATCAATGCACTATGGGCCAATGAGGACTTTTACCATATCATTTGTAACATTACGGTCATGATTATATCGAATAATCCCTGGTCATAATCATACTAAGTCCATCTATGCACTACAGGCCACAGATGACTTTCAACATAATATAAACATGAGAATGATGACAATGATATAAGAATTCAATAAAACAAGTTCAAGAATTAATTTATCCAGGAACCAATAACGTCCAAATTGTCAACATGATATCGCTTCAGGAGTAAAATTCAAGAATGCTCAGAAGAATATTTCCATGAAAAGATACTGGATGAAGCGCAAATATAAAAGATATTCCACTAATTTCAGAAGTATAAAAGTCAAAAATTTAACTAACTGAGTATAATCAAGAATGGAATAACAAAAGAAATCACCAGGCATGCGATAGACCGCACAGACAGGTTATTCCAACAGAATAATAAATAACGGAACCAGGTCATGCGTAAATGCACAGATGTGATATTCCAATGAATAATAAATAATGTATCAGTCATGCCAGAACGCACAAATGTGATATTCCAATGTAATAATAAATAATTGAACCGAAGTCATGCGAAACGCACGCATGTGATGTTCCAAATGTAATAATAAATAATGGAATCAGTCATGCGTAAAACGCTTGCATACATGATATTCCAATGTAATAATAAAGAATGGAATAATGAAGAATTTCACCATGTATGCAGATTGCAGATGACAAAGTTATTCCAACATAATAATAAAGAATGAAATAATGTAAGAATTTCACCAAGTATAGGGTAAATCACAGTATACAAAGTTATTCCAATAGAATAATAAAGAATGGAATAACAGAAGTTCTCTTCATGAATACAAAAGAAATAATACCCCTTACCTTAGAAGAAACTGGATATAGGAAAAGAGAGGTAGCAGACTTCTCTTCTTCTTTCTCTCTAAAGTTTCAGTGAATTCATAAGAAATAATAAAGGAATGAGCTTCTATTTGTAGGAGAATGGAAAGGATACTATGCAATAAAATATTCTAATAAAATAAAAACTTTTAAATAAAATATAATATATATTATATATATACACATGTTGCTTTTAAATTCACAGGATGAATTCCCGTGATCACTCTCTTGACAACTTTCAAACCAAACCTAACTATATATATATATATATATATATATATATATATATATATATATATATATATATAATTGTACACCTTCCCACCAAACTTGATTCCACCAAATCAATTCATATATAAAACAACAACATTAATCAACCAAACACTCCCCCATGAGTCAACAGTTCATATATATATATATTATACTCATAACACTATTTTGAAAAATAAGTAAATGGAGGTCCATAAAATAAGCAAAACTTCATAAAAATCACCTTAATAATTTTAACAACATTTATCACCTTTATTATAATTCACAATATTAATCGACTGTGTCGTTCCGTGAAAGAGGGATTTTCCAATAAGGATTTCTCCCTATCAAGCGCCGCAATTAGGTGACCAAACCTCTCCTTGATGTAACTTTTAGACATCGTTAATATTGCAAATAATAATATTAATAACTTTGTTATCTCAATTATTGATTTAATAATATATAAAATATAAATAATAATTGAATTAAATAACGTGAGATACTATGCAACAATTACTGTAGCACTAATTGAACAAAACTGAGTGACTTCTCACGTAAGCATCAATAATCAATACCGTAGTGCTACTATGCAACCACGCCAGACATCGTATTTTTTTAACTTAGGGTGTTTCAACAGTTAATGGTAAAACTTCCGCCGTTATTTTCATAAAATAATTTTGTCATTTTTTCAATCCGACAATAATTCCGTTGTGGGGTCTACCAATGATTATGCCGTCGAACGAATATTCCCTGTTAAAACGAATATTCCCCGACCAATCGAATATTATATAACAACTTGCGTACTTTGCAAAATTTATAAATATTACCCACAACTATAAAATTATATCAAATTCACTCCATAATATTCAAAAATGATATTTATAAAAAAATTATTTTTATTCATAAAAGCTGGGGTCTTACAGTGCAGTCTATCACATGCATGGTGAATTCTTCTGTTATTCTATTCTTTATTATTCTGTTGGAATATCCTGTCTATGCGGATTATGCATGACCTAGTTCCATTCTTTATTATTCTGTTGGAATAACCTGTCTATGTGGATTATCACATGCATGGTGAATGATCTTTCGTATTCATTCCTTATTAAATTTTGGAAATGATATGTCTACGAGGATTACCGTATGGCGGGTGAAAATCCATTTGCAGTTTCATATATTCTATGATACTCATTTGGTTAAAGTTTTGGCTTCTATACTCTATGAAATTAGTAGAATATCCTGGATATTTGCGCTTCATCCGGTATCTTTTTATGGAAATATTCTTCTGAGCATTCTTGAATTTTACTCCACAAAGCAGTATCATGTTGACAATTTGGACGTAATTGATTTCAAGATAAATTAACTTATAAATCTTTAAAATTTATTCTTGAACTTGTTTTATTGAATTATTATGTCATTGTCATCATCCTCATGCTTATATTGTGATTAAAGTCATCTTTGGCTTACGTGCATAGATGGACTTGGTATGATTATGACCAGGGATTATTCGGTATAATCATGACTTGTAATGTTATAAATGATGTGGTAAAAGTCCTCAAGAGCTTTGTAGTGCATTGATGGATGCTTTTTGGTATGATTATGACCGTGGATTATTCGGTATAGTCATGACCATTGATGGTTTAATGAATATCCTTGGCCCAGTAGTGCGAGGATGAATCGATGATGTGGTTTATTTATTAAGTTGAGTCTCGGTGATAAAAATTGATGAAAAAATTTTAAATCATAGAAGATAGTAGATATCATGCTCTACTTGACTCTTCTAATGGATTGCTTATTCACCGCAGCTTAAACTTGATGTCTATTGTATTTTATCGGTTTAACATTGTTGAAGACTAATGATAATTTATTACGCATTATCTTAGTCATAATATTTCTTCTTGGGCTAGTTGAGCTCACCCTTTCTTTCACCGTTCTCTTCGTGAAATGAGAGCGTATGCGGGATTAGTCGGGGAACGGAGTGACGGTCCAAATGATAGCATTAGTAGTCCTCACTATTCTGTTAAATAGTGTGATAATAAATGTAATGAGGACTCCATTGAGTGTGGATATTGTCTAGATTACAATATTCTTATTAAAACTCTTAGATTATGTTTTGTCGTATTTTTACACGACTATTGTATAATTTAAGTTGTATTTGAATTTTGTACCATGTATCTGGTGACTCAAGATGGGTGATGTATACCTATTTTGGGGGCGTCACATGAAATACTATTTAATGATAATGTCCACATTAATATTTTAATTTGGCTAAATATCATTCAGTTGGGTACTTTCAACCCATTATCATATTTTAATATCACAACGATTAATTAATCATTTCATTTTCTTCATGTAAAGCACATATATTAATTCACCATTTTACTTAGGTGAATTACTCCTTTCATTTAATCTGCCACACAAGGCTTTAGTACTCAAATTATATTATTCCATAATATAATTTTTAACTTAATCTGAGTTAACTAATATTTATTCTTGTGTAGTTAATTTTCATAACTAACTCTCATACGATTCATGCTTTGCTATCTCAATCCATTCATGGACACTATAAATATCAAATATGACCCATATGATAACATATTAGCTACTAAAATACAATTCATATAGTTCGAATGACACAACTCACCATATTACACAAACTTATCATGAACTATCTATGATGGCATGTGGCGCGTCTTTGGTCTTAAGCTTGAGAGTGGCGCGATCGCGCCACCTTAAGTTAGATTTGCATACATGTTATGCTTCAATGTAAATGTAACTTAACTATAAATCTTTTAACATGCTCCATACATGCTATCTCATTATACTAACCAAAATAAATCTCCAATGACTACATTCTTCAATAATTTAGAGATTAAACTTCAAGTTCAAACTCTTCTTTCTTTAATCTATACATTTAACCAAATCTCAATATTAGTCAATAAATCTTTAACCAATATTTATCTAAAGATATATCGACTTTCTTCTCTCGTCAACAACATTCATTTATACAAATCTAAACCTAGCGCACACAGAGTCTTTAATAGTATTCAATATAGTACACTGAGTGGCTTCCCACAAACAAACAACAAATTAGTTTCCGTCTCGTCTACACTGCTTTCACAATGAGTTAGATCGGTTACTAATTCGTATATACCTCTGCTCTCTGAAGGAATCATTTAGCCCAGCTCCTATACATCCACTATTAATGGGTACTGTTGCACTACCTTAGACTTGATACTTACTCATACAAATACTCAAGAAATTGGTGGTTATCAAAGATATTTAATGTCACCAACTTACTATGATAAAATAATTTCACATAAATTATTTAATATCGATAGATAAATTTCTATCCATCTTCTTTACTTCAAATAACTCGCCTCCTCAATAAATAACAAATATATAATAATAATAATAATAATAATAATAATAATAATAATAATAATATATTCATTAAACACAGAAATCACGTATTGCATAGTTTATATTACCTCATGCAACACCATACCACATACCTTACATCACATATATATATATATATATATATATATATATATATATATATATATATATTCTTATTTGAACCCTTCACATGCCTTAAGAATTTTATTTACTAAATTCTTATTTTAATATTTTTTAAAAATTCAGTTTCTTACATATGCACTACGGGCCAAGAATATTCATTAGTATCACCAGTGGTCATGATCATGCCAAACACCTGTCCATCTATGCACTACGGGCCAAATAGGACTTTCACCATAAACCTTATATGTAACATTAAAGGTTATGATTATACCAATACACAATTCATGGTCATAATCATACCAATCAATAGTTCATCTTTGCACTACGGACCAAAGATGACTTTCAATACAATATAAGCATGAGGATGATGACAATGATATAAAGATTCAATCAGGTGAGATAAAGGATAAACATTAGATATTTATAATTCAATTTATCCAGAGTTCAAAAATGTCTAAATTGTCAACATGATAACTATTTATGAAGTAAAATTCAAGAATGATATTCATGTATCAAAAATAATTTGGACAGAAAAGAAAATTAAATTATTTTGTGAATAGTACCTTATAAATAGTACGGTATGTATGAATAATACAATATGAATAGTGCCCATGAATAGTAAAGTATGAATAGTACCAGACATGAAAAGTTTAAAATAGAAAGTTCAGATCAATATTCTAGTGAAATGATATTAGATGAAGCGCAAAACTTAAGGAATTTCTAATCATTTCAGGAATTATAGAAGCAATACTCACCATAGTAAGTTTAAATTTAGATATATGAAATGAAATAATATCATTTACATAATATGGAGTATGAAAGAAAATAATATTTCTTACGAGTATTGTAATAAAATAATATCCTTTACCTTAGTAGAAACTAAATTTGACGGGAATATCAGATATTATTCTGAGAAAATCTTGCACAAAAAGCTACACTCAAAGTATCCTTATACTCAAGAGAAATACTCATAATACTATAGAATAAGATTTCTGATATTGTAATGGTGTGTTGAGGAAGGAGGGGTAACCTCCCTTTTATAGTGCAATGGAGGGAGAAAAGTTAATCAGAGTGCCCAACTCTGCCAAACCTTTCCTCTGCCTACTTTCCTGCATATGCCTAACTCCTCTCATTTTTCATAGTTGGGGCCCACAAATTTGACAACAACACAGTTTGCAGGCATAAGCCACAAAAAAGAAATGAACGTGCAGAAGAAAGAATTTAAAATGTGCACGGAAAGAATTCAAAATCAAAATGTTAACCTTCACTCCACTTTTATTCACATGTTGAAAATTATATATTATTATAATAATATTATCATTACAAAAAAAATTATATTATTATATTATCACATTATTATAATGTAATATTATAATAATATATTTAAATAAATATTTTATCAGAGAAGATAATTGCCAAACTTTTAACAAATGTTTCATGCTAAATTTCTTTATTTATATCAAAATTGAACCAATATCCACCACATAATAATTATTCAAAATTAATATTATAAGCTCACAATATTAACAACCAGATCACTTTCAAGAAAGAGGGGGCTTTCCGATAAGGATTTATCCTTACTGGCGCGCAATTATATAAACTAACCCCTTTCCTCGTCAGAATTTTCTAGACATTGCCAATAGTGCTAACTAATAATATAAATAATTGCTTCGTGTCAATTATTAATTTAATAATATAAAATATTGTGCAGATGATACTGTGACAATAATTGAATCAATAATATGAGATACTGTGCAATAATTACTATGGCAATTATTGAATAAAACTAAGTGACTTCTTACGTAAGAATTAATAATCAGAAATATTGTGCAATATCGTGTGCTATTGTGCAACCACGTGTATTACTGTATTTTTATCATCAGATATTTCAACAGAACGATAAAAGTTTTATCGTTATTTTTATAAAAATATTATTTATGTCGCTTTCTATATCTGACAGTTATTCCGTTATATGGTCTACCAATGATTGCGCCATCGTACGAATATTCCCCGACCAAACGAATATTATATGATAACTTGCTTACTTTACAAAATTTGCACATTTCACCCATAACTAAAGCATTATATCAAATCAACACCTTATTATTCAAAATAATAATTAGAGAAATTAAATCTTTATTCATAAAAAGTTAGAGTCTTACATGTTTAGCCTCATTCAACGGGCTCTAGTTGTCGCCGTTATTGCTGTTGCCGCCACAAATTCGAAGAAAAATAAGCAGATTTTAGAGCTTCAAAAATCTATGGAATTAAGGGTTGCCTTTTATGGGTTTTGTTTAATTTATATTTGTGAGTGATTTTTGCCATGTTATAAATAATGAGTACTATTTTTAATTTTAATTTGAAAAATTAATTTGAAGTACCTATATATAATGGGTTGTGCTGAATTTATTTGTTGATAGTAATTGTTGCTATTGAAGTTAATGTGTATGATTTAGATTTCAATTTTTTCATTAATTGATGCGAGAATGAGTGTGACGCCCCCAAAATAGGTATACATCACCCATCTTGGGTCGCCAAATACATGATAAAGAATTTAAATATAAACTTTCTTATACAATACGACAAAAACGTACCTGAGAGTTTTAACACGAATATTATCTTCTAGACAATATCCAAACTCAAATAAAGTCCTCATTACAAATATTATTACAATATTTCACAGAATAATGAGAACTACTAAAGCAACCATCTGGACCGTCACTCCATTCCCTGACTAGTCTCAGTTACATTCTCATTTCCTAAAGAGAATAATGAAAGCAAAAGGGGTGAGCTCAACTAGACCAGTAAAAAATATTATGACTAAGATAATACAGAATAAATTATCGTTAGCCTTCAACAGTGTTAAACTGATAGAATACAATAAATAATAAGTTTAACTGCATCGGAACAAGAAATCCATTAGAAGAGTCAAGTAGAGCATGATATCTACTATCATCTATGATTTAAAAAGTTTATCATCAATTTTATCGTTGAGACTCAGCTCAATAAATAATTCACATCACTGAATTATTCATGCACTACGGGCCAAGGATATTCATTAGTATCACATCCACGAATTATCCATGCACTACGGGCCAAGGATATTCGTGTTATCACTAATTGTTATAATCATTCCAACAACTGTCCATCAATGCACTACGGACCAAGGATATTCGTGTTATCACCAATTGTCATGATCATTCCAACAACTGTTCATCAATGCACTACGGGCCAATGAGGAATTTTACCACATCATTTGTAACATTACAGGTCATGATTATACCAAATAATCTCTGGTCATAATTATACCAATCAACAGTCCATCTATGCATTACGGGTCAAAGATGACTTTCATCACAATATAAGCATGAGGATGATGACAATGATATAAAAATTCAATTAAATGAAAGTAAAGGATAAATTTTAAATATTTATAATTTAATTTATCCAGAATTCAATAATATCCAAATTGCCAACATGATACTGCTTTGTGGAGTAAAAATTCAAGAATAATATTGTATCAAAAATGATTTGGACATAAAAGAAATCAATTTTTGTCATGAATAGTACCCCGTGAATAGTACCTCGGCATGAAAATATTAAAAATTATCAAGAATGTTCAGAATAATATTTTCGTGAAAAGATACTAGATGTAACGCAAATTTCAAGGATATTCTACTAATTTTAAGGAGTATAAAAGCAATACTTTAACAAAATGAGTGTAGAATTCGGAATCTGAAACGAAATAATATTACTTACATACTACAGAGTATGGAAAAAAATATTATTTCATACGAATATTGAACAAAAATAATATCCATTACCTTAAAATGAGAGTATTTCTGACTGGTAGAGTGAGGGTATTCTTGAAGAAAACTTATATTATTTTCTACGCTCAAAGCTTCTTTAAACTCTAAAGAAATACGCTCAATATTATAGAAGAAGATTCTCTGATTCTGGTGTAATTTTCAATTCTAAACTAAGCATCCTATATAACGCTCCCAAATCCGGTTCTCTAACTGCAAATTCGGTGCTCACGATCTATCATCATCATAAGCATTCTATAATCTATTGCGGAATAATAAACATACATTTTTCATTATAATAAAGTTTTATAACAGTGTCCCTAGGTCTTCTTAACATTAACTTAAGCACACCATTCATATTACAAAAGGTTTACATAGTAATTGCATCATATAATAATAATTAAAATTCATTCTAAATTATTCTTGTATCTTGCCCTTGCCTTTGTCTTTCGTATTGGATCTTTCTAGCTTAACTGAAATAAATGTCATGATATAGCAAGGGTAAGCAACTAATTTGCTTAGCAAGTTTATATATAAGGGAGATATATCATGACTAGAAAGAAGTTTCGCTCTCAATGTTCAACAACAGTATAAGATTGTGAAGGAACATGAATTAATAATCAACAATTGAATATTCGATTAATTGAATAACATGTACTGAGTGATTTTGAAATAACCATGAACATTTGCCAAGGTTCTTAGTCATTTAAATTGGACCTCTTAATAAGTTTTGGTATTCAAGGGGATCAGCCTTTTATACCCCATGATTTATGCATAAACACTTAATAATCCAACATCATGCCTTAATCAAATTCGTCCTTTTCTCAGTCAAGAGTTCTTATCATATTAATTTAATAAGAATAACTTTTTAAAACACATTCGATTTAACAAATTTAAACATGCTTGATCTAGCTGATACAATTAGCATAGGTCTATCTCATAAATAGTTCATGAATGAAAGAACTTTAATTTAATTCACAGTTCAATAATAATAGAACATGAATTCAACTGCACAAACTGCGAATTTCAATAATCATTATAGATGTGAACAATCATCAATAATTATTCACTAACATACTTTGAAAATAATAACTCGAGTTTGAGTTAGGGAACTTGCCTAGTTTGTAGGCTACAGCTACGCAATTAAATTATATCCGCTAGACAGTTTAATTATCTTCCTTTGAGAGACCTATAGTTAATATTTCAATTAGCCATAGCATAAAATTACATTATGTAATCACAAAGATATTATATATTACATTTAGTTCTTAGAAATATTATCCTACCTCGATAATGTTACTATTAAATAGCAACTACATTTAATTCACTTAATATTATTAATCTTGATAATATTTAATTCACCTCTTAGTATTATTATGTGACGCCCCCAAAATAGGTCCATACGACCCATTCTGAGTCGCCAGATATCACATTATAAAAATCAAATACAAACTTCATTTATACAACTGTTGAACTGTCGTGCAAAATACGACAACATATAAGCTGTGAGTTTTAATATAATATTGTCTCGTAGAGAGTATCCAAACTCAAATTATTATAATGCCATATAAAATATAGCAGCAAATATTTCATGACCCCAAAGAAGAACGAGAAGATTACTATCATGTTCATTCTAATGAGGTGCACTTTTGACGCTTTCAAAGTCACCCTATTGTTGTTCACCAACATCAATTATTAAGTGACATATAAAATATGACACACACATCTTAGGTCCTCAATACAATTATATATTGTATGTCATGCCGTTTTATAATGTATTGAGAAACTTCGACAGTCTCGGACCATTGATAAGTGGATTTTATATCCACTTATCCGGTATCTTTTACTTGAATTAGTTGCTTATATTCATGTGTCTTAGTTACTTTTCATGCATTGTGTGTTCATTTTGTAGGTTATACGTTTGGAAGCGGTGTGAGCGACTATTGGTAAGGAAAATGCAAAGAAAAGCAATCCGGATATCATTTGGGCTTTTATGTTCATTTCATGTTCTTGGCTTAGAACTTGGACTATATTGTATAGCTTCTTCTTAGCTTTCTGGAACATCTTGAATCATTCTAATCGGAGTTCGGATGCAAGAGTTATGACATTTGTACCGACGGACGTTGAATTTCGCTGTTTTGGGTGGTCATTTGCATAACAGTCACTTCCAGTATAATTTCGACCTTCATCCGTTTGTTTTTTCTCAAAAACAAAAGAATGAAAGTTGTAGATCTCGTCGATATCTTCGATTTGATAGGTGGCAGGCCCCATAAATATTCTCGGATCAAACGTTATGACCATTCTACCAGAGGACACTGCAGCAGAAAAATAATTAGCAGCTTGCACCCAAGCCGGGGCTTGCACTTTTGTGCCTTATACCCAAGCTGGGGCTTGGGGTCCAGAGTGCCAAATCAGTAGCATAGCAAGACGGGGCTTACTATTTACAAGGCAAATAGCAAGCTGGGGCTTGGGTACGCGCAGAAAGAGTAGATTTTGTCTGAATTTGAGTCCGATTAGGATTGGTTAGAGCTGTTTGATTCAAGGACTTCCAAGAGGACTTAAATACATATAAAGAGACATATAAAAGGAGGAGAATTACAAGAATTAGAGAGATTTTGGAAGAATTCCATTAGATTAGATTAGAGTAAATTAGATCAAAACCCTAGTTCTAATGAGTTTTGGTGATTGAAGCAACTTGGAGACCATTGAAGATTCAAAGTAGGAGCAAGGAGGGAGCGTCAAATCTACAGACAATAGATTCTATCTTCTTATCTTCTTCTATCTTTGTCTTTTAATGATAATTTAATTGTGGATTCTTAGTTTTAATTCAATGAGTTAATTCTTTGTTTGAGATTACAATGGATCGTATTGTGTAGTTTATTTTAATATGTTTCGTTATCAATTATTATGTTCTATCGTGAGGATTGTCTATTATAATTTGGACTTACTTGTTTAATTGATTGGCCATCAATTACCGTGATAATCTATATGAACTCGAGAGATGAAGTATTGATTTAGATCTAATCATGATAGCATGTGTTCAGGATTTTGTTAATAGCTTAAACTTGATGAGTGTTAAGGTAGAGATATGCTTGACATCGCATGTAATCGGATAGAGAACTTATTCTTAAACCTTCTTCAATTGTAATTTACATAGAGATATAGTGGGTTAGTTGATTAAGGTGTTTAACGGATTTCTATCTTAATTGTGGATTGACGTTAATACGTATTAGTGCATCGAGAGGTGGTTAATACTACTTTAGTATTCTTGATTAACAATTCGGGATAGAGAATAATTGATGAGAAGTGTGTTAACTTAAATGAAGCAAAGTGAAGTTGTGATCTTAAATCTCCATAGTCTTAATTTAATTAGTGGAATTTAATAGTAGTTTAATTTATATAATTTGAAATTCATTAGTTTATAAAAAAATTGAGTTGGTTACGGGTTAGTACTTGGTAATTTTTATTAACTAATTCTCTGTGGGAACGATACTCAACTTATCACTTTATTACTTGTTGACCACGTATACTTGCGTGATGTACGTAATAAGATTTTACCCAACAACCATCACACTATTCCCCTGTTATCCCCGCTTGACCCAGCTACACTCTTATTACCTAAAAGGAATTGTGAAGCAAAAGGGTGAGCACAACTAGCCCAGTAAAGAATATCATGACTAAAGATAATTAAATTATCAATAGCCTTCATCAGTAATAAATTAGAGATTTAGAACATATGGTAGATGATAAAACTTTTCAACCATAGTTGCAGCGGAACGACCAATCCATTAGAAGAGTCAAATAGACTATAAAGTCTATTATCTTCTCCATGTTAAAAGTCCACCAACAATGTTTTATCCCTGTAACATCAATCAATAGTTCTTGTCCACAATCATATGAATAATTCATAATCATAATTGTGGTTCTAAATTCCTCTTTGCACCCAGGACGAAGATAATTTTCATCACCTGTCTTTACCTGAAACATCAAAGATCATGGTTATATCAAATCACAGTTCATGTTCATAATTATATTAATAAATTAATCTTTGCACTACGGGCCAAAGATATTCATTAACAGTTCATCTTTGCACTACAGGCCAAAGACATATGAAGCGTATTTTAGAAGAGTCAAGTAGAGCATGATATCTACTATCTTTTACGAATTAAAAGTATATTATCAATATTTTATCGCTGAGACTCAGCTTAATAAATAATCCACATCATCGAATCATCCTTGCACTACGGCTAAGGATATTCATTAATATCACGACCACGAATTATCCATGCACTACGGGCCAAGGATATTCGTGTTTTCACCAATGGTCATGATTATACCGAATAATTCATGGTCATAATCATACCAACAATTGTCCATCAATGCTCTATGGCCAATGAGGACTTTTACCACATCATTTGTAACATTACGGGTCATGATTATATCGAATGATCACTGGTCATAATCATACCAATCAACAGTCCATCTAAGCACGTAAGCCAAAGATGACTTTCATCACAATATAAGCATGAGGATGATAATATAAGAATTCAATCAAACCAGATCAAGGATAAATATTAAAGACTTTAACAATTTAATTTATCCAGAATTTAAAAATGTCCAAATTATCAACACGTTACTGCGTTGTGGAGTAAAACTCAAGAATAATATCCATGTATCAAAAATAATTTGTACAGAAGAGAAATAAATTTTTCGGTGAATAGTAACCCGTGAATGGTACCCTATGAATAGTATTTCAGGAATAGTACCTGTGACGCCCCCAAAATAGGTATACAACACCCATTCTGAGTCTCCAAATACATGGTACATAAAACAACTACAACTTTATTAATACAATTGTCGTGCAAAATACGACAACACAAATACTGTGAGTTTAAATACAAATATTGTCTTCTAGACAATATCCACACACCCAAATAAAGTCCTCATTACAATTATTGATGCACTATTTTACAAAAATAGTGAGGATCGCTAAAAAGACATCTCAGGACCATCACTCTATACCCCGACTGGTTCCTGTTATGTTCTCGCTACCTGAGAAGAAAAATGGAACAAAAAGGAAAAGGGTGAGCTCAACTAGCCCAGTAAAGAATATTATGACTAAGATAATATACAAAAATTTATCCTTAGTCTTCAACGAGGGAAAAATCGATAGAATATAATCGACAACAAGTTTTAGATCAACAAGCTGCGGTGAAACAACAATTCATTAGAAGAGTTAAGTAGAGAATGAAATCTACTATCATCTATGAATTTAAAAGTCTGTCATCAATATTTTATCCCTGTAACATCAATCAATATATATCTTGAATCAAATATTCATCTTTGCACTACGGGCTAAAGATATTCATTTGTATCACCAGTTGGTCATGTTCATCTTGACACCTGTTCATCTTTGTACTACGGGCCAAAGATATTCATCAGGTAATCATTCATCTTTGCACTACAGGCCAAAGATATTCATCAAGTATTACCATTAAGGACTGAGGATGATGAAAAACATTTTAGAGAACAAATCCAGTGAGACAGAAGGACAAATATTAGGGATTCGTATAACAGTTTATCCAAGATCAATAATACTTCATAATAACCAATTGTGAAGCAGAATTCAAAAATAAAGATCAAAACATGGATACAATCAAAGATAGTAACCATAATAGACATCTTGGACAAAAAGAAGAAAATTTCATTTTTTTGAATGAATAGTGTAAATGATTCGTGAATAAGTGCCATATCGTGAATAGTGTCGTATATGTGAATAGTAACCCAGAACACAAAAAGGTAGAAATTCTACAATAAAATTCATACCAATATTTTGGTATAATGATATTGAAAGAATAACATCATTCTGAAAAAAATAACATCCCTTACCTCAAAAACGAAGACTTACATTGGAATCTTTGGATATAGTCTTTGAAGGAACTTGCAATCAGTATAGCAACACTCAAAGTATCAAAATACTCACAAGAATCATTTCGATAATATAGAGACAAAGAGAGAAAACTTGTTTCTGGTGTGATTTTCAATTCTAACTTAGCCCTCTATTTATTGGAAAATGTTAGCATGCCGAAGCAGACTTGACCTGCTACCTGATGACTTTACCCGCTACTATTGCCACCTACCACATTTGAAATTCAATTTGAGCACATTTCTCACCAACCAAAAGTGGGGCCCACCAATTCTAGAATTTTCCACCAAATTGATAAATTTGGATACTTCAACAATTTCTGAATCAGTCACCTCTTAAAATTCATAACAAATCATACATTTATTTTTAACGGTTCAAAATTGTGGACATATACTCAACTTATATATGTATAACATATCCAAAAATCACAACGATCAGCGGTCGGATCAAAAATTATAACTCATTTAATATATCTAAAGAACCTTTGGTTTGATCTTTTAATACCTCAATTCGACAAAATCTTGATAAAACACCTCAACATTAGTTCCTTCATTAATAACCACATAAAATAAATAAATCCATCATTTATATCCACATTAAATAAATATTTTCTTATCATATAAATTAATAATTAATTATTCACAAATAATATTACAGAATCATAATTATGACAACCAGGCCGTTCCCAAGAAAGAGGGGGCTTTCCAATAAGGATTTCTCCTTACTGGCGCGCGCAATTAGGTGACCAAACCTCTCCTTGAGAACTTTCTAGACATTGCCAATAATGCTATCTAATAATATTATTCAAATAATATGAATTATTGATCCGATAATGGGAAATCTTTGTGCGGTGATAATTATTGAAACAACAATAATATAAAATATCAACGCAAACAATTATTGAATCAATAAAATAAAATATTAAGCGGTAACTCACGTAACAATTATTGAGTAGTGTCTTCTTTACATGCAATTAATAATTCAACAATCTGCATGCAATATCGTGTGCTCTTTATGCAACCCACGCGTATTATTGTATTTTAACCACCAGGTAATCCAACAGTGTTAACGGTAACAATTACGCCGTTATTTATAAAACTCAAATTTTGTCATTTTCTTCATCCGACAGTTATTCTGTTATAGGGCCGACAAATGAGTGCGTTGTTGTACGAATATTCTCAACAAAAAGAATATTCCATGACCAAATGAATATTCTCCGACAAAAGGAATATTTTATAACCACTTGTTTATTTTGCAAAATTTACACATTTCACCCATCACCAAAGCATTATATCAAATTAACTCTTTATTATTGTAAGATAATAAATAGAGAAAATTTAATTTAATTTATAATAAGTTGGGGTCTCACAACCTCCCCTCCTTATGAAATTTCATCCTCGAAATTAATGTACGTACCTGGTGTTTCGAAAAGGTGAGGGTACCTCGCTTTCATTTTTGATTCCAACTCCCAGGTCATTTCTTCAATAGCATGGTTCCTCCACAAAACCTTAACTTGTGCTATAACCTTTGTGCGTAGGACATGTTCTTTCCTATCCAAGATCTTGACAGGTACCTCCTCGTACGTTAAATCTTCGACTATCTCGTCTGGTTCTAACGAAATAATGTGTTTTGGGTCGTCCACATATTTACGTAACATTGATACGTGAAAAACGTTATGAACACATGACATACTTAGCGTTTAGGTGAGTCTATAGGCCACAGTTCCTACTTGATCGAGGATTTCAAATAAATCGAAGGTTTGAGCTTTCTTATCTTCATCGACTCTTACTTCTAGAATAATGCCTTCTTGCACCTTCTTCTTTATATTCATCAACTCCGGTGTGTAGCTTGAGCGGTTTTAACTTTATCAATTAAAGTCGATTATACTCGTATATTTAACATCATAACGTGGGTCCCTAGATTCTTTAACTCTATCTTTATCGTTTGTAAATTATACAAAATAAGTCGTTGTGTTCAATAATATCGCACTCATACTCGCGTACGATATTCTACTCAATGTGTCAGCTACGTACCACGTTCGCTTTTCCAAGATGGTATGGTCAGAACAAGTGCCGAAATGATTCGCCTCTTGAGCTCTTGGAAAATCTTCTCGCATTCCTTGCTCCATATGAATTTTGTATCTTTCCAAGTCAGCTAAGTTAATAGAGTAGCGATTCGAGAAATCCTTCCACGAATCTCCGATAATAACCAGCTAAGCCCAGAAAGCTACGTACTTTGGTCACCGACTTCGGTTGCTCTCAACTGTGATTCATATCCCAATCTTGGATAGCACGTCACAATGGCACCTATCGTTTTACCACCACAAAAATATAGAGTCCCTTACGGAGAGTCTGGCTTTGGTGCATTCCACAAAGGAAGTCACCAAATAGAGGCTCGGGTACCAACTCTTGTACTTGGGTTTTTAACTCCTGAAGTTCAATAGGAGCCATTTGATACGAGATTTTAGAAATGGGTTTTGTACCGGGTTCAAAGTCGATACAAAATTCAATATTACGCTTTGGGGGTAGGCCAAAAAATTCTTCATGAAATACGTCAGGAAATTCACTAACAACAGAAATATCATTCAAATTTGACGTATTTTTGTTTAAATCCATGAAATGGGCTAAGAAAGCTTGACATCCATTTTTCAATAAACGAATGGCTTTATGGCTTGATATGAAAGTGTTTGACTTCAATGGTTTGGTCGCTTGAATTCGCATAACAGGTTGGTTAGGAATATGAAAACTAATAACCTTACGAAAACAATCAATTTTGGCATGATGAATAGTTAACCAATCAATCCCTAAAATCACGTCAAATGCAAGTGTCTTTAAAGAGATAAGATCAACAGGTAATGTGATAGTGCCAACTTGGATCAAGCAAGATGTATAAACTGTAGATGTAACGAAGGAACTGAGTTTCAACAGATAAGTTAAAGTCCAATTTCTCCAGAGTCAAGTTTAAACGTTGAGCACAAGCAGGAGAGATAAAAGAATGGGTAGAACCGGTATCTAGTAAGGTATAAACTTCGCAAGAATTCAAGATTAGCTTACCCATGATCACCTCGATCGGGTTCCTCGCGTTTTGGCTAGTCACGACAAACGCTCTTCAAGAAACCGCCGACTTTGTTTTGTCAGTATTCGCCTTTGGTGCCACCGTCCCTGCTAGACTTGATTTCACTACAGGAAAAAATCGAGCTATATGGTCATCTTTTCCACAATTGAAACACACCTTGGAAGGCTGTGAACAGTTTGGACTTATGTGTCCCTCCTCTCTGCATCTGTATCTATCTAAGCGTGGTCGTTCTCTCCTCCCCTAGAATTTGTTGTTGTTCTTTGGTCTTTGGTCTTTGGTCTTCTTTGCCAACGTCTTCCCGTCATCGTTAAATCTTCTCTTCTTGAAATTTCCACTTGACTCACCTCTCCTATTATCATGGCCACGATTAACACCCGAGTGGTTATCGCTTTTGTCCCTATTTTTCCCTCCTCGCTGGTTATCATCGCTCTAATGACTGCTGTCACCGGTATAACCCTGGTTGTGGTCCCTCGGTTGAACATACTCACTATCTCACTCTAATAATTGAGCTCTATTGACAACATATGAATACAGAGAAAATTTGTGAGAGATAAGGTATTGACGAATCTCGGGTTTTAGACCTCTTAGAAACATCCGCGTCATACGTTCCTCATTTTCTACCAAATGAGATGCAAACCTGGATAACTCCGCGAACTTCGCCTCGTACTGAGACACTATCATGTTGTTCTGTTCCAGTCAAATAAACTCTACATCCTTCATATGACGAATACTTTCTAGAAAGTACTTGTCATTGAACAGTTTCTGAAATCTTTCCCAAGACATGTTAAGTGCGGTTGGTATATTGAGTACGCTTCATGATTTCCACCGATGTCTGCCTCACCACGGAACATAAAGGTGGCGAATGGAACCTTCTGTTCCTCCGTGCATCCGAAGACATCGAATATCTTGGTAATTTGCTTGATCCATGTTTCTGCCTTAATCGGATCGGGCTTTACCCAGAAATCTGGTGGTCCCAACTCCTTGAACTGCTTGGCTGTGACAGACCGCGCGTTGCCATCATTTCCACCTGTATTTTGTACACGAGTCTCCCTCGTCTGATTTTGCATAAACTGCAAAAAGCTCCTAAACATTCCATCATTCATCGTTTGTGCGGTAGTGTTGTTTACAGGAGGAATATTGCCTTCCTGTTACACGTTCTCCTGGTTTGTGACTAAAGGTTGTTCCACAGTCTCATACACTCCATTGTTAACGTTCTCAGCAGTCATTCTTAAATACTACCATAAAACAAGGGTTAATTAAACAAATTAATATATCACATAATATCCCTATATTATGACCGACCAACAAATAAGCTTAGGTAGGACACACTAGCGAAGAATTTACTCGTCTCTCCCCTCCTAGTTCTATTCCCCGATCTCCGCCAGAGACCATATCCCTAAGCTCTGATACCAACTGTGATGCCCCCAAAATAGGTATACAACACCCATTCTGAGTCACCAAATACATGGTACATAAAACAACTACAACTTTATTAATATAATTGTCGTGCAAAATACGACAACACAAATACTGTGAGTTTAAATATAAATATTGTCTTCTAGACAATATCCACACCCAAATAAAGTCCTCATTACAATTATTGATGCACTATTTTTCAAAAATAGTGAGGATCGCTAAAACAACCTGCTCAGGACCATCACTCTATACCCCATTTGGTTCTCTCGCTTATGTTCTCACTTCTTGAGAAGAAAAATGGAACAAAAAGGAAAAGGTGAGCTCAACTAGCCCGATAAAGAATATTATGACTAAGATAATATACAACAAATTATCCTTAGTCTTCAACAGGAAAAATCTGATAAAATATAATCGACAACAAGTTTTAGATCAATAACTGCAGCGGAAATAATAATTCATTAGAAGAGTTAAGTAGAGAATGAAATCTACTATCATCTATGAATTTAAAAGTATGTCATCAATATTGTACCCCTGTAACATCAATCAATATACATCTTGAATCAAATATTCATCTTTTTACACTGGGGCAAAGATATTCATTAGTATCACCGATTGGTCATGTTCATCTCGACACTGTTCATCTTTGTACTACGGGCCAAAGATATTCATCAGGTAATCATTCATCTTTGCACTACAGGCCAAAGATATTCATCAAGTATTACCATTAAGGACTGAGGATGATGAAAAACATTTTAGAGAACGAATCCAGTGAGACAGAAGGAGAAATATTAGGAATTCGTATAACAGTTTATCCAAGATCAATAATACTTCATAATAACCAATTGTGAAGCAGAATTCAAAAATAAAGATCAAAACATGAATACAATCAAAGATAGTAACCATAATTGACATCTTGGACAAAAAGCAGAAAATTTCATTTTTCGATGAATAGTGCCGTATTCGTATATAGTGCCATATACGTGAATAGTGCCATATACGTGAATAGTAACCCCGACACAAAAAGGTAGAAATTCCACAATAAAATCCATACCAATATTTGGGTATAATGATATTGAAAGAATAACATCATTACGAAAAAAATAACATCCCTTACCTCGAAAAGACAAGTACTTACATTTGGAATATTGGATATAGTCTTTGAAGGAACTTGCACCATATAGCAACACTCAAAGTATCAAAATACTCACAAGAATACGCTCGATAATATAGAGAGAGAAAGAGAGAAAACTTGTTTCTGGTGTGATTTTTAATTCTAACTTAGCCCTCTATTTATAGGCAAATGTTAGCACGCCGAAGCAGACTTGACCTGCTACCTGATGGCTTTACCTGCTACTATTGCCACCTACCACATTTGAAATTTAATTTGAGCACATTTCTCACCAACTAAAAGTGGGGCCCACCAATTCTAGAATTTTCCACCAAAATGATAAATTCGGATACTTCAACAATTTCTGAACCAGTCACCTCTTAAAATTCATAACAAATCATATGTTCATTTTTAACGGTTCAAAATTCGTGGACATATACTCAACTTATATATGTATAATATATCCAAAAATCACAACGATCCAACGGTCGGATCAAAAATTATAACTCACGCAATATATCTCAAGAACACTGGTTTGATCTTTTAATACCTCCAATTCGACAAAATACTGATAAAACACCTCAACATTAATTTCTTCATTAATAACCACATAAAATAAATAAATCTATCATTTATATCCACATTAAATAAATATTTCCTTATCATATAAATTAATAATTAATTATTCACAAATAATATTACAGAATCACAATTATGACAACCAGGCCGTTCCCAAGAAAGAGGGGGCTTTCCAATAAAGATTTCTCCTTACTGGCGCGCAATTAGGTGACCAAAGCTCTCCTTGACAGAACTTTCTAGACATTGCCAATAATGTTATCTAATAATATTATTCAAATAATATGAATTATTGATCTGATAATGAGAAATACTGTGCAGTGATAATTATTGAAACAACAATAATATAAAATATCAACGCAACAATTATTGAATCAATAAAATAAAATATTGAACAATAACTACTGTAAAAATTATTGAGTAGTGCCTTCTTACGTACGAATTAATAATTCAACAATCTTTATGCAAATATCGTATCAACTCTTTGTGCGACCACAGCGTATTATTGTATTTTAACCACTAGGTAATCCAACAGTGTTAACGGTAACAATTACGCCGTTATTTATAAAACTCAAACTTTGTAGTTTTCTTCATCCGACAGTTATTCCGTTATGGGGCCCACAAATGATTGCGCTATCGTACAGATATTCCTGACAAAAAGAATATTCCACGACCAAACGAATATTCTCCGACAAAAGGAATATTTTATAACCACTTGCTTATTTTACAAGATTTGCACATTTCACCCATCACCAAAGCATTATATCAAATTAACTCTTTATTATTGTAAGATAATAAATAGAGGAAATTTAATTTTATTTATAATAAGTTGGGGTCTTACAGTACCCCGGCATGAAAAGTGCCCCAAATACCCGAGTGAATAATACTAGAGTGAATAGTAACCCGTGAATAGTAACTCGTGAATAGTATCCTGGCATAAAAAGTGTCCCAAATACCTGAGTGAATAATACTAAAGTGAATAGTAATAAGGTGAATAGTAACCCGTGAATAGTAACTCGTGAATAGTAACCCGGCATGAAAAGTATCCAGAATACCCGAGTGAATAATATTATAGTGAATAGTAACCAGGTGAATAGTAACCCGTGAATAGTACCCCGGGTGAAAATATTGATATTTAATAAGAAAGTTTAGATCAATATTCCAATAAAACGATACTAGATGAAGCGCAAAACTTAAGGATATTCCATTAATTACAGTTATTATAGAAGCAATACTTACCATAGTAAGTTTAGATTTAAGAATATGAAAAGAAATAACATATGAAACTGCAAATAGATTTTCATCTGTCATACGGTACGTAATCCGCGTAGACAGGTTATTCCAACATATTAAAGGATGAATACGAAAAATAGTATTCCTTATGAATACGAAAGAAATAATATCCCTTACGAATATAATAAATAATATCCCTTACGAATATAAAAGAAATAACGTCCCTTACCTTAGTAGAAGACCGGATACTGCAATAGTGAAGTAGTAGAATACTCTTCTTCTTCCTCTCTATAGTTTCTCTCTATAGCTTCTTTTGTGAATCTCAGTGAATTGGTGAGAATGAAAGAAGAATTAAGCTTCTATTAATAGGAGAATGGACTAAATAGTAACTAATTCACGAACGGTCCAGATTAATTCACTATTAGAACGAACGGTCCATATTGATTTCTATTAAAACCACAACCGACGGTCCAGATTGATTTACTTTTAAAATCGCCACCGACGATCCAGATTGATTTACTTTTAAAACCACCACCGACGGTCTAGATTAATTTACTTTTAAAACCACCACCGACGGTCCAGATTGATTTATTATTAAAACCACCACCAACGATCCAGATTGATTTACTATTAACACCACCATCAATGGTCCAGATTGATTTACTATTAAAACCACCACCAATGGTCCAGATTGATTTAACTTATTACACTTTAGTACCCCTAAAGTTTTCCAAGTTTGTATTATTCTCCCTTAACTTTTGTAAATCACTTATCTTCAATAAACACATTCTTAATACTTCAACAATTATTCATCATTAATATTATAACTCACAATATTTAACAATCAGGTCGTTCCCAGGAAAGAGGGGGCTTTCCGATAAGGATTTCTCCTTATTGGCCCACAATTAGGTGACCAAACCTCTCCTTGACAGAACTTCTAGACATTGTCAATATTGCAAATAATAATATGAATAACATTGTCGTCTCAATTATTAATTTAATAAAATAAAATATTATGCTGATGATACTGTGACAATAATTGAATCAAATAACGTGAGATCTATGCAACAACCATCGTAGTAATAATTGAGTAAAGCGAGTGGCTTTTTACGTAAGCATCAATAATCAATATCGTGTGCTACTATGCAACCACACGTATTACTATATTTTTACCATCGGTTATCTCAACAGTTTAACGGTAAAACTTTCGCCGTTATTTTTATAAAAAGATATTTCTGTCGTTTTCTAACTACGACAATACTTCCGTTGTGGGGTTCACCAATGATGGTGTCGTCAAACGAATATTCCCCGACGAAAGAATATTCCTCGACCAAAAGAATATTCCCTGACGCAACGAATATTTTATATCAACTTGCTTACTTGCAAAATTTTCAGTTATCACCCTTAACTTTAACCTTTTATCAATTTAACCATTTACTAAATAAAATAATAATTATAAAAAAATTGAATACTTTCATTTCATAAAATTCAGGGTCTCACATATTAGTTCACTAATAACACTTTTATTCGCTTACTAATATTATTAACTTCTTAATAATATTTTAATACTTTACTAATATTATTAATCCTCTTAATAATATTTTAATCATGCACTAATATTATTACTTTAATAATACCTTACTTATGCTTTAGTATCATTAATCAATTAATAATACTTTATTCATTTACTAATATTATTAATCTTTTAATAATATTTTATTCATTTACTAATATTATTAATCATTTAATAATATTTTATTCCTTTACTAATGTTATTAAATTTTTAATAATATTTTATTTAATCTCAAATAATATTATTTACTTAATAATATTTTAATCATCCAATAATACTTTAATATAGGGTTAAATACTTTCTAAGTCACTGTACTTTATGTCAATTTACAAATGGGTCACTGAAATTTTTTTTCTTACAGTCAACTCATTGTACTCGACTTTTCTAACACAAAGTTAAAAAAACTATTAAGTCATGTTGACTTTTAACGAAAAAAGGACAAAGACTAAAATTTCTTTGAGTTGTCGAAAAAAAGTTGATGTGTCCTCCTTGTGTGACGTGGCAGTGATTATGTGGATTTGGAAAAAAAATTTATGAAAAAAATGAAAAAAAAATATTTTAAAGTATAATATATATTTAAAAAGTGTGCCAAAAAATAAGAAAATAAATAAATAAAATATATTTAATTATTTTTATAATTATTATCAAATAAAATTTTATTTATAATTAAGCCATTTATAAAATAAAAAATCTAAAAATATGCTAATTAAAATTAAGGGAATGTGAAATATATTTAGGGGAAATGAAAGAAAATTATAATAAAACCGTAAAATTTGTAAAAAAATACATGGTCAAAATTAAAAAAAAAAAAAAGTTATTTAGTTATTTTTTAATTAATAGAATTTTTTTATATAATTAATAAAAAATATAATTGAGGAAATTATAAAATTATAAAATTAAAAATATTTTAAAGTTAAAAAACTTTCCAAATTTAGACATTAAAATTATAATTGAAGTCAATCTTGATAATTTTTTTTTTCTTTTATAACTAGGATAAATAAATTTGTACTTTTATATGCAAATAATTTTTATTTTAATTTTATCAATTAATTTTTATTCTAATTTTAATTTTATGTTTTAATTAGGACATTAAAATTATAACTTTTTAATTTTATTTTTATTTTAATTTTTTAATAATAGTTTTAAAATTAACTTTTTTCTTATTTTTATTTTTATAAAAAAAGCACGCTTTTTGATTTTGATTTTGATAAAATTAAAATTACAATTAAAATTAATTTTAATAATGCTTTTAATTAACAATTTTAAAATTTACAATTTAAATTTAAGCTATTTTGTTATTTTTATTTTTATAAAAAGAGCACAATTTTTATTTTTGATAAAAATAAAATTACAATAAAATTAATTTTAATAATGAGTTTTAAAATTAATGTTTAAAATTAATCGATTTTTTTTTATATAAAATAGAGCATAATTTTGTTTTTTGCTAAATTTTCCGGTTTTATTATAATTTTCTTTCATTTTCCCTAAATATATTTCACATTCCCTTAATTTTAATTAGCATATTTTTTGATTTTTTATTTTATAAATGGCTTAATTATAAATAAAATTTTATTTGATATTAATTATAAAATAATTAAATATATTTTTTATTTATTTTCTTATTTTTTGGCACACTTTTTAAATTTATATTATATTTTAAAATAATTTCTTCATTTTTTTCATAAAAATTTTCCTCCAAATCCACATATTCACTTTCTTTCGTCACACAAGGATTTACATCGCCTTTTTTTTTTTGGACAACTCAAAAGAACTTAATTTGTCCTTTTTAGATTAAAGTCAACCCGATTTAACGATTTTTTTAACTTTGTGTTAGAAAAGTCGAGTACAGTGAGTTGACTGTAAGAAAAAAAGGTTCAGTGACCATTTATAAGTTGACATAAAGTATAGTGACTTAGAAAGTATGTAACCCCTTTAATATAATATTATTAATCTTTTAATAATATTTTAATCTAATATTATTAACCATTTAATAATACTTTAATCATTTATTAATGCTTAAATCAAATATTATTAACCATTCAATAATATTTAAATAAAGTTTTAATCTTTATATTTTTATTTACTTAAAAATATTAGATTCTAATATTATTAATATCATAATAATATTTTAATAATTTATTAGATCAATAAACAATTTATTCTAATTATTCACCCTTTATTAAACCACTTATTTAATACTCATAAAAGGTCATAAATAATATTTCTCATTATAAATCACCAAAATACCCTAAAATAGTCGTAATATTATATATTAGGAGTATTCAAGCATTAAAATCACATTTTCTTAATTATGACATCATTTAACTATTTACTTCCTTTTATTCATAACTTCATAATTTTTAGAAAAAATACCTAACTAATTTCAAAAATTCTTCTTTTCTGGATTTGGATAGTATATAACCCAACAATGATCCCCATATTTTTCTGGAAATTTAGAAAGTGATTTACTATTTTTAAAGTGCCTAAAACACTAAAATCTTGCTTCATTTTTCATAAATCGAGTTTTGCTCAGACAATTCTGAAACTTTCAGGGTACACTCTCATAACATATATGAAAATATTGTACAATTTTCAGATTTTTCTAGTGTATACACGAGGAATCCGGGTGTTAATATTTAGGAGTACTTTACGGTAAAAGCCATTACGCACAACCTACACATCGAAACATATTCGTTCTTTTTCCTACATGTAGATAACTTCTTAAGGTACCTTTGTTATGTTTCCCAGATTTTTAAAAGACTTGAAACTATTCGAAACAACCTTAACAAAAATGGGGACATTAGCTTTTTTAGGGTTTGGGTTCTTCAAGCTTCTTATGGACTGTTTTGGGGAAAACAGCCCCCATGGTTTTAATACTTTCTAGATTTTTGTTATATCACTTTGGTTTACTAGATAACTCATGTATCTAGCACCCCCCTTTGACGGATCACAAATCCAAGTTGTAAAACTTGAGTTACACAAGATTTAGTGGAAGAAAAACTAGGGTTTCACCTATAGGAGAACATATGCTCATTTCCTTCCTCTAAATTTCTATTCTAATACACAAGATACTTAGTCATACACATGAGACATGTAGAACTAGGGTAATTTGAGTATTATACCATAACCCTCCATATATTTTGAGGTAAAAACCAAAATAGAAGAAAAAGAAGAAGAAGAAAAAGAATGGAAGAGAACACTACAAAAAAATAGGTCATTGTCGACGGGCAATGCAATCACCAATGACCCCCTTACCGTCGACAATGAGTTCATTGGCGACGGCATGGTCCGTCGTCCTTCCCGTCGTCGTATGGGTCGTCGCCCCTTGCTCCCCGCCGTCAAGTCGTCGACAAGAGAGGTCATTATCAAGACGGATCATTTAAAACGACTGGCCAGTCAGCGATAATGAGGTATTGGCGATGGCATTGGCGACGAAATAGACCGTCAGTAATGGTTTTTCTAGAAAATTAAAAAAGGGTCATAGGCGACGGGGATCATAGGCGACGGCATCACCGTCGTTAATGATGTCATTGGCGACGGTTAATTGTCCGTCGACAATGATGTCGTCGGCATTGACCTTTTTTTTTGTAGTGGAACCTCACCTAGTTTTCTTTGCTATCCTTCTTTTTTTTCCAAAGTAGGCTATGAATTTTGGATGCATGAACCAAATCTTAATCTCTTTCTATAGCTCTCTCTTGCTAAGCTTGGGAGAAAAAGAAAAGAGAAATGAATATGGAAAGAAATGAATTGGAATGGACTAAAGGGATGCTTGCAATCCTATTATCCCCCATACTTTCTTTTCCCATTAGACAATACCCCTTATCTTATCTAAACCTGGAAAATCAATCCCAAGCACGCGGGTTGGACCGACCCACCCGCCATGGGCCAGGCTTTGGGCTGCAAAAATTTAGCCTAGTAAAATTCGAGCCTTTTTTGACCAAATTGTGGTTTTGGCCACACACCCATTACCCGTTTGGGCCAAACCCAAAAAAATAGCATAAAATAGGCACGAATTGGTCTCGGCTCACAAGCCCATTGACCATCAGATGGGCTTCAGGCTTTGTCTTTTAAAATTTTAGCCAAAGAAAACCGGGCCTTTTTGGTTCTGCCCGCCACTCGCTTGACGTTTGGGCTTGGCCCGCTCGTTTGCCAAGTCTAATCTTATCTTTAAGTATGCTTAATGAGATTTCCAACCAATGAGGAGTAGACAACAATGTCCTTTGTGATTAGTTACTTAAGGAAAGTGGGTTAGTAAATCAATTTGCCTCATTTTGCTTTTATTTCTAATGCCAAATTTAACTTATCAAAGGTCTAAAATACCCTTAATCAAGTGGGCTAAAGATGGGCTTGAATTTTATTTCTTTTGAGCTTATCCTTTAATTATTTTGGGCTATGTAATAAACATAGTTTAACAATTCTAATATGTATTACCCTAATTATTTATTTAGGGTTTCCATTCCAATCTTATTAAATTTAATTACTTATACATGTGACTTTAGCTCATAACCTAATTAGGTTTATTAGAAATAGGTTTAAAATTATTAGTCACTTGAATTAACAAAATTATCCACTTAAGTTAGTATACATATTAAATACTAACCTTTCCTTATTACCATAACCCTTAGGTTATTTAATTGTCTCACCTAATATATAATTAGGTTATGAAGCTTTAATTTTTAATGAAATCTATAAATGTATATATCCATAACTATAGTATATATGTTTATTGAGACATGAACCACTTCATATATGTTATCACATATTAAATCACTATATAGTACAATGTTTTAAATATCAACAATGTACATACATATAAGGTGACTTGAATTTCATGGTTATTACATCCTCCCCACCTTATAAGAATTCCGACCTCGGAATTACACGTAAGGTTACTCAAAAAGATGTGGATAATTTTCCCTCATCTTTTCTTCGAGTTCCCACGTAGCTTCTTCAATATTGTGGTTCCTCCAAAGAACTTTTACATAATGTATAACCTTATTTCATAATTTTTGCTCTTTTTTATCTAAAATTTCTACCGGAATTTCCTCGTACGATAAATCCCTTTCGACCTGAATTGACTCGTACGATATCACGTGTAAGACCCCAAATTTTATGAAATGAAAGTATTCAATTTTCTTATAATTATTGTTTTATTTAGTAAATGGTTAAATTGATAAAAGTTTAAAGTTAAGGGGGATATGTGAAAATTTTTGCAAAGTAAGTTGTCATAAAATATTCGTTGTGTCGGGGAATATTCATTTGGTCGAAGAATATTCTTTTTAACAAGGAGTATTCGTACGGGAGCACAATCATTGGTGGACCCCACAACGGAATTACTGTCGGAATAAGAAAACAATAGAAATATCTTTTTATAAAAATAACGGCGAAAGTTTTACCGTTAAACTATTAAAATACATGGTGGTAAAAGTACAGTAATACGCATGGTTCCATAGTAGCACACGGTATTGATTATTGATTCTTACGTGAGAAGTCACTCAATTATACTCAATTATTACTACAGTAATTGTTGTGTAATATCTATCATATTATTGATTCAATTATTGTCACAGTATCAATTTTTTTATTATTAAATCAATAATTGAGACGATAAAGTTATTCATATTATTATTTGCGATATTGACGATGTCTAGAAAGTTCTGTCGAGGAGAGGTTTGGTCACCTAATTGTGAGCCAATAGGGAGAAATCCTTATCGGAAAACCCCCTCTTTTCTGGAAATGATCTGGTTGTTAAATATTGTGAGTTATAATATTAATGATGAATGAGTTCGTGTTGATTAAAGATGAAATTGATAATGTTAATGGAAATCGATATTTATTTCGATAATAATTGATGTCTGGAGGTTATATTAACCAATCGGGTAATTAATCGGATAAATGAGCAATTAATTGCTATTAATTCACATGCTTATAACTATTTGTTCACATGTGTGTACTATTGATTCACATGCATGTACTATTAGGGGAGGTGGTGCAAGATTTATAATACTTGCATGACTAAATTAAAAATAGAGGTATAGATGAAGGTACTATACTGTAATTATTTTCTCACATGTATAGAACTATTGAGTCACATGATATACTATTAGGGGAGGTGGTTCAAGTTTGATAATACTTGCAGGACTAAATTAAAAATAAAGGAAAAGATGAAGGTATTATATTGTAATATTTTAAGCCCCAAAACGTGCAATTATCAAAACTATATTTTCCTATAAATAGAAACTCATTCTTCTTTCATTCTCACCAATTCACTAAGACTCACAATAACAATTATAGAGAGAGAAGCTATAGAAAGAGAAGTTATAGAGAGAAAGAAGAAAAGAAGTCTGCTACTTCACTATTCCAGTATCCAGTCTTCTTCTGAGGTAAGGGGTATTATTTATTTCATATTCTGAAGAGATATTATTTTTCGTATTCGTATGAATATTATTTTCGTTCAACATTTGTAAGGAATATCATCTTCGTTCAATTCGTAGGAATATTATTTTCGTTCAACAGTCGTAAGGGGTATTATTTATTTCATATTCTGAAGAGATATTATTTTTTCGTATTCGTATGAATATTATTTTCGTTCAATATTCATAAGAAATATCAACTTCGTTCAATATTCGTAGGAATATTAATTTTGTTCAACAGTCGTAAGGGGTATTATTTATTTCATATTCTGAAGAGATATTATTTTTCGTATTCGTATGAATATTATTTTTGTTCAATATTCGTAAGGAATATCATCATCGTTCAATATTCGTAGGAATATTATTTTCGTTCAATAGTCGTAAGGGGTATTATTTCTTTCGTATTCATGAAGAGAGTTATTTTCTTTCAATACTCGTAAGAGGTTGTTATTCCATTCTTTATTATTCATTGGAATAACTTTGTCTCACGTGGACTACCGCATGCATGGTGAAATTCTTCTGTTATTCCATTCTTTATTATTCTATTGGAATAACATGTCTACACGGACTACCGCATGCATGGTGAAATTCTTCTGTTATTCTATTCTTTATTATTTTTTTGGAATAACCTGTCTACGTGGACTACCACATGCATGGTGAAATTCTGTTGTTATTCCATTCTTTATTATTACATTGGAATAACTTTTGCTCACGCGGACTACTCGCGATGCATAGTGAATGACCCTTCGTATTCATTCTTTATTAAATTGTGGAAATGATGCATCACGTGGATTAGCGTATTGCGGATGAAAATCCATTTGCAGTTTCATATATTCTATTATACTCGTATGAGATATCCTTTCTTTTGTACTCGTCGTGGAATATCGTTTTCTTTTATATTTTCCTTTTATGAGTACTATTCACGAAGTACTATTCACAAAGTACTATTCATAAAGTACTATTCACGAAGTACTATTCATGAGTACTATTCATAAAGTACTATTCACGAGGTACTATTCACGAGGTACTATTGACGGGGTATTATTCACCTAAGTACTATTCACCCAGAGTACTATTCATGACAAAAATTGATTTCTTTTCGGTCCAAATCATTTTTGATACAATATCATTCTTGAATTTTACTCCACAAAGTAGTATCATGTTTATAATTTGATCATTATTGAATATTGTATAAATTAAATTATAAATCTTTAAAAATTTATCCTTTGCTTTCTTTTAATTGAATTCTTGTATCATTGTCATCATCCTCATGCTTATATTGTGATGAAAGTCATCTTTGGCTTAAGTGCATAGATGGATTGTTAATTGATATGATTATGACCAGGGATCATTCAGTATAATCATGACCCGTAATGTTATAAATAATGTGGTAAAAGTCCTCATTGGCCCGTAGTGCATTGATGGACAATTATTGGTATGATTATGACCAGGGATTATTCGGTATAATCATGACCATTGATGATTACATGAATATCCTTGGCCCGTAGTTCGGGGATGATTCGATGATGTGGTTTATTTATTAAGGTGAGTCTCAGCGATAAAGTTGATGAAAAACATTTTAAATCATAGAAGATAGTAGATATCATGCTCTACTTGACTCTTCTAATGGATTGCTTATTCCGCTGTAGCTGTTGATCTAAAACTTTTTATCTATTATATTCTATCAGTTGTTATACTGTTGAAGGCTAAGAATAATTTATTCTGCATTATCTTAGTCATAATATTTCTTACTGGGCTAGTTGAGCTCACCCTTTTGCTTTTATTGTTCTCTTCAGGAAATGAGAATATAGTTGGGACTAGTCGGGGAATGGAGTGATGGTCCGAGATGGTTGTTTTAGCAGTCCTCACTACTTAGTGTGATAATAAATGTAATGACGACTTCATTTGAGTTTGAATATTGTCTATGAGATAATATTCGTGTAAAAACTCTAAGCTACGCTGTTGTCGTATTGTATAAAAGAAGTTTGTATTTGATTTATGTACCATGTATTTGGCGACTCAAGATGGGTGATGTATACCTATTTTGGGGGTGTCACAGTTGGTATTAAAGCTTAGGGATATGATCCCTGGCTGAGATGTGAGACAAGAACTAGGAGGGGAAAGACGGGAAATTTCTTCACTAGTATGACCTACCTAAGTTTATTTGGTATTTAATTGGTCGGTCAAAGTATAGGGATAATATGTGATATGTCAATTAATCCTTGCTTTGTAGTAGTGTTTGAAAATGGCATCTGAAAATGTTGAGATCAGCAATGAAGCACATGAGACCGTTGAGTCACCAACGATCAATACCCAGGATAATGTGCAACAGGAAGACAATAATCCTCAAGTAAACAACAACACCAATCAGATAATGAATGATGGGATGTTCAGAGGCTTTATGCAATTCATGCAACATCAGGCGAGAGAGACTTCTATTCAAAATGCAGGTGGAAACACTGGCTTCTCTCGAATGGTCACCGCTAAGAAGTTCAAGGAGCTGGGACCACCGGAGTTTTTGGGAGAGCCAAAACCACTTAAGGCGGAGACATGGATAAAGCAGATCACCAAGATATTTGATGTCTTGGGATGATCCGAGGAGCAAAAGGTTCGCTTTGCCACCTTCATGTTGCGAGGAGAGGCAGATTACTAGTGGGAATCAGTAAAACATACTCAGCTTGCCGCACTGAAGATGTCTAAGGAGAAGTTCCAAGAACTGTTTAACGACAAGTACTTTCCCGAAAGTATTCTTCACATGAAGGAGGTAGAGTTCATCATGCTGGAGCAAAACAATACGACCGTTTTGCACTACGAAGCTAAGTTTGCCGAGTTGTCCCAGTTTGCGTCCCACTTGGTTGATAATGAGGAGAGAATGACGCGGATGTTTCTAAGAGGTTTGAAACCTGAGATATGTCAATACCTCATTTCTCACAAACTTTGTTTATATTCAGATGTTGTGAATAGGGCTTAGTTATTGGAGCGCGATAATGAGCCAGCCCAACCAAAAGATAATGACCAACAACACGATAATAATCGTACCAGTGGCAACGGCCATTGGAACAACGATAACCATCATGAAGGAAATTATCAGACAAGAAATGTTAACCTCTTCGGTGGTAATCATGGCCAAGATAATAGAAGAAATGAGTCAAGTGGAAAATTCAAGAAGGCAAGATTTAACGATGATGGGAAGACGTCTACAGCAGCACCAACACCAACAACAAATTCTAAGGGAGGAGAACGGCCGCCAGTTAGATCTACTGATCATGCGAGAGAGAGGACACATAAGTCCAAACATTCTGACCTTCCAAGGTATGTTTTAGTTATGGAAAAGACGGTCACATAGCTCAATTTTGTCCTGTAGCGAAATCAAATCCAGCTAGGACGGTGGCACCAAAGGCGGATAAGGACAAAACAAAGTCGGTGGTTTTAAGAAGAACGTTTTTCGTGACTTTTCAAAAAGCGAGTAACCCAAACGAAGTTATCACGAGTTAGTTAATTATAAACTCTAGCGAAGTCTATACCTTATTTGATACCGGTTCTACCCAATGTTTTATTTCTCTTACTTGCACTCAACGTTTAAATTTAACTCCAGAGAAATTAGACTTTGACGTATCTGTTGAAACTCCGTTAGGAGAAACCTTCATTACATGTGTTATCCAAGTCTTGGATGAGAGTCACAGTTTTTAAATGATATTTTTATCGTTAATAAATTTCCTGACGTATTCTCTAAAGACTTCCTGGCCTACCCCAGAGCGTGAAATCAAATTTTGTATTGACCCCAGTACAAAACCCATTTCTAAAACCCTTAAATATTTTCTTCACCCAAAACTAACGTAACATGCAACAAAGACGTTCACTCGAGTTGTTGAAGGTTACGAATATACCATTTAATATCATCGTGGAAGAGCGAACGTGGTAGCTGACGCGTTGAGTAGAAGATCGTATGCGTTTACGAGTGCGATGTTGTTAACACAAAGACCCATTTCGTATAACTTTTAAATGATGGAGATAGAGTTAAAGACTCAAGGGACCCACGTGATGATGTTAAATATACGAGTAGAATTGACTTTAATCGATACAGTTAAAATAGCTCAAGCTACACACCCGGAGATGATGAATGTGAAGAAGAAGGTTCAAGAGGGAGTTATTCTAGAAGCAAGAATCGACGAAAAGATTAAATCTCAACCCTCGATTTAATTGGGCCATTCGAAATCCTGGATCGAGTAGGAACTGTGGCCTATAGACTCGCCTTACCGCCAAGTATGTTGCGTGTTCATAATATTTTTCACATATCGATGTTACTTAAATATGTGGACGACCCGAACCACATTATTGAATTAGAACTAGATGAGATAACAAAAGATTTACCGTATGAGGAGATACCTGTTAAAATGTTGGATAAGAATGAATATATTCTATGCTCAAAGGTTATACCTCAAGAGTTAGAATCTGACAAGGTAGCATCATCTCCTCGATATACCAGATACATACGTAAATTTCGAGGGCGAAATTTCATAAGGAGGGGAGATTGTAAGACCCTGAATTTTATGAAATGAAAGTATTCAATTTTCTTATAATAATTTTTTTATTTAGTAAATGGTTAAATTGATAAAAGTTTAAAGTTCAGGGGGATATGTGAAAATTTTTGCAAAGTAAGCAAGTTGTCATAAAATATTCATTGTGTAGGGGAATATTCGTTTGGTCGGAGAATATTTGTTTTAACAGGGAATATTCGTACGACGGCACAATCATTGGTGGACCCCACAATGGAATTACTGTCGGAATGAGAAAACGACAAAAATATCTTTTTATAAAAATAACGGCGAAAGTTTTACCGTTAAACTATTAAAATACCTGGTGGTAAAAGTACGGTAATACGCGTTGTAACAACCCCAAAATAGGTCCATTCCATCCGACCCATTTTGAGTCACCAAATACATGGTACAGAAAATAACTACAACTTTATTACAACAATTATCGTGCAAAATACAACAACACATATGCTGTGAATTTGGATACAAATATATATCAATTATGACTCATGTCCCAACCGTGGACAGCACCTCATAATGACACCTTACATAAAGGTATAGTCGAAAACTGTTTTAAAAATTAGAATCTTTGGGAAGTGCTCAAGGAAACCTTCGTACATGGGAGGCCATGCTTCTAGGTTATGATAGATATCATATGGCCATAGAATTATCTTTGGTTGACCCAATAGACCCCAAAGAAAAACGAGAAGATTACTATCATGTTCTTCCCAATGGTGCGTTTTCTCTTGACATATCATTATCTCTACTGTCTCAAATTGAGAGTTAAATTTTAAATAGACTCCAAGATCATATAGGGTAGTGTTGGTAGATTACTCAGCAAGTGGATGAGCACAACCCTGTCTTATGATGACTCGAGGTTGTATGTCATTAAACATCTTGTATAATAGTGACAAAACACCCTTCCAAAGTTGAATTCACCTCACCCTCAACATCTATAGACCATGATTCTATTCCCCCCTGTTATTCCTCGCTTGTCCCCCGGCTACACTTTTATTACCCGAAAGGAATTGTGAAGCAAAAGGGTGAGCATAACTAGCTCGAGAAAAAAATATCATGACTAAAGGTAATTAAATTATCAATAGCCTTCATCAATAATAAATCGTAGATTTAGAACATATGGTAGATGATAAAAAAATTCAACCATAGTTGCGGTGAACGAGCAATCCATTAGAAGAGTCAAATAGACTATAAAGTCTATTATCTTCTCCATGTTAAAAAAGTCCACCAACAATGTTTTATCCTCGTAACATCAATCAACAATTCATGTCCACAATCACATGTATAACTCATAATCGTAATTGTTGTTCTAAATTCCTTTTCTCATTCGAAGTCGAAGATAATTTTCATCACTTTTTTTTACGAAATATCAAAGATCATGGTTATACCAAATCAGTTCTCGTTCATAATCATACTAATAAATTCATCTTTTTACTACTACGGGCCAAAGATATTCATCAACAGATTCATCTTTGCACTACGTGCCAAAGATATTCATCAATGATTCATCTTTTTACTGAGGCCAAAGATATTCCTCAACAATTCATATTTGCACTACAGGCCAAATATATTAATATCTCAAATAAATACATAATTATTTCAGAATTTATATAAACCATAATTATAACCATATATGTTGATCAATTCACCTTTGCACTTAAGCTAAAGATATTCAATTATAAATTCAATGGTCATGATCGTACCAGTCAACAATTCAACTTTTGCTTTCTTGGCCAAAGAGAACCTATAGTCACGATCATACCAATAATCTATCCATCTTTACACTCAAGTCAAAGAGAAATATCATCATTAGGGTTATAAGAATGTTAAATATGATAATAAAAATAATATAATCAACATATAGATTTAATCTTAAGAGTAAGATTCATAAATCAATGATCTCATAACACCTTAATCAAAATGTTATAAATCACTTAATAATCTCATAATCTAATATTATTAATACTACCACAATATTTTAATCATTTCTTAAACTTATAAACAATTTATTTTAATTGTTTACACTTTACTAATAAATGCATTTAATCATCTTAAAATGCCAACCTCATAAGATCTCATCACCAATAGCCAAAACCCTCATCAAAAATCTGCATATATCTCATATATAATTCTCAAGCCATAAAATCATATTTTCCAATTTTCTTAATTCACATAACATATTTAATTCATTTACTCATAACTAGAATATTTTCATGAAAAATAACAAATCAGTTCCAAAAATATTTCTTTTCTGGAATTTATCAGAATATAGTCCTATATTGAACATATATTTTTCTCAGAATTTTTAAAAGTCATTTACTATTTTTCACATGGCCAAAACCACCGAATATTTAAACATTTATCATAAATTGTACTTTTATCTAAAAATTCTAAAATTTACACGGTATACGGATATTATATAAATGTACTCCCAATAAAAATTTCATCAATTTTGGAGTTAATCACAAGGAGTTATAAGCAATTACTTTTAAAATAGTCTTTTCTCATAAAATCCATAACTCCTAATCTATACATCCAAAAATCGCCATTTTTGGACACAATCAACAAAACTCATCAACTTATCATTTCAAATTTTTCCAGAATTTTTGAAGGTTCATAAGAATTTTGAAATAATAACCCTTAAAATTCCTTATTATCCCTTACTATCCCTTACCTCAAAAAAGCAAGTATTGGTGGAATGGAATATTTGAATCGAACTTGCACCGTCAGTATAGCAATACTCAAAGTATACTCAAAATACTCACAAGAATACGCTCGATAATATAGAGAGAGAAAACTTCAGTTTCTAGTGTGATTTAAAATTATAACCTAAGCACCCTATTTATAGGAAATTGCTTAGAACACCAAAGCAGAAAATTTAATATAATATTAATATATTATATAAACTTCTACGCACACATTCTAAAATCTGAACTCAGCCATCTTGCACATGCTAAATGAGGGAACCAAATGAAAAAAACGTTTTTGTAAATAAAAATATTTTAAACTTCCAAAAATCAATTATTTCGGAGCTTCAGAACTTCAATAATTCATAATAAATAGCCCTTTTATCAGAAAATTCGAATCTCGCGTGTTTTTATAGGAAATTCAATTCTCTACAACTTTGCAGAAAAAAGTTTTTCCAAATTCCAAACAAAAGTTGACCGAAATCCACAACCAGGCGATTTCTGATCTATAATCAAATTTCAGTCAAGAAATGGGGTCCACCGACATATAAAACATGCTTTAAATATTTTTGGTAACAAAATACTCCTCCTCCACATATACTCATATATCTCACATTCATCGTAAAAATATCATCATTAATATATTATTAAAATAATATATTTAATTGAATTATTTTATCAGAAAAAGATAAAATATTAATTTTCAACAATTGTCACATTAAAATTTTTCTCCATCTATATCCACATAAAATGAATATTTTCCTCATCATAAAAATCAATAATTAATTATTCACAAATAATATTACAGAAACACATTATTGACAACCGTGCGAGCGGTTCAGGAAAGAGGGCTTTCCAATAAGAATTTCTCTTCTTGGCCTGGTAAGCAATTAGGTGACCAAACCTCTCCTTAGATGCAGAACTTTCTAGACATTGCCAATAATGCTATCTAATAATATTATTCAGATAATATGAATTATTAGCCCGATAATGGAAGAATCTTGTATAGTGACAATTATTGAAATAAAATAAAATATCAACGCAACAATTATTGAATCAATAAAATCTTTGAATAAAGAATTCATGTAACAATTATTGAGTAGTGGCTTCTTACGTAAGAATCAATAATTGGTGCAATACCTGGTATCATCGTGCAACAACGCCAGACATTTTTACTTTACCCACCGGGTATTCCAACAAATGTTAATTCTGTAACCTACTACGCCATTATTTATAAAAACTTTAATTTGTCTTTTTCTTCATCCGACAGTTATTCTGTTATGGGGCCCACAAATGGCGCCGTCGTACGAATATTCCCCAACAGAAAGAATATTCCACGACCAAACGAATATTCTCCGACAACAATGAATATTTTATAGCCACTTGCGTATTTTGTAAAATTTGCATAATTCACCCATAACTTTAAACTTTTATCAATTTAACCATTTACTGAATAATAATTATAAAAAAATGAATAATTTTATTTCATAAAATTCGGGGTCTTACACGCGTGGTTGCATAATAGCACACGGTATTGATTATTGATGCTTACGTGAGAAGTCACTCAATTACACTCGATTATTGCTACAGTAATTGCTGCGTAATATCTTTCATATTATTAATTCAATTATTGTCACAGTATCAATATTTTTTATTATTAAATTAATAATTGAGACGACACGTTATTCATATTATTATTTGCGATATTGACGATGTCTAGAAAGTTCTGTCAAGGAGAGGTTTAGTCACCTAATTGCGCGCCAATACGGATAAATCCTTATCGGAAAGCCCCCTCTTTCCTGGAAATGATCTGGTTGTTAAATATTGTGAGTTATAATATTAATGATGAATAAGTTCGTGTTGATTAAAGATGAAATTGATATTTCCATTGTGTTAGAATTATTAATGTTAATGGAAATCGACATTTATTTCGATAATAATTGATGTCTGGAGGTTATACTAACCAATCCGGTAATTAATCGGATAAATGAGCAATTAATTGCTATTAATTCACATGCTTATAACTATTTGTTCACATGTGTGTACTATTGATTCACATGCATGTACTATTAGGGGAAGTGGTGCAAGATTGATAATACTTGTATGACTAAATTAAAAATAGAGGTATAGATGAAGGTACTATACTGTAATTATTTTCTCACATATATAAAACTATTGAGTCACATGATTGTACTATTGATTCACGTGATATACTACTAGGGGAGGTGGTGCAAGTTTGATAATACTTGCAGGACTAAATTAAAAATAAAGGAAAAGATGAAGGTATTATACTATAATATTTCGAGCCCCAAAACGTGCAATTATCAAAACTATATTTTCCTATAAATAGAAGTTCATTCTTCATTTATTCTCACCAATTCACTAAGACTCACAAGAGCAATTATATAGAGAGAATCTATAGAAAGAGAAGCTATAGAGAGAAAGAAGAAAAGAAGCCTGCTACTTCACTATTCCAGTATCCAGTCTTCTTCAGAGGTAAGGGGTATTATTTATTTCATATTTTGAAGAGAAATTATTTTTCGTATTCGTATGAATATTATTTTTATTCAATATTCGTAAGGAATATCATCTTCATTCAATATTCGTAGGAATATTATTTTCGTTCAACAGTCGTAAGGGATATTATTTATTTCATATTCTGAAGAGAGATTATTTTTCGTATTCGTATGAATATTATTTTTGTTCAATATTCGTAAGGAATATCAACTTCGTTCAATATTCGTAGGAATATTAATTTCGTTCAACAGTCGTAAGGGGTATTATTTATTTCATATTCTGAAGAGATATTATTTTTTCGTATTCGTATGAATATTATTTTTGTTCAATATTCGTAAGGAATATCATCATCGTTCAATATTCGTAGGAATATTATTTTCGTTCAATAGTCGTAAGGGGTATTATTTCTTTCGTATTCATGAAGAGAGTTATTTTCTTTCAATACTCGTAAGGGTTGTTATTCCATTCTTTATTATTCTGTTGGAATAACCTGTTTACGCGGACTACCGCATGCATGGTAAAATTCTTCTGTTATTCCATTCTTTATTATTCTATTGGAATAACTTTGTCTCACGCGGACTACCGCATGCATGGTGAAATTCTTTTGTTATTCCATTCTTTATTATTCTATTGGAATAACATGTCTACGCGGACTACCGCATGCATGGTGAATGACCCTTCGTATTCATTCTTTATTAAATTGTGGAAATGATCTATCTACGTGGATTACCGCATTACGGATGAAAATCAATTTGCAATTTCGTATATTCTATTATACTCGTATGAGATATCATTTCTTTTGTACTCGTCATGGAATATTGTTTTCTTTTGTATTTTCCTTTTATGAGTACTATTCACAAAGTACTATTCACGGGTACTATTCACAAAATTCTATTCATAAAGTACTATTCATGAAGTACTATTCACATGGTACTATTCTCGAATGGGGTACTATTCATGACAAAAATTAATTTCTTTTCGGTCCAAATCATTTTTGATACAATATCATTCTTGAATTTTACTCCACAAAGCAGTATCATGTTGAAAATTTGATCATTATTAAATTCTGGATAAATTAAATTATATATCTTTAAAAATTTATCCTTTGCTTTCTTTTAATTGAATTCTTATATCATTGTCATCATCCTCATGCTTATATTGTGATGAAAGTCATCTTTGGCTTACGTGCATAGATGGACTGTTGATTGGCATAATTATGACCAGGGATTATTCGGTATAATCATGACCCGTAATGTTATAAATAATGTGGTAAAAGTCCTCATTGGCCCGTAATGCATTGATGGATAGTTATTGGTATGATTATGATCAGGGATTATTCGGTATAATCATGACCATTGATGATTATCGTAGTGAAGGGATGATTCAATGATGTATTTTATTTATTAAGCTGAGTCTCAGCTATAAAGTTGATGAAAAACTTTTTAACTCATAGAAGATAGTAGATATCATGCTCTACTTGACTCTTCTAATGGATTGCTTATTCCGCTGTAGTTGTTGATCTAAAACTTTTTGTCTATTATATTCTATCAGTTGTTATACTGTTGAAGGCTAAGGATAATTTATTCTGCATTATCTTAGTCATAATATTTCTTACTGGGCTAGTTGAGCTCACCCTTTTGCTTTCATTGTTCTCTTCAGGAAATGAGAATATAGCTGGGACTAGTCGGGGAATGGAGTGATGGTCCGAGATGGTTGTTTTAGCAGTCCTCACTACTTAGTGTGATAATAAATGTAATGAGGACTTTATTTGAGTTTGAATACTCTTTATGAGACAATATTCGTGTAAAAACTCTAAGTTACGCTGTTGTCGTATTGTATAAAAGAAGTTTGTATTTGATTTATGTACTATGTATTTGGCGACTCAAGATGGGTGATGTATACCTATTTTGGGGGCGTCACATCACGTGCTTGTAATCAGGCTTATATGGTCGTAGCACTAACATATGAAACACATTATTAATATGTTCCAGTTCAGGAGGTAGAGTTACCTCGTACGCCACTTCGTCTATCTTCCTTAAGATCTCGAAGGGTCCAATAAATCTCGGACTCAGTTTACCTTTCTTTCCCAACCTTAGCTTCCCTTTCCAGGGAGATACTTTCAAAAATGCATAGCTTCCCACTTCAAAATCTCTCTTCTGGCGATGTAAGTCTGCATACTTCTTCTGCCGATCTTGAGCTGCTACCAGTCAGGCTCTTATCAGCTTGATGATCTCTACGGTCTGCTGCACCAATTCTTGTCCCAACAGTCGACGTTCACCCACTTCATCCCAACATAAGGGCGTCTTGCATTTCCTCCCATATAGTGCTTCGTACGGCGGCATTCAAATGCTAGCGTGATAACTATTGTTGTATGTGAACTATACTAATGGAAGATGATCCTCCCAGCTACCCTTGAAGTCCATCACACAAGCTCTGAGCATGTCTTCAAGTGTTTGAATCGTTCTTTCACTTTGCCCATCGATCTACGGATGATACGTGGTGTTCATTCGTAGCTGCATCCCCATTCTTTCTTGAAGACTCTTCAAGAAATTTGACGTGAATCAAGGATCTCTATCTGATACAATAGATATCGGTACTCCATGTCTCAAGATAACTTCTTTGATAAATAAATTGGCTAGCTGGTCCAAACTATACCTGATCTTGATTAGCAAAAAGTGAGCTGACTTTGTAAGACGATCTATAATCACCCATATGGCATCGTGCCCTTTTTGTGTTGCTGGAAGTCCCACCACAAAATCCATCGTGATGTGCTCCCATTTCCATTATAGAATTTCTAACGGCTGTAGTAATCCACTCAATCGTTGATGCTCTGCCTTGACTCTCTAACAAGTTAGACATCTGCTGACGCATTTTGTAACCTCTCTCATCATGTTTAGCCACCAAAAGTATTGACGCAAATCTTGATACATCTTTGTGCTTCCTAGGTGTATCGAGTACCTCGTACTGTGCGCTTCTTGCAAAATCTCCTCTCTTAGTTCTGGTACTAACTGTACTCAAATTCGTCCTTCGAATCTCAACAGTCCGGTGCCATCAATCTTATATTTCAATTCATCACCTTCAGCTAACCGCTTCTTGATGTTGTCGCAATCTTCGTCCTTTTCTTGTGCCTATCTAACTTTATCTAATAAAGTTGGGCTCGCTGCCACTATAAATAATTTTTCATTGGTCTCCATCGGATACTTAACCTTCAAGTCCAGTCGTTCAAAATCTTTCACCAATTCCTCTTGAATTTTCAACTTCAGTAACTTCTCCCTGCCTTTTCTGCTCAGGGCATGTGCCACTACATTTGTTTTGCCTGGATGGTACAGAATCTCACAATTATAATCTTTGATCAATTCTAGCCATCGGTGCTACCTCATGTTTAGCTCCTTCTGCGTGAAGATATACTTCAAACTCTTGTGATCCGTATATATCTCACAATTCTCGCCATACAAATAGTGCCTCCAAATCTTCAAGGCAAAAATTGTCATGAGTCGGATAACCCTTCTCATAGTCCTTCAGCTGTCGTGAAGCGTACACAATGACCTTATCGTGCTGCATCATTACACATCCAAGACCCTTATGTGACGCATCACTATACACTATAAATCCTCCTGTGTTGTCTGGTTAAGCCAAAATATTTGCTTGATTGAGCCTCTTCTTCAATTCCACGACTCTCCTCACATTTCTCCTTTCAAACGAACTTCACTGTCTTTCTAGTACGGTTTGTCAGTGGCGATGCTATCTTTGAAAAATCCTGGATGAATCTCCGACAATATCCTGCTAATCCCAAGAAACTCCTAATTTTCGTCAGCTTCTTCGGTTGCTCCCAGTTGATAACCGCTTTTACTTTTGCTAGACCACCGAAACATCATCCTTGTCGATGATGTAACCCAAAAACTGTACTCTCTACAACCAAAACTCACACTTGGAGAATTGTGCATACAACTTCTCCCTCCTCAGCGTCTCCAACACTATCCTTAGATGTTCAGCGTGCTCTTCCTCCATCTCTGAATAAACCAGAATCTCATTGATGAACACAACAACAAACTTATCCAAATACTGCTTGAATACTCTGTTCATCAAGTCCATGAATGTTGCTGGTGCATTCGTCAATCCAAATGACATTACCAGAAACTCAAAGTGTCTATACCGAGTCCTGAATGTCGTCTTCGGAATATCCTCCTGTCTCACCTTTAGTTGGTGATAACCGGTCCTCAATTCGATTTTTGAAAAGTATTTTGCCCCCTTCAACTGATCAAACAAATCGTCGATCCTGGGCAACGAGTACTTATTCTTAATGGTGACCTTGTTCAACTCTCAATTGTCGATACAAAGCCTTAACGACCCATCCTTCTTCTTTACTAATAAGACTGGTGCTCCCTACAATGATTCGCTCGGTCGAATGTATCCCTTATCTAACAACTCTTGTAGTTGAACCATCAGTTCCTTCATTTCTACCGGAGCAATACGATACGGCGATTTGGATACCGGTGTTATCCCTGGTGTCAAATTGATAACAAACTCTACCTCTCTATCCAGTTGCAATCCCAGAATCTCATCTGGGAAGACATCAACGAATTCCCTTACAATAGGTATCTGACCCAGTTCACCCTCAACTCTGCGAGTATCCACAATGTGAGCCAAATAACCTATGCAACCCTTCCTAAACAACTTCTTTGCTTGCATCATCGTCAGACAACAAGATTGTCTCAGCGATTTACTGCTATGAAATACCACCTTTAACTTATTCGGAGTCTTCAGGTGTACGCACTTTTTCTTACAGTCAATGACCACTCTGTGACTCGATAACCAATCCATCTTGAGGATTACATCAAACTCTCCAAGATGAATCGGTATCAAATCCACATTAAGCTTAAACCCTCTTACACCAGCACAACAATTCCTATGGATGTAGTCTACAAGGATAATTTCTTTGATCGCTACTTCTACATTCATTGAGTGTTCTAATATTTCGCGAGGTAAATTTAATCTTTGAGCAAATTCATCAGATACGAAAGAACATGATGCTCCTGAATCGAATAACACATAGGCATTTATATCGTTGATCAGAATTATACCTAACACCACCTCCTTGGATGCCACGACATCTTTCACTTTAATATTGAATGTCCTCGTTGTTGGCTTTTTTGGCTGAGCTGGTCCTCCACTGGTTGTCCTAGTGTTATTTCCCCTATTGCCACTTCCTTCATCCATGCTTTTCTTCCTCGGACAATCCTTGATCCGATGTCCCACTTCACCATAGTTAAAACAACATCCCTTCTTTGCCTTAGGACAATTGGGAGAAATATGTCCTTCTTGTCCGCAGGTATATCATACCATTTTTCCCTTCAGACACTCCCTCGAGTGTCCCTTTCCACAGTTCCCACATACTGAATTCTTCTGCTGCACGCTCCCTTGTTGAATCTCCAAATTACTACCCCCACTGCTCCACTTTTGCTTCTTATTGTTGCTACCACCACTACTAACATTTTGATTCCCACCTTCTACTTTCTTCTTGTTCTTTTCACGATTATATTTTGAAACCGCTTCACTTCCACCTTCCGCTATGAGAGCTTTCTCCAACAGAGTTGAGAATGACGTGATTTGTAAAACCGCTACCTTAATATAGATCCACGACTTTAGTCCATTTTTGAACCTTTTTGCTTTCCTCACCTCCGTGTCCACCTGATGTGGAGCGAATCTGTCCAATTCATTGAACTTTGCAGCGTACTCTGCCATTGACATATTCTCCTGTTTTAATTCCAGAAACTTGATCTCAATCCTCGCTTGTGTACTCTAAGGGAAGTAGTTCCCAAAAAATAACGTCTTGAACGCTTCCCAAGTCACGATTCCAGTCTTGGCTTTGTTCTGGTTGGCCTCCCACCAATAGTTAGCCTCACCCTTCATTAAGTAGATATTAAAATTTATTTTCTGCTCTTCTGCTACTCTATCAATAATGAAGGCCTTCTCGATCTCCTTTATCCACGTCTGGGCCTCTATCGGGTCTGCTGTTCCTCTAGACTCCGCCGGTCCTACTGCCTTGAAGTCTTTAAATTTGGCTAGTTGGTTTCTCGCTTGATTTCCTGCAGGTTGAGCTTGATTCCTCATAGCTTCAGTCATCATGTTGATAAAGTCTTGCATTGGGTTTGGTTGAGCTCCCGCTGCATTATTAACTGACTCTTCGATCTCTTGGTTCCTTGGTACACGTCTGGGTGGCATTATCTAATTAAATAAAATTATAACACGTTACTCGGGTTTTATTATCATATAAGTACTTAGCATGTAATACGCTACTGTATTCGAACAATCACATGATCATCAGGTGAGAGTTTTAAATTACCAAGATTCGGAAGTCTTTCTCCCCAATTAGTGGGTTAAGTTTGTTTAAAAATTTCTAATTCAGTCTACCGGATTCACATAACATTAAATAGACAATTTACTATTTAATTTTTCAAACACATATCATAATAATGCATTTATATTCATATACCAATCTTCGGTGTCTCACATGTTCATTACAGGTATATTATTATAAATACTACTTTCCCATTTTAAACACAAAAGATGGGATTAACTCAAAATTATACTCCCTACTTACACAAATAGGGATACTACCTAGTACCTCACACCTGCTGAGGTCTACATCAACATAAAATCCTATTACACAAAAAGGGGGACTAATGCATCGATTTACAACTGGTTTATATCATAATCATCACTGGTGGCCCTGCTGGGTCACCTAAACAGGCTCCTGGGGAAACAACCCCTCCATAACTTTACGCCAAACAGATCGACTCGACTCCCCTGAAATTTATCTAGGCACACTTAGAAGGGGGGTTGAATAAGTGTGGGAGTAATCTATGACCAATTTTTAAACTTTAAACTAAACTATTAATTTCAGGCTACTATAATAATTGAAATTAGCTCACTGAATTAATATAGCCTATTTAGAAAAAAACCTGCTGAATTTATATCTCAAATAAAATACTTGATGTTAAAGAATTATCTTAATATGATGCAAGTATTTAAATTTTAATTATTAAGATAATTAAATAGCTTATGTGATTTTAAAGTAAGGCAAATAATAAAAGCATCACCAAGATTTTTTACGTGGTTCAGCTATTACCCTCTATAATAATAGCCTATTCCACGTCCAATACCAACTAGTATTGGAGACTCACTTTATTTATCTCTTTATAAACGATCACAGATTACAAAACAGATTCCAACAAAAATTAATTAACAATTAATTCCTCTTGAGCTCTCTTGCTCCTTGTGCACCTATGCACTCTTCAAGCACCTTTGCTTCCTTGAACCTGTTTGCAACCTTTCTCTAATCCACTAGAATTAACACCTTTAGACTACACTTAGTCTAAACAAAAATTCAATACAAATATAGAAGTCTATGATCAATGAAAAAATAATCAATTTAACAATTAAAGGCTCAACTATATGCAATGATCAATTAGCACAAAATAAATAAACAATTAATTTCTTACCAAATACCAGCTCAAATAATATCAAAAAATTAATTGCTTAGCTTCTCACAAATTGCACTCAGTAAATCAATTCGCTCGTGAATAATAGTAATCAGTGCAATAATAAATTTTGTGCGTCATATTTTTTTGAATGAGAAAACATCATTTATATAGCCTATTCACAATATATCTAATTAATCATATGGAAATTCCCACAACGGTAATGCTTGACTTAGTCCACATCTTTAATATATATCCAGACTCATAATCTCTTTGTTAGCTATGCAGTTTGAATAAATCAACAACACCTTTAAGAGATAACTCTTCATAAAACAACTTTGACTTTATCTTACCATATAAAAAGTGACGTGAAACAACTAATAGTGGAGCAACTGAGATGACGTATGACATCATACTCCTTTTTCCAATAAACAAAATCTTTAGCTTTTCAAAGCAATCATAATTACTTTTCCTTGAAACTCTCACAATATATCTCATCACAATAAATGGTTAGCTAGCATGTATAACCGGATATCAATTTATGCATGAGAAATAATCATTCCTTAAAAACCGCACATGCAATAAAGTCTAGCTTTCATTTTAAATATCCACGTGTAGCATTATTTCTAATACACACATATCACATTCCAAAAGTATATGGCTATCATGCACATATTAGACAAGATATTTAATATATGTATTACTCAAAAAAACTTTTTCATAAAATCATTTAAAAATATTTTCATTTAAGACATATAATAAAAATGCAAATAATATGTCCTAAAGCCTTTAAATGAAAAATCAATTATTATGCAATTGACCTTACATTTGTTTTCCTAGAAAGAAAAATTTTCTTCCTCCATTTGAAAATCCCACCAACGATCCTTTATCAACAAACCTGAAACACCATAAAACAATTTAGTACTTGAACATTTCATCATCAAAACTTAAGGATGAAATATGACAAAGTCAACATTCTCCCCCTTTTTGATGATGACAACCCAAAAATTGTTTAACTCTCATTAACTCCCCCTAAATATATGCATAACATAATTAACTCCCCCTAAATCCATGCAGTAATATTATTTCAGGATACTGAAATTCAATTTTCAGTAAAGTTACAAAATCCTGAATTTTGTAAACCATTTCTAAACAACCTGTTACCTGCAATATTTGTTAGCTTATCAAATATCAAAATAATTACGGCTAACAAATATATACGGCTAACAAATATAAAATTTAAAAACCCAAATTAAGCATAAGTCTTTTTGGTGATGCACACCAAACAAAAACCAACATAAGTTTTTAAAATTCGTCCATAAGCAACCCAAAATAATCTTAAAAACTCTCCCCCTTTGTCATCAAACAAAAAGGGAAGAAGTTCAATCACCGAGGTCTACCATAACATTGCGCATTGCAGAAATTTGCCGTTGAGTGAAATAGAGGCGATGATTTGCACGATGGACCTTCTCAGCTATGCTCGGTCAAGAAACAAATTATGGAGGCACAGGAAACGACGATGAAGCAGTGGTAGAGGGACATCAAGAAATTCACCTTGATACTCAGCCAACCAGTTGCAATGCACCCACTCAAGAACAGTGGAGTGTTTACGCTGCATATGGAGTTTTGAACCAACATCATTAAACCTTAGAACCACAAATTTAGCTAACTCCCCAACCTGATTACTAACAAACTTAATTTCCTGACTCAACTGACAAGAATTTCGATTAAGCCGTCATTGCATCAACTCAGCCAAGGCAGTTGTTTGCACCTCAAAACTGGCTTACAAATCGATAAACTCATCTTCAATGTTATAATAGAGTTTATTGATTTCAGGTGCACCCAATGGCGACTTACCTTTTTCCAACAAAGACATTCGATTATGAAGGGCAGACATTTCAAGTTGCATCTTTTCCTGATTACTAAGAATAACTTTCAACATGTCTATAATTTCAGGAGAAGGGTGGATGGGGGGCTGAACAGGAGAGGATGGAATAGAGATTGGGGGAGCAGGAGTCTCAGAATTAACACGAACAAAACAAACCATCGAGTAACATAATCTGTGACATTTTTAAAGAATTAACGCTGATAAAATCTGTGACCGAAACAGAGTTTTCATTTTCAAAAGAGATTTTAAAATGATTAAACAAAGTAGTAAGAGTAGCACTGTAAGGCAAACATGTCTTGGTTTTACGCAAACATGTAGTCATGTGATGAAGCATCATTTGAGATAGATTAAAAGAAACACCTCTTAAAATCATAGCAACAATTATCAAGTCTTGATAGGTAAAATCTGCTCCTCCACCTAAACGAGGCAACAGATTGTATCTAACAAGATGATGGAGGACACAAGAGATAGGAGAGACATCCACAGTTTTAGGAGTGAAAACATCAATCAACAAATTGTTATTCATCATAATTTGTGGATATTCTAGAGGGGTAAATGGAAAATGAACAGCTCCTTTCTTTGTAAAAGGACACACACCAGAAGATGGAAGATTTAAAATACTACCAAAATCCACGACTGTAAAATATAGTGATTTTCCTTTGACAAAAGTATAAAAATCATCATGACATTCTAGATTCGTGTAAAATTGTTGGACAAGTCTAGGATATGCCACAGATGGGGGGAAAAGCATGGAAGAAATACCACAAGACTCAAACAATGGTCGCAGAGGAGATTGTTGAAAACAGATCTGATCAACAGACTTTTCATAGATAAATCGTTTTGGAAAAATGACCATTTTAAAACATACCTCATATGCATTACTGCGAAAGTAGTTGTCAGGCAGATCAGAGGACAGGTTAGGGTGTACCGAAATATGAAGAGGTGTTACTTCCGGCTTGAAAGACTGAGTCGTTGGCTGACGTCGCCAAGAGGGTCCAGTAGATTTAGGCAACGAGAGACTGAACGTGGACTCATCAGACGACGAAGAGTCTACGTACTCTGTCTCTAACGACACAGCCTTCTTCATTTTCCTTTTCTTGCAAGATGGTCCGGCAGTAGAGTGGGGAGGAACAGCTGTCTGTTCGTCATCGGAATCCATCATCGATCTCTTGTGTGTACGAGTTCTCATAGCGATTGAAGATTTCAGATGAAGATCAAAAGGAGAAAGTAAGAGAGAATCAGATGATATTAAGAGAATGAAAAGATACAGAGTAAAAAAAATGAATGCATGTATGTATCTTGACGTCTCCCAAGTCTTTACATCTCCCAAGGCTTTACGTCTCTCAAGAACCTCAGCCGTCTTGTCTTTTCAATTTTCAAAAATCATGATGAGATGCATGTACGCATACGTCTCCCAAGAAACCCTTCAGCCGTCCGGTCTTTTTGGTTTTCAAAACTAATAATGATAGACGCCTTAATTCTTGCGTCTATGAATTAAGTGACCAGCCGAAAACATGATTATCCAAATTAATAACAGTTAATACGATATACATGCAATACTAGGATAATACTAATACAGATATTTAAAAAAAATCATGTCGTACACATCCTAAGTTCTCTTCGCAGCATGCAAAATCTATCTTCACTTAATGGTTTAGTAAAAATATCTGCAATTTGATTTTCAGTTGGAATAAAAATCAATTTAATTAAACCTTTTGACACATTGTCTCTTAGAAAATGATGTCTAACTTCTATGTGCTTTGTACGTGAATGTAACACAGGATTTTTAGATATATCTATAGCACTTGAATTATCACAATAAATAGGCACACAATCACATAATATATTAAAATCACATAGAGTTTGTCGCATCCATAATATCTGAGAGCAGCAACTTCCTGCAGCTAGGTATTCACCCTCAGTAGTTGAAAGAGCCACTGAGGTTTGCTTTTTGCTATGCCATGATACGAGACTCTGTCCCAAGAAAGTATAAACACCACTCGTACTTTTTCTATCAATTTGACACCCTACATAATCAGCATCTGAATAACCTATTAGTTCAAAGTGATTGGAAATTGGATAAAATAATCCTAAATTAATAGTACCACTTAAATATTTCAAAATTCTTTTAACAGCATTTAATGTGATTCTTTGGGTTTTGCTTAAAATCTTGCACACAGACAAACACTATACATTATATCAAGTCTAGAGACAGTTAAGTATAACAAGCATCCAATCATACCTTGATATTTTGTTATATCAACATCAATACCTTTGTCATCAGTGGTGAGCTTTATTGATGTGCTCATAGGTGTACCTTTTGAGTTAGATCCTTCAAAGCCAAATCGCTTAAGTAATTCTTTTGTGTATTTGGTTTGATGGATGTAAATTTCATCTTTCATTTGCTTGATTTGAAGTCCCAAAAAGTAGTTGAGTTCTCCCATTAAGCTCATATCAAATTCTTTATGCATGCACTTGGAAAACCACTCACAAAGATGATCAGTAGCACCAAAAATTATATCATCTACATATATTTGAACAATAATGATATTTATATTTTTATGTTTAATAAATAATGTAGAATCTATTTTACCTCTAATAAATCCATTTGACAAGAGATACTTACTTAACCTTTCGTACCACGCTATTGGAGCTTGTTTCAAACCATAAAGAGCTTTCTTTAATTTGTAGACATAATTAGCATACTTTTCATGCTCGAATCCAGGAGGTTGCTTTACATACACCTCTTCATTAATGTACCCGTTGAGGAAAGCACTCTTTACGTCCATTTAATACAGTTTAAACTTTTTGTAACATGCAAACGCCAACAAAATTCGGATTGTTTCTAACCTAGCCACTGGTGCATAGGTTTCTTCATTCGATTCCCTCTTGTTGGTTATACCCTTGGGCCACTAGCTTTGCTTTGTTACGGGTGATTATACCATGTTCATCAAGCTTGTTTTTGAATACCCATTTCGTACCAATGATAGACGCATCTTTTGGAGGAGGCATAAGTTCCCATACTTGGCATCTTTCAAATTGTTGAAGTTCTTATTACATTTCCAATAACTAATTTTTGTCAAGTACTGCATCTTTTGCATTCTTTGGCTCAACCTATGACAAAAATACAGAGAATGCACAATGATTTTGTAAACCCCTTCGTGTGGTTACACCTTTGTTGATATCTCCAATGATATTCTCCGGAGGATGATTCTTGACATATCTATTTGTTTTTGGCATTTGGATATCATGTAATACTTCCTCTTGATCATGAGACTCATCTTTAGCATCCTGCAAATTTTCAGGTTCACGTTCCTGCTGGTTGTCCATTTCAGTTTCCTGAAACTGCTCATTTGGTCTCCCATTTTGTTCTTTTCGGTTTCTTTGGAATTACGATCGTCTCTAAATTTCCTGCATCATCTTCACTTTCTTTTGGAGGATCATTGTTAGTCTCATTGAAAGTGATATGAACAAATTCTTCTACACATGACTTTCTAATTTTAAAGATACGATAAGCCTTACTATTTTGAGAATAACCAATGAAAATTCCTTCGTATGACTTAGCATCAAATTTTCCCAAATTATCACTTGTATTTAAGATGAAACATTTCGAACCAAAAACTTTGAAATAACTTATATTTGGAATTTTATTATTTAGAAGCTCATAAGATGTTTTCAAAATAATAGGACGAATGAGTACCCTATTTAAAATATAACATGATGTACTTACAGCTTCGGCCCAAAATTTCTTTGGAAGCTTACATCCTTGAAGTAGAGTTCTCGTCGTCTCTTATGGAGTCCTATTCTTTCTTTCCACCACCCCATTTTGTTGAGGAGTCTTTGGGGCTGAAAATTCATGGCTAATACCCCTTTGATCACAAAAGGTTATAAAATCTTTTTAAAACTCAGTACCATGATCACTTCTAATTCTAATAAGTTTATAGTTATACTTTGTTTCAAGATTTCTTATTAATTTTTTAAATTCTTTAAATGCTTCATCCTTAGTTCTCAAAAATAATACTCATGTATATCTTGAAAAATCATTAACTATTACAAAAGCATAGAATTTACCATTAATGCTTGAATGCCTTTTCGAACCAAATAAATCAAGATGAAGTAGTTAATAAACGGAGAAGAAGTTGTTGATATTCGTATTCTTTGTCAGAAAAGAAGTTCTTACTTGTTTTCCCAGTTGGCAAGGAATACATATTCCTTTCTTTTCAAACCTGATTCTTGGCAATCCTTTGACGAGATTCTTTGAGGATAGTTTCTTGATTAAGTCCATGTGAACATGTCCCATCCTTTTATGCCACAGATAAACTTCACCTTATACTGAAGTAAGACATAGTTCTTCATCCTTGCCATTACCAATTTTACCTTTTCCAATTATCTCGCAGGTTTTGTTGTCTCCAAACGTGACCGTTCCATTCTTCTTCTTGATATTTAGTTCTACGAATTTTGATTTATCACTTGTCATGTGCCGAGAATATCCGCTATCAAGAATCCATTTTTGAGATGGAACTCTTGCCTTTAAGCATACCTGTCAAGAAAGAACAATTTATCCTTTTGGTCCCCATATCTTTTTGGGTCCACTTATGTTAGTAGCAAGTAAATCATTCTTTTTAATCCATACCTTTTTAACCTGGTTTCGTTTCTTAAAATAATTTATATCTAAATGACCTTTAATACCACAATGTTTACAGGTTGTGAAAGGAGAGCAATAATTTAAACTAAATCGTGATTTTGATTTTAGCATTTTCATATTACTCTTTTTATGCATAGGATCATAACCAATTCCTTGTCTTTCAAAACTAGGTCTCTGATTACCTAATATGACATTCAAATTTTCTTCACCTTCGACAAATTTAACAAGAGATAATTTTAATGAAGCTATTTCTTTTTAAAGTTCATTATTAGGAAGGATCTTAACAGGAGATTTATCACTAAATGCATCAATACACATCTCTCATTTTTAGCTCATTAGTCAATTTTTGGACTTCACTATTCAAGAAATTTACCTTGTTGAAAAGTATTTTGTTATAATTATCTAAATAATCAATCTTAGCAATTAAAACCTTTTCTTCTTTACAAGTTGATTCCTTCTCAATTTCTTTCTTTTCATCTATTAGTGAATCCACTTCATTCATTAAAGTATTAACTAAATCTCTTAAGCATGCATTCTTTTCTTTTAACTTCTTATTTTCTTGTTCTAATGAGTTCAATTCATTAAAAGATACCTAATTAGATTCACCTTCAATTCCCACGAAGCATACTTGTGCTATCTCATCTTTAGCATCGATCTCCACTTCGGATTCCTCATCACTCCAAGTCACAAGGGCTTTGTTCTTCTTGTTGTCTTTGTAGTTTGTCTTTACTTTGTTCTTCAATTGAAAACAATCTTTCTTGAAGTGACCAGGACGTCCACATTCGAAGCATGTCTCTTCAGTTTGCTTTCCTTTGGATTTATTTGAATTGAAAGTATTTCTTCTTTTATTCTTCCTTTGTAGTAGCCCCTTGAGTCTTCTTGACATCATTGCTATTTCTTCATCCGAGTCATCATCAAGCTCCTCTTCGTTATCTGCATTAAGAGCTAAAACCTTTCTTCGAGGAGTTTCCTCCTCATCATCATATCTCTTTAACTGATGTTCATATTCTTCTAATACACCAAACAAAGTTAAAGTATCCATGGAAGAAATAGTTGCAGAATCTTGAAGAGTAGTGATTTTAGAATCAAACCTTTTGGGCATATCCCGAAGCAACTTACGGTTGATCTCACTTTGAGGAATCATCTTGTCCAGTAGTTTCAATGAGTTTCTAAGGACTAGAAATCTTGCTTGAGCTAGCTTAATGGTTTCATCTTTTTCGAGCTTGAACATTTCATAATCATGCATAAGCATGCTTAGCTTGACTTCTCATACTTTGGAAGTACCTTCATGACTTACCACTAGAGTATCCCAAATTTCCTTAGTTGTGTTGCATGAGGAAACTTTGTCTATCTCGGATTGTACCATCCCGCTGAGAAGTGTGTTCATTTTCTTTGAATCATATGAGACTATGTAGATTTCGGTTGAATCCATTTCTAGTAGAATCTTTAGTGTCCCATCATCTCTTTGTGGAATAACTGGTTCGTTCTCCATAACCCACCATTCCCAAGGATATCTTTTTAGATAGATCCTCATTCTGAACTTCCAAAAGTTGTAATTTTCTGTTCCGAACAGCAAAGGAGGTCTATTGGTTGATTATCCTTCTTGATTGTTGTTCCCGAACTGTGCCATGTCAGAATCTTTCCCTACAAGTAACCTTTAAGACCAAGATAAGTAGAGCCAAGCTTTGATACCAAATGAAATTTATCTAGGCACACTTAGAAGGGGGGTTGAATAAGTGTGGGAGTAATCTATGACCAATTTTTAAACTTTAAACTAAACTATTAATTTCAGGCTACTATAATAATTGAAATTAGCTTACTGAATTAATATAGCCTATTTAGAAAATAACCTGCTGAATTTATATCTCAAATAAAATACTTGATGTTAAAGAATTATCTTAATATGATGCAAGTATTTAAATTTTAATTATTAAGATAATTAAATAGCTTATGTGATTTTAAAGTAAGGCAAATAATAAAATCAACACCAAGATTTTTTACGTGGTTCAGCAATTACCCTCTATAATAATAGCCTAGTCCACGTCCAATACCAACTAGTATTAGAGACTCACTTTATTTATCTCTTTATAAACGATCACAGATTACAAAATAGATTCCAACAAAAATTAATTAACAATTAATTCCTCTTGAGCTCTCTTGCTCCTTGTGCACCTATGCACTCTTCAAGCACCTTTGCTTCCTTGAACCTGTTTGCAACCTTTCTCTAATCCACTAGGATTAACACCTTTAGACTACACTTAGTCTAAATACAAATTCAATACAAATATAGAGGTCTATGCTCAATACAAAAATAATCAATTAACAATTAAAGGCTCAACTATATGCAATGATCAATTAGCACAAAATAAATAAACAATTAATTTCTTACCAAATACCAGCTCAAATAATATCAGAAAATTAATTGCTTAGCTTCTCACAGATTACACTCCGTAAATCAATTCGCTCGTGAATAATAGTAATCAGTGCAATAATAAATTTTGTGAGTCATATTTTTCTAAATGAGAAAACATCATTTATATAGCCTTTTCACAAGTTACCGTTAATAATAGATATGTTCTAATTAATTAAATGGAAATTCCCACAGCGGTAAATCTTGACTTAGTCCACATCTTTAATATATATCCAGACTCAAAATCTCTTTGTTAGCTATGCAGTTTGAATAAATCAACAACACCTTTAAGAGATAATTCTTCGTATAAGAACTTTGACTTTATCTTACCATATAAAAAGTGACGTGAAGCAACTAATAGTGGAGCAACTGAGATGACGTATGACATCATACTCCTTTTTCCAATAAACAAAATCTTTAGCTTTTCAAAGCAATCATAATTACTTTTCCTTGAAATTCTCACAATACATCTCATCACAATAAATGGTTAGCTAGCATCTATAACCGGATATCAATTTATGCATGAGAAATAGTCATTCCTTAAAAATCGCACATGCAATAAAGTCTAGCTTTCATTTTAAATATCCACGTGTAGCATTATTTCTAATACACACATATCACATTCCAAAAGTATATGGCTATCATGCACATATTAGACAAGATATTTAATATATGTATTACTCCTTAAAAAAAACTTTTTCATAAAATCATTTAAAAATATTTTTCATTTAAGACATATACTAAAAATGCAAATAATATATCCTAAAGCCTTTAAATGAAAAATCAATTATTATGCAATTGACCTTACATTTGTTTTCCTAGAAAGAAAAACTTTCTTCCTCCATTTAAAAATCCCACCAACGATCCTTTATCAACAAACCTGAAACACCATAAAACAATTTAGTACTTGAACATTTCATCATCAAAACTTAAGAATGGAATATGACAAAGTCAACATCCCCTATCTCGATATGCGCCCTCCTAGTCCCACTGCGTTGGCCCTCATATGCTACGTCTAGCGCTAGTCCCAAGGTCTCGACCCTGACCTTCATGGCCTATAGTGTTTTCTCCAACTGGTCCACCTGCTTGGCTGACTCATAAAATGCCTCATCCATGCGTATCTTATCTGCAATCTCCAAGTCAAACTCACCCCGCATCGCCAGATGCTCTACACTTAGTGCTCCAAACTTCACCTTCTCTTGTTCCAGCTGCACTCGTACCTCTGCTAACTCAATCAGTGCCTGATTAGCATCATCTTTGTACTGTTGTTCCATGTATTGATGAGTCATGTTCTGTGCCTCCAACTGTACAATCCTCTGCTCCAATGCATAGTTCTTTACCAGCAGGCCACCGATCATCACATCCTGTGAGGTATCTATCACCTCCTCCGACATCGACTCCACCTGGTCTACAGAGTGACTCCTTTGGCTATTACCCGACATCCTATAATAAAACAATGATACAACATCATTACTATAATAAAATATATTCATTGATAAAATGAAACAATATTTTATTAAGTACAACACATACTCGATGAATTTCCACAACCCATCTCCGACCTAACATACTCTATAAGAGTTTTCTACTAAGGTTATAACCTAGGTTTTGCATTCCTAATGTTTATAACTTACAGCTTTGATACCAACCTGTGATGCCCCCAAATCCAGGTTCTCTAACCTCAGATTCAGTGCTCACGATCTATCATCATTATAAGCATTCTATAATCTATTGTGGAATAATAAACATACATTGTTCATTATAATAAAGTTTCATAACATAGTCCCAAGGTCTTCTTAACCTTAACTTAAGCACACCATTTATATTACAAAAGGTTTACATAGTAATTCCATCAAATAATAATAATTAAAATTCATTCTAAACTATTCTTGTATCTTGCCATTGCCTTTGTCTTTTGTATTGGATCCTTCTGGCTTAACTAAAATAAATGTCATGATATAGCAAGGGTAAGCAACTAATTTGCTTAGCAAGTTTATATACAAGGGAGATATATCATGACTAGAAAGAAGTTTCTCTTTCAATGTTCAACAATAGTATAAGATTGTGAAGGAACATGAATTAATAATCAACAATTGAATATTCGATTAATTGAATAACATGTACTGAGTGGTTTTAAAATAACCATGAACATTTTCCAAGGTTCTCAGTCATTTAAACTGGACCTCTTAATAAGTTTTGGTATTCAAGGGGATCAACCTTTTATACCCCGTGATTATGCATAAACACTTAATAATCCAACATCATGCCTTAATTAAATTCGTCCTTTTCTCAATCAAGACACTACAAGAAAACCTTCTAATTCTGACGGAACTAAGTTCGACGGACATATTCCCTCGAAGATAATAATTATTTCGACGGATTATTCAGTCGAACATGATTCAGTCGAAACTATATTAGTTTCGACGGATGTTCGTCGGAAATAGATGCATCCCATTGGCGCCAATGTTCCTGCCAGCGCCAACCTTATATTCGACTGAATAGTGTTTATCTTTGACGGAATATCCTTCGAAGATACCTTAATTCCCAGCCGCCCCTCATTCTCTCACTTTGCTCTATCTCTCTCTCTCTCCTTTCTCTCTCACTTTACGCTCTCTCTCATTTCTCTCTCACTTCATTCTCTCTCTCAATGTCACTTCTCTCTCACTGCTATCATCTCCACCACCACCATCTCCGCCAACACCACCGGTTCCACAACCACCATTGTCGATTCCACCATCACCACTGCCACCACCACCAACAACCACCATCACTGCCACCACCAGCAGCCACCATCACTGTCGGTTCCACCACCACCACTGCCACCACCACCAGCAGCCACCATCACTTTCGGTTCCACCACTATCACTGTCGGTTCCAACACCAGCAGACGCCACCACCACTGTCGGTTCCACCACCACTACCACCACCAGGCACCACTGTCGGTTATTCTCCTTTAGTTTGCACATTAATTCAATTTCAAGGTTAGTTTTCCGCAAAGCAATAGATTTTTAGGGTTAATTTGTTGCAAATTGTTAAATAAAAATTATTTTTGAATGTCTGAAAGTTATAATATTTCTAAAATTTGTATGATATTTCTGAAATTTGTGGCTTAGTTTGTTTTAGGTTTAGTTTGAGTTTGAATATGAGATTAACCCAATTTGGATAACATGTTGTTGTGAATTTATGGGTCAAAAATTGGGGTCCTGTTATTGAAATTGGGAGTCTGAAATCTGAAATTTGGGTCCTATTCTTCTTGTTTATATTGCTGAAATTAGAATTTTGATTTTGGAATGTGGACTACATATTATTTAACTGCATATTATTTGGAATTTGGAAATTACAGAATATTGATATTATGAAGTGTATAGCATATCAAATGTGGGTTCCTTATCATAATTTAACTGATTTTAGGAATATTTTTAATTTTGATATATTTTCTATTTCTGACTGAATTTTTGACAGAATTTCTGTCAGAATTATGAAATTGAAGAATATTTGTGGACCCTGCATGTATTATATTCGTAATTAGTTTCCCAATATTAAAATATAAACTAAGTAGCATTTACTTAGTTTCTTACTACTAAAATAAAATAAAATAAAATAAATTTAATTTAGTTTAGTTTATTAAATAAAATAAATTTAAAAAATTAGATAATATAATATAATACAAATAAAGTAAAATAAAATAATAAATTAAATTAATTTGAATAAAAAAATTGATTTTAATAAAAATATATAATATAATACAAAAAAATACAATTCAATAAAAATAAAATAAAATAAAAATAATAAAATAAAATAGAAATAATTTAATTTAATTTAATTTAATTAAAATAATTTAAATTAAAATAAATTTAAAATAAATTCAATTTAATGAATTTAATTTAATAAAAAATTTATAAATCATATAATATAATACAAGATAAAATAAAATAATATAATATAATAAATTAATTTAAATTAAATTAAATTAAATTAGAACTTATATAATATAATATAAAATAAAATAAAAATAATAATAAATTTAATTCGATTTAATAAAATAAAATAAAATGATTTAATTTAATTTAATAAATTAAATTTAGTAAATAAATAAACCAATTATATACTATAATATAATATACTACAAATTAAAATAAAAGAAAATATAATAATAAACTAAGTAGGAGTGAATGTCGAACATTAGTCTCTATAGATTCCATTTACTTAGTTTATCATTGGCAAAATAAACTAAGTAGGAGTGAATGTCGCACATGAGTCTCTATAGATTCCAAATAACAATTCTCATAAACTAAGTACCACTTACTTAGTTTATCATTGACAAAATAAACTAAGTAGGAGTGAATGTCGAACAGTAGTCTCTATAGATTCCAAATAACAATTCTCATAAACTAAGTACCACTTACTTAGTTTATCATTGGCAAAATAAACTAAGTAGGAGTGATTGTCGAACAGTAGTTTCTATATATTCTAAATAACAATTCTCATAAACTAAGTACCGCTTACTTATTTTGTCATTGGCAAAATAAATTAAGTAGGAGTGAATGTCGAACAATAGTCTCTATAGATTTCAAATAACAATTCTCATAAACTAAGTACCACTTACTTAGTTTATCATTAGCAAAATAAACTAAGTAGCATTTGCTTAGTTTGCCACAATTTTCAATAAATTCAATAATACTCTCCCTACATATATGTACTCTTCCTTGTATGCAAGTTTTGACATAGCAGTTGCAGCTAATACTACTCCAACCGGTTCCTCGGCAGCAATTAAAAAAAAGGGGGTCGTAATTCCTGTTTGTGTCCTATACTCGAATAATAAAATTAATTGAATTACTGCAAACATTCTTCACTGTTCCATCATAACAGATGGCAACCTCCAGAAGGAGTGACATTAAGTTGTTGAACAAAGTTCTAGGTTAAGCAAACCTCTAGATGAGCGAACGATCACGTCTCTTCTAGGAATGAATCATCTCCCCATATGGGTCCAATCCATGACATAGACATCTTTTCACCACTCCGAATTCCTCAGATGGGTAGTTCTCATAGAACATCTCACCTCTTTTTCTATGAGAACTATCCATTTGAGGAATTCAGAGTGGTGAGAAATTGTCTATGTCATGGATTGGACCCATATGGGGAGATGATCCATTCCTAGCAGAGAAGTGATCGTTCTTTCATCTAGAGGGTTGCTTAACCTGAAACTTTATTCAATAGCTTAATGGAACTCCTTCGGGATGTTGTCATCTGTTACGATGGAACAGTGAGGAATGTCTGCAGTAATTGAATTAAATTTATTATTCGAGTATAGGACACAAACAAGAGCTACGAACCCTTTTTTTCCCGATTGCCTACTCAAGTAATCTCTATAGATTCCAAATAATAATTCTCATAAACTAAGTACCACTTACTTAGTTTATCATCATTGGCAAAATAAAATAAGTAGCATTTGCTTAGTTTGCCACAATTTTCAATAAACTCAATAATACTCTCCCTTTAATCTTCAATACACTCAATAATATATGTACTATACTTTGGAACTTAGAAACTCTGTCCTATAGAGTGGAGATACTAGTTAAATCTAATTCATCCATTAATATCTAAATTAACTGAATGCGTCTTCTGTGTAGTTAAAAGCCGACCGGAGTTGGATGTACCGTAGGATACCCAGCGATGGGAGGGGATTAGTCTCAGCTAATCGTGTTGGGGTGTCAGATTTCTTGAACAAAGCACTAGAACATATGGATGATCTGAACGGGAAGATGTGATGCCCATGTGTCAAGTGTAAAAACCTGATTTGGAAGAAAGTCGACGAGATTAAATTCGACTTATTTTCTCATAGATTTGTGGATGGGTACTTTGTATGGACTCATCACGGGGAATCAGAAGTGATTGAAAATATTGTGGAACAACCAATTCCACGGGATTCATACGTCGAAAAATATGATCCAGTGGAGATATTGGTCGATGCTTATGGATCTACTAATATTGACTAGGCTGAAAATGAACCTTTTTCAAACAGTGTGAAGCAAGTGCCAAATGATACAGCTGCTGCCTTTTACAAGTTGCTATCTGAATCTGGGGTCGTGTTGTATCCGGGAAATGATATAGACACCAAGCTTTCTGCAGTGACGAAGCTCTTACACTTCAAGAATGAGCACGACTGTAGTGAGAGAGGTTTCAACTATTTGCTTGCTATAATTGGACAATTCTTACCAAAGGATCATACACTTCCTACGAATTATTACGAAGTGAAGAAGATGGTCAAGGGGTTAAATATGGGGTATCAAAAAATTAATGCTTGTGAGTAGGATTGCATGTTATACTATGGTGATGATAGAGATAAGGGACAATGTGATATATGTAGCTTATCGCGCTACAAGGTTACAAAACATGGGGGGAAGGAAAAATATGTTCCCAGGAAAATCTTACGGTACTTTCCACTTGCGCCGCGACTTCAGCGGCTATTTATGTTGTCTCATACGGCTCAACATATGAGTTGGCATCGAACAAGGGGATGTCGTGCCTGGTCAGCTAACTCACCCAGCGGATGGAGATGAATAGAAGAGATTTGATGCAAATTATCCTCAGTTTACGGAAGAAGTTAGGAATGTTAGGTTAGGCATGTCTACTGATGGCTTTTGCCCTTTTAATAATTTTAGCCAGCCGTACTCAGTTTGGCCAGTCATTATGGTCTCTTATAATCTTCCACCGGCAATATACATGAGGGATCCACATTTGTTCTTGACTTTACTCATTCCGGGGGATAAAAGTCCTACAAAAGAACTTAACGTTTACCTTCGACCGTTAGTGGATGAACTGAAGATGTTGTAGGAGACAGGGATACAGACGTATGATAAATCGATATGCGAGAATTTTTTGATGAAGGCATCCCTGTTATAGACTATCACTGACTTTTCGGCTCTTGGGATGGTTAGTGGTTGGTCAACTCACGGGAAGTTATCATATCCAGTGTGTATGGGGGATGTGCAAGACAACCAGTTACAGCATGGGCAAAAATGTAGTTTCTTTGGAACTGCTCGTAGATTCTTGCCTCTTGATCAAAATTATAGAAAGATGTCTGCACAGTTCAACAGAAAGACAGAGAAGAAGGGAGTTGTTGGTCGGTGGTCGGACAGTGAGGTCTTGGGCTGGTTGAACCAGCTTGATTTTCCTTTGTCGGGGAAGGAACACAGTAAATTGAGAGCATCCGGGTACGGGAAGACTCATAATTGGACACACTTGCCTATATGGTTTGAGTTGTCGTATTGGGGCACACTTTCAGTTCGTCATTGTATAGATGTCATACATACCGAAAAGAATGTTTTCGAGAACTTTTTTTTACACCGTTTTAGATGCGAGTGGTAAAACCAAAGACAATGCTTGAAAAGATTTGGAGGCATTGAACATTAGGCCAGAATTGTAGCTTTGCCCTAACACTATGAAACCTAAAGCTCCATTTTGTCTTACTAAGCAACAAGTTGAAGACGTGTGTAAGTGGGTTAGTGGATTAAAGCTCTCAGATGGATATGCGTTAAAAATAACACATTGTTGTAAAATTGAGCAATTGAAAATTTCTGGATTTAAGAGTCATGATTGTCATGTATTCATGTAGAAGTTGATCCCAAATGCATTTCGTGAGATGTTACCCAAAAAACTTGTGGATGCATTGACCAAACTTTCAAATTTCTTTTGAGATATTTGCTCAACTGTAATTAAGTACAGTGATGTCGAGCAGATGGAGAAGAATATTGTGCTTACCATTTGCAAGCTCGAAATGATCTTCCCTCCAGGATTCTTTGACTCGATGGAACATCTGCCTATTCATCTACCTTATGAACTCAAACTTAGAGGACCGGTGCAATATCGGTGGATGTATCCTTTTGAGAGGTAATATAAACTACTAATTGCTTTATGTTGCTCATATTAATAATACTCATATTTGTCGGAATATTTATCTTAGGTATATGCGTAGATTAAAACAAAAGGTCAAGAACAAAGCTCGTGTAGAGGGTTGTATTTCTGAACGCTATACGGAGGAAGAGCTTGTCAATTTCTGCTCATTGTATTTTGACGATGTTGTCTCAACGAAGCACAAACGTTTAAAAGGGAATGAGGTTATTGGTTCAATGACTTATGCTGATGATGAGTTAGTTGTATTCACATATCCGGCTAAACCATTTGGCCATGAGACGCTGACTTACTTAAGTGACAAAGAGTTGAAGATTGTATCTACATACGTGCTTCTAAATATGCCCGAAGTATTATCATACATCATGTAAGTCTTAGCTTATTTACAGTATTTAGTGTAATTTATAAGTGTAGTCATCTATATATGTTAAAGACATTTTAATTTTTTCGTAGTTCATTTGAAGAGGAAGCGTATGCTTCTAACCCAGCTTTTACTGCAGCAGAGTGGAAACATTCACTAATGCTAATTTCCAATAGTGGTTTAAGAAAAAGGGTTGAAGCGGAGAACATATTTGAGCATTTTATCGATGTCATCCAAAGACCTTATAAAGTTGTTAGTTCTTTTCCTGGTTGCATTGTGAATGGGTATAGATTTAGAGTCGATGACTTGAATGAACTCACTTTATTCAATTCTAGGGTTGTGGTGTTAGGAAGCTGCTACCAAGATTCTGAGTCCAATTACTATGGTCATTTACAAGATGTGATTGTGCTCAATTATCACGAGGGAAAAAAGATAGTTACATTTAAGTGTAGCTAGTTTGATACTGAAAAGGGTGTTAAAGTTGATCGTAATTGAATCACAACCGTGGATATCAAGTCAGTGTTAAAGTCTGATGACGTGTTCGTGTTAACAAGTCAAGCGACTCAAGTGTATTACGCTCCTAATGTCGTAAATACTCGAAGCCCCTGGTACACAGTAGTCACTACTAAAACACGTTCTTTTAATGCTGATAAAATGTTTTGTATGGATGAGGCATTGCAAGAAGATTTTAGCAACCCTTTGGCCATAGTGTTCCATGCTGAAGATGTGGTGAGTACTGATGTCATTGACGTACCTGATGATGTGAATGTCGAGGCAAACGTACACATAAATGATTATATAGTCATTGAGGATGATAACGATGACGAAACTGATCTCGAAACTGAGGATGAGGAAGATACTGAATCCGAGAATGATATACGCGTTGATTCTGATGGGTTTTATGACGTGCGTAATTGAAAATGAGAATTCATATTAGTACATACCACATATTGTTAAACCTTACATATTCATAATCTACCAATTTGGTTATTGCAGTAGGATATTCATGGCTAGACATAGCAGTGGAGATCGCCGAGGTGGTGGGCGATCCGGTACTAGAGATGGTAGCCACGATGGAGACTCTTCTTCAGGCGCTAGTAAGTTATCTTAACTAGGATTTAAATATATCTCAAGCTGCATTAGTTACAATGTTTATTGACTTAGTTAAATACAATTATTACAGATGCACCTCGTCGATGACACCGAAGGAAGAACCTCGGTATCTTTAGTCGTTCGCCGGCAGTGCCACTTACAGTACCGGTGGATGAAGCTTCCCAGCAGTAAGTGTTAATATATTGGTAATATTTCTATCAGTTATTGCAAAACACAATTCATATAACACATATTGTTATACTTTTTCTGTAGTATACTAGACTCAGTGGCTAAGTACACCCTACACGTGATCTGTTTGACGCATCTCCCGAGAGGGTGCATGTTCAGTCAGTATGCGACAATGCAACTTTTATGCAGACTGTCTTGCAGGAGTTCCACGTAAGTTAAGCATATTATATTAATTACTACATAGTTGTATTAGGATGAAGAAATCAATTATTCCTAATTTTAAATTAACCTTTGTTATAGGTTTATTATAGATTTGACCCGAGCATCTCTCAGTCAGCTGGAGACGATGTGATCGAGCATCATGTCTCTGCGAATTACTCCGACTAGTTGTATGAGATGTGATAGAGGGAAGCCCAAGCAGTTGAGGACCAGCCTGGGACCACCATCAGAGATCATCAGCCCCACATAGTTTCCGATTTAGCCTGGGAGGCTATGTATGCGCACTGGGAGGCTAATGACTTCAAGAAAAAGTCTGAGCAGACGAAGAAGAATCGTGGTTAGCTCCGGATAGTACACACCACTGGTTCTCAGTCGTTCGAGGAGGCGAAGACGGTAAGTGTATTGTATTTAGTTATTTAGTTATCAAGTTCTCACACAAATACTTAATACCTGTTTTATGAATGTTTTTATTAGGCATTGGGGAAGACCTTGGGCCGAGATCCTACCATTTTAGAGTTTTGGGATTGAGCCCAGACGCCTAAGGCCGAGCATGCTTTGTCTCAGGTAGGTTTAGCTATACGGGTAAAACTCATCTTACTATTTAGCTTTTAGCAATATTCAATCGTAAATAAAATGATATAATTAACATACGTATATAAAATACATTATATGACCGATTTTAGAGGCTTCAGGATGAGCGTATAGCTGAGTTGAAGGCTATTAGGAAGGGTTCTGAGCTGTTAGATTCTGCTACCCCTCTTACCGATATTGTATTAGATCGGGATGAGGAGCTGAGATTATGGGTCGCGTCTCAGGATCCCCCTACTAGCAGTACCGAAAGATATCGAGTGTTGGGTCTGCCGAGGATACCCGCATATACACTTCCTGGAGGTAATATTTTTTATGTTTCACGAAATTATCCGAATTTATCACATTATATAAATTATTATTAGTGATCGAATTTGTATCTGTTTATAGGCTCCAACCAGCGCCAGCGTCCGAGAGCACATGTCAGACTATCTCATACGGGCGCTGGCTTGGATGACGATATCTTCCCGTGGCTGATAGGGGCCGTGTCGGCTAGGTTCTGTAACGATCCGGTCTTTCAGCATTAGCAGTTGCCTTCCAGTTCTCGTCTTCACCAGCTTGCTCAGGATATTATAGAAGGGGCCTCCGCAAAGAGTAAGAGATTACTGCGGGAGTAGTTCGACGCTTGGAGCGCTGAGATGCTCCGGATGGTGATTACCCTCTTGGAGGAGGCTTTTCGTCCGCCCTCGCCTACTCAGGTATTCTTATTATTTATTATTTTATCAATTATGGATAGCTTGTTAATTCTCACATATATACAGACTAATGATTTATATTTTTGATTCTATCAATAGGGTGGTGATGTATAGCAAATCATGGCGATGATGTGAAACGGTATACGACATCGATTTCCATATACCCGAGCAAACGTCGTTCACCTCCGCCCGATGATGATACTTTTACTAGTTTATAGTTCATTTGTATTCATGTTATTGTAAAACATTTGAATATATTGTAGTGTCTAATTGCGTCTGTATAAGTATTGTAGAACATTTATATATATTGTAGTGTCTAATTGCGTTTGTATAAGTATTGTAAATTATATTATTTATCATTTATGGAAAATTAGCTTATATTTGTAATTGGTTAGCTCAGTAGTGTTGATGATAATGAGTTGAAGATTACGTTTGGTGGATATTTGAATGTGAATGTATGTAAATGATAATTAGTTGAAGATATTACATTTTGTTAGTTCCCAGTAGGCATGATAGATATCTAAAAGGGGGGTTGAATAGATAATTTAAAATTTTTTCTTTTAATCTTTTTAAGGGTGATGGTAATCAATGCACAGCGGAATGAGTATATGTGAAAAACCTTCTGTTATATATCTTGAGTTAATGAGATTGAGGCAGTTATGACAGTTATAGCAGATATTGCGTTATAAAGCATAAATGAACACAATAGTTTTAAGTGGTTCAGCACTAAAAGCTCCTAGTCCACTCTTCACTCCTGCGTAGAAATCCACTAAGGATGTCTGTTACACTTCTTGAATCTCACAGATTCCTTCTAGACCAGCAGTCTAGGTACTTCTTAGTTCACTCTTAAACTCTTCAAGCCCAGCAGACTTGGTCTCTCACAATTCACTTAGAACTCTTCAAGTCCTTCAGACCTAGAACTCTTACTTCAGTTGATTGAATGTTGTTTAGATCGTGATTGATGCTATTCAGTTGCTAGTAAGCACTTGTTCGAAAGAACTGAGTAGCTGAGCAAGCTTTTCCTTTTTCTCAGATCGTAGAGTTGAGCGTTGAGTGTTCTTGTGCGTTTTTGTTTAGTACTTGCTACTCCTTTCCTCATCTGTCTTTGATCTGTATATATGTGATCTTGAAATATATCCGTTGAAATCATCTGATGAGCCATTAAATGTTTTTAATATTTCTGAGCTTTGATGGAGACTTTTCTGCACATCTTCTGAATTACACCGCCCAATCGACACACAAGTAGATCGCTTTCACCTAACACCTCAAAAGGTGTTTTCCTCGCCTTAATGGTCCTTTTCTTAGCTTCTTGAGTATGTTTTTTGATCAATACTAAGGATATCTTTTTTACGTTGGGGTGGTGAGAGCTTCAACGTTCAAAACCCATTCCATATTTGTTGGAGTCTATCTTTAGATGAACGATAAGGCTTGATGTTTCTGACACAAAGCAGATGACACTCTACTATCAATATCGTAGTGTCTTGTCATATTGGTGCATGTTCGTAAGAGATCACTATGATTTCTCACAAGGATTTGCACAATATGTTCTTCACTTGCTCGTCTTGCAAACTCTACGTTTCCGAGAGCACACTACGATCTTCACTTGCTCATCTTGCAGATTCTGTGTTTCCGAGAGCACACTACGATCACAGAGTTAGTTTCAGCAAACGTCTGGACCACTCTTCGATTCGTGGAGAGGCCCTTCAAGGAAGATACACTACAATCATCTCAACACTACGATCCTACCTGAGCTTCTGCATTCTGTTGATCAGCCGGATAGACTACAAGTCTATCTATTTCTTTCTAGCCATAGATCAACCTAACAGATTTGATCTCTTTATCTATACAAGTGAACTTTAAAGGCTAAGATCAACCTAACACTTTTGATCTATCACTAAGTCCTTGTACATATATTCTTTGAAGGAATTTTATATAATCATGAGTAGTTTCATAAAACATCAAATCAGAATATGCATTCTTCCAACAATCTCCCCCTATTTGATGTTGACATAACCAAGGATATTTGTTGTCATGATTATAAAGTTTTATATGCGATTCTTGTAAAAGTAAACATGACTTAGTATTTCAAATTGAAGAATTGAAATTTCTAGAGAATAAGCATGAATTTATTGATGTATGGAGACAGATTTTACATTTAAGAATGACTACATCAATACAATTTGAAATTCAACTTATCTCTATTTCTTTGGCCTTTTGTTTCTTGGAGGATTTGCATATTCCTCAGCTCTCCTCTTTCTGCTTGTTTCATCTCTTCTGGCCAGATCTTCCAGCTCACTTGGGCTTAGCCTTGGATTGTGATCATGTCTATTCATGAATGCAGGATCTCCAATTGGCATTCTTAGACCTGTCGTTGTTACCGTATGAGAGCTGGTGGCTGGCCCTAGACTCCTTAAGGGTTGAGCCATTAATATTTCCTGCTGATTAGATCATTGAGTCTGATGGCTGGATCGTGGAGTCTGCTGGTGGATCTTCCTTGCAAAAGGATTCCTTGAGGATTGAGGTTGGAGACCTCTGCCTTTGCCATTGCCTCCCTGATCTCCTCCTTTACCTTTATTCTCCCCCTTTATGTCAGCATCAAGGGTTCGAATGTCATCTGAAAGACGATTAAGGCCTTGAACAAGCTCGTTGAGCTGACTCTTGGTTTAAGCAATGTCTTCTCTATTTTCTTCGATTAGAGCTTCAGACCTAGCTTCCCTTTACTGAAGGATGGAGAGAATGTTGTCTGTTTGCTGGCCATTGCTGACATAGAATTGTTGAAATTCTTTTGTGAAATCAAGATTTTGGATGCTTTGTATCATCGGTTGGTTCTGAGATTCTTGAGTTTTCTGTAGAATCAAGACAGCATCCCGATGTCTTTTAGCTGCGAGGAAGTGAATATCATCCCTGTCCTTTATGTTTTGTAGCATTTCTTTGATAATCTCTTTGAGTGTTTTAGGATGATTGAGCTCGGGGAGCTTGGAAGATTGTTTCATAAAGATTGATCATTGATGTCAATCTCCGTGATGCTCGAAGATGATCTTCAAGGCTCTCATCTAGTTCTTTTATCACTTTTCGCATATAATGACAAATCACCTTTGTGGATAGTTTTTGACAGATTTCATCTAGATTTGGAATTTGTGAGGAGGTGACGTGTTTCTTGAATTTATCTTGCAAGTGAGTAAAGAGCAAGTTCAAGATTGAAGCATTCATTTCTAGATGAGGAGAGGAATATCTGAAGGAGGGCCTGTGTTTGGATGTTGGAGCTTAGTGACTCTCACGATTTGTGGTGGATACTCTACCGTGGGGGCTAGAGTCCGGGATCGTAGAGGAGGTAGTGTTTGAGTGAGCATTAGGGAGTTGATCTTATTTGGTTCCTCGCCATGTAATTTTGAGATTCAATGAATCGGAAATTGATTCAGTGGATGAAGAATTACTTCCAACCATTGCGGGAATTCATAGAATTGATTAAATGAGGGTGGTGGCAAGTGATTAATTCTGAAAGAAGTGGGGATAGATAGTACCTCATGTGTGTTCTCTGAAGAAGGTCTGTTGGAGAGAAGCTTCTTGGCAAAATTGAATTTCCCTGGGAATCCATTTGCAAGTACTAAGATAGCTGGATACTCTTTGAAACTCCAGGCCATGTGATCCCAAGAGTTCAGAATTTGAGCTTGGTGGAAGGGCATCATAGGAAGATATGCAAATAGTTGCTCATAGGTGGCTATTATGTGCCCATCAATGCCTACAGCTATGATCTCAACCTCATCATCTTCTTCTCTGTTTTCACTGGAGGATTCCATTATGTCGATTGCTTCAGGATGTTCTTGTACTGGTTCTTCATTATCTCCTCCAGGAATTTCTTTTTCAGCTATTGAGGTGTCATGATCCTCCCCCTCAGCTTGATCATTCTTTTGAAATGTCAATAGCTCCCTCTCAACTGGAGCATCCTCTGGTGGAAGATCTTCAGGCATCTCCCCCTTAGTATGAGTTCCTTCTATCATTAGATCTTTAAGTGTCTCTCCCTCAGCAGGAGCCATGACTTCTTGACATCCACTTGCTAGTTCCTTTTTAGCACTCAGTTCTTTTGCTTCCCTTCTTAGCACTTCTTCATTGGCAAGAATATACTTCTTAACCAGTTTCCTTCTTGGCCTTTTAAGCTGTGCTACAGCCTCAGGACTCTCTTCAGTTATGTCCTTCAGATCAGCCAAGATATTTGATGCAGTTGATTCCTTGTTTGGTCTAGGCTCTACGATTGGAGGAGACTTGACGATCGAAGAGGCTAATTGCTTTTTGCTCTTGTGGCTGGTCTTACTCATCTTCAGCAACTGAGATATATTTTCTCTATCTTCTTCTGCCTCTACTTGCTGTGCCTTTCTCCTTAGGATCCTTAGAGTCTCAATTTCTGAGGACTCTACAGGCTTGTTGGTGGTGGATCCTTGAGGTTCTTCTGTAGTTCTGGCTTTTTTTTTCCCTTTTCTCTTTCTGATTAAAGCAATGGGTTCTCCCTGGTTAGTTTCTTCTTCTTCCTCCTCAGTTTCTTTGACAATAGACATATTCCCTAGTACTCCTATTCCTTTTATCTCACCAGTTTGACCACTGGATTTAGACATCAACTTCACATTTTCAGCTGGATTTCTCTTCCAACTTTCAAACAACTGCTGGGTCATTCGTCGATTTGGATTTATGGCTTCTCCTTCATCATCCTCAATCAGGTCACCAAGAGCAACCTGTAGGATAATGCTGATAAATCGTCCGTAGAGCATCTTCTGAGAGCTCTTTGTCTTCTTGGAGCTAACCAACCATTTTCCAATCCATTCAAGTAATAAAGCCCTATAGTTTAGTTGAATTTTATAACATATGGAAGTCATGAGTTTGAGTTGTATCTCATTCACAGAGTCATGACCTGAGCTTTTAGAACATATGCATTTTCCAATAATGTCAGCCAGAAACTCATACCTCTGTGGAAACTCCTTTTTTGTATCCTTTGACAGAGGGTGATTTCTTGTGATGCATTTTCTTGAGACCTTTATGGAAGTCTATTCCATCTAAGGACGGATACCCTTTAGATTTGAGCCCTAGGGCTAGATTGATGTCTTCAACTATTAATTTTATTTGGACGTTCCTTACTTTCACGGTGATGGTGTTGTTTTCAAACACCCCGTTATTGTAGAATTCTTTTACCAGCTTTGGGTAGATCAATGTGTCAGTACCCAAGGCTTCTTCGAGACCTGCCTTCTTCAGTAGCGACAATATCTTGTGAAATTGGGGTTCAGCCGTTTTAAACTCGTCGAAACACAGTCTGTAGCCGGAGACAACACTGGAAGCTGCCATTGATTTCTTTGTAGGAAATGAGGCTGACAGAACTTGCTACTGATTTAGGGTTTTTGCTTGAGAGAGGAAGAGAGAGATGATTTTTTGAACTTCAGATTTCACAAAGATGACTTTAATTTGTATTTGAAACTTCCCTCTCTCTATTTTGCTTAGTGGGATAGGTGTCAAATTTTGCTTGGCTCTACGAATTCTTGACAGAGAAGGATTGTACTGAATTGCCCTTAACTTCTTCTAGGCTAATGTTTTCTCCAGGAGGACTACGATCGTTGAGATGGTCCTTGGAATCGTCGAGTATGTCCATCCATCGTTGAGTCTGTTCAGCAGTCGTCGAATCTGATCTGCAATCGTGGAGTCTGATCTGTAATCATCGTGTCTGGGCTGCACTTGTAGAGTCTGAACTACGATCGTCGAGTCTGACTTATCAGTCGTAGAGTCTGATCAAGTTCTCGTGATGAACCTTTGGTTTAGCATTTTCCTTGGTTTAAGGTAGCTCAGGAAGGGCCAACCTCTTGAATAGAACAAGGGTTAGGTTTGTCCCTGAGGCACTTATCAGAGAGAATGCTTTGATTTATTTTTTTGGATCATCATAGGGCGCTCCTTTGGTTTTGTTGATGTAGCTCAGCTATCGTTGATTCTGTACTACGATCGTTGATTCTGTTTAGCGTTCATTGAGTTTTATGACACTTTGGCTCTACGATCGTGGACTTCCTTTGACCATGTCTTTGATTTTGGATATAGCCCTTAAATCTGTATGGTTAGCACAAACTAGAGCATAATATTTCAGGTTTGTAAGTTAAGCATGCCTAGCTCACTTATTAGTTTGTTGAATCTGGATTCATCTAGAGGTTTTGTAAAAACATCAGCAAGTTGATTTTCAGTAGGGATATATTATAAAGATATATTTTCATTTTGTACATGATCCCTAATGAAGTGATATATTTTTTCTATATGCTTAGTTCTAGAGTGCATGACAGGATTATGAGTTATAGCAATTGCACTTGTGTTGTCACAATGAATAGGTATGGATTTGAATTCAAACCCATAATCTGCTAGTTGATTTTTCATCCATAGGATCTCGACCACAAGAATCGCCATGGTAATGTAATGTACTCACCTAATGTTGAGGTAGATACTGAGTTTTGCTTCTTGCTAAACCAGGACACAAGTCTGTTACCTAGTAATTGATAAGTGCCACTGGTACTTTTTCTATCTATTTTGTAGCCTGCAAAATCAAAGATCTCAGATAACTCGTTAACTCAAATGAGGATTCCTTGGGATACCAAAGCCCCAAGTGGGTGTACCTTTGAGGTACACGAAAATCCTCTTTACAAAGATTAAATGAGATTCTTTAGGACATGCCTGAAATCTAGCACAAATGCATGTTGCAAACATTATATCTGGTCTACTGGCAGTAAGATATAAAAGAGAGCCTATCATACCTCTGTATTGAGTTATATCAATACTTTTACTTTTTTCATCTTTGTCAAGCTTGGTTGCAGGAGCGATTGGGGTTTTCATGGAAGAGGTTGATTCCATGTCGTACTTCTTGAGTAAGTCTTTAATGTACTTGGCTTGGTTTATGAAAATTCCTTCATCAATCTGTTTTACTTGCAGTCCAAGAAAGAAGTTCAGCTCACCCATCATACTTATTTCGAATTTGCTCTGCATAAGCTTGGAGAATCTCTTGCATAACTTTTCATCAGTAGAACCAAAAAGATAATATCATCAACATAAATTTGAACTAATAGGACCTTATCTTTATGCTTTCTAAGAAATAGTGTGGTATCTACTCTACCTCAAGTAAATCCATTTTCAATAAGAAAGTTAGTCAGTGTTTCATACCATGCTCTAGGTGCTTGTTTGAGACCATATAAGGCTTTGTCTAATATAAAGACATAATTAGAAAGAGATAGATTGATGAAACCTGGAGGCTGCTCTACATAGACTTCTTCTTGAAGTTCACCATTCAAAAATGCACTTTTGACATCCATCTGAAAGACTTTGAACTTCATGTGAGCAGCAAAGGCAAGGAATATTCTGATGGCTTCTAGTCTGGCAACAGGTGCAAATGTCTCATCATAGTCAATACCTTCTTCCTGAGAGTAGCCCTTGGCTACTAGTCTAGCCTTATTCCTTGTTATCACCCCATCTTCATCCATCTTGTTTCTGAAGACCCACTTGGTTCCAATTACAGGATGGTTCTTTGGTCTTGGGACCAATCTTAAACTTTGATTCTCTCGAACTGATTAAGTTCTTCCTGTATGGCCTCTATCCAGCTGGAATCTTCCATAGCATCCTCTATCTTCTTTGGTTCTATTTGAGATAGGAAGCTTAGATAGAAGCATTCATTTTGAGTAGATGCTCTTGTCTTGACTCTTGCGTTCGGATCTCTAATGATTAGATCCTTAGTGTGATCTCTTACCCATCTGCTTCCTATTGGAACATCCATTCTTATGCCTTCTTGTCTCAGATCTTCAAGATCTATTTTTTCTTCTTGATGTGGAGGTTCATTGTCTGGCATAGGCCTCTCTACGATCTCATTCTCTTGCTCAATGATTTCATTATCAGGCACTACGATCGTAGTATTGGGCTCAACGACCTCGTTCCTAATGTCTGAACTGTTAGTCGCAGTGTCTTGGAGCATTGTTTTGTCTAAGTCTGTTTCATCAAATATGATGTGATTTGAGACTTCTACACTCAGTGTCTTCTTGTTGAACGCTCTGTAGGCCTTGCTGTCTGTGGCATATCCAAGAAAGATTCCTTCGTCTGATTTCAGTTGAAACTTTGTCAAGTACTGCTTTCCATTGTTGAGTATATAGCATGCATAGCCGAACACATGAAAGTAACTGACATTTGGCTTTCTTCCTTTCCAAATTTCACAAGGAGTCTTCTTAATCGTAGAGTGTATGAGTGATCTGTTCTGAGTATAACATGCAGTGTTGATCGCTTCGCCCTTGTAAGTACTCCGTTAGATGAGTCAGAATTAGTAGAGTCCTTTTTGGCCTCTATTAATGTCCCGTTCTTTCTCTCAAAGAACTCCATTTTGTTGGGGAGTTCGTGGAGCTGAGAAGTTGTGACTAATCCCATTGTCTGTGCAGAACTGATCCATTTCTGAGAAATTGAATTCTCTGCCATGATCACTTCTTATAGCCTTGATTTTTGCTCATTTCTCATTCATCACCAACTTGAACATCTTGATTAGTTAGGGGCTTGTTTCATCTTTTGAGGTTAGAAAGAATACCCATGTAAATCTGGTGTAGTCGTCGACTACGACTAATGAGTATCTCTTTCCCCCAAGGCTCGTCGTTGGAATTGGTCCAAAAAGATCCATATGTAGTAATTGCAGAGGCTTGTTAATTGAGTTGATGGTTTTGCTCTTAAATGAGCTTCTGGTATGTTTCCCAAGTTGACAGGCATTGCAGGGCCTTTCTTTAACGAAGTTGAATTTGGGTAGGCCTGCAACTAGATCTTTTGAAGCTAATTTGGACATGCTTTTGAAGTTGAGATGAGATAATCTTGATGATGCCATAGCCAACTCATTTCTTGGATGCTTTAGCTTGAGAAAGCATATTGTCTCGTCTGAGCTTAGTTGTCCAAGATTTACTGTGTAGACATTTCCTTCTCTTGTTCCGATTAGCTTTACTGCAGATGTCTTCAGGTCCCGGACTTGACATTGATTGTTGATGAATGTTACTTGATGACCCTTGTCATAGAGTTGGCTAATGCTTAGAAGGTTGTGCTGTAGTCCTTCCACATAGGCCACTTTACTGAATAATACTGCACCATTTTTGGCTGAGCCATAGCCTCTTGTCTTGCCAGTGCCATTATCTCCAAATATGACCGAGGGACCCTCCTTCTCTATGAAGTTAGATAGAAGGGCTTTGTTCCCAGTCATGTGCCTTGAACATCCACTATCCAGATACCAGGTTGTGTTCGTGGAGCTCCTTTCCTGAGGTAACATTAAGCCTTCATTTTGGTACCCATATTTGCATGGGTCCTACTATGTTAGTACCCTTGGGGACCCAAATCTGCTTGATTTTGGGTCTCACGTGCATGGAATTATAATGACAATTCGCAGCCTTGTGACCAACTCTGTGGCATTCAAAGCATTTGATATGATGCATGTAAGTGTGTGTGTGTGAAGGTTCTTCCTCCGTTTGGGCTTTTGTGGGTTATTGGTCATCCTCCTGCTGGGCTGATATCCCCTTTTCCATATGTTCTCTTGTTTCATTAATTAAGGAGAGTATATCTTACTTCTACTGTGTCTTCCTGGTTGGTTCGTAGAGTTTATTTTATTGGACTCTACGATCCTTCGAGGTTAATGAGTAGTAGCTAGATTACTTTTCTCTTTTCTGAAACCTAGACCAGCATGAGATCCCTTACTTCTGGGAATATGAATTGAATTAGTCGGGCAGGGTTTGACAGGCTCATCATTCTCTGAGGATTTTACAAATATAATGCCTCTACTAAAGCCTGAGGCATTACTAGTGTTAACATCCTTTGCTTTTTCCACACATGACTTTGAGATAGATCCCCCAAAGCCTAGCCCTGTTCTATTAGAGACATTTCTCTGATTAGAGATTAAAGAATACATGGATGAAGAAGATTTATTCCATGTAGAGATGGTCTTTTCTAGATCCTCAATTTTTGAGGTTAGACTAGACTCTCATTTTGCACTGAGCTCATTTGTTTATCTTAAGAGCTTATTCTCAGCTTCAAGCTCAGAGAAAGAATTAGCACTGAGAAGGGCTGTTTCCAGTTCTTCTTGAGCCTTTTCTTTCTCCTTTTGAAGAAGTGAATAATACTTAGACAGAACTCTAAACCACTTCATGTATTGGTGTAGATCAGATGTTATGCCATGCAATGCAGTTCTAAGATCATCAATATCTATATCAGGAGAGTTAAAGTCAAATACCTCATCGATACTTACTTCGTGTATGTTGGAGTTCTATTTGTCCCTTGCATTTTTGGCCATCAAGTAGAGATTTGCTATTTGAGGGTCTTCATCATCTCCAGATTCAGGAGTTGAGTCATTGTCTGAGTCACTCCACGATCCTCCAGCTACAAGACCTTTTTCTTTCTTCTGTGGCCCTTTGTTTCCTCTGTATTCTTTCTTTGAATGAGATTTCTTCTTAAGTTCTTCTCTGAGAGGTTTGTTGCAATTTGCAATGAAGTGGCCCGGTTTCTTGTAATTATAGCATAGGTCATTCATTTGCTCCTGGCTGCTGTAGTTGCTGACTTTCTTTGGCTTATTGGTTTTGCCTCATCACATGAACCTTCTTAGCCTTTTTACTAGCATTGCAAGGTCCTCATCATCATCTTCATCATAGTCAGAATCAACTTCAGTGCTGACTTTGGAGGCGTTATCTGTTGCTTTAAGGGCTACACCTTTATCCTTCTTCCTTCCTTCAGATAAGGTTTCTGCTCCTTGAGTCAGCTCCAATTCATATGTGATAAGGTTGCCATACAACTGTTGAACAGTCATTTCATGTAGATTTTTGGATTCTCTAATGTTAGTGGTTTTGGCATCCCACTTGCTTGGTAAAGCTCTCATGAACTTTAAGATTAGATCTTTGTTAGGATAGATCTTCCCATAAGCTCGTAGAGAGTTGAGCAGTACATTAAATCTTTCGTAAGTGGCAGTAACGTTCTCTCCTTGAATGTGAGCGAACATCTCATATTGCTGAGTCAAGAGAGATTGTTTGTTTTCTCTGACTCCTTCTGTTCCTTCATGCATGATGAGCAGTGCTTCCCAAACCTCCTTCGCTGTTTTGCTGTTGACCACATTTTCAAACAGATCATCTTCTAAAGATTAGAACAAGATGTTTTTGGCCTTTTTATCGAGCTGGACAATTCTCTTCTCGTTCCCAGTAGGCACGATAGATATCTAGAAGGGGGGTTGAATAGACTTTTTCTTTTAATCTTTTTAATGGTGATGGTAATCAATGCACAGCGGAATGAGTATATGTGAAAAACCTTCTGTTATATATCTTGAGTTAATGAGATTGAGGCAGTTATGACAGTTATAGCAGATATTGCAGTTATAGCAGTTATAGCAATTAATGAACACAATAGTTTTAAGTGGTTCAGAACACTAAAAGCTCCTAGTCCACTCTTTTACTCCTTGAGTAGGAAATCCACTAAGGATGTCTTTTACACTTCTTGAATCTCACAGATTCCTTCTAGACCAACAGTCTAGGTACTTCTTAGTTCACTCTTGAACTCTTCAAGCCCAGCAAACTTGGTCTCTCACAGTTCACTTAGAACTCTTCAAGTCCTTCAGACCTGGAACTCTTACTTCAGTTGATTGAATGTTGTTTAGATCGTGATTGATGCTATTCAGTTGCTAGTAAGCACTTGTTCGAAAGAACTGAGTAGCTGAGCAAGCTTCTCCTTTTTCTCAGATTGTAGAGTTGAGCGTTGAGTGTTCTTGTGCATTTTTGTTCAGTACTTGTTACTCCTTTCCTCATTTGTCTTTGATCTGTATATATGTGATCTTCAAATATATCCGTTGAAGTCATCTGATGAGCCATTAAATGCATTTGACATTTCTGAATTTTGATGGAGACTTTTTTGCACATCTTCTGAATTACACTCTGGCCCACTGACACAGCAGACTGCTTTCTCACCTAACACCTCAAAAGGTGTTTTCCTCTGCCCAATGGTCCTTTTCTTAGCTTCTTGAGTACATTTCTTTTGATCAATATTAAGGATATCTTTTGTACGTTGGGACTGGTGAGAGCTTCAACGTTCAAAACCCATTCCATATTTGTTGGAGTCTATCTTTAGATGAACGATAGGGCTTGATGTTTCTGACACAAAGCAGATGACACTCTACTATCAATATCGTAGTGTCTTGTCATATTGGTGCATGTTCGTAAGAGATCACTACGATTTCTCACAAGGATTTGCACACTACATTCTTCACTTGCTCGTCTTGCAAACTCTACGTTTCCGAGAGCACACTACGATCTTTTAACACTACGATCTTCACTTGCTCGTCTTGCAAATTCTGTGTTTCCGAGAGCACACTACGATCACAGAGTTAGTTTCAGCAAACGTCTGGACCACTCTTTGATTCGTGGAGAGGCCCTTCAAGGCAGATACACTACGATCATCTCAGCACTACGATCCTACCTTAGCTTCTGCATTCTGTTGATCAGCCGGATAGACTACAAGTCTATCTATTTCTTTCTAGCCATAGATCAACCTAACATATTTGATCTCTTTATCTATACAAGTGAACTTTAAAAGCTAAGATCAACCTAACTCTTTTGATCTATCACTAAGTCCTTGTACATATATTCTTTGAAGGACTTTTATATAATCATGAGTAGTTTCATAAAACATCAAATCACAATATGCATTCTTCCAACACATTTTAGCGCTACGTTGAATATTTGAATGTGAGATACAAGTTTATAGTACTGTGTTTTGGGTTGTGACAGGTTATAGGTACATAAATGGGTTTAGACACCTGGTAACTGAACTTTTAAAATCTCCATTAAAAAAAATCAGTTAATTCTGACGGAATAAGGTATTTCTGACGGAATTTTCGTCGGATTTAATAATTACCCAATTTTTAATAAATATCGGTATATTTTAATTTTCAGTCGGAAATATGATAATTTAGAGAGAATATGTTCGTCGGAAATAATGTATCTCCGACGAAAAATCCGTCGGACTTAATAATTAGCCATTTTTAATAAAGACCGGTTTATTTTAATTTTCAGTCAGAAATAGGTTAATTCTGAGGGAATAGGTCTGTCGGAAATAAGGTATATTATACTCGACGGAATATTTCGTCCAACTTATTCAGTCGTAGATAACTTATGTTCGACGAAATTCCGTCGGAGATAAATTTGTCGAAGATAGGATAGATCCGACGGAATTTGTGACGGATCTTATCTTCGACGCGAATATATACAACTGAATTTCTGACAAAAAATTTCGTCGGGCATAACCTATTTCTGACTGAATAGGCTTAATTCCGAGGGAAAATTCTGTCGGAATTAAGCTTTTTTCTTGTAGTGAGAGTTCTTATCATATTAATTTAATAAGAACAACTTTTTAAAACACATTTGATTTAAAAATTTTAAACATGTTTGATCTAGCTGATACAATTAGCATATATCTATCTCATAAATAGTTCATGAATGAAAGAACTTTAATTTAATTCACAATTTAATAATAATAGAACACGAATTCAACTGCACAAAGTACGAATTTCAATAATTATTATAGATGTGAACAATCATCAATAATTATTCACTAACATGCTTTGAAAATAATAACTCAAGTTTGAGTTAGGGAACTTGCCTCGTTTGTAGGCTACAGCTACGCAATTAAATTAGATTCGCTAGGCAGTTTAATTATCTTCTTTTGAGAGACCTATAGTTAATCTTTCAATTAGCCATAGCATAACATTACATTATGTAATCACATAGATATTATATATTACATTTAGTTCTTATAAATATTATCTTGCCTCGATAATGTTACTATTAAATAACAACTACCTTTAATTTACTTAATATTATTAATTTTGATAATATTTAATTCACCTCTTAGGATTATTAGTTCACTAATAACATTTTTATTCGCTTCTTACTAATATTATTAACATCTTAATAATATTTTAATATTTTACTAATATTATTAATCCTCTTAATAATATTTTAATCATGCATAAATATTATTACTTTAATAATACATTACTTATGCTTTAATATCATTAATCAATTAATAATACTTTATTCATTTACTAATATTATTAACCTTTTAATAATATTTTATTCATTTACTAATATTATTAATTATTTAATAATATTTTGTTCATTTACTAAAGTTATTACATTTTTAATAACATTTTATTTAATCTTGAATATTATTATTTACTTAATAATATTTTAATCATCCAATAATATTTTAATCTAATATTATTAATCTTTTAATAATATTTTCATCTAATATTAATATTTTAATCTAATATTATTAGCCATTTAATAATACTTTAATTATTTATTAATGATTAAATCAAATATTATTATTCATTCAATAATATTTCAATAAAGTTTTAATCTTAATATTTTTATTTAATTAAAAATATCGATTCTAATATTATTAATATCATAATAACATTTTAATTATTTATTAGATCAATAAACAATTTATTCTAATTGTTCACCCTTTATTAAACCACTTATTTAATACCCATAAAAGGTCAAAAATAATATTTCTTATTATAAATTACCAAAATACCCTAAAATAGTCAGAATATTATATATTAGGAGTATTCAAGCATTAAAATCACATTTTTCTTATTTATGACATCGTTTAACTATTTATTTATTTTTATTCATAACTTCATCATTTTTAGGAAAAATACCAAACTGATTCCAAAATTTCTTATTTTCTGGATATGGACAGTATATGATCCAACAATGATCCCCAAATTTTTCTGGAATTTTAGAAAGTGATTTACTATTTTTAAAGTGCCTAAAACACTCGGATCTTGCTTCATTTTTCATAAATTGAGTTTTTCTCAGAACATTCTGAAACTTTCAAGGTACACTCTCATAACATATATGACAGTACTGTACAATTTTTAGATTTTTCCAGTGTATACACGGTGAGGAATCCGGGTGTTAATATTTAGGAGTCCTTTATAGTAAAAGCCATTACGCACAACCTACACATCGAAACATGTCCGTTCTTTTTCCTACACGTAGATAACTTCTTAAGGTACCTTTGTGATTTTTACCAGATTTTTAAAAGACTTAAAATTGTCCGAAACAGCCTTAACAAAAATGGGTACAGTAGCTTTTTTAGGGTTTGGGTTCTTCAAGCTTCTTATGGACTGTTTTGGGAAAAATAGCCCCCATGGCTTCAATACTTGCTAGATTCGTGTTCTACCACTTTGGTTTACTAGATAACTCATGTATCTAGCACCCACTTTGACGGATTACAAATCCAAGTTGTAAAACTTGAGTTACACAAGATTTAGTGGAAGAAAAACTAGGGTTTCACCCCTAGGAGAACATATGCTCATTTCCTTCCTCTAAATCTTTATTCTAATACACAAGATACTTAGTCATACACATGAGACATGTAGAACTAGGGTACCTTGAGTATTAGACCATAACCCCCATATATTTTGAGGTAAAAACCAAAACAGAAGAAGAAGAAAAATGAAAGAGAACCTCACCTAGTTTTCTTTGTTATCCTTCTTGTTCTTCCAAAGTAGGTTATGAATTTTGGATGCATGAACCAAATCTTACTCTCTTTCTATAGCTCTCTCTTGCTAAGCTTGGGAGAAAAAGAAAAGAGAAATGAATATGGAAGGAAATGAAATGAATTGGAATGGACTAAAGGGATGCTTGCAATCCTATTATCCCCCATACTTTCTTTGCCCATTAGACAATACCCCTTATCTTATCTTTAAGTATGCTTAATGAGATTTCCAACCAATGAGGAGTAGACAACAATGTCCTTTGTGTAAGAAATTAGGAAGGTGATTAGCTATTTAAGAAAAGTGGGTTAGCAAATCAATTTGCCTTATTTTGCTTTTATTTCTAATGCCCAATTTAATTTATCAAAGGTCTAAAATACCCTTAATCAAGCAGGCTAAAGATGGGCTTGCATTTTATTTCTGTTGGGCTTCTCCTTCAATAAATCAGATAAAATATAATTGACAACAAGTTTAGATCAATATTCGCAGCGAAAATAACAATTCATTAGAAGAGTTAAGTAGAGAATAAAGTCTACTATCTTCTATTATTTAAAAGTCCATCATCAATATTTTATTCCTGTGACATCAATCAATATACATCTTGAACCAAATATTCATCTTTGCACTACGGGCCAAAGATAGTCATTTGTATCACCAGTTGGTCATGTTCATCTCAACACCTGTCCATCTTTGCACTACGGGCCAAAGATACTCATTAGGTAATCACTCATCTTTGCGCTACAGGCCAAAGATATTATCAATTAATCATTTATCTTTGCACTACAGGCCAAAGATATTCAGTTATATCACCATTTAGGACTAATGATGATAAAAATATTTTAAAGAAAACGAATCCAATGAGATAAAAGAACAAAGATTAGGGATTCGTACTTTAGTTTATCCAAGTTCAAAAATACTCCATAATAATCAATTGTGGAACAAAATTCAAGAATAAAGATCAAAAAATGGATACAATCAAAGATAGTAACCATAATAGACATCTTGGACAAAGAAAAAAAAATTAATTTTTTTGTGGATAGTGTCGTATTCGTGAATAGTGTCGTATACGTGAATAGTAACCCCAAAAAGGTAAAAATTTCACAATAAAATTCACATCAATATTTCAGTATAATGATATTAAAAGAAATATTAACACCCCTTGTGAGACTCCAAATTTTATGAATAAAGATTTAAATTTCTCAAAATATTTTTTTGAATATTATGGAATGAATTTGATATAATGTTATAGTTGTGGGTAATATTTATAAATTTTGCAAAGTACATAAGTTGTTATATAATATTCGATTGGTGGGGAATATTCATTTTAACAGGAATATTCGTATAACCAAGACACAATCATTGGTGGACCCTACAACGGAATTATTCATCGGATTGAGAAGCGATAAAAATATTTTTATGAAAATAACGACGGAAGTTTTACCGTTAAAAGCTGTTGAACTACTCGATAGTAAAAGTACAAAGAATACGCATGGTTGCATAGTAGTAGCATACCAGATTGATTATTGATGCTTACGTGAGAAGTCACTCGGTTTTGTTCAATTATTGCTACAGAATTGTTGTGACAAGTATCTCACGTTATTTGATTCAATTATTGTCGATATTTTATATATTATTAAATCAATAATTGAAATGACAAAGTTATTAATATTATTATTTGCAATATTAACGATGTCTAGAAGTTTCATCAAGGAGAGGTTTGGTCACCTAATCATTGCGCCAATAGGGAAAAATCCTTATTGGAAAGCCCCTCTTTCCGAGAATGACCAGTCGATTAATAATGTGAATTATAAAATGATGATAAATGTTGTTAAATATATTGAGGTGTCTTTTATGAAGTCACGGAAGTTTATATATATATATATATATATATATATATATATATATATATAAAAATTTATTTTATTAGTATTATTAATGTAATAAAGCAGAAAAGCTTTTTATATAAAATGTAATACTTTTATAAAGTTATTTGTTTTATTAGACTATAAATAGAATATATTATATTCTATTATGCATAGTATTTTGCATAGTAAAATCTTTTTATATAAAATGAATACTTTTATAAAGTTATTTGTTTTATTAGACAATAATTAGAATATATTATATTTTATTATGCATAGTGTTTGCATAGTACCGCATAGTGTTTTTGCATAGTAAAATGTATTTATATAAAAAATGAATACTTTTATAAAGTTATTTGTTTTATTAAACAATAATTAGAATATATTATATTTTATTATGCATAGTGTTTGCATAGTGCTTGCATAGTATTTGCATAGTAAAATCTTTTATATAAAACAGAATACTTTTATAAAGTTATTCGTTTTATTAGATTATAAATAGAATATATTATATTTTATTTAAAAGGTTTTGTTTTATTAGAATATTTTATTTATACTGCATAGTAAATCAATATGGACCGTCCGTTTAAAAGTAAATCAATCTGGACCGTTCATGAATTAGTTACTATTCAGTCTATTCTCCTATAAATAAAAGCTCATTCCTTCATTATTTCTTACGAATTCACTGAAACTCTAGAGAGAGAAACTATAGAGAGAAAGAAGAAAAGTATTCTGCTATTACACTACTCCTATATCCAGTTTCTACTAAGGTAAGGGGTATTATTTATTTTGTATTCATGAAGAGAACTTTTGTTATTCCATTCTTTATTATTCTATTGGAATAACCTGTATACACGGACTACCCTATACTTGGTGAAATTCTTCTATTATTCCATTCTTTATTATTATGTTGGAATAACCTGTCTATGCGAAGTACCGCATACTTGGTGAAATTCTTCTGTTATTCCATTCTTTATTATTATGTTGAATAACATGTCTATCATGCAATACCGCATACTTGGTGAAATTCTTACATTATTCCATTCTTTATTATTATATTGGAATAACTTTTGTCTCATCTGCCAAGTACCGCATACATGGTGAAATTCTTTTGTTATTACATTCTTTATTATTATGTTGGAATAACTTGTCTCATCACGAAATACCGCATACATGGTGAAATTCTTTCATTATTCCATTCTTTATTATTCTCGTTGAATATCACATTCGTGCGTATTACGCATGACCTGATTCCATTATTTATTATTCTGTTGGAATAACCTGTCTATGCAAAGTACCGCATACATGGTGAATTCTGTTGTTATTTCATTCTTAATTATTCTGTTGGAATATCCTGTCTATGCGAAGTACCGCATACATGGTGAAATTCTTCTGTTATTCCATTCTTTATTATTCTGTTGGAACATCCTGTCTGTGCGTTTACGCATAACCTGGTTCCGTTATTTATTATTCTGTTGGAACATCCTGTCGGTGCGAATTTTGTCTGACCTGGTTTCGTTATTTATTATTCTGTTGGAATATCCTGTCTGTGCGTTTACGCATGACCTGGTTCCATTATTTATTATTCGCATTGGAATAACTCATCTCATGCGGTCTATCGCATGCCCGGTGATTTTTTTGTTATTCCATTTTTATTATACTCAGTTAGTTAAAGTTTTGACTTCTATACTCCATGAAATTAGTTGAATATCCTTGATATTTACGCTTCATCCAGTATCTTTTCATGGAAATATTCTTCTGAGCATTCTTGAGTTTTACCCTACAAAGAAGTAATATGTAGACAATTTGGACGTTATTAGTTCATGGATAAATTAATTCTTGAACTTGTTTTAGTGAATTCTTATATCATTCTTATATTATGCTGAAAGTCTTGTATCATGTGAATTATATTGTTATTCCATTCTTTATTATTCTATTGAAATATCCTGTCTGTGCGGATTATGCATGACCTGGTTCCATTATTTATTATTCTCGTTGAATATCACATCGTGCGCGTTTTACGCATGACACGGTTCCATTATTTATTATTCTATTGGAATATCACATGCATGACGTTACGCATAACTTTGGTTCCGTTATTTATTATTCTGTTAGAATAACCTATCTGTGCGGTCTATCGCATGCCTGGTGATTTCTTTTGTTATTTCATTCTTTATTGTACTCAGTTGGTTAAAGTTTTGGCTTTTATACTCCATGAAATTAGTGAAATGTCTTTGATATTTGCGCTTCATCCAGTATCTTTTCATAGAAATATTCTTCTGAGCATTCTTGAATTTTACTCCACAAAGCAGTATCATGTTGACAATTTGGACGTTATTGGTTCCTGGATAAATTAATTCTTGAACTTGTTTTTATTGAATTCTTATATCATTGTCATCATTCTCATGTTTATATTATGTTGAAAGTAATATGTGGCCTGTAGTGCATAGATGGACTTGGTATGATTATAAATAGGGATTTTTCGGTGTAATCATAACCGTAATGTTACAAATGATGTGGTAAAAGTCCTCATTAGCCCGTAGTGCATTGATGGACAGTTGTTGGCATGATCATGACCATTGATGAATACACGAATATCCTTAGCCCGTAGTTCATGGATAATTTATGGTTGTGATACTAATGAATATCTTTGGTCGTAGTGCAGGGATGATGTTGTTTATTTATTAAGCTGAGTCTCAGCAATAAAAGTGATGAAAAACCTTTTAAATCATAGAAGATAGTAGATTTTATTCTCTACTTGACTCTTTTAATGGATTGCTTATTCCGCTGCAGTTAAACTTGATGTTTGTTATATTGTATCAGTTTAACACTGTTGAAGGCTAACGATATTTTATTCTGCATTATCTTAGTCATAATATTTCTTCTTTGGGCTAGTTGAGCTCACCCTTTTACTTTCATTGTTCTCTTGTGAAATGAGAACGTAGCTTGAGGACTAGTTGAGGACTGAGTAATGCGGTCCAGATGATAGCATTAGTAGTCCTCACTATTCTATGAAATAGTGTGATAATAAATGTATTGAGGACTTATTTTGAATTTGAATACTATCTAGAAGACGAAATTTTTATTAAAACTCACAACTCGTGTTGTATATTTAAGATTGTATTTGTATTCTGTACCATGTATTTGGTGACTCAGAATAGGTGATGTATACCTATTTTATGGGCGTCACACCCCTTACCTCAAAAGATAAATACTTCTGACTGGAATATCAAATATAATACTGAAGGAAACTTGCACTATATAGCAACACTCAAAGTATCTAAATACTCACAAAAATACGCTTGATATTATAGAGAAAAACTTCTGATTCTGGTGTAATTTTCAATTCTAACCTAAGCTATAAGACCCCAACTTTTTAAAAAAGATGATTTTTCTATAAATATCATTTTTAAATATTATAGAATGAATTTGATATAATGTTATAGTTGTGGGTAATATTTATAAATTTTGCAAAGTACGCAAGTTGTTATATAATATTCGATTGGTCGGGGAATATTCATTTTAACAAAGAATATCCAAATGCTGACAAGACAATCATTAGTGGACCCCACAATGAAATTATTATCGGATTGAGAAAAGCGATAAAAAATATTTTTATGAAAATAACAGAGGAAGTTTTACCGTTAAGCTGTTGAACTACTTTCAGTAGTAAAAGTATAGTATGTCTGGCGTGGTTACATAGTAGCTTACAGTATCGATTATTGATGCTTACGTGAGAAGTCACTCAATTTTGTTCAATTATTTCTCTGATGAATTGTTGCATAGTATCTCACGTTATTTGATTCAATTATTGTCGTCGATATTATATATATTATTAAATCAATAATTGAGACAAGACGGGTTATTAATATTATTATTTGCAATATTAACGAAGTAAAAATTCTGCCAAGGAGAGATTTGGTCACCTAATTGTGCGCCAATAGGGAGAAATCCTTATTGGAAAGCCCCCTCTTTCCTGGGAATGACCTGGTCGATTAATATTGTGAATTATAAAAATGATGATAAATGTTGTTAAAAATATTGAAGGAATTTTATAATGTATTTGTTATAAATTGGCTTGTTATATAGACCCCCATTTACCCATTTTTCAAAATAATCGGTAGAAAGTTGTTTAGTATAAATATTATGGGATGATTATGAGATGTTGGTTGGAGGGGCCCACGTGGGGCCCACGTGTGAAAGAAAAAATGAAAGGGGTTTGATTTTAGAATTCACGGGTGGGTGGATGTTTTCAAATAAACATGTGTTTATATATATATATATATATATATATATATATATATATATATATATATATATATATATATATATATATATATATATATGTATTATATTATTATTTTGTTGATATCAAGCATCCATGAATGAATTAATGCAGTCATTGAAATTGAATCATTTCGTAGTGTCCGTGATTTATTTTTTTTTAAATAGTATCCCTTCCATTCTCCTATAAATAGAAGTTCATTCCTTCATTATTTCTTACTTAATTTCTTTGAAACTCTAGAGAGAAACTATAGAGAGAAAGAAGAAAACTATTCTCGCTACTTCACTACTCCTATATCCAGTTTCTTCTAAGGTAAGGGTATTATTTATTTCTTTCGTATTCATGAAGAGAACTTACGTTATTCCATTCTTTATTATTCGTTGGAATAACAGATATCTATGCAGACTACCCTATACTTGGTGAAATTCTTTTGTTATTCTATTCTTTATTATTATGTTGGAATAACACATACATGCAAAGTACCGCATACATGGTGAAATTCTTTACATTATTCCATTCTTTATTATTACATTGGAACATCCGTCATGCATGTGTTTACGCATGACTAGTTCCGTTATTTATTATTTTGTTAGAACATCACTCGCTTGCAATTTAATTTTCGCTCGACTGGTTCCATTATTTATTATTCATTGGAATATCTCTTTTGCATGCGTTTACGCATGACCGGTTCCGTTATTTATTATTCATTGGAATAACACATGCATGTGGTCTATCGCATGCCCGGTGATTTCTTTTGTTATTCCATTCTTTATTATACTCATTTGGTTAAAGTTTTGACTTCTATACTCCATGAAATTAGTGGAATATCCTTGATATTTGCACTTCATCCAGTATCTTTTCATGAAAATAATCTTCTGAGCATTCTTGAGTTTTACTCTACAAAGAAGTATCATGTAGAAAATTTGGATGTTATTAGTTCCTAGATAAATTAATTCTTAAACTTGTTTTATTGAATTCTTATATCATTGTCATCATCCTCATGTTTATATTATGTTGAAAGTCATCTGTGGCTTGTAGTGCATAGATGGACTTGGTATGATTATGACCAGGGATTATTCGGTGTAATCATGACCGTAATGTTACAAATGATATGGAAAAAGTCATCATTGGCCCGTAGTGCATTGATGGACAGTTGTTGGCATGATCATGACCATTGATGAATACACGAATATCCTTGGCCCGTAGTGCATGGATAATTTGTGATTGTGATACTAATGAATATCCTTGGCCGTAGTGCAGGGAAGATGTGGATTATTTATTAAGTTGAGTCTCAACGATAAAAGTGATGAAAAACCTTTTAAATCATAAAAGATAGTAGATTTTATTCTCTACTTGACTCTTTTAATGGATTGCTTATTCCGCTACAGTTAAACTTGATGTCTATCGTATTTTATCAGTTTAACATTGTTAAAGACTAATGATAATTTATTCTACATTATCTTAGTTATAATATTTCTTACTGGGCTAGTTGAGCTCACCCTTTCTTTCTTTCATTCTCTTGAAATGAGAAGCGTTGCGAGGACTAGTCGAGGGAGCGGAGTGACGGTCCAGATGATAGTATTAGTAGTCCTCACTATTCTGTTAAATAGTGTGATAATAAATGTAATGAGGACTCTTTTGAGTGTGGATATTGTCTAGATGACAATATTCTTATTAAAACTCTCAGTGTATGTTTTGTCATATTTTACACGACAGCTGTATTATTAAGTTATATTTGAATTTTGTACCATGTATTTGGCGACTCAAGATGGGTGATGTATACCTATTTTGGGGGCATCACAGTTGGTATCAAAGCTTAGGGATATGATCCATGGCTAAGATGTGAGACAAGAACTAGGAGGGGAGAAACGAGGAATTTCTTCGCTAGTATGACCTACCTAAGTTTATTTGGTATTTAATTGGTCGGTCAGAGTATAGGGATAATATGTGATATGTTAATTAACCCTTTTTTGTGGCAGTATTTTAAAATGACATCCGAGAATGTTGAGAACATCAATGGAGCACAGGAGACCGTTGAGTCTCCACAGATCAATAATCAGGATAATGTGCATCAGGAAGGCGACAATCCTCAGGCAAACAACAACACAGACTAGATGATGAACGATGGAATGTTCAGAGGCTTTATGCAATTCATGCAACATCAGGCAAGAGCGGCTCCTATCCAAAATGTAGGTGGAAATGCTGGCAACTCTCGGACGGTCACCCCTAAGCAGTTTAAGGAACTGGGACCACCGGAGTTTTTTGGAGAGCCAAAACCACTTAAGGCGGAGACATGGATAAAGCATATCTGCAAGATATTTGATGTCTTGGGATGCTTCGAGGAGAAAAAGGTTCCCTTTTCCACCTTCATATTGCGTGCAGAGGCAGATTACTGGTGGAAATCTATAAAACGTACTAAACCTGCCGCACTAAAGATGACTTGGGAGAAGTTCCAAGAATTGTTCAACGACAAGTACTTTCCCGAAAGTATTCGTCACATAAAAGAGGTAGAGTTCATCAAGCTGAAGCAAAATAACATGACTGTGTCGCAGTACGAAGCCAAGTTTACCGAGTTGTCCCGGTTTGCGTCCCATTTGGTTGATAATGAGGAGAGAATGACGCGAATGTTTCTAAGAGGTTTGAAACCCGAGATACATTAATATCTTATCTCTCATAAACTGTGTTTGTATTCAGATGTTGTTAATAGGGCTCAGTTATTGGAGCGCAATAATGAGTCAACCCAACCAAAAGAGAAGCGGTACGGCAAAATGATAATACTAGTGATAATTGATCATGAAGCGGTGACAATAAGCGTGGAGGAATCAACATGCGAAATGGTAACCACTTTGGTGGTAATCATGGTCAAAACAATTAGAATGGACATTTCAAGAAGAGGAGATTCAACAATGATGGAAAGATGTCAGCATCAGCACCTGTCATTAAGGAAGGAGAACGACCACCTATCATATGCTTCAAATGTGGAGGGGAGGGACACATCAGTCCAAACTGCGCGATGCCATCCAAAGCATGCTATAATTGTGGAAGAGAAGGTCACATAACCCAATTTTGTCATGCACCAAAGTCAAATCCAGCTGGGATGGAGGCATCAAAGGCCGTCCCAGACAAGACAAAACCGGTAGTTCAAGGGAAAGCGTTTGTCGTGACCTCCCAGAAAGCAAGGAACCCGAACGAGGTCATCACGGGTAAGCTTATCATAAACTCTCGAAGTATATACCTTATTTGATACCGGTTCTACCCATTCTTTTATTTCTCCTACTTGCGCTCAACGTTTAAATTTGACTCCGGAGAAATTAGACTTTGACTTAACTGTTGAAACTCCGTTGGGAGAAACCTTCATTACATCCACTGTTTATAAGTCTTGTTTTGTTCAAATCGGCACCCGCACGTTACCTGTCGATCTTATTTCTTTGAAAATACTTGCATGTGATGTGATTCTAGGGATTGATTGGTTAACTACTCATCATGAAAAAATTGATTATTTTCATAAGGTTATTAGTTTTTATATTCCTAACCAACCTATTATGCGAATTCAAGCAACCAAATCACTAAAATCAATCACTGTCATCTCAAGCCATAAAGCTATTCGTTTATTGGAAAACGGATGTCAAGCTTTCTTAGCTCATGTCATGGATCTAAACAAAAATACGTCAGTTTTGAATGATATTTCTATTGTTAATAAATTTCCTGATGTATTTCCTGAAGAACTTCCTGGCCTACCCCCAGAACATGAAATTGAATTTTGTATCGACCTTGAACCCGGTATAAAACCCATTTCCAAAGCCCCATATCGAATGGCTCCTATTGAACTTCAGGAGTTAAAGACCCAACTGCAGGAATTGTTAGACATTGGCTTTATTCATCCTAGTACTTCTCCTTGGGGTGCTCCTGTTCTATTCGTGAAAAAGAAAGATGGGAGTATGCGACTTTGTATTGATTATCGGGAGTTGAATCATGTCACCATCAAAAATAGGTACCCATTGCCACGTATTGATGTCCTGTTTGACCAGTTGCAAGACGCCAAATTCTTTTCAAAGATTGATCTTCGCTCTGGATATCACCAATTGAAGATTAGAACCGATGACATTCCAAAGACGGCTTTCAAAACTCGGTACGGGCATTATGAATTCCTAGTCTTGTCTTTTGGATTGACTAATGCTCTTGCTGCCTTCATGGATATGATGAACTGAGTATTCAAGGAATATTTGGATCACTTTGTGGTCGTCTTTATTGATGACATCCTTATTTATTCCAAAAGCCGTGAAGATTCTGAGCAACACTTGAGGCTAATACTCCAAAAGCTTCGTGAAAACAAGCTTTATGCCAAGTTGAAGAAATATGAGTTTTGGCTGGAGGAAGTAGCATTCCTCGGGCACGTAGTATCAAGTCATGGAATATCTGTTAACCCAGCAAAGATTAAAGCTATTCAAAGCTGGGAGCAACCTAAATTAGGACCGAAGTACGTAGCTTTCTCGGTTTAGCTGGTTATTATCAGAGATTCGTGGAAGGATTTTCTCGAATCGCTACTCCACTAACTCAGCTGACTCAAAAAGATACAAAAATTCGGTTTGAGCGAGGAATGTGAGAAGAGTTTTAAGAACTCGAGGAGACTCATTTCAAAGACCTATTACGACAATACCATCTGCTGGGAGGATTTGTCATCTCTGATGATGCTTGGGCAAAGGGTTAGGATGTGTTCTCAAGCAACATGGGAAAGTCATAGCTTTATGCTTCTAAGCAACTCAAAGAATATGAGAGGAATTATCCTACTCATGATCTAGAGTTGGCGATTGTTATCTTCGCACTTAAAATTTAGAGGCATTACTTGTATGGGGAGAAAGTGGAGATCTTTACGGATCATAAAAGCCTCAAATATTTCTTCACTCAAAAGAGACTCAACATGCGACAACGACGTTAGCTTGAACTGTTGAAAGATTATGATCATACCATCCTGGAAAAGCGAACGTGGTAGCTGACACATTGAGTAGAAGATCATATGCGGGTACGAGTACGATATTGACAACGCAAAGGCCCATTTTGTGTGACTTGCAAAGGATGGAGATATAATTAAAGAATCCAGGGACCCATGTGATGGCGAATATACGAGTAGAACCGACTTTAATTGATAAAGTTAAAGCTGCTCAAGTTATAGATCTGGAGCTGATGCGTATGAGGAAGAAAGTGCAAGAAGGTGCTATAGCGGAAGCAAGAATCGATGAAGAAGGAATACTTCGAGTCAACTCCAGACTTTGTGATCCTAACGACCATGATTTAAATTATAAAATCATGATGGAGGCGCATAACACACCGTTTGCAATCCATCTTGGGAGTACCAAAATGTATCGTGATCTTCGTCATACATTTTGGTGGAGCAATATGAAGAGAGAGATAGCGTTGTTTATCTCAAGGTGTCTAACTTGTCAATGAGTCAAGGCGGAGCATCAAGTACCAAAAGATCCATTGCAACCACTTGAAATTCCAGAATGGAAGTGGGAGCACATTACCATGGATTTCGATACTGGTCTTCCCAAGGTTTCTCAAGGCATAGATGCAGTTTGGGTCATTGTTGATAGATTGACCAAGTCTTCTCATTTCTTACCAATACAAGAAACTTATACACTTGAACGTCTTGCTCGTATGTACATAAACGAGATTGTAAGACTGCATGGTATGCCAGTATCCATAGTTTCTGACCGAGACCCAAGATTCAGTTCGTGATTTTGGGTTAGTTTGCAAAAAGCTATGGGCACGGACTTACGATTTAGTTCGGCATATCATCCTCAGACGAACGGACAATCAGAGAGGACTATTCAAACTCTTGAAGATTTATTAATACTCTGTGTCCTTGACTTCAAGGGAAGTTGGGACAAGTTCTTACCGTTGGTGGAGTTTTCATACAACAACAGTTATCAAGCAAGTATTGGCATAGCTCCATTCGAACCGTTGTATGGAAGAAAGTGTCGTTCTCTAGTATGTTGGGATGAGGTGGGTGAACTAACGTTGATGGGACCAGAGTTGGTACGTATGACTACGAAAAAGATTCAAACGATCCGGCAACGTATAAAAATCTCACAAGATCGATAAAAGAGTTATGTTGATCTAGATCGAAAGGATGTGGAATTCGATATTGGAGATCATGTGTTGTTACGTGTTGCTCCATGGAAAGGAGTTACGAGATTTAAAAAGAGAGGAAAGCTCAATCCTTGATTCATTGGCCCATTTTTAATCCTCGATCGAATATGAACTGTGGCGTATAGACTCGCTTTACCGCCAAGTATGTCTCGTGTTCATAACATTTTTCACATATCCATGTTACGTAAATATGTGGAAGACCCGAACCACATTATTGAGTTAGAACCGAACAAAATAGCGGAAGATTTGACGTATGAAGAGGTTCTTGTTCAAATCTTGGATAAGAAGGAACATATTCTACGCTCCAAGGTTATACTTCAAGTCAAAGTTTTGTGGAGAAACCACGATGTTGAGGAAATGACCTGGGAGTTAGAATCTGAAATGAAATCAAGATATCCTTACCTTTTCGACATACAGTCGTACGTACCTAATTTCGAGGGTAAAATTTCATAAGAAGGGAGGTTGTAAGACCCCAACTTTTTAAAAAGATGATTTTTCTATAAATATCATTTTTAAATATTATGGAATGAATTTGATATAATGTTATAGTTGTGGGTAATATTTATAAATTTTGCAAAGTATGCAAGTTGTTATATAATATTTGATTGGTGGGGAATATTCGTTTTAACAGGGGAATATCCGTCAGATGACCAACACAATCATTAGTGGACCCCACAACGGAATTATTATCCGATTGAGAAAAGCGACAAAAATATTTTTTTATGAAAATAACGTAGGAAGTTTTACCGTTAACTATTGAACTACTCGGTAGTAAAAGTACAGTAATATGCGTGGTTGCATAGTAGCACACGGTATTGATTATTGATGCTTACGTGAGAAGTCACTCAGTTTTGTTCAATTATTGCTACAGTAATTGCTGCATAGTATCTCATGTTATTTGATTCAATTATTATCGATATTATATATATTATTAAATCAATAATTGAGATGACAAAGTTATTAATATTATTATTTGTAATATTAACGATGTCTAGAAGTTCTGCCAAGGAGAGGTTTGGTCACCTAATTGCACGCCAATAAGGAGAAATCCTTATTGGAAAGCCCCCTCTTTCCTGGGAACGACCTGGTCGATTAATATTGTGAATTATAAAAATGATGATAAATGTTGTTAAAAATATTGAAGGAATTTTATAATGTATTTGTTATAAATTGGCTTGTTATATTGACCCCCATTTACCCATTTTTCAAAATAATCGGTAGAAAGTTGTTTAGTATAAATATTATGGGACCCACCTGTGATTATGAGATGTTGGTGGGAGGGGAACACGTGGGGACCACATGTGAAAGAAAAAATAAAAGGGGTTTGATTTTGGAATTCACGGGTGGGTGGATGTTTTCAAATAAACATGTGTTTATGTATATATATATATATATATATGTATTATATTATTATTTTGGTTGATATCAAGCATCCATGAATGAATTAATGCATCAGTCATTGAAATAAGCATCCGTGAATCATTTCTGTAGTGTCCTTGATTTTTTTTTTAAATAGTATCCCTTCCATTCTCCTATAAATAGAAGCTCATTCCTTTATTATTTCTTATGAATTCACTGAAACTCTAGAGAGAAAAACTATAGAGAGAAAGAAGAAAACTATTCTGCTACTTCACTACTCCTATATCCAGTTTCTTCTAAGGTAAGGGGTATTATTTCTTTCGTATTCATAAAGAGAACTTCTGTTATTTCATTATTTATTATTCTGTTGGAATAACCTGTATACGCGGACTACCCTATACTTGGTAAAATTCTTCTGTTATTTCATTCTTTATTATTATGTTGGAATAACCTGTCTATGCGAAGTACCGCATACATGGTGAAATTCCTCTGTTATTTCATTCTTTATTATTACATTTGGAACATTACATCGCATGCGTTTACGCATGACACCGTTTCAGATTATTTATTATACATTGGAACATCAAATCGGTGCAATTTCACTTGACACGGTTCTCATTATTTATTATTTCGTTGGAATATCATGTTTATGCGTTTACGTATGACTGTTTCCATTATTTATTATTACATTGGAATAACACATGCATGCGATCTATCGCGTGCCTGGTGATTTCTTTTGTTATTCCATTCTTTATTATACTTAGTTGGTTAAAGTTTTGACTTCTATACTCCATGAAATTAGTGGAATACCGCTTCATCCAGTATCTTTTCATGGAAATATTCTTCTGAGCATTCTTGAGTTTTATTCTACAAAGAAGTATCATGTAGATAATTTAGACGTTATTAGTTCCTAGATAAATTAATTCTTGAACTTGTTTTATTGAATTCTTATATCATTATCATCATCCTCATGTTTATATTATGTTGAAAGTCATATGTGGCCTGTAGTGCATAGATGGACTTGGTATGATTATGACCAGGGATTATTCGGTGTAATCATGACCGTAATGTTACAAATGATGTGGAAAAAGTCATCATTGGCCCGTAGTGCATTGATGGATAGTTGTTGGCATGATCATGACCATTGATGAATACACGAATATCCTTGGCCCGTAGTGCATGGATAATTTGTGGTTGTGATACTAATGAATATCCTTGGTCGTAGTGCAGGGAAGATGTGGATTATTTATTAAGCTGAGTCTCAGCGATAAAAGTGATGAAAAACCTTTTAAATCATAAAAGATTGTAGATTTTATTATCTACTTGACCCTTTTAATGGATTGCTTATTCTGATGCAATTAAACTTGATGTCGATCGTATTTTATCAATTTAACATTGTTAAAGACTAATGATAATTTATTTTGCATTATCTTAGTCATAATATTTCTTACTGGGCTAGTTGAGCTCACCCTTTCTTTCTTCGTTTCTCTTGAGGAAATGAGAGCGTAAGCGGGACTAGTCGGGGAACGAGTGATGGTCCGGATGATAGTATTAGTAGTCCTCACTGATCATTAAATAGTGTGATAATAAATGTAATGAGGACTCTTTTGAGTGTGGATATTGTCTAGATGACAATATTCTTATTAAAACTCTCAGTGTATGTTTTGTCGTATTTTACATGACAGCTGTATTACTAAGTTGTATTTGAATGTTGTACCATGTATTTGGCGACTCAAGATGGGTGATGTATACCTTTTTTGGGGGCGTCACATAAGCACCCTATTTATAGGAAAATTTCCTACGCCCACTTTGAAATCAGATTTCAGCATTTACAACATGAAAACGGACAAGTGTGGGGCCCACCTTCTAGAAATCTCCACCAAAAATATTTTAAATCATTTATAAATTCAGAAACTTCAATAATTCATAATAAATAGCCCTTTTATTAGAAAAATATGAACTTTATATCCATTCCATATAAAATTTAATTCTCTACAACTTTGTAGAAGAAAGCTTTTCTAAATTCCGAACGAAAAATGACCCAAGTTTACATACAGACGATTTTTCCAAACCCCCACACTGACAAAAAATATACTGATAAAGGCCTCCATATACCAATTTTGAAAAATCAACAATCAGCATTTTACAACAACAAGTGGGGCCCACCAACTCACAAAATATGTTTTAGCATTTATTGTAACAAAATCAATTCGGACCCAATTTGCTCTCTTTCTTCTCATTTTATTCATATACCATGAATTTAGTGTAAAAATATCACCATTATTATATTATTATATTATCACATTATACATTTATAATGTAATATAATAATATAGATAAAATATCAATTTTTAACAATTGTCACTTTTCTAAAAATTCCTTAATTCCGACAAAATACTGATAAAACACCTCGGCATTAATTCCTTCATTTATATCCACATAAAATAAATAATTTCTTATAATTTTTTATCAATAATTAATTATTCACAAATGATATTACAGAACCACAATATTGACAACCAGGTCGTTCTAAGGAAAGAGGGGGCTTTCCGATAAAGATTTCCCTTTACTGGCGCGCAATTAGATGACCAAACCCCTTTCCTAGACAGAACTTCCTTAGACATTACCAATAACGCTATCTAATAATATTATTCAAATAATATGAATTATTGATCTGATAATTTGAAATACTGTGCAATGATAATTATTGAATCAATAATATAAAATATCAACGTAGCAATTATTGAATCAATAAAATAAAGTATTGAACAGTAATTACTGTAACAATTATTGAGTAGTGACTTCTTACGTAAGAATATAAATTAGAATTATTGTGCAATCTGGTGCTGCTACTTTTACAACACCGCAGACATCTTTGTATTTTAACCACCGGGTATTCTCTACGCTTTTAATGGCAGATTACATAATCGTTATTATTAAAAAAACTCATTCATGTCATTTTCTTCATCAAAGCGGTTTTTCCATTATGGGGTCCCACACATGGTCGCTACTTCGTGCATTTAATATTCCCCGACAACAAGAATATTCCACGATCAAACGAATATTCCCCGATAACAATAAATATTTTATAACCACTTACTTATTTAAAATATTTGCGCATTTTACCTATAACTAACCACATTAATCGAATCAACCTCTTACTATTTCAAAATAATAAATAGAGGAAATTCCATTTTATAAAAAAAAAAAATTGGGGTCTTACAGACAATAATTCCGTTATGGGGTCCACCAATGATTGTACCGTCGTATGAATATTCCCTGTTAAAACGAATATTCCCCAACCATCGAATAATTTATAACAACTTGCTTATTTTTCAAAATTTATTAATATTACCCACAACTATAGCATTATATCAAATCCACACCATAAAATATTTAGAGAAAATTAATCTTTATTCATAAAAGTTGGGGTCTTACAACCTCCTCTTCTTATGAAATTTCGTCCTCAAAATTGGTGTACGTACCTGGTATGTCGAAGAGGTGAGGATACCTTGATTTTATTTCAGATTCTAACTCCCAGGTCATTTCCTCAACATCGTGGTTTCTCCACAAAATTTTGACTTGAGGTATAACCTTGGAGCATAAAATATGTTCCTTCTTATCCAAGATTTTAACAGGTACCTCTTCATACGTTAAATCTTCCGCTATTTCGTCTGGTTCTAATTCAATAATGTGGTTCGGGTCTTCTACATATTTACGTAACATAGATATGTGAAAAACGTTATGAACACGAGACATACTTGGCGGTAAGGCGAGTCTATAGGCCACAGTTACTACTCGATCGAGGATTTTGAATGGGCCAATGAATCGAGGATTGAGCTTCCTCTCTTTCCAAATCTTGTAATTCCTTTCCATGGAGCAACACGTAACACACATGCTCTCCAACATTGAATTCCACGTCCCTTCGATGAAGATCAGCATAACTCTTTTATCGATCTTGTGAGGTTTTATACGTTGCCGGATCATTTGATATTTTTTGTTTTCATGCGTACTGATTTCGGTCCTAACAACGTTACTTCACCCACCTCGTCTCAACATACTGGAGAACGACACTTGCGTCCATACAACGCCTCGAATGGAACCATAAAATACGGCCAACGAGTGTTACCCCATTGCCAGATATTAACAGCACGTCATTCCAGCAGAATAAACATGACAAGAGATGGTTATATAATAAGAAGTCTTGGGGACGAAAGAATAAACGAGGCCATCATAACAACAAATTCCATAACCGTGATAATTCAAGCCACCAGAAGTGGCAAGTGTCTGGGTCGGGTAAAAATAAAGAAAATGCAACACAGATAAAGAACAAACCAGATGTTTGTTTTAGGTGTGGGATGAATGGGCATTGGTCACGTATGTGACGCCCCCAAAATAGGTATACAACACCTATTCTGAGTCGCCAAATACATGGTATAGAATACAAATACAATCTTTAATATACAACAAGAAAGCTGTGAGTTTTAATACAAACATTGTCTTTTAGACAATATTCACTCTCAGAATAAGTCCTCATTACATTTATTGTCTCACTATTTAACAGAATAGTGAGGACTACTAATACTATCATCCGGACAAGTTACTCGCTCCCACGACTAGTCCAGCTACGTTCTCATTTCCTGAAGAGAACAGTGAAAGAAAGGGTGAGCTCAACTAGCCCAGTAAGAAATATTATGACTAAGATAATGCAGAATAAATTATCATTAGTTTTCAAAAATGTTAAACTGATAAAATACAATAGACATCAAGTTTAATCGCAATGAACATGCAATCCATTAAAAGAGTCAAGTAGAGAATAAAATCTACTATCTTTTATGATTTAAAAGGTTTTCATCACTTTTATCATTGGGACTCAAATTTTAATAAATAATCCACCTCATCCCCGCACTACTACCAAGGATATTCATAAGTATCACAACCACAAATTATCCATGCACTACGGGCCAAGGATATTCGTGTATTCATCAATGGTCATGATCATGCCAACAATCATCCATCAATGCACTACGGGCCAATGAGGACTTTTACTACATCATTCGTAACATTACTACCATGATTACACCTAATAATCCTCGGTCATAATCATACCAAGTCCATCTATGCACCATGTGCCATAGATGACTTTCAACAAAATATAAATATGAGGATGATGACAATGATATAAGAATTGAATAAAACAAGTTCAAGAATTAATTTATTCAGAACTAATAACGCCCAAATTGTCAACATGATACTTCTTTGTAGATTAAAATTTAAGAATGCTCGTAAGAATATTTCCACGAAAAGATATTGGATGAAGCGTAAATATCAAGGATATTCCACCAATTTCATGGAGTATAAGTCAAAACTTTAACCAACCGAGTATAATAAAAATGGAATAACAAAAGAAATCACCATGCATGCGTACTTCGCGACAGACAAAAGTTATTCCAATAGAATAATGAATAACGGAACCAGGTCAAGCGTAATACTTACCGACAGGATATTTCAATAGAATAATAAAGAATGGAATAACAACAGAAATCACCATACATGTGGTACTTCGCATAGACAGGTTATTCCAACAGAATAATAAATAACGGAATCGGTCCCCAGTAAAATGCATGTGTACATGATATTCCAATGTAATAATAAAGAGCGGAACCAGTCCCGTAAAAACGCATGACAGGATATTCCAATGTAATAATAATTTAAATGCGGTCACCAAGTATAGGTATAACGCACAAACAAGATGTTCCAACAGAATAATAAAGAATGGAATAACAGAAGTTCTCTTCATGAATATAAAAAAAAATATCCCTTACCTTATAAAGAAGAGTACTCCGACGGTAGGGCGGGGATATACTTGAAGAAACTTGCACTACGCTCAAAGCTTTCTTAAACGCTAAAGAAATATGCTCAAGATAGAAGAATAATTCTCTCTACAGTTTCTCTCTCTAGAGTTTCAGTGAATTCGTAAGAAATAATGAAGGAATGAGCTTCTATTTATAGAAGAATGAACTGAATAGTAACCAATCCATGAACGGTCCAGATCGATTTACTTTAAACGGACGGTCCAGATTGGTTTACAATAAAATATAATATATTCTATTTATAATCTAATAAAACGAATAACTTTTAAAAAGATTTTACTATGCAAATACTATGTAGGCACTATGCAAATACTATGCATAATAAAATATAATATATTCTAATTATTGTCTAATAAAACGAATAACTTTATTAAAGTATTTTGTTTTATATAAAAAGATTTTACTATTAGCCTAATAAAAAAACTAATAACTTTATAAAAGTATTTTGTTTTATATAAAAAGCTTTTTCTGCTTTTATTACATTAATAATACTAATAAAACAAAACTTCATCATCATTATTATTATTCACACTATTAATCGACTGTGTCGCTCCTAGGAAAGAGGGACTTTCCAATAAGGATTTCTCCCTATTAGCGCGCGCAATTAGGTGACCAAACCTCTCTCGCGTAACTTTTAGACATCGTTAATATTGTAAATAATAATATTAATAATAACTATGTCATCTCAATTATTGATTATATAAAATATCGACAATAATTGAATAAAACTGAATGACTTTCTCACGTAAGCATCAATAATCAATACCGTGTGTGCTACTATGCAACCACGCCAGCGATTCTCGCATTACTTTTAACACCGGGTGTTTCAACAGATTAACTCAGTAAAACTTTCGCCGTTATTATCATAAAAATATTTTTGTCGCTTTTTCTCAAATCGATAATAATTCCATTAATGGGGTCCACCAATGATGTGTCGTCGCATTTAATATTCCCCACCAATCGAATATTATAAACAACTTGAGTACTTTGCAAAATTTCTAAATATTACCCACAACTATAACATTATATCAAATTCATTCCATAATATTTAAAAATGATAATTATTGAAAATTCATCTTTATTCATAAAAGTTGGGGTCTTACAATCTCCCTTCTTATGAAATTTTCGCCTCAAAATTAGGGTACGTGACACGGTATGTCGAAGAGGTAAGGATACCTTGATTTTATTTGATTCTAACTCCTGTGTCATTTCCTCAACATCGTGGTTCCTCCATAAAACTTTGACTTGAGGTATACCCTGGAGCGTAGAATATGTTCCTTCTTATCCAAGATTTGAACAGAACCTCTTCATACGTTAAATCTTCCGCTATTTCATCCGGTTCTAACTCAATAATGGTTCGGGTCTTTCACATATTTACGTAACATGGATATATAAAAAACGTTATGAACACGAGACATACTTGGCAGAAAGCGAGTCTATAGGCTACGCTCCTACTCGATCGAGGATTAAAATGGGCCAATGAATCGAGGATTGAGCTTTCCTCTCTTTCTAAATCTCAGAACTCCTTTCCATGGAGCAACATGTAACAACACATGATCTCCAATATCGAATTCCACGCCCTTTCGATGAAGATCAGTATAACTCTTTTGTCGATCTTGGGAGGTTTTTATACGTTGCCGGATCGTTTGTATCTTTTCCGTAGTCATACGTACTAACTCCGGTCCCAACAACATTGCTTCACCCACCTCATCCCAACATACTGGAGAATGACACTTTCTTCCATACAACGCTTCGAATGGAGCCATGCCAATACTTACTTGATAACTGTTGTTGTAGGAAAACTCCACCAATGGTAAGAACTTGTCCCAACTTCCCTTGAAGTCAAGGACACATAGTCTTAATAAATCTTCAAGAGTTTGAATAGTCCTCTCTGATTGTCCGTCCGTCTGAGGATGATATGCCGAACTAAATCGTAAATCCGTGCCCATAGCTTTTTGCAAACTAACCCAAAATTGTGAATTGAATCTTAGGTCTCGATCAGAAACTATGGATACTAGCATACCATGCAATCTTACAACCTCGTTTATATACATACGAGCAAGACGTTCAAGTGTATAAGTTTCTTGTATAGGTAAGAAATGAGCAGACTTGGTCAATCTATCAACAATGACCCAAATTATATCTTTACCCTGAGAAACCTTCGAAAGACCAGTAACAAAATCCATGGTAATGTGCTCCCACTTCCATTCTGGAATTTTAAGTGGTTGCAATAGACCTTTTAATTTTGATGTTCACTTGACTCGTTGACACGTTAGACACCTTGAGATAAAAAACGCTTATCTCCCTCTTCATATTGCCCCACCAAAATGTATGTCAAGATCATGATACATTTTGGTACTCCCGAGATGGATTGCAAAGCGGTGTGTTGTGTGCCTCCATCATGATTTTATACTTTAAATCGTGGTCGTTAGAACACAAAGTCCGGAGTTGACTCGAAGTATTCCTTCTTCATCGATTCTTGCTTCCGGCATAGCACCTTCTTGTACTTTCTTCCTCATATGCATCAGCTCCAGGTCTGTAGCTTGAGCAACTTTAACTTTATCGATTAAAGTCGGTTCTACTCGTATATTCGCCATCATCACGTGGGTCCCTGGAGTTTTTATCTCTATCTCCATCCTTTGCAAGTCATACAAAATGGGCCTTTGCGTTGACAATATCGCACTCGTACCCACATATGATCTTCTACTCAATGCGTCAGCTACCACGTTTGCTTTTCCAGGATGATATTGGATGGTATAATCATAATCTTTCAATAGTTCAAGCCAACATCATTGTCACATGTTGAGTTCCTTTTGAGTGAAGAAATATTTGAGGCTTTTATGATCCGTAAAGATCTCCACTTTCTCCCCATACAAGTAATGCCTCCAAATTTTAAGTGCGAAGACAACAGCTACTAACTCTAGATCATGAGTAGGATAATTCCTCTCATATTCTTTGAGTTGTCGAGAGGCATAGGCTATGACTTTCCCATGTTGCATGAGAACACATCCTAACCTTTTGTTCAAGCATCATCAGAGATGACAAATCCCTCCGAGCCAGATGGTATTGTCGTAACAAGGTAAATGAATGACTCTCTCTTGAGTTCTTGAAAACTCTTCTCACATTCCTCACTCCAACCGAATTTTGTATCTTTTCGAGTCAGCTGAGTTAATGGAGTAGCGATTCGAGAAAACCCTTCTACGAATCTCCGATAATAACCAGCTAAGCCGAGAAAGCTACGTACTTCGGTCACTAATTTAGGTTGTTCCCAGCTTTGAATGGCTTCAATCTTTGCCGAGTCAACAGATATTCCATGACTTGATACCACGTGCCCAAGGAATGCTACTTCCTCAAGCCAGAACTCGCATTTCTTCAACTTGGCATAAAGCTTATATTCACGAAGCTTTTAGAGTATCAGCCTCAAGTGTTGCTCATGATCTTCACGGCTTTTGGAATAATAAGGATGTCATCAATAAAGACGACCACAAAGTGATCCAAATATTCTTTGAATACTCGGTTCATCATATCCATGAAGGCAGCAGGAGCATTAGTCAATCCAAAAGACATGACTAGGAATTCATAATGCCCGTACCGAGTTCTGAAAGCCGTCTTTGGAATGTTATCGGTTCTAATCTTCAATTGGTGATATCCAGAACGAATATCAATTTTTGAAAAGAATTTGGTGCCTTGAAACTGGTCAAACAGGTCATCAATATGTGGCAATGGGTACCTATTTTTGATGGTGACATGATTCAACTCCCGATAATCAATACAAAGTCGCATACTCCCATCTTTCTTCTTCACGAATAGAACAGGAGCACTCCAAGGAGAAGTACTAAGATGAATAAAGCCAATGTCTAATAATTCTTGCAGTTGGGTCTTTTACTCCTGAAGTTCAATAGGAGTCATTCGATATGGGGCTTTGGAAATGGGTTTTGTACCGGGTTCAAGGTCGATACAAAATTTAATTTCATGTTCTGGGGGTAGGCCAGGAAGTTCATTAGGGAATACATCAGGAAATTCATTAACAAAAGAAATATCATTCAAAACTGACGTATTTTTGTTTAGATCCGTGACATGAGTTAAGAAAGCTTGACATCCGTTTTTCAATAAACGAATAGCTTTATGGCTTGAGATGACAGTGATTGATTTTAATGGTTTGGTTGCTTGAATTCTCATAATAGGTTGATTAGGAATATGAAAGCTAATAACCTTACGAAAAACAATCAATTTTTGCATGATGAGTAGTTAACCAATCAATCCCTAGAATTACGTCAAATGCAAGTATTTTCAATGAAATAAGATCGACGTGTAATGTGAGGGTACCGATTTGAACCAAACAAGACTTATAAACAGTGGATGTAATGAAGGTTTCTCCCAACGGAGTTTCAACAGATAAGTCAAAGTCCAATTTCTCCGGAGTCAAATTTAAACGTTGAGCGCAAGTAGGAGAAATAAGGGAATGGGTAGAACCGGTATTAAATAAGGTATAAACTTCGCTAGATTTTATGATAAGCTTACCCATGATGACCTCGTTCGGTTCTTTGCTTGCTCGGGAGGTCACAACAAACGCCTCTCTCTTGCACCATCGGGCTTTGACTTTTCTAGGGACGCCCTTTGGTGCCTCCATCCTAGTCGAACTTGTCTTTGGTGAACGAAAAAATCGGGCTAGGTGACCTTCTCTTCCATAATTATAACATGTTTTGGATCGCATCGCATACGCTTTGACCGATGTGTCCCTCCCTCCGTATTTGAAGCATATGATAGGTGGTCGTTCTCCTTCCTTAACAACAAAAAGTCGATGATCGCTAACGATCTTTCCATCATTGTTGAATCTCCTCTTCTTGAAATTTCCATTCTTATTGGTTTGGCCATGATTACCAAAGTGGTTACCATTTTTCGCATGTTGATTCCTCCACGCTTATTGTCACCGCTTCGATGATCAAGTATCACTAGTATTATCATTTTGTTTACCGCTTCTTTTGGTTGGGTTGACTCATTATCGCGCTCCAATAATCGAGCCTTATTAACAACATCCAATACAAACACGAGTTTATGAGAGATAAGATATTGACGTATCTCGGGTTTCAAACCTCTTAGAAACATTCGCGTCATTCTCTCCTCATTATCAACCAAATGGGACGCAAACCGGGACAACTCGACAAACTTGGCTTCAGACATCATACAAATGACACTGGCCATGTTGTTTTGTTCCAGTTTAATGAACTCTACCTCTTTCATGTGATTTAATACTTTCGGAAAGTACTTGTCGTTGAACAGATTCTTGAAACTTCTCCCAAGACATCTTCAGGCGGCAGTTGAGTACGCTTTTACTGATTCCCACCAAGAATCGCCTCGCCGCATAACATGAAGAAGGTGTCAAAGGAACTTTTTCTCCTTGGAGCATCCCAAGACATCAAATATCTTGTTGATCCGCTTTATCCACGCCTCCGCCTTAAGTGGTTTTGGCTCTCCAAAAACTCCGGTGGTCCCAGCTCCTTGAACTATTTGGCGGTGGACTGGTCCCGAGAGTTGCCAGTGTTTCCACCGCATTTTGGACAGGAGCCGCTCTCGCCTGATGTTGCATGAATTGCATGAAGCCTTAGAACATTCCATCATTCATCATTTGGTCATTGTTGTTGTTTGCATTAGGATTGTCGCCTTCCTGATGCACATTATCCTGATTATTAATCTGTGGAGACTCAACGGTCTCCTGTGCTCCATTGATGTTCTCAACATTCTCGGATGCCATTTTCAACTACTGCCACAAAACAAGGGTTAATTAACATATCACATATAATCCCTATACTCTGACCAACCGATTAAATATCAAATAAACTTAGGTAGGTCATACTAGCGAAGGAATTCCCCGTCTCTCCCCTCCTAGTTCTTGTCTCACATCTCAGCCAGGGATCATATCCCTAAGCTTTGATACCAACTGTGACGCCCCCAAAATAGGTATACAACACCTATTCTGAGTCGCCAAATACATGGTACAGAATACAAATACAATCTTTAATATACAACAAGAAAGTTGTGAGTTTTAATACAAACATTGTCTTCTAGACAATATCCACTCTCAGAATAAGTCCTCATTATATTTATTATCACACTATTTAACAGAATAGTGAGGACTACTAATACTATCATCTGGACCGTCACTCCATTCCCCGACTAGTCCTGGCTACATTCTCATTTCCCAAGAGACGGTGAAAGAAAGGGTGAGCTCAACTAGCCCAGTAAGAAATATTATGACTAAGATAATGCAGAATAAATTATCATTAGTCTTCAACAATGTTAAACTGATAAAATACAATAGACATCAAGTTTAACTGCAGCGGAACATGCAATCCATTAAAAGAGTCAAGTAGAGAATAAAATCTACTATCTTTTATGATTTAAAAGGTTTTCATCACTTTTATCGTTGGGACTCAGCTTAATAAATAATCCACCTCATCCCTGCACTACGACCAAGGATATTCATAATTATCACAACCACAAATTATCCATGCACTACGGGCCAAGGATATTCGTGTATTCATCAATGGTCATGATCATGCCAACAACTGTCCATCAATGCACTACGGGCCAATGAGGACTTTTACCACATCATTTGTAACATTACGGTCATGATTACACCGAATAATCCTTGGTCATAATCATACCAAGTCCATCTATGCACTACAGGCCACAAATGACTTTCAACAAAATATAAATATGAGGATGATGACAATGATATAAGAATTCAATAAAACAAGTTCAAGAATTAATTTATTCAGAACTAATAACGCCCAAATTGTCAACATGATACTTCTTTTTGTAGATTAAAATTTAAGAATGCTCGTAAGAATATTTCCACGAAAAAGATATTTGGATGAAGCGTAAATATCAAGGATATTCCACCAATTTCATGGAGTATAGAAGTCAAAACTTTAACCAACTGAGTATAATAAAGAATGGAATAACAAAATAAATCACCATGCATGCGATAGCTTCATGCATAGACAAAGTTATTCCAATGTAATAATAAATAACGGAACCGGTCAAAGCGTAATACTTACCGGATGTGATATTCCAAATGTAATAATAAAGAATGGAATAACAACAAATCACCATGTATGCAGATTTCAGACAGACAAAGTTATTCCAATGTAATAATAAATAACGGAATCAGTCCGGCGTAGAAACGCGCATGACATAAAGATATTCCAACAGTAATAATAAAGACGGAACCAGTCCGGTAGTAAAACATACAGATGAGGATATTCTAACGAATAATAATAAAAAGACGGAACCGTGTCCAAGTGTATAAAATACATTTCACGAGGATGTTCCAATGTAATAATAAAGAATGGAATAATGTAAGTTCTTTTCATGAATATGAAAAAATAATACCCCTTACCTTATAAAGAAGAGTATCTCGACGGTAGGCGGGGATATACTTGAAGAAACTTGCACTACGCTCAAAGCTTTCTTAAACGCTAAAGAAATACGCCAAGATAGAAGAATAATTCTCTACGCTTTCTCTCTAGAGTTTCGGTGAATTCGTAAGAAATAATGAAGGAATGAGCTTCTATTTATAGAAGAATGGACTGAATAGTAACCAATCCATGAACGGTCCAGATCAATTTACTTTAAACGAACGATCCAGATTGGTTTACAATAAAATATAATATATTCTATTTATAATCTAATAAAATGAATAACTTTTAAAAAGATTTTACTATGCAAACACTATGCAGGCACTATGCAAACACTATACATAATAAAATATAATATATTCTAATTATTGTCTAATAAAACTAATAACTTTATAAAAGTATTCTATTTTATATAAAAGATTTTACTATTAGCCTAATAAAGCGAATAACTTTATAAAAGTATTTTGTTTTATATAAAAGCTTTTTTCTATTTTATTACATTAATAATACTAATAAAACAAAACTTCATCATCATTATTATTATTCACACTATTAATCGACCGGATCGTTTCAGAAAGAGGGGCTTTCAATAAGGATTTCTCCCTATCGGCGCAACAATTAGGTGACCAAACCTCTCCTCCTCGCGTAACTTTTAGACATTGTTAATATTGCAAATAATAATATTAATAACTATGTCATCTCAATTATTGATTATATAAAATATCGACAATAATTGAATAAAACTGAATGACTTCTCACGTAAGCATCAATAATCAATACCGTGCTGCTACTATGCAACAATACGCGCGTATTCTTGTACTTTTAACACCGGTGTGTTTCAACAGTTAATGGTAAAACTTCCGCCGTTATTTTCATAAAATATTTTTGTCATTTTCTCAATCCGACAATAATTACATTTTGTGGGGTCCACCAATGATTGATTGTCCGTCATTTAACGAATATTCCCCACCAATCGAATATTATAAACAACTTATGCAGACTTTGCAAAATTTCTAAATATTACCCACAACTATAACATTATATCAAATTCATTCCATAATATTTAAAAATGATAATTATAGAAAATTCATCTTTATTCATAAAAGTTGGGGTCTTACAACGTACCTGTAGTACGCCGAGGCATCTGGTTAATTTATTCCAGGAGTCTCAAAAGAACAAATTAATGGAGGCAGAAATAAATTTTGTTAATCATCAATTGAATATTGTTGATGTTCCACCAATGACCAACATTGAGGAAAAGGTTGTTGATATTACTGAACCTTCTGAAAGTATCTTTTGGGATATCGTTTAATTTCTTGTTTTAATTAAACACCCTGCATGTATAATATTATTAGTTTTCATTCTAGATGTGGTATGTGTTTCTCATGAATAAAATTATATTTGAAATATAACTTTTCTTATTTATGTTTTTATATGTGTCAGACCATTTTTTAATGGATATGGAGGATATATGTTTAGCAGACAGTGCAACAACTCACACAATCCTTCGAAATGAGAAATATTTTTCACAACTGATCAAAGCTAAGGGAAATGTAGGAACTATCTTTGGCACATCAAATTTAATCGAGGGATTTTGAAAAGTTAGTTTCTTGCTACCAAATGAGACACAAGTTTTTATCAAAGATGTTCTATATTCTAGTAAATCAAGAAGAAATTTGCTTAGTTTTAAAGATATTCGTTTGAATGGTTTTCACATTGAAACAACTAATGAAAATGATAATGAATATCTTCTCATCACTTCTACTATTTCTGGAAAAAAATAATATCCTAGAAAAACTGCATTCAATTTCTTCTGGATTATATACTATGAAAATTAGAGCAATTGAGTCTCATGTTGTTATGATTTCAAAAATCATAGATCCCAAATCCTTTATGCTTTGGCATGAAAGACTCGGTCATCCAGGTACTTCTATGTTACGTCGTATTATTGAAAATTCTATTGGTCATCCTCTTAAAGATAAGAAGGTTTTTCCTAGTAGTGAATTTCCTTGTGCTGCGTGTTCTCGAGGAAAATTAATTGTTCGACCATCACCAGTAAAAGTTTATAAAGAAGCCCCAAAATTCCTAGAGAGAATTCAAGGAGACATTTGTGGACCTATTCACCCATTGTCTGGCCCATTTCGATATTTCATGGTTTTAATAGATGCTTCAACTAGATGGTCTCATGTTTGTCTTCTCTCTTCTCGAAATTTTGCCTTCTCAAAACTTCTTGCTCAAATAATCAAGTTACGGGCTCACTTCTCAGATCATCCAATCAAGTCAATTCGACTTGATAATGCAGTTGAATTCTCATCAATGACTTTTAATGATTTTTGTATGACTATTGGAATCTCCATTGAGCATTCTGTTCCTCATATTCATACACAAAATGGTTTAGCTGAATCTTTAATAAAAAGACTTCAACTAATTGCACGACCATTAACGTTTAAGGGCTAACTTACCTACCTCAGTTTGGGGTCATGCAATTCTTCATGCTGCAGCCATCATTCGAGTAAGACCAATGGCTCTTCATAAATTCTCTCCTCTACAGTTAGTTCTTGGACAGATACCCAACATATCACACTTTTGAGTTTTTGGAAGTGCAGTATATGTTCCAATTGCACCTCCACAAAGAACTAAGATGGGAGCCCAACGAAGAATAGGTATTTATGTTGGTTTTGACTCTCCTTCTATTATCAGATATCTTGAACCTTTAACTGGAGATGTTTTTACTGCACGTTATGTAGGTTGTCATTTTGATGAATCAGTATTTCCAACATTAGGAGGAGAGAAAGTTTTAAATAAAAAACCCTCTGAAATATCATGGAATGCATCAGATTTAAATTCACTTGATCCTCGTACACGACAATGTGAAATTGAAGTTCAAAGAATTATTCATTTATAAAATATTGCAAATCAAATACCAGATGCATTTAATGATGCTAGAAAAGTAATAAAGTCACATACACTGCAAAGTGAATACTCCAAAGAAGGATAGAAATACCTATTGAAAATCAATTCACGGAGAATTGGCCGAATAAGGTAATAGAAGAATCTAAGCCACGCCAGAAGTGTGGAAGACCGATTGGTGCAAAAGACACTGTACCACGAAAATAAAAAGCAAATAAGGGAATCCTAGAAGGAATACCCGCTCCAGAAGTATCACTTATTCCAAGAGTGGGAATAGCCCCAGAAGAGGTACAAACCGCTCCAGAAGTAGCACTTATTCCAAGAGTGAGAATAGCCCCAGAAGAGGTACAAAATCTCAGTGAAGGGATATGATATGAACACCAAGAGATCTCAATAAATTATGTACATGATGAGAAAATATAGGATCGAAGCAAAGTCATGATTGATGACATATTTGCTTTCTCTATAGCATCAGATATTACTTTGATTCCTCACACGGATCCTGAACCACAAAACGTGGAAGAATGTCGGAAAAGAAAAGATTGGCCAAAATGGAAAGATGTTATTCAAATTGAGCTACAATCTCTATTGAAAAGAGAAGTATTTGAACCAGTTGAAAAATCCTAAATTTTACGAATAAAGATTTAATTTTCTCGAAATATTTTTTTTCAAAATTATGGTGTGGATTTGAGATAATGTTATAGTTGTGGGTAATATTTATAAATTTTACAAAGTACGCAAGTTGTTATATAATATTCGATTGGTGGGGAATATTCTACTTAACAGGAATATTCAGATTGCCAAGCACAATCATTGTTGGACCCCACAACGAAATTATTGTCGGATTGAGAAAATGACAAAAATATTTTTATGAAAATAACGGCGGAAGTTTTACCGTTAACTGTTGAAACACCCGGTGTTAAAAGTACAGTAATACGCGTGGTTGCATAGTAGCACACGGTATTGATTATTGATGCTTACGTGAGAAGTCACTCAATTTTGTTCAATTATTGATATAGTAATTGTTGCATAGTATCTCACGTTATTTGATTCAATTATTGTCGATATTTTATATATTATTAAATCAATAATTGAGATAATAAAGTTATTAATATTATTATTTGCAATATTAACAATGTCTAGAAGTTCTGTCAAGGAGAGGTTTGGTCACCTAATTGCGCGCCAATAGGGAGAAATCTTTATTGGAAAGCCCCCTCTTTCCTTGGAACGACCTGGTCGATTAATAGTGTGAATTATAATAATGATGATGAATTTTGTTTTATTATTATTATAAATGTAATAAAACAGAATACTTTTTATATAAAATAGAATACTTTTTATATAAAATAGAATACTTTTTATAAAGTTTTTGTTTTATTTGATTATAAATAGAATATAATATATTTTATTATGCATAGTGTCTGCATAGTGTTGGCATAGTAAAATCTTTTTATATAAAGCAGAATACTTTTATAAAGTTATTTATTTTATTAGATTATAAATAGAATATATTATATTTTATTATGCAAAGGTTTTTATATAGTACTGCGCATAGTGTTTGCATAGTAAAATCTTTTTTATATAAAACATAATACTTTTATAAAGTTATTTGTTTTATTAGATTTTAAATAAAATATATATATTTTATATTATATTTTATTGCATAGTATCCTTTCCATTCTCCTATAAATAGGATGCTTAGTTAGAATGGAAAATCACACCAGAAATTCAAAGAATTCTTCTTCTATAATCTTGAGCGTATTTCTTTAGAGTTTTAAGAAGCTTTGAGCGTAGAAAACAGAGATAAGTTTTCTTCAAGAATATCCTCGCCCTACCATCGGGAATATTCTTCTTTCTAAGGTAAGGGTATTATTCTTTCGTATTCATGAAGAGAGTTATTTTCTTTCAATACTCGTAAGGGTTGTTATTCCATTCTTTATTATTATGTTGGAATAACTCATTCATCTAATACCGCATACATGGTGAAATTCTTACATTATTCCATTCTTTATTATTCATTGGAATAACCTATCATCTTGATCTATTGCATGCCCGGTGAATTTGTTGTTATTCCATTCTTTATTATTCATTTGGAACATCCTATCATGCGGATTACGCATGACTGGTTCCATTCTTTATTATTCTGTTGGAACATCCTGTTTTGTGCGAATTACGCATGACCGGTTCCATTCTTTATTATCTTTGTTTGAATATCATGTCTGCATGCGGATTATTTATGACCGGTTCCATTCTTTATTATTATGTTGGGAATAACACATGCATGCGGTCTATCGCATGCATGGTGAATTCTTACGTTATTCCATTCTTTATTATTACATTGGAATGACTCGCCTATATGGATTACCACATGCATGGTGAATGATCCTTTGTATTCATTCCTTATTAAATTGTGGAAATGATCTGTCTATGTGGATTACCGCATGGCGGGCGAAAATCCATTTGTAATTTTATATATTCTATTATACTCAGTTGGTTAAAGTTTTGGCTTCTACACTCCATAAAATTTGTAGAATATCCTGGATATTTGCGCTTCATCCAGTATCTTTTCATGGAAATATTCTTCTGAGCATTCTTGAATTTTACTCCACAAAGCAGTATCATGTTGATAATTTGGATATTATTGAGTTCAGGATAAATTAACTTATAAATCATTAAAATTTATTCTTGAACTTGTTTTATTGAATTATCATCATCCTCATGCTTATATTATGTTGAAAGTCATCTGAGCCTGTAGTGCATAGATGGACTTGGTATGATTATGACCAGGGATTATTCAGTATAATCATGACCGTAATGTTATAAATGATGTGGAAAAAGTCCTCATTGGCCCGTAGTGCATTGATGAACAGTTTTTGGTATGATAATGGTCATGAATTCTCTTCGGCCAAGGGTGCAAAGATGAATTGTTTTATGACATGATCAGGGCCGTTGATGAAAACACGATTATCTTTGGCCCGTAGTGCATGGATAATTCGTGGTCGTGATACTAAAGAATATCCTTGGCTTGTAGTGCAGGGATGATTTGATGATGTAGATTATTTATTAAGCTGAGTCTCAGCGATAAAAATGATGAAAAACCTTTTAAATCATAGAAGATAGTAGATTTTATTCTCTACTTGACTCTTCTAATGGATTGCTTGTTCCGTTGCAGTTAAAATTGATGTTTGTTATATTGTATCAGTTTAACACTATTGAATGCTAACGATAATTTATTTTGCATTATCTTAGTCATAATATTTCTTACTGGGCTAGTTGAGCTCATCCTTTTGCTTTCATTGTTCTCTTCAGGAAATGAGAACGTAGCCGGGACTAGTCGGGGAACGGAGTGATGGTCCGAGATGGTGTATTAGTAGTCCTCACTATTCTATAAAATAGTGTGACAATAAATGTAATGAGGACTCTATTTGAGAGTGGATATTGTCTAGAAGACAACATTCCTCTTTAAACTCTCAGCTATGTTTTGTCGTATATTAAACGACGGTTGTATAATTAAGTTTGTATTTGTATTCTGTATCATGTATTTGGCGACTCAAGATGGGTGATGTATACCTATTTTGGGGGCGTCACACCAGTAGTCCAAACACCACTGGGTGTAATCCCGGTTGGAAACAAATGGGTATTTGTACGAAAGCGAAATAAGAAAAATAAAATTGTGAGATACAAAGCCCGACTTGTAGCTCAAGGGTTTTCACAAAAACCTGGTATTGATTATTAGGATACATACTCTCCAGTAATGGATGAAGTCACTTTTCGCTTTTTGATAGGTATAACAACCATGGAAGGTTTGGAAACACGTCTGATGGATGTTGTAACAGCATACCTATATGGCTCACTTGACAATGAGATTTACATGAGAATCCCTGAAGGATTGAAAATGGCTGAATCACAAAGGCCCCATCACATATATTCAATCAAGTTACAACACTCATTGTATGGGTTGAAACAGTCTGGTCGTATGTGGTATAATCGACTTAGTGATTATTTAATAAAAGATGGATATATAAATGATCAAGTATGTCCATGTGTTTTTATTAAGAAATCACAAAGTAGATTTTCCATCATTACTGTATATGTGGATGATTTGAATCTTATAGGTACTCCTGAAGAACTCACAAGAACTGCTACTTATTTAAAGCATGAATTTGAAATGAAAGATCTTGGAAAGATAAAATTCTGTTTGGGAATACAAGTGGAGCATTTAGCATCTGGAATTTTTGTCCATCAATCCACATATGCTAAAAAGATTCTCAGTCGTTTTTATATGGATAAAGCTCATCCTTTGACAACCCCGATGGTTGTTTAATCTTTAGAAGTTGATAAAGATCCATTTCGGCCTCTAGAAAGTGGGGAAGAAATTCTTGGACCTGAAGTCCCATACCTAAGTGCAATAGGTGCTTTTATGTATCTTGCAAACTGTACACGACCGGATATTATTTTTGCTGTCAACTTGTTAGCAAGATATAGTTCTTCTCCGGCTAAGAGACATTGAGATGGGATCAAACACATTTTTGATACCTCCGTGGAAATATAGATCTTGGGTTATTTTATCCAAGAAATTTAATGTCTCAATTGGTTGGATATGCCGATGCAGGATATTTATCAGATCCACATAATGGAAGATCACAAACAGGTTATGTATTTACGTATTGTGACACGGCTATATCTTGGAAATCCACAAAACAAACCATGACAGCTACATCTTCAAATCACTCAGAGATTCTCGCTATACATGAAGCAAGCAGAGAGTGTGTTTGGTTGAGATCAATTATTCAGCATATTCAACAATTATGTGGATTACCATCAATCAAAGACATTCCTACAATTCTGTATGAGGATAACGCTACATGCATTGCTCAACTTAGAGGAGGGTGCATCAAGGGAGATAAAACAAAGCACATTTCACCTAAATTCTTCTTCACACATGAGCTAGAAAAGAAGGATGATATAGATGTGCATCAAATTCGATCATGTGATAATCTAGTCGACTTATTCACAAAGTCGCTACCAAATGCAACATTTGCAAAACTTCGGAAAAAGATCGGAATGTGTCAACTGAAAGACTTATGACAACATTTCATCAAGAAGTAATGAATTCCTTTTGAGGGGAAGACTGTACTCTTTTTCCTTAGTCACGGTTTTTATCCCAATGGGTTTTTCTGTCAAGGTTTTAACGAGGTAGTCAATTAAAAAATATTTATGTAAAAGATATGTACTCTTTTTCCCTTCGTTAAGTTTTTTCCATTGGATTTTCTTAACAAGGTTTTTAATGAGACATAATCTTCTATCATAGGGAATCAGGGGAAGTGTTAAATATATGATTCCCTCCCCGTGACTCTCACTCTCTCCTATTTCCTCCTCTTCTCGTGACTCCCTTTCTTCTGCTTCTCTCTTCTTTTTATTTATTCTCTCTAAATTTATGCAACCTCTTTGCTATAGTTTTATAACACTTTGACATAAATTTGTCATAACATACCTTTTCTCTACTAATTACCTCTCTATCCTAACTACGTCAACGATCTCCCCCATCTCCGACTATTTTGGCAGTTGGCATGGCTCTGAGATTCTCTCTCCGCATTTCCCTATTCTTCATATGTAGTTTCTCACCTGCAATTTCTGCTAGCAAAGACCCAATAACTAAATTATGGAGGATTATTCTGGGTACCCAATTCATGCATCCCAACACTCCATCTCTCCATTATCAGTAAATACAGAAAATCAACAGAAACAGGTACAGATTCTCTGTTGGGTTTGTTTTTGTTTTTCAGTTTTTCTTATACATGCAGGGGCATCACTGGTTTGTATATGAGTCTTGAGTTGGGTATATTCAATTTATAATTAAATCACCCATTTTATTCTGAAAATTTATTACTCCCTCCGTTTGAAATTACTATAAGATCTGACTTTTGCCATTTTCAAACTCAAAATTTGAGATTATTCATTAAACATTAATGAGTATAGATAGTTTACCATATTCATCCTGTATTAACTAAAATTAAATGTCAGTTTGAGCTGGACTTCAAAAAGTCAATAACAATCTTATATTTTGGAACGGAGAGTTTAAAAAAACATCATGCAAAAAAAATGTAAAGAATGTTATATGTTAGTTATTCTTAATTTGGGACAGAAGGTGTGTGCATTGTTGCTTCATGCTTTGTGATGGGGTAATCAAACAGTCCATACACTGTAAAAAATTTCATTTTTTTTTACTGCAGATCAAAACTGTCAAAATCAGTAATCTTTCATTAGGGGCCTCAGCGCGAAACATCAAAGAATTTTTTTCCTGTACCGGTGATATTGATTATGTTGAGATGCATTGGTTAGTATATGAAAAACTTTTTTCCTTCCACTTAGTTAGCCCTTTTTATCTTAATTATAATGATTACAACAGTCTTATCACATACCTATGCAGTGATTATGAGCATTCCCAAATAGCATTTGTTACCTTCAAGGAACCACAGGGAGCAGAGAGTGCGATTCTGCTTTCGGTAAATTCTCTTCTTAGTATATTTTTTTTGGTTTTATTTGCTTATATATTCTTTCCCTATATATTGAATTACTCCAAACACCTCATTGTGGTTAAATTTGAGGACAGATTATCAAAGATTACATATAGCATGTCTGCTAGAAGTTCTCAGTTTGGACTCACTACATAATCTGTTTAACACGAAAATTCATGTAAGCACTTTACATGACCTGTCCTTCTTGTGGTTCATTTAAAGTTTAATTATTTGAAAGATTGTGCATCAAGCTCATTGGAAGCTATTAAAGACGATCAATCTTATTTGGTTGGGATTGGGATCCATCTATGTAATTTTTATGTTCTTCTTTTGTTTAGCAAATTTTTTGTATAAGACAGGATCATAACAGCTAAAGTTCCTTCCTGGTGTCCTTAGAGTGAGCAAGGGATAAGATGGGTTGGACTTGCACCATTTCAGTTGCAAAGTTTAGCCAATTGGCATAAATTGTAATCACAAGGTTAAAAGATTTGCAAACTTTGGATATGCTCCAGTTGAGAATAGAAACAAGCATCTTCCTTGAGTTGTTGATATTTTTTCAAATACCTCGAGTTCACTCTAGAATTGAAATCATTTAGTGTTGAGATGACAACAAGGTAATTGAAACAACTCGGGTCAAATCCCAAGTTTGGAACAAATCTCAGATCAAATCCGAAGTCCGAATCGAATCAAATCCATCTAAATAAGATCTTAAATCACTGGCTCAATAGTATCTTCTTGTGTCATCTTAGCCGACCACAGGCTTATCCAAAAGGTCATGACTAAAGGTACTATTAGTAGCAACTTAATTCCTCTTAAAGTATAAACAATTTTTTTCCATATCTTTCGATGTGGGACCGGGGGTGTTACAAATTCCCCCACTTAAATTTCTGATGTCCCCGATATCCTCGTCAAAACCGATCACACACACGGTCCACAGATATTTGCTTTTGAGAGTTAACTCTGATACCATATGAAACAACCCGGGTCAAATCCAGAGTTCGGAACAAATCTCGGGTCAATTCAAGTCCGAATCGAATTAAATCCATCCAAATAAGGTTTTAAACCACTGACCCAATAGTATCATAGGCTCATGCTGTTGATTTCACAATCAATGAATACACGCAAGTATACGTGGTCAACAAGTCAATGATAAGAAAAGTATCGTTCCCACGAGAAAATATGCTAATATTTATCAATTACCAATTTTAATTCAATTAATCTTATTTTAAACTACAAAATATTGGTTGTGATTTGAAAATTAAAATTAACAAAAATAATTACTAAGATCAAAATATCGCAACATTAACTGCAGATTTAACATGCTAAGATTACAACTTTCCTTGGTATTTTATTTAAATTAATTTACTTCCTATTCAATTCAATTAATTGATACGAATAGTTATCCAAGAATGCTTTATAGAACTCACGCTCTTTTTTCAAAGACACGTGAACAAATCCTCCTAAATCCGATCTTTAAGACACAAAATTACAAGGAACACCCTAATCAATCGACTCACTATATTCGTATGCGAATCAAGTTAATTAAAGTTTTAAGCACAAATTATTTCAATAGATACAAAAGGCACATAGGTATATTCCTATCCTATATGGTAATCATATTAACCCTATTGAGATTATATGAACATATATTATTTTATCCAGATCTAAATCTATATTCCATCTTCCAATTTTATATAGTTATCACAGTAATTGATGGCCAAACAATTAATCAATAAGCATAAGATATAATAATCGATTCAATAAAAACCAACTTTCATTCAATGGGAATGATTAATTTAAACTACATACCAAGTTCCGTTGCAATCTTAATTAAAATTTAGTTCATAATAATAAAGGAAAACATCATCCAATTTAATAATTCAAACATCCCAGATAATTACAAAGAATAAGAATTAAAGAAAAGATTAGAAAAACTTGTCAGATTGTTCCTAATTCTCCATTTGATCTTTTGCCTCTGCAATATTCTCTGTGTTTCCCTTGTTGTTCTCTCTGCAAATCTCTTGATAATATCCATGATACCTCTTTTTTGAAGTCTTCTCCTCTTTTTTATTCGTCCAAACCCTCCTCCAGATTCCTATTTAGCTTTAGAATCCACCTAGCAGCAAAACAAACCATCTTTGGACGTGGCCTAGCGCACTAGGTGCTAGGTTTAGTGTAGTTCAAGCGCACTAGGCGCTAGGCACAGACCAGGTATTTATAAAAATGCCACTCAGCTTCAAATTTAATGATTTTTAATCATTTTCTTCTCCCAAATGACCAATTTGCCCCTCCAGCTTCATCCTACAAGAAATAAACATAAAAACCAATAAAAAGATACTAAAAATACTCAAAGATAACAATAATTAAGCTTAATAATACTAGATTTGTAGGTATAAAACACATTCATCAGCTCACCCAAAAGGTCATGGTTGAAGGTACTATTAGTAGTAACTTAATTCCTTAAGTACAAACAAAATTTTCCCAATCTTTCGATGTGAGACTGTGATGTTATAGTAATCTCCTGCAATAATAATCTGTGGAGACAGACAGAGAGCCCACTTAATAGCTTTAAAAGCAGCAATAGCTTCATCTGCATCTGCATCATACGCATTTGCTTGGAATGCTGCTCCAAAGACTACAATACTATTTGAAACTCTCACAAGGAGCCATCACAAACTTTCTCATTGGAATACATTTCATCGTAGTTGATTTTAGATTTTAAGCCAATCAACTGGGGGAGCATTCAATTGTTTTTTAAAACTTTAAACTTTGGTTTTAAAGTGTTTCTAACCAACAGTGCTGGATAGATATATCTAACTACACAATGTTCACTTGGGTTTCAATAATGCACTAGTTTGGACAGTGTCAGATTTTTGCCACAAGTGTGACAGAAAAGGTTGATAGTTCAGTGGGAGAGGGGACACCAATGAAAAGATGGGTCAGGATCAAGGATAAGATCTAGGCATTTGGATATAGGCCAATGAGAGAAAGGGTCTAATCGAATGTTCTTGGGGCTGATATACCACAAACGGAAGTGATGGGGCATGAAATTAAAAGGTGCTCCATAGTCTTATCACTTTGAGAACAAAGTGGATAAGAGGAGTCAATGATTAAGATCCTAAACTGAATGCACTATGCCAGTATCTAACCTGGAGAATGTTAGAGAGAATTTTCCAAAGGAAGAGTGTGTGTGTGTGTCTCATGTAGTTTTGATTTCAGTGGAGATTCCAAGTTTAAGTATGGACACAGGAATTGGACCGAAAACTTTGCTTTTGGTCAGTGATTTAGGCAGTTCTTCGGAGAAAATGAATCATGAGGGAGGGTAATTTATGAATGGATTGGCATGTTTGGCTGTTAATTAGGTTAGGGCATGTGCGAGAATCACATAGGTTGGTTTGGATGGTTCGGTCATCAATGATATTGTAAACTCCATTAATACCGAAGGGAAGTTGAGAGGAGGGAGGGGGCATGGTGGTTGGGAGAATAAGGGATCACTGGTCTTCCCAAATATTCATATCAAAACCATTTCCATAATACAAGCTTTCCTTTTTTAAAATCAGAGGACTGCAACTAATAACACCTTTCCAATTCCAGTAAACAACGCTTGAAGAATGAGCTTTGAGAAACTTAGTCTGGCGCAAATACCCTCTCTATTTCTTCTTTCCCAGTTCTTACTCTTTTCTATTAGTTTTTGCTTAATTTTGTCTCCATTGCTGGTTACTGCTTAAAACTATAATCAGCTAACTTCATTAGATAGTTGAGACTTTTGTTTTTCAGTTCAAATCATGTCAGGATCTAGGGTTGATCCTAACACATTTGTTTTCTAAATTATAGTTATTATATAATGAGATCGTTTTGTTGCTTCTGAATCCATTTCTTTTAGTATTTGATGGGTTTATGTAACTCAGCTTATCTCTTGCCCCTTACCTTTCCCGAAAATTGCTAAATGTAGTGTCATTTAGTAGAATGTGAAGTGTGAACTTTAAATAAAGCAAAATAAGGAGTATTTTAATAATAGTCATTGGAATGTCGCATTATCAGCCTTGGTAATAGTTACGAAAGTGATAATTCTTATCTCATTTTTTCTTTCTTATCAAATAAAATTGTTCATATTACGTTCTTAAATATAATTCCATAATCATCCGATAACACTTCCAAGTTATTTCAGGGCTCGACTATAGTTGATTTGACCGTCACTATAATTCCTGCTCGAGATCACCAGCTTCCACGTGCTGCTTCATTATCACCTCTTGTACGGATTACCTTTGACATTGCGTCTATTATTGTTAATTAACCTACCAGATGAGTGTTTGCAACTGAACCTGCTCAAATATCTGCAGGCAACAGAAAGGAGAGCTCCAGGTGGAGCTGAATCTGCTTTCCATATGGCAGAGGAAGTTGTTAACAGCATTCTTACAAAGGGTATTGTCTTAGGTAAAGATACTATTAACAGAGCAAAGTCCTTTGATGAGAAGCACCAGTTGACTGCCACAACAAGTACTAAAGTTCGGGAAGTGGATCAGAAACTCCAGGTTTCAGAGAAAGTCAAATCAGCATATCTAGCTGCTGGGCAAACAGTCAATAGTGCTAGATTTGCCATAATGAAGAATGACTATGTATATAAAGGGGCATCTTGGGTAACAGAAGCTTTTAATAAAGTTGCAAAGGTAGCTGGGGAAGTTGGCCAAAATACCAAAGGGAAATTGGGAATGGCTGGCGAGGAACCAAGAAGGACAATGAATAATGACTCTGCTCAAGTGCATTTATCCAAGTCGCCTAAAACTTCTAATGGAAGTGGGCGTAGCCCTTCCAAGTCTTCACTGGACAAGGTTTGATCCTTTCACTCACTGCTTCTGTCATGTCTTTATATTTCTGAATTTTGTAGTTCCAGTTCATTTCTTGCGTTTATTCAACAACATAGGGACTTTTAACAATTTCAATCTGGAGTACACCCAGATTACTCTTTGAATTGCATCCCTTTCAACTAAGTAGGATTTTTTGAATTTGTTTTGAACTGATAGTCTACTTAATTGGTCAATGGTTATTGCATTTTGGTTTCTCTCTTGTTATATTGTTGACATAATAATTGAGAACTTCATTTGAATCTTCTAAATACATCTGCAACCCCAGACTTGAACATTTTGATTTCGCAAAAAATCATATAATACCTGGTTTCCTCCAAAAGGTTCCCATTTTTAAACGTTTGTTGTCCGCTATTACACAACATGCAAATAGGTACATGGTTCCATTTTGTGTCTGAAACAATTTTTTTTGTTGCTAAATCTCCAACAATTCTTTTTTGAATTTTATCGAACTATATTGGAATGACTTTACTTTCTTCCAGTTCGTATATTGATAAAGAAACTCTTCATGCACCTGAAAATTGTAAACCTGAAAAGGGGAAAAAAGAGAGGATATAATTTAGCAGAATAATTTACAAAGAATGGAATCCATCTTATACCTTTTAACTATGAGTCGAAACATAACTCCCAACTGTTGGGGTAGCCTTGAAAAATGAAATAAATTATCAAATTGTAGGTCAGAGGGTTTTTTGTTTTGGCTTTGTTAAGATTAGCAAATGCCAGATCACTATAGATCTTAAAGAACGAAAAGGGTAAATATATTTGATGTTAAAGAAGGTTTTAGATAAAAAAATATGTCATACAGTAAGTGTTGAAATTCTGAAAATATAATAATACTATCGCCTGAATCGAATGAAAGTCCACTCTCTCCTTAAGACAATATTCACCCTCTATATAAACTCCACAGGTTACAGCGAATCCGGACATACTCAAAAATTAATATGTATTAAATATTATGTGCAAGATAATATTTAATTAAAAACTATAATTCGAGAGAGAAGAAAATAATAACACCAAAAATCTTTTAAAATAATTATGCATTCATTTCTTGAAAATGAATTATTCTCCCAAAGGAGAGTTTTTAAATCCATTTATATGATTCCAAATACCCATTTGAAAATGCACATTTTCAATTTGAAAAGATATGAACTAAACACACCATTTCTAAGGGTCACACTAGTTCAAGCTAGTGACCCAAATCGAACCATTGCACCTGTGACGCCTCCAAAATAAGGTATACATCACCTATTCTGAGTCACCAAATACATGGTACAAAATACAAATATAAACTTAACTATACAGCTGTCGTGTAAAATACGACAAAACATAAACTGAGAGTTTAAACAAGAATACTGCCTTCTAGACAATATCCATTCTCAATGGAGTCCTCATAGACAAGATACAAACTCAAATTCATCCTCGTTATATTTATTGTCACACTATTTAATGTAATAGTGAGGACTACTAATGCTATCATCATCTGGACCGTCACTCCGTCCCCCCGACTCGTCCCGACTATATTCTCATTTCAGAGAGAACGGTGAAAGAAAGGGTGAGCTCAACTAGCCCCAAGAAGATATATTATGACTAAGATAATGCATAATAAATTATCAATAGTCTTCAATAATGTTAAACCGATAAAATATAATAGACATCAAGTTTAATCTGCAATGAATAAGCAATTCATAAGAAGAGTCAAGTAAAGAATATAATCTACTATCTTCTATGATTTAAAATGTTTTCATCAATTCTTATCGCTGAGACTCAGCTTAATAAATAAACCACATCATCGAATCATCCCTGCTCTATGGGCCAAGGACATTCATTAAATCATCAATGGTCATGACTATACCGAATAATCCCTGGTCATAATAATACCAAGTTCATCTCTGCACGTAAGCCAAAGATATACAACAATAAAACCAATAATCAACAATCCATCTTTGCACGTAAGCCAAAGATATACAATTCAATAATCAACAGTCCATCTTCGCACATAAGCTAAAGATAACTTTCATCACCATATAAGCATGAGGATGATGACAATGATATAAGCATTAATCAAACTAAAACAAGGATAAATATTAAAGACTTTAAATTTATCCAAATATTATCAACCACTCATAATCTAATATTATTAATATCATAACAATATTTTAATCACCACTAAACTTATAAACAATTTATTTCAATTGTTTACACTTTACCAAATAATGCATTTAATCATTCAAAGAATGCCATAATCATAAGATTTCATCACCAATGATCAAATCCCTTATCAACAATCTACATATACCTTATATAGGATTTCCAAGCCATAAAATCCTATTTTCCAACTTTGTTACTTCACATAACATATTTAACTCATATGTTCGTAACTAAACCATTTTCATGAAAAATACCAAATCAGTCCCAAAAATATTTCTTTTCTGAGATTTAGCAGAATATAGTCCCATAATGAACATATATTTTTCTCGGAATTTTTAAAATTCATTTACTACTATTTTCAAAAATCAATTTCAATTAATTCCTTAAGAAATTAGCTACCTCAAGTTTAACTCCAAAATTCCCAAATCTTGGCAGAGGATCTTACACATGTTAACGTGAGTCTCAGGTTTAAATTTCATGGTCATCTGAGTTATAGAACTCCGGTTATAGCGTTTTTCGTCGGAAAAACCTAAATATTGAAATGGTCATAACTTGCTCATTTTAAGTCGGAATGAGCTCATTTTTGGACAGGATGTTCTTTATACCATATAATTTCATGTCCCAAAAGGCTAGAATTTTTCTCACAAATTAAGTGGCCGAAACAGCCCTTTTAAAAACATGGGTAGTAGCTTTTTCGAAATTGGCAGCTTTTGCCTCCTTTGCTAAAATCAGTCCACACGAAAATCTACCATACCTTTTTCAGTGATTCCACTTGGATAAACTACAAAACTTATAGATCTAACTCTAGGACTTGACCACACTCAAAAATTCGAAATATAACAGGAGATATGGTCAATTGAATTTCGTGTTCCGTTTTCACCAAAATCTGATTTTCAACCCTTTGTGATTTCTAAGAAACTTTCATGTTTTCACATAATAACCAATATAACTTATCATGACAATGACATAATAATTCAATAAAACAAATTCATGAATTAATTTATCCAAGAACTAATAACGTCCAAATTGTCAACATGATACTTCTTTGTTGAGTAAAATTTAAGAATGCTCAGAAGAATATTTCCATGAAAAGATACTGGATGAAGCGCAAATATCAAGGATATTCCACTAATTCCATGGAGTATAGAAGTCAAAACTTTAACCAATCGAGTATAATAAAGAATATATGAAACCGCAAATGGATTTTCACCGCCATGCAGTAATCCACGATATCTGAGATCATTTCCACAATTTAATAAGGAATGAATACAAAGGACCATTCACCATGCATGTGGTAATCCACATGTGACAAAAGTTATTCCAATGAATAATAAAGAATGGAATAATGAAGGATTCACCATACATGCGATAGAGACCGCATGCATGAAAGTTATTCCCAATGTAATAATAAATAATGGAACCAGGTCCGGCGTAAACGCACAGACAGAATAATAAATGCGGAATAATAAATAATGGAACCAGGTCCGGCGTAAACGCACAGACAGGATATTTCGGCAAAATAATAAATGTGGAATAATAAATAATAGAACCAGGTCCGGCGTAAAACGCACAGACAGGATATTCCGACAGAATAATAAAGAATGGAATAACAGAATTTCACCATGTATGCGGTACTTCGCATAAACAAGTTATTCCGACATAATAATAAAGAATGAAATAACAGAAGAATTTCACCATGTATGCGGTACTTCGCATAAACATGTTATTCCAACATAATAATGAAGAATGGAATAACAACTCTTACGAGTATTGAAAGAAAGTAATTCTCTTCATGAATACGAAAGAATAATACCCCTTACGGGTACAACAAATAATATCCCTTACCTCAAAAGAAGACTGGATACTGGAATAGTGAGGGAGCAGACTTCTGTTCTTCTTTCTCTCTATAGATTTCTCTCTATAATAATGACTCTAAAGCTTTAGTGAATTGGTGAGAAATGAAGGAAGAGTGAGATTCTATTTATAGGAAAACATAGTTTCAATAATTGCACGTTTTGGGGCTCGAAAAATTACAGTACAATACCTCCAACTTTTTTTTTATTTTTAATTTAGTCATCCAAGTATTATCAAACTTGCACCACCTCCCCTAATAGTAAATCATGTGAATCAATAGTAAATCATGTGACTCAATAGTTCTAAACATGTGAAAAAATTAATTACAGTATAGTACCTCCATCTATATCTCCATTTTTAACTTAGTCATGCAAGTATCATCAATCTTGCACCAACTCCCCTAATAGTATAAGAATGTGATTCAATAGTACACACATGTGAACAAATAGTTATATGAGCATGTGAATTAGTAGCAATTAATTGCTCATTTATCCGATTAATTACCCGGTTTATCAATATAACCCCCAGACATCAATTATCATCGGAATAGATGTCGATTTCAACTAACACCAATAATCCCAACACAATGGAACTATCAAATTCATCTTTAATCAACACGAACTTATTCATCATTAATATCATAACTCACAATATTTAACAACCAGGTCGTTCCCAGGAAAGAGGGGGCTTTCCAATAAGGATTTCTCCCTATTGGCGCGCAATTAGGTGACCAAACCTCTCCTTGACAGAACTTCTAGACATTGTAAATATTGCAATTTAATAATATGAATAACTTTGTCGTCTCAATTATTGATCTAATAATATATCATATTATGCAGATGATACTGTGACAATAATCGAATCAATAATATGAGAGATATGATGCAAAGAATTCATGTGAAAGTAATAATTGAGTATAACTAAATGACTTCTTACGTAAGCATCAATAATCAATACCGTATGTGCTACTATGCAACCACGCCAGACATCGCATTTTTTTTACTAGGGTAGTTCAACAGCTTTTAACTCAGAAAACTCCTACCGTTATTTTCATAAAATATTTTTGTCGTTTTCTAACTAAAGACGACAAGATTTTTATTGGGGTCCACTAATGATTATGCCAACGTCATCGAATATTCTCCGAAAAAAAGAATATTCCCCGACCAAACGAATATTTTATAACAACTTGCATACTTTGCAGAATTTATAAATACTACCCACAACTATAACATTATCTCAAATTCACACCATAATATTCAAAAAAAAATCGAGAAAATTAAATCTTTATTCGTAAAATCTGGGATCTCACAGCACCGGTTCAATGTTACACCTGTTTAAACTAGCAATCACACCGGTTCAAATTACTTATTCAAGTTGAACCATTGCACCGGTTCAAATTACTTACTCAAGTTGAACCATTGCACCGGTTCAACGTTACACCTGTTCAAACTAGTAAGCACAACTTTATCATTGAACTAATACATTTATTAGTTGTATTATATAACAACAGATTTTGAAAATATCCAACAATCTCCCCCCATTTTCAAAATCCTGTAACTTTATTTTGTCAACCTTCTTCTCTCTTTACGCTTAATATACATAAGTAAGAGGTGTATTTCGACTTGAACCTTTACATAGTCTATATCACAAAATATCATAATTCTTAGAGCGTTAACTTGCTCAATAGACATTATACCCCTTATAGTTTCAGGAAACCCAACACATTTATGGTCTTGTGTTTATCTATTGGGTTTCGTAAGTGACTTAGAGACAAACCTTAAATCTCGTAGAAGCGGTCCCACTTCCTTCACTTACATAGGTGAATCTAATCAGATGCACTTGTATGATCTGCATCTTCCAAACCAGGCATAGATTCATTTTAAGTTTATCCTACTCTCTTTGTTCTTCATACAAGCATACACTAACTTTGAGAGGGTTTCAAAGATTTTTTTTTCATACTTGTCTAGTGTATAATTGGTTATTACTATAAATATTTTTTCATTAAACTAATATACTAGATGTTACTCTAGTATTTAGTTGGGTTCCACTTATAAGTTACCTCTCATTCAAAGGTTTTAAATCCATTTCCATGGAATTACTCCATAACAATCCCTACTTAGGACTTTTGTAACCGAGATCCACCAAATTACTTTGGTTTTAACAAAGATAATGACTATATTACTTTTTAACTATCGAGCGCTCATTCACATAGTCATGTCTTATACCGATATGCCTTGACTTTCTTAACAAGTTACCACATTATCATAAATTTCAATTAACTTATGCCATAGATATATCTCTAATAGACACTTAAGCCAATCACTTCCATTATCATAAAATGATAAAATTTAAACTTCATTATTGAATTCCATGTAGTATCTCTAAAAATTAATTTATCATACACATAATTCAACCTCCTTGCCTAGGGCCTTAGTGCAAAGACTTGGTTAAACTTACATTGACTCGACATAATTTAATGTCACAAATCATATGTACAGTTGTTCATTTACATATTACTATCTCAAACCGAGATATGTTGGCAATAATTTCATAAATTGTCCGGTCTTAACATGAAGTTATAAACCATATTATCTTTAATACGAAGATAATGCTTAATCTATATGTAAATAAGTTTATATATGATGATTACAACACTTTTGGACCATCACTCACTTTGAAAGTAAACCATGCGCATTAATCCGAACTTGGTACAATTTAAAAACAATATCTAAAACTTTAATTGCCTTGATAAACTTAAAATTGACCCATGATCATAAGATGTGATTATTAACCATAATAGAAATTATTTTTACTTAAATATCATTCCAAATACTATATATGTGCAAAATTTAATGTTCATAAATTTTAAAGCACATAACCCAGTACAAAATTTCATGGTATGATTAATCTAAAATATACATATATGCAAATTATTCTTATGCAACAATTTCAAGAATAAATTAACAAGCATATACCATATTTTTAATCCTTTATTAAATTATGAACTCAAATTCCCACACATAATAATCAATATGTATTACTTTATTTTCCTCCTAAATAATATAATCACATATATTATACTTGGAAGAAAATAAATATACATTTTTAGCCACATATAGTATTACCAAATAATAAATATATATATATATATATATATGCTATCATGCCAAAATTAAAATAATTCACTTAGAGTGATTTGCATTCTTTCTTTCAAGTTTTTTTTATTGGGAAACTTCCTCCTGGATTATAATAATTTCTGCGATCATAATTATAAGAAAATATCATTATTTTTGGAACTTTCGCCATAGGACATTGTCAAAATTCTTATTCGTAGTTTGATGTAGAACAACAATATTACCGTTTGAATCGAATGAAAATCCACTATCTCCTTAAGACAGTATTCGCCTCTTATATAAACTGCACATGGTTACAGCGAATCGGTCTTCCAAGATAAGACAGACCCAAAAATTAATCTGTATTAAATACTATGTGCAAGATAATATTTAATTCAAAACTATATTTGAGAGAAGAAAATAATAACACCAAAAATCTTTTAAAAGAATTATGCATCCATTTCTTGTAAATGAATTATTCTCCCAAAGGAGAGATTTTAATCCATTTATATGATTCTAAACACCCTTTTGAAAAGGCACATTTTCAATTTGAAAATATATGAACCAAACACACCCTTTCTATGGGTCATACCAATTCAAATTTGTTACCCAAATCGAACCATTGCACCGGTTTAATGTTACACCCGTTCAGACTAGCAATCACATTGGTTCAAACTAGTGACCCAAGTTGAGCCATTGCATTGGTTCAACGTTATACCTGTTCAAACTAGTAATCACATATTTATCATTGAACCAATGCATCTGTTAGTTATTAAAATAATATAATATATTTATTACTCCCTCCTTCCCAAGATAAAAGTCTTGATGGACTTTTCACACATATTAAGAATATGAATGAAATGACAAAATTGTCCATAATAATATGTCATTAATCATTTTCAATGTAGGTAAGACAGTGACTTTATAGCTTTTCAATTCAAAATATTTTCACCACATAACTAATTATACTTATTAAATATGGAGATAGAATTAGAATAAGAAAAATATGAGATATTTAATGCTAATGGTATAATATGAAAAATTGTGTAAAAATTTGGTTATTAAAGGAATGTGAATATTTAACCTGAGACTACCCAAAATAGTAATAAAGACTTTTATCCTGGGACGGAGGGAGTATATAACAATAGATTTTGAAAATATCCAACAGCGAGTTAGTATGTAGAAGAGTTGAGCTACAGGTGTTGCTCTAAATGATTCCACGGCTTTTGGTTAATTTCTCACTCGAGTTGGTTCACTTTTTTCATAGCTTTGACTTGCTACATGAATTTTGATGTGTTGTGTTTGAGGATGGAGGGACGGGCAATGAAACTGATGAAATTTATTGAGAAGTTGTACCGAAAAACTTGCCAATTTGTAATGGGTGACCATAGAACACATTCTCATCAACTAGTTACACTTTATAATATACTTGGCGTTACCTATTTTTTTTTGAAAGAAAATGCAGTCTAGTTCAATTTCATTCTTTCCTTTCTAATTACTTGTGTGATTCATACTCATATAAGTTTTCTTCTTCTGCAGAAATCCATTTGAGTAATGAGAAATTGTCCCAGTTATTACACATGCTGCGCAAAGAAAACACGAGGTGGTTTTTTTTTTTTTTTTTTTGTGGATATGGGTAGTGACAGAATTTTTTAGTTATCTATGTTTTTGCTGCTTCACCTATCTAAGTAGAGGCCCTATCTATTTTCCAAGTTTTGAGTTGTGTTGAAGATGTTAGATTTGGCAAAGTGTTCCATGCATGTTGTAGCAGACTGTATTAATGTAATTAGTTTTCTAGAGGCTGAAGAATTTTGTAGGAATGCTTATAAAACATTTAGTAGGTATGATTGCGGAAATATATTACATGGCATTGGGATTAAGAAAGTAGATAGTTGGTGTTATTTTTCTGCTGCTAGGAAAGTTTCCCTGGGATTTTCGACGGCATGTAGATGGGAAGGTGAGCCCCAGCCCCAGCCCCAGGGACTTGGACATTGTGGAATGTGGGCTGATTCCAATTATTTAAAAGCAGGTTGTGGATTGCAAGCTTACCACCTAGATGCGCCAACAACATGCCTGGTCCAATTTGATTTTTTAATTTTTAATAGGGCAAAAGTTCAAAAATGCTCTTGACTTTTACTCTAATGTCTATCAAGCACTTTATACTTTTTTTTTTCAAAAATACCTTTAACGTTACATTTTTTGAGTCGGTCGTGCCCCTGCCGTTGACTGACATGCCAAATAGACAAACGGGGTTACAATCTTGATGACGTGGCTGTCACATGGAACATTTGTTGAAATTAATTAATACATAAATTAAGGCTTAAATATAAAACATATTCTAAATAAAACAATATATATCATTTAATTAAAACAAAAAAATACTAAAATTCAAAATAAAAAAAGCATAACATATTTACATCATTTAATCAAAATACTAAAATTCAAATTATTTTGTTAACTAATCAAATCAACTAATTAAATAAAATAAGTTGTATAACATATTTACATCATTTAATCAAAATACTAAAATTCAAAACATAACATATTTACATCAAATACTAAAATACTAATTAAAAAATACTAAAATACTAATTAAAAAAAATACTAAATACTAAAAAATCAAATTCAAAATACTAAAATTCAAAAAATACTGAAAATACTAAAATTCAAATTATTTTGTTAATTAATCAAAACAACAAACATTCAAATTACATCATTAAAATACTAAAATCATAACATATTTACATCATTTACATCATAACATAAAATATTATCATATTTACATCATAACATATTTACATCATTTAATCAAAATACTAAAATTCAAATACTAAAATACTAAAATTTTACCATAATTGTATAACATATCAAAATAATAAAATTCAAATATATCATATCATAATGGCCAAAACTATTACTATGGTAAAATTATATCAATTAGTTGTATAACGTTATTTAGTATTTTGAATTTTAAAATTATTATATCAATTATATCAGTTAGTTGATACTAAAATATTATATCAATTATACTAAATATTAGTATTTTAGTAATATTTTAGTAATTGAAAAAATTTAACGTTAATTTGTAATATTAAAATACAAATATATTTAGTATTATATTTTAGTAATTTTACTAAAATATTTGGCCATTATGTAACGTTAAAAGGTATTTTTGGAAAAAAAAAGTATGTTATGATGTAAATATGATATGTTATACAACTAATTGATATAATATTTTTAACGTTAATATTTTTAGTAAAATTACTAAAATATAATACTAAATATATAACGCTAATACTAAAATATTACTAAAATACTAATATTTAGTATTTTGATATGTTATACAACTATGATAAAATTTTAGTATTTTATTATTTTAATTTTAGTATTTTGATTAAATGATGTAAATATGTTATGATGTAAATATGATAATATGTTATGTTATGATGTAAATATGTTATGATTTTAGTATTTTAATGATGTAATTTAAATTTTTGTTGTTTTGATTAATTAACAAAATAATTTGAATTTTAGTATTTTTTGAATTTTAGTATTTTTGAATTTGATTTTTTTAGTATTTTAGTATTTTTAAATTAGTATTTTAGTATTTTTTTTAATTAGTATTTTTAGTATTTGATGTAAATATGTAATTAGTATTTTAGTATGTTTTGACCATCTATAATTTCAGCAAATGTTCCATGTGGCAGTCACGTCATCAAGATTGTAACCCCGTTTGTCTATTTGGCATGTCTGTCAACGGTAGGGGCACGGACGACCTAAATAATGTAACTTTAAAGGTATTTTTGGAAGAAAAAAAGTATAGGGTGCTCGGTAGACATCGGGATAAAAGTCAAGGACATTTTTGAACATTTGCCCTTTTTTAATATCTTGACATGTTGGGCTGAGACAGTTGAGTTGGGGTGCTAAGATATTAAAAAATAGGGATCTTTACAATATTATAAAACAATTAGAAAGTAATTACAAGATTAGTGTATTCACAAAATAATTATAAAAAGAATGCAACACAATAACCAAACATATTAAACCCTACATCTCTCATCTGCCATTCTCTCACCGCCTCCTCTCTCCTCCCCTTCATCCTCCTCCTCTGCCGTCCCTTCATCCTCCTCCTCTGTCGCCTCCTATCTCCTCCCCTTCATCCTCCTCCTATGCCGCCTCTTCTCTCCTCCCCTTCATCCTCCTCTGTCGCCTCTTCATTCTCCTCCTCTGAAGCCTCCTCTCTCCTCCCTTTCATCCTCCTCCTCTGCTGCCTCCTCTCTCCTCCCCTTCATCCTCCTCCTCTGCCGCTAATGAGAACTCGAAATTGTTATCTAAAATACCAATGAGAAGAAGGATCAGAAGATTCGTCCCACAAACAAAGAGAGCCTCCGCCGAGCAAAGAGAGCTCCGATCGGAGGAAGAAACGACGACAAATCATTAATTATTTGTGCAGGAAGACGAGATGGCCTTTTAGCTTCAGTGTTGTCTCGACGAATCTTCGTTCGACCGAGACTGAATTTTTTTTTGACTATTTGGTTACCACAAAAACTAAAATGGTTACATTTGTATGAAAGTTTGGCTACCAACTGTACCTTTTTACTGATGTAAGGTAATCGAGATTGGGTTATACAATATTGAATAATATTTTGCATTTTTTTTCTTCTTACATTAAGTAAGAGGAAAACCACACTACTACTCTCTGATTCCATCATGGTTTAACAAGATAAAGAAAATAAATACATGTAACACTTGTAATTGTTCTGAATTTTTTTTATGACTATTTGGTTACCCACAAAAACTAAAATGGTTACCTTTGTATAAAAGTTTGGCTACCAACTGCACCGTCTTGTTGATGTAAGGTAACTAAGATTGTGTTACACAATATTGAATAATATTTTACATTTTTTTCTTCTTACATTAAGTAAGAGAAAAATCATGCGACTACTCTCTGATTTCATCATGGTTTAACAAGATAAAGAAAACAAATACATGTAACACTTGATAATTGTTCTGAAATTTTTTTGTGACTATTTGGTTACCCACATAAACTAAAATGGTTACCTTTGTATGAAGGTTTGATTACCAACTGCACCATATACTGAATGCACGACTATTCGGGTTTGACATGCAATTCAAATTGTCACAGCGGAGAGAAACAACCGGGAACAGTTACATAATTACAAAACTGATTTGCCACATCAACAACCCATTAAAACACCCAACTAAATTAAAGGGATACTAAATACATTAATTTTGTAAATAAAATATTAAAAATTTATTAATTCTGTAAATATTTTTTGGATGCACTTTTGTTGTACTTTTTTTAAAAAATATGCTAAAAAATGTAAATAACCCTAAAAAAATATAAATAAATAAACTAAGGTGCTAACAGTCCAAGCCTTAAGGCACTAGGCTATAGACCAGGCCACGTCGTGCTTTTGGCCGGGATGGATTTTTCTCCCAAATAAGAGGCCTTTGCAAACCTTTAGATTGCACCTAGGCCGGATCAAGGTTAGGCCGCAAGCCTCAGCTCTTTTGTACAATGCATGCCTATTAGTTAGTAGGGAGAAAGATAGAAAATCAATATTTAAGATTGTAAAAAGTGTGTAGTTTTATTAATGTTGTTGGAGGATCTCTTATAGAGGTGTGGTTGGTGGGCGCATATCTATTACTCACGTACCATCAGTGGGTAGTTAAGACCATCCCATGTGAATTGTGCAAAGATCCCCTATTAAAGGATGAACAATTGCACTGTCTCATACCTTGTTCAGGCGACTGATGTGGCCTTGTGAGACTCAGTAATTTCAGCTCCCAATCACCCTGTCTCAAGGGGCCCATCGGGTCATCGGCATAAGGATGTTGTTTGTTAAAGGGCATTTGGCACTTCTCCAACCAATAATAATGTTTAAGGTTTAGGGTTTAGGCATGAGAATAGAAGTTTCTAAAAACATATTTGTATATAGATTGTACCAAGTCTATAACAGATCATTTTGTCATAACAAAGTCAAGCTTTGGATAGATAGATAAGGCCATCTAATTGCCTAACAGTAATTATATATTCAGCATCTCTCTACACTAAACAATAGCAAACCTTTCCTTGTGTCTTATTTTATGTCTAATTAAAATTAATTAACATAAGCAAGCCATATTTACTATTACATGTTACAAATATAAAATCACAATTAAAATTAAATAAAAATAATTATTTATTCTAATTTTATTTTACTTTGTATATATTATAAGAGAATGTATTGAGTATCTACTCGAATATGTATCGAGAATCAAGTATGTATCGAATCACAATCGATAATTCAAGTAGTTTGATTCCTAAACGAGTCGAGTATAATCTTGCTCAGATCCTACTCTTATTTTTATTCAAACTATTTTTTGTGCTCAGATTTGGATCATATTATTAACAAATCCGAATCTCGCTTGTATTTTTTCGAGTCGATCTCGAACTCGATCTCAAACCGTTTGGTTCAATTTACATCCTTAAATAAGATACCAAGCTAAATTATATATGATCTCTTAAAATATATGAACAAGAAGATTTACCTTATATAATTTTTTTCCTGATATTTTATACGTTCTAATCTTTAATTAAAGTTTTTAATAAATAATATTGTAAATATCTCAAATGGAAAAGAATGTTATTAAGTGTCATATAAAGTAATTCAATTTAATATTCTCTCCCTTCGTCTGATTTTATTTTTCCTAATTGATTTTTCAAAGTTAAATTGACCAATTTTAAGATTAATAAGTAAACAAATATATTAGAAATTTTGAAATCAATTAAGTTGACTTTGATAGTATATTTGATGTATTTTCATATGATAATAATTTTGTGTCTATATCTAATACACTTAAGAATAAATCTTGACTCTAAATATGATTAATTTGACTATAAAAAATCAATTATGATAGATAAAGTTGGATAGAGGGAGTATGTAAGACCCCGACTTTCCATAAATAGAATTTAATTTTCTTATAATTTTTATTCTAAACAGTAAAGTGTTAAAAGTTAAGGGTGAGATGTACAAATTATAAAATAAAAAGTGTGGGGGAATATTCATTCTATCGGGAATATTAGGTAAATATTACAACGACGCTGACACAATCAATCATTGGCGGGCCCCACAACGACATAACTGTCGGATACCGAAAACGACAAAAATAACTTTTTTACTAAAAAATTTCAACAGTATTAACACTTAATTATTGAAATACCAGGCGATAAAAGAATAGAAGCACACGTTGTTCCACAGTAGCACGCGGTACTCCATAGTATCACACAATATTTCATATTATTGATTTAATAATTGTTACAATAACAATTATATAATAGTTTAACTCAATAAATTGTTACAGTAGCAACTGCACAGTATTTTATATTATTAAATTAATAATTGTCATGGCATAGTGAGTATATTATTTAAAATGTTATATTATTAGACTAGTTAGCATTATTGACAATTTTTGAAGTTCTGTCAAAGAAAGTGGTTATTCGATTGCATGCCGTTTATACGGAAGATTTCCTCTTTCTTAGGAACGATCTTATTGTCAGTATTGTGAGTCTATAATATTAATAGTGAAAAATTATTGAAAGGTTGAAAATGTGTGAATAAGTGATGAATAAAAGGTGTTGATTAAAAATGAGTGATGTGTGTTAGATGTTGTTTAAATTTTTGATATAAATATAGGGGATTAATATAAGGCGTTTATTGTAAGTTTGACATATTTTTCCATGATTATCTTCTCCGACAATAATATGCATTCAAATATATTATTATAATATTATATTAAAATAGTATAATATTATATCTTTTTATAATAAGTTGTCGACACTCAAAAGAAATATGTTGCCAAAATAATATGTCTAACTTTGCAATATAAGAACAAGGTGTCAAAATAATGTGCCTAACTTTGCAATATAAGAATAAGGTGCCAAAATAATGTGTCTAACTTTGTGATATAAGAACAAGGTGCCAAAATAATGTGCCTAACTTTGTTATATAATAATATAGTAACATTATCATATTGCAAAGCCTTTCAAACTTGGTGTGTACAAGTTTTCTCTTGCAAAGTTTTTTTTTCCTAGCGTGTGCAAGTTTTCTCATGCAAAGTTTTTTTTTCACCCTAGTGTGCTCTCATTCTCTTATAAATAGGTTGCTCAGTTGAATAATGAAACAGACACCAAAAATACAAAATTCTTCTACTATAACATTGTGAGTATTTCTTTTGAGTATAAGGATACTCTGAGTGTTGCTAATAGTGCAAGAATTTCTCAAGTTAATCTCCTATATAACAATCAAATCTAGTCCCCTACTAAGATAAGTGATATCATTTTCTTCACACTCTTATATTATGGTAAGAAAGTATTATTCGTTCTCTAGTTTTATCATTAAATGGTGAAAATTCCTGAAAATAATTAAAAATATTTTAATTGTTTGCGCTTCATCTAATATTTTTACCTGAATCTTACTATAAATTTTAATTATGATATTTGAAATATGAACCTTATATTTTCTTGAATTTTATATCAGTACAAGAATTCTAATCGATTTTCTGGATATCGTGTTGATAATTTGGACTTTGAAAAATAGTTAATGTCTATGCTATATTTATTTATACTTATTATTTATGTCCATCTTTCATATCATTGTTATCAAGATTAAGTTGTAAATGTTTTGGACCTGGGTGCAAAGACAGTATTATTATTGAGTGTTTTTTGCCAGTGTGACAAAGGCGCATGGTAAAAATTCTCTTTGGCCTAAATGCAAAAAGTAATTATTGATTGATATGATCATGACCATGAGTGTTACAGTTGAATATCTTTGGCCCGAGTGCAAAGATGAATTGTTGATTGTCATGATCATGACCATTGGTGTTGTAATTGAATATCTTTGGTCTGGGGTGCAAAGATGAATTTACTGGCATGATTATGACAAGGAATTTTTGATTGACATGATTATGAACATGAACTGTAAATTGGTATAATCAAGATCTTTGGTGTTACAGGCAAAAACTAGTGGTGAAAGTTCTCTTTGACCTAGGTGCAAAGAGGAACTATTGATTGGTGTTACAAGGATAAACTATTTATGGTAAAATTTTTAAATTTGAGAAGATAATAGACATTATGATCTATTTGATTTTATTAATGGATTGCTCATTTCGCTATAGTTATTTGATGAAAAATTACATCATCTACCATATGTTCTAAATATCTAATTTATCATTGTTGAAAGCTAATTATAATTTATTTATCTTAGTTATGATATTTTTTATTAGGCTATTTTTGCTCACCTCTTTTGTTTCATAATTACTTTCAAGAAAAAAAAAGTGTAGCTAGGTCTAGCGGGGAGAGCAAGGGAATGTAGTGATGGTCTGAGACTATAAAAGTTTCTCAATACAGTATAAAATAGTGTGCCAATAATTGTATCAAGGATTTAATTTGGGTGTGAATACTTTTGTATTATATATGACACAATATTTGTACTGAGAACTTAAAATATGTGTATTGTTGTAGGCTCACAACATTTTAATAATTTATTTTGTTGAGAGAATTTGTGTTTGTAATATGTATATTGACGACTCAAATTGGGTGGTATAGACGCGAATTTAAGGGCGTCACAGAGTATATAGTTGAGATTAAGTTTTGGATGGCTAAGTGTATACACATTTTATCTTATAAATATAATGTGTTGGATTTTGGGTATCCAAATGGGGTGCCCATGTAGAGTTCGACCCATTTAGTTTATTTATCAATTTGGCTAATTGACCAAGTCAGTTAGTCGTTTAATTTTAAACGTTACATGACTGGGAGTTGGAGTAAATGAAGGGAAGTGGTTCAACCACTTCAACCTTTAATACCCACGCCTCCTTTGCTCATCATACTTAATCAGTTGGTCAAAACCCAAACAGAGAGATAATATACTGCTATTATCATATAGCTCTCCCAATACAGACCAAACCCTAGTTGTTACGAACTGTGGATTTGGGATCTGTTCTTATATCATATTTCGGAGACACCGTTGGGTTGCATAGGACTTACAATTGCAGAAGTTTTTCGCACCGAAGGCTTTCACGCTACAAGAGGCATGTTTTTTGTTCTCCTATTATGTGGAAACATGTAATAACATGCGTGTAAATTTTTTCAACATTGGTGTTAGAGCATGTTTATCGATCATATGTATAGTATTGTATAAACTGTTTACACAATATGTCATGAATGCATGTTTAAAAGCTTAAAACATCATCAATGGCAACCTAAGTTACAGTTAATGTTAGGGGCTAATATTGCTGTATGTTATAGCTAGGGGTGAGCATGATGCAGTTTGAAGCCCAAACTACACCCGAAACCGCTTAGGTGCGGTTTGACAAATCCAAAACTGCACATGAAACAACTTTTGATTAGTGCGATGCGGGTGCGGTTTCATTTGGTGCAGTTTCGGTTCCAAAACAAATTGAAACGATAAAATTTTATACAATTTATTACACAAACAATGATAGGAAACAATGAGAAATGCGTAATAACAAAGACTAATCCCATTAACTTTTGATTATGCTCAATTACTACCAATATCATTGCCAAAGATAATTAAAAAAAATATCAAACTAATGGACAATCTTACTCTCTAATCAAGGAAGACTAATGTTGATGCTAATTTGTTCCGAAAATCATGAAGAAAATTGTTTTGGTATAATCAGTAGACAATATTAATAATATCTTTTTTGAAGGGAATTATATGAAAGAGACCATTAATAGATGCAGAGCATTCATACTACAAAATAAGTAATACAACGTGTAAGAAACAACCATGAAAGAGCAGCGAGAGACAACGAATTGTTAACTCCTCGCATCCAGCATACTCCTCGCATACTTCCTACCCTTGTACTACATCCGTTCCTGCATACATACATACATACACACACATGGTACAGTTTCGATTTTATGCGTGCGATTTTGGCTAGTAACCAAACCGAAACTGTTAATTTAGTTTTTCAACCGACCTAAAACCGCCACATATGCCGGAACCGTTGGTGCGATTTTAATTGGTGTGGTTTGTGCGGTTTTTTGTGTGATTTTTGGTGCAATTTTGGTTCTAATTTGGTTCCTTGCTCAACCCTAGTTGTAGCCCGTATATAGTGTATATGATATGCATAATTTAGGTTTAATCGAATATGTAATTCAAAATTGATTTGGAACCATAGTTTACAAACAACCTATTTTGACCAACCATAAATTCATGCGTAGTTGTCCATTTCATGTGATTTTGGTATGTATGCGTAATACGTTCTATAAGCTTTCCAACAACATATTATATGCATGAATCAGAATTAATATTAAATGAGATATGGTTTGCCAAAGTTTGGGTCGCGGATTTGGTAATCTGAAAATCTTTGTTGCTTAAGGTTGAAGGTGAACTGCAAGTTTCAGTATCGGATAGAACTATGTGCACGACACCTCCTTCACGGTAGCTCCAAAAATGGTCGTTGGGCATACTATTGGAACCAGCAAAGAGAGTCGCTCAGAACGATGGCAACCGTGTTAGAAACAGAAACCAGAAAGGCAGCGTGTGGCATGCACGCGTGTCGGAGCGCCACGCTTCTCGCACGCGCTTGTGCTTGCTATGCTTGAATTGTATCTCCTCTGACTAGGGTGTTCTGGATGCACCTGGTGCCTTTCCCCACTTCGACCCAATTGCCCTAATCCGCCTATCCGATCGGTCTCTTTGACCCGCGCTTTGACTCTATTTTGACAGATTTTTTTAATAATTTCTAAATTTTTTTTATTAATTAATAAATGCATGAAAAGTAATATATAAATAAATAAATAATAATTATTATTAAATTTTGGAAATTTAAGAGAAATTAATTATTGGCATAAAAATAATGTTTTCGCTGAAATTTTGGGAAATTAATGTATTTTGAAAATTTTAGTTAATTTCCAATTTAATTGTGCAATAGTTAATTAATTGTGATAATTAGCATAATTATTAGAAAATTACAGTAACCTTTTGTGATGATAATTTACTGTTGAATTTTTTTTGAAAGTATTTTAATGTGTTATGGCATACTTGGTATATTTATTGAGTAATATTGCCTATTATTTAATTTTCTTTGTTAATATTTTTGAAGTATTAATTGTTGGTGCTTGGTATTAAATTATTATGCTATAATTACACATGTACCTTTGTAAGTTTTAGTAATTTAGTTAAAGTATTTCCTAAATTACACGTCTTATGCCCTAAAAAGTTAAATTTAAATAATTAGGCATTTATATGGATTGACATTTATGTTCCATTATTTTTATATTAATTTGGTTCATGCTGCAAAGATATTTTATATACTGTGGTGAATAATGAATATCCTTAATTAATTCTCATATTTTAATTCAAAGCAGAAATGGCTTCAAAACACATTATTGCAGACCTTAACCAAAGAAATAAATTAGATGGAGATAACTACAACGTGTGACATCGAAAAGTCAGGATGGTCTTGGAGGAGCAAGAGGTTGAAGAAACCCTGTTATCCAAGATGAAAAAACTAGAGGGTGAACATGCAAAGGATTCGATCAAGGTTGCAGCCTTAGAAAGTTGGCACAAAAAGGACCGTAACGCTCGCATAACGTTGTTGAGCTGCCTGAACAATGACTTTCTGGTTGAGTCTGAATAATACTCTATTGCACACGAAATGTGGGAAGCTTTCAAAACTAAGTTTGGTGGCACCTCATTGACAAGGCTGAGGGAATTTGTGAGACCCCAGATTTTATGAATAAAGATTTAAATTTCTCAAAATATTTTATTTTATTATGGTGTGAATTTGAGATAATGTTATAGTTGTGGATAGTATTTATAAATTTTACAAAGTATACAAGTTGTTATATTATATTTGATTGGTCGGGGAATATTCTTTGTGTCGGAGAATATCCGTACGATGACATAATCATTAGTGGACCCCACAACGGAAGTACTGTTGTCGTAGTTAGAAAACGACAAAAATATTTTATGAAAATAACGGTGGAGGTTTTACCGTTAAAACCATTGAACTACCCGGTAGTAGTAAAAGTACGATGTCTGGCGTGGTTGCATAGTAGTAGCACACGGTATTGATTATTGATACTTACGTAAGAAGTCACTCGGTTATACTCAATTATTGCTACGATGAATTCACGCATCATATCTCTCATATTATTGATTCGATTATTGTCACAAAGATCATCTCGCATAATATGATATATTATTAGATCAATAATTGAGACGACAAAGCTATACATATTATTAAATTGCAATATTTATAATGTCTAGAAGTTACATCGAGGAGAGATTTGGTCACCTAATTGCGCGCGCTGATAGGAGAAATCTTTATTGAAAGCCCCTCTTCCAGGAACGACAATTGGTTGATAAATATATTGCGAGTTATAATATTAATAATGAATGTTATTAAATTGAAGTTGTGCTCGGAGTTGAATTTGGAGACGCGGACGTGATATTTGAGTCCGAACGATGAAATTAGTAAAAATAGACTATAAACACAAAATTTGCGGTTTTACTATTTGGTGAAAAGTCAAATGATTGACTTTTTTGGGAAAAGTCAAACTTTGAAATTTCAAAATTTATATTTTGATAAAAATAGTTTCATTGTGTTGGAATTATTTGTGTTAGTGAAAATCGACATTTATTTCGATAAAAATTGATGTCTGAAGGTTATATTGACCAATCGGGTATTTAACCAGATAAATGAGCAATTGATTGCTATTATTTCACATGATTATAACTATTTGTTCACATGTGTGTACTATTAATTCACATTCTTGTTACTATTAGGGGAGTTGGTGCAAGATTGATGATACTTGCATGACTAAGTTAAAAATGGAGGTATAGATGGAGGTACTATACTGTAATTAATTTTTTTACATGTTTAGAACTATTGAGTCACATGATTTACTATTGATTCACATGATTTACTATTAGGGGAGGTGGTGCAAGTTTGATAATACTTGGATGACTGAATTAAAAATGAAAGAAAAGTTAGAGGTATTGTACTGTAATATTTGGAGCCCTAAAACGTGCAATTATCGAAACTATGTTTTTCTATAAATAGAAGCTCATTCTTCCTTCATTTCTCACCAATTCATTAAAGCTTTAGAGCCATTATTATAGAGAAAAATCTAGAGAGAAAGAAGAAGAGAAGTCCGCTCCCTCATTTATTCCAATTATCCAGATCTTCTTTTGAGGTAAGGGATATTATTTGTTGTACTGTAAGGGGTATTATTTCTTTCTTATTCATGAAGAGAACTTACATTATTCCATCCTTTATTATTCTCATTGGAATAACTTTGTTTATCAAGTACCGCATACATGGTGAAATTCTTTTATTATTCCGCATTTTTTTAATTCGTCGAAATATCCATTCTGTGTGCGTTTTACGGCGGACTGGTTCCATTATTTATTATTCGCATTTATTATTCTTTCGGAATATCCATGCTCATGCGCTTTTTACTGGACTGGTTCCATTATTTATTATTTTGCATTTATTATTTTGTCGAAATATCCTGTCTGTGCGTTTATGCCGGACCTGGTTCCATTATTTATTACTCTATTGGGAATAACATGTCTGTGCGGTCTCTATCGCATGCATGGTGAATCCTTCTGTTATTCCATTCTTTATTATTCTGTTGGAATAACTTGTCTATGTGGATTTTCCACATGCATGGTGAATGATCCTCCGTATTCATTCTTATTAAATTGTGGAAATGATCTGTCTAAGTGGATTACCGCATGGCGGACAAAAATCCATTTGTAGTTTCATATATTCTCTTATACTCAGTTGGTTAAAGCTTTGACTTCTATACTCCATGAAATTAGTGAAATATCCTTTATATTTGCGCTTCATCCAGTATCTTTTCATAGAAATATTCTTCTGAGCATTCTTGAATTTTACTCTACAAAGAAGTATCATGTTGACAATTTGGGCGTTATTGGTTCCTTGTTAAAATAATTCGTGAACTTGTTTTATTGAATTATTATGTCATTGTCATGATAAGTTATATTGGTTATTATGTGAAAACATGAAATTTTCTTAGAAATCACAAAGGATTGAAAATTAGATTTTGATGAAAACGGAACACGAAATTCAATTGACCATATCTCCTGTTATATTTCGAATTTTTGAGTGTGGTCAAGTCCTAGAGTTAGATCTATGAGTTTTGTAGCTTATCCAAATGGAATCACTGAAAAATGTGTTGTAGAGATTTTTGTGTGGGTGATTTTTTAGCAAAAGGAGGCAAAAGTCGCCAATTTCGAAAAAACCATTGTCCATGTTTTAAAAAAGGGTGTTTGACCACTTAATTTGTGAAAAATTTGGCCTTTTGGGACATGAAAGTATATGTTATAAAGTACCTCCTGTCCAAAAATGAGATCATTCCGACTTAAAATGAGCAAGTTATGACCATTTCAATATTTAGGTTTTTTCGACGAAAAACGCTATAATTGGAGTTTTATAACTCTGATGACCATGAAATTTAAATTGGAAGTTCACGTTAACATGTGTAAGATTCTGCCAAGATTTAGGAATTTTTGGAGTTAACCTTGAGGTAGCTAATTTCTTAAGGAATTAATTAGAAATTAATTTTTGAAAAATAGTAAATGAATTTTAAAAATTCCGAGAAAAATATATGTTCATTATGAGACTATTATGCTAAATCCCAGAAAATAAATATTTTTGGGTCTGATTTGGTATTTTTCATGAAAATAGTTTAGTTACGAACATATGAGTTAAATATGTTATGTGAAGTAACAAAGTTGGAAAATAGGATTTTATGGCTTGGAAATCCTATATAAGGTATATGTAGATTGTTGATAATGGATTTGATCATTGGTGATGAAATCTTATGAGTATGGCATTTTTGAATGATTAAATGCATTATTTGATAAAGTGTAAACAATTGAAATAAATTGTTTATAAGTTTAAGAGGTGATTAAAATATTGTTATAATATTAACAATATTAGATTATGAGTTATTTAAATGATGGATAATATTTGGATAAAATTAAAGTCTTTAATATTTATCCTTGTTTTAGTTTGATTAATGCTTATATCATTGTCATCATCCTCATGCTTATATGGTGATGAAAATTATCTTTGGCTTACGTACGAAGATGGACTGTTGATTATTGAATTGTATATCTTTGGCTTACGTGCAAAGATGGATTGTTGATTATTGATTTTATTATTTTATAGCTTTGGCTTACGTGCAGAGATGGACTTGGTATGATTATGACCAGGGATTATTCGGTATAGTCATGACCATTGATGATTTAATGAATATCCTTGGCCCGTAGTGCAGGGATGATTCGATGATGCGATTTATTTATTGTCGAGTCTCAAATGATAAGAATTGATGAAAATATTTTAAATCATAGAAGATAGTAGATTTTATTCTTTATTGACTCTTCTTATGAATTGCTTATTCCGCTGCAGTTAAACTTGATATCTATTGTATTTTATCAGTTTAACATTATTGAAGACTACTGATAATTTATTCTGCATTATCTTAGTCATAATATTTCTTACTGGGCTAGTTGAGCTCACCCTTTCTTTTCTTTGTTCTCTCTTGAAATGAGAATATAGCTGGGACGAGTCGGGGAACGGAGTGACGGTCCAGATGATAACATTAGTAGTCCTCACTATTCTGTTAAATAGTGTGACAATAAATATAACGAGGACTGAATTTGAGTTTGTATACTGTCTATGAGGACTCCATTGAGAATGGATATTGTCTAGAAGGCAGTATTCTTGTTTAAACTCTCAGTTTATGTTTTGTCGTATTTTACACGACAGCTGTATAGTTAAGTTTGTATTTGTATTTTGTACCATGTATTTGGCGACTCAGAATAGGTGATGTATACCTAATTTTGGGGGCATCACAGAATTAGCCATAAGATTTAATGGTTATAAAAAATGTGACAACAACACCATGAAACAACCCTTTCGATTCATGTCTAATATGATATAAGAATTGAAATTCAGTGGTACTTAATTGTCAGACGAGTAACAAATTTTAGCGGTGGTTTGCTCTCTTCCCGATAGTTGGGAACATATGCGGGTCAACATGACCTATAATGAGAATATCAAAAACTTTGATGATATTCGTCGTCACTTGGAGCTCGAGGCTTAGTGCCTTGAGGTTGTTAAAACCTCTATGACATATGTAGCCGAATCAAATTCTCGTAGAGAGTTCAAGCCCAAGAAGGGGAAGAAATTTGCTCATCCTATTGTGCTTAAAGGGGTTGCGTGTGGGGGTGTCCACAAGCGAAAGAGGGGCAAACGAGGTTTTAGTAAAAAGGACAAAGCCAAAATGATATGCTATAATTGTGGCAAGGGGGGGCACTTCGTTTGTGAATATACTGAGCCGAAGAAGTTAATTCCTAATCCAAATCTATCTATGTGTTTAGTATCAAGTATCATTTTTGTTGCTCATTCTCTTCATATTTGTATTTTAGACTCTGAAGCAATGGACCACATAACTAGAGATCGAAGTGGATTCGTGGAATATGCCGCATTCTGGCTGATAGAAGAGTATACATGGGGAACGATTCCAGTATGGATGTTTTAGGCATTGTCACCTACAAACTAGAAATGCGATGATGCATATCATGGAGTCTATATGATATACTTTATGCATTGGATGTCCGACATAATTTATTTTCTGTTTTATCAGTACTTCGTTTAGGATACTTTGTTAGTTTTGAGAACAATTCTGTAATAATTTTGCATGGGATAAATGTATTTGGATATGGTTTTATGGTTTTGGATACTATTGATTCTAGAATTAATAGTAATGATTCTTAATCCTTTTTTGTTGAAAATAATAATGATAGTTCAAATCAATGACATGCTAGATTAGGCCATATTGGAGAGGATAGAATGGCCAGGTTAGCTCTAGCAGGTCTTTTAGAACCACTCGCTAATGCCAATCTACCCACATGTGAACATTATTTAGCAGAGAAATCAGCTAGAAAACCATTCGGTAAAGCCACTATGTGACGCTCCCAAAATAGGTATACATCACTTATTTTGAGTCGCCAAATACATGGTACAAAATTCAAGTACAAACTTAATTAATAAAACTGTCGTGAAAAAAATAAGACAAAACATAGCTGAGTTTTTACACGAATATTGTCTCATAGACAATATCCAAACTCAAATTCAATCCTCATTACATTTATTATCACACTTAATAGTGAGGACTACTAAAACAACCATCTCGGACCATCACTCCGTTCCCCGACTAGTCCCGGCTACGTTCTCATTTCTTGAAGAGAACAATGAAAGCAAAAGGGTGAGCTCAACTAGCCCAGTAAGAAATATTATGACTAAGATAATGCAGAATAAATTATCGTTAGCCTTCAACCGTGTTAAGCTGATAAAATATAATAAACATCAAGTTTAACTGCAGTGAAACAAATAATCCATTAGAAGAGTCAAGTAGAGCATGATATCTACTATCTTCTATGATTTAAAAGTTTATCATCAATTTTATCGCTGAGACTTAGCTTAATAAATAATCCACATCACTGAATTATCCATGCACTACGGGCCAAGGATATTCATTAGTATCACGACCACGAATTATCTATGCACTACAGGCCAAGGATATTTGTGTTTTCACCAATGGTCATGATCATGCCAACAACTTTCCATCAATGCACTACGGGACAATGAGGACTTTTAACACATCATTTGTAACATTACGGTCATGATTATACCGAATAATCCCTGGTCATAATCATACCAATCAGCAGTCCATCTATGCACGTAAGCTAAAGATGACTTTCATCACAATATAAGCATGAGGATGATGACAATGATATAAGAATTCAATTAAAGGAAAGCAAATGATAAATTTTTAAAGATTTATAATTTAATCTATCTAAAATTAAATAATGTCTAAATTGTCAACATGATACTGCTTTGTGGAGTAAAATTCAAGAATAATATTGTATCAAAAATGATTTGGATTGAAAAGAAATCAATTTTTGTCATGAATAGTACCCCAGGTGAATAGTAACTGAGTGAATAGTACCCCATGAATAGTACTTTGGAAATAGTACCCCGTGAATAGTACTCTGGGAATAGTACCCCGTTAAAATTTATCAAGAATGCTCAGAATAATATTTCCATAAAAAGATACTGGATGAATCACAAATTTCAAGGATATTCTACTAATTTCAAGAAGTATAGAAGCCAAAACTTAATAAAATGAGTGTAGAATTCAGAATCTGAAACGAAATATTTTACTCACATACTACAGAGTATAGAAGAAAATATTATTTCTTACGAATACTGAACAAAAATAATATCCCTTACAACTGTTGAACGAAAATAATATTCCTTACGAATATTGAACGAAGATAATATTTCTTGCGAATATTGAATGAAATTAAATTTCTTACGAATACGAAAAATAATATCGTAAGTGAATATGAAATGAATAATACCCCTTACAACTGTTGAATGAAAATAACATTCCTTACGAATATTGAACGAAAATAATATTTTTTACGAATATTAAACGAAGATAGCATTTCTTGCGAATATTGAACGACTAAAATTTCTTACGAATACGAAAAATAATATCGCAAGCGAATATAAAATAAATAATACCCCTTACCTCAAAAGAAGAGTATTTTTGACTGGTATAGCGTATATATTCTTGAAGAAAACTTTCACTATTTTCTACACTCAAAGCTTCCTTAAACTCTAAAAAAATACGCTCAATATTATAGAAGAAGAATTCTTTGATTCTGGTGTGATTTTCAATTCTAAACTAAGCATCCTATTTATAGGAGAATGGAAATATACTATTTAGAAATAATCACGGGTACACAGTGTTGGAAAATTCATGGGCGTCGGCTGAAGAAGAATTTTTTTTATGCAAACACTATGCATAATAAAATATAATATATTTTATTTTTCATATATATATATATATATATATATATATATATATATAACCCGTGACTAACCATTTTCATCATCCCAGACATTTCATTTTTTTTCTTCCACCCATGGGCCCCACATGTGGCCCCCACCTTTATAATATAAATATATTCTGAATAACTTTCTACCGATTATTTTGAAAAAATGGGTAAATGGGGGTCCATATAATAAGAAAAATTTACAACAAATACTTCATAAAAATCCCCTCAATACTTCACAAATACTTCAATTCTGCAATCTATGCTACCATTCGCTCGTTCTCTCCTTCAGTGTGGACCAGATTCTCTTCAACGTTATTCAGACGTTCCTCTCGATCCTGGATCTCGTCGTCCTTCTGTGTCATTGAGGTCTGTTTTTCAGCTACTATCTCTTGCAATGCCTCGACAGTATCTTGAAGTTTCACATTACGGTCATACACCTCATCGTACATACGGCGACAATCGAATTAAGTGGAATCTCTTCCTCCTCATCCTCCGACTGTGACAGTTCCACAGGGTCCTCCTCATCCGTATCTATCTCATCCTCCTCATCAGGTATTCTCTCCTGCTCAACTACTGTGACCGACAAAGTTGCTTTCCGTGGCAATAATTTTTGATGGAGTATACTATTAGTAATATAAATTTAAGAATAAACACTAATTTTTTTTAATAACATTCTATTAGTAGATAAAAACTAAAACAAAAGACTACAATAATATTCGTTAAATTGATTATTGACTAATTTGTTAAAGGAAAAATGTAAAAAAAATTTGTAAACAACAACATTTGTTTACAATAGTAAAAAAAGATGAATATTAAATGTAATTTTATTGATTCAGCCATAATTTTCTAGATGAATTGTTCAGACACATTCACAGTTTAAAAAATATAAAACAAATAGTCTGAATGATTTAATCGATCATATTCAAATTCATTTAGACGTAAAAAAATAGTGTCCAAGTTTAACTGATTTAGTATTTAATTAATGGGCAAAGGTTCAAAAATGTCCCTGATGTTTACACGGATGTCCCACTTCAATCCTAAACTAATTTTTTTTCCAAAAATACCCTTAACGTTTCAAAAAGCAGGTTACCCGTGCCCTGCCAGTTAACGGAAAGATTTAACGTGGTTAAAATGTGATAACGCATTAAGCGTGCTTAAATATAAAACATATTCTAAATAAAATAATATATATCATTTAATCAAAACAAAAAATACTAAAATTTAAAATAAAAAAAAGCATAACATATTTACATCATTTACTCAAAATAATAAAATTCAAATTATTTTGTTAACTAATCAAAACAACTAATTAAATTAAATAAGTTGTATAACATATTTACATCATTTAATCAAAATACTAAAATTCAAAACATAACATATTTACATCAAATACTAATTAAAAAAATACTAAAATACTAAAAAAAAATAAAAAAAAATACTAAAATCCAAATTAGTTTGTTAATTAATCAAAACAACAAAAATTCAAATTACATCATTAAAATACTAAAATCATAATACTAATTACTAATTGATATAAAATTTTTAAATTACTAAAATCATAATACTAAATAATATTTTTAAATTACTAAAATATTAAAAATATTAAAAATTGATATGATTTTAAAAATTGATAATACTCAAGTTTAAAAATTGATAATACTAAAATATTTTTAAATTGATATGATTTTAAAATTAATATTAAAAATTACTAAAATAATCATAATACTCCATTTTTGAATTTTAAAAATATTATTTAGTTTTGAATTTTAAAATAATCATAATACTCAGCTTTTAAAAATACTAATTAATATAAAATACTAATTGATATAAAATAACGTTAAAATACTAATTGATATAAAATACTAATTAGTATTAAATAACGTTAATATTTTTATATTTTTAGTTTTAAATAACGTCATCAATTTATTAATATAAAATACTAATTAGTATTAAATAACGTTAATATTTTTATATCTTTTAGTATTTTATATCAATTAGTATTTAGTATTATGATTTTAGTATTTTAATGATGTAATTTGAATTTTTTGTTTTTTAATTAATTAACAAAATAATTTAAATTTTAATATTTTTTAATTTTATTTTTTAGTATTTTAGTATTTTTAATTAGTATTTTAGTATTTTTTAATTAGTATTTGATGTAAATATGTTATGTTTTGAATTTTAGTATTTTGATTAAATGATGTAAATATGTTATACAACTTATTTTATTTAATTAGTTGTTTTGATTGGTTAAAAAATAATTTGAATTTTATTATTTTATTTAAATGATGTAAATATGTTATGCTTTTTTTATTTTGAATTTTAGTATTTTTTTTGTTTTGATTAAATGATATATATTATTTTATTTAGAATATGTTTTATATTTAAGCATGTCACGTCATCGCATTTTAACCCCGTTTGTCTTCTGTTAACGGCAGGGGCACGGGTGACCTGCTTTTTGAAACGTTAAGGGTACTTTTGAAAAAAAAAATTAGTTTAAGGTGGAAGTGAGACATCCGTATAAATATCAGGGGCATTTTTGAACCTTTGCCCTTTAATTAATTATTTTTAATATTTTTATAATAATAAATTAAAAGAGTGAAACTTAAATTCCACTGGACATTCATATAAAGTTAGACTACTCAATTTGTTTAACTTTTAAATAAACTTGAGTTTGACAAGTTAGGCTTAACTCGTATATGTAGGGATGTTCAAATGTTTCGGTTTTTTCAATTTTTCTTCCTAACGAACTGGCCGATTCGGGACAAACGATAATCAGTTTGATATCGGTATACAGAATCGATATATACGGTATATTTGGGACCGATAACAAGACGTTGTTTGACTAGTTTGGTATATACCGAACCGGTGTACCGATGTCAAAGACTCTTCTATTTCTCTCTCTTTTATTACAGTCAAGACTTGAGAGGCTTTTTTCTATACCTCGATTTTCACACTCTAGAAATGGCGCTCCGAACTGTAATTTCCAAACGATTCCTCAGTCCGAGCTGCCGCTACGAAGCGCGATCGATGTCCTCAAAAGTCTGTTCGTCTTCTATATATTCTACTGTTGATTAAGATTCCCACAGAGAGAGATTAACAAGATGTTTGACGGATTGTTGAAAAGCCAGTTTCAAACGAAATGGTTAGAGCCCGAAGCTTAAATTATTTTCTTTTATCCACTTGACAATTAATTTAATTTAATTTTGACATTTTTTGTTTTAATTATGTTTCTTCTCTTCTTCTTCTGGGTTTTATTGATACTGCAAGTCGTCAATATTTGAAATTTTTTATTGCGGATCTTCTTAAAAATGTCCTTGATTTTAATGTCTATGGCAAGGTAATTTCTCTTTTCACTTTAATGGGTATCATAATAATTTAGTATATGTAGACCTGGTTCACGGGTCGGGCCAAAATGGCCCGAGTTTTGGCGGGCTAAAAAAATTAAGCCCAAAGCTCGGTTTTTGACGGATTGACCGGGCCGGCCTGCGGGCCTAGGTTGATTTATGACCAGTTTTTGACATATTTTTGGGTTTATGTGAAATTTTGAAAAAATGAAGCTAAAAAACTCTCTTTTTATCTTGAGTGACGTTGGCCATGAGAACTTGGCCAATTTTTTACCGAGTCTAAGTATATGAATGATTTTGAATTTGATGATTTTAGTTAATTTGATAAATATATTGTACTATTATGCGCGGAGGGTTATTGGCGTACAACTTGATACTTCGGACCGTTACTGCAACCTCGAATTGCGACGAAAAATCGAAAGTGCTAGCTGTAAAAAGTACCGTGAATTGATTGTATTCTCTCTCTTGTTCTGGACTAACTCTTGTGTATGAATAATGCTAAAAACACAAATAATTTTATAAATGAGTAATGCTACAGACATAAACTATTTTATAAATATTTTATAAATTGTTGATGTGACATATTCCAACTCAGCATATTGATCAACAAATTATTTTAATGTAGTCTTCGGCTCCACACAATATATTGAGGTAGAGTATGCCACATCAGCAATTTATAAAATATTTGTAGAATAGTTTGTGTCTTTAGCATTATTCTTTGTTCGTTTTTTCTTTTGAAATCTATTTGGAAAATATTGTTTTAATAGTTTTAAGTTGGTTTTAATGTAATAAATGGTTGCTTATTGAAGAGACGAAGATAGGTTTATGGGGGAAGATAGAACAGAAATGACAGAAAAGAAGAAATAGCGGAGAATTGGGATGATCCGGAGACGAGATTGTGGGGGACAGGGATAACGGGGTTACAACCTTACAGGGGGCGGGAGGAAGGGTTATAGAGGAGGGAGGGGGGGATTAGAGAGAGAGAGAGAGAGATTGAGTTTTCATTTTATTTAATTATTATTTTATTTTTAATAAAAATTTGATATGCTCTATTACTATTGTGCCCTTATTACTTACATAAAATGATAAAAGAAAAAAATTAAAAAAATTAATTATCGAAATGAAAAAATGTCAATAGTTTAAAGTAATTAAATTATATTATGCCATTTAGGAATATATAAATAAAGAGAAAGAGTTATTACTTCACAATAATAATAATGTAGGGTTAGTTTAGGAAAAGCTATAAGTTAATTTTTGGTAAAAGTAAAACATCATGTAAATAAGAACAAAAAATAGCTTCCAAACGACATGTAAAAAAACGGAGGGAATATAATAGAACCCCATTTATTACATATATCTCCAAAAAAAATTATCATTAAGATTTATCCAAATAACTTACAATTTAAAAAGTAACATAAACATTCCCAATATATATTATTTTTTTGATACTATAAAACGTCTTTTAGGTGTCGTTTATATTTTCATTTCTACCATCTATCTCCTTTAAAATAAGAAAAAAAAATATTATTTTTTGTAAACAAAATCCGACGTCTCAAGACGAACCCCTTGAACTCGTTTTATGATCTAATATTTCATGTACATCAATTTTGCATTATTTAAACGTTACATTGTGAATAAAAAGTTCATCGTGGGAATCTAGTCGAAATTCGGTTGTTAGATCTCGATCCTAGGATTCCTAGGCTCACATTAATGTGCTTAAACATAGATATACAACACATCCTAAACCCGATAGTAGGTGATTTCATCGTTTGAAATCCCTATCACGAGTCATTAGGATCCCCTCACCTCTAGATATAGATCTAGGGATCTACGAGGTGACCGGGACTAACCAATAACATTAAAGCGACTAGATCTACCGTGGATCTAAACCGATCTAGCATATGGGTTAGGGCTAAAAGCTACATAACCAGTTAAAGGGCTAGATCTAGGTAAATCTAGTCTAAGGACTTGATTTCTAACAATATATGCATAAAATAATCGGCAAAATCTTTAGATCTTCCAACTACTACACAATATATATGTAAAACAACAAGTCTAACTATATACAAACAATATATAAGATAGATCTAGTACATTGAACACGATTTACAAAGGAAATGGCTAAAGATTCACTTTTTTCACCTTGGGGAGAAAGAGGGTTAAATGCAAAGTCGACCACTGAACTTTAGTGGCTTTTGGGTATTGAGACCCTTTCTTCCGGTCTACGTAAACTGAGCTCCTTTCTATTCAAAAATTTGGACTTTGAACCCCCAAGCGCCACATGTACATTGGCCTGATGACGTGTCATACGTGACGCTTATGTGGCACACGTGGTAGATCTAACGCGACATTTAATATTTCAATTTGACACGTGGCAGATCTGATATGGCTTTTTTTGAATTTTTTAAAAAAAATTTGTCTCTCCAATGGTTTGAACTTGCAACCTCAAGTTTAAAACCTTAGTCATATGACCACTGGAGCACCATGAGTTAGTTGTTAACATTATGCAAGTGTTAATAATTATATCAAAACATTTCATAGAGATACCTAACTAGACGGCTATTTCAAATGTAGCTTTGGTGTTATTAATAATAATAATAATTAATAATAATAATAATAGTAATAATAATAATAATAATTATATAAATAATTATAGTAATAGTAAAAATAATTATAATTATAATTATAATTATAATATTATTATAATTATAATAGTAATATGAATAATAATAATAAAATAATAATAATAGTAATAATTATATTAATAATTATTATTACTATTATTATAATTATAATTATAATAATTAATATTATAATAATAATAATAATTATAATAGTAATAGTAATAATAATAATAATAATTATAATTATAATTATAATTATAATCATAATCGATGAAAACAAAGAACGTCCAATTACATAAGGGGGGAGGTCTTTGACCTAGAACCAACTGATACCATGTCAAGTTATGTCAAAATGTTTAACGGTTAGAGAATGTGGCCAACAATGTTATAATTTTTTAATAGTTATTTTCAATAAATAATTATTATAATTATAATTATTATAATTATAATAATAATTATAATTATTATTATTACTATAATTATTACTATTATAATTATTACTATTACTATAATTATAATAATAATAATGATTATTATTATTATAATTATTACTATTACTATTGTTGTATTTACTATAATAATAATAATAATAATAATAATAATAATAATAATAATAATAATAATTATTATTATTATTATTATTATTTTGTTATTATTATTATTATTACTATTATTATTACTATTATCATAATTATTACTATTATTATTATTATAATTTTATTATTATTATTATTAATATTATATTTATAATAATATTATAATTATAATAAATATTATTACTATAATAATAATTATTATTATTATTATTAATTATTATTATTATTATTACTATTACTATAATTATTTTTTATAATAATAATAATTATTATTACTATTATTATTATTATTATTAATTAGTATTATTATTACTAATATTATTATTATTAGTAACTATTATTATTAACACTAAAGCTACATTTGAAATGGCCGCCTAGCTTAGGTAGCTCTATGAAATGTTTTGATATAATTATTAATCCTTGCAAGATGTTAACAACTGACTCCATGGTGCTCCAGTGGTCATATGATTAAGGTTTTAAACTTGAGGTTACGAGTTCAAACCATTGGAGAGACAAATTTTTGGAAAAAAATCGAAAGAAGCCACATCAAATCTGCCACGTGTCAAATTAAAATATAAAATGCCGCGCCAGATCTGCCACGTGTGACACGTCATCAGGTCAACGCACATGTGGTGCCTGGGGGTTCAAAGTCCAAATTTTTGAATAGAAAGGGGCTCGGTTTACGTTGACCGGAAGAAAGGGACTCAATACCCAAAAACCACTAAAGTTCAGTGATCGACTTTGCATTTAACCCGGAGAAAAGAAACAAATTTTTTTTAGCTTGGGATCAACTTATATCACTCTAAACACTTAATATATATGATATATAATATCAAACAACTCAAATTTGGTATAGAAATGCCAAACCCGAGCCTTTCTCACTCTAGAATCACTTTTTCTCTCTAACTTTTCTTCTTTTTTTCTAAATGGGTAGTTGGATGCCGGTTAAAGGCCCCGAGGCCTGCCGCAGGTACACCTATGACTTGGCCCTGTGGGTCTCGTTGCCTTGAAGGTCGTTTCTTCAGTGTTGTTCCGATGAAAGTTAAGCTCCGTATCTAAAAATCCTAGAAAACTTATGCTGAAGGCTGCGAAATAAGGTCAAGTTTGACTGAATCGGAGTCCAGGAAAATGATGCAAATAGCTGAAAGGTAGCTTTCGGTTCCCAAGGGTTGTCAATTGGCTCGTCTTGGATAGCTCGCAGTTCGATGATTGCTGTGGTGACTTCTTGTGGCCACGTTCTCAGCTTTGCGATCCACGTTCGGACCACGTCATGTCCAGGTTTCGTTGCACTTTGGTTTTCTCACGGGGTTTTCTCCGGGTTAAAATGATGCTTCTGCCCTCCCTGGGGGTTGTCTGCGAAGTAAAATTACACTTTTACCCTCATACAAGGTTAGTCCAAGGAAAGCGAAGTTTCGAGTGTCTACAATCAGCACAATTAGGAATTCTTTTTTATAAATTATTTTTTTTTAAAATTTAATAACTTTTTAAATGAAATTTATAATTATATTATGTAATAAAAATATTTATTTTATAGCTAGAAAATTATTTAAATTTTTTATAACATTTTAAGAATAATTATAATACTTTTCTACCATAATATTTTCATCAAAATTAAATATAATTCATCTCACTGTACCGTTTCGCTAAACAACACTATTTTTTTGTAAAGGAATGAGTAATATTTATTATAAATCACATAATATTATATATTTTCCCTACACTAATATTCTATTGAACTTAGTAAAGATTATTATTGTTTTAATACAAAATTCAAATTCAATAATGGTTTGATAATTATAGAATGAATATTTAAAGTGCGTTGATGAGTAGATTTTTAACCTACAAATTGATCTCAATTAGCTTGGTATATTGTGAGTTTTTGGGTATATTCATGTTACTTGTGATGGGTCTTGTTTCATCTTGCAGGAGAATGGCTTGGAAAGGTTAAAGAATAGAATTTGGAGAAAAATAACAAGTTCTTGTATCTTCTGTCTGTCCGGCGTGGGGTGCACAACTATTGACCTAAACGCTTGGTGGGGAGCGCCGATTTGAGGATCTCGATCGCTTGATTGTGTGAAGCACTTTCATTATACAAAAAGAACTTCAAGACGTGGGCGCCAATTCGGCGACCTTGATGCTGATTTGGTTTTCTTATGCACAAAAGTTGACTCAAATAAGGATTTGTAATTCTCTTATGTAATAGGGTTTGGCTAGGAATATAAAAGGGGAGTTCTTTCTTAGTTTTAGGGATTCTTATGACTGATAACAATTGGGGGCTACACTTTTGGAGCTTATGGATATTGAATTGGAGACCTTGCTAGACAAATTTTGGAGGGCAAGATTGAAGATCATCGATAGAGTTTTTCTTCCTCCTCTTAATTTAATTTCTGTACTTGAGATGTTTTTCAGTGAATATTTGTTAGTTTTAATTATGATGACGAACTAAATTCTTAATTAGGGATATAATGGAACCATCATTTTTGATGCAATAATTAAATTATATTTATTCTCACTTATTGATTTTACTGAGTTGTTTATTATATTTTGTGCTTGATTAAATAATTGTTTGGCTAACAATTAAGCTGATATCATGATCTAATCTAAGATTTTACTGAATTGAAAGAGGAAATCTTAGATTAGATCTGAATATAATAACACATAAACTTGTTGATTCTTTTGGATAACATAATAGTGTATGAGACGAAAGTACTTGTATACCATGTGTAACTGTGTTAGGAGTTTGTGTTTAATGAACCTATTTTAAGTGTCTTGCACGAAAGTAGCAAAATAACTGAAATGTGTCTTTTTATTAATCATTGAAAGATGTTAGTAAATTGATAAGCAATCCTAGTTAGCAACTCATTGGATTAATTATGTGGGAATAAGATAAAGCAATTATTACAGAGCAATTGGGAAAATTTTATTCCTATGTTTTAATCATCTGGTAATCAAATTTTGTCAGTCTAATTAGTTTTTAATTATCTTATGTTAATCAACTTTAACAAATCAATTGGAGTGACTGTTTAAGTGGGTTAAATTGATAAAAACTTGTTAATTAGATTAATTATTAGTAACTGTTCTCTGTGGGTTCGACAACCTTTATTATCACTTTATTACTTGATTGACAATGTGCACTTGCACGTATTTGTCATTATATAAATCGGAAAATAAGTTTTTGACGTCGTTGTTGGGGAACATTTCTAATAATTATTTTGTTAATAGTTTTTATTAGTTTAATTTACTCAAACAGAATTTTCTTATTTAATGTTTATTTGCTTTTACAGGCTTTCGATTGTTTAAGTCTGTTCAAGCAGTGATCCGGGAATTGTGTGTGCACCAGGGTAATTGTAGTGGTATATGCACACACGATCCAAGGGTCCAGAGTTAGTTCCGTACGATAGTGAGATTGAACGAACTTTTTGGAGGAAACTAAACTTCAATCAAGCTACCATGGACAATCAGATTAGTATGGCAGAAGAACACAAACCGCTTCGAGAATATGGCATGCCGAAAGTTACAGACATCCAGTCGAGCATAGCACGACCTGCTATTATAGCCAATAGTTTTGAGATCAAATCAGGCACAATACATATGATCCAGAACTCGGTACAATTTGCCGGAGCACCAAATGATGACCCTAACGATCACATTATCAGCTTCTTGGAGATCTGCGATACATTCAGATTTAATAGAGTGTCAGAAGATGCAGTAAGACTAAGACAATTGTGAGATCCCGAATTTTATGAAATGAAAGTATTCAATTTTTTTATAATTATTATTCTATTTAGTAAATGGTTAAATTGATAAAGGTTAAAGTTAAGGGTGATATGTGAAAATTTGGCAAAGTAAGCAAGTTGATATAAAATATTCGTTGTGTCGGGGAATATTCGATTGGTCAGGGAATATTCGTTTTAACAGGGAATATTCGTACGACGGCACAATCATTGGTGGACCCCACAACGGAAGTATTGTCGTAGTTAGAAAATGACAGAAATATTTTTTTTATAAAAATAACGACGAAAGTTTTACTGTTAAACTGTTGAACTACCCGGTAGTAAAAGTACAGTAATACGCGTGGTTGCATAGTAGCACACAGTATTGATTATTGATGCTTACGTGAGAAGTCACTCAGTTATACTCAATTATTGCCACAGTAATTGTTGCATCATATCTCTCATATTATTGATTCAATTATTATCACAGTATCATCTGCATAATATTTTATATTATTAAATCAATAATTGAGACGACAAATTTATTCATATTATTATTTGCAATATTGACAATGTCTAGAAGTTCTGTCAAGGAGAGGTTTGGTCACCTAATTACCCGCCAATAAGGAGAAATCCTTATCGAAAAGCCCCCTCTTTCCTGGGAACGACCTGGTTGTTAAATATTGTGAGTTATAATATTAATGATGAATAAGTTCATGTTGATTAAAGATGAAATTGATAGTTCCATTGTGTTGGGATTATTAGTATTAGTGGAAATCGATATTTATTTCGATAATAATTGATGGCTGGAAGTTATATTGACCAATCGGGTAATTAATCGGATAAATGAGTAATTAATTGCTATTAATTCACATGCTTATAACTATGTGTTCACATGTGTGTACTATTGATTCACATGAATGTACTATTAATTCACATGATATACTATTAGGGGAGGTGGTGCAAGTTTGATAATACTTGCAGGACTAAATTAAAAATGAAGGAAAAGATGAAGGTATTATACTGTAATATTTCGAGCCCCAAAACGTGCAATTATCGAAAATATATTTTCCTATAAATAGAAGCTCATTCTTCTTTCATTCTCACTAATTCACTAAGACTCACAAGAGCAATTATAGAGAGAGAAGCTATAGAGAGAAAAAAAAAGAGAAGTCTGCTACCTCACTATTCAAGTATCCAATCTTCTTTTGAGGTAAGGGATATTATTTTGTTCAGTATTCATATATAGAAATAATATTTTCTTTCATACTCTGTAGTGTGTGAGTAATATTATTGCGTCTCGTATTCCTGATTATACCATCATCTTGTTAAAGTATTGCTTCTATACTTCATGAAATTAGTAGAATATCCTTGAAATTTGCGCTTCATCTAGTATCGTTTCACAAGGATATTTTCTGCACATTCTTGTTAAATTTTAAGCTTTTCATGCCGGAGTACTATCCATGAGTACTATTTATTTATACGGTACTATTCACAAAATTACTATTCACGGGTACTATGACGCCCCCAAATTAGGTATACATCACTCATCTTGAGTCGTCAAATGCATAGTACAGAATACAAATACAAACTTAATTATACAACCGTCGTGTAATATACGACAAAACATAGATGAGAGTTTAAACAGGAATGTTGCCTTCAAGACAATATCCACTCTCAAATAGAGTCCTCATTACATTTATTATCACACTATTTTATAGAATAGTGAGGACTACTAATACACCATCTCGGGACCATCACTCCGCTCCCCGAGCTAGTCCCGCCACGTTCTCATTTCTGAAGAGAACAATAAAAGTAAAAAGGTGAGCTCAACTAGCCCAAAGAAGAAATATTATGACTAAGATAATGCAGAATAAATTATCATTAGTCTTCAACAATGTTAAACTAATAAAATACAATAGACATCAAGTTTAACTGCAACGGAATAAGCAATCCATTAGAAGAGTCAAGTAGAGCATGATATCTACTATCTTCTATGATTTAAAATGTTTTCATCAATTTTTTATTTGAGACTCAGCTTAATAAATAAACCACATCATCGAGTCATCCACGCACTACAGGGCCAATGATATTCATTAATTCATCAATGGTCATGACTATACATAGAATAATCCACGGTCATAATCATACCAAAAAGCGTCCATCAATGCACTATGTGCCACCGAGGACTTTTACCACATCATTTATAATATTACAGGTCATGATTATACCGAATAATCCCTGGTCATAATCATACCAAGTCCATCTATGCACGTAAGCCAAAGATGACTTTCATCACAATATAAGCATGGGGATGATGACAATGACATAATAATTCAATAAAACAAGTTCAAGGATAAATTTTAAAGATTTAAAATTTTAGTTTATCCATAAATAAATAATGTCCAAATTGTCAACATGATACTTCTTTGTGGAGTAAAATTCAAGAATGCTTAGAAGAATATTTCCATGAAAAGATACTGGATGAAGCGCAAATATCCAGGATATTCTACTAATTTCATGGAGTATAGAAGCCAAAACTTTAACCAACTGAGTATAATAAAATATATGAAACTATAAATGGATTTTTGCCCGCCATGCGGTAATCCACATAGAACGATCATTTTCATAATTTAATAAGGAATAAATACGAAAGATCATTCACCATGCATGCGGTAATCCACATAGACAGGTTATTCCAATAGAATAATAAAGAATAGAATAACAGATGAATTCACCAGGCGTGCGTAATCCGCACAGACAGGTTATTCCAACATAATAATAAAGAATGAAACCAGGTCATGCGTAAACTGCACAGACATGATATTCCAATAGAATAATAAAGAATGGAACCAGGTCATGCGTAAACCGCACAGACATGATATTCCAACAGAATAATAAAGAATGGAACCAGGTCATGCGTAAACCGCACAGACAGGATATTCCAACAGAATAATAAAGAATGGAACATGATATTCCAACAGAATAATAAAGAATGGAATAACAACAGAATTCACCAGGTATGCGATAGACCGCACAGACAGGTTATTCCAACAGAATAATAAAGAATGGAATAATAGAAGAATTTCGCCATGTATGCGGTACTTTGCATAAACAGGTTATTCCAACATAATAATAAAGAATGGAATAACAACCCTTACGAGTATTAAAAAGAAAATAAATCTCTTCATGAATACGAAAGAATAATACCCCTTACCTTAGAAAGAAGAGTATTCCGACTGGTAGGGCGAGGATATTCTTGAATAAAACTTGCACTATTTTCTACGCTCAAAGCTTTCTTCAACTCTAAAGAAATACGCTCAAGATTATAGAAGAAGAATTCTCTGAACTTCTGGTGTGTTTTCAATTCTAACTAAGCATCCTATTTATAGGAGAATGGAAAGGATACTATGAAATAAAATATAATATATTATATATATATATATATATTTATATATTTTATTTAAAATCTAATAAAATAAATAACTTTATAAAAAGTATTCTGTTTTATATAAAAAGATTTTACTATGCAAAACCTTATACGCAGTACTATGCAAATACTATGCATAATAAAATATAATATATTCTATTTATAATCTAATAAAAAAATAACTTTATAAAATTATTCTTTTTTATATAAAAAGATTTTACTATGGAAACACTATGTAGCACTATGCAAATACTATGCATAATAAAATATATTATATTCTATTTATAATCAAATAAAACAAAATTTTATAAAAAGTATTACATTTTATATAAAAAGTTTTCTGTTTTATTACATTTATAATAATAATAAAACAAAATTCATCATCATTATTATAATTCACACTATTAATCCACTGTGTCGTTCCCTGTGGAAGAGGGGCTTTCAATAAGGATTTCTCCATTGGCGTGCAATTAGGTGACCAAACCTCTCCTCGACGATGTAACTTCAGACATCGTTAATATTGCAAATAATAATATTAATAACTTTGTCGTCTCAATTATTGATTTAATAATATATAAAATATCGACAATAATTGAATCAAATAACGTGAGATACTACGCAAAGCAATCATCGTAGCAATAATTGAACAAAACTGAGTGACTTCTCACGTAAGCATCAATAATCAATATCGTGTGCTACTATGCAACCACACGTATTACTGTACTTTTAACACCGGGTGTTTCAACAGTTAACGGTAAAACTTCCGCCGTTATTTTCATAAAATATTTTTCTCGTTTTCTCAATCCGACAATAATTCCATTATGGGGTCCACCAATGATTGTACCGTTGTACGAATATTCCTTGTTAAAATGAATATTCCCCGACCAATCGAATATTATATAACAACTTGCGTACTTTGCAAAATTTATAAATATTACCCACAACTATAACATTATATCAAATCCACACCGTAATATTCAAAAAATATTTTGAGAAATTTAAATCTTTATTCATAAAATTTGGGGTCTCACAATCTCCCCTCCTTATGAAATTTCGCCCTCGAAATTAGGGTACGTACCTGGTATGTCAAAGAGGTAAGGATACCTTGATTTCATTTCAAATTCTAACTCCTAGGTCATTTCCTCAACATCGTGGTTCCTCCACAAAACTTTGACTTAAGGTATAACCTTGGAGCGTAGAACATGTTTCTTCTTATCCAAGATTTTGATAGGAACCTCTTCATACGTTAAATCTTCCGCTAGTTCGTCTGGTTCTAACTCAATAATGTGGTTCGGGTCGTCCACATATTTACGTAACATCGATACGTGAAAAATGTTATGAACACGCAATATACTTGGCGGTAAACGAATCTATAGGCCACAATTCCTACTCGTTCGATGATTTCAAATAGACCAATAAAGTCGAGGGTTGAGATTTCCTCTCTTCGTCGATTCTTGATTCTAGAATAACGCCCTCTTGAACCTTCTTCTTCACCTTCATAAGCTTTGAGTCTGTAGCTTGAACGGCTTTAACTTTATCGATTAAAGTCGGTTCTAATCGTATATTCGCTATCTTCACGTAGGTTCGTATATTCGCACTCGTAAACGCATATGATCTTCTACTCAACGCGTCAGCTACCACGTTCGCTTTTTCCACGATGGTATTGAATGGTATTATCATAATCTTTAACAACTCGAGCCAACGTCTTTGGCACTTTATACGTTCATTTTGGGTGAAGAAATACTTGAGGGTTGAAGAAATGGGTTTTGTACTGGGGTCAATACAAATTCGATTTCACGCTCTGGGGTAGGCCAAGAAGTCTTTAAAAATACGTCAAGAAATTTATTAACGATAAAAATATCATTCAAAACTGTGATCCTCATCCAAGACTTGGATAGCACATCACATTGATACCTATCAACTTGCCACCGTTATTCACGAAGTCCCCTACGGAAAGTCTGGCTTCGGTGCATTCCACACAAGGAAGTCACCAGATAAAGGCTCGGGGCTCTTTACTTATGGCTTGATATAACAGTGATTGACTTTAGTGGTTTGATTGCTTGAATTCTCATAACAGGTTGGTTAGGAATATGAAAGCTAACAACCTTACGAAAAATAATCAATTTTGGCATAATGAGTAGTTAACCAATCGATTCCTAAAATCACATCAAGGGAAAGTATTTTCAAAGAGATAAGATCGACAGGTAACGTGAGGGTATCGATATGAATCAAACACGATTTATAAACAGTGGAGGTAACGAAGGTTTCTCCTAACGGAGTTTCAACAGATAAGTCAAAGTCTAATTTCTTAGGAGTCAAACTTAAACGTTAAGCGCAAGCAAGAGAGATAAAAGAATAGGTAGAACCGGAATCGAATAAGGTATAGACTTCGTAAGCGTTTATGATTAACTTACCCGTGATAACTTCGTTCGGGTTCCTCGACAAACGTTCTCACTTAACTACCAGCTTTGACTTGTCTGAGACATCCTTTGGCATCATTATCCCAGCTGGACTTGACTTCACTACACGACAAAATTGAGCTAGGTGACCATCTCTTCCGCAATTGAAACACGCTTTGGATTGCTGCGTAAAGTTTGGACGGATGTGTCTCTCCTGTCCGTATTTGAAACATACGACCGGTGGTCGTTTTTCTTCCTTTGAAACGGGTGCTGGTGCTGCTGTCTTTCCATCATTATTGAACCTCCTCTTCTTGAAATTTCCACTCCTATTATCTTGGCCATGATTACCACCGAAGTGGTTACTATTCTTGGCATGATAATTTCCCCCACGATGGTTATCGTTGTTCCGATGGCCGTTGCCACCGGTACGATTATTATCGTGTTGTTGGTCGTTGCCTTTTGGTTGTGCTGACTCATTATCGCGTTCCAATAACTGAGCCCTATTCACAACATCTGAATATAAACAAAGTTTATGAGAAATGAGGTATTGACGTATATCGGGTTTCAAACCTCTTAGAAACATTCGCGTCATTCGCTCCTCGAAGATCGACCAAATGGGATGCAACCGGGATAACTCATAAACTTAGCCTCGCATCTTTGCGACACGGTCATATTGTTTTGCTCCAGCTTGATGAATTCCACCTCCTTCATGTGACGAATACTTTCAGGAAAGTACTTGTTGTTAAACAATTCTTGAAACTTCTCCCAAGACATCTTGAGTGCGTCAGGCTGGGTACATTTTACAGATTCCCACCAATGATTTGCTTCTTCACGTAACATAAAGGTGGCAAATGGAACCTTTTTCTCCTCGGAGCATCCCAAGACATCAAATATCTTGGTGATCTGCTTTAACCACGTCTCCGCCTTAAGTGGTTCTGGCTTTCCCAAAAACTCTGGTGCTCCAAGCTCTTTGAACTGCTTAGCGGTAACCGACCGTGGGTTGCCATTATTTCCACCTATATTTTGAACAGGAGTCTCTCTTACCCGATGTTGCATGAATTGCATAAAGCCTCTGAACATCCCATCGTTCATCATCTGATCGGTGTTGTTATTTACCTGAGGATTATTGTCTTCCTGTTGCACATTATCCTGGGTATTGATCGTTGGTGACTCAACGGTCTCATGTGCTTCATTGCTGATCTCAACATTTTCAGATGTTATTTTCAAATACTACCACAAAACAAGGGTTAATTAACATATCACATATTATCCCTATACTCTGACCAACCAATTAAATACCAAATAAACTTAGGTAAGTCATACTAGCGAAGGAATTCGCCGTCTCTCCCCTCCTAGTTCTTGTCTCACATCTCAGCCAGGGATCATATCCCTAAGCTTTGATACCAACAGTGACGCCCCCAAAATAGGTATACATCGCCCATCTTGAGTCACTAAATACATGGTACAAAATACAAATACAAACTTAATTATACAACCGTCGTGTAATATACGGCAAAACATAGCTGAGAGTTTAAACAAGAATGTTGCCTTCAAGAAAATATCCACTCTCAAATAGAGTCCTCATTACATTTATTGTCACACTATTTTATAGAATAGTGAGGACTACTAATACACCATCTTGGACCATTACTCCGTTCCCCGACTAGTCCCGGTTACGTTCTCATTTCCTGAAGATAACAATGAAAGTAAAAGGGTGAGCTCAACTAGTCCAGTAAGCAATATTATAACTAAGATAATGCAGAATAAATTATCATTAGTCTTCAACAAAGTTAAACTGATAAAATACAATAGACATCAAGTTTAACTGCAGCGGAATAAGCAATTCATTAGAAGAGTCAAGTAGAGCATGATATCTACTATCTTCTATGATTTAAAATGTTTTCATCAATTTTTATCGTTGAGACTCAGCTTAATAAATAAACTACATCATCGAGTCATCCCTGTACTACAGGCCAAGGATATTCATTAATTCATCAATGGTCATGACTATACCGAATAATCCCTGGTCATAATCATACCAAAAACTGTCCATCAATGCATTACAGGCCACTGAGGACTTTTACCACATCATTTATAACATTACAGGTCATTATTATACCAACTGAGTATAATAGAATATATGAAACTGCAAATGGATTTTTGCCCGCCATGCGGTAATCCACGTAGACCGATCATTTCCACAATTTAATAAGGAATGGATACAAAGGATCATTCACCATGCATGCGGTAATCCACATAGACATGTTATTCCAACAGAATAATAAAGAATGGAATAATAGATGAATTCACACCAGCGCGTAATCCGCATGCATGTGTTATTCCAACAGAATAATAAAGAATGAAACCGGTCATGCGCCAGAAACCGCATGCATGTGAGGATATTCCAACAAAATAATAAAGAATGGAACCGGTCATGCGTAAACCGCATGATGACATGATATTCCAACAGAATAATAAAGAATGGAATAACAATGAGAATTCATTAGGCATGCGATGAACCGCCTTGCAGATAGGATATTCCAATGTAATAATAAAGAATGGAATAACAACAGAATTCACGAGGCATGCGATAGACCGCATGGACATGTTATACCAATGAATAATAAAGAATGGAATAATGAAGAATTTTACCATGTATGCGGTGCTTGGCATGAAAAGTTATTCTAACATAATAATAAAGAATGGAATAACAACCCTTACGAGTATTGAAAGAAAATAACTCTCTTCATGAATACGAAAGAATAATACCCCTTACCTTAGAAAGAAGAGTATTCTAAATAGTAGGGCGAGGATATTCTTGAAGAAAACTTGCACTATTTTTTACGCTCAAAGATTTCTTAAACTCTAAAGAAATATGCTCAAGATTATAGAAGAAGAATTCTCTGAACTTCTGGTGTGTTTTCAATTCTAACTAAGCATCCTATTTATAGGAGAATGAAAAGGATACTATGCAATAAAATATAATATATTCTATTTATAATATATATATATATATATATATTTATATATTTTATTTAAAATCTAATAAAATAAATAACTTTATAAAAGTATTCTATTTTATATAAAAAGATTTTACTATACAAATACTATCAGAGCACTATGCAAACACTATGCATAATAAAATATAATATATTCTATTTATAATCTAATAAAATAAATAACTTTATAAAAGTATTCTATTTTATATAATAAGATTTTACTATGCAAACACTACGCGAGTACTATGCAAAATACGATACATAATAAAATATATTATATTCTATTTATAATCAAATAAAACAAAACATTATAAAAAGTATTCATTTTTATATAAAAAGTTTTCATTTTATTACATTTATAATAATAATAAAACAAAATTAATCATCATTATTATAATTCACACTATTAATCCGGTACTTCATTCCCACGAGTTTGGTGTTCATAAAATATTTTTGTCTTAATCAAACATTCATATCTAACTACCCAATCGACCAATCGAAATTATAACAAAAATGCAAAATTTATAAACCTTCCCCATTAAAGGGTTACATAATAAAATCTCGGGTTATCTAACCTTTAAATACAATCATTCAAATCAAATCGGAAAATAAATAAACTTCATTACAACCATTCAATTAAAAGCGATAATAAAATATCATAACATAATACAAGTCTTCAATACTTGTTCATCTTTCCTTTTCCCTTCTTTGGTGCTAGGTACATCAACCTTCTCATCCTTAAGCTGTAATAGTTATATAAGCAAGAGTGAGCAAACAAAGCTCACTTGGAAACAACAATGAATGGAAAAATCTTTACAACAAATTTGTCAAATAATAGGCTCGATAGAAGTAAACAATATGAGTTATCAACATCTAAAGTATATAGCGAGGGTCCTAAGACCACGAACTATGTCCATAGTTATAAGTAATTTTCAACTTAAACTTTACTGAGTCATAAGACTATAGGGACTCCTCGTACTTAGGGGATCGACCCTTACGTCTGATGTATTGTGCACAAACATTTCAACGCTAGCGTAAATTACCCCCTAATAATAGGGTTGTTCATCTCGATTATTTAGAGTACAAGTCGCACCAAAGTGAGTTTGGTTTGGATACATTTCAAGGTAATTTGGAATTCAACGAACATCAACTAAGGATTAGTTGAATAAAACTAATAACATCATATTATAGAATAATCATAATTGAATCGACATGGTAAATTAAAATCATGCTTTAGGAATAATCTAATAGCATACACCTTGAATAACTATAACACACCTTGCTTGAACAATATTAAGCCAAGGTTATTTAGAATTGAATACTAAGCATGCATAGCAATTTGAGCGATAAAAGCATTTCAACATTAGTATATATAAATTTGCATGCTAAACAACAAGTTAAATACAAGAATAACTTACTCGATATCAAAATTAAAGTTTTAGAAACCTTGCATCATTATATTGTATGTCGAATTGGAAACAATAATTGGTTCAACAAGATAATGGATTAGAGAACTTGCCTTGCTCGTAGATTAACGAGAACAATTGAATCACAATATCCTATATACATATGTCATCATGACATAGTTAGTCACTACCACTTTACAAACATAACTAAGTACACTCATCATATAAGATTTGATTTTTAATCACATAATCACGTTACAAAACAAGTTAATTGTTAATAACATGCTCATTCATGGTATAGAAATCTGAAATCATAACTTAACGGTCCTACTATTAACACATAACAATTCCTTGATTTTGAGTACAAAAAAGTACCTTTGTCAGACCATTTTGCTTAACTTCATTTTGTGGTATACCACGATTTTATATTTTGTGGTTGGTTCTTGCTGACGATGATGATGGTAATGCGGTGCTGAAATTAAACTATGAGAAATTGGCATGCATGGCTTGATAAATGGAAAATCTTGACAAATGTCTTGATAAGCTGCTTGACGAATGCTGCTAGACTGAGACTTGGACGGGCTGAACTTGACATGACATGAAAAAAAGCCGATTTTGGCCTACAAGCTACTTTCTAATAGCCTAATTATCAAGTAATTCATATAGAGACTTCATATAAACATAATTCAAAGACTCTTAACATGTTTCTACCCATAAAACAACATAAACAACGAATTTAAAACATCCAATTTCACTATTTTTGATAAAAACTCACTTTTTGATGTTTTCAATGAAAATCAACTTCTTGTGATTTTGTTTTTCAACCAAAGCAGTTAATTTAAAGCACTTTATCAATATTTATACATACTCTATCAAATTCAATAGTCAATTTATCAACTAAACAACTAATTAACCCTTAATTTCTACCTTAAACTAAACCATATTCATTAACATAAACTCTCTGTAAAATATTTTTTCTTCACAAATTACATACATATCATAACTTCATTGACTATACTCATATATAACTTATGAAAATAGTTTTACAGCACTAGTTTATCATATAAAGCCACATACATAACAATTAATTCAATTTCTACAAAGCTTTTATAGAGAAAATTGAGAGAGAGAGAAGAATCAACTATAACTTTGAAAAAAGAAAAACAATAATGAGTTTAGATGATACCTTAGAGTTGGAAGATAATGGCTATCCTTTGATTATCAAAGCTTCTTCTCCCCAATTCCTTTATCAAATTCTCTAGCCTTCTCCCAATCTTCTCTTCTTTTCTCTCTATAAACTCTCTTCTTCTCTCTTACCCCTCTATTCTAATCTTACATATTAGAAATATAACGTATAAGATATAATATATATTAATTATATAATATAAATATAAGTATAAGCGATATCAGGTTATACAAATTTTGAAAATCAAAAGCCTATAAAGGCTTGTTTGGTTACTTACTAAAAATATAATCATTTATTCCTTATGCCTTGTTTGGTAAAACATAATTAGATTAAAGACTTAATAAGCGATAGGCCTTGTTTGGCAAAAAGCTGAATTAAACTCCTTTAAGTTATTTTAATAACTCCTTTATAAAAGGTTATTTGTCACACTTTTAATTAATTAAATTAATTCTAATAACAATTTATTAAATTACTTTAACACATAAATCAATACCACCAAATTATAATTTTCTATATAATTATAACTTTATTTAATCAACTAACACATCCTTTTTAATTACAAATTCAAATTAAAATATAATAATTCATTTAATCAAAACTCTCTAATTTAATAATTAAATTAAATTAGAATAAAATAATTAATTTCCTTAATTATTTATTTAACAAATAATTAACAAATCGAATCAAATTTGAACAATTACAAATTCAACTATAAACACATCCATTAAATACTTATATAATTCAACAAATATTTAATATAACAATTAAAAATTACGGAATGTTACATCATTCCCTCCTTACAAGGATTACATCCCCAGAATCCAATTCAAACAATTCATTCGTCACATTCTCCCCTACTTACAAAGATTACATCCCCGAATCGAAGACACAGATTAAACAAATAACTCGGGGTAATTCTTCATCATTTTGACGAGAGTTCCCCCGTAGCCTCTTGACATTGTGGTTTCTCCATATTACCTTCACGGAAGGTATCACTTTATTTTGAGCACTTGTTCTCTTTCTGTCGACTATACGGATAGGAACCTCTTCATAGGACAAGTCTTTCTCAAGCTGCAATGGTTTCGTACTCGATCACGTGCTTGTAATCGGATTTATATATGGTGCGTAACAAAGCGTGAAAAACATTATGAATGTTTTGCAATTACGGAGGTAGAGCTACCTCGTAAGCCACCTCTCCAACTTTTCATGACACTTGAAGGGTCCAATAAACCTCGGGCTTAGTTTCCCCTTTTTACCAAATCGAATTTTTCCCTTCGAGGTGAAACTTTTAGGAAAATGTAATTTCCTACGTCGAATATGCGATCTTATGCGTGTTGATCGACATATTTCTTTTATGCATCTTGGCGGACTATCAATCTTGTTACGATGAGTTTGACAACCTCGGTAGTTTGTTGTACCGATTCTGGTCCTAACGGTTGGCGTTCATTGACTTCATCCCGGCCACGGTGGAGTTACGCACCTCCTGTAGTATAATGCTTCGTAAAGCGGCATCTGGAAATGCTTGCGTGGTGTTATTATTGTAGGCAAATTCCACCAAAGGTAATTGTTCGTCCCAGCTTCCTTTGAAATCCATGACACATGCTCTCAGCATATCTTTCAATGTCTGAATCGTTCGTTCACTTTGGCCATCTGTTTGCGGATGATATGCCATACTCATTTGCAACTGTGTTCCTATACATTCTTGTAGTCTCTTCCAGAAGTTTAATGTGAACCTCGGATCTATATCTGACATAATTGACACTGGAACTCCATGTCTCATCACAATCTCTTTAACATATAACTTTTCCAGCTGATCAAGATTGAATTTAATCTTTATTGGTAAAAAAAGTGTGATTTTGTCAATCTATCACTATCACCCATATCGCATCGTATCCTTTACGAGTCGTTGGGAGACCTACCACAAAATCCATTGTGATATGTTCCCATTTCCATTCGGTATCTCAGCGGTTGAAGTAATCCGCTTGGCCTTTGATGCTCGGCCTTGACTCTCGACATATCAAGCACTTTGCAGCGCATTACGCAACGTCTCTTTTCATATTTGGCCACCAAAAATGTCACCGCAAATCTTGATACATCTTTCGTACTTCCGGATGAATGAATATCTCGAGTTATGAGCTTACGTCAAGATGTCTTCTTTAATATCTGGTAATCTTATTGGAACCCAGTTCGTCCCTCGAATCTTAGCATTCCTCGGTATCAACCTTGTATTTCACTTCTTTTCCCTCGACCACACTCTCTCTTTTTTTTTGCATTCCTCATCCTGCGGTTGGCGTTCTTCACTTTGTCCACCAAAGTTGGGTGGCTTCCATCTGGTATAATTTTTCGCCGGATTCTTTTGGAAATTTGATTTCCAACTCTAACCTTGACATTCTTTGAAATAAGCTCCTCCTTATCGATTAACAACATCAATTTTCTCTGCCTTTCTACTCGAGGCATACTGCAACCACGTTTGCTTTGCTGGATGATAAAAGATCTCACAATCGTAATCCTTTATCAATTCCATCCATCTCCTTTGTAGCATATTAGGGTCTTTACGGTGAAAATGTACTTGAGACTCTTATAGTGCATGTAAATCTCACATTTCTCTCCATAGAGATAGTGTCTCCATATTTTAAAGCAAAACACAACCTGCCTTGACTCTAAATCATGAGTGGGATACCTTTTTCGTAGTCTTTCAATTGCCTTGATGCATCTGTGATGACTTTTCCATTCTGCATAAGGACACATCCTAATCCTTTGTGTGAAGCATCCTTTGTACACCACAAAATTTCTGTATTATCTGGTAATGACAACATAGGTGCCATACTTAACTTCTTTTTCAATTCTGGAAACTTCCTTCACACTTCTCCGTCGAACAAATTTTCTGATTTCCTCGTCAAATTTGTCAGCGAGTGGCAATCTTGGAGAAATCTGGATAAAGCATATGCGTAATACCACCTTGATCCCAAGAAACTTCTTACTTACGATGGAGTTCTTGGTTGTTCCCAAATTATCATGACTTGACCTTTGATGGATCCTTTGAAATTCCATCCTTGTCGATTCGTGCCCAAGAAAATTGTACGCGTTCTAACGAAATTCACATTTAGAGAATTTCGCGTACAACTTTTCCTTTCTTAGCGTCTCGGCGTTAGGCGTAAGTGTTCCATCATGTTCTTCTTGAGTTCTAGAGTACACGAATATCGTCGATAAACACCACCACAAACTTGTCTAAAAATGGTTTAAACACACATTCATCAAATCCATGAATGAGCAGCTGCGAGGCGTTTGTCAAACCAAAAGACATCACCAAAAATTCGTAATGTCCATACAGGAGTTTGAATGCCAGTCTTGGTACATCCTCCTTCCTTACCTTGATTGATGATACCCACTTCTCAAATCTATTTTTGAGAAATATCTAGCACCCTTCATTTGGTCAAACAAATCATCTATTCTCGGCGATGGATATTTATTCTTAATAGTGACTTTGTTTAACTCTCTATAATCAATGCAAAGAGCGCATTGACCCATCCTTCTTCTTCTGAATAACACGGTGCTCCCCACGGTGACACACTCATTTGAATGTATTTCTTGTCCAGCAGCTCCTGCGGTTGTACCATCGAGTTCCTTCATCTCTCTGGAGCCATTACGTATGGGGCTTTTCGATATCGGGCGGTTCTGGCGCTAAGTCGATCACGAACTCGATTTCTCTGTCGGTGAAGTCTGGCAAATCCTCGGAAACACGTCCACAAATTCCCTAACCATTAGGTATTTCTTCGGTTTTGCACCCTTCTTACTGCGTATCAACTATGTAAGCTAAATAACCCACTGACCTTGACTCAACAATTTCTTGGCTTTGCATAATCGTCGAGACATCTCATTTGTCTAGGCGATTTGCTACCATTGAAAACTACCTTTGGCGGGTCATAAGGTTTACACATTTCTTTTGGCGATCGATTATCGCTCCCTGATTGAACAACCAATCCATTCCCAAAATAACATCAAACTCTCCAAGCCTAATCGGAATTAAATCTACCATCAAAATATTTCCTTAATATTCACCCTACGGTTCTTGTATCACGATCCTAACAGGAATTACTTCCTTATTCGCAATTTCTATGTTTAAAGGAAATTGATTCTTCACTAAGCAATCCTAATCTCATAGCAAATTCATCGGATATAAATGAGCAAGTAGCTTTTGAATCAAATAATACATAAGCATCAATATCATTGATTGGGATAATACGACACCACATCTTTTGATTGCCTGACATCTTTGCAGTCATGTTGAAGGTTCTTGTTGTGGGCTTATTTGTTGATGTTGGCCCGATAATAGTTAAGTAGCACCTCCACTAGCACTTCCCTTGTTTCCATTTGTCTCACGGATCTCTTCTTCTTAGGGCATTCACGAGCAAAGTGATCCTTGGACCCGCATGTGAAGCAAACGTTCTTCTTAGGTTGATTGCAATTTGGGGCGATGTGACCCTCCTGGCCACAGTTAAAGCATACTCGTTTCCCCATCAAGCATACACCCTTGTGAAACTTCGCATGTAGCACATGCTTCAAACTTCTTATTCTGCTGGTTACCCTCTTTGATTTCCAGCACCCATATTTCCATTCCACTTTCTTTTGATTATTGTTACCATTTCCACTACCACCAACTCCATTCTTAACCTCCACTTCATTCTTCTTCTTTTTACATTCTTGATTGAACTTGGTTCTGACCTCACCTCCACCTTCGGTGAGAATTGCCTTTTCCATTACTGTTTGCAAATGTCTTCAAGCTGGAACAAAACCCTACTATACAACTAGGGCTTGGTCCTGTTCAAATCTCTTTGCCTTGCGTTCATCTGTCTTGACTTGGTATGGCGCACAAACCTCACCAACTCGTTGAATTTTGCGGCATATTAAAACACATCGTCATTGTTCCTATTTGAGTTCTAAAAGCGCACTTCAACTGACTCTTGAACTCTCGGGAAATAGGTCTCGAAGAACATCTCCTTGAACCTATCTGAGCCGCCGCCCCCTGGTCCTCCTCGAGTTTTATTGGCACGCCACCAATAACTAGCCTCTTCTTTCAACATAAATGTTGCAAAAGCGTTTACGATCTTCCCTACTCGCAACATCGAACACCTTCTCTATCTCCATGACCCAGTGCGAGCCTCAATCGGGTTCATGGACCCGAAGAATTCGGTGGTCACCGCCTTGAAGTCCTTAAGCGTTGTAGCTTGATTTTGTGGTTGATTACTGCGGTTGATTTTTGTTGATTACTTGCACACTGTCGATGCGTCACCAATTTCTTTGAATGGGGTTAACTTGACATTATTGTTGTTGGTTCCTTCCGGTGGTTCTCTGTCCGGGTGGGTTTGGCGTCTTGGAGGCATTTTACATTAAAAAATACACTCATTAGATTATTACTCAACTTATTTAAGTAATTTCTACTTAACTTGCCCCCATAAAAGTAATCACCACATAACACATAACACTTTGGATAAAAGAAGATAATAACTTTTATTCATTCTTAATTCTTTGAAAACATCATATCAATAGCATCTTTGCTATTTACATTATTTTCTGAACTACTAAAGTTTGAGGACATCATCATCATATCCCATAGGTTACATAACCTTGGGATTTACATAATATCTATCATAACATAAATCATAAATCAAGTACACTCCCTACGATGTCCTACTAAGATCTTTGCATAGCCTTACGACGCTCTTCTTCCATAATTGAACATGGTTCGTCGATCTAGTATATACGATGGCGGCGTCTCAAATTGAATCGGATAACCCATGACCCGATCTGAGCTCGATTAATCTTTGTGTTGAACACGTTATTCATTTCTGCATCTTCATTCTCTTTGCTTGTGTCGTCTCCCTCTGCTATTTGGCTCGTTGATCGGCTTCCTCAAATCGCATCTTGGCTCTTGCCCTCTTAGTAGATTCCTCTTTCAACTTGTTCTTCAATTCTGCAATCTCTGCTCTCATTCGCTCGTTCTCTCCTTCGGTGTGAATCAACTTATCTTCAACATTGCTCAGACGTTCTTCTCGGTCACGAATTTCGTCATCATACATGCCATCGAAGTGCATTGTTGACAACTATCTCTTGTAACTCCCTCATTTGTATCTTGAAGTTCTACATTGCGGTCATGCACCTCATCGTATATCTGACCCGACTATCGAGTTAAGTGGAATCCTTTCCTCCTCGTCCTCTTCATCAAATCTGTGGCGCTTCACGGGATCTTCCTCATCATTTCTACATCATCATCCTCATCTTGTACTCTCTCTAGCCGGGTTGACTCTCCGTGGAAGTAGTTGTTCCCAAACCACTTGAATATGTCGAGAATTCCTCCAAACTCTAGGCATCTTGAGGTCCTTCCTCCCTAGCTTTGTTGGATTCTCAGGCATTAGCCATCCTGACAACAAATTTTAAGTTTTAGTTTTAATCATTTACTACACACTCACGAGCACATAAGTTGTAATCACGTAAGCACATAAGTGTTTTATTACTTCTTCCTTAAAACTTCGATAAGAGTTTATCATTACTATCTTTGCAAAGGTTACTTCCTAAGGTTTTTCCCCCACCTAAGGTTCATAACCTAAGGCTTTAATACCAACTTGTGACACCCCCAAACCCAGGTACTTCATTCCCATAGGATTTGGTGTTCACTTAATCAAACATTCATATTTAACTACCCTATCATAATAAAATTGAATAATAAAAACCTTCCCCATTAAAGGGTTACATAAAAAAAATCTCGGGTTGTCTAACCTTTAAATACAATCATTCAAATGCGGAAAAATTAATAAACTTCATTACAACCATTCAATTAAGGCGATAATAAAATATAACATATTACAAGTCTTGATACTTGTTCATCTTTCCCTTTTCCCTTCTTTGGTGCTAGGTACATCAACCTTCTCATCCTTAAGCTTGTAATAGTTATATAAGCAAGAGTGAGCAAACAAAGCTCACTTGGAAACAACAATGAATGGAAAAATCTTTACAACAATTTGTCAAATAATAGGCTCGATAGAAGTAAACAATATGAGTTATCAACATCGAAGTATATAAGCGGGGTCCTAAGACCACGAACTATGTCCATAGTTATAAGTATTTTTCAACTTAAACTTTATGATCATAAGACTATAGGGACTCCTCGTACTTAGGGGATCAGCCCTTTCGTACAATGTATTGTGCACAAACATTTCAACGCTAAGCGTAAATTACCCCTAATAATAGGGTTGTTCATCTCGGTATTTAGAGTACAAGTCGCACCAAAGTGAGTTTGGTTTGGATACATTTCAAGGTAATTTGGAATTCAACGAACATCAACTAAGGATTAGTTGAATAAAACTAATAACATCATATTATAGAATAATCGTAATTGAATCGACATGGTAAATTAAAATCATGCTTTAGGAATAATCTAATAGCATACACCTTGAATAACTATAACACACCTTGCTTGAACAATATTAAGCCAAGGTTATTTAGAATTGAATACTAAGCATGCATAGCAATTTGAAGCGATAAAAAGCATTCAACATTAGTATATATAAATTTGCATGCTAAACAACAAGTTAAATCTGAGAATAACTTACTCGATATCAAAATTAAAGTTTTAGAAACCTTGCATCATTATATTGTAATCGAATTGGAAACAATAATTGGTTCAACAAGATAATGGATTAGAGAACTTGCCTTGCTCGTAGATTAAATAGAACAATTGAATCACAATATCCTATATATACATATGTCATCATGACATAGTTAGTCACTACCACTTTACAAACATAACTAAGTACACTCATCATGTAAGATTTGATTTTTAATCACATAATCACGTTACAAAACAAGTTAATTGTTAATAACATGCTCATTCATGGTATAGAAATACTGAAATCATAACTTAATGATCCTACTTATTAACACATAACAATTCCTTGATTTTGAGTACAAAAGTACTTTGTCGAGACCATTACGCTTGACTTCGTCTTTGCGGCGCCCACGATTTATCTTTGTGGTTCGGTATTCTTGGCCTTGATGAATAAACTAACTAGGTCGAGAATTAAACTCTGAGGCGTATTGCGTTGTGGCGCGGCATGATAAATGTCTTGCTGCGATAAATGTCTTACTTAAGTTTGCGCTTGATGCTATGAAGCTATGAGACTTGACTTGAGCGGCAACATAACATGAACAAAAGCCAATTTTGGCCTACAAGCTACTTTCTAATGACCTAATTATCAAGTAATTCATATAGAGACTTCATATAAACATAATTCAAAGACTCTTAACATGTTTTCTACCCATAAAACAACATAAACAACGAATTTAAAACATCCAATTTCACTTTTTTTTGATAAAACTCACTTTTGATGTTTTCAATGAAAATCAACACTTTGTGATTTGTTTTTCAACCAAAAGCAGTTAATTCAAAAGCACTTTATCAATATTTATACATACTCTATCAAATTCAATAGTCAATTTATCAACTAAACAACTAATTAACCCTTAATTTCTACCTTAAACTAAACCATATTCATTCACATAAACTCTCTTGTAAAATAGTTTTCTTCACAAATTACATACATATCATAACTTCATTGACTATACTACTCATATATAACTTATGAAAATAGTTTTACAACACTAGTTTATCATATAAAGCCACATACATAACAATTAATTCAATTTCTACAAAGCTTTTATAGAGAAAATTGAGAGAGAGAAAATCAACTATAACTTTTTTGAAAAGAAAAACAATAATGAGTTTAGATGATACCTTAGAGTTGGAAGATAATGGCTATCCTTTGATTATCAAGCTTCTTCTCCCCGATTCCTTTATCAAATTCTCTAGCCTTCTCCGATCCTCTCTTCTTTTCTCTCTGTAAACTCTCTTCTTCTCTCTACCCCTCTATTCTAATCTTACGTATTAGAAATATAGCGTATAAGATATAATATATATTAATTATATAATATAAATATAAGTATAAGCGATATCGAGTTATACAAATTTTGAAAATCAAAAGCCATAAAAGGCTTGTTTTGGTTACTTACTAAAAATATAATCATTTATTCCTTATGCCTTGTTTGGTAAAACATAATTAGATTAAAGACTTAATAGGCGATAGGCCTTGTTTGGCAAAAAGCGAATTAAAAAGTTATTTGAATTAAACTCCTTTAAGTTATTTTAATAACTCCTTTATAAAAGGTTATTTGTCACACTTTTAATTAATTAAATTTTAATTCTAATAACAATTTATTAAATTACTTTAACACATAAATCAATACCACCAAATTATAAATTTCAAATATATAATTATAACTTTATTTAATCAACTAACACATCCTTTTAATTACAAATTCAAATTAAAATATAATAATTCATTTAATCAAAATCTCTCTAATTTAATAATTAAATTAAATTAAAATAAAATAATTAATTTCCTTAATTATTTATTTAACAAATAATTAACCCGGATAGGAATCGAATCAAATTTGAACAATTACAAATTCAACCATAGGTAACACATCCATTAAATACTTATATAATTCAACAAATATTTAATATAACAATTAAAAATTACGGAATTTGCACCTCCCGGTAGTATAATGCTTCGTGGCGGCAAGATGCCGATGCTTGCGTGGTAAAGCTTATTATTGTAGGAAAATTCCACCAACGGTAATTATTCATCCCAAACTTCCTTTGAAATCCATGACACATGCTCTCAGCATATCTTCCAATATCTGAATCGTTCGTTCACTTTGGCCATCTGTTTGCGGATGATATGTCGTACTCATTTGTAATTGTGTTCCCATACATTCTTGTAATTTCTTCCAAAAGTTTGATGTGAACCTCGAATCTCTATAATGGCCAAAAATTTTGGAATGTTACAATATAATGGAGTCCTCATTATAATTATTATCACACTATTTTTATAAAAATAGTGAGGACTGCTAAAACAACCATCTCGGACCGTCACTCTGTTCCCCAACTCGTCCCAGCTATATTCTCATTTCCTGAAGAGAACAATGAAAGAAAAGGATGAGCTCAACTAGCCCAGTAAGAAATATTATGACTAAGATAATGCAGAATAAATTATCCTTAGCCTTCAACAGTATAACAACTGATAGAATATAATAGACAACAAGTTTTAGATCAACAACTACAACGGAATAAGCAATCCATTAGAAGAGTCAAGTAGAGCATGATATCTACTATCTTCTATGATTTAAAAAGTTTTTCATCAACTTTATCGCTGAGACTCAGCTTAATAAATAAAATACATTATCGAATCATCCCTGCACTACGGGCCAAGGATATTCATGTAAGCATCAATGGTCATGATTATACCGAATAATCCCTGGTCATAATCATACCAACAACTGTCCATCAATGCACTATGGGCCAATGAGGACCTTTACCACATCATTTGTAACATTACGAGTCATGATTATACCGAATGATCCATGGTCATAATCATACCAATCAACAGTCCATCTATGCACGTAAGCTAAAGATGACTTTCATCACAATATAAGCATGAGGATGATGACAATGATATAAGCAATAATCAAACGAAATCAAATCAAATGAAATCAAGAATAAATATTAAAGACTTTAAATTTATCCAGAGTTTAAAAATATCCAAATTGTCAACATGATACTGCTTTGTGGAGTAAAATTCAAGAATAATATTCATGTACCAAAAATAATTTGGACAGAAAAGAAATATATTTTTCGAAGTAAATAAGTACCCAAGTGAATAGTACTAATCGTGAGTAGTACTTCAGGAATAGTACCTCGTGAATAGTATCCCGACATGAAAAGTACCCCAAATACTTGAGTGAATAATATTCAGGTGAATAGTAACCCATGAATAGTAACTCATGAATAGTACTCTGGCATGAAAAGTGCCCCAAATACCCGAGTGAATAATATTTGAGTGAATAGTAATCGGGTGAATAGTAACCCGTAAATAGTAACTCATGAATAGTATTCTGTCATGAAAATATCAATAATTATCAAGAAAGCTCAGAATAATATTTCCATGAAAAGATATCTTTGGATGAAAGCCAAATATCAAGGATATTCTACTAATTTCATGGAGTATAGAAGCCAAAACTTTAACAAAATGAGTATAGAATTCAAAATCAAAGCGAAATAATATTACTTACATACTACAGAGTATGGAAAAAAATATTATTTCAAGCGAATATTGAACAAAAATAACATCCTTTGAACGGAACTAATATTCCAACAAATATTTAACGAAGATAATATTCATACGAATATTGAACGAAGATAATATTCTTTATGAATATTGAACGAAAATAATATTCATATGAATACGAATACGAAAAGTAATATCTCTTCGGAATATGAAATAAATAATACCCCTTACCTCAGAAGAAATTTGGATCTTTGGAGTAGTGAAGTAGTTAGATCTACTCTTCTTCTTTCTCCCTATAACTTCTCTCTCTATAATTGCTCTTGTGAGTCTTAGTGAATTGGTGAGAATGAAGGAAGAATGAACTTCTATTTATATGAAAATATAGTTTCAATAATTACACGTTTTGGGGCTCGAAATATTACAGTATAATACCTTCATCTTTTTCTTCATTTTTAATTTAGTCCTGCAAGTATTATCAAACTTGCACCACCTCCCCTAATAGTACATCATATGAATCAATAGTTCAATCATGTGAATCAATAGTTCTATACATGTGAAAATACGAATTACAGTATAGTACCTCCATCTATACCTCCATTTTTAACTTAGTCATGCAAGTATTATCAATCTTGCACCACCTCCCCTAATAGTACATAAATGTGAATCAATAGTACACACATGTGAACAAATAGTTATAAGCATGTGAATTAATAGCAATTAATCGCTAATTTATCCGATTAATTACCCAATTGGTCAGTATAACTTCTAGACATCAATTATTATCGAAAAAAATATCGATTTCCACTAACACTAATAGTCCCAACACAATGGAAATATCAATTTCATCTTTAATCAATACGAACTTATTCATCATTAATATTATAACTCACAATATTTAACAACCAGGTCATTCCGTGAAAGAGGGGCTTTCAGATAAGGATTTCTCCTTATTGGCAAGCGCAATTAGGTGACCAAACCTCTCCTTGATGTAACTTCTAGACATTGTCAATATTGCAAATAATAATATGAATAACTTTGTCATCTCAATTATTGATTTAATAATATAAAATATTGATCATTGTGACAATAATTGAATCAATAATATGAGAGATATGATCAAAGAATTACTATAGCAATAATTGAGTATAAGCGGAAGTGACTTCTTATGTAAGCATCAACAATCAATACCTGGTGCTACTATGCAACCACGCCAGACATCGATATTTACTTTTACTAGGTTAGTTCAGCGGTTTAACGGTAAAACTTTCGTAGTTATTTTTATAAAAGATAATTACGTCGTTTTCTAACTACGACAATACTTCCGTTATGGGGTCCACCAATGATTGTGTTGTCATACAAATATTCCCTGTTAAAACGAATATTCCCCGACCAATCGAATATTATATAACCACTTGCTTACTTTGCAAAATTTGTAAATATTATCCACAACTATAACATTATATCATATCCACACCATAATATTCAAAAATATATTTCGAGAGAAATTAATCTTTATTCATAAAAGTTGGGGTCTTACAATTCTGTTCCAGTTTGATGAATTCCACCTCCTTCGTGTGACGAACACTTTTTGGAAAATACTTGTCGTTGAACAATTCTTGGAACTTCTCCCAAGACATCTTAAGTGCTGAAAGATGAGTACATTTTACAGATTTCCACCAGTAAACTGCCTCTCCACGCAACATAAAGGTGGCGAAGGGAATCTTTTTCTCTTCTGAGCATCCCAAGACATCAAATATCTTGGTGATCTGCTTAATCCATGCCTCTGCCTTAAGTGGCTCTTGCTTTCCTTAAAACTCCAGCGGTCCCAACTCCTTGAATTGCGTAGTAGTGACCAGCCGTGAGTTGCCATTGTTTCCACCTGCATTTTGAACAGAAGTCTCTCTCATTTGGTGTTGTATGAATTCTAGAAAGCTCCTAAACATACCATCGTTCATCATTTGGTCGGTGTTGTTGTTTATATGAGGATTATTGTCTTCCTGATACACATTATCTTGGTTATTGATTGGCGGTGACTCAATGGTCGCATGTGCTCCATTGCTTATCTTAAAATTTTCAGATGTCATTCTCAAACATTGCCACAAAATAAGGGTTAATTAACATGCCACATATTATCCCTATATTGCGACTGACCAATTAAATAACAAATAAGCTTAGGTAGGACACCCTAGCGAAGGATTTACTCGTCTCTCCCCTCCAAGTTTTAATCCCAGATCTCCACCAGAGATCATATCCCTAAGCTCTGATACCAACTGTGACGACCCCAAAATAGGTCCACACAACCCATTCTGAGTCGTCAAATACATGGTACAGAAATCAAATATAACTTCATTTATACAACTATTAACTGTCGTGAAAAATACGACAAAACATAAGCTGTGAGTTTTAATAAAAATATTTTCTACGAAACTCAAATAAAGTCCTCATTACAATTATTATCACACTATTTTATAGAATAGTGAGGACTACTATAACAACCATCTTGGACCATCACTCCATTCCAAAGATGACTTTCACCACAATATAAGCATGAGGATGATGACAATGATATAAGAAATCAATCAAGTGAGATCAAGGATAAATATTAAAAGTTTATAATTGAATTTATCTAGAGTTCAAGATTGTCCAAATTGTCAACGTGATAACTAATTGTGGAGTAAAATTCAAGAATGATATTCTTGTATAAAAAAAATTGGATAGAAAAGAAATTAATTTTTATCGTGAATAGTACCTCGTGAAGAGTAACTCGAGTGAATAGTATCCCGAGAATAGTACCGTATATATGAATAGTACCCATGAACAGTATCCTGTGAATAGTACCCTGAGTGAATAGTACCTCGAAATAAAAATATTAAAATTTAATAAGAAATTTCAGACCAATATTTCAATGAAGCGATACTAGATGAAGTACAAAATTCAAGGATATTATACTAATTTCAGTGATTATAGAAGCAATACTTATCAAAATAAGTGTAGATTTAGGAATATGAAATGAAATAATATTATTTATATACTATAGAGTATGGAAGAAAATAATATTTCTTACGAATATTGAACGGAAATAATATCTCTTACGAATATTGAACGAAGATAATATCTCTTACAAATATTGAACGAAAATAATATTCCTTACGAATATTGTAAGACCCCAACTTTTATGAATAAAAATTAATTTTTCTCTAAATATCATTTTGAATATTATGGTGTGGATTTGATATAATGTTATAGTTGTGGGTGATATTTACAAATTTTGCAAAGTAAGCAAGTTGTCATAAAATATTCGATTGGTCAGGGATTATTCGTACGACGGCACAATCATTGGTGGAACCCATAACGAAATTACTGCCGGAGTTAGTAAACGACAGAAATAACTTTTTATAAAAATAACGGCAAAAGTTTTACCGTTAACTGTTGAAATACTCGGTGATAAAAGTATAGTACAATACTACGCGTGGTTTCATAGTAGCACACAGTATTGTACAGTATCTTTGATTATTGATGCTTACAAGAGAAGTCACTCAGTTTTATTCAATTATTGCCACAGTAATTGCTGCATAGTATCTCATATTATTGATTCAATTATTTTCACAGTATTATCTGCATAATATTTTAAATTATTAAATCTATAATTGAGACGACAAAGTTATTCATATTATTATTTGCATTATAAACGATGTCTAGAAAGTTCTGTCGAGGAAAGGGGTTTAGTCACCAAATTGCGCGTCAATAAGGAGAAATCCTTATCGAAAAGCCCCCTCTTTCCTGGGAATGATCTGGTTATTAATATTATGAATTAAAATATTAATGATGAATGTTATTAAAAATGTATTTAGTGAAGCCAAGTGAATTGAGATAAATAGAGGGAATTTTTATGCAGTATTTGTTGTAAATTTGGCTTATTATATGGACCTCACTTACCCATTGGGGGGGAATGTCACAGTGGGAGTATATATATATATATATATATATATATATTATAAGTTTTATAATATATATATATATATATATATATTATAAATTTTGTTTTTTATTTGCATAGTGTGTGCATAGTGCAACAAATTAAAATCCAAAAAATTCGTTGAATCAGCCGTCTGCGGCCATGAAAATTTTTCCCTGTGTGTCCGTGATATTTTTTTTCTAAATAGTGCCCTGCCATTCTCCTATAAATAGGATGCTTAGTTTATAATTGAAAATCACACCAGAATCAGAGAATTCTTCTTCTATAATATTGAACGTATTTCTTTAGAGTTTAAGGAAGCTTTGAGTGTAGGAAATGATAAGTGGGTTTTACATCTACTTATTGGATATTAATTCATGCGAACTATGTCCATCTCAAGTACATTTTAGTGTGTTTTTAGTTGCATTTCATGTTATTTTGCATTGCATTTACTTAAAACTCCTTTGGTGGAACAATTGCAGGAAATGGCATGATTTGGTGAGGCTAGATGGCATGAGACTGATGGATGCATGGCATGAGGATCAATTGGAGTAGAGAAGCTAAGCATGGGTGTTGATGGACAAGGAAATGAGCGTGAGAACATATCGATTATCGTGATAAAATCGAAACTCAGTTGCGAAGCCCATGGCTATCTGAAAGCGATACATACGGCGCTGCTTAACGACCCTCAGTTGGACAAAAAAGCGCACGCTGCTACGGCGTGAGAAATATATAGGAGGAAGCGCGCTATTGCTATCATCTATTTATTCTTTGCTAAGTCATTTATTTTAATTTTTAATTTTAAAGGTTGTAATTAATTAAAAACAATTTCTGACTGGTGTGACATATCATTCATTAGTTTTTACATATTTTTTATATTGAGAACTAGGGTTTACACTTTTGGGAGAGATTCTAACGGAGAACGAAGCCTAAACTCCATCTTTTCTAATTCTTCCTGGGATTTTCTATCATTGTGGATAACTCTTGTTATTTTGCTGGAGTTATATGAGGATTTGAACGTTAATATTGGTTTATAATCAACAATTGGGTTTGATTGTTTCTATCCCTTCTCTTTCAATTGTTTGCTTATTAGCCATGTTTAGCTTTGATCCCATGATGGCTTTTGGTTCAGTCATTAACTAAACTCCATTATGGGATTCTAACGGATTTTAATATGTAGTTTAGTTGCATGCTTGATTGCTGGACTGTTTTACATATCATAAGGAATTTCTACCATGATTGTTTTGCTTGCATGAATGACTGATCACCATTCGTTTTCAGTACTTGTATGGAATTGACAATGAACATGCGAGTATGGATTGTAATCATGATAGCATACGTAAATGGGGCTGTTTTGCATGGCTTGTGTATTTCATGAACCAGATAGACATATACTGTTTCACCGTATGAGTTAATATAAGGGCTTGTGCTTAAATTCAATATAGTTGCAATTTCACATAGACATATAGTGATTTTGGTTATATAATGATTACATGGTGTCTATCGCATATGGATGTTGTGTAAGTAGGGCGTAGTACATTGAAAAATGGCTATGTCTATATTAGTGCTCTTGGCTACTTTCCTGTGATATGTGAACGTTCTTGCATAATGGTGGTAATTAGATGAAGAATTAAATGAAGTTAGGATCCCATTATTTCTAGATTTGCTTTATTACATTCTTATTCTCATTTTAGTTATTATTTGCATTTAGAATAAACTCACAATTCTAGTCATTAGTTTAAGCATATAAAAATAGTGATTTAGTTGATGCATAAGAGTTTAAATTAAACAACTTTCTTTGTGGGACGATACTCTACTTACTCTATATTACTTGTTGACACATGTATGCTTGCACGAGTTAGAGCTCTTTTGTTAGAACTGAAAAAGAGGCAACAAGTTTTTAAGTATTTCTTAGGGAAAGCGTTTAAATTTAAATAATTATCATCAATTTTAAGCTATATTGTATGACTTAGACAAATATAATCGTATCTTATCTCATTTCTTTTTTTGTTTTTGTTTTGGTTTCAGGTACTTGTAGATTTTTATGCACACGCGATCATCCAACTCATAATTAACACCAGCGCAGGATAACATTAATGGAAGAGGTTGGAAAGCAAGTGTGCGGAGAAATTTGCAAGCTCAGTTAGAAAGTACTACTACACTAGTAGTATGCGGAAGAACGAGAAGAATTGAGCAAAGAGAAGAGCACCGGGCTCTAAGAGACTACTCCATGCTGAATATTAATGGACTTCAGTCTAGCATAGTCAGACCAGCGATAGCAGAAAATACTTTCGAGATTAAACCGGGCACTATTGAGATGGTGCATAATTGGGTAGAGTTTGGGGGTACTGCTGCGGATGATCCGAATGAGCACCTATTGAGTTTTATCGAGATTTGTGATACATTCAGATACAACGGTGTGACGGAGGATGCTATCAGACTTAGACTATTCCCATTCTCATTGAGGGATAAGGCGAGAAGTTGGCTACATTCTTTGCCGTCAGGGTCAATCACTACATGGGAAGACTTAGCACAGAAATTCTTAGCCAAGTTTTTCCCAATGGCTAAGACTACAAAGATGAGGACGGCTATCTCTCAGTTTGAGCAACAACAGGTCGAGTCCTTATATGAAGCATGAGAGAGATATAAAGAGATGCTGAGGAAGTGTCCGCATCACGGTATGCCGGATTGGATGATAATCAATACATTTTACAATGGATTGGGTTGGCAATCGAGACCTATTATAGATGTAGTTGTAGGAGGGGCATTATGGGTGAAGAGCTATGACGAGGCCTATACACTTATCGAGACTATAGCTGCAAATGATTTTTAGAATCCTACATCTCGGATGCCACAACCCAAGGTTGCAGGTTTGTTGGAGGTAGATGCTATTACTCAGTTGTCGGCACAGATGGCAGCTATAGCAAAGAAAATAGATACACTGGCAGAGAGCAAAGTGAAAATAGTTGCCTTTCAGATGTGAGATTTGTAAAGGGTCACACTCCACGAGATCAAGTGTCTTTATCATTTCTGGTCGATGCGAGTATGTGAGTAATTGCAGGAAATACCAAGGACAGTTTTAGAACACATACCACCCCAACAACCGCAATCATCCAAACTTCAGTTGGTCTAATAACCAAGGGAATCAGCAGAATCAGTTTTAGCCGAATCAACAATTTAAATCACAGCCATCTCATCCATATTTTACACCAAAACCACCATTTCTGCCGAGATTTTTTCAACAACAAGAACATCACACTCCAGCTCCACCTCAGCAAGAAAAGAAATCAGAAGTGGAGGAGATGATGTTGAAGTACATGGCAAACATAGAAGTCATGATCAAAAGCCAAGCAGTGGCTATTAAGAATTTGGAGACTCAGATGGGGAAAATGGCGAGCATGCTTAACAACAGGCCCCAAGGTTCATTGCCAAGTAATACAGAGACAAATCCACGAAGAGACGGGAAGGAGTAGTGTCAAGCGATCACATTGAGATCTGGGAAAAATATTACAGGTACTGATAGTCGCGTGCCCGCGCATGATTACACTAAGGAGGTAGCCACCAATACATGAGGCGAAAGCAATGATCGATAAGAAAGAAAATCTGGAAAATTCTGAGGTTCAGCATGAAGAGAAAGATAAAGCAAGTTCAGAAGAGAAGTTTAAGAGTGCAGTACCACCAGTTCACCCTCAGGTTCCGTATCGGCAGAGATTAAATAAGCAGAGGGAAGATAAGCAATTAAGTAAGTTTCTGGAGGTATTTAAAAAGCTGCAAATCAACATACCTTTCGCCGAGGCATTGGAACAAATGCCAAGCTATGCAAAGTTCATGAAGGGTATATTGTCAAGGAAGAGGAGATTAGACGAGTTTGAGATGGTAGCCTTGACAGAGGAGTGCAGCAAAGGTTCTTGGCAGATAAATTACCTCCAAAGCTAAAGGATCCGGGCAGCTTCACAATTCCGTGCACAATCGGGAAGATGAGTTTCAGTAAGTGTTTATGTGATCTCGGGGCAAGTATAAATTTGATGCCCTTGTCCGTATTTAATAAGTTGGGATTGCCGGCTCCAAGTCCGACAAACATTTCATTGCAGTTAGCTGACAGATCCATCACATATCTACGAGGAATTGTTGAAGATGTCTTGGTGAAGGTAGACAAATTCATCTTTCTGGCTGACTTCATCATTTTAGATTACGAGGAAGACAAAAGCATACCAATCATACTGGGAAGACCATTCTTATCTACAGGCAAGACTTCGATAGATGTACAAAAAGGGGAACTCACGATGCGTGTACATGATCAGGAAGTTACCTTTAATGTCTTTAAAGCAATAAAGTTCCCAACAGATGAAGAAGAATGTTTCCGGGTTGATTTGGTGGATCGGGTCCTAACTGATGAGGTACAGAAATTGGTGAACTATGAACCATTGAGGTGTGTAATTGGTAAAAATTCAGAGTTAAAGGTAGATCCAGTGACGAAAATTGAAGTCATTAAAGTGAGGGGTGAGGTGGACAGGCGGAAAGTCACCTCAGTTCTTCCTTGGACGTGAGATTCAAAGACAGTCAAGCTAATTAACTATAACTTAGCGCTTGATGGGAGGTAATCCATTATTTCTATCTCTATTTTCTTTTTAATCATTCAGTTAGGTTGCTTTGGTTAGCTTATTTTTATTTCAATTGTGATAGTTTATCTGTGTTGAATGATTGAGTGTGTAACATAATTTGCATTGAGAATGTTGAAAGAGGTTAGAGTTTATTTGGTCATTAATTCATGCCGTAACAGTGTGCATTAATGTCTATATAGATATCTGCAATGGAAGACATCACTGATATGCAGAGTGGAATTGAACATCAGCAGTGCAGATATCAGGATCGCGCGATCGCGCAAGAAATGCAAAAGATAAATGTGCTGCAAGGCGTGTCGATCAAAGTATATTCACACTCGTGCGCTTGCCTTAGGCAAAAGAATTGAACACCCGTCTTGGCACAAGACAACACCGGACTGAGACAGTTTTACAAAGTTTAAAAATGTGTTGGGGACCATTTGGGCTCTCATTTGAAATCATAACAGAAGCACAATCATCTCAGTCTCCATAACGCACGTCTCTTCCTCTCTATCAGTTACAATATCGAAGCCATCAATCTCTCCACCACGTAATCATCCATGATTTCTTCCACGTTCCCTATCTACTGAACCTCTACACTGCAGTATAAAGCTAGGGTTTCTGATTGAGTTTGCAGAAACAAGTTTGGAGGTTATCACATCATAAGCTATCATTCATTCTCAGTCAATTCATCTACATTATCTCTCTCAAAGCAAATGGGTCCGAAAAGAGCTTGCTCAGCTTCATCTTCTTCTTCATCTTCCTCTGGCAGTCAAGGGGAGGACATTGTCGATCATAACAAATTTCTGAATTTGGAAGCTCAGCAGGAATATTATAGAATTGTGGCGAAGACGTTTGTCAAGGAATGCGGGTTCAAACCGGAGGGGCAAGATGGTCAGTTATGTGCCATAATTCGCGAGAGAGGCTGGGGTGGACTGACTGCCACTCCCACGCCCATTCCAATGAGCATAGTCCGAGAGTTTTATGCCAATGCTAAGGTCACCACGAGCGGTATATCTATGGTTCGCGGTTTTGAGATAGATTACAGACCCCCTGCCATCCGAGTAATTTTTAGACTTACCGATTCACCGCCAACGGGGGCTGCTAATTGGGTCACCGGTGCACATATGGAAACAAACTTGGAGCTGGTTATTACTGAATTGTACGTGTTCGGCATGAAGTGGACATACAAAGTCGGCATGAACCAACCTCACATATTCCCAGCAGTCGCCCTGAATTAATATGCAAAGGCGTGGAATTTGTTCATATGTGCCAAGCTCGTGCCTTCATCTCATCAGCACGAGATCACAGTGGAGAGGGCAATTATTCTGTGTGGCATAATCACCGGGAAATACATTGACGTTGGCCATCTCCTCCATTAGAATATGTTGTGATATCTGCGGGGAAACACCACTGGGAGCATTCCACACGCATCAGTGGTAGCTATGCTATGTGCTCATCAGGGATGCAACTGGGGCAACGAACAAATGCAATACCCAAGCCAGGACATAACTCATACCACCATTATAAAATTTGAGGATTGGGCACGAGGATTTATTCTCTGGCCCATATTCCCAGAGCCATCACATTAGCCTTCTCAGACAGATGAGGCGGGTCTGTCCACGCAAGCACCTGCTACCCATGGTGATCGCCAGCTCCGAAGGTTGGAGCGAAAAATCGATGCCATGTACAATAATTTTGGAGCGTTTGAGATGGGTCTCACAAGGGCCTTGGCCAAGGCTTTTGCTCAGCAGGGGATGATGCTCGAGTGGCCTCAGTTCGGGACAGCAGTGCCATATCCACCACCAAATTCACCACCTGAGGAGGGTGGTGCCACTGATCATTAGGGGAGTTTTCTTTTCCCTTTACCTTCATTCAATGGGGCATTGAATATTATAAGTTTGGGGGTATTGGGGTAGTAGGATAGTTGCATGTAGTTTTTGCATGATTAGTTTAAAATTTTGCATGTTTATTTGTCATGTTGAATGTTTAGTTTATTTGTTTACGTGTTAGAAATATATTTTGTTTTAGTTAGTTTGCATGTCTCACAAAGTTCTTGCTTTATGGAAATTTTTGTCTAGCCGATGATGATAGTGAATTGTGAAGGATTTTTGAATATTTAGGATAACATGAACTGAGTTATAATGTTTTACACGATGTAATTCATGTTCTTTGTTTAAATGCTTTTCGGTTTTATTTAATGTGTTCACAATCACTTGTAGGTATAAGAAGTATGTGTTGCATTGCTCGATAGAAAATGTAGTTTTAAAAAGAGAAATATGTGGAAAATGAACTTAGACTGTATTAAACATTGATATTTAAACTTTGGGAAAACATGGGTATGATATATAAAAAAAATAAAAAATAAAAAATAAAAAAATATATCAATAACGTGGCTAGTCTTATTTCGGGGTCCTGGCTACTTGAGTAAGTACACCCAAGGGGATTGTCTCTACACCTAGCGCCCTAAGGTCTTTCATGGTCTGAGAGTCGTTGGTTGAAAGCTCGCTAAGGGGTAGCAGTGTTGCCTAATGAAATAAGGCATTGCACAGTCATGTTCAAAAAAAGGAAAAATAAGAAAAAGAAAAAAATATAGCAATAAACACCGCGGGAAAGAGCAAAAATTTTCCCTCGTGAGTAGCAATAAAGCAGTTAAGCCCATTGTTGACCCTCAGTTTATTTTGATATGTTGGAACAGTCTTCGTTGCATAAATGAGTCTTGATTTAGACTATAATTTTCTGTTTTGAGTAATTTAGCATGTGTATTCTTTGCTTAAATAAAGTTTTGGTGAACACAACACACACACACAACATCTCTATAGCATGTATGAATTATCTAAGTGTATGATATTATGCCTATCGTTTGGTTTGAATTTGTATTCTTGAATCTGGATAATTCGCTGAGGCATTTTGGACTGAAATTCTGTTAGAGTTGGAACAATGTGAGACAAATTTGCATATTAATTTAGTTGCATAGTAGTGCTTTTGTATTTTCATTGTTATTTAGCATGCATTGCTTGAGGGCAAGCAATAGTTCAAGTTTTGGGGTATTTGATAAGTGGGGTTTACACCTACTTATTGGATATTAATTCACGCGAACTATGCCCATCTCAAGTACATTGTAGTGTGTTTTTAGTTGCATTTCATGTTATTTTGCATTGCATTTACTTAAAACTCCTTTGGTGGAACAATTGCAGGAAATGGCATGATTTAGTGAGGCTAGATGGCATGAGACTGATGGATGCATGGCATGAAGATCAATTGGAGCAGAGAAGTTAAGCATGGGTGTTGATGGACAAGGAAATGAGCAGCAGAACATATCAAGATGCGCAGCTGAGAATCGAACTCAAGTTGAGAAGTCGGCATTAGGCTGGCATATCTAAAGCAAGACGCTGACAAGGTATCAAGCGTGACCACTCTCTTTGGACCAGAATCGCATTGCAGCTACGCTGCTGTGAAATATATAGGAGGAGCTTTCTGCTGGCTTAGCGATAATTTCTTCTTCTTGAGCTGTTTATTTTAATTTTTAATTTTAAAGGTTGTAATTAATTAAAAACAATTTCTGACTGGTGTCAGACATATCATTCATTAGTTTTTATGTATTTTTCATATTGAGAACTAGGCTTTACACTTTTGGGAGAGATTCCAATGGAGAACGAAGCCTAAACTCCATCTTTTCTAATTTTTCCTGGGATTTTCTATCATTGTGGATAACTCTTGTTATTTTGCTAGAGTTATATGAGGATTTGAACGTTAATATTGGGTTTGATCGTTTCTATCCCTTCTCTTTCAATTGTTTGCTTATTAGCCATGTTTAGCTTTGATCCCATGATGGCTTTTGGTTCAGTCATGAACTAAACTCCATTATGGGATTCTAATGGATTTTAATATGTAGTTTAGTTGCATGCTTGATTGCTGGACTGTTTTACATATCATAAGGAATTTCTACCATGATTATTTTACATGCATGAATGACTGATCACCATTCATTTTTAGTACTTGTATGGAATTGACAATGAACATGCGAGTATGAATAATAATCATGATAGCATACGTATATGGGGCTGTTTTGCATGGATTATATATTTCGTGAACTAGATAGACATATACTGTTTCACCGTATGAGTTAATATAAGGGCTTGTGCTTAAATTCAATATAGTTGCAATTTCACATAGACATATAGTGATTTTGGTTATATAATGATTACATGGTGTCTATCGCATGTGGATGTTGTGTAAGTAGGGCGTAGTACATTGAAAAATGGCTATGTCTATATTAGTGCTCTTGGCTACTTTCCTGTGATATGTGAACGTTCTTGCATAATGGTGGTAATTAGATGAAGTATTAAATGAAGTTAGGATCCCATTATTTCCAGATTTGCTTTATTACATTCTTATTCTCATTTTAGTTATTATTTGCATTTAGAATAAACTCACAATTCTAGTCATTAGTTTAAGCATATAAAGATAGTGATTTAGTTGATGCATAAGAGTTTAAATTAAAAAACTTTCTCTGTGTGACAATACTCTACTTACTCTGTATTACTTGTTGACACATGTATGCTTGCATGAGTTAGAGCTCTTTTGTTAGAACTGAAAAATAGGCAACAGAAAACAATGCAATTTTTCTTCAAGAATCTCCCCGCTATACCAGTCGGAAGTACTCTCTTCTTAAGGTAAGGGGTATTATTTATTTCATATTCGCTTACAATATTATTTTTCGTATTCGTAAGGAATTTTATTTTCGTTCAATATTCGTAAGGGATATTATTTTCGTTCAATATTTGTAAGGAATATTATCTTCATTCAATATTCGTAAGGAATATTATTTTCGTTCAACAGTCGTAAGGGATATTTTTATTGTTCAATATTCGTAAGAAATAATATTTTCTTCCATACTCTGTAGTATGTAAGTAATATTATTTTGTTTCATATTCCTAATTCTACACTCATGTTGATAAGTATTGCTTCTATACTCCTTGAAATTAGTAGAATATAACCTTGAAATTTACACTTCATCTAGTATCGTTTCACAAGGATATTTTTCTGAATATTCTTGTTAAATTTTGATCTTTTCATGCCAGAGTACTATTCACAGAGTACTATCCATGAATTACTATTCATGGGGTACTATTCACTAAGGTACTATTCACCCGGGGTACTATTCATGACAAAATTTGATTTCTTTTCAATCTAAATTATTTTTACATGAATATTATTTTTGAATTTTACTCCACAAAGCAGTTATCATGTTGACAATTTGGACATTTTTAAACTCTGGATAAATTAAAAATCTTTAATATTTATCCTTAATTTCTTTTGATTGATGCTTATATCATTGTCATCATCCTCATGATTATATTGTGATGAAAGTCATCTTTGGCCCGTAGTGCATAGATGGACTGTTGATTGGTATGATTATGACAAGGAATTATGTATCAGTATAACCATGACCTGTAATGTTATAAATGATGTGGTAAAAGTCCTCATTGGCCTGTAGTGCATTGATGGACAGTTGTTGATATGATCATGACCATGGGTTCTCTTCGGCCAAGGGTGCAAAGATGAATTATTATTTGGCATGATCATGACCACTGGTGATATTAACGAATATCCTTGGCCCGTAGTGCATGGATAATTCGTGGATGTGATAATAATGAATATCCTTGGCTCGTAGTGCATGGATAATTCATGGATGTGATACTAACGAAAATCCTTAGCCCGTAGTACATGGATAATTCGGTGATGTGGATTATTTATTGAGTTGTGTTATAGTGATAAAATATTGATGATGAACTTTTAAATCATATAAGATAGTAGATATAATGCTCTACTTGACTCTTCTAATGGATTGTTTGTTTCACTGCAGTTAGACTTGTTGTCTATTGTATTCTATCAGTTTTACACTGTTGAAGGCTAACAATAATTTATTTTGCATTAACTTAGTCATAATATTCTTTACTGGGCTAGTTGAGCTCACCCTTTACTTTCATTGTTCTCTTTAGGAAATGAGAATATAACTGGGACTAGTCGGAGAACAGAGTGATGGTCCGAGATGGTGGCTATAGTAGTCTCACTATTTTATAAAATAGTGTGATAATAATTGTAATGAGGACTCCATCTGAGTTTGGATATTGTCTATGAGACAGTATATCTGTTAAAACTCTCAGCTTACGTTTGTTGTATTGTATTAATGAATTTTGTATTTGAATTTTGTACCATGTATTTGGCAACTCAGAATGGGTTGTGTATACCTATTTTGGGGGTGTCACAGTTGGTATCAAAACTTAGGGATATGTTCTCTGGCTGAGATTTGAGGCTAGAACTAGGAGGGGAGAGACGGGTAAATCATTCGCTAGTATGACCTACCTAAGCTTAATTGTTATTTAATTGGTCGGTTGGAATATATGGATAATATGCGGAATGTCAATTAACCCTTGTTTTGTGGCAGTGTTTGAAAATGACATCTGAAAATCAAGAGATGAACTCATATAGAGTTTTAAGTGCTGAATCGAGGAGATTCATATAAGGAATACATATTGGAGTATAATATATTGTTATAACAAAGATTTTTATTGGGGAGGCCTAATTAAGTTATCAAACATGATTTTAGCATGTCAGACGAAGAAGAAATTAGAGATATCCATGTGATGAGTGAAGAATTAATAGTTGCACCCGAGCTAGTCGCAGAGGTAGCAACTGAGAGTGAGGAAGAAGAGGAACCTGAGGAGGATTTATTAGGAGAACTTTATGATCGAAATATAGAACTGAAAAAATTATATTTATGAGTTAGAAGAGCAGGTTGAAGAACGACAGGCGGTCGTGGAGCAAAGGGATGCAACAATTCAAGATTTTGCTACCCGATATGCGATGCTTGAACATAAGCTCCCTTTGGCAGAGTATATGATAATAGAGTTGAAATCTGAGAATGCAAATGTCAAAGATCATTTGAAAGAAGTAATAACTGAACGAGTAAGAATGGATGATGCATGGGTAAAAGTCGCATGACGCGTTGATATTGTAGAAAGAGAAATCCGATCCAAGAAAGCTAAAATAGATGATATGTATTTCTCTTTTTGGACAGCAATTGGGAGAACCCAACATAAAATTTTGAATTAACCTGTACAGAGCGGTCAACCCCAATTTGATATGGATCGAAGATTAATGATTCATATCATGGATCAGGAGTACAACAAAGCAGTTGTGGGTGAAATATGCCCTATAGCGAAGTCAATTCCAGCGGTAATGATGAAACCAAAGGTTGTTCCAGACAAGTCAAAGCCGGTAGTTCAAGGAAGAGCATTTTTTGTGACTTCCCGAAATGCGAGGAACCCGAATAAAGTTTTCACGGGTAAGCTAATCATAAACTCTTGCGAAGTTTATACCTTATTTATATCGGTTCTACCCATTCCTTTATTTCACCTGTTTGTGCTCAACGTTTTAACTTGACCCTTGAGAAATTAGACTTTGACTTATCTGTTGAAACTCCATTGGGAGAAACCTTCATTACATCCACTGTTTATAAATCTTATTTGATTCAAATTGGCACCCTCACGTTACCTGTCGATCTTATCTCTTTGAAAATACTTGCATTTGATGTGATTTTAGGAATCTACTGGTTAACTACTCATCATGCTAAAATTGATTGTTTTCGTAAGGTTTTTAGCTTTCATATTCCTAACCAACCTGTTATTCAAATTCAAGCAACCAAACAACTAAAGTCAATCACTGTCATATCAAGCCATAAAACTATTCGTTTATTAAAAAATGGATGTCAAGCTTTCTTAGCTCATGTCACGGATTTAAACAAAAATATGTCAGATTTGAATGATATTTCTATTGTTAATGAATTTCCTGATGTATTCCCCGAAGAACTTCCTAGCCTACCCCCAGACCGTGAAATCGAATTTTGTATCGACCTTGAACCCGATACAAAAGCCTCAAATATTTCTTCACCCAAAACGAACATAACATACGCCAAAGATGTTGGCTTGAGCTATTAAAAGATTACGATAATACCATTCAATACCATCCTGGAAAAAGAAAACGTGGTAGCTGACGCATTGAGTAGAAGATCTTATACGGTTACGAGTGTAACGTCGTTAACATAAAGACCCATTTCGTATAACTTACAAATGATGGAGATAGAGTTAAAGACTTTAGGGACCCACGTGATGATAACAAATATACGAGTAGAACCGACTATAATTGATAAAGTTAAAGTTGCTCAAGCTACAGACCCGAAACTGATGAATATAAAGAAAAAGCTACAAGAAGGCGTTATTCTAGAAGTAAGAATCGACGAAGAGACGAAATCAAAACCCTCAATTTATTGGTCTATTTGAAATCCCCTACTGAGTAGGAATTATGGCCTATAGACTTGCCTTACCGCCAAGTATGTCTCATTTTCATAACGTTTTTCACATATCTATGTTACGTAAATATGTGGACGACCCAAACCACATTATTAAATTAGAACCAGATGAGATAGCAGAAGATTTAACGTATGAAGAGGTACCTGTTAAAATCTTGGATAAGAAGGAACATATTCTCCGCTCAAAGGTTATACCTAAAGTCAAAGTTTTTTTGGAGAAACGAAGATGTTGAGGAAATGATCTGGGAGTTAGAATCTGAAATGAAATTAAGATAACCTCACCTCTTCGACATACCAGGTATGTACACCAATTTCAAGGATGAAATTTTATAAGAAAGGGAGGTTGTAAGACCCCAAATTTTATGAATAAAGATTAATTTTTCTCTAAATATCATTTTGAATATTATGACGTGGATTTGATTTAATGTTATAGTTGTGGGTAATATTTACAAATTTTGCAAAGTAAGCAAGTTGTCATAAAATATTCGATTGGTCGGGGAATATTCATTTTATCAGGGAATATTCGTACGACGGCACAATCATTGGTGAACCCCACAATGGAATTACTGTCAGAGTTAGAAAATGACAGAAATAACTTTTTATAAAAATAACGGCAAAAGTTTTACCGTTAGCTGTTGAAATACCCAGTGATAATAGTACAGTAATACGTGTGGTTGCATAGTAGCGCATGGTATTGTATAATATCTTTGATTATTGATGCTTACGTGAGAAGTCACTCAGTTTTATTCAATTATTACCATAGTAATTGCTGCATAGTATCTCATATTATTGATTCAATTATTTTTACAGTATCATCTGCGCAATATTTTATATTATTAAATCAATAATTGAGATGACAAATTTATTCATATTATTATTTGCATTATTGACGATGTCTAGAAAGTTCTGTCGAGAAAAAGGGTTTGGTCACCTAATTGTGCGCTAATAAGGAGAAATCCTTATCGAAAAGCCCCCTCTTTCCTGGGAATGATCTGGTTGTTAATATTGTGAATTATAATATTAATGATGAATGTTATTAAAAATGCATTTAGTGAAGCTAAGTGAATTGAGATAAATAGAGGAGATTTTTATGAAGTATTTATTATAAATTTGGCTTATTATATGGACCCCCACTTACCCATTTTTCAAAATTATCACTAGAAAGTTATCTTAGTTTTGTTTATATATATATATATATATATATATATATATATATATATATATATATTTGTCGGGGGGAATGTCACGGGTGGGAGTAATATATATATTATAAGTTTTATAATATATATATAATATAAGTTTTGTTTTTATTGAAAATAGAATATATTATATTTTATTTGCATAGTACTGTATAGTGTTGCATAGTACTGCATAGTGTGTCCATAGTGCAGGATAGTAAAATCAAAAAATTTCGTTGAATCAACCGTCTGCGCCCGTGGAAATTTTCCCCTGTGCGTCCATGATATTTTTTTCTAAATAGTGCCCTTCCATTCTTCTATAAATAGGATGCTTAGTTTAGAATTGAAAATCACACCAGAATCAGATAATTCTTCTTCTATAATATTGAGCATATTTCTTTAGATTTTAAGGAAGCTTTGAGTGTAGAAAACAATGCAAGTTTTCTTCAAGAATATCCCCGCTATAGTAAGGGGTATTATTATTTCATATTCGTTTACGATATTATTTTTCGTATTCGTAAGGAATTTTATTTTCGTTCAATATTCGTAAGGAATATTATTTTCGTTCAATATTCGTCAGGAATATTATCTTCATTCAATATTCATATGGAATATTATTTTCGTTCAACAGTCATGAGGGATATTATTTTTATTCAATATTCGTAAGAAATAATATTTTCTTCCATACTCCATAGTATGTAAGTAATATTATTTCATTTCATATTCCTAATTCTACACTCATGTTGATAAGTATTGGTTCTATACTCCTTGAAATTAGTAGAATATCCTTAAAATTTGTGCTTCATCTAGTATCGTTTCATTGAAATATTTTTCTGGACATTCTTGTTAAATATTAATCTTTTTATGCCGAAGTACTATTCATGGGTACTATTCATACATACGACCATATTCATACATGCGGTACTATTCATACATATAGTACTATTCACGGGGTACTATTCACTCGGGTACTATTCACCTGGGGTACTATTCACGACAAAAAAATTGATTTCTTTTCCGTCCAAATTATTTTTGATACATGAATATTATTCTTGAATTTTACTCCACAAAGCAGTTATCATGCTGACAATTTGGACATTCTTAAACTCTGGATAAATTGAATTATAAATCTTTAAAATTTATCCTTGATCTCACTTAATTGAATTCTTATATCATTGTCATCATCCTCATGCTTATATTTTGATGAAAGTTATTTTTGGCCCGTAGTGCATAGATGGACTGTTGATTGGTATGATTATGACCAAGAATTATGTATCGGTATAACCATGACCTATAATGTTACAAATGATGGGGTAAAAGTCCTCATTGGTCCGTAGTGCATTGATGGACAGTTGTTTGGCATGATCATGACCACTGTGATAATAACGAATATCCTTGGCCTATAGTGCATGGATAATTCGTGGATGTGATACTAACGAATATCCTTGGCCCGTAGTGTATGGATAATTCGTTGATGTGATACTAACGAATATCTTTGGCCTGTAGTGCATGGATAATTCGTTGATGTGGATTATTTATTGAGCTGTGTTACAGAGATAAAATACTGATGATGAACTTTTAAATTATAGAAGATAGTAGACATCATGCTCTACTTGACTCTTTTAATGGATTATTTGTTCCGCTACAGTTAAAATTGTTGTCTATTGTATTCTATCAGTTTTTACACTATTGAAGGCTAAGGATAATTTATTCTACATTATCTTAGTCACAATATTCTTTACTGGGATAGTTGAGCTCACCCTTTTCTTTCATTGTTCTCTTCAAGAAATGAGAATATAGCTGGGACTAGTCGGGGAATGGAGTGATGGTCCAAGATGGTGGCTATAGTAGTCCTCACTATTCTATAAAATAGTGTGATAATAATTGTAATGAGGATTCCATTTGAGTTTGGATATTGCCTACGAGATAATATTCGTGTTAAAATTCTCAGCTTACGTTTGTCGTATTGTGTAAATGAAGTTTGTATTTTAACTATGTACCATGTATTTGGCGACTCAGAATGGGTTGTGTAAACCTATTTTGGGGGCGTCACAGATACTGTATAATACCGTGTGCTACTGTACAACCACGCGTATTATTGTACTTTTATCACCGGCTATTTCAATAGTTAACGGTAAAAGCCTTGCCGTTATTTTTTATAAAAAGGTTATTTCTGTCGCTTTCTATATCCGACAGTTATTTTGTTATGTGGGGTCCACCAATGATTGTGCCATCGTACGGATATTCCCCGACCAAACGAATATTTTATAACAACTTGCTTACTTTGTAAAATTTGTACATATCACCCATAACTATAGCATTATATCAAATTCACGCCTTATTATTCAAAATAACATTTAGAGAAAATTAAATCTTTATTCATAAAAAGTTGGGGTCTTACAAGTGAGATCAAGGATAAATATTAGAGATTTATGATTCAATTTATCCAGAGTTCAAGAATGTTCAAATTGTCAACATGATAACTAATTGTGAAGTAAAATTCATGAATGATATTCATGTATCAAAAATAATTTGGACAGAAAAGAAAATTAAATTCTGTTGTGAATAGTACTTATGAATAGTACCTTATGAATAGTACCGTATAAATAGTGCACATGAATAGTTCCATATGAATAGTACCCTGAGTGAATAGTACTCTATGGATAGTACCTCGTGAATTAAACCCCGAATGAAAAATATTGAAATTTAATAAGAAAGTTCAGACCAATATTCCAATGAAACGATACTAGATGAAGCGCAAAACTCAATGATATTCTACTAATTTCAGGGATTATAGAAGCAATACTTATCAAATTAAGTGTAGATTGAGGAATATGAAACGAAATAATATTACTTACATACTATAGAGTATTGAAGAAAATAATATTTCTTACGAATATTGAACAAAAATAATATCCCTTACGAAAAAAATATCCTTTACCTTAGTAGGAGAGTAAATCTGACTGGTATAACGGAGATATTCTTGAAGAAAACTTACACTATTTGCTACACTCAAAGTATCCCTATACTAGAAAGAAATACGCACAATATTATAGAAGAAGAATTCTCTAATTCTGGTGTGATTTTCAGTTCTTAACTAAGTATCCTATATATTGGAGAATGGCAGGGCACTATTTGAATATAATCACAGACGCACAGAAAAAAATTCACGGGCGAATGTTCACTGACGAATTCGTCGAAAATTTGATTTTACTATTCATCACTGTGTAATAAAATATTCTAATAAAACAAAAACTTTATATAAAATATAATATATTCTATTTATAATCTAATAAAACAAATAACTTTATATATAATATAAAAAGTATTCTGTTTTATATAAAAAAATTTCTATTTTATTACTATTATAATAATAATATAACAAAACTGAGACAACTTTCTACCGGCGATTTTTAAAAATGAGTAAGTGGAGGTCTATGTAATAAGTCAAACTTACAACAAATACTTCATGACAACCCCCTCTATTTATATCAAAAATTGAATAAATATGTACCACAAATCACTTATATTTAATAAACACATTTTTAATCTTTCAACAATTATTCATCATTAATATTATAACTCACAATATTGACAACCAGATCATTCTCAGAAAAAAGGAGGCTTTCCGATAAGGACTTCTCCTTATTGGCACACAATTAAATAACCTAACCCCTTTCCTCGGCAGAACTTTATAGACATTGTCAATAATGCAAATAATAATAAGAATAACTGTGTTGTCTCAATTATTGATTTAATAATATAAAATATTGTGCAGATGATACTGTGACAATAATTGAATCAATAATATGAGATACTATGCAAAAAATACTGTAACAATTATTAATGAAACTGAGTGACTTCTTACGTAACGATCAATAATCAGAGATACTGTACAATACTGTATGCTACTGTACAACCACGCTTATTACTGTACTTTTATCATCGGGTATTTCAACAGTTAACGGTAAAAGCCTTGCTGTTATTTTTTATAAAAAGGTTATTTCTGTCGCTTTCTATATCTGATAGTCATTCCGTTGTGAGGTCCACTAATGATTGTGCCATCGTACGAATATTCCCAGATAAAAAGAATATTCCCCGACCAAACGAATATTTTATGACAACTTACTTACTTGCAAAATTTGCACATATCACCCATAACTATAGCATTATATTAAATCACACCTTATATTCAAAATAATATTTAGAGAAAATTAAATCTTTATTCTTAAAAAGTTGGGGTCTTACAACCTCCCCTTCTTATGAAATTTCGTCCTCGAAATTGATGTACGTAGCTGGTATGTCGAAGAAGTGAGGATACCTTGTTTTCATTTCAGATTCTAACTCCTAAGTCATTTTCTCAATATCATGGTTTCTCCATAAAACTTTGACTTGAGGTGTAACCTTTGAGCGTAGAATATGATCCTTTTTATCCAAGATTTTAACAGGTACCTCTTCATACGTTAAATCTTCTGTTATCTCGTCTGGTTCTATTTCAATAATGTTGTTCGGGTCTTCCACATATTTATGTAACATAGATATGTGAAAAAAGTTATGAGCACGAGACATACTTGGCGGTAAGGCAAGTCTATAGGCCACAGTTCCTACTCGGTCGAGGATTTCAAATGTACCAATGAATCGACGGTTGAGCTTTTCTCTCTTTCCAAATCTCGTAACTCCTTTCCATGCAGCAACACGTAACAATACATGATCTCCAACATTGAATTCTACATCCCTTCAATGAAGATCAGCATAACTCTTTTGTCGATCTTGTGAGGTTTGTATACGTTACCGGATCATTTAAATCTTTTCTGTAGTCATACGTACCAATTCTGGTCCCAACAATGTTGCTTCACCCACCTCGTCCCAGTATACTGGAGAATGACACTTTCATCCATACAATGCCTCGAATGGAGCCATGCCTATACTTGCTTGATAATTGTTGTTGTAGGAGAATTCCACTAATGGCAAGTACTTGTCCCAAATTCCTTTTAAGTCTAGTACGTAGAGTCTCAATAGATCTTCAAGAGTTTGAATAGTCCTCTCCGACTGCCCCGTCCGTTTGAGGATGATATACAAAATTGAATCGTAAATCCATGCCCATAACTTTCTATAAGCTGACCCAAAATCGTGAAGTGAATCTAGGGTCTCGATCAGAAACTATGGATATTGGCATACCATGCAGTCTTACAATCTTATTTATGTATATACGAGCAAGAAGTTCAAGTGAATAAGTTTCTTGTATAGGTAAGAAATTAGCAGACTTGATTAATCTATCGACATTGACCCAAATTGCATCTTTGCCTTGAGAAACCTTGGGAAGACCAGTAACGAAATCCATGTTAATGTGCTCCCACTTCCATTCTGAAATTTTAGGTGGTTGCAATGGTCCTTTTGGCACTTGATGCTCTACCTTGACACGTTGACAAGTTAAACACCTTGAGATAAACTCCGCGATCTATCTCTTCAAATTTCTCCACCAAAATGTATGTCGAAGATCACGATACATTTTGGTACTTCCAAGATGGATTAAAAATGGTGTGTTATGTGCCTCTATCATGCTTTTATACTTTAAATTAGAGTTGTTAGGAACACAAAATCTGGATTTGACTCGAAGTATTCCTTCCTCGTCGATCTTTGCTTCTAGAATAACACCTTCTTGTACTTTCTTTTCATACGCATCAGCTCTGGGTCTGTAGTTTAAGCAGCTTTAACTTTATCGATTAAAGTCGGTTCTACTCGTATATTTTCCATACTCACGTGGGTCCCTGAAGTTTTTAACTATATCTCCATCCTTTGTAAGTCATACAAAATGGGCCTTTGTGTTGAAAATATCGCACTCGAACCCGCATGTGATCTTCTACTCAACGCGTCAGCTACCACGTCCGCTTTTTCAGGATGGTATTGAATGGTATGGTCGTAATCTTTCAACAGCTCAAGCCAACGTCGTTGCCGCATGTTAAGTTCCTTTTGGGTGAAGAAATATTTGATCCTTTTATGATCTGTATAGATCTCCACTTTGTCCATATACAGGTAATGTCTTCAGATCTTTAGAGCGAAAATAACTGCTTCCAACTATAGATCATGAGTAGGATAATTCTTCTCATTATCTTTGAGTTGTCATGAGGCATAGGCTATGACTTTCCCATGTTGCATGAGAACACATCCTAAACCTCTGCCTGAAGCATCGCTGTAGATGACAAATCCCTCCGAACTTGATGGTATTGTCAGAACCGGTGTTGAAATGAGTCTCCTCTTGAATTATTGGTAAATCTTCTCACATTCCTCCCTCCATCAAAATTTTATATCTTTTCGAGTCATCTGAGTTAATGGAGTGGCGATTCGAGAAAATCCTTCCACAAATCTCTGATAATAACCAGCTAAGCCCAGAAAGCTACGTACTTCAGTTACTAACTTAGGTTTCTCCAAACTTTGTATTGCTTCAATTTTCGCCGGATCAACTGATAGTACATGTTTTGATATCACGTGCCCAAGGAATGCTAATTCCTCAAACAAGAAATTGCATTTCTCTAACTTGGCATATAGCTTGTTTTCACAAAGCTTTAGGAGTATCAGCCTTAAGTGTTGCTCATGATCTTCATAGCTTTTGGAGTATATGAGGATGTAATCAATAAAGACAACCACTAAATGATCTAAATATTTCTTGAATATTTGGTTTATCATATCCATAAAGGCAGCAGGAGCATTAGTCAATCCAAAAGACATGACTAGGAATTCGTAATGCCCGTACCGAGTTCTGAAAGCAGTCTTTAGAATGTCCTCAGTTTTAATCTTTAACTGATGATAACCGGAATGAAGATCGATCTTTGAAAAGAATTTAGCACCTTGCAACTAGTCAAACAGGTCATCAATGTGAGGTAACGGGTACCTATTTTTGATGGTGACATGATTCAACTCTCGATAGTCAATGCAAAGTTGCATACTCCCATCTTTCTTCTTTACAAATAAAATAGGAGCACCCCAAGAAGATGTACTAGGACGAATGAAACCGATGTCTAACAGTTCTTGCAGTTGGGTTTTTAACTCCTGAAATTTAATAGGAGCCATTCGATATGGGGTTTTGTACCAGGTTCAAGGTCAATAAAAAATTTAATTTCATGCTATGGGATAGGCCAGGAATTTCTTCAGGAAATACGTCAGGAAATTTATTAACAATAGAAATATCATTCAAATCTGACGTATTTTTGTTTAAATCCGTAACATGGGCTAAGAAATCTTGGCATCCATTTTTTCATAAACGAATGGCTTTATGGCTTGATATGATAGTGATTGACTTTAGTGGTTTGGTTGCTTGAATTCCTATAATAGGTTGGTTAGGAATATGAAAACTAACGACCTTACAAAAATAATCAATTTTTACATGATGAATAGTTAACTAATCAATCCCTAAAATCACATCAAATGCAAGTATTTTCAAAGAGATGAGATCAACAGGTAATGTGAAAGTGTCGATTTGAATCAAACAAGATTTATAAATGGTGGATGTAATGAAGGTTTCTCCCAATGGAGTTTCAACAAATAAGTCAAAGTCTAATTTCTCTGGAGTCAAATTTAAACGTTGAGCACAAGCAGGTGAAATAAAAGAATAGGTAGAACCGGTATCTAATAAGGTATACAATTCGCAAGAGTTTATGATTAGCTTACCCGTGATAACTTCGTTCGGGTTCTTCACTTTTTGGGAGGTCACGACAAACACTCACCCTTGGATTACCGTCTTTGACTTGTCCAGGACAGCCTTTGGTGTTACCATCCCAGCTGGACTTAACTTTGCTGCATGACAAAATTGAGCTAAATGACCTTCCTTTCCGCAATTGACACACACTTTGGGTTGCTGCGTAAAGTTTGGACTGATGTGTCCCTCTTATCCGCATTTGTAGCATACGATTGGTGGTCGTTCACCTTCCTTAAAAACGGGTGTTGGTGCTGCTGTCTTTCCATCATTGTTGAATCTTCTCTTTATGAAATTTCCACTTGACTCATTTCTTCTATTATCTTGGCCAAGATTACCACCGAAGTGGTTACCATTTCTGGCATGATAATTTCCTCCTCCTTTGTTATCACAGCTTCGATGACTGTTGCCACTGGTATGACTATTATAGTTTTGCCGGTTATTGTCTTTTGGTTGAGCTAACTCATTATCTCGCTCCAATAACTGAGCCCTACTCACAACATCTGAATATAAACACAGTTTATGAGAAATGAGGTATTGACGAATTTCGGGTTTCAAACCTCTTAGAAATATTTGTGTCATTTACTCCTTAGTATCCACCAAATGGGCTGCAAACCGGGATAATTTTGCAAACTTAGCCTCGTATTGTTATACAATCATATTGTTATGTTCTAGCTTGATGAATTCCACGTCCTTCATGTGACGAATACTTTCTAAAAAATACTTATCGTTGAACAATTCTTGAAACTTCTCCCAAGACATCTTCAGGACGGAAAGATGAGTACATTTTACAGATTCCCACCAGTAATCTGTAAGACCCCAACTTTTTATGAATAAAGATTTAATTTCTCTAATTATTATTTTTGAATAATAAGGTGTTGATTTGATATAATGCTATAGTTGTGGGTGAAATGTGTAAATTTTGCAAAGTAAGCAAGTGGTCATAAAATATTCATTTTTTTGGGAAATATTCGTTTTGGTCGGGGGATATTCTTTTTGTCAGGGAATATCCGTACGACGGCGCAATCATTGGTGGAGCACATAACGGAATAACTGTCGGATATAGAAAGCGACAAAAATAAACTTTTTATAAAAATAACGGCAAAACTTTTACCATTAACTGTTGAAATACCCGGTGATAAAAGTACAGTAATACACGTGGTTGCACAGTAGCACACGTTATTGCACAGTATCTCTAATTATTGATTCTTACGTAAGAAGGCACTCAATAATTGATACAGTAAAATTGCAGTCTTTCATATTATTGATGCAATAATTGCTACAGTGATAATTCAATAGTATTTTACATTATTGATTCAATAATTGTCACGACACAGTAACTCATATTAATGAAATGATATTATTAGATAGTATTATTGATAATGTCTAGAAAGTTCTGTCGAGGAAAGGGGTTAGGTTATATAATTGCGCGCCAGTAAGGAAAAATGTTTATCGAAAAGACCCCTCTTTCCTGGGAACGATCTGATTGTCAGTATTGTGAATCTATAATATTAATTAGAAATAATTATTGAAGAATTGTAAATAATTGATGAATATGTTAAGTAAATATTTCTTTAAATTTTGATATAAATGGAGGAATATTAGAATGAGACAATTGTCGAAAGTTGTTATTTTTTTATGAAGCCATAATTATCTTCTCCGATAATATATTTATATATTATTATAATATTACATTATAATAGTATAATGTGATAATATAATAGTATAATTTTTATAATTTAAATGGTAATATTATTATAATAAATTTATGGTATTAATAAAATGAGGTGGAAGAGAGCAAATTGAATTTGGATTTCTTTTTAATAATTTTTAAATCTTTTAAAACATGTGAATAAATGAGGGTGTTATCATTTTGAGGTTGAATTCTCCTTTTTCAAAACAAGTGTGCTGCAAATCAACCGTATGCAAAATTTGTCAGAAGTGGTGTACTAGCACTTTTCTGTAAATAGGTTACTTAGTTAAACAATAAAACTCACACCAGAATCAGGAAAATCCCTCTCTATAATAATGAGTGTATTTCTTGTGAGTATAAGGAAATTTTGAGTGTTGATAGTAGTGCAATATTTCCTCAACATAAACTCCGTTATTCCAGTCAGAACTACTTTCCTATTAAGGTAACGATATTATTTTTTTCATAAAGGATATTATTTTTTTCGTAAAGGATGTTATTTTCTTTCAATACTCGTAAATGATATTATTTCCTTCCATAATCGTAAGAGATATTATTTTCTTTCATACTCCATATTACGTAAGCGATATTATTTCATCTCATATTCTTCAATTTAAACGTATTATGATAAGTATTGCTTCTATAATTCCTGAAACGATTTGAAATTCCTTAATATTTGTGGTTCATCTAATATCATTTCACTGGAATATTGGTCTAAAATTTCTTATAAAATTTTAATCTTTTCATGTCTGGGTACTATTCATATGGTACTATTCATGGGCACTATTCATACGATACTATTCATGAGTACTGTTCATAACAGAATTTAATTTCTTTTCTATGTCCAAGTTTTCTTTTATGAATCTTATTCTTGAAATTGAATCCATGTTATGATCTCACTTGATTGATTCTTTATATCATTATCATCATCCTCATGTTTATATTGTAGTGAAAGTCATCTTTGGCCCGTAGTGCATAGATGAATTGTTGATTGGTATGATTATGACCAGGAATTATGTATTGGTATAATCATGACCTGTAATGTTACAGACAAATGATGTGATGAAAGTTCTATTTGGCCCATAGTGCATAGATGTACAATTGTTTGGCATGATCATGATCACTGGTGATACTAACGAATATCCTTGGCCCATAGTGTATGGATAATTCGTTGATGTGAAATATTTATTGATTATTGTTACAAGGATAAAATATTGATGATGAACTTTTAAATCATAGAAGATAGTAGACTTTACGCTCTACTTGACTCTTCTAATGGATTGCTTATTCCGCTGCAGTTGTTGATCTAAAACTTGTTGTCTATTGTATTTTGTGATGCCCCCAAAATAGGTATACATCACCTATTCTGAGTCACCAAATACATGGTACAGAATACAAATACAATCTTAAATATATAAGATGAGCTATGAGTTTTAATACAAATATTGTCTTCTAGACAGTATTCAAACTCAAAATAGGTCCTCAATACATTTATTAACTGTGAGATCCTAAATTTTATGAATAAAGATTTAAATTTTTCGAAATATTTTTTTTATATTATGGTGTGGATTTAAGATAATGTTATAGTTGTGGGTAATATTTATAAATTTTGAAAAGTATGCAAGTTGTTATATAATATTCGATTGGTCGGGGAATATTCGTTTTAACGGGGAATATTCGTACAATGGAACAATCATTGGTGGACCCCGCAATGGAATTATTGTCGGATTTAGAAAACGACAAAAATATTTTATGAAAATAACGGCGGAAGTTTTACTAGATTAACTCGTTGAAACACGGTGTTAAAAGTACAAAGAATACTACGGGGTTGCATAGTAGCAATACGGTTTTGATTATTGATGCTTACGTGAGAAGTCATTCGCTTTTTGTTCAATTATTGCTATAGTAATTGTTGCATAGTATCTCATATTATTTGATTCAATTATTGTCGATATTTTATATATTATTAAATCAATAATTGAGATAACAAAGTTATTAATATTATTATTTGCAATATTAACGATGTCTAGAAGTTCTGTCAAGGAGAGGTTTGATCACCTAATTGCGCGCCAATAGGGAGAAATCCTTATTGGAAAGCCCCCTCTTTCCTGAGAACAACCTGGTCGATTAATATTCTGAAGTATAATAAAGGTGATAAGTTTTGTTTTATTATTATTATAAATGTAATAAAACAAAAAAAAATTTATATAAAACAGAATACTTTTATAAAGTTATTTATTTTATTAGACTATAAATATAATATATAATATTCTATTATGCATAGTGTCTGCATAGTGTTTGCATAGTAAAATATTTTTATATAAAACAGAATACTTTTATAAAGTTATTTGTTTTATTAGACTATAAATAGAATATATAATATTCTATTATGCATAGTGTTTGCATAGTGCCTGCATAGTGTTTGCATAGTAAAATCTTTAGGACTATATAGAATATATAATATTCTATTATTCTATTATGCATAGTGTTTGAAGGGTCAAAATGTCCATCTTTAGGACTGTTGTGTATTTGGAGCCAATCGGAGGGCGTCGGGATGCGCGAATGCAAGTGCAATCCTTTGTGTACTAGTATAACCTAATGATAATATGTTAGAAATATAATATAATGTTGTATAAAGTTGTTAATGTGTATGTGGTGCAATGACATGATCACTTAAGTAGTTGTAATAAAGCTAAATAGTGATGTTCATAAAAAGATGTTATTTTGTTAGTGAGCTATATGAAACTAATGTTAGTGTAACTAAAGTGTATTTTCAATAGATATGGTATGTGTAGGACTTGTGGTGAACGTGAGTAGTGATTGTTTAACCTACGCATGAGGCAAGTTCTCTAACTCTACTTTTAGAATTGTGCAAGTGCTTAAACTTTCTTTGAGCAAATTTTCTAATTCTACATTTACGTTGAGCAAGTTTCTTACTTTAAACTTTCATTGCTTAATTCTTGTATTCTTAGTCATTATTTGAACAAGTTAGCTATGACCTAAGCTTTATTCGAACAAGTTTTTGAATTCCAATATTTATTGATGTGTTCTAACTTGTTTATTGTTAGACAAGTTTCTTTATTGTCTTTCATGTACTATAAATGCAGTTTTTTTTTTGAATTCTAATTTCTAATGTTGAATTATCTTAGTTCATGTGCTTGACAACAAGCCATTCTTATAATGAGAAAGCTTTATTTCCAGCTTGCTATTGCTTAATGTCTATTCGATAATTCATAGTCCTAGCTTAATATTATTCAAGCAAGGTTTATTGTCATTCAATACTTATGCTTTGTAGTTGTTTCTAAGCATGAGTTCATGATATAGTTAGTTCGTTTACACTTGTTCATTGTTCCATATTATGTTATTATTGATCAACTGTTGTGTTATTTCACACTATTGATTCAACTAGTCCTCTAGTTGATGTTCGTTAAACTTCAAATTACCTTGATAGCTTATCCAAGCCAAACCTTCTTTGGTGCGGACTTGTACTCTAAATACTGAGATGAACAACCCTATTATTATTAGGGGATAACTTACGCGTAGCGTTAAATATTTGTACACAATACATGGTACGAAGGGCTGATCCCCCTAAGTACGAGGAGTCTTTATAGTCTTATGACTGTTAAAGTTGGGGTTGAAAGATTACTCGCAACTGTAGACATGGTTCATGGTCTTATGACCCTCAGTTATGTTTATTCCATATTTTGGATTGCAGTTTCTAATTATCATTGTTAGAGTACTATTCAGTTTTGATGAGCCTTCGTTGGCAGTTAATATTGTTTTGCTCACTCTTGCATATTTATAAACTCATTGCAGCTAAAGAAGAGAAGGTAGATGAACCTTCGACTAGCAAAGGAAAGGGAAAAATGTACAAGTGATGAAGACTTGTAATTTTGATTATGATTATGATGTTAGACTTTTATTATAATGATCTTAGATTTTATTTTAAATGATGTAATGTTATAATTTTAATTTCGCACTTGAATGATGTTTAAGGTTAGATAACCTGGGAAGAATTTTATTTAATGATGTAACCCTATTTAAGGGGAGGATTTATGGTTTAAATGTTACTTTATTTGGGTAAATAGTATAAATGTATGGTTAGTGAGCACCAAATCTTGTAGGAATGAAGTACCTAGATTTGGGAGTATCACAAGTTGGTATCAAAGCTTTAGGTTATGAACCTTAGGTGGGAAAAAACCTTAGGAAGAAACCTTCGAAAAGATAGTAATGATAAACTCTTATCGAGTTTTAAGGAAGAAGTAATAAAACACTTATGTGCTTATGTGTTTACAATTTATATGCTCGTGAGAGTCGAGTAGTAATGATTAGTAATTAAAACTTAAACTTTGATTGACAGGATGTCTAATATAGGAGGATCCAGTCAAGCTAGGGAGGAGGAGCCTCGAGATATTCAGGTAGTTTGGGAACAATTACTGCCATGGGAAACAGTTCCGTTGGTCACAGTAGTTGAGCAAGAGAGAGTACCTGATGAGGATGATGAGATAGAGACAGACGATGAAGAGGATCCCGTGGAGCTGCCACAGTCGGATGAGGAGGATGAGGATGAAGAGCTTCCACTTAACTCAATAGCTGCCCGTATGTACGATGAGGTGTATGATCGCAATGTGGAACTTCAAGATACCGACGAGGAGTTGCGAGAGATAGTAGCTGAACAACAAACCTCGATGGCACAGAAAGACGATGAGATCCAGGATCGAGAAGAATGACTGAACAATGTTGAAGAGAAGCTGGTTCACACTGAAGAAGAAAACAACCAAATGAGAGCAAAGAATGCAGAGTTGAAGAGCAAGCTGAGAGAAGAATCTGCAAAAAGGGAAAGAGCTGAAGACGCGTACAATGAAGCTTATCAACAAGTCAAAATAGCAGAGGGAGACGCACAAGCAAAGAGAAGGAAGATGGAAGAGATGGATAACATGTTCAACATTGCAATTAATCGAGCTCAAGATCGGGTCATGGGTTACCCCATTCAGTTCGAGACGCTACCCTCGTACATACTAGATCGTCGAACTATGTTCCGAATTATGAAAGAAGAGCGTCGTAAGGTATTGCAGTATCTTAATAGGACATCGTAGGAAGTGTACTTGATTTATGATTTATGTTATGATAAGTATTATGTAAATCCCAAGTGTTATGCAACTTATGGGATATGATGATGATGTCTTTAAACTTTAGTAGTTCAGGAAAATAATGTAAGTAGCAGTGATGCTATTGATATGATGTTTTCAAAGAATTAAGTATGAATAAAAGTTATTATTTTCTTTTATCCAAAGTGTTACGTGTTATGAAGTGATTACTTTTATGGGGGAAAGTTAATTAGAAATTTCTTGAAAGAGTTGAGTAATAATCTAATGAGTGTATTTTTTAACAAAAAATGCCTCCAAGACGTCAACCACCCCGTCAGAGAACTACAGAAGGAACCAACAACGATAATGCTGAAGTTAACCCCATTCAGCAGCTGGTGACGTTACTGACAGGTGCACTGCAAAATCGACCGCAGAATCAACCTCAGAACCAAGGTACTACGTTTAAGGACTTCAAGGCAGTTGGACCACCAGAATTTCGTGGATCCCTGAATCCAGTTGAAGCACAGACTTGGATTATGGAAATCGAGAAGGTTTTTGATGTGGCTAGGGTAGAGGAGAATCAAAAGACTGCTTTTACAACGTTTATGTTGAAAGAGGAGGCTAGCTATTGGTGGCAGGCCAACAAAACTCGGGAAGGACCAGGAGTAATGACCTGGGATAGGTTTAAGGAGCTGTTCTTCAAGACTTATTTCCCAGAGAGTTCGAAGAGTCAGCTAGAGGTCCAGTTTTTGGAGTTGAAGCAGGGAACAATGTCGGTGTCGGAGTATGCCGCAAAATTCAACGAGTTGGCGAGGTTTGCGCCATATCAGGTCAGCACAGACGAGCGCAAGGCGAAGAGGTTTGAGCAGGGACTGAAACCCTGGTTGTACAGTAGGGTCTCCCTGTTCTAATTGAGGACATTTGCAGCAGTGATGGAGAAGGCAATTCTCGCTGAAAGTGGAGGCAAGGCGGTAACAAAGCATAATCAAGAGCAGAGAAAGAAGAAAAGTGAAGGTGAAGCTAAGAGTGGTGGTAACGGTAGTAATGGCAACAACCTGAAAAGGAAGTGGAATGGGAATGGAGGAGCTGGAAACCAGCAAAGAAACTAGGAAAATAAGAAGTTCGAAGCATGTGCTACATGCGAAAAGTTTCATAAGGGAGTGTGTTTGTTGGGGAAACGAGTATGCTTCAATTGTGGCCAGGAGGGTCACACACCCCAAATTGCACTCAAGCTAAGAAGAATGTGTGTTTCACATGCGGATCCAAGGATCACTTTGCTCGTGAATGCCCTAAGAAGAGATCTGGTGAGACAAATAGGAGAAAAGGAAATGCTAGTGGAGGTGTGTTGGCTATTGCGGGACCAACAACAACAAATAAGCCCACAAATGTAACCTTCATATACGTATGCTCAAGATCTTTGTGCAATCAAAGGATGTGGTGTCAGGTATTATCCCGATCAATGATATTGATGCTTATGTATTATTTGATTCAGGTGTTACTTGCTCATTTATATCTGATGATTTTGCTAAGAAATCAGAAATATCTTGTGAAGAGTTGAAATTCCCTTTAAATATAGAAATTGCGAATAGGGAAGTGATTCCTGTTAGGTTCGTATACAAGAACTATAGGGTGAACATTAAGGGGAATGTTATGAAATTGGATATCCCGATTAGGCTTGGAGAGTTTGATGTTATTTTGGGAATGGACTGGTTGTTCAATTGCGGAGCGATAATTGACTGCCAAAAGAAATGTGTAAACCTTATGACTCCGTCAAAGGTAGTTTTCAATGGTAGCAAATCGCCTAGACAAATGAGATGTCTAATGATTATGCAGGCCAAGAAGTTGTTGAGTCAAGGTTGTGTGGGTTATCTAGCTTACATAGTCGATACTCAGAAGAAGGGTGTGAAACTGGAAGAAATACAAGTAGTTAGGGAATTTATGGACGTATTTCCAGAGGATTTGCCAGGACTTCCGCCTGACAGAGAGATCGAGTTCGTGATCGACTTAGCACTAGGAACCGCTCCGATATCAAAAGCCCCGTACAGAATGGCTCCGGTAGAGATGAAGGAACTGATGGTACAACTGCAGAAGTTGTTGGACAAGAAATACATTCAGCCAAGTATATCACCGTGGGGAGCACCGGTGTTGTTCGTAAAGAAGAAGGATGGGTCAATGCGTCTTTGGATTGATTATAAGGAGTTAAACAAAGTCACTATCAAAAATAAATATCCATTGCCGAGAATAGATTACTTTTTTGATCAATTGAAGGGTGCTAAATATTTGTCGAAAATAGATTTGAGAAGTGGGCATCACCAACTGAAGGTAAGGAAGGAGGATGTACCGAAGACGGCATTCCGAACTCGGTATGGACATTACGAATTTTTAGTAATGTCATTTGGTTTGACAAACGCCCCTGCAGCGTTCATGGATTTGATGAACAGGGTTTTTAAAGCATTTTTGGACAAGTTTGTGGTGGTTTTCATCGATGATATCCTGGTGTACTCAAAAACTCAAGAGGAACACGTGGAACATTTACGTCTGACGTTGGAGACGTTAAGAAAAAAAAAGTTGTACTCGAAATTCTCCAAATGTGAATTTTGGCTGGAACATGTACAATTTCTTGGGCATGTAATTGATAAGGATGGGATTTCTGTAGATCCATCAAAAGTTGAAGCTGTGATAAATTGGGAACAACCAAGAACTCCATCAGAAGTGAGAAATTTCTTGGGGTTGGCAGGCTATTATAGACGATTTATTCAGGATTTTTCCAAGATTGCTACTCCATTGACAAATTTGACAAGGAAACCTATAAAATTTGTTTGGACGGAAAAATGTGAGGAAAGTTTTCAAGAATTAAAGAAGAAGCTCAGTATGGCACCTGTGTTGTCATTACCAGATAATACAGGAAACTTTGTGGTGTATAGTGATGCTTCACACAAAGGATTGGGTTGTGTCCTTATGCAGAACGGCAAGGTTATTGCGTATGCATCAAGGAAACTGAAGGACTACAAGAAAGGGTATCCGACTCATGATTTAGAGTTGGCGGCAGTTGTGTTCGCACTGAAGATATGGAGACACTATCTCTACAGAGAAAAATGTGAGATCTACACAGACCATAAAAGTCTAAAGTATATTTTCACACAGAAAGACCTGAACATGCGTCAAAGAAGATGGATGGAACTGATAAAAGATTATGATTGCGAGATCTTTTATCATCCCGGCAAAGCTAACGTGGTTGCATATGCTTGAGTAGGAAAGGTAGAGAAAAGTTGATGTTGTTAACTGATAAGGAGGAGCTCATTTCAGCAATGGCAAAGCTGGAGTTAGAAATCAAATTTCCAGAAGAATCCGATGAAAAATTATTCCAGATAGAAGCTAGTCCAACTTTGGTGGACAAAGTGAAGAACGCGCAACTACGAGATGAAGAATGCAGAAAAATAAAGGAAAGTGTGGTTGAGGGTAAAGAAGTAAAGTACAAGGTCGATACTGAGGGAATGCTAAGATTCGAGGGACGAATTTGGGTTCCAGCAGTACAAGATATTAAAGAAGACATCTTGACGGAAGCTCATAGTTCAAGATACTCGATTCATCCAGGAAGTACGAAAATGTATCAAGATTTTGCGTCATTTACGGTGGTACGAACATGAAAAGAGATGTTGCAGAATGCGTTGCAAAGTGTTTGACATGTCAGAAAGTGAAGGCCGAGCATCAACGACCAAGAGGATTACTTCAACCGTTGGAAATACCGGAATGGAAGTGAGAGCATATCACAATGGATTTTGTGGTAGGTCTTCCAATAACTCAGAAAGGATACGACGCGATATAGGTGATAGTGGACAGATTGACGAAATCTGCACACTTTTTGCCAATAAAGATTAGATTTAATCTCGATCACCGCTGGGCAGACGTTAAGGAGATCGTTTCAAGACATGGAGTTCCAATATCAATTGTATCGATGAGATCCGAGGTTCACATCAAAATTCGGAAGAGCGCAAGAATACATGGGAACACAATTGAAGATGAGCACAACAGATCATCCATAAACCGATGGGCAAAGCGAAAGAACGATCCGGACACTTGAAGATATGCTTAGAGCGTGCATCATGGATTTCAAAGGAAACTGGGATGATCATCTACCGTTGGTGGAATTTGCGTACAATAATAGTTACTATGCAAGCATTGGTATGCCGCCATACGAGGCGTTATATGGCAGAAAGTGCAGAACTCCACTATGCTGGGATGAAGTTGGAGAACGTCAACTGTTGGGCCCAGAACTGATACAACAAATCGCTGAAATTGTCAAACTCATCAAAGCTAGACTAGTAGCTACTCAAGATCGACAGAAAAAGTATGCTGATCAACACAGGCAGAATCGTGAATTTGAAGCAGGAAATTTCGTTTTCCTGAAAGTTTCTCCTTGGAAGGGGAAAATTTATTTTGGCAAGAAAGGAAAGCTCAGCCCAAGGTTTATTGGGCCCTTTGAAGTGCTGCGAAAAGTTGGAGAGGTTGCTTACGATGTAGCTCTACCTCCAGAATTGCAAAACATTCATAATGTTTTTCACGTTTCGGTGTTACGACCGTATAAACCTGATTACAAGCACGTGATTGAGTACGAACCATTGCAGTTTGGAGGAACCACAATGTCGAAGAGGCTACGTGGGAACTCGAAGCTGAAATGATGAAGAATTACCTTGAGTTATTTGTTTAGTCTGTGTCTTCGATTTTGGGGACAGAATCTTTATAAGTAGGGGAGAATGTGACTATTTGATTATTTGAATTGTGATTCTGGGGACAGAATCCTTGTAAGGAGGGAAGGATGTAACGATCCGAAATTTCAAATTATAATTTAAATATTTATTGAGTTATATAAATATTATTTGAGGTGTTTATTGTTAAATAAATATTTGTTGATGTGATGGTTAATGAATATAAATGATTGGAGAATTTTCTAAATTAAATTAAGTTATAATTTAGAGGTTTGTATTATAACATGAGGTGTTATGTTGTTGTGTTAATTTAATAATTTAGATGGTATGTTAAATTATTAAATAAAGTTATAATAAAAATTATAATTTTGTGATTTTGCTAAAAGGCTATATTTAATTAAAATATAGTATGTGATTATAATTATAAACTAATGTGTTTATTAAAATAAATTAAAAAAAAGGGTTTAAATTAGTTTTGTTAAACAAAGCTTAAAAGTATTTTAATTCTTTAGAATTTAAATGGTTTGCCAAACAAGCCTTAGGGCTTTTGATATTTCTACTTTTTGAAATTTAAAATAAATAATATAAATAAAATAAATAATAAATATAATATATTTATGTTATAGACGTTATTTTGATAACTGATGATGGCTATTAAGGCCATATCAGTTTGTGTTATTTTATGTTACGCATTCTAGCTATCAGAGTTTCATTCTAGTTGTGCTAGGCATTAGAGAGAATTGAGAACTTGAGAGAATTCTAGAGAAGCTTTGAGAAAAGAATTGGGAAAAAGAAGATTGTTGATCAAAGGGAAAGTTATCATCTTCTAAAACTAAGGTATTATCTTAAGTCTTTTATTTTTAAGGTTTTAGTTTTCTCTTCCCAAAATTCTCTGTAAAATCTTTGTAGAGGATGAATTATTTGTTATATATAGTTTTATATGATAAATTAGTTATTGTGAAACTGTTTTCATGAGTTTGTATATGAGTATAGTCAATGAATTCATGTTATGTATGTAATTTGTGAAGAAAACCTTATTACAGTGAGTTTATATGAATATATATGAATATGGCTTAGTTTAAAGTTAATTAATGGTTGTAATTTGGATGTTTATGTTGTTTAGATGGCTAGAAACGCGTTAGAAAAACATTAGATTATGTTTTTATAAACTTATTACACCTTAAATAGGTTGGTATGGTTGTTAGAAAGGAACTTGGAGGCCTAATTTGGCTTTTCGTAGAGTTACAGAGCATAAAATCATAATTTGCGAGAAGGACCCCGCCTCGTGGCCCCCTAGTGCAAAAACCCCACTTACGTGAAGGTAGTCTGCTGCCGAATTTGAAAAAAAGCGGCAGAACATAGTTTACTAAAATGGGCATAACTTCTTCATACGAACTCCGATTAAGGTGATTAAAAATGATTCAGAAAGAGGACGAATAGGCTTATAACTTTTATTCTTTAAGGTTTTCAATTTGAAATCTTTATGAAGGGTCAAAATGTCCATCTTTAAGACTGTTGTGTATTTGGAGCCAATAGGAGGGCGTCGGGATGCGCGAATGCAAGTACAATCCTTTGTGTACTAGTATAACCTAATGATAATATGTTAGAAATATAATATAATGTTGTATCAAATTGTTAATGTGTATGTGGTGCAATGACATGATCACTTAAGTAGTTGTAATAAAGCTAAATAGTGATGTTCATAAAAAGATGAGATTTTGTTAGTGAGCTATATGAAACTAATGTTAGTGTAACTAAAGTGTATTTTCAATATATATGGTATGTGTAGGACTTGTGGTGAATGTGAGTAGTGATTGTTTAACCTACGCATGAGGCAAGTTCTCTAACTCTACTTTTAGAATTGTGCAAGTGCTTAAACTTTCTTTGAGCAAATTTTCTAATTCTACATTTACGTTGAGCAAGTTTCTTACTTTAAACTTTCATTAAGCGAATTCTTGTATTCTTAGTCATTATTTGAACAAGCTAGCTATGACCTAAGCTTTATTCGAACAAGTTTTTGAATTCCAATATTTATTGATGTGTTCTAACTTGTTTATTGTTAGACAAGTTTCTTTATTGTCTTTCATGTACTATAAATGCAGTTTTTTTTTTGAATTCTAATTTCTAATGTTGAATTATCTTAGTTCATGTGCTTGACAACAAGCCATTCTTATAATGAGCAAGCTTTATTTCCAGCTTGCTATTGCTTAATGTCTATTCGATAATTCATAGTCCTAGCTTAATATTATTCAAGCAAGGTTTATTGTCATTCAATACTTATGCTTTGTAGTTGTTTCTAAGCATGAGTTCATGATATAGTTAGTTCGTTTACACTTGTTCATTGTTCCATATTATGTTATTATTGATCAACTGTTGTGTTATTTCACACTATTGATTCAACTAGTCCTCTAGTTGATGTTCGTTAAACTTCAAATTACCTTGATAGCTTATCCAAGCTAAACCTTCTTTGGTGCGGACTTGTACTCTAAATACTGAGATGAACAACCCTATTATTATTAGGGGATAACTTACGCGTAGCGTTAAATGTTTGTACACAATACATGGTACGAAGGGCTGATCCCCCTAAGTACGAGGAGTCTTTATAGTCTTATGACTGTTAAAGTTGGGGTTGAAAGATTACTCGCAACTGTGGACATGGTTCATGGTCTTATGACCCTCATTTATGTTTATTCCATATTTTGGATTGCAGTTTCTAATTATCATTGTTAGAGTACTATTCAGTTTTGATGAGCCTTCGTTGGCAGTTAATATTGTTTTGCTCACTCTTGCATATTTATAAACTCATTGCAGCTAAAGAAGAGAAGGTAGATGAACCTTCGACTAGCAAAGGAAAGGGAAAAATGTACAAGTGATGAAGACTTGTAATTTTGATTATGATTATGATGTTAGACTTTTATTATAATGATCTTAGATTTTATTTTAAATGATGTAATGTTATAATTTTAATTTCGCACTTGAATGATGTTTAAGGTTAGATAACCTGGGAAGATTTTTATTTAATGATGTAACCCTATTTAAGGGGAGGATTTATGGTTTAAATGTTACTTTATTTGGGTAAATAGTATAAATGTATGGTTAGTGAGCACCAAATCTTGTAGGAATGAAGTACCTAGATTTGGGGGTGTCACAAATTCACTGAAACTCTGGAGAGAGAAACTATAGAGAGAAAGAAGAAAAGTATTCTGCTACTTCACTACTCCTATATCCAGTTTATTCTAAGGTAAGGGATATTATTTGTTGTACTCGTAAGGGGTATTATTTCTTTTGTATTCATGAAGAGAACTTCTGTTATTCCATTCTTTATTATTATGTTGGAATAACTTTATGGCGCAATACCGCATACATGGTGAAATTCTTACATTATTGATTCTTTATTATTACGTTGGAATAACCTTTCTATGCGAAGTACCGCATACATGGTGAAATTCTTCTATTATTCCATTCTTTATTATTTTGTTGGAATAACCTGTCTGTACCCCGTGAATGGTAACTTCGGGAATAGTAACCCCGTGAAAAAGTTAAAATTTATCAAGAATGCTCAGGATAATATTTCGTTCAATATTCGCAAGAAATATTATCTTCGTTTAATATTCGTAAGGAATATTATATTCGTTTAATATTCGTAAGGAATATTATATTCGTTTAATATTCGTAAGGAATATTATTTTCGTTCAACAGTTGTAAGAGATGTTATTTTGTTCAATATTCGTATGAAATAATATTTTCTTCCATACTCTATAGTATGTAAGTAATATTATTTCGTTTCAGATTTCGAATTCTACACTCATTTTGTTAAGTTTTGGCTTCTATACTCCATGAAATTAGTAGAATATCATTAATATTTGCGCTTTATCCAGTATCTTTTCATGAAAATATTATTCTGAGCATTCTTGATTAGTTTTAACCTTTTCATGTCGGAGTACTATTCACGGGGTACTATTCCCGAAGTACTATTTATGGGGTACTATTCACTCGGGTACTATTCACAAGGGGTACTATTCATGATAAAAATTGATTTCTTTTTGGTCCAAATCATTTTTGATACAATATTATTCTTGAATTTTACTCCACAAAAGAGTAATGTAACTCCCCCAAATTCAGGTACTTGAAACTCGAACTCAGTGTTTTACGATACCATTTCTATGAGCGGAAATATTACTAATAATAATAACAATAATATAAATATCAAATTTAACTTACATTTATCAGAGTCTAATCCCAAGTACGCAACCTTTACTACATTCTTTACATGATAAATAATACATATCATTATCTTAATACAGTTTAACTATTACAAAAGATACCAATAATCATATTATGTTTGCTTTCCTTTTCACTTGTTCTTGTCTGAACCTTCGGGTTGATCATGCCTAGCTGAAAACATTTAAATTTAAAGTAAGAATGAGCATTTGGGTGCCCAACAAGTAATAACAATTATAAATATAATTAGCTGAAAGAATTAAATATTTTCTTTGTACACCACTTCTACAACAAATCAATAGTTGTGAAGTAAACTGAACCGATAATAATAACATAACAATTCTATCTCAAATTCTTGAAACTATGTATTGATTATAAATGGGGTTTAGTTGACATACTATGAACATTGTTTTCAATTTTTGAATAGGTTTAGCAGAACTTCATCCGAAAACCGTCATAACTTATGGGCGTGACGGTGTACATCCCATGGGCCCTGTATTGATCAATACTACGTGCAAGAATGATATTATCGTTCACTCTGTCCGCCTTGGGCGCATAAAAGTTTTCTTTTGTTCAGGATGTTCATACTTAGTCGGGAATCCAAACTAAAACAATTTGATTGGATATAAAAAGATTTTATCATATTCAACAATATTTTTAAATCTGTGTCTAGCTGATCAAAATAGCTTAGACGGCTTTTCATTAATGTATACATACGGGGGATCAATAGGTATATATATATATATATATATATCAACATGTGATTAAATACAATGATTATCCAAGTGAGGGCACTTGTATAACCATATATAGAAATTAACGAACATAATATATATCTGAATAATAATATAATACCATGTTGATAATCAATGATCGGATATAATATATATATATATATATATATATAACAATAGGGTTAATAATCTGGTACAATAATAATATAATTCTGTAACTTTCTTACTCATGTCCATTACATAAAGGAAATGCAAAGGTAGGATACTTGCATGGTCTGTTGCTTACAATACGCAACTTAGTTTTATCTTTTATACTGAAACCTATAATTAATAAGATCATTTGATAAATTAGAATAACATACTATAACGCATAGCACTGTTTATTGCAGTCAGCACATAACCTAATCACCTTGTCACACACATTCATCAGTCATTGAATCACAAACAAACATTAATACATTAAAATTATCCAAGTCCAGATCAATTTCTGAAATATATCGGTCTACCGACGGCTTTATCGGGTAATATCGAGTCTAAGACTCTATCATGTAACTCAATATCTGCAAGTATCAGTCATATTATTTTTAAATGACTTATAATAATTTTTAAACATTTATTATAATTTATCATGAGTTTTCAAACACCGGAATCATTATTAAATGATTTAAATATTAAATAATTCTATTATCATTAACATTTAATTAATATTAAACTATTAATGAAACCATTGCCAAAATATTAAAGTTATTTATAATAACTCAAAATATTTTTAAAGTACTAATATTACCCTTAAATGATTTATACAACAATTAAAAATTATTTTTAAATAATTACCATTAATATTTAAATATTAATGCACTATTTATCAAAATATTAAAAGTCATTAATTATAACTTAAAATATTTTTAATTCATTTATATCCTTTTAAATAAATAAAATCATTTTAAAATTATTTATTTAATATACTTATTAAATAAAATTAATATCATTAATATTAAATTAATATCATTAATATTAAATTATTAATGAAATTATCCTTTAAATATTAAAAGTTATATTTTATAACTTAAAATATTCTTAAACACTTCATTTTCATTTAAAATGATTTTTATAATATTGAAATCATTTTTAAACTAATTTATTTAATATAATTATTAAATAACTTTCATATCATTAATAGTAAGTAATTAATGAAATTACCTTTAAATATTGAAAGTTATATTTTATAACTTCAAATATTATTAAACTCTTTATTTTTATTTAAAATAATTTTCTTAATATTAAAATCATTTTTAACTAATTTATTTAATAATCTAATATCATTAATATTAAAAATTAATATTTTTCATGACAAAATATCAAAAATTATATTTTATAACTTCAAATATTTTATAACCTTTAAATCATTTTTATATGATTTTAAATCATTAATTCTATTTTTCATAATTTATTTAATACATTTATGAAATAACTTAATTATCATTAATATTAATTTATTAATGAAATTTATCACAAAATATTAAAAGTCATTAAAAATAACTTAAAATATTTTCTTATACCATAATATAATTTTAAATGATTTTTCAAGTATTAAAATCATTTTTAAATAATTTATTTAATATAATAATTAAATAAATTAAATACCTTTAATATTCCAAAAATATTAAATATTTAAGAAATATATTAAAAACTAAATTTCAGGCTTTAAAATAATTTTTTTGTAATTTATTATGTATTTTTAATACTTAAAAACTATTTTCTATTTATTTAATAAAAATTAATTATTTTCAGAATTTATTTGTCGCAAAAGGGTGCCTATAGCGATAGAACCGTCACTATAGGTGTTCTTCGCGTTCTTGAGCAAAGCCCAGAAATGTATAAACAGTTTACAAGGGTACTACTTTGACCATCATTTAAACCTAGATCTGGATGTTATATGGGCTGGTTATGGTGTTAATGTTATAGTATTAGTGTAACACTACAATGAGAATCAAGTTTCATGGACAAGATACAACAAATCAGAAAGTTACAGATCATCCAAATCATTGTCAAAACTGTTCTTCATTTTCTGGGTTACCCAGAAATGAAGAACAGTGCTAGGTGCCTACTTTGAAGCTTAAAATTTTTGTTTTCCTTGTTTTCTTAATGTGATTTAAAGGTTTCAATGCGTAGCCAGCATGCAAGTGAACATATATAACACATAAAATTGGTCTAACAACATCACAATATCTAGATCCATAAATTCAAAGGTCATCGGAGACATTGTTCTTAATTTTTGGAAATTCCAAAAATGATATTAAATGATCATCAGATCACTTTGACCATCCACTAAATATATCCTATTTATTATTTCAGTGATCTAAAGGCATGACTTTGAAGTCCATACAACATACTATAACACGGATACAATAACAAGAATAAAAAAACAAACAACAGAAAGATCTAAGGGCACGAACTTACTGTCAGAGTGTTCTGGGCAGTTTCTGGGCTGCCCAGATTTGCTTGGTCATGGTCGGTCAACGACCTTTGACCATCAATAACATAAAATCTGTGCATGATATGGACTTGATTCAAGTTCCAGATCAAAGCTCACATAACATACTACAAGTTCAAACATTTAAACAACAAAAACACATAATCATCACAGATCTATGTGGACTGACATTTGACTGTCACACACAAAAACAAAATTTTCCAAATTTTGAAAATCATCAATTTTGAGCACTTAAATGATATGGATCTGCAAGATACCAAACTAGATCATCAATATCTACTACATATAACATGTTTTAACTCAAAAATTTAACATCTAACATATCAATCAAGATCAGATTTTTGGTTTAGGTTTTATACCTCTCATGATCAATTCTTGATTTTAGGCTCTTGATTGGTTATGAGCAGTAGTGGGGCCGTGTTTTGGGACTGGTATGCAATAGAAATTCGTGGGTTAGAGAGAAATTGGTCTAGGTTGAGTGTAAGTGCACAAATGGGACTTAAAAGTGAACTTTTCTCTCTCTAATCCTATATATATATGACTTGTAATGAAATTGGCTGAGATTTTCTACTGATTTGCATTGAATTATGTCACATGGGCAATCTTGGTGGTTTACCAACTACATATTTGGCAAGAAACACAAGTTATCTTCAATTATATAAGAAGGGTAAAATAGTCAATTGGCTAAGGATTTTAATGGCAGTAATATAACTTGGCAAACCCTTAGGGTTTAACCCTAAGGTTTAACATAAAAATTTATAGGATTTCAATTTAGGGTTTAATATAAAAATTTTAGTTTCAAAATTTTAATTAGGGTTTCTTAAAATAGTTTAGGTTTTTTTCAATTACTTAAAACTTGTTAATTAAGTTTAGGTCCACTAATTAACATTAAACATTCTAATTTTTCAATTAGGGTTTCCCCCACTTGACAATTAGGGTTCCAAATATAGATATTAGAGTCTATAAATATTAATTAGTGTTTCAAAAATTAGGGTTTTCCTAATTTATTTTAAATTCCATAATACTTATCTTTAATCATAATAACACAATTACAAAACATTCTCGAACTCATAATTGAGTTTTAAATTAGGGTTTCATAATTGAATGCTAGGGTTTGGTCATGATACATCATAATTGAACAACCATTAACAGTCTACACATATACAGTACATATTTATAGCACTGAAAGATAAATAATATAACATTATAATAATTGTAATTAATCACATAACATAATTACTAGACATATTTTAAAGTCTCGTTTGACTTCAAAACTAGGGTTTATCAGTAACATTAGGGTTTCCAAATACTGCACCACCATTGACCAATCATTTACAATGCGTACATACAGTACTTATTTATAGCACTGAAAAATAAAAATATAATTAATATTATATTATTATTCTCATTCCTTGATCAAAATCCAAAATTAGGGTTTGGATTCCATATCCGATTTATCATCATTATATATAACATTATTAATTAAGTTAAATAATTAGCTTAATTAATCTAAAATAAATTCATATAATAAAATAGTTATTATAATAATGTTATAATCATTTCATATATTATTTAAATAATATATAAACCTATTTTCATGGAAAATAAAAAATAAAAACATTTTCTTTGTAAAATTAATTATTATAAGAATATAATTTATAATGATCAATAATTAAAAATGAAATTATTTAAAATTATTCATGTAATAAATAAATTTTTATTTATCACAAATATATACATACACATTACCTGACACATATTCTAACCTTTAAAATAAAAAAAAAAAATTATACGCAAAATTTCTGATAGAAAATATTGGGTGATTACATTCACCCTCCCTTATAAAGATTTCGTCCCCGGAATCAACGTTTTAAAACTTATACATACGACGGTACATAGCATACACAATCATTGCAAGTAGATCTCGATCATAATTGATCGAACCGATCTTTAACTATTCAGCAAAAAGCTTGTCTATCTCCTTAAACAGAAATTTGATTTCTAAAAGAACTCAAATTCCTTCTTCAAAATTTCTTTATAAAATAATTTACTATATATATAAGAAAATCATATATAATAAAATAAAATTTGTTTGAATAATACCTGGAGTTGCATCCCCGGCTGCTATCGAATCGTGAACATTCATGTTGAAGACTCCTGCGGTTGGTTCCGTTGGTTCGTTTGTTGAAATTGGTCGTGTTGTCGCAAATGTCCTGCTGCCTTTTCCGTATTCGCATTCCTTGCCTCCTTTCTCCTTCTTGGACAGTCCTTCATCTTATGCTCCATTGAATCACAAATAAAACACCCACTATACATTCTTGGATTGGGGCAGTTAGGAGAGATATGTTGTGAGATCCCGAATTTTATGAAATAAAAGTATTCAATTTTTTCTATTTTAATAAATAGTTAAATTGATAAAAGGTTAAAGTTAAGGGTGATATTTGAAAATTTTTCAAAGTAAGAAAGTTTTCATAAAATAATCGGTGATAAAAGTACAGTAATACGCTTGGTTGCATAGTAGCACACGGTATTGATTATTGATGCTTACGTAAGAAAGTCACTCAGTTATACTCAATTATTGCTACAGTAATTGTTGCATCATATCTCTCATATTATTGATTCAATTATTATCACAGTATCATCTATATAATATGTTATATTATTAAATCAATAATTGAGACGACAAAGTTATTCATATTATTATTTAAAATATTGACAATGTCTAGAAGTTCTGTCAAGGAGAGGTTTGGTCACCTAATTGCGCGCCAAGAAGGAAAAATACTTATCGAAAAGCCCCCTCTTTCCTGGGAGCGACCTGGTTGTTAAATATTGTGAATTATAATATTAATGATGAATAAGTTCGTGTTGATTAAAGATGAAATTGATAGTTCCATTGTGTTGGGATTATTAATGTTAGTGGAAATCAACATTTATTTCGATAATAATTGATGTCTGGAGGTTATATTGACCAATCGGGTAATTAATCGAATAAATGAGCAATTAATTGCTATTAATTCACATGCTTATAACTATGTGTTCACATGTGTGTACTATTGATTCACATGATTTACTGTTAGGAGAGTTGGTGCAAGATTGATAATACTTGCATGACTAAATTAAAAATGGAGGTATATATGAAGGTACTATACTATAATTAATTTTTTCACATGTTTAGAACTATTGAGTCACGTGATTTACTATTGATTCACATGATTTACTATTAGGGGAGGTGCTGCAAGTTTGATAATACTTGCATGACTAAATTAAAAATGAAGGAAAAGATAATGGTATTATACTGTATTATTTCGAGCCCCAAAACGTGCAATTATCGAAACTATATTTTCCTATAAATAGAAACTCATTCATTCATTATTTTTCACCAATTCACTAAGTCTCAAAAGAGCAATTATAGAAATAGAAGCTATAGAGAGAGAAGCTATAGAGAGAAAGAAGAAGCGAAGTCTACTACTTCACTACTCCAGTATACAGTCTTCTTCTAAGGTAAGGGTTATTATTTTTTTATATTCTGAAGAGATATTATTTTTCATATTCGTATGAATATTATTATCGTTCAATATTCATTATATTCGTTTAATATTTGTAAGGAATATTATTTTCGTTCAATATTCGTAAGGAATATTATTTTCGTTTAACCGTTGTAAGTAAGGGGTTTCTGCCAGGGGCAGTTTCATAATTTTTTCGACCCTCAAAAATTCTGGAAAAATTTAAAATGATAGTTTGATGAGTTTTCTAGATTGTGTCCAAAATTGGCGATTTTTGGATATATAGATTAGGAGTTGTGAATTTTATGGGAAAAGACTATTTTAAAAGTAAACCCTTATAACTCCTTGTGGTTAACTCCAAAATTGGTGAAATTTTTATTAGGAATACATGTATATCACAGAAGTATACCCTGTAAATTTCGAAATTTTTGGACAAAAGTACAGTTTATGATAAATGTCTAAATATTCGACAGTTTTGGCCATATGAAAAATTAGTAAATGAATTTTAAAAATTCTGAGAAAAATATATGTTCAATATGGGACTATATTATGCTAAATCCCAGAAAAGAAAACTTTTTGGGACTGATTTGTTATTTTTCATGAAAATGGTTTAGTTACGAACATATGAATTAAATATGTTATGTGAAGTTGAAAAATTGGTAAATAGGATTTTATGGTTTGAAAATCCTATATAAGGTATATGCAGATTTTTGATGAGGGATTTGATCATTGGTGATGAAATCTTATGAGTATGACATTTTTGAATGATTAAATGCATTAATTAGTAAAGTGTAAACAATTAAAATAAATTATTTATAAGTTTAAGAAATGATTAAAATATTATGGTAATATTAATAATATTAGATTATGAGATTATTAAGTGATTTATAACATTTGGATTAAGGTGTTATAAATATTGATATGGATTTTATTGTGAAACTTTATCTTTTTGTGTCGGGGTTCTTATTCACGATCGACATTATTCATGTATATGGCACTATTTGCGTATATGACATTATTTGTGTATACGGTGACTATACGAATAATTTGAGTACTATTTACGAGTTACTATTCATAAGTTACTATTCATGAGTTACTATTCACGAGTTACTATTTATGAGTTACTATTCACGAGTTACTATTCACGGGGTACTATTTACCCAAAAATTATATTTTTTTCTGTTCAAATTATATTTGGTACGTAAATATTATTCTTGAATTTTACTCCACAAAGCAGTATCATGTGGACAATTTGGATATTTTTAAACTCTGGATAAATTTAATGTGACGCCCCCAAAACAGGTATACATCACCTATTCTGAGTTGCCAAATACATGGTACAGAATACAAATACAATCTTAAATATACAACATGAGCTGTGAATTTTAATATAAATATTGTCGTCTAGACAGTATTCAAACTCAAAATAAGTCCTCAATACATTTATTATCACACTATTTCATAGAATAGTGAGGATTACTAATCTTATCATCTGCACAAATCACTTCGTTCCTCGACTAGTCCCCATTACGTTCTCATTTTCAAGAAGAGAACAATGAAAGCAAAAGGGTGAGCTCAACTAGCCCAAGAAGAAAAATTATGGCTAAGATAATGCGAGAATAAATTATCGTTAGCCTTCAAAAGATGTTAAAGCGATACAATATAACAAACATCAAGTTTAAGCTGCGGTGAACAAGCAATCCATTAGAAGAGTCAAGTAGAGAATAAAATCTACTATCTTCTATGATTTAAAAGGTTTTTCATCACTTTTATCGCTGAGACTCAGCTTATTAAATAAACCACGTCATCCCTGCACTACGGCCAAGGATATTCATTATTATCACGACCACAAATTATGCATGCACTGCGGGCCAAGGATATTCGTGTTTTCATCAATGGTCATGATAATGCCAACAACTGTCCATCAATGCACTACGGGCCAATAAGGACTTTTACCACATCATTTGTAACATTAAGGTCATGACTATACCGAATCATCCCTGGTCATAATCATACCAAGTCCATCTATGCACTACAGGCCACAGATGACTTTCAACATAATATAAACATGAGGATGATGACAATGACATAACAATTCAATAAAATAAGTTCAAGAATAAATTTTAAAGATTTATAAGTTAATTTATCCTGAACTCAAAAACGTCTAAATTGTCAACATGATACTGCTTTGTGGAGTAAAATTCAAGAATGCTCAAAAGAATATTTCCATGAAAAGATACTGGATGAAGTGGAAATATCCAGGATATTCTACTGATTTCATGGAGTATAGAATCCAAAACTTTAACCAACTGAGTATAATAGAATATATGAAACTGCAAATGGATTTTCGCCCGGCATGCGATAATCCACATAGACAGATCATTTCCACAAAATAAAAAATAATAGAATAACAGAAGAATTCACCATGCATGCGATAGACCGCACAGACAGGTTATTCCCAATAGAATAATAAAGAATGGAACCAGGTCATGCGAAATCCGCATGCACACGAGGATATTCAAAGAATAATAAAGAATGGAATAACAAATGAAATCACCAGGCATGCGATAGACCGCTTATGCATATGAGTTATTCCAATAGAATAATAAATAATGGAACCAGGTCATGCGTAATACACACAGACAGGATATTCCAACAGAATAATAAAGAATGGAATAACAGAAGAATTTCACCATATATGCGGTACTTCGCATAGACATGTTATTCCAACATAATAATAAAGAATGGAATAACAATAGCTCTCTTCATGAAAATGAAAGAAATAATACCCCTTACTATAATAATAATAATATCCCTTACCTTAGAAGAAACTAGATATTGGAATAGTGAGGTAGCAAACTTCTCTTCTTCTTTCTCTCTATAATTTCTCTCTATAATAATTGCTCTAAAGCTTTAGTGAATTCGTGAGAAATGAAGGAAGAATGAGCTTCTATTTATAGAAAAATATAGTTTCGATAATTGCACATTTTGGGGCTCGAAAAATTACTGTACAATACCTCTAACTTTTCTTTCATTTTTAATTTAGTCCTGCAAGTATTATCAAACTTGCACCACCTCCCCTAATAGTAAATAATGTGAATCAATAGTTCAATCATGTGATTCAATAGTTATAATCATGTGAAAATATGAATAACAGTATACTACCTCCATCTATACCTCTATCTTTAACTTAGTCATGAAAGTATTATCAATCTTGCACCAACTTCCCTAATAGTACATGAATGTGAATCAATAGTACACACATGTGAACAAATAGTTATAATCATGTGAATTAATAGAAATTAATTCCTCATTTATCCGATTAATTACCCGATAACTTCCAGACATCAATTATTATCAAAATAAATATCAATTTTTACTAACACTAATAATTCCAACACAATGGAACTATCAATTTCATCTTTAATCAACACGAACTTATTCATCATTAATATTATAACTCACAATATTTAACAACTAGGTCATTCCTAGGAAAAAGGGGGCTTTTTGATAAGGATTTCTCCTTATTGGCGCACAATTAGATGACCAAACCTCTCCTTGACAGAACTTCTAGATATTGTAAATATTGCAATTTAATAATATGAATAACTTTGTCGTCTCAATTATTGATTTAATAATATATCATATTATACAGATGATACTGTGAAAATAATCAAATCAATAATATGAGAGATATGATGCAAAGAATTATCGTGAAGCAATAATTGAGTATAATCGAGTGACTTCTCACGTAAGCATCAATAACCAATACCGCAGTGCTACTATGCAACAACGTGTATTCTTTGTACTTTTACTACCGGATAGTTCAACAGTTTTAACGGTAACACTTCCGCCATTATTTTTATAAAAAGATAATTCTGTCGTTTTTTTACTACGACATACTTCCATTGTGGGGTCCACCAATGATTGTGTCGTCGTACGAATATTCCCTGTTAAAACGAATATTCCCCGACCAATCGAATATTATATAACCACTTTCTTACTTTGCAAAATTTGTAAATATTACCCATAACTATAACATTATATTATATCCACATCATAATATTCAAAAAAATATTTCGAGAAATTTAAATCTTTATTCATAAATTTTGGGGTCTCACAATCTTCCCTCCTTATGAAATTTCACCCTCAAAATTTATGTACGTACCTGGTATGCCGAAGGGGTGAGGATACCTTGACTTCATTTCATATTCCAACTCTTGAGGTATAACCTTTGAGTGTCGAATATGATCCTTCTTATCCAAGATTTTAACACGTATCTCATCATACGTTAAATCTTCCGCTATCTCGTCTAGTTCTAATTCAATAATGTGGTTCGGGTCATCCACATAATTACGTAACATCGATACGTGAAAAACGTTATGAACACGCGACATACTTGGCGGTAAAACGAGTCTATAGGTCACAGTTCCTACTCCATCGAGGATTTCAAATGGGCCAATTAAATCGAGGGTTGAGATAACGCCTTCTTAAACCTTCTTCTTCACATTCATCAGATTCGGGTGTGTAGCTTGAGCGGCTTTAACTTTATCGATTAAAGTCGATTCTACTCGTATATTTGATATCACCACGTGGTTCCTTAGAGTCTTTAACTCTATCTTCATCATTTGTAAGTTATACGAAATGGGTTTTTGTGTTAACAACATCGCACTCGTAAACGCATACGATCTTCTACTCAACGTGTCAGCTACCACGTTCTCTCTTCCACAATGATATTGAATGGTATGATCGTAATCTTCAATAGCTCAAGCCAACATCGTTGGCGCATGTTACGTTCATTTTAGTTGAAGAAATATTTGAGGGTTTTAAAAATGGTTTTTGTACTGGGGTCAATACAAAATTCAATTTCACGCTCTAGGGGTAAGCTAAGAAGTCTTCAGGTCTTCGGTGTATTCCAAGACTTAGAAGTCACCAACGAAAGGCTCAGGGATCTTTACTTATGGCTTGATATGACAATGATTGACTTTAGTGGTTTGGTTTCTTGAATTCACATAACAGGTTGGTTAGGAATATGAAAGCTAACAACTTTACGAAAATAATCGATTTTAGCATGATGAGTAGTTAACCAATCAATCCCTAAAATCACATCAAATGAAAGTATTTTCAAAGAAATAAGATCGACAGGTAACGTGAAAGTGTCAATTTGAATTAAACAAGATTTATAAATAGTGGAGGTAATGAATGTTTCTCCTAACAGAGTTTCAACAGATAAAAGAGACAAGTTCAAACATTGAACACCACTAGGTGAAATAAAAGAGTGGGTAGAACCGGTATCTAATAAGGTATAGACTTCGCAAGAGATTATGATTAACTTACCCATGATAACTTCATTCGGGTTCCTCGATAAACGCTCTCACTTAAACTACCGAGTTTGACTTGTCTGGGACATCCTTTGGCGTCACCATCCCAGTTGGACTTAAATTTGCTATAGAGTACATTCCGGCCTTAATTGCTTTCACACATTCACGATCCATGATTTGAATCATTACTCTCCGATCCATATCGAATTGGGGTTGACCGTTCTGCACCGGGTATGCAAGACCCCGAATTTTTTAATAAAATTGAATTTCCTCTATCTATTATCTTGAAATAATAAGGAGTTAATTTGATATATTATTTTGGTTATGGGTGAAATGTGCAAATTTTACAAAATAAACAAGTGGTTATAAAATATTCATTTTTGTTGGGGAATATTCATTTGGTCGTGGAATATTTTTGTTGTCGGAGAATATTCGCATTTGCGGCAGTGACCATTGTGGGTCCCATAACAGAATAACTGTAGGATGAAGAAAACGATAAGTTTGAATTTTGATAAATAACGGCGTAATTGTTACCGTTAACACTGTTGGAATACCCGGTGGTTAAAATACAGTAATACGCGTGGTTGCATAAAAGAGCACATAGTATTGTATAAAGATTTTTAAATTATTGATTCTTACGTATGAATGCACTACTCAATAATTATTACAGTAATTACTGTTCAATATTTTATTTTATTGATTCAATAATTGCTGCGTTGATATTTTATATTATTGTTGTTTCAATAATTGTCACTGCACAGTATTTCTCATTATTATATCAATAATTCATATTATTTGAATAATATTATTAGATAGCATTATTGGCAATGTCTAGAAAGTTCTGTCTAAGGATAGGTTTGGTCACCTAATTGCGCGCCAGTAAGGAGAAATCCTTATTGGAAAGCCCCCTCTTTCCTGGAAACGGCCTGGTTGTCATTATTGTAATTCTGTAATATTATATGTGAATAATTATTTATTGATTTATATGATAAGGAAATATTTATTTTATGTGGATATAAATGATGGATTTATATATGTGGTTATAAATGATGGAATTAATGTTGAGGTGTTTTATCAGTATTTTATCGAAATGGAGGTATTAAAGATCAAATCGGTATTCTTAAAGCTCTATTGCGTGAGTTATAATTTTTAATCCGACCGTTGGATCGTTTGATTTTTGGATATATTATACATATATAAGTTGACTATATGTCCACAAATTTTGAACCGTTAAAAATTAACGTATGATTTGTTATAAATTTTAAGAGGTAACTGATTCGGAAATTAGGTTTATAAATAATTTTGGTGGAAAATTCTAGAATTGAGTGGGCCCCACCCGTGGTTAGTGAAGAAATGTGCTGAATTTTATTTCAAATGTGGTGGGTGGCAATAGTAGCGAGAGTAAATCCATCGGTGTAGTGGAAAGTCAAGTCTGCTTCGACGTGTTAACATTTTCCTATAAATAGAGGGCTAAGTTAGAATTGAAAATCACACCAGAAACATAAGTTTTCTCTCTTTCTCTCTCTATATTATCGAGCGTATTTTGTGAGTATTTAGATACTTTACGAGTTGTTGTGGAGTACAAGTTTCATTCAGCATCACTTCTGACCTTTCATTCTGAAGTACTATTTTTTTGAGGTAAGGGATGTTATTTTCTTCAATATCATTATGCCGAAATATTGGTGAACTTTTTAATCAAATTTGGAACTTTTTGTGTCAGGGTTACTATTCACGTATATGGCACTATTCACGTATACGGCACTATTCACGAATACGGCACTATTCACCGAAAAATGAAATTTTCTTCTTTTTGTCCAAGATGTCTATTATGGTTACTATCTTTGATTCTATCCATGTTTTGATCTTTATTTTTGAATTCTACTTCACACTTGGTTATTATGGAGTATTATTGAATTTGGATAAACCGAAATACGAATCCTTAATATTTGTCCTTCTGTCTCACTAGATTCGTTCTCTAAAATATTTTTCATCATCCTCAGTCCTTAATGGTGATACTTGATGAATATCTTTGGCCTGTAGTGCAAAGATGAATGATTACCTGATGAATATCTTTGGCCCGTAGTGCAAAGATGAACAGGTGTTGAGATGAACATGAACAACTGGTGATACAAATAAATATCCTTGGCCCATAGTGCAAAGATGAATATTTGATGCAAGATGTATATTGATTGATGTTACAGGGATAAAATATTGATGATGGACTTTTAAATTCATAGATGATAGTAAATTTCATTCTCTACTTAACTCTTCTAATGAATTGTTGTTTCCGCTGCAGTTGTTGATCTAAAACTTGTTGTCGATTATATTCTATCATATTTTTCCCTGTTGAAGACTAAGGATAATTTGTTGTATATTATCTTAGTCATAATATTCTTTACTGGGCTACTTGAGCTCACCCTTTTCCTTTTTGTTCCATTTTTCTTCAGGATGTGAGAATATAGTAGGATCTAGCCGGGGTATGGAGTGATGGTTCTAGAAAGTTGTTTTAGCAGTCCTCACTATTTTGTAAAATAGTGTATTAATAATTGTAATGAGGATTTTATCTGAGTGTGGATATTGTCTAAACTCACACTATTTGTGTTGTCGTATTTTGCACGATAATTGTATTAATGATGTTGTAGTTGTTTCTGTACCATGTATTTGGCGACTCAGAATGGGTTGGATGGAATGGACCTATTTTGGGGGTGTCACAGTTGGTATCAAAGCTTAGGGATATGGTCTCTGGCGGAGATCGAGGAATAGAACTAGGAGAGGAGAGATCAGTAAATCCTTCGCTAGTGTGTCCTATCTAAGCTTATTTGTTGGTCGGTTATAATATAGGGATATTATGTGATATGTTAATTTGTTTAATTAACCCTTGTTTTATGGCGATGATTTAAGAATGGCATTTTGAGAGAGCGTTAACAATGGAGTGTATGAGACCGTGGAACAACCTTTAGTCACAAAACCAGAGAACGCAGCGGAAGACAATATTCCTCCTGTAAACAACACTACCAAACAAACGATGAATGATGGAATGTTTAGGAGCTTTTTGCAGTTCATGCAAAATCAGACGAGGGAGACTCGTGTACAAAATACGGGTGGAAGTGATAGCAACGCTGATGCATCACAGCAAGCAGTTCAAGAAGTTGGGACCACCAGATTTCTGGGGAAAGCCCGATCCGATTAAGGCAGAAACATGGGTCAAGCAAATTAGCAAGATATTCGATGTCTTGGGATACATGGAGGATGAGAAGGTTCCATTCACCACCTTTATGTTAAGTGGAGAGGCAGATTACTGGTGGAAATCCGTGAAGCATACCTAGCCAGCCGCACTCAACATATCTTGGAAAAGATTTCAGAAACTGTTCAATGACAAGTACTTTCCTGAAAGTATTCGTCATATGAAGGAGGTAGAGTTTATTAGATTGGAACAGAACAACATGACGGTGTCTCAATACGAGGCGAAGTTCGCGGAGTTATCCAGGTTTGCACCTCATTTAGTAAAGAATGAGGAACGAATGACACGGATGTTTCTGAGAGGTCTAAAACTCGAGATTCGTCAATATCTTATCTCTCACAAATTTTTTATGTATTCAGATGTTGTCAATAGGGCTCAATTATTATAGCGAGATAGTGAATATGTTCAACCGAGGGACCACAACTAGGGGTCATACCTGTGGGCGTATCATCGAGCGATGATAACCAGCCGAGGAGGAAAAATCTTGACAAAAGTGGTAACCACACTGGTGGTAATCATGGCCATGATAATAGGAGAGGTGAGTCAAGTGGAAATTTCAAGAAGAGAAAATTTAACGATGGACGGAAGACGCGCAAGCAAAGACCAAAGACACCACCAACAAATTCTAGGGGAGGAGAACCACCCATTAGTTAGATGCTACAGATGCGGAGAGGAGGGACATATAAGTCCAAACTGTTCACATCCTTCCAAGGTATGTTATAATTGTGGAAAGGAAGGTCACATAGCTCGATTTTGTCCTATAGTGAAATCAAGTCCAGCTGGGACGGTGGCACCAAAGCGTATCTGAGACAAAAACAAAGTTCCATTTTTTGGAAGAGCGTTTGTCGTGACTGCCCAAAACACGAGGAACCCAAACGAAGGTATCACGGGTTAGTTAATTATAAATTCTTGCGAAATCTATACCTTATTAGATATTGGTTCTACCCATTCTTTTATCTCTCCTGCTTGTGCTCAACATTTAAACTTGACTCCGGAGAAATTAGACTTTGATTTATCAGTGGAGACTCCGTTAGGAGAAACTTTTGTTACATCCACGGTTTATAAATCTTGCTTAATCCAAGTTAGCAGTATCACATTACCTGTTGATCTTATCTCTTTAAAAATACTTGCTTTTGATGTGATTTTAGGAATTGATTGGTTAACCACTCATCATGCCAAAATTGATTATTTTCGTAAGGTTGTTAGTTTTCATATTCCTAACCAGCCTGTTATACAAATTCAAGCAACTAAACCACTAAAATTAATCACTGCCATATCAAGCCACAAAGTTATTCGTTTATTGAAAAATGGATGTCAAGCTTTCTTAGCCCATGTTATGGATTTGAACAAAGACAAGTCAGATTTGAATAATATTTCTGTTGTTAGTGAATTTCCTGACGTATTTCCTGAAGAATTTCCTGGCCTACCCCTAGAGCGTGATATTGAATTTTGTATCGACTTTGAACCCGGTACAAAACTCATTTCTAAAATCTCATATCGAATGGCTCCTATTGAACTTCAGGAGTTAAAAACCCAAGTACAAGAGTTGGTACTAAAGCCTCTATCTGGTGACTTCCTTTGTGGAATGTACCAAAGCCAGACTCTCCGTAGGGGACTCTATATTTGTGTGGTGGTAAAACGATAGGTGTCATTATGACGTGCTATCCAAGATTGTGATATGAATCATAGTTGAGAGCAACCGAAGTACGTAGCTTTTTGGGCTTAGCTGGTTATTATCGGAGATTCGTGGAAGGATTTTCTCAAATTGCTACTCTGTTAACTTAGATGACTCGGAAAGATACAAAATTCGTATGGAGCAAGGAATGCGAGAAGATTTTCCAAGAACTCAAGAGGCGACTCATTTCGGCACCTATTCTGACCATACCATCCTGGAAAAGTGAACGTGATAGCTGACGCGTTGAGTAGAAGATTGTACACGAGTACGAGTGTGATATTGTTAAACAAAAAACACCTATATTATAATTTACAATGATAAAGATAAATTTAAAGACTCTAGGGACCCACGTGACGATGTTAAATATACGAGTATAATCGACTTTAATTGATAAAGTTAAAGCCGCTCAAGCTATAGACCTGGAGCTGAAGAATATAAAGAAGAAGGTGCAAGAAGGCGTTATTCTAGAAGTAAGAGTCGATGAAGAGAAGAAAGCTCAAACCTTTGATTTATTTGAAATCCTCGATCGAGTAGGAACTGTGGCCTATAGACTCGCCTTAACGCTAAGTATGTCACATGTTCATAACGTTTTTCACGTATCGATGTTACATAAATATGTGGACGACCCAAACCACATTATTGCGTTAGAACCAGACGAGATAACCGAATTTAACGTACGAGGAGGTACCTGTCAAGATCTTGGATAGGAAAGAGCATGTCCTACGCACAAAGGTTATACCACAAGTTAAGGTTTTGTAGAGGAACCATGCTATTAAAGAAATGACCTAGGAGTTGGAATCAGAAATGAAAGCGAGTTATCCTCACCTTTTTGAAACACCAGGTACGTACGTCAATTTCGAGGACGAAATTTCATAAGGAGGGGAGGTTGTAAGACCCCGAATTTTTTTTAATAAAATAAAATTTCCTCTATCTATTATCTTGAAATAATAAGGAGTTAATTTGATATATTATTTTGGTTATGGGTGAAATATGAAAATTTTACAAAATAAACAAGTGGTTATAAAATATTCATTTTTGTTGGGGAATATTCGTTTGGTCGTGGAATATTCTTGTTGTTTGGGAATATTAAATGCGATAAGTATGACCATTTGTGGGCCCCATAATGTAATAAAATCGGATGAAGAAAATGACAAGTTTGAGTTTTGATAAATAACGACATAATTGTTCACTGAATTAACACTTTGGAATAATACGATTGGTTAAAAATACGATGTCGCGTGGTTGCACAAGATATATACGGTATTACAAACATTTTGAATTATTGATTCTTACGTATGAAGGCACTACTCAATAATTGTTACAGTAATTATTGTTCAATATTTTATTTTATTGATTCAATAATTGCTGCGTTGATATTTTATATTATTGTTGTTTCAATAATTGTCACTGCACAGTATTCCTCATTATCATATCAATAATTTATATTATTTGAATAATATTATTAGATAGCATTATTGGCAATGTCTAAAAAGTTCTGTCTAAGGAGAGGTTTGGTTACCTAATTGCGCGCCAGTAAGGAGAAATCCTTATTGGAAAGCCCCTCTTTTTCGGGAACTACTGGTCATCATTATTGTGATTCTGTAATATTATTTGTGAATAATTATTTATTGATTTATATAATAAGGAAATATTTATTTTATGTGGATATAAATGATGGATTTATATATGTGATTATAAATGATGGAATTAATGTTGAGGTGTTTTATCAGTATTTTGTCGGAATGGAGGTATTAAAGATCAAATTGGTATTCTTAAAGCTCTATTGCGTGAGTTATAATTTTTAATTCGACCGTTGGATCGTTGTGATTTTTGGATATGTTATACATATATAAGTTGAGTATATGTCCACAAATTTTAAACCGTTTAAAATGAAAGTATGATTTGTTATGAATTTTAAGAGGTGACTGATTCAGAAATTAGGTTTATAAATGATTTTGGTGGAAAATTCTAGAATTGAGTGGGCCCCACCCATGGTTAGTGAAGAAATGTGCTGAATTTTATTTCAAATGTGGTGGGTGGCAATAGTAGCAGGTAAAGCCATCAGGTAGCAGGTCAATTCTGCTTCGGCGTGCTAATATTTTCCTATAAATAAAGGACTAAGTTAGAATTGAAAATCACACTTGAAACATAAGCTTTTTCTATTTCTCTCACTATATTATCGAGCGTATTTTGTGAGTATTTAGATACTTCTTGAGTTCTTTGTTCAAAGATAAGTTTCATTTAGCATCACTTGAGACCTTTCATTCAAGAAATCTTTTTTTTGAGGTAAGGGATGTTATTTTCTTCTTAAATGATATTATTTTCTTCAATATCATTATGCCAAAATATTGGTGAACTTTTTAATCAAATTTGGAATTTTTTGTGTCAGGGTTACTATTCACGTATACGGCACTATTCATGTATACAACACTATTCGCGAATACAGCACTATTCACCGAAAAATGAAATTTTCTTCTTTTTGTCCAAGATGTCTATTATGGTTACTATCTTTGATTGTATCCATGTTTTGATCTTTATTTTTGAATTCTACTTCACACTTGGTTATTATGGAGTATTATTGAATTTGGATAAACCAAAATATGAATCCCTAATATTTGCCCTTCTGTCTCACTAGATTCGTTCTCTAAAATGTTTTTCATCATTCTCAGTCCTTAATGGTGATACTTGATGAATATCTTTGGCTTGTAGTGCAAAGATGAATGATTACCTGATGAATATCTTTGGCCCGTAGTGCAAAGATGAACAGGTATTGAGATGAACATGACCAACTGGTGATACAAATAAATATCTTTGGCCTATAGTGCAAAGATGAATATTTGATGCAAGATTTATATTGATTGATGTTACAGGGATAAAATATTGATGATGGACTTTTAAATTCATAGATGGTAGTAGATTTCATTCTCTACTTAACTCTTCTAATGAATTGTTGTTTCCGCTGCAGTTGTTGATCTAAAACTTGTTGTCGATTATATTCTATCATATTTTTCCCTGTTGAAGACTAAGGATAATTTGTTGTATATTATCTTAGTCATAATATTCTTTACTGGGCTACTTGAGCTCACCCTTTTCCTTTTTGTTCCATTTTTCTTCAGGAGGTGAGAATATAGCAGGATCTAGCCGGGGTATGGAGTGATGGTTCTAGAAAGTTATTTTAGCAGTCCTCACTATTTTATAAAATATTGTATTAATAATTGTAATGAGGATTTTATCTGAGTGTGGATATTGTCTAGAAGACAATATTTGTATTTAAACTCACAGTATTTGGGTTGTCGTATTTTGAACGACAATTGTATTAATGATGTTATAGTTGTTTCTGTACCATGTATTTGGCAACTCAGAATGGGTTGGATGGAATGGACCTATTTTGGGGGTGTCACAAGGTAATTCCGAATTCGATGTTGGATTCTCCCAATTGCTGTCCAAAAAGCGAAATCCATTTCATCTATTTTGGCCTTATTAGATCGGACGTCTTTTTCTACAATATCAACGTGTCGTGCAGCTTTTACCCATGCATCATCTATTCTCATTCTTTCATTTGCTTCTTCTTTCATCAAAACCTTGATCATAGCATTCTCAGATTCCAGCTCTAATATCTTATACTCTGCCAAAGAGTGCTTCTGTTCAAGCATCGCACATCGGGTAACATAATTTTGAATTGTTACATCCCTTTGCTCCACGCACCACCGCCGTTCTTCAAATTTTGCTCTTCTAACTCATGAATACGATTTTGTAATTCTAAATTTCGATCATAAAATTATTCTAATAAATTCTCCTCATGTTCCTCTTCTTCCTCTTCTTCTTCACTCTCAGCTATTACCTCTACGACTAGCTCGGGTGCAGCTATTAGTTCTTCACTCACCACGTAGACATCTCTAATTTCTTCTTAAATCGACATCACATTAACTTTGGTTGGTGATTAAAGGTGTCTCAACGATCTCATGTGCTTCATTCTTTGATCTCAACATTTTCGGATGCAATTTTCAAACCGCCACAAAACAAGGGTTAATTAACATATCACATATTATCCCTATACTCTAACCGACCAATTAAATACCAAATAAACTTAGGTAGGTCATACTAGCGAAGGAATTCCCGTCTCTCCCTCCTAGTTCTTGTCTCACATCTCACCGGGGATCATATCCTAAACTTTGATACTAACCGTGAGGCCCCCAAAGCAGTATACATCACCCATCTTGAGACGCCAAATACATGGTATGTAATACAAATACAATCTTAAATATACAACATGAGTTTGTGAGTTTTAATACAAATATTGTCTTCTACAGGCAGATTCAAACTCAAAATAAGTCCTCAATACATTTATTATCACACTATTTCATAGAATAGTGAGGACTACTAATGCTATCATCCGGACCATCACCCGTTCCCGACTAGTCCCTCGCCACGTTCTCATTTCTCAAGAGAACAATGAAAGCAAAATGGTGAGCTTAACTAGCCCAAGAAGAAATATTATGGCTAAGATAATGCGTAATAAATTATCGTTAGCTTTCAACAAATGTTAAACCGATACAATATAACAAACATCAAGTTTAGCTGCGCAATGAACAAGCAATCCATTAGAAGAGTCAAGTAGAGAATAAAATCTACTATCTTCTATGATTTAAAAGGTTTTTCATCACTTTTATCGCTGAGACTCAGCTTATTAAATAAACCACGTCATCCCTGCACTACGACCAAGGATATTCATTTGTATCACGACCATAAATTATCCATGCACTATGGGCCAAGGATATTCGTGTTTTTATCAATGGTCATGATCATGCCAACAACTATCCATCAATGCACTACGAGCCAATGAGGACTTTTACCACATCATTTGTAACATTACGGTCATGACTATACCAAATAATCCCTGGTCATAATCATACCAAGTCCATCTATGCACTACAGGCCACAGATGACTTTTAACATAATATAAACATGAGGATGATGACAATGACATAATAATTCAATAAAACAAGTTCAAGAATAAATTGTATAGATTTATAAGTTAATTTATCTTGAACTCAAAAACGTCCAAATTGTCAACATGATACTGCTTTGTGGAGTAAAATTCAAGAATGCTTAGAAGAATATTACCATGAAAAGATCTTTGGATGAAGCTTAAATATCGGGATATTCTACTAATTTCATGGAGTATAGAAGCCAAAACTTTAACCAACCGAGTATAATAGAATATATGAAACTCGCAAATGGATTTTCTCTCGCCATGCGGTAATCCACGTAGACAGATCATTTCCACAAAATAAAAATAATAGAATAACAGAAGAATTCACCATACATGTGATAGATCGCATAGACGCGGTTATTCCCAATGAATAATAAAGAATGGAACCAGTCATGCGAAATGCGCACGCACGAGGATATTCCACGTAATAATAAAGAATGGAATAACAATGAAATCACCGGTATGTGATAGGCCCGCACGCAGACGAAAGTTATTCCAACGTAATATTAAATAATGGAACTGTGTCATGCGTAATACGCATGCACAAGATATTCCAACAGAATAATAAAGAATGGAATAACAAAAGAATTTCACCATGTATGCGGTACTTCGCATAGACAGGTTATTCCAACATAATAATAAGGAATGGAATAATAATAGCTCTCTTCATGAAAATAAAAGAAATAATACCCCTTACTATAATAATAATATCCCTTACCTTAGTAGAAACTAGATATTGGAATAGTGAGGTAGCAGACTTTTCTTCTTCTTTCTCTCTATAATTTCTCTCTATAATAATTGCTCTAAAGCTTTAGTGAATTCGTGAGAAATGAAGGAAGAATGAGCTTTTATTTATTGAAAAATATAGTTTCGATAATTGCACGTTTTGGGGCTCAAAATATTACATAATAATACCTTCCTCTTTTCTTTTATTTTTAATCTAGTCCTGCAAGTATTATCAAACTTTCACCACCTCCCCTAATAGTAAATAATATGAATCAATAGTTCAATCATGTGAATCAATAGTTATAATCATGTAAAAATACGAATAACAGTATAGTACCTCCATCTATACCTCCATCTTTAACTTAGTCATGCAAGTATTATCAATCTTGGACCAACTCCCCTAATAGTACATGAATGTGAATCAATAGTACACACATGTGAACAAATAGTTATAATCATGTGAATTAATAGCAATTAATTCCTCATTTATCCGATTAATTACCCGATAACTTCCAGACATTAATTATTATCGAAATAAATGTCGATTTTCACTAACACTAATAATTCCAACACAATGGAACTATCAATTTCATCTTTAATCAACACGAACTTATTCATCATTAATATTATAACTCATAATATTTAACAACCAGGTCGTACCCAGGAAAGAGGGGGCTTTTCGAAAAGGATTTCTCCTAATTGGCGCGCAATTAGATGACCAAACCTCTCCTTGACAGAACTTCTAGACATTGTAAATATTGCAATTTAATAATATGAATAACTTTGTCGTCTCAATTATTGATTTAATAATATATCATATCATACAGATGATATTGTGACAATAATTAAATCAATAATATGAGAGATATGATGCAAAAGAATCATCGTAGTAATAATTGAGTATAATCGAGTGACTTCTCACGTAAGCATCAATAACCAATACCGTGTGTGCTACTATGCAACCACGCCAGACATCGCATTTCTTTACTATCGGGTAGTTCAACGCTTTTTATCAGTAACACTTTACCGTTATTTTTTTATAAAAGATAATTCATGCGTTTTCTTACTACGACAATACCTCCAATTATGGGGTCCACTAATGATTGTGTCGTCGCATTTAATATTCCCTATTAAAATGAATATTCCCCACCAATCGAATATTATATAACCACTTGCTTACTTTACAAAATTTATAAATATTACCCATAACTATAACATTATATTATATCCACACCATAATATTCAAAAAAATATTTCAAGAAATTTAAATCTTTATTCATAAAATTTGGGGTCTCACATTTAAAGTCTTTAATATTTATCCTTGATTTCGTTTGATTAATGTTTATATCATTGTCATCATCCTCATGCTTATATTGTGATAAAAGTCATCTTTGGCTTACGTGCATAGATGGAGTGTTGATTATTGGTTTTACAGTTGTATATCTTTGGCTTACGTGCATCGATGGACTGTTGATTATTGGTTTTACAGTTGTATATTTTTGGCTTACGTGTAAAGATGGACAGGTGTATGACATGATTATAACCACTGGTGATAATAACGAATATCCTTGGCCCGTAGTGCATGGATAATTCGATGATGTGATTTGCAGGATCATGACCATTAGTTAACAGTTGAATATCTTTGGTCGTAGTGCACTGACAGACAATTGATTGGTATGATCATGACCATTGGTTTTATAGTTGAATATCTTTGGCTCGTAGTGCAAAGGTATACAACTGATTGGTATGATCATTGTTATTACATTTGAATATCTTTAGTCTTTGGGGTAAAGATATTGAGTAAACGTTCTATTAAGCCTTTGTGGAAAGGAGAAACTGTTGATTTACATGATTATAAATATGAATTGTGAATTTAACTATAATCTTTGGTGGTTCAGGTGAAGACAGGTGATGAAAGTTCTCTTTGTCTTGGGTATAATAAAGAACTGTTAATGGGTATTACAGGGATAAAATATTAATGATGGACTTTTAATCTAGAGGAGATAGTAGACATTATGTTTTACTTGACTCTTCTAATGGATTACTTATTCTGCTGCAGTTGTTGATCTAAAACTTGTTGTCTATTGTATTCTATCAGTTGCTATACTGTTGAAGGCTAAGGATAATTTATTCTGCATTATCTTAGTCATAATATTTCATTGGGCTAGTTGAGCTCACCCTTTTCTTTCACTCTTCTCTCTTGTGAAATGAGAATATAGTGGGACTTAGTCTGGGAGCAGAGTGATGGTCCAAGATGGTGGCTATAGTAGTCGTCACTATTTTTATAAAATAGTGTGACAATAAATGTAATGAGGACTCCATTGAGTGTGGATATTGTCTAGAAGGCAATATTCGTTTTTAACTCTCAGCTATGTTTTGTCATATTTTTACACGGCTGTTGTATAATTAAGTTTGTGGTTGAATTCTGTACCATGTATCTAACGACCCAAGATGGGTGATGTATACCTGTTTTGGGGGCGTCATATATGTCCCTCCTGCCCGCACTTGTAACACACAAACTTACCTTACAACACTCTCCCGAGTGATTCTTTTCACAATTCTTACACTGCACAACATGATTCTTTCCACCTCCTGACCTACTTTTGGTATTCTCAAAATTATCTCCTTTCTTTTTTTTTCCAGTCCTACTACCACTACTCCCTTCTCCAATTCTAGCTTGATTTGCCTCCCACCAAAAATTAGTATTCCCTTTCATCATATAGGTGGCAAAAGCTGTCTTTTGCCCCTCCGTTACCCTAACTATCACAAACGCGTCAACAGGGTCAGTTGATCTTCTAAATCCTGACAGTATGATTGCCTTGAAGTCTTTGACATTCGCTAATTGATTATCTGGCTGATTTCCCACGGGTGGTATTCCATTCTGCTTAGCTTGAGCGACCATAATCGTAAAATTCTGTATCGGGTCCGGTTGTCCTCAAGCTTTGTTGACAGGTTCTTCTGCCCTTTGGTTTCGTTTTCGTCTTGACGGCATTATCATAAATTATTCTTATTAACTTACATTCTAAGCCGTATCGTATACGCTTAACATATGATGCGAAATTTTCTACTCAAATAATCATTTATTCGAAAACTCAGTTTTACTGTATTAACCAGTGTTCATATAAATATCTACTATCTTTATACCAACTTATTTCATTAATCCCTCATAGATTCATATTCATAACACTTGACATACCTTAGCACATATTGCTTTAAACATCCGTTATCCCTTTGTGACTCAAAAGTCGAGAATCGCTGCCACAACTTATATAAAAGTTGAAAATATTACCTACAGACATACCTATCATATACACAACATAAAATCATACATATTTAATTAATACTAATACTACTTATTTCTTACGCCTTCACTAAGGATCAGTTGCTTAGTATTCTATATATTCCCATCATTCTCAATAATCCATTCACACCTAATTATACTCAAGTTCATTAAACTTACCACACATTATGAGTTTAAGAACTCACCACACTAATATGAGTTTAAGAACTCGAGCTTGACCATATATTCTTTAACTATACTCTACCTATCAGTTATACTATTGTTTCTGGGTCCGGTACTACATTTTCCAAAATAACCACCTCATTGAGGTAGCTTTCAATGTGAGCCTCTATTTTGGTTATTGGCTTTGATAGTGGCTCGGTTATGGAGATTGAATCCTTCGTTACGATCTGAGGGCATCCTAATTCTTTCTATCTGACATCTATACACATAGTTTATCTAGACTAGCATATAGTATATACACACAGCAAATAATAGTTTTATATAAAATTTATCTTTTATTTTTTTTGACGACGAATTAATTCAATTCATCTCCTTATAAACTTTATATGAGTTATTTTTATTTTCAACGTTTTCCTCTGTCCCAAGGTTATAGCCTAAGGTCTATCCCACCTAAGGTTTCTAACCCTAAAGCTCTGATGCCATAATGTAACGCCCCCAAATTCAGGTACTTGAAACCCGAACTCGATGCTTTACGATACCATTTCTATGAGCGAAAATATTACTAATAATAATAATAATAATATAAATATCAAACTTAACTTACATTTATCAGAGTCTAATCCCAAGTACGAAACCTTTACTACATTCTTTACATGATAAATAATACATATCATTATCTTAATACAGTCTAAATATTACAAAAGATACCAATAATCATATTATGTTTGCTTTCCTTTTCATTTGTTCTTGTCTGAACCTTCGAGTTGATCATGCCTAGCTGAAAACATTTAAATTTAAAGAAAGAATGAGCATTTGGGTTTCCAGCAAGTAATAACAATTATAAATATAATTAGCTGAAAGAATTAAATATTTTCTTTGTACATCACTTCTACAACAAATCAATAGTTGTGAAGTAAACTGAACCAATAATAATAATAACATAACAATTCTATCTCAAATTCTTGAAACTACGTATTGACTATAAATGGGGTTTAGTTGACATACTATGAACATTGTTTTCAATTTTTGAATAGGTTTAGCAGAACTTCATCCGCAAACAGTCATAACTTACGGGCGCGAGGGTGTACATCCCATGGGCCATGTATTGATCAATACTAAATGCAAGAACGATATTATCGTTCACTCTGTCACCATAGGCGCATATAAAGTTTTTCCTTGTTGGGATGTTCATACTTAGTCGGAATCAACCAAAACAATTTGATTGGATACAAAAGGTTTTATCATATTCAACGATATTTCTAAATCGTGTCTAAGTGATCAAAATAGCTTAGACGGCTTTTTCATTAATGTATACATACGGGATCATATATATATATATATATATATATATATATATATATATATATATATATATCAACATATGATTAAATACAATAATTATCCAAGTGAGGACACTTGTATAACCATATATAGAAATTAACGAACAGAATATATATCTGAATAATAATATAATACCGTGTTGATAATCAATGATCGGATAATATATATATATATATATAACAATAGGGTTAATAATCTGGTACAATAATAATATAATTCTGAAACTTTCTTACTCATGTCCATTGCATAAAGGAAATGCAAAGGTAGGATACTTGCCTGGTCTTCTGCTTACAATACGCAACTTAGTTTTATCTTTTATACTAAAACCTATCATTAATAAAATCATTTGATCGATTAGAATAACATACTATAACGCATAGCTCTGCTTATTGCAGTCATCACATAACCTAATCACCTTGTCACACACATTCATCAGTCATTGAATCACAAACAAACTTTAATACATTAAAATTATCTAAGTCCAGATCAATTTCTGAAACATATCGGTCTAACGACGGCTTTATCGGGTAATATCGAGTCTAAGACTCTATCCTGTAGCTCAATATCTGCAAGTATCAGTCATATTATTTTTAAATGACTTATAATAATTTTTAAACATTTATTATAATTTATCATGAGTTTTCAAACACCAGAATCATTATTAAATGATTTAAATATTAAACAATTCTATTATCATTAACATTTCATTAATATTAATCTATTAATGAAACCATTGCCGAAATATTAAAGTTATTTATAATAACTCAAAATATTTTTAAAGTACTAATATTACCCTTAAATGATTTATAAAACAATTAAAACCATTTTTAAATAATTACCATTAATATTTAAATATTAATGCACTATTTATCAAAATATTAAAAGTCGTTAATTATAACTTAAAATATTTTTAATTCATTTATATCCTTTTAAATGATTTTTAAATAAACAAAATCATTTTTAAATTATTTATTTAATATACTTATTAAATAAACTTAATATCATTAATATTAAATTATTAATAAATTATCCTTTAAATATTAAAAGTTATATTTTATAACTTAAAATATTCTTAAACACTTCATTTTCATTTAAAATGATTTTTATAATATTGAAATCATTTTAAACTAATTTATTTAATATAATTATTAAATAACTTTCATATCATTAATAGTAAGTAATTAATGAAATTACCTTTAAATATTGAAAGTTATATTTATAACTTAAAATATTATTAAACTCTTTATTTTTATTTAAAATGATTTTCTTAATATTAAAATAATTTTTAACTAATTTATTTAATAATCTAATATTATTAATATTAAAATATTAATATTTTTCATGACAAAATATCAAAAATTATATTTTATAACTTAAAATATTTTTATAACCTTTAAATCATTTTTATATGATTTATAAATTATTAATTCTATTTTTCATAATTTATTTAATACATTTATTAAATAACTTAATTATCATTAATATTAATTTATTAATGAAATTTATCACAAAATATTAAAATTCATTAAAAATAACTTAAAATATTTTTTATACCATAATAAAATTTTAAATGATTTTTCAAGTATTAAAATTATTTTTAAATAATTTATTTAATATAATAATTAAATAAATTAAATACCTTTAATATTCCAAAAATATTAAATAATTAAGAAATATATCAAAAATTATTAAAACTAATTTTCAAGCTTTAAAATAATTTTTTGTAATTTATTATGTATTTTTAATAATTAAAAACTATTTTTCTATTTATTTAATAAAAATAATTATTTTCAGAATTTATTTGTCGCAAAAGGGTGCCTATAGCGACAGAACCGTCGCTATAAGTGTTTTTCGCGTTCTTGAGCAAAGCCAAGAAATGCATAAACAGTTTACAAGGGTACTACTTTGACCATCATTTAAACCTAGATCTGGATGCTATATGGGTTGGTTATGGTGTTAATGGTATAGTATTAGTGTAACACTACAATGAGAATCAAGTTTCATGGACAAGATACAACAAATCAGAATGTTACAGGCCATCCAAATCATTGTCAGAATTGTTCTTCATTTTCTGGGTTACCCAGAAATGAAGAACAGTGTTATGTGCCTACTTTGAAGCTTAAAATATTTGCTTTCCTTGTTTTCTTAATGTGATTTAAAGGTTTCAATGCATAGCCAGCATGCAAGTGAACATATCTAACACATAAAATTGGTCTAACAACATCACAATAGCTAGATCCATACAGGTCAAAGGCTGTCAGAGACATTGTTCTTGATTTTCTGAAAATTCCAGAAAATGATATTCGTGATCATCCCAGTCACTTTGACCATCCACTAAATATATCCTATTTATTATTTCAGTGATCTAAAGGCATGACTTTGAAGTCCATACAACATACTATAACACGGATACAATAACAAGAATAAAGAAACAAACAACAGAAAGATCTAAGGGCACGAACTTACTGTCAGAGTGTTCTGGGTAGTTTCTAGGCTGCCCAGATTTGCTTGGTCATGGTCGGTCAACGACCTTTGACCATCAATAACATAAAATTTGTGCATGATCTGGACTTGATTCAAGTTCCAGATCAAAGCTCACATAACATACTACAAGTTCAAATATTTAAACAACAAAAACACATAATCATCACAGATCTATGTGGACTGACATTTGACTGTCAAACACAAAAACAAAAATTTTCAGATTTTAAAAATCATCAATTTTGAGCACTTAGATGATATGGATCTGCAAGATACCAACCCAGATCATCAATATCTACTACATATAACATGTTTTAACTCAAAAATCTAACATCTAACATATCAATCAAGATCAGATTTTTGGTTTAGGTTTTATACCTCTCATGATCAATTCTTGATTCTAGGCTCTTGATTGGTTATGAGCAGTAGTGGGGCTGTGTTTTGGGATTCGTGGGTTAGAGAGAAAATGGTCTAGGTTGAGTGTAAGTGCACAAATGGGACTTAAAAGTGAATTTTTCTCTCTCTAATCCTATATATATATATGACTTGTAATGAAATTGACTGAGATTTTCTGCTGATTTGCATTAAATTATGTCACATGGGCAATCTTGGTGGTATACCAACTACATATTTGGCAAGATACACAAGTTATCTTCAATTATACAAGAAGGGTAAAATAGTCAATTGGCTAAGGATTTTAATGGCACTAATGTAACTTGGCAAACCCTTAGGGTTTGACCCTTAGGATTTAACCCTAAGGTTTAACACAAAATTTTGTAGGATTTCAATTTAGGGTTTAATATAAAAATTTTAGTTTCAAAATTGTAATTAGGGTTTCTTAAAATAGTTTAGGTTTTTTTTTAATTACTTAAAACTTGCTAATTAAGTTTAGGTCCACTATTTAACATTAAACATTCTAATTTTGCAATTAAGGTTTCCCCCACTTGACAATTAAGGTTCCAAATATAGAAATTAGAGTCTATAAATATTAATTAGGGTTTCAAAAATTAGGGTTTCCTAACTTTAAATTCTATAATACTTATCCTTAATCATAATAACACAATTACAAAACATTCTCGAACTCATAATTGAGTTTTAAATTAGGGTTTCACAATTTAATGCTAGGGTTTGGTCATGATACATCATAATTGAGCAACCATTAACAGTCCACACATATACAGTACATATTTATAGCACTGAAAGATAAATAATATAATATTATAATAATTATCATTAATCACATAACATAATTACTAGACAGATTTTAAAGTCTCGTTTGACTTCAAAACTAGGGTTTATCAGTAATATTAGGGTTTCCAAATACTGCACCACCATTGACCAATCATTAACAATGCGTACATATAGTACTTATTTATAGCACTGAAAAATCAAAATATAATTAATATTATATTATTATTCTCATTCCTTGATCAAAATTCAAAATTAGGGTTTAAATTCTATATCTGATTTATCTCATTATATATAACATTATTAATTAAGTTAAATAATTAGCTTAATTAATCAAATAAATTCATATAATAAAATAGTTATTATAATAATGATATAATCATTTCATATATTATTTAAATAATATATAAACATATTTTTATGGAAAATAATTAATAAAAACATTTTTATCAGTAAAATTAATTATTATAAGAATATAATTTATAATGATCAATATTTAAAATAAAATTATTTAAAATTATTCATGTAATAAATAAATTTTCATTTATCACAAATATACATACACATTACCTAGCACATATTCTAACCTTTAAAATAAAAAAATATATACGAAAAATTTCTGATAGAAAATATCGGGTTATTACAAGTATCATGTTGACAATTTAGACATTATTGAATTCTGGATAAATTAAATTATAAATTTTTAAAAATTTATCCTTTACTTTCTTTTAATTGAATTCTTATATCATTGTCATCATCCTCATGTTTATATTATGATGAAAGTCATCTGTGGCCCGTAGTGCATATATGAACTTGGTATGATTATGACCAGGGATTATTCGGTATAATTATGACCGTAATGTTACAAATGATGTGGTAAAAATCCTCATTGGCCCATAATGCATTGATGGATGAGCTTGTTGGCATGATCATGATCATTGATAAAAATATGAATATCCTCGCCCATAAAGTGCATGGATAATTTGTGGTCGGATACTAATGAATATCATCGTCAGAAGTATTGAGGGTGATTCGATGATGTGGATTATTTATTAAGCTGAGTCTCGGCGATAAAATTAATGATAAATTCTTTTAAATCATAGAAGATAGTAAATATCATGTTCTACTTGACTCTTTTAATGGATTGCTTGTTCCGCTGCAGTTAAACTTGATGTCTATTGTATTTTATCAGTTTAACACTGTTGAAGGCTAACGATAATTTATTCTGCATTATCTTAGTCATAATATTTCTTACTGGGCTAGTTGAACTCACCATTTGCTTTCATTGTTCTCTTCAGGAAATGAAAACATAGCTGAGACTAGTCGGGGAACAGAGTGATGGTCCGAGATGGTGCATTAGTAGTCCTCACTATTCTGTGAAATAGTGTGTTAATAATTATAATAATATTGAATTTGAGTTTAGATATTGTCTAGAAGATAATATTTGTATTAAAACTCACAGCTTATGTTTTGTCGTACGTTACACGACAGTTGTATAATTAAGTTGTATTTGAATTCTGTATCATGTATTTGGCGACCCAAGATAGGTGATGTATACCTATTTTGGGCGCATCACAATATAGATTAAAAAAATTTAAAGTTTAAAATTTTTAATTATAAAAATTTACACATCTTTTAAAAAATAAAAAATTTATAATATTGTTTTATGAAAATAAAGTTTTTTATTTAGGTTTTTGAATCTATATTTTATGAAACTTTACTCATTTTTAAAAAAAAAAAATTATATTTTTCTTTAAAATAAATTTTTACTTTTTGAGTCTACAATTTATTAAACTTTAATTTTTTTTTAAATGTAATTTTTTTTCCTGCAAATAATAATAATTTTACTAATTTTTAATTTTTTTCAAAAAAATTGAATGCTTTTTTTTTTAATTATCTTTTACTTTTTTTTGTATTTTAATTTCTATTTTAGTTTTTATTTTTAAAAATTTTAATATTAAGAATGCATATAATAATGATAAAGACATAAATTTTTTTCTCAATAAATTTTACATAAAAATCAACTTTATTTTGAAAATAAATTTTTTTATTTAATTTTTGAATCTATATTTTATGAAACTTTACTCATTTTATGAAAAAAATAAAAATTTAATATTTTTTTCTAAAATAATAATTATTTTTAAAATATTTAAAATAATAAGTATTTTTATTATTTTAAAATAAATATAATTTTAAAAAAAAATTATTTGAAAATTATTTATCTTTAAAATAATTTTAAATCTTTTAATTTTTTTAAAAAAAATTAATTGATAAAATTGAGATCAGATCAAACTAGGTTGGGTTGGATCAAAATGAGTCGAATTGAGTTCAAATCAAATAAATAGAACGAAACCACAAAAAACTTCACTATAAAGAGGTAATTGACAAAAAATTAATTTTCAAAATAAATGACAACTTAAACAAATATCATTCGGCCAAAAAAATAATTACCAACCAAAACAAATGCAATTCATTCATAATGCAGTACAATTTTACACCCAATTCCCTCTAAAAGTAAAAAGGGTTTTACTAGATCCCATCTCTTTAAAAATGGAATTCGATTAATAGAACTTCAACTTCACTTCATACCTATTAACACAACACAAGCGATCAGCACTATTAAAGTTATCATGAAATTCATTACCTGGTAACCACTTCCAAAAATGTATTATAAAAGAACCTTCTCTTTTCACATTAAGAGCCTCCTGCGGCTCCTTCCTCTCATCGTTACTGGGAAGAAACTCAAGCTTGTATATCAAATGTGTATGTACTTTCTTACCCTTTCCATATTTACGCCTTAAGATCCGATACGCCCCTTCGCCAAACGATACTGCTGGTTTTTTACGCTTATGTCCTTTAGTTGCAGTGTTATATTCTTCCTCTCCTTGAAGTTGAAGGGCAATCTCAACTTTAGTAGTCACGAACTCCCAGAACGGTCTTTTACTCTTAATGATCGGATCCGGAGCCTTTTCCGGCCCATGACGATTAACCGGAGCAGTGGCTCTTTGCCTCTTTCTCTATCTGTTAGCCTCCTGGACACCGTGTCCGCCTTCGGTAGGATGACCCGACCCGGATGATTTGCAGCCTTCTTTGCCGGAGCGAGGCCTGAGGGTCTTGTTTTTGTTGGATGAGGGTGTTTTCGGCGGACTCGGGTCGTAAAACGATTCGATTTTGGGCTTGTAGTAGAAGTAGATCTCGCCTCTTTCTTGGATTTCAATATTGGGTTTGCTTCTGCTCTTAACTTCCTCTCCTTGTCCCATATACTTTCTTTTTATGTTATTCTTTACTCTCTCTCTTTCATTTTATCGGTGTTGGTGTTGAGCGAGTGTTGTACACGTTATTTTATTTTTTTTACGTAGATATAAAAATTGGATACGAATCTGTAATGAAAAGCTTAATTAGTTCAATACCTTAGCAGTTGAAATGGGACAAGTCTCGGTAATTGGAATGAAATTTGACAGCGAAATAGCAGAAAATAGAGCTAGGAAGAGGGAAAAAGAGAGAATAATAGAGAGAGAAGAGAGAATTGAGGAAGAAGAAATGACGAATTTTCATTCATGAGCTCTTAATAGCTGAATTCAGTACATATATGATGACCCATGTGAATCTAGATTGGAAATTAAGCAAGGCACCAACCATGTGACTATGTAACCGACTACCAACTGGACCAACATGCTGAAGAAAATGAAAATAAAAATGAAAAGACTATTCTATTCTTGTTTAATACTTTTGAGTACTCAATTACCCTTATCTAACATATTTAACTTCCTTACAATCCACCTCCCATAAAAAGGAACTTGTCCTCAAGGTAGCAGGTGAGGAAACTTTTTATGGAACTCTTCCCAATCCTCCCAAGTGGCTTCCTCAGGCAAAGTGTTGGACCATTGCTCAAGCACTTCTTCGCCACGCATTATTTTCTTAACTAACTTCCTATCTAGGATAGCTATTGGCTCTACCAGAAACTGTCCATTTTCATCCAACTGAGGCAAAACTGCAGAGTTAGTGCATTTAGAACCAAGTTTCTTCTTTAAAAGTGACACATGAAACACAGGATGGACCCTAGCATGTGATGGTAACTGAAGTCTATAAGCCACTTTTCCCACCTTCTCTGTAATCTGATATGGTCCAAAATACTTGGGAAGCAGTTTGCCAAATTTAGTCTGAGTAATAGTTGATTGCTTATAAGGTTTAACCCTTAAATATACCCAATCGCCCACCTGAAAGATCCTTTCACTTCTGGATTTGTCAGCATAAGTTTTCATCCTAGATTGTACTTTTGTCAAATTTTGCTTGAGTAATTGCAACTGCAGAGTTCTGTCCTTACAGAAAGCCTTAACAGTTGGATCCTTCACTTAACCATACTGATGGAGATTAAGATGGGGAGGTTTATACCCATACAAAGCTTCAAAAGGGTCACTTTTAGTCCATCGTGGTAATGGAAATTGTACTGCATTCGCCAAGGATAACTAGTAGACCGGTTGCTTGCTAGGTCTCATTAAGTCATGCATCTCAAGTAACATTCTTTTGGTTTAACCTTTCGGTTTGGCCATCCGATTGGGGTGATAGGAAGTGCTCGGATGGAGTCTAGTCCCTACTAATCGAAAAAGGGATTGCCAAAACATGCTTATAAAAATATTGTCTCTGTTTGAATACAATGGAAGAAGGAAATTCATGTAATTTATAGACTTGCTCCATGTAAACCTCGAGCCAAATCGAAAGTAAAAAGGGTGATGAAAGGGGTATGAAATGCCCAAATTTAGTTACCTATCCACCACTACCCATATAATCAGTATACCCTTTTGATTTAGGTAATCCTTCTATGAAATCCATCAAATATCCTCCCATGGCTTATTGGGAATTGGAAAGGGTCAGAATAAACCCGAGAAGTAATGGTCTCATGCTTGTTTTGTTGACAAATATCACACTCCTTAACAAACTGCATCACATCCTTTTTCATTAATGGCCAATAAAAGTATTTACTTATTCTTTCATAAGTTCCTCGTAATTCCGTAATGCCCCCAAGTTGGGAGACTCATAAAATTTCGCTAACAATTTAGCCCTTAGAGTAGCATTAGATCCCACCACTAATTTGTTGTCAAACTTTGATCCGCCATTAAAGAAAGAATACCCAGAATCGAGTGAGGTCCAATCAAGTCGAGCAATTAAATCCTTTAGCCCTGGTCCGCTTCCCAAGTATGAACTAATTCCATAATCCACCTGGGGAGTACAAGTAGAGAGGGCTAAGCAACTAAACTCTTGTTCAGTGATCTGCAGTTGTTTGGATAAGGAATCATTGGCTTTGTTCTCTTTTCCTTTCTTGTATACAATCTCATAATCTAAACCCATCAACTTAGTGATCCATTTCACGATTGGTGGTTGTAATTCTTTCGTCAAGAAGATATTTTAGGGTCATGATGATCGGTCTTGATTAACACTTTGTTTCCCAAAAGGTAATGCCTCCATTTGTTAACAAAGATAAACAATGACCATGAGCTCTTTCTCATAGGTAGACCACCCTAAATGTTTTGGTGAAATAGCTTTGCTCAAGAAGGCAATAGATTGTCCCTGCTGCATTAAAACTGCTCCCAAGCCAAAATAAGATGCATCAATTTCCAAAATAAATGGTAGACTGAAATTGGGCATGGCTAAGACTGGTGCTTTGGTCATAGCATCCTTCAAAGCTAGAAATGCAGCAGTAGCCTCTTCATTCCACAAGAAATTATTCTTCTTCAATAATTCAGTAAGAGATTTTCTAATGAGGCCATAATTTCTGACAAACTTCCTATAGTATCCCGTTAACCCCAAAAAACCTCTTAGGCTTTTAATATTTTGTGGTAAGGGTCAATCCTTCATACAACTAATCTTGTCTGGATCAGTAGAAACTCCACTAGCACTGATAACATGTCCAAGATAGTGAACTTGCTCAGTGCCAAACAGACATTTACTTTTTTTGGCATATAGAGTATGATCTTTAAGGAGCTATAATGTCAGTTGTAGGTGTTTAAGGTGTTCCTCATAACTGGGGCTATACACTAATATGTCATCAAAGAAGACTAGGATGAATTTTCTGAGATAAGGTTTAAAAATGTGGTTCATAAGAGACTGAAAAGTAGCAGGGGCATTAGTAAGGCCAAAGGGCATTACTAAAAACTCAAAATGCCCTGTGTGTATTCTAAATGCAGTTTTAGGAACATCAGGTGGGTGTACCTTAATCTGGTGATAGCCAGACCTCAGGTCTAATTTTGAATACCACATCGAACCATACAATTCATCCAAGAGTTCATCAATAGCTGGTATTGGAAACTTATCTTTGACTGTCATCTCATTTAGGGATCTATAGTCTACACACATCCTCCATGTGCCATCTTGTTTCTTCACCAACAAAACTGGAAATGCATAGGGGCTATCATTGGGTGTATTAAACCGTAAGATAACATATCATTCACAATTTTTTCTATTTCTTCTTTCTCGCATAATGGGGTACCTATAAGGCCTGAGGTTGACAGGTTAACTTCCCTCTTTTAAATTAATGTGATGATTTTGAACTCTATCTGGGGCGATTCAATGTGGTTCCAAAAACCTCGAGTACTTTTTGCGCAGATTGTCCAAATTGTGGACAAGAACTATCCGCTTCTCAATTACTTCTCTTTGTGTGCATCGGTTTGGTCATTTGATGGGTCTGATGGACTGGGACTTACTCCAAAAAGATAGCCAAAATAACCATGAGTTGATGTGTTTAAGGCTTGTTAAAACTCCCCAGAAGTCATCAACTGCACTGTAGGGTTAGCTAAATATGTCTCCTCTTTGAGTACAATAGTCTTGTTATCCTTAACAAAAGTTAATTGAAGCCTGTTGAAATCTAGAATGACTGGGTTGAAATTCTTGAGCCATTGCACTCCCAGGACTGCATCTATCCCACCTAGAGGAATAACTCTGAAATCAGTAAAAAATTCTTCCCCCTCAACTGTCCAAGAAAGGTTGTTACATTCTTGTAGGCTAGTTACTTTAAAACCATCAGCCACTGATACAGATAATGGTTTGGTGTTCTGTGTAATTGCCCTGATCCTCTTAGCAGCTTTAGGATCTAAGAAATTGTTGGTACTCCCACTGTCAATGAGTATTCTGAGTTGTTTCCCATTGGCCAATCCCAAAATTCTGATGGTGTTATTCACTTGGTGTCCTGATAGAGCATGAAGAGTTATATGAGCCTCATGAATCTTGCAGTCCTGATCTCCTTCTAAGGTATCCATTTTACCACAATCTTCCAACGCTTCTTCCATGTCACACGGTCCCCATCGAGGTATCATCAAAATAAGTGGGGCTTCTTTGACCGATGACCCTCTGAAAGTAAGGTTCATCACAGAATAATCTGATTTCTTCCTTCTTTTTTCTGTAATTTTCTCCCTAGTTAAGCTCCTGATTTGTTACATTCTTGTAGGCTAGTTACTTTAAAACCATCAGCCACTGATACAGGCAATGGTTTGGTGTTCTGTGTAATTGCCCTGATCCTCTTAGCAGCTTGAGGATCTAAAAAATTATTGGTACTCCCACTGTCAATGAGTAATCTTAGTTGTTTCCTATTGGCTAATCCCAAAATTCTGATGGTGTTATTCACTTGGTGTCCTGATAGAGCATGAAGAGTTATATGAGCCTCGTGAATCTTGCAGTCCTGATCTCCTTCTAAGGTCTCCATTTTACCACAATCTTCCAACTCTTCTTCCATGTCACAGTCCCCATCAGAGGGTATCATCAAAAATAAGTGGGGCTTCTTGCACTGATAACCTACAGTGTAAGGTTCATCACAGGAATAACACAGTTTCTTCCTTCTTTTTTCTGCAATTTGCTCTCTAGTTAAGCTCTTGATTGACAGATTTTTGTCCATCTCCAAGTTTGTTGCCCCAGTGAGGCCAGCCACAACATTACTAGTCATTACAGCTCTATTATTTAAGGATGATCCAACTTTTGTCTGATGACTGGGGATTCCAGGTCTGAATCCCATTCGGCTTCTCCTTACTCATGCCTCCAATTTGGCCTCCTCCACTCTAGCCATTCTAATAAGTTCCTTAAGGGTGGAAAATTTTAACTCCTGAATTCCCAACCTTATTTCCTCCTTCAATCCCCCCAGAAAACAATCCATGAAGAAAGCTTCATTCAAAGAAGGATTTCTGAGTAAGGTCCAACCCTTTAGTTCCTCGAATCTCTTTCTGTAGTCATCCACTGAGCCACACTGTTGTAAATTTTTTAGTTCACCTATGGGGTTTATATGAGTTTCAGGGCTGAACCTAGCCACTACCTCTTCTATGAACCCATTCCAAGTTACTTCAGATCCACCATGAACAAAACCTGCATACCACTCTTCAGCCTCTCCTTCCAAATTAATAGTGGCTAAATGAAGTTTATGATTATCAGCCACTGAATGATAAGAAAAGAGTTTATTGCATTTTCTAATCCAATTTCTAGGATTACTTCCATCAAATTTGGGAAATTCAAATTTGATGGATTTGAATATTCCTCTAGTATCTTTATCCTCAGAACTCAAAGCCTCAAAATTCCCCAAAATTGAGCCCATCGAATTTTCTGAATTACCTGTTTGATTTGATGAATTTGGTAACCTTGCTGCAAGCAGTGCTTCAAAACCCTTTATCATTCGTTCCATCTTCTTATTGAGTCTATCCTCGAAATCCGACTTCAAACCATCGATGATTCATTCATTGGTCTCGCTGAATGTTGAAGGAGTTGGCTTGATCACTAACGAAGCCTTCCAAATTAGTGATTCTTTGGGTATTATTAGCCATGGTTGTGATCGATAGTGGCTCTGATACCAACTGTAATGAACTAGTTTAATTAGTTCAATACCTTAGCAGCTGAAATGGGACAAGTCTCAGTAATTGGAATGGAATTTGACAGAGAAATAGCAGAAAATAGAGTAAGGAAGAGGGAAAAAGAGATAATAATAGAGAGAGAAGAGAGAATTGGGGAAGAAGAAATGACAGATTTTTATTCATGAGCTCTTAATAGCTGAATTCAGTACATATATGATGACCCATGTGAATTTAGATTGGAAATTAAGCAAGGCACCAACCATGTGACTATGTAACCGACTACCAGCTGGACCAACATGCTGAAGAAAATGAAAATAAAAATGAAAAGACTACTTTATCCTTGTTTAATACTTTTGAGTACTCAATTATCCTTATCTAACATATTTAACTTCCTTACAGAATCTATTTCAATTTCACTTATTATTTTCAATTTTCATGTCTTCCTTAGGAAGAGCTCTCGTCAATGTATTGACATTTCAAGAGTGGAAGAATGATGAAAATTTATATTTTATCACGAGTTTTTGTCTTTTAAGAATTAAGACGCCCATTTTTATACAGCTTAATTACCGTCTAATACTATAGTTTTCCATGTTCATTAACCTAGTAGTTACTTTAAGGCACACACAAATTGATATTCCAGTCGCAAATAAAAATTAATGAACAAAATTCTCGAAATGTATTGCAAAATTGCTCCAAAATAATGCTAGTTACAAACTGAAGGACGGAACCCATCGGCATGCCAACAGTAAGTCCAGTCCACTAGTCCAGGATGTAAAAACAAAAGTTAGATATCAAATGCATAATAAAGGACAAAAAATTTGATGAGATTATATCCCAAGCAACTTTCTAGCCAAAAAAAAAGGCTCAAAAGTTAATATCAAAAATCCACAAGGAAAACAAGAGCGTCTCCATTGCTGAATAAACAAATAAAAAGTAAAAAGAGAGTATTCAATAGCGCCCAGTTTCTAGCAATCACAGCATCCTCTTACAGAATTATAAAATGATGATGACCTTCACAACATGAATGACTCAAAAAAGGAAATCAACAGTTTCACCTCTTAATTTCGCAGCATCCACTGCATTATGTCCTTCCTGATGATTCCCTCAGACCCAATTCGTCCATAATTCGTTTTCAACGCCTGTGGACCCCAGATGGACAAATGTCTATAGTGAGTACTAGTTGTAACTGGCTTAACTGGGGTCATCATCATTGCAATGGTAGGATAGGGTTTACGCCACATGCTTCTTGACGAGGTAAACAGACGCCGATCAGATTCTTGCTCCCAACTTTTTGAACTAAATGTTGGGTGGCCCCCAGGAGTTTTCTGGTGAGACGAGTTGGTTACCTGCTTTGTCACACTAGTGTTGGCGTTACCACTTGAGTGATGCTGTCCACTGCGGATCTCAGCCAATGGTTTCATTCTATCAAGCCACCGGAGGATCCAGTTTCCCAGGTTTCGACCAACTTCGATGTCTCTCTCTTGTATATTCTTGTGAACCTTGACTGCCAAATCAAATATAGCACGTGTTCGTCTGTGATGCAAATCAAGAATAGTAAAACATGATGAAAAGCATACGAATGAAGTAATTAAATATGGGAATGGTAATGTTATAGATACATGATAACAGCATCATTAGAGCAACATCACAATTAAGAGAGTGCAAATTTGATTGTCATGACCAGTCATGGGCACAATTGCAAAAAGCATCATCCTCAATACCAGATTGGATAGATTGTGTACAAAACTGCAAAACCAAGTATTGCCTTCCTTATGGTTATTGTCTCTACAAAAACCTATCCAAAGCCCATAGAAAGATGTGAAGGTCGTATTAAGGTAGCTGCCCTTGGCATATATCTTATGAGCATGACTGTGCTAGTGTGCTGACAAAGAAAACGAAAGAACTACAGGACCAAAAAGATCTCCAAAAGGTTTAAAGGTTAAATCCAAAATATCAGTCACCAATCTATTTCTGATGAACCAAATGAAGGATAAGGAGTAAAACTAGCAATTGATGCTAATTTAGTGCCAAAATTATTATTCAACAATTGGTCCTAAGCTCATTTGAACTAATTTTAAAGTTAGTTTGTAGTTGGAAGAGCCCTTGCCATCCTTATTTGGATGTTAAGTTGCAGGACCGCTTGGCTATTTGCTTTTTGTCCTTTCTGTTGATTTAAACATAATGAGACTTCACTTCCATATATAAAAAATATTGAACAAAAGCTCTTGAGGAGCAAAAGAAACCCGTTCAACCCCCTCTACTTGAATTTAATATTGTTTTTCTAATAAGGTGGTATAAAATGTCATTTTCCTCCATAATTTTGTTTAGCAGAAAATGAATCTCAGCATGAACAAGAATCAAAACACCAAAAAGTTATCAAGTCAGTGGGCCACCTCTTACTCCATTGCACAGTTACTTGGCTGTCTGTATATTAAACTGGCTTCTCTTAGCATGAGATTTCTTTAAAGTTTCCATCCAGATGTATGAGCTTCTCCACCCCCACCTGCCGCCCACACGCCCACAATACAAACCGCAAAGATAAAAGAACACAAGAAAGAATATATTTACCATATTATGCTAGTGTAGTGGATGAAGAAATCCCAAATGGTATGCTATCCTTGAAATGTTTAATACCACATAAACTTCATCTCAAGATCAATTCTAGCTTGTAATGGTGGCGGTGTTGGAAGTTTGAAAGACGTTTGGCAGGCTGGAGGCATAATTAGTTCAGTAACTCTATAAAGGTCTTGTTATACTAATTACAAGGTATCTAACCCGCGAAGTGCCAACATATTCTTGTCTTTGCTGTTATTCTGGTCTCAATGACTCTAAAAAAAATAAGAGACTCTGCAAAGGGAAGGAACCACCCCCAAGGGAAGAAAAGAAAGTACCATCTTTTTATTTGGGAACTGGTCTGCCAATTGGTTAGAGGCAAGGAAGCTCTAGTATAGTATTTTGCTTTTTGTGCAGAAGGTTCATTTGTGTTTGGACTTTGGAGTCCAGTTTTCAGAAGAAATTTTCTGGATTGTAAAACAGAAGTTTTTTTTGAAAGGCAATAATCTCTAAGCTATAGCAATCCTTTAACTCATTTAAATAATGCAAAATGTTCCCCATCATTCTCGTATTCAACGCTAAGACACAAATTTTCAATTTTCTTAAGCATGGTTATCAGAACCAATATAGCAAAGGAAGAATATATTTCTTTTTTAATAAGCACGAATGTATTAAGAAAAAGCTTGGGAGGGGGTGGGAAACTAACAATGCAGTCAACAAGCAGGCCCTCTAACAGCGATAAAAACTATATGAAAGTAACGAAACATCCCAAAGCCCCTACTGAAGGACAGGCCCTAACAAATACTTAAACAGTTCAAAGGCACTATAGAACAAAAACTATACAAATACCAACTCTTCCAAAAGTCTAAGAATGGAAGTAAACCTCCCAAATATACCTTATTCACCCAAAATATAAAAGACTTGACATCCTAGACTTCACAAGCTGAAAGCTCCACCACTTTGAGTGGTCAGAAATCATGTCGTTCTGCTAATAATGGTCATTACTTATGTAATATGAGTCAAATTAGCTTGATTGAATAGGTCCAATATGAGTGTGATGCATATTTCTATTGGGTGTGATGATCAAAAATCCTTCACGTGATACCTATAGACCATCATTCTTCTTCTTCCTTTCTTTCTCTACTTATCCTAGACTAACTCAGCTATAGATCTGGTAAACTAGACTAACTTAGCAAGTTAGCAATAACATACTGAAATTTTGCAAGCTATAAAGTCCAAAATAATGACAACAATCTTTCTACGGCAGACCCTTCCATGCTAGTGTCCAAAAAGTTATAAAGAGCTTTATTCCATAACAAAATTGTTTGTGACACCTACCAGATCCCACAGAAATTTCCTCTACTTGCCATTGAAAGACTTCAACAGTGTTTCCTCTCATGCTCTTTAAACCCCCATAAAGTTAGAAACCATTAAGCCACATACTCACAACAATCAGGCTCATGTTCTCTCTTCTTCTAGCACTTGAAATATATGAGCCTATTGAAAAGATCCTATATCATAGGCATAGGCCACTAAAATCCTCCCTCTTCTCTACTGGCACCGCCACTTCCTCAAAAAACCTTGCAAGCTCCATTCCTCTAGCTATTGCACCAAAAACATCCAATCATCCCTACTAAAGTATTATAGTAAAACGAATAACACAATGAGCACAGAGTCACAGACTTCCCTACTCTTTGGGGCTCTATTCCCAAACCAGGCAGGCATCAGACATCAGGCAGCACAAGATGTTAATGGTAATGGACACAGCAAAAGAAACAAATTCAACACCCTTGTGTGATGAGTAGAACTTAAAGTTTGTTTCACTTAAATAAAGACAAAAGTAAATTTGAGCACTGTATAGAGCGTGTACAAGACATGCGGGGGTACCAGGCAAATGTTATGGCAATGAGTTATAAGCTGCAACGTTTCTTGAACTTGTATCACTTTGGCTGTTCAAGACGTGCTATCCATGAATGCCGTCAAAAAATGACAACCCCACTCAATCCCACGGAGGAAGAGAATGAATAACAATAATCTGCCTCATGGAAATGTACAAATTGCGTATTCTTCCTAATAATTTGACATAATTAGGACCCTTAATCTTCCGAAGAAAGGGCAATATCATTAGAACACAAAATCAAAATCATAAACAACAAAATTTTGAATCATAGGTACTAATCAAAAACCTAAATCAAACAAGTTCACCACATAAAATCATAAATCACCTGATACACTTATCACACTTTGTCTGCAATTCTGAAATTATTATCACAAGTGAGAGAAAGAGATACCTGTAAACAAATTGACGAGTCTTTGGGTGCTTAGGGGATATAAGACGACGCTGAATCTTGAGAGCAAGCTTGTGGGTTCGTTTCAGACCCAAAAAATACGCAGTTCCCAATGTGATCTCCCATAGCACCATTTTCCCTCTCTCTCAATATGTATATTTAATGTGTGTATATATATATATATATATATATATATATATATATATATATATATATATCGATACAAGCAGCCTGTTTCTCTTTCTGAAACTCTATGATCGATTTTTATAAAAGTTTTTATTTTCGTTCTCCTCAAGTCACCGATGTTATTGGGAGGTCATTGCTATCGTCACAGCACTGTTATACGTTAAAAATTAAAAGTCCGTTTGGAATTAAACAGTGAAAGCCCAACCTGTTGGTGTGGGTGATAGTACAATAAAGCCCAACAAGTTGCTCCTTTTAACCATTTGCATCCTTTTTGTCTATGGAGCAATGTTTTCAGATTTTGACCGTTCATCAAATCATGAAAGTTATTGAGTGGACGAGTTATTGGTTCAATCAGTGATCGTATTGTTATTGGCCCAATAACGTCATTAATATATAATAATAATAAATGATTCGATATATTAATTATTATTATTATATATTATTAGAGGACATAAACGAGCCAAAATGACCATAGTTTTTGATTTGAAAAAGGAAGCCAAAATGGCCCAAGTTTTGGGCATGGAAAAAAAACCTCAAGCCGCCAAAAGCCCGTATTTTGATGGGTGGGTTGGTCGTCATTTGGCTCATGGCTTAGGCGGATTTTTGATGTGTCTATATTATGACCAAATTTTGATACATTTATGGGTTGAGCCCCAAGAGATAAAATAGTCGAAGAATAATGAAATGACAAAATTGCCCATAATAATAGCATTAATTATTTAAATGGGGTGAGAGAGTTTTGATGGGTTCAAAAAAAAATCCATATTTATTAAAAGTCTAGAATTTTGATGAAATATTGGGTTTGGGCATAATAAGAAATGAGCTTATTTTTTTAAAGGACAATGTTTACTTTATACAATTCAAATAAATATGAAATATATTTAAAAAGAAAGATATTAAACTGTGATCATAACTCAAGACTCAAGAGTGATAAAATCAAACACAAATAATAAACATCTCTAAGATACATTCAATTAAATTCGCTAAAAAAAACTTATCTATTTGTACAATGATTACTTTATACAATTCAAATAAATACTAAATCTATATGAAAATAAAGATATTAAATTATAAATCAAAACTCAATCAATGATACATTCATTCAATCAAATTCAAAGTAAAAAAATATAAAAAAAAATGAGGTAGAAATCTAGTAAAATTGATGATCGATGCTTAAGTCACTAGTCAACTTCATTCAACCGCTTCGTCATTGGTTTTGATTGAATTTTTACCAAAAACAGTTTTTTTATTCCAATCGGATCGAAGATTTGACCAATTTCAATTTTTATCGGTTAAACCGGTAGTCTGATCCAGATTTGAGTACATGCTATGTAGTTGTTGATTTTAACCAGCAATAAGAACGGGGACAAGACAATAATTTTATTTTGGATAAATAATATAGTTTTGTTATCGAAAGAGGGTAAGAAAGCCTGAATTGTTAAAAATATATGTTTCTAAATAAAATAAATTATCCTCTCTCCATATGTTTTGCCACGATATTATGGTCTTTTATTGGTTTATTTGAAGGGAAATGAATTAAATGATTCATATGTTGAGTTGAGTGTTACTTGATTAAACAATTATGTATAATTAAATATAAAAAATAGAATGTATCATATGTGTTTAATTGATCGTGAACTTTATAGTTTAATTGTACGGATATAATGAACATGTAAAAAATGAGAACATGCACAATTTTATTTGATTTAAGGCATTGAAATATCATTTTTATAATAGTATAAATATTATATACATATAAGTATATATTTCTACAATTCAGATTTTGGTAACTTTTATTGTTACAAAGTTATTAATGCATAACTTCAAATCAGACAAAAGTTTACATAATTCTATATTTTTGCATGCTCTTTACATCCAAACGGTTAGATTATTAAGTTAACCATCAAATAATGTTGTATTAGGAGTGACCTAGGATGACTTATCTTACGTCAATCTACGATTCCTAGTTACATTTAATTTGTAATTTCTAAGAAAAGAGTCAGGATTAGATTTGACTTCATTTCTTTAAGGAGATTGACCTCTATTCTAGTATGGTAGTTACTATGGTAAGGAATTCCATTCCAATTTGGGGACAATGCGATAAAATTGGTGGGATCAACTATAAATACAAGGTTATATCCTACTTCACAAGTACTTCATTATTCATAATTCTTTGAGCACTAAAGTTGTTAGCCTCCATTGTTAATATGTTTCCAGCATGTACTTATTCTTACACCGGAGCTATTGATGAGTGGGTTTTATACCTATAATTAAGTATTTTTAGCTTGATAATTTGTGAGTTTTCAAATATTTTCTATTTCTTTTTATGTGTTTTTATGTTTTTAAGTAAGAAATGAAGTTGAAAGCTAATTGGGTTCATTTTTGTCAAATTAGGGTATATTGGGCAATTTTCAGCTTTTGGGAAAATTGACATCTGGATCTTCAACTGATTTTTGGATGGTGTTAGAGTTTTAGAATGAGAAAGTGATATTATTGAAGTTTGTAGAGGACTTCTCCAGCTTTCTAGAAAGGTATAGTGGGCAAAAATCGGAATTCGTTTGGGCTTCCAAACAGTGTCAAAGTAAGATTTAAAAAGCTGATCGGAATCCTGATTGGAGTTGGATTCCTGTTCGGACCAGTATACTTCAAAGGGTCATAACTTGAGTTTCTGAAGTCCAAATCAGGTAATCCAAAAGCCTAAATTCATCTACACTTCCAGTGCTACAACTTTCAGGAAGATCCCAAGTTAAGATTCAATCATTATTTGATAGGAAAATAGCTCACAAGGTCCAACACAATTTTTGGAAATTTTATTACTTTCTACTATGCTGCAGATTGTTATATTTCTAGTGGGTCACGAGATGAAATGAAATGAAGGAAATTAATGAGCCAATAGTAATTTTGGAAAAGGAATTATGCTATATTAGTTTGTTAAAATTAGGATATTATTTATGTAATTTTAATTAGTTTGTAATTCTATTATGGTTAGGAAAAATAATCTCATATAAATAGTCTTATTTTGGGATTGTAAAAGGTGTTGGGGAAAAGGTCAATGAACACCATATGATGCTATTTATCTTCCAATTTTAAGAGCAATCAAGATATCAATGGAGATGGAGGTTATGAATTGATGAAGCTTGGAGATAGAAGACTTGCGAGAGACAACTTTTATTCTCTAAACCTTTATTTATTCTTGTCTTTTACTAATGTTGAATATTTTGTGATTATAATTTTATCTACTATGAATAAGGTTTTAATATAAATTTTTTAATAAAATCTCATGTGTGGTTTAAATTGAATTTCTTTCTATTTGATTGTCACCATATGAATTGACTTATCATATTTTGTGTGTTCATGTATTAGTTAACTAGCTAGTAATTAATGGGATAATCTATATGAATTTGGGAGATGAATTATAGATTTAGATCTGAATATGATAACATATGTTTGTGTTTTCTACATGTGATGGAATTCATGATTCGTGTATAGAATAGGGATATACTTATATGCCATATGTAACCAATTGGAGAATCTAAGATAAAATCCTTGTTAATTTAATTCATATAGGAATATAGTGAGTTATTTTGTTGGGATGCTCATTTCCGATTCAATTCCCATTGTGGTGGATTTAGAAAGGATATGTTTATATGATCATCGGAAGAGGCGTATAAATACTATCGAATTCTCAGTTAACCATTCATCGTGATTGCATAATTAAATGGAGAGTTATGATATTTGAATGAAGTATGGGATGGAATTGAGTTCTTAGATTTATTTATTTAGTTAGTTATGTTTTCTTATTTAGTTATTTATTTTTAATATTTAGCTTAATTCAGAATGATTCCTCGTGGGAACGATACTCTATTTACACTTTATTACTTGTTGACCGTGTATACTTGCACGTATTTATTAGTTGCTAAATCAACCAATAAGTTTTTGGCACTGTTGTCGGGGAATCTTATTTAGTACTTAATTTCATATTAGTCACAATTAATTCAGTCTTAATTTAAACACTTTTATTTTTCTTTGTTTATTCTATATTTGCAGGTTTTTCATCCGTTTATGCACATTAGGTCAAAGGGTAAGGAGAAATTTTGCCATACGCCGAAGATATCTAAAGAAAGTTCTGAAAACTGAAGTTAACTAAAGCGAAAACACAAAAAGAAGAAAAATTGGCAGAGGAATCTGGCACTCAAGTAAACATGGTTGCAGACAAGCAAAAATCACTTAAGGATTATGTCAAACCGTTAGTGATAGACATTCAATACAATATTCAAAGGTATGTTGTGTCACCCCGAAATCCGGTTTATTTTCACACACGGATTCCGTACACCACGAATACATTTCATTCCAAACATTCATCATTATATAGCTAAATATAACAACATACATTCTCAAATCCCAGATTCTAATACCTTATAACCCCGTTCATTACAAATAATGATAATTACATTATTCCTTATATCTTACAAGAGTGACTTTCATTCGCCACCAATGATACATAACATTTCATTAAACTAGTCTATAGTTTAATTAAATTATTCTACATTACAAGTCTTAGCTTGATATTCACGCTCATTCATATATTGAATGACACTTCGTCTGGATACCGGTCAACTTGATCTTTACGGGATCCTTAAGTTATTTCTATCATCGTTTGCTAAAAATGTTTTTATTTAAAGCAAGAGTGAGCATTCAATTGCTCAGCAAGTCATAGCAGTTGAATAAACAACATCAAGAATTTAAACATTCCTTTAAATCTTCAATAACTGAACAAAGATTATGAAGCAACTTGAATAATAACAATAATTTTGATTCCTATCATTTTAAAACATTAATCACATACACTTTGAAATAGTTTCACATACTTTCCTTCTTCTACCTTTTTCATACATTTTTTGTGTGGCTAGAATCATTAGCACAGACTTAACAATAACGGTTTACTCCCTCTGTCCCTAATTATTTAACGTTTTAGAGGTGGACACAAGAATTAAGATAATGATTGGAAAACATTAAATATAGTACTCAATTATCTATAATACCCTTAAATCTTTTGTTGGGATAAGGAGAGTTTTGTTGGGATAAGAAGAGTTTTGTTGGGATAAGGAGAGAGAAAGAGTTTAAAGTATCAAAAAAATAGGAAGAGTAATGAGGGGTAATTTTGGAAAAATTGTCATTAATTCTCCTAGATTTGAACAAACGTCAAATAATTAAGAACAAATGAAAAAACTCTAAAACGTCAAATAATTAGGGACGGAGGGAGTATGTATAAACCAAACTTATTCATATAGAACAGTTCATTTCACAGAAACACCGAAGTGTTAAAAAGTGTGGCACAAAGCCTCATACATTCTACCACCTTATACAAATATCATACATTTGAACATAGATAAAACTTCTCATGTTCAACATCTGAGAAAGTTTAAGAAACTAGCATTCATATTAAACATGAATGAAGTTAGGAAACTTGCCTTAAGCATAGCCACAACTTATAGTTTACGCTGAACTATTCATTGCAATCCCTATATAACATATAAGGAAATATCACATACACCAATTAATCATATACTTGACTTACGCATTGCTTTAAGCTTAACTTTACTCCTTATGGTTCGTGTTTATAACCTAAGTTCACATAACCATCCTTCTTTACCGTTTTACGGCGTTATGACATACAGAGATGTCTTAACTCATACGATCATCATCTTTGATGATTTACATTCTTATCTTCTTCTTATAACTATTCTAGGACTTAGTACACATCAAGTCTCTACTAGTATTCCATATGGTACTCTGAGTAGTTTTCCACAAACAACTAATAATCTAGTTTTCCATCTCATCTACACTGTCTTTCACAGCGAGTTAGATCGGTTGCTAGTTCTTATTAACCTTTGCTCTCTAAATGAATTGTTTAGCCCAGCTCCCATATGTCAACCATTAAAGATTACGATTGTACCACAACTTAAACTTAACTTATCCAAACCATTAAAAATATAATGTTCATTAAGTTGATTTCCCATTCCTTATGACTTTCTAGCAACTAAATGTCATACCTCAGGATTTATTCCTTATCATCTAAGTCATACATTCTTTTGTATACCTAGGACGATCATTCAATGTTAATACTATGAGTTCATAGCGTTAAGCATTTTACATTACCTTATCATATCTTATAACGTCCGGTTCATTCGACTCATAACGTTATCCAAGTTATAATCATTAACTCAGCTTATTAATGTTATACGTCATTGTCATTAATTCAGTTTCTTCATCATTCACAAGTTTAATCATTAGTCTTCATTACCTTACGGTCAAACCATACACAATGTGTAGGTTCTGCCCGTTTAATATTCACGTACACTCAACCCTCACGTCGGCTAAAGTGTTTAACGCTTACATTTCATTCTAACATTCTCTATTCGACTCACACTCGGACTTTCATTAATTTTATTACCGTTCGCTACAGCTTTCTTGATAATTCATATCTTACTTACTACCTTCGTCAACGTTTAAGTCATACAACCAATGTATACTTAGAACGTTCACCCGATACGAATACGATTCACGAGGATCGTTTACGTATTCTGTGTTCATGTTGTTCGTCTCTTAATCTCTCATTCAACCTTTAACTAAGGTCCGCTCTCATTCGTTATCCATTACATGAACCTCATGTTCATCGTCCTTTTATAATGTCTAAGCTATACAGTTCGTCGTATGCTAAGACTGGTCGTTCATCGCAATCACTTTACGTTTATAGCGTCTAGACGCTTTACAATTAACTCTCATTATGACATCATAACATCGAAATGTTATAAATCACCCTCATCACTAAACGTCTAAGGAATCACAATCATAGCAATCCCACACTTTCGTTTTATCGCGACTACGGTCCCCGAATATCAGTTACGTATTTCTCGTTCACCGTTTTATAACCTTTATTGGACATTTCATCGTCAAACTCAAGGTTTTAATCATCATTCTAGATATTTTTCTTCATGAATATTACATTCATGTGTGGCCCTTAATTACCATCCAAAATTTTGGACAATAAAAATCCCCAATCGGGAAAAATTCCATTAAAAGTAGTCATGGGCGCCACTCTATGTATAAAACCCAACATCAGAAAGTACAAAGTTAGCAAGAGTCGCTCTCTCGAAATTTGGCGATGCTGTTGCACCTCTCAAGGCCCAACTGGCGCTACGACGCAGCCTCTCAAGGCCTAACTGGTGCTACGGCGCCAGTACTAAAACTCAGAAAAAAAATTCTAAGTGTTGAACATGTTTGAGACGCCTATTTTGGACTCTCATAACTTCTTCATTATAACTCGGAACGAGGTCATCCCAAAGCTATTTTCTTCCTTATCTTACATATTTCAACTTCCCTCAGACAAAATTTAATTCTGAATTCGTTAACATGCCATTCGATTGGCTTAAATTTCATTTTCACTCGTTTTACGTTATTAACGTTATTCGCTTGTTCGTCCGTAATTCGGTCATCCGAACTTGAAATTCATTCGTTCTTGAGTCCACGACTAACATTTTCTAAGTTTTCTTACATTCTTATGAAACCCTACACATTCGAGTTCATTTCTATACTTTCTACTTTTTGCTCGTCTTTTACTAAATTTCGCCATAACTTCATTATAGCTAAGTTCAATTCGTTCTTCATGAACATTTCTAACATTCCTCACCAAGAAATAAGCATCTAAATTATAACGTTCTTTGTGTTCTTCGCGTTATTCGTTCGTTCTTCATTTTTAATCAATATTTTGATTACGATTTCACTTTTTCTTGGAATTTAGTGTTATAAAACACCATTCCTTACTTATTTCACCTAATTGTTCATATGATTCATTCGGATCGTTCAAATTCATTAAGCAATTCATACTTCCTAAAGAAAGCTTTTTAAGAAATTTATAAACTAAACTTCTAATTCTTATTTCTTCGTTTCCTCGTGATTTCAACCATATGAAAATCATTCTTAACATCTTTTACTTCTATTCTCATTAAGCTATGTATCTTGACATAGAAAACTTAATAAAAATTTAGATTAAACTAGGTTTTAGGATTACCTTTCTTCTTTAATCTTCTTTTGTTGGTCAAAGTTTGCACTTGGGCTAGCTTTTCCTCTTCCTTTCCCTCACTACAAAAATAAGGCTTATTTCCGACGGAATATTTCATCGGTAATAAGGATATTCCGTCGAGGTTAACCTCATTTTCAACGGAATATTCAGTCGGAACTTCGGTCGTATATAAGCAGGTCGAAATTAATTCCGTCGGTCTTTCAGTCGGAGATACTTACTGTCGATGGACTTATTCTCAACCGAATATTCATTCGGTCTTACTATAATTCCAACTGAAAATAGTCTGTCGAGGAAATTCGGTCGAGCATAATCATGCCACGTGGCAATGCCAGAAAAATGGAAAATAAAACTTGACGGAAATTCGTCGAGGATACTACTATTCCGTCGAGAATATACGTACCACGTGGCACATGACCAAAATGTTAAGGACTTATTGCCGAAGGAATTCCGTCGATAATATTACTATTCCATCGAGAATAGTGTTTTTTTTAAATATTTTATTTGTTTTTGCAATATCCAGGGATTTAACCCACATCTTGTACCTGTAACTGTACCTGTTTTCCCAATAACACATACACAAGCTACCAATATGGCCAATAACATGAATTACAATTACCAAGGCCAATAATATGTCAAAAACCAACTAAATGAGAAGTAAAAAGGTCAAAAACATCCCATTAGTCTAAACTAAACTATATCAAACATCCCATTAAGGTGCGGATAAACTAAATGTCAATCCAAATACAAAACCAAAGTAATGACGTGCTTTATTCTACAATACGTCAGAAATTATGTAAACTACAAAAAAATGTAAACTAAGTCAAGCTAGTAGAGCTACCGCGGTGAGTAGGATCATCGAGGCAAGGCCGACAACGCCCGGAGTATGAAAATCACCATCATCGTCATCCCGCTCGTCACCCTGTTGATACAATATAATGTAACTCATTAGTCCATATATATGATTCAGTTAAAGATAACTAAATAAAAATTAAAATGTGAGCAAAATATATATTTATATTTAAAACGAAGTATACCGAAAGCGGTGAATTGTCTGAATCAACATCGCCCCCAAATGCGCCCCTCGACTAAGGTAACCACCATTCGAACAATCTCGCATCACGTATCGCGCCCACCGCGCTCCCGGAGAGGGATACCAGATTTCTCGGCGGTGGCACCGGTACTGCAACGTCTCGCGTTAAGCTAATGGAGGCGAGAACTATTTGGCGAGATCTCGACGATGGAACAATGGATCGGTCTCAAACCTCTCCGACACCGCAGCCCATAACACACTGGAACAAAGCATCGCTCTAAGCCAACGCCTCAGATGTGATGTTCCCACGGGGGGCTCTCAGACGCAGACATCTTTTGGCAGAGCCTACAAAATAAATATAACATGAATAATATTATAAGTTTACTTTATTCATAAACAAGAAATAAACTAAAATATTATACCTCCCGGCAAAGCAGAGTATAATTTGGTATCCTCAGAAACTCAAAGACTCGACATCGAAGCCAGTAGTACTAGTGGGAGTATCCTGAGACGCGACCCAAAGAGTCGTCACCTCGTCCTGAGATAAACTAATCTCAATGGTGAGGGATGATGGAATCTAACGTCTCAAAGATTTCCTAAAGAAAACCGCAACTCATATATATCTTTGGTCATGAACTTCTCAAACCGCCTCCCGTAATTTGATATACAAGTGAGTTATCTTGGTATCATCATATAAATTACGTAATATTATCCTAAATAATATTTATTATAGTAAATGTATTACTCAGTATAGCTAGTTCTGCTTTGGAGATAAATTAATTTCAAGTAGAGCCCTTCGGCGTATGGAATCTATCCCAGAACTCGATTATAGTAGGAATTCAGCCCAAGTTACTCTGCATGGCCTAAATCATATACATTAAATAATATCACCTTAATTTACTATAGTTGCAGTTTAATATTAAACTAAATTAAAGGGAAATACATACCGACTTAACCTCCTGAAATGACTGCGAGCTAGAAGTATGTACAACTCGCAGCTTGCCGCGATTCTTCTTCATCTACTCCAACTTGGTCTTGAACGCAACATCATCCCAGTACGCACACATCGCAAATTTCATGTCAGATCTCGACATCACGGGTACGATGCTCTCGCAAAGTAGTCCTGGACGATTCTTCTACCGCCCGGACTGCCCTCTGTCGCATCTCGTACAACTAGTCGGCATAATTCTTCGAGATGTGGGAAATGATAACGACATCACCATCCGCCTCAGTGATGCCGGTCTCGTATCTGTAGTATCTCTATCAAACAGACATAACATACGTATAATTAATTATTTGAACAATATGTAAATAACATGCATGGACCTTGATTTAATATATGTAATTCGACTTACGTGAAACTCCCGCAAGACTGTCACCATGAAGCCGGCATCGTAGCATGCGTAGTGGCTAAATCGCATGCAGCTAGTAGGGAGATGCGCCAGGCAGATGGCGTGTACGGTCGCCTTAGCGACAGGATCCATAATACTAGAATAAAAAATTTATTAAGAACATTTTAATTTATTAATCACATGATAATATCATTCTAATTGAACATAAGTGATATATTATAGTTGAAACCTACACAGATGAGCCGACATCAACTGGAACTGTGTCAGGCAATGCCGATGGATGACCTAATCGACCGAGGTTAGGCCCTCGCGAACGCCGACGTCTAGCATCTGTATGTTTAATATAGTTATAACATTGTCAAAAAATAATAAATGAATGTATAATATAGTTATGAAAAAAAATTTACTGAGCCAAAAAAGAAATCAACTGTTGGTCGATTTCGCTATTGCTAAATCGCGCGCAAGCATACGCGATCCATAAGTAATATATGAAAGTTGAGTGTCGAACCCACGAGGACAAAGTCTTAAGAGATAACAATTACTAAGGTAGAGTCGTTACTTATCTTATCTAAACAAGTAAAACAAGATGGTTGGTTAAGCTATGTGATTAAAACAATAAGAATAAGAGAAGTAGTTGTGCTAGGAAGTCAAGATAGGATTAAAACTCCCTTAATGCATCGCCTAATCTCCTAACTCTTCAAATTATAAACAAATCAAGGAATGGTCAATCGAGAACAGTAAATACGCATAAGCTTCTGTCGAAGGTCAAATGCACATCCCTAGCCAGATAAATCACAATATGTCTATTGGTGAAAATAGTTAGGCCAAGGTCATTAAGCTAAGTCTCAAGGTCACACAAGGCAAATAGAGATATGTCTATCCTATTAGCAGTTTAGGAACACATTCCATTGACATGGTCACAACAGGTGTTGTTGTATTTAAAGATAGATAATAACATCCATTTGTCAATTTCCATTATTATCAATATCAATTTCTCTATCAAGCAATTAGTCATTAAGTAAGAAATACAACAACCCATTCCAAAATGATTCATTATATAAAATAGGAGAGAAAGTTAATTAAGCTAGACAAAAGGTTACATTGCAATCCTAAAAATGGAGTTAGTTCATATCTATGGTACTAACACACATTTTCAATACATTACACATTTTCAGTAATACACAAATAAATGGGAGATTTGGAATAAGAAAACCCATGTTTTGAAGTGTTCTTCCTCCAAATCTTCTCTTCAGTGCGTGGCTATTGAGCTTGTGTCGGATGCAATAACTCTTCTTCCTTAAACACAACTTCTTTCTCTTTTAGAAATTAATATATCGTAATAACTATTCTAGTCTACGCTCTCTGTCTGAGATTTCTATTGCAGGCGGCTAATATTAAGTCTGTTCATCCTCTCTCTCCTTAGGTCATTTAAAGCCTCTTTACTATCTGGACACCGGAGCTTGCACTGCGGCGCGAGCATTGAACAAGCAGTAAGTGGGCGTGCATGGGTACACGTGGGCTTCAAAAGGCCGGAGGTCGTCATACATGCACAAGAACTCCATCGAGACCTCGGAGTCATGGCCATGAGGGTGACAGGAGCATGGCATTGGGCACACATCAGAATTACGCTGAGCGCTTGAGAATTGGCGTTGGGCGCCTATTTCCAGTAAGGCCCAAGGTAGAGCGGCGCTGCGATGCCGATTTCCAGTATGTACCAACTTACACATCAAGGCCGCAGTAATGGGCTCTAAGTGTAACTTTCTCAAAATGCATGGCCAAGACAACAAAAATGGCCATCGAACCCCTGTAAACTGGAAAAACTCTGTAAAGTCCTGCATGATAGAACTTAAACATAATAACAACAGAATATAAGTAAAAGCTAACTAAACGACTGAAAACAGGCATCAACTTAAGCCACAAAGGATCTGATTCGCAGGTATAAATCCCACTAATCAAATACCCCGAAACTTAAGCTTTTGCTTGTCCTCAAGCAAACTAACAGACATCCATACCCCAATACTGCAAGATACGAATGAAGTCTAATCCTATAGACTAATATTATGGCCTCTAAGTACAATCATAAACATGCTCTGAGAAGAGGACAAAACGCATACAAACGAGGGCTTAATGTCTATTAATAAACATGAGACTGTAATCGATCCATTCTATGTGTGTGTGCAGACCAAACATCTTAACTAGCTATAATCCAAATTAAGATCACACAGTCAATTGTGATAACCAATAAGCATACTATGCAACCCACATATATAAAAAGCATTAAGAACAAGACACAAAAACAAGAAAGGATCAAAAGGTTCTAAAAATATGAAGTAAATTTCGACTCAGATAGTACTTGATTACTTTAAGGCTAAATAGAGCACTCATTAGTGAGCTTTCGATCAATTGCTCCCAAGCCAGAAGATTTTAGGGCATTAGGTGTAAAACACCCCTAAGAATCTAATAACTCAAGCGACAAAGGCCGCGTAATCAACATAAGTCCAAAATAGATTTTACTAGTCTGCGTTTATGGGCGAGTGCGTTTCCACGCTCCATCTCAACCCACCACAAGAATGTTATTATTTTTTTTATAGAACTATAGACCCGAAAGTGTAAAAACGTCTAAGTCTTTTATTACCTTGAAATCATCAGAGTTTTAACAGCGTACAAATTTTCAACACAATAAATAGACAACCTAAATCTGGACACATAACTACAAACGACAATTGGTCAGTGTTCACTAAAAGGATGGATCCAAAATAGTCTTGATTTATCTAATTAACACACCCCAAGTTCACATAAATTTGACACTACTCTAAGAAAATAATATAATAATCTGACGCTTGTCATCGGCCACAATCAAAACTTAAGCGCTAAACTATCCTAACCCAGCATATAAACAGTTAGAGACTGGGGGTTAGGGTTAATCAACATGTAATTGGCAAAACCTATAAACTATAAAGTACCCCTGTCAAAATAGGGTCAGAATAGGGCAAAGCCATAACAAATGGCATTAACTATACCAATGAATAGTGTAAACCCAAAAAAATATGGCTAACCACCAAATGATATCTAACATAGCCAAAATATCCCCAAATGTGCAATCCCAAAATGATAATAAATATAAACATAAGATATACAACCAAAAACATGCATTCATATATAAATTTAACTACTCCTATGCAAAGCATGCATTCAAAATTAACCAATCACAACATAAAACAATAATCACAATAATATTCAAAAGTAAATAAAACATAGTTAAATAGGAGTCTGGGGCTATTCAACCCAAATGATTCACACTCAAATCCTCACACCATAAACATAAATAACATAACACTTCAAATATTAATAGACTAACACAATTCATATATAAATAAATAACAGGAATTCTCCCCCAAACTGGCAATATGGCCAATGTTCTCAATGGCATCTGAGTATCATCATTAAGCATTTGGATCATCGCCACCTTCATCACCTACCAAATCAAGATCATCATCATCACTGACCACCTCAAGATCTTCATCATCACCATCATCCTCCACATTCACTAGTTCATCTACGCGGGCCTCTACAGTAAGCAAAAATTATGGTAGATACGGGGCATAAATTGGAGGCGCTGGAAATGGGAATGGCATGAAATCAGCGTCCTCGCCTCCCTGAGCAACATGAATGTTGGACAGTGTGTTTGCGAACTCTGAATGGTAATGGTGGAATTGGCTCTACCACTGGGCGACAGTGTCTACCTTGCAGTGTAAAAAATTTAGGCTGTTCAGGATTTCCGCGAGGGCTCCAGGATGAACGGTATAAGATGACGGAGGCTCAGGCACGTGAGTGGAGGTACCCGCTTCATTGGATGGCGTCGGATCACTGGATGGCAGAGGCTGAGGTGCTGGCAAATAGCCCTCTCCTCGAGGATGCGGCGACACCCCTTCCCAAATTGCATAGCGGCTTATGAGATGATGATCAATGATAGACATTGGTGGCAGGGTGACATCTTCCATCTCCCACTGAACACCCGCCCTTTTGCATTGATGGGTAATAAGAGATGGGTGTGGGAGGCCAGACATAACATTGCTCTTTATAGCCTTCTTGATGGACTCGTTGATTAATACCCCTACATCGACCTTTAAACCCGTAACAATGGCATAGAGCAGAATTGCCCTTTCCCTAGTTACAACACTTAAATGATGCGTAGGCATGATATTGGAATAGATAAACGAGTACCAATCCTTACCATACCTGCTTAAGGCCTGTTGCGGGAATGATTTCCGTTCACCATGATACTCATTAGTTTTCCAAGAAGTCTCGGGCTTACAGAGTTTACTAATAATTTTGTCAGTGTTGCAACTCTGAATCCCAACTTCCCGATAATCGTGCCCGTCATAATTGGGAGTCCCATAGACTACATTGATAGCTCGGCTATCGAATTGGATTAGCTTTTCCCTCACTGGAACAGCCAACTTTCACCATCGCGACCACGGCTGATTCTGGCATCTTGGTGAAATGCACCCATTTCATGGTGATAATCATATCATTTATCTGACCATACAATTTATCATCAGGCCTAAGCCCTCGCTCAGGCACCAGACTACGTAGCAAAAATTTTTTAGTAAGCGCTTATAACCTCTTTCGATGGAAATTTGATGGCATCCCAAGCCGTAACAGGAGTTCGGGAAGAGGATGGAGGAGGGGGACCAATACTAGTTCTAGGACGCTTAGAAGCCATATTTGATTTGCAAGAATAATCTAAAGGCACGCTCTGTTAAGTAATTTTTCAAGCCCAACAGTATAACAAAGAACCGTACCTTGCTGACGTTTAAAGACGGAATGCATAGATGAGCAACGACCAAAAAATTAACTGCACGACGGTTGGTGAACGGTCGGAAATTGAACAGTTGGAAACAGAATGGTCGGGACGGTTGATTTTCCCTATTGGCTCATGAGGAGAAAAGAGATTGCAGACGTACTGATTGTAGTGTGAGGAACGGGAAAGAGAATCATCTCGAATGCAGACTTAAAACAAAAATTCTTATATGGCGGCAAGGTAATGCTGGCGACAACCCATATTGGCACTACGGCGCAAATTTTTAATCGCACTTTCAATGGCCGCAGCGCATGAGTTTCGATGTCCGCCAATGTCTTCGGTGCTGGCTGCCGGAACATGAAGTATTGGATGGCGTCGCGGTGCGAGTTTACAGTGTGCACCCATTTGTGATGGTATTTGCTGGCCGAAGAATTGCTTGATAAGCGGCATTGGCCGAGTTTGCGATGGCGATGAGATTGACACATGGCTACTGGCGTGAAGGGTTCCTTTTATCTAGCGCCGGGGCGCCAGTTTGCAGTATCACCGCTCTTTGCCCGGCGCTGCAGCGCGAAACTTGAGGCTGCAGCGTGAATATGGCTCTGCGGCATGAATAAAAGTAAAAACCTCGGCACCTCGGCACCGCGGCGCGGAGTATAAACTTCTGATATCAGTTAAGCAATCATGCACAGGCCAAAATCTTATATCAGCAATTAACACAACAAATATACAATAAACACAGTATTCACAAGTTCTAACTACTGTGGAAGCCCTGAAACACAAACTAACATACATGCACTATACAGACTACATGTTATACTAAGAACTACAGACAGTAACTAATGACAACCAATATAAGATTGAGGTTAATAAAAACCAAAAGCAATTTGTTTGATACTGAGATGGAGATGCCTCCCATCAAGTGCTTGATTTAGAGTCATCGGCTTGACTATGATCCCGTCTTACACCGGGTCTCCCAATGTGATGGAGGTGTTCTGCCAGTCTATCTCGTCTCCCCAGTAATGTTTCAAGCGCTGACCATTAACCTTGAAGGTTTTGTCAAAATTGGGGTCCTCAACATCTATTGCCCCATACGGATACACCTTGGCAACCGTGAATGGCCCCAACTGTTACGCCCCCAAAACAGGTATACATCACCCATCTTGAGTCGCCAGATACATGGTATAGAACTCAACTATAAACTTAATTATGCAACTGTCGGGTAATATATACAACAAAACATAGCTGAGTTTTTATATGAATATTGTCTCATAGACAGTATACAAACTCAAATTCAATCCTCATTACACTTATTATCACACTAAGTAGTGAGGATGGCTAAATCCACCATCTCGGACCATCACTCCATTCCCCGACCCGTCCCAGCTATATTCTCATTTCCTGAAGAGAACAGTGAAAGAAAAGGGTGAGCTCAACTAGCCCAGTAAGAAATATTATAACTAAGATAATGCAGAATAAATTATCCTTAGCCTTCAATAGTGTTAAACTGATAAAATACAATAAACATCAAGTTTAACTGCAGCAGAACAAGCAATCCATTAGAAGAGTCAAGTAGAACAAAATGTCTACTATCTCCTTTAGATTAAAAGTACATCTTTAATATTTCATTCCTGTAATACTCATCAACAGTTTTTTGTTATACCCAAGACAAAAAGAACTCTCATCACCTGTCTTCACCTGAACCACCAAAGATTACAGTTAAATCCATAATTCATATTTATAATCATGTAAATCAATAGTTTCTCCTTGCCACAAATGCTTAATAGAACGTTTACTCAATATCCTTACCCCAAAGGCTAAAGATATTCAAATGTAATAACAATGATCATATCAATCAGTTGTCTACCTTTGCACTACGGGCCAAAGATATTCAACTATAAAATCAATGGTCATGATCATACCAATCAATTTTCTATCAGTACACTACGGCCAAAGACATTCAACTATTAACTAATGGTCATGATCCTGCCAATCACATCATCGAATTATCCATGCACTACGGGCCAAGGTATATTCGTTATTATCACCAGTGGTCATGATCATGTCATACACATGCCCATTTTTGTACTACGGGCCAAAGCTATCAATCAACAGTTCGTCTTTACACGTAAGCCAAAGATATACAACTGTAAAACCAATAATCAACAGTCCATCTTTGTATGTAAGATAAAGATATACAACTGTAAAACTAATAATCAACCGTCCATCTTTGCACGTAAGCCAAAGATGACTTTCATCACAGTATAAGCATGAGGATGATGACAATGATATAAGCATTAATCAAACGAAATCAAGGATAAATATTAAAGACTTTAAATTTATCTAGAGTTTAAAAATATCCAAATTGTCAACATGATACTGCTATGTGGAGTAAAATTCAAGAATAATATTCATGTACCAAAAATAATTTGGACGGAAAAGAAATATATTTTTCGGGTGAATAGTACACCGTGAATAGTATCTTGTGAATATTACTTCGTGAATAGTACCTCATGAATAGTATTCTGACATGAAAAGTGTCCCAAATACCCGAGTGAATAATACTAAAGTGAATAGTAACCGGGTGAATAGTAATTTGTGAATAGTAACTATTGAATAGTACTCTGGCACGAAAAGTGCCCCGAATATCCGAGTGAATAATACTAGAGTGAATAGTAACCAGGTGAATAGTTATCTGTGAATAGTAACTCGTGAATAGTATTCCGACACGAAAAGTGTCCCAAATACCCGAGTGAATAATACTAGAGTGAATAGTAACCCCGACACAAAAAGGTAGAAATTCCACAATAAAATTCGTACCAATATTAAGATAACGATATTGAAAGAAATAATATCATTTACGAAGAAATAATAATTTTACGACTATTGAATCGAAAATAATATTCCTATTTAATATTGAGCGAAGATGATATTCCTTACAAATATTAAACGTAATATAATATTCATACAAATACAAAAATAACATCTCTCTTGAATATGAAATAAATAATACCCTTACATTTGTTGAAGCTAAAATAATATTCCTACTTAATATTGAAGCGAAGATGATATTCCTTACTTAATATTGAAGCTAAAATAATATTCATACGAATACGAAAAATAATATCTCTTCGAATATGAAATAAATAATACCCCTTACGATTGTTGAGCTAAAATAGTATTCCTATTTAATATTGAGCGAAGATGATATTCCTTACTTAATATTGAATGAAAATAATATTCATACGAATATTGAAAAATAATATATCTTCGGAATATGAAATAAATAATACCCCTTACCTCAGAAGAAGACTGGATACTGGAGTAGTGAAGTAGTAGACTACGCTTCTTCTTTCTCCCTATAGCTTCTCTCTCTATAATTGCTCTTATGAGTCTTAGTGAATTGGTGAGAATGAAGGAAGAATGAGCTTTTATTTATAGAAAAATATAGTTTCGATAATTGCACATTTTAGGGCTCAAAATATTACAGTATAATACCTTCATCTTTTCCTTCATTTTTAATTTAGTCCAGCAAGTATTATCAAACTTGCACCACCTCCCCTAATAGTATATCATGTGAATCAATAGTTCAATCATGTGAATCAATAGTTCTATACATGTGAAAATACGAATTACAGTATAGTACCTCCATCTATACCTCCATTTTAAACTTAGTCATGCAAGTATTATCAATCTTGCACCACCTCCCCTAATAGTACATGAATGTGAATCAATAGTACACACATGTGACCAAATAGTTATAAGCATGTGAATTAATAGCAATTAATTGCTTATTTATTCGATTAATTACTCGATTGGTTAGTATAACTTCCAAACATCAATTATTATCGAAATAAATGTTGATTTCCACTAACACTAATAATCCCAACCCAATGGAACTATCAATTTCATCTTTAATCAACACAAACTTATTCATCATTAATATTATAACTCACAATATTTAACAACCAGGTCGTTCCTCAGGAAAGGGCTTTCCGATAAGGATTTCTCCTTATCATGCCGCAATTAGGTGACCAAACCTCTCATTGATGTAACTTCTAGACATTGTCAATATTGCAAATAATAATATGAATAACTTTGTCGTCTCAATTATTGATTTAATAATATAAAATATTATGCAGATGATACTGTGACAATAATTGAATCAATAATATGAGAGATATGATGCAGCAATTACTGTAGCAATAATTGAGTATAACTGAGTGACTTCTCACTTAAGCATCAATAATCAATACCGTGTGCTACTATGCAACCACGCGTATTACTGTACTTTTACCACCGATTATTTTATGAATATAAGTAAAAGCTAACTAAACGACTGAAAACAGGCATCAACTTAAGCCACAAAGGATTTGATTTACAGGTATAAATCCGACTCATCATTAACTCACTAGCATCTGAAGACGACCCTCCCTGGGAGCCGTCACCCGATCCGGAGCGGCCGCTACCACGGCCACCTCCACCGCTATGTCGAGGCATATATAGTTGTACTACTGAAATAACAGACATAGATACGATGACATAATTATTATATATAATGATTGATTTTAGTTGTATAATATTTATAAAACACCAATTAGTGAAGAAGTAGTACATCGTCAAACCCGTCAGAATCAAATTCATTTTTATCCTCTACTTCTGTCTCTTCTTCTTCTGTATCAATTTCTTCCTCAGTATCATCTTCTACCATCACATACGGAGTGACAACCACATATTATAGTTAATTTAATTTATATGTTATTATATTATATTTAATTCAGGATATTTTTTATGTAATGGAAAACTAAGCAAATGCTACTTAGTTTAAGATTATTATTGAATTTTATTTTATTATATTATATTATATTATATTTTATATTATTTTTTATTATATTATATTATTTAAATTAATTAATTTACATTTAATGATATTAAATTAAATTTATTATTATACTTTTATTTATTTATGTATTTTAATTTACTTATTTTGTATTATTTTATTTTTATAATATTATATTAAATAATAAAGTAAATTTAATTTATTGTATTAAATTAAATCATTTAATTTTATTTTTAATTATAGTATATTAAATAATAAAGTATACTTATTTTATTTTATTAAATTTATTTTATGTTATTAAACTTATTTTATTTTAAAGTTTATTATACTATATTATATAATTTATTAAAGTTATTTAAATCTCCTAGTATTTTATTTTGTATTAATTTATTAATTTATTTAATTTTTCTAGTATTACTACTTAGGTTTAGTGGCAAACTAAGTCCTAATTGTCTTTTATATAGTTAATTAAACAATTATTTATTACCATCCATAATTCCACAGAAATTTCGTCAGAAATTCCGTCGGAAATAATATTCAACACCAAAAAAAAAGAGGACTTCAATTGATTCACAAATTAAAATTCTCAATGCTAGAAAAGGCAGAAATCACAACACTGCAAATTATAAGTCTTCAATTTGATGACAACACTATATTTCACTTCATATGGCAGCAAAAGGCATAAAAAAATTAGCAACATATATATTAACCCTATAACCAATTCCATATTTCCATATATATTAACCAATTCCAGATTCCATATATATTAACCACATATATTAACCAATTCCAGATTGAAAATTAACTTAAGTTACCATAATAATAAATTAACTCTATAACTCAAACTAAATTTCAGTCAAAATCAGCATATATATATTAACCCTAGCTAAAAAATAGGAATTACAGTATGTACCTTGAATTACAAGAGGAGAAATAAGGAGGGAAAGAGAAAATCGGAGGGGGAGCTAGTCAGCCGACGCCAGATGATGCTGCCCTCACATCCAACTGGTGTGGTGGTGGTAGTAAGGCGGGGATGAGAACGAAGGGTGGTACGAGAAACTGAGGTGTGGTGGTGGTGGTAAAGAGGGAGGTTTAATGAGAGAGAGGGCGAGAGGAATTATCGCGGCTGAGAGACGGAAAGATAGATAGAGAGAGAACAGTGTGAGATAAAGAAAGGGACAGAGAGCAGCATCTGAAATGAATCGGCAGATCTGTTTTTATTTAATTATTTTCGACGGAATTCTGTTGGCATTATATCCGTTGAGGATACTATAACTTCGACGAACATTCTGTCAAAAATAGTAGTATTCTATCGAGAAAATAATTCGCGATGGCGGGCTTTTTTGGCGCCTTTACTAGCACTTATATCCGTCGGGATAATGCTAAGACCGACTGAATTCCTTCCGTCGACAATATATCCGTCGAAAATAAGCCTTTTTGTTGTAGTGCCTCCTCATCTGACTTCTCTCTCTCTCTCTTAAGTGTTGGTGATTTTTCAAATCAGCAACAAATGAGCTAAGGCATGTTTATACAGAAAACCAATGATAGGGGCATTTTGGTCATTTGGCAAACTGTCTTACTATTCACACCTCCTTACCTCGGACCTGGTGCGTCACGATACTATCTTCGTCTAACTACTAATAACTTCCATTCATAATTTAATGAATACAACTTAGCTTTGATGCTAATTAATATATTAATTCCATTTTATTTCCAGGATCTATGAATTGATCCCAAAACCTTCATAAGTCAATTCTCAATCTTTGTCGTTAACCATTCTTGCCTTTACATCATATTCGATGTTATACTTAATAAGATGCGGAACAATTAAAAATTTTCTAAATTCTTTATTCATTTCCCCGAATCACAACCTTCATCATTTATATATCTTTGAATCAAATTTATTCTATGCTTCGATTCATCAAAGTTACATTTATAAAATTGACATCTCAATTCGATGTTCTTTATGTATCGAATAATATAGCCTTACAACTCTACAAGAGTTAAACAACTATCAAGTACATCATCTAAAACCTAAAACATGGTTCAAAATCATAACTTATGGTAAAAAAATTAATCTTCTTGTGATACTATTGAACTCTATCAATCAAGTAGCACGTAACTTTACCGTGAGTCCTTAACCTGTAAATATGGTTATTTGCAAGGGTGAGCTTGACAGCCCAACAATTCTAACAGTTTTCATGTATCACATAACACATAATATCTTGCACAGTTTATATAATCATAAGCTTTTAACTCATACGCATGCTCCTTCTCACATAAAAAGTATAGAGATTAACTTATAAAACATATAATTGTGAATTGACTTTCAATCTCATATCTATCTCATAGACATTTCCACGTTTCATGACATAGCATAACTCATTTCATATATATCTCATATGAATTTCATATATAATTTAACATTCCATATCATAGCATAAATCAATCAACAGTTATCAACATTATAGAGCAAATAGAAACTGAAAGACTTTCATGGCTCGTAGATTATCAACTACAACTTATCTACTTATCATTATCCGCACTTCGTGTATTCCTCTTGATTGCTTGAATTTGCTAACTATAGCTCTTCGATCCTCCCATTGCTCTCAATTCTACTAACCTTCCATAGCCAATTTTCTCAGATAACTCGACAAAAGTGAAGGAGAAGAAAAAGGCTCTATTTATAGAGATTTCAATACACACACAATGCCTTTACACTCTGTTTGGATTTAACAGGAAGAAGAAACCAAAAGGAAATGAAGAGTTGGTTACCTACTCCCTCTTCCTCCATCCCTCCCTTCATCATTAGCTCTATTTAGCCTTCTTTATTTCCAACAATTGTAGAGTTAGGCCAATGGCCTATTACACGGCTGTTAGTTATTTGGGACAAGCTCTATTTCTTCTTTACTTATTAGTAAAATGGTCCCCATTCTACTAAAGTTAATTTCTTTTGGGCTTACTAAATCAATTATAATGACTTAATATTACTAAATTAAATTAAGTTATGGACACATATATTTACATATATATATATATATATATATATATATATATATATATATATACCCACATATAGGAAGTATACTTATATTTTAAATATACACCAATATATAATCTTATATCCCATGCACATTGGGCTAGTCCAAATAATATTTAAATTGGGCTAAATATAATTCAGTTGGGTACTCTCAACCCATTATTTTCTATCACACATAAATATCACAATGATTAATTAATATCAATCATTTATTCTCTTACCATTAATTCTCTTTTAATAATTCCAGTTAAACCTTTAGTCTGGTTTAACTTTAATATTCATGTCACACAAGGCTCATATATCCAAACTTATTAGAGTTATATAATTCAAGCTTATTATATAATCTCATCAATTAGAAAATATCAGGGGTCTAGGCCATGTTTGGCTTTTTTCCAAATTTTACTTCATTTAATATTCCTTTATTATAAAGTTTGGGTGACACACTTTACCTTAATACTAAATTATTTAACCACATTAATTAATTAAAAACTTATGAACTTATACAACATCTTAGCCACATCTTAACGCATTAACTTACTATATCCATCTCTAATCAATATTTAGTTATAAATTTATTGATCCTCTCATTTGTCAAACACTTATTGTCCATTAACATCTTTCAACTATCAAATCCTTTCATATATTACCATACTATGTAATATATTAAAATTCTCATTTAATTAACATATTCATTCCATATTCTTTATGTTCAACACATATTAATTCACCATCTTATAAGTGAATTAATCCTTTTTATTCCATTTACTATCACGCCACTGCCACACAAAGCTTTATAATATAATATTCCATAATATCACTTAATTAACCAATATTTATTCTGGGTTAATTAATTAACTCTCATTCAAATCATTTTTTGCTAACTTAATCCATTCATGGACGACTTAATCACCAATTATGACTTTTATTACACATATTAACCATTAATATACATGTCTTGAAATTCAAATTTCATAAGCTTATTCAGAACCTTCTGTAAACCGGCGCAAATGCACTGGTCATTAGCTTGGAAATGGCGCAGCTGCGCCACCTCAAGTTCAAACGCAGACTAGTTCTACTTTAGAAAAAATAGAATATAAATTCCTAAATACTTTGCACATACTTCTTAAGTGTTAATTCATCTAAAATCAATCTCTTCTTTAATTTCACATCCTTGATTACTATATTCTTTAACAATTTAAAGATCAAACTTCAAGTTTTAAAACTCTATTTTTCCTTAGTAGTTTAACCAACTATAAAATCTCATTTATGGGTTTCTTTACACCAATAACACAAAATTCAAAATATATAACACCTATATATATTCTTATTCAAACCCGACACATCCTATAATAAGAATTTTATTTATTAAATTCTTATTTTATTAGTTTTTAAAATTCGGGTTATCACAGTTGTCTAGTCTTTCGGGATTCGTCCGACAGTTCTAAAAACTACGATTCCCAGAATTTAAATATTTTTTAATATTTCGTCTTTCTTCTACAGATTTACTTTTACACATTCATCATAACTTCAAAAAACTGAAAAACACTTTTTGATGATAAGCGTTTTCCTTCACGTTTTCCCCTAACATAGTTAAACAAATGAAAAGTACATATCAGTACTTTTCATCATTTTTATTTCGTTCGATTTCTGCACATTTTTCGAAAAAAACTTTTATCGCCCAACTTAATTTTTCCCAACATCTTATCGTTAAATCTTTTGACGGAATGTCATTTCGACATACCGATCTCTCGAAAAGGCTTAGATTCAAACCCTAACCCATAGGTTTCGTTAGGTGAATAGTGCTTATTTCATCTTTTTCTCAGAAATATTTTTGTTCTCGAAATTTTTTTATTTTCGTCTTGAAAATTCTTACTCGTTCAGTCTACCTCGTAGCCAGAATCTTCCCATTTTATAATCATCCTAGGTCCTAGAACGATTAATAAACACATAGATAGAATATTATTAATGGACAATCCGATTTTCCGGGTTATCACATTCTTCCCCCTTTATAAAAATTTTGTCCTCGGAATTTCTAAAACCACACCCATACCCGAATGCTTATCCTTATAACCTTTCATAAAGGTTTAATCTTACCTCTTCTCTTTCCTATAACCATCCTTTTCCTAAGGATCATCTGTTGACATAATCGTCATTAGTTAAACCTCACGTCTAACTATGCTTTCAATATTTTGGGTCATTATATTCACTCATTCTTCACATAATTTCGTCCTTGAAATTTTAACACACCCTTCTTCTCAACTTCTCTTCAAAGAAGTTCTTATCTTTCAAACACTCCCTAATCTTCATAGCTTATCAAGAATTATGAAGTAGAATGAATAAATAGGAATATACCACATTCTTGCTGAGGTGTCTTTAGACCATGATCTCTTACTAGGTTTAAAGATATTTCATCGTAAACCATTCTTACTTACCCAGTACATTTACAATCACAAATAAGGTAAACCACATTTTTCAGTAAATTAGGTGATCAACATATCCCCATATCTCGGGGTTTGTTCTCCTCAGACTTAATTATTCATCAGATTCCGCACCAAAGCAATTTTGTTTGGCACAACTCCTCAAAGAAAGCTCGATTTCTTATAACATGACATACCATTTGTCTAGCCAAATCAAATAGCTTAGAACATACCAATAAATTGGATATCAACTTGAAATATTTATCTAGTCAAATCAATTGACATCGATTACTCTTTAAATTCTTTCATAATACTTTAAAATGTTTAATGACATCATGATAACGTACTGCTTCACAGTATGTAGCAATACGTAGAGGACTTCATCAGTTTATGACTTCAGTCATACTACATCCTACCATAGTGGGTTGATGATACTATGATCACATCTAACACTAGGTTTAATGCATTTATAACTCCATCTTTTTACCATCTCTGCATCAAAGGAGTGACGATATAAATTCATTTTGATATTTTAATTCAATTTTGTCTAGCCGAAATAATTAGCATAGACATACAAAGAATAGTTCTTTTAAAATTAATTGGTTTCAAAAATTTGAACCAATTCTTTCCTTTTCAAAACGCACATATAAGCACGATTTCAATAAACTTCGAAATCTAGCATAGCTAGATGACTTGGAATATCTTTTGTCCCCATCTTCCTTCATTGTCTTACTTGCAATAATAATTAGTCTTCTCTAGCACCTTCAATGTTAAGTATACTGAAAATACTTTTTTTCAATCTAAACATTCATATACCTTACTATAGTCTATCAACTTACCACACTTGATGTGTTTAGGAACTTTCCACAACCAATGTGTTCAAGAACTTATCTTCGCAATATGTAATCCAAGAACAAATCAAGGACTATCCATACGTTCAGGGCTCAGAAACATAACACGCTCAATTACTTATGGTAAATTCCCATATCTTTTTTTGACTGACTGGGTTTTGAATTTGGTTGGATAGACGGATAGGAATTTAGTAGAAGTGGATTTATTGGATTGGTTCATCAATAGTGTTCGGTCAAAATCCATTTTTGACTCTGCACCGTTGATTCCACTATTATTAATGAGCAATAATGGAATAATTCCTTCATTGAGATAGGCATTCTCTACCTATAAAATATATACATGAGAAAAGATTCACCTTCTCACCATATACATATTGATAGCGCACTATTACTATTTCAATGACTATCACTGTAGTAAACTGAGTGGTTGTTACCCCAAAGGACAAACTCCTGCCCATAACAAAAGTTCGTACAAACCAGCTATCAAATGAGTACACCAATTGAAATTTCACAACATTCTAACTTTCTCTTTACTTAATATGAATTTTCTATAATTTGTATCTTATCCTTTACAACTCAATCTGAGTTCTTCTTCTCGTACTACTTCATAGTACCATTAATTTATAGCATTGGCTATAAATTATTCATCGTTTAACAGAAAATATGTTATTCACGATTTAATATGATCACCTGGTGATCTTCTTCCTTAATCTTTTAACTCAAAGATTTTCTTATCCTTCTCCCTACGATTATAGCCTTAGGTACTCATACCTAAGGTTTATAACCTATCAGCTCTGATACCACTCTATGACGCCCCAAAATTCGGTCTATTTTCACACCCGGATTCCGTACACCACGAATACATCTCATTCCAAACATTCATCATTATATAACTTAATAAAACAACATACATTCTCAAATCCCAGGTTCTAATACCTTATAACCTCGTTCATTACAAATAATGATAATTTCATTATTCTTTACATCTTACAAGAGTAACTTTTATCTGCCACTAAGGATACATAATAGTTCATTAAACAATTCTAGAGTTTAATTAAATTATTCTATATTACAAGTCTTATCTTGATCTTCACGCTCATTTATATATTGAATGACACTTCGTCTGGATACTGGTCAACTTGATCTTTACGGGATTCTTAAGTTCTTTCTAACATCGTTTGCTGAAAATGTTTTTATTTAAAGCAAAAATGAGCATTTAATTTCTCAGCAAGTCATAGCAGTTGAATAAACAACATCAATAATTTAAACATTCCTTAAAAACTTTAATAACTGAACAAAGGTTATGAAGCAGCTTGAATAATAGGAATAATTTTGATTCCTATAATTTTAAAACATTAGTCACATACACTTTGAAATACTTTCGCATAATTTCCTTCTTCTACCTTTTTCATACATGTTTTGTCTAGCTAAAATCATTAACACATACTTAATAATAATGGTTCATGTATAAATAGAACTTCTTCACATAGAACAGTTCATTTCACAGAAACACCGAAGTGTTAAAAATTATGGCACAAGGCCTCATACATTCTACCACCTTGTACAAATATCACACATTTGCACATAGATAAAACTTCACATGTTCAACATCTGATAAAAGTTTAAGAAACTACAAATCATATTAAACATGAATGAAGTTAGGAAACTTTCATTAAGCACAGACACAGCTTATAGTTTACGCTAAACTGTTCATTACAATCCCTATATAACACATAAGGAAATAGCACATACACCAATTAGTCATATACTTAACTTACTCATTGTTTTAAGCTTAACTTTACTCCTAATGGTTCGTGTTTATAACCTAAGTTCACGTAACCATCTTTCTTTACCGTTTTACGGCGTTATGACATACAGGGATGTTTTAGCTCATACGATCATCATCTTTGATGATTTACATTCTTATAACTTTTCTAGAGCTTAGTACACATCGAGTCTCTATTAGTATTCCATATTGTACTCTGAGTGGTTTTCCACAAATAATCAACAATTTAGTTTTCCGTCTCATCTACACTGTCTTTCACAGCGAGTTAGATCGGTTGCTAGTTTATATTAACCTTTTCTCTCTAAAGGAATTATTTAGCCCAGCTCCCATATATTAACCATTAAAGATTACGATTGTACCATAACTTAAACTTAACATATCCGAACCATTAAAACTATAATGTTCATTAAGTTGATTTATCATTCCTTATGGCTTTCTACCAACTAAATGCCATACCTCAGGATTTATTCCTTATCATCTAAGTCATACAGTCTTTTATATACCTAGGATGATCAATGTTAATACTATGCGTTCATAGCATTAAGAATTTTCCATTACCTTGTTCATATCTTATAACGTTTGGTTCATTCAACTCGGAACGTTATCCAAGTTATAATCATTAACTTAGCTTCTTACTGTTATACGTCATTGTCATTAATTCAGTTTCTTCACCGTTCACAAGTTTAATCATTAGTCTTCCTTACCTTACGGTCAAACCATACATAGTGTGTAGGTTCTGCTCGTTTAATATTCGCGTACACTCAACCCTCACGTCGGCTAAAGTGTTTAACGCTTACATTTCATTCTAACAATCTCTATCCGACTCACACTTGGACTTTCATTAATTTTATTACTGTTCACTACAGCTTTCTTGATAATTCATATCTTACTTACTACCTTCGTCAGCGTTTAAGTCATACAACCAATGTATACTTAGAACATTCACCCAACACAAATACGATTCACGAAGATCGTTTACGTAATATGTGTTCAAGTTATTCGTCTCTTAATCTCTCAACCTTTACAAATGAGCTAAGGTTTGTTTATATATAAAACTAAGGCTAAGGGCATTTTGGTCATTTGGCAAACCGCCTTACTATTCTACCCTCCTTAGTATCCACGAAGCTTCTCCTGGAAGCTTCGTTGTCCAGTCTTTTGGGATTCTAAAAACTGCAATTCTCGAAATCCAAATATTTTTGGATATTTCGTCTTTTCTCTACAGATTTAGTTTTACGCATTCTTCAGAACTTCAAAAAACTAAAAAAAATTTTTGATGATAAGCGTTTTGCTTCACGTTTTTCCCAAACATAGTTAAACGAATGAAAAGTACATAACGATACTTTTTGTCGTTTTTATTACGTCTGATTTCTGCACGTTTTTTTGAGAAAAACTTTTATAGGCTAACTTAACTTTTCACAACATCATATCGTCAAATCTTTTGACGAAATGTCATTTCGACATAACAATTTCTCGGAAAGGATTATGTTATTTAAACCCTAACCCTTAGGTTTCATAGGGTGAATAGTGCTTATTTTGTCTTTTTCTCGAAATATTTTTGTTTTTGAAATTTTTTTATTTTCGTCTTGAAAATTCTTACTCGTTCAGTCTGGCTCGTAGCCAAAATCCTCCCATTTTATAATCATCCTAAGACTTAGAATGATTAATAAACACATAGCACAGAATATTATTAATAAAATTCATTTTATTAATAACTAATTCTTTAAACTTAAATTTTGGACAATCCAATTTTTTGGGTTATCACATTTGCCATCAATGTGAACAGTTTCGAGATTAAACCGGGAACCATTCAGATGTTATAGAATTCATTGCAGTTTGGGGGTGGTCCGAATGATGATTCGAATGAACACATTATCAACTTCCTGGAAGTCTACGACACTTTTAAGTTTAATGGGGTTACATAGTAAGATTGAGACTTTTTCCATTTACATTACGCGATAAGGCGAAAATTTGGTTGCACTCGTTACTGCTAGGCTTCATTACCATATGGAACGATTTAGCTCGACAATTTCTTGCTAAATTCTTCCCACATACTAAAACAGCAAAAAATTAGAAATGACATTACCTCATTCAACCAGCTTAATTCAGAGACGTTGAACGAGGTGTGGGAAAGGTTCAAGGACTTACTCTGAAAGTGTCCACATCATGGGATCCAAAAATGGTTGCAGGTATAGATGTTTTACAATGGATTGCATGGTTCCACAAGGACAAGTATTGATGCAGCGGCTGGATGTGCTAATATGGGAAAGAACTTTGATGACACCTACCAGTTATTAGAAACAATGGAAGCTAACACTTATCAGTGGCCTACGGCAAGGGCCAATCCGCCAAAAATAGTAGGGAAGTTGGAATTGGATGTCATTACAGCTTTATCTGCACAAGTAGTTGCGTTGACTAGAAAGATTAAATCATGGGGACCCCGAACAACTTCAAAGGTGGCAATGGTTTGTAATTTATGTGTAGGGAATCATTCTATGGATCAGTATGCCATTAATGTGGAGTTAATACAATTTTTTGGGAAACCAAAATCGATCACAACAGCCATATTAGAATGCTTACAATCTAGGGTGGAAGAATAATCTAGGTTTTTCTTAGAGGAATAATCAGGCTCAAAACAAGGCTCCAAGGCAACCATATCCCCCAGGTTTTCAGAATTAGACTACTCATCACGAAGAAAGGAAACCGAGTTAAGAGGAGGCTTTGGCAAAATTTATAATAGCTTCAGAAAGGAGAATGAATGATCAAGATAAGTTGTTGAACCAAATAGATTTAAATGTAAAAAGTCAGGTAGTGTCAATTAAAAAGTTAGAGAATCAGATGGGTTAGCTAGCTCATGCTTTGAACATTCGTCCACAAGGAGCACTACCAAGCGATACTGAGATTAATCCGAGGACAGATGGAAAGGAACACTGCAAGGCTGTAACTCTAGTAAGCAGGAAAGAGCTGCCTTATGACGCCCCCAAAATAGGTATACATCACCCATCTTAAGTCGCCAAATACATGGTACAAAATTCAAATACAACTTAATTATACAACAGTCGTGTAAAATACGACAAAACATAATCTAAGAGTTTTAATAAGAATATTGTCATCTAGACAATATCCACACTCAATGGAGTCCTCATTACATTTATTGTCACACTACTTAATAGAATAGTGAGGACTACTAATGCTATCATCTGGACCGTCACTCCGTTCCCCGACTAGTCCCGGCTAGATTCTCATTTCCTGAAGAGAACAGTGAAAGAAAGGGTGAGCTCAACTAGCCCAGTAAGAAATATTATGACTAAGATAATGCAGAAAAAATTATCATTAGTCTTCAAAAATGTTAAACTGATAAAATACAATAGACATCAAGTTTAATTGCAGTGGATTAAGCAATCCATTAGAAGAGTCAAGTAGAGCATGATATCTACTATCTTCTATGATTTAAAATGTTTTCATCAATTTTTATCATCGAGACTCAAATTTTAATAAATAAACCACATCATCGAGTCATCCCCTCGCACTACGGGCCAAGGATATTCATTAAATCATCAATGGTCATGACTATACCGAATAATCCTCGGTCATAATCATACCAAAAATCGCCCATCAATGCACTACAAAGCACCGAGGACTTTTACCACATCATTTATAACATTACAGTCATGATTATACCGAATAATCCCTGGTCATAATCATACCAAGTCCATCTATGCACGTAAGCTAAAGACGACTTTCATCACAATATAAGCATGAGGATGATGACAATGACATAATAATTCAATAAAACAAGTTCAAGAATAAATTTTAAAGATTTATAAGTTAATTTATCTTGAAATCAATTACGTCCAAATTGTCAACATGATACTACTTTGTGGAGTAAAATTCAAGAATGCTCAGAAGAATATTTCCATGAAAAGATACCGGATGAAGTGCAAATATCCAGGATATTCTACTAATTTCATGGAGTATAGAAGCCAAAACTTTAACCAAATGAGTATCATAGAATATATGAAACTGCAAATGGATTTTCACCCGCCATGCGGTAATCCACGTAGATAGATCATTTCCATAATTTAATAAGGAATGAATACGAAAGATCATTCACCATGCATGTGATAATCAATATAGACAGGTTATTCTAACAGAATAATAAAGAATGGAACCAAGTCATGCGTAATCCGCACAGACGAGATATTCCAACAGAATAATAAAGAATGGAATAACAGAATAATTCACCATGCATGCGATAGTCAATGACGATAGGTTATTCCAAATGTAATAATAAAGAATAGAACTAGGTCTAGCGTAATCAAATGCATGCATGTGATATTCCAAATGTAATAATAAAGAATGGAATAACAAAGAATTCACTTTACGCATGCGATAACCGCATGCATGCAAAAGTTATTCGAATGTAATAATAAAGAATGGAACCAGTCTAGCGTAATCAAGACAAAGCGTGATATTCCAACGGAATAATAAAGAATGGAATAATGTAAGAATTTCACCATGTATGCAGGTGCTTGCAGCATGTATGCATTATTCCAACATAATAATAAAGAATGGAATAACAGAAAAATTTCACCATGTATGCGGTACTTCGCATAGACATGTTATTTTAACACAATAATAAAGAATGGAATAACAGAAGCTCTCTTCATGAATACGAAAGAAATAATACCCCTTACCTTAGAAGAAACCTGGATATTGGAATAAAGTGAGGTAGCAGACTTTCTTCTTCTTTCTCTCTATAATTTCTCTCTATAATAATTGCTCTAAAGCTTTAGTGAATTGGTGAGAAATGAAGGAAGAATGAGCTTCTATTTATAGAAAAATATAGTTTCGATAATTGCACATTTTGGGGCTCGAAATACTACATTACAATACCTCCAACTTTTCTTTTATTTTTAATTTAGTCCTGCAAGTATTATCAAACTTGCACCACCTCCCCTAATAGTAAATAATGTGAATCAATAGTTCAATCATGTGAATCAATAGTTATAATCATGTGAAAATACAAATTACAGTATAGTACCTCTATCTATACCTCCATTTTTAACTTAGTCATGCAAGTATTATCAATCTTGCACCAACTCCCCTAATAGTACAAGAATGTGAATCAATAGTACACACATGTGAACAAATAGTTATATAAGCATGTGAATTAGTAGCAATTAATTGCTCATTTATCCGATTAATTACCCAATTTATCAATATAACTCCCAGACATCAATTATCATCGGAATAGATGTCGATTTCCACTAACACTAATAATCCCAACACAATGAAACTATCAAATTCATCTTTAATCAACACGAACTTATTCATCATTAATATTATAACTCACAATATTTAACAACTGTGTCGTTCCTGTGAAAGAGGGGCTTTCCAATAAGGATTTCTCTTTATCAAGCCGCAATTAGATGACCAAACCTCTCCTCGCGTAACTTCTAGACATTGTAAATATTGCAATTTAATAACATAAATAACTTTGTCGTCTCAATTATTGATTTAATAATATAACATATTATGCGAGATGATACTATGACAATAATTGAATCAATAATATGAGAGATATGATGCAAAGAATTATCGTAGTAATAATTAAGTATAATCGAGTGACTTCTCACGAAGCATCAATAACCAATACCAAAGTGTGCTACTATGCAACCACGCCAGACGTACATCGTATTTCTTTACTACCGGGTAGTTCAACAGGTTTTAAACAGTAATACTTCCGCCGTTATTTTTATAAAAGATAATTTCGTCATTTTCTTATTACGATAATACTTCCGTTGTAGGGGTCCATTAATGAGTGTGCCATCGCATTTAATATTCCCCCGTTAAAACGAATATTCCCCACCAATCGAATATTATATAACCACTTGCTTACTTTGCAAAATTTGTAAATATTACCCATAACTATAACATTATATTATATCCACACCATAATATTCAAAAATATATTTCGAGAGAAATTAATCTTTATTCATAAAAGTTGAGGTCTTACATGCCTGATATGGTAAAAGTAAATTCAAAGCAGAGAACTGTAGATGTGAATGAAGAAGAGGGAATTAATGAGAAAAATGAGATTGATGATACACAAAAGGTAAAGGATACAGGTTTGGAGGCAAATCCCAATGAAAATAAGCAAAATTGTGTAATGCCTCCCGTTCCATTCCCCCACAGATTTCAGAAAGCTAACTTGGACAAGCAGTTCTCAAAATTTTTAGAGGTGTTTAGAAAGCTTCACATGTAACGCCCCGAAATCCGGTCTATCTTCACTCCCGAATTCCGTACGTCACGATCCCATCTTCTTCCAAACGTACATCATTATATACTGAAATATAACAACATACACTCTCAAATCTCAGGTTGTAAAAACCATATAACCTTTTTCATTATAAATAATGATAAATACATTATTCATTCCATCTTACAAGAGTGACTTTCATTCGCCACTAAGGATGCATAACAGTTCATTAAACTAATCTAAAGTTCATTTAACTTATTTTATATTACAAGTCTTCACTTGATCTTCTCGCTCATCCACATTCTGAATGGCACTTCATCTGGATACCATCAGCTTGATCTTTACGAGATCCTTAAGTTCTTCTAACATTGTTCACTGAAATTTTTTTTCATTTAAAGCAAGTGTGAGCATTCAATTGCCTAGCAAGTCATAACAGTTGAACAAACATCTTCAAGAATTCAAACATTCTTTTAAGACTTCAATAACCGAACAAAGGTTATGAAGCAGCTTGAATAATAGGAATAATCTCGATTCCTATCATTTTAAAACAATAAACACTTTAATTTAAAATACTTTCATTCTTCTACCTTTTTCATACACATTCTGTCTGGCTAGAATCATTAGCACAGACTTAACAATAACGGATCATGTATGAACATAGCATTCTCTTATTGAACCGTTAAATCACAGAACATTTCATCTCATAAAAACACCTAAGTGTTCACATTGTGGCACAAGGCCTCATACGTTCTACCACCTTGTACAAATATCGCACATTAGCACATAGACGGAACTTCTCAAGTTCAACATCTGAGAAGTTTAAGAAACTAGCATTCATTTGAAATATGAATGAAGTTAGGAAACTTGCCTTACGTACAGCTACAGCTTACGCTGAACTACTCATTCCAGTTCCTATGTAGCACATAAGAAAAACAACACATGCACTAATTAGTCATGTATATTTGACTTATGCATTAGTTTGCTTAACTTTACTTCTTAGGGTTCGTGTTCTTGTAACCTAAGTTTACGCGACCACTTTCATTATCGTTCTATGGCTTCATGACATACGGAGATGTCTTACTTTTACGTTCATCATCTTTGATGTTTTACATCTTATCTTCTTCTTATTACTTCTCTAAGACTCAGCACACATCGTTTCTCTGCTAGTAGTCCATATGGTACTCTGAGTGGTTTCCCACAAACAAGTTCTTGTCTCATCTACACTGCCCATAACAGTGAGTTAGATCGGTTGCCAGTTTTGTATATACCTTCGCTCTCTGAAGGAATTGTTTAGCCTAGCTCCCATATGTCAACCATCAAAGGCTACGATTGTACTACAACTTAACTTATCTTAACTTATCCAAAATAATAAACTATAATCTTCGTTAAGTTAATTTCTCATTACACACCCCCAAACCTGTGTACTTCATTTCCACAGATTTGGTGTTCACTTAATCAAACATTCATATCATTTAATTTGGTGTTACCCAATATCTAACTACCCAATCACAATAAAACCTGGATAAATAAAACCTTTCCCATTAAAGGGTTACATAATAAAATCTCCTGTGTTGTCTAACCTTTAAACACAATCATTCAAATGCGGAAAAATAAATAATTTTATTACAACCATTCCATTAAAATCGATAATAAAATATCATCAAATTACAAGTCTTCAATACTTGTTCATCTTTCCTTTTCCCTCACTGGTGCTAGGTACATCAACCTTCTCATCCTTAACTGTAATAGTTATATAAGCAAGAGTGAGCAAACAAAGCTCACTTGAAACAATAATGAATGAAAAACTTTTACAACAAATGTCAAATAAGAAGCTCAATAGAATTAAACAATATGATTTGTCAACGCTCAAGTATATAACCGAGGGTCCTAAGACCACTTAACTATGTCCATAGTTATAAGTAATGTTTCAACTTAAACTTTAACAATCATAAGACTATAGGACCTCCTACTTAGGGGGATCATTCTTCAGATAATGTATTGTGCACAAACATTTCAACGCTAAGCGTAAGTTACCCCTAATAATAGGGTTGTTCATCTCAAGATTTAGAGTACAAGTCCGCACACCAAAGTGAGTTTGGTTTGGATACATTTTCAGGTAATTTTGAATTCAATGAACATCAACTAAGGATTAGTTGAATGAAACCAATAACATCATACTATAGAATAATCGTAATTGAATCAACATGGTAAATTAAAGTCATGCTTTAGGAATAATCTAATAGCATACAACTTGAATAACTATATAACACACCTTGCTTGAACAATATTAAGCCAAGGTTATTTAGAATTGAATACTAAGAATGCATGGCAATATGAACGATAAAACTATTCAAATATATTTGGGCATGCTAAACAACAAGTTAAATATAAGAATAACTTGTTCAATATCAAAATCAAAGTTTAGAAACCTTGCATTATTATATTGGAAACAATAGTTGATTCAACAAGATAATAGATTAGAAAACTTGCCTTGCTCAGAGACTAAACCGAACAATTCAATCACAATATCCTATATAAATATATGTCATCATGACATAGTTAGCCATTACCACTTTACAAACATAACTAAGTACGCTCATCATTTAAAATTTGATTTTTAATCACATAATCAAGTTACAAAACAATTTAATTGTTAATAACATGTTCATTCTAGGTATAGAAACATTAAAATCAACATTTTATAGTCCTACTATTATCACATAACAATTCCTTCAAATTTTAAGTACAAAAGTACATCGTCGTAACTATTCGCTAACTTTTTCTAACGCTTTATATCATCATATGCAAGGCGTCATGATGATGGCACAACAAAATACGCGATAATAATACTACTATCACGCGTGGAGAGCAATGTAGCATACAATTAAATTTATACATTAAGTCACACATGTACAAGAAATAAAGCTTCTTCGATCGACGCGAATTTTAAGAATAAAGATGAACAAAAGCCAATTTTGGCCTAAAAGTTCCTTTCTAATAAATTTCTAATTAGCATGTAATTCATACAAAGACTTCATGTAAACATAATTCAGAACTCCTAACATGTTTCTACCCATACAACAATATAAGCAAACAAATTTAAACATCCAATTTCACTATTTTTGCTAAAAACTCAATTTTTTGATGTTTTTGATGAAAATAAACACTCGTGATTTTGTTTTTCAACCAAAACAGCTTAATTCAAAGCACTTTATCAAAGTTTATACATACTCTACCACATTCAATAATCAATTTATCAACTAAACAACAAATAAACCCTTAATTTCTACCTTAAACCAAATAATATATATATACACAAAAACTCTCTGTAAAAAAAATAGTTTTTCTTCACAACCATATACATAATATAAATTCATGGACTATTCTCAATTATAGCTTAAGAAAATAGTTTAACAACACTAGATTATCATATAAAATCACATACATAACAAATAATTTATCCTTACACAAGGATTTTATGGAGAGAATTAGGGAAGAAAAAACTAAACCTTTAAAAACTAAAAGAATAGGATGATACTTAAAGAAGATGATGATACTATCTCTTTGATTGTCAAGCTTTTCTCCTCTTCACTCCCAATTCTCTAGGATTCTCTCACTTTTCTTCTTCTTCTTCTTCTTCCTCCTGAGTTTTTCTTTTTTCTCTCTCCTACCTCTCCTCTATTCTTACGCCTTAGAATATAACACATATAAGATATAATATATATTAATTATATAATATAATACTAACTTAATCGACATCATTATTTTTATTTTGAAAACCAAAAGCCATAAGGCTTGTTTGGCTAACCACTAAAAAAAAATAATCAATTAACCCTTATGCCTTGTTTGGTAAAACACAATTAGATTAAAGACTTAATAGGCATTAGGCCTTGTTTGGAAAAAATCTAATTAAAACTCCTTTAAGTTATTTTAATAACTACTTTATAAAAGGTTATTTGTCACACTTTTATTTAATTAGATTAATTCTAATAACAATCTATTAAATTACCTTAACCCATAAATCAATACCACAAAATTATAATTTTTTATAATAATTTTATTTAATCAACTAACACATCCTTTTAATTACAAATTCAAATAAAAAGAATAATAATTCAATTAATCAAAACTCTCTAACTTAATAATTAAATTAAATTAGCAAATATAATAATTAATTTCCTTAATTATTTATTTAACAAATAATTAACCAAATTGAATCAAATTTGAACAATTACAAATTCAACAATAAACACATCCATTAAATACTTATATAATTCAACAAATATTTAATATAACAATTAAAAATTTCGAATGTTACATCATTCCTCCTTACAAGGATTCTATCCTCGTAATCACAATTCAAACAATTCATTCATCACATTCTCCCCTACTTACAAAGATTTTGTCCCCGTAATCAAGACATGATTAAACAAATAACTCGTGGTAATTCTTCATCATTTCAAAGCTTCGAAGTTCCCATGTAGCCTCTTCGACATTGTGGTTTCTCCATATTACCTTCATGTAAGGTATCACTTTATTTTCGAGCACTTGTTCTTTCCTCGTCGACTATCCGGATAGAACTCTTCTTCATAGACAAGTCTTTCTCAAATCGCAATGGTTCGTATCGATCAATGCTTGTAATCGGACTTATATGGTCGTAACATCAAACGTGAAAGATATTATGAATGTTTTGCATTTCGAGGTAGAGCTACCTCGTAAGCCACCTCTCCAACTTTTCGCAAAGACTTCAAGGGTCCAATAAACCTCTGCTTAGTTTCCTTTTTACCAAATCGAATTTTTTCCTTCCAAGGTGAAACTTTTAGAAAACGTAATTTTCTACATCGAATGCACGATCTTGTCTCTGTTGATCAAGATATTTCTTTTGTCCTATCTCTTGAAAACTATCAATCTTGTTCGATGAGTTTGACAACCTCAGCAGCTTTGTTGTACCAGCTTCGTCCTAATAGTTGACGCTCATCGACTTCATCCCAAAGACAATGGAGTTCTCGCACCTCCCGCCAGATAATGCTTCGTAAGGCGGCATGCCGATGCTTAGCGTGGTAATCCGTTATTATTGTATGAAAAAATTCCACCAACAGTAATTGTTCATCCCAGCTTCCTTTGAAATCCATGACGATGCTCTCAACATATCTTCCAATGTCTCAATCATTCGCTCGCTTTGGCCATCCGCTTATGGATGATATGTCGTACTCATTCGCAATCGTGTTCCCATACATTCTTGTAGTCTCTTCCGTAAGTTTGATGTGAACCTCGGATCTCTATCTAACATAATTGACATCGAACTCCATGTCTTGCAACGATCTCTTTAACATATAGTTTTGCCACCGATCAAGATTGAATCTAATCTTTATTGGAAAAAGTGTGCGATTTTGTCAATCATCCACTATCACCCAAATCGCATCGATCCTTTTTCGAGTCGTTGGGAGACCTACCACAAAATCCATTGTGATATGTTCCCATTTCCATTCCAGATTCCAATGGTTGAAGTAACCCGCTTGGTCTTTGATGCTCTACCTTGACTCTCCGACATGTTAAGCACTTTGCAACGATTCTCGCAGAACGCTCTTTTCATATTTGGCCACCAAAATGTCATCGCAAATCTTGATACATCTTCGTATTTCCCGGATGAATCGAATATCTCGAGCTATGAGCTTCATCAAGATGTCCTCTTTAATATCTGGTATCATTGAACCCAGATTCGTCCCTCGAATCTCAAAGATTCCATCAATATCAACCTTGTATTTCACTTTCTTTTCCTCGACCACACTTTCTCTTATTTTTTCGCATTCCTCATCCCGCAGCTTGAAGAGTTCTTCACTTTGTCCACCAAAGTTTGACCGGCTTCCATTCCGTACAATTTTTCATCTGATTCTTTTAGAAATTTGATTTCCAACTCTAACCTTGACATTGTTGTAATAAGCTCCTCCTTATCGCTAACAACATCAACTTTTCCCCGCCTTTCCTACTCAAGGCATCTCAGAACCACGCTTGTTTTTTTTGTTCGGATGATAAAAGATCTCACAATCGTAATCTTTTATCAATTCCATCCATCTCCTTCGACGCATGTTCGTGTCTTTTCGAGTGAAAATATACTTCAAACTTTTTATGGTCTCGTGTAGATCTCACATTTCTCTCCATAGAGATATAGTGTTCCATATTTTTAAAGAGAACACAACCGCCGCCAACTCTAAATCATGAGTCGATATCCTTTTTCGTAGTCCTTCAATTGCCTTGATGCATACGCGATGACTTTTCCATTCGCATAAGGACACATCCTAATCCTTTTGTGTGAAGCATCACCGTGACACCACAAAATTTCTCAGATTATCCGGTAATAACAAACAACAGGTGCCATACTTAGCTTCTTTTTCAATTCTCGAAACTTCCTTCACACTTCTCCGTCCAAACAAATTTTTGTGATTTTTTCGCCAAATTTGTCAACTGAGTGGCAATCTTGGAGAAATCTCGAATAAACCGCTCTCAGTAATACCCCCGCCAATCCCAAGAAACTTCTTACTCGATGGAGTTCTTGGTTGTTCCCAATTTATCACAGCCTTCAACCTTTGATGGATCCACTAAAATTCCATCCTTGTCAATTACGTGCCCAAGAAATTGTACATACACGCTCTAACCGTAATTCACATTTAGAGAATTTTATGTGATAACTTTTCCTTTCTTAACATCTCCAAAGATTAAACATAAGTGTTCCACGTGTTCTTCTTGAGTTCTAGAGTACACCGTAAATATCGCCAATAAACACCACCACAAACTTGTCTAAAATGGTTTAAACACCTTGTTCATCAAATCCATGAACGCCGTAGGGCATTTGTCAAACCAAAAGACATCACCAAAATTTGTAATGTCCATACCGAAGTTCGAAATGCCTTCTTCGATACATCCTCCTTTCTTACCTTCATTGATGATACCCACTTCTCAAATCTATCTTTGAGAAATATCTAGCACCCATCAACCGATCAAACAAATCATCTATTCTCAAGAATGGGTATTTATTCTTAATAGTGACCTTGTTTAACTCCCTATAATCAATGCAAAGACGCATCGACCCATCCTTCTTCTTTATGAATAACACCGATGTTCTCACCTGGTGACACACTCTACCGAATGTATTTCTTGTCCAACAACTCCCGCAGCTTGTACCATAGGGCCTTCATCTCTACCGAGCCATTCTCAGACGGGCTTTCGATATCTGAGCTGTTCTCGGCGCTAAGTCGATCACTTAACTCGATTTCTCGTCAGAGGAAGTCCCGCAAATCCTCCGAAACACGCCCACAAATTCCCTAACCATTGGTATTTCTTCCAGCCACAGACTTTTTCTCGAGTATCGACTATGTAAGCTAAATAACCCACACAACCTCGACTCAACAACTTCTTGGCCTCGCATAATCGCCGACATCTCATTTGTCTAAAGCGATTTGCTACCATTGAAAACTACCTTTGACGGAGTCATAAGGTTTTTACATTTCTTTTGGCAACCAATTATTGCTCCACAATTGAACAACCAATCCATTCCCAAAATAACATCAAACTCTCCAAGCCTAATCTAATTAGATCCACCATCAAAATGTTTCCCTTAATGTTCACCCTAAAGTTCTCAGATATGAACCTAAACAGAATTACTTCCTTATTCGCAATTTCTATGCTTAAAGGAAATTCAATTCTTCACTAGGCAATCCTAATCTCATAGCAAATTCATCGATATAAATGAGCAAGTAGCAACCTTAATCAAATAATACATAAGCATCAATATCATTGATTGGGATAATACCGACACCACATCCTTTGATTGCACAAAGATCTTGCATACCATGTCAAGGTTCTCGGTCGTGGGTTTGGTTGATGTCGCTGGTCCAAAGAATGACCCATGTACCTCCATCGCTACCTCCCTTGCTTTCCATGTTTCTCAGCTTTCTTCTGGGGCACTCACGAGCAAAGTGATCCTTGGACCCGCAAGTGAAGCAAACATTCTTTGGGTTGATTCGCTTGGGGCGATGTGACCCTCCCGCCACAGCTTAAAGCATACACGCTTTCCCCATTAAGCATACACCTTGTGAAACTTCCCGCATGTAGCACATGCTTCAAACTTTATTTTCTTTGGTTACCTTGTTGATTCCTCAAAGACCCATATTTCCATTCCACTTTCTTTTCAAGTTGTTGTTACCATTTCCATTACCACCACCTCCATTCTTCACCTCCACTTCATTCTTCTTCTTTTTTTTCGTTTCGATTGAACTTGGTTACATACCTCGCCTCCACCTTCTACGAGAATTGCCTTTTCCATCACTACCGCAAACGTCTTCAATCGAACAAGGAAACCCTACTAAAAATCAGGCTTTCCCCTGTTCAAACCTCTTCACCAAGGCTCATCTCAGGCCGATTTGGTATGGCATAAACCTCGCCAACTCGTTGAATTTTGTGGCATACTCCGACACCATCATCGTTCCTCGCTTCAGCTCTAAAATCTGCACTCTAATCTGCTTTTTCGAACTCTCGGGAAATAGGTCTCAAGAAAATCTCCTTAAACCTTTCCCAAGTCATAATTCCTGGTCCTTCCCGAAGTTTTGTTGGCTCGCCACCAATAACTAGCCTCGCTTTCAACATAAATGTTGCAAAAAAGCCTTCTTCCGTTATCCTCTACCCTAGCAACATCAAAACACTTTCAATTTCCATGATCCAGTCTCAGGCGCTCAATCGGATTCATGGATCCAAGGAATTTCGTGGTCCAACCCTTTGAAGTCCTTAAACGTAGTAGCACTTGATTTTGAGGTTGATTCTCATGATTGATTTTGCAGAAGGCACTGCACAATAACGCCACCAGTCGCCGAATGGGGTTACTTCAAAGATTATCATTGTTGGTTTCTTTAGTGTGGTTCTCTCGTCGGGTGGTTGACGCCTGGAGGCATTTTTCGTTAAAAATACACCCATTAGATTATTACTCAACTCTTTTCAAGTAATTTCTAATTAAACTTGCCCCAAAAAAATAATCACCACATAACACATAACACTTTGGATAAAAGAAGATAATAACTTTTATTCATACTTAATTTTTGAAAACATCATATCAATAAAGATCACCGCTATTTACATTATTTTCCTAACTACTAAAGTTTCGTGACATCATCATCATATCCCATAAGTTGCATAACACTTGGGATTTATATATTGCTTATCATAACATAAATCATAAATCAAGTACACTTCCTACGATGTCCTATTAAGATATCGCAAAGCCTTACAACGCCTTTTTCTTCCATAATTCGTAACATGGTTCGACGATCTAGTATGTATACGATGGCAAGATCTCAAATCGAATTGGGTAACCCATGACCTAATCTTCGAGCTTCGATTGATCGTGATATTGAACACGTTATCCATCTCTTCCATCTTCTTCTTCTTCTCTTTGCTTGTGCGTCCTTCTCCGCTATTTTCCAAATTTTGTTGATAAGCTTCACTATACGCTCTATCTTCTAGCTTTGCCCCTTTTGCGCATTCTTCTCTCAACTTGTTCTTCAACTCGCATCTCTCGCCTCATTTTCGTCGTTTCTTCTTCAAAGGTGAACCAACTTTTCTTCAACATTGTTCAGTCGTTCTTCTCGATCCCGGATCTCATCATCCTTCTCGTGCCATCGAGGGTCATTGTTCACCTACTATCTCTTGCAATTCCTCGACAAGATTTGAAGTTCCACGCTGTGGTCATGCACCTCATCGATATATACTACCACCTATCGAAGTTAAGTGGAATCCTTTCCTCCTCGCCCCTCTTCATCCATCCCTCTGTGGCAACTCCAAGGAATCCTCCTCGTCTGTCTCTATCTCATCATCCTCATCAGGTACTCTCTCCATCTCAACTACTGTGACCAACGGAACTATTTCCCATGGCAGTAATTGTTCCCAAACTACCTGAATATCTCGAGGCTCCTCCTCCTTAGCCTGACTGGATCCTCCTATATTAGTCATCCTATCAACCAAAGTTTAAGTTTTAATTACTAATCATTACTACTTGACACTCACGAGCACATAAGTTGTAAACACATAAGCACATAAGTATTTTATTACTTTTCCTTAAAACTCGATAAGAGTTTATCATCACTATCTCTTCTCAAGGTTACTTTCTAAGGCTTTTCCCCACCTAAGGTTCATAACCTAAGGCTTTGATACCAACTTGTGACACCCCCAAACCTGTGTACTTCATTCCCACAGATTTGGTGTTCACTTAATCAAACATTCATATCTAACTACCCAATCACAATAAAACCGGATAAATAAAACCTTTCCCATTAAAGGGTTACATAATAAAATTTCCCAGGTTGTCTAACCTTTAAACACAATCATTCAAATGCGGAAAATAAATAATTTTTATTACAACCATTCCATTAAAAACTGATAATAAAATATCATCAAATTACAAGTCTTCAATACTTGTTCATCTTTCCTTTTCCTTACTGGTGCTAGGTACATCAACCTTCTCATCCTTAACTGTAATAGTTATATAAGCAAGAGTGAGCAAACAAAGCTCACTTGAAACAATAATGAATGAAAAACTTTTACAACAAATGTCAAATAAGAAGTTCAATAGAATTAAACAATATGATTTGTCAACGCTCAAGTATATAACCGAGGGTCCTAAGACCACTTAACTATGTCCATAGTTATAAGTAATGTTTCAACTTAAACTTTAATACCATAAGACTATAGGGACTCCTCGCACTTAGGGGGATCACCCTTCTTCATACAATGTATTGTGCACAAACATTTCAACGCTAAGTGTAAGTTACCCCTAATAATAAGGGTTGTTCATCTCAAGATTTAGAGTACAAGTCCGCACCAAAGTGAGTTTGGTTTGGATACATTTTGTGGTAATTTGAATTCAATGAACATCAACTAAGGATTAGTTGAATGAAACCAATAACATCATACTATAGAATAATCGTAATTGAATCAACATGGTAAATTAAAGTCATGCTTTAGGAATAATCTAATAGCATACAACTTGAATAACTATAACACACCTTGCTTGAACAATATTAAGCCAAGGTTATTTAGAATTGAATACTAAGCATGCATGGCAATATGAACGATAAAACTATTCAAATATATTTGGGCATGCTAAACAACAAGTTAAATACAAGAATAACTTGTTCAATATCAAAATCAAAGTTTAGAAACCTTGCATTATTATATTGGAAACAATAGTTGATTCAACAAGATAATAGATTAGAAAACTTGCCTTGCTCGTAGACTAAACCGAACAATTCGAATCACAATATCCTATAAACATATGTCATCATGACATAGTTAGCCATTACCACTTTACAAACATAACTAAGTACGTTCATCATTTAAAAATTGGATTTTTAATCACATAATCAAGTTACAAAACAATTTAATTGTTAATAACATGTTCATTCTAGGTATAGAAACATTAAAATCAACATTTTACAATCCTACTATTATCACATAACAATTCCTTCAAATTTCGAGTACAAAAAGTACAACGTCGTAATTATTCATTCGCTAACTTCACATGCAGGGGCCATAGTTTATATATATGTAGAAAGGCATACATGCATGATGATAAATACAATGACGATAATAATAATATCACACATCATCATGCGACATGGAGCCAAAGATCATGCAAAAAAATTAATATCGCTAAGTCACACACACATGACATAAATCATAGCCTTCGATCGACAATTTTCTAAGAACAAGATGAACAAAAGCCAATTTTGGCCTAAAAGTTCCTTTCTAACAGCCTAATTAGCATGTAATTCATACAAAGACTTCATGTAAACATAATTTAGAAACTCCTAACATGTTTCTACCCATACAACAACATAAGCAACAAATTTAACACATCCAATTTCACTATTTTTGCTAAAAACTCACTTTTTGATGTTTTTGATGAAAATAAACACTGTGATTTTGTTTTTCAACCAAAACAGTTAATTCAAAGCACTTTATCAAAGTTTATACATACTCTACAACATTTAATAATCAATTTATCAACTAAACAACAAATAAACCCTTAATTTCTACCTTAAACCAAACAATATATATACACATAACAAAACTCTCTGTAAAAATAGTTTTTCTTCACAACCATATACATAATATAAATTCATGGACTATTCTCAATTTTACCTTTAGAAAATAGTTTAACAACACTAGATTATCATATAAAATCACATACATAACAAATAATTTATCCTTACACAAGAATTTTACAGAGAATTAGGGAAGAGAAAACTAAAACTTTAAAAACTAAAAGAGTAGGATGATACCTTGAAGAAGATGATGATACTATCTCTTTGATTGTCAAGCTTTTTCTCCTCTTCACTCCCAATTTCTAGATTCTCTCTCTTTTTCTTCTTCTTCTTCTTCTTCTTCCTCGAAGTTTTTCTTTTTTCTCTCTTACCTCTCTCCTCTATTCTTACGCCTTAGAATATAACGCATATAAGATATAATATATATTAATTATATAATATAATACTAACTTAATTGACATCAGTTATTTTCATTTTGAAAACCAAAAGCCATAAGGCTTGTTTGGCTAACCACTAAAAAAATAATCAATTAACCCTTATGCCTTGTTTGGTAAAAACACAATTAGATTAAAGACTTAATAGCATTAGGCCTTGTTTGGAAAAAACTAAATTAAAACTCCTTTAAGTTATTTTAATAACTACTTTATAAAAGGTTATTTGTCACACTTTTTATTTAATTAGATTAATTCTAATAACAATCTATTAAATTACCTTAACCCATAAATCAATACCACAAAATTATAATTTTTTATATATAATTTTATTTAATCAACTAACACATCCTTTTAATTACAAATTCAAATAAAAAGAATAATAATTCAATTAATCAAAACTCTCTAACTTAATAATTAAATTAAATTAGCAAATATAATAATTAACTTCCTTAATTATTTATTTAACCAAAAATAATTTGAACAATTAACCAAATTGAATCAAATTTGAATATTTAATATAATTAATTCGAATGTTACATTATTCAACATTATGTTCTTTAATAAACACATCCATTAAATACTTAAATAATTCAATAAATATTTAATATAACAATTAAAAAATTCTCTAAGTGAATGTTACATGGGTTCATTTACTAACTTTCTAATTCTCGTTTGTCTTTTACGAAATTTTTGCCATAACTTCGTTATAGCTAAGTTTTAATCTGTTCTTCATGAACATTTCTACTGTTCCTAACCAAGCAATATGCATTTAACTTATACGCGATGGTTTTAAACTTTTCCATCAACAAAAAATATCCTACGATGGTTTTAAATTTGTCCATCAACAACGTTCTTCGTGTTCTTCGCATGTTCTTCATGTTCTTCGTTCGTTCTTCATTTTAATCGATATTTTGGATTACGATTTCACTTTTTATTGGAATTTGATGTTATAGAACATCATTCCTTACTTATTACACCTACTAATTGATATAATCCACTCGGATCGTTCTAATTCATTACGAATCTTATACTTCCTTAAGAAATTTATAAACTAAACTTTTACTTCTTATTTCTTCATTTTCTTACGATTTCAGCCATATGAAATCATCCCTAACATCATCTACTTCTTATTCTCATTAAGTTATGTTTTTAAACATAAAAACATTAAAAAAATTTATAAAAGACTAGGTTTCGGATTACCGTTCTCATTTAATCTCTTTCCGTCAGACAAAGGTTGCTCCCGAGCAAACTTTTTTGCTTCTTTCTCCTTACCATCCTCCCATCCGAACTCCCTCTCTCTCTCTCTTTCAAAGTGTAGGATTCTCAAATCTCAATTAAAAGAAAGTTAGCTTCCTATTTATAGAAAATCTAAAGCTAGGGCAAAATAGTCATTTCGCCCCCTTTAACCTCCTTACTATTCATGGCTTAAGGACTAAGTTAACTTACTCCTTAAGTTTACTTAACACTTAAGTCTACTTAGCCTTTAAGTTTGCTTAACTCTTAAGTTTACTTAACACTTAAGTTTACTATTTCCACCTCCTTAGTTAACCTCCTGATTATTCACTTAAACTTAGCTTTTGTAAGTTTCGTGGTTCCGCATTTTCGGGTTTCATTCGACAGCTTTTAAAATCATGATTCTCGTAATCCAAATATTTTTGGATATTTCGTCTTTCCTTTACCGATTAACTTTTACGTATTTTTCGGATTTCTGAAAAACTGAAAAATACTTTTTGGCGTTAAGAGTTTTCTTCACGTTTTACCCTAACATAGCTAAATGAATGAAAAGTACATAACAGTACTTTTCGTCATTTTTATTTTGTCTGATTTTTGCACGTTTTTCGAGAAAAACTTTTATCGGCTTACTTAACTTTTCACGATATTTTATCATCAAATATTGACGGAATGTCATTTCGACATACCGAACTCTCAAAAAGGCTTAGGTTATTCAAACCCTAACCCTTAAGGTTTTGTCGGGTGAATAGTGCCTATTTCGTCTTTTTTCCCAGAAATATTTTTGTTCTCGGAAAATTTTCATTTTTGTTTTGAAAATTCTTAATCATTTAGCCTAGCTCGTAGCCAGAATCCTCCCGACTTATAATCATCCTAGGTTCTAGAACGATTAATAAACACATAGCACATAGTATTATTAATAAAAATTCATTTTATTAATAACTAATTCTTTAAACTTAAATTCTGGACGATCCGAATTTCTGAGTCGTTACATCACATCAACATACCGTTCACAGAAGCTTTGGAACAGATGTAAGTTATACTGAATTTATAAAGGAAGTGTTGTCTAAAAAGAAGAGATTGGGTGAATTTGAATCGGTAGCATTAACCGAAGAATGCAGTGCTATTTTACAGAAAAAATTACCGCCAAGGTTAAAGGACCTAGGGAGTTTCACAATTCCATGTATTAATTCTCAGTAATAAATTTTTTAGGCAAGCAATGTGTGATTTAGGGGCGAGTATTAATTTGATGCCACTTTCAGTGTACACTTAGTTGGGATTGAAGGAACTGAGACCGAAGAATATCACTTTAGAGCTTACAGACAGGTCAGAGACATATTCAAGGGGTATTGGATTACGAGGAAGATAAAGAGATACCGATCGACACCAATTCTTAGCAACAGGGAGAACTTTGAAAGATGTACAGAAAGGTGAATTAATGATGAAAGTGCAAGATCAAGAAATCACCTTTAGTGTTTTCAAAGCAATGAAGTTCCCAAAAGAATCTGAGGAGTGCCTGCAAATATACATACTTGAAGAGGCATTGACTGAAGTATTCAACGAGAGTTACTTAGCGGATCTATTGGAAGCCACTTTGATTGGTATAGAGGTATTTGAGGATGTGGATTACATGGACTATGTTAGGATGTTGGATGCATTACCAGAATCCACGAAGTTTAAAAAAAAGTATGATACCCTTGACCATCTTGATAGAGTTGAGAAGTGTTCTAAAACTTCATTGGAGGAACCACCCGTTCTAGAACTTAAACCCCTTCCTTCTCATTTGAGGTATGCCTATTTGGGAAATTTTAACACATTACCCGTTATTGTACATTACCAGTTATTATTTCTGCTCACCTAAATGAGTCTTAAAAAGAAAAATTGTTAATGGTTTTTGTGAGTACAAAACGGCAATTGGGTGGACCATAGCAGATATTAAGGGAATCATTCCATTGTTCTGCATGCACAAAATTTTGCTTGATGAAGGAGAAAAGTCGATCATTGAGCAACAGAGAAGATTAAATCTGATCATGAATGAAGTGGTAAAGAAAGAAATCATCAAGTGGTTGGACGTCAGAATTATCTATCCAATTTCAGATAGTTCGTGGGTAAGTCGTATACAATGTGTGCTGAAAAAGGGGGGAATGCCTGTGGTTGAAAACATGAATAATGAGCTTATTCCTACAAGAAGATTTACAGGGTGGAGAGTGTGCATGAACTACCGTAAGTTAAACAAAGCTACTCACAAGGATCACTTTCCCTTGACATTAATTGATCAGATTTTGGATAGGCTAGCGGGCCATCAGTTTTACAGCCTTCTTGATGGAAATTCGGGATATAACCAGATTGCAATAGCTCCAGAAGACTAAGAGAAAACTACATTTACATACCCTTATGGAACTTTCACATTTCGAAGAATGTCTTTTGGTCTATGCAACGCACCGACTACTTTTCAGAGATTCATGATGGTTATATTCTCGGACATGGTCGAGAAAAAGTTAGAAGTATTTATGGATAATTTCTTTGTATTTGGGGATAACTTTGATCTTTGCCTCAATAATCTGATTTTTCTTCTGAAACGATGTGTGGAAACGAATTTGGTGTTCAATTGGGAAAAGTAGCACATCATGCTGTAGGAAAGAATACTTTTGGGTCACAAGTTTTCGCACCCGATTTAGAGGTAGATAAATAAAAAATTGAAACAATTAAAATGTTACCTCGGCCTACTTCGGTGAAAGGAATAAGGAGTTTTCTGTGTCATGCGGGTTTTTACCGGCGTTTTATTAAATACTTCTCCAAAATTTCTAAACCCTTATGTTCTCTCCTTGAAAAATATGTTCCGTTCAAAATTAATCAATCTTACGTAAACGCCTTTGAAGTATTAAAAAAGAAATTAGTACCAGCTTTAATCATAATTGCTCCCGATTGGTCTCTACCATTTGAACTTATGTGTGATGTAAGTTACTATGCAGTGGGTGTGGTGTTGAGGCAACGTAAGGATAAGATATTTGATACCATTTACTATTCAAGCAAGACGTTAACGGATGGACAACTGAATTACACCATAACAAAAAAGGAATTACTTGTAGTAGTGTTCGCCTTTGACAAGTTTAGAGCGTATTTGATTGGGACTAAGGTAATAGTCTACATTGATCACTCAGCTATAAAGTACCTGATTACTAAGAAAGCTGAAAAGCCAAGGTTAATTTGATGGGTTCTTCTCCTGCAAGAGTTTGATCTAGAAATTTGAGATAAAAAAGGTACATAGAATCAGGTAACTGATCATTTTCAAGGTTGGAAAATTCTTCTACTTAGAAAAAGGATGATATAGTGATCAACGAGTTGTTTCCAGATGAACAACTATTTAGAATCATGACGAAAGTGCCTTGATATGCCGACTACGTGAATTACCTAGTAAGTAATGTACTCCCACCTGATTTGAATTCTCAACAACAAAAAAGTTTATTTATGATGTCAAGCAATATTTTTGGGATAAACCATTTCTTTTCAAAACTTATGCGGATCAAATGATAAGACGATATGACACGTGAAGAAATGGAAAGTATATTGAATCACTACCACTCTTTGGAGTATTGGGGACACTTTGGGGGGAGAATAACGACGAAATTGTTACAATTAGGGTTGTACTAGCATACGTTATTCAAAGACGCCCATTTCTTTGTTTTAAGCTGCGACCGATGCCAAAGGGTTGATAATATTTTGAAACGCCATGAGATGCCCCTTAATGCCATCATAAAATCTTTGATGTATGGGGAATTGACTTCATGGAGCCATTTTTGTCTTCATTCAACAACCAATACATACTGTTGGCAGTGGATTACGTGTCAAAATGGGTTGAAACAGTTGCGCTACCAACAAACGATGCCAAAGTGATTCTAAGATTCTTAAGGAAAAATATTTTTACTCGATTTGGTACACCAAGGGATATAATTAGCGATGAGGGTACACATTTTTATAACAATCACTTCACAAAACTACTTACGGGGTTAAACACAAAGTTGTTACGGCTTATCATCCCCAAACTAGTGGCCAAGCTGAGGTGTCAAATCGAGAGGTCAAACATTTTTTGGAAAAAGTTTTGAATCCATCTCGTAAGTATTGGGCAATGAAGTTAGACGATACTTTATGGGCGTATAGAACATCATATAAGAATCTCATCAGAATGTCACCATACAGAATGGTTTATAGAAAAGCGTGTCATTTACCGGTGGAGCTTGAACATAATGCGTATTAGGCCATTCGATAATTAAACTTTGATCTACAAGCATCCAGTGAGAAAAGGTTGCTTCAATTAAATGAGATGGAGGAATTATAGCATCAAACATAAAAAAAATGCCAAGCTTTATAAAGAAAAAAGTCAAGAAGTGGCATTACAAACAAATCCATGATCAAAAATTTAAACAGGGGCAAGTTGTATTGTTGTTTAACTATAGGTTGAGATTGTTTCATGGAAAGTTGAAATCTAGGTGGTCTGGACCGTTCATAGTTATATCTGTAGCTCCACACAGAGCCATTGAAGTAGAAGAGCCCAATTTAAAGTTTAAGGTTAACAGCCATAGATTGATACACTACTGGGGTGGTGACATTGATCGACATCCAACATCGATCGATATGACTGATACTTGAAAAACTGAATGAAAGTTAGGCTGACGACTTTAAACCAAACACTATTGAGAGGCAGCCCAAAATTTTACCATACTTCAGTCAATTTTAAGTTCATTTGCAAGTTTGATTTTTAGAATTTTTCTTGTTTGCATTTTAATCTCTGCAGGTTCATTTGCAAGTTGTTGTAGGAAAAGAAGAGACATCATGAGAATAGAGGAATTTTTTAATGAGGTAGGAAAGGTTAACAGCGCCTCGAAGCCGAAATTAAATTCTTAAATTTATTTATCTATGTAATTATATTTTATTATTTAGTTATTTATGTTTAGTTAAATTATTTATTTTATGGATGTAATTCACATTAACATTCAATATTATTCAGACTTATCAATTATTATGAGATTATTCTATACTTTTGGTTCTTTGAAGAATTCCTAAGTTATTTTCTTAGTTTTTCTTTGATATTCAATTTGACTTATCATACAACAATACATAGTTGTGTGTGGCGTCTTCTACCGCATCAATCGTCAATTGTACCGATAATATATAAGTGAGGGGTCAAGGTGTTGTTGGTGTCCATTCAATGCATATTTCTGAACGCAAGCAACTGTACCAAGATTACCGTCTACATATAGGCGATGGGTTAAGGTGTTGCAAGCAAACCATTCTACAACTTTTCTAGAAACGATTGGGGCGACGATCACCTCCCGCAAGTGTGCCGTGGAGTCTATCAGATGGTGCTACCGTACTAGTATACATTATATTGTATTCATGCAAAAATATGAAAAACTTATACTCCCTCCGTCCTATATTAAACATTTTTATTTCTTTTTTAAGATACTTCACAATAAATGTCTTATTTGTATATTTGTATATGATAAGTGGATTTTATATCTATGAATCATGTAATTTTGACTTGATTATTCTACTAGTTCTTAAGTATTTTTAGTTTATTTTTATGCATTTTACTATTTTTGTTCAGGAATGAAAAATTCAACCTAAGATGAATGAAGTACGATAAACAATTTAGATTCAGCCTTATTATAAAGTTATTGTCAGGAATAAGCATGTGAATGATATTCCTATTTACATATAATTTGATTATGATATATATATATATATGAATGAATATGCAAGTATGCTTGCATTAAGAAAAGTTGTAAAGTTCTTTGATAGATAATAGAAACATATGTATAAGGACTTAGAATGAATTGATCAAATGTGTTAGGTTGATCCTACATAAGCAAAACAGCTTTGTAAAGTCCTTAAAAAGAAATGATGTACAAGGACTATAAATATAGAAAGATCAAGCATGTTGGGTTGATCTTATGATGTAATAGATAGGCTTGTCTGATCGTCGAGCACTGCACCAGAAATCGTAGTTTGCCAAGAGAGTCAAGGAAAACTCGAGAGCTATCGAGGCAGAATCGTAGTCTGCAAGATAGTAGATCTCGAAGTTCGTAGACTTCCAGGAGAGACGAGGAAGGATCATAGTGTGTCGAGGAGAACTTCCTCAGGGCCGTAGTCTGCTGAGGAAGTCATGTTCAGAATCGTAGAGACAGCCTGTCTACGAGCCAACCGAGTATCTGCCAAAGCCAAGTCAAGAATCGTAGACTACACTCAGAGACGTAGAGTCTCGTAATCATACCAGAGACAGAGATCGTAGTCGATCAAGATCAGATGAAGACAACAAGCACAACGACAGAAATCTTAGAGTGTCAAGATCTGATCTCGGAGTCGTAGTTTCTGCACAGCCAAAGCTAAATCGTAGAGTGCAGAACTAAGACCTCAACAGATGTGCTCACAATGCCAAGGCAAAATCGTAGATCAAATACGATTCTTAACGAATGAGCACTCCCAGAATATCCAAAGAAATGAAGCTTCTGGTTGGAACTGCATAGATACGTCCCACCTGAAGGAAACTAGAGAGCACTCAACGAATGGCATGAAAGCTAACAGAAGATCTAAGCACCAACCCAATCAGCATCAAGATTGAGTTGTGAAGCCATTCGAGATGAAGTCTTCCACAAGGAGATCAGAAGAAGACTTACAGAATCGACTAAAGAAAGTCAAGAAGTGCAATAATTGCCAAGCGCATGTAAGACAACGATCTTGGAAGTTACCAGGATTGTAGTGTTTGCCAAACAAAGAAAGAACTGATGGAGTGCATACATAGATACTGGACAGCTTCTGAAGAACAAGGCTAAAGTGATTAAGCATTGGGTCAATCCATTGATGATAAATGAACGGGAGATCACAAGGAAAAAGCGAGCTGGACACGCCACAAATCTGAAGTGTCTTGCTATTCAGAACGGGCCAGAACAAAGAAGTCAAGCCATCAGTATCTGAGAGCTGCTGATGCAAACAGAAGTGTTGAAGCACTGCACAAGAGAAGGAAGAGGTGTTCTACATTGAAGATCTAATCAACACTCTTTAAGATCGTAGTGTTGTCTCTACCAGTCAACAAGACAGTACGATTAGGTCCATGAAGACATGCATCAGAATCGTAGAGTTTGAATAGCTGAAGATTGAAGCATTGTCAACCGGTCCATCCTGGAGGGTATTCGGACAACAAGAGCTTATTGAGAGCATCGATGCAAAAGGACAACCTCTGATCGAGAAATCAGAAGGAGGAAATAAAGTCTTCGACTTGCCCAAGACATTAAAGTGACATCTCCGCGGGGGTAGGTGAAACAAAGAGATCGCAAAGGTCGGAAAAAGTATGACATGTCACATCTGCAGCCTACCTCACCAACTCGAGATCTGTGAAGATATTTGAATAGCTTTCAACGGCTACTTTCCAACGGAAGGATTGGGAAGGAGTATAAATCAGCAAGAGCTTTTAAAATTGAGGGTTGCTGGAGTTGCTGAGTTTGGAGAAGTGGTGGACTGATCTAACCAACGTAAATAGTGAGTGACCAATGAAGGTCTGAAGACTCACTCTACGATCCACCAAGAACACTTAGAGACAGAAAAAGAAAGAAGTAGAAGTGAGAGTTCTACTACAAAAAGAGTGTTCTGAACTGCCGAGAGATAGAAGAGCATCAATGTCATCTTGATGTCCATCATGAGAAGACTCTAAGTACCATAGAGGAGAGCTCACAGTCATCTTAGCAAGTCCATCATGAGAAGGCATCAAGTATCAAGAAAGAAGATCACCAACGCCATCATGGTGGCAAGCATGAGAAAGTTTCGAGTACCCAGCGTAAGAGCTTACGCCTTCTTAGAAACCCATTATGTGCGTACCATCAAGTATCAAGAGGAATGATCTTCAAGGCGCTTCATCAAGGGATCATCGAAGTGGTTGAGTAATCAAGAAAAGCCGAGCATCATGCAACACTCAACTGCACTTCAAGGATGATCACGCCAAGTCGCTAAGCATGAAGATGTTCGAGCTTAAAGACATCTTAGCAGACTCAAAGACCAACTCCAACAAATAGATAAACAACTCAACAACAAGAAGCTGTATTCGAGAGGGTCCTTGTGGGAGGATTAAATGAAGTTCCAAGCTCTGCTTTGGGCTTGAAGAGTTCCTAGAAGCTAGAGAAGTTCCAAGGTCGCTGGCCTTGAAGAGTTCTTAGTGAATCAAGTCCCAATGTCAGCTTTGGCCTTGAAGGAATCGTAGTGATTCGTGGTGCCGCCTTCCTTAGTGAAAATCTCGCTAGTTGAAAGCAAAAGAGTGGATTAGAGCTTGAGTCTCTCGAACCACTTAAAATCCCTTGTGTCTTTTACTTTATGTCATTTACATTATGTACATTAACCGCTATAACTGCTATGTATGTTTTAACTGTTTACCATTGAACTAACTCTACGAACAATGTATGTGTGATTATGATTAAATCAATGAAGGGGATCTTTTACTTATTCTGTTGTGCTTGAAAAGATTCTTATGTTTGTCATATGCAACTTAATGAGCAATACAAAATAAACGAGAAAAAAGTATTTGAAAATCAAAGGATCTATTCAACCCCCCCCCCCCCCTTCTAGATCTATATTGTGCCTAACGGGAACTAACAGTTATGATATTAGGCATTGGCTTGGAGCAAGTAGTTGGGCATGACATTGGATTAGAGAATCAAAAGGGCGTGCAAAGGAATAATAATTGAAAACTGCATAATGTTGGGCGTCGTAGAGCTGGTTTTGAGAGATGCGGCGGTGCTCTTGTATATCCTAGAGCGTCACGACGCTTAAGTTGGAAGTCGCGACGCTGGAGCTGGTTCCCGGGCACGTGAAGCGCGTGAGCAAGGAAGGATCTTGTGTGCTGATTAAGTTCCTAATTCAATTAAAATACATATCATAAGAAGCCTAGAATATTAAAAAAAAGTCTAAAGAAGGCTGAATAAGAGGAGGCTAATCATTTTATCATTCATCAAGGGAGAGAGCTATTATCATCATCACAAAACTTTTCTGGGAGAAAAAGGAGAAGACAAAGATTGAAGATTGGAGTATTCAATCAAGATTTGTTCAACAAATTCTTTCTTTTACTCTCTCTCTCTTAGATTTTTGTACTTTGAATATGTTTATGGATTCCATGATGATGATGTTTTCTTCTTTAGATATGAACTAAATTCTTGTTCAAGATTGCAATGGAACTCGATGATTAAATTTAATAATTTATTCTCTATTCGATTATATTTAATTGTATTTTATCATATTTTTTGTGTTTAATGTAATGATTGTGTGGCCAACAATCAATCTAATAATCTAGATGATGTTTAGAATTAGATTCTAGATTTGGATGAAAATATGGTACATGTGTTGGAATTATTCTTCTCAGGAGTGAATAACCAATTTGCATGTAGGATATGACTATACCTACGTGTCGCATAAACTTGTATACGAATTATGGATTCATTGTTAATTGTTCACATAGGAATATAGTGGATTAATTAGGAGTGAATACGATTATCTAATCTTGGAATAAGTTAGGTAATTATTTATGAATTCTTGGTAAACAAATTACTTCAATTTACTAATTGAATAGAGAGTGAAGAACATTGGGTACTTTATCAGGGGAAATTGTAATCTTGATAATTAATTCCAATAGATATTTTCTATATTTTACTTACATTAATTAAATTTATTAGTTTAACGATTGAAGTTATTCGTTTAAATAAAATTGGATTAATAAAAAATTGGTTATTGAATAAATTCTAATTAGATTATTTTTTGTGGGAACGATACTCTTCTTACCCTATATTGCATAATCGATCGCGTATACTTGCGTGAAGTTGCTATATACTCCCTCGGTTCCGTATTAAGTGTCGTTGGAGGCCAAAGCTCACTTTTTAAGGAAAGTAATGATCCTCCATTGTAGAGTGTAAAATTAAAATCAAATTACTAAATTACCCCTTTTTTGGGAACCCAAGTATTCTGGGAGTAGAAGAAAATGTTGAAATTAAATAGAAGTATTGCACTTGAAAAAATGAGATATTTTAGGGGTAATCTAGGAAAATAAGAGAAAAATTCTCCTAAAAATCTGAAAACGACAATTAATTAGGAATTAATTTTTTGGCTAAAGCAACACTTGTATAGGAACCGAGGGAGTATAGAATTAGGCAAACATTATCCTATTTTTTTACTTATACCCTTATAATCTTTTTACTCAACTTTTGTTGAAAATTGAAGAAATGAGAAAAGATTTGCATTGGGAACTGATGAAGTATTATATCACTTTCTCTCTCATATTATCGCTATAACATGTCTTCTATTTAATGACTCTTTAGACTCTTTTTCTATATCTTTACTTGTTGAGGATGTGTGAATAACAAAAAAAATGATCTAAAGAATTAATTCACACGAGTATAAGTAATAATATTTCATAAAAAATAGAGAAATACTTTAATTTATAAATAATTTAAAATGAATAAATTAAATAAAAAAATATTATTAATCAACCTATCGAAATTAAAATATTTATTTCGAGACGGATGGAGTACATTCTTAAATCGGGCATTAAACAAAAAACGAAAAGAGAAATAACCAAAAAATATGGTTCCGGGTGATAACAAATATGTGCTTGAGTTTGACCCTCAACAATTATATAAGTAGAAGATTTTTAATGACTCAAGTCTCAACTTTAGTAAAGTTTATGCTTGGAATGTTGTGAATAAGATGTAATGGAGGAAAAAGAGAAAGTTTAACTTTTGGTAAATGAAACGGACCTGCCTCCAACCTCGATTTCTTGTTCTCTGTCGTTTAAATTTTTTTGAAATTATTAATGGTGACTAAATTCTTTATATTAAATGTTAATTTGTTTTTTTTTTATCTTTGCGTAGGAATATGAAAATCGAAAGTGATATTTTAAACGAGATATTTTCACATAAAAAAAATAATATTTTTATATAAATCTCTCTTACATTCATGCTAAAAAGATTGTGAAAATATTATTTTAGTACTTTATTTTCATGTAAAAATATCAATTTTTTATTTTTATATATTAAACCGAAATCAATATTTTTTATAAATAAAATTTGATATTTTCACATTATTTCTTTTTTGTAAATATGATTGTGGGACCTATCTTCATATTAATTTATAATGTATTTTATTTATGAAAGGAATATCAATTCATTTTTTAAATGATATTAATACTATATCTTCATATAAATCTCAGACATATATGTGGGTCCTACACAATATTTATATGAGAATTGAGAGGAACTACGTATAAATATACTACATCTTCTTGTAAAACTGTTAGAGTACTAGTAATTTTTTTATAAAATTTTATAATATTTAATTTAATCAATGAATAATTAATTACAACTCTTAATATCTGTGTTTTTTATAAGTCCGTTTCTTTCAAGCCCAATTAAGGCTCTCCATTTAGTAGTTAACTCCCCCATTACTACAAAAAGAGAGAAAGGAGGTGGATGTTATAAATATGACTCAAAACATATAGGCACTTGCAATTACTCTCACTCCTCTTTCTCTCTCTAGCCAGCTACCTTCCTAGACATTTTTTTCATTTAATTTCAGCTCTATCCACCAGATCTTTTATTCTTCAACTTTAATGGCTAGGGCACATCAGCATTTAGACCTTTGAATGGTTTTTTCTTCAAAGTCAACAGTCCATATCAATATCCTTTGGGTATGGACAAAGTATCTGTTTACTTCACTCTTTTCCGATTTTCTACCGACTTTTGTTAGTATTTCCCTATTTATTAGACCCTTTTGTGATCTGAGGTTTTAGGATACCCTTCCATCTTCTCTTTTTTCCCATTGGAGCTTTGTTTTCTGTATTTCTGGTTCTCTTTCGTCCTACTTTTAAGAGAGAAAAATGTATGGAGATTGCCATGTAGTAGTGTCAAACATGAGTGGAGGAGATGGTGTTCATCCTTCAGATTCCTTCTTTTCTTCCCAGATGCAGAACCCTAATTTCAACTTTTTGTCTAACATGCCATTCAACGTTTTCACACCCATTATTCCGGTAAGTTCATCGTTTCTCTACCGACAACTAATATTTTCACGTGTGTATTTTGATATTTCCGATTTCACCTTTTTTTTATGTGAGAGGTGAGAGAAGATCAGGTAAAAATATCAAAGATACATATAAAAATAGTGTAATCTTTTATATATATTCCCAGAAAAAAGAGTTGAGTATATGCATTTTTGTTCATGTTTATCCCTCAAATTAGTTGATAAAATTCTATTAAGATTCTGCAATTTAAAAATTTTGCTATTGATCTTTTTATATATATATCGCGGCGGCCCAGAAAAAAAGTTGAGTTTTTTTGGAACAGTATATATTTAAATTTTTGGAACAGTATTTATATACATATTTATGCATGTTTGAAAGATGATTTTTTGAGCCGACTAATTTTGGTTCATTATAGAAAGAAGAGATGATGGAAGGGAAGGATGAGTTGGACAGTGGCTCCGGTAGCGAGCAGATTGAAGGACTTTCTGGTAACGAGCAAGATAATGCACAAGAACCAACAAGGAAGAAACGGTATCACCGCCACACTGCTAACCAAATCCGAGAAATGGAAGCGTATGACACCCTTTCCTCCCCTCTGTCAGTCCCTTCTAACACCCAGGCTCGGCTCGGCGTGTCCAATCCAAACGAAGGTTCATTTGACTTTCTTAAAAATTCTAGTCAAATGAACCAAACACGCCGAGCCTAAGTGTCCACCTTGGGTTTGGGTCCAGGACCCGACAATATTGTGTATTTTATAAATTTAATTATAATTTTTTATAAGGAGTTGATATTTACACAAAGGAATTTAATAGTTTCATAAGATTTCTTTCACTTGAATATTAAATGGGATCATATTCATATGAACAAATCTTGTAGAAATACTATATTGTGACAAAAATATGTCAAATTATTGTTGCAAGTAGACAAATTAATTAATTACCCATTTATTTGTATTACTTTACAAATTGCCATTGTGTCTATTCGGCAACTAGAGTCATATTTTTGTGGTAATATTATCGATCGACTTGTAATTTACAGGTTGTTTAAAGAATGCCCACACCCGGATGATAAACAAAGGATGAAATTAAGCCAGGATTTAGGCCTCAAGCCCCGCCAAGTCAAGTTCTGGTTCCAAAACCGGCGAACCCAAATGAAGGTGTGCCCAAGCCCCACTTCACCATGCTCATTCATTGTCTCTCATTTAGCTTTCATTTTCATGGCAACACAAAAGGGCATTGCTTTCATAGGCTTTATTTCGAGAACCTCATTAACTAAGGACTTTGATTCACAATTCGTATTACATTGGAAACTTAATTTTAATGCATACCATTTATTGTTTTTTTGTTCACTTGTTTCTAAAGACTAAAATGCATGCAGATAAATTTTTTTAAAAAAATATTTGTTTGATGTTTGTGATTGTGGTCCATTTCACTTCAATGTATAGGCACAACAAGATCGAGCAGAGAATGCTCTACTTAAAGCAGAGAATGATAACTTAAAGAAAGAGAATTATCGACTGCAAGCCGCAATACAGAATATTATTTGCTCTAATTGTGGAGGTCCAAGTCAAGGCATCCAAGGGGACACGGGCTATGATGAACAACTTCGCCTTGAAAATGCCCGTCTCATGGCAGAGGTAATGTGTATTTGTGAGTGTAAGATATGCCTAATTTTGCAGGAACATATATAGATTGATTCGAAAACAACATAATTGGTACCACTAAAGCCGGAAAAAAACAAAATGTGCATTGAAATAATATATGAAATATGACATCTTTATACAATTTTCAAGCACTCCTTATAAAGGAAAATGATGACATGAATAATAATTGGGACCCACATTCATGTAAAAGAGATTAATGTGGGACTCTCATATTTCCATTATAAATTGTGAACCTATAAGATGTTGTATAATGAGTTTAATCGATTCTAGTGTCTGGAATGTTTGACAGCTTGAGCGAGTTTGCTCTCTTGCTTCACGATATATTGGGCGACCAATTCAAGCAACAGGATCAGCTCCTCCGCTTCTTCCCCGTTCCTTGGAACTAGATATGAGTACATATCCCAGCCATTTTGAAGAGTCCATGAACAATTGCACCAAAATGATTCCTGTACCTATAATGCCTGAAAATTCGTCCCATTTTTCTGGTGGTGGTCTAGTGATCTTGGAAGAAGAAAAATCTCTTGCAATGAAGCTGGCTATGTCGTCTATGAATGAATTGATGAAGATGTGTCTAACTGGTGAGCCTCTTTGGATTCGAATGAATGGTTGTGAAAGGGAGGTGCTTAATGTTGAAGAGCATAAAAACATGTTTCCATGGCCTATGAGCCTTAATCAGCATCCAAGTGATCAGCTGAGAACTGAAGCCTCGCGTGAAAATGCTGTTGTTATAATGAACAGTATCACCCTGGTTGATGCATTCCTAGATGCAGTAAGTTATTCTACCAGCTTGAAGCATTTCTAACTAATTAAAATATAAATTTGGTGAGTTGTTTTACAGTTGTTGGTATATGTATATATATATTCGTCATTACTGTAGTATTATTCTTATTCAAGAGTCATAATTTTTTGGAAATTTTATATTAAATGTTACTAGAACCACTAAAGTTTAGTTTTTTACTTGAAGAATATATACTTTGGTTTATGTGTTTCTTCTATTTGTCTTGGTTTTTCTCACTTTTAGGATTCATAGCCTACTCAAACTAGTTTCGGATAAAATGATTCATAGAGTTGAGACTTATCTCTATTTTTTCAGGATAAATGGGTGGAACTATTTCCTTCCATTATTTCAAGAGCAAAAACTCTTCAAATAATTACATCTGGTGATTCTGGACATGCAAGTGGTTCCCTCCATCTTGTGAGTGTTTCATTGTTATAGTTATACAAATTACAAAAAAAGTTGTCCCTTTTATTCTATAAGAACTTCATAAGATTGGAACTTGGCTACTATTTACTTTTTTATTTTTACAAGATTTTATCTTCCTCTTGCATTTAACATCTTCCAAATAGATGTATGCAGAACTACAAATAGCTTCACCTTTGGTGCCCACAAGAGAAGCCCATTTTCTTCGTTACTGCCAGCAGAATGCAGAGGAAGGAACTTGGGCAATCGTTGACTTCCCCCTTGATAGTTTCCAAGATAACTATTCACCTGCTTTTCCTATATATAAGAGATGCCCCTCTGGGTGCATCATTCAAGATATGCCCAATGGATACTCAAGGGTACTGATACTCTAATTCTTGAATTAATCAAATTTTCATTTTTAATAATTCCACTAGGCATTATAGTCAATGAAATTGATCTTGATGCACACATCCATTATTGTAAAAATTTGAAAGAAGGGCACACATTGCCAGCACTATCCTAGAACTGACTCTGTAAGTAAAAATACAGGTTACTTGGGTAGAACATGCGGAGATCATGGATCAACCAGTACATCAGATCTTTAACGAGTTTGTCAATTGTGGAATGGCATTTGGAGCACAACGCTGGTTAGCAGTCTTACAGACACAATGTGAGAGGCTCGCTAGCCTCATGGCCAGAAATATACCCGACCTTGGAGGTGTGTTCTAATTCTTATTTCCAAGTCATCAAAATTATGAAAATATATGTTTGATTGTTAACTTGTTAACATTATACTACACATTATATAAGGTTTTGTTTGTGAAAGCATCATACCTTTTATTTATTTATTTTTTCTTCAAATAGTGAAAATCAAACACATTTATCTGTATGCATTTATGTACCTTCAAACAACTAATAGGTGTCTTCTGCGAATCATATTCCTTGAACAAATAGAACTCAAATGATAATTCTGTTTTTCCTTTCTAATTCCTTTACCCATTTTTTAACCTTGATTGTCAAAACAAATTATGGAAATACGTATATGTTTTTCTTTTGTTATATGGTTTTTCAGTGATACCATCTCCGGAGGCTAGAACAAACTTGATGAATCTGGCTCAACGGATGATGAGAACGTTTTGCGTTAGCCTAAGCAATTCCTGTGGCCAGTCATGGACAGCCCTTTCGGATTCCCCTGATGACACTGTCAGAATAACAACAAGGAAAGCCACAGAGCCTTGTCAACCCAATGGCTTAATCCTGAGTGCTGTATCCACTACTTGGCTTCCATATCCTCACTACCAGGTCTTCAATCTATTAAGAGACGAACGCCGCAGAGCTCAGGTTAATTATATGATTAGTTATAACTTTAAATAATCTAAAATTGTAGAACATTCATCTGTTTCTCTTTCAATATATATTTAGAAAACTAAAACAAGTGTATAATTAATTAATTCATCTTGCAGCTGGATGTTCTTTCCAATGGGAATTCAATGCAAGAGGTTGCTCACATTGCAAATGGCTCTCATCCTGGAAATTGCATTTCTCTTCTTCGTATAAATGTAAGTAGCATTCATATACTAGGCGAAAAAACTTTAATTGTATTCTTCTTTCAATTTCACAGAAATTTGTTATTGCTTGCATTAGTGTACCAAATTATTCTTGTACATGTTCAATAGGCCACTATTGCTATAAGAATGTGCACCACTGCACCTTATAAAAACTCTTTCTCATTACTATGTATTTACACAAAAATGCATATATAAAGAAGTAGCCAAATTTATATGGCCTATTGTCGCAATATTAAGCTTATTATTTGGAGTTAGCTGTTGAATCTCAACTATGACTGGACTTGGATATATCGAATTAAGATATTTACGAATTAGTGCGACTTTTTTCCCAGCATTTTCAGAAGACTTTAATTAGGTTAGGATATTATTTTGTGCATGCAGGTTGCAAGCAACTCGTCCCAAAATGTAGAGCTCATGCTTCAAGAGAGCTGCACCGATGAGTCTGGAAGTCTTGTTGCATACACAATTATAGATGTAGAAGCTATCCAGCTAGTCATGAACGGCGAGGATCCGTCATGTATCCCTATTCTCCCCCTCGGATTTGTCATAGTTCCAATCGGTCCAAGCAACAAAAATGCTGCCAATGCAAAAGATTCTGACAATGGAAACTTAACGGATTCTGGCTGTCTCCTCACTGTAGGACTCCAAGTTCTAGCCAGCACAATCCCAACTGCAAAGCTCAACCTCTCCAGTGTCACGGCCATCAACAATCACATATGCAACACCATGCAGCAAATCAACGCGGTGCTTAGCTGTGGCAGCAGCAGTGGTGGGTGCCCTGACAATGGAGGCATTATATGTGGCGACTCCTCCACGGAGCCACCAGCTGCTCCGCCCCAGAAAAAAGATGAGAGTGCCAGTACTCCCTAGTTACTCAGAATTTGCATCTCTTTCTTTTATCTCCTCATCGTCTATCTTTTCTTTACCCAAGGATCCGGATTGGGCGAAGTTAAGGGCGATTTGACCACTAGTCAATCCAATAGCAAAAGTCGCATCTGACTGGCTTTTGATGAAAATTAATAAAAGAAAATGGTCGATCCAACAACTTTTTTGTTATTGAATTGATCATTAGTACCGTTAGCTTCACTGAATCCAGATCCTTAACTATCAATGTAATTTGTTAATTTTCATGGCACATTAGGGTTTCACATTTTGAGGTTGAACAATAGTTTAGTTTAGGGAAGTCAAGAGCGCACCAGATTTGTTCCATGCTGTACCAGCTGGTCAGCAAGGTTGGTGGTTCGGGAATTGACTTCTTTATTTGCTTGTTAATTTGGTACTTCCTTTTGTGTTCCTTAACAAATGTTTACATGAATATTTAAGTATTAGTACTATTATGATTTTCTTCATGTTCTCTCTCACACAAAAATACACTCATGCATGTTTTATTTGCAATGCATTGCGACAAATTTGTGTCGAAATACAATTGTAAATCGAGAATTCGAGTAGTTTGAATATTAAATGAGTTGAGTATTTTTATGCTCAGATTTGAATTATATTATTAACGAATTTGAACGTCGTTCGTATATTTTTGAATCAAATCCGAATTGTTTGGCTCGTTTACAACTTTACACATAGTTGAAAATCTAAAAATTGACATAGGTTTACAGTCAAATAGCCACCACATCTATTGTTGAAAAGGTTCACCTTCACCACAAACATGAACAGCGGAAAAGTTGGTCATATTTTGTATGAATAGTCAGTCTGAAGTGGGAGCGAGTTGAACATGACAATCTTCTAGATTGGTGCATTAGGTTTTTCAAAAGCTATATACCCTTTAATCTTCACAAAGAAAGTCTTATTTCAAAGAAAAATTATTTTACAAAAAGAATTTTCTTTTTATTGATGATTGTATAAAATATCATAATGTACTCAAGGTTAACAAAATAATTAATTTTTGGTTTCACAAATTTTTGATTCAACCTCTTACTTTTCTATTCAAATTTATAATAATTAAATAATCAGATTTGTAAAGTATTCTAAAGGAGTTTTAACGCCAAGATCCGTCCATGCGCTTCAATCACCAAAAGCGCGTCCAATCTTGCACAGAAACGAGTAAGCACCAAAAGTTTGACGGCTTGGGCTACCGGGGGATAGCTCCGGTGCGAGAATAAGTACATGTTGATATAAGGTTAACAATGGAGGCTTAATGCTCTAGTGCTGGAAAGTAAATTGCATGTACCTTAAAACTAATGAAGTGCCTTGTATTTATAGTAATCTCACCACCTTGTAAGCAATCCTTCTCCGAATCAGGTTAAGGTTCCCAGCCAATGTCCATTCCATAACAGGATTGTATCAAATCTCCTATAATTAAGGAAGTAGATCCAAAGTCCAACATTTCCTTCCAAAGTCAGAATCCAAATATAATTAGGAACCTCAACCCATAAATCTCCCATCCACTAAATCCACTCCTGGTCCAAGCCCAATTAATTCCACACAATTAATAGCCCATTATACTCCAAAGGCCCAAATAATCATGGCCCAATATTGCCCCCCAGTCTTCCATCAAATAGAATATTTGATGGAAGAGTATACAAAAAATGGCCCAAACAATCATACAACCCAAACAAGACCAAACAGGTCTAAGATCAGATGAAGCCTAACAAAAATATCCAACACCGAATTCGAAACCACCCCTTCAACTCCATCATTATTACCCCCATTAACTGCGTCGCCCTCGATACTCGAAAACAACTGAAAAGACAACCACTATAAAAACCCACTTCCCCCAATTTGCATGATTTCACCTGTTTATTTGAAATTCAAAGATCTCTCGTTTTCTCCTTCCTCAAGCTTTCTTTCTTCACAGTGCATCAATAGCTTCTGAGAACTCAGAAACCACCATCCCCCTCTCCGTAACCCCAATATCCATCATTCCCCCTTCTCCCAACTCCAAGTCGAATCCAACTCCTAACCCTGCTCCCTCCTCCAGCAAAAACCCTCCAACAACCGGTTCACAGACAACCCCCCTAGAATACCATAAAAGGACCAATTCCCCAACGCCAACACCCCCTCTCAACTCACAGAGGCTGACATTCGTGTGATTCGAGATCACTACCAAATACCAGACACCCACCACCTGAGAACCCCCACTACCTGAGAACCCCCACTCCCACCGATCAGATGTACCACCGTCCCAAAGGTTGGACCGCCATGCCCCTCACCCTTTTGAAGAAAGGGGTTCGTCTACCCCTCCACGCCTTCATCATCACCGTTTTAGGGTTTATAGGTATTGGACTAGCCCAAATAGTTCCCAACTCCTACATCCATATCCTAACATTCATCGCCTTCTGCCACGAGATAGGAGTCCCACCTTCAATTGACTTCTTCTTCTCCCTATTCACCATCGGAAACTCTCGCGAAAAAAGTTTCAAAGTATTGAGCAAACAAGCAGAAAGGTCAATAATAATCTAGAAGGGGGGGTTGAATAGATTATTATCAGTAAAAAATTATATTTAGGCCTTTTTTAATTTTTAGTTATTAATTAGCAGTTTTTAGTAATTAGCATGCATGATATAAAAATTCAATTACAATGCACAAAGATTTATCTGGTTCACAACATATACCCTTTGGTATGTTGCTACGTCAAGTCTCAAGTCCCTACTTGGAACTTGAGATCCTATTACTATTAGTAATAACAACTCCTTCAATAGGCGGAGAAGCCTTTACAAAGTTTTATAGACAAACTTTTAACTATTCAACTATTCTATCTTGGACACCAAGCTCCTCGCTCCTTCCTCAAGTCTAGTTGTACCACCCTTTTAAGATTAGTTCTATTCTATGATCTGGTCTTGAAACAACAGCATCTTCCTCACCTCACAAGTACACTAGAGACCTAACTTCCTGCTGACCTCTCTAGGACTGGTCTTGGTCGAAGAATTACTCGTCTTTCTCACAGATACATAAAATAAACTAACTAATCCTTTCTCTATTTTACAAATAAGTTTACAACAAAGTGCTTCTGTAATAAGCTGATAAGAGTTAAGTATTGAATAATGCTTCTCAAATAAGCAGATAGAAAATTAATAACAAATGTGTCAGTATAAAAGTTCAAGGACTTGTATATTCAATAATAAGTTTCTTTAAAGCAGATAGAACTTTAGTTTAGATTCACTTATGCTTCTGATTAAGCAAGTATATGATATTAAAGCACTTTATAAAGAATTAACAATTCTATAAAATAAAGAGTGTTTTTCTATGGATAATATAGAATTATTTCTTAGTCAATTTTTTACCAAGTATTATATAATTTATTTTTATGAATTAATACTTGAATAAGAGAATAAATCGAATCAAACAATATTTATCAAGTATAATCTCAGTTAAGTACAAACTGATATAACAAATATTACTTATTTAACTCAAATAATATATAAGAATATTTTATCTATTATGTGAACTTTATAGATAATGTCACTTAATACTATAAGGAATCGTACGGTTCAAATTTCTCTTGGTAGAGGTGTATCTCCGTAGCCTTATAGCGTCTAAGTATGACAAAATTTATATTTTTTACAATTGATATTTATATAAATATTTTCAATAGATCACTACGATTCTCAAATTCGGTTCGGATGACTACTCTTTTTGGAGCAGTATCTCAGTGTTGTTTTGAGCTATCAAGTGTTGTATCTATTTTACGATATTTATATAAATAGTATCAATAAAAGATTACTGAAGACTATAAGGTATCATACGATTCGAATTCCTCTCCGTAGAGGTGTATCTCCGTAGCCTTGCGGCGCCCAAGTATCCTTTTATTTGATAAATAGATGAAATATAGATATCTAGAATTGTGTAGAATAATATGTATTTGTATATCTATAGATATATAACACAAGTAAGAAATAATTCAACAGAAATCAAACTTATCTCAATACTTGGACCAATTTTTCTCTTCAAAAATAATCAGAACTTTTGTAGGAAGAGATATAAAATTTAGAGAGAATGTAGGCAAGAAGAGTATGATTTTTTTTCAATAAATTGGTAAAAACCAAATGAATGAAATATTCCCTATTTATAGAAATTTTGAAGTTTGGGCAAAAGTGTAATTTTGAAAACTGAATTTTTGAATGAACGGTTTTGATCAAATATTTTTGAATTGAACGGTCAGATTCCCCAAAATAGGTATACATCACCTATTCGAGTCGCCAAATACATGGTATGTAATACAAATACAATCTTTAATATACAACAAGAGAGAGTCAGAGTTTTAATACAAATATTGTCTTCTAGACAATATCCACACTCGTAATAAGTCCTCATTACATTTATTGTCACACTATTTAATGTAATAGTGAGGACTACTAATACTATCATCCGGACCGCCACTCCGCTCCCCCCGACTAGTCCCGCCACGCTCTCATTTCCTCAAAGAGAACAAAGGAAAGAAAGGGTGAGCTCAACTAGCCCAAGAAGAAATATTATGACTAAGATAATGCGTAATAAATTATCATTAGTCTTCAACAATGTTAAACCGATAAAATACAATAGACATCAAGTTTAATCGCAATGAACATACAATCCATTAAAAGAGTCAAGTAGAGAATAAAATCTACTATCTTTTATGATTTAAAAGGTTTTTCATCACTTTTATCACGGGACTCAAATTTTAATAAATAAACCACATCATCCCCGCACTACTACCAAGGATATTCATTAGTATCACAACCCACAAATTATCCATGCACTACGGGCCAAGGATATTTCGTATTCATCAATGGTCATGATCATGCCAACAATCATCCATCAATGCACTACGGCCAATGAGGACTTTTACCACATCATTTGTAATATTACTACCATGATTACACCAATAATCCCTCGGTCATAATCATACCAAGTCCATCTATGCACTACATGTGCCATGATGACTTTCAAAAAAAAATATAAACATGAGGATGATGACAATGATATAAGAGTTCAATAAAACAAGTTCAAGAATTAATTTATTCAGAACTAATAACATCCAAATTGTCAACATGATACTTTTTTGAGAGTAAAATTTAAGAATGCTCGTAAGAATATTTCCATGAAAAGATATCGGATGAAGCGCAAATATCAAGGATATTCCACTAATTTCATGGAGTATAGAAGTCAAAACTTTAACCAACCGAGTATAATAAAGAATGGAATAACAAAAGAAATCACCATGCATGCAGATTCAGACAGACAGACAAAGTTATTCCAATGTAATAATAAATAACGGAACTGTGTCAGCGTAATAATACGACCGATGTGATATTCAAAATGTAATAATAAAGAATGGAATAACAATGTAAATCACCATGCATGCAGTATTGATGACAGACAAAGTTATTCCAATGTAATAATAAATAACGGAACCAGTCCCCAGAAACGCACGCATATGATATTCCAAATGTAATAATAAAGATTTTAACCAGTCCCCATGTGAAAACAAAATAAAAAAACGTCCCACAGAAACGCATGCATGTGATATTCCAAATGTAATAATAAAGAATGGAATAACAATGTAATTTCACCATGTATATGCAGATTCAGATAGACAAAGTTATTCCAAAATAATAATAAATAATGGAATAATGTAAGAATTTCACCAAGTATATAGGGTAGAATCAGAGATACAAAGTTATTCCAATGTAATAATAAAGAATGGAATAATGTAAGTTCTCTTCATGAATATGAAAAAAATAATACCCCTTACCTTATAAAGAAGAGTAGATCCGACTAGTAGTAGGTGGGGATATACTTGAAGAAACTTGCACTACGCTCAAAGCTTTCTTAAACGCTAAAGAAATACGCCAAGATTATAGAAGAAGAATTTCTCTATAGTTTCTCTCTCTAGAGTTTCAAAGTGAATTCGTAAGAAATAATGAAGGAATGAGCTTCTATTTATGTAAGAATGGATCTAAATAAGAATCAATCCATGAACTATCTGTATTGATTTACTTTTTTTAAACGGATATATATCAGATTGGTTTACAATAAAATATAATATATTCTATTTATAATCTAATAAAAATAATAACTTTATAAAAGTATTCTGTTTTATATAAAAAGATTTTACTATGCAAACACTACTATAGTGCACTATGCAAACACTATGCATAATAAAATATAATATATTCTAATTATTGTCTAATAAAATGTATAACTTTATAAAAGTATTTGCTTTTATATAAAAGATTTTACTATTAGCCTAATAAAACTAATAACTTTATAAAAGTATTATTTTATATATAAAAGCTTTTTCGCTTTTATTACATTAATAATACTAATAAAACAAAACTTCATCATCATTATCATAATTCACACTATTAATCCACTGTGTCGCTCCTCAAGAAAGAGGGCTTTCCAATAAGGATTTCTCCCCTATCGCGCCGCAATTAGTGACCAAACCTCTCCTCGCGTAACTTCTAGACATCGTTAATAATGCAAATAATAATATTAATAACTTTGTTATCTCAATTATTGATTTAATAATATATAAAATATCGACAATAATTGAATCAAATAACGTGAGATACTATGCAAAACAATTATCAAGCAATAATTGAACAAAACCGAGTGACTTCTCACGAAGCATCAATAATCAATACCGTGTGCTACTATGCAACCACGCCAGATTCTCGCACTTTTAACACCGGGTGTTTCAAAGCTTAACTGTAAAACTTCCGCCGTTATTTTCATAAAATATATTTTTTTCATTTTCAATCCGATAATAATTTCCGCCAGGGGTCCACTAATGATTGTGTCGTCGCATTTAATATTCCCCGTTAAAACGAATATTCCCCACCAATCTAATATTATAAACAACTTCATGAGATTTTACAAAATTTCTAAATATTACCCACAACTATAACATTATATCAAATTCATTCCATAATATTTAAAAATGATAATTATAGAAAATTCATCTTTATTCATAAAAGTGGGGTCTTACAATCTCCCCTTCTTATGAAATTTTCGCCTCAAAATTAGGGTACGACCGGTATGTCAAGAGGTAAGGATACCTTGATTTCATTTCAGATTCTAACTCCTGTGTCATTTCCTCAACATCGTGGTTCCTCCATAAAACTTTCGACTTGAGGTATAAACTCGAGCGTAGAATATGTTCCTTCTTATCCAAGATTTGAACAGAACCTCTTCATACGTTAAATCTTCCGCTATTTCGTCCGGGTTCTAACTCAATAATGTGGTTCGGTCTTTCACATATTTACGTAATATGGATATATGAAAAACGTTATGAACATTTAGACATACTTCAAGCAGTAAAGCGAAGTCTATAAGCTACAAATCCCTACCGATCGAGGATTAAAATGGGCCAATGAATCGAGGATTGAGCTTTCCTCTCTTTCCAAATCTCGTAACTCCTTTCCATGGAGCAACACGTAATAACACATGATCTCCAATATCGAATTCCACGCCCTTTCGATGAAGATCAATAACTCTTTTGTTTGGATCTTGTGAGTTTTTTATACGCTGTTTGATCGCTTGAATCTTTTCCGTAGTCATACGCATCAACTCCGGCCCCAACAACGTTGTTTCACCCACCTCATCCCAAAGATAATCGAGAACGACACTTTCTTCCATACAACGCTCGAATGGAGCCATGCCAATACTTGTTTGATAACTGTTGTTGTAGGAAAACTCCACCAATGGTAAGAACTTGTCCCAACTTCCTTGAAGTCAAGGACACGTAGTCTTAATAAATCTTCAAGAGTTTGAATAGTCCTCTCGATTGTCCGTCCGTCTCGAGGATGATATCAACTAAATCGTAAACTGCGCTCCATAGCTTTTTGCAAACTAACCCAAAATCTTGAGTGAAATCTTGGGTCTCGATCGTAAACTATGGATACCGCATACCATGCAATCTTACAACCTCGCTTATGTACATACGAGCAAGACGCTCAAGTGTATAAGTTTCTCAGATTGGTAAGAAATGAGCAGATTTGGTCAATCTATCAACAATGACCCAAATTGCATCTATGCCTTGAGAAACCTTGGGAAGACCAAGAACTAAATCCATGGTAATGTGCTCCCACTTCCATTCGAATTTCAAGTGGTTGCAATGGACCTTTTGGTACTTGATGTTCCGCCTTGACTCGCTGACAAGTTATACACCTTGAGATAAATAAACGCTATATCTCTCTCTTCATATTGCCCCACCAAAATGTATGTCAAGATCATGATATACATTTTGGTACTCCTGTGATGGATTGCAAATGGTGTGTTGTGCTACTCCATCATGATTTTATACTTTAAATCGTGGTCGTTAGAACACAAAGTCCGGAGTCGACTCAAGTATTCCTTCTTCATCGATTCTTGCTTCCTAAGATAGCACCTTCTTGTACTTTCTTCCTCATACGCATCACCTCCGTGTCCGTAGCTTGAGCAGTAGCCTTTAACTTTATCGATTAAAGTCGGTTCCACTCAGATATTCGCCATCATCACTGGGTCCCCGGAGTCTTTATCTCTATCTCCATCCTTTGCAAGTCATACAAAATGGGCCTTCATGTTGACAATATCGCACTCGCATTCAAGATATGATCTTCTACTCAATGCGCCTACCTACCACGCTCGCTTTTTCCAGATGGTATTGAATGGTATGATCATAATCTTTTCACAGTTCAAGCCAACGTCATTGTCGCATGTTGAGTTCCTTTTGAGTGAAGAAATATTTGAGGCTTTTATGATCCGTAGAAGATCTCCACTTTCTCCCCATACAAGTAATGCCTCCAAATTTTAAAGTGAATGAAAACAAATAACGCTAACTCTAGATCATGAGTAGGATAATTCCTCTCATATTCTTTTGAGTTGTCGAGAGGCATAGGCTATGACTTTCCCATGTTGCATGAGAACACATCCTAACCCTTTGCTCAAGCATCATCAGAGATGACAAATCCTCCGAGCCGATGGTATTGTCGTAACAAAAATAAATGAGTCTCTCTCTCGAGTTCTTGAAAACTCTTCTCACATTCCTCGCTCCAACCGAATTTTGTATCTTTCCGAGTCACCGAAAGTTAATGGAGTAGCGATTCGAGAAAACCCTTCTACTTAATCTCCGATAATAACCCACCTAAGCCGAGAAAGCTACTACGATTTTGGCCATCGATTTAGGTTGTTCCCACTTTGAATAGCTTCAATCTTTGTCGGGTCAACAGATATTCCATGACTTGATACTACGTGCCCAAGGAATGCTACTTCCTCAAGCCGTAACTCTCGATTTCTTTAACTTGGCATAAAGCTTATATTCACGAAGCTTTTGGAGTATCGCCTCAAGTGTTGCTTCATGATCTTCACGGCTTTTTGAATAAATAAGGATGTCATCAATAAAGACGACCACAAAGTGATCCAAATATTCCTTGAATACTTGGCTCATCATATCCATGAAGGCAAAGCAGAGCATTAGTTAATCCAAAAGACATGACTAGGAATTCATAATGCCCGCATCGAAGTTCGAAAAGCCATTTTGGAATGTCATCTGCTCTAATCTTCAATTGGTGATATCCTAACTAAGATCAATCTTTGAAAAGAATTTGGCGCCTTGCAATCGGGTCAAACAGTCATCAATACGCGGGCAATGGGTACCTATTTTTGATGGTGACATGATTCAACTCCCGATAATCAATACAAAGTCGATACTCCCATCTTTCTTCTTCACTTAATGTAACAGAGCACCCCAAGGAGAAGTACTAGGACTAATGAAAGCCAATGTCTAACAATTCCTCGCAGCTGGGTCTTTAACTCCTCAAGTTCAATAGAGCCATTCGATATGGGGCTTTGGAAATGGGTTTTGTACCGGGTTCAAGGTCAATACAAAATTCAATTTCACGCCTCGGGGTAGGCCAGAAGTTCTTCGTGGAATACGCCAGAAATTCATTAACAATAGAAATATCATTCAAAATCGATTTATTTTTGTTTAGATCCGTGATATGAGCTAAGAAAGCTTGACATCCGCTTTTTTTCAATAAACGAATAGCTTTTATGGCTTGAGAGATGACAAGTGATTGATTTTAATGGTTTGGTTGCTTGAATTCGCATAATAGGTTGGTTAGAATATGAAAGCTAACAACCTTATTTAAAATAATCAATTTTTGCATGATGAGTGGTTAACCAATCAATCCCTAGAATTACATCAAATGCAAGTATTTTCAATGAAATAAGATCGATGTGTAATGTGAGGGTACCGATTTGAACCAAACAAGACTTATAAAAAAGTGGATGTAATGAAGGTTTCTCCCAACGGAGTTTCAACAGATAAGTCAAAGTCTAATTTCTCCTGAGTCAAATTTAAACGCTGAGCGCAAGTAGAGAAATAAAAGAATGGGTAGACCCAGATCAAATAAGGTATATACTTCGCTAGAGTTTATGATAAGTTTTACCCGTGATGACCTCGCTCGTTCCTTGCTTTTCGGGAGGTCACGACAAACGCCTCCTCTTGCACCATCGGGCTTTGACTTTTTTTCGGGACGCCCTTTGGTGCCTCCATCCTAGTCGAACTTGTTCTGGTGAACGACAAAATCGGGCTAGGTGACCTTCTCTTCCACAATTATAACATGCTTTTGATGGCATCGCGCAGCTTTGACCGATGTGTCCTTCCCTCCGTGATTTGAAGCATATGATAGTGGTCGCTCTCCTTCCTTAACCACGCGTGTCCGGCCGACGCCTTTCCATCATTGTTGAATCTCTCTTCTTGAAATGTCCATTCTTATTGTTTTGGCCATGATTACCACCCAAGTGGTTACCACCATTTCGCATGTTGATTCCTCCACGCTTATTGTCACCGCTCGATGATCAAGTATCACCGGTATTATCATTTTTGCCTACCGCTTCTTTTGGTTGGGTTGACTCATTATCGCGCTTCCAATAATCGAGCCCTATTAACAACATCTCAATACAAACACGCTTTTATGAGAGATAAGATATCGACGATCTCTGTTTCAAACCTCTTAGAAACATTTCATCATTCTCTCCTCATTATCAACCAAATGGGACGCAAACCGGACAACTCAAGCAAACTTGGCTTCAGATCGCGACACACTGGCCATGTTGTTTTGCTCTCCAACTTAATGAACTCTACCTCTTTCATGTGATGAATACTTTCGGGAAAGTACTTGTCGCGTTGAACAATTCTTGAACTTCTCCCAAGTCATCTTCAAGCAAGCAAAGTCGAGTACGCTTTTACGATTCCCACCAAGAATCCGCTCTCAGACGCACAACATGAAGGTGGCAAAGGAACCTTTTGCTCCTGAGCATCCCAAGACATCAAATATCTTGCAGATCCGCTTTATCCACGCCTCCGCCTTTAAGTGGTTTTGGCCTCCAAAAACTCCGTGGTCCCAGCCTCGAATCGCTTAATGGTGACCGTCCGAGAGTTGCAAGTTGTTTCCACCGCATTTTGGATGAGAGTCTCTCGCTCGATGTCGCATGAATTGCAGTAAAGCCTCCAACATTCCATCGCTCATCATTTGGTCAAGGTTGTTGTTTGCATGAGGATTGTCGCCTTCCCGATGCACATTGTCCCGATTATCGATCCGTGGAGACTCAACGGCCTCCTCGTGGCTCCATTGATGTTCTCAACATTCTCTGGATGCCATTTTCAAATACCGCCACAAAAAACAAGGGTTAATTAACATATCACATATTATCCCTATACTCGACCGACCAATTAAATACCAAATAAACTTAGGTAGGTCATACTAATGTAAGGAATTTCCGCCTCTCCCCTCCTAGTTCTTGTCTCACATCTCACCAGGATCATATCCCTAAGCTTTGATATTAATCTGTGACGCCCCAAAATAGGTATACATCACCCATTCGAGTCGCCAAATACATGGTATGTAATACAAATACAATCTTTAATATACAACAAGAGAGTCGTGAGTTTTAATACAAATATTGTCTTCTAGATAATATCCACACTCGTAATAAGTCCTCATTACATTTATTGTCACACTATTTAATGTAATAGTGAGGACTACTAATACTATCATCCGGACCGTCACCCGCTCCCCGACTAGTCCCGCCACGCTCTCATTTTCAAGAGAACAAATGAAAGAAAGGGTGAGCTCAACTAGCCCAAGAAGAAATATTATGACTAAGATAATGCGTAATAAATTATCATTAGTCTTCAACAATGTTAAACCGATAAAATACAATAGACATCAAGTTTAATCGCAATGAACATACAATCCATTAAAAGAGTCAAGTAGAGAATAAAATCTACTATCTTTTATGATTTAAAAGGTTTTTCATCACTTTTATCACGGGACTCAAATTTTAATAAATAAACCACATCATCCCTCGCACTACTACCAAGGATATTCATTAGTATCACAACCACAAATTATCCATGCACTACGGGCCAAGGATATTCGTATTCATCAATGGTCATGATCATGCCAACAACAACCATCCATCAATGCACTACGGGCCAATGAGGACTTTTACCACATCATTTGTAATATTACTGGCCATGATTACACCGAATAATCCTCGGTCATAATCATACCAAGTCCATCTATGCACCACAAAAGCCATGTAGATGACTTTCAAAAAAAATATAAACATGAGGATGATGACAATGATATAAGAGTTCAATAAAAAACAAGTTCAAGAATTAATTTATTCAGAACTAATAACATCCAAATTGTCAACATGATACTTTTTGTAGAGTAAAATTTAAGAATGCTCGTAAGAATATTTCCATGAAAAGATACTGGATGAAGCTTAAATATCAAGGATATTCCACTAATTTCATGGAGTATAGAAGTCAAAACTTTAACCAACCGAGTATAATAAAGAATGGAATAACAAAAGAAATCACCATGCATGCAGATATCAGATAGATAAAAGTTATTCCAATGTAATAATAAATAATCTAAACCAGTCAAAGCGTAATACGATCGGAACATGTGATATTCCAATGTAATAATAAAGAATGGAAATAATGGAATAAATCAAATCATGCATGCATGCGGTATCAGTATGTAGAAAAGTTATTCCAAATGTAATAATAAATAACGGAACCAGTCCCACAAAAACGCATGCATGTGATATTCCAATGTAATAATAAAGACGGAACCAGTCCCACGAAAACGCATGCATGTGATATTCCAAATGTAATAATAAAGAATGGAATAACAACATAATTTCACCATGTATGCGTAGATTTCAGACAGATGAAAGTTATTCCAACAGTAATAATAAATAATGGAATAATGTAAGAATTTCACCAAGTATAGGGGTAGATCACAGATACAAAAAAGTTATTCCAATGTAATAATAAAGAATGGAATAATGTAAGTTCTCTTCATGAATATGAAAAAAAAAATACCCCTTACCTTATAAAGAAGAGTATCTTGACCAGTAGAGTGTGGATATACTTGAAGAAAAACTTGCACTACGCTCAAAGCTTTCTTAAACGCTAAAGAAATACGCCAAGATTATAGAAGAAGAATTTCTCTACGCTTTTCTCTAGAGTTTCAGTTGAATTCGTAAGAAATAATGAAGGAATGAGCTTCTATTTATGTAAGAATGGATCTAATAAGAACCAATCCATGAACTATCCAGATTGATTTACTTTTTAAACGGATTTATTCAAGATTGGTTTACAATAAAATATAATATATTCTATTTATAATCTAATAAAACTAATAACTTTATAAAAGTATTCTATTTTATATAAAAAGATTTTACTACTATGCAAACACTATGCAGTGCACTATGCAAAACACTATGCATAATAATAAAATATAATATATTCTAATTATTGTCTAATAAAATGTATAACTTTATAAAAGTATTCTCGCTTTTATATAAAAAGATTTTACTATTAGCCTAATAAAACGTAATAACTTTATAAAAGTATTCTGTTTTTTATATAAAAGCTTTTTCGCTTTTATTACATTAATAATACTAATAAAACAAAACTTCATCATCATTATCATAATTCACACTATTAATCGACTGTGTCGCTCCCAAGAAAGAGGGGCTTTCCAATAAGGATTTCTCCTATCGGGCGCGCAATTAAAGTGACCAAACCTCTCCTCGCGTAACTTCTGACATCGTTAATAATGCAAATAATAATATTAATAACTTTGTTATCTCAATTATTGATTTAATAATATATAAAATATTGACAATAATTGAATCAAATAACGTGAGATACTATGCAACAATTATCAAGCAATAATTGAACAAAACCGAGTGACTTCTCACGTAAGCATCAATAATCAATACCGTAAAGTGCTACTATGCAACCACGCCGTATTCTCGCATTTCTTTTAACACCGGGTGTTTCAACAGCTAACTGTAAAACTTCCACCGTTATTTTCATATAAAATATATTTTTGTCATTTTCTCAATCCGATAATAATTCCGCTAGGGTCCACCTAATGATTGTGTCGTCGCATTTAATATTCCCCGTTAAAACGAATATTCCCCACCAATCTAATATTATAAACAACTCATGTATTTTACAAAATTTCTAAATATTACCCACAACTATAACATTATATCAAATTCATTCCATAATATTTAAAAATGATAATTATAGAAAATTCATCTTTATTCATAAAAAGTTGGGGTCTGGGAACAGAGCAAGTGAGGGTCAGAGGTACTAACATTGAAGGGATCCATCAACAGGTTGCTGTTTTCCAAGAGCAGGCAAACCATCGATTTAATTGTGTGCAAGGAGAGCTGAACATCTTCTAATTTGTCCAACATGAGGGATTGATTTTGCAATAAAAGTTGGTTCATACTATTTAGAGAGTCGATTTTGGTAGCCATGTTGATGTTAGCTTTAAGATTTTCATGATCAAGTGGTTTAAAAATGATGAGAGGTTGCGGTGGCAGATTTAGATGAGAGACTATGTTGCTGGTAGGGACTAATTGAGACTGAAGATTAGACAAAGGAAGATTCAAATAGTGGAAGATATGTGTAAGAAGTAGACCAAAACCAAGGCAATTGTTTTGAAAACAGCATTCAAACTAAGACAACAAAAAGTAGGCTAGATTATAGGGCATGCATTCATTTAACAGACTTTTGATGAGTTCCAGATCATAAGGTAACATTTTTCTATCATCACGGACAGACATAAAATTGTTTCTTAAGATTTTGCCTAGAAATTGACACTCAGCGGTTAAGAACTCCAGACCAACTTTGCATGGATAGTCAAATAAAAAAGCTAGTACCATTTGATCAATTACCACAGACAAATTAAACTTGAATAGCATGCATTCTTCTACAGATATGCCAGATGGATGAAGATAAGAATTAATCCTAGGTAATTCAAGAGTAGAAGGATGCAACTGAATGGCAGGAACAAGAAATAATTCATCTATGATGTAAGTCTGTCCTTGAATACAAGTAGTAATGGTATTTAATAAACCAGAGGAGTCATGTGAAAACTCCATATGAGCATCAATTCGGCCACAAGACTGGGAAAAATAGACTTGTTATAGAATGAAACCAAACATTCCCACACATTTTTGAAAATATCAAAAAATTATTTTAAAGTCGTGAAATGTGATGACATTTTCGGACATGAGTCAGGTCTCATGTACCAGATATTTTGGGCGGGTAGAGGGAGTAGTAAGATGAGGGAAAACATTTGAAAATTTCAACTCATAATTTAGAGGAAGAGTTTTTCTTTTAGAAGAAAATAAGTTAGTCATGATAAGTATGGATGCACGAAATATAGGGGAAAAGATTAAACTGCAGAGGGAAGTTATATAGAGACGCAACATTTCGAAATAACTTATATATATATATAGATAGTGATGAAGATAGAGTTAAAGACTCTAAGGACCCACGTGGTGATATCAAATATACGAGTAGAATCGACTTTAATCGATAAAGTTAAAGTCGTGCAAGCTACATACTCAGAGCTGATGAATGTGAAGAAGAAGGTTCAAGAGGGCGTTATTCTAGAAGCAAGAATCGATGAAGAGAGGAAATATCAACCCTCGATTTTATTGGCCCATTTGAAATCCTCGATTGAGTAGGAACTGTGACCTATAGACTCGTTTTAACGCCAAGTATGTCGCGTGTTTATAACATTTTTCACGTATCGATGTTACATAAATATGTGGACGACTCGAACCACATTATTAAATTAGAACTAGACGAGATAGCAAAAGATTTAACGTATGAGGAGATACGTGTTAAAATCTTGGATAAGAAGGATCGTATTCAACACTCAAAGGTTATACCTCAAGATTTAGAAACCGAAATGAAGTCAAGGTATCCTCATCTCTTCGGCATACTAGGGACGTACGTAAATTTTGAGGGCGAAATTTCATAATGAGGGGAGATTGTGAGACCCCAAATTTTATGAATAAAGATTTAAATTTTCTCAAAATATTTTTTTGAATATTATGGTGTGGATTTGATATAATGTTATAGTTGTGGGTAATATTTAAAAATTTTGCAAAGTATGCAAGTTGTTATATAATATTCGATTGGTCGGAGAATATTTGTTTTAACAGGGAATATTCGTATGACGACATAATTATTGGTGGACCCCACAACGGAATTATTATCGTAGTAAGAAAACGACAGAATTATCTTTTTATAAAAATAACGGCGAAAGTGTTACCGTTAAAACTGTTGAACTACCTGGTAGTAAAAGTACAAGATGTCTGAGTGGTTGCATAGTAAGATTGCGGTATTGATTATTGATGTTTACGTAAGAAATCACCCAATTATACTCAATTATTGCTACAGTAATTACTGCATCATATCTCTCATATTATTGATTCAATTATTGTCATAGTATCATCTGCATAATATGTTATATTATTAAATCAATAATTGAGATGACAAAGTTATTCATATTATTATTTGCAATATTGACAATATCTAGAAGTTACATCGAGGAGAGGTTTGGTCACCTAATCATACGGCCAATAAGGAGAAATCCTTATCGAAAAGCCCTCTTTCCAGGAGCGACACGATTGTTAAATATTGTGAATTATAATATTAATGATGAATAAGCTCGTGTTGATTAAAGATGAATTGGATAGTTCCATTGTGTTAGAATTATTAGTGTTAGTGAAAATCGACATTTATTTCGATAATAATTGATGTCTGGAGGTTATATTGACCAATCGGGGTATTAACTTAGGATAAATGAGAAATTAATTGCTATTGATTCACATGATTATAACTATTTGTTCACATGTGTGTACTATTGATTCACATTCATTTACTATTAGGGGAGTTGGTGCAAGATTGATAATACTTGCATGACTAAGTAAAAAATGGAGGTATATATGGAGGTACTATAATGTAATTCGTATTTTCACATGTCTAGAATTATTGATTCACATGATTTACTATTAGGGGAGGTGGTGAAAGTTTTATAATACTTGCAGAACTTAATTAAAAATGAAGAAAAAGATGAAGGTATTATACTGTAATATTTTGAGCCCCAAAACGTGCAATTATCGAAACTATATTTTCCTATAAATAGAAGCATATTCCTTCATTATTTTTCACCAATTCACTAAAGCTATAGATCAATTATTATAGAGAGAAATTATAGAGAAAAAGAAGAAGAGAAGTGCTACCTCACTATTTCAGTATCCAGTTTTCTTCTGAGATAAGGGGTATTATTCTTTCGTATTCATGAAGAGAGTTATTTTCTTTCAATACTCGTAAGGGTTGTTATTCCATTCTTTATTATTATGTTGGAATAACTCTGCCTACATCAAGTACCGCATACATGGTGAAATTCTTCGTTATTCCATTCTTTATTATTACATTGGAATAACCTATATGTGCGGTCTATCGCATGCTTGGTGAATTCTGTTGTTATTCCATTCTTTATTATTCTGTTGGAATATCATGTCTGTGCGGATTACGCATGACCTGGTTCCGTTCTTTATTATTCTGTTGGAATATCCTGTCTGTGCGGATTACGCATGACCTGGCTCCATTCTTTACTATTATGTTGGAATAACCTGTCTATGTGGATTACCGCATGCATGGTGAATGATCCTTCGTATTCATTCTTTATTAAATTATGGAAATGATCTGTCTACGTGGATTACCGCATGGCGGGTGAAAATCCATTTGTAATTTCGTATATTCTATTATACTCGTCTGAGATATCATTTCTTTTGTACTCGTCATGGAATATCATTTTCTTTGGGTTTTTTTTACGAGTTACTATTCATGGGTTACTATTCACCCAGTTACTATTCACTTTAATATTATTCACTCGGGTATTTGGGGCACTTTTCATGCCGAAGTACTATTCACGGGTTACTATTTACCCAATTACTATTCACCCAAATATTATTCACTCGGGTATTTGGAGTACTTTTTATGTCAGAGTACTATTCATGGGTACTATTTCCGAAGTACTATTCACAGGGTACTATTCACGGGGTACTATTTATCCAAAAAATTATTCTTTTCTGTCCAAATTATTTTTGGTACATGAATGTGACGCCCCCAAAATAGGTATACATCAGCCATCTTGAGTCGCCAAATACATGGTACAAAATTCAAATACAACTTAATTATACAACAGTCGTGTAAAATACGACTAAACATAATCTAAGAGTTTTAATAAGAATATTGTCATCTAGACAATATCCATACTCAATGGAGTCCTCGTTACATTTATTGTCACACTATTTAACAGAATAGTGAGGACTACTAATACTATCATCTGGACCGTCACTCCGTTCCCCGACTAGTCCCGGCTACATTCTCATTTCCTGAAGAGAACAGTGAAAGAAAGGGTGAGCTCAACTAGCCCAGTAAGAAATATTATGACTAAGATAATGCAGAATAAATTATCATTAGTCTTCAACAATGTTAAACTGATAAAATACAATAGACATCAAGTTTAACTGTAGTGAAATAAGCAATCCATTAGAAGAGTCAAGTAGAGCATGATATCTACTATCTTCTATGATTTAAAATGTTTTCATCAATTTTATCATCGAGACTTGAGATTTTAATAAATAAACCACATCATCGAGTCATCCTGCGCACTACGGGCCAAGGATATTCATTAAATCATCAATGGTGGCATGACTATCTAAGAATAATCCTCGGTCATAATCATACCAAAAACCGCCCATCAATGCAATACAAAGCACGAGGACTTTTACCACATCATTTATAATATTACAGTCATGATTATACCAAGAATAATCCTCGGTCATAATCATACCAAGTCCATCATGCGACGTAAGCCAAAGATGACTTTCATCACAATATAAGCATGAGGATGATGACAATGACATAATAATTCAATAAAACAAGTTCAAGAATAAATTTTAAAGATTTATAAGTTAATTTATCTTGAAATCAATTACGCCCAAATTGTCAACATGATATCGCTTTGTGGAGTAAAAATTCGAATGCTCGGAAGAATATTTCCATGAAGATATCTGGGATGAAGCGTAAATATCCAGGATATTCTACTAATTTCATGGAGTATAGAAGCCAAAACTTTAACCAAATGAGTATCATAGAATATATGAAACTGCAAATGGATTTTCACCCGCTATGCGGTAATCCACGTAGACAGATCATATCCACAATTTAATAAGGAATGAATACGAATGATCATTCACCATGCATGTGATAATACACATAGACAGGTTATTCCAACAGAATAATAAAGAATGGAACCAGGTCATGCATAATCCGCATAGACAGGATATTCCAACAAAATAATAAAGAATGGAATAACAGAAGAATTCACCATGGATGCAATAGACCGCACAGACAGGTTATTCTAATAGAATAATAAAGAATGGAACTAGGTCTAGCGTAATCCGCACAGACAGGATATTTTAACAGAATAATAAAGAATGGAATAACAAAGAATTCACCATACATGCGATAGACCGCACAGACAGGTTATTCCAACAAAATAATAAAAAATGGAACCAAGTCTAGCGTAATCCGCATAGACAAGATATTCTAATAGAATAATAAAGAATGGAACCAGTTCTAGCGTAATCCGCACAGACAGGATCTTCCAACAGAATAATAAATAATGGAATAACAGAAGAATTTCTTTCAATTTTTCATTCATTTTTAATTTAGTCCTGCAAGTATTATCAAACTTGCACCACCTCCCCTAATAGTAAATCATGTGAATCAATAGTAATCATGTGACTCAATAGTTCTAGACATGTGAAAATACGAATTACAGTATAGTACCTCCATCTATACCTCCATTTTTAACTTAGTCATGCAAGTATTATCAATCTGGCACCAACTCCCCTAATAGTACAAGAATGTGAATTAATAGTACACACATGTGAATAAATAGTTATAATTATGTGAATTAATAGCAATTAATTGCTCATTTATCCGGTTAATTACCCGACTGGTCAGTATAACTTCCAAACATCAATTCATATCGAAATAAATGTCAATTTCCACTAACACTAATAATTTCAACACAATGGAACTATCAATTTCATCTTTAATCAACACGAACTTATTCATCATTAATATTATAACTTACAATATTTAACAATCAGGACGTTCCCAGGAAAGAGGGGGCTTTCCGATAAGGATTTCTCTTTATTGGCGCCCAATTAGATGACCAAACCTCTACTTGACAGAACTTCTAGACATTGTAAATATTGTAATTTAATAATATGAATAACTTTGTCGTCTCAATTATTGATTTAATAATATATCATATAATGCAGATGATACTGTGACAATAATCGAATCAATAATATGAGAGATATTGTGACTCCCCCAAAATAGGTATACATCACTTATTCTGAGTCGCCAAATACATGGTACAGAATACAAATACAATCTTAAATATACAACATGAACTGTGAGTTTTAATACAAATATTGTCTTCAGGCGAAGATTCAAACTCAAAATAAGTCCTCAATACATTTATTAACACACTATTTCATAGAAAAGTGAGGACTACTAATGTTATCATCTGGACCGTCACTCTATTCCCCGACTAGTCCCTGCTACGTTCTCATTTCCTGCAGAGAACAATGAAAGAAAAAGGGTGAGCTCAACTAGCCCAGTAAGAAATATTATGACTAAGATAATGCAGAATAAATTATCATTAGTCTTTAACAATGTTAAACTGATAAAATACAATAGACATCAAGTTTAACTACAGCGGAACAAACAATCCATTAAAAGAGTCAAGTAGAGAATAAAATTTACTTTCTTTTATAATTTAAAAGGTTTTTCATCACTTTTATCGCTGGGACTCAACTTAATAAATAAACCACATCATCCATGCACTACAGACAAGGATATTCATTAGTATCACAACCACAAATTATCCATGCACTACGGGCCAAGGATATTCGTGTATTCATCAATGGTCATAATCATGCCAACAACTGTCCATCAATGCAATACGGGCCAATGAGGACTTTTACCACATCATTTGTAACATTACGGTCATGATTATACCGATTAATCCCTGGTCATAATCATACCAAGTCCATCTATGCACTACTGCCACGCCATGACTTTCAACATAATATAAACATGAGGATGATGAGAATGATATAAGAATTCAATAAAAAAAGTTCAAGAATTAATTTATCAAGGAACTAATAACGTCCAAATTGTCAACATGATACTTCTTTGTAGAGTAAAATTCAAGAATGCTCAGAAGAATATTTCCATGAAAAGATATTGAATGAAGCGCAAATATCAAGGATATTCCACTAATTTCATGGAGTATAGAAGTCAAAACTTTAACCAACTGAGTATAATAAAGAATGGAATAACAAAAGAAATCACCAGGCATGCGATAGACCGCACAGACGAGTTATTCCAACGAGAATAATAAATAACGGAACCGGTCGGAAAGAAATTGGCAAGCAACGAGGATATTCAACGAGAATAATAAAGAATGGAATAACAACAGAAATCACAATGTATGTGATAGACCGCACAGACAGGTTATTCCAACAGAATAATAATGAATGGAGCCAGGTCAAGCGTAATACGCACCGACTGGATATTCTAACAAAATAATAAATAACGGAACCAGGTCATGCGTAAACGCACAGACAGGATGTTCCATCAGAATAATAAAGAATGGAATAATAGAAGAATTTCACCATGTATGCGGTACTTCACATAGACAGGTTATTCCAATATAATGATAAAGAATGGAATAACAGAATAATTTCACCAAGTATAGAGTAGCCCGCATATACATGTTATTCCAATAGAATAATAAAAAAATGGAATAACAGAAGTTCTCTTCATGAATACGAAGGAAATAATACCCCTTACAATAATAATAATATCACTTACCTCGGAAGAAGATTGGATACTAGAATAGTGAAGTAGCAGACTTCGCTTCTTCTTTTTCTCTATAGCTTTTCATTCTATAATTTCTATATAATAATTGCTCTATAGCTTTAGTGAATTGTTGAGAAATGAAGAAGAATGAGCTTCTATTTATAGGAAAATATAGTTTCGATAATTGCACATTTTGGGGCTTAAAATAATACAGTACAATACCTTTATCTTTTCCTTCATTTTTAATTTAGTCCTGCAAGTATTATCAAAATTGCACCACCTCCCCTAATATAAAATCATGTGAATCAATAGTAAATCATGTGACTCAATAGTTCTAGACATGTGAAAATACGAATTACAGTATAGTACCTCCATCTATACTTCCATTTTTAACTTAATCATGCAAGTATTATCAATCTTGCACCAAATCCCCTAATAGTAAATGAATGTGAATCAATAGTACACACATGTTAACAAATAGTTATAATCATGTGAATGAATAGCAATTAATTGCTTATTTATCCGGTTAATTACCAGATTGGTCAATATAACCTCTAGACATCAATTATTATCGAAATAAATGTCGATTTACACTAACACTAACAATCCCAACACAATGGAAATATTTTTCTCAAAAATTTAATTTTTGAAATTTCGAAGTTTGACTTTTTCTAAAAAAGTCAACTGTTGACTTTTTTGACCAAAAATTCAACCCCGACAAATTTTGTGTTTATAGTCTATTGCTACTAATTTCATCGTTTTGGACTCAAATATCACGTTCGCGTCTCCAAATTCAACTCCGAACTCAAATTTGATTTTTTTATAACATTCATCATTAATATTATAACTCACAATATTTAACAACCAGGTCGTTTTTCAGGAAAGTGGGGGCTTTTCGATAAGGATTTCTCCTTATTGGTAGCCTTGATTAGGTGACCAAACCTCTCATTGATGTAACTTCTAGACATTGTCAATATTACAAATAATAATATGAATAACTTTGTCGTCTTAATTATTGATTTAATAATATAATATATTATCTGAGGATGATCTTTGTGACAATAATTGAATCAATAATATGATAGAGATATGATCGCAAACAATTTCTTGTAGTAATAATTGAGTATAAGCGAAAGTGACTTCTCACGTAAGCATCAATAAATAATACCGTGTGGTATTATGCAACCACGCGTATTACTATACTTTTACTACCGGGTATTTTATGACAACTTACTTACTTTGAAAAAAAATTCACATATCACCCTTAACTTTAAACTTTTATCAATTTAACTATTTACCAAAATAGAAAAATTGAATACTTTTATTTCATAAAATTCGGGATTTCACAGATATGATGCAACAATTACTGTAGCAATAATTGAGTATAACTGAGTGACTTCTCACGTAAGCATCAATAATCAATACCGTGTCCTATTATGCAACCACGCGTATTACTGGACTTTTACTACTGGGTAGTTCAACAGTTTAACGGTAAAACTTCCGCCGTTGTTTTTATAAAAAGATAATTATGTCATTTTCTAACTACGACAATACTTCCGTTGTGGGGTCCACCAATGATTGTGCCGTCGTACGAATATTTCCTGTTAAAACAAATATTCCCCGACCAATCGAATATTATATAACCACTTGCTTACTTTGAAAAATTTATAAATATTACCCACAACTATAACATTATATCAAATCCACACCATAATATTCAAAAATATATTTTGAGAAAATTATTCTTTATTCATAAAAGTTGGGGTCTTACAACCTCCCTTCTTATGAAATTTCGTCCTCGAAATTAGGGGTGCGTACTGGTATGTCGAAGAGGTGAGGATACCTTGATTTCATTTGATTCTAACTCCCGTGTCATTTCCTCAACATCGTGGTTTCTCCACAAAACTTTGACTTGAGGTATAACTTTAGAAGCGTAGAATATGTTCCTTCTTATCCAAGATTTGAGCAGGAACCTCTTCATACGTTAAATCTTCCGCTTATTTAAATAGGTTCTAACTCAATAATGTGTTTCGGGTCTTTCACATATTTACGTAACATGGATATATGAAAAGCGTTATGAACACGAGATATACTGCAGAAAGCGAGTCTATAGGCTACGATCCCTACTCGATCGAGGATTAAAATGGGTCGATGAATCGAGGATTGATGTTTCCTCTCTTTCCAAATCTCGTAACTCCTTTCCATGGAGCAACACGTAATAACACATGATCTCGATATTGAATTCCACGTCCTTTCGATGAAGATCAAGATAACTCTTTTTGTCGATCTTGTGAGGTTTTTATACGTTGTCGGATCGTTTGAATCTTTTCCGCAGTCATACGTACCAAATCCGGTCCCAACAACGTTGCTTCACCCACTTCATCCCAGTATATTGGAGAACGAAACTTTCTTCCATACAACGCCTCAAATAGAGCCATGTCAATACTTGTTTGATAACTATTGTTGTAGGAAAACTCCACCAATGGTAAGAACTTGTCCCAACTTCCCTTGAAGTCAAGGACACAGAGTCTTAATAAATCTTCAAGAGTTTGAATAGTCCTTTCCGACTGCCCATCTGTTTGAGGATGATATACCTAACTAAATCGTAAATTCGTGCCCATAGCTTTTTGCAAACTAACCCAAAATCTTGAAGTGAATCTTGGGTCTCGATCAGAAACTATGGCTACTGGCATACCATGCAATCTTACAATCTCGTTTATATACATACTAGCAAGATGTTCAAGTGTATAAGTTTATCATATTGGTAAGAAATGAGCAGACTTGGTCAATCTATCAACAATGACCCAAATTGCATCTATGCCTTGAGAAACCTTGGGAAGACCAGTAACGAAATCCATGGTAATGTGCTCCCACTTCCATTCTGGAATTTCAAGTGGTTGAAATGGATCTTTTGGCACTTGATGTTCCGCCTTGACTCGTTGACAAGTTAGACACCTTGAGATAAACCCCGCTATCTCTCTCTTCATATTGCTCCACCAAAATGTATGTTGAAGATCACGATACATTTTGGTACTCCCAGGATGGATTGCAAACGGTGTGTTGTGCACCTCCATCATGATTTTAGACTTCAAGTCAGAATCATTAGGAACACAAAGTCTGGAGTTGACTCGAAGTATTCCTTCTTCATTGATTCTTGCTTCTGAAATAGCACCTTCTTGCACTTTCTTCCTCATACGCATCAGCTCCAGGTCTGTAGCTTGAGCAACTTTAACTTTATTGATTAAAGTCGATTTCACTCGTATATTCGCCATCATCACATGGGTCCCTGGAGTCTTTAACTCTATTTCCATCCTTTCCAAGTCATACAAAATGGGCCTTTGCGTTGACAATATTGCACTCGTACCCGCATATGCTCTTCTACTCAATGCGTCAGCTACTACGTTCCAGGATGGTATTGGATGGTATTATCATAATCTTTCAACAACTCAAGCCATCGTCGTTGCCGCATGTTGAGTTCCTTTTGAGTGAAGAAATATTATAGGCTTTTATGATCCGTATAGATCTCCACCTTCTCTCCATACAGGTAATGCCTCCAAATCTTAAGCGCAAAAATGACTGCTGCCAACTCTAGATCATGAGTAGGATAATTCCTCTCATATTCTTTGAGTTATCGTGTGGCATAGGCTATGACTTTCCCATGTTGCATGAGAACATATCCTAACCCTTTTTCCTGAAGCATCACTATAGTTGACAAATCCTCTCGAGGCGGATGGTATTGCCGAGCAGTCTTTGAAATGATTCTCCTCTTAAGTTCTTGAAAACTCTTTTCACATTCCTCACTCCAACCAAATTTTGTATCTTTTCGAGTCAGCTGAGTTAATGGAGTAGCGATTTAAGAAAATCCTTCCACGAATCTCCGATAATAACCGATTAAGCGAGAAAGCTACGATACTTCGATCCTTCGACTTAGGTTGCTCGACTTTGAAATGCTTCAATCTTTGTCGGGTCAACAGATATTCCATGATTTGATATCACGTGACCAAGGAATGCAACTTCCTAAAGCCAGAACTCACATTTCTTTAATTTGGTATAAAGCTTGTTTTCACAAAGCTTTTGAAGTATCAGCCTCAAGTGTTGCTCATGGTCTTCACGGGTTTTGGAGTATATGAGGATGTCATCAATAAAAGCGACCACAAAGTGATCCAAATATTCCTTGAATACTCGGTTCATCATGTCCAAGAAGGCGGCGGGAGCATTAGTCAATCAAAAGACATGACTAGGAATTCATAATGCCGTCTGGAGTTACGAAGCGATCTTTGGAATGTCATCGGTTTTAATCTTCAATGATGATATACGAGCGAAGATCAATCTTTGAAAAGAATTTGGCTCCTTGCAACTGGGCAAACAGGTCATTAATGCGAGGCAACGGGTATCTATTTTTTATGGTGACATGATATAACTCCCGATAATCAATATAAAGTTGCATACTTCCATCTTTCTTTTTTCACGAATAGAGCGGAGCACCCGAGGAGGCGTACTTAGGACGAATGAAACCGATGTCTAACAATTCTTGTAGTTGGGTTTTTAACTCCTAAAGTTCAATAGGAGCCATTCGATATGGGGCTTTGGAAATGAGTTTTGTACCGGATTCAAGGTTGATACAAAATTCAATTTCACGCTCTGGGGGTAGGCCAGGAAGTTCTTCAGGGAATACGTCAGGAAATTTATTAATAATAGAAATATCATTCAAATCTGACGTATTTTTATTTAAATCCGTGACATGGGCTAAGAAAGCTTGACATCCATTTTTCAATAAACGAATAGCTTTATGACTTGATATGATAGTGATTGATTTTAGTGGTTTGGTTGCTTAAATTCGCATAATTGGTTGGTTAGGAATATGAAAGCTAACAACCTTACGAAAATAATCGATTTTAGCATGATGAGTAGTTAACCAATCAATCCCTAAAATCACATCAAATGCAAGTATTTTCAAGGAAATAAGATTGACAGGTAACGTGCGGTTACCGATTTGAATCAAACAAGACTTATAAACCGTGGATGTAATTAAGGTTTCTCCCAATGGAGTTTCAACAGATAATTCAGAGTCTAATTTCTCCGGAGTCAAATTTAAACGTTGAGCGCAAGTAGGAGAAATAAAGGAATGGGTAGGCGGTATCAAATAAAGTATAAACTTCACTAGAGTTTATGATTAGCTTACCGATGATCACCTCGTTCAGATTCCTCGCTTTTGGGAGGTTACGACAAACGCTCTCCCTTGAACTCTAGGTTTTGTCTTGTGCAGGGCACCTTTGATGCCTCCATCCCAGCTGGACTTGACTTTGGTGCACGTCAAAATCGAGCTTGGTGACCTTCTTTTCCAAAATTATAACATGCTTTGGATTGCATCGTGTAGTTTGGACTTATGTGTCCTTTCCCTCCATATTTGTAACATACGACCGGTGGTCGTTCTCCTCCTTAACAACAGGTGTTGGTGTTGACGTATTTCCATCATTATTGAATCTCCTCTTCTTGAAATGTCCACTCTTATTGTCATGGCCATGATTACCACCGAAGTGATTACCATTTCTGGCATGTTGATTCCCTCCACGTTTGTTGTCACCGCTTCGATGACTGCTACCACTGGTATTATTGACTTGCCGGCTGCTCTCTCTTGGTTGGGTTGACTCATTATCGCACTCCAATAACTGAGCCTTATTCACAACATCTGAATACAAACACAGTTTATAAGAGATAAGGTATTGACGTATCTCGGGTTTCAAACCTATTAGAAACATCCATGTCATTCTCTCCTCATTATCAACCAAGTGGGACGCAAACCTAGACAACTCGACAAACTTAGCTTCGTACTGTGCCATGGTCATATTGTTTTGCTCAAGCTTAATGAACTCTACCTCCTTCATATGACGAATACTTTCAGGAAAGTACTTGTCGTTGAACAGTTCTTGGAACTTCTCCTAAGACATCTTGATGCGGCGGGTTGAGTACGCGCTTTTCTGATTTCCACCATGAATCGCCTCGCTTCGCAACATTAAGGTGGCAAAGGGAATCTTTTTCTCCTCAGAGCATCCCAAGACATCAAATATCTTGTTGATCTGCTTTATCCACGTCTCTACCTTAAGTGGTTTTGGCTCTCCAAAAAACTCCGGTGGTCCCAGCTCCTTGAAATACTTAGCGGTGACCGTCCGAGAGTTATCAGTGTTTCCACCTGCATTTTGGACAGGAGCCGCCTTCGCCTGATGTTATATGAATTCCATAAAACCTCTGAATATCCCATCGTTCATCATTCGATCGTTGTTGTTTACCTGAGGATTATTGTCTTCAGCGATAAAAGTGATGAAAACTTTTTAAATCATAAAAGATAGTAGATTTTATTCTCTACTTGACTCTTTTAATGGATTGCTTATTCCGCTACAGTTAAACTTGTTGTCTATTGTATTTTATCAGTTTAACATTGTTGAAGGTTAATGATAATTTATCCTGCATTATCTTAGTCATAATATTTCTTACTGGGCTAGTTGAGTTCACCCTTTCTTTCAATGTTCTCTTCAGAAAATGAGAACGTAGCAGGGACTAGTCGGGGAACGGAGTGATGGTCCAGATGATAGTATTAGTAATCCTCACTATTCTGTTAAATAGTGTGACAATAAATATAATGAGGACTTATTCTGAGAGTGGATATTGTCTAGAAGACAATATTTGTATTAAAACTCACAGCTTTCTTGTTGTATATTAAAGATTGTATTTGTATTCACAGGGTACTATTCATTCGGAGTACTATTCATGACAAAAATTGATTTTTTTTGGTCCAAATCATTTTTGATACAATATTATTCTTGAATTTTACTCCACAAAGCAGTATCATGTTGACAATTTGGATATTATTGAATTCTGGATAAATTAAATTATAGATCTTTAAAATTTATCATTGCTTTCATTTAATTGAATTCTTATATCATTGTCATCATCCTCATAGACCCCAAAGAAAAACGAGAAGATTACTATCATCTTCTTTCCAATGGTGAGTCTTCTCTTGACACATAACTATCTCCACTGTCTCCAGTTGAAAATTATATTTCACATAAACTCCAAGATCATATAGGTAGTGCTCGTAGATATACTCAGCAAGTGGATGTGCACAACCCTGTCTTATGATAACACGAGGTTGCATGTCATTAGACATCTTGTATGATAGTGGCAAAACACCCTTCCAAAGTTGGGTTCGCCTCACCCTATTGTTGTTCACCAAAATCAATTATTAAGTGACGTATAATATACGATACACACATCTTAGGTCCTCAATATAATTATATATTGTATGTCATGCCAGTTTATAATGTGTTGAGAAACTTTGACAGTCTCGAACCATCACAATATTCCCCTGTTATCCCCGCTCGACCCAGCTACACTCTTATTACCTGAAAGGAATTGTGAAGCAAAAGGGTGAGCACAAATAGCTCAGTAAAGAATATCATGACTAAAGATAATTAAATTATCAATAGCCTTTATCAGTAATAAATCAGAGATTTAAAACATATGGTAGATGATAAAACTTTTCACCATAGTTGCAGCGGAACGAGCAATCCATTAGAAGAGTCAAATAGACCATAAAGTCTATTATCTTCTCCATGTTAAAAGTCCACCAACAATGTTTTATCCCTGTAACATCAATCAACAGTTCCTTTCCACAAACATATGAATAACTCATAATCATAATTGTGATTCTAATTTCCTCTTTGCACCTAGGACGAAGATAATTTTCATCACCTGTCTTTACCTGAAACATCAAAGATCATGGTTATACCAAATCACAGTTCCTGTTTATAATCATACTTATAAATTTATCTTTGCATTACAGGCCAAAGATATTCATCAACAGTTCATCTTTGCACTACAGACCAAAGATATTCAACAACAGGACATCTTTGCACTACGGGCCAAAGATATTCATCAACAGTTCATCTTTGCACTACAAGCCAAAGATATTCATCAACAGTCCATCTTTGCACTACAGGCCAAAGATATTCAATAATAGGTCATCTTTGCACTACGGGCCAAATATATTAATATCTCAAAGAAATATATAATCATTTTCGAATTTATATAAACCAGAAGTATAACCATGTTGATCCATTCACCTTTGCACTTAAGCTAAAATATTCAATTATAAATTCAATGGTCATGATTATACGGTCGGCGATTGACTTTAACTTTGCACTTTGGTCAAAGAGAACCCATAGTCACGATCATACCAATAATCTACCCATCTTTACACTCAAGTCAAAGAAAAATTTCTTCACCGGGATTATATAAAATGTTATATATGATAATAAAAACAATATGATTAAAATATAGATTTAATCTCAAGAGTAAGATTCATAAAGCAACGATAATTTGGTCAGAAAAAGAAACCAATTTTATCATAAATAGTATCCCATGAATAGTAACTCGTGAATAGTAACTCATGAATAGTAATTTATGAATAGTAACCCCGACATGAAAAAGGTATAAATTCCACAATAAAATCCATACCAATATTTTGGTATAATAATATTGAAAGAATAACATTTCTTAAACTTATAACAATTTATTTTAATTGTTTACACTTTATTAATTAATGCATTTAATCATCCTAAAATGCCAAACTCATAAGATTTCATCACAAATAATCAAAACCCTCTTCAAAAATATGCATATACCTCATATAGGATTCTCAAGCCATAAAATCCTATTTTCTAATTTTTTTACTTCACATAACATATTTAATTCATTTACTCATAACTAGTCCATTTTTATGAAAAATACCAAATCAGTTCCAAAAATATTTCTTTTCTGGTATTTAACAGAATATAGTCCCATATTGAACATATATTTTTCTCAGAATTTTTAAAATTCATTTACTATTTTTCACATGGCCAAAACTGCCGAATATTTTGACATTTATCATAAATTGTACGTTTGTCCAAAATTTACAGAGTATACTTATGTTATATATATGTATTCCCAATAAAAATTTCACCAATTTTGGAGTTAACCACAAGGAGTTATAAGGGTTTACTTTTAAAATAGTCTTTTCTCATAAAATCCATAACTCCTAATCTATCCATCCAAAAATCGCCATTTTTGGACACAATCGAGAAAACTCATCAAAATATCATTTCAAATTTTTTTCAGAATTTTTGAAGATCAGAAAAATTATGAAATTGAAGAAACATAACAACCCTTAAAATCCCCTATCTCAAAAGAGCAGTACTTCTGACTTGAATATCGGATATAACGCTGAACAAACTTGCGCTGTATAGCAACACTCAAGATATCTAAATACCCACAAAAATACGCTCGATAATATAGAGAGAGAAAACTTATATTTCTGGTGTGATTTTCAATTCTAACTTAAGAGTCTATTTATAGGAAAATGCTAGAATGCCAAAGGAGACTAAATAATAAAATAATAGTATTATTATTCATCCTTCTATGCATGCAGCCATTCTAGACCAACTTTGTAGCTTTAAGTTTTTCCAAATTCCAGACAGAAAATATCTGAAATCCACAAACGGACGATTTTCAACACCTTTTAAAATTCATAACAAATCATACATTAATTTTTAACGGTTCAAAATTTGTGGACATATACTTAACTTATATATGTATAACATATCCAACAATCACAACGATCCAACGGTCGGATTAAAATTATAACTCACGCAATAGAGCTTTAAGAACACCGATTTGATCTTTTAATACCTCCAATCCCATAAAATACTGATAAAATACCTCAACATTAATTCCTTCATTTATAACCACATAAATAAGTCCATCATTTATATCCGCATCAAATAAATATTTCCTTATCATATAAATCAATAATTAATTATTCACAAATAATATTACAGAATCGCAACAATGACAACCAGACAGTTTCCAGAAAAGAGAGGGCTTTCCGATAAGGATTTCTCCTTACTAGCGTGCAATTAGGTGACCAAACCTCTCCTTGACAGAACTTTCTAGACATTGCCAATAATGTTATCTAATAATATTATTCAAATAATATGAATTATTGATCCGATAATGGAAAATATTGCCTGATAACAATTATTGAAACAACAATAATATAAACTATCAACGCATCAATTATTGAATCAATAAAATAAAATATTGAGCAGTAATAAGCGTAACAATTATCGAGTAGTGTCTTGCTACGTAAGAATCAATAATTCAAAAATACTATGCAATATCGTGTGCTTCTTGACAACCACGCCAGACATCGTATTTTAACCACCAAGTATTCAACTGTGTTACTTCCAGTAACTACTCTGTAGATTATTTATAAAACTCAAACTTGTCGTTTTCTTCATCCAAGCGCTTTATTACATTATAGGGCCCACAAATGGGCTGCTTGGCCGTAAATGCGAATATTTCCGAAAAAAGAATATTCCACGACCAAACGAATATTCCCCGACAACAATGAGTATTTTATAACCACTTGCGTATTTTGTAAACTTTATATATATCACCCTTAACTTTACTTTTTATCAATTTAACCATTTATTGAATAGTAATTATAAGAAAAATTGAATACTTTTATTTCATAATATTCGGGGTCTTACATAAGTTGTATTTGAATCCTGTACCATGTATTTAGCGACTCATAATGGGTGATGTATACCTTTTTTGGGGGCGTCACAATAAGGATCTCCTGAGCCATCGTAACTCTCCATATAGGAAAGCTTTTTACTGGGCTCCGCCTTTTCCCAAAGGATTTCTGAAGAGAAAGGGGATGCCTTTTGCATGAGTTTTCCTTCCCTTGTTGAACTTCAGCCAGTTGTCTCTAAAGCTCCTTTACCTCTCTGGCTAACAGTTCTAACCCTTCTGGCTGGGAGGAGACTTCTTTCTTGGGAGATTCCTTTTCCCATGGCCAGCTCAACCCTTACCATCTGAACTTCCTACCCTAGATGGGCTTCGTCTGTCATTCCTGTTGTGGCGAGATTCCACAGGGCGGTGTGCCCTCTATGGATTCTCGGGAATACGTCCTCTCGATCTGCTTCGACGTCTATCCTTCTCACTACGCCGAGAATTCTCAAGGCGAGGTGCCTTCTTTGAACCCTCGGGTGTGCGTCCTCTTGATCTACTTCGTCGCCTACTCTTGTCTTCACCCCGAGAATCCTCAGGGCGAGTTGCCCTCTTTGGATCTTCGGGAGTACGACCCCTTGCACTTCTTTGGTCTTGAGAACGACTCCAAATCCTACTTTTAGACAGTCTGGGCTCCTCATCCCTCCTTGTTCACCTATCTAGATATCTGCACGCTCTTTGGGTTGAGTATAACTGGAGGCCTCATCTTCCATTCCGGCCATGAGAACCACCTGTTTGGCAGTCTCCTCCCTTTGTTGTAGCAGTGCCTTCAGAGCCTTATCAGTTTCATGTGCCATCTTGGTCAGGGTAGATGCCTTTTCTGCCTGATCTTCTCGGTGTTGGGTTCTAGGCGGTGTGCCTTCTACCCTTTTTCGATCCTTACCAGGCCCTTTACTGCCAGTGGAAAACAACTTCTTCCTAACATCATCGTGGCCTCTCGCCTGAGACCTTGCCGGGGCGCCTTGTGGCCCAAGTTTGTCATGGATACTTTTTGACGGCCCTAACCTATCCTTAACCGAGACTCTCTATTGAGAAGAACCCGCCGTCACCAGCTGCCCTTCAGCAGTGTTTGTCCTACTGTTCTCCATTAACTTCCGATGTAGGACGTTTAACGAAAGTGATTGAAATCCAGAAACACTAAAAAAGCCCTCCTTCTAGCACTAATGTTAACGCCAAAATCCGTCCACGCGCCTCAATCACAAAAAGCGCGTTCAATTCTGCACAGAAACGAGGAAGCACCAAAAGTTTGACAACTTGGGTCGCTGGAGGATAGCTCCGGTGTGAGAATAAGTACAGGTTGATATAAGGTTAACAATGGAGACTTAATGCTCTAGTGCTGGAAAGTAAATTGCATGTACCTTAAAACCAATGAAGTGCCTTGTATTTATAGTAATCTCATCACCTTATAAGCAATCCTTCTCCGAATCAGGTTAAGGTTCCCAGCCAATGTCCATTCCATAACAGGATTGTATCAAATCTCCTATAATTAAGGAAGTAGATCCGAAGTCTAACATTTCCTTCCAAAGTCAGAATCTAAATATAATTAGGAACCTCAACCCATAAATCCCCCATCCACTAAATCCACTCATGGTCTAAGCCCAATTAATTTCACATAATTAATAGCCCATGATACTCTAAAGGCACAAATAATCATGGCTTAACAGGAGCCTTAACATGTTACGAAAAAAGGAAGATATTATTTTTTATATCACTAGTAGGAAAATAAATTAATAAAAAATTTATTTTTGGTTCTATAAATTTTATTACAAGCTTTTTTTATCACAATTTATCTAAGATAATATATTATAACAAATTTTATGTATGCTAATTCTATTATTACAATTTTATTAAGATATTAAGATATCAGGGAAAAAATCTCTTAACATATCACACAATTTATTATATTAATATCAATATTAAATTTCGTTATTAATTCAAATTCATTAAAACTTGAATTTTTTTAAAATATAATAAGCTGTAAAATTATAATAGATTTATTACTAACTAATTGTAATAACAAAATTAAAACTTATTAAAAACATGAGTTTTATAATTCTATTCAAATTCTAATTTCAAGCAAATTTTATCAATATAAGCACTAATATAATATAAGAAAATTAAAATATTATTTCTCGTAATAATAATTAAATAAATATGCACTCCACTCAAATATTTAACTTAATAATCAAAGCGAACCTATAATATATAATTGAATAATTTATTATTTAAACAAATATCTAATAATTTAATAATTAGAACTATCTTATTAAAATCCTAATTAAATATTTATCCATTTAATAATATAATAAACCATTATTCATGTTGTGGGTATTTCATACGTGATTGGTGAGCTTGTTTCATAAGCAAATTAAACATGTTAAACTAGACACTCATTATATGTACTGGCATCGATGGCACACATGTTGCCCGTGAAAACTAGTGGAGTAAAATAGAAATTTTATAACATTTGAATGATTAAATTAAAAATAACAAAAAAGTAATATAAAATAGACAATGTAGTAATATAAAAAAAATTTATAAAAGCAAAAGAAGGAAAGAAAAAAATAGGTGATACAAAATCGATGCTTACATTAATGGCTCCCCAAACTGCATTATAAAGGAGAACATAAATGAATAATCATGAAAGAAATTTGTTAGATAAAAATGAGATTATATTTTTACAAGTAGAAATAATATTTTTACAAAGTTCTATCTCATATGAATGCGAGAAATATAAAGTAGAGTAAAATACTGTGACGCCCCCAAAATAGGCCTACACAACCCATTATGAGTCGTCAAATACACACTACTAAATCCAAATACAAATCTTCATTAATACAACTGTCGTGCAAAATACGACAACACATGATGTGACTTTCAATACAAATAATTGTTTTCACGCTCCAAACCAATGATACTTTACATAAAGATACATTCAATAACTGTTTTAGGAATTAAAATCTTTGAAAAATGCTCAAGGAAGCGTTCATACATTGGAGGCCATGTATCATAGGACTTGAGAATTAACTTTGGTGACCCAATAGACCCCAAAGAAGAACGAGAAGATTACTATCATATTCATTCCAGTGGTGTGTATCTTCTTGCCATATAATTATCTTCATTGTCTCAAATTGAGGATTATATTCCAACCATACTCCAAGATTATATAGATAATGCTCATAGATATAGTCAGCAAGTGGATGCGCACAACCATATCTTATGATAACACGAAGTTGTATGTGATTAAACATTGTGTAATATAGTGGCAACACACCCTTTAAGCTCTAAGTACAATTTTGTCCTCCTCATTCTAATGAGATGCATTTTTAACGCTTTCGAAGTCGAGTTCTCATCACCCTATTGTTGTTCACTAAAATTAACTATTAAATGACATATAAAATACGATACACATATTTTAAGTCCTCAATACAATCATATATTGTCATGCTATTTTGTAATGTATTGAGAAACTTCAACAGTCACAGACCATCACTTTATTCCCCTGTTATCCCCGCTTGACCCAACTACACTCTTATTACCTAAAAAGAATTGTGAAGCAAAAGGGTGAGCACAAATAGCCCAGTAAAGAATATTATGACTACAGATAATCAAATTATCAATAGCCTTCATCAGTAATAAATCAGATATTTAGAACATATGATAAATGATAAAAGTGTACAACCATGATTGTAGCGGAATCAACAATCCATTAGAAGAGTCAAGTAGAACATAATGTCTACTATCTTCTCCAAATTAAAAGTCCATCATTAATATTTCATTCCTGTAATACCCATCAACAGTTCTTTGTTGTACCCAAGAGAAAGAGAAAATTCATTACCTGTCTTCACCTGTAACACCAATGATTATAGTTAAATTCACAATTCATGTTCATAATCATGTAAATCAATAGTTTCTTCTTGTCACAAAGGCTTAATAGAATTTTCACTCAATATCCTTGCCCCAAAGGCTAAAGGCATTCAAATGTAATAACAATGATTATACCAATCAATTGTCTATCTTTGCACTACGGGCCAAAGATATTCAACTATAAAATCAATGGTCATGATCATGCCAATTAATTGTCTGTCAGTGCACTACGACCAAAGACATTCAACTATAAAACCAATGGTCATGATCATGCCATACAATAGTCTATCTCTGCATTACGGGTCAAAGATATTTATTTGTATCATCAGTAGTCATGATCATGTCATACACATGTCCATCTTTTCACTACAAGACAAAGCTATCAATCAACAGTTCATCTTTGCACTATGACCAAAGATATCAATCAACAGTTCTTCTTTGCACTACAGGCCAAAGAGAAATTTCATCGCAAGTCTTTATCCGTAACATTAAAGGTCATGATTATACTAATATACAGTTCCTGGTCATAATCATACCAATCAACAGTTTATCTTTGCACTATGGGCCAAAGATAATTTTAACCACAATTTAAGTTTGAGGATTATGACAATGATATAACGAATCAATCAAGTGAGATCAAGGATAAATATTAAATATTTATAATTCAATTTATCCATGGTTCAAGAATATCCAAATTGTCAACATGATAACTAATTGTGGAGTGAATTCAGGATTTATATTCACGTATGAAAAATAATTTGGATAGAAAGAAACCAATTTTATTGTGAATAGTACCAGAATGAATAGTTCTTCGTCATGCAAAGTACCCCAAATGAATAGTACTCTGTCATACAAAGTATTGCGAATGAATAGTACCCCGTCATGCAAAGTATCCCGAGTGAATAGTACTCCGATATGAATAGTACTCATAAATGGAGAATACAAAAGAAAATGATATCCCTTAACGAGTACAAAAGAAATGATATCACATACAAGTATAAAAGAATATACGAAACTGCAAATGGATTTCACCCGTCATGCGGTAATCTGCGTAGACAGAAATCATTTCCACAATTTAATAAAGAATGAATACGAAGGGTTATTCACCATGCATGCGGTAATCCTCATAGACAGGTTACTCTCGTAGATTAATAAAGAATAGAATGATAACCCTTACGAGTATAAAGAAAATAACATCATTTTCGAATGTGAAATAAATAATACCCCTTACAAATACAAAAAATAATATCTCTTATCTTAGTAGGAGATTGGATACTGTAATAGTGTAGTAGCAGAATACTCTTCTTCTTTCTCTCTTATTCTCTTTATAGTTTCTCTTTCTAGAGTTTTAGTGAATTCGTAAAAATAATGAAAAAATGAGCTTCTATTTATAGGAGAATGGACTAAATAGTAACTGATTCACGAACGGTCCATATTGATTTACTATTAAACGGACGATCCATATTGATTTACTATTAAAACTTCAACCGACGGTCCATACTGATTTACTATTATAACTTCAATCAACGATCCATATTGATTTATTATTATAACTTCAACCGAAGGTCTGAAAATTAGCACATTTTCTCATGGAATAATAGTTAAACTTATAACAAACGCCTCATGACAAATCCCTCTATTTATATCAAAAATTGAATAAATATTTACCATAAATCACTTATTTTTAATCAACACATTTTTTAATTTTTTAACAATTATTCATCATTTAATATTATAACTCACAATATTGACAACCAGATCGTTCCCAGAAAATAGGGGCTTTTCGATAAGAATTTTTCCTTACTGGTGCGCAATTAAATAACCAAACCCCTTTCCTTGATAGAACTTTCTAGACATTATTAATAATACAAATAATAATATGAATAACTGTGTCGTCTTAATTATTGATTTAATAATATAAAATATTATGCAGATGATACTGTGACAATAATGGAATCAATAATATGAGATACTATGCAACAACTATTGTGACAATTATTGAATAAAACTGAGTGACTTCTTATGTAAGCATCAATAATCAGAGATATTATGCAATACCGTGTGCTACTGTGCAACAACGCGTATTACTATACTTTTATCACCAGATATTTCAACAATTTAACGATAAAGTTTTATCGTTATTTTTATAAAAGGTTATTTTTATCGCTTTTTATATCCGAAAATTATTTTGTTGTGGGGTCCACTAATGATTGCATCCTCGTATGAATATTCCCCGACAAAAAGAATATTCCCTGACCAAACGAATATTCTCCAACACAACAAATATTTTATGACAACTTGCTTACTTTATAAAATTTTCACATATCGCCCTTAACTTTAACCTTTTATCAATTTAACCATTTGCTGAATAGAATAATAATTATTAAAAAAAATTGAATACTTTTATTTCATAAAATTCGGGGTCTTACAAATATAGTGACATCCCCTCTAGATAATCATAATAACATTCACCCTTGTATGTTATTAAATTTTAATTCCTGAATAATATACACATGTTAAAATTTATGTTAACACAAATTTTATATGTTAAATTTTCTTGAGTATATGTTAAAATTTAGGATGTTTATGATTTTAATTGCATTTTTTAGTATCTGAGTTGGTATTTTTTTATACAATATTAAATAAAAGAAAATATAATAATATTTATTACTACCTCTATCTTATTAAAATAATTTTTAATGTATTGTTTTTTTTGAGTAATAACATTTGTCATTTTTATTGTAAATAATTATGCTAATATAATTTTTAATACTTTTTATATGAATAATAAGATTTGTTATGTAATAATAAGTTTATTTTACGTAAATTTTAATATTTAAGAAAAATAATTATATTTGCCTTTAATTTGTACTTTTATACTTATTAAAATTTTACTTTTTTAATTACAAAAAATATATTTGAATGTATATTATGTAAATTTTAATCTTTAAGAAATTTAATTAGCAAAAAGTGTATGACTTTATTTTTTTTGATAAAATAAATATTTATTATTTTTTTGAGAAGTATGTTATTTATTAATGTACAAATTCATAATTTCATTAATTAGATCAAGTTAAGTAAAAATTATAATATACAAATTTATATTTAGTGGATATATTAAACATTATAACTTGAAAGGGTATATTAGATATTATATTAAAAATACTTTTGAATATTAGTTGGTCAACCACACTAGGGGTAGTGAAAGTTACATATTATAAACTAGAGGGGTACTGCCTCTTACTTTAAAAACTAAAGGGATGATGAGTGTTATTATAGTTATCTACATAGAGTGTCAATATATTTTAGGCTTAAATATGAATTAGTATCCTAAACTATAGGCCATATTCCACTTCGGTGATCCACCTTTTAATTTTGTCAATTAGGTGATTAAACTATCAATTTTTTCCAATTACAACAAATTGAACACGCCACGTCAGAAATTGTTGACGTGTCTAATTGTGTGGGGTCTTAAGCAGCTTATGTGGCAAAAAAACTATTTTTTATTCATTACATAAACAAATCTGTTTAAATAAAGGGCAAAATCATCAAAACCTAACTTAAAATCCCTAATTAAAATAAAACAAACATATCAGTAGAAAGAAAATCAAATTCGTCGATCAAGATAAGCTCTCCCCCAATTCGAACGAAAAAACCTAGCTCAACCGAAGCACCGAACTTCTGAAAATCTACCATTCCGGCACGATTTCATCACGATTCTAGCGAAGAAGGACCGTACATGTGCAATATTTGCTGAGTCGGCGTTCACCACAAACAACAAAGGTCCCCACTGTCGGTCCCTACTTTCGAAGCTTCAGCGAAATAAGTTTATGTTTATGGTTTGAATATGTGTTATATTTGGGAATTATGTTTTGTATTGCTTACAAATCTATAGTCTCCCAACTGTAAAGTAGTATTCCCCCTCAGTTCCTCATAGTTTTGTCTCCCTAACTCATGTGAGGTCCCCATTTGTTTACTTTATGTTTAGTACTTGTTAAATATATATATATATATATATATATATATATATATATATATATTTATATATATCTTTTTAATGCAGAAATGGATGTCATTACTTTAAGATTTCATCATGGTGGTAAACTAATAAATAATGGTGATATAGTTGATTATGTTGGAGGCACTGTTAGTGAATTGTGTAAATATGATCCTGATTATATAACTGGGCCTGGGATTATTGACTATGTTTCAACAGTATTTGGAAGCAAGAATGTGAAAAATGTATATTATCTTATCCCGGACAAAGTTTAGCGAGAAGGGCTTAGGCGATGGTGGGTTATGATAAAGGTGTTATTGACATGTGTGAGTATCTTTAAGAAGTACCTGTTGTTGAGATATATCGGACCATGACCATGAACAAAAGTAAGAAATCGATGATGATGTGGTGAGGGATTTGTTGAAGTTTTAACAGATGTTAACATTGAAGAACATTCAAATAATGAGGGAGTAGAAGAGATTGAGGTTGATGTGCAACAGACTGATAATGAGAAGGATTTAGAATATGAAGGAGTAGGAGATACAGACTCTGATATAAGTAGTAATTGTGACTGGTTAGTTGAGAGTGATGAAGAGTTACTTGATGCTAGGCAAAATTTGAGAGCAGCAAAAGATAGGGAAAAGAGTGAGAAAAAGAGGAACAGAAGAAGAAAAATGGATGAAGAAAATGAAGAAGAAAATGAAGAAGGAAATGAAGAAAATGATGTTGATGTTGATGAAATTGGATAGTGACCTGTTGATGAAGGTGGGAAGGGACCTGTTGATGAAGGTGGGCAAAGAGCACAAGCTGAAGGTTGGAATGAAATTGACTTAGATTTTGATGAGCTGCACACACCTGAAACAAGTGAGAATGAAGATGATGAGGTCAGACCAACCAATATAAGAAAGATAAAATATCTTGAGTTTAATCCAAAGATTGACATTATAAATGTTGAATTTTCTGTTGGAATGAAATTTACTAACCACAAAGAATTTAAAGAGGCAGTGAAACAATATGCAACATACTAGGGTAAATACTACCTTTGTTTACTTTATTAAATCATACATTACTTTATTCTAGCATGTTTATTTTATTAAATCATACATTACTAATTGTTTTTGTTTAATACTTTTTAGATTTCAACTGGTTCTAATGTAAGTCAAGAAAATCCTCATAATCAAAGCCAAGGTAATACTCAAGGTTCAACATCCATGTCAGCCACGAGGCCATCTACATTCCAATCTAAGGGAAGAAATTGGATTTCTGCAAATCAACAAATCAAGAAGGAATGCAAGACAAGATGCAAAGGCAAAAGAGAAAGTTGTGGATATCTAGTTCAAGTTGTGCATGATGGATATTATTAGTATTATAGGAGTTCAAACAATTAATTTTGTAGTATTTGAACAGGGCTAAATACTCTAACTTATATTTTTGGTATATGTTTTGGCAAGTGGTGCACATTATGTCAACCACTAAGTTATGTAGTATTATATTTTGCCAAACTATGACAGCTTGGTTTAATTTATGCAAGTGGTGCACATTATGTATGACAGCTATGTGGCTTTGTCTGAACATGTTGAACAGAGTGCTTTAATGCAAAAGTCATTATTTTTGAAAGTATTATTGTATTATTGTTGCTTTTAATATTATGCATCTGTTAATAGAAATAACAGTTGTTTGCACAGGGCTCAAAAAATTAGTGTAATAACAACGCTTTGTGCACCTTTAACATTGCAGTGCTTTGTGCACCTTTTAACAATGCTTTGTGCACATATAAACTGCAATCAGTGTTATAAGCTGCAAGCATTGTTAGTTACACTGATTGCAAGCATTGTTATAACCTGCTGCAAGCATTGTTATCTAAAACTTTCAATCAGTCATTGCGATCTAAAAATTATAATAATTCAGTGCAAATTTACATTCATTCATTGCGAAATAAAAATTACAATCATTCATTGCAAACTTGTTCTTTTATACATTCATTGCAAACTTTTCATAGGTTAAAACCAACTTTCACCATTTATTGCAAACTAGTTCTTTTATACATAATTCAAACTATACATTACAATTATTTACCACTATCATTCACATACAGATGTCCTAACATGAATACAAATATCATGCCTAACAATAAGGCTTTAATTGAAGTGCTACACATTTTATCCTTCCTTCTCAACAATTCAATCTGCTCTCTCAGTCTTTCAACCTCTCCACTTTGCTCTGCACATTCAATTTGAAGCTTTTCATTGCTTTTTTCCAATTCATTTATTTTTTTCAGTGCCTCTCTCAATTTCATACTTCTTCCTTTCTATTTCTAAATTCAGAGCACTTATCATAAGTTTCAACTCAGGTAAAACTTCTTTAGACCTTTTACAAATCTCTTGGTCATACCAACAAAAGAAGTTGCAGTGTTTGCTTGTCAATTTGTCCTGCATGATTGATAAAAACAAATTCAAAACATAAATTGAATTCCAACACAAGTGTATTTTTATAGTACCTAGAGAATAAGAGTAAAACTTAGCCAACCAAAACTATATTACTATACCTTGCTCCATTGTGGACAACCAAAGAACCTTCTTCCTAGATTACTCTTAGTCCAAGATATCTTCATTCGAGCTCTATATCCACAATAGCACCTTGGAGTCTCACCCATCGAATCAAGACACTCGCCCAACTCCAGTTCATCTTCCATACCAGTAATTTTCATTTTTAGTGAGGAATTTTTGGGGGTAGATAACTGAAACCCTATCTTGCTTGTTTTCCTTAAATCTGTTAAATCACACCAGCTGATAATAGGACTATCGTGAGAACTGAGTAGGATTTTTACTTTTAGGGTAGCAACAGAGCAACAGAGAAGAGCTAAATCACATACTTACTTCATTGTTGAACCGATTATCGTGCCAGAATGGTAGATTATCAGAAGTTCAGTGCTTCGGTTGAGCTAGGTTTTTTTGTTCGAATTGGGGGAGAGTTGGTCTTGATCGACGAATTTGATTTTCTTTCTACTGATATGTTTGTTTTATTTTAATTAGGGATTTTAAGTTAGGTTTTGACGATTTTTCCCTTTATTTAAACAGATTTGTTTATGTAATGAATAAAAAATAGTTTTTTTTGCCACATAAGTTGCTTAAGACCCCACACAATTAGCCACGTCAGCAATTTCTGACGCGGCGTGTTCAATTTGTTGTAATTAGAAAAAAATTGATAGTTTAATTACCTAATTGACAAAATTGAAAGGTGGATCACCGAAGTGGAATATGACCTTTAGTTTAGGGTACTAATTCATATTTAAGCCATATATTTTACTCTATAAACTATTCATGCACACAATATTCTATGTAAATATTACTTATAAAAAATATCAATCAATAAAAGAAGCAAACAACAATTGGCGTTTAGGAAGAATATTTGATGTGATAAAAATATATAACTGTAAGTGCACAATGTTAAATTGAAGAACTATTAAGTACATGTCGAACCCATAAAAACTATATTAATTTTAAAAATTCTTAATATTTATTTCAGACGAATTAAAAATAAAAATGAGAATTGATTAACAACAATTAAATTAATTATAATATGAAAATTAACAATGAGGAAGTAATTTAGGAATCCGTTAAACAATAAACATAATATATAATTCAATGATCTCTTCTATTTTTATAACTTAAATTATGTCACTATTTTGATGTACATAATTCAAAAAATAAATCAATTTAGTCCAATTAAAATTAACTATAGTTGTGATCTCTCTTTCCTTTAATTTAGTAATTTTATAATTAACTTGGACAAACATAAACTATAAAAATTTAAGGATTAATTCTAATTCATTAAAACTTCTTCGAGCAAGCATGAATTATGAAAAAAAATCCTCATATTTTAACAATAATATATCAAAACCTCTTAATTGATTTAAAATAACATAAGAACTATAAAACAAAAGTATTTCAATAATGAAGTATGAAAACGAAATCAAGTAAACATTAAAGAGAAATTAATAAAAGAGATATAAAATATTTTTCATGAATAATTATTTAATTTCATCTTCATACTATATATAAAAAATTTGGTAGATATTAAAAATAAAAAAATTAACTAAAATAAATAAGAAAAAGTAGAAGATTAAAAATAAAATAAGAAGACTCCCTTTTATTAAGGATCATCCAACAAACGTATAATAAAAAAATAATTTATTCATACCCCTACTCCTCACTTAAATTAATACATAAAAAAATACCTAATATCTCCTCCCCAAATCTCTCTTAATTCCTTCTTTTTAGTGGCAATTAAATTCGTTAAAAGAAATCTTCTAGCTAGATAGACTTTCCTTTTTCTTCATTGAATTTGACTTGTATACCAAAATTATTCCTCGTTGTAGAATTCTTCTTGTTTCTTTCCTTCCATGAATAGAAGTATTAAATATTGTTTGATCACTAAAATTTTCACTTTATTATAATAAAATATTAAATCCCACAAAATAAAATAAAATATGTTAATTAAATAAACTAATATAATAAAAGGAACCAAATTAAGGATAATAAAATATATAAATTATATGTCTATCAATATTAATTTAATAAAAACCTTGAAATTTAAAGGTGAAAAAACATTATACAAATTTTTAATTTTGTTAGGAAGATTCAAGGCTTTAACAAAAAATACGGACTATTACTATAAACTTTTCCTATATTATCATGAATTATCAGACATTATAATATCCTCCTTTAAGTGAAAGTCTAACTCGGTCAAGTAAAACAAAAATCAACAAAAAGACAAAGAAAATTATATAAAATATCAAAATATCATTTAAATAAAAAATCAGCATGGAGTCTCATTAGAAAAAACAACAAATCATAAAGCAAATGGATATTATGACACTTTTTATCAAAATTCTATAAACAAAAAGGCCTTGTTTTAATAGGATGTCTTTATTATCGTTTATATAATATTTTTTTAAAAAAATTCTCATGTATAAATTCTCTTTTCAATTATTTGTAATCATTTTTCTAGAAGTTAATTCAAATTAATTTAAATCCAAATTTAATAAAATTAATTTATTTTTTTTGTAAAAATTATAATTTATTTTAAAATTCAAAACTAATCATATTAATTTGAACTTCAAAAAATATGTCATATTACTTTTAAAAATTAATATTAATCTCATATTTTAAAATTGAAGGAATATATAATCATTCATTCATTCCCTTTAAATTTGTTCCTTGTCAAATCTCCGCAATAATAAATAATCAAATCCATCCGTTCATAAAATTAATTTTAAATATTTAAAGTTTTCAACACTTATAAATAAAGTTGTAAATCGAACAGTTTCTCGATCCAGGCTCGACTCATTTAATATTTAAATTATTTGAATTCTCAATTATTATTCGATACATAATTGATTGATACAAATTCGATTGATACTTAATACATTCTCTTATAATATATATAAAATTAAATTAAATTAGGATAATTAATTATTATGATTTTATTTTATTTTTAATTTTAATTGTGATTTTATATTTATAAAGTGTAATATTAAATATAGTTATTTATAAGTAAAATAATAAATTTAATTTATAATTATATTTATTATAAATATAGTTATTATGTGAATACTCGAATTTGAGATTGAGATTGAATTTGAATCTTGCAAATAATTTCAATATAATTTGATCTAATAAATATTCGAATCGAATTTGAATAGAATTTTTAAAATAAAATTCAAATTTAAGTTTAATTTAAGTATGAATTTAATATTCCTAATCGAATTGGAATTGGTGTCAATTTGCTTTGGTTCACCTCGTTTTTAAGACTTATGTATAAATATATTGTAGGCTACTACTAATTTCTTAAAAAATAAATAAACATAATAAACAACTTGTGAATAAATTATTCTCAAAGCTCTCGCCTGAGAGAGACACAGAGACACAGGCTTAGGGCTTGTTCATCACATCACAAACCAAGCTACTAGCCATGGCGATGCAAACTAGCATGGGCTTATCTAAGATCATCATCTTAGTTGGGGCAGGTATTTTCGTTTTTACACACTGCTCTTCGTTTCCATATCGATCTGTATTGACTTTTGGTTTCGATCTGTTGATATACACATATATATGTTTATATATTTATGTTTGTGTATATTTGTGTATTTATTGTACAGGCTACACCAGTACTATCCTGCTTAAGAACGGTAAATTATCTGATGTATTGGGCGAACTTCAGGTACTAAAATTTTCACTTTGTTCGTCAAATTAAGTTTGAAATCAAATTGTTCAGATGGGATTTTCCATATTGAATTGTTAATTGATGGAAGTTTTGAGCTTTTTCTGTTTATGTTGGTTTGGTTTTGGTGTTGCATAAAAGCTGAAGTATTGTAGGGAATTTTTGAGGAATTTATTTTGTTGTAATTTATTTGGCAGTCGCTTTTGAAAGGATACGGAAACAATGGGGAGAATGGTGAGACTGATGTTTCTGATGCCATTTCTAATCAGGTATGTCTACAGTAAATTAATAGTAGTAGCTCAGTTTAGGTGAAAAGTAATTTAGGTTGTCTGTTAGAGATGTACAACTGCCATTATATTGGTGCCTTATGAAGTTATGTATAATCTGTCCAGCATCCAGTATTATGTTGGAAGCTTAAGGAATTTGCATCTTAATATATTTATTATTTCATTTGTGGAATGCAATTACTATTAGGGTATTTAGGCGTGTATTTTGGAACTAAGGAAAAACTGAAAAGAAAAGGAAAATGTCATGATTATAATTATCTCAAAGTAATGGGAAAATTTTCTGGTGGGGTGGCTATAAACAGTGTTATTGAAGGATTATCATGGTTGCGGACTGTCTTCTAGCAGTAGAAATAGTCTTATACCATTGTTTTAAATACCTGATTAAAGTTGGTACTAAGAAACACAGACACAGAAGGGATAAGGATAGTAGGATACAGTCATTCAGACACGATACAATTACATTGTGAAGTTTCAATGTTTCTCAGATTAGAAAAACACAATAAATGAAGAACTTCGTAACTGTTTGAAATTGTAGTATGTTCGAACTTTGAGTATGTTTATAACTGAAATCCTACCGGTTCCTATTCTTATGAGTTTTTCTTTTTTTTCCATACAATCGGCTCACGAGTTTCATACTAGATATTTTTTATTTACAGCCCAGGTGTCAGTGGTATGAGTAGTAGAGTATCACTGCATGCATTTAGTAAGTTATGTTCAGGTAGTACGTGTTGAAGAGCTATTCCCTTCAGTTTTTAAAGGCTTCTGGGCAGTAGATGTATGTTTAGGTTGTGGTTCTTATAAGCTTCAGGTTATTTAAGTTATGAGATTATATAGATCATTAGCATTGAAAAGTTGTATATCCCTTCCTTTGTTGGAGAAAAGTTGACTCTGAAATTTTACTGTTTCATCTTATTCCTTCTATTGCTGTTGTACAAAAGCAGTTGAAGTGTGAGTTTCTTTTTCAAGATTTTTTATGGTATTATTTAACAATTAGTGTTGAATCTGGATCTCATAGATATATGATATTTATTTATCTATGCCTTGCTTGATTTATAGGTTCGTCGGTTAGCAATGGAGGTTCGGCAATTAGCCTCGGCGCGACAAATCACTGTTCTGAATGGGAACTCTGGCGGTCTGTCTTTTTATACTGAGGAATCACTTAACATACTGTTTCCATCATTCTTTTTACTTTTTCTTTGATAAGCAAACTATTAATGGGACTCGTCATTCTTTTTCCTCCATCAGTTTAGGTGAAAAGATTAAGCATTTGCATAGATCATACTGCTAAAATTGCTTAGTTTTTCCTTATTATTCGGATGGATTATTTATCATTTTATAGTTGCTGTATTATAATACTTTTCCCTCTTCTCTCTCCCATAACAAACAAAACCAGGTAAATTAACATCTCTCATAGTACCAGCTGCTGCCGTGGGAGCTTTGGGTTATGGATACATGTGGTGGAAGGTATCATAATATTCCTTAGCTTATACTATGGTCAAAGGCATTTTGCTCATCTTGGTTTTAGCAGTGATTGCTAGGCAGCGGAGGCCGGAGGGGGCTTCCTAGACTGCCTAGGCGTTCACCTAGGCGGATTAGGCGTTTTTTAGACGGTCTCATATATTTATTTTCCATTTTTCCTATTGCATAAACTTGTTATACTATACGGAACATATAATAGATGTAAATTTTTAAAATTTCACATGAAAAATTATCTAAAAAACAATCTTTAAGGCCTTAATAAATTTATTTCAAGTATTGTAGAGTTTTAAAGCCTTTATTAAATTGAAGCAGTAGAGATTTGATTTCGTCTAGGCGGGGGGCTTAGGTGCCCAACAAAGTCTAAGCGATAGAGGACCGCCTAGCGCTAGGCGGGAATTTTTAAAACACCGAGTTTTAGACATAGTCCAAGTTGACTGATGTAATGTACATGTAACTTAAAATATATTTTACTTGTTTTTTTACTCTAATGATAAATATACCCAAAATAACTTATTTAAGAAATTAATGTCAGTCATATTCCAGTGTTATGTAATATACTAGTTAGAAGTTACTATCTAAGTTACATGAAGTTGGAGTGTTGGACGGAGTGTCCAGTTGTACACGGGTACTCCTCAATTTTGCTTTATTCTAAAATGAAATGTCTAGCATCCATACCTTTGTCTGAGTGTTGGACACAGGTATTGCGGGACTAATTGAAGAGTCCGTAGGTTACTATAACCATAAATTTTTTCCAAAATTAAAAGGTAATTGGGATTTCAAGTGGTTATGTGGGAATATTTTCGACCAGAAGGGGCTTATATTATCAACCTAAATTTACCCTTTAAGTTTGTCGCTTTTATAAGTCTACATTAAGTTAACTATCTGTTGTTATTTTTGGGATTGATAGTTCACTAATTCTTAAGTTGCCCCCAACCCTCCCAAAGAAACAAATCTTCACGGATTAATATTTTATGCTTCTGATCTTTTGAGGATAATGCTCTTTTTAATCATCTCTTTTTCCTTGTATTTCTTTTATTCTTAGGGTCTCTCATTCTCGGATCTCATGTATGTGACCAAGAAAAGTATGGCTAATGCTGTTTCAAACTTGACAAAGCATTTGGAGCATGTGTCTGACGCTCTTGCTGTGAGTTTTTGCTTTACCAACTGCATATCTTAGTTACAAATGTTTCTTAGTATTACTATTATCTGGGCACATGATTAGTCCTAATATAATTCTGTTATTTAGTTATAAGTGTATTTTTGTTATCTTGTTAACTATTAGATAGTGCCTCACATGACACGTGCAAGGTTTTTAGGATAAGAATGAGGTAGGAGAATGTAGACTATGAGTGCCTTCTACTAGCTTCTATCCAGTAGTATAAGTAAAAGAAGTGGATGTAATTTGCAGTTTAAACTTGATTTGAATGAAATAATGAATATTGAAAGAAGTTTCTCTCCATTATCCCTTTCCTCAACCCCAAGTTCTTCCTTTTTCTGCCCATTCTTTGTCCTCCAACTTTGTTTTCAAATCTATTTCTTTCTATCGGCTCAAATCATTGTTAGGATCTTACCAGATTCTAACAATTTGGTTTCACAACAGTTCTATTAGAATCATTTTCTTCTTTGTACTCCATAAATCCGAAAAATTTCACAACCTTAAGAATTTAATGTGAAATTAAGCCCTAAATTGGAAATTGTAGAATAAAAGACAACATCAAAACTATGTATTTATGTCTACATACAAGTATAAGACGTGAAAAATGAAAGTGGAAACAATGTTCTTCGAAAAAGAGAAGTAATCCTTGAAGCATTCTAAGAATTTCTTATTGTATAGATTGAGTGAACTCCTCTTCTAATAAAAAAGGGCTATAATTAGTTATTTTAACTTTTATTAGGTTCACCTCCAACTTAAAAATGTATCAACTGTATTGTAAATCATAATGTATTGACCATATCTTAAATCATATTGGCTCACTTTATGATATGCTAGCGATATGTATGATATTCTTATTGATATGCTAGCGTATCATACAACACGTGTCGTATATTGTAAGATTCTGACAACTATGGTTCGCGAGTTAAGCGAGAACCCTGAAAAATCTTGAATTGAACCAGCCAAATCCATCCATTTAGACTTGATAACCACTGTGATTTAATACATAATCAAATTCCAGCCCTAGCATGATGCTTAGCAGACCAGGCATACTCGGATGAGTTAGACCTTCAGAAAGCTGCACGGAATGGTCTGGAATATTGAATTTTGCAGTTTTGGTCATTTAACTTTAGATGGCCATAACTTTTGATCCACTTGGAGGTATGAGGCCCATACCTGGTCATTTTCGAAGATCTTGACGAGGTCTACAAGACTCATCTCCTTGACATTGTCACTTTAGACGCAAAAATGACTTTAAGCAAGCTTGGGCCACTTGAAGTTTTTGACAATTTTAAGGATTTGTGGTTTTTAAAAATTTTGTTATTTCCTTTTTATTTAAATGCTTTTGTTGGGTTTTGTACAACAGAGTTGGATAATGTTGCTATAATATGATTTCTCTTGGAGATTCATGTACCTTTTTTTATGTGTCAGTATGTTAAACTAACCAATCCTTGTGGCGCCATGCTAAGAGGAGGAAGCTTCAGGGTGGAATTCTCTGGAGATGTCAAAGTCAGTGCACTAGGCCCTAACCTAGGTTTGTTATGCTAGGGGCCATATTGTAGACTTTTCTAGAAATAGCTAGCACATGGGTAGGGTAGTAGTTTGCCCATTGTGCATTTTAGCATATTTGATTCATGATAGTAGTCTCTAAGAAAGAGAGTAGAATGTAATGGGTACACCCTTGTGGAGAAATGGAATTAAAAAGGTAGTTTATGTGTTCCTTAGCTCTCAAGCTTTCTTTAAAACTCTTCATTGTTGCATAGGTTTGAGCTTAACATATAACCTCAAAGTGATCTTATTTTGATAAACTCCAATTTAGATAAACAAATATAGTGTATGCAGTTCATTGCCAAGAGAAAAAACAAAAACAAAAGGTGAAAAAAAGGAACTCTTGTGAGGTGGCGAAAGTACAAAATATGATGTAATTTGCTGTTATGGATCATTGTGGTTTTCTATTGGCTATATGATGTTGGACGAGAATGGAGGAAGGAAGAATGTGGAGATTCAAAGGAGATAAAAGAGGCTAAAAGCCACAAAGCGCTTAAAATTCAATAATTCAATAATTTCCCATGATGAATTACAACTGTTTATATAGGAAATAGGAATAGGAAATACCCTAATACTTGGAAGCTAAGTAAAATATTAAGTAACATAATTAAATAAGGAAATAAAATCCTAATAATTACCTACTACCTTTAATAATCAATATTTTAGAGTATTCTACTAATATAATTAAATATATCCTAATATTATCTACTAAATAAACTAATTACATTAAAATCATCCGTAAATAATAATATATAATAATAACCCAATAATATTAATGGTGTAACCGAGTCGAACTGAACCGAGCATAGTGTTGCTCGAATTTCACTCGAATGACTATATATTTATGGGTGTAAACGAGTCGAACTGAACCAAACATAGAGCTGCTCGAATTCGACTCGAAACGTTAAATTCATACTCGGATTTGACTCAAATTCGAATTGTATTTGAAAAATTTTACTCAGATTCGACTCGACTCGAATATTTATTACTCGAATTCGATCTGACTTTGATCGAATTATATTCAAACTACTTGCTTCAAATTCAAACTCGAATTTGAGTTTCCACATAATAACTAGCTTTATAATAAATATAGTTATAAATTGAATTTATTATTTTACCTAGAAATGAGAAAATATATTTACTATTACACTTTACAAATATAAAATCACAATTAAAAATAAAAAAAATAAAAAATAATAATAAATAATTATCCTAATTTGATTTAATTTTGTATATATTATAAGAGAATAATGTGTCGAGTATTTAATCGAATATATATTAATCGAGTATGTATCAACTCACAATTGAGAATTCGAGTAGCTTGAATCTTAAACAAGTCAAGTATAACTTTTGCTAGGATTCTACTCGTATTTTTATTCGAACTATTTTTTATGTTCAGATTTGGATTATATTATTAGCGAATCCGAGTCTCGCTCGTATTTTTTTTGAGTTAAGCCTGAATCGAGTCCGAACTGTTTGATTCAATTTACAGCCTAGTAAGATATTGTTGTCGACTCTAGAGTGAACTTGACAATTGATGGAGGCTAGAAAACTAGGGTAGGAAAAAATTAGTTGAAATCAAAATATATTAGGACCTTTCGACTTTGATGCCATTACGATGTAGGACAAGAATGGAGGAAAGAAGAAAAGAGATTCCAAGGAGATGAAAGAGGCTAAAAGCCACAAAGCACAATGCTAAAAATTCAATAATATCAATCATTCAATAATTTCTCGTGATGAATTACAACTGTTTATATAAGTATAGGGAAAAACCCTAATACTTGGAGGTTAAGTAAAATATTAAGTACCTAATTAAATAAGAAAATAAAATCTTAGTAATTACCTACTACCTTTAATAATTAATATTCTAGAGTATTCTACTAATATAATTAAATATATCCTAATATTATGTACTAAATAAACTAATTACATTAAATTCATCCATAAATAATAATATATAATAATAACCCAATAATATTAAAATTTTTCTTGCTTCCATCCTCATCACTATAACTAGCTATTATGGCTTGTTGCTTTGTTAAAAGTCGAGTTAAATCAATTTTGGTGCCTGACTAGTACACGACTTTCAAACTGGTACCTTAACTAAAAAGTTACGAACAAGTGTCAGTGGCTTCAATTTGGAGTTAACGTGGATGCTTATATATGGCATGTGGGGGGTTATGCATATAAGGGGAGAAAATATTATATAACAATGGGTCGGGTCAAGCTATATTTGTTAAGGCGTTAATCGAGGCGTGTCAGTGGCCTTGAAGTGACTAGTTGACTAGGCCAACTAGTCGTCCATAAAATTATGCATTTTATATATAAATAAATACATATATATTATTTATTTTTCAATTCACAGGTACACTAAATATTAAAAAAAATTACCCACAAGCATCTTAAATATAATTAACACTACATTAGTGCATTACAATTCATAGACTCAAAACATATAATCTTAATATTTATTTATCATACATATATAATATAATATTAATATTTATTTATCATGTATTATATATAATATTAATATTAATATTTATTTATCATACATATATAATATAAAAGTAATATTTATTTATCATGCATATAATATAATACTAATATATAAATTATGTGCTGTAATTTATAGTATATGAAATATATAATATAATTATACTTTCTACATTAGTAGTACACAGCTGTATGCTTAGTCCACAGTCATTGCCATCAACAACATTACATGCGTTGATGTATGGTGTAATTTGTGGTGTAAGCCACTAATATATGCATAAAGCCATAGACCATTTAACTTTTAATGAGACTAGTGACTACTGACTCTTGTAAGGAATAAGTACATAAATTATATTATAGATTATATATACTTTGAGATACATGGAGAGAGTCCTGTTGCAAAACAAAACCAAAAAATAGCAGCTGAAAGAGAAAACCAACTTTCTCGTCCTTTTTTTTCTCATTGATTTGGTTATTTCTCACAATGATATGGAACACCTTTCGTCCAAGGCGACGCCTAGTTGTCTTATTTCGACGACTTAGGGAACAAAGCGCTCGCCTTTGAGCCATTCACCTAGTCGTGACTAATTCCTTTCACACCGCCTGGACGCTTAGTCGATGACTTGATAACCATCCGTCAAACATGACGCGTTCATGTTTTTCAAACTTTAAACAAAAAAATCCCCATCCTTTACCTTCATTATTACCACATCATCTTCATCTCCCACCTGCCCAGCCCCCTCTCTCCCTTCCTCCGTCTCTCTCTCTCTCTCTCTATATATATATATATATACAAATCCCTCTATCTCTTTTTAGATCTCTCTCTATATAGATTCTTCTTTCTCTCTCTCTATATGTACGATTTCATTTTCAATTCTCCCATAAAAATTTTTTTACTTCTAATTAAACTTCGATTGCAACACAAAAATCGGTGCGATATTAAAAATTAAATTTTCATCTATTAGAGAGAGAAGAAGTGTATATATACAGATTGTATATATATAATTATTGTTTTGGGGATTTCATCTTATGACTGTTTCTTTTTATTGAATATACATATAAGCATACTTGTTGAGATATATTTGAATGTTACTGAAGAGTTATGTTCATTATTGTGTACATAGAAGAGTACAAGATCCATTTTTTTAATGGCCATAAATTAGTATGTATATATTGGAGATAGTTGAGTTAATTTTGGGGAAGAAGGTGAAAAAGTACTAAAACCCTTTTCAGTTGATCTTAGAATCCTAAAAGGAAAAAATGTATTTTGTTTAACCCAAACCTGTCCATGTCAAAATTTTATTAACGAAATCGTCACTTTTAATCAATTGGATTATTTTTTCCCAGTACAAGCACTTGTTTCTAAGTTTTTTCACTTTATGTACTAATTTGAAAGTCGTGTCCTACTACAGGCACCTAAAGTTGATTTGTCCCGTCAAAAGTCCTTCCATTTCTCACTCTCTCTCTCACTATATCTATTTGTCTCTCACTCTTTTCTTCTTTTGAACTCTCTTTAATAGATTAGTGTTTACAAATTCTCTCCTGATATATGATTTAAGATAACAAGACTATTTCCTACCAACATTACTTGAGAAGAGCAGTAGAAAAATGTCTTTAGCTGATAATAGAAGCTAGGAATTACTCCTTTAGATGCAGTTCTCACTATAGATGCAAGTTCATTACCTTTCTATGCAACTCTTATAAAGTTTAAAGTCTCATTGGAGTAAATTTGAACCAGTAATCAGTTCTTATGAGGATTGGTGTTCCAATGGTTCTTACCTTCTCAATTAAGTTTGAACTCTTACAATTTGTATTTTTCTCCCTTTGCAATGGATTAAATTAAAGCACACCGTAGTAGTTAGTCCTTACTTCTTAGGATTGTTTACTAGCATCGTTTACCTCTTTGATGAGAAAATGGGGCTCTCCTTTCTACAGAAGTGTAGAGTTTGATGTTTTTTTATCAACCTGCTGTGACTTGTTATGAGCTACTACAGAAGTCAGTACCCCCTGCTCTTTTTTTTGGGGGTGGTGCACCTCTTATTGGATGCTGGAGACTCCATTGCTACTAAAATGCAAACTTCTTTTTACATTGTATATAACCCCATTTTTTTTGTTCTGCAAGTTGGGATGGTTAATCCTATTCTCAAAAAGAAAAATTCCTGTACATTATGAAACTTTAGCTTACTAGCCATTACTATTTATTTTAGAGTCATTGTTATTATGAATATGCCTTGGCTACGGTCTTTAGATCATTGACTTCTACTTCATAAAGTTCTCCTGTGACCTGTGCGTTATGTAGCCTTTTGTAGAATACTTTTTTAGCACTTAGTCTGAAACATATTTGTGCATAATGTTTCAAACTTTCAATATATTTATTTGTTATCTTTTTGCTTATAACATATATAAAATATAAATGTATTCTTGGTATATTTTAGAATCCATGTAGAACACATCCAAACAATGGATCAATTAGAATGCGTTGGACATAGCATAAATTTATTGACAAAACATAAGTGCATTTTACTGCTGTTTGTCACGACATATAGGAGGACCCCTTCTTATATGTACATGCATTCATGCTCACACTCACAATAATTTTTTTAAAAAAGGGGATCGTCCCTCTTGGGCTATGTAAATGTCCTCAGTGGCAATTTTTTGATTTCTATCTTGAATTCTTTTCTTGCATACCTCAACCACTGGAATCTTTTGCAGCTTCAGAACTCTAACTTTCTTCTTTGAACCAGGCAACGAAGACGCATTTGACACAAAGAATTGAGAACTTGGACGGCAAAATGGATGACCAAATGGAGATTTCAAAGTTAATCAAGAATGAGGTACATCCATGAAACTGGGTATCTTTGTGTTGTATTCATCAGTAATCTTCCTCCTCTAACATAGGATAGGATCAATAGTACATTCGAATTGCATGTACGTAATATATTGGTTTTTTTATTCTAGTCAAAATTTGATGAATTATTACTGGGAAACTGAGGAATCTGATTATAATTTGAATGCAATCTAGAAACTTTATGAGTTTGTTGAATTATTGAAACAGGTGTCCGATGTTTGTGCTGAGCTTTCTGATATTGGTTATGACTTGGATGCAATACATGAAATGGTTTCTGGTTTGGTGAGTTTTGGTCCTTAATTGATGAGTTATTGCACTATAAGGTCTCTGTTAATTTTCATTGTAAGTATCTCTTTTAGCATTGTTATTACTTACATTGAAGGAAGAGATGCGAATAGAAGGCTAAGGAAATAACACTATGAAGTATAAACAGTTGAAATAATTATTGTAGTACTTGTGAAAAAATAAAAGTATTACACTATAGTGAATAACCCATATACATGAGCTCTAATGTTTTATACTTGAACAATTAAACAATTGGAATTGGCAGAGTTTTTGTAAGCAGATGATTTTGATTAAATCAACTCATGAACCCCTGTCATAATTCCAAGTTTTTGATGGACTTCTTCACTGCATAAGATTGCTAATAACAGATAGGGGCTATCCATAGCTAGACCTAGTAAAATATAGGTTTGGTTTGGTTTGGTTTGGTTTTGGTTTACTTAAAATGGTTATGGGTCCAAATAAGAACTAAAATCATATTATCCATTTTTAATATGGTTTATATGGTTTGAACCCAAATGGTTATAGTTTTAATATAGATCGACCCATATTTTACTTTTTGAGATTTTAAATTCAGTCATATTAATTTAAATTTAAAATTTTATAAATAGTTTTAAAAGTTCAAAATATTCTTCTAATTCATACGTAAGTCATTAATCAGATAGAGTAGTCTTATGCTTTCTTCAATAGGAGAGTTATTTTTATGTATTTTTATAACCTTTCCACAGATAGAGTTCATCGTTGGTTAGCGCAACCACCAGCTTTTGCCTTACTAGTAAAAAAAAACTACTCTTTGAAAATAAGGTGACCGAATAATTATTTGTTTATTTTCACACACCAAAAAGAAACAAAAAAAAACTACATTTTTATACATACGTGTAGGAGTGGCAAAATATGGGTCAAAACTAGTTCCAACCCATATTTGTAATTAATAATATGGGTCCAAAACTGAACCAATCCATAACCTAAAAACTAGTTAACCAACCCAATAGATCCAAGAGGTTTTGGTTAACTATATGGTTCTCAACCTAAATTGCCAGGTCTATCCATAGCCCAAGTAGTAAGTCTACAGGTAGATGTATTTTAGGTTTGGGAATATCCTTGCCTTCATCAGGTTTGAGGTGTCCATGGAGAACGGAAAGATTTAATTTTGTAGCATATCCATTGGAAAAAGTTCATAGAAAAGGAAAAGTGAGTGAACGGCTAGACAAAGCCTCTCGTTTGGAGAACTCTGGTGGTGGATATGCGGTTGAAAGCTGAAATGAGACGAGATTAAAAAACTTAAATATTGAAGCTAATGGTGATTATGCGTAATAAGTTGATTGACCAAAACTTGTATTTCAGGACATCTTAGTATTCTTTTTTCTATGTTATGATTGTTTTATATATTTGGAGACTCCTTGAGTCTTGTTATTTGCATTTGCTTAATCTGCCCTTTTCTGTTGGTGGGTTTGCAGAACGGGAAGATAATGACATTGGAAAACAAACAGGTAAAACCAACTTCCATCATTTATTTAATAAATTAAGTGTTTGTTTGGAAATGCTATTTCAAGTAGTTTATTTTTCTTTTAACAAATACGAACTATTTTTGCTAAGGGGGACTGTCTTGTCTCCTTCCCTTGGCCCCTCTCTTTCCATCTCAATTCCTACATACGATTTTCTACTACTACTTTTGGTATGTATTGTTATAAAGGTAAGAAAGGTACTTAAAAGTAGTGGTACAAAGGAACCATATTTGGTGTGCACATGCTAGCATCCTCCCTGTCAGTTCTTGTTATCAGCCTTTAAAGGTATTGAGTTGTACTGAACAAAAAGCTGAATTATATGATCTTTTTATGGGGGAAATAATAAACAACCCTGAACCTGCATTAACTTTTCCACAACTTCCTCACCATTAGTGCGATCACAAAATAAGTATAGCTCAAGGGTTTCTACTTATTTGTGATATTGTGATATTTTCACCCATTATTTCTGTTTTACAATTTACTAATCTATTTGTCACAACAGGATCTTGCAAATCATGGCATATTATATCTCGTTAACTTTGTTAATGGAAAAGGGACGAGCTCTCCTCAAATGCTGCAGGTTTGTACAATCGATGTTATAAATTCAATCTACTGAGTTTTGTCCTATCCTTTTGAGGTTGAGGTTACTGCTTAGTAAAATATGGTCTACTACCTACCTTCTTCTCCCTGAATCTCCTTGTAATTATTAAAATACTACTGTTCAACCTATATTTTCATCACATTCTTGTTGCTTTTTCTCGGTGGGTTAGACTCATAATTTTTGGTTCCCTCAACATCTCCTTTATTGTTATCTTTATTATTTGTCTTGGGTTCCTTTTCCTTTCCTACTCGTGCTGAAACTTATGTCCATATCAACAAATTTTTATTTATTTATTGAATTTGAAGTGACTTTGGATTTCTTCGGTCTTATCCTGCAGTTTCTTAGAATTAGGTGATTACTAATGTGTAAATATACACAAACAAATTTGATCATCTTCCTGTTGCTAATTAGGTGCAGGAACATCCTAAACTTTCTGGCAAGACCCAGGCTTTTCTCCCATCTTCAGAAGAACCAAGTCTTAAGGTTTGGTTCCTACTTTTCATAATTTTTTGGAAGTTGATTATAAAACATATTAGGACACCTATCTCATTTGACTGTGTGGTCGGTATCATTCCATCCCTTACTCTTTATGTGGCATGTTGATATCAATAAAGAGAGACTTGTTTTGGATTCCTGCATTTTCCGGTATTGAACCTGGTGAAAGCTTTTATGTTATGTTGGTTTCTACTATATTTCTGTTAGAAATTATGATTCCAGTATCTATGAAATTGCTGGTTGATGCTCAAAAGTGAAAGACAAACCTTGATACCCCCACATCCACATGCACAGTTGCACAGTTGCACACTTGCACCCACACCAGGATAAGACCTAAGATGGAAGCAAAAAACGAGAAAAGAAAAGGCATACTTTAGTTCATATCTATTACTTTTAACTTTATTAAAGATGGCGTCTGTAACCATTTTACAGGGTCTTAAGGATATTGTGGACTCTTTGCGATCCGGGGATGACAAAAGGTTAATAACAGATGGAAATATTGAGAAGTTGGCTCACCAACCAAGAAGACTGATGAGGTATTGATTGAAACTTTTCACCTCTTTCTTGAGTTCCATTCTCCTGAATGGAGGAAGTGCGAGTTTTGTTTTGTTTGGGCTGATTTCTTCCTTTTACCTTTGCTTTGTTTTTTACATTTGATTGCACACCCTTTTTCTTCATCCTTTGGTTTTGCCGTACATATAATGGTTTCTAGTGCACAATGTCTATGGTATTGTCTGCTCTGCTAGTGATCAATCATTTTCTCTCATTAAATTATGCCTTACCTGTGCCAAATTTGGCTCTGTCAGTCAACTTTGTTAGTAACAAGTGTCAACACCATGAATATGCTTCAATTTTAGACAAATTTACTTTACCTGAAAGGGTTTCTTGACTGGGCACAGATCATTGATGCCCAGGGCATATTGATTCTTCATTCTTATTTTATGCGCATCTTTAATTTAATGTTACTGTTAGGAATGAGTATTGGTTATAGAATGACAAAGTTACACTATTTTGTATTCCCAATTGTCTATTGGTTGGAGGTTCATTGCAACTAGGGTTGGTACCTGGTGGTTCTTTGTGTCATTTTACTCAAAACTGTTTGTGTATTCTTTCTTTGTTAGTATATTACTGCCTACAGGTGGGATAAATTTAGATATTATTTTTTCCATCTTTAATGGCTTGTGAAGCTGCCATGCTTCCTCTCTCCTACTTCCACAACAAGTTCTAGCCTTCAAGGTTGATTATAGAGTTGGCAATGGTGTTGTGTTAGGCGAATTCGTGTAGTGTTAAGTCATAAGTTTTAACTTAACAGTTCAATTGTAACACAACCCATTTAATTAATTGTGTCCAAATTTCAATTCTTACCTGTTTATTAGTTTAAACTTGTTGATCCGTTTAAGTAGTTTAATGCATAAATTGTGTTATACGAATAACACAATATTACACATTTTTAAATATTAAATAAAATTTAACATGACACCAGATATTTTAAACAAACTACAAGATGGCATGTTTAAATAAATCATTATCAAGTTTGAAACTTAATTATTTAATTTAAACTATGGTGTTATACCATATTTATGTCCCAACTATTTTAATCAAACTTGTCTACTGGTTTTAAACGACATGTTTATAGTACATGTCTAGCCTATTTAAATTTCATGTTAAACGTGTGAATGAGTTTATCACACACAAAACAACTCTTATCGCTGTCATTTTTGTGTGGTCGAATTGGTAGTATCAGGCGTAGTCAGAAAGAGAGGAATAGTTTGGTCCACCCTAATGGTGTTTGCGTCATGTGTCATGTTAATGACCGTCCTTAAAAACCTACAATATTATCTTCCTATGTTCCCTTTTATGTTTCATTACGTAACTTTGTTTGATGGCACAGGGCAGCAACAGCCAAGTGTTGAAATCATAGAAGGCCTTGAAGGATGTCTTGCCCATTGCTGAAGATTCTGCCTGCTCAATAAATAAACTTTTGTTAGCATTAAGTTCATGTGTTTTAATGACGCAAATCTTTGCGGTGCATACTTCTGTTTCAAAGTAGTTTTTTTCTCATTTGTACACTTGCTTGGTGTTTGATTCCTTCAGAAAATCAGTTAAACCTACTTATCCAAAAAGATGTATATCTTGAATATAAAGTTTGTAATTCTCTCATTTTAGCAGCAGTCATATATACATACATGTTTAGCTTAGCTAGTGTGGTTAATTAATGGATACTAGAGTGCATACTTTGAAATAAATATTAAGAGATGATAATTTTACGGTGGAGATTGAAGTTCATTTATCATTTACCTTGATTATTTTTATTTTTTAATTCATTTATTTGGTCTTTGTCATCAGTTAAATACCATATCGGTTGTTTTTACAAAATTGGGAATGTGGGGTTTGGTGCGTGCGTTCTCAACGCTAAATTTCCTAATATGGTTTGTCAATAGAACTAAATCATAATATATAATTTTAATTTTACCAAATTAAAATTTTAACAATATAATTATTATCTTTTAATATTCTTAATAATTTTGTGTTGCAATAAATCGATTAAATTAATATCTAAGTAAAGAAACCTAAACTATATAGTTCAATTAATTGCTCTAATAAAAATAAGGATTAATTATATATCTTAGTACATTTTTAGAAATAATTACAATAATGGTGTATAGATAAAATAATTATAAAAATAATACACTTTTCCATATTTATTTACAATATTAGTGTAATTAGGATTCCTTAATTTAGGGGATTAGTATTGATGGGCTGATAAGGCAAATCTCTTTTATCTCTTCCCGTTAATTATTATTTTCTTATTCAAACACAGCAGACCCATATCGCCGACTCTAACCGCATGATAACCACATTTTCGGTAGGAATCGAAGCCCTCATCCTCTTCCTCCGACGCTGACGAAGACGAACAAGACATGATGATCGCTTCTTATGATCTTTTATATTTTCTCTCTCCACGATTCACAACATAAATATAGAGAAAGTAAAAAGAAATTGTGTCATCGATATGTAGGAAGTTTTTGATTCACAAGAGATTTGTTTTTGTTAGAGTTGTGAAGTGTCCACTTTTTTCTCGTCTTCTTGTTTAGTAATTTATAATAAGCCGTATTAGTATTTTTTTATTTTCCTCCTTATTTGCTGTTATCCCAGATTATCCCTTTTGTCATTGTGCGCAAATGAGCCAAGGAGGAGGAGAAAGATTAGTTGTATATTTTGTATTATTACCAAGGATACCAAACCTTTGTACCAAAGTTATCGCAAATCCACCTCCACACCTGTACCTTCAGTTTTTTCATAGTGCAGTTGGTAACCAAACCTTCATATCAAGGTAACCAAACCTCCATACCAAGGTAACCAATCCACACCTGCAATTTTTTCATAGTGCAGTTGGTAACCAAACTTTCATCTCAAGGTTACCAAACATGCAGTTTTTCCATAGTGCAGTTGGTAACCAAATTTTCATACCAAATTTACCAAACTTTCATACTAAGGTTACCAATCCACCTTCACACCTTCAGTTTTTCATAGTGCAGTTGGTAACCAAACCTCCATACTAAGGTAACCAAACCTTCATACCAAGGTAACCAATTCACACCTGCAGTTTTTTCATAGTGCAATTGGTAACCAAACTTTCATACCAAGGTTACCAAACATGCATACCAAGGTTACCAATCCACCTCCACGCCTGCAGTTTTTTCATATTGTAGTTGGTAACCAAACTTTCATACCAAGGTTGTAAGATTCCAAATAATTAATAAATGAAATTTAATTTCCTCTAATTATTATTTTGAAATAGTAAGGGTTGATGTGATTAATGTGGATAGTTACGGGTAAAATACGCAAATATTTCAAAATAAGCAAGTGGTTATAAAATATTCATTGTTGTTTGGGAATATTCGTTTGGTCGTGGAATATTCAGATCTTTGTGGGAATATTAAATACTGACAGTATGACCATGTGTGGGCCCCATAACTAAAAAGCGATTGGAGGAAGAAAATGACAAATATAAGTTGTTTAAAAATAACTACAGCGTAGTTATTCTACCGTTTATAATCGTTGGAATACCCGATTGGTTAAAACACGATGAATACGCGTTGTTGAAGCAGAAGACACGCAGTATTGCACCAATTATTGACTCTTACGTAAGAAGGCACTACTCAATAATGGTTACTGATAATTCTTTGTTCAAAGTGTTTTATTTTATTGATTCAATAATTGCTGCGTTGATATTTTATATTGTTGTTGTTTTAATAATTGTCATTACACAGTATTTTTCATTATCGAAACAATAATTCATATTATCTGAATAATATTATTAGATAACATTATTGACAATGTCTAGAAAGTTCTGTCTAAGGAGAGGTTTGGTCACCTAATTGCGCGCCAGTAAGGAGAAATTCTTATTGGAAAGCCCCCTCTTTCCTGGGAACTGCCTAGTTGTCAATATTGTGATTCTGTAATATTATTTGTGAATAATTAATTATTGATTCATATGATGAGGAAAATATTGATTTTATGTGGATATAGATGGAGAAAATTTTTAATGTGACAATTGTTGAAAATTGAAATTTTATCTTTTTCTGATAAAATAATTCATTTAAATATATATTATTATATTTTAATAATATAATAATGGTGATATTTTTACAACGAATGTGGGATATATGAGTATACGAGGAGGAAGAGTATTTTTGTTGCAATAAATGTTTAAAACATGTTAAACATGTAAATGGACCCCATTTATCGGTGAAATTTGATTATAGCCTCTAAAATCACCCGTTTGTGGATTTCGGTCAATTTCTGTTGGAAATTTAAAAAACTTTCTTCCGCAAAGTTGTAGAGAATTGAATTTCCTATAAAAACTCATGAGATTCGAATTTTCTGATAAAATGGCTATTTATTATGAATTATTGAAGTTCAAGCTTCAAATAATTGATTTTTGGAAGTTTAAATTATTTTAAATTAGAAAAACGTTTTTTTATTTTTTCTAGAAGGTTGGCATGTGAATTGCTGAGATTAAGATTTCAAGGAATACGTATAATATTTTTATATATATTAATATTATATTAAATTTTTTCGCTTTTGGTGTTCTAAGCAATTTCCTATAAATAGTGCTTAGGTTAGAATTGAAAATCACACCGTAAATTGAAGTTTTCTCTCTATATTATCGAAGTATTCTTGTGAGTATTTTGAGTATACTTTGAGTATTGCTATACGGTGAAAGTTCAAGATATAGTCTATATCCCGGTATTCCGGTTTAAGTCTCGATCTTTCGAGGTAAGGGATATTATTTTTTTCGTAATGATATTATTTCTTCAATATTATTATCTTTGAAATATTGATCTGAAGTTTTTTTATCAAATTTGGAACTTTTGGTGTCGGGGTTATTATTCACGATACTCAAGACTATTCACGATATCTGATCTATTCACGAATCACGACCATTATTCATCGAAAAATAAAAATTTTTCTTTTCGTCCAAAATATCTATTGTGGATACTAGCATTGATTGTATCCATGTTTTGATCATTCTTGAAATTTACACCACTATGATTATTTTTGAGGTCTTTTTGGACGTGGATAAAACAAAGTACGAATCCTTAATCCTTAATCCTTGTCATTTTGATTCACTGGATTCGTTTTTTAAAAAAATATTTTTCATCATCCTCAGTCTTAAATGATGATATTATTGAATATCTTTGGCCCGTAGTGCAAAGATGAATGATTTATGATGAATATCTTTGCCAAGTAGTGCAAAGATGAATGATTTCGATGAATATCTTTGCCCGTAGTGCAAAGATGAGCAGTGTTTAGATGAACATGACTAATGGTGAATGTCCTCGGCTCGTAGTGCAAGGATGAATATTTGATCCGGATATATATTGATTGATGTTACGAGGATAAAAATAGGCGATGAACTTTAAAATTCATACATAGAAGATAGTAGTTTGCATTCTCTACTTAACTCTTCTAATGAATTATTATTTCATTGCCATGAATATTGATTTAAAACTTGTTGTCTATTGTATTCTATTATATTTTTCCTGTTGAAGACTAACGATAATTTTGTTGTATATTATCTTAGTCATAATATTCTTTTATTGGGCTAGTCGAGCTCACCCTTTTCCTTTTGTTCCATTTTTCTTCTCGGGATGCGAGAATATAGCAAGAAATGAAGCGGGGTATGGAATGAAAGTTCTAGGGAGAGTTGTTTAGTAGTCCTCACCATTGTTGTAAAATAATGTATCAATAATTATGATGAGGATTTATTTGTATGTGGATATTGTCTAGATGACAATATCTGTATTTAAACTCACAGTTTTACTATTGTAATAATAAAGTTGTAGTTATTTCTGTACCGTGTATTGACAACTCAGAATGGGGGATGTAGACCTATTTTGGGGGTGTCACAAAGGTAACCAAACTGTCATACCAAGGTAACCAATCCACCTCCACACCATCGCTTTTTTTTTCATAGTGCGATTTAGAAGCAAACCTTTGACATCAAGGTAACCAAACCTTCATACCAAGGTAATCTTGGTATAAAAGTTTGGTTACCTTAGTATAAAAGTTTGGTTACCTTGGTTACCAAGGTTTGGTTACCTTGATATAAAAGTTTGGTTACCTTAGTATAAAAGTTTGGTTACCTTGGTTACATTACTAATGATATTCTCCTCTGCAGTATCTCGAGAATTTCCTTTTATTACCGAAAAATGGTTGCTCCCGCCACCACCGCCTCAGCCTCCAGCTCCACTGTCTCTGTAACCACCACCTGAGCCACCACCGCCGCCATTGCTACCTCCTCCATAGCCTTCAACGCCGCCTCCGAAGCCACCACTACCACCTCCTCCGAAGCTGCCACCTCCTCCGAAGTTGCCTCCGTCACCTCCTCCAAAGTACAAATTTTGTGCAGTCTTTCCTATGAAATTTGAATTTGAATAATTTAATTTGAATTATTATTTTGAATTTGAATTTGTTTTTGTGGTTAGATCCTAGATATTTGAATTTGAATTATTAATTATGGCAGTTATTTCTCATTAATTTTAGGTTTCCTTATTAATATGAATTGCGTTATTTTTGTAATTATTTTGTGTATGTATTATTTTTGTAAATATTTTTTAATTGTTGTATATTAATGTTAAGGACCCAAAAAATAAACTAATAATAATCCTTTCAAAACATTAATTGAATATATCTATAAATTGAATATTTTAATAAGTACCAGATAAAAAAAATCTTCACATAAATAACCCGTTTGCTCTAAAGTACAAAAATGTACAACAATAATAGGGATCAAGTAAGAGATGGTTCAAATGCTTTAGGAGTTTTATAACTGGGCTATTTCGTTGTAAAAATAGGTATTACCTCCGTCTTTAAAAGGCTGTCTAATAATACATTGGTCACACAAATTTAAGCTTAGTAAATTAGATGAGAGAGTATAAAATTTGTGCAAATTACACCCTTCTTTGGATCCACATAAATATCATAAAATCTTAATTTATTTTTAGACATGCTTTTGAGCACGAAGGGAGTACATAATTAAGGCTGTAAACGAATTAAATAATTTAGGCTCAACTCGAAAAAACTTACGACCTAGATCAAGTATGTCGAAAAACTCATCTAATTGATTATCTGGGCTCAATGAAGAAGCAAGGAAACTACACAAATGTCCAAACACAACATAAAAGATCAATTTTTCTTAAAGAACATCTATATTTTTTCTTAGTTATATAGCCTAACGTTGTAACAAATTTCTTTATTTTTAATTAAAATGAGTTTTATGTTACATAACCGCGGATTAATTAGTTTAATTATGTTGTTTCTACATTATTAGACAAAGAAACTAGCTTCCTCGATAACAGTAATTATGATATGTTAATCCTAATTATTGTTAGTTAATTCCATAAAGCCCACACTGTTGCATTTAACTAGTACCTTAAGTACGTCATTAGCTTCGTCTCATTCAAAAAGTAATATTGAGTGTTTTTTTTAGTACAAATATATGGCTTGTGAAGCTGGCATATATGCTTCCTCACTCTCCTACTTCCCCAGCAAGTTGTAGCCTCCGAGCTTGATTATAGCTAGAGTTGGGCACATGATAATACGCCTGCTACCACTATAATAATTTTCATTTATGTAATAGAATAATATGTTAGTATTTTTTTTTGTCAAATTCAATTAACAAAAATTGCTTTATTATCAACGGAAAAAGATGGAGGAAACAATTTTGCATGACTAACGTATCTGTGAGGGAGACTTGCGCTAAAAAATAAATTTAGAGATCACTCTCGCATAAACATAACAAATAGAAGGGTTAAATTTATAATTTAGTCTTCAGATGCTCTAGGAGTTTCGCAGCTAGGCTACGTTGGTATTTTTTTAATGAAGAAATAAAAAGTAGGAAATGAGCAAGAGTTAACTTTATTTCATTGTTAAAACAAGTATTAACTCGATGTCTAAGAGTATATTATATTGGCCACACAAAGTTAAGTTAGCAAATTAGAGGAAATAATATTAAATTTTTTCCAATTACACCCTTTTTTGAATCCACATAAATCCGTAAAATCTTAATTTACTTTTGGACATGTTTTTGAACAAGGAAGGAGTACATAAGAGAATGTGAAGATAAAATGCGACTGAGACATGCATTAACCAGCCAACAAATATTTATTTATTTATTTTTATTTAGAGAACTTATATTATTATAGGGATACGTTTTAATTATAGGACCTTGGAAGAGAATTTGGGAAAAGGGTCAAGAACGAACGAGAATTAAAAGGGGTACTTGGTGGAAATTTATCTTCAATATATAACAATTGTATTCTTTGACTGAGGTGCAACTGCATTTAAACTTTCAAATGTGCACAAATTAATTATATTCCTTGATTGAAGTCCGAGTCAAGAGGTTTCCTCGTGTTTTCCATTTAGGCAAAAAACTAGTAAGGTGAACTTCAAGTTATTTGCATTTGTAATTTATTTTTTTATTTTTTTATTTTTTTAACTATAGCCATGATCAAGGATGTCAAGAAACTTATCTAGATTCTCTGAGTTCAATCAAGTGTGTCAAGAAACTTATCTAATAGATTAAATTCGTTTCAATTACAACTTTTTTTGGATCCACATTAACCAACCAACCAACAAACAATATTTAGGCAAAAAGTTAGTAAAATGAACTTCAAACTTTTATCCAAAAAGATTAATAAGCATAAATAGTAATTTATTCCAAAAATTAATAAATTATATGGATCCATTATGTTTAAAAAAAATAAAAACTTATTAGTGTACTTGCATGGATTCACTAGGTATAATTGTTACTTCCTCTGTCTTTGAAATTTGAAGTAAAACCGACCAGTTTTAGAATTAAAATTTATCCTATTTTCTTTTAAATATAAATAAAGAGATTATAATCATAAAAAACTATAACATTCAATTTTTAACAAATATAAGTAAAGAGATTTTAATCATTAAAAATTAAGTTTAATTTACTACAAAATTCAATTTTTAAAAATACAAAAATATTAATAAATTTATTTAATTATAAATTTTAAAATTAATCAATTTGACTGAAAAATCAAACTAATTTAATCTTTATCGAATAGAGAGGGAGTATTTATTTTTGAAGCTGCCTTGCTAGTCAGCAATGGTATTTGAAAACCCTATTAAGGTGAGAATGTGGTTTAATAGTTCATGCCTCTAGAGTAGGGCTGGGCAAGGAATCAAATTAGAATTGAAACCACACAAAACGAACCAATTAAAACAATACCAATAGTTCCGGCGTATGTGGCGATAAAACCAAAACCGCACCATATTAGTAGAGTAGTCTATAATGTTTCTGAATCTTTATATTATGATTTTAATATTATTGTAATATGATCTTTGTTAACAATATGATGTAATATGACTGAGCTTCTCTTAGTAACAATATGCTGTAATATGATAGAGTAGCCGGTAAATTATTACAACATATTGTTACTAGGAATATTACTGTATATTGTTACTAAGAGTAAAGTAGCAAAGATTGTATTTAGCTTTTGTTTACTCTACTATATTCTACTCTAATAATTTACATCATATTACTTTATTATATTTACCTTTTTTTAGACAAAACATTATAAGTAAGGTTGTGGTGTTATCAAATTGATATTTAATATTTTGTGATGCTAAATTGTTAATTTAAATTGTGTGGGTAAGGAAATCGTACCTTACCAGGGTTAGAGTTTTGTGTTGATTAAGGAGGAGAGAAATTCACAAAGAGTACAGTATTGATTAATTGATTGAAGAGGAGAGAAGAACAAGTAAACAATTGCTCGAGTAACACATGGCAAAACTCTTAGGATTCAAGAGTCTTCTTCAAAGTTTTCAGTCCAGAGAGAATCCAAAAAGGTCCCTTCTATTGAAATGAAAGGGGGGTATTTATAGAGTTTTTTATGGAAAATGGTCACGTGCCTGGCACATGTCTGAGTCTTGTGCTTGGCATGTGATTTCATATGAAATTCCTAAAATAACCTTAATTACTTAAGTAATGCCAAAATCATCATTTCCTTCTAGCCACCAATCAAATTCCTCAATCAATTCTCAAACTGAGTCGCCTCTACGTGCCTTCTGTCTTGGGACACATGAAGGCTTCTTCCGGTTTATTTAATTCTTTAGATCACATGTCAACCTTAATTTGTACTTGGGCTCACATTTGCCCCCTGCACTTGAGTCACGCCTTTGGAATGACAATCGTGCAAAAATACTTCGAATCTTTGAATCTTGCTTCAAATTTCTGAATTTTCTGAACGATCTGCGTAGCTAGATCTTGCAAGTCTCGAAAACGAAAAAAAAATCTTTAGAGAGGGAACCCTAAAGGGAGCTCTCACAGGATATATTGGACATCTTCTTATCAAATCTTTCCAAATCTTGCTCAATCTTTATTTCCTTCATTTTTTTAAAATTACTATTTGGTACAGATATTATTTTCCTTTATGGACCCCAGCCGGTTGACAACAAGTTGTCCCAAATTTGTTGAATTGGCGTTGAAATAAAAGAAACTAATTTAATTTATTGTAGTTGGTAATTGAACATCAAATTGTTTGGGTAATTGTCCACTTAAACACATTTCATAATGCATGGTGATTGATTAGTCCCAAACAAAAAAACCGATATGCCCCAATTTAGCCTTTTTGAGTTTGACCAACTTAGAAAAGAATTGCAGCCGCCTCATTTGAGATCTCCAAATGCAAATCAATTTAATTCGATAAGAATTCCTTGTTGAGCTCTATAACTGGGCATGATAAATCAATTTTAATCCAATAAGAAGTCCTTGTTGAGCTCTATAACTGAGAACCGTATGTTGCCACCTTCATTCCCCAGTCACTACAAAACTCTTAAAATTATTAATTTGCTAAAGAGGCAAAAGTTTTTTTCTTTTGGACTCCCACTGCTAAAGATATCCTAATTTGATTTGAATTCAAAATTCTTGGCCTATAAATAAAACGTAAATTTGTACAAGTGCTGATAAAATAAATACCCAATGGTCCACTGTTGTGCCATACCTTCCTATGAATATACCTCAATTTTGATCATTGTCCATCAATGTCTGAGTAGGAATAATCAGCCTCGGAATCTCTGTCGCCATCATATGATCAAGGTCTTAAAGAGTGGCAGGTAATTTTCAATTCGACACATGAATAATCCTCTAAAGTTATTATGTGGCGGCTGAGCTCATAATTTTATATTGGATATTATATCATCCATGCATATTATGAAACCCACTTGCGTTCTTTTTCATGCAAGCATGACAATTAAATAATTTATCAATGAATGATATTAGTGGAATTAATTAGGCATATATAATACTACCATCTTCTAAACCCACAGACTGCTGACGCAACAACACGTCAAGGTCCTCTCTGAAGCATGATATATATATATATATATATATATATATATTCAAATTCCTTCCTCAAACTATCATTAACATTCATGTCCATCATTATTATTAACTTTCAATAATAGTAAACGAAGTATGTAATGCAACAGTTTATAAGTGTAACTAACACGATAGATTATGAATAAAATATTTAGTAGCCGTAACTGTGTCGGTTATATATATATATATATATATATATATATATTTTATTATCATTATTGTTTTTATTTTATTTATGATTGCTTTTCGGATATTAAAGAAAGACTTACTTTTAAGGAACTCCAAGCGGAACTTCGTTTCAATCAATTAAACAACGAACCAAGAAAGGAAGCAAGATACCATAGCTGGACCATCCTGGGTGGGCGAACCGTAGTAGGGGCCGAATCCCAGGGTGGTTGAATCTTAGGAGGTCAAATCTCAATGTGGTCGAATCCCGAGGTGACTGAACCCTAGAAGATTTTTCGTACTTTTGCTAATTTTGTCCCTTCTTCTTTTCAGGTGTCCTTAATCTCTCCTATTATGGGCTAAATCTTCTTATTCGAGCTTAGACTTTTTTCGCACCTGACATTGTCAAAAGGAGATTGTTTTCAAGGCGACCTCGTTTGTTTTGTATTCATCATTTCTCTTTTACCATGGTAAGCACTATATTTCAAATGCTTTCCACTTCATTTTCTTGTTTCTTAGAATTCTCATATCAAATACCCCTCATTCTAGACTAACTATAACGAATGTTTTGCGGACTCGAAAACTACTAAAGAAGTCCCCTTCATTAGCGAGTGGGAAAGAACTCCCTTTTTTGGGCCTTTTAACGTTTTCTGGGAACGAACAAAGAATTTTGATCGTGCAACTTTTCCTCCACATGACAAAGAGGGCGTATTTCTATATGCTGCAGCTGGTGAAAGTGCGGATAGCTTTCCCTGCTCTGCTCACATTCTCCGCATGTACATCAAAAAATAGGAGTACCCTTTCAGTCCCGTTCGCTTCTTGTCTGACTCATCTAGTTGCCTTCAAGGATGGCAACATTGGACTGACGAATTCCTCGGGAATTCCGATTATGTGAAGATACTGGACAATGCTGGGATTCTGCGTTGTATTCATCTATGTAGGGTGTGACGCCTCCAAAATAGGTATACATTACCCACTTTTAAATACAAACTTCATTTATACAATACGATAAAAGCATAGCTGAGAGTTTTTATAAGAATATTGTCTCATAGACAATATTCAAACTCAAATAGAGTCCTCATTACATTTATTATCACACTATTTCATAGAATAGTGAGGACTACTATAGCCACCATCCAGGACCATTACTCCATTCCTCGACTCGTCCCAGCTATATTCTCATTTCCTAAAGAGAACAATGAAAGCAAAGGGTGAGCTCAACTAGCCCAATAAAGAATATTATGACTAAGATAATGCAGAATAAATTATTGTTAGCCTTCAACAGTGTTAAACTGATAGAATACAATAGACAACAAGTTTAACTACAGCGGAACAAATAATCCATTAGAAGAGTCAAGTAGAATATGATATCTACTATCTTCTATGATTTAAAAATTTATCATCAATTTTATCGCTGAGACTTAGCTTAATAAATAATCCACATCACTGAATTATCCATGCACTACGGGCCAAGGATATTCATTAGTATTACATCCACGAATTATCCATGCACTACGGGCCAATGATATTCGTGTTATCACCAATGGTCATGATCATGCCAACAACTGTCCATCAATGTAGTACGGGTCAATGAGGACTTTTACCACATCATTTGTAACATTACATGTCATGATTATACTGAATAATCCCTGGTTATAATCATACCAATCAACAGTCCATTTATGCACTACGGGCCAAAGATGACTTTCATCACAATATAAGCATGAGGATGATGACAATGATATAATAATTCAATTAAATGAGAGCAAGGATAAATTTTAAAGATTTATAATTCAATTTATCCAGAATTCAATAATGTTCAAATTGTCAACATCATACTGCTTTGTGGAGTAAAAATCAAGAATAATATTGTATCAAAAATGATTTGGACAAAAAAGAAATCAATTTTTATCATGAATAGTATCCTGGGTGAATAGTATCCCGTGAATAGTACCACATGAATAGTACTTCGACATAAAAAAATTAAAATTTAACAAGAATGTTCAGAAAAATATCCTTGTGAAACGATACTAGATGAAGCGCAAATTTCAAGAATATTCTACTAATTTCAAGGAGTATAGAAGAAATACTTAATAAAATGAGTGTAGAATTCAGAATCTGAAACGAAATAATATTACTTACGTACTACAGAGTATGAAAGAAAATATTATTTCATACGAATATTAAACAAAAATAATATCCCTTACCATAAAAAGAGAGTACTTCTGACTGGTAGGGCATGAATATTCTTGAAGAAAACTTATACTGTTTTCTACGCTCAAAGCTTCCTTAAACTCTAAAAAAATACGCTCAATATTATAGAAGAAGAATTCTCTGATTCTGGTGTGATCTTCAATTCTAAACTAATCATCTTATTTATAGGAGAATGACATGATACTATTTGGATGCACAGTAAGGAAAAAAAAAATCACGGACTTCACAGTAAGTGTCACGGGAATCGGCTGAAATTTTCTGATTTTACTATGCAAATACTATGCATAATAAAATATAATATATTTTATTTTTCATAAAATACAAAACTTATAAAATATATATTTATATATATATTCCCTCCATTCCATGCCATCCCATTTCTTTTCTCCTCTCGTGACCCCCCACCAACTCATCACACACACACACACACACACACACACACACACACACACACACACACACACATATATATATATATATATATATATATATATATGTAAGACCCCAACTTTTATGAATAAAGATTATTTTTCTCAAAATATATTTTTGAATATTATGGTGTGGATTTGATATAATGTTATAGTTGTGGGTAATATTTATAAATTTTACAAAGTAAACAAGTGGTTATATAATATTCGATTGGTCGGAGAATATTCGTTTTAACATGGAATATTCGTACGACGACACAATCATTGGTGGACCCCACAACGGAAGTATTGTCGTAATTAAAAAATGATAGAATTATCATTTTATAAAAATAATAAATGAAAGTTTTACCGTTAAACTGTTGAACTACCCAAATTGGTAAAAGTACGATGAATACATGTGGTTGCATAGAAAGTAATACACAGTATTGATTATTGATGCTTACGTGAGAAGTCACTCGGTTATACTCAATTATTGCTACAATAATTGCTGTATAATATCTTTCATATTATTGATTCAATTATTGTCACAGTACCAATATTTTATATTATTAAATCAATAATTGAGACGAAAAAGTTATTCATATTATTATTTTCAATATAGACGATGTCTACAAAGTTCTTTCGAGAAGAGGTTTGGTCACCTAATTGCGCGCCAATAGGGAGAAATCCTTATCTGAAAGCCCCCTCTTTCCTGGGAATGATCTGGTTGTTAAATATTGTGAGTTATAATATTAATGATGGATATGTTCGTGTTGATTAAAGATGAATTTGATAGTTCCATTGTGTTGAGATTATTAGTGTTAGTGGAAATTGACATTTGTTTCGATAATAATTGATTTATGGAGGTTATATTGACCAATCGGGTAATTAATCGGATAAATGAGCAATTAATTGCTATTAATTCACATGCTTATAACTATTTGTTCACATGTGTGTACTATTGATTCACATGCATGTACTATTAAGGGAGGTGGTGCAAGATTGATAATACTTGCATGACTATTGACTATTTGTTCACATGTGTGTACTATTGATTCACATAATGTACTATTAGGGGAGGTGGTGCAAATATGATAATACTTGCAGGACTAAATTAAAAATGAAGGAAAAGATGAAGGTATTATACTGTAATATTTTGAGCCCAAAACGTGCAATTATCGAAACTATATTTTCCTATAAATAGAAGCTCATTCTTTTTTTATTCTCACCAATTCAGTAAGACTCACAAGAGCAATTATAGAGAGAAAGAAGAAGAGAAGTTTGCTACCTCACTATTCCAGTATCCAATCTTCTTCTGAGGTAAAAGATATTATTTTTTTCAGTTTTCGTAGAAATAATATTTTCTTCCATACTCTGTGGTATGTGAGTAATATTATTTCGTTTCGTATTCCTAATTCTACCCTCATTCAGTTAAAGTATTGCTTCTATACTCCGTGAAATTAGTAGAATATCCTTGATATTTACGCTTCATCCAGTATCTTTTCATGGAAATATTATTCTGAGCTTTCTTGATAATTATTGATTTGTTCATGCCAGAATACTATTAATGAGTTACTATTTACGGGTACTATTCACCCAGTTACTATTCACTCAAATATTATTCACTCGGGTATTCGGGGCACTTTTTATGTTGGAGTATTATTCACGAGTTACTATTCACGGGTTACTATTCACCCAGTTACTATTCATACAAATATTATTCACTCGGGTACTTGGGGCACTTTTTATGTCGGGGTACTATTCACGAGGTACTATTCCCAAAATACTATTCATAGAGTACTATTCACCCAAAAAATATATTTCTTTTCTGTCCAAATTATTTTTGATACATGAATATTATTCTTGAATTTTACTCCACAAAGAAGTATCATGTTGACAATTTGGATATTTTAAACTCTGGATAAATTTAAAGTCTTTAATATTTATCCTTGATTTTGTTTGATTAATGCTTATATCATTGTCATCATCCTCATGCTTATATTGTGATGAAAGTCATCTTTGGCTTACGTGCATAGACAGACTGTTGGTTGGTATAATTGTGACCAGGGATCATTCGGTATAATCATGACCCGTAATGTTACAAATGATGTGTTAAAAGTCCTCATTGGCCCGTAGTGCATTGATGGACAGTTGTTGGTATGATTATGACCAGGGATTATTCGGTATAATCATGACCATTGATGATTACAGGAATATCCTTGGCCCGTAGTGCAGGGATGATTCGATAATGTGGTTTATTTATTAAGCTGAGTCTCAGCGATAAAGTGGATGAAGAAACTTTTTAAATCATAGAAGATAGTAGATATCATGCTCTACTTGACTCTTCTAATGGATTGCTTGTTCCGCTGTAGTTAAACTTGATGTTATTGTATTTTATCAGTTTAACACTGTTGAAGGCTAACGATAATTTATTATGTTTTATCTTAGTCATAATATTTCTTACTGGGCTAGTTGAGCTCACCATTTTGCTTTCATTGTTCTCTTCAGGAAATGAGAACGTAGTCGGGACTAGTCGGGGAACGGAGTTACGATCCAGATGTTTACATTAGTAGTCCTCACTATTCTATGAAATAGTGTGATAATAAATGTATTGAGGACTTCATTTGAGTTTGAATACTGTCTATGAGACAATATTCGTGTAAAAACTCTCAGCTACGCCGTTGTCGCATTGTATAAAAGAAGTTTGTATTTGTTTTTTTGTATCATGTATTTGGCGACTCAGAATGAGTGATGTATACCTATTTTGGGGGCGTCACAATATATATATATATATATATATATATTATCACACTCATAACACACACACTATTTTAAAAAATGAGTAGGTGGAGGTCTATATAATAAGCCAAATTTACAACATATACTTCATAAAAATCCCCTCAATAACTTGCAATATTAATAACCAGATCATTCCCAAGAAAGGGGGCTTTCCGATAAGGATTTCTCCCTATTGACACGCAATTAGGTCACCAAACCCCTTTCCTCAACAGAACTTTCTAGACATTGTCAATAACGCAAATAATAATATGAATAACTTTTTCGTCTCAATTATTGATTTAATAATATAAATTATTGTGACAATAATTGAATTAATAACGTAAGATACTATGTAGCAATTTCTGTAGCAATAATTGAGTATAACTGAGTGACTTCTCACGTAAGCATCAATAATCAATATCGTGTGCTACTATGCAACCACGCGTATTACTGTACTTTTATCACCGGGTATTTCAACAGTTAACGGTAAACCTTTTGCCGTTATTTCTATAAAAAGATATTTCTGTCGTTTTCTAACTCCGACAATAATTCTGTTGTGGGGTCCACCAATGATTGTGCCAACGTACGAATATTCCCTGATAAAATGAATATTTTCCAACCAATCGAATATTTTATAACAACTTGCTTACTTTGCAAAATTTGTAAATATTACCCACAACTATAACATTATAACAATTTCACACCTTAATATTCAAAATGATATTTAGAGAAAAATTCATCTTTATTCATAAAAGTTGGGGTCTTACAACCTCCCCTTCTTATGAAATTTCGTCCTCGAATTGGTGTACGTACCTGGCATGACGAAGAGGTGAGGATACCTTGATTTCATTTCAGATTCTAACTCCCAGGTCATTTCCTCAACATTGTGGTTTCTCCATAAAACCTTGACTTGAAGTATAACCTTGGAGTGTAGAATATGTTCTTTCTTATCCAAGATTTTAACAGGTACCTCTTCATACGTTAAATCTTCCGCTATCTCGTCTGGTTCTAATTCAATAATATGGTTCGGGTCTTCCACATATTTAAGTTACATAGATATGTGAAAAATGTTATGAACACGAGACATACTTGGCGGTAAGGCGAGTCTATAGGCCACAGTTCCTACTCGATCGAGAATTTTGAATGGACCAATGAATCGAGGATTGAGCTTTCCTCTCTTTCCAAATCTCATAACTCCTTTCCATAGAGCAACACGTAACAACACAAGATCTCCAGCATTGAGTTCTACGTCTCTTCAATGAAGATCAGCATAACTCTTTTTTCGATCTTGTGAGGTTGTTATACGTTGTCGGATCATTTAAAGCTTTTTAGTAGTCATACGTACCAACTCCAGTCCCAACAACGTTGCTTCTCCCACCTCGTCCCAGCATATTGGAGAACGACACTTGCGTCCATACAACGCCTCAAATGGAGCCATGCCGATACTTACTTGATAACTGTTGTTGTAGGAGAATTCCACTAATGGCAAGAACTTGTCCCAACTTCCTTTGAAGTCAAGGACACAAAGTCTTAATAGATCTTCAAGAGGTTGAATAGTCCTCTCCGACTTCCCGTCCGTTTGAGGATGATATGCCAAACTGAATCGTAAATCCGTGCCCATAGCTTTCTGCAAACTAACCCAAAACCGTGAAGTGAATCTTGGGTCTCTATCAGAAACTATGGATATTGGCATACCATGCAGTCTTACAATCTCATTTATATATATACGAGCAAGACGTTCAAGTGAATAAGTTTCTCGTATAGGTAAGAAATGAGCAGACTTGGTTAATCTATCAACAATGACCTAAATCGCATCTATTCTTTGAGAAACCATGGGAAGACCAGTAACGAAATCCATGGTAATGTGCTCCCACTTCCATTTTGGAATTTCAAGTGATTGCAATGGACCTTTTGGCACTTGATGCTCCGCCTTAACTCGTTGACAAGTTAGATACCTTGAGATAAACCCCGCTATCTCTTTCTTCATATTGCTCCACCAAAATGCATGTCAAAGATCACGATACATTTTGGTACTTCCAGGATGGATTGCAAATGGTGTGTTGTGCGCCTCCATCATGATTTTATACTTTAAGTCAGAGTTATTAAGAACACAAAGTTTGGAGTTGACTCAAAGTATTCCTTCTTCATTGATTCTTGCTTCTGGAATAGCATCTTCTTGTACTTTCTTCCACATATGCATCAGCTCCAGGTTAATAGCTTGAGCAGCTTTAACTTTATTGATTAAAGTTAGTTTTACTCGTATATTTGCCATCATCACGTGGGTCCCTGGAGTCTTTAACTCTATCTCCATCCTTTGTAAGTCATACCAAATGGGCCTTTGCGTTGACAATATCGCACTCGTACCCGCATATGATCTTCTACTCAATGTGTCAGCTACCACGTTTAGTTTTTTAGGATGGTATTGAATGATATGATTGTAATCTTTCAACAGCTCGAGCCAATGTCTTTGCCGCATGTTGAGTTCCTTTTTAGTGAAGAAATATTTGAGGCTTTTATGATCTGTATAGATCTCCACTTTCTCCCCATACAGGTAATACCTCCAGATTTTAAGTGCAAAAACGACAGCTGCGAACTCTAGATCATGAGTAGGGTAATTCCTCTCATATTCTTTGAGTTGTCACGAGGCATAGGCTATGACTTTCCCATGTTGCATGAGAACACATCCTAATCCTCTACCTGAAGCATCACTGTAGATGACAAATCCCTCCGAACCAGATGGTATTGTCAGAACAGGTGCTGAAATGAGTCTCCTCTGGAGTTCTTGAAAACTCTTCTCACATTCCTCGTTCAAACCGAATTTTGTATCTTTTTGACTTAGCTAAGTTAACAGAGTGGCGATTCAAGAAAACCCTTCCACGAATCTCCGATAATAACCAGCTAAGCCCAGAAAGCTACATACTTCGATTACTGACTTAGGTTGCTCCCAGCTTTGTATTGCTTCAATCTTCGCTGGGACAACAGATATCCCTTGATTTGATATCACGTGCCCAAGGAATGCTACTTCCTCAAGACAGAACTTGCATTTCTTCAACTTGGCATATAGCTTATTTTTACGAAGCTTTTAGAGTATCAGCCTCAAGTGTTGCTCATGATCTTCACGACTTTTGGAGTATATGAGGATGTCATCAATAAAGACCACCACAAAATGATATAAATATTCCTTGAATACTCAGTTCATCATATCTATGAAGGCAGCAGGAGCATTAGTCAATCCAAAAGACATGACTAGGAATTTGTAATGCTTGCATCGAAGTTAAAGCAGTCTTTGGAATGTCATCAGTTTTAATCTTTAACTGATGATATCCGGAACGAAGATCGATCTCTGAAAAGAATTTGGCGCCTTGCAACTGGTCAAACAAGTCATCAATGCGAGGCAATGGGTACCTATTTTTTATGGTGACATGATTCAACTCCCGATAATCAACACAAAGTCGCATACTCCCATCTTTCTTCTTTACGAATAGTAACAGAGAGCCCCAAGGAGACGATTAGGAGATTTAATGAAGCCGATGTCTAACAATTCCTGCAGTTGGGTTTTTAACTCCTGAAGTTCAATAGGAGCCATTCGATATGGGGCTTTGGAAATGGATTTTTTTACCAGGTTCAAGGTCGATACAAAATTCGATTTCACGCTCTGGGGCTAGGCCAGGAAGTTCTTCAGGGAATACGTCAGGAAATTTATTAACAATAGAAATATCATTCAAATCTGACGTATTTTTATTTAAATCTGTGACATGGGCTAAGAAAGCTTGATATTCATTTTTCAATAAACGAATAACTTTATGGCTTGATATGATAGTGATTGACTTTAGTGGTTGGTTGCTTGAATTCGCATAATAGGTTGGTTAGGAATATGAAAGTTAATAACCTTACAAAAATAATCAATTTTTGCATGATGAGTAGTTAACCAATCAATCCCTAAAATCACATCAATGCAAGTATTTTCAAAGAGATAAGGTCGACAGGTAATGTGAGGGTACCGATTTGAACCAAACAAGACTTATAAACAGTGGATGTAATGAAGGTTTCTCCCAACGGAGTTTTAATAGATAAGTCAAAGTCTAATTTCTCCGGAGTTAAATTTAAACGTTGAGCGCAAGTAGGAGAAATAAAAGAATGGGTAGAACCGGTATCAAATAAGTTATATACATCACTAGAGTTTATGATTAGCTTACCCATGATAACCTCATTCGCGTTCCTCATTTTTTGGGAGGTCACGACAAACGCTCTCCCTTGAACTACTGGCTTTGACTTCTGTGGAACGACCTTTGGTGCCTCTATCCCAGCTGGACTTGACTTCACTGCACGACAAAATCAGGCTAGGTGGCCTTCTCTTCCGCAATTATAATATGCTTTGGACTGCATCGTGCAGTTTGGACTGATGTGTCCCTCTCCTCCACATTTGAAGTATACGATCGGTAGTCGTTCTCCTTCCTTGAAAACGGGTGTTGGTGCTGCTGTCTTTCCATCATTGTTGAACCTTCCCTTCTTAAAATTTCCACTTCTATTATCTTGGTCATGATTACCACCGAAGTGGTTACCATTTCTGGCATGTTGATTCCCTCCATATTTGTTGTCACCGCTTCGATGACTGGTACCACTGGTATTATCGATTTACCGACTGCTCTCTCTTGGTTGGGTTGACTCATTATCGCGCTCAAATAACTGAGCCCTATTCAAAATATCTGAATACAAGCAAAGTTTATGAGAAATAAGGTATTGAAGTATTTTGGGTTTTAAAACTCGCAGAAACATTCACGTCATCTTCTCCTCATTATCTACCAAATGGAATGCAAACTGGGATAACTCCACAAATTTATCCTCGTACTGCAATACGGTCATATTGTTTTGCTCCAGCTTGATGAAATCCACCTCCTTCATGTGATAAATACTTTCGGGAAAGTACTTGTCGTTGAACAGTTTTTGAAACTTCTCCCAAGACATCTTTAGTGCGACAGGTTGAGTACGTTTTACAGATTTCCACTAGTAATCTGCCTCTCCACTCAACATGAAGGTGGCAAAGAGAACATTTTTCTCCTCGGAGCATCTCAAGACATCAAATATCTTGGTGATCTGATTTATCCATGTCTCTGCCTTAAGTGGTTCTGGCTTTCTAAAAAACTCTGGTGGTCCTTGCTCCTTGAACTGCTTAGCAATGACCATCCGAGAGTTGCCAGTGTTTACACCTGTATTTTACACAGGAGTCTCTCTCTCCTGATGTTGCATGATTTATAGAAAGCCTCTGAACATTCCGTCATTCATCATTTGGTCGGTGTTGCTGTCTACATGAGGATTGTTGCCATCCTGATGCACATTATCCTGGTTATTGATCTATGGTGAATCAACGGTCTCCTGTGCTCCATTACTTATCTTAACATTTTTAGATATCATTTTTAAACACTGCCACAAAACAAGGGTTAATTGACATGCCATATATTATCACTATATTCTGACCGACCAATTAAATAACAATTAAGCTTAGGTAGGTCATACTAGCGAAGGATTTACCCGTCCCTCCCCTCCTAGTTCTAGTCTCACATCTCAGCCAGGGATCATATCCCTAAGCTTTGATACCAACTGTGACGCCACCAAAATAGGTATACATCACCCATTCTGAGTCGCCAAATACATGGTACAGAATTTAAATACAAACTTCATTTATACAATACGACAAAAGCGTAGCTGAGAGTTTTTACATGAATATTGTCTCATAGACAATATCCAAACTCAAATGGAGTCCTCATTACATTTATTATCACACTATTTTATAGAATAGTGAGGACTACTATAGCCACTAACTTGGACCATCACTCCATTCCCCGACTCGTCCCAGCTATATTCTCATTTCCTAAAGAGAACAATGAAGCAAAGGGTGAGCTCAACTAGCCCAATAAAGAATATTATGACTAAGATAATGCAGAATAAATTATCGTTAGCCTTCAATAGTGTTAAACTAATAGAATACAATAGACAACAAGTTTAACTGCAGCGGAACAAACAATCCATTAGAAGAGTCAAGTAGAGCATGATATCTACTATCTTCTATGATTTAAAAGTTTATCATCAATTTTATCGCTGAGACTCAACTTAATAAATAATCCAGATCATTAAATTATCCATGAACTACAGGCGAAGGATATTCATTAGTATTACATCCACGAATTATTCATGCACTACGGGCCAAGGATATTCGTGTTATCACCAATGGTCATGATAATGCCAACAACTGTCCATCAATGCAGTACGGGCCAATGAGGACTTTTATCACATCATTTGTAACTTTACATGTCATGATTATACCGAATAATTCCTAGTCATAATCATACCAATCAACAGTCCATCAATGCACTATGGGCCAAAGATGACTTTCATCATAATATAAGCATGAAGATGATGACAATGATATAAGAATTCAATTAAATGAGAACAAGGATAAATTTTAATAATTTATAATTTAATTTATTCAGAATTCAATAATGTCCAAATTATCAACATCATACTGCTTTGTGGAGTAAAATTCAAGAATAATATTGTATTAAAAATAATTTGGACAGAAAAGAAATCAATTTTTGTCATGAATAGTACCCCGGGTGAATAGTACCTGTGACACCCCCAAATTTGGGTACTTCATTCCCACCAGATTTGGTGTTCACTTGATAAAAACATTCATGTCTAACTACCCAAACATACTAAAATTTAACAATAAACCTTTCCATTAAAGGATTACGTCAATAAGTTCAATAAAATCTCCCAGGTTATCTAACCTTTAAATACAAACATCAAATACGAAAAATTAAATAACTACATCACAATATTTAAAATAAAGTCTGACAATATAAAAGTCTACGGGTTTATAAGTCTTCAATACTTGTTCATCTTCCCTTTCCATTTACTGGTGGTAGGTTCATTGACCTTTTCAACTTTAGCTAAAATATTTATATAAGCAAAAGTGAGCAAACAGTGCTCACTTGAAATGACAATAAATAAATATCATATCAACTGCCAAATGAATAGGCTCAATAGAACTGAATAATGTGCTCTATCAATAATAATCAGGAATAGAATTTGAAATATATATCTGAGGGTCTCAAAAGACCACGAACTATGTCTATAGTTATAAGTATTCTTTCATCTTATACTTTAACAGTCATAAGACTATAGGGACTCCTCATACTTAAGGGGATCAGCCCTTCGTACAATGTATTTTGCATAAACATCTAAACGCTTACGCGTAAATTATCCCCTGAAATAGGGTTGTTCATCTTAGCATTTAGAATACAAGTCCGCACCAAAGTAAGTTTGGTTTGGATAAGTTTCAAGGTAATTTAGAGTTTAACGAACATCAACTAAGGATTAGTTGAATAAGAATGTAATAACAATATGCTATGGAATAAGTCATAAATGAATCAACATTGTATATTAAGGTTATGCTTTAGAAATAAACTAAAAGCATAAGCATTGAATAACGTAACATACCTTGCTTGAACAATATTAAGCTAAGGTAGAATTTTGTTTAGAATTGAGTATTGAGCATGCATAATAAATAGTAATTTGAACGATAAAACTTGTTCAACGTAAGTGTTTCAGAGTTAAGAAACTTGCATACTAAGAAACAAGTTAAAGATCAGAAAAACTTGCTCAATATCAAGAGGTAAGGTTTAGACACTTACTCAATTGTAACAAGGTAGGATAAAGAAAACTTGCTCAAAGAAAGTTTAGGGATAGAAAACTTGTCTTGCTTGTAAGCTAAACCGTAATAATTCGATTCACAATATCCTATACATATGTCATCGTGACATAATTAGTTACTACATATACTCTGTATACAAATAAGTATCTATTTCATGTATGGATTAGTTTTAGTCATATAGTCAAGTCACATTAGTAACGTAATAACAAAACTCGTTAATTGTTAATAATATGGTCATTCTTAGTACTATAATAACAAAATCACATCTTAACAGTCAAAATATTTCACCTTATCAACAATTACAGATTTTGTGTAATAAAAACAAACTTTTACGCCCATTTTGTTAACTCCTATAAGTATTGCATTACCATTTATACTAGAACGGCGGCATTGGTACATGCAGGTTTGAAAATTTATACAATTGAATCACGAATCGGGCACGAAGAGCGAAGTAAACGAAGTTAATCTTAATTTCTAGCACCCAATTTAACACGTATAACTTACAGGGATTTCACATAAACATAACATAAGGTCTCTAGCATGTTTTTACCCATATAAATAACATAAACATCAAATTTAAAACCTTTCAATTCCATGTTTTATACAAAACTCCATTTTTTTGACATTGTTAACAAAATTAACACTATAATCACAATTATACACCAAATTAATTCATTCAAACTACGTTCTCTTCATTTCTTACCAAATTAACATATTCAAGGTTCAATTTATCTATTAGCTCACAATCATCAATTTTGGTACTCCAACAAGCCATGCTCATACACATATTCACTGTAAAACTATTTTTTTTTCTTTTTGAATGTAAATTAGTATACAATTCCTTGTCTAAATACAACTCTAACACCACCAATACATATAATCACAAGTTATCAGTTGTATATCAACAATTTTAAAAAATTTGAATTCAAAGAACATGGAAACTTGAAATTTTTTTTACCGTAAAACATATACACACACACACACACACACACATATATATATATATATAATATTAAGGTTATGTAAAAATACCTTCAATTGCTTGGATAATCTTGGATAAACTAAGAGAATTGCTTGGGAAATCTCAAAAACTTTCTCTCAATTCTCTCTCAACTCTCTCAAACTCTCTCTCTCTTTATTCTTTGCAATCTTCTTTCTTCATTTCTTCTTATACTTAGGCCAAATGCTTTTTACGTAAAATAAAACTCTAATCAACGCACACACCCAAACGTCTAAAACCGACGTTACAATAAATATAATAATAAGTTATCAGTTATAAAATTTAATATATATTATTTCTATTTTATTTATTTTAATTAAAATTCAAAATTCAAAAGCCATAAGGTTTTGTTTGGCAAAAAACTCTTTAAAAATTAAAGACTTAATATCTTTAAGCCTTGTTTGGCAAAACTAAATTAAACTCCTTTAATTTATTTTTATAACTCATTTATAGCATAATTTATTGTCACACTTTTATTACCAAATTAAATTAAAAATATTATAATATTCCATTTAATCCTATCAACTCTCTAACTTAATTATTAAATTAAATTAGAATATTATCTCATAATCATTAATTTCCTTCACTCATTAATTATTTATTTAACAAATAAATAATCAAATCAAATCAAATTAAACAAATATTTATTCAACAATAAACACTTCAATTAAATATTTATATAATTCAATAAATATTTGAAATTACAATTTAAAATTCCAGATTGTAACATCCTTCCCTCCTTACAAGGATTCTGTCCCTAGAATCACAACTCAAACAAATCATTCATCACATTCTTCCCTACTTACAAAGATTTTGTCCCCAGAATCGAAGACACAGATTAAACAAATAACTCAGGATAATTCTTCATCATTTCAGCTTCGAGTTCCCACGTAGCCTCTTCGACATTGTGGTTCCTCCATATCACATTCACAGAAGGTATCACCTTATTCCTGAGCACTTGTTCTTTCCTGTCAACTATCTGGATAGGAACCTCTTCATAAGATAAGTCTTTATCGAGCTGTAATGGTTCGTACTCGATCACATGCTTGTAATCGAGTTTATACGGTCGCAATACCGAAACATGAAAAATATTATGAATGTGTTCCAACTCTGGAGGTAGAGCTACCTCATAAGACACCTCTCCTACTCTTCGCATCACCTCAAAGGGTCCAATAAACCTCGGGCTTAGCTTTCCCTTTTTATCGAAACGATTTTTTCCCTTCCAAGGAGAAACTTTTAAGAATACGTAATTTTCTACGTCCAATTCATGATCTTGTTTGTGTTGATCAGCATACTTCCTTTGTCTGTCTTGAGCAGCTACCAATCTTGTCCTGATGAGTTTAACAACCTCAACAGTTTGGTGTACCAGTTCTGGTCTTAATAGTTAACGTTCACCGACTTCATCCTAGCACAATGGAGTTCTGCACTTCCTGCCGTATAATGCTTTGTAATGCGGCATGCCGATGCTTGCGTGGTAACTATTGTTGTAGGCGAATTCTACCAATGGTAAATGTTCATCCCAGCCCCCTTTAAAATCTATGATGCACGCTCTAAGCATATCTTCCAACGTCTGGATTGTTTGTTCGCTTTGGCCATCTGTTTACGGATGGTATGTCGTACTCATTCTCATCTCTGTTCCCATGCATTCTTGTAGTCTCTTCCAGAAGTTTGATGTGAATTGCGGATCTCCATGCCTCGAAACGATCTCTTTAACGTACAACTTTGCCAGCTGATCAAGATTGAATCTAATCTTTGTTGGCAAAAAGTGTGCTGATTTTATCAGTCTGTCCATTATCACCCAAATCGCATCGTATCCTCTTTGAGTAGTTGGAAGACCCACCACAAAATCCATTTTGATATGTTCCCATTTCCATTCTGGTATTTCTAACGGTTGAAGTAATCCGCTGGGTCTCTGATTCTCGGCCTTGACTCTTTGACATGTTAAACATTTCGCGACACATTCTGCAACATCTCTTTTCATGTTTGGCCACCAAAAGTGCCGTCGTAAATCTTGATACATCTTCGTACTTCCCGGGTGAACTGAATATCTTGAGTTATGAGCTTCGGTCAAGATTTCTTCTTTAATATCTGGTACTGCTGGAACCCAAATTTGTCCCTCAAATCTTAGCATTCCTTCAGTATCAACCTTGTACTTCACCTCATTACCCTCGACCATACTTTCCTTTATTTTTCTACATTCTTCATCCTGTAGTTGAGCATTCTTTACCTTATCCACCAAATTTGGGTTATCTCCCATCTGAAACAATCTTTCATCGAATTCTTTTAGAAATTTTATTTCCAACTCTAGCCCTGCCATCTCTGAGATAAGTTCCTCCTGCGCCATTAACAACATTAATTTCTCTCGACCTTTTCTACTCAAAGCGTCAGCAACTACATTTGCTTTACCCGGATGATAAAAGATCTCACAATCGTAATCTTTTATTAATTCTAACCATCTCCTTTGACGCATGTTGAGATCCTTCTATGTGAAAATATACTTCAGACTCTTATGGTCTGTGTAGATCTCATATTTTTCTCCATAGAGATAGTGTCTCCATATTTTTAAAGCAAATACCACCGCAACCAACCCTAAATCATGAGTCGGATATTCTTTCTCATAGTCCTTCAGTTGTCTTGATGTATATGTAATAACTTTGCCGTTCTGCATAAGGACACAATCTAATCCTTTATGTGAGGCATCACTATACACCACAAAGTTTCCTGTATTATCTGGTAATGACAAAACAGGTGCCACACTTAACTTCTTTTTTGAAGTCTTGAAAACTCTCTTCACACTTCTCCGTCCAAACAAATTTTACAGCTTTCCTTGTCAAATTTGTTAACGGAGTGACAATCTTGGAAAAGTCCTGAATAAATCATCTTTAATAGCCGGCCAGTCCCAAGAAACTCCTCACCTCCGAGGGTGTTCTTGGTTGTTCCCAATTGATTACGGATTCTACATTTGATGGATCCACTGAAATCCCATCTTTGTCAATCACATGTCCAAGAAATTGTACACGTTCTAGCCAGAATTCACACTTAGAGAATTTTGCGTACAACTTTTCCTTTCTTAGTGTCTCCAACGTCAAACGTAAATGTTCCACATGTTCTTCTTGAGATTTTGAGTACACCAGAATGTCATCAATGAATACCACCATAAACTTGTCTAAAAATGGTTTAAACACCTTGTTCATCAAATCCATGAATGCAGCAAGGGCATTGGTCAAACCAAAAGACATCACCAGAAACTCGTAATGTCCATACCGAGTTCTGAATGTCTTTTTAGGTACATCCTCCTTTTTTACTTTTAATTGGTGATACCCACTTCTCAAATCTATTTTTGAGAAGTATCTAGAACCCTTCAATTGATCAAACAAGTCATCTATTCTTGGCAATGGATATTTATTCTTAATAGTGACTTTGTTTAATTCTCTATAATTAATGGAAAGAATGTATTTCTTGTCCAACAACTCTTGCAATTGTACCATCAGTTCTTTTATTTCTACCGGAGCCATCCTGTATGGGGCCTTCGATATCAGAGCGGTTCCTGGCGCTAAGTCGATCACGAACTCAATCTCTCTGTCGGGCGAAAGTCCTGGCAAATCCTCCGGAAACACATCTACAAATTCCCTAACCACTGGTATCTCTTCCAGTTTCACTCCCTTCCTATGAGTATCGACTATGTAAGCTAAATAACCCACACAGCCTTAACTCAACAACTTCTTGGCCTGCATAATCGTTAGACATCTCGCACGTCTAGGCGATTTTCTACCATAGAAAACTACCTTTGACGGAGTTATAAGGTTTACACATTTCTTCTGGCAATCAATTATCGCTCCATAATTGAATAGCCAATCCATTCCCAATATAACATCAAACTCTCCAAGTTTTATCGGAATTAAATCTACCATCATGACATTCCCCTTAATATTCATCCTATAATTCTTGTATACGAACCTAACAGAATCACCTCCCTATTCGTAATTTCTATGTTTAAAGGGAAATTCAATTCTTCACTTAGCAATCCTAACCTTTTAGCAAATTCATCAGATATAAACGAGCAAGTAGCACCCAAATCAAATAATACATAAGCATCTATATCATTGATTAGGATAATACCTGACATAACATCTTTTGATTGTACAGCATCCTGCACAGTTATGTTGAAGGTTCTGGCTGTGGGTCTGTTTGATGATGTTGGTCCAATAATGGTCAATGTGCTTCCACTGCTACCTCCCTTGCTTCCCGTTATCTCTTCAGCTTTCTTCTTAGGGCATTTGCGGGCAAAATGATCCTTTGACCCACACGTGTAGCTAACATTCTTCTTAGGTTGATTGCAATTTGGGGCAATGTGACCCTTCTGGCCACAGTTAAAGCATACACGCTTCCCACTTAAGCACACACCCGTGTGAAACTTCCCGCATGTAGCACATGCTTTGAACTTCTTCTTCTGCTGGTTACCCTACTGGTTTCCAGCACCTACATTTCAATTACATTTTCTTTTCAGGTTATTGTTACCATTTCCACCATTACCACCACCATTCTTACCTTCACCCTCATTCTTTTTCTTTCTTTGTTCTTGATTATACTTTGTCACAGCCTCGCCACCACCCTCAGCGAGAATTTCCTTCTCAAGCACCTTTGCAAATGTCTTTAACTGGAACAGGGAGACTCTTTTGTACAACCAGGGTTTCAATCCCTGCTCAAACCTCTTAGCCTTGCGCTCATCTGTGTTGACTTGATATGGCGCAAACGTCGCCAATTCGTTAAATTTTGCGGCATACTCCAATACCGTCATTGATCCCTGCTTTAGTTCTAGAAATTGTACCTCCATCTGATTCTTTGAACTCTCTGGGAAATAAGTCTCAAAGAATATCTCTTTAAACCTATCCCAAGTCATCACCCCTTGTCCTCCTTTAGTTTTATTGGCTTGCCACCAATAACTAGCCTCTGCTTTCAACATAAATGTTGCAAAAGCAGTCTTCTGATTCTTACCTACTCTAGCTACATCAAACACTTTCTCTATCTCCATGATCCAGGTCTGTGCCTCAACTGGATTCATGGACCCATGGAATTCTGGTGGTCCAATCGCCTTGAAATCCTTAAAAGTTGCATTTTGACTCTGCGGTTGATTCTGCAGTGCTCCTGTCATAAGTGTCACCAACTGCTGGACTGGGTTAGCTTCAGCGTTGTTATTGTTGGTAGATCCCTCAGGGGTTTGTTGTCGTGGCTGACGTCTTCTTGGAGGCATTTTTTGATTAAAACACACTTATTAGAGTATTACTCAATTCCTTTAAGTATTTTCTAATTAACTTGCACACCATAAAAGATCATCACATAACACTTTGAATAAAATAATAACTTTTATTCATTCATAATCGTTTAGAAAATATAAGAACAATAGCATAACTGCTATTTACATTACTTTCCTGAACTACAAAAGTTCCAGGATAACATCATCATCATCATATCCCATAGGTTACATAACACTTGGGATTTACATATTATTTATCATATCATTAATCACATATCAAGTACATTTATGACGACCTACTAAAATACTGCATAGCCTTATGACGCTCTTCTTCCATAATATGGAACATTGTTCGGCGATCTAACATGTACGATGGCAGAGTCTCGAACTGAATCGGATAACACATGACTCGATCTTGAGCCCGATTGATCACAATATTGAAAACACTATTCATCTCTTCCATCTTGATCTTCTTCACTTGTACATCTCTCTCTGCTACTCTAGCTCATTTAGAAGCTTCTTCGTACGCGTCTTCGGCTCTTGCCCTCTTAGTAGATTCTTCCTTCAGCTTGTTCTTCAGTTCTGCGATCTCCTCTATCAGTTGCTCGTTTCCTCCTTCAGTGTGGACCAGCTTCCCTTCGACATTACTCAGACGTTCCTCTAGATCTTGGATCTCGTTGTCCTTCTGCGCCATTGAGGTCTGTTGTTCAGCTACTATCTGTCTTAACTCCTCGACGCTATCCTGAAGTTACACAATGCGGTCGTATACTTCGTTGTACATACGGACAACGATCGAGTTTAGTGGAATCTCTTCCTCTTCATCCTCCTTATACTCATTCGACTATGGCAATTCCACAGGGTCCTTCTCGTCCGTCTCTATCTCATCATCCTCATCAAGTAACCCCTCCTGCTCAACCACTGTGACCAACGGAGATGATTCCCGTGGCAGTAGTTATTCCCAAACCACCTGAATATCTCGAGGCTCCTCCTCCCTAGGCATCTGGGATTCTTCCTCTCTAGCCTGACTGGATTTTCCTACATTAGCCATCCTGACAACCAAAATTTGAAGTTTTATTTACTAATCATTACTACTCAACACTCACGAGCACATAGGTTGCAATCACATAAGCACATAAGTGTTTTATTACTTCTTCCTTAAAACTCAATAAGAGTTTATCACCACTATCTTTTTAAATGTTACTTCCTAAGGCTTTTCCCCACCCAAGGTTCATAACCTAAAGCTTTGATACCAACCTGTAACACCCCCAAATTTGGGTACTTCATTCCCACCAGATTTGGTGTTCACTTGATAAAAATATTCATATCTAATTACCCAAACATACTAAAATTTAACAATAAACCTTCCCATTAAAGGATTACATCAATAAGTTTAATAAAATCTCCCAGGTTATCTAAACTTTAAATACAAACATCAAATGCGGAAAATTAAATAACTACATCACAATATTTAAAATAAAGTCTGACAATATAAAAGTCTACAGGTTTATAAGTCTTCACTACTTGTTCGTCTTCCCTTTCCCTTTACTGGTGGTAGGTTCATCGACCTTCTCAACTTTAGTTGTAATATTTATATAAGCAAAAGTGAGCAAACAGTGCTCACTTGAAATGACAATGAATAAATATCATATCAACTACCAAATGAATAGGCTCAATAGAACTGAATATTGTGCTTTATCAATAATAATCAGGAATAGAATTTGAAATATATATCTGAGGGTCAAAAGACCACGAACTATGTCTATAGTTATAAGTATTCTTTCATCTTAAACTTTAACAGTCATAAGACTATAGGGACTCCTCATACTTAAGGGGATCAGCCCTTCGTACAATGTATTTTGCATAAACATCTAAACGCTTACGCGTAAATTATCCCCTGAAATAGGGTTGTTCATCTTAGCATTTAGAATACAAGTCCGCACCAAGGTAAGTTTGGTTTGGATAAGTTTCAAGGTAATTTAGAGTTTAACGAACATCAACTAAGGATTAGTTGAATAAGAATGTAATAACAATATGCTATGGAATAAGTCATAAATGAATCAACATTGTATATTAAGGTCATGCTTTAGAAATAAACTAAAAGCATAAGCATTGAATAACGTAACATACCTTGCTTGAACAATATTAAGCTAAGGTTAGAATTTTGTTTAGAATTGAGTATTGAGCATGCGTAATAAATAGTAATTTGAACGATAAAACGTGTTCAACGTAAGTGTATCAGAGTTAAGAAACTTGCATACTAAGAAACAAGTTAAAGATCAGAAAAACTTGCCCAATATCAAGAGGTAAGGTTTAGACACTTGCTCAATTGTAACAAGGTAAGATAAAGAAAACTTGCTCAAAGAAAGTTTCGGGTTAGAAAACTTGCCTTGTGTGTAAGCTAAATCGTAATAATTCGATTCACAATATCCTATACACATGTCATCGTGACATAATTAGTTACTACATATACTCTGTATACAAATAAGTATCTATTTCATGTATGGATTGGTTTTAATCACATAGTCAAGTCACATTAGTAACGTAATAACAAAACTCGTTAATTGGTAATAATATACTCATTATTAGTACTATAATACCAAAATCACATCTTAACAGTCAAAATATTTCACCTTATCAACAATTACATATTTTGTGTAATAAAAACAAACTTTCTGGCCATTCTCGCTAGCAAAGTATTGTGATACTTTCAATTTACACTAGGATTAGGCACGGCATGTATGATGCATGATGATGGCTGATGATGCAGCAAGGTGCAGCACAGAGTTCGAGTGCCATGCAAGGGCTTGAATCACGTAATTGGGCACGAAGAATGTAAAACAAAGCTAATCTTAATTTCTAGCACCCAATTTAACACGTATAACTTACAGTGATTTCACATAAACATAACTTAAGGTCTCTAGCATGTTTTTACCCACATAAATAACATAAACATCAAATTTAAAACCTTTCAATTCCATGTTTTATACAAAACTCCATTTTTTTGACATTTTTAACAAAATTAACACTATAATCATAATTATACACCAAATTAATTCATTCAAACTATGTTCTCTTCGTTTCTTACTGAATTAACATATTCAAGGTTCAATTTATCTATTAGCTCACAATCAAATATCAATTTTGGTACTCCTACAAGCCATGCTCATCCATATATTCACTGTAAAACAATTTTCTTTCTTTTTGAACGGAAATTAGCATACAATTCCTTGTCTAAATACAACTCTAACACCACCAATACATATAATCACAAGTTATCAGTTGTATATCAACAATTTTAAAAAATTTGAATTCACAGAACTTGGAAACTTGAATTTTTTTTTATACCGTAAAACATATATATATATATATATATATATATATATATATATATATATATATATATATATATATATATAATATTAAGGTTATGTAAAAATACCTTCAATTGCTTGGATAATCTTGGATAAACTCAGAGAGTTGCTTAGGAAATCTCAGAAACCTTCTCTCAATTCTCTCTCAACTCTCTCAAACTCTCTCTATTCTCTGTAATCTTCTTTCTTCCTTTCTTCTTAGGCTTAGGTCAAATGCTTTTTACATAAAATAAAACTCAAATCAATGCACACACCCAAACGTCTAAAATCAACGTTACAATAAATATAATAATAAGTTATCAGTTATAAAATTTAATATATATTATTTCTATTTTATTTATTTTAATTAAAATTTAAAATTCAAAAGACATAAGGCTTTGTTTGGCAAAAACTCTTTAAAAATTAAAGACTTAATATCTTTAAGCCTTGTTTGGCAAAACTAAATTAAACTCCTTTAATTTATTTTTATAACTCATTTATAGCATAGTTTAATGTCACACTTTTATTACCAAATTAAATTAAAAATATTATAATAATCCATTTAATCCCTATCAACTCTCTAACTTAATTATTAAATTAAATTAGAATATTATCTTATAATCATTAATTTTCTTCACTCATTAATTATTTATTTAGCAAATAAATAATCAAATCAAATCAAATTAAACAAATATTTATTCAATAATAAACACATCGATTAAATATTTATATAATTCAATAAATATTTGAAATTATAATTTAAAATTTTGGATTGTTACAGTACCCAAGTGAATAGTATTCCGTGAATAGTATTTCATAAATAGTACCCCGTGAATAGTACTCCGGCATAAAAAAAAAATTAAACTTTAACAAGAATGTTCAGAAAAATATCTTTGTGAAACGATACTAGATGAATTACAAATTTCAAGGATATTCTACTAATTTCAAGGAGTATAGAAGAAATACTTAACAAAATGAGTGTAGAATTCGGAATCTGAAACGAAATAATATTACTTACATACTACAGAGTATGGAAGAAAATATTATTTCATACGAATATTGAACAAAAAAATATCCCTTACCATAAAAAGAGAGTACTTCTGACTGGTAGGACGGGAATATTCTTGAAGAAAACTTATACTATTTTCTACGCTCAAAGCTCCCTTAAACTCTAAAGAAATACGCTCAATATTATAGAAGAAGAATTCTCTAATTCTGGTGTGATCTTCAATTCTAAACTAAGCATCCTATTTATAGGGGAATGGCATGATACTATTTGGATGCACAGTAAGGAAAAAAATCACGGACTGCACAGTAAGTGTCACGGGAATCGACTGAATTTTTTTGATTTTACTATGTAAACACTATGCATAATAAAATATAATATAATATATTTTTTATAAGTAACAAAACTTATAATATATATATATATATATATATATATATATTATCACACTTATAACACATATTATTTTGAAAAATAAATAGGTAGAGGTCTATATAATAAGCCAAATTTATAATAAATAGTTCATAAAAATTCCCTCAATATTTTTAACAACATTTGTTTATCAATAATATAACTTGCAATATTAACAACCAGATCATTCTCAAGAAAGAGGGGTCTTTCCGATAAGGATTTCTCCCTATTGGCGCACAATTAGGTCACCAAACCTGTTTTCTTGACAGAACTTTCTAGACATTGTCAATAATACAAATAATAATATGAATAATTTTGTCATCTCAATTATTCATTTAATAATATAAATTATTGTGACAGTAATTGAATTAATAATGTGAGATACTATGCAGCAATTACTGTAGCAATAATTGAGTATAACTGAGTGACTTCTCACGTAAGCATCAATAGTCAATATCGTGTGCTACTATGCAACTACGTGTATTACTGTACTTTTATCACCGGGTATTTCAACAGTTAATGGTAAAACTTTTGTCGTTATTTCTATAAAAAGATATTTCTATCGTTTTCTAACTCCAACAATAATTATGTTGTGGGGTCCACCAATGATTCTGTCGTCGTATGAATATTCCCTGATAAAACGAATATTCCCTGAAAGTCCAATAATAATCTAGAAGGGGGGGGGGGGGGGTTGAATAGATTATTACCAATTAAAAATTATCTTAGGCCTTTTTGAATTTTTTGGATAATTAATTTGCAGTGTTAGAAATTAATATGCAAGACAGTAAAAATTCAATCACACAATGCACAGAGATTTGTCTGGTTCACAACATACATCCCGGGTATGCTGTTACGTCCAGTCTCAAACTCACCTCCAGGACTTGAGATCCTCTTACTATCAGTAATAAAAACTCCTTTAACAGGCGAAGAAGTCTTTACAAAGTTTTATAGTCAAACTTCCAACTGTTCTCAACTAATCTATCTTGGACAGCAAGTTTCTCGCTCCTTCCTCAAGCTTAGTTGTACCACCTTTTGAGTTCAGTTCTATTCTATGATCTGGTCTTGAAATAACAACCTCTTCCTCACCTCCAAGTACACTAGAGACCCAACTTCTCGCTGACCTCTCTAAGACTCTGATCTTGGTTGAAGAATTATTTGTCTTTCTCACAGGTACGTAAAATAAACTAACTCTAACCTTTTCTCTTTTTACAAATAAGTTTACAACAATGTGCTTCTTAAATAAGCTGATAAGAGTTGAGTACAGATAATGCTTCTCAAATAAGCATTTAAGAATGTAGTACAGATGGATGCTTCTTAAATAAGCAGATATAATTTAGTACAGATTGATGCTTCTTAAATAAGCAGATATCAATTAAAGAGCAAATATATTTATAAAAGTTCAAAGACTTTTATACTGGAGAAATTATGCTTCTTTGTAAGCAGATAGTAATTTATGCTTTGATCAAATAGTGCTTCTGTGTAAGCAAATATGTAAATTATGCACTGTTATAAAAGTTTAAATAACTTTTATATTTTGTGTGAAAAGTGCTTCTTGAATAAGCAAATAGATCAATTTTAACTTTTACTCAAAAATGCTTCTGTTTAAGAAGATATATAATTTAATGCAAATTTATAAAGAATTTATTTATTCTTTATGGAGTAAAGAAAAAGTTACTTTAAATTTAAATAACTTATAGAGAGAAAATGCTTCTGAGTAAGCAAATAAGTTCTTTTGAGTTTTGAATCAAATATGCTTCTATTTAATTAAGCAGATATATTCACTTAAGTTTGTGAAATAAAAGTTTAAATAACTTTTATATTTTGCAACAAGTATTTTATGAATAGATAAATTTATTATCAAATACTTGTGATGACAGATATTAAGTATAATAAATAAATTAGTTAAGCACAAACTAATATAACAAATATTATTATTTAACTCAAACAATATATAAGAATATTTTATCTATTATGTGAACTTTTATAAATAATGTCACTTAGTACTATAAGGAATCGTACAGTTCAAAATCCTCTTGGTAGACGTGTCTCTCCGTAGCTTTGCGGCGTCTAAGTATGACAAAATTTATAATTTTCACAATTGATATTTATATAAATATTTTTAATAGATCACTACGATTCTCAAATCCAGTTCGGATGACTATTCTTTTTGGAGTAGTATCTCAGTGTCGTTTTGAGCTATCAAGTGTTGTATCTATTTTACGATATTTATATAAATAATATCAATAAAAAGTTACTGAAGACTACAAGGAAGCGTACGGTTCAAATTCCTCTCCGTAGAGATATATCTCCGTAGCCTTGCGGCGCCCAAGTATTCTTTTATTTGATAAATAGATGAAATATAAATATATAGAATTGTGTATAACAATTTATATTCGTATATTTATAAATATAAATAAGCAAGAGATAATTCAAATAAATAAATCAAATAACTTATCTTAATATGCTTAGACCAATTTCCTCTTCTCAAATAATCAGAAATTTTGTAAGAAGAGATAAAGAAAGCTTTTTAGAGAAAGAGTATGTGGGAGAGAAATAAGCTTTTCTTTTCAAGTAAATTGGCAAAAAAAATGAAAGAAAAGCCTCCTATTTATAGATTTTTGAAGTCGGGAGTAAAATGGTAATTTTTAAAATTTGATTTGAAATTAATGGTTGAGATGATCAATTTTGAAATGAGCGGTTTGGATGAAATTTTTTTACGCGGATTGCCAAATTCAATTTCTCGCCTAGGCTAATTTTTGACAACATGATAATAAATGTTCACTCAAAAAAACAACAACTTAGCATTTAATATTATATTTGACTACATGATTTTTTAAGCCACCAACGGCTAAAAAAAAAAGGCAGCACACACGTCTCAAAATGTTTGTCACTTTCATGAATTAATAACTTTGCCAGCACATGCAAACATTTCATTAATATATATATATATATATATATATATATATATATATATATATATATATATATATATATATATATACACACACACACGCGCATTATATATATTTAACACACTTAATGCACACAAACATGCAATTATATATATATATATATATATATATATATAATATTCTTGTAATTTCTTTTTTGCCCTTCTTTTGAAATAACTTAAAATAATTTTTGAAATCTTTAAATAATAAAATTAATTTGAGAATAAATAGAAGATGCCTAAAAATAATTTAATCAAAATCTCTATCTTCTTTCCAAATTCGATCAAACAAGCATTTGATGATCAAACATATGATTTTTGTCCCACAATACATGTTTCAATTGATTTAACACTTTAAAACATCAAGATCAAGATAATCAATAAAATAAGATTTGGAAAATATTTTTGGTCAAAGTAAATAAGATAAATAAAACAATTATACTAAAAAATCCTATGGAGAGGATTCTACCCTTTTAATTAAATTATTTACTATTTATTGTTATCATCAAAATAAATCTAAAAGTTAGAGACCCAACATTCCCCAACCAATCGAATATTTTATAACAACTTGCTTACTTTGCAAAATTTGTAAATATTATCCACAACTATAACATTATAACAATTTCACACTTTAATATTCAAAATGATATTTAGAGAAAAATTCATCTTTATTCAAAAAAGTTGGGGTCTTACATAGGGATCTTCGTATCCAACAAGACTATGACGCCCTTACCTTATTGATTTCACGCTGGTGCTCTTCTACATGTACATTTGTCACTGCTTGGGGGGAATTCACCCCTACTCTAGAGGATGTCTATACCATTTACCAGTAATTCTTTCTTCTATTTTGTACATTCATCCTCATTTTTCTTGAGTTATGTATTTATTCTGAACTATATCTTGTAGCCTTCCTGCTGCTGCTTCAGCTTCTTGCGGTTCATCCAGTTTGTCCCTTAGGGATACCGAATGTGTTGCGTACTTGACAGAAGCCTTCAGGCGGGCTTCCAATTACACTATGAGGTTTCAAGGTGATATCATTCCTTCAGACTTCCCCAACCATCAGGAGACTTCCTGGCTATCTTAGGTACGCTACTTCTTTCAGGATTACAAGCTTGGCCACTAGAATAGTTCTGTTTATAGAGAGTTCGTTCTTGCTCTTTATGAGGAGCCTTGTCCTTTTCCTTTAGCTGCTTATCTAGCTATGTGGTTGTCCCACTTTATCTTCCCTAGGTCACCCATGGATGGTCCCTCGACCCATATGTTTAGCTTAGCGACTTTGTTGTCTCGGGGTCTAGAGGTTCCTCTTGCTCCTCTCTTTTTGGGGACCTTGTATCATCGCTTGGATAAGACTGTCCTCGACATGAGAGAATCTATCGGAAGGTACCCCTTTTCGGTTTCACTCATTATATATATATATATTCTATTTTTTTATTAATATTTCTTTCATTTATTCAGGTATGACGTGAATTACTTCGTTCCATGTTCCTTTCTTCAGTTCTTCCTCTTCAAGCGCTTTTGGGGCCATTCTAGTTCTGTGCACTTTTTCCAGAAGCAAAGGAAATATCCACCCCCTTTCTCATCGCCCAATATTGTTCCCCGCAACGCTCGCCGGATTGATCATAGGATTACTTCAAATTTACGGCTTTATATTGATGACTTTTTCTGTTTCATTGCCCGTCCTTACACCATTATTTCAGAGGGTGGTTTTCTGCCTCACTTCTGTAGGAGGGACTTTCGTTCTTTTTTGAATGTTAGGGAATTGACTAAGTCTTCACTTTCTTGGTTCATATTCCTCCGAGCTGCGGAACTTCCCTATCTTGTTGAGGATGATGGTTTTGGCACCGTACTTTACTCTCCTCATAGAGTCATGAGGCAATTTGGATTTTACCAGAATTGACCTTTCGGCCGCTCTTGCCAGAGGGATTACGAGAGTGCTCTCCTCAATTTTGTCCCCACATCCTCCTCATTTGCATGGGAGTTTCCAAAACCTTCTACTGCTCCTTATGGCCCTCTTCATTTCGTCATACCAGATGATTCTCGGCAAGGGTGATATACTACTTATGAATGCAACTACTGGCTCATCAACCTTAAAAAGTGGCAGGATACTACTATGATTTGTTCGCTGCCAACTTCTCCTCCCGAACGTCTCCAATGGGCCAAAATGTTATGTTCTCCTAGAACTAATACTCGTTCAGAGCGTTGGCCAACTAGTAGTCAGCTTCTTGAGCATAAGGCTTTAATGTTTGTGTCTCTTTCTCCCCAGTCAGCAGACCCATATGTTCCTCCCGCATAGGTCCCTACTACTTCTTGGAATCTTCCATCACAGGTTTCATCTCGGATACCTCCTTCAGCTCCTTCCCAGGATCCTTTGATGCTGAGGAAATCAAAATTACTTGCTCTAAAATGAGAGCATCTGCTATTACTAACTCTGAGGTGATGCCCCCTACAGATTCTACTGTGGTCCTTGCTAGTCGTTCTGTCATTAAGCGAATGAAAAATGGGCAAACACTTAACTTAAATCCGTTGGAAAATGCCCCCTTGATAATGCTAGCTCTATTATGCCGGCAACTGAGGATCCAGTCAAGAAACAACGCAAACTTTTGGTAAAATTTGTAGCAATTTCATTTATATTTCAACCATTCATATAGCTGTTTTCGTGTTTTCCTATGTCATTATTTCCTTGTTTTTTAGATTACCGAGGCTGATGAAGAGGATGATGATGCTCTTATTGGATTTCCTGCGGGTGCTGTAAGTGAGACGATCGCGGCTTCCACTACATGTGAGCCTCCAAAATTTATCACTATTGCTATCGAGTCTTCTTCACCGCAGGATGATCGTGTTAGTCTTGATGTTGAGGGTTCTTTATCTAATGTGAGTTCGGGTCATGTTGTGGGTTGTACAGCTCTCTTTTCACGTCGTCTTATAGCACCTCCTCATGAGAGTCTTGAGGGTACCGGTGAGGCTCCTATTTTCTCGAGGGGGAATTTGTCTGAGCTTACTGCTGACATTCCGCTTTCTGTTGCACCTCACGACTCTTTATCCATCAGTGTGAGTATTTTCTTTAGTTGACCTATACATATTTTCTGTCTTCCTCTATAATATATTATGTTTTATCATTTTTCTTCTTCTTCTCTTTTTTTTAGAGTGAAAAGATGAAAGATTTGTCTTTATCTGTCGAGTCACTTGCTTTATTTGATGCTCTCAATCCAGGTGTTTCCAGTTTGCCATCTAGTGATGACCTTGGTTATCCTCCTACTAACCAAGGCTTCAAGGAGTTATCAGCAACACAACAGCCACCTGTTTCTTCATCCTTTGTTAAGGAGTCATCAACAACACATTAACCACTTGTTTCTTCATCCTTTGTCCTCAGTGATTGGCTTCTAAAGTGGCTCCTACTAGATCTTCTTTCAATCCAAGTGGAGATCTTGTTTCTTGGAGGGGTTTTCAGATATCTTTTTCCAGTCAGGAAATTCTCGATCGTCTCTTAACTCAGTTTTCACAAACACTTGACCGTCTAACTATCTGCATGGCCACCGTCCAGACTTTCTTTTTGGATCGACTTGCTAGCCTTATTCTTGAGTTGCACAGTCTTTCTTTCTATTCTTTGCGAGCCGAAGACTTAGATAGATCTAGCAGTGAGCTTAATAACTTCTCCATTGTTGGCTTTGATATGTCTCCCTTTCGTGCTCGGTTGAATTTCTTATTTCCACTTTTCAGATCATTTCACTATGGTCGGAGGTTACTATGTATCAATGTGAGAATAACTCGTTTTAGAACAATTTTCGGATCTTGAGAACACCGCAAACGAACTGGAGACCCAACTTCAGGGTTTAAAGTCAAATATCCAAACTTTTCAGAAATTGAAAGCCACCAATGTGAAGGCTTGCGACACTGCCATTGCTAAATTAGAGGCCCTAGCTTTGCCCCCGCTTCAGTTTGATATGTCTTGGCCCTTAGATCATGAATTTTTGTAATTTTTTCTATCCATGTATCAAAAAACTCATTTACATATATTCCCTTTATCAGAATAGAGTTTCTTTAGCATTATTAATTGCATGTCTTTCTTGTAGCCTTAACTAACATTTTTGCACCATTTCTATTTTATGGATATATCAGGATTTACCGGTGTTGTATCTGCAAGGTGGATCAATCATTCCCTTTGGTCATCCTTATCAACATGTTGGTGAAGCTGATCCAAGTGATGATTTATCCGTACTTATGGCTTTAGATGAGCATGGTACTTTCTTTTTTTTGCTGTCAACATTAAAGTTCTCTAATACATTTGGTAAAAAATATGATGTTTTTAGTTTTGAATGGACATGATCCTATATTAAACTTGGACATGATCCTGTATTAAACTTAGACATGATCCTGTATTGAACTTTAGTTTTCATTTTCCTATGTATTACTTCATCTTACATATTGTTATGTTCTCCTATTGTTAGCTTAAAATGTTGAACCATCAGTTGTATGAGACATCATATCTTTCTCTCTCCCCCTCTCTAACTTCATTCTCCCATCTGAGATTCTAAATTCAGGCATCTTGTTAAATTTGAAGCTCATTATAATTTGGAAGTTCCATAGAATAATATATTGGAATAAGATATTCTTGTGGAAACAGTTTAGAAGTGTAGAATTAAGCTTCGTGTGTTTATTCATCATCTTCTTATGTCACTTGTCAAGTGGAAATTCTTCCTGCTCTTTGCCTTTTAACATTTTGCTCGACATATTTGGTATAGCATCTCCTTTGCTCAAGTGTTATCAGATTAAATCACACTTCAGCCTCAAAAGTTTGGGTGAAACTTCAACTTTTTTCTCAATGTTCCAGTAGAAAACTTCGTTTCTCGAGTTTTTAATTGGTTTCAACTTGGTCCGATTACAACAGATGCAGAATCGAGGAAGGAAGATGCATAATGATTTTTCCAGCCTTTATGTTTCCCTGAACTCACTTCTGTCACTAAACCATTTTATTTGAGCATTTGACATTTATGTTTTCGATTGGTTTTGAGTTGGTCAGAGTTGGAGTTGAACATCTGAAGATTCTGAACTGAAAATATATATGAGCATATTGAGGGACATTTGGAAATAACTGTATATGTTAAGTTTAGAGCTCATATGATCTAGAATTGTGTTGTAGAGAGAACGTGGGAGTGTCTGAATCCCTCTAGATATAAAACTCTAGCTTACATCCCTCAAACTTTGTCTTGATTAGTTAGCTATCTAAACCACCATTTCGTTGTAGAAAAAGTTTCTTGTACAGATGCAGTTAACCGAATATAGCTTTAATTTCCTCAATATCAGGTAAAGCTAAAGGTGTTCTCTATGAAGATGATGGTAATGTATATGAATATACCAAAGGTGGATATCTCTTGACAACATATGTTGCTGAGCTTCAGTCTTCTATTGTTACTGTGAGCATTTCCAAAACTGAAGGATTATGGAGGAGGCCAAAACGCCGTTTACATGCACACTTGTTGCTTGGTAAAGGTGTTATGGTATTGATGAGGACATCATTAGCTCAGGAATGAATGGCAATCATGGAGAAAATCCGGTGCGAGTTTCGGTTGGAACCGTGACAAGAGCTCGGGTTAAACGCTTCAAGGAGGGGCTTATTGGTTTGATTGAGTTTGAAGGCTTTGGGAGAGTGGAGTTTTAATTCATAAACATGCTTCAAGTGATTGTGCCATGTTAGGTGGGCCAAGCCCAGCGAAGCATGCCAAACCAAGGAGCAGATGAAAGCAGGAATCAAAAACTGTTGACCGGCGCATCCACGCTTTGGGCCGTTCATTTCCAGTGCTGCCGTGTCGAGTTCCAGAAGTCAAAAACAACTCTCTGCAGTTAAGCGCGGCCGCGCCCATTTCCCATTCATTTCCAGCGTTGTCACGCCGAGTGGCAGAAGTCAAAAACAACTCTTTGCCAGTTGAGTGCGGCCGCGCCCATTCCCCATTCATTTCCAGCACGGTCGCGCCTTGGGGGAAATTTAGTTGACGTGTTTTTGACATATTTGGACGCGGATTTACTTCATAAACTTTATATTTTCAATATATTTTCTGATTTTTATTGTAATTAGACACTTTTAGATAGGATTTTGATTCCAAGTCGATTGTTATTACCTTTTATGGATTCTAGGGTTCCATAGCTAGTATAAATAAGTTTTATGAATGTAATTCAATACATTATTATTATTCAATACAACTTGTGAGAATTATTATATTCTTTGGTTTTTTGAGAACTCCTAAATTGTTCATAGTTTTCTGTGAGATTCATTATCGACTTATCATACAACAATACATAGTTGTGTATAGCGTTTTCTACTGCATCAATCGTTGATTGTACCAAGATTATCGCTTACATATAAACGAGGAGTCGAGGTGTCGTTGGTGTTCATTCAACGCAGACTTCCGAAGGCGTGCAATTGTACCAAGATTACCGTCTACATATAGGCGAGAGGTTAAGGTGTTGCGAGCAATTCACCATACAACTTTGCTAGAAAACTTTCTGAAGGCATAATGATTTGCACTTTGCAGAACCTCTCCATCCTCTCCCCAGGCATCAAGCTGTTTGAAGAACCTCAGGATTAACAAAAAACAATACAAAGAAAAATTTGAATTTGTAGCAGTTCATTAGCATCAAATCTTGGTAGGATGACTAGGTGTACTTAATTGTCAGAAAGCATACCTGATAGACTCCACGACACGCTTGCGTGAGGTGGTCGTCGCCCGGATCGTATCCGCAAGCGAGAAAAAGTACAAGAGTGGTATGGGTAACACCACTTCTCTAGAACTACCTAATATCAGTCCCTTCTTACTTGTGTCTTTTGTTTATTCAATGTCATCTATTTGTTATCATAATTTCCTCTACAATTAAGAGAACACCTGAACTGATTATGTAATTAATAAGTATGGTATTTTCAAATAATATTTCATATTTTTGTAAGTAATTTCTAGAGGTCAGGATGCTTATCCATCTTTATTATTTTGGATTCGATAATTGATAAATACACTTGTTTTGCGATCCATGTAGTTTAATATCTTGGATATTTTATGTTCAACTTTGTATATTTTCTGTTAAATCTTGTTACAAGTTTTATTCAAGCCTGTCACAATATATTTTACCTTCAAGACAGTCAATCTGATTGTTATGGTAGTTTGGGTTTATCGGTTGGCTAAATGTTATTGCTTTGCCTGAGAATAATTGTATGAGACTGACAACAGTCGCTTTGTGCACAATATGTTGCTAGGACTGTGGGAACAACAATGTGAAATGGCCTTCATTTTGTTGGGAGAGGTAAATTGTAGGTAAAAATATGCTAACGGTGTTTGTCCTATGAATGATAGGATGTTTATAACTAAATTTTAGACATTCAAAAATAATAACTAACAGTAATGTTTATAACTAAATGGCCTAGGATAAGCACCTATCTCATGGTCTTCATCACTGCAGGTTTGCCCCAAAACACAATAGACCAATTTTTGGAATTGTTCATGCAACATAGACTGATGAGACATAACTGAAGTTGCTCACTATGTATATCACTTTTGGTCATGGTAAAAAAAAAATATATCACACATCACACACGACAAGCAAATTAGTTCGTCTCAACTACTGAAACTAACTTATGAATTGGAACCAAGTATTTGGTTGATTAGATATAATCAATAGTTCTTCAAAGCCGATAATGAATCCTTTGTTGTTGCAGAGATAACAGCATCTGAAGCATTGGGCAAGTAATAGTATTTTCCTGAAAAACAAATTAAGTTTTTCAAGAAAAGTTGTCAGAATTGAAACCAAAACAATATTGTTGAACTTTAACGGGGCTTTGAGTTATCCAACCTTGCGCAACTCTAGCAATCTCTTTCGCAAATCCTGTTGAAACAAACTTATTTTCTGTATCGATGACGAGAAGAGACATTCCCGCTTTATATATTTTACCGGCCACTTCAAAAATCTCATCCTTCAAATAAATGCAACAAAAAAGGTCACTCTATGGTAATACATTTTAAGGAATTATATATTAAAATCAAAGTCAACCATCCCTTAATATTATTATTTTTTCCCATATGATTTCCAAGTGAAATCTCATATGATAAATTAACAGAGGGGTATGAGGTCAACAGTTGTAACAAACAATTTAGGTTGCATTTGGTAACATATTGTTTGTGTTTTTACTATCACAAAAAAAATATAGTTTGGACCCAAAAATAATTTGAATTTTTGATACTCCCTCCGTTTCAAAATTAGAAATACATTTGTAAAACGACGACTTTTAAGAAAAATTAACAATAATAGTGCTTAACAATAATGCTAGAAGTGGTTAAACTATTTCAAGTAGTGGAGGAAATGCTAGAAGTAATGGTTCCAGGAAATGGGAAGTTATTATTAGTTAATTAGGAGTTATTTTCAAGTACTTGTATTAGTGGGAATGTGGGATATTTGTCATCGTAGGATCCAATTTGCTTTCAAGTAGTTTTCATTTGTTTTGCAGCTTTTGCTATAAATAGGTGTGTTGTACCTATTGTAAGATAAATGTATGTACGGCCGATATATCAGATTTTCAGGTGATTTTCTTGCAAGCCCATTTTGTCACTATTTGTTACTATTCAAACAATAAAAAACATTATATTTTTACTTTTAGGTTCAAATCTAAATTACTTTTAAATTACAATACATAAAGAAGTAGCGGGACACATTTTTCATTTTTCTCCAGGGAAAAGGAAAGTTAATAAATTTTCAGATCTTTTTATAACAAAAAATTTGTTTTGATGATCAATTTTAGTTTTTATATCCAACAAATGTTTTAATACCTATTGATTAAGATTTCTAATTATATTTGACATATTATCAAGATGCGCCCAGGATAAAGCCCAAGGTGCTTGCGAAGCTTTAAGTACATTAAAATTAATAAATTTTAGTACTCCAATATGTATTTTTTTTATGTATATATATCCCAAATAAAAATGGGTTAAATCGCCACTTTAAATTTAAAGCTACTAAAAAAATTACCCAATGAAATAGACCCAAATTTCAATAACAGACTTAGTGATAATGTGATATCTAAATGATGCTTTAGAAATATTGAAATAGTCGGTTATTATATTTGGTATTCATTTGTATTTATGCTCTTTTATTCAAGAAAAGTTCTTAGTTTTTTTTATGTCTATCTTAATAGTAATTAGCAAAAGGCCCATTTTTTTTTTGTCGCTTTAAGCCTTTAAAAACTCAGGGCCGGCGCTGCATATCAGTTACTTCCCCATCTATTCAGCAAGTAATTTGTTGAACTTATATGGTGCAAACTTTTTACCTTCAATTCCGAAGCAGATGGCTTAGATGCATCCAAAGCAGCAGCAGCTTCAGGATCAGTGAATCTTTTTAGTGATATTATTGATATGAGATTGAATTATTATCCCTCTTCTCTGCATTTAGCCCAAATCTAACCGCTAAGCAGATTTATATTTGATAAAACTGTTAGTTAATGGATATAATGCCCATAATCATAATGATAAAGTTGTGTAGTTAGAAGCTGTGATATAGTGAGAGGATTTTAAGTTTTTAGACATTTTATTCCAACAATAAATACATTAAACTGAATTTGCATACCGTGGTAAGACCATGAGCTAGGGGAGAACCTCCACCACATGGAAGTCTCTCGAGAAGTTTTCTTGCCATTGAAATTGATCTGGAAGGAGGCAAGAGAACTTCTGCAGAATCTCCATGGAAAGGAATGACGACGACCTGGTCCATGTTACTGATAAATATGATCAGAGATGAAAAAAAAACAGATGAAAAACACATTCTTAATTCTTTTTAGGCATTCCCATCTGTTGAGAAATGGAGATGTACACCTTGAGATAAGAAACAAAATCTTTATCCACAATGTTTCACTCTAATATGGTTTGGGACATTCAGTTATTTACTTCGTACGAACAAACACAACCGCTACACACACCCAGGAGCACCCCTTCCTTTATATCCATACAAGACCCGAGTAGGCGGGTCGAGGTCCTACGAGGTACCCACTACACAGAGTACCCACCCAAAAGGAAAAAAGATGCGTCTCTCAGGTTCGGTTCGTCCTAATTGGGTTGGGCAGGTTCAACCAAAAATACTATGCTTACACAGAAGACTATTCCTCTTCCCGAAAGCTTCACGGGGACTACTTTACGGATGACCGCCGTACGGGATTTACTGCACAAGACCCCTGCAGAGGAAAAGCTTTATCCCAGCGAATAGAAGATGCTCAGCTGCACACACAACTTAGGCTATTGTTTCTAATGAAGTGAAGGAATTGGCTTTTGAGCTCAAGTTCCGAGTTTGAGTGAGAGCTATGAGCTGATATCGGCCCCCTAGGGGATGCGTGGGAAAGTGAAGCAGCAACCTATTCATGCAGAATGCAGATTCTGAAAGAAAAGACCGGTTCTGAACCCAAGGGGCTAAGAGCACAGACAAATGCTACGAATTGGTTGTAGTAAATGAGCTAAAGCACCTGAGTATTTTACTTAAAAGTTAGGCATAAAGTCAAACTCGAAGCACCTTCATTCTTAGTTCAAAAATTTACATATGATAAACGGCCTCTATCATAGAGTACTAGAATTTTTATTTTTAATTTTTTTATCTTCCTAATCATAATGATCATGGTCATATTCTACAGTGCAAATATATTTCCACTAGAAAATCTGCATTAAATCCTCGTTTAGTCGACTTAATTGGCTTTTGAGTTACTTCAGTCTTTGAAAAACATTTCTGCATTCAAGGAGCTCATCAAACCTTAAATGACTTGCATAGAGTAATAATTGCTCTGTAAAGAACCAAAGAGTTGAGGTTTCACTTAACCCAGGGAAGCTCAAAATATCCCTTGGTCATTATGTGGATAATCATTATAGATCATTCTTGAAAAGGCAGTGTGCTTCATGTTTTTAAGTCCAGATCGACCAACACTTCCAACTTGACCTGACTAATAAGGACACACCATCAAAAATAGACAACTCTTGTTGTTTTTGGAACACCTCAAGCTCCTTAACATCATGCCATCATAAGGATCCTTGTACCAATATTGACTGGCAAAGTTTTCAAGATGAAAAACCTGCACCCTTATGTTAAACAGAAAGAAATTATGCAGTAAACCCATGGAAACTATGCAACCAAATATTCAACCATTTAAAAGCATGACATGCAATATATACAGGTTTTTAATGTTATACTGAACTAAATTTATCAATAATATTGTCCCCTCATTTCACCGTGGCTCTTTAATAATAAAATTGATACTTACTGAACCAGTATATATGAAATCAACTATTATGTTTGATTTAAGATTTAGAAAAAAACAATGATTTGAAAAGTTAGATACCAAGTGATTAGCCTAGGGTTTAAGTCCTTTGTCCCTTGTACCAAAAATTGCTCCATATGAAACTTCCAATGAAAGAAAAGTCAGAAGGAAGCACTGACACATATGCCAACTTGTACATCCTGCTCGAATTAGTGTGTCAAGCTTTAAAAAGTATCTTAAAGAAAAGCAGAGCATCTCAACTGCAATTCTATGCAAGAGGTATTCTATCTTATACGCATAGTAATGAAAGACAGTCAACATCAGCTGTCCGATACTATGATTTTGCCCATCTGTCTTAAGAAGTTTCATATTGAATGCATTTATGATACCAGAAAATATTTGAAAGTTCAGTTTCTATTCATAATAATTACAGTTCTATAATGATAGTGTGAACAATTATAAAGCTATATCATAAGCAAAATTGTGCTCATAATAACTTATATATTTAACTCTCTGCTAGTAATTTGAGTGCTGCACCTTTTGCATTCTGCATTCGATTAATGCCATGCTTCCACTAGCATCAACCACAAATATAACAAGAGGCTTAAGCTTTTGATGTCAATACAACTATGCAATTGCATTAGCCATTAGTGCATGATCGCACAACAGATATTGACATTTAATTTGACTATAGTAGTTTAAGGTCTAAAATATAGACGAATAAGGGGAAGACCTGCTATGAATTTCTGTAATTCATATTAGTAAGAAACAAAATGAATAACATATCCAAATAACTCTTGGTTCTTGAGAAAAACCGACAATCTTCTCCAGTATACGGGTACTTCCAATAACTACTAGCTCAACACCTTAATCTCCACACAAAGTCCCTATATGGTGAAGAGGTAGGTTATCTAGTGGAAGCATAACATACCCAAATAAACCAACCTCAATTACTCTGGACTTTTGTAGCTAACTGACCGACCCCAATTACACTGGACTTTGGGTGGCTAACTAGTACTAATACATATGCATAGCAGTTATTCAGAGTAATCCAATTCCATACAACAACAGCATATCAACATCAAAGCTATAGATATAAGAAAAGCTCTATATATAGTGAAATACTGAAATGTATTAAAGAATATAAAATATTTTTGCATCGAATCAGATAATTTTAGTTTACAATTGTGAAAACCTCTTAGCAGCAAACTCACAACTAGCACTTCAAAAACCTCTAACAAGCATCCACCACCAACACATTGTGTCTTACACGATAAGGTTTATAAAATTATTCAACTAGACGCATGGGATTAAGAAAAACTTGAAAAGGAAAGCAGAAAGAATAATTTGTCTCAATTATATTTACGTCATCTTAAAAAAAATGAAACACAATCCAGCCTCGGGCACAACTTAAAAGCAATAAAGCCCCAAAATGGTTTATGTTCAACACTACAAGAAATTTTGGAGTAGGACTCAAAAAATAACTCATATATAGTTTGCAACGAGTAACATTTCTTGGATGAAAAATGGGAAACACAAAAGCACATTTCAAGGTTTGTACATTGATTGTTTGAGCTTTTTTCTGATAAAACCAAATTCAAACCATGGTGCATAAGTTTATGTCGGTCATTAACTTGAAAGTGTTTAAAGGAATAACTGAAGTGCTTAAACTGAAAAGTGGTAAGGAAAAGTGTGTTCAAGTAACTGTGTTTCGAATTTATTCCAGATAATAATCCCCTAAACTCGTGACAACTCTGGTTGATACTCAAGTATGAAAATATGAAAAATGGAGAAGATTTCTACAATATCGGTCAACAACCTCAACGTGGTTGGAGCAAATAGAATTGTGAAATAAGCAATAATATAATGAAAAGAACCCAATATTCGCAATTATTAAAACTAAAAGTTTGAAGCAAATACAATTAAGAGAATTACATCCACCAAAATTAAACCACAAAACTTCACAATGCAATTACAAATACATAAAATTTAAACGGTGAACCATTAATTCCTTACTCAATCTAAGGGGCACCAGCAGAATCAGTATCTGGTGCTGCTTGTGAGAATGCTACTGAGCACACCTAATACTGCAAACGCCATAAGGGGGCTAATGTCCAAAGTATCAAAAAGTGGGGGAATGATATCTCTGAAGAGATTCAAATAAGGATCACACAAGTCTCGAATTGCCGACAATGGCTGGCGATCCCAAGGAATGTTAGGGAACCAACTGAGCAAAACCCTAACCAGTAACACCCCATTATATATCGCAAGCCATTTGGACATTCCTGCCGCAACAACAGTCAACGGCGTATTCAAGGACCCAGGCGGCCGGCGGCTTCTTAGAGCTGCAAAAAACAAGGGTCCCATGGTGCAAACCACCGTGTCTTGAATACCCTGAATAGACAGTAGCTCATCCGGACTAGAGCTTGCACAGATACCCTTCAATTTAAGGGCAAAGTTACCAATTGTTTGAGCAAATAATCTTGATACTGACAGAGTGATGGCTAATAAAGTTGTGATTGTGCGAGTTGACTCCGTGAGTACGGAGTGAGCTGGGGTTTGGGTGTTGGATGAATTGATTGAGGGGTTGGTGGGGATTGTCGAAGAAGAGGCAAAAATCTTGGGTTTGAAATTGGAGAAAGCTAGGGTGGGGGTTTTGGAGAAACTGAGGGGTTTTGGGGGTGAAAAAGGAAGAGACCGACCGGTGGTTTTGTGAAGAGGAAAAAGAAATGCGGGGTTTTGGAGGATTAGGGTTTGAGAGGCCATCAGAGAAGAAGAAGAACAAGCCATCGAAGAAATATCCGAGTCTCAAATATCTCTCTCAGCTACCCTCCCTCACTTTTAATCCTAGTCGACTGTATTTCAATTTCCGTCGTTTATATTTTTAAACTCAGTGGATAAAAATATAAATAAATAAAATTTAAATACATATATATCTAATTTTTATGTTCATTATATATGTTTAATTTTCATGTCTAGGAGCATTTGAAATGATGACAATTTAGAAATTAATTTTCACTCTTGTTGATAATTTTGAAATAAATTGTAGACAGTTAAAATGCAAAGGATAATTTTTCTTCTCGACTTGTGTTTGCAAGTACAAAGAACAATTGACATATAATATGTTTTTGTTTTATTTTGTGTAATGGAGGTCTAAAGTCTAGAATGAGGAACATAGAGAGAGAGAACTCCACCGGAGTTCTTACTGAGATAAGGAATGATATTTTTTGCTGGAGAGCCTAAACACAATTCTCTAATAATGCTGACTTGGTCCAATGTTGCCAATAGAAAATTTGTATTAGGTGTAATACTTTCAATATTGTGAGGATTCTAATGAATGTATGACTGCTTCAATTAGACTTTTTCATGTCTCAATTTTTTTCGAGTAACCTTACTTGCATGTCTCACAAGCTAAAGTTAGTGTTTCAGACGATTAGAACAGTTCCCCAAAGTAATTTCTTTTCTTTCTTTTTTTTGATAATATGGAGTATTCGATCCGCAGATTGACTAATCTTTTCGGTCTAGACCAGTGCGGGTTTGGTAATCTGCTTACACAAGACAGTCCGTGGAAGTCAATTATAAGATATTCGGATCAACAATTCATCCAGACAACCTTAAACCACTCCCCCAAAGCAATTTCATTCACATGAAAGCGTTGGAATAAAATAGCTAAATTAAGTAATATGAAAAGTTGATTTTGAAGAGAAATTTTCACCACTCACTGGACCACGACATAATATTCTAATAAGATTGCACCATCCTAACACTAAGATTAATCATCCTATTAAGAAACCAAATATTAGAAATTAACATGAAAGAACCCATCTTCATAGCACAGTTAACAATATCATCTAAAATCATCTTGGTGTCAAAATATTTTAAAGTATAATATAAATTTAAAAAGTTAGCCAAAAAATAAGAAAATAAATAAATAATGTATTTAATTATTTTTGTAATTAATATCAAATAAATTTTTATTTATAATTAAGCCATTTATAAAACACAAAAACTAAAAATATTCTAATTAAAATTAAGGGGAATATGAAATATATTTAGGGGAAAATGAAAGAAAATTTAGCAAAAAATACATGATAGAAACATGACTTTTTTTGGGTGAATTTGCTTCAGGAGCTTAATGTAAGTACATGTTTAGGGACTAAGGAAACTCTGTTGTATAGTGTTGGGTTTATGCATGTTGGCTGACATGTGTGACTTTTATTTCCTGTATGCATTTTGTATACACTGCTTGTACTGCTAGCTTACCAGGTATTGTGCCAAATGGTCCCATTGCAAATCTTTGCTTGGTAAGAAGATATTTTTGCTACCATGTGACCTTATTTATTAATATATTTCTATCCATCTTGTGAACTAAATGAAAATGTAGTTGAGCAACTAAAGGAAGAAATGGATGAAATTCTCAAGGTGGAAGTACAGCAGCTCATCTGATGCTTGATCTATGGCCTTCATTTTAGCTTGAAGCGAAATGAAGGCCGGGAGATTGATGAAACTGTAGTAAATTTAACCCGTACTTCTCTACTGAATATTATTTGTTCTAAAAGTTTCTCCAAAGAAATTACTTTAGTAACAATTGTACCTATCTAGATTGACTTTTCTTTTGGATATATTTCTTTCTTCTTCAACATAGAAATAGAAAGTTTTAAATGGTACAAAATTTTAAGAATTCATATATTAATTAGTGCAAATTACTTTGCTTATATATACTCAACTTTTCTATATTTTGTCCATATAAACATCAAGGACGAACTCAATCTACAAAATGTTGAGACTTATGCCACAAAAATTTATTGTGTTGTAAGGTTGACATCCTCCATCTTTTATTACTGCATTAACCGTGAATCTAAGATTCTATTTCCAAACCTTTAACCAAAGTAGTTGGAGAACACTTCCACTCTCATACTTTTTTCTACTCAAGGTGCAAATGTTTTGTGGAAAAGATTGAACATCAATGGGCTTACTGCTCCACTGTAAATATATATCGGATATCAGGACTTAAACGAGGAATCAAACATTCTCCTTCTTTACTGAAGTTACGTTTTTCATTAAACTTTACTCTGTAACTCTTCAAATTCACAAAGGTGATGTGGTTGAGCTCGACCACATATTAAGTTGCCTCACGGGTGTTAACCACTTAACTAATACATGGAATGACTTTTCCATATACTTCAGTTGATCAATAGAGAAAGAGAATATTTTGGGTTGTCTAATCTTAAGAAGCATACTCTAGATGGTGGAGTCCCTTCATGTTCGTGTTGGTGATGCACTTCACGCATCAAGCACGTTCTGGAGATATCTTTGGTAAATGTCTCTTGTAAAATATATGCTCTTAACATGCAAAATTTCACAAGTTTTCCTATGTTATATATAAAAGAAATTAAACAAGTTCCTCTCAAACTCATTCTTCCACATGCCCACTTGTTCTTTGTCTCAGACGTTTCTTTTCAGACGGTAAAGAAGACAATGCCTGAGAGTAATTTTCATAGTGTAAATGTGACGCCCCCAAAACAGGTATACATCACCCATCTTGAGTCGCCAGATATCACACTACAGAACTTAACTACAAACTTAATTATACAACTGTCGTGTAAAATACAACAAAACATAGTTGAAAGTTTAAACACGAATATTATCTTCTAGACAATATCCACTCTCAAAGGAGTCCTCATTACACTTATTATCACACTAAGTAGTGAGGACTGCTAAAACAACCATCTGGACCGTCAATCCGTTCCCCGACTCGTCCCAGCTATATTCTCATTTCCTGAAGAGAACAATGAAAGAAAAGGGTGAGATCAACAAGCAAAGTAGTAATTATTATAACTAAGATAATGCAGAATAAATTATCCTTAGCCTTCAACAGTGTTAAACTGATAGAATACAATAAACATCAAGTTTAACTGCAGCGGAATAAGCAATCCATTAGAAGAGTCAAGTAGAACATAATGTCTACTATCTCCTCTAGATTAAAAGTCCATCGTTAATATTTCATTCTGTAATACTCATCAACAGGTTCTTTTGTTATACCCAAGATAAAAAGAACTATCATCACTGTCTTCACCTGAACCACCAAAGATTATAGTTAAATTCATAATTCATTTTTATAATCATATAAATAAACAATTTCTCCTTGCCACGAAGGCTTAATAGAACTTTACTCAATATCCTTACCCCAAAGGCTAAAGATATTCAAATGTAATAACAATGATCATATCAATCAGTTTTTTACCTTTGCACTACGGGCCAAAGATATTCAACTATAAAACCAATGGTCATGATCAAACCAATCAATTTTTTATCAGTGCACTACGGCCAAAGACATTCAACTGTTAACTAATGGTCATGATCATGCCAATCACATCATCGAATTATCCATGCACTACGGGCCAAGGATATTCGTTATTATCACCAGTGGTTATGATCATGTCATACACCTGTCCATCTTTTCACGTAAGCCAAAGATAACTTTCATCACAATATAAGCATGAGGATGATGACAATGATATAAGTATTAATCAAATGAAATCAAGGATAAATATTAAAGAGTTTAAATTTATCCAGAGTTTAAAAATATCCAAATTGTCAACATGATACTGCTTTGTGGAGTAAAATTCAAGAATAATATACATGTACCAAAAATAATTTGGACAGAAAAAAAAATATTTTTTGGGTAAATAGTACACCGTGAATAGTAACTCGTGAATAGTAACTCATGAATAGTAACTCATGAATAGTAACTCGTAAATAGTATTTCGTATTCGCACATAGTACCGTATACATAAATAATGTCATATACGTAAATAGTGCCATATACATGAATAGTGCCGTATACGTGAATAGTGTCGTCTACGTGAATAGTAACTCCGACACAAAAAGATAAAATTTCACAATAAAATCCATATCAATATTTATAAAACCTTAATCCAAATGTTATAAATCACTTAATAATCTCATAATCTAATATTATTAATATTACCACAATATTTTAATCATTTCTTAAACTTATAAACAATTTATTTTAATTGTTTACACTTTACTAATTAATGCATTTAATCATCCTAAAATGCCAAACTCATAAGATTTCATCACCAATAACCAAAACTCTCATAAAAAATCTGTATATACCTTATATAGGATTCTTAAGCCATAAAATCCTATTTTCCAATTTTCTTACTTCACATAACATATTTAATTCATTTACTCATAACTAGTCCATTTTTATGAAAAATACCAAATCAGTACAAACAAATTTTCTTAACTGAGATTTAACAGAATATAGTCCCATATTGAACATATATTTTTCTCAGAATTTTTAAAATTCATTTACTATTTTTCATATGGCTAAAACTGCCGAATATTTAGACATTTATCAAAAATTATACTTTTGTTCAAAAATTTTGAAATTTATAGGGTATACTGATGTTATATAGATGTACTCCCAATAAAAATTTTACCAATTTTGGAGTTAACTATAAGGAGTTATAAGGGTTTACTTTTAAAATAGTCTTTTCCCATAAAATTTAGAACTCCTAATCTATACATCCAAAAATCACCATTTTTGGACACAATCTAGAAAACTCATCAAATTATTATTTTAAATTTTTTCATAATTTTTGAGGGTCGGAAAAATTACGAAACTACCCCAGGCAGAAACCCCTTACTTACAACGGTTGAACGAAAATAATATTCCTTACGAATATTGAACGAAAATAATATTCCTTACGAATATTAAACGAATATTGAACGATAATAATATTCATACGAATACGAAAAATAATATCTCTTCAGAATAAAAAAAATAATAACCCTTATCTCAGAAGAAATTTGGATCTTTAGAGTAGAAGAAGTAGAGATTACTCTTCTTCTTCTTTCTCCCTATAGCTTCTCTCTCTATAGCTTCTATCTCTATAATTGCTCTTGTGAGACTTAGTGAATTGATGAGAAATGAAGGAAGAATAAGCTTCTATTTATAGAAAAATATAGTTTCAATAATTGCACATTTTGGGGCTTGAAATATTACAGTATAATACCTTCCTCTTTTTCTTCATTTTTAATTTAGTCCTATAAGTATTATCAAACTTGCACCACCTCCCTTAATAGTAAATCATGTGAATCAATAGTAAATCATGTGACTCAATAGTTCTAAACATGTGAAAAAATTAATTACAATATAGTACATTCAACTGTACCTCCATTTTTAATTTAGTCATGCAAATATTATCAATCTTGCACCAACTCCCCTAATAGTAAATCATGTGAATCAATAGTAAAATCATGTGACTCAATAGTATAATCATGTGAAAAAATTAATTACGATATAGTACCTTCATCTATACCTCAATTTTTAATTTAAGTAAATACAGTATTATCAATCTTGCACCAACTCCCCTAATAGTAAATCATGTGAATCAATAGTAAACACATGTGAACACATAGTTATAAGCATGTGAATTAATAGCAATTAATTGCTCATTTATCCGGTTAATTACCTGATTGGTCAATATAATCTCCAGACATCAATTATTATTGAAATAAATGTCGATTTTTACTAACACTAATAATTCTCACACAATGGAACTATCAATTTCATCTTTAATCAACACGAACTTATTCATCATTAATATTATAACTCACAATATTTAACAACCAGGTCGTTCCCAGGAAAGAGGGGGCTTTTCGATAAGGATTTCTCCTTATTGGCGCGCAATTAGGTGACCAAACATCTCCTTGACAGAACTTATAGACATTGTTAATATTACAAATAATAATATGAATAACTTTGTCGTCTCAATATTGATTTAATAATATAAAATATTGTCACAGTATCATCTGCATTATATGATATATTATTAAATCAATAATTGAGACGACAAAGTTATTCATATTATTAAATTACAATATTTACAATGTCTAGAAGTTCTCGCCAAGGAGAGGTTTGGTCACCTAATCATGCCGCCAATATGTGGAGAAATCCTTATTGAAAGCCCCTCTTCCTCGGGAACGACTTGTTTGTTAAATATTGTGAGTTATAATATTAATGATGAATAAGTTCGTGTTGATTAAAGATGAATTTGATAGTTCCATTGTGTTGGGATTATTAGTGTTAGTGGTAATCGACATCTATTCTGATGATAATTGATGTCTAGGTGTTATATTGATAAATCGGGGAATTTATCGGATAAATGAGCAATTAATTGCTACTAATTCACATGCTTATATAACTATTTGTTCATATGTGTGTACTATTGAATCACATTCTTATACTATTAGGGGAGTTGGTGCAATATTGATAATACTTGCATGATTAAATTAGAGATGGAGGTATAGATGGAGGTACTATACCGTAATTCATATTTTCACATGATTATAACTATTGATTCACATGATTGAACTATTGATTCACATTATTTACTATTAGGGGAGGTGGTACAAGTTTGATAATACTTGTAGGACTAAATTAAAAATGAAAGAAAAGTTGGAGGTATTGTACTATAATTTTTCGAGCCCCAAAGCATGTAATTATCGAAACTATATTTTTCTATAAATAGAAGCTCATTCTTCCTTCATTTCTCACCAATTCACTAAAGCTATAGAGAAATTATTATATAGAGAAATTATAGAGAGAAGCTATAGAGAGAAAATCTATAGAGAGAAAGAAGAAGAGAAGCTTGCTACGTCACTATTCCAGTTGCCAGTTTCTTCTGAGGTAAGGGGTATTATTTCTTTCGTATTCATGAAGAGAGCTATTGTTATTCCATCCCTTATTATTCCGTTGGAATAACTTTGTTTATATCTAAGTACCGCATACATGGTGAAATTCTCCTGTTATTCCATTCTTCATTATTATGTTGGAATAACCTGTTTATGCGAAGTACCGCATACATGGTGAAATTCTTCTATTATTCCGTTCTTTATTATTCATCCGAATATCGCCTATGTATTTATTTCTGTAAGGACTGGTTCCATTATTTATTATTCGTCGAGTAATATCACATCGATGCGTTCTTACGCATGAACTGGTTCCATTCTTTATTATTTTGTTGGAATAACCTGTCTGTGCGGTCTATCGCATGCATGATGATTTCTTCTATTATTCCATTCTTTATCATTCTGTTGGAATAACCTGTCTATGTGGATTATCACATGCATGGTGAATGAACCTTTGTATTCATTCCTTATTAAATTATGGAAATGATCTGTCTAAGTGGAGTACCGCGTGGCGGACGAAAATCTATTTGCAGTTTCATATATTCTCTTATACTTAGTTGGTTAAAGCTTTGACTTCTATACTCCATGAAATTAGTAGAATATCCTTGATATTTGTGCTTCATCTAGTATCTTTTAATGAAAATATTATTATGAACATTCTTGAATTTGTACTCCACAAAGAAGTATCATGTTGACAATTTGGACATTATTGAGTTCAGGATAAATTAACTTATAAATCTTTAAAATTTATTCTTGAACTTATTTTATTGAATTATTATGTCATTGTCATCATCCTCATGCTTATATTGTGATAAAAATCATCTTTGGATTACGTGCATAGATGGACTTTGTATGATTATGACTAGGGATCATTCGATATAATCATGACCTGTAATGTTATAAATGAGGTGGTAAAAGTCCTCAGTAGCCTGTAGTGCATTGATGGACAGTTTTTGTATGATTGTGACCAGGGATTATTTGGTATAGTCATGACCATGAATGATTTAATGAATATCCTTGGCCCGTAGTGCAGGGATGACTTGATGATGTGGTTTATTTGTTAAGTTGAGACTCAGTGATAAAAATTGAAGAAAACTTTTTAAATGATAGAAGATAGTAGATTTTATTCTCTACTTGACTCTTCTAATGGATTGCTTGTTCCGCTGCAGTTAAACTTGATGTCTATTATATTTTATCAGTTTAACATTGTTGAAGACTAATGATAATTTATTCTGCATTATCTTAGTCACGATATTTCTTACTGGGCTAGTTGAACTCACCCTTTTCTTTCACTGTTCTCTTCAGGAAATGAGAATATAGCTGGAACGAATCGGGGAACGGAGTGACGGTCCAGATGATAGCATTAGTAGTCCTCACTATTCTGTTAAATAGTGTGACAATAAATGTAATGAGGACTCCATTGAGTGTGGATATTGTCTAGATGAAAATATTCTTATTAAAACTCTCAGTTTATGTTTTGTCGTATTTTACACGATAGTTGTATTATTAAGTTGTATTTGTATTTTTGTACCATGTATTTGGCGACTCAAGATGGCTGATGTATAACTATTTTGGGGGCGTCACAGTTGGTATCAAAGCTTAGGGATATGATCCCTGGCTGAGATGTGAGACAAGAATTAGGAGGGTAGAGACGGGGAATTCCTTCGCTAGTATGACCTACCTAAGCTTATGTGTTATTTAATTGGTCGGTCAGAGTATTGGGATAATATGTGATATGTTAATTAACCCTTGTTTTATTGCAGTATTTGAAAATGGCATACGAAAATGTTGAGATAAGTAATGAAGCATATGAGACCGTTGAGTCACCAACGATCAATGCCCAGGGTAATGTGCAACAGGAATACAATAATCCTCATGAAAACAATAACATCGATGAAATGGTGAATGGTGGGATGTTCAGAGGTTTTATGCAATTCATGCAACATCAGGTGAAGGCGGCTCCTGTCCAAAATGCAGGTGGAAACACTGACAACTCTCGGACGATCACCGCTAAGCAGTTCAAGGAGCTGGGACCACCGGAGTTTTTTGGAGAGCCAAAACCACTTAAGGCAGAGACGTGGATAATGCAGATCAACAAGATATTTGATATCTTGGGATTCTCCGAGGAGCAAAAGGTTCCCTTTCTCGCCTTTATGTTATGTCTTGATGAGACATTGGTGGGAATCTGTAAAGCATACACAACCTGCCGCACTAAAGATGTCTTGGGAGAAATTCCAAGAGCTGTTCAGCGACAAGTACTTTCCTGAAAGTATTCATCACATAAAGGAGGTAGAGTTCATCAAGCTTGAGCAAAACAATATGACCGTGGCGCAGTACGAAGCTATGTTTGCCGAGTTGTCTCGGTTTGCATCCCACTTAATTGATAATGAAGAGAGAATGACGCAAATGTTTTTAAGAGGTTTGAAAGTCGAGATACGTCAATACCTTATCTCTCATAAACTGTGTTTGTATTCAGATGTTGTGAATAAGGCTTAGTTATTAGAGCGTGATAATGAGTCAACCCAACCAAGAGAGAGCAGCCGACAAGTTGATAATACCAGTAGTAGCAGTCATCGAAGCGGTGACAACAAACGCGAAGGGAATCAACCTGCCAGAAATGATAACCACTTTGGTGGTAATCATGGCCAAGGCAATAGGAGTGGAAAGTTCAAGAAGAGAAGGTTCAGCAAAGATGGAAAGACGTCAGCACCAACACTCGTTGTTAAGGAAGGAGAACGACCGCCGTTCGTATGTTAAAAATGTGGAGGGGAAGGACACATAAGTCCAAACTGCACGATGCAGTCCAAAACATGTTATAATTGTAGAAAAGAAGGCCACCTAACCCGATTTTTCCGTGCACCAAAGTCAAGTCCAGCTGGGATGGAGACATCAAAGGGGGTCCCAGACAAGACAAAACCGGTAGTTCAAGGGAGAGCGTTTGTCGTAACCTCCCAAAAAGCAAGGAATCTGAAGGAGGTGATCACGGGTAAGATAATCATAAACTCTAGCGAAGTTTATACTTTATTTGATATTGGTTCTACCCATTCTTTCATTTCTCCTACTTGCGCTCAACATTTAAATTTGACTTTGACTTATCTGTTGAAACTCCGTTGGGAGAAACCTTCATTACATCCACTGTTTATAAATCTTGTTTGATTCAAATTGGTAACCGCACGTTACCTGTCGATCTTATTTCTTTGAAAATACTTGCATTTGATGTGATTTTAGGGATTGATTGGTTAACTACTCATCATGCTAAAATCGATTATTTTCATAAGGTTGTTAGCTTTCATATTCCTAACCAACCTATTATACAAATTCAAGCGACCAAACTACTAAAATCAATCTTCGTCATATCAAGCCATAAAGCTATTCGTTTATTGAAAAATGGATGTCAAGCTTTCTTAGCCCATGTCACGGATTTAAATAAAATACGTCGATTTGAATGATATTTCTATTGGTAATAAATTTCTTCGACGTATTCCTGAAGAACTTCCGGCCTACCCCAGAGCATGAAATTGAATTTTGTATCGACTTTAGGCGGTACAAAACCCACTTCCAAAGCCCCATATCGAATGGCTCCTATTGAACTTCAGGAGTTAAAACCCAACTCTGAGAATTGTTAGACATCGGTTTCATTCATCCAAGTCGTCTCCTGGGGTGCTCCTCGTTTCTATTCGTGAAGAAGAAAGATGGAAGTATGCGACTTTGTATTGATTATCGGGAGCTGAATCATGTCACCATCAAAAATAGGTACCCATTACCTCGTATAGATGATCTGTTTGACCAGTTGCAAGGCGCCAAATTCTTTTCAAAGATAGATCTTCATTGTGGATATCATCAGTTGAAGATTAAAACTGATGACATTCCAAAGACTGCTTTCAGAACTTGGTATGGGCATTATGAATTCCTAGTCATGTCTTTTGGATTGACTAATGCTCATGCTGCCTTCATGGATATGATGAACCGAGTATTCAAGGAATATTTGGATCACTTTGTGGTCGTCTTTATTGATGACATCCTCATTTATTCCAAAACCTAATAAGACCATGAGCAATAATTGAGGCTGATACTTCAAAAGCTTCGTGAAAATAAGCTATATGCCAAGTTGAAGAAATGCGAGTTCTGGATTGAGGAGGTAGCATTCCTTGGGCACGTAATATCAAATCATGGAATATCTGTTGACCCGGCAAAGATTGAAGCAATTCAAAGTTGGGAGCAACCTAAGTCAGTAACTGAAGTACGTAGCTTTCTCGGCTTAGCTAGTTATTATCAGATATTCGTAGAAGGATTTTCTCGAATTGCTACTCCATTAACGCAGCTGACTCGAAAAGATACAAAATTCGGTTGGAGCGAGGAATGTGAGAAGAGTTTTCAAGAACTCAAGAAAAGACTCATTTCAGCACCTGTTCTGATAATACCATCTGGCACGGAGGGATTTGTCATTTACAGTGATGCTTTAGGCAAAGGGTTAGGATGTGTTCTCATACAACATGGGAAAGTCATAGCCTATGCCTCACGACATCTCAAAGAATATGAGAAAAATTATCCTACTCATGATCTAGAGTTGGTAGCTGTTGTCTTCGCACTTAAGATTTAGAGGCATTACCTGTATAGAGAGAAGGTGGAGATCTATAGGGATCATAAAAGCCTTAAATATTTCTTCACTCAAAAGGAACTCAACATGCGGCAACGACGATGGCTTGAGTTGTTGAAAGATTATGATCATACCATCCAATACCATCCTGGAAAAGCGAACGTAGTAGCTAACGCATTGAGTAGAAGATCATATGCGGGTACGAGTGCATTATTGTCAACGCAAAGGCCCATTTTGTATGACTTGGAAAGGATGGAAATAGAGTTAAAGACTCTAGGGACCCATGTGATGATGGCGAATATACGAGTGGAACCAACTTTAATCGATAAAGTTAAAGCAACTCAAGCTACAGACCTGGAGCTGATACGTATGAGGAAGAAAATACAAGAAGATGCTATTCCAGAAGTAAGAATCGATGAAGAAGGAATACTTCGAGTCAACTCCAGACTCTGTGTTCCTAACGATTCTGATTTGAAGTATAAAATCATGATGGAGGTGCACAACACACAGTTTGCAATCCATCCTGGGAGTACCAAAATGTATCGTGATCTTCGACATACATTTTGGTGGAGCAATCTCAAGGTGTCTAACTTGTCAACGAGTCAAGGTGGAGCATCAAGTGCCAAAAGGTCCATTGCAACCACTTGAAATTCTAGAATGGAAGTGGGAGCACATTACCATGGATTTTTTTACTGGTCTTCCTAAGGTTTTTCAAGGCATAGATGTGATTTGGGTCGTTGTTGATCGATTGACCAAGTCTGCTCATTTCTTACCGATATGAGAAACTTATACACTTGAACGTCTTGCTAGTATATACATAAACGAGATTGTAAGACTGCATAGTATGCCAGTATCCATAGTTTCTGATCGAGACCCAAGATTCACTTCAAGATTTTGGGTTAGTTTGCAAAAAGCTATGGGCACGGATTTATGATTTAGTTCGGCGTATCATCCTCAAACACGGACAATCAGGGAGAACTATTCAAACTCTTGAGGATTTATTAAGACTTTGTGTCCTTAACTTCAAGGGAAGTTGGGACAAGTTCTTACCATTTGTGGAGTTTTCCTACAACAATAGTTATCAAGCAAGTATTGGCATGGCTCCATTTGAGGCGTTGTATGGAAGAAAGTGTCGTTCTCCAGTATGCTGGGATGAGGTGGGTGAAACAACGTTGTTGGGACCGGATTTGGTACGTATGACTACGGAAAAGATTCAAACAATCCTACAGCGTATAAAAACCTCACAAGATCGACAAAAGAGTTATGCTGATCTTCATCGAAAGGACGTGGAATTCAATATTAGAGATCATGTGTTGTTACGTGTTGCTCCATGGAAAGGAGTTACATGATTTGGAAAGAGAGGAAAACTCAATCCTCGATTCATTGGCCCATTTATAATCCTCGAACGAGTAGGAACTGTGGCCTATAGACTCGCCTTACCGCTAAGTATGTCTCGTGTTCATAACGTTTTCCACATATCATGTTACATAAATATGTGAAAGACCCGAACCACATTATTGAATTAGAACCAGACAAGATAGAGGAAGATTTAACGTATGAAGAGTTACCTGTTAAAATCTTGGATAAGAAGGATCATATTCTACGCTCCAAGGTTATACCTCAACTCAATGTTTTGTGGAGAAACCACGATGTGGAAGAAATGACCTGAGAGTTAGAATCTGAGATGAAGTTAAGATATCCTCACCTCTTCGATATACCAGGTACGCACCCTAATTTCGAGGACGAAATTTTATAAGAAGGGGAGGTTGTAAGACCCCAACTTTTATGAATAAAGATTAATTTCTCTCGAAATATATTTTTATGGTGTGGATATGATATAATGTTATAGTTGTGGGTAATATTTATAAATTTTGCAAAGTAAGCAAGTGGTTATATAATATTCGATTGGTCGGGGAATATTCGTTTTAACAGGGGAATATTAAATGCGACGTCATAATCGATGGTGGACCCCCAAGCGGAAGTATTATCGTAGTAGTAAAAAACGATGTAATTATCTTGTTATAAAAATAACGGCGCGGAAGTGTTCTTAGTTAAACCGTTGAACTACCCAAGTAGTAAAAGAAATACGATGTCTGGCGTGGTTGCATAGTAGCACACAGTATTGGTTATTGATGCTTACGTGAGAAGTCACTCGGTTATACTCAATTATTACTACAGTAATTGTTGCACCATATCTCTCATATTATTGATTTGATTATTGTCACAGTATCATCTGCATTATATGATATATTATTAAATCAATAACTGAGACGACAAAGTTATTCATATTATTAAATTGCAATATTTTCAATGTCTAGAAGTTCTACCGAGGAGAGGTTTGGTCACCTAATTGCGGCGCTTGATAGGGAGAAATCCTTATTGGAAAGCCCCCTCTTCTCACAGGAGCGACACGGTTGTTAAATATTGTGAGTTATAATATTAATGATGAATACGTTCGTGTTGATTAAAGATGAATTTGATAGTTCCATTGTGTTGGAATTATTAGTGTTAGTGGTAATCGACATCTATTCTGATGATAATTGATGTCTAGGTGTTATATTGATAAATCGGGGAATTTATCGGATTAATGAGCAATTAATTGCTACTAATTCAAATGCTTATATAACTATTTGTTCACATGTGTGTACTATTGAATCACATTCTTATACTATTAGGGGAGTTGGTGCAAGATTGATAATACTTGCATGATTAAATTAAAGATGGAGGTATAGATGGAGGTACTATACCGTAATTCGTATTTTCACATGATTATAACTATTGATTCACATGATTGAACTATTGATTCACATTATTTACTATTAGGGGAGGTGATGCAAGTTTGATAATACTTGCAGGACTAAATTAAAAATGAAAGAAAAGTTGGAGGTATTGTACTATAATTTTTCGAGTCCCAAAACGTGCAATTATCGAAACTATATTTTTTTATAAATAGAAGCTCATTCTTCCTTCATTTCTCACCAATTCACTAAAGCTATAGAGCAAGTATTATTGAGAGAAATTATAGAGAGAAGCTATAGAGAGAAAATCTATAGAGAGAAAGAAGAAGAGAAGCTTGCTACGTCACTATTCCAGTTGCCAGTTTCTTCTGAGGTAAGGGGTATTATTTCTTTCTTATTCATGAAGAGAGCTATTGTTATTCCATCCCTTATTATTACATTGGAATAACTTTTGTTTATGTGAATCGCATACATGGTGAAATTCTTCTATTATTAGTTCTTTATTATTACGGCCGGAATATATCATCATACGTCGCGCTTTTACCGGACTGGTTCCATCATTTATTATTCGTCGGAATATTACATACGTGCTTTTTACGACGGACTGGTTCCATTATTTATTTTTACGTCGAGAATATCCATCGGTGCGCTTACGCATGACACAGTTCCATTCTTTATTATTACATTGGAATAACATGTCATCTTTGTCTATCGCATGCATGGTGATTTCTTCTATTATTCCATTCTTTATCATTCTGTTGAAATAACCTGTCTATGTGGATTATCACATGCATGGTGAATGAACCTTTGTATTCATTCCTTATTAAATTTAGGAAATAATCTGTCTAAGTGGAATACCGCGTGGCGGACGAAAATCCATTTGCAGTTTTATATATTCTCTTATACTCAGTTGGTTAAAGCTTTGACTTCTATACTCCATGAAATTAGTGGAATGTCCTTGATATTTGCGCTTCATCTAGTATCTTTAAATGAAAATATTATTATGAATATTCTTGAATTTTTACTCCACAAAGAAGTATCATGTTGATAATTTGGACATTATTGAGTTCAGGATAAATTAACTTATAAATCTTTAAAATTTATTCTTGAACTTGTTTTATTGAATTATTATGTCATTGTCATCATCCTCATGCTTATATTGTGATAAAAATCATCTTTGGCTTATGTGTATAGATGGACTTTGTATGATTATGACTAGGGATCATTCGGTATAATCATTACCTGTAATGTTATAAATGAGGTGGTAAAAGTCCTCAGTAGCCTGTAGTGCATTGATGGACAATTTTTTGGTATGATTATGACCAGGGATTATTCGGTATAGTCCTGACCATGGATGATTTAATGAATATCCTTGGCCCGTAGTGCAGGGATGACTCGATGATGTGGTTTTTTTGTTAAGCTGAGTCTCAGCGATAAAAATTGATGAAAACTTTTTAAATGGTAGAAGATAGTAGATTTTATTCTTTACTTGACTCTTCTAATGGATTGCTTGTTTCGTTGCAGTTAAACTTGATGTCTATTATATTTTATTAGTTTAACATTGTTGAGGACTAATGATAATTTATTCTGCATTATCTTAGTCACGATATTTCTTACTGGGCTAGTTGAGCTCACCCTTTTCTTTCACTTTGTTCTCTTGTGAAATGAGAATATATTTGAGACGAGTCGGGGAGCGGAGTGACGGTCCAGATGATAGCATTAGTAGTCCTCACTATTCTGTTAAATAGTGTGATAATAAATGTAATGCAGACTCCATTGAGTGTGGATATTGTCTAGATGACAATATTCTTATTAAAACTCTCAGTTTATGTTTTGTCGTATTTTACACGACAGTTTTATTATTAAGTTGTATTTGTATTTTTGTACCATGTATTTGGCGACTCAAGATGGCTGATGTATACCTATTTTGGGGGCGTCACACCAACTATATTCTCATTTCATGAAGAGAACAATGAAAGAAAAGGGTGAGCTCAACTAGCCCAGTAAGAATTATTATGACTAAGATAATGCAGAATAAATTATCCTTAGCCTTCAATAGTGTTAAACTGATAGAATATAATAAACATCAAGTTTAACTGCAGTGGAATAAGCAATCCATTAGAAGAGTCAAGTAGAACATAATGTCTACTATCTCCTCTAGACTAAAAGTCCATCGTTAATATTTCATTCCTGTAATACTCATCAACAATTCTTTGTTATACCCAAGACAAAAAGAACTATCATCACCTGTCTTCACCTGAACCACCAAAGATTATAGTTAAATCTATAATTCATTTTTGTAATCATGTAAATAAACAATTTCTCCTTGCCAAAAAGGCTTAATAGAACTTTACTCAATATCCTTACCCCAAAGGCTAAAGATATTCAAATGTAATAACAATGATCATACCAATCAGTTGTCTACCTTTGTACTACGGGCTAAAGATATTCAACAATAAAACCAATGGTCATGATCATACCAATCAATTGTCTGTCAGTGCACTACGGCCAATGACATTCAACTGTTAACTAATGGTCATGATCATGCCAATCACATCATCGAATTATCCATGCACTCTGGGCCAAGGATATTCGTTATTATCACCAGTGGTTATGATCATGTCATACAGCTGTCCATCTTTTTACGTAAGCCAAAGATAACTTTCATCACAATATAAGCATGAGGATGATAACAATGATATAAGCATTACTCAAACAAAATCAAGTATAAATATTAAAGACTTTAAATTTATCCAGAGTTTGAAAATATCCAAATTGTCAACATGATACTACTTTGTGGAGTAAAATTCAAGAATAATATTCATGTACCAAAAATAATTTGGACAAAAAAAAATATTTTTTGGGTAAATACTACCCCGTGAATAGTACTTCATGAATAGTAACTCCTGAATAGTAACTCGTAAATAGTATTTCGTATTTGTACATAGTATCGTATACATAAATAATATCATATACGCAAATAGTGTCATATACATGAATAATGTCGTATATGTGAATAGTGTCGTATACGTGAATAGTAACCCCGACACAAAAAGATAAAGTTTCACAATAAAATCCATATCAAAATTTATAACACCTTAATCCAAATGTTATAAATCTAATAATCTCATAATCTAATATTATTAATATTACCACAATATTTTAATCATTTCTTAAACTTATAAACAATTTATTTTAATTGTTTACACTTTACTAATTAATGCATTTAATCATCCTAAAATGCCAAACTCATAAGATTTCATCACCAATAACCAAAACTCTTATCAAAAATCTGCATATACCTTATATAGGATTCTCAAGCCATAAAGTCTTATTTTTCAATTTTCTTACTTCAAATAACATATTTAATTCATTTACTCATAACTAGTCCATTTCATGAAAAATACCAAATCAGTATAAACAAATTTTCTTTTCTGGGATTTAGCAGAATATAGTCCCATATTGAACATATATTTTTCTCAGAATTTTTAAAATTCATTTACTATTTTTCATATGGCTAAAACTGCCGAATATTTAGACATTTATCAAAAATTGTACTTTTGTTCAAAAATTCTGAAATTTACAGGGTATACTGATGTTATATAGATGTACTCCCAATAAAAATTTCACCAATTTTGGAGTTAACTACAAGGAGTTATAAGGGTTTACTTTCAAAATAGTCTTTTCCCATAAAATTCATAACTCCTAATCTATACATCCAAAAATTGCCATTTTTGGACACAATCTAGAAAACTCATCAAATTATCATTTTAAATTTTTTCAGAATTTTTGAGGGTCTGAAAAATTTTGAATCTGCCCCTGGCAGAAACCCCTTACTTACAACAGTTGAACAAAAATAATATTCCTTACGAATATTGAACGAAAATAATATTCCTTACGAATATTAAACGAATATAATGAATATTGAATGATAATAATATTCATACGAATATAAAAAATAATATCTCTTCAGAATATAAAAAAATAATAACCCTTACCTCAGAAGAAGACTGGATACTGGAGTAGTGAAGTAGCAGATTACTCTTCTTCTTTCTCCCTATAACTTCTCTCTCTATAGCTTCTATCTCAATAATTGCTCTTGTGAGACTTAGTGAATTGGTGAGAAATGAAGGAAGAATGAGCTTCTATTTATAGGAAAATATAGTTTTAATAATTGCACATTTTGGGGCTCGAAATATTACAGTATAATACCTTCCTCTTTTTCTTCATTTTTAATTTAGTCCCGCAAGTATTATCAAACTTGCACCACCTCCCCTAATATTAAATCATGTGAATCAATAGTAAATCATGTGACTCAATAGTTCTAAACATGGGAAAAAATTAATTATAGTATAGTACCTTCAACTATACCTCCATTTTTAATTTAGTCATGCAAGTATTATCAATCTTGCACCAATTCCCCTAATAGTAAATCATGTGAATCAATAGTAAAATCATGTGACTCAATAGTATAATCATGTGAAAAAACTAATTACATTATAGTACCTTCATCTATACTTCCATTTTTAATTTAGTCATGCAAGTATTATCAATCTTGCACCAACTCCCCTAATAGTAAAAAATGTGAATCAATAGTACACACATGTGAATACATAGTTATAAGCATTTGAATTAATAGCAATTAATTGTTTATTTATCCGGTTAAATACCTGATTGGTCAATATAATCTCCAGACATCAATTATTATCGAAATAAATGTCAATTTTCATTAACACTAATAATTCCAACACAATGGAACTATCAATTTCATCTTTAATCAACACGAACTTATTTATCATTAATATTATAACTCATAATATATAACAACCAGGTTGTTCCCAGGAAAGAGGGGGCTTTCCGATAAGGATTTCTCCTTATTGGCGCGCAATTAGGTGACCAAACCTCTCCTTGACAGGACTTCTAGACATTGTCAATATTGCAAATAATAATATGAATAACTTTGTCGTCTCAATATTGATTTAATAATATAAAATATTGTGAAACTAAGTGACTTCTCACGTAAGCATCAATAATCAGTACCGTGTGCTACTATTCAACCACACGTATTACTATACTTTTATCACCGATTATTTTATGACAACTTGTTTACTTTGAAAAATTTTCACATATCACCCTTAACTTTAACCTTTTATCAATTTAACCATTTACTAAATAAAATAATTATAAGAAAATTGAATACTTTCATTTCATAAAATTCGGGGTCTCATAGTAAATACCGAACTTGGAGGATGTTAGAATCACGCACACTGTCATAATGTATTATTCGTCACCCCTTCGTTGCTCCCCTTGTTTTATGTATTATTCACTAAAAGTAGGTATATATCATATGTTACGGTAGTAATGCAGATAACAAGATAAATTCCATTTTGGTTGTAGTAATACTGCACAAATCATTTAAACTTCTTACTAGTTCTAATTATTTATATAGGTTTATGGCATGCTGATGGCAAGATCAACATATGAAGGCATGAAATTAGCTAATAAGAGTAAGCATTCATTTGTTCTCACTCGAGTTGGCTTTATTGATAGCCAAAGGTACACGACAACATGTACCGGAGATAATTTATCTACTTGAGAGCACCTGCATATGAGTATCTCTATGGTTCTCCAACTGGTAATTAGCTCGGTTTTTCTCTGCAGTTGCCTGAAATGGTTGACTCATTCATTCCAATTTAATTTGAGTGCTTTTATTCTCTTCATCACTATGCATCATAGTCTATACATTATCCATTATAGACATTTACTCATAATAATTATCTTAGACTTATTTATATAGATGTGTATGGAAGCTATAGAAGAGTTGACCATGATGTTAAACTTATGGAAATGGAAGTACTGTAACTAACTTGAATTTAGTTAATAGTGAACTCTAGAATGTACAACATTATTGCCTTAGCTTTAATTTAATTAAATTTCAAATGCCTTTAAAATTTATAATCCGATAAAGAAAAGTTGACTTAATTCTTACTTGATAAATATAAGGTCCTGGACACAGTAGAATCTAATTTCTGCAATTGCTACTAGTCATCCCATAAACGACGTCAAATCTATGAGCCAAAAGAGGTGAACTAGCGATCAGTTCAAGCCTACTAAAGTAAGAGGAGCTAACATGAAGAAGTCTTCTTAAATTAATAATACATGTTCTGGAAATGTCATGAAATATATATTTTTGGAAGTAATTATGGTAATTCAAATGGTCAAAGAAGTGTTTTAGTCTTGCAAGTCATCGTCAAATGTAGTCATCAGCCAATGTAATGTTCCTAGGTCTGCATTTATTCTATGGTCTACAAAAATGTTTTACTTTAATCTTTCTAGGCAAAATGAAATTGATTCTGTTTATTTCATTAAAAATTTATTTCTCTAATTTATTCACGCTTCAATTACTATATTTTGAAGATTAGATCATGCTAGATCTATCCAAGGAGGGGCGCACCTCCCGTATTTCATCCATGACCTCTGAATGCCTTCCATCCAACTATTTTCTATTTTACTTCACTACACTAGTTTTGGTATTGAAACCATCTTGATCTCAGAGTGGTGATTTTGCTTGTAATCTATGCAAATCATAATGTACCAATGGCACAATCCATTATCTCCATAATATCTTCTTAGGTCATCTTAATCGGGTTAAATGCTTTTTAAGTCACTGTACTTTATGTTAACTTACAAATGGGTCACTGAGCTTTTTTTTTCTTACAGTCAACTCACTGTACTCTACTTTTCTAACACAAAGTTTAAAAAATGTTAAAAGCTTTGACTTTAACGGAAAAAGACAACTAAACAACTGAGTTGTCCGTTAAAAAGCTGATGTGGCGTCCTTGTGTGACGTGACAGTGATTATGTGGATTTGAAGGAAATTTTTTATAAAAAACATATTTTAAAGAATAATATAAATTTAAAAAGTGTGCCAAAAAACAAGAAAATAAATAAAAAATATATTTAATAATTTTTGTAATTAATATCAAATAAAATTTTATTTATAATTAAGCCATTTATAAAATACAAAATCCAAAAATATGCTAATTAAAATTAAAGGGAATGTGAAATATATTTAGGGAAATGAAAGAAATTTATAATAAAATTTGATTAAATTAAATTAAATTTTTCGATTTTATTATAAGTTTCTTTCATTTCCCTAAATATATTTCACATTCCCTTAATTTTAATTAAGATATTTTTGGATTTTGTATTTTATAAATGGCTTAATTATAAATAAAATTTTATTTGATATTAATTACAAAAATAATTAAATATATTATTTATTTTTTTTTGTTTTTTGGCACACTTTTTAAATTTATATTATACTTTAAAATAATTTTTTTTTATTTTCTTCATAAAAATTTTCCTCCAAATCCACATAATCAGTGCCACGTCAAACAAGGACGCCACATCAGCTTTTTAACAGACAACTCAAATGCTATTGTCTTTTTCCGTTAAAGTCAAAGCTTTAATTCGCTTTTTTTTAACTTTGTGTTAGAAAAAAGTCGAATCTGATGAGTCGATCTGAAGAAAAAAAGTTCGATGACCCATTTGTAAGTTGACGTAAAGTACAGTGACTTAGAAAACATTTAAACCCATCTTAACCACCAAGAGCTCACCCAAAAGTCATGACTGAAGGTATTAGTAATGGTAGATTGAGTCCTTATATAAATATCAAAGCATTCCACATATTTCGATGCGGGACTGAGGTGTCACATTCCATGTGCTGAAATGACCTGCATTTTAGTTGGCATTAAATTGACTTTATGGTGAGAGGTTGAGTGCTTCATTGTGCATTGTGTTTCTCATTTTTTGAATAAATGAATATTTTCTTGGAACTTTTAGTGTTCTAATTTTTTTTGGGTTTTGGCTTGGAATTTGTTTGGTTGGTTGGATTGGAGGTAAATATCTTTGCTTCATTTAGTTTTTTGTTGGTTTATTTGTTTTTTTTTTCATGATACTCTCCGGAAGTTTACTTCATCTCCGAGGACTTAGAGGCCGGTAGCATTCAGGTACGGATATAGGTGGATTTACTGGAAATGCAACACCCAAGCTCATTAGAAGGTATATCGATGCCATGTTTCCATTATGCTGCTAACATTCTGAAAAGGGAACCACATACCATGAACCTTGGTCTTTTGGCGAAGAGGTTTGCAATCATGTTAAGAGTTATATTCACTTCCAACTTGTGGTATGTATATAAATGCTTATAATCCACACTATCTGATAACACCACTTAAAGGAAAGTTAATTTTCTCCAATAACCACATAACATTAAAGCATTTGACAATAAAGTGATTACCGAATAGTATTAACTTTAGGTAACTGGACCATAAATAACAAATATATTATTGCCATATGGTTCATTATGTTTCTTTCATATATATAGGATTTCATGGGACAGTAGTACCAACTTTTTTAGCTAGAACAAAATTAAAATTATTACTTTCCTAAACAAAATTAATACAAATTTTTAAAATTACAGGAAACTACTGTTAGATCCTTTAGGCTCTTTGTGTTTCCAAAGCCTTACATATTTTTCCAAAAAAGTTGTGCAAGCTTGTCCTGCATCAGGTTTCCTTTGCTGAAAATAAGTTGACTTAGTTGACTTTAGGGCTCAGCCAAGAATACCACAGAATGAAGTTCCGAGGTGAATCAATAATGTTCTTGAGCTTCAAAGTTAACATATCGGTAGCACAAATAAGAGTGTACTTATAGTCGCCTTTTACACATGAGTCAGTGTTGGCAGGCCTGGCATGTCACATCGTGGTCCCAAATCCATGTTCTTGCCAAGAGGATGATGTGGCAAGGGATAAGTAGAAAAAAGTCACATAAGACAGTTTCTGTATAGTTACCAATGGGAAAGTTAACAAAAAACCATATTATCAACCCGTAACTTTTGTTGGGAATTCAGGCTGCATCATATGGCTTCAGGTGTTTTTTTTTCTTTCTTCCTTTTTAGACTGCTTTGGTGTTTCATGTTTATGTTAATGGGGGAGTATGAGTTTTTCATTTTAGTGTGAAATGCAGCCTTCTTTGCAGAGTTTGGGGTTTGGTGCAATGACGATGGCAAGATCTTGATGAGTTGAGGTCCTCTTTGAAAGGAGATTTTATCACTTAAAAGAGATCTATGACTACTCTCGAGTTTTTAAAAACTTATTCTCTGTAACACTTCGATTTTACTATTATTATATGATTGAGAAGCAGCATACGGATTATTTGCGCAATGATATCAATCACATTTATGTTTGAGAATTGTCAAATGTTCCTAATGAGTTTTAAGTACAATTATTTCTTTGTTTCTTTTTTATTTTTATTTTTGAAAATTTTGTCTTACTTCCACAAGAAGGGTGTAGGCACTCGAAATTTTCTTTTCCTGTTACTAACTATGCAGGAGGGCAAAAATATCTTTTTTACTCCAGAGATAACCTTGGAGGACTACAACATCAATTTCAACCTTAGAGATAACCCTGAGGATATTCAGAGTCAACAACATGACAAACTCAAAGATAACCCTGCGAAAAGACGGCTACAAATGGGCAAAAACCGGAGATAACCCCGGGAGGGGAAAATGGTTATTTTGCCAACTCAACTTCATTTCAAACCAAATACACTCATTTTAACCCAAATTGCTTCAATAGAAATCCCACAAGACCCATATCTTAACTTCGGAGCGCAAAATATGTAAAACAGCTCACCGGATTGCCTGACGAAAACCCGGAAATGCTATTTTGGTCATGGACCCATCTTCCCGGAATCAAAAAAGGGTGAATCCTATGTCATTGTGTAGGTCTCGGAAAGAGCTTTCCAGAATGGTATGACACGCTTCCATTGGACTCCTGAATTAAAAGTTATGAACAATCGAAAGCGAGCAGTACGCATTGTCCAGAGTGTACGTCTTTGTGACTGGCGGGACCCACAAAGGTTCTGGGTAGCAGGCGGTGGCGTATGAACCTGCGCACACCCCCTCTATATATATGGGGCTTGGGGTGGCCTTATTGGGAGGAGAGAGAGCGAGGAAACCTTGTCCAATTGGCTTTGTACACACCATAAACTGAGTGCTTTCTTATTTCAAACACTTTTGAGCTTATATTCAGTCATATTTTTACTGGCGGAAGCCGAGTACTCATCCATTTAAAGTTATTAGAGTCTTCTTTGGCAGTCCACTGTAAGCCTTCTTACATATTTTAAATGTAACGATCGAGAAATTTGTAATTTAATTCAAATATTTATAGAATTAAATAAATATTTAATAATTCATTTATTGAGGAAAATAAATATTTTATGAATTTTCATGAATTAATTTAGTATCTAAATTAATTAATGTTAATTGAATCGAGTAATGACAATTTTATTTGTTGGATTTAATTTAAGGAGATAATTAAATTAAATCAATTGCTTAATATTTAAGAAAATAATTAAATTAAATGAATTGTTTAATTTAATGGAAATTAATGAATTAGATAAAGTAATGTGTCTAATTTATTAATTAAAGTAGATATATAATTATTTATTATAAGTATAATGATAATAAGATTTTTGTTATTAGTATTATAAGTTATTTAAATTAACTAAACTAAATTTATTTAAATTAATTAAGGTGTGACACAAAGTAACTATATAATATAAATAATATAATAATAATCTAGTATGGGGAATTAGTGTGGAACCAAACATAGCCTTATGGCTTTTGGTTATTTTAACTGACACAAACCTTTGGCTTATTCAACTGACGTTTGTGGGAGGCCAGTTATATTATTCCTACGCGTCTATTTTTTTCTAAGGCCAAATATCAGAGTGTTGGGAGAGAGAGCTTGGAAGAAGAGAACACAGTGATATTGGAGGGTTAGAGAAGAAGGGTTTTGGGGAAAGGATTTCTCTTAGTTTGGCTATCATATCATCAATGATTAAGGTATAAACTATTCCTATTGTTATTCTTTAGTTTTGGTTGTATATGTATATATCTTCTTGGTATGATTTGGAAATCACGTGAATTGTGATTTATATATGTTCATATGGATTCAAAACTCTGTTAATTATCATGTGAACATGTTATTTGTTATTAAATTCATGGGAAATTGGGTTTGAAGAAGAAAAGAAAATAGCAGTGTTTGTGTTCTTATGATATGGCCATAGAAAGTGCCAATTTTGATGGCTAATTCTTATGTTAAACTCTAAATTGATGCTTGCATATGGTAGTTCATTGAGATACGAACATAATGTAATTTGAATGGAATGATTTGGCTGAAAGCTTGAATTACGATAATGATTTTTGGACAGACTATCAAAAATGGAGTTTTATGTGAAAAATTGAGAAATTAAAATAGTTCTAGTTGTTGTTAAATTGTGCTAAGGGGCTGAATATGTTAGCAATCATGATATGATAGTTGTATAATTATTTTACGTGTTGTTATCACTGTTTGGTGGGTGAATTCATGTTAGTTAGGCTAAAAATGGCTATTGTTCACTGCCGTCTCTGCGTCTGTTTGAACAAGTAGCATTGCCGCTTTGGCCCAAGGCAAAAAATGGGCGCAATTTTCTCAGGTCCCAAGCTTTGAATCGAGGCGGTGAGATCTGCTTATTTGCAGATCATGCGTAGTGGACTTATATTAGTTTAGCATGCATGTTAATGATGTTGAGGCATAATATAAACCACAATAACAGATTGTCATGCGTTGTTATATAAAGTGTAAAAGAATTTAAGTGATTACTTGAATAAGTTATGTAATGAACCAAATGTGATGTTTTCAAAAGTTGAATATAAATGATAAGGTTTATAGTGTGATTTCAGAATCGTTAAGGCATTAACTAACGTGGTTAGGTGCTAGGTTAGGGTTATGACCTAAATGATGGTTTAAACCCTAAAAGCTAATATTCATGCAATTAATTATTGTTGCGATTTCAATGATATGTGTAGGATAATTGGAGATTATTTTACATTTGTGTAGCTTACAATCAAGGCAAGTTTTCTAGCCCTACTTTTATAGTTGTGCAAGTTTCTAAACCTTATCTCCTTACGATTGAGCAAGTTTTCTAAACTCTACCTTGTTATTATTGAGCAAGTTCTTAAATCTTAACTCTTTACATTGACCAAAGCTTTCTAACTTCATTCTTTTCGTATTGAATGCAAGTCTCCATTTCTATAATAAGATTGTGCAAGTTCTTAAAATTGAGCAAGCCTAATCTATCTTGAATATGTTTGTATAATCTCTTGTGACCTGTTTCGTTACCTCGAATGAGTTTCACATTTTTGTTTCTCATTATTCAGAATTTGTAATGCTTTAATTCATTGCTTCAAATGAGATTGTTCTAACTCATTTGAATGTAGCACTTTGCATGAATTCTATGTTTACCTAAATATATACTGTTGTTATTAATCTTTGATCTAAATAGTCTTGTTCAGTTATAAACTCTTGTATCAAACCTTTACTGATGTAAATCGAATAGTGTTCTAAAATTCTAGAAACACTGATAAGCTAGTTCCAAACTAAACTTTCTTTAGTGCGGAAATTCTATATCTAAACTGAGACGAACAACCCTGACATATGGGATTTTGTACGTGTAACGTTTAGATGTTTGTGCACAATACATGGTACAAAGGGATGATCCCCCAATACGTTAAGAAGGGTTAGTATAGTCTAAATATTTATTAAGGTTGGGTAATAATACCTAAGTACCGGGGACATAGTTCGTGATCTTAAGACCCTCAGATAATTAAAGTTCAAACTTTTTTTCTAGTTTGATTTGTAGAACAAGTTCCTTATTGTTCAGCTTTCGTTGTTCACTCTCATGTTATTATTATTGCTACGTTCTATATTAGTGAGCATTTGTTTGCTCACTCTTGCAATTAACACTGCAGCTAAAGTGGAGAAAGTTGATGAGCCGTCGACTAGCAAAGGCAAGGGCAAGATGTCCAAATGATGAAGACTTTTAAGAATTTTATTTTAATAAATTATGTTAAAGACTTGTTTTAATATGTGATGTATTCCGCAAACTTATGTAATAATTTTAAGGTTAGATTACCTGGGATTTAATTTGAGTTGATGATGTAACCCTTTAATGGGAAAGATTATTATTTTATCCTTTATTGATGGGTAGTTAGATGTAATAGTTTTGATAAGTGAGCACCAAATCCTATGGGAATGAAGTATCTGGATTTGGGGGTGTCACATTAAAGCCTTTCTCTTCATCTTTGCACACACTATTCTACATATTGAGAGTCGTATTGTGTGCGTATGCCCGGACTTCGGTCCTTGGTTTTCATTTCTGTCTATATATATATATATATATATATATATACTTATATACTTATATATTTATATATGGACCAATATTATCGAGTTATGCCTCGATTGAGCCTAGACTTATTTCTGGAGCGTTTAGTTGCTTTTATATATATATATATATACTTATATATATAACTGTTGTCAGACATATCTGATGAGCTTAGATTTTACATCCGGAGCGTTTACCTACTTTTATATATATATTTATTTATTTATTGTTGTCGGACATATCCGATGAGCCTAGATTTTACATCCGGAGCGTTTACCTGCTTATATATATATATATATATATATATATATATATATACTTATATATATAATTGTTGTCGGACATATCGGATATATATATATTTATATTTCTGTCTGGCTTGGAGTTTACTTCGAGGCCTTTTACTGCTTTATTTACATTTAGTCCCGCCTGGAGTTTACTTCGTGGCGGTTGATCGTCTTTTACAGCTTTATTTATTTTTCTGATCCCCCATGGAGGTGCTTCGTGGTGGTTGATCATGTCCATATATATATATATATATATTTACCATTTTTATATATTTACTTTTCTGATCCCCCACGGAGGTGCTTTGTGGTGGTTGATCATGTCCACACATATATATATATATATATATATATTTACCGCTTTTATATATTTACATTTCCGATCCCCCATGGAGGTGCTTCGTGGCGGTTGATCATGTCTGTAGATATATATATATATATATATATTTATAGCTTTTATATATATAACTGCTTACTGCTTTTCATTTAAACTGCGGCATTATGTGAGCCTAGGAATCATGTGATTACAGATTTAGGCTACTGAATCTAGATTTGGTTCCCGTGATGGACATTTTCAGCTGTAAGCAGCTTGTACATTATTTACAGTGTTTGAATTTCCTTAGATGGCTATCATGCCTATGAGGAGTTCAGCACTGCTGTATATTATTTTCTCGAAGATGTCTCATATCTCGAAAATAAAAGCGAACAAGCCGAACATTTAATAATAAAATGTAAGTATGAAAAGGTCTCAATTACTATTGAGCACAAGGTTTGAAAAAACCTATTTTACAAAACATCATTGCTATATTCTGTTTAAAATTGAATTTTTCTACAAATTCAAACCCTTTGTATATAGGTGCGAACGAGGCCTCACACTACTTCCAAATAAATTGCACATTGATCCACACACACACACACACACATTCATATAACAGTTTCTTGAAAAGTGGCGGTCACCGTGGAAACACGGATGTCGGGGGGTGCCTAACACCTTCACTCCGCATAATCAAGCCCCCGAACCCAAATGAATCTCGGTTTCACAGACCCGTTTAGCAGTGTCACATCATTGGGTCAATGTGCAAACCTTTTTCGGTTGCGTTGGTGCAACCAGTTAAAAACACCAGCTGGCGACTCTTAAAGTCAAATAGTCGACATTACACATGTCAGACCTTTTTCACTTATTTTTTCAAACAAATCTCACATAACAATGAGAACACCAAAGAACAAGTAACGAAAAGGGACAAATAAAAATCTCGACATCTACAGGTGGCGACTCTGCTGGGGATACCAGTAAGAGGGCTTAAGCTGCTACTACAAGCTTTTCAAAACTATTATATGCTTGTGTGTGAATGTTGCATTTACATTTATGATGAATGTGTACAAATACATTTTACTTACTGCATTGTACTATATCTATCTGTGATATTAGTGCTTCGCACATGTCATCATTTTCATAAACGGTGAGACACGTTGTATGTGAATGTATGTTGTATGGTTCCTCCACCAGGAGGCTATCCTATCGGTGTTTAATTATTGGACTCGTAGGGAGACTAATTCCAAAGAGGCTCAGGAAAGACACCACCTAGATTCGCTCGAGTTGAAAGACCGGATTAAATTCCCGTCAAGCTAGATTGCGATGATTTGGGGACCTTCATGCCAAAAAGCTGCGAGAGTAGCCTAAGATAGGTAAGCCTCTGATAAACCAAACGCGAAGGGAAGTCTCTTCATACTTTCCCATTTAAATTACTTGTAATTTCAATTACTTGTCAATGTCATTGTAATGGAAAATATGAAGGAATATGTGTACATGAATATTAAAACCTGACATGTTATCTTGTCTTATAAATAGATTACATCCATTTTACAGGATAATATTCCTAGAATGCATACATCACATAGCATGTTTCATTTATATATTCCCTAAGACTAAACTACGTAAGTCTTTTTGTAGGGAAACAATTGATCCTGTTTCCTGCTCAAAATCCAAAAAGGCCACGAGCCTACAACAAATCATGTCTTCATCTGACCAGTCTAGTCCTGTTTCTCGCGAGGAGTTTGAAAGATTAAGTTATCAAATTACAGAGTTGGCTGTTATACTCAAAGAGCTACACCAATCCACTCAGGGTACCAAAATACCCGTCCACCTAGAATCCTCTGCACATGGAGGAATCCAGGGCCAAACAATGCTTACTCAACTAGAGTCATCCACACTAGTGGCAGTCAGGGTATTGGCAAACAAATGGAAACCCAGATACCTAAACCTCATTCCAATAAAGAAATCACAAATCTCAGGGATGATCGAGAAACTGGGGATATAAGAAAGAAAGTCCAACAAATGGAGGAGACCATCCGGTCAATCAAAGGGACTGGAAATTATGGGAGTGTCACCTATTCAGATCTTTGCATATTCCTAGGGGCTCGATATCCTACCAAATTCAAAGTCCCAGAGTTTGAAAAGTACAGTGGGGCAGGCGATCCATATACTCACCTAAAAGTGTACATTGGCGAACTAGGGTCTTATGCTGAAGATGAAAGCCTTAGAATGCAACTTTTTCAAAAGAGTCTCACTGGAGAGGCTAAAACCTGGTATGCCCGACTTGACAATGCCAAAATTCACAACTGGGAAGAATTGGCCCATGCCTTTCTAAATCAGTATAGTTTTCAGTCTCAAATGGCACTGGATCGATACCAAGTGACTAAAGTCAAAAAGTAAAGTACTGAATCTTTCCGAGAATATGCCCAAAGGTGGAGACATCTAGCAGCACAAGTCATTCCATCAATGATAGAAATTGAGATGGTAATGACGTTTATTGATATCCAAGAGGCTCTTTACTATGAGAGGATCCTAGCAGGCATAGGAAAGCCATTCTCGAAAATGATCAAACACGATTTAAATGGGAGATGGGCTCAAGGCGAGGCAAGATTAAAGACTTCACTACCTTGGAAGCGATCATCGCAAACATATCTGACGGCAAGTATGCGAGTGATCCCAAGGGTGTGCGATAAAGCGGTGAAAATGTATCCCTCATTTATGCGAGGGGCAAGTTAGGAGACCAAACTACAGTCCCTCCATTTGGAAAATGCAAGACAATCTGCCATCTCAACAACATGCTGCGTTTAACCAATACCCAGATAGGAAAAGAAAATTTGAAAGAATGGAAAATCGGGTGTTCACTCCACTAGGTGATTCCCTTGAAAATGTGTTGGCGATATTAATGGATCACAAGAAAATTACCGAACTGGCTCCACCTCTAGAACCAGGGAGCAAAAAATACAATACAAGCCAGAGATGTGCTTACCACGCAGGGTCTCCAAGACACGATACAAAAGATTGTTGGTCCTTAAAGCATAAAATTCAAAATCTAATCGAAAGTGGAAGTATTGTGGTTCAGCAACCTGATCAATAGAATGTCAACACCAACCTTCCGTTGCAGCATGACACAAGCAAAGTAAACATGACCGGGTCAGAAAGCGCTAAAAGGTATCCAATTTGTAAGATAGAAGAATGTGAGACCCCAGATTTTATGAATAAAGATTTAAATTTCTCGAAATATTTTTTTTGAATATTATGATGTGGAATTGATATAATGTTATAGTTGTGGGTAATATTTACAAATTTTACAAAGTAAGCAAGTGGTTATATAATATTCGATTGGTCGGGAAATATTCATTTTAACAGGGAATATTCGTACGATGGCACAATCATTGGTGGACTCCACAACGGAAGTATTGTCGTAGTTAGAAAAAGACAGAATTATCATTTTATCAAAATAACGGCGAAAGTGTTACCGTTAAAACTGTTGAACTACCCGGTAGTAAAATTACAGTAATACGCGTGGTTGCATAGTAGCATACGGTATTGGTTATTGATGCTTACGTGAGAAATCACTCAGTTATACTCAATTATTGCTACAGTAATTGCTGCATCATATCTCTCATATTATTGATTCAATTATTATCACAGTATCATCTGCATAATATGTTATATTATTAAATCAATAATTGAGACGGCAAAGTTATTCATATTATTATTTTCAATATTGACAATGTCTAGAAGTTCTGTCAAGGAGAGGTTTGGTCACCTAATTGCGCGCCAATAAGGAGAAATCCTTATCGGAAAGCCCCCTCTTTCCTGGGAACGATCTGGTTGTTAAATACTATGAATTATAATATTAATAATGAATAAGTTTGTGTTGATTAAAGATGAAATTGATAGTTCCATTGTGTTGGAATTATTAGTGTTTGTGGAAATCAACATTTATTTCGATAATAATTGATGTCTGGAGGTTATATTGACTAATCGGGTAATTAACCGGATAAATGAACAATTAATTGCTATTGATTGACATGATTATAACTATTTGTTCACATGTGTGTACTATTGATTCACATTCATTTACTATTAGGGGAGTTGGTGCAAGATTAATAATACTTGTATGACTAAATTAAAAATGGAGGTATAGATGAAGGTACTATACTATAATTCATTTTTTCACATGTCTAAAACTATTGATTCACATGATTTACTATTAATTCACATGATTTACTATTAGGGGAGGTGGTGCAAGTTCGATAATACTTGCAGGACTAAATTAAAAATGGAGGTATAGTTGAAGGTACTATACTGTAATTATTCTTGAATTTTACTCTACATAGCAGTATCATGTTGACAATTTGGACGTTATTAATTTTTGGATAAATTAAATTATAAATCTTTAAAATTTATCCTTGAACTTGTTTTATTGAATTATTATGTCATTGCCATCATCCTCATGCTTATATTGTGATTAAAGTCATCTTTGGCTTACGTGCATAGATGGACTTGGTATGATTATGACCATGGATTATTTGGTATAATCATGACCGTAATGTAACGAATGATGTGATAAAAGTCCTCATTGGACTGTAGTTCATTGATGGACAGTTTTTGGTATGATTATAACCAGGGATTATTTAGTATAATCATGACCATTGATGATTACATGAATATCCTTGGCTGTGATGCAGGAATGATTCAATTTTATTTATTAAGCTGAGTCTCAGTGATATAATTGATGAAAAACTTTTTAAATCATAGAAGATAGTAGATTTTATGCTCTACTTGACTCTTCTAATGGATTACTTATTTCCGCTGCAGTTGTTAATCTAAAACTTGTTGTCTATTGTATTCTATCAGTTGTTATACTATTGAAGGCTAAGGATAATTTATTCTGCATTATCTTAGTTATAATATTTCTTACTGGGCTAGTTGAGTTCACCCTTTCTTTCATTGTTCTCTTCAGAGAGAATATAGTTGGGACGAGTCGGGGAATGGAGTGATGGTCCTGGATAAATGGCTTTAGTAGTCCTCACTATTCTACGGAATAATGTGATAATAATTGTAATGAGGACACCATTGAGTGTGGATATTGTATAGATGATAATATTCTTGTTTAAACTATCATCTATGTTTTATCGTATTTTACACGACTGTTGTATAATTAAGTTGTATTTGAATTTATGTACCATGTATCTGGCTACTCAAGATGGGTGATGTATACCTATTTTGGGGGCGTCACAGTTGGTATCAAAGCTTAGGGATATAATCCCTGGCTGAGATGTGAGATAAGAACTAGGATGGGAGAGACGGGGAATTCCTTCGCTAGTTTGACCACCTAAATTTATTTGGTATTTAATTGGTCAGTCAGAGTATAGGGATAATATGTGATATGTCAATTAACCCTTGTTTTATGACAGTGTTTGAAAATGGCATCTGAAAATGTTGAGATCAACAATGAAGCACATGAGACCGTTGAGTCACCAACGATCAATACCCAGGATAATGTGCAACAGGAAGACAATAATCCTCAGGTAAATAACAACACCGATTAGATGATGAACGATGGGATGTTCAGAGGCTTTATACAATTCATGCAACATCAGGCGAGGGAGACTCCTGTTCAAAATGCAGGTGGAAACAATGGCAACCCACGGCTGGTCACTACTAAGTAGTTCAAGGAGCTGGGACCGCCGAAGTTTTTGGGAAAGCCAAAACCACTTAAGGCGGAGATGTGGTTAAAGCAGATCACTAAGATATTTGATGTCTTGGGATGCTCCGAGGAGCAAAAGGTTCCCTTTGCTACCTTTATGTTGCGTGAAGATGCAGATTACTAGTGGGAATCTATAAAACGTATCCAGCTTGACGCACTCAAGATGTCTTGGGAGTAGTTCCAAGAGTTGTCCAACGACAAGTACTTTCCCAAAATTATTCGTCACATGAAGGAGGTGGAGTTTATCAAGTTGGAGCAAAACAATATGATCATGTCACAATACGAGGCTAAATTTGCGGAGTTATCCCGGTTTGTATCCCATTTAGTCGATAATGAGGAGCGAATGACGTGAATGTTTCTAAGAGGTTTGAAACCCGATATACGATAATACCACATTTCTCACAAACTTTGTTTATATTCAGATGTTGTGAATAAGGCTCAGTTATTGGAGTGCGATAATGAGTCAGCACAACCAAAAGGCAACGACCAATAACACGATAATAATCGTACCGGTGGCAACGACCATCAGAACAATGATAACCATCATGGGGGAAATTATCATGCCAAGAATGGTAACAACTTCGGTGGTAATCATGGCCAAAATAATAGAAGTGGAAAATTCAAGAAGATAAGATTTAACGATGATGGGAAGACGTTGGCAGCAGTACCAACACCAGCAACAAATTCTAGGGGAGGAGAACGACCGCCTTGATTCGATGCTACTGAGATCACGGAGAGGAGGGACACATAAGTCCAAGCTGCTCACCTGAGCCTTCCAAGGTATATTTTAGTTGTGGAAAAAATTGGTCACATAGCTCGATTTTGTCCTGTAGCGAAATCAAGTCCAGTTGGGACGGTGGCACCAAAGGCGGATACGGACAAAACAAAGTCAGTGGTTTCAAGGAGAGCGTTTTTTGTGATCTCTCAAAAAGCGAGTAACCCAAACGAAGTTAGCACGGGTTAGTTAATTATAAATTTTTGCGAAGTCCATACCTTATTAGATACTAGTTCTACCCATTCTTTTATCTCTCTTGCTTGCGCTCAACGTTTAAATTTGACACCAGAGAAGTTAGACTTTGACTTATTGGTTGAAACTTCGTTAGTAGAAACCTTCGTTACCTCCACTTTTTATAAGTCTTGTTTGATTCAAATCAATACAGTCACGTTACCTGTCGATCTTATCTCTTTGAAAATATTGGCCTTTGATGCGATTTTAGGAATCGATTGGTTAACTACTCATCATGCTTTTCGTAAGGTTGTTAGCTTTCATATTCCTAACCAACCTATTATGCGAATTCAAGCAACTAAACCACTAAAGTTAATCACTGTTATATCAAGCCATAAGTAAAGATCCCCGAGCCTTTCGTTGGTGACTTCCTTGTGTGAAATGCATCGAAGCCAGACTTTCTGTAGGCGACGTCGTGAATGACGATGACAAGTTGATAGGTATTAATGTGATGTACTATCTAAGTCTTGGATGAGTGTCACAGTTTTGAATGATATTTCTATTGTTAATAAATTTCCTGACGTATTCTTGAAGACTTCTTGGCCTACCCTAGAGCGTGAAATCGAATTTTGTATTGACCCCAGTACCAAATCCATTTCTAAAACCCTTAAAAATTATTTCTTCAACCAAAACGAACGTATAATGCGCCAAAGACGTTGGCTCGAGCTGTTGAAGATTACGACTATACCATTCAATATCATCATGGAAGAGCGAACGTGGTAGCTGACGCGTTGAGTAGAAGATCGTATGCGTTTACGTGTGCGATGTTGTTAACATAAAAACCCATTTCATATAACTTACAAATGATGAAGATAGAGTTAAAGACTCTAGGGACCCACATGAAGATAACGAATATACGATTAGAATCGACTTTAATCGATAAAGTTAAAGCCACTCAAACTACACACCTGGAGCTGATGAAAATGAAGAAGAAGGTTCAAGGGGGAGTTATTCTAGAAGCAAGAGTCGATGAAGAGAAGAAATCACAACCCTCGATTTAATTGGCCCATTTGAAATCTTCGATCGAGTAGGAACTGTGGCCTATTAACTCGTTTTACCGCCAAGTATGTCGCGTGTTCATAACGTTTTTCACGTATCGATGTTACGTAAATATGTGGATGACCCGAACCACGTTATTAAATTAGAACTAGACGAGATAACAGAAGATTTAACGTATGAGGAGATACATGTTAAAATCTTGGAAAAGAAGGATCGTATTCAATACTCAAAGGTTATACCTCAAGAGTTAGAATCTGAAATGAAGTCAAGATATCCTCATCTCTTCGGCATACCAGGTATGTACGTAAATTTCAAGGGAAAAATTTTATAAGGAGGGGAGATTGTGAGACCCCAGATTTTATGAATAAAGATTTAAATTTTTCGATATATTTTTTTTGAATATTATGGTGTGGATTTGATATAATGTTATAGTTGTGGGTAATATTTACAAATTTTGCAAAGTAAGCAAGTGGTTATATAATATTCGATTGGTTGGGGAATATTCATTTTAATTGGAAATATTCGAACAACGGCACAATCATTGGTGGACCCCACAACGAAAGTATTGTCGTAGTTAGAAAATGACAGAATTATCATTTTATAAAAATAATGGCGAAAGTGTTACCGAATTAAAAGCTGTTGAACTACCCGATAGTAAAAAGTACGATGAATACGCTGTGGTTGCATAGTAGCACACGGTATTGGTTATTGATGCTTACGTGAGAAATCACTTAGTTATACTCAATTATTGCTACTGAAGAATTCACGCATCATATCTCTCATATTATTAATTCTATTATTGTCACAGATCATCTCGCATAATATGTTATATTATTAAATTAATAATTGAGACAAAGAAAGTTATTCATATTATTATTTGCAATATTGACAATGTCTAGAAGTTACATCAAGGAGAGGTTTGGTCACCTAATTGCGGCATGATAAGGAGAAATCCTTATCGGAAAGCCCCTTCCGGGAATGACACTGGTTGTTAAATATTGTGAATTATAATATTAATGATGAATAAGTTTGTGTTGATTAAAGATGAAATTGATAGTTCCATTGTGTTTGAATTATTAGTGTTAGTGGAAATCGACATTTATTTCCATAATAATTAATGTCTGGAGGTTATATTGACCAATCGGGTAATTAAACGGATAAATGAACAATTAATTGCTATTGATTGACATGATTATAACTATTTGTTCACATGTGTGTACTATTGATTCACATTCATTTATTATTAGGGGAGTTGGTGCAAGATTGATAATACTTGCATGACTAAATTAAAAATGGAGGTATAGATGAAGGTACTATACTATAATTAATTTTTTCACATGTCTAGAATTATTGATTCACATGATTTACTATTAATTCACATGATTTACTATTAGGGGAGGTGGTGCAAGTTAGATAATACTTGGGGGACTAAATTAAAAATGAAGAAAAAGAGGAAGGTATTATACTGTAATATTTTGAGCCCCAAAATGTGCAATTATTGAAACAATATTTTCCTATAAATAGAAGCTCATTCTTCCTTCATTTCTCACCAATTCACTAAGTCTCACAAGAGCAATTATTATAGAGAGAAATTATAGAAAGAAAGAAGAAGAGAAGTCTGCTACCTCACTATTCCAGTATCCAGTCTTCTTTTGAGGTAAGGGGTATTATTCTTTCGTATTCATGAAGAGAGTTATTTTCTTTCAATACTCGTAAGGGTTGTTATTCCATTCTTTATTATTATGTTGGAATAACTTTGTCTATCAAGCACCGCATACATGGTGAAATTCTTCTATTATTCCATTCTTTATTATTCTCATTGGAATAACTTTATGCATGCATTGATCTATCACATGCCCGGTGAATTTCGTTGTTATTCCATTCTATATTATTCGTTGGAATATCACATGCGTGCGGATTACGCATGACCTGGTTTCGTTCTTTATTATTCTGTTGGAATATCCTGTCTATGCGGATTACGCATAACCTGGTTCCATTCTTAATTATTCTGTTGGAATATCCTATCTGTGCGGATTACGCATGACGTGGTTCCATTCTTTATTATTCTGTTGGAATAACCTGTCTGTGCGGTCTATCGCATGCCTGGTGAATTCTTTTGTTATTCTATTCTTTATTATTCTGTTGGAATAACCTGTAAGTGTGGACTACCGCATGCATGGTGAAAGATCCTTCGTATTCATTCTTTATTAAATTATGGAAATGATTTATCTCATGGATTTCTGACAATGCGGTGAAAATCTATTTGCGATTTCAGTATATTCTATTATACTAAATGCGAAATAACATTTCTTTTGTACTTTCGTCATGGAATATCATTTTCTCTCGGTATTTTTTTACGAGTTACTATTCACGAGTTACTATTCACCCGCCATTATTCACTCTAGTATTATTCACTTTCGGGTATTGGGGCACTTTTAAATCGAGTACTATTCACGAAAGTTACTATTCACGAGATTACTATTCACCCGATTACTATTCACTCTAGTATCATTCACTCGGGTATTGGAACACTTTTCGTGTCGTAGGTACTATTCGAAGTACTATTATTCTTGGGTACTATTCACCCGAAAAATATATTTCTTTTCTCATTCAAATTATTTTTGGTACATGAATATTATTCTTGAATTTTACTCTACAAAGCAAAGATCATGTTGATAATTTGGACGTTATTGATTTACGGATAAATTAAATTATAAATCTTTAAAATTTATCCTTGAACTTGTTTTATTGAATTATTATGTCATTGTCATCATCCTCATGCTTATATTGTGATTAAAGTCATCTTTGGCTTACGTGCATAGATGGACTTAGTATGATTATGACCAGGGATTATTCGGTATAATCATGACCGTAATGTAACGAATGATGTGGTAAAAGTCCTAATTGGCCTGTAGTTCATTGATGGACAGTTGTTGGTATGATTATAACCAGGGATTATTCGGTATAATCATGACCATTGATGATTACATGAATATCCTTGGCCGTGGTGTAGGGATGATTCGATTTTATTTATTTGTCGAGTCTCAAATGATAAAATTGATGAAAAACTTTTTAAATCATAGAAGATAGTAGATTTTATGCTCTACTTGACTCTTCTAATGGATTGCTTATTTCTGCTGTAGTTGTTAATCTAAAACTTGTTGTCTATTCTATTCTATCACCGTTATTATCTTTGTTGAAGGCTAAGGATAATTTATTCGCATTATCTTAGTCATAATATTTCTTCTTGGGCTAGTTGAGCTCACCCCTTTCTTTCATTGTTCTCTTCGGGAAATGAGAATATAGTTGGGGACGAGTCGGGGAATAGAGTGATGGTCCGGGATAAATGGCTTTTAGTAGTCCTCACTATTCTACTGAGAATAATGTGATAATAATTGTAATGAGGACACCATTGAGTGTGGATATTGTCTAGATGACAATATTCTTGTTTAAACTCTCGACTATGTTTTGTCGTATTTTACACACAATCGTTGTATAATTAAGTTGTATTTGAATTTATGTACCATGTATCTGGCGACTCAAGATGGGTGATGTATACCTGTTTTGGGGGCATCACAATGAATACCCCCAAAGGCACAGGTCAAATGTCCTAAAGTGGGAAAACTCGGAGGAGGGTATGATAGTAATACAAAAGTTAGAGACAATCCAAAATCAAGTCAATCTGCTAGCTAAGCTGATAATGCGCCAACATCAGGATACGAGGCAGTTTTTCACTAAACTATCAGAAGGCCAAGAAAAGGGGGATGATAAAATTGCTAGAAGATCTCACCAACGGAAAAATCGCTCTGGGGAATGCGAATTCTCCAAGAAGAAAGATTAAACAACCTCCAGAAGAGTTCGAAAAATCACCCCTCTAAGAAAATCCAATGAAGAAATGCTATACTTTCTGATAAGCGAAGGAAGGATTACTAAGCTGCTGCCTCCTATAAATCCCAAGATAAAGAGTTATGATTCCACCAAGATATGTCTCTACCATTCTAACTCACTTGGACATACGACTGAGGAATGCTGGTCTTTGCGACATAAAATCCAGGATCTAATTGAAAATGGAGAGATGGAGATAGAATTTCCCATGACCAAAAAAGGCAAAAAGGAAATAAAAAGCTTAAGATGTCCACTTGAGACAGGTAGCTCAAATGAGGTAAAGGCTATTAGCGATGATCCTGGCAGAACCCAAGATGGAATGATCTTAATGCGGGAAATGATAGAGGAGACAAGGGAATCCCCAAAGGAGATTCCTCCGCCAACATCCAACATCCCGTGGTTCAAAGATGACAACCACATTCTAGATCTTATAACCTTGGATGATGCAGAGGAAATACTGATCCTTTCCAAGGAAGAAAAAGCAAAAAAGGAAAGTTCCTTTCAAGAAATGCGACAACAGTTCAAGGGATATTTCGTGGTCGAATCCTCTCAAGCCCAAGAAAAGCGTGAAGGAACAGATGAAAGAAAAGGTAGTGAGGTTGTCGGGGAAACCAACCCATCAAAGAATCAAGAGTTCATACCTTTTTGCGATGGGTCTAGCTCAAGCATCCCTGAGGAATGTACTAAACCAGGAAGCGATCAAGTTATGACCATAAGTGATAACATTCAAAACCAAGAAGTAACCTCTGTCGCGAGCCTTAAAGGCAACACAACCACTGACAACTGGACTATCAGGCCTCAACTAGCCAAAAAGATATAGATCCAGGGCATAAAGTTGTGAGTTCTAGAAGATGTTGGGACGGTATCAATTTCTTCGTAGTATGCCTTTTATTTTCCATGCGTGTAAATATTGAAAAAAAAGAAAAAAAATAGAAAAGAAAAAAAAAAGAAGAAAAAAAAGAGAAAAAAAAGAAAAAGAAAATAAAAAAAAATAAAAAATCAAGTCATTCAGGTTTCAGCTCATCAAGCAGGAACTACGCAGACCTGATCTCCCTCACATACAGGAGTATGTACGTAACTATCAGTGGTGCGGTCTGATTCTCAAAAGAAACATCCAAACCCAAAACATCAATCTCAAGTCTACGCCCAAAGACAACCCTCCAAGTCAGCGACCCATGTGGAGAAGACCCAACAACACTTCAATGTCACTCCATCGCAACTGGCACAAATCCCAGAAAGGAAGAAACAATAATACGTGAAGACAACCAGTAGCTAGGACCTTCAAAGAGCCGATACCCTCAATCACAAGTCTTCATAAAAAAAAAGAAAACCATCAAGTCCGATTGTGCAAACAAGTTAGGAATAATGATTGAGGGCATTAAAGCCCAACTCCACTATATGTTCACCATCTGGTACAAAAGTAAAAGCCTCTTGCGATCTCTTCATCTTATCAGCCCATCTGTCAAAGCAACTATCCCAGACAACAAGCAAGGCTGGGACAATCTCAGAAACAACGACAACCCAACACTGGGGCATTTATCAACCATCCTAAAGAGGAAAATGCCCCGGTCAACACCATCAGTATGGTCCATCATCATCAGAGCTTCCCTCATATCATCTCAATGGCGATTCGGATATTGTTTACTCGCGATTTGGTCAACAAAGAGACTTTCTCGTATGAATCCCCGACATCAGTATATGAAAGGACTGGTGTATTTTCCTATTCCAGGAAAGCGAAGGATTTTAAAGCGGGATCAAGCCTCTCATTAAAACAAGGAAAACTCCTGAAAGAAATCATGGCGACATAAGCGTGCCCCTACAAAAGAAGGGGAAAATTCTTAAAAAGTTCTTAACTCAAGGCCAACGACAAAAGGTCTGGCGAATGAAATCTACACCGTCAAAACATGTTAATTTGCGTTAAATCCTCATAAATTGAGGCCTCTACACTGAAGTTTAAAAGTTTGATAGCGAAAGAGCGAGCTACACCCTCCAGGGATATCAGCGGCATTCAGGTCATCAGTTCAGCCGGGTTGCAAATCAAATGTTCAAGGAAATGGGGCACAAGCACCCAACAACGAAAGGAAACTCCAAATCACCTCAAAAAGGGTGAGGCTCTACATCAACATACATCTCTATCAAGCGTAACATCAGGCAGAGTCTGGTGAAGCAAACCTTTGAATATCAATTCAGCGAAGGTATCCGAAGATCTGGTATTCAAAACCATTGGCATCAATTCAGCACAACATCAAGACAGTTCAGTGATGAAAGCTTTGTATACCACCGTTCGAGTGGGAACCAATAGTTGGGCGATGTTAGCGTATTCAACTACCAGCAGGGTAGGATCTGTTATCAAACTACTATCAGGGTAGGCACCATTGTAAACTACCAACGTATGCATCAGTGACATCTCAATTTCTCTTCATTAAACAGGCTTTAGCGACACCGACAAAAGCCAAACCATTGTAGTCAACACCAACATAAGCATCAGCAATCCCCGATAAAGGTAAAGCAATTTGCGAAAACATTTTAACATTCATCATAGCATTCATTACATTGCAATTTGCGATATACGATATGCAATGTGCAAATTGCGAAGTGCGATTGGCCAAATGCGAAAAGCGAAGTGCGAAATGCGATGTGCGATTTGCAAACTGCGATTTGTGAAAACATTTTAACATTCATCATAATATTCATTACATTGTGATCTGCATCATTAAAAATACCTTGTCATGTTTCAAGTGTCTACTAATCTTTATCATGTCCATTCCATTGCATTGCATGAACATGATAAAGAGGGGCATCTGTAGACACTCGAAATTTTCTTTTCCTATTACTAACTATGCAGGAGGGAAAAAACGTCTTTTTTACACCAGAGATAACCCTAGAGGACCACAACATCAATTCCAACCTCAGAGATAACCCTGAGGATATTTAGAGTCAACAACATGACAAACTCAAAGATAACCCTGTGAAAAGATGGCTACAAATGGGCGAAAATAGTAGATAACCCTAGGAGGGGCAAAATGGTCATTTTGCCATCTCAACTTCATTTCAAACAAACTACACTCATTTTAATCCAAATTGCTTCAATAGAAATCCCATAAGACCCATATCTTAACTTCGGAGCACAAAATACGCAAAATAGCTCACCGGATTGCCTAACGGAAACCCAGAAATGCTCTTTTGGTCATGGACCCATCTTCCTAGAATCAAAGGGAAAATCCTATGTCATTGTGTAGCTCTTGGAAAGAGCTTTCTGGAATGGTATGGCACGCTTCCATCGAACTCCCGGATTGAAAGTTATGAACGACCGAGCAAATAACGCATTGTCCGAGTGTATGTACTGTGACACAGCGGGACCCACAGTGCCCTGGGCAGCCCGGGAAGCCGCAGGTAGACCTGTGGCACCCCCCTCTATATATATGGGGCTTGGGGTGGCCTTATTGGGAGGAGAGGGAGCGAGGAAACCTTGTCCAATTGGCTTTGTACACACCATAAACTGAGTGCTTTCTTATTTCAAACACTTTTGAGCTTATATTACATCATATTTTTTTACGGCATGAAGCCAAAGTACTCATCCATTTAAAGTTATTGGAGTCTTCTTTGGCGTATCCAATTATAAGCCTTCTTACATACTTTAAAGCCTTTCTCTTCATCTTTGCACATCTTATTCTACACATTGAGAGTCGTATTATGTGCGTATGCGGACATCGATCTCGTGGTTTTCATTTACATCTCGTATATATATACTTATATATGTATATATTTATATATGGACTAACATTATCGAGTTATGCCTCGATTGAGCCCTGAACTTTTATGCGGAGCGTTTAGTTGCTTATATATATATATACTTATATATATAACTCATTGTCGAACATATCTCGATGAGCACTGGATTTTACATCCAGGCGTTTACTCGCTATATATATATATATATATATTATTATTTTTTGGACATATCCCATGAGCTCGGATTTTAAATTGAGTTGCGTTTACTGCTATATATATATATATATATATATATACACTTACATATATAATTGTTGTCGGACATATCCGATGAGCACGAATTTTATATCCCATATGCGTATCTTTGCTTTTTATATATATATATATATATATATATATATATATATATATTTACATTTTTATCAGCCCGGAGTTTACTTGAGGCCTTTTCTTCGCTTTTATTTATATTTAGTCCCGCCTGGAGTTTACTTCGTGGCGGTTGATCGTCTTTTACAACTTTATTTACTTTTCTGATCCCCCATGGAGGTGCTTCATGGTGGTTGATCATGTCTATATATATATATTTACCGCTTTTATATATTTACTTTTCTGATCCCCCATGGAGGTGCTTCGTGGTGGTTGATCATGTCCATATATATATATTTACCGCTTTTATATATTTACATTTTCGATCCCCCATGGAGGTGCTTCGTGGTGGTTGATCATGTCCGTATATATATTTACAGCTTTTATATATATAGCTGCTTACTGCTTTTCATATAAACTACGTCATTATGTGAGCCTAGGAATCATGTGATCACAGATTCAGGCTACTGAATCTAGATTCGGTTCCCGTGATGGACATTTTCAGCTGTAAGCAGTTTGTACATTATTTACAGTGTTTGAATTTCCTTAGATGGCAATCATGCCCATGAGGAGTTCGGCACTGTTGTATATTATTTTCTCGAAGATGTCTCGCATCTCGAAAATAAAAGCGAACAAGCCGAACATTTAATAATAAAATGGAAGTATGAAAAGGTCTCAATTACTATTGAGCACAGGGTTTGAAAAAACCTCTTTTATAAAACATCACTGCTATATTTTATTTAAAACTGATTTTTTCTACAAATTCAAACCCTTTGTGTCGACGTCGGGATTTTTGAGTGTCCCTTTTCGTTACTTGTTCTTTGGTGTTCTCATGTTAATGTGAGATTTGTTTGAAAAAATAAGTGAAAAAGGTCCGACATGTATAATGTCGACGTTTTGACTTTAAGAGTCGCCATTGGTGTATTTAATCTTGGTTGTACTAACGTTAACCAAAAAAGGTTTGCACATTGACCCGATGATTTGACATCGCTAGGACGAGTCTGTGAAACCGAGATTCATTTTTGGGTCAGGGGCTTGATTATGCAGAGAGGAAAGGTGTTAGGCACTTCCAGACATCCGTGTTACTACGGTGATCGCCACTTTTCAAAAAGCATTATATGAATGAATGTGTGTGTGTGTGGATCAATGTGCAATTATTTGGAAGTAGTGCGATTACCTCGTTATTACCTATATATACGTGGTTTGAATTTATAGAAAAATTCAGTTTTAAACAAGATATAGCAATGTCGTTTTGTAAAAGAGGTTTTTCAAACCCTGTGCTTAATAGTAATTGAGGCCTTTGATGCTTCCATTTTATTATTAAATGTTTGGTTTGTTTGCTTTTATTTTTGAGATGCTAAGTATTCTCAAGAAAATAATATACAGCAGTGCCGAACTCCTCATGGGCATGACAACCATCTAAGGAAATTCAGACACTGTAAAAATAATGTACAAGCTGCTTACAGCTGAAAAATGTCCATCATGGGAACCGAATCTAGATTCAGTAGACTGATTATGTGATCACATGATTCCTAGGCTCACATAATGACGTAGTTTATATGAAAAGCAGTAAGCAGTTATATATATAAAAGCTGTAAATATATATATATATATACAGACATGATCAACCACCCCGAAGAAACTCCATGGGGGATCGGAAATATAAATATATAAAAGCGGTAAATATATATATGATGATGATCAACCACCACGTAAGTAAACTGTGTGGGACAAAATGTAAATAAAGCTATAAAGCGATCAACCTGCCATAAGTAAACTCGAGGCATGACGAAATGTAAATAAAGTCAAAAAAGGCCACGTAAGTAAACTCCGAACTGACGACAGAATATATATATATATATATATATATATATATATATATATATATATATATATATATATATATATATAACTATTGTCGGACATATCCGATGAGCCTAGATTCACATCCGGTGCAGTTTATTACTATATATATATATATATATATATATATATATATATATATATATATATATATAAAAGCAATAAACGCTCCGGATCAAGTTCAGGCTCAATCGAGGCATAACTCGATAGTGTTAGTCCATATATAAAATATATACATATATATATATATATATATATATAAGTATATATATACAGACAGAAATGAAAACCACGGACTGAAGTCCGGGCAAACACACACAACACGACTCTTAATGTGTATAATAGTGTGTGCTAATATGAGAAGAAGGCTTTATATAATGTGAGAAGTCTTACAGTGGGCTGCCAATGTAGACTTCTATGACTTTAAATGGATAAACACTCAGCTCTCGCCGGATAAAAGATAACTTTATGTGAGCTAACAAGTGTTTAAAGATGAGGAAACACTCAAAAGATGTGTATGCAGAGTAAAATGGACAGGGCTTCCTCGCCTTTTTTTTTCTCTCTCTCTCTCCCAAATGGCTGACCCCAAGGCTTGTATATATAGAGCGGATGGGTCGCAGTACACTGCGGCGTAATGTAGCTTGTATCTGCGGCGATCGGTCGTGGTGCATCCAAGCCTCGCGGGTCACGTTGTCTCGTAGTACGTGCACTCATGCACTGTAATGTCAGCTCGTACTTGCAGAACTTCAATCTGAGCATCCGAACGAAGTATATCTGACCTTCTTCGGACCGCTTGTGTTGAGAGTTACGCAATGACATGGATTAGAGGTTGTACGAAGTCAGGAAGAGGGGTCTATGCCCATCGTCTTCAAGCTTCAAATTCTATCCAAAGTACTGCCACGCGTAATAGTCACTCGGGATTGTTACTCCTCGGTTCTTGCAGGACATTGGTGTTTGTATGTATGTATGTATGAAGTGTTGAGACGACACGCAGGTGTTGAAAGGGGCAAGATGATGTTTGACTCTTCGCCGGGGTTATCGCCGATTTGAGTTGAAAGTAGACGTTACTCTAGGTTACATCTGAGATTGGACTACTTGTTGGTATGCCGCGATATCATCTTGTGAGAGGAAGTGTTGAAGTGGCAAGATGACGTTTGACTCCTCACCGGGGTTATCGCAGGTTTGAGTGGAAAGCAGACGTTGCTCAGGGTTACTTCTGAGATTGGACTGCTGTAAATGTTTGAATACCGTGAGGTCATCTTGTGGATGTGCCTGTTTGCCCATTGTTAGCTCTAGGTCTGAGGTATGAGTGCCTCGGCAGGAGGTCTGAGCTTGAAGCTGATCGCATGTATTTGGACCAAACAATTTCGGAGTTATTGCCGGAACTGCAAAAACATCCCTTGGGGCTATCACCAAGGATGGAGTTGCTACTCGATGTTAGTTCTGAAATTTGGGCGAGCATCGCAGTTGTTATCGCCAAGATGTAAAGCGTCCTTTCCGGTGTTGTTGTCGGTCTTTTGATATGCATACCTCGGGGTTATCTTCGAGATTTGAAATGACATTCCCGGTGTGTGTTCTGGGGTTTGGAATGACATTCCCGGTTTATGTTCCAGGTTGGAACTGATGTTCCCGATTTGTGTTATGGGTTGGAACTGAACTTCCGGTAGTATCCAGAATAGATGTAAACCTGCCTTCCGTGGTTATCTCCAGAAAGGCGAATCGCCTCTCCCGCAATGTTAGTAATCTGCACGTCACGAGAAAATTTTGAGTGTCTACAGATGCCCCTCTTTATCATATTCATGTAATGCAAGGCATAGATAGGATAAATAATCCTAGACACTTGAAATGCAAGCAAGATAAATATGATGCTATATGCAACAACATGATGCAAATGTATGATGCATGATTGCCAGGTAATCCTGTTGGGATGACAATCAGTGATGGCTTGGACATGCGATCCAAGTCTCCAAGGATGTTGACATTGGGGTTATCACCAAAGTCTTGAATCCTAGACATTGGCTTATATTCCATAGAGGTACCTCTTGTGTGTAAGAGATCGGTGGAGATAAAGCTTTGTCTGTTTGAGGATGTGTATAACATAATCCCTCATTCTGTCGGAGTTACTGCCAACAGTTTTGTTGATGTCAGGGCTGCCTAACCTTCGTTGATGTGTGTATCACCGGATAGATCCCTGATGGGTGCTCTGTCAAGGTTGCTTGACCTTCATTGATGTATGTGTCAATGGTAGCATTGCTTTGTAACCCCCGCTGGGGATACGTGGATGAGTTACTTCGATGGGTTTACTTGCCATCGGCTAACATGACGTCAAGGTTGCTTGAACATCATTGATGTGTGTATCAATGGTTGCATTGCGTTGTAATCCCCGCCGGGGATACGTGGATGAGTTGCTTCGATGGGTTTACTTGCCATCGGCTGACATGACGTCAAGGTTTCTTGACTTTCATTGATGTGTGTATCAATGGTTGCATTGTGTTGTAACCCCCGCTGGGGATACATAGATGCTTAAAAGATGTGCGTTGTGACCCCCGCCGGGGAGGTTTGATATTTCATGATTTTGCGTTGTAACCCTCGCCGGGGATGTTTAGGGTTGTGACCCTGCAAATGACGGCATCAGACCTTTGTGGTATATTTCCGAGCATGATCTGTGAAATCTGAGCTCATTGGTATAGTATACCCTGCATTCAGGCGAATACCATTGAGACGATGGGAGTTTAACTCTGACCGACAAGAAACCAGATTTAAATTATTCCGCGCCAATCGCGTAGCATTTTTATTCTTGATTTGGCCTTTTCAGCTTGTGAGACCTCCTTTGTAACTCTAACTGGAACGAGTCGGAGGTGTGGGACCCATGTAGAAGTGTCGTAGGTACACCTGCAGGAGCCGCAGTGAGTGAGCTGCGACAACCGCGCTTCTATGTATAAAGCGAATGGTTGCTTTATAAGTCATTTTCAAGTTGACAAATGAAGGAAATCTGAGAGCTCTTCTTCAGATCTGCTGAGTTCGGGCAACTTTCTGCATATTCTACCACCGTACAAGCGGTTCTTCACTGTTCTGGTAACGTATGCATGTATTTTTTTCGAATTTTTATCCGTTTGAAAATGACTTATCACATAAAATGCATTTAGACACATAGTAGTGAATATGCATGCTGATATGAATTGATAAAAAATATTCAACATAGTAAATGTTAGTATTAAAGCATGCTTAACATAATGATGTGAAAAAATTAACTTTTGAAAAAGTCAAATTGGCACCTTTTACTGTCATTTCTTATCCTATCTGAGGATAAATGAGTAAAGGTAGAAAAGTAAAATAATCCTGGTAATTAGACTACACTAACGAATTTTTACTATGATGTGATTAATGCATGTAGGATGTATATGACTGTATACAGGTGTGCTACTGAATGGCCACCTAGTCATGCCTATGTGCATGTGGATAGTCCCATTTACAAAGGGGGCTATGGCAAAATTTTCCCAAAATATAGGTATTTGGTAGTCATGCATTTTTAACTCTACTGTAGATGTATGTTAAAACAATGCATTTTGAAAAGCTCCAGGTAAGAAATTACCACACCCTTTCTGAGGTGATTTGGAGACTTGTTTTCCAGATATTATGGATCCGAATCAAACGAGCAGTTCCCGCAGGACCACTTTTGGTGTACGGAGGAGAGCTTCTGAAGAGCCTCAATGCCGTTCTGTTAGACAGCCTCATCGTTTGGTGGAGGCGGTGATACGTCCTATTCAAGTTGAAGTGCCGAATGTCGAGGACGAGGAGGAGGATGTACCGATCGAGGTTCCTGCTCCTGCTATACGTGTTCCCCGTAGGGAATTACCAGGTATTCAAGTGGCGAACCCAGATCTTCTGGGTGACTTGAGTAGGCATCCTTCAGTATACCTGCATGCAAACGAGGTATGAAGTTAGATCTTTAATCTTCCTTATTTCCTATTAATGAGGAGTCAAGGATTCTAATGTTGATCTGCATTTATTGTAGGTTCCCGGCTTCACACAGCCTCGAGGGAACTAGTTTAGCATCCACTCTATGTATCAGGATTTGCATGATGACTACAGAGCGATCATCCATGGCTGGGGATTTGGGATGTTCTTCTCTATTATACCTACCGTTGTCCCCTGGGGTTACCTCGTGGCATTATCGAAAGCGGTGGTTTCGCTTAGACTCGATCCACCATTTCTTTGGATTTGTGAGGTGATGATGACGCCGATGGATTGGCGGTTTATCACAGGTATGGAGTTTGGAGGGGAGCCGGTGCCTTGCATGGCGGATATCACCCCTACTATCGTCAGATCCTTATTGTGAGTTATGACGGAGGCGCTTAAGGGCAGGACTATTCGTACGGGTCCTTTGAGAGTAGATGCTATGAGCGGGCTGTTGAGTGAGCCCATACCCGATGACGTGAGAGTCAGGGATTGCATTCTTCTGCGATTGTTCCTGATGATCATTAGGGGCTGCTTCATAGCAGATAATTCCTCTACGGTGTCCTTCGCTTTGATCAGCGCCACTCGACACGTGGACCGTATAGGAGAATATGTAAGACCCCAACTTTTATGAATAAAGATTAATTTCTCTTGAAATATATTTTTGAATATTATGGTGTGGATATGATATAATGTTATAGTTGTGGGTAATATTTACAAATTTTGCAAAGTAATCAAGTGGTTATATAATATTCGATTGGCTCTGGGAATATTCGTTTGGGGAATATTAAATGCGGCAAGCATAATCATTGGTGGACCCCACAACGGAAGTATTAGTAGTAAGAAAACGATGTAATTATCTTGTTATAAAAATAACGGCGGAAGTGTTACCATTAAAACTGTTGAACTACCCATTAGTAAAAGTATGAATATCTGGCGTGGTTGCATAGTAGCACACGAGATTGGTTATTGATGCTTACGTGAGAAGTCACTCGCTTATACTCAATTATTGCTACAATAATTGTTGCATCATATCTCTCATATTATTGATTCGATTATTGTCACAGTATCATCTGCATTATATGATATATTATTAAATTAATAATTGAGACGACAAAGTTATTTATATTATTAAATTATAATATTTACAATGTCTAGAAGTTCTGCCAAGGAGAGGTTTGGTCACCTAATTGAGCGCCACTAGGGAGAAATCCTTATTGGAAAGCCCCCTCTTTCCTAGGAACGACCTGGTTGTTAAATATTGTGAGTTATAATATTAATGATGAATAAGTTCGTGTTGATTAAAGATGAATTTGATAGTTCCATTGTGTTGGGATTATTAGTGTTAGTGGTAATCGACATCTATTCCAATGATAATTGGTGTCTAGGTGTTATATTGATAAATCGGGGAATTTATCGGATAAATGAGCAATTAATTGCTACTAATTCACATGCTTATATAACTATTTGTTCACATGTGTGTACTATTGAATCACATTCTTATACTATTAGGGGAGTTGGTGCAAGATTGATAATACTTGCATGATTAAATTAAAGATGGAGGTATAGATGGAGGTACTATACCGTAATTTGTATTTTCACATGATTATAACTATTGATTCACATGATTGAACTATTGATTCACATTATTTACTATTAGGGAGGTGGTGCAAGTTTGATAATACTTGCGGGGACTAAATTAAAAATGAAAGAAAAGTTGGAGGTATTGTATCTGTAATTTTTGAGCCCCAAAACGTGCAATTATCGAAACTATATTTTTCTATAAATAGAAGCTCATTCTTTCTTCATTTCTCACCAATTCACTAAAGCTATAGAGCAATTATTATAGAGAGAAATTATAGAGAGAAGCTATAGAGAGAAAATCTATAGAGAGAAAGAAAGAAAAGCTCGCCACGTCTTTATTCTAGTATCCAGTTTCTTACGAGGTAAGGGGTATTATTTCTTTTGTATTCACGAAGAGAGCTATTGTTATTCCATCCCTTATTATTACGTTGAATAACTTCTGTTTTATCTAAATACCGCATACATGGTGAAATTCTTCTCGTTATGCCATTCTTCATTATTATGTTGGAATAACTTTGTTTATGCCAAGACAACATACATGGTGAAATTCTTCTATTATTCCGTTCTTTATTATTACATTTGGAATATCACATGCATGCGTTACGCCGGGACCGGTTCCATCATTTATTATTCGTCGAAATATCACATGCGTGCGTTTACGTGGGACTGGTTCCATTATTTATTATTCTATCGGAATATCACCGCTGCGGTGCGTTATGCATTTGACTGGTTCCATTCTTTATTATTCTGTTGGAATAACCTGTCTGTGCGGTCTATCGCATGCATGGTGATTTCTTCTGTTATTCCATTCTTTATCATTATGTTGGAATAACCTGTCTATGTGGATTATCACATGCATGGTGAATGAACCTTTGTATTCATTCCTTATTAAATTGTGGAAATGATCTGTTTAAGTGAAGTACTGCGTGGTGGACGAAAATCCATTTGCAATTTTATATATTATCTTATACTCAGTTGGTTAAAGCTTTGACTTCTATACTCCATGAAATTAGTGGAATATCCTTGATATTTGCGCTTCATCCAATATCTTTTAATGAAAATATTCTTCTGAACATTCTTGAATTTTTACTCCATAAAGAAGTATCATGTTGACAAGTTGGACATTATTGAGTTCAGGATAAATTAACTTATAAATCTTTAAAATTTATTCTTGAACTTGTTTTATTGAATTATTATGTCATTGTCATTATCCTCATGCTTATATTGTGATAAAAGTCATCTTTGGCTTACGTGCATAGATGGAATTTGTATGATTATGACCAGGGATCATTCGGTATAATCATGACCTGTAATGTTATAAATGAGGTTGTAAAAGTCCTCAGTAGCCTGTAGTGCATTGATGGATAGTTTTTGGTATAATTATGACTAGGGATTATTCGGTATAGTCATGACCATGGATGATTTAATGAATATCCTTGCCCCGTAGTGCAGGGATGACTCGATGATGTGGTTTATTTGTTAAGCTAAGTCTCAGCGATAAAAATTGATGAAAACTTTTTAAATGATAGAAGATAGTAGATTTTATTCTCTACTTGACTCTTCTAATGGATTGTTTGTTCCGTTGCAGTTAAACTTGATGTCTATTATATTTTATCAGTTTAACATTGTTGAAGACTAATGATAATTTATTCTGCACTATCTTAGTCACGATATTTCTTACTGGGCTAGTTGAGCTCACCCTTTTCTTTCATTGTTCTCTTTCGTGAAATGAGAATATAAATTTGGGATGAGTCGAGGGGAGCGGTGTGTGACGGTCGGATGATAGCATTAGTAGTCCTCACTATTACATTAAAGCGATTGTGACAATAAATGTAATGAGAACTCCATTGAGTGTGGATATTGTCTAGATGACAATATTCTTATTAAAACTCTCAGTTTATGTTTTGTCGTATTTTACACGACAATTGTATTATTAAGTTGTATTTCTATTTTTGTACCATGTATTTGGCGACTCAAGATGGGTGATGTATACCTATTTTGGGGGCGTCACAGTTGGTATCAAAGCTTAGGGATATGATCCCTGGCTGAGATGTGAGACAAGAACTAGGAGGGGAGAGACGTGGAATTCCTTCGCTAGTATGACCTACCTAAGCTTATGTGTTATTTAATTGGTCGGTCAGAGTATTGGGATAATATATGATATGTTAATTAACCCTTGTTTTATTGCAGTATTTGAAAATGGCATCCGAAAATGTTGAGATAAGCAATGAAGCACATGAGAGCGTTGAGTCAGTAACGATCAATGCCCAGGGTAATGTGCAACAAGAAGACAATAATTCTCATGAAAACAATAACACCGATGAAATGGTGAACGATGGATTATTCAGAGGTTTTATGCAATTCATGCAACATCAGGCGAAGGCGGCTCCTATCCAAAATGCAGGTGGAAACACTGACAACTCTCGGACGGTCACCGCTAAGCAGTTCAAGGAGCTGGGACCACCGGAGTTTTTTGGAGAGCCAAAACCACTTAAGGCGGAGAAGTGGATAAAGCAGATCAACAAGATATTTGATGTCTTGGGATGCTCCGAGGAGCAAAAGGTTCCCTTTGTCACCTTCACGTTGTGTACAGAGGCAGATTACTGGTGGGAATCTGTAAAGCGTACATAACCTGCCGCACTAAAGATGTCTTGGGAGAAATTCCAAGAGCTGTTCAACGACAAGTACTTTCCTAAAAGTATTCGTCACATGAAGGAGGTAGAGTTCATCAAGCTTGAGCAAAATAATATGATCGTGGCGCGTTGTCTCGGTTTGTATCCCACTTGGTTGATAATGAGGAGAGAATGACGCGGATGTTTTTAAAAGGTTTGAAACCCGAGATACGTCAATACCTTATCTCTCATAAACTGTGTTTGTATTCAAATGTTATGAATAGAGCTCAGTTATTGGAGCGTGAAAATGAGTCAACCCAACCAAGAGAGAGTATGTAATAACCCAATTTTTTCAATAAGAAATTTTGCGAATAATTTTTTTTTTTATATATATAAGGGTTAAAATATGTGCAAAGTAAAGTATATGTATATATCTGATAAATAAAATTATTTATTAGATGTTAATAATTTCTTATTAGACTTATTGATCATTATAACTTATATTCTTATAATAAAATTATGTTGTAATAAAAATATTTATTATTTATTTTCCATGAAAATATGATTATTATATATATGATATGGATATTATGATATGTATTTATTATATTAATGAGGTTAATTATTTTAACTTAATTAATAATGGTATCTATATATGAAGGTTATGTCAGATATGAATTCAAAACCCTAAGTCTGGATTTTGAATAAGAAATGAGAATAATAATATAATATTATTTATATTTCAGTTATATAAACATGCCTGATATGGGTGTAATGTTAATGTGTGGAACAGTTATAGTAGAACAGTATAAAACCCTTGCATTACTGATAAACTATAGTACAAAGTCAAATATTGCTATAATGTTTGTTAAGTTATGTGTTATGTAATTAATGACCATTATTATTTTTAATGTTAACTAGGTAAACCCTAATTGACATTTGGAAACCCTAATTACTAGATCAAGACCCTAATTGCTAAGTTATAAACCCTAATTACTAATTTAGCGAGCTTAATGGTAATTAGAATTTTACAAAGCCTATTTTGCAAGCCTAAAGTGATTAGGAAACCTAATTCAATTAAGGAACCCTAATTCACCTTTTTAGAAACTAAGATTCCTATTTTGCCACTAATACACAATTCTAGATTTAGAGCTTTGGAAACCTTAGGGTTAAACCCTAAGGGTCAAACCCTAGAGGGTAGAAAGGAATTGACAACTTTGCCACTAAAAGTAAACTCCAAATGACCAAATTGCCCTTCTTGCATTATTTAATAGATAACTTGTATAGGTTGGCATAACTTTAGTTGGTAAACCAACTCAACATAGCCATGTGGTCTAGTAATAGCCTTTAATAAATAAACATGATCAACCCTAACCATTTCATCAAGTTATAAATAGATTGAGAGAGAGGAAAGTTCATTATTTTGTCCCAATTGCTCACACATACACCACCAAGCTTCTCTCTCTCTAACCCATGAATTATTTGAGCATTTTAGCCCCATAAGCAAGCCCCACATTTACCACTAACAGATCAAAAGGTTATAATCTAAAATCAAAGCTTAAAGGTATAAACCCTAGCCTTGAAATTTATCTGTCCATAAATCTGTTGTTAGATGTTAGTTTTTATTGTTAAAATATGTTAGTTATAGTCTATTTTGATGATCTGGGTTGGTATTATACAGATCCATACATCTAAGTCTTCAAATTGATGATTTTCAAAAATCTGGAAATTTTGTTTTTGGTGTTCTGACAGTGAATGTCAGAGGCTGTAGATTATTGTGTGTTTATTATTTTTGTTATTTTATGGTTTGAATCTATAGTTTGGTATGCGATCTTTCATATGAAAGTGGTATCACAGTTATTGGATCTCTATATTTCATTTTATTCACGGTCAAAACCCGTTGACCGGGCATGACCGGTCGAAATCTGGGTAAACCCAGAAAGTATGAACAGCCTCTGACAAGATCTTTGAAGGCATAGATTTGTGATCTTGTAAGTGACATGATGATGTTATAATATTGTGTAGCTTGTAATACGTTCTTCATAACTGTGTCTTTAGATTCTCTAAACAAGTAATGTATCGAATGGAGTGAGCGGTCAAAGTAATCACCCAAGTCTGATTTTACGTTTCTGGGAATTTTCCAGAAAACTTTAAGAACAGTTTTCTGAAAACTTTGACCGGACTTGATCTATTATATTTAGATGTTTTGGAACTGTGATCTTGATATGTTGTTATACCTTGCCATGTATGCTACCATTATGAACCATAAAATCACCAAAATGATGATCAGAACACTAAAATATTTGAGCTTGAATATGACACCTTGAACTGCTGGGTTTCTGGGGAAACCCAGAAACCGTCTGACAGACACTTTGTTAGCATAGATCGACTTGTTATGTTGTTGTTTGTTCAAAGTAAGTTATGAAACTTGTAGAGTTACATCAACACTACAATACTTAGGTTTTAGATTGGACAGAAACAATATAGACATGAAATTAACCTTGGTTAAACGAGACCTCTTGAACACGAACTGCGGTGTTCTTGAGCTCAAGAACACCAACAATGCATGATTCGTCGCTAAAGGCCTATAACGACGGTTTTTAATATTTTAATTTCTGTATTTTCTGAAAATTACTTAAAAATAGGAAATAAATTATAAAAATTACAACAATGATTTTAAAAATTATTATAAATTATGAAAAATAACTTTTAATTATTTGGGATATTTTTCATTAATAATTATAATTATTTGAATATTAATGATATTTAATTTATTTATTTAGTGTATTAAATAAATTAGAAAAAATGATTTTAATTAAATAAAAATCATTTTAAATGAGAATAAAGTGTTAGAAAATAATTTAAATTATAGATTATAAATTTTAAATATTTTTGGAGAATTCTCATTAATAATTTAATATTAATGATATTAATTTAAGATTATTGATATTAAGTTTATTTAATAATTATATTAAATAAATAGTTTAAAAATAGTTTTATTTATTTAAAAATCATTTAAAAAGGATATAAGCGAATTAAAAAATATTTAAAGTTATAATTAATGACTTTCAATATTTTGATAGATAATGCATTAATATTTTAATATTAATGGTAATTATTTAAAAATGATTTTAATTATTTTAATAATCATTTAAGGGTAATATAAATGTTTTAAAAATATTTTGAGTTATTATAAATAACTTTGATATTTTGGCAATGATTTCATTAATAGTTTAATATTAATAAAATATTAATGATAATAGAATTGTTTATTATTTAAATCATTTAATAATGATTCCGGTGTTTGAAAATTCGTGATAAATTATAATAAATGTTTATTAAGTCATTTAAAGGAATATGACTGATACTTACGGATATTGAGATACCGAATAGAGTCTTAGACTATAATTACCCGATTAAGTCCGCTTTTTGACAATCGCTATGTTTCGTGAGTTGATCCGGACTTAGATATTTTGATTGTATTAATGTTTGTTTGTGATCCATCGATTTGTTGAATATGTGTGACAATGTGATTAGGTTATGTCTTAACGCAATATGCGATCTTATGTGTTATAATATTTTATTCTAATCATTAGAACAATCTTATGAATGATAGGTTGTTGAGCTAAGGATAGAACTAAGTTGTGTACGTAGCAGACCCGAAAAGTTTCATATACTTACTCCAATTATTATTGAGCAAGTATCCTACCTTTGCATTTTCTTTATGCAATGGACATGAGTAAGTAGTTTCAGAATTATATTATTATTATGCTATGTTATTAACCCTATTGTGATATATTCTATATCCGATCATTGCTTTTCAACATGTTAGTATATGGTAATTCAGATATATATTATGTTCATAAATTTCTAAACATGGTTATACAAGTGTCCCCACTTATATAGTCATTGTATTTAATCACACACATATATATATATATATATATATATATATATATATATATATATATACTATATACCTATTGATACCAGTATGTACACGATAACAGAGAGTCGTCTAAGCTATTTGACCAGCTAGACATAGATTTAGAAATGTTGTTAAATATGATAAAACCTTTTTGTATCCAATCAAATTGTTTTGGTTCGGATTCCAGACTATGTATGAACATCCCGAACATGAAAAAAATTTTATGCGCCCAAGGCGGACAGAGTGAATGATAATATCGTTCTTGCATGTAGTATTGATCAATACAGGGCATAACGGGATGATCACCCCCCGTGCCCATAAGTTATGACGGTTTACAGATGAAGTTCTGTTAGATCTTTTCGAAAATTGAGAATAATGTTCATAGTATGTCACCTTAAGCCTATTCATAGTCAGTACGTAGTTTCAAAAATTTGATAGAGAGTTGTTATGTTATTATTATCGGTTCAGATTTCTTCACAACTTTTGATTTGTTGTAGAAGAGTAGTATAAAGAAAACATTTAATCCTTTCAGCAAATATTTATAATTGTTATTACTTACTGGGCACTCAAATGCTCATCCTTGCTTAAATTAAATGTTTTCAGCTAAGTGTGAACAACCAGAAGGCTTATGCAGAAACAAAGGAAAAGGAAAGCAAACAGAATAAGATTTATGGTATCTTATGTAATAGTATAACCTTATTAAGACTTTGATAACTATTAAGTATCATGTAATAAATGTTTAAAGGTCGCGTACCTGGGATTCAGACTCTAATATGTAAATTAAGTTTAATATTTATATTATTACTATTGTTATTAGTATTGTTCCGCTCATAGAAATGGTATCCTGAAGCACTGAATTCGTGTTTCAAGTGCCTGAATTTGGGGGCGTCACAGGTTGGTATCAGAGCTTTAGGGTTAAAAACCATAGGTGGGAGTAGACCTTAGGCTATAACCTTAGAGTAGAGGAAAACGTTAAAAGTACAAATAACTCATATAAAGTTTAAAAGGAGATGAATTGAATAAATTCATCGTCAAACAAAAATAAAAGATAACTTAAATAAAACTATTATTTCCTGTGTGTATATATGTTATTCAAAATAATTTATGTGTGTAGATGTCAGGCATATAAGGCTTATTATATGCTTATAACGTGAAGAAGGAGCCAATATCAAAGCCAATAGCTGAAATAGAGGCTCATGTTGAAGATAACCTTGATGAGGTGATCATTTTAGAAAATATAGTACCGAACCTAGAAATAATGGAACTAACAGATAGTGATTCAAACACCGAAGTTGGAGCTAAACAAGCATCAACCGAAGTGCAAAATCTGAGGAACAAGGTTTCTTCTCTGGAGAAGCTGTGGGAAATAGAAAAGCTGTTGAATAGTCAGTTGCGAAAAGCTTTACTGCAAACAATGGAAGAACAAGATAAGCTTAAAATCCAAATTGATCAAATGGGAGCCACAAGCATCATATCGTGTGCAGCTCCGAGCAAAAAGGGGAAGAGAAAGGTAGAAGGCCACGACTTAGGAAAATTCGATAAGAAGAAGGGAAAAAAGATATGTTACATTTGCGGCTATATATGAGGGACATACTTCTCTGTATTGTCCCGACTATAAACCAGGTGCATGTTTTATTTGTGGATTGGAAGGTCATCAAGCGAAAGGTTGTCCAGAATCAGGAAAGAGGTGTAGGAAATAGGTAGAATTAGTATTTGATTATGTAAGTTTGGTAATGTACGTGTGTATTATAATAATCCCAACTTTGGTGTAAGTGGTGGTAGCGATTCCCAACTTTTGTGGTCACAAAGGGATATCGGATGTTTAAAGCAGTATGTGCTATGTTATATACTATGAATTAGTCAAATGAATATGAATCTATGTTTGATTAATGGAATAAGTTTGAAATATTAAACTTATATGATGAGGTTTAGAATGTAAGTTAATAAAATATAGATTTTGTTTTATTTAACCAGAACATGCCGCCAAGACGTCAAACTCGAAACCAAAGGGCAGAAGAATCTGTCAACAATGCTGGAGGACAACAACCAGACCTGATGCAGAATTTCGCAAACATGGTAGCTCAGGCCATGCAGAATGGAATGCCAGCAGCGGGGAATCAACCAGACAATCGATTTGCGAACTTTAAGGATTTTAAGGCCGTCGGACCTCCCGAATTTAGAGGTACCACTGACCCAATAGAAGCCCAAACTTGGGTTAAGGAGATAGAAAAAGCGTTTGTAGTCGCTAGGGTAGATGAGGGGCAAAAGACAGCTTTTGCTACCTATATGATGAAAGGAGAAGCGAATTTTTGGTGGGAGGCAAACCAAGTTAGGGCAGGAGAAGGAGTGATAACATGGACTAGGTTTAAGACGCTATTCTTTGAGAATTATTTCTTGGCTAGTGTGCAGGCTAGGATGGAGGTGAAGTTTTTAAAATTGAAGCAGGAAAACTTGACAGTTGCGGAGTATGCCGCAAAGTTCAATGAATTAGCTAGGTTCGCTCCACACCAAGTGGATACGTAGGCTAGAAAGGCAAGGAGGTTTGAGCTAGGCCTAAAACCCTGGCTCTACAATAAGGTGGCGGTGTTACAGATCAATACATTTGCCGTACTCTTAGAAAAGGCTATCATAGCTGAAGGGGGAAGTGAGGCCATGAGCCTCTACAATAAGGAGAAAAAGAATAAGAGTGAGGGAGCTAGGAAGGTAGAAGTAGGTCGTGGAAGTAGCGGTGAGAAAATGAAGTGGAACAATGTTGGGAGTGTCCAAGTCAAGTAAGAAGGTGTGAAAAAGTAGGCTGTGTAGTGTAAGAATTGTGGGAAGGGTCATTCCAGTGAGTGTCTTAAGGGTAAGTTTGTGTGCTACAAGTGTGGGCAGGAGGGACATATCTCTCCTAACTGCCCCAATCCTAGGATGAACAATGGGTATTTTCTGTGTGGATCCACGGAGCATACAATGAAGGACTGTCCAAAGAGGAGAATGGATATAGGGAGTGTGAATGCGGGAAAAGGCAGTGGAACACTGGCGATAACGGGACCAACTTCGACGAAATCAACCGCAAGGGTCTTCAACATGACGGTTCAGGATACCGTAGCAGCCGATGATGGAACTTCAGATATTATTCGTATGAATTGTATTTTCATATATATGAGTTTCTTAAATACAAGTAAATTAGGTTATAAAGACATTTTGAAGGAGAAATTTGGGTTCTGATAGAAATCAAATTTCCGTAGAATTAGATAGACAAGCTTTATATTGAGAAGTTAAAGATCAGTTCGATCGAATCCTATCGAGATCTACTTGAAATGACTGCGTATGCTATTTGCCCTAGTGTCTATAGGTTTTAAAGCGGTGATTCCGGGGACGGAATCCTTATAAGGGAGGGTGGATGTAATAACCCAATATTTTCAATAAGAAATTTTGCGAATAATTTTTTTTATATGTATATAAGGGTTGGAATATGTGCAAAGTAAAGTATATGTATATATCTGATAAATAAAATTATTTATTAGATGTATATAATTTCTTATTAGACTTATTGATCATTATAGCTTATATTCTTATAATAAAATTATGTTGTAATAAAAATATTTATTATTTATTTTCCATGAAAATATGATTATTGTATATATGATATGGATATTATGATATGTATTTATTATATTAATGAGGTTAATTATTTTAACTTCATTAATAATGGTATCTATATATGAAGGTTATGTCAGATATGAATTCAAAACCCTAAGTCTTGATTTTGAATAAGGAATGAGAATAATAATATAATATTATTTATATTTTAGTTATATAAACATGCCTGATATGGGTGTAATGTTAATGTGTGGAACAGTTATAGTAGAATAGTACAAAACCCTTGCATTAATGATAAACTATAGTACAAAGTCAAATATGGCTGTAATGTTTGTTAAGTTATGTGTTATGTAATTAATGACCATTATTATGTTTAATGTTAACTAGGTAAACCCTAATTGACATTTGGAAACCCTAATTACTAGATCAAGACCCTAATTGCTAAGTTATAAACCCTAATTACTAATTTAGCGAGCTTAATGGTAATTAGAATTTTACAAAGCCTATTTTGCAAGCCTAAAGTGATTAGGAAACCTAATTCAATTAAGGAACCCTAATTCACCTTTTTAGAAACTAAGATTCCTATTTTGCCCCTAATACACAATTCTAGATTTAGAGCTTTGGAAATCTTAGGGTTAACCCTAAGGGTTAAACCCTAGAGGGTAGAAAGGAATTGACAACTTTGCCACTAAAAGTAAACTCCAAATGACCAAATTGCCCTTCTTGCATTATTTAATAAATAACTTGTATAGGTTGCCATAACTTTAGTTGGTAAACCAACTCAAAATAGCCATGTGGTCTAGTAATAGCCTTTAATCAATAAGCATGATCAACCCTAACCATTTCATCAAGTTATAAATAGATTGAGAGAGGAAAGTTCATAATTTTGTCCCAATTGCTCACACATACACCACCAAGCTTCTCTCTCTCTAACCCACGAATTATTTGAGCATTTCAGCCCCATAAGCAAGGCCCACATTTACCACTAACAGATCAGAAGGTCAGAATCAAAAATCAAAGCTTAAAGGTATAAACCCTAGCCTTGAAATATATCTGTCCATAAATCTGTTGTTAGATATTAGTTTTTATTGTTAAATATGTTAGTTATAGTCTATTTTGATGATCTGGGTTGGTATTATACAGATCCATAACATCTAAGTGTTTATTATTTTTGTTGTTTTATGGTTTGAATCTATAGTCTGGTATGCGATCTTTCATATGAAAGTGGTATCACAGTTATTGGATCTCTATATTTCATTTTATTCACTATTGAAAACCCGCCGTTTGGGCATGACCGGTCGAAATCTGGGTAAACCCAGAAAGTATGAACAGCCTCTGACAAGATCTTTGAAGGCATAGATCTGTGATCTTGTAAGTGACATGATGATGTTATAATATCTATTGTGTAGCTTGTAATATGTTCTTCATAACTATGTCTTTAGATTCTCTAAACAAGTAATGTATCGAATGGAGTGAGCGGTCAAAGTAATCACCCAAGTCTAATTTTACGTTTCTGGGAATTTTCCAGAAAACTTTAAGAATAGTTTTCTGAAAACTTTGACCAGACTTGATCTATTATATTTAGATGTTTTGGAACTGTGATCTTGATATGTTGTTATACCTTGCCATGTATGCTACCATTATGAACCATAAAATCACCAAAATGATGATCAGAACACTAAAATATTTGAGCTTGAATATGGCACCTTGAATCTTTGGGTTTCGGGAAACCCGTAAGAAATCTGACAGACACTTTGTTGGCATAGATCGACTTGTTATGTTGTTGTTTGTTCAAAGTAAGTTATGAAACTTGTAGAGTTACATCAACACTACAATACTTAGGTTTTAGATTGGACAGAAACAATATAGACATGAAATTAAACCCGGTCAAACGAGACCTCTTGAACACGAAACTGTCAGTGTAGCTCAAGAACACCAACAACAGCGGTTACTGTCGCTAAAGTGCTATAGCGACGGTTTTTAATATTTTAATTTCTGTATTTTCTGAAAATTACTTAAAAATAGGAAATAAATTATAAAAATTACAAAAATGATTTTAAATTATGAAAAATAACTTTTAATTATTTGGGATATTTTTCATTAATAATTATAATTATTTGAATATTAATGATATTTAATTTATTTATTTAGTTTATTAAATAAATTAGAGAAAATGATTTTAATTATATAAAAATCATTTTAAATGAGAATAAAGTGTTAGAAAATAATTTAAATTATAAATTATAAATTATAAATATTTTGGAGAATTCTCATTAATAATTTAATATTAATGATATTAATTTAAGATTATTGATATTAAGTTTATTTAATAATTATATTAAATAAATAGTTTAAAAATGGTTTTATTTATTTAAAAATTATTTAAAAAGGATATAAGCGAATTAAAAAAATATTTAAAGTTATAATTAATGACTTTCAATATTTTGATAGATAATGCATTATTATTTTAATATTAATGGTAATTATTTAAAAATAATTTTAATTATTTTAAAAATCATTTAAGGATAATATAAATGTTTTAAAAATATTTTGAGTTATTATAAATAACTTTGATATTTTGGCAATGATTTCATTAATAGTTTAATATTAATAAAATATTAATGATAATAGAATTGTTTATTATTTAAATCATTTAATAATGATTTCGGTGTTTGAAAATTCGTGATAAATTATAATAAATGTTTATTAAGTCATTTAAAGGAATATGACTGATACTTACGGATATTGAGATACTGAATAGAGTTTAATACTCGATAATTACCCGATTAAGCTGTTGGTACACCGACATGTTTTAGGAGTTGATCTGGACTTAGATATTTTGATTGTATTAATGTTTGTTTGTGATCCATTGACTGTTGAATATGTGTGACAATGTGATTAGGTTATGTGCTAACTGTAATATGCAGTACTATGTGTTATAATATTTTATTCTAATCATTAGAACAATCTTATGAATGATAGGTTGTTGAGTTAAGGATAGAACTAAGTTGTGTAAGCAGCAGACCAGGCAAGTTTCCTATACTTACTCCAATTATTCTTGAGCAAGTATCCTACCTTTCGATTTTCTTTATGCTATGTTATTAACCCTATTGTGATATATTCTATATCCGATCATTGCTTATCAAAATGTTAGTATATGGTAATTCAGATATATATTATGTTCGTAAATTTCTAAACATGGTTATACAAATGTCCCCACTTGGATAGTCATTGTATTTAATCACATGTTGATATATATATATATATATATATATATATATATATATACCTATTGATACCAGTATGTACACGATAACAGAGAGTCGTCTAAGTTATTTGACCAGCTAGATATAGATTTAGAAATGTTGTTGAATATGATAAAACCTTTTTGTATCCAATCAAATTATTTTAGTTCGGATTCCAGACTATGCATGAACATCCCGAACATGTGAAAATTTTTATGCGCCCAAGGCAGACAGAGTGAACGATAATATCGTTGTTGCATGTAGTATTGATCAATATAGGGCATAACGGGATGATCACCCCCCGTGCCCGTAAGTTATGACGGTTGACAGATGAAGTTCTGTTAGACCTTTTTAAAAATTGAGAACAATGTTCATAGTATGTCACCTTAACCTTATTTATAGTCAGTACGTAGTTTCAAAAATTTGATAGAGAGTTGTTATGTTATTATTATCGGTTCAGATTTCTTCATAACTTTTGATTTGTTGTAGAAGAGTAGTATAAAGAAAATATTTAATCCTTTCAGCTAATATTTATAATTGTTATTACTTGCTGGGCACTCAAATTCTCATCCTTGCTTAAATTAAATGTTTTCAGCTAAGTGTGAACAACCAGAAGGCTCATGCAGAAACAAAGGAAAAGGAAAGCAAACAAAATAAGATTTATGGTATCCTATGTAATAGTATAACCTTATTAAGACTTTGATAACTATTAAGTATCATGTAATGAATGTTTAAAGGTCGCGTACCTGGGATTCAGACTCTAATATGTAAATTAAGTTTAATATTTATATTATTATTATTTTTATTAGTATTATTCCGCTCATAGAAATGGTATTGTGAAGCACTGAATTCGGGTTTTAAGTACCTGAATTTGGGGGCGTTGCAGAGCAGCCGACAAGTTAATAATATCAGTGGAAGCAATTATCGAAGCGGTGACAACAAACGCGAAGGGAATCAACCTGCCAGAAATGATAACCACTTCGGTGGTAATCATGTCCAAGACAATAGGAGTGGAAAGTTCAAGAAGAGAAGGTTCAACAAAGATGGAAATACGTAAGCACCAGCACTCGCTGTTAAGGAAGGAGAACGACCGCCGGTTGTATGTTACAAATGTGGAGGGGAAGGACACATAAGTCCAAACTGCATGATGCAGTCCAAAGCATGTTATAATTATGGAAAGAAGGCAACCTAGCCCGATTTTGCCATGCACTAAAGTCAAGTCCAGCTGGGATGGAGGCATCAAAGGGGGTCCTAGACAAGACAGAACCGGTAGTTCAAGGGAGAGCGTTTGTCGTAACCTCCCAAAAAGCGAGGAATCCGAGCGAGGTGATCACATGTAATCTAATCATAAACTCTAACGAAGTTTATACTTTATTTGATACTGGTTCTACCCATTCTTTCATTTCTCCTACTTGCGCTCAACGTTTAAATTTGATTCCGGAGAAATTAGACTTTGACTTATCTATTGAAACTCCGTTGGGAGAAACCTTCATTACATCCACTGTTTATAAGTCTTGTTTGATTCAAATCGGTAACTGCACGTTACCTGTCGATCTTATTTCTTTTAAAATACTTGCATTTAATGTGATTTTAGGGATTGATTGGTTAACTACTCATCATGCTAAAATCGATTATTTTCGTAAGGTTGTTAGCTTTTATATTCCTAACCAACCTATTATACGAATTCAAGCTGCCAAACCACTAAAATCAATCACTGTCATATCAAGCAATAAAGCTATTCATTTATTGAAAAATGAATGTCAAGCTTTCTTAGCCCATGTCACGGATTTAAATAAAAATACGTTAGATTTGAATGATATATCTATTGTTAATAAATTTCCTGACGTATTCCTTGATGAACTTCCTGGCCTACCCCTAGAGCGTGAAATTGAATTTTGTATCAACCTTGAAACCGGTACAAAACCCATTTCCAAAGCCCCATATCGAATTGCTCCTATTGAACTTCAGGAGTTAAAAACCCAACTACAGGAATTATTAGATATCGGTTTCATTCGTCCTAGTACATCTCCTTGGGGTGCTCCTGTTCTATTCGTGAAGAAGAAAGATGAAAGTATACGACTTTGTATTGATTATAGGGAGTTGAATTATGTCACCATCAAAAATAGGTACCCGTTACCTAGTATTGATGATCTATTTGACCAGTTGCAAGGCGCCAAATTCTTTTCAAAGATCGATCTTCACTCTGGATATCATCAGTTGAAGATTAAAACTGATGACATACCAAAGATTGCTTTCAGAACTCGGTACGGGCATTATGAATTCCTAGTCATGTCTTTTAGATTAACTAATGGTCCTGCTGCCTTCATGGATATGATGAACCGAGTATTCAAGGAATATTTGGATCACTTTGTGGTCGTCTTTATTGATGACATCCTCATTTATTCCAAAACCCGTGAAGATCATGAGCAATACTTGAGGTTGATACTTCAAAAGCTTCGTGAAAACAAGCTATATGCCAAGTTGAAGAAATGCGAGTTCCGGCTTGAGGAAGTAGCATTCCTTGGGCACGTAATATCAAATCATGGAATATCTGTTGACCCAACAAAGATTGAAGCAATTCAAAGTTGGGAGAAACCTAAGTCAGTAACTGAAGTATGTAGCTTTCTCGGCTTAGCTGGTTATTATCGGAGATTCGTAGAAGGGTTTTCTCGAATTTTTACTCCATTAACGCAGCTGACTCAAAAAGATACAAAATTCGGTTGGAGCGAGGAATGTGAGAAGAATTTTTAAGAACTCAAGAGGAGACTCATTTCAATTTTGTTACGACAATACCATCCGCACGGAGGATTTGTCATTTCTGATGATGCTTGTGCAAAGGGTTAGGATGTGTTCTCATGCAACATGGGAAAGTCATAGCCTATGCCTCACGACAACTCAAAGAATATGAGAGGAATTATCCTACTCATGATATAGAGTTGTCAGCTGTTGTCTTCGCACTTAAGATTTGGAGGCATTACCTAAATGGAGAGAAGGTGGAGATCTATACAGATCATAAAAGCCTCAAATATTTATTCACTCAAAAGGAACTCAACATGAGACAACGACGATGGCTTGAGTTGTTGAAAGATCATGATCATACCATCCAATACCATCCTGGAAAAGCGAACGTAGTAGTTGATGCATTGAGTAGAAGATCATATGCGGGTCTGAGTGCATTATTGTCAACGCAAAGGCCATTGTGTATGACTTGGAAAGGATGGAAATAGAGTTAAAGACTCCAGGGACCCGTGTGATGATGGCGAATATATGAGTGGAACCAACTTTAATCGATAAAGTTAAAGCTGCTCAAGCTATAGACCTGGAGCTGATACATATGAGGAAGAAAGTACAAGAAGGTGCTATTCCGGAAGCAAGAATCGATGAAGAAGGAATACTTCGAGTCAACTCCAGACTTTGTGTTCCTAACGATTCTGATTTAAAGTATAAAATCATGATGGAGGCGCACAACACACCGTTTGTAATCCATCCTGGGAGTACCAAAATGTATCGTGATCTTCGACATACATTTTGGTGGAGCAATATGAAGAGAGAGAGATAGCGCTGTTTATCTCAAGGTGTCTAACTTGTCAACGAGTAAAGGCGGAGCATCAAGTGCCAAAAGGTCCATTGCAACCACTTGAAATTCTAGAATGGAAGTGGGAGCACATTACCATGGATTTCGTTACTGGTCTTCCCAAAGTTTCTCAAGGCATAGATGCGATTTGGGTCATTATTGATAGATTGACCATGTCTGCTCATTTCTTACCGATATGAGAAACTTATACACTTGAACGTCTTGCTAGTATGTACATAAATGAGATTGTAAGACTGCATGGTATGCCAGTATCCATAGTTTCTGATCGAGACCCAAGATTTACTTTAAGATTTTGGGTTAGTTTGTAAAAATCTATGGGCACGGATTTACGATTTAGTTCGGCGTATCATCCTCAAACGGACGGACAATCAGAGAGGACTATTCAAACTCTTGAGGATTTATTAAGACTTTGTGTCCTTGACTTCAAGGGAAGTTGGGACAAGTTCTTACCATTGGTGGAGTTTTCCTATAACAATAGTTATCAAGCAATTATTGGCATGGCTCCATTTGAGGCGTTGTATGGAAGAAAGTGTCATTCTCCAGTATGCTGGGATGAGGTGGATGAAGCAACGTTGTTGGGACCAGATTTGGTACGTATGACTACGTAAAAGATTCAAACAATCTGACAACGTATAAAAACCTCACAAGATCGATAAAAGAGTTATGCTGATCTTCATCAAAAGGACGTGGAATTCAATATTGGAGATCATGTGTTGTTACGTGTTGCTCCATGGAAAGGAGTTACAAGATTTGGAAAGAGAGGAAAACTCAATCCTCGATTCATTGGCCCATTTATAATCCTCGAACGAGTAGGAACTGTGGCCTATAGACTCGCCTTACCGCCAAGTATGTCTATATGTGAAAGACCCGAACCACATTATTTAATTAGAACCAGACGAGATAGAGGAAGATTTAACATATGAAGAGTTACCTGTTAAAATCTTGGATAAGAAGGATCATATTCTATGCTCTAAGGTTATACCTTAAGTCAAAGTTTTGTGGTGAAACCATGATGTGGAAGAAATGACCTGGGAGTTAGAATCTGAGATGAAGTCAAGATATCCTCACCTCTTCGATATACCAGGTACGCATCCTAATTTCGAGGACGAAATTTCATAAGAAGGGGAGGTTGTAAGACCCCAACTTTTATGAATAAAGATTAATTTCTCTCGAAATATATTTTTAAATATTGTGGTGTGGATATGATATAATGTTATAGTTGTGGGTAATATTTATAATTTTTGCAAAGTAAGCAAGTGGTTATATAATATTCGATTGGTCGGGGAATATTCGTTTTAACAGGGAATATTCGTACGACGGCATAATCATTGGTGGACCCAACAATGGAAGTATTGTCGTAGTAAGAAAACGATAGAATTATCTTGTTATAAAATTAACGACGTAAGTGTTACAGCTAAAAATGTTGAACTACCCGGTAGTAAAAGTACAGTAATACGTGTGGTTGCATAGTAGCACACGATATTAGTTATTAATGCTTACGTGAGAATTCACTCAGTTATACTCAATTATTGCTACAATAATTGTTGCATCATATCTCTCATATTATTGATTCGATTATTATCACAATATCATCTATATTATATGATATATTATTAAATCAATAATTAAGACGACAAAGTTATTCATATTATTATATTGCAATATTTACACTGTCTAGAAGTGCTACTAATTCACATGCTTATATAACTATTTGTTCACATGTGTGTACTATTGAATCACATTCTTATACTATTAGGGGAGTTGGTGTAAGATTGATAATACTTGCATGATTAAATTAAAGATAGAGGTATAGATGGAGGTACTATACCGTAATTCGTATTTTCACATGGTTATAACTATTGATTCACATGATTGAACTATTGATTCACATTATTTACTATTAGGGGAGGTGGTGCAAGTTTGATAATACTTGCAGGACTAAATTAAAAAATGAAAGAAAAGTTGGAGGTATTGTCTTTGTAATTTTTGAGCCCCAAAATGTGCAATTATCGAAACTATATTTTTCTATAAATAGAAGCTCATTCTTCCTTCATTTCTCACCAATTCACTAAAGCTATAGAGCAATTATTATAGAGAGAAATTATAGAGAGAAGCTAGAGAGAAAATCTATAGAGAGAAAGAAGAAGAGAAGCCTGCTACGTCACTATTCCAGTTGCCAATTTCTTCTGAGGTAAGGGGTATTATTTCTTTTGTATTCATGAAGAGAGCTATTGTTATTCCATCCCTTATTCTGTTAGAATAACCTGTTTATGCGAAGTACCACATACATGGTGAAATTCTTATGTTATTCCATTCTTCATTATTATGTTGGAATAACCTATTTATGCGAAGTACCGCATACATGGTGAAATTCCTCTATTATTTCGTTCTTTATTATTACATTCGGAATATCACATGCGCAGGCGCTTATTTGGACTGGTTCCATCATTTATTATTCTTTCGAGAATATCCTGTTTGTGCGTTCTGTGGGACCGGGTTCCATTATTTATTATTCGTCGAATATCTCGCCGGTGCGTTTACGCATGACCTGGTTCCATTCTTTATTATTCTGTTGGAATAACCTATCTGTGCGGTCTATCGCATGCATGGTGATTTCTTCTGTTATTCCATTCTTTATCATTCTATTGGAATAACCTATCTATGTGGATTATCACATGCATGGTGAATGAACCTTTGTATTCATTCCTTATTAAATTGTGGAAATGATCTGTCTAAGTGGAGTACCGTGTGGCGGACGAAAATCCATTTATAGTTTCATATATTCTCTTATACTTAGTTGGTTAAAGATTTGACCTCTATACTCCATGAAATTAGTGGAATATCCTTGATATTTGCGCTTCATCCAGTATCTTTTAATGAAAATATTCTTCTGAACATTCTTGAATTTTTACTCCACAAAGAAGTATCATGTTAACAATTTAGACATTGTTGAGTTCAGGATAAATTAACTTATAAATCTTTAAAATTTATTCTTGAACTTGTTTTATTGAATTATTATGTCATTGTCATCATCCTCATGCTTATATTGTGATAAAAGTCATCTTTGGCTTAAGTTCATAGATGGACTTTATATGATTATGACCAGGGATCATTTGGTATAATCATGATCTATAATGTTATAAATGAGGTGGTAAAAGTCCTCAGTAGCCTGTAGTGCATTGATGGACAGTTTTTGGTATGATAATGACCAGGGATTATTCGGTATAGTCATGACCATGGATGATTTAATGAATATCCTTGGCCCGTAGTGCGAGGATGACTCGATGATGTGGTTTATTTGTTAAAGTCGAGTCTCAAATGATAAAATTGATGAAAACTTTTTAAATGATAGAAGATAGTAGATTTTATTCTCTACTTGACTCTTCTAATGGATTGCTTGTTCCGCTGCAGTTAAACTTGATGTTTATTATATTTTATCAGTTTAACATTATCGAAGGCTAATGATAATTTATTCTGCATTATCTTAGTCACAATATTTCTTACTGGGCTAGTTGAGCTCACCCTTTTCTTTCACTATTCTCTACAGGAAACGAGAATATAGCTGGGATGAGTCGGGGAACGGAGTGATAGTCCAGATGATAACATTAGTTGTCCTCACTATTCTGTTAAATAGTGTGACAATAAATGTAATGAGGACTCCATTGAGTGTGGATATTGCCTAGATGACAATATTCTTATTAAAACTCTCAGTTTATGTTTTGTTGTATTTTACACGACAGTTGTATTATTAAGTTGTATTTGTATTTTTGTACCATGTATTTGGCGACTCAAGATGGGTGATGTATACCTATTTTGGGGGTGTCACAGAGTATGATTGGGGTTCCTACACCTTTGCCTACTTCCTCAGGGGAATGCGCATGCGATCGCAGGGCTTGACCGAGGCGTGGTTAGGATTTTACCCATTTCTGCTGGTGAGTATTTCTCTTGTCTTTTCCCATGTATAGGTTAAGAGCTTTGACCGACAGCAGATGTTTGCCTTTTTGTTGGCAGTTTTGGCAGGGATTAGAGACCTGTTTGCTATATTGCCGTGTTCAGGGCTTAGCTCACCCTATGCTTCATTACTCATGCTCCGCATAGATTATTCTCCCGGGTTTGGTTTGAGAGGTATGATTACTTACCACCCTTGGCCGTGATGTGTCGGATTTGACGATTTGAGATTTTCATCCTTTGAGGGGGCAATGGAGTCGGTCGCTTCGCTTCACAACCGCTTATCGTGAAGGAAAGATCCGAGTTGTATGCTGTTGGGATCGATGAGAAGTCAATTTGAGTTTTTTGTCGGTCATCTAGGTTGTTCTACTGAGTATTCGCATAGATGGAGACATAGACGCATCGATGACGCTGGCAGTATCACAAGGTGCGTGGGATTGATTTTGACGATGACGCGAGCCTATATAGGAGGCTATTATTCCCATCGATGATTTGATCTTTGGTCGCCAAAGATTTATGATGGATTCTCCCACCCCGAAAGTGCCATGCTACATTCAAAGATTCTAAGACACCATTTGGAGCAGAGCTTACATCCGATGACCTATGAGAGAGATCAAAGCTAGGGCCGCGATGTTGACAACTCTTGATGAGAGAGACACTGCTCTGTTAGAGAGGGATGAGGCTAGATCAGCCAGGGATGCATTGATTGCGGAGCGGGATGTCGCATTATCTACCAGGGATGTGGCCATTGCAGATAACACTTTAGTTAGATCCCAGATGACTGTTAGTCTTGCCGACATGAGTGCCTACATTGATGAGCATTATGCCACCATGCAGTTAGCCTCTGATCTGCTAGCTCGTGTAGATACCCTTGGGTAGGAGCTTGCAACGTTATCTCCATCTTCAGAGAGGGATACTATGTTAGATCTGATAGTCCGCATACATACAGATCTGTAGATAGCTTTATATTTTCCTGCACAGACTAGCTTAGCCATTTTATCATGTACAACACATATGTATATATCAAACAGTATTATGTATGGCAGAGAAATATGTTTTGATTCACTTCCCTTTTAGTTATGCCTTGATACTTGCTTGATATTTGCCTATTTCTTCATGGCCTTGTGATCTTGATGCTTTCTGAACTTATCCTTGATAGATGGACATTGAGACGTCGCAAGATCTCTCAGAACGGATCATTGATTTCTATATATCCCTACCATCTTTGGTGTCTTGGGACTGATATCTGTATGAAAAAGTGGAGATGAGGGTAGTTTCTTCCTCTCTGAGATTGACCGCACCACAGATGGTCGCCAGTACTTCTATTTGTGAGAAGCCTAGTTAATTCCATCTCTTATTGGTTGGTATTGCTCTTTGAGGCACTATCGCAGATTAGATGGTTACCGAATCTTCTATTTGTGAGAAGAGGTTGGGTAATTCCATCCCTTTGATCTGAAACTGATGAAATGTGGCGAATTGAAGGTTGATCCCAGTACCGTATGACAAGATTTTTTATTCTAGTAGGGGTTATACTGAACCATAAATGGCTGCCTACGTACTTCTATTGAAGAGGAAATCAAGTCTGCATAGTTCGAACCTGGTGTAATAGGTTCAACGCTAAATGTGAAAGGCAGATAGGTGTAGAAATGTTTTTGTTGTTTTTATTTTTGTAGAGAAAGGGAAGAAATGTTTTTGGTTGTTTTTTTTATTGTGACCGGGCTATATAGCATTTGGTTGCCTACGTACTCCTATTGAAGAGGAGATCAGGTTGACGTAGTTCGCCCCTCAGGACGAATCGCAGCTGAAGAAAAAGCATGAATCCCATATGCAGGCTCTACTACGGGGAGAAGAAAGTTTGATCCCATAATGGGGACAAACTGCAGGTGTGTAAAAAGTTTGATCCCGTCTTCAGGACAAACTGCAAGCATAGAAAAGTTTAATCCCGTCTTCAGGATAAACTGCAGGCGTAGAAGATTTAATCCCGTCTTCAGGATAACTGAAATTGTGAAAACTTAAATCCTGTCCTCAGGATAACTAAAATTGTATGGAAGGTTTGAAATGAAGTGATACCTGGCTGCTGGTTTGAAGTGTATGTTTCCCTGAGGGGCAGAAGAGTATGTAGAAAGGAAAGGGTTCAAAACCGGAATGACTGGTGATTTGATGATCAAAACCAGGATGTTTGTTTTATGGTAACTTCAGACATAGTACCGTTTCATGGTGTCCGAGTTGATAAGCTGTGGAAATTCATCGCCATCCATTTCTTGCAATTTGAGAGTACCTCTTGTTAATACCTCCTTGACAACAAATGGGCCTTCCAAGTTAGGAACGAATTTTCCCTTAGATTAATCTTGGTTGTCAATGATCTTCTTCAAAACCAAGTCATGTTATTTGAACTGCCGTAGTCGGACTTTTCTGTTGTAGGATCGTGCGATCCTTTGCTGATATAAATGACCTTGAAAGATAGCCACGGATCGCCTTTCGTCTATTAGAGACAATTGGTGATACCTGTCTTGTACCCATTGGTCTTCATCTAACTGAGTATCCATCAAAACTCTGAGGGATTCCATTTCCACCTCTATGGGGAGCACTGCTTCCATCCCATAGACTAATGAGTAAGGGGTTGCCCCAGTGGAAGCACGCATGGAAGTTCTGTAGGCTAATAAAGTCAGAGGCAAGAGGTCAGACCGTCCTTTGTGATTGGCGAACATTTTTTTCATGATCTTTTTGATGTTCTTATTAGCCGCTCCAATAGCACCATTCATCTTTGGACGGTAGATGACGGAGTTGAGGTGTTTGATGTGGAATTTTCTGCATAACTCCTCCATCATTTTGTTGTTGAGGTTCTTAGCATTATTTGACACAATGACCTCTGTTTGTCCATATCGACAAACAACATTGTTTCTGATGAAAGCAATGATGACTTCTTTAGTAACCCTGGGGAAGGATGCTGCTTCTACCCATTTGGTGAAGTAGTCGATCATGGAAAATATGAATCGATGTCCATTACTGGCTTTGGGCTCGATGGGCCCGATCACGTCCATTCCCCACATTGAGAAGGGCCATGGCGAACTCATATTGTGGAGTTCCCTTGGAGGGGCGTGTATAGCATTCCCATGAATCTGGCATTGATAGCACCTCTTGACGTGATCATCACAGTCAGCTTTGAGTGTAAGCCAATAATGCCCCGTTCTAAGGATCTTCTTGAAAATAGGTGTGAGACCCCAGATTTTATGAATAAAGATTTAAATTTTTCGAAATATTTTTTTTAATATTATGGTGTGGATTTGATATAATGTTATAGTTGTGGGTAATATTTATAAATTTTGAAAAGTATGCAAGTTGTTGTATAATATTCAATTGGTCAGGGAATATTCTTTTTATCGGGGAATATCCGTAAGACGGCACAATCATTGCTGAACCCACAACGGAAGTATTGTCATATTTAGAAAACGACAGAATTATCTTTTTATGAAAATAACAGCGGAAGTTTTACCGTTAAAACTGTTGAACTACTCGGTAGTAAACATACAGTAATACGCGTGGTTGTATAATAGCACACGATATTGGTTATTGATGCTTACGTGATAAGTCACTCAGTTATACTCAATTATTGCTTCAGTAATTGCTGCATCATATCTCTCATATTATTGATTCGATTATTGTCACAGTATCATCTGCATTATATGATATATTATTAAATCAATAACTGAGACGACAAAGTTATTCATATTATTAAATTGCAATATTTTCAATGTCTAGAAGTTCTGCCAAGGAGAGGTTTGGTCACCTAATTGCGCGCCAATAGGGAGAAATCCTTATTGGAAATTCCCCTCTTTCCTGAGAACAACCTGGTTGTTAAATATTTTGAGTTATAATATTAATGATGAATAAGCTCGTATTGATTAAAGATGAATTTGATAGTTTCATTGTGTTGGGATTATTTGTGTTAGTAGAAATCGACATCTATTCCGATGATAATTGATGTCTGGAGGTTATATTGTTTAATCAGGTATTCGGGACACTTTTCGTGTCGGAATACTATTCATGAGTTACTATTCACGAGTAACTATTCATAAGTTACTATTCACGAGTTACTATTCACGGGGTACTATTCACCCGAAAAATATATTTTTTTTCGGTCCAAATTATTTTTGGGTACAATATTATTTCATGAGGAGATGTGCTAATTTTTCAGACCGTTGGTTAAAATTATATTAGTAAATCAATATGGACCGTTGCTTTAAAGTTTAATAGTGAATCAGTATGGACCGTTGTTTTAAAGTTTAATAGTGAATCAGTATGGACCGTTGTTTTAAAGTTTTAATAGTGAATCAGTATGGACCGTTGCTTTAAGTTTTAATATGGACCGTCCATTTAAAAGTAAATCAATCTGGACCGTTCATGAATTAGTTACTATTCAGTCCATTCTCCTATAAATAGAAGCTCATTCCTTCATTATTTCTTACGAATTCACTGAAACTCTTGAGAGAGAAATTATAGAGAGAACAAAAAAGAGAAGTCAACTAACTTTCTATTCCAATATCCAGTTTCTTCTAAGGTAAGGGGTATTATTTCTTTCTTATTCATGAAGAGAACTTCTGTTATTCCATTCTTTATTATTCTGTTGGAATAACCTGTATACGCGGACTCCCCTATACTTGGTGAAATTCTTCTATTATTCCATTCTTTATTATTATGTTGGAATAACCTGTTTATGCGAAGTATCGCATACATGGTGAAATTCTTCTATTATTCCGTTCTTTATTATTCTGTCGGAATATCACGCTTGTCATGTGATATTACGCTCGACACGGTTCTATTAATTATTATTCTATTGGAATAAACGTCATGCACGGCCTATCACATGCATGGTGATTTGCATTGTTATTCCATTCTTTATTATTACGTTGGAATATCCGTCTGTGAGAATTTCGCTTTGACTGGTTCCATTATTTATTATTCCGTTCTTTATTATTCATTTGGAATATCCTGCCTCGTGCATTTACGTGGGACTGGTTCCATTATTTATTATTCGTTGGGAATAACTCCGCTGTCATGCGGTCTCTATCGCATGCATGGTGAATCCTTCTATTATTCCATTCTTTATTATTCTGTTGGGAATAACCTGCCTGTGCGGTCTCTATCGCATGCATGGTGAATCCTTCTATTATTCCATTCTTTATTATTCTGTTAGAATAATCTGTCTATATGGATTACCACATGCATGGTGAATGACCCTTTGTATTCATTTCTTATTAAATTGTGGAAATGATCTGCATACGTGGATTACCGCATGACGGGTGAAAATCCATTTGCAGTTTCATATATTCTTTATTATACTCAGTTGGTTAAAGTTTTGACTTCTATACTCCATAAAATTAGTGGAATATCCTTGATATTTGCGCTTCATCCAGTATCTTTTCATGGAAATATTCTTCTGAGCATTCTTGAATTTTACTTTACAAAGAAGTATCATGTTGACAATTTAGACATTGTTGAGTTCAGGATAAATTAACTTATAAATCCTTAAAATTTATTCTTGAACTTGTTTTATTGAATTATTATGTTATTGTCATGATGAATTATGTTGGTTATTATGTGAAAACATGAAAGTTTCTTAGAAATCACAAAGGGTTGAAAATCAGATTTTTGTGAATATGAAACATGAAATTCAACTGACCAAATCTCCTATTATATTTTTAATTTTTGAGTGTGGTCAAGTTCTAGAGTTAGATCTATGAGTTATATAACTTATCCAAGTGGAATCACTGAAAAAGGTGTTGTAGATTTCCGTGTGGACTGATTTTAGCAAAGGAGTCAAAAACTGCCAATTTCGAAAAAGGCTACTGCCCATAAATTTGAATGGGCTGTTTCGGCCACTTAATTTGTGAGAAAAATTCTGGCCTTATGGGACATGAAAGTATATGGTATAAAGTACCTCCTGTCCAAAAATGAGCTCATTCTGACTTAAAATGAGCAAGTTATGACCATTTCAATATTTAGGTTTTTCTGAAGAAAAATGCTAAACCGGAGTTCTATAACTCCGATGACCATTAAATTTAAACTGGAAGCTCACATTAACATGTGTAAGATCTTGCCAAGATTTGGGAAATTCTAGAGTTAAACTTGAGGTAGATAATTTCTTAAGGAATTAATTAGAAATTGATTTTTGAAAAATAGTAAATGAATTTTAAAAATTCCGAGAAAAATATATGTTCATTATGGGACTATATTATGCTAAATCCCAGAAAAGAAATATTTTTGGAACTGATTTGGTATTTTTTATGAAAATGGTTTAGTTACGAACATATGAGTTAAATATGTTATGTGAAGTAACAAAGTTGGAAAATAGGATTTTATGGCTTGGAAATCCTATATAAGGTATATACAAATTTTTTTTATAACGAATTTGGTCATTGGTGATGAAATATTATGAGTATGACATTTTTGAATGATTAAATGCATTATTTGGTAAAGTGTAAACAATTGAAATAAATTGTTTATAAGTTTAAAAAGTGATTAAAATATTGTTATGATATTAATAATATTAGATTGTGAGTGGTTGATAATATTTGGATAAATTTAAAGTATTTAATAATTATCCTTGTTTTCGTTTGATTAATAGTTATATCATTGTCATCATCCTCATGCTTATATAGTGATGAAAGTTATCTTTGGCTTCCGTGCGAAGATGGACTGTTGATTATTGAGTTGTATATCTTTGGCTTACATGTAAAGATGGATTGTTGATTATTGGTTTTATTGCTGTATATCTTTGGCTTACGTGCAGAGATGGACTTGGTATGATTATGATTAGGGATTATTCGGTATAGTCATGACCATTGATGATTTAATATCCTTGGCCAGTAGTGCAGGGATGATTCGATGATGTGGTTTATTTATTAAGCTGAGTCTCTGCGATAAAAATTGATGAAAACATTTTTAAATCATAGAAGATAGTAGATATTATGCTCTACTTGACTCTTCTAATGGATTGCTTATTCCGCTGCAGTTAAACTTGATGTCTATTATATTTTATCAGTTTAACATTGTTGAAGACTATTGATAATTTATTCTGTATTATCTTAGTCATAATATTTCTTACTGGGCTAGTTGAGCTCACCCTTTCTTTCACTGTTCTCTGCAGGAAATGAGAATATAGCCGGGACGAGTCGGGGAAAGGAGTGATGGTCCAGATGATAGCATTAGTCGTCCTCACCATTCTGTTAAATAGTGTGACAATAAATGTAATGAAGACTCCATTAAGTGTGGATATTGTCTAGATGACAATATTCTTATTAAAACTCTCAGTTTATGTTTTGTCGTATTTTACACGACAGTTGTATTATTAAGTTGTATTTGTATTTTTGTACCATGTATTTGGTAACTCAAGATGGGTGATGTATACCATGTTTTGGGGGCGTCACAGTTGGTATCAAAGGTTAGAGATATGATCCATGGCTGAGAAGTGAGACAAGAACTAGGAGGGGAGAGACGGGGGAATTCCTTCGCTAGTATGACCTACCTAAGTTTATTTGGTATTTAATTAGTCGGTCAGAGTATAGGGATAATATGTGATATGTTAATTAACCCTTGTTTTGTGACAGTGTTTGAGAATGGCATCTGAAAATGTTGAGATAAGCAATGCAGCAAAACAATATGATCGTGTCGCAATACGAGGCTAAATTTGCGGAGTTATCCCGGTTTGCATCCCATTTGGTCAATAATGAGGAACGAATGACGCCAATGTTTCTAAGAGGTTTGAAACCCGAGATACGTCAATACCTCATTTCTCATAAACTTTGTTTATATTTAGATGTTGTGAATATGGCTCAATTATTGGAGCGCGATAATGAGTTAGCACAACCAAAAGGTAACGACCAATAACACGATAATAATCGTACTGGTGGCAACGACCATCGGAACAATGATGACCATCGTGGGGGAAATTATCATGCCAAGAATGGTAACCACTTCGGTGGTAATCATGGCCAAGATAATAGAAGTGGAAATTTCAAGAAGAGAAGGTCATTTAGCTCGATTTTATTGTGCACCAAAGTCAAGTCCAGCTGGGACGGTGGCACCAAAGGCGGATACGGAAAAAACAAAGTCGGTGGTTTCAGGAAAAGCAATTTTTAGGACTTCTCAAAAAGTGAGTAAATCGAACGATGTTAGCACGGGTTAGTTAATTTAAATTTGACTCTAGAGAAATTAGACTTTGACTTATCTGTTGAAACTCCGTTAGGAGAAACATTCATTACATGTGTTATCCAAGTCTTGGATGAGAGTCACAGTTTTGAATGATATTTCTATTGTTAATAAATTTCCTGGCGTATTCTTGAAGACTTCTTAGCTACCCCGTAGCGTGAAATTGAATTTTGTATTGACTCCAGTACAAAACCCATTTATTCAACCCTTAAATATTTCTTCAACCAAAACGAACGTATAATGTGCCAAAGATGTTGGCTCGAGCTGTTGAAGATTACGATCATACCATTCAATACCATCGTGGGAAAGCGAACGTGGTAGCTGACGTGTTGAGTAGAAGATCATATGCGGGTACGAGTGCGATATTGTCAATGCAAAGGCCCATTTCGTATAACTTACAAAGGATGGAGATAGAGTTAAAGACTCCAGGGACCCATGTGATGATGGCAAATATACGAGTAGAACCGACTTTAATCGATAAAGTTAAAGCCGCTCGAAGTACACACCTGGAGCTGAGGAATATGAAGAAGAAGGTTCAAGAAGTCGTTATCTCAACCCTCAATTTTATTGGCCCATTTGAAATCCTTGACTGTGGCCTATAGACTCGTTTTACCGCCAAATATGTTGACTGTGGACTTGGTATGATTATGACCAGGGATTATTCGGTATAGTCATGACCATTGATGATTTAATATCCTTGGCCCATAGTGCAGGGATGATTCGATGATGTGGTTTATTTATTAAGCTGAGTCTCAGCGATAAAAATTGATGAAAACATTTTTAAATCATAGAGGATAGTAGATATTATGCTCTACTTGACTCTTCTAATGGATTGCTTATTCCGCTGCAGTTAAACTTGATGTCTATTATATTTTATCAGTTTGACATTGTTGAAGACTATTGATAATTTATTCTGTATTATCTTTGTCATAATATTTCTTACTGGGCTAGTTGAGCTCACCCTTTCTTTCACTGTTCTCTTCAGGAAATGAGAATATAGCTGGGACGAGTCGGGGAAAGGAGTGACGGTCTAGATGATAGCATTAGTAGTCCTCACCATTTTGTTAAATAGTGTGACAATAAATGTAATGAGGACTCCATTGAGTGTGGATATTGTCTAGATGACAATATTCTTATTAAAACTCTCAATTTTTGTTTTGTCGTATTTTACACGATAGTTGTTTTATTAAGTTGTATTTGTATTTTTGTACCATGTTTTTGGCGACTCAAGATGGGTGATGTATACCATGTTTTGGGGGCGTCACAGTAGGGGTCCGCTCATGTGAGGGCCACATACTCCACCATGGATCTCATCCATAAGTCTTTGAGCTTGGTCTTTATCCAGACATCTGAGGACACCTAATCCAGCATCTCTTTTGTAGAGTGCATCTCCACTCAGGTAGAATTTCATAGCAAGCCGATGAATCCGCCTCTTCTCAGTTAGGCTCGCCTCAGCGGGTGTAGATCCATTTTGTAGATACTCCTTGATATGCTGATACCAAGGCTGGTGGACGGGAGGTAGTTCATCCGATACTTCTCCAACATAATTCCCATAGACTGGGGCTTTTTGCAGAGTAAACGTGATGCTTGGCATGTTTTCCTTGTCAGGTATGTAAACCAAGGAGGCCAACGTTGCTAATGCATCTGCAAAATCATTCCTATTACGAAGAATGTGTAGAAAGGAGATTTGTTCGAACTCCAAAGCCATTTGTAAAACTTGCCGATGGTAAGGCATCAAATGTAATTATTTGGTTTGATAGATTCCCGTGGATTGTTTGATTACCAATTCAGAATCCCCAAAGATAGTTAACCGCCTGATGCCCATTGAACGGGCAAGTTTTAGCCCCATGATACAGCCTTGATACTCAGCTGTGTTGTTGGTGCTGACAAACTGCAATTTGATGGCGACGGGCTATTAAAACTGCTCTAGCTCCAGAGCCTTCTGTGTTAACAGCTCCATCAAAATACATTCTCCACGTACAACATGTATCGCATCGATGTTGCAAATTGAATTATCATTACCCTTCATCGGGAAGTATGTTTCCAAGGGTTTGTAGTCCCCTACAGGTGCGGCGGCAAGTTGATCCACAATTCCTTGACCTTTGACAGACTTTTGCATCATGTAGACGATGTCAAATTGCTGTAGGAACAACTGCCATCTGGACAGTCGACAATTTAGTATGGGCTTACTGAACACATACTTGAGAGGATCCATTCGAGATATGAGATGGGTTGTGTGACCATGAAGGTAATGTTATAACCTCATGGAAGCCCATGCTAAAGCACAACAAGTCTTCTCAATTAGAGTGTACTTGTGTTCACTGATGCTGAATCTTTTACTGAGATAATAGATAGCTCGTTCTTGGCCTCTATTGTCTTTTTGCCCCAACATACAGCCCATTGAATTATCATTTATGGACAGGTACATGAACAAGGTAACATCATCCCTGGGAGGTACCAAAATAGGAGCGTTAATCAGTTGCTCTTTGATTGTAAGGAAGGCTTTCTGACACTCATCGTTCCATTTCATGGAGTAGTTCTTCCTTAACAACTTGAAGATGGGCTCACAGGTTGCTGTGAGTTGAGAGATAAACCTGCTAATGAAGTTGATTCTTCCCAAAAATCCCTTGATGGTCTGAGGAATGGGCATTTCCTTGATGGCGTGGATTTTGGTAGGATCAAGTTCAATTCCTTTGTGGCTGACTAAGAAACCTAGCAACTTGCCTAACTTAACACCAAAGGCGCACTTTGTTGGATTCAACTTCAAGTTGTACTTACGTAACCTGTTGAATAACTTTTTGAGATTGTCTAAGTGGTCTTCCTTCTTTCGGGATTTGACAATGATGTCATCCACGTAGATCTCTATCTCCTTGTGCATTAAATCGTGGAAAAGAGCCATCATAGCTCGCTGATAGGTTGCCCCGGCATTAATGAGGCCGAATAACAACCGTCTATAGCAAAAGGTTCCCCAAGGCATAATGAAAGCAGTTTTCTCATAGTCTTCCTCAGCGACCATAATTTAATTGTACCCCGCAAAGCAATCAGCAAAGGAGTACATGTCGTATTGAGCAGTATTGTCAATAAGAATGTGGATAAATGGTATGGGAAAGCTATCTTTACGGCAAGCTTTGTTCAAATCCCGGTAATCCACGCAGACTCGCACCTTTCCCCCTGGTTTAGGCACAGGAACAATGTTGGATATCCACTCCGGATATGTAGACACCATGATAATGCCAACTTGAAATTGTTTCACAATTTCTTCTTTGACCTTTAAACTCCACTCAGGTTTCAATCGCCTGATCTTTTGCCTAACTGGCTTGAATCCTTCTTTGATGGGAAGGCGATGAAGAAAAATATCAGTGGACAAACCCACCATGTCTTTATGAGACCATGCAAACACATCCTGGAATTGAGTTAATAGTGCAACCATGTCATTCCATTAATTTATGGTAAGGTCTGAACCAATTTGGATTAGCTTAGGGTTATCTAAGGTTCCAAGATTGAAAGAAGTGGTTTGATCAAGATTGGGTTTGGGTTTGTCTGCGGCCCATTCCTTAATCTCCTGAGGTGTCTCAATGTCCTCTTGGATGTCCATCAAGTCTGAGTCTAACTTTGCATCAAAGTTACAGCCCTTGTGGAGAGAAAACACCTCATCAGCAAGTACAGACACATCTAAATTCAAAGTCCCGAAACAAAAGATGCTTTCACTTAATATATGCAACTGTTTGATCATACAAAAGTGTTAAAATGTACTTGATAAAAATAACTGCTAGTACTGTAAAGGAAAGCAAGCAATTAAAGTTATCTACAAACAGCAGAGGATTTTTTTTCGCCCATTTTACCCTCCTCACAACCAATGCATGGAGGTTGCCCAATTGTCGAGGGCAAAGTCCTGATAGACTGTAATGATGGAAGGATCGTCATTGTCCTCCTTTTCCTGAATGATAACCATGACATCTGGGCAATCATCGTCTAGGGTGTATCTGTTTGTATGTTCGTCATGAACAATGACGCGTATGCCTGCCATCATCAAGGCAAGGTCATGTTTACGTTTCCGTTCCTTTTCTTCCACTTCGGGATCAGGAATCAGCACCTCTTTTGCTTTGATTGGTGCATGGCTTCTAAACAAAGATAGCCAAAACATGGGTTGGCACCTTTATCGAGACCGATCAACTCATGAGGTAAAGGTATAGAAAATCGCCATACGACGGAAGCTTGAGGAACCTGCTTGTGCTTATGAGGATTCCTATGACTGGAACTGGCAGAATATCCTAGCCCGGATGTTCCAATTTGACTGGACATTTGAATAGGGTACTTAATACCCTGCTTATCTTTACCAATCCCTTATCCAGGTTGATAATCCAATGACATCATTTCTTGAGTGGCCGACATAACCTCGACAGAAATCTTGGGTATGGGAAGTGGCGCTCCAATAAAATAGTATTGCGTGTTACTCACTTCCAAAGTATGGAAACTGGTTTGTTCAACTTCTGAATTGAAGCTGATAATTGCTAGAGTTCCTTGTTCAGGACATTCCGGCTCAGCGCTGACAGTGACTAGACTGTTATTGATAATGCATTTGAGTTGTTGATGTAGCGTGGAAGAACGGCTCCAGCCATGTGTATCCATGGTCTCCCCAATAGCAGGTTGTATCCTGAGTCTATTTTGAGGACGTGGAAGGATACATTGAATGTATTTGGACCAATCTCAATTGGAAACTCAATCTTTCCGATGACATTCCGTCGGGATCCGTCAAAAGCTATGATAACTATATGGCTGCTTTGGATCCGCCTGAGATTGACATTCATCTTCACCAAGGTGGCATAAGGATAGATATTTAGAGATGAGCCTCCATCTATCAAAACTCCAATTAGCATGTACCCGGAAGACAAAACTGTAATATGCAATGGCTTGCAATGACCGGTCCCTTTGGGAGGTACGTCATCATCAGTGAAGGATATCACATTGTTGTTGAAAATGTGATTAACCAAATGTTGAAAGTTTTCCACATCCACTGATTTTGGCAAGTAGGCTTCTTCCAAAACCTTCAGTAAAATCTTCCGATGATCCTCAAAAGAGGAAACCAAATCCAGTATAGATATCTGGTGTGGAGCTTCTCGCAAGCTTAAAACCAATTTGGCTTTATTGTGGCCCATAGTGCGGAGGAATTTTTTAATCTTCGCCATAGGCAACTTCCCTATTGCTTCGCAAGTAGGTTTAATAACCCGTTGAGGAAGATACAGTTGATTTTCCTTCAACACTGTAGCAGTAGTATGAGACATGGATCCTTCAGCTTCTCCATGATTCCATGGAACTTTGTTTAAGTTGACAACATGATATTGTGGTCTGTAAGATAAAGAAATTGGCTCTGGTGCGGCCACCTTCAAAGGATTGTCAGCTCCTTTGAGTTGAATTGGTTGTATGGGAAATACTTTGACAGTCTCAGCATCCACTTCGGATATGATTGCTACTGATCCCTTCCATTTGGTAGGACATTCATTCCCACCCTTGACTTGTACAGTGTAATCATCTACTATTTGCAGGATACCGCTATCAATGAGATTCTGAATAAGATGGCGGAGTGCCCAACATTCTTCTGTACTGTGATCGTGAGAATGTGAATGATATTAACACATTTCATCAGAATTGAACTGTCTTGAACGGGAATTGATTAGAGGGAGAAGGAAGGTAATTCTTCCTTCGTTGATCAACATCTGTAGTATCTCCTCCATAGATTGGCCCAAATAGGTGAATTCTCTCTAATTGGCAAAATTCGGATGGGCTTTAGCATTTTCTCTCTTCGTAACCTTATCCTCCATAGGTTCGCTTTCTGAAGGTGGTGAGGAGGCATTCATAACAAAAGGAAGGAGATAGGCATGCTCCTACATGATTAATTGGCGTGTGACTTGATGATGGTGGGTCACCAGTTATGTCAGTTGCTCAATTTGTTTGCAAAGAGCTTTCATCTTTCGTTCCATGGTAAACTGGAACTTTGCATAATCCCATTTCTCAACACCATTTTTGATGGTTTGGGATGATTCGCCGTTAGAATTGGAACCTTGTCTAATACTCCAACTGATCATGTTGACCTCTTCTTCTTTGTGTTGAGGAAGAGGGTTGTCTTGCACGTGAGGTTGATCTGGCTTTGTGACCATGATCTCACCGTTGTCTATTAGATCTTGAATCTTATGTTTCAAAGCCCAACAATCTTGAGTATCATGTCCTGGTGCTCCGGCATGATAAGCACACTTCCGAGTAGCATTAAAACCCCTCCCATTAGGGTTGGATGGTGGAAGAAGATGTGTAATTTTCTTCTAAGTAGTCAGAAGAGTAAGAATATTCTCGAGCGGGTCCCCTAAGGGTGTGAACGTTCAAGGTCTCTTTACTTCTCCACTTTTAGGCAATGGAGGGTTTGAAGATTATGCTGGAAAAGGGGAGTAGTTTCTGCTCTGCATAGGCATGCTTTGATTTCCTTTTTGTCCTTGTAGTACCAAGGAAACATCTTCCTCTTTCTTTTTATAAACCCTCCGGGGTTTTTTCCATAAGATCCGGACTGGATGTGCTCAGCAACAGCTTTAAGAGAGGCTAGGTCTTGAATTTTACCAGACTTCAATCCCATTTCAGCCATTTCTTCGTGCTTGATCATTTCAGAGAATGGTTTGCCAATACCAGCTAGAACTCTTTCATATAAAGGAGCTTCCTGTACATCTATGAAAGTTATGACCATTTTCGATTCTCATTATGGAAGGAATAACTTGAGCAAAGAAGGCGCCTCCACCTTTAAGCGCATTCTCTAAATGACTCATTAGACTATTTCTCGACTTGGTAATTTTAATCGGGTCAGAGCCATCCGAGATTGAAAATCAGATTGAGTGAGGAAGGCGTGAGCCAGCTCTTCCTAGCTATGGATCTTTGAGTTGTCTAATCTGGTATTCCATAAACGGGCTTCTCCAGTCAGACTTTTCTGAAACAGCTGCATTTTGAGCTTTTTATTTTCTGCGTAAGACCCAAGTTCTCCAATGAACACCTTTAAATGTGTATAAGGATCCCCTAATCTGTCATATTTCTCAAAATCAGGGGTCTTGAATTTCTCTAGATAATGAACACCGGGAAATATGCAAAGGTCTGCATATGAAACACTTCCATGTGTTCCAATCCCTTTGAGAACATGAATAGTTTCCTCCATTTGAAAGACCTTCTTCCTGATATCACCGGTGTCTGGATCTCCTTTGAGATGGGTGTTTTCAGGGTCTTTGTTGGTTGTATCCAACTGAGGTTCTGGAATTGTTTTTTCCAGACCTTGAACTCCTCCTTGTGTAGAGGATTCTGTATATGTTGGTATCTTCGTACCCTGAGTGGACTAGGGCAATTCTTTCAGTAGAAAAACCAAGTCTGTAATTTGTTTACTCAATCCGTCAAATTCTTCTCGGGAAACAGCATTAGACTGGTCAGAAGAAGACATGATTGGATGTAGGCTCGTGGCCTTTTTAGATTTTGAGCGGGTTACAGGCCCAATTGTTTCCCTACAAAAGACTTACGTAGTTTAGTCTTAGGGTAATGTAAATGTTATCATAACATGTCCGTTTAGGAATTTTGTCCTGCAAAACCGGTTGTTAATTGATAACATGTTATGCATGCACTTGTATACTTCATATTTTCCATTACATATGGATGAACATGGAATAAAATTACAAGTAAATGCGTTTACAAGTAATTGAAAATGGAAAGTATGAAGAGACTTTCCTCCGCGTTTGGTTTATCAGAGGTTGACCTATCTTAGGGTTACTCTCGTGGCTTTTTGGCATGAAGGTTCCCAGATCATCGCAATCTACTTGACGGGAAGTTAATCCGATCGTTCAAATAGAGTGAATCTGAGTGGTGCCTTTCCTGAGCCCCGGGGAATTATTCCTCCCACGAGTCCAGTAATCAAACTCTGACAAGATAACCTCCTGGTGGAGGGACCACACAACATACATTCACATACAACGTGTCTCACCGCTTATGCAAAATGATGACACGCTGAAGCACTAATATCATGATAGATATTTAGCAAAGGCAAAGAATTAAGATGCATCGTGCACACATTCATCATAATGTAAATGCAACATTCACACACAAGCATATAACAATTTTGAAAAGCTTGTAATAGCGGCTTAAGCCCTCTTACTGGAGTCCCCAGCAGAGTCGCCACCTGTCGACGTCGGGATTTTTGAGTGTCCCTTTTTCGTTACTTGTTATTTGGTGTTCTCATGTTAATGTGAGATTTGTTTGAAAAAACAAGTGAAAAAGGTCCGACATGTATAATATCGACGTTTTGACTTTAAGAGTCGCCATTGGTGTATTTAATGGTTGCACCGACAAGAATCGGAAAAGGTTTGCACATTGACCGGTGATTTAACATCGCTAGACGGGTCGTGAAACCGAGATTCATTTTTGGGTCCGGGGCTTTGATTATGCGGAGGGAAGGTGTTAGCACTCTCGACATCCGTGTTACCACGGTGGCCGCCACTTTTCAAAGAAACTGTTATATGAATGTGTGTGTGTGTGTGTGTGGATCAATGTGCAATTATTTGGAAGTAGTGCAGTACCTCGTTCGTACCTATATATATAGGGTTTGAATTTATAGAAAAAATCAGTTTTAAACAAGATATAGCAATGTCGTTTTGTAAAAGAGGTTTTTCAAACCCTGTGCTCAATAGTAATTGAGGCCTTTGATTCTTCCATTTTAGTATTAAATGTTCGGCTTATTTGCTTTTATTTTTGAGATGCGAAGCATTCTCGAGAAAATAATATACAGCAGTGCCGAACTTCTCATGGGCATGACAGCCATCCAAGGAAATTCAGACACTGTAAAAATAATGTACAAGCTGCTTACAGCTGAAAAATGTCCATCATTGGAACTGAATCTAGATTCAGTAGATTGATTCTGTGATCACATGATTCCTAGGCTCACATGATACTGCAATTTGTATGGAAAGCAGTAAGCAATTATATATATAAAAGCTATAAATATATATATACAGACATGATCAACCACCACGAAGAAACTCCATGGGGGATCGAATATATATATATATATATATATATATATGTGGATGATGATCAACCACCATGAAGTAAACTCTGTGTGTGGGACGAAATCTAAATAAAGCTATAAAAGTTTATCAAGCGCCACTTAAGTAAACTCCTGTGCCCCATGTAAATGTAAAATATATATATATATATATATATATATATATATATATATATATATAAAAGCAAGAACGATTGGATGTGAATCTGTGCTCATCGGATATGTCCGACAATAGTATATATATATATATATATATATATATATATATATATATATATATATATATTAGCAATAAACGCTCTAGGATCAAGTTCAGGCTCAATCGAGGCATAACTCGATAATGTTAGTCCATATATAAAATAGATACATATATATATATATATAAGTATATATATACCGACAGAAATGAAAACCACGGACCGAAGTCCGGGTAAACACACACAACATGACTCTCAATGTGTATAACAGTGTGTGCTAATATGAGAAGAAGGCTTTATATAATGTGAGAAGGCTTACAGTGGGCTGCCAATGTAGACTTCTATGACTTTAAATGGATAAACACTCAGCTCCTGCCGAATAAAAGATAGCTATATGTGAGCTAACATGTGTTTAAAGATGAGGAAACACTCAAAAGATGTGTATGCAGAGTAAAATAGACAGGGCTTCCTCGCCTTTTTCTCTCTCTCTCTCCCCAAATGGCTGACCCCAAGGCTTGTATATATAGACGGATGGCCGCAGTACACTGCCGCGGCTGCAGGTGGGCCATTACCATTTGGTAGTGGTGCATCCGAGCCTCGCGGGTCCTGTCATCTCGTAGTACATGCACTCATGCACCGTAATGTCTGCTCGAACTTGCAGAACTTCAATCCGAGCATCCGAACGAGGTATATCTGACCTTCTTCGGACCGCTTGTGTCGGGAGTTACGCAATGACATGGATTAGAGGTTGTACGAAGTCAGGAAGAGGGGTCTATGCCCATGGTCTTCAAGCTTCAAATTCTATCCAAAGTACTGCCACGCATAATAGTCACTCGGGATTGTTACTCCTCGGTTCTTGTGGGACATTGTTGTATGTATGTATGTATGAAGTGTTGAGACGACACGCATGTGTTTAAAGGGGCAAGATGATGTTTGACTCTTCGCCGTGGTTATCGCCGGTTTGAGTTGAAAGTAGATGTTGCTCAGGGTTACATCTGAGATTGGACTACTTGTTGGTATGCCGCGATATCATCTTGTGAGAGGAAGTGTTGAAGTGGCAAGATGACGTTTGACCCCTCACCGGGGTTATCGCCGGTTTGAGCGGAAAGCAAACGTTGTTCAGGGTTACTTCTGAGATTGGACTGCTGCAAGTGTTTGAATGCCGTGAGGTCATCTTGTGGATGTGCATGTCTGCCCGTTGTTAGCTCTGGGTCTGAGGTATGAGTGCCTCGACAGGAGGTCTAAGCTTGAAGCTGATCGCATGTATTTGGACCAAACAATTCCGGAGTTATCGCCGGAACTGCAAAATCATCCCTTGGGGCTATCACCAAGGATGGAGTCGCTACTCCCAGTGTTAGTTCTAGGGCTGGAACTGAGCTTCGTGGTGTTATCGCTGAGACAGAACTGTCCTTTCCAGTGTTGTTGCCGGTATTTTGATCTGCATACCTCGGGGTTATCTCCGAGATTGGAAATGACATTCCCGGTGTGTGTTCCGGGGTTTGGAATGATGTTCCCGGTTTATGTTCCGGGTTGGAACTGATGTTCCCAGTTTGTGTTCCGGGTTGGAACTGAACTTCCGGTAGTATCCGGAATGGATGTAAACTGTCTTCCAGGGTTATCTCCGAAAGACGAATCGCGCCTCCCGCAATGTTAATAGTAATGTGCATCTGAGAAAATTTCGAGTGTCTACACTTTGTATATAGGTGCGAACGAGGCCTTGCACTACTTAAAAATAAATTTCACATTGATCCACACACACACACACATTCATATAACAGTTTCTTGAAAAGTGGTGGTCACCTTGGCAATATGGATGTCGGGGGGTGCCTAACACCTTCCCTCCGTATAATCAAGCCCCCGAACCCAAATGAATCTCGGTTTCACAGACCCGTTTAGTAGTGTCACATGACTGGGTCAATGTGCAAACCTTTTTCGGTTGCGTTGGTGCAACCAGTTAAAAACACCAACTGGCGACTCTTAGAGTCAAATCGTCGACATTACACATGTCGGACCTTTTTCACTTGTTTTTTCAAACAAATCTCACATAAAATTTTTGACGTCGACAAAGGGGAAGGGGAATGGTAAGGCGGGCCCCTTATGTTGAGCTAATATGTTCCAAATTCCCTGTTTACAGTGGAGACAGCAATGTGCACTCAAACAACATCATTGGTTGCTAGCGATGATTTTAGCTATGATATTAGCAATGGAGTTCGGTGAATCTGTTACAATAGCTGTGAAATTAGCAATGCTGTTCCTGATGGGGACAACAAATCTAGAGTCCAAAAGAATTTGTATTTATTTAGTGAAAGTTTTGTTATAGTTTTGATGTTTGGCAATTTTGTCCTATATAGATGACCAAAAGGAGTTTAGGATGCATTATGACTATCAACTGTGTTGACTTGTGTTGACGTAAGAACTTCACCCTCACTCCCTCCACTTAACTGCGCATGTAACACATGACACAACTATCTTTTACTAAGTAACAAATTTATTTATTTTTAGATATTCCATAATTCTGTTCAAATTCGAGCTTCAATATATGTTTTGGTGAACAAATTTTAACGAGTACATAATTCATATATGTTACAGTACGAAGAAATTTGCCGTTTGGCATTGAGAAGGCGCTACTGGCTTATACCACATATATACACACTTTTCTATTTGGCACATACAAGGGGTATTTTAATTAATTTATTTAATATAAATATTAAATAAATAAAATATCATTACTATTTAAAAAATATTAAATATTAATGAAATATATCCCAAATTATTAAAAATCAATTTTTATGCTTTAAAATAATTTTTACAAATTAATTATGATTTTTTCATAATTATTAATCATTTTATTCTAATTATTTAATTAAAATAATTCATTTTTTAAAATAAACTGTCGCTAAAGGGGTCTATAGCGACAAAACTGTCGTTATAGGTGTTCTTGAGCCCTCAAGAACATTCATACTCAGTTACCAGGGTACCTACTTTGACCACACTTAGATATATGATCTTGATGTTTTTTGGGCATGTAAAGGTGTTAGAGATGTAGTATTGATGTAATACTACATGTACGAACTAAGTTCAGGTCCAAACTACTTCACATCATGAAGATATAAAGCATCAAAACTATGTCAGAGATTGTTCTTCATTTTTTGGGTTACTCAGAAAATGAAAACAGTGTAAGGTCTCACTTTTGGATCTTAATAACTTGGATTCTGGGTTTACTCAGTGTGTTCTAGTGCCACAACTATGTAGTATAAATGTCAAGGTACAAAAGTAATACACTTTTGTAGCTTAACAACATCACAACTGAAAGATCTAGGCCAGTCAAAACTTGTCAGAAACCTGTTCTTGAAGAATTTGGGTATTCTAGAATTATTCTTCAGGCAGTTGGTCAACCCTACTTTGACCATGATTATCTTTGATCATGTTGATGATCTAAGTGTTCTAGTATCATGGTTGTGTAGTCTATATGTCAATCTACAAAACCTATACACTTACATGGCCTAACTACTTAACATCAGCAAGATTAAAGCCCTGCAAAGTGACTGTCAAACATTATGGGAAATCTGGGTTTTCCAGAAATCAGTTTTCATGACCAGTCAACCATGTTTGACCATTAATAACTTGAGATCTAGACGTGGTATGGACTTGATTCCACTTCTAGTCTATTCTCCTCATGGCATAGAACATGAAGAATACACTAATCCAACCTAACATCTAACAAGTTAAGATCTAGAAGCCCTGTCATTATGCTGCCAGACCTCAAAATTAGGGTTTCATGGTCAGTTTCTAAAACTATTATTTTCATGCAACTAGATGTTATGTATCTATGATGTAACATCATAGATCACTAAATAACATCTTAAAACACTACTCTAAACAACAAATAACATAAATCATAAAGATCTAATAAGGCTTAGGGTTTATACCTTTTATGCTCAAATCTTGAATCTTTGATCTTGATCTAGGCTTGATATGAAGTTATCATGTCTTAACTTTTGACTCACTTCCTCTCAAGATTTCAAAAATTAGAGAGAGAGAGAGAGAGAGAATGGCTTAGCTAAGTTAGTAAATAAAGTGATTTATTTTCTAAACTTTTAAGTTTAATCTTTTGATTCAATGTAAGGTGTCAAGACTTGGCTAATAAGGAAGAGTTAGAGCACATGTGATAATCCAAAGCGGTGACTCACCAAGATTTGGAAAATCTTTTACTTAAACATTAAGTAAAAGGGCATTTTAGTCATTTCACACTCACTAAGGGTATTTTGGTCATTTCTGCTATAATTTGAAGGGTAATTTGGTCTTTTCATATATATCCAACATCTTTTAACCCTTAAGTCTTTATACTTAGCATTAATGTTCCCAAATTAGGGTTTTAAAATTCTCAATTAGGGTTTAGGATTTCTGAAACTGAAATTAGGGTTTCCAGAACTGGAATTAGGGTTCATAACCAATTGCTAGGGTTTCTTAACTTAACATTGATGTCCTTAACATAACATTAGGGTTTACTAATGTTACAACTTATCTGATCAACAATTGACCTTTAACCACATACTGTACATACACAATCACTATACACAAAATCATATACACTCGTACACTTAACCCTATAAGTTCTTCACAAAATTTTCAAATCCACACAAATCCTTTATAGAATTTGAAATCCATATCTTATCTCTTGTCTAGGTCTTATTATCTAACCTTTAGTCAATCATTTATAATTTTATTAATTGTCTAAACTCTCGGGTTGTCACACATATGCTGAAAATTATATATTATTATAATAATATTACCATTTAAATTATAAAAATTATACTATTATATTATCACATTATATTATTATAATGTAATAATATATTTGCATGAATATTTTATCGGAGAGAGTATTTGTGATTCCATAGAAAAATATGCCAAACTTTCAACAAATGTTTAATGCTAAATTCCTTAATTTATATAGAAATTGAACCAATATCCACCACATAATAATTATTCACAATTAATATTATAAGCTCACAATATTAACAATCAGATCATTCCCAAGAAAGAGGGGGCTTTTCGATAAGGATTTATCCTTATTTTCGTGCAATTATATAACCTAACCCCTTTCCTCGATAGAATTTTCTAGACATTACCAATAATGCTAACTAATAATATGAATTATTGTGTCGTGTCAATTATTGATTTAATAATATAAAAAATTATGTAGATTATATTGTGACAATAATTGAATCAATAATATGAGATACTATGCAACAACTACGGTGGCAATTATTGAATGAAAATTGAGTGACTTCATACGTATGAATCAATAATCAGAGATACTGTGCAATACCGTGTGCTACTGTGCAACCACGCGTATTACTATACTTTTATCACATGGTATTTCAACAGTTAACAGTAAAAGTTTTGTCGTTATTTTTTTATAAAAAAGTTATTTCTGTCGCTTTCTATATCTGACAGTTATTCCATTATTTTGTCCACCAATGATTGCGCCGTTATACGGATATTCCCCAACAAAAAGAATATTTCCCGACCAAATAAATATTTTATGACAACTTGCTTACTTTGCAAAATTTGCACATGTCACCAACAACTATAACATTTATTAAATCAACACCTTACTATTCAAAATATTATTTAGAGAAAATTAAACCTTTATTCATAAAAAGTTGGGGTCTTACAAGAGAGGAGAGAGGAGAGAGAAGAGAGGGAGAAGAGAACGCCGACTCCGTCGCCAGCACGCCGACCACCTTGCCCACGCTGCTCCATTACTGTACAGGTATGGAATTGTGCGAAGTCATTTCCATGTTATTTAAAATTGTTAAAATTATATTTCAGGTGTTACAAAGTAATGAAATGGAGTAGTATAATGTTTTTATTACCAGACAAGTGTTTGTGAAGACAATTTCTTATTCAACATTTCATTTAATTTGTTTAGTTTTCTTGAAATCTCTTACTTGAATTTATTTTTCCTAAAAATTAATTAAAATAAATCATTGCCTAATGATCTAACATTTACCCGCCCCATTCGAAGATGGATATTACAAGATTATTTTAACTCTTCAATAAATTTTAAACATTGGTCAATGAATATGACACTGACATATAATTTCTTTTGTCCTCCATAATTTGATGATGAAAATCACGAGATATACATATATGAAAACAAATGTGAGTCATGGGATTTTGAAAGTTTAATGGAGGACAAGAAAGCAAACATAATTACCATTTCATTGGTAATACTTCTGTTAATTGTCATTATAATCACTCGTGTCTGCCTAAAACTTTCCAAGACATTTTTCCTCATTTTGCAGCAATCATTGTTGTTTTTTCCTATTTTCTCTCCTATATAATGTTAGTATTTGAGCCAAAATTAAAGTGAGTTTTAATAATTATTTTAAGTGAATTCACATATCAATGTGTTCTACTCCATGAGTAGATTAAATTTAATAATTGGAAGCTCAAATCTATGGAGTAATGAATGAGATATTAACTCCCAAAGATCATCCTTGGAAATGATAAATAATAATAAATATATGAGAAGCCAAGTCCCACATTGGTTAAGAAGTAAAGATTTAATAAGTTTATATATATGAAAGTTGCTCTTGGGTTTGGGCCCCAAGGGGTACCCTACTTTTGTGAAAGGGAGAGGACCTAGCCAAGACTTGGTTCGAATCCACACGCGCGCAACCGATCGGCCGACCTGGCTCGTGCTCGAGGTTTGTGGGTCTGGGTCCTTGTATATAATTTTTTATTTAAAATTTATTTTAGTTCTATTATCAAAACTGTATCGTTTTGAGAAGCGGTATCTACTGAAAGGGGTATCAGTCAGTTGGTTCCGCTAAGGCTAAAACTACGTCACTTTATGGGTCCGAACGGACGCTCCTATTCTGCTACGCTTTAAAACTACGTAGTTTTGGATTAAATGCATCTTTTCAGTAGGTTGTGTCCCTTCTGATGGGTCACTTACCCTCCTATAAATATATAGGGGGTGCTGTTATTTTCATTCACTCAATTTTCAAAGTATAAAGCATTCTACTCTTCATTTCATTAGCTAGATAAAGTTATTTTAGAGAAAGAGTTCAAAGCATTTTATTTTGGTTCGTTGTGTATGCTACTTGGAGTACTACTATAGTATATGATTGTCATTATATTCTGGAAGACAAGTGCTATTAAGTCTAAGCACCATACGAAGGGCATAATTGTCTTAATGACATATTACAGAGTACTAGCCTTGATAAATTTGTTTCTGTAGATTTTAAGATAAGTTAATATATATATATATATATATATATATATATATATATATATATATATATATATATTCAAGAAATATGGCTACTGGATTTCATTACTATAATCGTTCTTCTTCTTCTACACCAATAATTCCAAATGTACCTGTGAACCATGGTGAAAAACCAGAAAGGTTTAATGGTACAAAATTTAAAAGGTGGCAAGAAAAGATGTTATTTTATCTTACTACTTTGAACTTGGCGAGGTTTCTTCACGAAGATCCTCCTGTTCTCAAAGGAGATGATACAGACTAGCAAGTTATTGTCGTTATTGATGCATGGAAACATGTTGATTTCTTATGCCGGAACTATATCCTCATTGGATTGGACAACACATTATATAATGTGTATAGTTCTCTCAAAACAGCAAGAGAACTATGAGATTCCTTGGATAAGATATATAAAACAGAAGATGTTAACACGAAGACATTCGTAGTTGGAAGGTTTTTGGACTACAAGATGGTGGATTCCAAGTCTGTTGTAAGACCCCAAATTTTATGAATAAATATTTAAATTTTCTCGAAATATTTTTTTAATATTATGGTGTGGATTTGATATAATGTTATAGTTGTGGGTAATATTTACAAATTTTGCAAAGTATGCAAGTTGTTATAAAATATTTGTCTGGTCGGGGAATATTCATTTTAACAGGGAATATTTGTACAGCGGCGCAATCATTGGTGGACCCAATAATGAAATTACTGTCGGAGTTAGAAAATGACAGAAATATCTTTTTATGAAAATAATGGCGAAAGTTTTACCGTTAACTGTTGAAATACCCGGTGGTAAAAGTACAGTAATACGCGTAGTTGCATAGTAGCACACAGTATTAATTATTGATGCTTACGTGAGAAGTCACTCATTTTTATTCAATTATTGCTACAGTAATTGCTGCATAGTAGCTCATGTTATTTGATTCAATTATTGTTACAATATGTTATATTATTAAATCAATAATTGAGATGACAAGTTATTCATATTATTATGTACATAATTAACAATGTCTAGAAAGTTCTGTCGAGGAAAGGGGGTTTGTCACCTAATTGCGCGCCAATATGGAGAAATCCTTATCGGAAAGCTCCCTCTTTCCTGGGAACGATCTGGTTGTTAATATTGCGAGTTAAAATAATGATGAATAAATGTTGTTAAAAATATTAAGGAGATTTTTATGATGTATTTGTTGTAAATTTTGCTTATTATCTGGACCCCCCACTTATACATTTTTCAATATTATCGATAGAAAGTTATTCAAGATATATATATATATATATATATATATATATATATATATATAAGTGGGGGCCATGTGTGATGGGTGTGTGCAGGTGAAAATGTGGAAATGTGGGGTGGTGTATGTGTGTGGTAATGTGTGATTATATATATATATATATATATATATATATATATATATATAATATTTTATTTAAAAATTTTCATTTTATTAGAAAATTTTATCACAAGAAGGCTTGATATAGTAAAATTAAAAATTTCATAAAATTAAGTACTAACGTCGCTTGCGTGACTTTTCCTTCACTGTGCATCCAAATAGTGCCCAGCCATTCTCCTATAAATAGGATGCTTAGTTAGAATTAAAAATCACACCAGAATAAGAGAATTCTTCTTCTATAATATTGAGCGTATTTCTTTCGAGTTTTAGAAAGCTTTGAGCATAGAAAATAGTATAAATTTTCTTCAAGAATATCCCCGCCCTACCAGTCTGAATACTCTTCTTTTTAAGGTAAGGAGTATTATTTATTTCATATTCGTTTACGATATTATTTTTCGTATTCGTAAGAAATTTTATTTCGTTCAATATTTGCAAGAAATATTATCTTCCTTTAATATTCGTAAAGAATATTATATTCGTTTACTATTCATAAGGAATATTATTTTCGTTCAACAGTTGTAAGGGATATTAATTTTGTTCAATACTCGTAAGAAATAATATTTTCTTCCATACTCGGTAGTATGTAAGTAATATTATTTCGTTTCAGATTCTGAATTCTATACTCATTTTGTTAAGTTTTGGCTTCTATACTCCATGAAATTAGTAGAATATCCTTGATATTTGCGCTTCATTCAATATTTTTTCATGAAAATATTATTCTGAGCATTCTTGATAAGTTTTAACCTTTTCATGTCGGAGTACTATTCACGGGGTACTATTCCCGAAGTGCTATTCATGGGGTATTATTCACTAGAGTACTATTCACCTAGGGTACTATTCATGATAAAAAAAATGATTTCTTTTCTGTCCAAATCATTTTTGATACATTATTATTCTTGAATTTTCCTCCACAAAGCAGTATCATGTTGACAACTTAGATATTCTTTAATTCTGGATAAATTAAATTATAAAATCTTTAATATTTATCCTTGATCTCGTTTGATTGAATTTTTATATCATTGTCATCATCCTCATGCTTATATTGTGATTAAAGTCATCTTCGGCCAAGGGTGCAAAGATGAACTGTTGATTGGTATGATTATGACCAGGAATTATTCAGTGTAATCATGACCTGCAATGTTACAAGTGATGTGGATCATTAAGCTGAGTCTCAGCGATAGTTGTTGGTATTATCATGACCATGTGTTCTCTTCGGCTAAGGGTGCAAAGATGAATTGTTGTTTTGCATGTTCATGACCATTGGTGAAAACACGAATATTCTTGGCCCGTTGTACATAGATAATTTATGGTCGTGAGACGGGTAATTCTTTCGCTAGTATGACCTACCTAAGTTTATTTGTTATTTAATTGGTCGGTCATAATATAGGGATATTATGTGGCATGTCAATTAACCCTTGTTTTGTGGTAGTGTTTGAAAATGACATCTGAAAATGTTGAGATAAGCAATGGAGCACATGAGACCGTTGAGTCACCGACGATCAATACCCAGGATAATGTGCATCAGGAAGGTAATAATCCTCAGGTAAACAAAAACACCGACCAAACGACGAACGATGGTACGTTTAGGAGCTTTTTAGAATTCATGCAACACCAAAAGAGAGAGACTCCTGTTCATAATGTAGTTGGAGTCACTGACAACTCACGGTTGGTCACCGCTAACAGTTTAAGGAGTTGGGACCACTGGAGTATTTGGAAAAGCTAGAACCACTTATGGCGGAGACGTGGATAAATCAGATCACCAAGATATTTGATGTCTTGGAATGCTCAGAGAAGCAAAAGGTTCCCTTCGCCACCTTTATGTTGCGTGAAGAGGCATATTACTGGTGGGAATCTGTAAAACGTACCCAGCCTACCGCACTCAAGATGTCTTGGGAGAAGTTCCAAGAATTGTTCAACGACAAGTACTTTCCCGAAAGTATTCGTCACATGAAGGAGGTTGAATTCATCAAGCTTGAGCAAAATAGTATGACCGTATTTCAGTACGAGGCTAAATTTGCGGAGTTATCTCGGTTTTCATCCAATTTGGTAGATAATAAGGAGAGAATGACGCGAATGTTTCTGCGTGGTTTGAAACCCGAAATACGTCAATACCTCATTTCTCACAAAATGTGTTTGTATTCAGAAGTTGTAAATAGGGCTCAGTTGTTGGAGCGCGATAATGAGTCAACCCAACCAAGAGAGAGTAGCCGGTAAGTTGATAATATCAGTAGTAGCAGTCATCAAAGCGGTGACAACAAACGTGGAGGGAATAAATATGCCAGAAATGGTAACCACTCTGGTGGTAATCATGATAAGGATAATAGGAAAGGTGAACTAAGTGAGAAAAACTTCAAGAAGAGAAGGTTCAATAATGATGGAAACACAGCGGCACCCGTTTCTAAAGAAGAAGAACGACCATCGGTCATATATTTCCAATGTAGACAGGAGGGACATATCCATCCAAACTGTACACAACAATCTAAAACGTGTTTTAATTGCGGAAGAGAAGGTCACCTAGCTGGATTTTATCGTGTAGTGAAGTCAAGTCCAGCTGGGATAGTGACATCAAAGGCTATCCCAGACAAGTCAAAGATGGTAGTTTAAGTGAGTGCGTTTATCGAGGAACCCGAATGAAGTTATCACGAGTAAGTTAATTATAAACTCTTGCAAAGTCTATACCTTATTCGATACCGGTTCTACCCACTCTTTTATTTCTCCGACTTGTGCTTAATGTTTAAATTTAACTCCGGAGAAATTAGACCTTGACTTATCTGTTGAAACTCCGTTGGGAGAAACCTTCATTACATCCACTATTTATAAGTCTTATTTGATTCAAATCGGTACCCTCACGTTACCTGTCGATCTCATCTCTTTAAAAATACTTACATTTGATATGATTTTAGGAATTGACTGGTTAACTACCCATCGTGCAAAAATTGATTATTTTCATAAGTTTGTTAGTTTTCATATTCCTAACCAAACCAAACCAATAAAGTCAATCACTATCATATTAAGCCATAAGTAAAGAGCCCCGAACCTTTCACTGGTAACTTCAAAGTCTTGGAATGCATTGAAGCCAGACTTTTCGTAGGGGACGCCATGAATAACGGTGGCAAGTTGATAGGTATCAATGTGATATGCTATCCAAGTCTTGGATGAGACTCACATATTTGAATAATATTTCTATCGTTAATAAATTTCCTGACGTATTCCTTGAAGAACTTCCTAGCCTACCCCCAGAGCGTGAAATAGAATTTTGTATCGACCTTGAACTTGGTACAAAACCCTCAAATATTTCATCACCCAAAATGAACGTAACATGAGCCAAAGACGTTGACTCAAGCTGTTGAAGATTACGACTATACCATTCAATAACATCGTGGAAGAGAGAACGTGGTAGCTGACGCGTTGAGTAGAAGATCGTATGCGGTTACGAGTGCGACGTTGTTAACACAAAGAACCATTTGTACGATTTACAAAGGATGGAGATAGAGTTAAAGACTCCAAGAACCTACGTGAAGATAGCGAATATACGATTAGAACCGACTTTAATCGCATAAAGTTAAAGCTGCTCAAGCTACAAACTCAGGGCTGATGAATGTAAAGAAGAAGGATCAAGAAGGCGTTATTTTAGAAGCAAGAGTTGATGAAGAGAGGAAATCTCAACCCTCAATTTTATTGGTCCATTTGAAATCCTCGATTGAGTAGGAACTATGGCCTAAAGACTCGCGTTACCGCCAAGTATGTCGCATGTTCATAACATTTTTTTTATGTATCGATGTTATGTAAATATGTGGATGACCCGAAACACATTATTGAATTAGAACTAGACGAGATAGCAGAAGACTTAACGTATGAGGAGATACCTGTTAAAATCTTGTATAAGAAGAAACATATTCTACGCTCAAAGGTTACACCTCAGGAGTTAGAATCTAAAATGAAATCTAGATATTCTCAACTCTTCAAACTACCAGGCACGTACGTCAATTTTGAGGACGAAATTTCATAAGAAGGTGAGGTTGTAAGACCCCAAATTTTATGAATAAATATTTAAATTTTCTTGAAATATTTTTTTAATATTATGGTGTGGATTTGATATAATGTTATAGTTGTGGGTAATATTTATAAATATTGGAAAGTATGCAAGTTGTTATAAAATATTCATTTGGTCGGGAAATATTCGTTTTAACAGGGAATATTCATACAGCGGCGCAATCATTAGTGGACCCCACAACGAAATTACTGTCGGAGTTAGAAAACGACAAAAATATCTATTTATGAAAATAATGGCAAAAGTTTTACCGTTAACTGTTGAAATTTCAGGTGATAAAAGTACAGTAATACGCATGGTTGCATAGTAGCACACGATATTGATTATTGATGCTTACGTGAGAAGTCACTCAGTTTTATTCAATTATTTCTATAGTAATTGTTGCATAGTATCTCACATTATTTGATTCAATTATTGTTACAATATGTTATATTATTAAATCAATAATTGAGATGACAAGTTCTTTATATTATTATGTGCATAATTTACAATGTCTAGAAAGTTCTATCGAGGAAATGAGTTTGGTCACTTAATTACCCGCCAATAGGGAGAAATCCTTATCAGAAAGCCCCCTTTTTCCTACGAATGATCTGGTTGTTAATATTGCAAGTTATAATAATGATGAATAAATGTTATTAAAAATATTGAGGGGTTTTTTTATGATGTATTTGTTATAAATTTTGCTTATTATATGGACCCCCCACTTATACATTTTTCAAAATTATCGGTAGAAAGTTATTCAGTATATATATATATAAGTGGGGGCCATGCGTGGTGGGTGTGTGCAGGTGAAAATATGGAAATGTGGGGTGGCGTATGTGTGTGGTAATGTGTGATTATATATATATATATATATATATATATATATATATACTACTAGTGGGAGTAAGGTGGAATCACGGGGTGTATCCCGTGAGGCATATGTTTATATATATATATATATATATATATATATATATATATATATATATATATATATATATATATATATATATATAATATTTTATTTAAAATTTTTCATTTTATTAGAATATTTTATTGCATAGTGCAACATAGTAAATTCAAAAGTTTGCAGAAAATTCGGTCGAATGTCGCCTGTGATTTTTCCTTCACTGTGCATCCAAATAGTGCTCAATCATTCTCCTATAAATAGGATGCTTAGTTATAATTAAAAATCACACCATAATCAGAGAATTCTTCTTCTATAATATTGAGCGTATTTCTTTCTAGTTTAGAAAGCTTTGAGTGTAGAAAATAGTATATGTTTTCTTCAAGAATATCCCCGCTCTACCAGTCGGAATACTCTTCTTTTTAAGGTAAGGGGTATTATTTATTTCATATTCGCTTACGATATTATTTTTCGTATTCATAAAAATTTTTATTTTGTTCAATATTTGCAAGAAATATTATCTTCGTTTAATATTCGTAAAGAATATTATATTCGTTTAATATTCGTAAGGAATATTATTTTCGTTCAATAGTCGTAAGGGATATTATTTTTGTTCAATACTCGTAAGAAATAATATTTTCTTCCATACTCAGTAGTATGTAAGTAATATTATTTTATTTTAGATTCAGAATTCTATACTCGTTTTGTTAAGTTTTGGCTTCTATACTCCATGAAATTAGTAGAATATCCTTGATATTTGCACTTCATCTAGTATCTTTTCATGAAAATATTATTCTGAGCATTCTTGGTAAGTTTTAACCTTTTCATGCTAGAGTACAATTCACGAGGTACTATTCACTCGAGTACTATTCACCCAGGGTAATATTTATGACAAAAATTGATTTTTTTCTGTCCAAATCATTTTTGATACATTATTATTCTTGAATTTTACTCCACAAAGCAGTATCATGTTGACAACTTAGATATTCTTGAATTCTAGATAAATTAAATTATAAAATCTTTAATATTTATCCTTGATCTCATTTGATTGAATTTTTGTAAAAACCCAAAACCCTAATAAGACTCGTATGTGTAAAATCCCATTATATAAATAAAATTTCTCCGTTCTGAATGTGTTATGTGTTAATATATACTTTGTTTAACAAATTTGACCAAATAAATTTTTGTCTGAAAAACGTCGTGCTTGACACCTTGTGCTTAAATTTTTTTTCTCGTAATCGGACTTTTCGGTAAAATTATTTTGACAAGTTGCTTTGTCGTGCTTACACTGACAAAACGCCTTGTTGTGCTTGTTAGGATTAGTGAGAAATTTAGGTTAAGAACCCTAGATTAATAAACCCTAATCCTAATTAGCAAAAACCCTAACCCTAAATTGTAAACCTAACCCTAATTAGCTAATCTAACCCTAATTAGCTTATGTTAACACCTAATCATGGTTAGTAAACATTATTTAGGTACTAATAAACATCATTTAACATTCATAATCATTAAAAACAAAACCCTAATCAAGATTAGTGAAGATTAGGGAATAATTAAGCTACTAAACAAACCTAACTAGCTCACAAGTAGGTTAGGAGTCACAATTCAAGTCCTTAGGCTGCACATGACATGGTTGTAACTCCCAAGCATGACAATAATCATCAGATCAGATATTTGTAGAGGCAAGTTGCACAAAAATGACCAAAAAGCCAAGTTGAAGAATGCTATAAATAGGAACCTTAGGGCTGAGCAAGTTTTCCTAAACCCTACACTTATATCTTAAATTGCTTTTGATATGTTATACCAAACCTAAACTTGAATTGCCAATTGTTGTAAAGTTATTGCTATAGTTTCAGCATAACTCAAAAATGAATTGAATAATTTATTCATATGATAATGTTTATTGAGCATAAACTGTTGAGTCAAACCAAATTGTTTTGGTAAGACATCCTATACTGAAGTTGGGTATCCCGTAAGGGATCGAGATATGGTCAATCAATATATTGATACTAATGTTGGGTGCATTTGAGCACTGGTAGGATGCGATGCATACTCCTAAGATGTTGAATAGGCTGATCCCCTATCTCATATCTGAACAAAATTTCTAAATGTGGATCGATGTAAATAAAGAAAAATTCCAGAAATGGTTGAAATAAATAGAAATCCAGAAATGGTAACAACTATCAGTCAAAATTTTGAATTGTTATGATTCTTCAAATCATATATTGTTATAAATACAAAACTTGTTGAGCATGTCATAGCTCACCCTTGCAAATTATTCCCTTTGCAGTTTTAGATGGTAATCCTGGAACATCTGGAGTAGATAAAGGGAAGCGTCCCTACATAGATTAGATTATATTCTTGCCTATTTGAATACCTTGCAATAAGAACTCGTTATGAGAATCATGTAATCGAATCTTAATATTATGATATATATAGCATCTTTTAATTCCGCAACCGTGTTTTCTTACATATATAGATGTAAAATTAGACTTCTTCAAATCTAGTTGAGATCCTTGGGAACTATTTATCTGAGTGAGGGTATTAATAGCATGGACTGTTCATGTTGTTATTGATACTCTGGATTTCGGATAGATAGTTACTATCGATACGATAGTATAAATTTGCTTGGCTTAAACTATACATCTGCGTGAGGGTATTAGTAATATGGATTGTTCATGTTATTACTGATACTCTGGATTTTGGATAAATAGACTCAAAGTCACAGATACAGTTCATATATCCAAGTGAGGGTATCCAAACACAGTAATAGTTCTCTAATGAATTACCATCTGTTATGAGATACTGTGAATCTTGGATCTATGAGAATTATATCTGATAGTCCCTCTATTTAATGTAATATTTTAATCAGATACCATGGGTGTATAGATTTAAATGCATTATGTTGATTCTCTGTAAACACCATATCAGATACAATGGGAGTATAGATATGGGGGTGTTACAATTTTGGTATCAAAGATGCAAGGCTATAGATATAAGGAAGAGAAATCTTAGTATATAATCTTCGAGTTCGTAAAAAAATTTAAAGTACACATAAAATATAACATTAAAAATATTATGTTATGTAAATTTCTATACAGTATTTCATGAGTTTTCTTTTATAGATGGCCAACTCCAATGCTGAAGAAATGGTGATAGTAATTAATCCACCGCAAATCGAGTCATTTATTGCTAGTGATGCAGAAGAGGAAGAACTGCTTCATGATCAACAACTGTTAGATGCTAAGGAAAAAGAAGATCCTGTAGCAGGACAATTAATGAGAATTGATGAACATGGTGAGGCAATGGCATCACTGATGAAGACATCAGAATATGAGAACAATAAAATGAAGTTTAGGGCTAATATGGCTGAGGGAATGCTACAGCATGAGAGGGGACATAATCAACAACTAAAAGTACAACTGCACCATGCATAGAGGGGCAGGAAGGAAATTCAGTCAAGGCTTCTTAAAACATCTCTGGGTGTTCGAGATACTTTTAATGATTTGCAGCGCCGTGTAGTTCGATATCCGATAGAGGAGAAGAAAACGGCTTATCTCATCGATCGATCTATGGTTTGTCACATGATTCTGGATTCCTTTGATGATATCAATGAATTCTAGAGAGTAGCATAGGTGGTTGAATGCTTTATATTAGTATAATAAAGAAGCATTCAAAGTTTGTATTGCAATTAGTACTTTGTAGGATAGTAGTATGTTTAACTATGAAGTTGTTGTGTAAGACCGTTGTGATATATAAAATAAACAATATGTTGTGTTATTCAAATTCTTATGTGAATTTTGGTTATTGTTTTATATAAAATCATGCCACCAACCAGAAGACCCCAAAGAGAAATGAATGATGATAATTCTACCCAGCAGTTAGTAGACCTTATGCTAGGAGTTGTAAATAGACCTGTGAACCAAAACACATCTTTTAAACACTTTAAATTAGTTGGACCACCTGAGTCTAAAGGTACATCAGAACCTGTAGATGCACAAATTTAGATTTTTGAAATAGAGAAATTCTTCCTAGTAACCAATGTTAATAATAACCAAAAGACAACTTTTGCAACCTTTTTCTTGAAGGGTGAGGCTAATTATTGGTGGGAATCAACCAAAGGTCAGGTAGAAACTGAAATTGTTCCTTGGGATAGAATCAAAGAGTTGTTCTTTGAAAACTATTTTTCCCAATCCCTACAATATCAAATGGAAATAAAATTTCTAGACTTAAAACAAGGAGATCTTACTATAACCCAGTATACAGCTAAGTTTAATGAACTGTCCAGGTTTGCTCCTCATCAAGTAACCACTAAACCTAGAAAGACTCGTAGGTTTCAAGAGGGTTTAAAACCTCAAATTCAGAGTAAGTTGTCAGTACTACAAATTAAGACTTTCTCTGAAATACTGGAGAAAGCCTCTATAGCTGAATGTGAGAATGAGAGTCTTGCTAAATTTCACCAGGACAAGAAAAGTCAGAATGAAAAAGGGAAAATTAGGACAGAACCCAGTTCAGGTGGGTTTAATAACAAGCGTAAATGGGATAATACTTTTTCTAACAACTCAGGGAAAAAGATAGGAAATACTAATAACAACTTTAGTAATAATATTATTAAACCTTGTCCTACTTGTGGTAAGAAACATAAAGGAGAATGCTATCGTAACAAATGTTTTAATTATGGACAATTGAGACATTTTTCTCCACAATGTCCTCTTCCAAATAAAAATAGATGTTTTAATTGTGGTTCGTTGGACCATTTTTTTAAGAATTGTCCTAAACCCAAGAACCAATGAGGAAAGGGGAATAGAGTACCAGAGAATAATCAATCAACTGTAGTTGCACTTGGAGTTCAGAATCGACCTACCGTGAGAACATTTAATATGTCGGTGAGGGATGTTGTTGCTCTACCGGATGTGGTGACAGGTATCATCCCTATCAACACTTTAAATACATATGTGTTATTCGATTTTGGTGCTACATGTTCTTTTGTGTCTAACCATTTTTCTACAAATTTGAATATACCTTGTGAAAATTTAGACAAACCATTTTGTGTAGAAATTGCTAATAATGAAAGAATTTTGGTTAAAACTATATACAAGAATTGTAGTGTGGTAATAAAAGGACATAACTTTGCGGTAGATCTTTTACCAATCCAGTTGGGAGAATTTGATGTAATTTTAGGAATGGATTGGTTAGTTAACCATAACGGGATGATTGATTGTCATCAAAAGTGTATAAACCTTTTGACTGCTTCGAAGTCAAAGGTAGTGTTCAACGGTAGTTGTTCACCTAAGCAATCTAGATGTTTGACTATAGTTTAGGTAGAAAGATTACTTAGAAAGGGTTGTTTATGATATTTGGCCTATATAGTTGATACTCGACAGGAAGGAGTAAAACTAGATCAAATACCTATAGTTAAGGATTTTCCCGATGTATTTCCGGATGACTTACGTGTTTGCCTCCGGATAGAAATTGAGTTCGTCATTGATCTTGCAAGATCGAACGACACGATTTCTAAGGCACCGCATGAGAATGGCACCTATAGAACTGAAAGAGTTACTTATACAATTACAGGAACTCTTAGATAAAAAGTACATACAACCTAGTGTTTTACCCTGGGGAGCACCAATATTGTTTGTAAAGAAGAAAGATGGAACTGTGAGGCTATGTATAGATTATAGAGAGCTAAATAAGTTAACTATTAAGAATAAATATCATTTACCAAGGATTGATGATTTGTTTGACCAATTAAAGGGGGTCGGGTATTTTTTAAAAATTGACCTTAGAACAGGTTATCATCAGTAAGAAAGGAAGATGTGCCAAAAACAGTGTTTAGGACACACTATGGACATTATGAGTTTCTTGTAATGTCTTTTCGATTGACAAATGCACCGGCAGTATTTATGGATTTAATGAATCGAGTGTTTAAACCATGCTTGGACAAATTCGTTGTAGTGTTTATCGACGATATTTTGGTATACTCAAAAACACGGGAAGAGCATACTGAACACTTGAGAGTCATTTTGGAGGTATTACGAAAAGAACAACTTTATGCAAAGTTTTCCAAGTGTGAATTTTGGTTAAAGAGAGTTCAATTTTTAGGTCATGTAATTGACAAGGATGGAATATCTGTAGATCCAACTAAGATCGAAATGGTTGTGAATTGAGAGCAACCAACAACTCCAACAGAAGTACGAAGTTTTCTCGGTTTAGCATGTTATTATCGACGGTTTATAAAAGATTTTGTCAAAAATAGCAACCCCATTAACCAATTTAACTCGAAAGAATGTGAAATACGTCTAGACAGATAAATGTGAGGAAAGCTTCCAAGAGTTGAAGAAACGACTGAGCATGGCTTCAGTGTTATCCTTACCAGATGATATAGGAGGCCTTGTAGTATATAGTGACGCATCACACAGAGGTTTAAGGTGTACGTTGATGCAACATGGGAAAGTGATAGCTTATGCATCACGACAACTCAAAGATTATAAGAAAAGGTATCCCACTCACGATTTACAGTTAGCCGCGATAGTTTTTTCTCTAAAAATTTGGAGACATTACTTGTACGGGGAGAAGTGCGAAATATATACAGATCATAAAAGTCTGAAATATATTTTTACACAACAGGAATTAAATTTAAGACAGAGACGGTGGTTAGAACTGATAAAGGATTTTGACTGTGAAATCTTATATCATCCCGGTAAAGCCAATGTCGTAGCTGATGCGTTAAGTAGAAAGAATTAGAAGAAATTGAATGTATTAACCACCAATGATAGGTTAATAAAAGACTTTGAAAATTTAGAAATTGAGGTGGAATGTCCAACTACCTCTACCCAAAAATTATATATTTTAGAAGGAGTTTCATCTCTGCTTAACAAAGTCAAATAGATACAGGAGAAGGATGAAGAGTGTCAGAAATACAAGTCTAATGTAACTCATGACAAGTATAACAAATTCAGAATAGACAAAGATGGGATAATAAGATATGAAGATAGAATCTGGGTTCCGTTAAACAATGCTTTAAAAGATGAAATTTTGAATGAAGCTCATAATTCTAAATTTGCCATACATCCTGGCAGTACTAAAATATACAAGGATTTAAGTCAACATTTTTGGTGGTCAAATATGAAAAGAGAAATAGCTGAATGGGTAAGTAAATGTCTCACGTGTCAAAGGGTTAAGGCTGAGCATCAAAAGCCGAGTGGTTTACTTCAACCCTTACCAATTCCTGAATGGAAGTGGGAACATATAACTATGAATTTTGTTGTTGGTATTCCAGCTACACAAAAAGGCCATAATACCATATGGGTAATAGTTGACCATTTAACAAAATCAGATCACTTTTTACTGATTAAAATTACTCATAACTTAGATCACCTTGCCAAACTGTACATCAATGAAATTATTTCTAGGCATGGAGTACCTGTTTTAATAGTATCAGTTCGAGATCCACGTTTTACCTCTAATTTTTGGAAAAGCCTGCAGAAACACTTAGGAACACAATTAAGATTAAGTACAGCTTATCATCCTCGAATAGATGGATGAGTGAGAGAGAACCATACAAACCTTAGAGGATATGTTGAGAACTTGTATCATAGACTTCAAAGGAAGTTGGGAAGATCAGTTACCTTTAGTTGAATTTGCCTATAACAATAGTTATCATGCTAGCATAGGTATGCCACCCTATGAAGCCTTATATGGGAGAAAGTGTAGAACACCTTTATGTTGGGATGAAGTCAGGGAAAGACAAATGCTAGGACCTGAGATAATTCAATAAACAACTGAAACTATCAGAATTATTCGTCAACGATTACAAGCATCTCAAGATCGACAAAGAAAGTACGCCGATCCACATCATTAACAACAAAACTTTAATGTAGGAATTCACGTATTCTTGAAAATATCTCCTTGGAAGGGCAAGATACATTTTGGCAAGAAAGGAAAACTAAGTCCTAGATTCATTGGACCTTTTGAAATTTTGAGGAGGGTGGGTGAAGTTGCTTATGAAATAGCACTACCTCCTGAGTTGAATCATATACATAATGTGTTTCATGTGTCCGTATTATGACCATATAAACCTAATTATAAACACGTTATACAATATGAGCCAATCCAAATAGAAGAAGATCTTTCTTATGTAGAAGAACCTGTGCAGATCCTCGACCGTAAAGAGCAAGTCTTGAGAAATAAAGTGATAGCATCGGTTAAAGTGATCTGGAAAAATCAGAACGTTGAAGAAGCTACATGGGAGCTTGAAGATAAAATGTGTGAGAACTATCCTCAATTATTGACTTGAAATGTACTGTAATTTTGAGGACGAAATTCTTATTAGTGGGGGTGAATGTAAAAACCCAAAACCCTAATAAGACTCGTATGTGTAAAATCCCATTATATAAATAAAATTTCTCCATTCTGAATGTGTTATGTGTTAATATAAACTTTGTTTAACAAATTTGACCAAATAAATTTTTGTCTGAAAAGCGTCGTGCTTGACACCTCGTGCTTAAATTTTTTTCCGTAATCAGAATTTTCGATAAAATTATTTTGACAAGTAGCTTTGTCGTGCTTACACTGACAAAACACCTTGTCGTGCTTGTTAGGATTAGTGAGAAATTTAGGTTAACAACTCTAGATTCACAAACCCTAACCCTAATTAGCAAAACCTTAACCCTAAATTGTAAACCTAACCCTAATTAGCTAATCTAACCCTAATTAGCTTATGTTAACACCTAATCATGGTTAATAAACATTATTTAGGTACTAATAAACATCATTTAACATTCTTAATCATTAAAAACAAAACCCTAATCAAGATTAATGAAGATTAGGGCATAATTAAGCTACTAAACAAACCTAACTAGCTCACAAGTAGGTTAGGAGTCACCATTCAAGTCCCTAGGCTGCACATGACATGCTTGTAACTCCCAAGCATGACAATAGTCATCAGATCAGATATTTGTAGAGGCAAGTTGTACAAAAATGACCAAAAAGCCAAGTTAAAGAATGCTATAAATAGGAACCTTAGGGCTAAGCAAGTTTTCCTAAACCCTACACTTATATCTTAAATTGCTTTTGATATGTTATACCAAACCTCAACTTGAATTGCCAATTGTTGTAAAGTTATTGCTATAGTTTTAGCATAACTCGAAAATGAATTGAATAATTTATTCATATGATAATGTTTATTGAGCATAAACTGTTGAGTCAAACCAAATTATTTTGGTAAGACATCCTATACGGAAGTTGGGTATCCCGTAAGGGATTGAGATATGGTCAATGAATATATTGATACTAATGTTGGGTGCGTTTGAGCACTGGTAGGATGAGATGCATACTCCTAAGATGTTGAATAGGCTGATCCCCTATCTCATATCTGAACAAAATTTCTAAGTCTCTGTGACTGACATAAATAAAGAAAAATTCCAGAAATGGTTGAAATAAATAGAAATCCAGAAATGGTAACAACTATCAATCGAAATTTTGAATTGTTGTGTTTCTTCAAATCATATTTTGTTATAAATAAAAAACTTGCTAAGCATGTCATAGCTCACCCTTGAAAATTATTCCCTTTGTAGTTTTAGATGGTAATCCTGGAACATCTGGAGCAGATAAAGGGAAGCGTCCCTACATAGATTAGATTATATTATTGTCTGTTTGAATAACTTGTAATAAGAACTCGTTATGAGAATCATGTAATCGAATCTTAATATTATGATATATATATATATATATAACATCTTTTAATTCCGCAACCGTGTTTTCTTACATATATAGATGTAAAATTAGATTTCTTCAAATCTAGTTGAGATCCTTGGGAACTATTTATCTGAGTGAGGGTATTAATAGCATGGATTGTTCATGTTGTTATTGATACTCTGGATTTTGGATAGATAGTTACTATCGATACGATAATATAAATTTGCTTGGCTTAAACTATATATCTGGGTGAGGGTATTAGTAATATGGACTGTTCATGTTATTACTGGTATTCTGGATTTCGGATAAATAGACTCAAAGTCACAAATACAGTTCATATATCCAAGTGAGGGTATCCAAACACAGTAATAGTTCTCTAATGAATTACCATCTGTTATGGGATACTGTGAATCTTGGATCTATGAGAATTATATCTGATAGTCCCTCTATTTAATGTAATATTTTAATTAGATACCATGGGTGTATAGATTTAAATGCATTATGTTGATTCTCTATAAACACCATATCATATACCATGGGAGTATAGATATGGGGGTGTTACAATTTTTATATCATTGTTATCATCCTCATGCTTATATTGTGATGAAAGTCATCTTCGGCCAAGGGTGCAAAGATGAACTGTTGATTGGTATGATTATGACCAGGGATTATTCGGTTTAATCATGACCTGTAATGTTATAAGTGATGTGGATTATTAAGTTGAGTCTCATCGACAGTTGTTGGTATGATCATGAATATGCGTTCTCTTCTGCTAAGGGTGCAAAGATGAATTGTTGGTTGGCATGTTTATGACCATTGGAGAAAACACAAATATCCTTGGTCTGTAGTGTATCGATAATTAGTGGTCGTGATACTAATGAATATGCTTGGCCCGTAGTGCATGCATAATTCAGTGATGTGGATTATTTATTAAGCTGAGTCTCAGTGATAAAATTGATGATAAACTTTTAAATAATAGAAGATAGTAGATATCATGCTCTACTTGACTCTTCTAATGGATTGCTTATGCCGCTGCAGTTGTTGATCTAAATCTTGTTGTCTATTGTATTCTACTAGTTGTTATACTGTTGAAGGCTAACAATAATTTATTCTGCATTATCTTAGTCATAATATTTCTTACTGGCTAGTTGAGCTCACCCTTTTGCCTTCATTGTTCTCTTCAGAAAATGAGAACGTAGCCGAGACTAGTCAAAAAATGGATTGACGGTCCAGATGGTTGTTTTAGTAGTGTTCACTATTCTATGAAATAGTGTGATAATAATTTTAATGAGATTGAATTTTAGTTTGGATATTGTCTAGGAGATAATATTTGTATTAAAACTCACAACTTATGTTTTGTCGTATTCTGCACGACACTTAACAGTTGTATAAGTTAAGTTTGTATTTGAATTATATACCATGTATTTGGTGACTCAGAATGGATGATGTATACTTATTTTGGGGGCATCACCGTTGGTATCAAAGCTTAGGGATATGATCCCTAGCTGAGATGTGAGACTAGAACTAGGAGGAGAGAGACGGGTAAGTCCTTCCCTAGTATGACCTACCTAAGTTTATTTGTTATTTAATTGGTCGGTCAGAATATAGGAATATTATGTGAAATGTCAATTAACCCTTGTTTTGTGGTAGCGTTTGAAAATGACATCTTAAAATGTTGAGATAAGCAATGGAGCACATGAGACCGTTGAGTCACTGACGATCAATACCCAGGATAATGTGCATCAAGAAGGTAATAATCCTCAGGTAAACAACAACGCCGACCAAATGATGAAAAGAGCTTTTTAGAATTTATGCAACACCATACAAGAGAGACTCTTGTTCATAATGTAGTTGGAGTCACTGGCAACTCACAGTTGGTCACCACTAAGCAGTTCAAGGAGCTGGGACCACTGGAGTTTTTGGGAAAGCCAAAACCACTTAAGGCGGAAACATGGATAAAGCATGTGACACCCCCAAATCCAGGTACTTCATTCCCACAGGATTTGGTGCTCACTTATCAAAACTATTATATCTAACTACCCATCAATAAAGGATAAAGACATAATTTAAATAACTTAAACAATAATCCCTCCCATTAAAGGGTTACATCATCATCTCAAAATAAATCCCAGGTAATCTAACCTTAAAATTATTACATAAGTTTGCGGAATACATCACATATTAAAACAAGTCTTTAACATAATTCATTAAAATAAAATTCTCATAAGTCTTCATCATTTGGACATCTTGCCCTTGCCTTTTCTAGTCGAATGCTCATCAACTTTCTCCACTTTAGCTGCAGTGTTAATTGCAAGAGTGAGCAAACAAATGCTCACTGATATAGAAAGTAGCAACGAAATAAACATGAGAGTGAACAACGAAAGCTGAACAATAAGGAACTTGTTCTACAATTCAAAATAGAAAACAAGCTTGAACTTTATTTATCTGAGGGTCTTAAGACCATGAACTATGTCTTCGATACTTAGGTATTATTACCCAACCTTAACATTCATTTAGACTATACGGACCCTTCTTAACGTACTTAGGGGGATCAACCCTTTGTACCATGTATTGTGCATAAACATCTAAACGTTACACGTACAAAATCCCCTATGTTAGGGTTCTTCGTCTTAGTTTGGATTTAGAATTTCCGCACTAAAGAAAGTTTAGTTTGGAACTAGCTTATCAGTGTTTCTAGAATTTTAGAACACTATTCGAATATAGACTAATTCAATCAATAAAGGTTTGCTTACTACTTGAAGGTTTAATACAACGATAAAACTTTGAACAAGGTTGTCAAAGTCAAAGATTGAATAACAATAATATATAATTGAGTAAACATGATATACATGCAAAGCGCTATAAAAGAGTTAAAACAATCTCCCTTGAATCAATGTATTAGAACAATACATGCTTTGAATAATAATTAGGAAACTAAATCTCGCTTAATGTAATGAATTAGGTTAAATAAGCTTGTACAAACATGCGCAAGATAGGTTAAGCTTGCTCAACTTCATAAAGAATGTTAGGAACTTGCACAATAATAATTTAGGGATGGGAACTTACATTCAATACAAAAAGAATGAAGTTAGAAAGCTTTGCTCAATGTAAAGAGATAAGATTTAAAAACTTGCACAATTATAAAAGTAGAGTTAGAGAACTTGCCTTGATTGTAATCTACACAAATGAAAATAATCTCCAATTATCCTACACATATACCATTTAAATCGCATGAATATTAACTTTAGGGTTTAAACCATCATTTAAGTCACAACCCTAACTTAGCATCTAACCACGCAAGCTAACATACTTAATGCTTATGAAATTACACATTGATCAACATAACTTAATTGTTCAACTCTATCTTTCAAAAACATCTCATTTGGTTTCATTTTATAACTCAATTAACAATCACTTCAAAATCTTTTATACTTTGTATTATAATGCATGTCAATCTGCTATTGTAGTTTATATCATGCCTCAACATCAATAACATTCTTACAATACTAATATAAGTGCATTATGGGACACTGTGAACAAATGCAGACCTCACTTTGTCCCATTCGAGGTGTGTGTATTTGACCACACTTAGGTTTGGGACCCGTAGCAATTGCGCCATTTTTTTTTAACCTTACGTGTAAATTCTTGTATGAGTGTTGATTAAATCGCAGAGACAAAGAGTGAAGCAGTTGCCATTTTTAGCCCAACTAACACGAAATTCACCCATCAAACGGTGATAACAACATGAAAAATAAATATACAATTACCATAAACATGATTTCTAACACATTCAACCACTTATCACAATTTAACAACAACTAAAACTATTTTAATTTCTCAATTTTCATGTTTTTCATATAAAACTCCATTTTTGATAGTCTATCCCAAAAATCATCACTGCGAATTTGTTATTTGGCTAAATCATTCCATTCAAATTACATTATGTTCGTATCTCAATGAACTACCATATGCAAGCATCAATTTACAGTTTAACATAAGAATTGTCCATCAAAATTAATACTATTCCATGAACCATATGAAACACATATACTGTCAAAAAAAATTTCCTACTGTCAACGAATTTAGCATACAAACTTATTGTTTTAAACATCAACTCTAGCATTATATCACATATCCACCATAATTTAGTTACAGAACAATTTTGAAAGAATTGCAATTCATAGAACATAACAAATTTGACGTAATTCATATATATACAAATTTGACGTTCAATGTGACGCCCCCAAAATAGGTCCAATCCATCCAACCTATTCTGAGTCGCCAAATACATGGTACAGAAAACAACTACAACTTTATTACTACAACAACACATATGCTGTGAGTTTTGATACAAATATATACCAACTATGACTCATGTCCCAACTGTGGACAACACCTCATAGTGATACCTTACATAAAGGTACAGTCAATAACTGTTTTTGAAATTAAAATCTTTGGGAAATGCTCAAGGAAACCTTCGTACATAGGTGGCAATGAATCTAAGTTATGATAGATATCATATGTCTAGAGAATTATTCTTGGTTGATCCAATAGACCCCAAAGAAAAACGAGAAGATTACTATCATGTTCCTTCCAATGATGAGCCCTCTCTTGACATATAGTTATCTCCACTGTCTGCAATTAAGAATTATATTTTAAGCAAACTCCAAGATCATATATGTAGTGCTCGTAGATATACTCAGCAAGTGGATGTACACAACCCTGTCTTATGATAACACAAGATTGTATGTCATTAGACATCTTGTATGATAGTGGCAAAACACCCTTCCAACGTTGGATTCGCCTCACCCTATTTTTGTTCACCAAAATCAATTATTAAGTGACGTATAAGATACGACACACACATCTTAGGTCCTCGATACAATTATATATTGTATGTCATGCCGTTTTATAATGTGTTGAGAAACTTTGACAGTCCTGGACCATCACACTATTCCCCTGTTATCCCCGCTCGACCCAGCTACACTCTTATTACATGAAAGGAATTGTGAAGCAAAAGGGTGAGCACAACTAGCTCAGTAAAGAATATCATGACTAAAGATAATTAAATTATCAAAAGCATTCATTAGTAATAAATCAGAGATTTAGAACATATGGTAGATGATAAAACTTTTCAACCGTAGTTGCAGCGGAACGGGCAATCCATTAGAAGAGTCAAATAGACTATAAAGTCTATTATCTTCTCCACATTAAAAGTCCACCAACAATGTTTTATCTCTGTAACATCAATCAACAGTTCCTTTCCACAATCATATGAATAACTCATAACCATAATTGTGATTCTAAATTCCTCTTTGCACTTTGACGCGAAGATAATTTACATCACTGTCTTTACGAAATATCAAAGATCATGGTTATACCAAATCACAGTTCATGTTCATAATCATACTAATAAATTCATCTTTGCACTACGGGCCAAAGATATTCATCAACAGTTCATCTTTGCACTACAAGCCAAAGATATTCATCAACAGTTCATCTTTGCACTACAAGCCAAAGATATTCATCAATAATTGATCTTTACACTACCGGCCAAAAATATTCATATCTCAAAGAAACATACAATCATTTCAGAATTTATATAAACCATAATTATAATCATGTTGATCAATTCACCTTTGCACTTAAGCTAAAAATATTCAATTATAAATTCAATGGTCATGATCATACCAGTCAACAATTCAACTTTGTACTACTGGCCAAAGAAAACCCATAGTAACGATCATACCAATAATCTACTCATCTTTACACTTAAGTCAAAGAGAAATTTCATCACCGGAATTATAAAAATGTTATATATGATAATAAAAATAATATGATCAACAACTGCATTTAATTTTAAGAGTAAGATTCATAAATCAATGATTTCATAACACTTTAATCCAAATGTTATAAATCACTTAATAATCTCATAATCTAATATTATTAATATTACCACAATATTTTAATCATTTCTTAAACTTATAAACAATTTATTTTAATTGTTTACACATTACTAATTAATGCATTTAATCATCCTAAAAATACCAAACTCATAAGATTTCATCACCAATAACCAAAACCCTTATCCAAAATCTGCATATACCATATATATGATTCTCAAGCCATAAAATCATATTTTATAATTTTCTTACTTCACATAACGTATTTAATTCATTTACTCATAACTATTCTATTTTCATGAAAAATATCAAATCAGTACCAAAAATATTTCTTTTCTGGGATTTAGCATAACATAGTCCTATATTGATTATATATTTTTCTCAGAATTTTTAAAATTCAATTACTATTTTTTATATGGCCAAAACTGCCGAATAATTAGACATTTATCATAAATTGTACTTTTATCCAAAACTTCTGAAATTTATAGGGTATACTGATATTATATATATGTACTCCCAATAAAAATTTCATCAATTTTAGAGTTAACCACAAGGAGTTCTAAGGGTTTACTTTTAAAATAGTCTTTTCTCATAAAATCCATAACTCCTAATCTATACATCCAAAAATCGCCATTTTTGGACACAATCAATAAAACTTATAAAATTATCATTTTAAAATTTTACAGAATTTTTGAAGGTCAGAAAAATTACGAAACATAAAAAACATAACAACCCTTAAAATCCCTTACAATCCCTTACCTCGAAAGAGCAATATTTCTAACCGGAATGTAAAGCCGAAGGAACCTTGCACTGAATAGAAACTCTCAAAGTATCTAAATACTCACAAAATACGCTTGATAATATAGAGAGAGAAAGAGAGAAAGCTTATGTTTCTGGTGTGATTTTCAATTCTAACTCTGCCCTCTATTTATAGGAAAATATTAGCACGCCGAAGCAGACATGACCTGCTACCTTTTGGCTTTACCTGCTACTATTGCCACCCACCACATTTGAATTAGAGTTTCAGTACATTTCTTCACCAACCATAAGTGGGGCCCACACATTCTAGAATTTTCCACCAAAATGGTAAATTCCGAAACTTCAACAATTTCTGAACCAGTCACCTCTGAAAATTCATAACAATTCATACGTTCATTTTTAACGGTTCAAAATTTAAGGACATATACTCAACTTATATATGTATACCACATTCAAAAATCACAACGATCCAACGGTCGGATTAAAAATTATAACTCATGCAATATATCACAAGAACACTAGTTTGATTTTTTAATACCTCCTTTCTGACAAAAATAATGATAAAACACCTCAACATTAATTCATTCATTTATAACCACATAAATAAATCCATCATTTATATCCACATCAATTAAATATTTTCTTATCATATAAATCAATATTTAATTATTCACAAATAATATTACAGAATCACAATTATGACAACCAGGTGGTTTCCCAGGAAAGAGGGGGCTTTCCAATAAGGATTTCTCCTTACTGGCGTGAAATTAGGTGACCAAACCTCTCCTTGACAGAACTTTCTAGGCATTACCAATAATTTTATCTAATAATATTATCCAAATAATATGAATTATTGATCTGATAATGGGAAATAATGTGACCGTGACAATTATTGAAATAACAATAATATAAAATATCAACGCATCAATTATTGAATCAATAAAATAAAATATTGAACAGTAATTACTGTAAAAACTGTAAAAATTATTGAGTAGTGCCTTCTTACATAAGAATCAATAATTCAAAAATTGTATGCAAATCTGCAGGTATCTTCTTTGTGCAACCACGCGTATTCTTGTATTTTAACCACGGGTAATCCAGCGATTGTTTATGGTAACAATTAATTACGATTATTTATAAAAACTCAAACTTGTCGTTTTCTTCATCCTACAATTATTCTGTTATGGGGCCCGCAAATGATTGCGCCGTCGTATGAATATTCCCCGACAACAAGAATATTCCATGACCAAACGAATATTCCCCGACAGAAATGTTTATTTTATAACCACTTGCGTATTTTGAAAATTTTACATATATCACCTTTAACTTTAAACTTTTATCAATTTAACCATTTACTGAATAATAATTATAAGAAAAATTGAATACTTTTATTTCATAAAATCTGGGGTCTTACAATCTCCCCTCCTTATGAAATTTCGTCCCCGAAATTTATGTACCAGGTATTTCGAAGAGTTGAGAATACCTTGCTTTCATTTCAGATTCCATTTTCCATGTCCTCATGATTTCTCCATTGCTCATCTCCTGTATTTCAGATATCATTCTAGAATGCAGCTTCAAAACAAAGGTTAATTGACATATCACAATTTGTCGACTTAAGTCGAAAATTCAAACTTAGGTAGGACACACACTAGCGAAGGATATTACTCATCTCTCCCTCTTAGTTTTAATCCGGATCTCCATGGAGATCATATCCTAAGCTACGATACTAAATTGTGTGACGCCACCAAAATAGGTCCAATCCATCCAACCTATTACGAGTCTCCAAATACATGTGCATGAAAACTACAACTTTATTACTACAACAACACATATGCTGTGAGTTTTGATACAAATATATACCAACTATGACTCATGTCCCAACTGTGGACGACACCTCATAGTGATACCTTACATAAAGGTACAATCAATAACTATTTTAGAAATTAAAATCTTTGGGAAATGCTCAAGGAAACCTTCGTACATAGGAGGCCATGAATCTAAGTTATGATAGATATCATATATCCAGAGAATTATTCTTGGTTGATCCAATAGACCCCAAAGAAAAATGAGAAGATTACTATCATGTTCCTTCCAATGATGAGCCCTCTCTTGACATATAGTTATCTCCACTGTCTGCAATTGAGAATTATATTTTAAGCAAACTCCAAGATCATATATGTAGTGCTCGTAGATATACTCAGCAAGTGGATGTACACAACCCTGTCTTATGATAACACAAGATTGTATGTCATTAGACATCTTGTATGATAGTGGCAAAACACCCTTCCAACGTTGGATTTGTCTCACCCTATTTTTGTTCACCAAAATCAATTATTAAGTGACGTATAAGATACGACACACACATCTTAGGTCCTCGATACAATTATATATTGTATGTCATGCCGTTTTATAATGTGTTGAGAAACTTTGACAGTCCTGGACCATCACACTATTCCCCTGTTATCCCCATTTCGACCCATTACACTCTTATTACACGAAAAGGAATTGTGAAGCAAAAGGGTGAGCACAACTAACTTCGATAAAGAATATCATGACTAAAGATAATTAAATTATCAAAAGCATTCATTAGTAATAAATCAGAGATTTAGAACATATGGTAGATGATAAAACTTTTCAACCGTAGTTGCAGCGGAACGGGCAATCCATTAGAAGAGTCAAATAGACTATAATGTCTATTATCTTCTCCACATTAAAAGTCCACCAACAATGTTTTATCTCTGTAACATCAATCAACAGTTCCTTTCCACAATCATATGAATAACTCATAACCGTAATTGTGATTCTAAATTCCTCTTTGCACACAGGACGAAGATAATTTACATCACCTGTCTTTACCTGAAATATCAAAGATCATGGTTATACCAAATCACAGTTCATGTTCATAATCATACTAATATATTCATCTTTGCACTACGGGCCAAAGATATTCATCAACAGTTCATCTTTGCACTACAAGCCAAAGATATTCATCAATAATTGATCTTTACACTACCGGCCAAAAATATTCATATCTCAAAGAAACATACAATCATTTCAGAATTTATATAAACCATAATTATAATCATGTTGATCAATTCACCTTTGCACTTAAGCTTAAAAATATTCAATTATAAATTCAATGGTCATGATCATACCAGTCAACAATTCAACTTTGCACTACTGGCCAAAGAGAACCCATAGTAACGATCATACCAATAATCTACCCATCTTTACACTTAAGTCAAAGAGAAATTTCATCACCGGAATTATAAAAATGTTATATATGATAATAAAAATAATATGATCAACAACTGCATTTAATTTTAAGAGTAAGATTCATAAATCAATGATTTCATAACCTTAATCCAAATGTTATAAATCACTTAATAATCTCATAATCTAATATTATTAATATTACCACAATATTTTAATCATTTCTTAAACTTATAAATAATTTATTTTAATTGTTTACACATTACTAATTAATGCATTTAATCATCCTAAAATACCAAACTCATAAGATTTCATCACCAATAACCAAAACCCTCATCAAAAATATGCATATACCATATATATGATTCTCAAGCCATAAAATCATATTTTTTAATTTTCTTACTTCACATAACGTATTTAATTCATTTACTCATAACTATTCCATTTTCATGAAAAATATCAAATCAGTACCAAAAATATTTCTTTTCTGGGATTTAGCATAACATAGTCCTATATTGATTATATATTTTTCTCGAAATTTTTAAAATTCAATTACTATTTTTCATATGGCCAAAACTGCCGAATAATTAGACATTTATCATAAATTGTACTTTTATCCAAAAATTCTGAAATTTACAGGTTATACTGATATTATATAGATGTACTCCCAATAAAAATTTCATTAATTTTGGAGTTAACCACAAGGAGTTATAAGGGTTTACTTTTAAAATAGTTTTTTCTCATAAAATCCATAACAATCGTTATTTTTGGACACAATCAATAAAACTCATAAAATTATCATTTCAAATTTTTTCAGAATTTTTGAAGGTCAGAAAAATTACGAAACAAGAAAAACATAACAACCCTTAAAATCCCTTACAATACCTTACCTCGAAAGAGCAGTATTTATGACCGGAATGTAAAATCGAAGGAACCTTGCACTGAATAACAACCCTCAAAGTATCTAAATACTCACAAAATAAGCTTGATAATATAGAGAGAGAAAGAGAGAAAGCTTATGTTTCTGGTGTGATTTTCAATTCTAACTCTGCCCTCTATTTATAGGAAAATGTTAGCACGCCGAAGCAGACTTAACCTGCTACCTGATGTCTTTACCTGCTACTATTGCCACCCACCACATTTGAATTAGAATTTCAGCACATTTCTTCACCAACCACAAGTGGGGCCCACACATTCTAGAATTTTCCACCAAAATGGTAAATTCTGAAACTTCAACAATTTCTGAACCAGTCACCTCTGAAAATTCATAACAATTCATACGTTCATTTTTAACGGTTCAAAATTTGTGGACATATACTCAACTTATATATGTATACCATATTCAAAAATCACAACGATCCAACGGTCGGATTAAAAATTATAACTCACGCAATATATCACAAGAACACTAGTTTGATTTTTTAATACCTCCTTTCTGACAAAAATACTGATAAAACACCTTAACATTAATTCCTTCATTTATAACCATATAAATAAATCCATCATTTATATCCGCATCAAATAAATATTTTCTTATCATATAAATCAATAATTAATTATTCACAAATATTATTACAGAATCACAATTATGACAACCAGGTGGTTCCCAGGAAAGAGGGGGCTTTCTAATAAGGATTTCTCCTTACTGGCGCGCAATTAGGTGACCAAACCTCTCTTTAACAAAACTCTCTAGACATTGCCAATAATGCTATCTAAAAATATTATCCAAATAATATGAATTATTGATCCGATAATGGGAAATACTGTGCCGTGATAATTATTGAAACAACAATAATATAAAATATCAACGCAGCAATTATTGAATTAATAAAATAAAATATTGACCAGTAATTACTGTAACAATTATTGAGTAGTGCCTTCTTACGTAAGAATCAATAATTCAAAAATACTGTGCAATACCGTGTCACTCTTTGTGCAACCACGCATATTATCGTGTTTTTAACCAATAGGGTAATCCAACAGTGTTAACGGTAACAATTACGCCGTTATTTATAAAAACTCAAACTTGTCATTTTTTTCATCCTACAGTTATTCTGTTATGGGGCCCACAAATGACTGCGTCGTCGTACGAATATTCCCCGACAACAAGAATATTCCACGACTAAATGAATATTCCCCGATAGAAATGAGTATTTTATAACCACTTGCGTATTTTGAAAATTTTACATATATCACCCTTAACTTTAAACTTTTATCAATTTAACCATTTATTGAATAATAATTATAAGAAAAATTGAATACTTTTATTTCATAAAATCTGGGGTCTTACATTCACCAACCTCGTCCCAGCATAATGGAGTTCTGCATTTCCTGTCGTATAACACTTCGTAAGGCGGCATGCCAATACTCGTGTGATAACTATTATTATAAGCAAACTCCACCAATGGCAGATGGTCATCCCAATTTCCAGTGAAATCCATGACACATGCTCTAAGCATATCTTCTAGTGTTTAGATGGTTCTCTCACTCTGTCCGTCGGTCTGAGGATGGTACACTGTGCTCATTCTCAGCTGTGTTCCCTAACACTCTTGTAATCGTTTCCAGAAATTAGATGTGAAACGTGGATCTTTGTCTGATACAATGGACACAGGCACACCGTGTCTTGACACGATTTCCTTCACATACAGTTTTGCTAACTGATCTAGAGTAAATCGAATCTTGATTGGCAAAAAGTGTGCTGAATTCGCCAACCAATCGACAATCACCCAAATGGCATCGTAACCTTACTGAGTCGTTGAAAGACCTACCACAAAATCCATTGTGATATGCTCCCATTTCCATTCCGGTATCTCTAACGGTTGTAATAATCAGCTTGGCCTTTGATGTTCAGCTTTAACTTTCGACACGTTAAGCATTTTCTCCACACTCTACCACATCTCTCTTCATATTCTACCACCAAAAATGATGTTTAAGATCTTGGTACATCTTTGTACTCCCAGGGTGAATTGAATATCGAGAGTTGTGAGCTTCATTCAAAATTTCTTCTTTAACTTCTGGTACTGGCGGAACCCAAATTCACCCTTCGAATCTAAGTAACCCTTCCAAATCGATTTTAAATTTGTTTTCCTCATCTTCAGATATCTTCTGTTTTATCTTTTCGCAATCTTCATCCTGAAGTTGTGCATTCTTCACCACATCCATTAATGTTGAACTATTTCCCATCTGGAATAACTTTTCATCGGATTCTGCCGGATATTTAATTTCCAGCTCCATCTTAGCCATTTCCGACACTAGCTTTCCCTGAGCAGTTAACATCATTAACTTCTCCCGTCCCTTCCTACTTAAGGCATCAGCAACAACATTCGCCTTTCCGAGATGATAGAAAATTTCGCAATCATAATCTTTGATCAGCTCTAACCATCTTCTTTGTCTCATGTTCAAATCTTTTTGTGTAAAGATATACTTCAGACTTTTATAATCGGTATATATCTCACACCTCTCTTCATAAAGATAATGTCTCTAAATTTTTAGGGCAAACACCACTGCTGCCAACTCTAAGTCATGAGTCGGATACCCTTTCTCGTAATCTTTCAACTGTCGTGATGCATACGCAATAACTCTGCCGTTCTACATAAGCACACAGCCTAGTCCTTTATACGATGCGTCACTATACACCACAAAATTCCCTGTATCATCAGGAAATGACAACACAGGTGCTGAACTCAATCTCTTCTTCAATTCCCGAAAACCTTCCTCACACTTCTCTGTCCAAACAAACTTAACCGCTTTCCTAGTTAAATTTGTCAACGGAGTCGCGATCTTCGAAAAGTCTTGAATAAAACGCCTGTAGTATCCTGCTAATCCTAAGAAACTCCTCACCTCTGATGGTGTCTTCGGCTGATCCCAGTTTATTACAGCTTCATCCTTTGATGGATCTACCGAAATTCCGTCCTTATCAATAACATGTCCGAGAAACTGTACACGTTCCAACCAAAATTCACATTTTGAAAACTTAGCGTACAACTTCTCTTTTCTCAATGCCTCCAATGTCAATCTCAAGTGTTCCACATGTTCCTCCTTGGTTTTGGAATATACCAATATATCATCAATAAACACCACCACAAATTTGTCTAAGAATGGTTTAAACACCCTGTTCATCAAGTCCATGAACACTGCAGGTGCATTGGTTAAACCAAAAGACATAACCAGAAACTCGTAATGACCATACCGAGTTCTGAACACTGTCTTCGGTACATCCTCTGGCCTCACCTTCATCTGATGATAACCACTTCTCAAGTCTATCTTAGAGAAATACCTTGCTGCCTTCAACTGATCGAAAAGGTCATCGATTCTAGGTAATGGATACTTATTTTTAATCGTGATCTTATTTAATTCTCTATAATCAATGCAGAGCCGCATCGATCCGTCTTTCTTTTGAACAAACAACACCGGTGCTCCCCATGGCGAAACACTCGGCTGAATATACTTTTTGTCAAGCAATTCTTGCAATTGCACCATCAAATCTTTCATCTCTACCGGGGTCATTCTATATGGTGCCTTAGATATCGAGGCCATTCCTGGTAGTAAGTCAATCACGAACTCGAATTGTCGATCCGGTGGAAGACCCGGTAAATCGTCTGGAAACACATCTGCAAAATTTCTTATGATCGGTATCTCTTCCAACTTCGCACTCTTCTTCTGTATATCGACGATGAAAGCTAAGTATCCTACACATCCTTGTCTCAACAACTTCTTGGCTTGCATCACCGTCAGACAACTTGCTTGTCGAGGTGACTTGCTACCATAAAACACAACCTTTGACGGAGTCATAAGGTTAACACACTTTCTTTGGCAATCAATTACTGCACCGTAATTGAATAACAAATCCATTCCCAGTATAACATCGAATTCACCAAGTCTAATTGGTATCAAATCTACCATCATTTCATGACCTTTTATATCCACTCTACAATTCTTATATATAAATCTAACAGGAATCACTTCCCTATTCGCAATCTCTATACTTAAGGGAAATTCTAATTCTTCCTGAGGCAATTCTAAATTCTGAGCAAATTCATCGGATATAAATGAACAAGTAGCACCCGAATCAAATAGTAGATAAGCATTAATACCATTAATCGGAATGATACCTGACACCATATCCTTAGACTGTACAGCATCCTGCACGGTCATATTGAAAGTTGATAAGTAGGTTTTATACCTACTTATCCGGTATCTTTTACTTGAATTAGTTGCTTATATTCATGTGTCTTAGTTACTTTTCATGCATTTTGTTTTTATTTTGTAGGTTATACGTTTGGAAGCTGTGTGAGCGACTATTGGTAAGGAAAAGCACAGAAAATGCAAAGAAAAACAATCCGGACATCATTTGGGCTTGCATGTTCTTAGCTTGGAAATTAGACTATATTGTAGAGCTTCTTCTTAGCTTTTTGAAACATCTTGAATCATTCAAATCGGAGTTCGGATGAAAGAGTTATGACATTTCTACCAATAGACGTCGTTGAACTTCAATGTTTTGGGTGGCCATTTGCATAGCAGTCACTTCCAGTCCAATTTCGACCTTCATTTCTTCATTATTTTTCAAAACTCAAAGAATAAAAGTTGTAGATCTCGTCGATAGATTCGATTTGATAGGTGGAAGGCCCTGTAATTCCTCCCGTATCAAACGTTATGGCTGTTTTACCAGAAGACACTGCAGCGGAAAATAATTGGCAGATTGGGGGCAAGCCGAGGCTTGCTCTTTTGTGCCTTAGGATCCAGCAAGGGCTGGGGTCAGGAAGGAATAGTAGGGCTACTAGCAAGTCGAGGCTTGCTATTTACAAGGAAAAGGCAAGCCGGGGGCTTGCTATAAAGCGAATCGAGTAGTTTTTGTCTGAATTTGAGTCCGATAAGGATTGTTTCGAGTTGTTTGATTCAAGGACTTCCAAGAGGACTTAAATACATATAAAGAGACATATAAAAGGAGGAGATTTTCAAGGATTATAGGAAGTTTTTGGAAGAATTCCATTAGATTAGATTAGAGTAAATTAGATCAAAACCCTAGTTCTAATGAGTTTTGGAGATTGAAGCAACTTGGAGACCATTGAAGATTCAAAGTAGGAGCAAGGAGAGAGCATCAAATCTACAGACAATAGATTCTATCTTCTTATCTTCTTCTATCTTTGTTTTTTAATGTGTATTCAATTGTGGATTCTTAGTTTTAATTCAATGAGCTAATTCTTTGTTTGAGATTACAATGGATCTTATTGTGTAGTTTATTTTAATATGCTTCGTTATCAATTGTTATGCTCTATCGTGAGGATTGTCTATTATGATTTGGACTTAATTGTTTAAATGATTGGCCATCAATTACCGTGATAATCTATATGAACTCGAGAGATGAAGTATAGATTTAGATCTTATCATGATAGCATGTGTTCAGGATTTTGCTAGTAGATTAAACTTGATGAGTGTTAAGGTAGAGATATGCTTGACATCGCATGTAATCAGATAGAGAACTTATTCTTCAACCTTCTTCAATTGTAATTCACATAGAGATATAGTGGGTTAGTTGATTAAAGTGTTTAACGGATTTCTATCTTAATTGTGGATTGACGTTAATACGGTATTAGTGCATTGAGAGGTGGTTAATACTACTTTAGTGTTCTTGATTAACAATTCAGGATAGAGAATAATTGATGAGAAGTGTGTTAACTTAAATGAAGTAATAAGTGAAGTTGTGATCTTAAATCTCCATAGTCTTAATTTAATTAGTGGAATTTAATAGTAGTTTAATTTATATAATTTGAAATTCATTCGTTTAAATAAGATTGAGTTGGTTACGAGTTAGAACTTGGTGATTTTTATTAAATAATTCTCTGTGGGAACGATACTCAACTTATCACTTTATTACTTGTTGACCACGTATACTTACGTGTTGTGCGTAATTAGATTTTACCAAACAAAAGTCCTCGCAGTAGGTCAGCTTGATTGAGCTAGTCCAGTGATAGTCAATGCACCACCACCGTTGTTGTTTCCTTTTCCGCCACTTGCACTTCCCGCTGGCTTCTTAGGGCAATCACGAGCCATGTGATCCTTCGAACCGCAAGTAAAACATGCTCGTTTCTTTGAGACTAAAAGCGATTCGATGCAATGTGTCCCTCGACCACGGTTGAAACACACTCGCTTTCCTTCAAACATACCCCAAGATGGTTCTTCCCGCAATTCACATGAAGCCTCAAACTTTTCTTTTGTTGATTTCCCTATTGTCCTCCCACAGTCGAATTCTCGCTCCATTTCCTCTTCTAATTATTACTTCCAACATTACCTCACCCGTCTTATTCTCATTCTCGTTCTTCTTCTTCTTCTGTTCTTGATTATACTTGGTCAAGGCATCGCTTCCACCTTCTGCGATGATTGCCTTTTCCAGTACTGCCGCAAATGTGTTCAGCTGGAACATTGAAACCTTGATGTAAAGCCAGGGCTTTAATCCTTGTTCGAATCTTCTCGCTTTGCGTTCATCAGTATTGACTTGATAAGTGGCAAACCTGCCAACTCATTAAATTTCACAGTATATTCCGGCACCGTCATCATTCCTTACTTCAACTCCAGAAATTGCACTTCTAGCTGATTCCGAGAACTCGCTGGAAAGTACATTTCGAAAAACATTTCCTTGAATCTATCCCACGCTATCACTCCTTGTCCTCCACGACCTTGTTTGATTGCCACCAGTAGCTAGCTTCAGACTTCAGCATAAACGTTGTGAACGTAGTCTTATGATCTTTGTTAACTCTAGCAACGTTGAACACCTTCTCCATTTCCATGATCCAGGTTTGGGCTTCCACTAGATTCATAGACCCTTGAAATTCTGGCGGTCCAATCGCTTTAAATTCCTTGAATGTCGTGACTTGAGCTTGCGGTTGATTCGCAAGTGCACCCGTCAACAGAGCTACCAGCTGCTGAACCGGATTAGCGTTGGTCTCGTTGTTATTGTTAGTAGACCCCTCAGGAGGTGCTTACTGACGTGGTTATCTTCTTCTAGGAGGCATTTTCTGTTAAAATATATGCTTATTAGCTCATTACTCAACTTCTTGGGTATTTAAAGTCTAACTTAAACATTCCAAGATTAAAGCTTTAACACACAACATTTCAAATAAACTCTAATATTTTATTCATTCATAAAGTTTTAGAACATACTAAAAATAGCATAACCGCTATAAACATTCACTTTCCTGAACTAAACACGTTTCAGGATTACATACTTATACTATCCCTTTATTTATCTCAAAATAAGGGATTCACAATTTATTTAATCACATAATTAACCTCATATTATTCTCTATCTTATTCTATCTAGGAATATTAAGACGTCATAAGGCTTTCCGATGTTCTTCCTCCATGATACGATATGCCGTTTTGCGATCCATCACGAACCACGATGAATTCTCAAACTGAGGTGGATAATAGTAGACTCGATCCTGGGCCCTATCAATCGCCGAATTAAAAGCATAATCCATCTCTTTTATTTTAGTTTTCTTCACTTGAACCTTTGCCTCAGCACAATCTGCACGTTGAGTCGCCTTCATCTAAGCATCCTCTGCTCTTGCACGCTTAGCTGACTCCTCCTTGAAATCATCTTTCAATTTCTCCATGTCAGTCTTCATCTTCTCGTGCACTGCCAACAGGTCTTCATGCTGACCCTTTGTATGAACCAGATCCCACTCCGTGTTTCCAAGTTTCGAATCATGTTACTGAATCTCTGCATCCTTTTGCTCCATTGAAGCGTGATGCATTTCAACCATTTCATTCAGCTCCTCGACCTCGTCCTATAATTCTACATTATAGTCATACAAAGCATCATACATCTCGGCAGATATGGAGTTTGGTGGAAACTCCTCAGGATCCTCCTCATCATCATCCTCTTCTATCTCCTCAGAACTATCCTCATTGGGATCGATCACAGGCACATCCTCTTGGATCAACTGCTCCCGCACCACATGAATATCCCGAGGCTCATCATCTATAGGTATCTGAGGTATCACCTCTCTAGCTGGACTGGATCCTCCTTCGTTAGACATCCTGACAACAAAATATTTTAAGTTTTACTTAACATTTTTCGATACTCGCGAGCACATAAGTTATTAACACATAGCACACAATGTCTTTTATTATTTAACTTCAGTGGATACCTTAATCCATTCCTTAAAACTCGATAAGAGTTGAACACCTCTATGTTTTCTATTTCCTTAAATGTTACTTCCTAAGGTTTTCCCACCTAAGGTTCATAACCTAATGCTTTGATACCAACCTGTGACACCCCCAAATTCAGGTACTTCATTCCCACAGGATTTGGTGCTCACTTATCAAAACTATTATATCTAACTACCCATCAATAAAGGATAAAGACATAATTTAAATAACTTAAACAATAATCCCTCCCATTAAAGGGTTACAACATCATCTCAAAATAAATCCCAGGTAATCTAACCTTAAAATTATTACATAAGTTTGCGAAATACATCACATATTAAAACAAGTCTTTAACATAATTCATTAAAATAAAATTCTCATAAGTCTTCATCATTTGGACATCTTGCCCTTGCCTTTTCTAGTCGACGGCTCATCAACTTTCTCCACTTTAGCTGCAGTGTTAATTGCAAGAGTGAGCAAACAAATGCTCACTGATATAGAAAGTAGCAACGAAATAAACATGAGAGTGAACAACGAAAGCTGAACAATAAGGAACTTGTTCTACAATTCAAAATAGAAAACAAGCTTGAACTTTATTTATCTGAGGGTCTTAAGACCATGAACTATGTCCCCGGTACTTAGGTATTATTACCCAACCTTAACAGTCATTTAGACTATACGGACCCTTCTTAACGTACTTAGGGGGATCAGCCCTTTGTACCATGTATTATGCACAAACATCTAAACGTTACACGTACAAAATCCCCTATGTTAGGGTTGTTCGTCTCTGTTTGGATTTAGAATTTTCGCACTAAAGAAAGTTTAGTTTGGAACTAGCTTATCAGTGTTTCTAGAATTTTAGAACACTATTCGAATATAGACTAATTCAATCAATAAAGGTTTGCTTACTACTTGAAGGTTTAATACAACGATAAAACTTTGAACAAGGTTGTCAAAGTCAAAGATTGAATAACAATAATATATAATTGAGTAAACATGATATACATGCAAAGCGCTATAGAAGAGTTAAAACAATCTCCCTTGAATCAATGTATTAGAACAATACATGCTTTAAATAATAATTAGGAAACTAAATCTCGCTCAATGTAATGAATTAGGGTACATAAGCTTGTACAAACATACGCAAGGTAGGTTAAGCTTGCTCAACTTCATAAAGAATGTTAGGAACTTGAACAATAATAATTTAGGGATGGAAACTTGCATTCAATACGAAAAGAATGAATTTAGAAAGCTTTGCTCAATGTAAAGAGATAAGATTTAGAAACTTGCACAATTATAAAAGTAGAGTTAGAAAACTTGCCTTGATTGTAAGCTACACAAATGAAAATAATATCCAATTATCCTACACATATATCATTAAAATCGCAACAACCATTAATCGCATGAATATTAACTTTAGGGTTTAAACCATCATTTAAGTCACAACCCTAACTTAGCACCTAACCACGTAAGCTAACATACTTAACGCTTCTGAAATTACACATTGATCAACATAACTTAATCGTTCAAATCTATCTTTCAAAAACATCTCATTTGGTTTCATTTTATAACTCAATTAACAATCACTTCAAAATCTTTTATACTTTGTATTATAACGCATGACAATCTGCTATTGTAGTTTATATCATGCCTCAACATCAATAACATTCTTATAATACTAATATAAGTCCATTGTGCGACACGCAAACAAAGCAGACTCTCTTTGTCTCGATTTAGTGTGTGGCAGCGACCACGCCTTACACTTAGTCTTGGGGACCGTGGCAATTGCTTGCTTGTTTTACTTAACCTCGCCAAGAAATTGCTTGCGGTGTTCGAAGACAGATGAGAGAGGCAAAGATGAGCAATTGCCATTTTTAGCCCAACTAACACGAAATTCACCCATCAAACGGTGATAACAACATGAAAAATAAATATATAATTACCATAAACATGATTTCTAACACATTCAACCACTTATCACAATTTAACAACAACTAAAACTATTTTAATTTCTCAATTTTCATGTTTTTCATATAAAACTCCATTTTTGATAGTCTATCCCAAAAATCATCACTGCGAATTTGTTATTTGGCCAAATCATTCCATTCAAATTACATTATGTTCGTATCTCAATGAACTACCATATGCAAGCATCAATTTACAGTTTAACATAAGAATTGTCCATCAAAATTAATACTTTTCCATGAACCATATGAAACACATACACTGTCAAAATTTTCTTCCTACTGTCAACGAATTTAGCATGCAAACTTATTGTTTTAAACATCAACTCTAGCATTATACCACATATCCACCATAATTTAGTTACAGAACAATTTTGAAAGAATCGCAATTCACAGAACATAAAAAATTTGACGTAATTCATATATGTATATATATAACACAAGGGTTAGATAGAATACCTTCAATATGCTCAATAATCCCTTGCTAACCACAGTAATCGCTTAGGTTTTCACTTAATCTCTCTCTTATTCTCTCTCAACTCTACTCTTTCTCCTTAGCCAAATATGAGAATAAGAAAAACTGAACGTTAACCTTAGGAATAATATGCGCAAAACACAAACTGAAACCCACGTCCTCTATCAGTTAAAAAAAATAATGCGCCTTCATCCGTTAAGTTAGACCAAAGGCCATAAGGCCTTGTTTGGCTACCACAATATTCCCAAACTAGTTTATTATTATATTATTTATATTGTATAGTTACTTGTGTCACACTTTAATTTAGTTAATTAATTTAAATAACTTAGCTTAGTTAATCTCAATAACTTATAATAATAAAAATCTTATTATCATTAATAAATAATTATATATCTAATTTAATTAATAAATTAGACACATCACTATAGTTAATTAATTTATTTCCATTAAATTAAATAATTCATTTAATTTAACTAATTTTCTTAAATATTAAGCAATTGATTTAATTTAATTATTTTCTTAAATTAAATCCAACACATAAAATTATTATTACTCGATTCAATTAACATTAATTAATTTAGCTACTAAATTAATTCATGACAACCCATCAAATATTTATTTTCCTCAATAAATAAATTATTTTAAATATTTATTTAATTCCATAAATATTTAAATTAAATTACAAATTTCTCGATCGTTACAAAGCAAATCACCAAGATATTTGATGTCTTAGAATGCTCAGAGGTGCAAAAGGTTCCCTTCGCCACCTTTATGTTGCGTGAAGAGGCAGATTACTGGAGGAAATATGTAAAACGTACACAGCCTACCGCACACAAGATGTCTTGGGAGAAGTTCCAAGAATTGTTCAACGACAAGTACTTTTCCGAAAGTATTCGTCACATGAAGGAGGCTGAATTCATCAAGCTTGAGCAAAACAATATGACCATATCGCAGTATGAGGTTAAATTTGCAGAGTTATCTCGGTTTGCATCTCATTTGGTAGATAATAAGGAGAGAATGACGCGAATGTTTCTACGAGGTTTGAAACCCGAAATACGTCAATACCTTATTTCTCACAAACTGTGTTTGTATTCAGAAGTTGTAAATAGGGCTCAGTTGTTGGAGCACGATAATGAGTCAACCCAACAAGGAGAGCTCAGCCGGCAAGTCGATAATACCAGTAATAGCAGTCATCAAAGCGGTGACAACAAACGTGGAGGGAATCAATATGCCAGAAATGGTAACCATTTCGATGGTAATCATGGTCAGGATAATAGGAAATGTGAACTAAGTGAGAACAATTTCAAGAAGAGAAGGTTTAATAATGATGTAAAGACAGCGGCACCCGTTTCCAAGGAAGAAGAACAACCACTGGTCGTATGTTTCAAATGAGGACAGCAGGGACACATCCATCCAAACTGTACACATCAACCCAAAACATGTTTCAATTGTGGAAGAGAAGGTCACTTAGCTCGATTTTGTCGTGTATTGAAGTCAAGTCCAGCTGGGATAGTGACACCAAAGGTTGTCCCAGACAAGTCAAAGCCGGTAGTTTAAGTGAGAGCGTTTGTCGAGGAACCCGAATGAAGTTATCACGAGTAAGTTAATTATAAACTCTTGCGAAGTCTATTCCTTATTCGATACCGATTTAACCCACTCTTTTATTTCTCCTACTTGCACTCAGTGTTTAAATTTAACTCTGGAGAAATTAGACCTTGAATTATCTGTTGAAACTCCGTTGGGAGAAACCTTCATTACATCCACTATTTATAAGTCTTATTTGATTCAAATCGGTACCCTCACGCTACCTGTCAATCTCATCTCTTTGAAAATACTTGCATTTGATGTGATTTTAGGAATCGACTAGTTAACTACCTATCGTGCTAAAATTGATTATTTTCGTAAGGTTGTTAGTTTTCATATTCCTAACCAACCTGTTATGTGAATTCAATAAACCAAACCAATAAAGTCAATCGCTGTCATATTAAGCCATAAGTAAAGAGCCCCGAACCTTTCACTAGTGACTTCAAAGTCTTGGAATGCACTGAAGCTAGACTTTCCGTAGGGGACGCCGTGAATAACGGTGGCAAGTTGATAGGTATCAATGTGATATGCTATCCAAGTCTTGGATGAGAGTCACATATTTGAATAATATTTCTATCGTTAATAAATTTCCTGACGTATTCCCTGAAGAACTTCCTAGCCTACCCCTAGAGCGTGAAATAGAATTTTGTATCGACCTTGAACTCAGTACAAAACCCTCAAATATTTCTTCACCCAAAACGAACGTAACATGCGCCAAAGACATTGGCTCGAGCTGTTAAAGATTAGGACCATACCATTCAATAACATCGTGGAAGAGCGAACGTGATAGCTGACGCATTGAGTAGAAGATCGTATGCGGTTACGAGTGCGATGTTGTTAACACAAAGACCCATTTGTACGATTTACAAAGGATGGAGATAGAGTTAAAGACTCCAAGAACCTACGTGAAGATAGCGAATATACGATTAAAACCAAATTTAATCGCATAAAGTTAAAGTCGCTCAAGCTACAGACTCAGAGCTGATGAATGTAAAGAAGAAGGATTAATAAGGCGTTATTCTAGAAGCAAGAGTCGATGAAGAGAGGAAATCTCAACCCTAAATTTTATTGGTTCATTTTAAATCCTCGATTGAGTAGGAACTGTGGCCTATAGACTCGCGTTACTGCCAAGTATATCTCGTCTCCATAAAGTTTATTTTACGTATCGATGTTACGTAAATATGTGGATGACCCAAAACATATTATTGAATTAGAACTAGACGAGATAGCAGAAGATTTAACGTCTGAGGAGATACCTGTTAAAATCTTGTATAAGAAGAAACATATTCTACGCTCAAAGGTTATACCTCAAGAGTTAGAATCTGAAATGAAATCCAGATATTCTCACCTCTTCAAACTACCAGGCACGTTCGTCAATTTTGAGGACAAAATTTCATAAGAAGAGGAGGTTGTAAGACCCCAAATTTTATGAATAAATATTTAAATTTTATTGAAATATTTTTTTAATATTATATTGTGGATTTGATATAATATTATAGTGTGGGTAATATTTATAAATTTTGCAAAGTATATCAGTTGTTATAAAATATTCATTTGGTCAGGGAATATTCGTTTTAGAGAGAAGAATATTAAATGCGATTGGGCATAATCATTGGAGGATCCATAACGAAATTCTTCATCGAGTTAGAAAATGACAGAAATATCTTTTTATGAAAATTACGGCGAAAGTTTTACCGTTAACTGTTGAAATACTCGGTGGTAAAATTACATTAATACGCGTGGTTGCATAGTAGCACATAGTATTGATTATTGATGCTTACATGATAAGTCACTCATTTTTATTCTATTATTGCTATAGTAATTGCTGCATAGTATCTCACGTTATTTGATTCAATTATTGTCACAATATGTTATATTATTAAATTAATAATTGAGATGACAAGTTATTCATATTATTATGTGCATAATTAACAATGTCTAGAAAGTTCTATCGAGGAAAGGGATTTGGTCACCTAATTGCACGCTAATAGGGAGAAATCCTTATCGAAAAGCCCCCTCTTTCCTACGAACGATCTGGTTGTTAATATTGCGAGTTATAATAATGATGAATAAATATTGTTAAAAATATTGAGGGGATTTTTATGATGTATTTGTTGTAAATTTTGCTTATTATCTTTGTGACGCCCCCAAAATAGATATACATCACCCATTCTGAGTCGCCAAATACATGGTACAGAAACAACTATAACTTCATTAATACAATTGTCGTGCAAAATACGAAAACACATAAACTTTGAGTTTAAATTCAAATATTGTCTTCTAGAAAATATTCACACTCAAATAAGTCCTCATTATAATTATTGATACACTATTTTACAAAATAGTGAGGACTACTAAAACAACTATCTTGAATCATCACTCCATACCCTGGATAGTTCCTGCTAAATTCTCACCTCCTGAGAAGAAAAATAGAACAAAAAGGAAAAAGGTGAGCTCAACTAGCCCAGTAAAGAATATAATGACTAAGATAATATACAACAAATCATCATTAGTCTTTAACAGGGAAAAATATGATAGAATATAATAGACAACAAGTTTTAGATCAACAACTGCAGCGAAAACAACAATCCATTAGAAGAGTCAAGTAGAGAATGAATTCTACTATCTTCTAAGATTTAAAAGTCCATCATCAATATTTTATCCCTGTAACATCAATCAGTATACATCTTTAATCAAATATTCATCTTTGCACTACAGGCCAAAGATATTCATTTGTATCACCAGTTGGTCATGTTCATCTCAACACCTGTTCATCTTTGCACTACGGGCCAAAGATATTCATTAGATAATCATTTATCTTTGCACTACAGGCCAAAGATATTCAGTTATATCATCATTTAGGACTGAGGATGATGAAAAATATTTTTAAGAAACGAATCTAGTGAGACAAAAGAACAAAGATTAGGGATTCGTACTTTAGATAATCCAAATTCAAAAACACTCTATAGTGGCGTAAAATTCAAGAATGGGGATCAAAACATGGATACAATCAAAGATAGTAACCATAATAGACATCTTGGACAAAGAAGAGAAAATTTCATTTTTCGGTGAATAGTGCCGTATACGTGAATAATAACCCCGACTCAAAAAGGTAGAAATTTCACAATAAAATTTATACCAATATTTCAGCATAATGATATTGAAAGAAATAATATCATTTACGAAGAAAATAACATCCCTTACCTCAAAAGGACAGTACTTCTGACTGGAATATCAGATATGTTGCTGAAAGAAACTTGCACTGAATAACAACTCTCAAAGCATCTAAATGCTCACAAAATACGCTCGATAATATATAGAGAGAGAAAACTTATTTCTGGTGTAATTTTCAATTCTAACTAAGCACCATATTTATAGGAAAATGCTAGAACGCCAAAGCAGACTAAATTAATAAAATATTAATATAATTTTTTTTCTACGCATGCCACTTTGAAAAATTATCAATCCACCACATTTGAAAAATTAATTCAGCACATTTTATCAACAAAGGACAAAAGTGGGTCCCACCCATAATTTTAATAAAAACATTTATTTCTGAAACTTCAATAATTCATAATAAATAGCCCTTTTATCAGAAAAATATAAATTTTATATCCATTCCATAGGAAATTAAATTTTCTACAACTTTGTAGATTTAAGTTTTTCCAAATTCTAAAGAAAAAATGTCCGAAATCGACATACGGATGATTTTTAATATCTCCATTTTGACAAAATACTGATAAAATACCTCAGCATTAATTCCTTCATTTATAACCACATAAAATAAATATATCCATCATTTATGTAATACCCAATAAAATAATAATAAAATATTTAAGTAAGCTTTAAAATATTTAATTGGGCTTTCCTTATATTTGGGTTAGATTCTATTTAATTAATGTGGACCATAATAAGTAAAGGATTGTATTAATTTGGGCTTTTAAATTAATTGGGTCTAATTTATAATTGTGTAATTTTAAATCCTAATAAATTAAAAGAATTAATAAAATATATTAATTAATAAATAGATAACTAAAACCTAATCATAACCACGATAAGTCTGATACAAGCTTATTATTGGGAACACGAAATAAGAGAGGTGACTAAGAGAAAAGAAAAGAAAACTTACGAGAGGAATTTCTATTAAAGCATCTAGACAATCTATGTAAGTACAATTCAGCCTTAATGGGTGTAGGCATTATTATATTATATACGTATAATTGGTAAGTATATATATATATATATATATATATATATATAGCATGCTTGATTATTATATATATATGTTACGAATTATGATTATTTATATATATATATATATATATATATATATATATATATATATATATATATATATATATATATATATATATATATATATATATAGAGATCAGTGCATACCCTTTATCTTACTCACCGTGCTCACCCCCTTTAGCGACGGACTGGCGACGGTTTTGGTCATACAACCGTCATCTATATACTTTTAGCGACGGACAACATATAGCGCCGCTTAAAAGTATAGACGATTTATTGTATGTAAAACCAAACCGTCGTCGTTCGTTCGCTAATTAAAGGGGTGAGTAACGGTGAGTAAGATAAGAGGTATGCACTTGATCCGGACCGAATATATATACTTAATTCCTTTATTCTAGTTATATATATATATATACATATATATATATAAGGTATGTAAAACTTTAAAAAGGGAAAAGTGATAAATAATATTATAATATTGTTATTATAATTAAAATATTTCTTTTCAGTATAAACTGAATATAATATATTAAAATTATTGAATTTATGAAAATATAATTTGTATGAGTTCATAATTTAATTGTGTATTATATTTTATTGTGATAATTAGATCGGATTGAGGGATTTTAGCGGGTGATAGTTGGATTTGGCGAATTATTTTGGTACTATATTAAGGTACGGATTCTGTACTTTTTTTAACGATACTCTTTTAAATTTAATTCGTTCGTTTTATACTAGTTTAGAAATTTGGTATTGCCTCTCAGGATTATTCCTTGTTGTCAAAATTATTGGGATAGTTTCGTTTTGGCGTTGATATTAGAATTTGTATTTGTATTCATTGAACTAGTTAATCGTGTCAATATGTTTTGGAGACTTTATTTGTTTGTACCATTGTTCGTATATTTTCGTTCACATTCGGGAGTTATTTTGATTATTGACATATTGTGATAATTAATAATGTTTGTATTTGATAATTCGATTTCATTTGAATACGGTCATGTAAGCCTTGTGATTTGAACCTCTTTTGGCTTTTATTTTGTAGTTTGATCCTTAGAGTATACTTGAGCTAACCACCTGTGGGGGTAATACATGCATGTCCTCTTGACATAAGGGCATGACACCTTCCGTGGTGGTGTGATCAGTCCACGGCGTATCCTTTTGTATGATCTAGGTATGAGCTTTGGCCATTTGATATATTTGTTCAGGATATGTATGGGTTGACCCAGTATTTGATTTGATTTAATTTATTTGGCGGATTAGTGACGTATGTGTCATGCGTACTATCCGATTTGATTTGTATGCATCATGATACCGATGTATTTTGTTAGCCTTTTGGCTATTTGTATTTGAGCTCAGTATGAAGTTGTCACCTTACAACCATTTGATTCGGCCTTATTTGTTTGGGATTCTTTTGGCTATAATTATTCGATTGACAGTGTTAGTCATTTGTTTATGGACTCATCAATTCTGATCTATTCGTAATTCGTTTGTAATTCACATGTGTTCATTCGTTCAACTCTTTTAGATTCATTACTTATTGTGATATATTTATTCATCTTCATATCCGTACTGAGCAATTGGCTCACGCTGTGTTCTTTTTCCGGCAGGTAATCAGGGGTGATCAGGATATGTGGGATGAGAGCTACCTTTGATCCAAATGAGTAGATTAGTTTTTGAGAATCATTATTAGACTTGGTGTCCTTAATATTTTGTATATGGATGTTTGGGCCATTTTGGCATTTATTTCTTATTAGTAGAGATTATGTAAGTGTGGAGTTCCTTCTATTTAAATTGGAGTATGTGACAATTAGTGTTCAATTTCATTGGAGATATTTTGAGATTTATTTGAGGTTTGTATTTATTATGCTTGTGCGTGACATTTCTTTTCCTTTTCGGAAAGGGGGTGTTACAAAGTTGGTATCAAAGCTTAGGTTATGATCTTGTAGAATGCCTTTTAGGCTTGACCTGTAAGTTATGGGTAGACCATTGGGTAGTTATAAGATTTTATGATAGAGTTGTATTGCGTTTGATTTTCATTCTTTATAAATTTGGCCTTGATTATTTGTTTTGATATGTTTGTTCTCGTCTGTTTGATTTTGTATCATAGATGGCTCGTAGGTCTTTGAGAATTGCTGGGAGGCAAGGTAATAACGGTAGTAGGGGTCAGAGGCAACCCCAGGTTGAGGCTTTAATCAGGGTGGAAACGATGGGAACCAGGGTAATGCAACAATAACCCTGACTATGGTAGCATCAATGGTGAATGAGGTAGTTACGCAGGCTGTGGCACAAGCTATGCAAGGTATTCCACAGATGCAAGGAAATCATAACGCAAATGGCATGGGGGATGATCCAGAGATACCCCAACATGAGAAGAATGTTCCTCCCGAGGATCTAGTGGGTCAGCCAGTGCAGCCGTTATATGTGTTGTTCGAGAGGTTAATTAAGCAGAAGTCCAAATCTTTTCGTTTTGCTCCGACTCCAATTGATGCGGAGAACTGGATCGCCCACTTGGAGAAGATTTTTGATGTGATTGGGTGTTCAGAATATCAGAAGGTGAGATTAGCAGTTTATAAGCTAGAGGATGATGCTCAGCGATGGTTGAAATCGTTGAAGGCTACACAGGGAGATGGATTTATGGATGGACTTATATGGAGCAGTTTTTATGACCTTTTCTATCAGCAGTATTTCCCAAACGCTGATAGGGATGCATACCATTACTGATTTTATTTCAAAGTTTACTAGATTGGCTGGTTTTGCGGGTTCAATAGCTGGGACAGCTGCAAAACAAGCAGAAACATTCAAATGGGCCTTAAAATATGAGTATAGGGGATCGATCATCCACACCATATTTACAGATGTATCACAGGTGGCTAATGCAGCTAAGAGTGTGGAAATGGAGCACAAGGACTTCCGAGCTTCCAAATTAGAAGGGAGTTGGAAGAGAGAGAGAGATGATTAGCAAGGGTAAGGAATGGGGCAGTTTAGCAGGAATCAGAATAGAAGGCAAAATAGTTAGAATGAGCCTCCATCGGGTCAACGATTTAATCCTCGAAGGGATTTTGCTTACCCCAATCGTGAGGTGGTCGTGGAGCTCAAAGAGGGGTAAGTGGCAAGCTGGAGGACAATATCAAAATAGAGGATTTCAACGAGCAAGAGGTTTCAAAGCAAAATCAAAATCGTGGTCAAGATCGCAATGAGGTCAAATTGAGGCGGTATCCGGACCCGGCGGTGGGGGGGGCAATCCAAACCTTTTGCCACTTCCACCTGGTCCATGTGCTACTTGTGGTGGGTATCATACTGGTAGGGCGTGCTATAGAGAGACATGGCCTTGTTTCTTATGTGGACAAATGGGATATATAGCAAGGGACTACGATTCAAAGATGGTAATGGGGAGGCGATACTTGGTTGGTAATGGTGGTCATTGTAATCATTTGGTGGGAGAGTATTTGCATTGATGACTAATCAAAGCGCCCAAGCACACCGTGTACTATTTCAGGCATCCTTCTTGTAGGAAATAGTGAGGCATCGGTTTTGTTTGACACTGGATCTACACACTGTAATGTTGCACTTTTAGGTGTTCGTCATCTTGGAGTGTCTTCTCATATATTAGATCCTCATTTATCTATTTTTACCCCGGTGGGGAATTCTGTGATTATTTTTGAGCAATTTTGCGAGTGTCCTTTGAAGTTTGGGAGGAGGGTGTACGCAGCTAACTTACTTTTGATGGTGATGCATGATTTTTATATCATCTTGGGTATGGATTGGCTGAGTCAGCATCGAGCCACTATTGATTGTCAGGCGAGGAAGGTTATTTTTGGAACCTTAGAGGCTCCAGAATTCGAGTTTTAATGTTCCAAGCCGAATGGTGTTGTAAAGTTGATCTCAGCTTTGAAGGCGAGAAAAATGATTACTAAGGGACGTGATTGTTATTTGGCATATGTTTAGGATACCTCGAGGGATGAGCCCCAACTTAATGACTATCCAGTTGTGCGAGAATTTCCTGAGGTATTTCCTAAGGATCTGCCAGGATTACCATCGCTAAGGGAAGTTGAGTTTATTATTGAGCTCATTCTTGAAGCGGAACCTATCTCTAAGGCACCCTATAGGATGGCTCCATTAGAGTTACAGGAGTTGAAGGAACAATTGCAAGAGTTGTTAGATCGTGAATTCATTCGACCGAGCGTATCGCCATGGGGTGCTCCAGTATTGTTTGTGAAGAAGAAGGACAAATCTATGAGATTATGTATAGATTATAGGGAGCTAAATCGGATCACTATCAGGAACAGATATCCATTGCCATGGATAGATGACCTTTTTGATCAGCTCTAAGGGGTAAAGTTCTTCTCAAAGATAGATTTGAGGTCGGGGTACCATCAGTTGAGGGTGAGGGAAGAGGACATTCCAAAAAAGCTTTTCGTACTTGGTATGGGCACTATGAGTTTTTGGTGATGTCATTTGCCTTGACTAATGCTCTAGCAGTGTTTATGGATATGATGAATCGGGTTTTTAGCGAGTACTTGGACCAATTTATCATTGATGACATTTTGGTGTATTTTAAGTCTAAGGAGGAGCATGAAGAGCATCTTCATACTATTTTGGGGGTTCTGCAGAAGAATAAGTTATATGTTAAGTTTTCCAAATGCCAATTTTGGTTAGAACAGGTAGCATTTTTGGGACATGTCGTGTCTGCTGAAGGTATTAAGGTGGATCCTGCGAAGGTTGAGGCTATCACTAATTGGCTAAGACCTACCATGGTAACTGAAGTAAGGAGTTTCTTGGGTTTGGCAGGGTACTACAGGCGATTTGTGGAAGGTATCTCTTTGTTAGCTTTGCCATTACCTCAGTTGATGAAGAAAGGCATAAAGTTTATGTGGAATGAGGAACGTGAGAAAAGTTTTGAGGAGCTTAAGAAGAGGCTTGTGTCGGCTCCAGTGCTTACATTACCGTCGGGGACAGGAGGTTATTATATTTACAGTGATGCTTCCAAGCAGGGATTAGGGTGTGTTTTGATGCAAAATGGTAAGGTAATTGCTTATGCTTCCAGACAACTTAAACCTTATGAGGTGAATTACCCTACCCACGACTTGGAGTTAGCAGCAGTTATTTTTGCCCTAAAGATTTAGAGAAACTATCTATATGGAGAGACTTGTGACATTTTCATCGACCACAATAGCCTTAAATATATTTTTACTCAGAAGGAGCTTAACATGAGACAGAGGCGTTGGTTGGAGCTTCTCAAGGATTATGATGCTAGGATTCAGTATCACCCCGGTAAGGCTAATGTGGTTGCAGATGCTCTTAGTAGAAAAAGTTCAGGGAGTGTAGTTGCCTTGGTTACACAACCTCAACTTATCTCGGATATGGAACGTGTGGGTTTGGAGCTATATGCTAGAGGTTTTGATGGGTTGGTAGCAGGTATGAGGGTGGAACCTTCTCTTATTTTGTGTATTAAAGAAGCCCAAAAGGAGGATGACGAGTTGTGGGCTCTAGCGCAGAATATGGTTGAGGGTAGGCAGCCATAATTTCACATTGATGAGCAAGGTGTGATATGGTTTGGTAAACGATTATGTGTTCCAGTGGATCCAATGATTCGTGAGGCAGTGTTGACTAAAGCTCATAGTTCGCCATTTTCTATTCATCCGGGGTCTACAAAGATGTATAAGGATCGAAAGGAGAATTTTTGGTGGAGTGGAATGAAAAGGATGAAGCTGAATTTGTGAGTAAATGTTTTACTTGTCAACAAGTAAAAATAGAGCATCAACGGCCTGGTGGTTTATTGCAATAGTTAGAGATTCCTGTGTGGAAATGGGATAACATTTCGATGGACTTTGTGATTGGATTACCGAGGACTCTTAAAAAGAATGATACTATTTGGGTGGTAGTGGATAGTTTGATTAAATCGGCTCATTTTCTGGCTATTCATGAGGATTTTTCGGTAAATAAGTTAGCAGATATTTTTCAACGTGAGATTGTTAGGTTTTATGGGACTCCAGTTTCTATTGTTTCGAATCGGGATCCACGATTTACTTCTCAATTTTGGAAAGGATTTCAACGAGCTTGGGGAATGCGACTAAACTATAGTACATCTTTTCACCTGCAGACAGATGGACAATAAGAGAGAACTATTCAGACATTAGAAGACATGTTGCGATCTTGTGCTTTAGAGTGGACAAGAAACTGGGATGATTATTTGAGTTTGGTGGAGTTCACATATAATAAAAGTTGACGAGCTAGTATTGGTATGGCTCCTTTTGAAGCCTTGTATGGTAAGAAGTGTCGAGCTCTGACTTGTTGGGATGAGGTTGGATAAAGGATAATAGAAGGACCCGATTTGGTTAGAATTACTACGGAGAAGGTAGAAGTGGCTAAAGAAAAGTTGAAAGAAGCTAGATCGCGAAAGAATAGTTATGCTGATATTCATAGGAGGGCTTTGGAATTCACACCTGGTGAACACGTGTTTTTGAAAGTTTCTCCATGGAAAGGTGTTCGAAGGTTTGGTTTGAAAGGGAAGCTTAGTCCGCGTTTCATTGGCCCTTTTGAAGTCCTTGAGAGTGTTGGAGAAGTGGAATATCGGGTGGCTTTGCCTCCACAATTATCTCATGTGCATAATATCTTTCATGTTTCACTGTTAACAAAATATAACTATCATCCACTTCATGTTGTGCAATACCCGTTACATAAGATTCAAGAAGATATTACTTGTGAGAAAGAAGCCGAGGCAATTCTAGATCGTTAAGAGCGGATTATGAGGAGGAAGACAATTCCTTTTGTTAAAGTCTTGTAGAAAAACCATTCGGAGCGGGAAGCTACTTCGGAGATGAAGAAGTCTATTCGATCAGAATATCCGCATCTTTTCGATAATTAGGTACGTTCCATTCTTTTGATTCCGGGGACGGAATCCTTTTAAGGGGGAAGGTGATGTAATACCCAATAAAATAATAATAAAATATTTAATTGGGCTTTCCTTATGTTTGGGTCAGATTCTATTTAATTAATGTGGACCATAATAAGTAAAGGATTGTATTAATTTGGGCTTTTAAATTAATTGGGTCTAATTTATAATTGTGTAATTTTAAATCCTAATAAATTAAAAGAATTAATAAAATATATTAATTAATAAATTGATAACTAAAACCTAATCATAACCACGATAAGTCTGATACAAGCTTATTATTGGGAACATGAAACAAGAGAGGCGGCTAAGAGAAAAGAAAAGAAAACTTACGAGAGAAATTTCTACTAAAGCATTTGGACAATCTATGTAAGTACAATTCAGCCTTAATGGGTGTAGGCATTATTATATTATATATGTATAATTAATGCATATATATATATATGTGTATATATATATATATATATATATATATATATATATATATATATATAGGTATAACCTATCGCTAATTCATTAATATATATATATATAAGGTATGTAAAACTTTAAAAAGGGAAAAGTGATAAATAATATTATAATATTGTTAGTATAATTAAAATATTTCTTTTTGAGTATAAACCTGAATATAATATATTAAAATTATTGAATTTATGAAAATATAATTTGTATGAGTTCATAATTTAATTGTGTATTATATTTTATTGTGATAATTAGATCGAATTGAGGAGTTTAGCGGGTGATAGTTGGATTTCATGTAATTATTTTGGTACTATATTAAAGGTACAATTAATTACATTTTTTTAGCGATACTCTTTTAAATTTAATTCGTTCGTTTTGTACTAGTTTAGAAATTTGTTATTGCCTCTCAGGATTATTCCTTGTTGTCAAAATTATTGGGATAGTTTTGTTTTGGCATTGATATTAGAATTCGTATTTGTACTCATTGAACTAGTTAACCGTGTCAATATGTTTTGGAGACTTTATTCGTTTATACCATTGTTCGTATATTTTCGTTCACATTCGGGAGTTATTTTGATTATTGACATATTGTGATAATTAATAATGTTTGTATTTGATAATTCGATTTCATTTGAATATGGTCATGTAAGCCTTATGATTTGAACCCCTTTTGGGTTACATTTTATAGTTTGATCCATAGGGTATACTTGAGCTAACCACCTGTGGGGGTACCACAGGCATGTCCTCTTGACACAAGGGCATGACACCTTCCGTGGCGGTGTGATCAGTTCACGTCGTATCCTTTTGTATGCTCTAGGTATGAGCTTTGGCCATTTGATATATTTATTCAGGATATGTATGGGTTGACCCAGTATTTGATTTGATTTGATTTATTTGGCGGATTAGTGACGTATGTGTCATGCGTACTATCCGATTTGATTTGTATGCATCATGATACCGATGTATTTTGTTAGCCTTTTGGCTATTTGTATTTGAGCTCAGTATGAAGTTGTCACCTTACAACCATTTGATTCGGCCTTATTTGTTTGGGATTCTTTTGGCTATAATTATTCGATTGATAGTGTTAGTCATTTGTTTATGGACTCATCAATTCTGATCTATTCGTAATTCGTTTGTAATTCACATGTGTTCATTCATTCAACTCTTTTAGATTCATTACTTATTGTGATATATTTATTCATCTTCATATCCGTACTGAGCAATTGGCTCACATTTGTGTTCTTTTTTCCTACAGCGGTGTCGGGGTGATCTGGGATATGTGGGATGAGAGCTACCTTTGATCCAAATGAGTAGATTAGTTTTGAGAATCATTATTAGACTTGGTGTCCTTAATATTTTGTATATGGATGTTTGGGCCATTTTGGCATTTATTTCTTATTAGTAGAGATTATGTAAGTGTGGAGTTCCTTCTATTTAAATTGGAGTATGTGACAATTAGTGTTCAATTTCATTGGAGATATTTTGAGATTTATTTGAAGTTTGTATTTATTATGCTTGTGCATGACATTTCTTTTCCTTTTCGGAAAGGGGGTGTTACAATTTATATCCACATGAAATAAATATTTCCTTATCATATAAATCAATAATTAATTATTCACAAATAATATTACAGAATCATAATTATGACAACCAGGTCGTTCCTAGGAAAGAGGGGGCTTTGCAATAAAGATTTCTCCTTACTCGCGCGCAATTAGGTGACCAAAACCCTTTTCTAGACAGAACTTCCTTAGACATTGCCAATAATGCTATCTAATAATATTATTCAAATAATATGAATTATTGATCTGATAATGGGAAATATTGTGCAATGACAATTACTGAAACAACAAAAATATAAAATATCAACGTAGCAATTATTGAATCTATTAAATAAAATATTGAACAGTAATTACTGTAATAATTATTGAATAGTGCCTTCTTACGTAAGAATCAATAATTCAAAAAAAATACATGCAATACCTGGTGCTCTCTTTTATTCAACCCACGCAGACATTAAATTTTAACCACCGTGTAATCCAAAAGTGTTAATTGTGTAACAATTACTGTGAATTATTTCTAAAAACTCAAACTTGTCATTTTTTGCATCCGACCATTTTCCGTTATGGGGCCCACAGATGGTTGCGTAGTATTGCATTTAATATTCCCCGACAACAATGAATATTTTATAACTACTTGCTTATTTTATAAAATTTGCATATTTCACCCATAACCAAAGCATTATATCAAATTAACACCTTATTAATTCAAAATAATGAATAGAGGAAATTTAATTTTATTTATAAAAATTTGGGGTCTTACAACCTCCTCTCTTTATGAAATTTTGTCCCCGAAATTGACGTACGTACCTGGTGTTTCGAAAAGGTGAGGGTACCTCGTTTTCATTTTCGATTCCAACTCCCAGGTCATTTCTTCAATAGCATGGTTTCTCCACAAAACCTTAACTTGTGGTATAACCTTGGTGCGTAGGACATGCTCTTTCCTATCCAAGATCTTAAAAGATAACTCCTCGTACGTTAAATCTTCGGCTATCTCATATTGTTCTAACTCAATAATGTGGTTTGGGTCTTTCACATATTTACGAAGCATAGATATGTAAAAACCATTATGAACACGAGATATTCTTGGAGGTAATGCGAGTCTATATGCCACATTTCCTATTCGGTCAAGAATCTCAAATGGACCAACAAATCGTGGATTGAGTTTTCCTCTCTTCCCAAATCTTGTAACTCCCTTCCATGGAGCAATACGTAACAATACGTGATCCCCAATATTAAATTCTACGTCCTTTCGATGAAGATCATTATAACTCTTTTGTCGATCTTGTGAGGTTTGTATACGTTGTTGGATTATTTGGATCTTTTCTGTAGTCATGCGTACCAATTCTGGTCCCAACAACGTTGCTTCTCCCACCTCATCCCAGCATACTGGAGAATGACACTTTCTTCCATACAACGCCTCAAATGGAGCCATGCCTATACTTGCTTGATAACTATTGTTGTAGGAGAATTCCACTAATGGCAAGAACTTGTCCCAACTTCCTTTGAAGTCAAGGACACAGAGTCTTAATAGATCCTCAAGTGTTTGAATAGTCCTGTCCGACTGCCCGTCCGTATGAGGATGATAAGCCGAACTGAATTGTAAATTCGTGCCCATAACTTTTTGCAAACTAACCCAAAACCGTGAAGTGAATCTTGGGTCTCAATCAGAAACTATGGATACTAGCATACCCTGCAGTCTTACTATGACACCCCCAAATCCGGTACTTCCATTTCCATAGGATTTGGTGTTCACTGTACAAATATCGTCTATCTATCTACCCTTAAATAAATGCAAACCATGCAATAGAAAGAAATAATAAATAAATCTCCCCTTATGGGGTTACATCAACTGCATAATAATAAAATCCCAGGTTACTCTAACCTTAAACATCTGTGCGGAATCATAAACAAATAAGTCTTAAGTAGCATCAATTCTAATTATCATTACATAACCACATAAATAATCAGTCTTCATTACTTGCTAATCTTGCCCTTGCCTTTACTAGTGGAAGGCTCGTCTGTTCTTTCGTTCTTAACTGCAATGTTATTATTACGCAAGAGTGAGCACGAATAGGAAACTCAACTTTTGAATCAAGAATGAATAACAAGAGACAAAAGAACTTCTGAGTGTCATAAGACCTTGAACTATGTCGTAGGTTGTCAAGTGTTTTTACTTGAAGCCTTTAACAGTCATAAGACTATGGACTCTTCTTCTCGTATGTAGGGGGATCAGCCCTTAGTACCATACTGTGCACAATATCTTAACACTAACGCATAAGTAATCCCCTTTACAGGGTTGTTCATCTTAGTTTGACATTCGAGTCTGCACTAAAGGAAGTTGGTTTGGATAAATCATCAAGGGTTCTAAAATTTTGAACGCTCATCAACTATGGACTAGTTGAATCATTATGGGTTCGCTAGTCTAACAAGGTTTAACAATAACTGATAATTTAATTTGAATAACAATCTCAAGAGGTATACAATAGAATAAGTATTGTATAACAGCATCATGCTTGAAAGATTAATAAGCTTTGATATAACTAAACAGACTTGATCAATAATAATGAGAACTTGCTCAATGTAGAAAGGTGAATTTATCAACTTATATAACGATAACAAGTAGGGTTAGGAAACTTGCCTCGTGTGTAGATTACACGTTAATTAAACTCGTTTATTGAATTAAATCCTACATATCATTTATGTTCACAATACCAGTCAATTATAACGTACTAAACATCACAAGCTTATTCTTTGTCTAACTCAAATTCATGACTATACTTAGTCAATTACTACACTTATTGCCAAAATTAAGATTTCACGAACAATAAGCTAACTATGCATTCATTCATTCAATTCACGCGTAATTGTGTTATGGACATGTTAAGAATTTATTTTAACACCTCATTATACGTCTAACAAGTTTTATGTTCGTTAGACTAAGTTGCTATCACATTTCTATACTTGAACTCTTAAAAAAAACATTTTCTGGACATTCTGCTAAGTGGCGTTGCGGCGCCACTATTATCTTGGGTCTTGGTCTTTGTGGCTGTGCGTGCAATCGTATGGCGTAGGTCTCTGGTATTTGCATGCACAGGAATTGTACTTGAGTTGAAAGCCACTACGTGACACTCCAATTTTTGATTTCCAGTTCGCGAAAAACACAGAATCAGGCGAAATAAACACTATATGGTCATTAAATTCACCAAATTAAACATACCCACATGTTAGAATTCATACCTAATCATTACCCAACAGTTATGGAGTGATTTTAACCCATTAAAACACATAATTACAGAATTAAGATATGCAAATTGTATTGTTCTTGATGTTCTTGAAGGTTTTGAACATAAATCCTAAAATTTAATGTCACGGATTCGTTATAAGACCAAATCCAACCATTCAAGTTTCGTTTTAACATGCATGATCATATACACGTGGAAATTTTACAGAACAATTTATGTTTGACATATTAAAATCACGTATAAGGCCATATGGCCATATAACATACTTTGCAAAATTTTGAAACAACAAGTTATAATATTATGAAACTTATGATATGAGAATCTATAATATATAGTGACAACATGTTATAACAACATCTTTACACATATATACCCATACCCTTACAATTTCCAATTACAGAGACTTTACAGAATGAATGAAATCCATTTTCATAAAAACTAAATGACGTAAAATATGAGAATTGGGTAGGAGAGAATTAGCCCAAAGCGTAGATGAACAATGATGACAATTTCTCTCTACTTCAATCACAGTACTCACAATCTCTCTCAAGAATTTCTCAAACTCTCTCTATTTTTACCAGACTTAGCCAAAATAATGAAAGAAGAAGGAAAGGGAAGGCGTATATAAAAAAATGATGGTGACGCCAGTAGTGTTGGGCCATTCGATCATGGGTAACTGCTATCAACTCCCTTTACGGCCTTGTTTGGCTGGCAAGAATAGGTTTCACAAACCATTTAATTTAATAAAACCTTATCATATAGTTTAACTAATGTCACACCCATTATAAAATAAATCCAATATTTTATTTAATTTATTTTAAATAGAATATAATAATTTCTCATTAATTCACATAGTCACATAATTAAATTTCTCCTTTAATAATAATATCAAATTATTAAATCTCTAATTAATAATTAAATTAATTAAAATACCAATAGGCTTATTAAATATTTCCTTTAATACAATAAGCTCACATAATTACCTACATCGAATAATAAAATTCTCCACATTAATTTAATAAATATAACACATATCATTAAATTAATCTACCACAACTCCATCAATTAATTATTTAATCTAATAATTAATTTATCAAAAAATATTTATTCAATCCAATAAATATTAAAATTAAATTACAAAATCTCGGTTGTCACACTTACAATCTCGTTTATTTATATACGAGCAAGACGTTCAAGTGAATAAGTTTCTCGTATAGGTACGAAATGAGCAGACTTGGTCAATCTATCAACAATGACCCAAATTTCATCTATGCCTTGAGAAACCTTGTGAAGACTAGTAACGAAATCTATGGTAATGTGCTCTCACTTCTATTCTGGAATTTCAAGTGGTTCTAATGGACCTTTTGGCACTTGATGCTCCGCCTTGACACGTTGACAAGTTAAACACCTTGAGATAAACTCCGCGATCTCTCTCTTCATATTACTCCACCAAAATGTATGTCAAAGATCACGATACATTTTGGTACTCCCAAGCTGGATTACAAACGGTGTGTTGTGCGCTTCCATCATGATTTTATACTTTAAATCAGGGTCGTTAGGAACAAAAAGTTTGGAGTTGACTCTAAGTATTCCTTCTTCATCGATTCTTGCTTCTGGGATAGAACCTTTTTGCATTTTCTTCTTCATACGCATCAGCTCCAGGTCTGTAGCTTGAGCAACTTTAACTTTATCGATTAAAGTCGGTTCAACTCATATATTTGTCATCATCACGTGGGTCCCTGGAGTCTTTAACTCTATCTCCATCCTTTGCAAGTCATATAAAATGGGCCTTTGCATTGACAATATTGCACTCGTACCCGCATATGATCTTCTACTCAATGCATCTTCTACCATGTTCGCTTTTGCAGGATGGTATTGAATAGTATGATCATAATCTTTTAACAGTTCGAGCCAACGTCGTTGCCACATGTTGAGTTCCTTTTGAGTGAATAAATATTTGAGGTTTTTATGATCCGTATAGATCTCCACTTTCTCACCATACAGGTAATGCCTCCAAATTTTAAGTGCGAAGACAACAGCTACCAACTCTAGATCATGAGTAGGATAATTCCTCTCATATTCTTTGAGTTGTCGAGAGGCATAGGCTATGACTTTCCCATGTTGCATGAGAATACATCTAACCCTTTGCCTGAAGTATCACTATAGATGACAAATCCCTCAAGGCAGATGGTATTGTCGAACAAAATGAAATGAGTCTCCTCTTGAGTTCTTGAAAACTCTTCTCACATTCCTCGCTCCAATCAATTTTGTATCTTTCCGAAAGTTAAATTTGAGTTAATGGAGTAGCGATTCGAGAAAACCCTTCTACGAATCTCCGATAATAACCAGCTAAGCCGAGAAAGCTACGTACTTCAGTCACTGATTTAGGTTGCTCCCAGCTTTGAATTGCTTCAATCTTTGATGGGTAAACAGATATTCTATGACTTAATACTATGTGCCCAAGGAATGCTACTTCCTCAAGCCAGAACTCACATTTATTCAACTTGGCATAAATCTTGTTTTCACGAAGCTTTTGGAGTATCAGCCTCAAGTGTTGCTCATGATCTTCATGATTTTTGGAATATATGAGAATGTCATCAATAAAGACAACCACAAAATGATCTAAATATTCCTTGAATACTCAGTTCATCATATCCATGAAGGCAGCAGGAGCATTAGTCAATTCAAAAGACATAACTAGGAATTCATAATGCCCGTACTGAGTTCTGAAAGTAGTCTTTGGAATGTCATCAGTTTTAATCTTTAACTGATGATATCCAAAATGAAGATCGATCTTTGAAAAGAATTTGGCGCCTTGCAACTGGTCAAATAGATCTTCAATACGAGGCAACGGGTACCTATTTTTGACAGTGACATGGTTCAACTCCCGATAATCAATACAAAGTCGCATACTCTCATCTTTCTTCTTCACGAATAGAATAGGAGCACCTCAAGGAGACGTACTAGGACGAATGAAATCAATGTCTAATAACTCCTGCAGTTGGGTTTTTAACTCCTGAAGTTCAATAGGAGCCATTCGATATGGGGCTTTGGAAATGCGTTTTGTACCGAGTTCAAGGTCAATACAAAATTCAATTTCACGCTCTGGGGGTAGGCCAGGAAGTTCTTCAGGGAATACGTCAAGAAATTAATTAACAATAGAAATATTATTCAAATCTGACGTAGTTTTGTTTAAATCTGTGACATGGGCTAAGAAAGCTTGACATCCATTTTTCAATAAACCAATAGCTTGATGGCTTTATATGACAGTGATTGATTTTAATTGTTTGGTTGCTTGAATTTGCATAATAGGTTGGTTAGGAATATGAAAGCTAACAACCTTACGAAAATAATCAATTTTTGCATGATGAGTAGTTAGCCAATCAATCCCTAGAATTATGTCAAATGCAAGTATTTTCAATTAAATAAGATCGACAGGTAATGTGCGAGTGCCGATTTGGATCAAACAAGACTTATAAACAGTGGATGTAATGAAGGTTTCTCCCAACAGAGTTTCAACAGATAAGTCAAAGTCTAATTTCTCCGGAGTCAAATTTAAATGTTGAGCGCAAGTAGGAGAAATAAAAGAATGGGTAGAATTGGTATCAAATAAGGTATAGACTTCGCTAGAGTTTATGATAAGCTTACCCATGATGACCTTGTTCGGGTTCCTTGCTTTTTGGGAGGTTACGACAAACGCTCTCCCTTGAACTAGTGGTTTTAACTTTTCTGGAACGGCCTTTGGTGCCTCCATCCCAACTGGACTTAGCTTCCCTGCATGATAAAATCGAGCTAGGTGACCTTCTCTTCCACAATTATAACACGTTTTGGACTGCTGTACACAGTTTGGACTGATGTGTCCTTCCCCTCCGCATTTAAAGCATATGATAGGTGGTCGTTCTCCTTCCTTAACAACGGGTGCTGGTGCTGACATCTTTCCATCATTGTTGAATCTCTTTTCTTGAAATGTCCACTTTTATTATCTTGGCCATAATTACCACCAAAGTGGTTACCATTTCTGACCTATTGATTCCCTCCACGTTTGTTGTCACCTCTTTGATGACTGCTACCATTGGTATTATCATTTTGTCGGCTGCTGTCTCTTGGTTGGTTTGACTCATTATCGCGCTCCAATAATTGAGCCCTATTTTCCACATCTGAATACAAACAAATTTTGTGAGAAATGATCTATTAACGTATCTCGGGTTTCAAACCTCTTAGAAACATCTGCGTCATTCTCTCCTCATTATCAACTAAGTGGGACGCAAATCGGGATAACTCGGCAAACTTGGCTTTGTACTGCGACACTGTGATGCCCCCAAAATAGGTATACATCACCCATTCTGAGTCTCCAAATACATGGTACAAAATTCAAATACAAACTTAATTATACAATACGACCAAAAGCGTAACTTAGAGTTTTTACACGAATATTGTCTTCTAGACAATATCCAAACTCAAATTCAATATTATTACATTTATTTTCATATTATTTCACAAAATAGTGAGGACTACTAATGCAAACATCTGGACCGTCACTCCGCTCCCCGACTAGTCCCAGCTACGTTCTCATTTCCTGAAGAGAACAATGAAAGCAAAAAGGGTGATCTCAACTAGCCCAGTAAGAAATATTATGACTAAGATAATGTAGAATGATTTATCGTTAGCCTTCAACAATGTTAAACTGATAAAATACAATAAATATCAAGTTTAATTACAGCGGAACAAGCAATCCATTAGAAGAGTCAAGTAGAGCATGAAATCTACTATCTTTTATGATTTAAAAAGTTTATCATCAATTTTATTGCTCAGACTCAGATTAGTAAATAATCCACACCATCGAATCACCCCTGCACTACGGCCAAGGATATTCATTAGTATCACGACCACAAATTATCCATGCACTACAGGCCATGGATATTCGTGTTTTCATCAATGGTCATGATCATGCCAACAACTGTCCATCAATGCACTACGGGCCAATGAGGACTTTTACCACATCATTTGTAATATTACGGTCATGATTATACCGAATAATCTCTGGTCATAATCATACCAAGTCCATCTATGCACTACGGGCGAAAAATGTCTTTCATAACAATATAAGCATGCGGATGATGACAATGATATAAGAATTCAATTAAAAGAAAGCAAATGATAAATTTTTAAATATTTATAATTTAATTTATCCAGAATTTAATAATGTCCAAATTGTCAACATGATACTTCTTTGTGGAGTAAAATTCAAGAATAATATTGTATCAAAAATGATTTGGATTGAAAAGAAATCAATTTTTGTCATAAATAGTACCCCAGGTGAATTGTACCCGAGTGAATAGTACCCCGGCATGAAAAAGTTAAAACTTATCATGACTTATCAAGATTGCTCAGAATAATATTTCCATGAAAAGATATTAGATGAAGCGTAAATATCAAGGATATTCTACTAATTTCATGGAGTATAGAAGCCAAAACTTTAACAAAATGAGTGTAGAATTCGAAATCTAAAACAAAATAATATTACTTACATACTATAGAGTATGGAAGAAAATATTATTTCATACGAATACTGAACAAAAATAATATCCCTTACCTTAAAAAAAAGAGTATTCCAACTGGTATAGCGGGGATATTCTTGAAGAAAACTTTCACTATTTTCTACGCTCAAAGCTTCTTAAAACTCTAAAGAAATACGCTCAATATTATAGAAGAAGAATTCTCTGATTATGGTGTGATTTTCAATTCTAACTAAGCATCCTATTTATAGGATAATGAAAGGATACTATTTGAATTTAGAAAATCACGGACGCACAGTAATTTCGAACGAAATAATTTGCAGAATCACGGGCAAAAGGAAAATTTTTTCAGACGTAACTTAATCACATATAGACTCCCTCAATTCAACGACAACTTATATATATATATATATATATATATATATAATCACATCTTTGGTCACTTATATATATATATATATATATATATATATATATATATATATTACATACACCATTTTAGTTCCCCGTGACTAACATCATTCCCCACCCCCAATGTCACTTTCATTGTATATATATATATATATATATATATATATATTATCATACTCATAACACACACTATTTTGAAAATTGAGTAAGTGGGGGTCTAAATAATACGCAAAATTTACAACAAAGACCTCATAAAAATCCCCTTAATATTTTTAACAACATTTATTCATATTATTATAACTCGCAATATTAACAACCAGATCATTCCCATGAAAGATGGGGCTTTCCAATAAAGATTTCTCCCTATTGGCGCGCAATTAAGTGATCAAACCTCTCCTTGATAGAACTTTCTAGACATCGTCAATATTGCAAATAATAATGTGAATAACTGTATCGTCTAAATTATTGACTTAATAATATATAAAATTTTGACAATAATTGAATCAAAAACATGAGATACTATGCAGCAATTACTGTAGCAATAATTGAGTAAAACTGAGTGACTTCTCACGTAAGCATCAATAATCAATACCGTGTGCTACTATGCAACCACGCGTATTATTGTACTTTTCATCACCGGGTAATTCGAAAGTTAACGGTAAAACTTTTGCCGTTATTTTTATAAAAGATATTTTTGTCGTTTTCTCATTTCGACAATAATTTCGTTGTGGGGTCCACCAATGATTGTGCCATCGTACGAATATTCCCTGTTAAAACGAATATTCCCCGACCAATCAAATATTTTATAACAACTTGCTTACTTTGTAAAATTTATAAATATTACCCATAACTATAATATTATAACAAAATCACACCTTAATATTCAAAAATGATATTTATAGAAAAATTCATCTTTATTCATAAAAGTTGGGGTCTTACAACCTCCTCTTCTTATGAAATTTCGCCCTCAAAATTAGGGTACGTACCTGGTACATCGAAGAGGTGAGGATACCTTGATTTCATTTCAGATTCTAACTCCCAAGTTATTTCCTCAACATCGTAGTTTCTCCACAAAACTTTGACTTGAGGTATAACCTTGGAGCGTAGAATATGTTCCTTCTTATCCAAGATTTTAACAGAAACCTCTTCATACGTTAAATCTTCTGCTATTTCATCCGGTTCTAACTCAATAATATGGTTTGGGTCTTGCACATATTTACGTAACATGGATATATGAAAAACGTGATGAACACGAGACATACTTGGCGGTAAAGCGAGTCTATAGGCCATAGTTCCTACTCGGTCAAGGATTTCAAATGGGCCAATGAATCGAGGATTGAGCTTTCCTGTAACGTCCACAAATTTTAAACTCCTTATTAATTAAATATGTGATTTAATTGTAATGAGTTAATTTTGTGAGTATATTAAAACCTTATGTGGTTATGTGAATTTATGAAATGATTAAAGGGAATCACTAATAGTTTGTTTAAATTAGTGGATTAACCCTAAGATTTTAATATCAAAGAGTTGATAAGATTATTAATAATTAAATATTCAAGTTATTTGAATATAGTAGCAAGAGTAGAACGAATTGATTAATTTCATTTATGAGTAATTAATTGATAATGTGTTAATCAATAATTATTATGAATAAACAATAATTAATGTGTAATAGATTTATAGTTTATAAAATGATTATATGTTTACTTGATTTATTTGTGCAATATAGTAAACATTTATTATATGGTAGTTAACTATATATTTTATATAGTACAAGGTGATACATTAATATGTACATATATTATATATATAGACTATATAGTAAGAGTTATTTGCATTCATGTGAGTTGCATAATAATATTGTTATATGTATGTGCACTACCAGATACCTTGTAATTGTGAAATACATTGTATGCCCTTTTAAATTATTATACCCTATGTTATATGAAATGAATTGTGTGTACATATTATATAACCAAAGTTTATATTATGTACATATGGTTTTAACCAAGTGTTGCATTACATTGTTGCATTTCATTGTGCAGATGCTGAGAATTATTTCCTTGTCCCAAAATGAGTGTCACCAAGGTACATGAACAGTAGCCTACATTTGATTTACGTAACTTTCATATGGCTAAAACTTAGGCAATGATCTCAAGGCTAATGGCCTATGGGGAGTTGTTGAACCACTTCTTAGAAACCAATGTGTTCTTCCTTTGCACCATGAACTCCAATCTTGTGTAATGCCAATGTCTAGTTCATAGTTTCTTCTATAAATGGAAGCTCCAAATTTAGTTTGTGTTATTTGTTAAGTCTGATATTGGAGGTTCTAAGTTGCTAAACAATTGTAAGAGTATACTCAGTGTGTGAGGAGTTCATTTCAAGCCTAACATAACCCGGGGTGGAGGAATCATCCAGGGTTTTCATGGAATAATAATCAAGCTCAAGCTCCTAGACCGTAAAATCCACCCGGATTTCAGATTCAAACTCCACAACAGACAGAGAGGAAAACAAACTTAGAGGAAGTATTGGCAAAATTTATTGTAGCTACTGACAAGAGGATTAATGAGCAAGATAAATTGTTAAGTCAGGTAGATATAAATGTAAAAAGTCAATCCGTCTCGATTAAGAATTTGGAGAATCAGATGGGTCAGATATCGCATGCTTTGAACAGCCGTCGACAAGGAGCACTACCCAATGACACCGAGATTAATCCAGACAAAGATGAACAATGTAAGGCTGTGACTTTAAGAAGTGGAAAAGTGATACAAGAGATAGTTAAGGATAATGACAAGATGGACAAAGTAATTTTGGAAGAAGAGGAAGTCTCAGAAATAGAAAAACAAAAGGATGTGGAGGTAAAAAAGAAAGCACCTGAACAAAGCTTTATAATACCCCCCCATACCACATCCACAGAGATTTCAAAAATCAAAATTAGACAAGTAGTTTTCACGATTCTTGGATATTTTCAAAAAACTGCATATCAACATACCTTTTGCAGAAGCCTTGGAATAGATGCCTAGTTATGCCAAGTTCATGAAAGAGGTTTTGTCATAAAAAAGGAAATTGGGTGAGTTCGAGACTATGGCATTCACTGAAGAATGCAACACAATTATACAAAATAAATTACCACCGAAGTTGAAAGATCCCAGGAGTTTTACTATTCCATGTGAGATTGGTAACAAATTTTTGGGAAGAGCGTTGTGTGATTTGGGGCCAGCATAAATTTGATGCCGCTATCAGTCTACACTCAGTTCAGACTTAAAGCACCAAAACCAACAAATATCAGTTTGCAGTTGGCAGATAGATCAGTTACATATCCAATGGGTATAGTGGAAGATATTTTGGTAAAGGTTGATAAATTTATCTTCCAACCGGATTTTATTATCCTGGATTGTGAAGTAGACAAGGAAATCCCTATCATCCTCAATCGACCATTCTTAGCAACAGGGAGAACTTTGATAGATGTACAAAAAAGGTGAGTTGACAATGCGAGTCGAAGACCAAGAGGTAAACTTCAATGTATTCAAATCAATGAGATTCCCAAAAGAAGATGGTGAATGTTTGTGGGTAGATGTAATGGAAAAGATAGTGAATCATAAAATCAGCGGAAGTCATTTTGAGGACCCGCTAGAAGCCGTTTTGGTCAGGATGGATAACTACGATAATGAGGAAGAGATAGGTTATGTCAAATGGTTATATGCATTACCAGTTTCCAGGAAGTTCAGAAAATCATTTGACACTCTTAACCGACTCGAGGGGGAAGAGAAAAAATTCAAGCCCTCAATAGAAGAGCCATCAGTGCTAGAGTTAAAACCTCAACCATCTCATTTGAAGTATGACTACTTGGGAAAGTCTGACACCTTACCAATTATTGTATCAACAAATTTAAATGACACTCAAAAAGAAAAATTATTGAGGGTATTGCGAGAGTATAAAACAACAATTGCATGGACTATAGCAGATATATGGGGAATTAGTCCATCGTTTTGTATGCACAAGATTTTACTTGAAGAAGAGAAAAACCAACTATTGAGCAACAAAGAAGGTTGAATCTCATCATAAAGGATGTGGTTAAGAAATAGATCATAAAATGGTTGGATGCATGTATCATCTATCTAATCTCAGATAGTTCTTGGGTAAGTCCTGTACTGCGTGTACTGAAAAAAGGGGGAATGACTATGGTTAAAAACAAAACTAATGAGCTTATCCCCACTAGAACAGTTACAGGCTGGAGGGTTTGCAAGGATTACGGCAAACTGAACAAAGCCACGTGTAAAGATCACTTTCCCTTGCCATTCATTGATCAAATGTTGGATAGGTTGGTGGGTCTCCAATTCTATTGCCTATTAGATGGGTACTCCAGTTACAATCAAATTGCCATAGCACCGGAGGATCAATAAAAAACCACATTCACATGCCCTTATGGTACTTTTGCATTCTGGCGTATTTATTTTGGTTTGTGTAATGCCCCAGAAAATTTTCAGCGATGTATGATTTCCATATTTTCGGATATGGTCGAACAGAACTTGGAAGTTTTCATGGATGATTTTTCCGTGTTTGGTGATAGTTTTGATTTATGCTTGCAAAAATCTATTTTTAGTTTTAAAACGCCGTGTGGAGACAAATCTAGTTCTCAACGGGGAAAAGTGCCACTTCATGGTGCAAGGAGGGATAATTCTGGGGTATAAGGTTTCTGTAGCAGGGTTAGAGGTCGATAAAGCAAAAATTAAAACTATTGAGAAGCTACCCCCACCAACTTCTGTGAATGGAATAAGGAGTTTTTTGGGACATGCGGGTTTTTATCGATATTTCATTAAAGACTTTTCCAGAATATCGAAACCCATATGTTCTCTCCTTGAGAAAGACGTGCTGTTTAAGATGGACCATTTGTGCATAGAAGCTTTTGAAGTATTAAAACAGAAATTGGTCATAGCTCCAATCATAGTGGCTCCCGACTGCACTTTACCATTTGAGCTTATGTGCGACGCCAGTGACTACGCCGTTGGAGCAGTATTGGGATAACGAAGAAATAAAATCTTTCACACTATCTACTACTCTAGCAGGACATTGACGGAGGCTCAGTTGAACTACACTACCATTGGAATTACTTGCGGTCGTATTTGCTTTCGACAAATTTAGGGCTTATCTAATAGGGACCAATGTAATTGTCTACACTGATCATTCCATAATAAAGTATTTGATTGAAAAGAAGGATGCTAAACCAAGGTTGATTCGGTGGGTGCTTTTACTTCAAGATTTTAATTTGGAGATCCAGGATAGAAAAGGTACCGAAAATTAGGTGGCAGATCATCTTTCTCCGTTGGAAAATTTAGAAATTCAACAAAAAGATGAAGTCATGATTAATGAGATGTTTCCAGATGAACAACTTCTCCAAGTTACAATGAAAGTGACGTGGTATGCGGATTATGTGAATTATCTGGTTAGTAATATGTTCCCTCCATATTTGAATTCTCAACAACGAAAAATGTTCATCCACGATGTTCGATAATATTTTTGGGAAGAACCTTTTCTGTTCAAGACTTGTGCGGATCAAATGATTTGATGATGTGTGCCACATGAGGAGATGGATAGAGTACGTAGTCATTGCCACTCATCAGATTATGGAGGACACTATGCAGGTGATAGGACAACAACCAAAGTGTTGTAGTCAAGATTTTTTGAGCCTACCTTGTTCAAAGACGCATATCTCTATGTATTGAAGTGTGATCGATGCCAACAAGTTGGTAATATCTCGAAACGCAATGAAATGCCACTTAATACAATTCTTGAGGTTGAGTTATTTGATGTGTGGGGAATTGAATTTATGGGACCCTTCCCATCATCCTTCAATAATCAATACATACTATTGGCTGTAGATTATGCCTTTTCAAAATGGGTTGAAGAAGCTGCATTACCCACTAACGATGCTAAGGTAGTACTACAATTCCTGAAAAAGAATATTTTCACACGATTTGGTACACTAAGAGCGATACTTATGATGAGGGAACTCATTTTTAACAAGAAATTCACCAAATTGCTCACCAAATATGGGGTCTAACACAAGATCGCTGAAACATATCATCCCCAAACCAATGGCCAAGCAGAAGTTTCGAATCGGGAGATAAGAGAATCTTGGAGAAAGTTGTAAATCTGCCACGAAAAGATTGGGCAATGCTATAAGATGATGCCTTATAGGCATATCGAACTGCTTACAAGAATCCTATCAGAATGTCACCTTACAGGATGGTTTATAAAAAAGTGTGTCATCTTCCAGTAGAGTTAGAACATAATGAATACTGGGCCATTCGCAAGCTAAATTTTGACTTACAAGCATCCGGTGAGAAACGATTGCTGAGATGGAGGAATTCCAGCACAATGCCTACGAGAATGCCAAATTATATAAAGAGAAAGTCAAGACATGGCATGATAAGAAAATCTTTGATCAAAAGTTCAAACCAGGACAAAAATTACTATTATTCAACTCTAGACTGTGATTATATCCTGGGAAATTGAAATCCCACTAGTCTGGCCCTTTTGTGGTTGTTTCTGTCGCTCCACACAGAGTTGTTGAGGTGTAAAAACCAAATGCAAAGCTAACATTCAAGGTAAATGGTCAAAGTCTTAAGCATTATTGGAGTGGGCCCATTGATCAACAACTAGCGGCAATGCATCTCACTGATCCAATGGTCAATTGAGAAAAATAGAAAAGTCAAGCTGACGACTATAAACCAAGCGCTATGGGGAGGCTGCTCCAGGATTTCATTTCTTATTTTAGTTAATTCAATTAATTAGTGTAATAAAGTAGTTAAATTAGAGTAAAATGTTGTTTCTTTTATTGTTAACACTAATATTCGTGCATCACATATCAGGAAATATAGTCCAAATGGTACCAAGGACTAAGAGGCAGCGCCCCGACGCTAAAAAAACACATAAACTAGCGCCCCGATGCTAGGCAACAGTGGCTACACAGAAAGCACAAATACCTAATGCTCCAATTATTGTATTACAAAGACACCCGTGACTGTGAGTTCATCAACTCATCAGATATCAAATACCGACACCCTATAAAACTCAAATCCCAACGCCCCTGCGTTAGGAGGTCAGGTTTGAAAAAAGTAAAAGGGTTTATAATCCCTTTCAGGTACACAAATCCCCCACTATTCCTCATCCATTTCTAGCACGATCATAACTTCCCATTCTATTCAACTACCCAATTAATCTTCATTTTAAATACTAGTTGATTGTCTCCTTGGTAACTTATAAGGATTAGCAATTCAGATTTCTCCTCTATTGATTTTCTTCTCCATCCAAGGTAAGTCTTGCTATACATCTACACTTCTGATACTCATTCTTTCATGCTTGTCAATAACTTAAAGAATATGATCACTGTGATTAATGGATTTGATATGTTTATGGTTTTGAATTATATATACTAAGGTTGTACCATAAGAGATTTCTAGACTGTCCACAAGGTGTTCGATAAATTGTCTATGAGACTATTAATCGCCAAATATTATTTTTCTTCACTTCCATGCTCATGAACATTAACGTACTCACGGAGGCATGCTTAACAATGCGTTTAATTAATAATTGCTTTTGCATTAAGGCATGTATGTGGATATAGTATCATCTTATAGGAGTGTGAGAAAATCTCTATTGCCTCCTTCCTATTTAACTGTCATGTATGCTTATACTTATTCCATCGTTTATGATTGGCGGCATAGTATGATCATTGGGTCCCCTATAATGCCTGTGATAAATTATGCTACCCTTGGCTAATAATCTTGTATGATTGAAGTATTATAATGTCATCAAAGCGTCAATTAGGAGATGGTTCTGGTTTATCCTCGGCGCTGAAGAAATTTGACAACAGGAGATTCGTTAGTGCCGGAGCCCAAGATCGATACAACCATGTGGCAACACGATATCTAGTCCCAGAACGAGGTTTAAGGCCAAACCACACAAAGGATGGGGAGATCGCAGTCATGATTGCCGAGCGGAACTGGTTTAATTTCACCGAACAACCTGATCCGATGGTTTTTGTAATTGTAAAGGAGTTCTACGCAAATGTTTCTGAGCACTTCCACTATGGCATTTACGTGAAGGGAAAAATCATAGAAATTGGTGAAGATGACATCAATGGTTATTATCAATTGCCTACTGTGGGTCAACGTAATGAGTATGCCAGTTTTATGAGCCAAGGACCGGATTATGAACTGATCATTCGTGACTTATGTCAACCAGGTACAACTTGGACACTGCATGAACGCGGAAGCATGACTTTCCCCCACTCGTGCCTTAGTTTATATAGAAAGGCTTGGTATGCCTTTATCTGTGCCAAATTGATGCTTTGCACACATGTTAGTGACGTCACTAAAGAAAGGGCGACGTTACTATATTCAATAGTTAAAGGTATGAAGATGGACGTCAGTCTGATAATTCAACAGTCTATCCTAAGGGCTGCACGAGGGGGTACCACAGGATGATTACCACACCCTTCCCTTATTTGTGTTATGTGTACTAAATTTGGGGTCAAATGGAAGTCGAATGAATGATTTAACCCCCTATCTGGTGTTAGACCATAAAATGATAAGAAGGTACCGGGTGTGTATCGGTGGTGCAAATCACCCCCGCGGATTGGGCTTTATAATTACTCAAGCTAAAACACAACAAGCTCCTGCTCCAACGGCTTCAGGATCCTCATCAGTTGTCTCTTTTGGTGTAGTTCCTGATGCAGTTCAGCGTGAAATTGATGGTTGGTTCTAAAATATTGAATACCAAAATGTTCGACTCGCTGAACGATAAGATGTTATATACGGGTTTGTGGTCGACTACTTCACGACTCAGACAAATATGTATGCTCGGCTTCATCCCACGGTCGATCCTAGCCAGTTCTCGACTGCTCTTGTTTTGCCTGTGTTTCCCCCTTCCGATCAAGAAATGAGTGACGATGAGGAGGTTGCTCCCGATGAATGACCTCGTCATGGAAGTCCTCTGTTTTACTTGCTATATCTTTCGCATGAGGAAATTGATCACATTAAGTTTGGGTGTAGTTTTATTTGCATTTTAAGATTACATGTTCATGGTAGATTGTTGCATTTAGGTTGTGAATATGTGTTAGTACACAGTGTCTGCATTTTCATATCTTGAGTATGGTGAAGCATGAAATCTTTTGATGGCCAATGATAAAATTTATGAATTAAGTTTTAACTTGAATGAATGGAACAATGAAGGCATAAGGTAACTTGAGGTGTGTTTTGATTTGATTTATTGAAGAAAACCCTATTTTGTGCTCAATGTCAACGTGTTAATATAAACTTGAGTTAATCGAACTGAAAGGATTTTGGCTGAGGACGAATATATTTTCCCCTCCAGAATATAGTTACCTTCGTTTTTTGAACCTTTTAAGTTCAAACAAAATAAATCTGACTAAGTTATCTTTGTGGCCTCTGTTACTCGAATAAGTAAGCCCTTAGGAGTGTCTCTACACTTAGCGCCCTAAAGCCATCTGGTTTGGGAGTCGTTGGTCGAAAGTTCAATTGGGTAACTTTGAAAAGCCTAATAAAGATTAACATTGCACTAGTCAAAATAAGTAATATACATAAATACTTGGCTGAGTTTAGTTTTGTGGCCTTTGCTATTTGGGTTATTAGATCTGAAGGGGTATCTTAAAACCTAGTACCCTAAAGCCATTTGGTTTGGGAGTTACTGGTCGAAAGCTCAGTACGTGGGTAGCATTGATTGCCTAAGAAAATTAAACATTACACTGGTCGAGTTAAATATATATCTTTATAATAACTGAATAAATGGTTTGACATGTGAAGTGGCTAATATTTTATCGGGGAAGTTTACATGTTTATTTTTCTGTGAGCCTTCTGATCTTCAGGTTTATTTGTAATATGGTAAAAATTGATATGTTGATATATACACAATGTGGGTTAGAAATAGATCAGATTGATCATATCTTGGGTTAACTGAAGTTTGATTTTGAAAATTCATTTGGGTTAAATTTAAGGATCTTTGAGGCTAGTTTGAGATATTTGTGCTGAATCATGTTTAAGTCGTTCATTAGTAATTTCATTCCTTTTATTAGTTATAGATATTGCTTGGGGACTAGCAATAGCTTAAGTTTGGTGGTATTTGATGAGTAGGTAATATACCCATGAATTGGATATAATTAGGCTTGAATTATTGTGGTTTTTAAGTTTAGTAGGATAGTTTTTATTTGTTTCTTTATTGTTTTGCAGGATGAGGCAAAGGCAGGGCCAAATTGGGAATTTTAGCATCATTAATGGAAAAATTTTAAATTGCTGGAAAATGGCTAGCGTCGGGACGTTGTCTTCAGTACTAAACCCAGCTCTGGGGCGCTGGGATGTAGTAGGAACTGATTGGGGAGGCTGCTAAACAGGAGAAGTTGATTGGAAGTGGGAATCTTATAAAAAAGAAATTATTTAAGAGAGGAAACGTGTGACATAAAGGATTAACAAGAGCTGAAGATTAATTGGAGAACAACAGAGAATCGTGGAACAGAATTCAAGTGGAAGATTAAAGATTGGAGGACTTATTTTAGAGTTTTCTTCTTCTTCTCTATTTCAATTTTGTAATTCTATTAAGATGATTTTTTTATGGGATTTCTAGTTTTAATTTCCAGTATGGACTAAATTTTTCATTAAGGTTACAAATTGAACATTGTATGTCTATGAATTGATTATTCAGTTTAATCCAGTTATTTAAGTTAAATTGAATTATTTATCATGTTTTATGTTTATTGATTAATTATTTGGCCAATAATTACTGTGTTACACTATCTAAATTCGGGAGATGAAATCTAGGGTTAGAAATTAATGTGATAACATGTATGCTTAATTATTTGCATAAGATAAATAATTAGGGTTGTGGATTGAATATGAATATCTATTTTCACTGCATGTAACAATTGAGAATTGGAACTTAATAAATTTAATTTTATTATTTTGCATAGGGATATCACATAATTAATTGAATTAAATAAATGTTAGTTGACCACTTGGAAAAGGGTTTTAAACAACTAGAATTCCTGTTAACAATTCGGGTGAAGTAATAAATGGAGAAACTGGATAATTGATTTGTATTTCATAATTGGGGATATTATAGTCTTAACCTTTTATTATTTGAATCAATTTCTAGAGTAAGACAATTTTAATTAGTTAGCTTTAGTTTTCTTAATTAGAAAATCACAAATTACAGGTGTTTAAATAAAATTGAATTAATAAAGTACTAGTAGTTGGAATTTGTTAATTAGGATTCCTTGTGAGTACGACACTTTACTTTACCACTTTATTACTTGTTGATTGTGTATGCTTGCACAAATTATTGATTGTGAAATCAAATAACAGTCCCCATAAGTTCAACATATACTTCATCACACTGCACTTCAACTTCATCATCTAATTGAACTTCACAAACAATTTCTAACTCTTTAATCTTTGCTTTCTTAATCTCTTCCTCATGCATCCTAACATTGATCAACTCTTCATTCTCATCATCATCACTAACATTAGTGCACTCATTATCTGTTTCTTCATTTGTAGAATCATCATCAATTGGATATTCCATTGGTGCATCAAGTTGCAAATCAACGACATCAACTTCCCTCTCAACTACCTGCTCAAAATCCCCCTCAAGTGGTAAGACTTCATCAATGGAGTGGTCACAATATAGATCAACTATACCAGATTTCTCACCTTCCTCAACTAGTAACCTAATAATATGGTCACCACATATTAACTCTAAACCATTATGAATATCCCAACCACCCATTCTGAAATACACTGCAGTATCCTTTTTGTATCCAAATGTCGTAGGTAAGTTGTTTATTTTGTCAACATTCAGCCAGTCACCATCAACATCATGATACAATTGTATAACACCTCCTCAAAAGTGGTATATTAGTTTTTCAATGAACCTACCGCCATGATTTAACTCCACAGAAAATAGAACCATGCTGCAACAAGTACAAGACACAACATAAAGGTAACCATTAAATAAAAGTATTAAAATAAACAAAGGCATATATTCTATAACAGTATTAAGAAAAGGCTCTATATTCCATGGCCAGTCATGTTTGGAACCTCTTCCTACATTCTTCCAAGGAAATAGCTGGGGAATTGATAATTTTAGCTAGATTATTAAAGGCTTCATCTATTTGGTTGCAATTTATTTTAGCTCATTCATTATATGAGTTCTTATTCATGTAACGACAAAATATGTCAATAGTATAAAAAACATTGATTTTTATAAAAAAACCAATTTTGGTACAGCGAATGCTTTGAACAGCCGTCCACAAGGAGCACTACCCAATAACACTGAGATTAATCCAGACAAAGATGTTCAATATAAGGCCGTGACTTTAAGACGTGGAAAAGTGCTGCAAGAGATAGTTAAGGATAATGACAAGATGGACAAAATAATTTTGGAAGAAGAGGAAGTCTCAAAAACAGAAAAATAAAAGGATGTGGAGGTAGAGAAGAAAGCACCTTAACAAAGCTTTATAATGCCCCCATACCATATCCACAGAGATTTCAAAAATCAAAATTAGACAAGTAGTTTTCATGATTCCTGGATATTTTCAAAAAACTGCATATCAACATACCTTTTACAGAAGCCCTGGAACAGATGCCTAGTTATGCCAAGTTCATGAAAGAGGTTTTGTCAAAAAAAATAAATTGGATGAGTTCGAGATAATGGCGTTCACCGAAGAATGCAGCACAATTATACAAAATAAATTACCACCGAAGTTGAAAGATCCCGTGAGTTTTACTATTCCATGTGAGATTGGTAACAAATTTTTGGGAAGAGCGTTGTGTGATTTGGAGACAGCATAAATTTGATGCCACTATCAATCTACACTCAGTTCAGACTTAAAGCACCAAAACCAACAAATAACAGTTTGCAGTTGGCAGTTAGATCAGTTACATATCCAAGGGGTATTGTGGAAGATGTTTTGGTAAAGGTTGATAAATTTATCTTCCAAGCGAATTTTATTATCTTGGATTGTGAAGTAGACAAGGAAATCCCTATCATCCTCGGTCGACCATTCTTAGCAACAGGGAGAACTTTGATAGATGTACAAAAAGGTGAGTTAACAATTCGAGTCAAAGACCAAGAAGTAACCTTCAATCTATTCAAATCAATGAGATTCCCAAAAGAAGAGGGTGAATGTTTGTGGGTAGATGTAATGGAAGAGATAGTGAATCATAAAATCAGTGGAAGTCATTTTGAGGATCCGCTAGAAGCCGTTTTGGTCGGGATGGATAACTACGATAATGAGGAAGAGATAGGTTATATCAAATGGTTAGATGCATTACCAGTTTCCAGGAAGTTCAAAAAACCGTTTGACATTCTTGACCGACTCGAGGGGGAAAAGAAAAAATTCAAGCCCTCAATAGAAGAGCCATCAGTGCTAGAGTTAAAACCTTTACCATCTCATTTGAAGTATGCCTACTTGGGAAAGTTTGACACCTTACCAATTATTGTATCAGCGGATTTAAATGACACTCAAAAAGAAAAATTGTTGAGGGTATTACGAGAGTATAAAACAACAATTGCATGGACTATAGCAGATATATGGGGAATTAGTCCATCATTTTGTATGCACAAGATTCTACTTGAAGAAGGAGAAAAACCAACCATTGAGCAACAAAGAAGGTTGAATCCCATCATAAAGGATGTGGTTAAGAAATAGATCATAAAATGGTTGGATACATGTATCATCTATCTAATCTCAGATAGTTCTTGGGTAAGTCCTATACTGTGTGTACCGAAAAAAGGGGGGAATCACTATGGTTAAAAACAAAACTAATGAGATCATCCCCACTATAACAGTTACAAGCTGGAGGGTTTGCATGGATTACCGCAAACTGAACAAAGCCACGCACAAGGATCACTTTCCCTTGCCATTCATTGATCAAATGTTGGATAGGTTGGTGGGTCTCCAATTCTATTGCTTATTAGATGGGTACTCCAGTTACAATCAAATTGCCATAAGCACTTGGGAGGATCAATAAAAACCACATTCACATGCCCTTATGGTACTTTTGCATTACGGCGTATTTATTTTGGTTTGTGTAATGCCCCGAAAAATTTTCAAATGATGTATGATTTCCATATTTTGGATATGGTGAAACGAACTTGGAAGTTTTCATGGATGATTTTTCCGTGTTTGGTGATAGTTTTGATTTATGCTTGCAAAAATCTATTTTTAGTTTTAAAACGCCGTGTGGAGACAAATCTAGTTCTCAATGGGGAAAAGTGCCACTTCATGGTGCAAGAAGGGATAATTCTGGGGTATAAGGTTTCTGTAGCAGGGTTAGAGGTCGATAAAGCAAAAATTAAAACTATTGAGAAGCTACCCCCACCAACTTATGTGAATGGAATAAGGAGTTTTTTGGGACATGCGGGTTTTTATCGACATTTCATTAAAGACTTTTCCAGAATATCGAAACCCTTATGTTCTCTTCTTGAGAAAGACATGCTGTTTAAGATGGACCATTTGTGCATAGAAGCTTTTGAAGTATTAAAACAGAAATTGGTCATAGCTTCAATCATAGTGGCTCCCGACTGGACTTTACCATTTGAGCTTATGTGCGACGCCAGTGACTACGCCGTTGGAGCAGTATTGGGATAACGAAGAAATAAAATCTTTCACACTATCTACTACTCTAGCAAGACGTTGACGGATGCTCAGTTGAACAAAACTACCATTGAAAAAGAATTACTTGCGGTCCTATTTGATTTCGACAAATTTAGGGCTTATCTAATAGAGACCAAAGTAAGTGTCTACATTGATTGTGACGCCCCCAAAACAGGTATAATCATCTATCTTGAGTCGCCAAATACATGGTACATAAATCAAATACAAACTTAATTATACAACAGTCGTGTAAAATACGACAAAACATAGCTGAGAGTTTAAATAAGAATATTGTCATCTAGACAATATCCACACTCAATGGTGTCCTCATTACAATTATTATCACATTATTCTATAGAATAGTGAGGACTACTAAAGCCATTTATCCTGGACCATCACTCCATTCTCTGACTCGTCCCAGCTATATTCTCATTTCCTGAAGAGAACAATGAAAGAAAGGGTGAGCTCAACTAGCCTAGTAAGAAATATTATGACTAAGATAATGCAGAATAAATTATCCTTAGACTTCAACAGTATAACAACTGATAGAATACAATAGACAACAAGTTTTAGATCAACAACTGTAGCGGAAATAAGCAATTCATTAGAAGAGTCAAGTAGAGCATAAAATCTACTATCTTCTATGATTTAAAAAGTTTTTCGTCAACTTTATCGCTGAGACTCAGCTTAATAAATAAAATTGAATCATCCCTGCACCACGGCCAAGGATATCCATGTAATCATCAATGGTCATGAATATACCGAATAATCCCTGGTCATAATCATACCAACAACTGTCCATCAATGAACTCTAGGCCAATGAGGACTTTTACCACATCATTCATCATATTACGGTCAAGATTATACCGAATAATCCCTGGTCCTAATCATACCAAGTCCATCTATGCACGTAAGCCAAAGATGACTTTAATCACAATAAAAACATGAGGATGATGACAATGACATAATAATTCAATAAAACAAGTTCAAGGATAAATTTTAAAGATTTATAATTTAATTTATCCGAGTAAATTAATAACGTCCAATTTTTCAACATGATACTGCTTTGTAAAGTAAAATTCAAGAATTATATTCATGTACCAAAAATAATTTGGCGTAAAAGAAATATATTTTTTGGGTGAATAGTATCCCGTGAATAGTACTTCGGGAATAGTACCCATGAATAGTACTAAAACCACGAAAAGTATCCCAATAATACCCGAGTGAATGATACTAGAATGAATAGTAATCGGGTAAATAGTAACCCATGAATAGTAACTCGTTAAAAAAAATACGAAAGAAAATGATATTCCATGACGAGTACAAAAGAAATGATATCTCAGACGAGTATAATAGAATATACAAAATTGGAAATGGATTTTCACCCGCCATGCGGTAATACACGTAAACAGATCATTTTCATAATTTAATAAAGAATGAATATGAAGGATCATTCACCATGCATGCGGTAATCCACATAGACATGTTATTTCAACAGAATAATAAAGAATGGAATAACAGAAGAATTCAGCAAGTATGTGATAGACCGCACAGATAGGATATTCCAACAAAATAATAAAGAATGGAATCAGGTCATGCGTAATCCGCACAGACATGATATTCCAACCGAATAATAAAGAACGGAACCAGGTCATGCGTAGTCCGCACAGACAAGATATTTCAACAGAATAATAAAGAATGGAATAACAATAGAATTCACCAGGCATGCGATAGACCACACAGACAGGTTATTCCAACAGAATAATATAGAATGGAATAACAACAGAATTCACCAGGCATGCGATAGATCGCACATACAGGTAATTCCAACCGAATAATAAAGAACGGAATAACAGAAGAATTACACCATGTATGTGGTACTTCGCATAGACATGTTATTCCAACATAATAATAAAGAATGGAATAACAACCCTTACGAGTATTGAAAGAAAATAACTCTCTTCATGAATACGAAAGAATAATACCCCTTACCTCAAAAGAAAACTAGATCTTTGGAATAAAGGAGGTAGAGACTTTCTTCTTCTTTTCTCTCTATAATTTCTCTCTATAATAATTGCTTTATAGCTTTAGTGAATTGGTGAAAAATAATGTAGGAATGAGCTTCTATTTATAGGAAAATATAGTTTCGATAATTACACGCGTTTTGGGGCTCAAAATATTACAAAGATAATACCTTCCTCTTTTCTTCACTTTTAATTTAGTCCCGCAAGTATTATCAAACTTGCACCACCTCCCCTAATAGTAAATCATGTGAATCAATAGTTCTAGACATGTGAAAATACGAATTACAGTATAGTACCTCCATTTATACCTCCATTTTTAACTTAGTCATGCAAATATTATCAATCTTGCACCACCTCCCCTAATAGTAAATCATGTGAATCAATAGTACACACATGTGAACAAATAGTTATAATCATGTGAATTAATAGCAATTAATTCCTCATTTATCCGATTAATTACCCGATTGGTCAATATAACCTCTAGACATCAATTATTATCGAAATAGATGTCGATTTTCACTAACACTAGTAATTCCAACACAATGGAACTATCAATTTCATCTTTAATCAACACGAACTTATTCATCATTAATATTATAATTCACAATATTTAACAACCAGGTCGTTCCTAGGAAAGAGGGGGCTTTCTGATAAGGATTTCTCCTTATCGACGTTGCAATTAGGTGACCAAACCTCTCCTTGATGTAACTTCTAGACATTGTCAATAATGCAAATAATAATATGAATAACTTTGCCGCTTCAATTATTGATTTAATAATATAACATATTATCTGAGATGATCTTTGTGACAATAATTGAATCAATAATATGAGAGATATGATGCAAAGCAATTATCGTAGCAATAATTGAGTATAACCGGTGACTTCTTACATAAGCATCAATAATCAATACCGGTAAGTGCTACTATGTAACTAACGCCAGACATCGTACTTTTACTATCGGGTAGTTCAACAGCTTTTTAACGGTAACACTTTCGCCGTTATTTTATATAAAAGATAATTCATCATTTTCTTACTACGATAATACTTACATTGTAGGGTCCACTAATGATTGTGTCGTCGTATGAATATTTCCCGACACAACGAATATTTTATAACAACTTGTATACTTTGCCAAATTTATAAATATTACCCACAACTATAACATTATATCAAATCCACAACATAATATTCAAAAAAATATTTCGAGAAATTTAAATCTTTATTCATAAAATTTGGGGTCTCACAATCTCCCCTCCTTATGAAATTTTACCCTCAAAATTTACGTACGTACCTGGTATGATGAGGATACCTTGACTTTATTTCAGATTCTAACTCTTGAGGTATAACCTTTGAGTGTTGAATATGATCCTTCTTATCCAAGATTGTAACACGTATCTCCTCATACGTTAAATCTTCTGCTATCTTGTCTAGTTCTAATTTAATAACGTGGTTCAGGTCGTCCACATATTTACGTAACATCGATACGTGAAAAACGTTATGAACACGTGACATATTTGGCGTTAAAACGAGTCTATAGGTCACAGTTCCTACTCAATCGAGGATTTCAAATGGGCCAATAAAATCAAAGGTTGAGATTTTCTCTCTTCATCGATTCTTGCTTCTAGAATAACACCCTCTTGAACCTTCTTCTTCACATTCATCAGCTCTGAGTATGTAGCTTGCACGACTTTAACTTTATTGATTAAAGTCGATTCTACTCGTATATTTGATATCACCACGTGGGTCCTTAAAGTCTTTAACTCTATCTTCATCATTTTTAAGTTATACGAAATGGGTTTTTGTGTTAACAACATCGCACTCATAAACGCATACGATCTTCTACTCAATGCGTCAGGTACCACGTTCGCTCTTTCACGATGATATTGAATGGTATAGTCACAATCTTTAATAGCTCGAGCCAACATCTTTGGCACATTATACGATCATTTTAGGTGAAGAAATATTTGAGAGTTTTAGAAATGGGTTTTGTACTAGGGTCAATACAAAATTCGATTTCACGCTCTAGGGGTAGGCTAAGAAGTCTTCAAGAATACACCAGGAAATTTATTAACAATAGAAATATCATTCAAAACTGTGACTCTCATCCCAAGACTTGGATAGCACGTCACATTGATACCTATCAACTTGCCACCGTCATTCACAGCCTCACCTACGGAAAGTCTGGCTTCGGTACATTCCACACTAGGAAGTCACCAGATAAAGGCTTAGGGCTCTTTACTTATGGCTTAATATGACAGTGACTAACTATAGTGGTTTGGTTGCTTGAATTCGCATAACAGGTTGGTTAGGAATATGAAGGCTAACAACCATACGAAAAGCATGATGAGTAGATAACCAATCGATTCCTAAAATCACATCAAAGGCAAGTATTTTCAAAGAGATAAGATCGACAGGTAACATGAAAGTGTCGATTTGAATCTGCAAGATTAATAAACAGTGGTGGTAACGAAGGTTTCTACTGACGAAGTTTCAACCAATAAGTCTAACTTCTCTAGGGTCAAATTTAAACGTTGAGCGCAAGTAAAAGAGATAAAAGAATGGGTAGAACCGGTATCAAATAAGGTATAGATTTCGCAAGAATTTATAATTAACTAACCCGTGCTAACTTCGTTCGGGTTACTTGCTTTTTGAGAAGTCATGAAAAACGCTTTCCCTAAAACCACCAACTTTGTTTTGTCCGTATCCGCCTTTGGTGCCACCGTTCAAGCTGGACTTGACTTCGGTGCACGACAAAATCGGGCTAGGTGACCTTCTTTTCCATAATTGTAACATGCTTTGGACTGCATCACGCAATTTGGATTGATATGTCCCTCCCCTCCGCATTTAAAACATACGACCGGCGGTCGTTCTCCTTCTTTGAAGCGGGTCTTCTTGCGTCATTGCCTTTCCATCATTATTGAACCTCTTCTTGAAATTTCCACTTCTATTATCTTGGCCATGATTACCATCAAGTGGTTACCATTATTGGCATGATAATTTCCCCACGATGGTTATTATTGTTAGATGGGCCGCTGCCGTGTGATGATTATTATCGTGTTGTTGCTCGTTATCCTTTAGTTGGGCTGGCTCATTATCGCGCTCCAATAACTGAGCCTTATTCACTGCATCTGAATACAAACACAATTTGTGAGAAATGAGGTATTGACGTATATCGAGTTTTAAACCTCTTAGAAACATTCGCGTCATTCGCTCCTCATTATCGACCAAATGGGATGCAAACCAGGACAACTCGGCAAACTTAGCTTTGTACTGCGACACGGTCATATTGTTTTGTTCCAGCTTGATGAACTCTACCTCCTTCATGTGACGAATACTTTCAGGAAAGTACTTGTCGTTGAACAGTTCTTGGAACTTCTCCCAAGACATCTTGAGTGCGTTAAATTTGGAGTACGCTTTTATAGATTCCCACCGATGAATCGCCTCTTCACGCAACATAAAGGTGGCGATGGGAACCTTTTACTCCTCAGCGCATCCCAAGACATCAAATATCTTGGTGATCTTCTTTAACCACATTTCCGCCTTAAGTGGTTCTGGCTTTCCCAAAAACTCCGGTGGTCCCAGCTCCTTGAATAGCTTAGCGATGACCGACCGTGGGTTGCCATTATTTCCACCTATATTTTGAACAGGAGTCTCTCTTACCTGATGTTGCATAAATTGCATAAAGCCTCTGAACATCCCATCGTTCATTATTTGATCGGTGTTGTTATTTACCTGAGGATTATTGTCTTCCTGTTGCACATTATCCTGGGTATTGATCGTTGGTGACTCAACGGTCTCATATGCTTCATTGCTGATCTCAACATTTTTAGATGCCATTTTCAAACTTTGTCACAAACAAGGGTTAATTAACATATCACATATTATCCCTATACTCGGACCGACCAATTAAATACCAAATAAACTTAGGTAGGTCATACTAGCGAAGGAATTTCTGTCTCTCCCCTCCTAGTTCTTGTCTCACATCTCAGCCAGGGATCATATCCCTAAGCTTTGATACCAACTGTGACGCCCCCAAAACAGGTATACATCACCCATCTTGAGTCGCCAAATACATGGAACATAAATCAAATACAAACTTAATTATACAACAGTAGTGTAAAATACGACAAAACATAGCTGAAAGTTTAAACAAGAATATTGTCATCTAGACAATATCCACACTCAATGGTGTCCTCATTACAATTATTATCACATTATTCTATAGAATAGTGAGGACTACTAAAGCCATTTATCCTGGACCATCACTCCATTCTCTGACTCGTCCCAGCTATATTCTCATTTCCTGAAGAGAACAATGAAAGAAAGGGTGAGCTCAACTAGCCTAGTAAGAAATATTATGACTAAGATAATGCAGAATAAATTATCCTTAGACTTCAACAGTATAACAACTGATAGAATACAATAGACAACAAGTTTTAGATCAACAACTGTAGCGGAAATAAGCAATTCATTAGAAGAGTCAAGTAGAGCATAAAATCTACTATCTTCTATGATTTAAAAAGTTTTAAATCAACTTTATCATTTGAGACTCAAATTTTAATAAATAAAATTGAATCATCCTCGCACTCACTACGCCAAGGATATCCATGTAATCATCAATGGTCATGAATATACCGAATAATCCCTGGTCATAATCATACCAACAACTGTCCATCAATGAACTCTAGGCCAATGAGGACTTTTACCACATCATTCATCATATTACGGTCAAGATTATACCGAATAATCCCTGGTCCTAATCATACCAAGTCCATCTATGCACGTAAGCCAAAGATGACTTTAATCACAATAAAAACATGAGGATGATGACAATGACATAATAATTCAATAAAACAAGTTCAAGGATAAATTTTAAAGATTTATAATTTAATTTATCCAGAAATTAATAACGTCCAATTTTTCAACATGATACTGCTTTGTAAAGTAAAATTCAAGAATTATATTCATGTACCAAAAATAATTTGGCCAGAAAAGAAATATATTTTTTGGGTGAATAGTATCCCGTGAATAGTACTTCGGGAATAGTACCCCATGAATAGTACTCCGACACGAAAAGTATCCCGAATACCCGAGTGAATGATACTAGAATGAATAGTAATCGGGTAAATAGTAACCCATGAATAGTAACTCGTTAAAAAAAATACGAAAGAAAATGATATTCCATGACGAGTACAAAAGAAATGATATCTCAGACGAGTATAATAGAATATACAAAATTGGAAATGGATTTTCACCCGCCATGCGGTAATACACGTAAACAGATCATTTTCATAATTTAATAAAGAATGAATACGAAGGATCATTCACCATGCATGCGGTAATCCACATAGACATGTTATTTCAACAGAATAATAAAGAATGGAATAACAGAAGAATTCAGCAAGTATGTGATAGACCGCACAGATAGGATATTCCAACAAAATAATAAAGAATGGAATCAGGTCATGCGTAATCCGCACAGACATGATATTCCAACCGAATAATAAAGAACGGAACCAGGTCATGCGTAGTCCGCACAGACAAGATGCTCAGTTGAACAAAACTACCATTGAAAAAGAATTACTTGCGGTCCTATTTGATTTCGACAAATTTAGGGCTTATCTAATAGAGACCAAAGTAAGTGTCTACATTGATTGTGACGCCCCCAAAACAGGTATAATCATCTATCTTGAGTCGCCAAATACATGGTACATAAATCAAATACAAACTTAATTATACAACAGTCGTGTAAAATACGACAAAACATAGCTGAGAGTTTAAATAAGAATATTGTCATCTAGACAATATCCACACTCAATGGTGTCCTCATTACAATTATTATCACATTATTCCGTAGAATAGTGAGGACTACTAAAGCCATTTATCCTGGACCATCACTCCATTCCCCGACTTGTCCCAGCTATATTCTCATTTCCTGAAGAGAACAATGAAAGAAAGGGTGAGCTCAACTAGCCCAGTAGGAAATATTATGACTAAGATAATGCAGAATAAATTATCCTTAGCCTTCAACAGTATAACAACTGATATAATACAATAGACAACAAGTTTTAGATCAACAACTACAGCGGAAATAAGCAATCCATTAGAAGAGTCAAGTAGAGCATAAAATCTACTATCTTCTATGATTTAAAAAGTTTTTCATCAACTTTATCATTTGAGACTCAAACAATAAATAAAATCGAATCATCCCTCGCACTACGGCCAAGGATATCCATGTAATCATCAATGGTCATGAATATACCGAATAATCCCTGGTCATAATCATACCAACAACTGTCCATCAATGAACTACATGCCAATGAGGACTTTTACCACATCATTCGTCACATTACGGTCATGATTATACCGAATAATCACTGGTCATAATCATACCAAGTCCATCTATGCACGTAAGCCAAAGATGACTTTAATCACAATATAAGCATGAGGATGATGACAATGACATAATAATTCAATAAAACAAGTTCAAGGATAAATTTTAAAGATTTATAATTTAATTTATCTAGATATCAATAACGTCCAATTTGTCAACATAATACTGTTTTGTAGAGTAAAATTCAAGAATAATATTCATGTACCAAAAATAATTTGGAAAGAAATATATTTTTCGGGTGAATAGTACCCCGTGAATAGTACTTCGGGAATAGTACCATGTGAATAGTACCCCGACACGAAAAGTATCCTGAATACTCGAGTGAATGATACTAGAATGAATAGTAATCTGTGAATAGTAACTCGTTAAAAAAAATACGAAAGAAAATGATATTCCATGACGAGTACAAAAGAAATGATATCTCAAACGAGTATAATAGAATATACAAAACTGGAAATGGATTTTCACCCGCCATGCGATAATACACGTAAACAGATCATTTCCATAATTTAATAAAGAATGAATACGAAGGATCATTCACCATGCATGCGGTAATCCACATAGACATGTTATTTCAACAGAATAATAAAAAATGGAATAACAGAAGAATTCACCAGGCATGCGATAGACCGCACATACAGGTTATTCCAATAGAATAATAAAGAATGGAACCAGGTCATGCATAATCCGCACAGACATGATATTCCAACAGAATAATAAAGAATGGAACCAGGTCATGCGTAATCCGCACAAACAGGATATTCCAACCGAATAATAAAGAATAGAATAACAACAGAATTCACCAGGCATGCGGTACTTCGCTTAGATAGATTATTCCAACATAATAATAAAGGATGGAATAACAACCCTTACAAGTATTGAAAGAAAATAACTCTCTTCATGAATATGAAAGAATAATACCCCTTACCTCAAAAGAAAACTCGATACTAGAATAGTGAGGTAGCAGACTTCTCTTCTTCTTTCTCTCTATAATTTCTATCTATAATAATTACTCTATAGCTTTAGTGAATTGGTGAAAAATAATGAAGGAATGAGCTTCTATTTATAAGAAAATATAGTTTCAATAATTGCACGTTTTGGGGCTCGAAATATTACAGTATAATACCTTCCTCTTTTTCTTCATTTTTAATTTAGTCCTGCAAGTATTATCAAATTTGCACCACCTCCCCTAATAGTAAATCATGTGAATCAATAGTTCTAGACATGTTAAAATACGAATTATAGTATAGTACCTCCATCTATATCTCTATTTTTAACTTAGTCATGCAAATATTATCAATCTTGCACCACCTTCCCTAATAGTACAAGAATGTGAATCAATAGTACACACATGTGAACAAATAGTTATAATCATGTGAATTAATAGCAATTAATTCCTCATTTATCCGATTAATTACCCGATTGGTCAATATAACCTCTAGACATCAATTATTATCGAAATCGATGTCAATTTTCACTAACACTAATAATTCCAACACAATGGAACTATCAATTTCATCTTTAATCAACATGAACGTATTCATCATTAATATTATAATTCACAATATTTAACAACCAAGTCGTTCCCAGGAAAGAGGGGGCTTTCCGATAAGGATTTCTCCTTATTGGCGCGCAATTAGGTGACCAAACCTCTCCTTGACAGAACTTCTAGACATTGTCTATATTGCAAATAATAATATGAATAACTTTGCCATCTCAATTATTGATTTAATAATATAACATATTATACAGATGATATTGTGACAATAATTGAATCAATAATATGAGAGATATGATGCAACAATTACTGTAGCAATAATTGAGTATAACTGAGTGACTTCTTACGTAAGCATCAATAATCAATACCATGTGCTACTATGCAACCACGCGTATTACTGTACTTTTACTATCGGGTAGTTCAATAGTTTTAACGGTAACACTTTCGCCGTTATTTTTATAAAAAGATAATTCACTCGTTTTCTTATTATGACAATACTTCTGTTGTGGGGTTCACTAATGATTGTGTTGTCATACGAATATTCCCCGACACAACGAATATTTTATAACAACTTACATACTTTGCAAAATTTATAAATATTACCCATAACTATAATATTATATCAAATACACACCATAATATTCAAAAAAATATTTCGAGAAATTTAAATCTTTATTCATAAAATTTGGGGTCTCACATTGATCATTTTGCAATAAAGTATTTGATTAAAAAGAAGGATGCTAAACCAAGGTTGATTCGGTGGGTGCTTTTACTTTAAGAGTTTAATTTGGAGATCCAGGATAGAAAAGGTACCGAAAATTAGGTGGCAGATCATCTTTCTCCGTTGGAAAATTTAGAAATTCAACAAAAAGATGAAGTCATGATTAATGAGATGTTTCCAGATGAACAACTTCTCCAAGTTACAATGAAAGTGACGTAGTATGCGGATTATGTGAATTATCTGGTTAGTAATGTGTTCCCTCCATATTTGAATTCTTAGCAATGCAAAAAGTTCATCCACAATGTCCGACAATATTTTTGGGAAGAACCTTTTCTGTTCAAGACTTGTGCGGATCAAATGATTCGACGATGTGTGCCACATAAGGAGATGGATAGAATACATAGTCATTGACACTCATCAGATTATGGAAGACACTATGCATGTGATAGGACAACAACCAAAGTGTTGCAGTTAGGATTTTTTGAGCCTACCTTGTTCAAAGACGCATATCTCTATGTATTGAAGTGTGATCGATGCCAAAAAGTTGGTAATATCTTGAAACGCAATGAAATGCCCCTTAATACAATTCTTGAGGTTGAGTTATTTGATGTGTGGGGAATTGAATTCATGGGACTCTTCCCATCATCCTTCAATAATCAATACATACTATTGGCTGTAGATTATGCTTCAAAATGGGTTGAAGAAGATGCATTACCCATTAACGATGCCAAGGTAGTACTATACTTCCTGAAAAAGAATATTTTCACACAATTTTATACACTTAGAGTGATAATTAGTGATGAGGGAACTCATTTTTAACAAGAAATTCACCAAATTGCTCACCAAATATGGGGTCTAACACAAGATCGCTGCAACATATCATCCCCAAACCAATGGCCAAACAGAAGTTTTGAATTGGGAGATTAAGCGAATCTTGGAGAAAGTTGTAAATCCTTCATGAAAAGATTGGGCAATGCGATAAGATGATGCCTTATGGGCATATCGAACTGCTTACAAGAATCCTATCGGGATGTCACCTTACAGGATGGTGTATAGAAAAGAATGTCATCTTCCAGTAGAGTTAGAACATAATGCATATTGGGCCATTCGTAAGCTAAATTTTGACTTACAAGCATCTGGTGAGAAATGATTGATGCAGCTAAATGAGATGGAGGAATTCCAGCACAATGCCTACGAGAATGCCAAATTGTATAAAGAGAAAGTCAAGACATGGCATGATAAGAAAATCCTAGATCAGAAGTTCGAACTAGGACAAAAATTACTGTTATTCAACTCTAGACTGTGGTTATTTCCCGGGAAATTGAAATCCCACTGGTCTAGCTCTTTTGTGGTTATTTCTGTCGCTCCACACAGAGCTGTTGAGGTGTAAAAACCAAATACGAAGCGAACATTCAAGGTAAATGGTCAAAGTCTTAAGCATTATTTGAGTGGGCCCATTGATCGACAACCAACGGCAATGCATCTCACTGATCCAACGGTCAATTGAGCAAAATAGAAAAGTCAGGCTGACGACTATAAAGCAAGCGCTATGGGGAGGTAGCTCTAGGATTTCATTTAGTATTTTAGTTAATTCAATTAAGTAGTGTAATAAAGTAGTTAAATTAGAGTAGAATGTTGGTTTGTTTTATTGTTAACACTAATATTCGTGCATCATATATCAGGAAATAAAGTCTAAATGGTACCAAGGACTAAGAGGCAGCGCCCCGACGCTCAAAAAACACAGAAACTAGCGCCCCGATGCTAGGCAACAGTTGTTACACGGCAAGTACAGTGCCCCGGTGCTCCAATTACACAGGGCCACAGCGCCCCGGCGCTGCGAGTTCATCAACTCACTGCACATTAGCGCCCCGACACCCTATTAGGCTCAAATCCTGGTGCCCCAGCGCTAGGAGGTCAGGTTTGAAAAAAATAAAAGGGTTTATACTCCCTTTCAGGTACACAAATCCCCCACTACTCCTCATTCATTTCTAGCACGATCATAACTTCCCATTCTATTCAACTACCCTATTAATCTTCATTTTAAATATTAGATGATTGTCTCCTTGGTAACTTATACGAATTAGCAATTCAAATTTCTCCCCTATTGATTTTCTTCTCCATCCAAGGTAAGTCTTGCTATACATCTACACTTCTGATACTCATTCTTTCATGCTTGTCAATAACTTGAAGAATATGATCATTGTGATTAATGGAGTTGATATGTTTATGGTTTTAAATTATTTATACTAAGGTTGTACCATAAGAGATTTCTAGACTGCTCACCAGGTGTTCGATAAATTGTCTATGAGACTATTAATCGCTAAATATTATTTTTCTTCATTTCCATGCTCATGAACATTAACGTACTCACGGAGGCATGCTTAACAATTCGTTTAATTAAAAATTGCTCTTGTATTAAGGCATGTATGCGGATATAGTATCATCTTATAGGAGTGTGAAATAATCTTTATTGCCTCCTTCCTATTTAACTGTCATGTATGCTTATACTTATTCCATCATTTATGTTTGGCAGCATAGTATGATCATTGGGTCCCCTATAATGCCTGTGACAAATTATACTACCCTTGGCTAATAATCTTGTATGATTAAAGTATTATAATGTCATCAAAGCGTCAATTAGGAGATGGTTCTGGTTTATCCTCGGCGCTGAAGAAATTTGACAATAGGAGATTCGTTAGTGCCGGAGCCCAAGATCGATACAACCGTGTGGCAACGCGATATCTAGTCCCAGAACGAGGTTTAAGGTCAAACCACACAAAGGATGGGGAGATCGCAGTCATGATTGCCGAGCGGAACTGGTTTAATTTCACCGAACAACCTGATCTGGCAGTTATTGCAATTGTAAAGGAGTTCTACGCAAATGTTTCTGAGCACTTCCACTATGGCGATTACATGAAGGGAAAAATAATAAAAATTGGTGAAGATGACATCAATGGTTATTATCAATTGCCTACTGCGGGTCAATGTAATGAGTATACCGGTTTTGTGAGCCAAGGACCAGATTATGAACAGATCATTCGTGACTTATGTCAACCAGGTATAACCTGGACACTGCATAAATGCGAAAGCATGACTTTCCCCCACTTGCGCCTTAGTTTATATGGAAAGGCTTGGTATGCCTTTATCTGTGCCAAATTGATGCCTTGCACACATGTCAGTGACGTCACTAAAGAAAGGGCGACGCTACTATATTCAATAGTTAAAGGTATGAAGATGGACGTTGGTCTAATAATTCAACAGTCGATCCTGAGGGCTGCACGAGGGGGTACCATGGGAGGATTACCACACCCTTCCCTTATTTGTGTTCTATATACTAAATTTGGGGTCAAATAGAAGTCAGATTAATGATTCAACCCCCTATCCAGTGTTAGACCATAAAATGATAAGAAGGTACCGGGTGTGGACTGGTGGTGCAAATCACCCCTGCGGATTGGGCTTTATAATTACTCAAGCTGAAACGCAACAAGCGCCCTCAAGCCATCTGGTTTGGGAGTCGTTGGTCGAAAGTTCAATTGTGTAACTTTGAGAAGCCTAATAAAGATTAACATTACACTAGTCAAAATAAGTAATATACATAAATATTTGGCTGAGTTTAGTTTTGTGGCCTTTGCTATTCGGGTTATTAGATCTGAAGGGGTATCTTAAAACCTAGTACCCTAAAGCCATTTGGTTGGGGAGTTACTGGTCGAAAGCTTAATACGTGGGTAGCATTGATTGCCTAAAAAAATTAAACATTGCACTGGTCGAGTTAAATATATATCTTTATAATAATTGAATAAATTGTTTGACATGCGAAGTGGCCAATATTTTATCAGGGAAGTTTACATGTTTATTTTTCTGTGAGCCTTCTGATCTTCAGGTTTATTTGTAATATGGTAAAAATTGATATGTTGATATATACACAATGTGGGTTAAAAATAGATCAGATTGATCATATCTTGGGTTAACTGAAGTTTGATTTTGAAAATTCATTTGGGTTAAATTTAAGGATCTTTGAGGCTAGTTTGAGATATTTGTGCTAAATCATGTTTAAGTCGTTCATTAGTAATTTCATTCCTTTTATTAGTTATAGATATTGCTTGGGGACTAGCAATAGCTTAAGTTTGGTGGTATTTGATGAGTGGGTAATATACCCATGAATTGGATATAATTAGGCTTGATTTATTGTGGTTTTTAAGTTTAGTAAGATAGTTTTTATTTGTTTCTTTATTGTTTTGCAGGATTAGGCAAAGGCAGGGTCAAATTGGGAATTTTAGCATCATTAATGGCAAAATTGTAAATTGCTAGAAAATGGCTAGCGTCGGGACGTTGTCTTGAGATTAAACCCAGTATTTGGGCGCTAGGATGCGATAAGGAATCGATCGGGAGGTCGCTAGCGGAGAGGTTGATTGGAAGTGGGAATTTTATAAAAAAAGAAATTATTTAAGAGAGGAAACATGTGGCATAAAGGATTGACAAGAGCTGGAGATTAATTGGAGAATAACAGAGAATCGTGGAACAGAATTCAAGTGGAAGATTGAAGGACTTATTTTAGAGTTTTCTTCTTCTTCTCTATTTCAGTTTTGTAATTCTATTAAGATGATATTTTTATGGGATTTCTAGTTTTAATTTCCAGTATGAACTAAATTTTTCATTAAGGCTACAAATTGAACATTTTATGTCTATGAATTGATTATTCAGTTTAATCCAGTTATTTAAGTCAAATTGAATTGTTTATCATGTTTTGTGTTTATTGATTAATTATTTGGCCAATAATTACTGTGTTACACTATCTAAATTCGGGAGATGAAATCTAGGGTTAGAATTGAATGTGATAACATGTATGCTTAACTATTTGCATAAGATAAATAATTAGGGTTATGGATTGTATATGAATATCTATTTTCACTGCATGTAACAATTGGGAATTGGAACTCAATAAATTTAATTTTTTTAGTTTGCATAGGGATATCGCATAATTAATTGAATTAAATAAATCTTAGTTGACCACTTGGAAAAGGGTTTTTAAACAACTAGAATTCCTGTTAACAATTCGGGTGAAGTAATAAATGGAGAAACTGGATAATTGATTTGTATTTCATAATAGGGGATATTGTAGTCTTAACCTTTTATTATTTGAATCAATTTCTAGAGTAAGACAATTTTTGTGAAACCCCAAATTTTATGAATAAAGATTTAAATTTCTCAAAATATTTTTTTTTTGAATATTATGGTGTGGATTTGATATAATGTTATAGTTGTGGGTACGATGACACAATCATTGGTGGACCCCACAACGAAAGTATTGTCGTAGTTAAAAAACGACAGAATTATCATTTTATAAAAATAACGGAGAAAGTGTTACCGTTAAAACTGTTGAACTACCCGGTAGTAAAAGTACAGTAATACGCATGGTTGCATAGTAGTACACGGTATTGATTATTGATGCTTACGTAAGAAGTCACTCAGTTATGCTCAATTATTGTTATAGTAATTGCTGCATCATATCTCTCATATTATTGATTCAATTATTGTCACAGTATCATCTGTATAATATGTTATATTATTAAAACAATAATTGAGAAGGCAAAGTTATTCATATTATTATTTGCAATATTGACAATGTCTAGAAGTTCTGTCAAGGAGAGGTTTGGTCACCTAATTACGCGCCAATAAGGAGAAATCCTTATCGGTAAGCCCCCTTTTTCTTGGGAACGACCTGGTTGTTAAATATTGTGAATTATAATATTAATGATGAATAAGTTTGTGTTTATTAAAGATGAAATTGATAGTTCCATTCTGTGAGAATTATTAGTGTTAGTGGAAATCGACATTTATTTCGATAATAATTGATGTCTGTAGGTTATATTGACCAATCGGGTAATTAATCGGATAAATGAGCAATTAATTGCTATTAATTCACATGCTTATAACTATGTGTTCACATGTGTGTACTATTTATTCACATGATTTACTATTAGGGGAGTTGGTGCAAGATTGATAATACTTGCATGACTAAATTAAAAATGGAGGTATAGATGAAGGTACTATACTATAATTAATTTTTTCACATGTTTAGAACTATTGAGTCACATGATTTACTATTGATTCACATGATTTACTATTAGGGGAGGTGGTGCAAGTTTGATAATACTTGCAGGACTAAATTAAAAATGAAGAAAAAGAGGAAGGTATTATACTGTAATATTTTGAGCCCCAAAATGTTAAATTATTGAAACTATATTTTCCTATAAATAAAAGCTCATTCTTCCTTCGTTTCTGACCAATTCACTAAGTCTCACAAGAGCAATTATTACAGAGAGAAATTATAGAGAAAAAGAAGAAGAGAAGTCTGCTACCTCACTATTCCAATATCCAGTTTTTTTCTAAGGTAAGGAGTATTATTTCTTTCGTATTCATGAAGAGAATTATTTTTTTTCAATACTCGTAAGAGCTGTTATTCTATTCTTTATTATTATGTTGGAAAAACCTGTTTGTGCGATCTATCGCATGCCTGGTGAATTCTTCTGTTATTCCATTCTTTATAATTCTATTGGAATAACCTGTCTGTGAGGTCTATCGCATGCCTGGTGAATTCTGTTGTTATTCTATTCTTTATTATTACATTGGAATATCCATGCATGCACGGATTACGCATGACCTGGTTCCATTCTTTATTATTACATTTGAATATCCTCGCATGCATGCGGATTCGCATGACTGGTTCCATTCTTTATTATTACATTGGGAATAACTCACATGCATCTGATCTATCGCATGCATGGTGAATTCTTACATTATTCCATTCTTTATTATTCTGTTGGAATAACTTGTCTATGTGGATTACCGCATACATGGTGAATGATCCTTTGTATTCATTCTTTATTAAATTGTGGAAATGATCTATCTACGTGGATTACCGCATGACGGGTGAAAATCCATTTGTCGTTTCATATATTCTATTATACTCATATGGGATATCATTTCTTTTGTACTCGTCATGAAATATCATTTTCTTTGGTATTTTTCTGTTACGAGATACTATTTAAGGGTTACTATTCACCCAGTTACTATTCACTCTAGTATTATTCACTCAGGTATTCCAGCACTATTCATGAGTTACTATTCACAGATTACTATTCACCCAATTACTATTCACTCTAGTATCATTCACTCGGGTATTCAAGACACTTTTTGTGTCGGGATACTATTCACAGGGTACTATTCTCGAAGTACTATTCACGGGATACTATTTACCCAAAAAATATATTCTTTTATGTCCAAATTATTTTTGGTACATGAATATTATTCTTGAATTTTACTCTACAAAGCAGTATCATGTTGACAATTTGGATATTTTTAAACTCTGGATAAATTTAAAGTCTTTAATATTTATCCTTGATTTTGTTTGATTTGATTTCGGTTGATTATTGCTCATATCATTGTCATCATCATCATGTTTATATTGTGATGAAAGTCATCTTTGGCTTACGTGCATAGATGGACTTGGTATGATTATGACTAGGGATTATTCGGTATAATCATGACCATAATGTAATGAATGATGTGGTAAAAGTCCTCATTGGCCTGTAGTTCATTGATGGACAGTTGTTGGTATGATTATTGTAGGGGTTCGGCACACAAAACGCAGCAAAAATATAAAAATTCAAAGCAATTTCCGAAACCCAAAAATAGGATCCATGCAAAAAATAATTAACTTAGTTGTTTAGAGATTATACCGAATATGAAAAACGAGAATCTAAAATTGATGCGCTCGAATCCTTAACGCAATTCCTCACGAAACTACGTCTCTATGGTATCCACCACGAATCCGCATTTAACCGTCGAACGATTACTCGCAATAAGAGGGACTTCATGGTGACTAGCCACCAAAGGAACCTTTATGGCAGTATATTTTCTCTCTAGTCTCTCTCTAAGAGCGGCTAGGGTTTTCAAGTTATGAATTAACCCTAAGTAGGCGCTATATATCCTATATATAGTAGTTAAAAGAATTAATCAAAATCTAATTTCATAAAATCCAATTTATATATATATATATATAACTTAATTAAGTCTTACTTAATTAATATACATATATACAATTTTTTTTTAATTTAAATTGTGATTTAAATACTATTAATCATATTAATATATTTAAATCCTTAAAATTTAAATTTATTCCCTTTTAAATTACGTTTCTATGTGTGTGACCTATATAGGTTATTATCACGTTGACAATAATTTTAAAATCATATTATAAAATTATAAGCGTTGAATGGCATCTAGTAATGCATCATCGCTACCCAAGTAATAATAATAGCGATGATTCAATGCAACCTTTTTGTGACCAATGTTTCAATGTAATTTAATCCTTTTAACCTTAATATCCTAGATTAAACTCGAGTCATGGAATGTGTCATACTCTTCATAATTTAATCTGAGTTTTTCTTGATCAATAAGTAGACTATATGAAACAAATCACTATTTGAGCATGGTCATGCATTTCATAGTCCTACTCAATCAAGAGGCCTATGGATATCATCCCTAATATATAGGAAGGTTAAATTCCATCTAGATCACTCATATTCCTCACACGATTCATGATGTACCCAATAATCACCTTTATAGTCCACCCTATTAAAGGTGACATTTGATGATATCAAAGTACATAAATTCTCGTGTAGTAATATAGTGATTTCAAGTCAGAGGACCATTACATCATTGTCATTATGAGAATTGCTAATGACACTCCGCATAATGCTCCACATAGAATTCTCATGGTGGGTCTATCCAGTACATCATTCTCTAACATGTACTTATGCATTGACTTAATATCTCATATATTTATGACCAATGAGATTTGGTCATCAGTCAATCCACATACTAGTCTCAATGCATCATTGTTGTCCCATCAACAATGATACTCGACTAGGGACATTTAAGAACAATGATACTAATTATAATTATATAATCTCATGTTCAAGTCACATACTTTAAACTATATAATTTGTATCACTATTCTAAGGATTTTTTATTATGTTAACATTTATATAACACAGTAAATAAAACCATAATAAAATCATTCATTTATTCAATCAAATATAATATCAAAACGTTAAGCAATTATATCAAATAATTGGCCTCTAGGGCATAAACTCTAACAGTCTCCCACTTGCACTAGAGCCAATCACTCATGTATCTAATACCCATGGAACTAGTGTGGACCGTGGTAGCCTGCTTCGCGACGATAAAGCCTTGGTCGATGGATCCGCAACATTATCATCTCGTTGTCACTCTTCCTATATGTACATCTCTCTATCAATGATTTCACGGATGAGATGGTACCGCTTTAAGTATATGCTTGGATCGTTGGTGAGATCTCGGGTTCCTTAGCCTATGCAATGGCTCCATTGTTATCACAAAGATATCTTAACCGGATCAATAATGGTTGGAACAACACCTAGTTCAATGATGAACTTTTTAATCCATCTGACCTCCTTGGCCGCACTAGAAGACAATAATATACTCACCTCTGTTGTAGAATCCGAACATCGCTCTCTTGCTTGAACTCTTCCATTCTTGACACCACCATTAAGGCAAAATACAAAACCTGACTGAGACTTATAATCATCATTATCAGTCCGGAAACTAGCATCTGTGTAACCCTTTACTGCTAGTTCGTCTTCACCTTCATATACAAGAATGAATCCTTAGTCCTTTTTAGGTACTTGAGGATATTCTCGATCACATCTAGTGACCTTCACCGGATTCGATCGTGTATCGCTCGTCATGCTCAAAGCATCTGAGACATCGAGACGATTACATATCATTGCGTACATGATAGATCCAATTGCCGAAGCATAAGGGATCTTTCTCATACACTCCTCATCATCTTGTGATTGAGGACATTGGGCCTTAGAGATCTTTACACCATGAGGCATGGGTAATTGTCCTCTCTTTGCCTCTTGCATGCTGAACCGTTTCAGTACTTTATCAATATATGTACTCTGACTTAGGCCGAGTATTTTCCTCGATCTATCTCGATAGATCTTGATACCTAAAATGTAGGCTGCATCGCCTAAATCTTTCATGGAGAAACATTTTCCTAACCATGTTTTTACAGCCTGTAATGAAGGAATGTCATTCCCAATAATTAATATGTCGTCAACATATAATATTAGGAATACAATATGACTCCCACTAACCTTCTTATATACACAAGGTTCATCTTCATTTTTAATAAAGCCAAACTCTTTGACTGCTTCATCAAATCGAAGATTCCAACTCCGAGAGGCTTGCTTCAATCCATAAATGGATCGTTGCAGCTTACATACCTTTCCAGCATCCTTTGGAGCGACAAAACCCTCAGGTTGTGTCATGTACACATCCTCAAGGAGATTTTCATTAAGGAAAGCAGTTTTGACATCCATCTGCCAGATTTCACTGTAGCGATAAACGCTAAGTTTAAGTTGCAGTTTTTTTAAAGGTTGTAAAGATTTAGGACTTTATTTTGAATAAGTATGTAATAGTTAATATTATTATTATTATTGTTAGAGCTACTTAGATAGATGATGATGTATGTTGAATCGTGAGCACTATATCCTGTAATCGATGTTATACGGATTTGGGGGCGCCACAGTTAATACTTGTTTTAACAATGAAATAAAGTTAACTCTTGTTCATTTCCTACTTTTTATTTCTTCATTAAAAAAATACCGATGTAGCCTAGCTGCAGAACTCCTAGAGCATCTGAAGACTAAATTACAAATTTAACCCTTCTCAATGTGGCTATTGAATTAGCCGTTCCATTTGCAACACTAATTTAAACCGTAACGGCTATTTATAACTTTAATTTCACAAAATAGGATTTGGTTGAGATGAATTTTATCACTAATTTGAAACTCATGGTTTGATTGAGATGAATTCGAACCCTAAGACCTCTTAGCTCACATTCGTCCATGAATTTTGTTGCTCTCAAATGGGTCTAACTACCATAACGAGTATAATAACTTTACTTTAGGCATGAATAATATGTTAGCACTTTCTGTCAAATTTAATTTGATAAAATTCAGTTTTTTATTGACAAAAGGGGTTGGAAGAATTATTTTGCACAACTAATGTATCTATAAGGGAGACTTGTACTAGAAAAAAGTTTAGGGGGGACATTTTTGCAAAAATATAACAAATAGGAGGAGGGTTAAATTTGTAATTTAGATATTGATATGAAAAAAATGAAATTTCCGAGAGTGGGATGGCAGTAACCCTCTCGTGGGGAAATATAGGAATCATCCTATCCACCCTGGGCAGCCAAACACGCAAGGCAAAGAAAATTCGGCGGAGAGTTCGCATGCATTAAACCCAGCTCCAACATTCCTTCAAAGAATGAAGTTTGCCTTGCCAAATTTAAAGATATAAAATTTTGTTAAAAGGGACGATGTGGGATGCACCAAACTTGATTTTCTCAAGGAATAAACCAACAAGAGAAAAAACTATGCACCGCCTCCCAAGTCCCTAGAAATAAAACAAAGTTATTTAATGTAAAGACATCCTTCAAGGCCCTGTCCCTGTATGATTTCAACAAATAAAACAAAGTTATTTAATGTAAACATAAATCAGAACATAGGAAGATTATTAATATTGTAGAGTTTTTTAAGGACATCAAGAAGGGGTGATTAATATAGGATATTAATAATATTGTAAGTTTATAAAATATTTTAATATGAAATTTAAATGAGTTAGACATGATATATCATTTAAAATCAATAGACAAGTTTGATTAAAATAGTTGGAACATATTTAAATATGGTATATCACCATTGTTATAATTAAATAAATAAGTTTCAGACTTGATAGTGATGAATTATTTAAACATGACATCTTGTTATTTGTTTAAAATATCTAGTGTTATAATAAAATGTATTCTTAGAACTCTTGGGAAAAATCACCTCTTAAATACTGTTGTCTATAAAATATCAGTACATGCCAAATAGATTAAATTTGCAGTTTCACCAAAATAATAACCATGCAGGAAATAAGTAAAAAAATATCCAACCATGAGACACCAAGATTTTACGTGGAAAACCCTCTAAAATTAAGAGGTAAAAATTACGGGACAAACTCCGAAGAATTCACTAGAATAATATGAGAGAATACAAAGATATCTTAATTTGAGTACAAACTCAAATTACTTCACCACAATAACTATGTGATGGAACCCAAATAAAACACCCTTTTATTTGAACTATCTTTCTCTCTCTATTTTTCTAAAGCTTCACAAAAAGCTTTTCTTTCTCTCCTTCTCTCCTTAAACTCATCCGAGTATGCTGATTTGTGTTGGTGTATTTTTCCCTCATGTCATGGCTGCCTTTTATAGCCGAAGAAATGGGAGAAGAGGAGTAAATGAGGGGATAAAAATTCAAGGGTTGGTGGACTGTTGAAAAATCAAGTGGCGGGAATTAAATGGAGTGAGGACTTTGACTGACAATCTCCCCCTCCGAACCCATTAGAGGAGGTAATCTCTGTGACCCTGTCACTTGGAGTCCATCCCAGCCAATTCCTTGCAAAATTCCTGCTTGTCGCGAGTGATAACTTTTGTTAACATGTCTGAGGGATTCTCGTCGGTATGAACTTTCTTCATTTTCATCAATTCCTTTTCCATCACTTCTCGAAGCCAGTGATAACGAACATCAATGTGCTTGGTCTGATTGTGATACGTGGCATTCTTGGTCAAGTCAATTGCACTCTGACTATCATAATAAACCACATACTCATCTTGTTTTAAACCCAACTCTTGGAGAAACCGTTTTAACCACAACATCTCCTTGCTCGCTTGAATGCGGCGATGTATTGATGTATTCGATTGTAACAGAGACAACACATTTTTGCAACTTAGACTGCCATGATACTGCTCTCCCTGCAAAAGTAAACAATTACCCCGAAGTAGATTTCTTCTCTTCAGAACCTGCCATGTCTGCATCTGTAAAACCCTCCAAGACTGGACTCGTACTACCAAAAACCAAACATAAATTGGAAGTAGCTTTCAAGTATCTGAGAATCCACTTAACTGTTTCCCAATGTTCTCTACCAGGATTTGACAAATACCTGCTCACAACGCCAACTTCATGAGCAATATCTGGCCGCGTACAAACCATTGCATACATAAGACTCCCTACAGCAGAGAAGTAGGGAACTGCTGCCATATCATCTCTCCCTTCTTTGGTAGAAGGACACATGCACTTTGTCAACTTAATATGACTAACCAGTGGTGTGCTAACTGGTTTAGCATCACTCATGTTGAACCTTGCAAGCACCCGCTCAATATACTTCTCTTGTGATAACCACAACCTCTTAGCTTTCCTGTCACGTACAATCTTCATACCCAAAATCTGTTTAGCTGGACCTAAGTCCTTCATATCAAAGGACTTGAACAACTCACCCTTGAGCCTTCGAATCATATCGGCATCCTGCCCAACTATCAACATATCATCTACATATAGCAACAAGATAACGAAGTTACCATCCGGGAACCTTTTAACATACACACAATAATCTGTAACTGTTCTATTGTAACCTTGATCCACCATAAATGAATCAAATTTCATATACCACTGCCTTGGGGCTTGTTTCAGGCCGTACAAACTTTTCTTCCACTTGCAAACCAAGTGTTCTTTCCCTTTAACTTCAAATCCCTCTGGCTGTTCCATGTAGATTTTTTCTTTCAAATCACCATGAAGAAAAGCAGTCTTCACATCCAACTGCTCAAGCTCAAGATCCATAATAGCAACTAATCCCAACACTACTCGAATAGAAGTCATCTTCACAACTGGAGAAAAAATCTCATCGAAGTCGATACCTTACTTTTGAGCAAAACCCTTGACGACTAATCGAGCCTTGTACTTTACTAGTTTTTTACCATCCTTCTTAAGCTTAAACACCCATTTGTTCTTTAATGTTTTCACCCCGCCTTCTAAGTGTAGTCAACTCATAGGTGTGATTCTTGTGCAAAGAATCCATCTCATCCCCGCATAGCTCTCGGCCCAATTGTCCTTCTCCTTATGAGTCTTGACTTCACGAAAATCCTCTGGCTCCCCTCCTCAAAGAACTAAAAGATATTCGATGAAGGATATCGATCGATGGCACATGTTCTCTAGTGGATCTTCTTAGCTGAGGTTCTTCAATATCAAGTTGCTCCCCCTGATCAACACTCTCTGCATCTGACCCATTACTATCGTGCAAATCTTCATTCTGACCTCCTTCTCCAACTGTGGCATCCTGTACTGGAGATGGAACTTTGCTGAGGTCTGGAACTCTATTATCTTTGGGTTGTGTAGTATTATCAGAATGCTCATAATTCTGGTGCTCATGAAATACCACATCTCTGCTCCTGAATAATTTCTTCTGCACTGGATCCCATAACCGGTATCCAAACTCTGTATCTCCATAGCCAACAAATACACATGGAGTAGACTTGTCATCAAGTTTTGATCTTTGTTCCTTGGGGATATGTGGAAAAGCCTTGCACCCAAATACCCTCAAATAAGAATAAGACAAATCCTTACCACTCCAAATCTTTTCTGGAATATGAAAATCCAACGGTGCTGATGGAGATCTATTAATCAGGTAACAAGCAGTATGAACAACTTCACCCCAGAATGACTTAGGCAGTTTAGCCATTCTCAACATGCATTGCACTCTCTCAATAATAGTGCGGTTCATTCTCTCAGCCACACCATTATGTTGTGGGGTACCAAGAACAGTCTGCTCATGCCAGATGCCATGTTTACTACAATATTCAGCAAACTCCTTTGAAGTGTATTCCCCTCCGTTGTCGCTACGAAGACACTTCAACGATTTTCCAGTCTCCCTTTCAACCATAGCATGAAAACTCAAAAAATGCTGGAATACCTGGTCTTTTGTTCTCAACAAAAATACCCACACCTTTCGCAAAGTATAATCAATAAAGGTAACAAAGTACCTATTTCCACCCAAAGACTCAACCTCAATGGGTCCACATACATCAGAATATACTCTCTCTAGTAGCTCTGATTTTCTTTTAGCTGAACTACTAAAAGAAACTCTATGTTGTTTCCCAAACAAACAATAATCACAAGGGCTTAAAACAGTACCTTTAGCAAAAGGAATGAGTGACCTTTTTGCTAATAACTGCAACCCTTTCTCACTCATGTGGCCAAGCCTCTTATGTCATAAGTTTGGCGAAGAGTCATCCTCAACTGGATTTAACTCACTAGAACACACCTTCACATGAGTCTTGTACAACAAACAACAAGTAAAACATCTTGCAATCACCATAGAGCCCTTGGTAAGCTTCCACTTTCCACTGCCAAAGTGATTCTCATAGCCTTCTCTGTCCAAAGCCATGCCAGAAATCAAGTTGAGACGCAAATCTGGAACGTGTCTAACATCCCTCATGGTAACAGTGAAACCAACACCTGTCTGAATGCAAACATCGTCAATTCCAATAATCTTGGACTGATCAGTATTTCCCATTCTCACATACCCAAAGTCTCCAACTTTGTAAGTTGTAAAAAATTCTCTCTTAGGTGTAGCATGATACGAGGCACCAGTATCAACCACCCAATCAACTTTCTGATCATCAACATGCAAGCATTCTTCTTCCCTAAATGAAAGAATCACAACATCTTCGGTGACTGTTGTTGCAGTGTTCTTCTCCTCAACCTTTCCCTGCTCACCATTTTTCTGCTTATCTAACCAAATTCTGTGTGACGCCCCCAAAATAGGTATACAACACTCATTTTGAGTCGTCAAAATACATGGTACAGAAAAAACTACAATTTTATTAATACAACACATAAACTGTGAATTTAAATATAAATATTGTCATCTAGACAATATTCACACCCATATAAGTTCCCATCACAATTATTGATACATTATTTAACAAAAATAGTGAGGACTACTAAAAAAACTTCTAGAACCGTCATTCCATACCCCGACTAGTACTCGCTACATTCTCGCCTCCTGAGAAGAAAAATGGAATAAAAAAAAAGGGTGAGCTCAACTAGCCCAGTAAAGAATATTATGACTAAGATAATATAGAACAAATTATCGTTACTCTTCAACAGAGAAAAATCTGATAAAATACAATAGACAACAAGTTTCAGATCAATATTCGCAGCGAAAATAATAATTCATAGATGAGTTATGTAGAGAATGAATTCTACTATTATCTATGAATTTAAAAGTCCATCATCAATATTTTATCCCTTTAACATCAATCAATATACATCTGGAATCAAATATTCATCTTTGCACTACAGGCCAAAGATATTCATCAGTTGGTCATGTTCATCTCAACACCTGTACGTCTTTGCATTACAGCCAAAGATATTCATCATAAAATCATTAATCTTTTCACTATAGGCCAAAGATATTCAATAATATCATCATTTAGGACTGAGGATGATCAAAAATATTTTAAAGAAAACGAATCCAGTGAAACAAAAGAATAAATATTAAGGATTCGTATTTCGATTTATCCATGTCCAAAATACCTCATAAATAATCATAGTGGAGAAAAATTCAAGAATGTTCAAAACATGGATACAATCAAAACTAGTATCCATAATAGATATTTTGGACGAAAAGGAAAAATTTCATTTTTTCAATGAATAGTGTCGTATTCGTGAATAGTGTCGTATACGTGAATAGTACCGTATACGTGAATAGTAACCCCGCCACAAAAAGTTCTAAATTTGATTAAAAGTTCAAACCAATATTTTTAAGATAATGATATCAAGAAAATAATATCATTTAAGAAGAAAATAACATCCCTTACCTCGAAAGAATAGTACTTCTGGCTGGACTACTGGATATAGTGTTAAAGGAATTTTCACCGTATAGCAACACTCAAAGTATTAAAATACTCACAAGAATACGCTCGATAATATAGAGAGAGAAAACTTTAGTTTTTGGTGTGATTTTCAATTCTAACCTAAGCACCCTATTTATAGGAAAATGCTTAGCAGAAAATTTAATAAAATATTAATATATTTATATAAATTTTCCTTAGCCCACTTTTTTGGTCTAGACATCAGCCACCAACCCACCAAAATTACAAAAAAAACGTTTTTGTTAACAAAATTATTTAAAACTCCAAAAATCAATTCAGACCCAATATACCGGAACTTCAATAATTCACAATAAATAGCCCTTTTATCAGAAAAATTCAAATCTTCTATCCATTTCATAGGAAATTTAATTATCTACAACTTTGCAGAAGAAATTTTTTCCAAATTCCAAACAGAAATTGACCGAAATCCACAAACGGGCGATTTTACAGGCTATAATCAAATTTCAGTCAAGAAATGGGCTCACAAACATGTTTAACATGTTTAAACAATTTTTGTAACAAAAATATTCTTCCTCCTCATATACTCATATATCCCACATTCATTGTAGGAATATCACCATTATTATATTATTAAAATATAATAATATATTAAAATAAATTATTTTATCGAAAAAGATAAAATATCAATTTTCAACAATTGTCACATTAAAAAAATTTTCCATCTATATCCACATAAAATGAATATTTTTCTCATCATAAAAATCAATAATTAATTATTCACAAATAATATTACAGAATCACAATACTGGCAACTAGGCAGTTCCCAGGAAAGAGGGGGCTTTCCAATAAGGATTTCTCCTTACTGGCGCGCAATTAGATAACTAAACCTCTCCTTAGACAGAACTTTCTAGACATTGCCAATAATGTTATCTAATAATATTATTCAGATAATATGAATTATTGTCAGATAATAGAAAATATTGTGTAGTGACAATTATTAAAACAATGTAAATATAAAATATCAACGTAGCAATTATTGAATCAATAAAATAAAATATTGAGCAAGAATTATCGTAATAATTATTGAGTAGTGCCTTCTCACGTAAGAATCAATAATTAACGCAATACCGTGTGCATCGTGTGTTTTAACCCACCGGGTATTCCAACAAAGATAATTCTGTGAATAACTACTACCGTTATTAATAAACAACTTATACTTGTCGTTTTCTTCATCCAATCGCTTTCCGTTATGGGGCCCACACAAGGCTGCGCCATCATACGAATATTCCCCAACAGTAAGAATGTGACGCCCCGAAAAATAGGTATACATCACTCATCTTGAGTCACTAGATACATGGTACAGAATACAAATACAATCTTTAATATACAACAAGAGAGTTGTGAGTTTTAATACAAATATTGTCTTCTAGACAATATCCACTCTCAGAATAAGTCCTCATTACATTTATTGTCATACTATTTAATGTAATAGTGAGGACTACTAATGCTATCATCCTGAATTTGTCAACTGCTCCCCCTGACGTCGTCCAATTTATATTCTCATTTTCAAGAGAACAGTGAAGGAAAGGGTGAGCTCAACTAGCCCGAAGAAGAAATATTATGACTAAGATAATGCGAATAAATTATCATTAGTCTTCAACAATGTTAAACTGATAAAATATAACAAACATCAAGTTTAACTGCAGCGGAACAAGCAATCCATTAGAAGCGTCAAGTAGTGAATAAAATATACTATCTTCTATGATTTAAAAAAGTTTTTCATCATTTTTATCGCTGAGACTCAGCTTAATAAATAATCCACATCATCCCTGCACTACGGCCAAGGATATTTATTATTATCACATCCATGAATTAATATTTCATTGCTGAGACTAAGCTCAATAATTAATCCACATCATCGAATCATCCCTAAACTACAGGCCAAGGATATTCATTAGTATCACGACCATGAATTATCTATGCACTACGGCAAAAGATAATCGTGTTTTCATCAATGGTCATGATCATGCCATAAAATAATTCATCTTTGCACCATTAGTCGAAGAGAATCCATAGCCATAATCAATACCAAAACTGTCCATCAATGCACTACGGGCCAATGAGGACTTTTTCCACATCATTTGTAACGTTACGGTCATGATTATACCGAATAATCCCTGGTCATAATCATACCAAGTTCATATATGCACTCTGTGCCCTGAGATGACTTTCAACAAAATATAAACATGAGGATGATGACAATGATATAAGAATTAAATAAAACAAGTTCAAGAATTAAATTATCCAGGAACTAATAACGTCCAAATTGTCAACATGATACTTCTTTGTAGAGTAAAATTCAAGAATGCTCAGAAGAATATTTCCATAAAAAGATACTGGATGAAGCGCAAATATCAAGGATATTCCACTAATTTCATGGAGTATAAAAATCAAAACTTTAACCAACTGAGTATAATAAAGAATGGAATAACAAAAGAAATAATCATGCATGCGGTACTTCGCATGAACAGGTTATTCCAATAGAATAATAAATAACGGAACCGGTCAAAGCGTAATAATGATCGATGGGATATTTCAATGTAATAATAAAGAATGGAATAACAATAGAAATCACCATGCTTGCATGTACTTTCAGATAGAATGGTTATTCCAATGTAATAATAAAGAGCGGAACTAGGGTCCCACAGAAAGCGTATGATGCGAGGATATTCCAATGTAATAATAAAGAATGGAATAATATGAGAATTTCACCATGTATACGGTACTTCAGATAGATAGGTTATTCCAAAGCAGAATAATAAATAATGGAATAACGAGAAAAATTTCACCAAGTATATAGGTGAGATGGCGTATCACAAAGTTATTCCAATGTAATAATAAAGAATGGAATAATGAAGTTCTCTTCATGAATATGAAAAAATAATACCCTTTACTGCAGACAACAAATAATATTCCTTACCTTTGAAAAAGAGTACTTTCAATCGGTAGTAGGTGAGGATATACTCGAAGAAAACTTGCACCACGCTTCAAAGCTTTCTTAAACTCCAAAGAAATACGCTCAAGAATATAGAAGAAGAATTCTCTCTATAATTTCTCTATCTAGAGTTTCAGTGAATTCGTAAGAAATAATGAAGGAATAAGCTTCTATTTATTGAAGAATGGGCTGCATAGTAACTAATTCATGAACGATCCAGATTGATTTACTTTTAATCGGACGGTCAAAATTTAAAGCAAAATCTTTTAAATAAATTTAATATATTCTATTTATAATATAATAAAACGAATAACTTTATAAAAGTATTCTGTTTTATATAAAAAGATTTTACTATACAAAATACTATGCAGACACTATGTAACACTATGCATAATAAAATATAATATATTCTATTTATAGAATAACTTTATAAAAGTATTCTGTTTTATATAAAAAGCTTTTCTGTTTTATTACATTAATAATACTTATAAAACAAAACTTATATATATATATATATATATAACAATCAATAATAATTGAATCAAATAATGTGAGATACTATACAGCAACTACTATAGCAATAATTGAACAAAACTGAGTGACTTCTCACGTAAGCATCAATAATCAATACCGTGTGCTACTATGAAATCACACGTATTACTGTACTTTTACTACTGAGTAGTTCAATAGTATTAACGGTAAACTTCCGCCGTTATTTTCATAAAAATATTTTTGTCGTTTTCCCAATCCGATAATAATTCCGTTGTGGGGTCCACCAATGATTGTGTCGTCGTACGAATATTCCCCGACACAAAGAATATTCATCGACCAATCGAATATAATATAACAACTTGCATACTTTACAAAATTTATAAATATTACCCACAACTATAATATTATATTAAATCCATACCATAATATTCAAAAAAAAAATCGAGAAATTTAAATCCTTATTCATAAAATTTGGGATTTTACAAAGAATATTCCACGACCAAACGAATATTCCCCAACAATAATGAATATTTTATAACCACTTGCTTATTTGAAATATTTGCGTATTTTACCCATAACTAACCACATTAATCAAATCAACCCTTACTATTTTAAAATAATAAATAGAGGAAATTTAATTTTATTTATAATAAGTTGGGGTCTTACATTCTGCAATTTCTTTTGTAATGACTTTCCTTATTACAATGAAAGCATCGATACGTTTCACCTTGTCTGGTCTTTGACTTGCTCCTGTGATTTTTGCTTTTGTTGCGACTTCAGATCTCCTTTGTGAGATCCCCTAAAATCGCTTCTTCGCCTTTGCTCTTCTCGTGACAAGAGCATGAGTCTCAAAATTTACATCTTGCCTTTCGCGCTTGTCTCCTCATTATGAAGACCGCCCTGACCATCTGATAGTCATTTTTTTCTTCCGAGTGAATTGCTTAAAGACACCACTAAAGTCTCCCAAATTGCTTGGCAACGAATCGAGAAGTAAAAGAGCTCAATCTCATCATCAAGATTCAACTTCATGGTGGACGGTTGGTTCACAAAACCTTGAACTCACTCATATGTTCACACACCGCTCCCGTCCTTGTACTTTAGATTCACAATTTTCTCAATGACAAAAGTTTTATTTTGTGCATTCTTCTTCTCGTACATAGACTCTAGTGTTGTCCATAAAGTGAGCATCCGTCTCCTGCGAAACATGGTGGAACACACTTTGATCAATCCATTGTCGGATGTGACCAATAGTCTTCCTATTCATTTATTCCAATCAGCTTCAGACTTATCCGCAAGCTTCTTTCCCTTGAGCTCCAACGGATCATACAAATCCTTGCAATAAAGGATATCCTCCATTCTAGGCTTCCAGATCGAAAAATTTGAAGAAGTCAATTTAATCATGGCTCCGACTATTCCTCCATAAAATTTATCAAAAAATAACTGAGCAAATAACCTTAGCTCTGATACCAGTTGTTGGAAAAAATCACCTCCCAAATACTGTTGTCTTTGATAAAGTAGACAAATAAAATATCAGTACATGCCAAATAGATTAAATTTGCAGTTTCACCAAAATAATAACCATGCAGGAAATAAGTAGAAAATATCCAACCATGAGACACCAAGATTTTACGTGGAAAACCCTCTAAAATTAAGAGGTAAAAACCACGGGAAAAACTCCGAAGAATTCACTAGAATAATATGAGAGAATACAAAGATATCTTAATTTGAGTACAAACTCAAATTACTTCACCACAGTAACTATGTGATGGAACCCAAATAAAACACCATTTTATTTAAACTATCTTTCTCTCTCTATTTTTCTAAAGCTCCACAAAAAGCTTTTCTTTTTCTCCTTCTCTCCTTAAACTCATTCGAGTATTCTGATTTGTGTTGGTGTATTTTTCCCTCATGTTATGGCTGCCTTTTATAGCGGAAGAAATGGGAGAAGAGGAGTAAATGAGGAGACAAAAATTCAAGAATTGGTACTGTTGAAAAATCAAGGGGCAGTAATTAAATGGAATGAGGACTTTGACTGACAAGAACTAAAATTTCTCAGTTGCGTTTTATCTTCGCATTCTCCCTCCGTGCTCAAAAGTATAATTGGAACAAATATTCCTCTAATTTGCTAGCTTAAATTTGTACTGTTAGACATCTTTTGAAAGACGGAGCGGAGCGCGAGGTAATATCATCTATTTTAATGACTTCTCCCTCTTTTTTTCTTCCTTAAAAATACCAACCAACCAACGTAGCCTTGTGGAACTCCTAATCCTAAACCATTTGAACCATCTCTTATAATTAATTACTTGATCCCTATTTTTGTTTTACTCTAGAGGCATGGACCACACAAGCTCATCAGATTATATTTCTTTTTCTGTTATTTATTAAAGTATTCATTTTGTAGATAGATATATTCAACTTACATTTTGAATGAATTTATTTTTGTTAGAGCAATTAATTGAACTATATAGTTTACTTTAATCAATTTATTGCAACACAAAATTCTTAAGAATATACAAGTAATATAATAATTATATCGTTTGTTAATTTGCTGAAATTAAATTTTTATATTTAGTTTTATTGACGACATTTTAAGTTAGGAATTTGTTTAGTTCACAGCTAATATTAATGCAATTAAATAATGTAATTTGATAAAATTTCAACTTCAGTTACTTAAACTATATTAATAAACAAACTCACGTTTTAAATTAATATAATAAAAATGCATGATATTTTAATATTTTAACTGTTGATGAATTTTATAGTTATGAGCTAATTTAATAAGGAATTATTTAGGGAACTTATTTCATAAGTATATTAACAAACTATAATTTAATTAGAAATTTGACTTAATAAGGAAAATACATAACCAAATTTTGAGTAAAGTCAAATTTGTGAAAACTATAAATATTGTTCATCTCCCACTTTAAATATAGATATTTAAACTTTCAAAAATTGAATGTTGTAGTAAATTAAATATACTTTCTCATAGTTATAATCTCTTTGCCTTTATTATATTTTAAAAAAACTTAGATAAATTTTATTTACAAAAATACCACCCGTGGCTCTACTTGTTTTTTAAAAGAATCTCAAAAACGACGTAGTTTTAATAAATGTATGATATTTAAGAGTTACGTCCTCAAATAATAATATGTTAAAAAAATTGTATATTATTGATTAATAATAAAAATGAAAAAGATATTGATCTGGTTAAAGAGATTGATCAATTAGAATGAATCTGAATCGTCCTTGTGCTTTCCCGTTCAAATCAATTAGAATAAATTTTAACTGCAGATTTGTGCTTTTCACCAGAGAGCACTTACTGGGCCAGTCTACCAGAAGAATCGTCCCAGGCCCAAAGTCGAGGAGAGGCCCAATTTTTTAAAAATTATGTATATATGTGTATAAAAAAATTAAAAAATAATTATAAAATATAATATAAAACAAATCAATAAATATGGAGAATTAAAATAGACTCTTAGCCACAAAAAGAAGGAAAAAACCTTCGACCCTCTCAATTCATAACGCAACGCAAGCAATTTTTTTTTCAATGATTCTCCTCTTCTTCAACAAAGTTGAAAAATAAATCATCTACCAGCTAGACCAGCGCCTTTCATTGAAGGTAATTTTTTTAAAGATACATATAGAATCTAGATATATAAATTTTGTAAATTGTAATATATATTTTTGTTAACTTTTTCTTATTTATTATTTAATTCAATAGAAAACTTGGCTGAGATTCTTGTTCTTCGTTTTTAATGCAATGTTTACAATTCGGGATACTCTTTTTTTTCGTTTGGGGTTTTGTTCCATTAGATTTTTCCCAACCAAATTTTTTAACGAGGCCCCAAAGTGTTCTTACTTATCTTTTGTAAATTCTTATAATTTTAATAAAATTAATTAATTGATAATTTATTTATTTTTGTGTTTAATTTGTATAAAGGGGCACACTTGAAATTTTTTGCCCGGAACCTTACAAAACTCAGGACCGACTCTATTCTCACCCAAATTCAAAATGGTTTGTATCTTATTATTATTAATATAAATATAGGAGAGTAAAACATTTTTCATTAAGTTAGGCATGGAAGTCTAAATTATTGCAAAAAAATTGTATTATTAAGAGTATACTTATGCATTGTTTACCAAAAAAATCATGCATTGTAGGTCTCGTGCATAATTTTATGTGTATAGTTGGTGTTCTAGCATTAACAAATAATTTTATGAGATCCATAGCGAATGATTGTGTAAACTTCCTTCAAAAAAACACAATTGCGAGCTAGAAATAAGTGATTGCAGTATCAACTTTCAATTGGGTTTGAAGTGAGCGTCTTCAATTGTTGAACATCTTCAATTGTACTCTCTCCCTCCCTTAATATATTTTTAGAGTTGTGCATAATAATTAATTAAGGAAATGACTGTATAACATTAAATATAATATTAATTATTTATAATACTTTTAAATTCACATAATTACCATATTTATCTCTCTCTTATCTGTAACATTTTCTCATAAAAGAATAATTTTAGAAAAATTATAATTACTTTTTTTAAATTATATAAAACGATAAATAATTAAGAAAAAGTAAAATTATCTAAAATGAAATATATTAAAGGAGGAAGGGAGTAGTTAACCAGATAAGAAAGAGAGAGAAAGGATGCGATGGACAAATAAAGATATTGGTAGAGAACTTTCAAGAACTGTAGCGACAATCAACAACTTTCTAGTAGGACGAGAAATTACCATAATAACTCCCATAAATATACTTGTATCCTAGCCGCTACACCTACACTTAGAAGCGGCAATGCCTGAAAGTTTCATGTACCCACTCCTTGAATTCACATATTTCATGTATTAGTTATTAATTTGCTTTCTCTTGTACTCACCGTGTTGGTTACGCTTCAAATTTATGATTTTATCAAAGTCCTACATTAATTAATTTGAGAACATTTATAGTGTATATTAGTAATTGTTATTATGAGTTAAGAAATTTGGTTAAAAACAAAAGGATGAGCTTGCGCACATAAAAATGGCTAAGAAATTGGGCTAAGCCAAGCTTGGTTCTCGGATTTTCGGTCAAAAAATCTCAGTGTGTGTGTGCCAATCCGATGTAGCCCATTGTTTTGCTTAAACCCCTAACTTTTATTTCTTTTAATACCCGCGATATGCCCGTGCAGGGGAGTGCCAATCCGGCCGATTATGCCTCGCTGGTGCACCCAGGTAACCCACTGTTTTGCTTAAATCCCTAACTTTTATTTCTTTTAATACCCTTGCCATTTCTGAACGTTTTTTCCCAACATAAACATTATTTACTCCCTTCCAACGTTCGCGTTATTTCCCAACGTTCTCTTTATTGTTTGGCAACGTTCCGATCGTTCTTCTTCTCTTTATAAGTACCAGTTTTGTTCTGCAGAGAAACTACACTACACATATACAATATATTCTGTTTTTACACTACACATGTACAGTATAATCTGTTCTTTCTTCCATATATATATATATATAATGTGACGCCCCCAAAACAGGTATACATCACTCATCTTGGGTCGCCAGATACATGGTATTAAATACAAATAAAAACTTAATTATACAATTGTCGTGTAACATACGACAAAACATAAGCTGAGAGTTTTAAAACGAATATTTCCTTCTAGACAATAACCACTCTCAATGAAGTCATCATTACAATTATTATCACACTATTTCACAGAATAGTGAGGACTACTACAACCACTTATCCTGGACCATCACTCCATTCCCCGACTCGTCACAACTATATTCTCATTTCCTAAAGAGAACAATGAAAGAAAAGGGTGAGCTCAACTAGCCCAATAAGAAATATTATGACTAAGATAATGCAGAATAAAGTATCCTTAGCCTTCAACCGTATAACAACTGATAGAATATAATAGACAACAAGTTTTAGATCAACAACTGCAGTAGAACAAGCAATCCATTAGAAGAGTCAAGTAGAGCATGATATCTACTATCTTCTATGATTTAAAAAGTTTTTCATCAAATTTATCACGAGACTCGATTTTAATAAATAAACCAAATCATCGAATCATCCTTGCACTACGGGCCAAGGATATTCATGTAATCACCAATGGTCATGATTATACTGAATAATCCCTGATCATAATCATACCAACAACTGTCCATCAATGCACTACGGGCCAATGATGACTTTTACCATATCATTTGCAACATTGCGGGTCATGATTATACCGAATGATCCCTGGTCATAATCATACCAATCAACAGTCCATCTATGCACTTAAGCCAAAGATGACTTTCATCACAATATAAGCATGAGGATGATGACAATGATATAAGCATTAATCAAACGAAATCAAATCAAACTAAATCAAGGATAAATATTAAAGACTTTAAATTTATCCAGAGTTTAAAAATATCCAAATTGTCAACATCATACTGCTTTGTAGAGTAAAATTCAAGAATAATATTCATGTACCAAAAATAATTTGGACAGAAAAGAAATATATTTTTTGGGTGAATAGTACCCCGTAAATAGTATCCTGTGAATAGTATTTTAGGAATAGTACCTCGTGAATAGTACCCCGACATGAAAAGTGACCCAAATACCCGAGTGGATAATACTAGAGTGAATAGTAATCGGGTGAATAGTAACCCGTGAATAGTAACTCGTGAATAGTACTCCGGCACGAAAAGTTTCCCGAATACCCGAGTGAATAATACTAGAGTGAATAATAATCGGGTGAATAGTAACTCATGAATAGTACTCTGGCATGAAAAGTGCCCCAAATACCCAAGTAAATAATACTAGAGTGAATAGTAACTAGGTGAATAGTAACCCATGAATAGTAACTCGTAAAAGAAAAATACCAAAGAAAACAATATTTCATGACGAGTTCAAAAGAAATGATATATCATACGAGTATAATAGAATATACGAAACTGCACATGGATTTTCATCCGCCATGCGGTAATCCCCGTAGACAGATCATTTCTGTTAGTTCCCGGAGGCACAATAGATATCTAGAAGGGGGGTTGAATAGATAATTAAAAACTTTTCTTTTAAACTAATTAGTATGATGGTGATTAATGCACAATGGAAAGAGTATTTGATAAACCTTCTTTTAGATATATCTTGAATTAATGAGAGTGAGGCAGTTATGACAGTTATATCAGTTATAATGGACATAACAATTTTAAGTGGTTCAGAGCACTTAAAGCTCCTAATCCACTCTTCTACTCCTTGAGTAGGAAATCCACTAAGGATGTCTATTACACTTCTTGAATCTCACAGATTCTTTCTGCATCAAATAGCCTAGGCACTTCTTAGTTCACTCTTGAACTCTTCAAGTCCAGCAGACTTGGTTCTTCACAGTTCACTTAGAAATCTTCAAGTCCTTCAGACTTGGAACTCTCACTTCAGTTGATTGGTTGTTGTTGAGATCGTGATTGGTGGTACTTAGTTGCTATTAAACACTTGTTCGAAAGAACTGAGTAGCTGAGCAAGCTTTATCTTTTTCTCAGTTCGTAGAGTTGAGCGTTGAGTGTTCTTGTGCATTTTTGTTCAATGCTTGCTTACTTCTCTCATCTGTCTGTGTTCTGTATATATGTGATCTTTTTAAATCTATCCGTTGAAGTCATCTGATGAGGCATTAAATGCATTTAACATTTCTGAGCTTTGATGAAGACTTTTCTGCACATCTTTCGAATGCAATCGCCCATCGACATACAGATCGCTCGCTCACCTAACACCTGAAAAGGTGTTTTCCTCTGTCCAATGGTCCTTTTCTTAGCTTCTTGAATACGTTCCTTTTGATCACTACTAAGGATATCTTTTGTACCGTTGGGACTGATGAGTGCTTCAACGTTCAAAACCCATTTCACATTTGTTGGAATTTGTTTCCAAACAAAAGATAGGGCTTGATGCTTCTAACACAAGACAGATGATACTCTACGATGCATATCGTGGTGTCTTGTCATATTTGAGCTTGGTCTGAATAGAACACTACGATTTCTTTAAAGAGTTTTCATGTTACGATCTTTCCACACTACGATCTTTGCTTGCTCGTCTTGCAGACTCTACATTTCCGAGAGCATACTATGATCTCTGAGTTAGCTTCGGTAAATGTCTGGACCACTCTACGATTTCTGGAGAGGCCCTTCAAGGTAGATACACTACAATCATCTCAGCTCTATGATCCTGCCTTAGCTTCGTGATTCTCATTGATCAAATTTGGATAGACTACGATTTATTCTCTTCAAGGCCTATCTATTTCTTTCTAGTCATAGATCAACCTAACATTTTTATCTCTTTATCTATACAAGTGAACATTAAAGACTAAGATCAACCTAACAATTTTGATCTATCATTAAATCCTTGTACATATATTCCTTGAAGGACTTTACATATAATCATAAGCATTTACTTTAAAACATCAAATCAAAATATGCATTCTTCCAACAATCTCCCCCTATTTGATGTTGACATAACCAAGGAGATTTGTTGTCATGATTATTAAATTTTATATGCAGTTGCAACAAAGTAAACATGACTTACTATTTCAGTGAGCAGCTGAAATTTCTAGAGAATAAGCATGAATTTATTGATGTATGAAGACAGATATTACATTTAAGTTTGACTATATCAATATGACTTAAAATTTAACTTATCTCTATTTCTTCGGCCTTTTGCTTCTTGGAGGATTTGCATATTCCTCAGCTATCCTTTTTCTGCTTGCTTCATCTCTTTTGGCTAAATCTTCCAGCTCACTTGGGCTTAGTCTAGGATTGTGATTATGCCTATTCATGAATGCAGGATCTCCAATTGGCATTCTTAGGCCTGTTGTTGTCACCTCATGAGAGCTGGTAGTTGGCCCTAGACTCCTTAATGGTTGAGCCATTAAAACTTCTTGCTGATTAGCTCGTTGGGTCTGATGGCTGAATCGTGGAGTCTGCTGGTGGATTTGCCTTGCAGGAGGATTCCTCGAGGATTGAGTTTGGAATTGACCTCTGCCTCTGCCCTTGCCTCCCTGATCTCCTTTCCCTTTATTCTCCCCCGTTATGTCAAAGATCAAGGGTTGAATGTCTTCAGAGAGGCGAGTGAGACTGGACAAGCTCGTTGAGTTGACTTTGAGTTTGAGCAATGTCCTCACGATTTTCTTGGATCAAAGCATCAGAACGAGTTTCACGTCGTTGAAGGATGTTTAGGACAGTTTCAGTCTGCTGCATTTGACCCATGGAGAAATCTTGAAATTCCTTTACTGCAATTTGAAGACTTTTGATGCTTTTTATCATTAGATCGTTCTGAGATTCCTGAGTCTTCTATAAGATCAAGACAGCATCCTGATGCTTTTTAGCTGCGAGAAAGTGAATGTCATCCCTGTCTTTTATGCTTTGAAACATTTCTTTGATGATCTCTTTAAGCATTTTAGAGAGCTCAGAGCTCAGGGAGCTTGGAAGATTATTTGCAGCATTTATCATTGATGTTAATCTCAAATTTGAATAAGTGCAAGCAGTGATCTTCAAGACTCTCATCGAGTGCCTTGATCACTTTCGTAGACATTTCTGACACATCAGCCTTCGTGGACAATTCTAAAAGAATTTCATTCAGTTGGGGAATTTATGAAGGAGGTGGTGTGTTCTTGAATTGATCTTGTAATGAATAGAGGGCAAGATCAACATTGAAGTATTCGTTACTGGATGAGGAGGGAATATCTGATGGAGGGGCCTGGGTTTGGATGTTTAAGTTTGGTGGCTCTATGATTTGAGGTGGAGACTCTACAATGGGGCTAGAGTCAGTGATCATAGAGATGATAGGATGTGGGAGCATTATGAAGTTGATCTTATTTGGTTCCTTAGTTACAGAATTTTGGGATTCTGCAACTGGAAATTGGTTTAGTGGATGAAGAATTACTTTCAACCATCGTGGGAATTCATAAAACTGATTAAATGAGGATGATGGCAAGTGATTAACTCAAGAGGGTTGGGATAGACAAGAGACTCTCGTGTTTATTCTTTGAGGAAGAGTTATTTGTGAGTAACTTCTTGGCAAAGTTGAATCTTCTTGGGAATCCATTAGCTAACACTGAGATGGCCGGATACTCTTTAAATCTCCAAAACATGTGACTCCAAGAGTTCAGAATTTGAGCTTGATGGAAAGGCATCATAGGTAGATATGCAAACAGTTGCTCATAGTTGGCTCTTCTGTACCCATTAATGCCCACATCTATAATCTCGACCTCGTCCCCTTCATCCTCTTCTCTGCTTCCGTTGGAGGATTCCATTATCTCAATGGCCTCATAATGTTCTTGCATTGGTTCTTCTTCTTTTCTTGCAGGGACCTCTTTTTCTGTCACAGAGATGTCATGAGCCTCCCCCTCAACTTGATCATCTTCTTGTACTATCAATAGCTCCCCTCAACTCGGAGCACTTTCTAGGATGGGAGCTTGCATCTCCCCTCAGCAGTGTATTCTCTATCGATCTTCAGTGTCTCCCCTCGGTTTGAGCTTTGACTTTTTGGCTTTCATTTGTCGGGTTCCTTTTCAAAGAACCAATTCTTTTGTCTTCCCTCTTTAGTACTTCTTCATTGACAAGAATATATTTCTTGACCAGTTTTCTTCTTGATTTTCTAGGCTGAGCCACAACCTCAGGACTTTCTTGGACTTCAATTTTGTCCTGCTGATAAACCAGAATGTTTGATTCAACTACTTCCTTACTTGATGTTTTTGGTTTGGTCTCTGCGATCGGTAGAGACTCTATGATCGAAGAGATTGATGGCTATTTGGACTTGTGGCTGATTTTATTCTTCTTCAACAGCTGAGATATGGTAGCTCTATCTTCTTTTGCCTCAGCCTGCTGTTGTTTCCTTTTTAGGATCCTTAGAGTCTCAATGTCTGAGGACTCTACAGGCTTATCGGTAGTGGATCCTTGAGGCTCTTCTGTAGTTCTGGCTTTCAGCTTTCTTTTGCCCTTACTTTTTCTGATCAAAGCAAAGGGTTCTTCCTTGTTAGATTCTTCTTCTTTTTCTTCAGTTTCTCTGACAACTGACATATTTCCTGGCACTCCTGATTCCTTTATTTCACCAGTTCTTCCACTGGATTCAGACATCATTCGCACATTTTCAGCTGGATTTCTTTTCCAATTTTTGAATAGTTGTTGGGTCATTCGCTGGTTTGGATTAATGGCTTCTCCTTTGTCATCCTCAATCTTGTCACCCAAAGCAGCTTGTAGGATGATGCTTATAAATCGCCCATAAAGCATCTTTTGAGAGCTCTTTGTCTTCTTTGAGCTGATTAACCACTTTCCAATCCATTCAATTAATAGAGCCCCATAGTTAAGTTGTATTTCATAACATATGGAAGTCATGAGCTTAAGTTGCACCTCATTTACAGAGTCATGACCAGAGCTCTTGCAACATATATATTTTCCAACAATATCAGCTAGAAATTCATACCTCTGTGGAAACTCCTTCTTCTTATATCCTTTGACAGATGGTGATTTCTTGTGATGCATCTTTTTGAGTCCCTTATGGAAGTATATGCCATCTATAGATGGATACCCTTCAGGTTTGAGACCTAGGGCTAGATTGATGTCCTCAACATTTCATCTGATTTCTACGTTCCTAACTTTCGCAGTGATGGTGTTGTTTTCAAATACACCATTATTATAGAATTCTTTTACCAAACTTCGGCAGATCAATGTGTCTGCACTCAAAGCTTCTTCGAGACCCGCTTCTTCAAGAACGAACAAAGTCTTGTGAAATTGGGGTTCAAATTGCCTTGAACTTGTCAAAGCAGAGTCTGTAGCCATAGATAACGTTGGAGGTTGCCATTGATTTCTTTGCAGAGTGTATGATTGATTGAGCTTGATAGATTAGGGTTTCTTTTTACAGAGATAAGGAGAGAGATAAGCTTTTGAACTTCTGATTTTCAAAAAGGCGCTTTCAAATGGTATAAGTAACTTCCCTCTCTCCATTTTGCTTAGTGGAACAAGTGTCGAATTCTGCTTGGCTCTACGAATTTGACTGAGAAGGATTGTACTGAATTTCCCTTGACTTCTTTTGGGCTAATATGTTCTTCGGGAGGACTACAATCGTTGAGATGGTCCTTGGAGTCGTCGAGTCTGTTCTACCATCGTTGAGTCACATTCAATAGCTTTTCATGTCCGAAATGCAATCGTTGAGTCTGACCTGTGATCGTCGAGTCTGAATATCAATCTTCGAGTCTGAACGAGTCCTTGTGATGAATCTTTTGACTTAGCATTCTTTTTGGTTTAAGATAGCTCAGGAAGGGCCAACCTCATTGAATGAATCAAGGGTTAGGTTTGTCCCTAAGGCTCTTATCAGAGAGATTGCTTTGTTTTGTACTTGATCATCATAGGGTGCTCCTTTGGCTTTGTTGATGAAGCTATGTTATCGTTGAGTCTGTACTGCGATCGTTCTCTTATGACATGTCATCATGTCTATGATTTTGAATATAGCCTTTAAAACTGCATGGTTAGAACAAACTAAAGCATATTTCATGGTTGCAAGTTAAGCATGCCTAGCTCACTTATTAACTTGTTAAATCTGGATTCATCTAGAGGTTTTGTAAAAACATCAATAAGTTGATTTTCAGTGGGGATATATTGTAAAGATATAGTTCCATTTTGCACATGATCCCTAATGAAGTGATACCTTATTTCTATATGCTTAGTCCTAGAATGCATGACAGGATTATGAGTTATAAAAATTGCACTTGTGTTATCACAGTGAATAGGTATGGATTTAAATTCAAACCCATAATCTGCTAGTTAAATTTTCATCCATAAGATCTCGAAAGCACAAGAATCGCTAGCAAAGAATGTATCAAAGCTTCTGCAGTTGAAGTAGATACTGAATTTTGCTTCTTGTTAAACCAGGACACAAGTCTGTTTCCTAGCAGTTGACAGGTGCCACTTGTACTTTTTTTATCAATTTTGCAGCCTGCAAAATTAGCATCTGTGTATCTGTTAGCTCAAATGAGGTCTCCTTGGGATACCAAAGCCCCAAGTGGGGTGTACCTTTGAGATACCTGAAAATCCTCTTTACAGCAGTTAAATGAGATTCTTTAGGACTAGCTCAAATCTAGCACAAATGCATGTTGTAAACATTATATCCGGCTCATCTTGGCGCTAGATATAAACGAGAGCCTATCATACCTCTGTATTGAGTTATAGCAATACTTTTACCTTTTTCATCTTTGTCGAGCTTGGTTGCAGGAGCAATTGGGGTTTTCATGGGAGAGGCTGACTCCATGCCATACTTCTTAAGTAAGTCTTTAATGTACTTGGCTTGGTTGATGAAGATTCCTTCATCAGTCTGCTTTACTTGCAGTTCAAGGAAGAAGTTCAGCTCACCCATCACACTCATTTCAAACTTGCTCTGCATAAGCTTGGAGAATCTCTTGCATAGCTTTTCATCAGTAGATCCAAAGATAATATCATCAACACATATTTGAACTAATAAGACTTTGTCTTTATGCTTTCTAAGAAATAGTGTGGTATCTACTCTACCTCTATTGAATCCATTTTCAATAAGAAAGCTAGTTAGTGTTTCATACCATGCTCTAGGTGTTTGTTTAAGACCATATAAGGCTTTGTCTAATCTAAAGACATAATTAGAAAGAGATGGATTGATGAAACCTGGAGGCTGCTCTATATAGACTTCTTCTTAAAGTTCACCATTCAAAAATGCATTTTTGACATCCATCTGAAAGACCTTGAATTTCATGCGAGCAGCAAAGGCAAGAAATATTTTGATGGCTTCTAGTCTGGCAACAAGTGCAAATGTCTCATCGTAGTCAATGCCTTCTTCCTGAGAGTAACCTTTGGCCACTAGTCTAGCCTTATTCCTGGTTATCACTCCATCTTTATCCATCTTGTTTCTGAAAACCCACTTGGTTCTAATGACAGGATGGTTCTTTGGTCTTGGAACCAATCTCCAAACTTTGCTTCTTTCAAACTGATTAAGTTCTTCCTGTATGGCCTCTATCCAGCTGGAGTCTTCCATAGCATCCTCAATTTTCTTTGGTTCCATTTGTGACAGGAAGCTTAGATAAAAGCATTCATTTTGGGTGGCATCTCTTGTTTTGACTCTTGCACTCGGATCTCCAATGATTAGATCTTGAGTGTGATCTCTTGCCCATTTGCTTCCTGTTGGGACATCTGTTCTTATGCCTTCTTGTCTTAGATCTTCAAGATCTTTCTTCTTCTTCTTGGTGTGGAGGTTCGGTAAATCGCATAGTCTCTCTACGATCTCATTTCCTTGCTTTCAACGATTTCAACCGCCTCGGGTACTACGATCATAGTGTTGAGCTCGACGACCTCGTTCGTAGCATCTGAACTGTTGGTCATAGTGTCTTGGGACACTGTTTTATCTAAGTCTATCTCATCAAAGATGATGTGAGTCGAGATTTCAACACTCAGTGTCTTCTTGTTGAACACTCTGTAGGCCTTACTGTCTATGACATATCCAAGAAAGATTCATTCGTCTGACTTTGGTTGAAACTTTGTCAAGTACTACTTTCCATTGTTGAGAATGTAGCATGCACAGCCGAAGACATGAAAGTAGCTGACACTTGGCTTTCTTCCTTTTCACAGTTCATAAGGAGTCTTTAATCGTAGAGTGTATGAGTGATCTATTCTGAGTGTAGCATGCAAATGTTGACAACAACTCGCCCGTAAGTATTCAGCAGATGGTTGGGCCGCTAGCAGAGTTCTTCCAAACTTCTATCAATGTTTCATTCTTTCTCTCGCCTACTCCATTTTGTGGGGAGTTCGTGGAGTCGAGAAGTTGTGACTAATGCCATTGTCTGTGCAGAACTGATCCATTTCTGAGAAATCAAATTCTCTGCCATGATCACTTCTTATGGCCTTGATTTTCTCTCCTATCTCGTTCATCATCAGTTCGAACATCTTGATCAGTTGGGAGCTTGTTTCATCCTTTGAGGTTAGAAAGAACACCCATGTAAATCTGGTGTAGTTGTCGACTACGACCAGAGAGTATCTCTTTCCCCCAAGGCTCGTCGTTGGAATTGGCCCAAAAAGATCCATATGTAGCAATTACAAAGGCTTGTCAATTGAGTTGATGATTTTGCTCTTGAATGAGCTTCTGGTCTGCTTTTTAAGTTGACAGGCATTGCACGACCTTTCTTTGACGAAGTTAAACTTGGGTAAGCCTGCAACTAGATCTTTTGAAGCTAATTTGGACATGTTTTTGAAGTTGAGATGAGATAATCTTCGATGCCATAGCCAGCTCATTTCTTTAGATGCTTTAGCCAAAAAACATATAGTTTCGTCTGAGCTTAATTTTCCAAGGTTTACTGTGTAGACATTTCCTTCTCTTGTTCCAGTTAACTTTACAGCAGATGTCTTCAGATCTCAGACTTGACATTGATTGTTGAGAAATGTTACTTGATGACCCTTGTCACAGAGTTGGCTAATGCTTAGAAGGTTGTGTTGTAGTCCTTTCACATAAAGCCACTTTTGTCAAGGATACCGCACCATTTTCAATTTGAGCCCAGCCTCTTGTCTTGCCAGAGCCGTTGTCTCCAAAGATGACTGAGGGACCCTCCTTCTCTATGTAGTCGATGTAAGGGCTTTTTGTTCTCGTCATGTGCCTTGAGCATCCACTGTCCAGATACCAGATTGTCATCGTGGAGCTCTTTTCCTGTAATAACATTAAACCTTCATTTTGGTACCCATACTTGCATGGGTCCTACATTGTTAGTGCCCTTGGGGGACCCAAATTTGCTTTATTTTGGGTCTCACATGCATGGAATTGTAATAACATTTTGCAGCCTTGTGCCCATTTCTGTAGCACACAAAACATTTGATATGATGCATGTTTGTATGTGTGTGAAAGGTCTTCCTCCATTTGGGCTTTTCTGGGTTATTGGTCATCCTCCTGTTAAGCTGATATCCCTTCTTCCATGTGTTCTCGTGTTTCATGATTTGTGAGGAGTATGTCTTACTTCTACTGTACCTTCCAGGTTGGTTCGTAGAGTTGATCTCATTAAACTCTACGATCCTTCGAGGTTGGTGACTAGCAGCTAGGTTACTCTTCTCTTTTCTAAAACCCAGACCGGCATGAGATCCCTTGCTCCTGGAATATGGATTGAATCAGCTGAGTAGGGTTTGACAGGCTCAACCTTCTGTGAGGATTTCACAAATATAATGCCTCTACTAAAACCTGAGGCATTACTAGTGTTAATTTCCTTTGCTTTTTCCACACATGGCTCTGAGGTAGATTCCCCAAGGCCTAGCCCTGTTCTATCAGAGACACTTCTCTGGTTAGAGATTAAGGATTCCATGGATGAAGAGGATTTATTCCATGTAGAGATTGTCTTTTCTAGATCCTCAATCTTAGAGGTTAGACTTGACTCTCTCTTTGCACTGAGCTCATTTATTTGTCTCAAGAGCTTATTCTCAGTTTCAAACTTGGAGAGAGAATTAGTACTTAGAAGTGTTGTTTCCAGTTCTTCTTGAACCTTTTCTTTCTCCTTTTGAAGAAGTGAATAATCCTTAGACAGAACTCTAAACCACTTCATGTATTGATGCAGATCAGATGTTATACCATGCAGTGCAGTTCTTAGGTCATCAATATCTATATCAGGAGAGTTGAAGTCAAATACCTCATCGATACTTCATGTATGTTGGACTTTTGTTTATCCCTTGCATTTTTGGCCATCAGGCAAAGATTTGCCATTTGAGGATCTTCATCATCTCCAGATTCTGGGGTTGAGTCATTATCTAAGTCACTCCAAAATCCTCCAGCTACAAGGCCTTTGTCTTTCTTCTGAGGCCTCTTATTGCCTTTGTATTCCTTCTTTGATTGTGATTTCTTCTTGAGTTCTTCTCTGAGAGGTTTGTTACAATTGGCAATGAAGTGACCAGGTTTCTTTCAATTGTAGCATAGGTCATTCATTTTCTCCTGGCTATTGTAGTTGCTGACTTTCTTTGGCTTGCTGGTTTTGCCTTGTCTCATGAACCTTCTTAATCTTTTCACCAGCATTGCAAGGTCCTCATCGTCATCTTCATCGTAGTCAGAATAAATTTCAGTGCTGACTTTAGAGGTGTTTTCAGTTGCTTTGAGAGCAAACACCTTTATCCTTCTTTCTTCCTTCAGACAATGTGACGCCCCCAAAATAGGTATACATCACCCATCTTGAGTCGCCAAATACATGGTACAAAATTCAAATACAACTTAATTATACAAAAGTCGTGTGGAATACGACAAAACATAATCTAAGAGTTTTAATAAGAATATTGTCATCTAGACAATATCCACACTCAATGGAGTCCTCATTACATTTATTGTCACACTATTTAATGTAATAGTGAGGACTATTAATGCTATCATCCGGACCGTCACCCGCTTCTCCGACTAGTCCCGCCATTCTCATTTCCTTAGAAGAAACTAGATATAGGAGGAGAAGTGAAGTAAAGAATACTTTCTTTCTTCTTCTCTCTCTAGAATTTCAAAGTTGAATTCGTAAGAAATAATGAAGGAATGAGCTTCTATTTATAGGAGAATGGACCTGAATAGTAATTAATTCATGAACAAATTCAAATTGATTTACTTTTTAAACAGACTCATCCATATTGATTTACTATGCGAGATTAATAAAATATTCTAATAAAACAAAATCTTTTAAATAAAATATAATATATTCTATTTATAATCTAATAAAACTAATAACTTTATAAAAGAATTATGTTTTATATAAAAAGATTTTACTATGCAAACACTATGCAGGCACTATGCAAACACTACGCATAATAGAATATTATATATTTTATTTATAGTCTAATAAAACAAATAACTTTATAAAAGTACTATATTTTATATAAAAAGATTTTACTATGCAAATACTATGCAGGCACTATGCTAACACTATGCATAATAAAATATAATATATTCTATTTATAATCAAATAAAACAAAATTTTATAAAAGTTTTCTGTTTTATATAAAAAGTATTCTATTTTATTACATTTATAATAATAATAAAACAAAAATTATCACCTTTATTATAATTCACAATTTTAATCGACTGTGTCGCTCCTGAAAAAAGAGGACTTTCCAATAAGGATTTTCTCTATCATGCCGCAATTAGGTGACCAAACCTCTCCTCGATGTAACTTCTAGATATCGTTAATATTGCAAATAATAATAATAATAACTTTGTAGTCTCAATTATTGGTTTAATAATATATAAAATATTGACAATAATTTAATCAAATAATGTGAGATACTATGCATCAATTATCGTAGCAATAATTGAATGTAATCGGGTGACTTCTCACGTAAGCATCAATAATCAATACCGTGTGCTACTATGCAACCACGCCAGACATTTATACTTTAAAACCGTGTTTCAACAGATTAACGGTAAAACTTCCGCCGTTATTTTCATAAAAATATTTTGTCTTTTTTTTAATCCGACAATAATTACATTGTAGGGGTCCACTAATGATTGTACCGCCATACGGATATTTTCCGACAAAAAAATATTCCCAGAACCAATCTAATATTATATAAAACTTGCATACTTTTCAAAATTTCTAAATATTACCCATAACTATAACATTATCTCAAATCCACACCATAATTTTGAAAAAAATATTTCGAGAAAATTAAATCTTTATTCGTAAAATTTGGAATTTTACAATCTCCCCTCCTTATGAAATTTCGTCCTCGAAATTTACGTACGTACTGGTATGCCGAACAAATGAGGACACTTCGTCAGCTTCTTATCCAAGATTTTAACATGTATCTCCTCATACATTAAATCTTCTGTTATCTCATCTAGTTCTAATTCAATAATGTGGTTCGGATCGTCCACATAATTACGTAACATCGATACATGAAAAACGTTATGAACACGCGACATACTTGGCGGTAAAACGTGTCTATAAGCCACAGTTCCTACTCGATCGAGGATTTCAAATAGACCAATAAAATCAAGGGTTGAGATTTCCTCTCTTCATCGATTCTTGCTTCTAGAATAACGCCCTCTTGAACCTTCTTCTTCACATTCATCATCTCTGAGTATGTAGCTTGAGCGGGCTTTAACTTTATCGATTAAAGTCGATTCTACTCGTATATTCGCTATCTTCACGTGGGTCTCTAGAGTCTTTAACTCTATCTTCATCATTTGTAAGTTATACGAAATGGGTTTTTTGTGTTAACAATATCGCACTCAGAACGATACTATCTTCTACTCAACGTCGCCTACCACGCTCGCTTTCCCACGATGGTATCGAATGGTACGATCGTAATCTTCAACAAATTGAGTCAATGTCTTTGGCGCATTATACGCTCGCTTTTGGTTGAAGAAATATTTAAGGGTTTTAGAAATGGTTTTGTGACGCCCCAAAATAGGTATACATCACCCATCTTGGGTCGCCAGATACATGGTACGTAATACACATACAATCTTAAATATACAACAAAAGTCGTGAGTTTTAATACAAATATTGTCTTCTAGACAATATCCACTCTCGTAATAAGTCCTCATTACAATTATTATCACACTATTTCATAGAATAGTGAGGACTACTAATGCTATCATCCGGACCATCACTCGTCTCCCGACTAGTCCTCGCCACGTTCTCATTTCTCAAGAGAACAAAGTGAAAGAAAGGGTGAGCTCAACTAGCCCCAAGAAGAAATATTATGACTAAGATAATGCAAGATAAATCATCATTAGCCTTCAACAAAGTTGTTAAACTAATAAAATACAATAGACAACAAGTTTAACTGCAGCGGAATAAGCAATCCATTAAAAGAGTCACAGATATGATTATTTATTCAATGTAATAATAAAAAATAGAATAACATAAGGATTTCACCAAGTATAGGGTATGTCGTGTATACAGGTTATTCCAACAGAATAATAAAGAATGGAATAACAGAAGTTCTCTTCATGAATAAGAAAGAATAACACCCCTTACGGGTACAACAAATAATATCCCTTACCGTAAAAGACACTGGATTTAGAAGTAGTGAAGTAGCAGAATACGCTTCCTTCTTTCTCTCTATAATTTCTCTCTCTAGAGTTTTAGTGAATTCGTAAGAAATAATGAAGGAATGAGCTTCTATTTATAGAAGAATGGATTGAATAGTAACTAATTTATGAACGGTCCAGATCGATTTACTTTTAAACTAACGGTCCAGATCAATTTACTATTAAAACTTAAAGCAATGGTCCATACTGATTTACTATTAAAACTTTAAACCAGCGATCCATATTGATTCACTATTATAAATTTCCACCAACGGTCCATAATGATTCACTAATATAACTTCAACTAACGGTCTGAAAAATTAACACATCTCCTCATGGAATAATATTGTACCCAAATACCCGAATGCACAATACTAGAGTGAATAGTAACCAGATGAATAATAACTCGTGAATAGTAACTCGTGAATATTAACTCATGAATAGTAACTTATGAATAGTAACTCATGAATAGTAACTCTTGAATAGTAACTCGTGAATAGTAACTCTGACACGAAAAGTGTCCTGAATACCCGATTAATCAATATAACCTCCAGACATCAATTATCATCGGAATAGATGTCAATTTCTACTAACACAAATAATCCCAACACAATGAAACTATCAAATTTATCTTTAATTAACACGAACTTATTCATCATTAATATTATAACTCACAATATTTAACAACCAGGTTGTTCCCATGAAAGAGGGGGCTTTCCAATAAGGATTTCTCCCTATTGGCGCACAATTAGGTGACCAAACCTCTCCTGGACAGAACTTCTAGACATTGTAAATATTGCAATTTAATAATATGAATAACTTTGTCGTCTCAATTTTTGATTTAATAACATATCATATAATGCAGATGATCTCGTGATAATAATTGGATCATATAAGAGAGATATGATGCAAAGAATTATCGTAGTAATAATTGAGTATAATCGAAGTGATTTCTCACGTAAGCATCAATAATTAATACCATGTGCTATTATGCAACCACGCCAGACATCGCATTTTTACTACGGGTAGTTCAACGCTTTTAACAAGAATAACACTCCGCCGCTTTTTTATAAAATATTTTTGTCATTTTTCAATCCGACAATAATTCCATTATGTGGTCCACTAATGATTGTGCTGCCGCATTTAATATTCCCCGATAAAAAGAATATTCCCCGACCAATCGAATATTTTATAACAACTTACATACTTTGCAAAATTTATAAATATTACCCACAACTATAACATTATATCAAATCCACACCATAATTTTGAAAAAAATATTTTGAGAAAATTAAATCTTTCTTCGTAAAATCTGGCGTCTCACAGGTTTTGTACTGGAGTCAGTACAAAATTCGATTTCACGTTCTGGGGTAGGCCAAGAAGTCTTCAGAAATACGTCAAGAAATTTATTAACGATAGAAATATCATTCAAAACTGTGACCCTCATCAAAGACTTGGATAGCACGTCACATTGATACCTATCAACTTGCCACCATCATTCACAGCATCCCCTACGGAAAGTTCAGCTTCGGTGCATTCCACACAAGGAAGTCAACAACAAAAGGATCGAGGTTCTTTACTTATGGCTTGCTATAATAGTGATTAAATTTAGTGGTTTGGTTGCTTGAATTCGCATAATAGGTTGGTTATGAATATGAAAGCTAAGAACCTTACGAAAAGCATGATGAGTAGTTATCCAATCGATTCCTAAAATTGCATCAAAAGCAAGTATTTTCAAGGAGATAAGATCGACAGGTAACGTGAAAGTGTCGATTTGAATCAAACAAGATTTATAAACAGTGGAGGTAACGAAGGATTCTACTAACGAAGTTTCAATCGATAAGTCAAAGTCTAATCTCTCCAGAGTCAAATTTAAATTTTGAGCGTAAGCAAGAGAGATAAAAGAATGGGTAGAACCGGTATCTAATAAGGTATATACTTCACAAAAATTTATAATTAACTAACCCGTGTTAAATTCGTTTGGGTTACTCGCTTTTTGAGAAGTCATGAAAAACGCTCTTCTTGAAACCACCGACTTTGTTTTGTCCATATCCACCTTTGGTGCCACCGTCCCAACTGGACTTAACTTTGGTGCACGATAAAATCGGGCTAGGTGACCTTCTCTTCCATAATTATAACACGTTTTGGACTTCTGCGCACAGTTTGGACTGATATGTCCCTCCCCTCCGCATTTGTAACGTACGGCCGGTGGTCGTTCTCCTTCCTTAACAACAGATGCTGGTTCTGATGTCTTTCCATCATTATTGAACCTCCTCTTCTTGAAATTTCCACTTCTATTATCTTGGCCATGATTACCACCGAAGTGGTTACCATTCCTGGCATGATAATTTCCCCCGATGGTTATCTTGGCCATGATTACCACCGATGGTTATCATTGTTCCGATGGTCGTTGCCACCGGTACGATTATTATCATGTTGTTGTTCGTTGCCTTTTGGTTGTGCTGACTCATTATCGCACTCCAATAACTGAGCCCTATTCACAACATCTCAATATAAAAAAGTTTGTGAGAAATGAGGTATTGACGTATATCGGGTTTCAAATCTCTTAGAAACATTCGCGTCATTCGCTTCTCATTATCGACCAAATGGGATGCAAATCGGGATAACTCCGCAAATTTAGCCTCGTATTGTGACACGGTCATATTGTTTTGTTCCAACTTGATAAACTCTACCTCTTTCATATGACGAATACTTTCAGGAAAGTACTTGTCGTTGAACAGCTCTTGGAACTTCTCCCAAGACATCTTGAAAAGCGCAAGTCGGGTATGTTTTCTGATTCCACCCAAGAATCGCATCTTCACGCAACATAAAGGTGGCGAAGGAAACCTTTTGCTCCTCTGAGCATTCCAAGGCATCAAATATCTTGGTAATCTGCTTTATCCACGTCTCCGCTTTAAGTGGTTCTGGCTTTCCCAAAAACTCCGATGGTCCCAGCTCCTTGAACTGCTTAGCGGTGACCGACCGTGGGTTGCCATTATTTCCACCTGCATTTTGGACAGGAGCCGTTCTCGCCTGATGTTGCATGAATTGCATAAAGTCTCTAAACATTCCATCGTTCATCATTTGGTCAGTGTTGTTGTTTGTGTAAGACCCCAACTTTTATGAATAAAGATTAATTTCTCTCGAAATATATTTTTGAATATTATGGTGTGGATATGATATAATGTTATAGTTGTGGGTAATATTTACAACTTTTGCAAAGTAAGCAAGTGGTTATATAATATTCGATTGGTCTGGGAATATTCGCTTTTAAACAGGGGAATATTCGACGACCAAGATAATCATTGGTGGACCCCATAACAAAAGTATTGTCGTAGTAAGAAAAGCATGTAATTATCTTGTTAAAAAATAACTATTAAGTGTTATCGTTAAAATTGTTGAACTAACAGGTAGTAAAAGTACAAGAATACGCTATGGGTTCGCATAAGTAGCACACACAAGATTGGTTATCGATGCTTACGTGAGAAGTCACTCGCTTATACTCAATTATTGCTACAATAATTATTGCATCATATCTCTCATATTATTGATTCGATTATTGTCACAGTATTATCTGCATTATATGATATATTATTAAATCAATAATTGAGATGACAAAGTTATTCATATTATTAAATTGCAATATTTACAATGTCTAGAAGTTCTGCCAAGGAGAGGTTTGGTCACCTAATTGCGCGCCAATAGGGAGAAATCCTTATTGGAAAGCCCCCTTTTTCCTGGGAACGACCTGGTTGTTAAATATTGTGAGTTATAATATTAATGATGAATAAGTTCGTGTTGATTAAAGATGAATTTGATAGTTCCATTGTGTTGAGATTATTAGTGTTAGTGGTAATCGACATCTATTCCGATGATAATTGATGTCTGGGGGTTATATTGATAAATCGGGGAATTTATCGGATAAATAAGCAATTAATTACTACTAATTCACATGCTTATATAACTATTTGTTCACATGTGTGTACTATTGAATCTCATTCTTATACTATTAGGGGTGTTGGTGCAAGATTGATAATACTTGCATGATTAAATTAAAGATGGAGGTACTATACCGTAATTCGTATTTTCACATGATTATAACTATTGATTCACATGATTGAACTATTGATTCACATTACTTACTATTAGGGGAGGTGGTGCAAGTTTGATAATACTGCATGACTAAATTAAAAATGAAAGAAAAGTTGGAGGTATTGATCGTAATTTTTCGAGCCCCAAAACGCAATTATCAAAACTATATTTTTTATGAATAAGCTCATTCTTCCTTCATTTCTCACCAATTCACTAAAGCTATAGAGCAATTATTATAGAGAGAAATTATAGAGAGAAGCTTTACAGAGAGAAAATCTATAGAGAGAAAGAAGAAGAAAGCTCGCCACGCCACTATTCCAAAGATCCAATTTCTTCCGAGGTAAGTGGGTATTATTTCTTTCATATTCATGAAGAGAGCTATTGTTATTCCATCCCTTATTATTCTCGTTGAATAACTCGCTTATGCCAAGTACCGCATACATGGTGAAATTATTCTTATTCCATTCTTCATTATTATGTTCGAATAACTCGTTTATGCTAAATACCGCATACATGGTGAAATTCTTCTATTATTCTCGCTCTTTATTATTTCGTCGTAATATCCTCGATGTATGTGCGCTTACGCCGACCGGGTTCCATCATTTATTATTCGCCGGAATATCCCGTCTGCAAGCGCTACGGGAATGGTTCCATTATTTATTATTATGTCGAAATATCCTGTCAGTGCGTTTACGCATGACCTGGTTCCATTCTTTATTATTCTGTTAGAATAACCTATCTGTGTGGTCTATCGCATGCATGGTGATTTCTTCTGTTATTCCATTCTTTATCATTCTATTGGAATAACCTGTCTATGTGGATTATCACGTGCATAGTGAATGAACCTTTGTATTCATTCCTTATTAAATTGTGGAAATGATCTATCTAAGTGAAGTACCGCGTGGCGGACAAAAATCCATTTGCAGTTTCATATATTCTCTTATACTCAGTTGGTTAAAGCTTTGACTTCTATACTCCATGATATTAGTGGAATATCCTTGATATTTGCGCTTCATCCAGTATCTTTTAATGGAAATATTCTTCTGAACATTCTTGAATTTTTACTCCACAAAGAAGTATCATGTTGACAATTTAGACATTATTGAGTTCAAAATAAATTAACTTATAAATCTTTAAAATTTATTCTTGAACTTGTTTTATTGAATTATTATGTCATTATCATCATCCTCATGCTTATATTGTGATAAAAGTCATCTTTGGCTTACGTGCATAGATGGACTTTGTATGATTATGACTAGGGATCATTAGGTATAATCATGACCTGTAATGTTATAAATGAGGTGGTAAAAGTCCTCAGTAGCCTGTAGTGCATTGATGGATAGTTTTTGGTATGATTATGACCAGAGATTATTTGGTATAGTCATGACCATGGATAATTTAATGAATATCCTTGGCCCGTAGTACAAGGATGACTCGATGATGTGGTTTATTTGTTAAGCTAAGTCTCAGCGATAAAAATTGATGAAAACTTTTTAAATGATAGAAGATAGTAGATTTTATTCTCTACTTGACTCTTATAATGGATTGCTTGTTCCGCTGCAGTTAAACTTGATGTCTATTATATTTTATCAGTTTAACATTGTTGAAGACTAATGATAATTTATTCTGCATTATCTTAGTCACGATATTTCTTACTAGGCTAGTTGAGCTCACCCTTTTCTTTCACTGTTCTCTTCAGGAAATGAGAATATAGCTGGGACGAGTCGGGGAATGGAGTGACGGTCCAAATGATAGCATTAGTAGTCCTCACTATTATGTTAAATAGTGTGACAATAAATAGGACTCCATTGAGTGTGGATATTGTCTAGATGACAATATTCTTATTAAAACTCTCAGTTTATGTTTTGTCGTATTTTACATTTACAGCTTGTATTATTAAGTTGTATATGTATTTTTGTACCATGTATTTGGCGACTCAAGATGGGTGATGTATACCTATTTTGGGGGCGCCACGATTTACATGAGGATTGTCGCCTTTCCCGATGCACATTATCCCGATTATCGATCTGTGGTGACTCAACGGTCTCTGTGCTCCATTGCTATTCTCAACATTTTGGATGTCATTTTCAAAATCGCCACAAAACAAGGGTTAATTAACATATCACATATTATCCCTATACTCGACCAACTAATTAAATACCAAATAAACTTAGGTAGGTCATACTAATGAAGGAATTTCTCTCCCTCCTAGTTCTTGTCTCACATCTCACCCAGGATCATATCCCTAAGCTTTGATACCAACTGTGATGCCCCCAAAATAGGTATACATCACCCATCTTGAGTCGCCAAATACATGGTACAAAATTAAAATACAACTTAATTATACAAAAGTCGTGTGGAATATGACAAAACATAATCTAAGAGTTTTAATAAGAATATTGTCATCTAGACAATATCCACATTCAATGGAGTCCTCGTTACATTTATTGTCACACTATTTAACAGAATAGTGAGGACTATTAATGCTATCATCTGGACCGTCACTCCGTTCCGCGACTAGTCCCGGCTACGTTCTCATTTCCTTAGAAGAAACTAGATATAGGAGTAGTGAAGTAGCAGAATACTTTTCTTCTTTCTCTCTATAGTTTCTCTCTCTAAAGTTTTAGTGAATTCGTAAGAAATAATGAAGGAATGAGCTTCTATTTATAGGAGAATGGACTGAATAGTAACTAATTCATGAACAGTCAAAATTGATTTACTTTTAAACGGATTTATCCATATTGATTTACTATGCAAAGATTAATAAAATATTCTAATAAAACAAAATCTTTTAAATAAAATATAATATATTCTATTTATAATCTAATAAAACTAATAAATTTATAAAAGTATTCAGTTTTATAAAAAAAGATTTTGCTATGCAAACACTATGCAGGCACTATACAAACATAATGCATAATAGAATATTATATATTCTATTTATAGTCTAATAAAACAAATAACTTTATAAAAGTATTCTGTTTTTATATAAAAAGATTTTACTATGCAAATACTACGCAGTAACTATACAAACACTATGCATAAAAAAATATAATATATTCTATTTATAATCAAATAAAACAAAACTTTATAAAAAAATTTCTGTTTTATATAAAAAGTTTTCTGTTTTATTACATTTATAATAATAATAAAACAAAATTTATCACCTTTATTATAATTCACAACATTAATCGACCAGGTCGTTCCTAGGAAAGAGGGGGCTTTCCAATAAGGATTTCTCCTTATTGGCGCGCAATTAGGTGACCAAACCTCTCCTTGGCAAAACTTCTAGACATAGTTAATATTGCAAATAATAATAATAACAACTTTGTCGTCTCAATTATTGATTTAATAATATATAAAATATTGACAATAATTTAATCAAATAACTTGAGATACTTATCGCAAAGAATTATCGTAGCAATAATTGAACAAAATTGAGTGACTTCTCACGTAAGCATCAATAATCAATACTGTGTGCATCTCGTGTAACTACTGGCAGACATCGTACTTTTAACACCGGTGTTTCAACAGCTTAATCTGTAAAACTTTCACCGTTATTTTCATAAAAATATTTTTGTCGTTTTTCTTAATCCGACAATAATTCCGTTTGTGGGGTCCATTAATGATTGTACCATTGCATTTAATATTCCCCGACCAATCAAATATTATATAACAACTTGCATACTTTTCAAAATTTCTAAATATTACCCATAACTATAACATTATTTCAAATCCACACCATAGTTTTGAAAAAAATATTTCGAGAAAATTAAATCTTTATTCGTAAAATTTGGGATTTTACAGACAAGGTTTCTACTCGTTGAGTTAGCTCCAGTTCGTATGTGAGAAGGTTGCCATACAACTGTTGAACAGTCATTTCATGTAAATTCTTTGACTCTTTAATTGCAGTGGTTTTGGCATCCTACTTGCTTGGTAAGGCTCTCATGAGCTTTATGATTAGATCTTTGTTTGGATAGATCTTTCCATAGGCTCGTAGAGAATTGAGCAGAACATTAAATCTCTCGTAGGTGGCAGTGACATTCTCTATTTGAACGTGAGCAAACATCTCATATTGCTGAGTCAAGAGAGATTGTTTGTTTTCTCTGACTTCTTCTGTTCCTTCATGCATAATGAGTAATGCTCCCCAAACCTCCTTTGATGTTTTGTTGTTGACCACATTTTCAAACAGATCATCTTCTAAGGATTGGAATAAGATGTTCTTGGCCTTTTTGTCTAGTTGGACAACTATCTTCTCATTTTCTATCCATTCTTCTTTGACCTTGATCTGTATTCTGTTTAGGTCATCTGTAGTTGGTATAAGCTTTGTGGGAACATAGGGCCTATTCTGAACAGTTTCAAATAGATCTCCATCTATTGAATCCATGTAAGCTTGCATCCTAACCTTCCAGTTAGCAAATTTATCTTTGTTGCACATAGGTGGTTTGCTGCCTCCTCCAGTCTTTGATTCGCTAGGTAAGTGTGCCATTGGATCTACTCAAGCTTTGTAGGATATCTTTTAGAACCTACTCTGATATCAATTGTTAGTTCCCGAAGGCACAATAGATATCTAGAAGGGGGGTTGAATAGATAATTAAAAACTTTTCTTTTAAACTAGTTAGTATGATGGTGATTAATGCACAGCGGAAAGAGTATTTGATAAACCTTCTTTTAGATATCTTGAATTAATGAGAGTGAGGCAATTATGACAGTTATAGCAATTATAATGGACACAGCAGTTTTAAGTGGTTCAGAGCACTTAAAGCTCCTAATCCACTCTTCTACTCCTTGAGTAGGAAATCCACTAAGGATGTCTGTTACACTTCTTGAATCTCACTGATTCCTTCTAAACCAGCAGTCTAGGCACTTCTTAGTTCACTCTTGAACTCTTCAAGTCCAAAGCAGACTTGGTTCTTCACAGTTCACTTAGAACTCTTCAAGTCCTTCAGACTTGGAACTCTCACTTCAATTGATTGGTTGTTGTTGAGATCGTGATTGGTGCTACTCAGTTGCTATTAAGCACTTGTTCGAAAGAACTGAGTAGCTGAGCAAGCTTTCTCTTTTTCTCAATTCGTAGAGTTGAGCGTTGAGTGTTCTTGTGCGTTTTTGTTCAATGCTTGCTTACTTCTCTCATCATCATCCTGCGTGATCCTCGTATATATGTGATCTTTTTAAATCTATCCGTTGAAGTCATCGATGAGGCATTAAATGCGTTTGACATTTTCGAGCTTTGATGGAGACTTTTCTTCACATCTTCTTGAATTGCAACCGTCCACTCGACACACTAGATCGCTTTTCTCACCTAACACCGAAAATGTGTTTTCCTCTGCCCAATGGTCCTTTTCTTAACTTCTTGAATACGTTCCTTTTGATCAATACTAAGGATATCTTTTGTACCGTTGGGACTGGTGAGTGCTTCAACGTTCAAAACCCATTCCACATTTGTTGGAATTTGTTTCCAAACAAAAGATAGGGCTCGATGCTTCTGACACAAGACAGATGATACTCTACGATGCATATCGTGGTGTCTTGTTATATTTGAGCTTGGTCTGAATAGAACACTACGATTTCTTTCAAAGGTTTTCATGCTACGATCTTTTCACACTACGATCTTTGCTTGCTCGTCTTGCAGATTCTACGTTTCCAAGAGCATACTACGATCTCTGAGTTAGCTTCGATAAATGTCTGGACCACTCTACGATTTCTGGAGAGGCCTTTCAAGGTAGATACACTACGATCATCTCAGCTCTACGATCCTGCCTTAGCTTCTGCATTCTGTTAATCAGTTGGATAGACTACGATTCTCTTTAAGGCCTATCTATTTCTTTCTAGTCATAGATTAACTTAACATTTTTGATCTCTTTATCTATACAAGTGAACATTAAAGACTAAGATCAACCTAACAATTTTGATCTATCACTTAGTCCTTGTACATATATTCTTTGAAGGACTTTATATATAATTATAAATATTTATTTTAAAATATCAAATTCTAATAATTTTCATAATTTAATAAAGAATGAATACGAAGGGAAAAAGTAAACCATTTGAACCATCTCTTATAATTAATTACTTGATCCCTATTTTTGTTTTACTCTAGAGGCATGGACCACACAAGCTCATCAGATTATATTTCTTTTTCTGTTATTTATTAAAGTATTCATTTTGTAGATAGATATATTCAACTTACATTTTGAATGAATTTATTTTTGTTAGAGCAATTAATTGAACTATATAGTTTACTTTAATCAATTTATTGCAACACAAAATTCTTAAGAATATACAAGTAATATAATAATTATATCGTTTGTTAATTTGCTGAAATTAAATTTTTATATTTAGTTTTATTGACGACATTTTAAGTTAGGAATTTGTTTAGTTCACAGCTAATATTAATGCAATTAAATAATGTAATTTGATAAAATTTCAACTTCAGTTACGAAACTATATTAATAAACAAACTCACGTTTTAAATTAATATAATAAAAATGCATGATATTTTAATATTTTAACTGTTGATGAATTTTATAGTTATGAGCTAATTTAATAAGGAATTATTTAGGGAACTTATTTCATAAGTATATTAACAAACTATAATTTAATTAGAAATTTGACTTAATAAGGAAAATACATAACCAAATTTTGAGTAAAGTCAAATTTGTGAAAACTATAAATATTGTTCATCTCCCACTTTAAATATAGATATTTAAACTTTCAAAAATTGAATGTTGTAGTAAATTAAATATACTTTCTCATAGTTATAATCTCTTTGCCTTTATTATATTTTAAAAAAACTTAGATAAATTTTATTTCTAAAATTAATCAATTTAACTTTAAAATTCAGACTTAAGAAGTCATTCACAAGCCATTAAACATTTGGTTCAAACATTTTTTTTCTTGTTTTAGAGTCCCACTTCGCAACTATTCTTTTCTTCTATTCCTACCGTCTAAATGAATTAAGAGCATTCACAACAGTTTCTTTATTTATATCCCTATATTATAGTGTTATTGGGTCATTCTGTAGGATATGGATTCAATTTTTTCACTATCTACCCAACAGATTCCTAATATTGATTCCTTAAATATTAAAATTTAAAAGTTAAAATTTGAAAGTTTCGCCAGTGAAATCATGTTTTAAACGTTGTAACTATTTTTTATTTAAAAGTAATTGTTGTTTGAATTTATAATTTGCAATTATTTTAATTTAAAAATAGATATTGCTAGAAATCAAAATGTGCAACGATCATTATGTGTTTATGAGAACTAAAACAACATTATTTTAATTATAAAATAATAAATTTATAATTAGTAGTAATATTTTTTACAAAAATAATCAAAAACAAAATTTGACTGATTTTTAATTTTTTTTTATAGTTCTCTTTCTTCTCTAAATCCTCTGTTTAAAAAATAAAAATGAGTGAATTTGATAGGCATACCCAAATCAGCAATTAAGTGAGATAAGATCCTTTAACCAACATAAAATCGCAATAAATAGGGTGTGACATATTATTTTACATAAATAGGGAACACTCTTTTGATTCCCTCACTCTGGGGAGTCAAATCATATATAAGAATTAAAATAGAGAATTATATAAGGATAAGAAAACTATTGGATACTGATTTATTGATATATTCTTCAAATGTGGGGATAAAGAATCTACTGATGAAACTGCTGTGAATGCTCTAATTAATAATATTATTAAATCGTTTATAATATATGACGTTTTAGAATTTTACATAAAAATTAATTAAGAAAATTATTATATAGTATTAAATATAATATTAATTGTTTATAATACCCTTAAATTCACATAATTAACTTACTTAAAAAATAATTATATAATATTAAATATAATATTAATTGTTTATAATACCCTTAAATTCAAGTAATTACCATACTCTCTCATCATTTATACCTCAAAAATGGAAGATATTCGTTATTATGTAGAAAGTTGTAAGACTGCATTTAACACCCTATGAATTATGAAAATGTCTATCGATAATATCTCCCGAATGTTGAAAAGTCTCTTGTAACATTTTTCTATGAGGGAATAATTTTGAAAAAATTGTAGTTAATTTTTCTAAATTATATAAAATAATAAATAATTAAGAAAAAATAAAATCATCTAAAACGATGTATATTAAAAGACAAAGAGAGTAGTTGACAAGATAAGGAAGAGAGAATGGATGCGATGGACAAACAACGACATGGGTAGAGAACTTTCAAGATTTCTCTAAATTATTATTTCCTTTAAACAAACTAGTTTTGAAGATTTAAGTAAAATTAATATTTGATTAGAAATGATTTAAGTAAAATTAATATTTTATTTGAAAAATAAGATGAAACTATATTTATGAATTTAATTTGACATATTTTTATGAATTAAAATGAATATATTTTAAATTCCAAATTAATACTAATTTATTTAATTTTAAACAATGTAATTATAAAAATTATAATTTTTAAAACTACTAGTAATTATAAACTTATTACTTCTAATAATAGAATGAATTAAACTAATTTTAAATTGTAAACATCTAAATTATTTTTTTAAAAGTAAATATTATATCTAAATTAACTTTTTAAAGAAAGTAAATATTAATAATATAAAATGGATGAAGTGCTTGATGTAAAAAATGTTTATTTTTCTTTTTGAGTTACCATGCAAACTTTAAAAGAAAAAAAATAGTACTCATATATAACACTTCATTAGTAACTACGTACAAAAAAAAATGACCTGTGATGGCTCAAATATCATATAAATTCAAAAAATCTTTAGCCATCACAAAGGTCATCTTGGATATCCCCATCATGAAAACCTTTAATATATGTTATAGATCATTCCTCATATATATATATATATATATATATGAAAATTTTCTCCAACGAACTAAAAAATTGAATCAAAGACGAACCGAGATATAGCGACGGTTTTTTGAGATATTGTGACAGTTCAAACTGTCGCCTTAGATATAACCGCTACTATAAGCGACGATTCTTTTATGTTAGAAAACAAACTATATATAAAATATATATATATATATATATATATATATATATCAATTGTATTCCTTGATTGAAGTTCATGTCGAGGTTTCCTTGTGTTTCCCATTGAGGCAGAAAGCATGCAAAGTGAACACTTCAAATTGTTGGTATTTGTAATTTATTTGCTTTAATTTTCTTATAAATGGGTTGATATTACTTGACTACATCCATGATCAAGTATGTCAAGAAAATCATCTAATAGATTATCTGAGCTCAATCAAGAAGTAAGGAAACTACACAAATATCCAACCACAACTTGAAAGATCAATTTATCGCAAAGCCATGCATCAATTTTTTTTCTTAGTTATATATATAGCCTAATACTATGACATATTTCTTTATTTTGAAGAAAAAATGTGTTGTTTGTTACAACACAGCGGCTTAATTAATTTAATTCCGCTGTTAATTTCTACATTGCTAGACAAAGAAACTAGCTTCCTCAGTAGCAGTACTTATGATATGATGATCCTAAAAGTTGTTAGTTAATTCCACATAGCCCTCCCTGTTGTATTAAACAAGGGCAATGCAATTTCCTCCTTTGCCTCCAAACCATGCAAAGAGTTATCCCCATTGGAGGGAATTTCAAACTGAGAATTCCCAATTCCACTAAAATTAAATATCCCTCCAAATTCATCATTTTCATCACCATTTTGTGATTTGAACCTTTTTTTCTCATTTCCCACGGTTTCTTCGTTTGAATTTTTCTCCACGAGTTCTTTGAACACTGAGGATCGAAGGAGGAGGCCGAGTGCAGTTGGCGATGCCTTGTTAGAAGGACTAATTGGCATTTTTGTTTCGAAAAATTCGTGTTTTGGGGGAATTCCCAAGTCTCTTCCTATTTTGAAGGGATTCGGATTGAAAGAGAATTCGGATTCCTCGTTTGGATGAATTCCAGTAGAGGATGTGGTTGGTGTAGTTTGAGAATTTGATGTTCTTGGATCCTGGGAAGTAAGGGAGTTGGCACCTGATCTTAGCCATCTGATGTATGTGCTCAAGTCAAAGTTTGTTACTGCATTGATTCCTCTGTATTCTATTGCTGCAATGTCATAAGCATGAGCAGCCTCCTCTTGTGTACCTGAAAGAAAGAAAATGTGCATGCTTCCTTAAGCAACATGGACCTCAACTATTGAAATGTCTGTTATTCGTCTACCAGCTTATGGGGATTTGGTGCGTTTTGAGGTCTAAACGCATTTGAGATTTTTGTTCGTTTAGAAACAACTTATTTAGAAAATTGTAAAAAAATTGATATTTTCGCTAGGCCCTAGGGCATACTCACTTAAATGTAGGTTTCATTTACTATTCATGTGAGAGTAGTCTTGTGAAACTATCAAATTCACCTGTAAAAATATCAATTTCTTTTGTTTAACTCAAAAGCACAACTTTTGAGGTTCAAACGGACAAAAGACTAATAGCCGGTAAAAATCTCTCTCAAATTTGAATGGCCTACTTAAAAACTTCATAATGTAGAATAATAGTCTATTTGGTTACAATATTGGAATGATAATGAAATGAGATGGAATGGGTATATTGGAATGAGAATGAAATGAGATGGAATGGGTATTCTTATTCCTATGTTTGGTCAAAACGATAAGCTACACAATTTTAATCGATTGAGGTTTTTAAAAAAATTGTCGATTGAAATGAAATGGTTAATCTTTACCCATCTTGATGGAATAAGCATTCTTTTATAAATATAAATAGGCTTCCATTGAAATGCTCTCATTCCCTGCCTGTTTTAAGTAACCAAACATAAGAATGAGCATTTCTCATTTCTTTTTGGAATGATCACTCCATTGCCCCAAAACAAAACAGGCCATAAGTGTGTATTATTAGGAAAAAACTTACCGTAAGTGCCAAGGTAGAGATACTTGTTCCCAAACACCCTCCCTATCCTTGCTTCCCATCTACCATTATGATGGTGCCTGAAATTTATAAGTGAAATACATATATTCCTAGTATAAGTTAATTTACTTATCATGGTAGAATAAATGAGAGAAAGGTTAATTAGGCTAATTATAAAATTATTCACCTTGCAACTCCTCTATATTTGGATACACCTCTTGAGAACCCACTGCTTCTCCTATATGATCAGTATTGAAATGCCAATAAGTATTGGTTCAAAAACCATAAATTAAGTGTAATAATTAATGCAGTCATTGTTATATATGTTAATTAAATACCTTCTTAAGGAGGCCAAATACTCCTCCTTTGTTACATTTTCCATGATCTCAACTTCTTTCTCATAATCAGACACCTGATATAGAACAAATTTCACATAAATTTTCGCGTTTGGCCTACAAATTAAATTTACTAATTATCATGTCAGAATTATACCGGGAAATTTGTAAAAGTTGCTGTTCCCCAATACTTAATGGCAGCCAAATCATAAGCTCTTGCTGCAGACTCTTCTTCATCATAAGCTCCTGATAAATGAGCATAACCAAGAGATATTAGTCTAATTCAACCAAATTTAGTTGAGAGAATTAGTATATTAATAAATAAACGAACAAATTAAAGTGCTCAAAATGACTTGGACATGCTTTTAAATCCAAATTACAAGCATTAAAAACGAAGCCAAAACAATACGTACCAAGATAAACTGTTCACCATGCCAATAATTGAATCCAATTGCGAATAGGAAAAATTAAAACAGAAAAGCATTAGAAAAAATGATTGAAATCAAAAGAAATATTAATATTTGTGTACACATATTTTTGTTATTATATATATATATATGTGTGTGTGTGTGTGTGTGTGTGTGTGCGCGCCATGCTATCTAACCTTGTTTTCCCTTCTTTCTCTGTGTTGCATTCCATGACCCTTTGTCCCATAAATGTGCCTCATAACGTCCAGTCCATCTATGTCTGTCACCAAGAAAGAAATTATTCAGCCCCAAATATAATATCCATGAAATCAACAAGCATAAACAAAACTATAAAAACAAGTTGCAATTGACAATTGTATAATACGTAATGCAACTCATTTATATATGTTGTCCAAATATCCTTTTTATTATTATTATTATTATTTATGTAAATAAATTAGACCTGCTAACACCGCGAAATCTTGAACTTCTCTTAACAGTAGAAGAAGCAGCAGCAGTAGTAGTGGCATTGGGTTGATCTGCTAATGCTACTGCCTGTGGCTGCTGCTGCTGTTCAATTCCTTGATTAAGCGAAGCCAACGAAGGAGATCTTCGTCGCCTTTTAACACACGACTTTGTCATTGAAATATCACCTTCCAATCCGTGGCTTCCGGCGCCTACCTCAGATTTGACATGAGAGCTCATTTCCATTAACGAAATTGCATACGTACAGCTAGAGACGAAAGGAATTAACGAAATGGTTTGGTTTGGTTTGGTTTGGTTTACAGGCTGAAAAGATGGAGTGTATAAATATGTAAAGAAGCTTTGTTTTTTAGCCTATTTTGAACTTGTTGATAACAAACTTTTTATGGGAATAAAAGACATTCTAGTTATCGATGATTACAGTGTTACAAGTTTCAGGGTTATTCCAGCTAGCTAGCTAGCTAGCTAAGTATGTATGTGGAAAATAGATCGAGTTGATGTGACTCTTCGATTTTATCGACCAATCTCTGTTGACTCTTTTAACTTAATTAACCTTCAAATCAAAAGGAATAATTAAGATTTTGATCAAAACATAGTGTAATGGATGGTTAATTAATTAAGAAATCTCCAATAAAAATTTAGATTTTATTTCCTTTTCCTATTCTCGATCTTCTTTTCTCCTAGTATAATTTAATACTAACTAATAATTAAGTATATTTGAAGGCAGTCATTAATTCTTATCCAAAGACAATAAATAATAATACTCTCATTCAGCTAGCTAGCTACTTAATTAGCTGTACAAATTTTAATATTGTAGTGTGTTACAAATTGACAAAAAAAGAGATGAACAACCCGAGTTTGTAATCTTTGGATAATTGGAACCAAACAAATTAAAATTTTGGATTATCATGTAAACGAAGCTCGGATTCTTTTTTTGTGGGAAAAGGAGGCTAATGAGAATTAACATATATATACGTACATGGATTATTAGGCGACAAATTAATTAAGATAAATCAGCATTACTTATTTGTGGTTTAGCCTAATCTATAGGATTCTACGTCTACTAATCGTTCATGTTTTAAACTTGTTTGTTTCGATTCTGCATGTGTTAGATTTCTGTTTGTTTGTCTGAAGAACAAACAGTTGATCATTCATATATATATATATATATATATATATATATAGTCCGGATCAGGTCCGGACTCCCGGACTATAACAAAATCCGGACCTATTTTTTTTTTTTGCTTTTTTTTTTTAAAACAACTAAAAAAAAATAAAAAATTATGGAATTTGAATTTTACATATCTGATGTTTTGAGTGTGATTTGGATACAACAAAACATGTATGTACAGATCTGCATGCATACATGTTTTGATATATGTATCCAAATCACACCCAAAACACTGTATAATGTAAAAATTCAAGTTCCATAATTAATTTTTTTTTTTTTTAGTTGTTTTAAAAAAAAAGGGTCCGAATTTTCTCCCGTCCGAGAGGTTCGGACCTGATCAATTCTCTCTCTCTATATATATATATATACACACACACACCCCAAAATCAAATCTTATATTAAGAATAAAGGAGATGCTTTCTTTTTCATGTTTAGTTTTTGACATACTTAGTGGCTGTTTGTTTAGTATTGAATACATTTGAATGGTTGAATGACTAAATCGGTCAGTCATTAAATACATTTGTTTTGAAAAAAAAAAAGTCTCGAATTAATTTGAATCAATGATGATCGAAATGAAATGGCTAAGTCAGATTTTTTTTGACTGAATGAGCAGCTGAATAAAGTAAAATAAATTTAAAAATTTTAAAAAAATATTAACTATTATATTAAGTAATATTAAATAAATTTACAACAATTTTGAATTTTTCAAAGGCGTAAAATAATAAAAAAATTTCATTCAAATGTTTCAGACATTTAATTATTAAACAATTTTTTCCATTCAAATTCAAATTCAGATTTATTCAATTTTTATCAAACACCCCTTACATTTGTCTGCTCTTCATGTCGCAATATTGTCTTTTACTTAAAACTAGACTCGAACCGACTTTACATAGTAAAAGAGGAGAACAGATCTTCTGTTCTCAAATTTTCTGTCTCCCTTGTGTCCCTCCACTTAAATTTTGACACATATTTTTATTTAATTTTAAAATTAATTAATGTTAAGTTAAAAATTAGATGTCAAAATTTAAATGGAGGGACACAATGGTAGAGGGGATAAGATCCTATCACTATTACTTTTGATTTAAACCCCACCACTTGATACTAGATAATGAGTGACGGTAATCATTAAGTCAAATCTTTATTTTGACTACACCTAACATACACGGGCCAAACTTGTGCCCGTTCGGCTTTGCCTTAGATATGTAAATAATATTAAAATAATTAATTGCTAAAGATAAGTGATAAAAATATTAATTTTAACTTGATACTAATTAAATCAAAAATCATAATAATTAAATCATGTGTAGACACTTAAAATTCTGCATATATGTACGAAAAGGGTCAAAAAAAACTCCTAATATTTATTCCGATGTAAATGATTAAGACTTAACAAAACTTTTTTTTCTAAAAGTATTTTTAACGTTACATTTTGTTGCTCTTACGCCTGCTAATGTATGAGAATAAAAACAATGTTAAAATCGATGATTTGACATGCTTAATTATAAAATATATTTTAAATAAAATAATATATATCATTTAATCAAAATAAAAATGCTAAAATTCAAAATAAAAAAAGCATAACATATTTACAAAAAATTTTTAAAACAGATTTGTTTAAAAAAAACATAATTTTTAAAAAAATAGAATTTTTTAAAAAACAAACTTTTTAAAAAAAACGGAACTTTTTTAAAAGCAGTTTTTTTTAAAAAAATATAGAATTTTTTAAAAATAGCTTTTAAAAAAAACAGAATTTTTTAAAAACAATTTTTTTAAAAAAATAGATTTTTTTTAAAAACAAACTCTTTTAAAAAAATGAAAGCAGATTTTTTTTAAAAAAACCTTTTTTTAGAAAACGAAAACAGATTTTTTTTAAAAAAATAGATTTTTTTTAAAACAAACTTTAAAAAAACGAAACTTTTTTAAAAACAGTTTTTTTTAAAAAAAATAGAATTTTTAAAAACAGCTTTTTAAAAAAAACAGAATTTTTTAAAAACAAATTATTTTTTAAAAAAGATTTTTTAAAAACAGATTTTTTTAAAAAAATAGAATTTTTTTTAAAAACAAACTTTTTAAAAAAAACGTAACTTTTTTAAAAGCAGATTTTTTTAAAAAATTAGATTTTTTTAAAAAACATTTTTTTTAAAAAAGGAACTCTTTTAAAAACAGTTTTTTTTAAAAAAAACAGAATTTTAGTATAATAGAATTTTTTAAAAAAAGTCTTTTTTAAAAAATAGAATTTTTTTAAAAAACAGAATGTTAGTATTTTAGTATTTTTTTAATTTGATTTTTTTAGTATTTTAGTATTTTTTAATTAGTATTTTAGTACTAAAATACTAATTAAAAAATAATTCTAAAATACTAATTAAAAAAATAATACTAAAAATACTAAAAAATTCTGTTTTTTTTTAAAAAAGCTGTTTTTAAAATTCTATTTTTTTAAAAAAAGCGCTTTTAAAAAGTTCCGTTTTTTTTAAAGTTTGTTTTAAAACAAAATCTATTTTTTTAAAAAAATCTGCTCGTTTTCTAAAAAGGTTGTTTTTAAGCAAATTCTATTTTTTAAAAAATTTGCTTTCATTTTTTAAAAAGTTTGTTTTTAAAAATTCTATTTTTTTAAAAAATTGTTTTAAAAATTCTGTTTTTTTTTAAAAGCTATTTTTAAAAATTTATATTTTTTTTTAAAAATGCTTTTAAAAGTTCCGTTTAAAAAAAATCTATTTTTTTAAAATTATGTTTTTTTAAACAAATCTGTTTTAAATTTTTTTTGTAAATATGTTATGCTTTTTTTTATTTTGAATTTTAGCATTTTTGTTTTGATTAAATGATATATATTGTTTTATTTAAAATATATTTTATAATTAAGTTCTGCCACGTCATCGATTTTAACATCGTTTGTATTCTCGTTAACTAAGCAGTGCACAAACTACACCCAAAATGTAACGTTAAGGGTACTTTGAGAAAAAATTAGTTTTAGTGCAGTTTTGACATCGGGTAAACATTGAAAGCTTTTTTGACCCTTTTCCCTATATACTAATTGTGGCCTGAGGGCAAAAGAGTCATTTAAGTCCGAGGATGAGATATACAGAAACGATTTCGGAGCTCAGACTTGAACTACAAAAAATTACTACGAGGTGAGAAACTATGCAAGTCATGATTGTTGACTATCTGGCGTCTACGACAGGAACCATTTCTATATATTGTCATGTATTCTCGAATCTGGAATTGGCCAAGTTTTATGTCATTATATAGTTGTCGGAATTTTTTTTTTGAAATAGTATGTCACGTCTCTCAATTATTTCCGGATTAAAAATTACAGATGTTCAAGCACGAAAGTACACAAGAGCCGAGCAGGTGGGACCCACCCTAGGCCAGCCGAGACTATACCTACGATTGCCTATATAGGCAGCCCTATGAAGTGGCGCTTTAAGCTCATTTTGTAAAGAGATGAGCATTTTAGAAAGAGAAGGTCCGTTTTTTAGAGAGAGATGCGAAATTTAGGAAGTATTGTATAGATTTCACTTGAATCTAGATTTTTGTATCTGAATCAATCATAAAGTAAATGGGATCTCATAGATTGAGGCATGGGAAGCTTGTTCCTCTATTCTCAAGGTGAAAGATTCGAGCCTTCTTATTTAATTCAGTGTAGATCTATTTAGATCTCTTGTGTTTTGTTCATTATTTTATTTAAAGTTTGCATCTTTTTTATTTGGCAAAATTAATAATTTAGCCATCGTAGTTTGCACATTTTACTGAATACACGATTGAATTTTTTATTTTTCAATTTACTCAATTGAACTAATTATTATTGTAATATCATTATTCTGTTAAATCTGGCTCACGACTGTTAAATCCTTTCAGCTATTATCCAACGTGGACGTGAAAAAGAAAAGAAAAAAAAGAAAAAAATGACATGGTCCTATCAGACGTGGCATACACGACAAAATAAAATAGATGTTAAACAAGTACAATCAAACGAAGCCAAGATATATCAGAAGTCGAAGTTCAGAGAGAGAAAGCGACAAAGGAGAATCGATCTTCTTATGCAAATCTCTTCATATAGTGACGAAGCCATAATTTTGTGTTTAAAATTCTTCCCAACCTCGTTCACGGCTCACTGATTCTTCGATCTACAAATTAGGGTTCTAGCGACGAAGGCGAATCGATCTAGGGTTTTTTCTGCAAATCTTTGGCTTAGATCTTCGTTGGTACAAGGTATGTATGATTTTGTGTTTAAAAACTCTTCCCTCTTCACTTTAGCAAGATTGGGACTAAATTCTAGGATTTTTTTGCGACTAGTTATTCTTTGTGCTGATTTTTAAAAAGTCAATTTGGGGAGTTTTAAAAAGCCGGGATGGGAACCTTTGTTTATTTCAATACTTTTATTTAATGGTTACTGTAGACACTCGAAATTTTCGCACAATTCGTTATACTAACATTGCAGGGAGGCGATTTATCTTCAGAGATAACCTGGAAGACAATTTCATATCCATTCCGGATACCACCGGAAGTTCGGGCCTCAACCTTTAAACACACACCGGATTATCGGTTCAAACTCTGAGATAACCCCGAAGTTTCATCCTTGGAGATAACCCTAAGGAATGTCGTTGTAGTTTAAACGATAACCCCGAAAATACTTGTTTCAAATGCATGCAATCAGCTTCAACCTCAGAACTCCCGTCGAGGCACACATTCCAAAGACCTGGAGCTAACACCGGGAAGATAGACACACTTAAAGATGACTCTGCGAAATTCAAACACTTGCAGCAGTTCAATCTCAGAGATAACCCTGAGCAACGTCTACTTTATCAGCCCAAATCGGAGATAACCCCGGTGAAGGGCAAAATCGTCATCTTGCCACCTCAATCCCACATTGCGCTGTCTCAACATCTCATACATACATTTCTACACAACAATGTCCCACAAGAGCCAAGGAGTTCCAATCCCGAGTGACTATTACGCAGGGCAGCACACCGGATAAAATTTAAAACTTGAAGACCATGGGCATGGTCCCCTCTTCCTGACTTCGTACAACCTCTAATCCCATGTCATTGTGTAACTCTTGACAAAAGCATTCCGAGAAAGGTCTTGTACAACTCATTCGGATGCTCGGATTGAACTTCTGTAAGTTCGACCGGACATCACAGTGCACGAGTGAACATACTTGAGGCAAGACACGACCACGTGAGCTCCGGGGAAGCCATGCAGTGCATCTCAGCATCGCAAGTAGTACACTGTGGCCACCAGCTCTATAAACATAGAGTTTGGGGTGGCAATTTTAAAAGAGGAAAAGGCGAGGAAGCCCTATCAAATTTGCTCTGTACACACCCCATATTGAGTGCTTTCTCATTTTAAACACTGTTAGCTCATATATAGCTATATTTTTATCTATTGGAGGTGATTTGCTCATTCATTTATAGTCATTGAAGTCTTTTTGGCGTAATTTGTACCGTAAGCCTTCTTACACATTATAAAGCCTTCTCTTCTTCATCTTTGCACACACTATTCTTCACATCGAGAGTCATGTTGTGTGTGTATGCCTGCATTTCGGTCCATGGTTTTCATTTATGTCTCAGATATGTATACTTATATATGTATATATTTAAATATATGGACTAACATTATCGAAGTTATGCCTCGATTGAGCCTGACTTATGTACCTGAGCGTTTATTTGCTTATATATATATATATATATATATGAATCATTGTCGGATTATTTTCGATAAGCTCGTATTTTATATCCTAACGTTATCGCTTATATATATATATATATATATATATATATATATATATATATATATATATATATATATATATATATATATATATATGAACTGTTGTCAAACTTTGTTCGATGAGCTCGCATTTTGTATACTGTGACGTTTATTGCTTATATATATATAACGACAAATAATGAAATGATAAACCAAGCCGGATTGAGAAACATCCCATGTTTATCGCTTATATATATATTGTCAGAATAAGCATGTGAATGATATTCCTACTTATATATGATTTGATTATGATATATATATATATATATATATATATATATATATATATATATATATATATATATATATATATATATATATATATATGAATGAATATGCAAGAATGCTTGCATTAAGAAAAGTCAGAAAGTCCTTTGATAAATAATAGAAACACATGTACAAGGACTTAAAATGAATTAATCAAATGTGTTAGGTTGATCCTACATAAGCAAAACAGCTCTGTAAAGTCCTTAAAAAGAAATGATGTACAAGGACTATAAATATAGAAAAATCAAGCATGTTAGGTTGATCTTATGATGTAATAGATAGGCTTGTTTGATCGTCGAGCACTATACCAGAAATCATAGTCTTCCAGGAGAGTCAAGGAAAACTCGAGAGCTATCAAGGCAGAATCGTAGTCTGCAAGATAGTAGATCTCGGAGTTCGTAGACTTCCATGAGAGACGAGGAAGGATTGTAGTGTGTCGAGGAGAACTTCCTCAGGGCCGTAGTCTGCTGAGGAAGTCATGTTCAGAATCGTAGAGACAGCCTGCCTACGAGCCGTCCGAGCATCTGCCAAAGCCAGTCAAGAATCGTAGACTACACTCGGAGTCATAGAATCTATTAATGTCAAAGCCAATTCAAGAATCATAGACTGCACTCAAAATCGTAGAGTCTACTGATCGTATCAAAGGCAGAGATCGTAGTCGAGCATGATCAGATGAAGACAACAAGCACAATGACAGAAATCGTAGTATTAAGATCTGATCTCAAAGTCGTAGTGTCTGCACAGCCGAAGCTGAATCATAGAGTGCAGAGCTAAGACCTTAATAGATGTGCTCACAAGGCCACAGTAGAATCGTAGAGAAAACACGATTCTCAACAATTAAGCACTCCCAGAATATCCAAAGGAATGAAGCCTCTGGTTGGTAATGCAAAGATATATCTCACATGAAGGAAGCCAGAGAGCACTCAACGAATGGTATGCAAGCTAATAGAAGATCTAGGCATCAACTCAATCAGCATCCAGATTGAGTTGAGAAGCCATTCAAGGTAAAGTCTTCCACAAAATGATCATAAGAAGACTTCAGTAGCTAACTAAGGAAAGTCAGCATATGTAGTGGCTGTCAATAAGAAAGATGACAACGATCCTGAAAGTAACCAGAATCGTAGTGTTTGCCAAACAAAGAATAAACTGATGGAGTATACACAAAGATACTGGTCAACCTCTGAATAACAAGGCTAAAGTGATTAAGCATTGGGTCAGTCCATTTATGATAAGTGAATGGGAGATCACAAGGAGAAAGCGAGCTGGACACGCCACAAATCTGAAGTGTCTTGTTATTCAGAAGGGGCCAAAGTAAGAAGTCAAGCCATCAGTATCTGAGAACAGTCAAGGCAAATAGAAGTGTTGAAGCACTGCACTAGAGAAGGAAGAGGTGTTCCACATTGGAGATCTAATAAACACTCTTCAAGATCGTAGTGTTAACTCCACAAGTCAAGAAGCAACAGTCAACAAGACACTACGATCAAGTCCAAGAAGATATGCATCAGAATCGTAGAAGTTCGAACAACTGAAGATTAAGGCATTGGCAACGGCTCAATCTGAAGACTGATATTCGAATAGAGCTTATTGAGAGCATCGATGCAAAAGGACAACCTCTGATTTAGAAATTAGAAGGAAGAAATAAAGTTGACTACCTGCCCGAGACATGAAAGTGATAATTCTGATGAGGTAGGTGAAGCAAAGAGACTACGATGGTCGTAAAGTCGTAAAAAGGTGTTATGTCATATCTGCAGTCTGCACCAAATAACTCGAGATCTATAAAGAAATTTGAATAGCTTTCAATGGCTACTTTCAAAAGGGAAGATTGGGAAGGAGTATAAATCAACAGAGCTTCAAAGATCAAGAGTTGCTGATGATTGTGATGTTGCAGAATCGTTGAGTTGGTGAATGCTATAGTTGACTCTACGAGTTCCACCAAACATCAACAGAACAAGTCTCAGTGACAGTGAGACTACCAAGGTAGAAGTGAAGCAGCTTTGAAGAAGAACTCAAGCAGATCAAAGCTTCACTCAACAAAGACGAGAATGCCACTAAAGATGGCAGCCAAGCTGAGAGCCGAGAAGGCCAAGAAGATAACATTCAGGAAAGTGGCTGAGTACAAAGAAGATCAAGAGAGCCACTCTACTAATCATCATGAACCAAAAAATTTGGCCCGAACAAGTGCGTAACCATGTCTACAAAGTATTCAAGAAGGGTTCAGGATTGCTAAGTGCCGCACAAAGTCTACTAAAAGCATAGAGACTTAGCAAACCAGGATGGTGATGGTGCAAAGTCGATACTGAGATGAAGATGAGCGAGAAAAGAATGAAGATTATTTGCACCAAAGAAGATGTGGTCCAAAATCAAAATATAATGCATAGAGGACCACACTAAGTCGCTAAGTACAAAAGATGTTCGAACTTAATCTTAGCAAAGCAACAAAGACCGACTCTAACAAACAAACAAACAAATTTCAACAACAAGAAGCTGTGGCTCGAGGGGTCCTTGTGGGAGGGACTAAATGAGATTCCAAGCTTCTTTTGGCTTGAAGAGTCCGAGGAACTAGAGAAGTTCCAAGGTCTTTGGCCTTGAAGAGTTCTTAGTGAGTGAACCAAGTCCCAAAGTCAGCCGGGCCTGAAGGAATCTTAGTGATTCAGGGTGCTGCCCTTCCTTAGTGGAAATCCTACTAGTTGGAAGCAGAAGAGTGGATTAAGAGCTTGAGTCTCTGAACCACTTAAAACCCCTTGTGTCTTTTACTTTATGTCATTTACATTATGTAAATTAACTGCTATAACTTTTATGTATATTTTAACTGCTTACTACTAAAGTAACTCTACGAACAATGTATGTCTGATTATGAATATATCAATGAAGGGGATCTTTTACTTATTCCGCTGTGCTTGAAAAGATTCTTAAGTTTGTCATGTGCTACTTAATGAGTAATACAACTTAATAGAGAGAAAGTATTTTAAAATTCTAAGGATCTATTCAACCCCCCTTCTAGATCTATATTGTGCCTACTAGGAACTAACAATTGGTATCAGAGCAGGTTCTCATGCTATATTCTAAAGCTAATCACTTTGAGTCTGATCCTAGACACAAACATTGTTCTAAACTTAGTTTAGTAGTAAGTCACTTGTTATATGTAGATGAGCTCACACGTTGGTAATATTGTGTACAGGAAAATGTGCATATACACCTGAAGTCGCTCAGATTGGTCCATATTCTTGATTGCCATATCAACAAGACCAATCCCGCTTCACGGTCAATCTTGCAATCAAGACCAAAGCTAGAAAGCTGTGGAGACATCAAATAAAAGAATCAAACATCCACCAGCATGAAAAGATGAAAAGGCCATACATGTTAAGCAATGCTTATCCAGAAAAGAAAGAAGAACTTCTCAAACATGTGTCTGGCCAACCTGCAGCTGGATGTAAGCCTTGTGAACTCAAGGATGTCAAAGGATGAAAGATGCTGATATTCTCTTAGCTTGCATCTTCAAGACCATGACTGATTGATTAAAGGTCAATTGGAGCAGCTAGCTGTCATGAGAAATTGAGAAACTATGCACATCAATGCCTAAACTCAGTATATCTTAGATAAATTACTATTAAGAAACTGGCAGTAAAAAGATACGGTTCCTTACTTATATAAATATGTACATCATGATTGCACCCCTTATGAACTATAACAGTATTCTTTCAAGGAATCATAATCTACCTAAAAAGGTGAAGAGAGAAAGTACACTGAGGGTGGAAACTCAAATGCCTATAAACTTTCTCTCCATCCAAGTTTTAGGTTGAAGGTGACATCTTGAAAAAAATCTAAAATAGGTCATAATAGCATCACAGGTTAAAATAATTTTGTGTGAAGTAATCTTTGCTAATGGGTTAGTATGCATGTACAACCTATGGTCTAAGTGTTTAATAACACACAGAGTATGATCAGTTCTACAAGAGCATCCTGAAGATTCGCAGAAACTGATCACCTCCATGAATCAACCAGATACAAATACATTATAGAGTTGATTCTCACTCTGTGAACATTTAAACCCTGTGAACATAACCTAACAAATGATGAAACCATCAAAGAAAAAGAGTGGTTTATTAAAATAGCAAATCTCACACACACACTCACCATCATGTATCTCAAAATGTATTATCTAAATGAGTTACATGCATAAATATGACTGATGGTGATCAATATGATGATTATCCAAATATATGAGGAACATGGGTTTAGAAAACTAACCTAGCAGGACCCATTTAACCATGGGTACCAAAATAGAAATTTATAACTCTGCAGTACCGGTCCATCTCGACCACACTCAAGGCTCACAAGGTAAGACTTGACCAAGAAAATTCAACTAGCAGAAGGCTTAAGACTATTCAGAAATGATTATGATAAAACTCCTATTTGTCAAAGCCTGTCCTGGAAGACTTGGTTATAAGAGAAGACTCCTCACGGAAGCTCACCACAGAGGATCATCGAGCATCAAACATGAGGAACTCATTACGGGAGCAGAACTCTACAAGTACAAACTGTAAAAGAAGACTACGTTCGAAGTGCTGTCAAAGGATCGTAGAATGATCAACCTTGAAGATGCCCATTTCTACGATATAAGAAGATTTGGTGATTCCAATCAGAAGGAGATATGCAAGGCTGTCTTCTAATACATATAAAGAAAAGGGAATCACATCTATCTGAGAAGACAACATCAACCATGGGGAGCAGTGATATGTTAAGGAATAACAAACTGAGATATACTATGAAGTAGTGTACCAGCTATAGAGTCCCAAAACTTTGTTGCTGATGAACCAAATGAAGATCCATAGTCAGTAGGAACATTTCAAAACGTACTACTGATAACCTTTCAGCCACCCAACTCAAAACCGTAGAGAGCCTACGATCAAACATCTGATCGTAGTGGAATAGCAGGACACCACGATTATAGCAAATGCAATTGTCTAAAGTTGGTAAAGGACCTCACCACCAGAAAAGGTCAAATGAGATATCAGTGCAAATCACTTCTAAAGTACTTCATCTGGAAAGCGCCTCAGGGAAAAACCTAACCCTTAGCTCACTCTAAGAGGTTGGCCCTTCCTGAGCTACCTTAACACAGAAGAATTTCTTAATCAAGTTCATCTCAAAGACCAAGTCAATCAATGATCGTAGAGTAGAGGTTTAAGAGAACTCCATGATCGTAGTGCAACCTCAGCGATCGTAGAAGCAGACTTGACGATCGCAGTCCTATAAGAGGCTACTCCTAACTTACGAGGAGTTGGAAGAACAGGAAAATTGCTCAATCATTCAAAATGAAGGAAGACAAGTTCGAATGCTGGTTGGAAAGATGTCCTGCTAAAGGAAAGTGCCCAAGGCTTCATAAAACACAACAGTGGATGAGGCGTAGAGGTTCAAAATGAGAAGTAATGTCAAAACCATCCACTGCAACATCTTTCAGAGAATTGATAGTTGAGTCAACAAAGGAAAACGTAGAGTCTATAGCTGTCCTATCATGCTACTCTATGAACTCAAGAGGTCAAAGGTCAATCCACGTCAATCAAACGTCCACTCTTCTAAAAGAGACAGCTAACTGACAAGTTATTGAGGAGTTACAACTTGTTACTGGGCATCGTACAACCAATGACTGGGTGACACATCACAGCGTATGCAGAGTCAAAAGGAACTGCCATAAAGACAGATTCAAATCAAAAAAGCGCCATCGTGAACCTCTTGAACTCTCTCTCCTCCCATTTTTAAACCTAGAATTCTCTTCGAAGCCAAACCACTAAAATTTCCAGATCAGCCATACTCCATAAATCTCCCTGAATCAATATCCATATTCCTTGAATCATTCAAATGGAAGATGGCGAGTAATATCGGCATTCAACTCAGAACCAAGTCATTTGAGAAATTGAAAAGAAGTTCGTAGACATTCTTGAACTCGTAAAGAAAGTGGATTCTCCAAATGTCTTGAGGCAAGCACTCGAGTATACACCGAAACTGGTTAAGGAATTCTACTCAAATGCATCCATAAATGCTGGAACTCTTTCAACCAAGGTTAAAGGTCAGTCTCTAAAACTGAAATCATCCGATATCAGCCAATCCCTAGGTTTTCCTGACCTAGGACTGAAAAACCTTGATGAGATTGACACTAAGAAAGCAAAGGAGATTATGGGGTACCAAAGAAACCCTAGTCTGAAGGACATGAAGAAAAAGGAGTTTCTAGAGGAATTCGAGTTCCTTGCTGAGATAGTGGGAAAATGTATACTATGCAAGGATACTGCACACGACACTATACTCGACCAGCAATTGAAGATTATGTTTGCCATAGTTCTGAAGAAGCAAATCAACTTTGGAGTTATTCTGTTCGATCAAATTTCCAAATGGATAGAAAAAGCTGAGTTGAAGAAATCTACAGATAAACCACTAACAAAAGTATTTCATGGAAGATTGCTAAGCATAGTGATAAAGATGAAGCTAGGAAGCAAGATCAAGGATAATGAGGGAGAACCTCTGAATGTGCACAAATTAATGTCTCCACAACTATTTGTGAATTGGAAGAAAAACCCAAAAGAAAATAGGAGGTTGACAACTGGGAGCAGTACCAAGGCCTCTAATAAAGAAGAGGAAGGCAAAAGAGGTAGAAAGTTTTGAATCTGATGATTCTGTACCAACAGCAACCACACCAGCCAAGAAGAAATCCAAGAGCATGAGGAAAACTGAGGCCCCATCAAGAAGTTCTCTCCTCCAAAGATAAGGATGGAAATGAAAAGGTCTCAACTGCAGAGATCACAAAGAGAAGAATTAACAGACTATCTCAAGGGCCATCCAGAAAGAAAGCTAAAGTGGTAAACAGACAAGTTCCAGTTCCCCAAGGAAGCACATCTGACAAAGAAAAGGACGTAGAGTCAAAAGAAGAGAAGGGAACTGATAATCTCAGGACCGAGGCCCCGGAGAATGGATCCAATGATGAAGGTGGAGCTGGATCCATGAAAGAAGATATAAACTTTGCTGATAAAGAAGAATATGTAAGCCCTATGGCCAATTCTCAGAGTGCTCATTTTGAAGTTGAAGAAGAGCTGCAAGATGACTCATCTGAATCTCCAAATTCAAATGCTCCAACAAGCTCTCATGATGGATCAAAAGATGATGAGGTTGAAAAAGAAATATCTGCCCCTGCCAATGATGAACCTCAAGAAAGTTTGTCTGTTGACTCAAAGATCTTAGAGTCTGAAGAAGAAGAAGTATCTGATTCTCTCATAACTGAACCTCCAAGAAGAAGGAGTCATATATTGATAGCTCAATTTGCCTCCAAAAAGAGAAGTGAGCACTCTAATACATTCATTGAATTAAGTGATGATGAATCTGCATCAGGGGAAGAGAATGCTGAAGATAGGACCAGCATTGAAGGAGATGATTCCAAGGAAGACATTGCTGAAGAGGATTCTGAAAATGAAATTTAGCAAGAAGAATCTATTGATGAATCTGATGAAAGGAATCAAGAAAACTCAAGCTCAAAAAGGGAAGAGATAGAGAAAGGTTCCGATTCTGTACATCAGGAATCTGAGGAACTTGAATACTATCCTGTTCTCTCTCCGACTAGAATTAGCAGAAGAATTATAGCGAAAGTCTTTGATGAGCCACCAGCAGAACCACCAGCAAGAGGGATAAATCATGGAAATGAACAACTTCGAGTTATAAGGATGACTACAGATGAAGTGCTTCATAACTGAAAAAATATGAAGTTAGATTGCACAACTATACTGTACAATTCTGAAGACCTTCTGATGAGATGGTTCTTCCCATGGATGCCATAGTTAAAGGCACACACTGAGAGAGATGAAAGATACTTCAGCTGGTGCTACTCTCAGTTTCCAAATTTGGAACTGGTGTCATAAAACTTCCCTAGGGTTAAGAAGTTTGCAACCATGATGATCAATGACAAGCCCCACTACAAGATCTATCGACATGCTGAAAATCATTATATTCCTTATGATCGTAGAGTGGACTCTGATGGAAAAAGGAATATGGCAAAGACGTTGATAGTAGAGTCTGTTCACTCTACCACTGATGATGATCAAGTCCAAATTCAGATGTCTCTATCTGCCCAAGCACAACTATCTGACATTCCTGCATCCTCCCACGATTGGTATTCAACGATTTCTCAGATTCTCAATACCTTCAAAAATCTGTCCAAGGATGAGAATCGTAGAGTCCAATCTAGTGTTCCACAAGAGGCTGCCCCAACCAGATGATCAAATTTCCATGGAGTAGGAATTATTAAAGAATTCTGATAACCTGATTGAGAAGATGTCTCAAATCAATGAAAAGTCAAAGATGCTGACAACAACAAAAGACAATTCAGTTCAAGACAGAATCTAAGCTACTGTGGGTGATGTATCTCTAAAAATCAAAGAGAGAGATGACATCTATCTGAGGGCCATAAATGATCAAAAAGAAGAAGCCCTACGTACACAGAAGGAAAATGAAGATAACTCCAAGCCCTCTCTGACAAGATTGACCACATGAATCAGTCCTTCTCCATGCAACTTGAGCTGAGCCAACAAGAACTCAAGTTTGAAGTTGCTAATTCCTCTTATCTAATGGAGTAGCTTATGTCCAACATGAAACAGCTCTCTCAAGTGATTAATGACAAAAAGGGGGAGAAAAAGAGGCATAGAAAAAGGCAAAGTAAGAGGCATTCATGAAAAGGCAAGGAGAGCAGGAGCAAACAAGAAAAGAAGTCAAAGAAGAAAAAAGCAGGAAAAGAAAATGGTTCATCATCTGAGGGGGAGCCAAAGGATGATGAGCCTAAGGCTGAGGGGGAGCCAGAAGAAGAAAAAGAGAAGCATACATCTGAGGGGGAGCAAACAAAAGAAATAAAGTTAACGTTCCAAGGTGAGCAGGTGCAAGAAGATCAAACAAATGAATAGCTGATCAACAGACATTCTGGAAGCATACAGGAGCCAAAAAGGTACATCTCCAATTAGTTAGGTATGTTCTGGATCCAGGATGTAAAATGTCAGTGTATGTTAGTGTATTAAATTTCACAACTTTTTAAATGACATTCATGATTATCTGTTTTAGAAATACAACTGCTCACTGTATATAAGATTCATTCATAACATGTATATGCACTTATTGTTTTTGTCATAATCAAATAGGGGGAGATTGTCAGGAATAAGCATGTGAATGATATTCCTACTTACATATGATTTGATTATGATATATATATATATATATATATATATATATATATATATATATATATATATATATATGAATGAATATGCAAGTATGCTTGCATTAAGAAAAGTCATAAAGTCCTTTGATAGATAATAGAAACACATGTACAAGGACTTAGAATGAATTGATCAAATGTGTTAGGTTGATCCTATATAAGCAAAACAGCTCTGTAAAGTCCTTAAAAAGAAATGATGTACAAGGACTATAAATATAGAAAAATCAAGCATGTTAGCTTGATCTTATGATGTAATAGATAGGCATGTCTTATCGTCGAGCACTACACCAGAAATCGTAGTCTGCCAGGAGAGTCAAGGAAAACTCGAGAGCTATCAAGGCAGAATAGTAGTCTGTATGATAGTAGATCTCGGAGTTCGTAGACTTCCATGAGAGATGAGAAAGGATCGTAGTGTGTCGAGGAGAACTTCCTCAGGGCCGTAATCTGCTGAGGAAGTCATGTTCGTAATCGTGAGAGCGACCTACCTATGAGCCGACCGAGCATCTGCCAAAGCTACCAAGAATCGTGAGACTACACTCTGAGTCGTAGAATCTACTAATGTCAAAGACAATTCAAGAATCGAGATCGCACTTTTCGTAATCGTGAGAGTCTCTCGATCGTATCAAAGGCAGAGATCGTAGTCGAGCAAGATCAGATGAAGACAATAAGCACAATGACAAAAATTGTAGTATCAAGATCTGATCTCAAAGTCGTAGTGTCTGCACAGCCGAAGCTAAAACGTAGAGTGCAGAGCTAAGACCTTAACAGATGTGCTCACAAGGCCACAGTAGAATCGTAGAGCAAACACGATTCTCAGCAATTAAGCACTCCCAGAATATCCAAAGGAATGAAGCCTCTAGTTGGTAATGCAAAGATACATCTCACATGAAAGAAGCTAGAGAGCACTCAACGAATGGCATGCAAGCTAATAGAAGATCTAAGCATCAACTCAATCAGCATCCAGATTGAGTTGAGGTTTATTCAAGGTAAAGTCTTCCACAAGATGATCATAAGAAGACTTGAACTAACCAAGGAAAAAGTCGGCATATGCACGGTGGTCATCAATAAGAAAGATGACAACGATCCTGAAAGTAACCAGAATTGTAGTGTTTGCCAAACAAAGAATAAACTGATGGAGTATACACAAAGATACTGGTCAGCCTCAGAATAACAAGGCTAAAGTGATTAAGCATTGGGTCAGTCCATTGATGATAAGTGAACGGGAGATCACAAGGAGGAAGCGAGCTAGACACGCCACAAATCTAAAGTGTCTTGTTATTCAGAAGGGGCCAGAGCAAGAAGTCAAGCCATCAAGATTCGAGAACAATGAGCCAAATGTAAGTGTTGAAGCCTTCGCACTAGAGAAGGAAGAGGTGTTCCACATTGGAGATCTAATAAACACTCTTCAAGATCGTAGTGTTAACTCCACAGGTCAAGAAGCAACAGTCAACAAGACACTACGATCAAGTCCAAGAAGATATACATCAGAATCGTAGAGTTCAAACAACTGAAGATTGAGGCATTGGCAACGGCTCAATCTGAAGACTGATATTCGAATAGAGCTTATTGAGAGCATCGATGCAAAAGGACAACCTCTGATTTAGAAATCAGAAGGAAGAAATAAAGTTGACTACCCGCCTAGGAGTCATGAAAGTGACAATTTAATGAGGTAGGTGGGTGAAGAGATCGCAGCAGATGTTAGAAAGTCGAGAAAAGATGTTATGTCACATCTGCAATCCGCACCAAATAACTCGAGATCTGCAAAGCAATTTGAATAGCTTTCAATGGCTACTTTCAAACGGGAAGATTGGGAAGGAGTATAAATCAACAGAGCTTCAAAGATCAAGAGTTGCTGATGATTGTGATGTTGCAGAATCGTTGAGTTGGTGAATACTATAGTTGACTCTACGAGTTCCACCAAACATCAACAGAATAAGTCTCAGTGACAGTGAGACTACCAAGGTGGAAGTGAAGCAGCTTTGAAGAAGAACTCAAGCAAATTAAAGCTTCACTCAACAAAGATGAGAATTCCACTAAAGATGGCAGCCAAGCTGAGAGCCGAGAAGGCCAAGAAGATAACATTCAGGAAAGTGGCTGAGTACAAAGAAGATCAAGAGAGCCACTCTACTAATCACCATGAACCGAAAGTTAAAACTGAAAAAGTGCAGAACCATGTCTGCAAAGTATTCAAGAAGGGTTCAGGGATTGCTAAGTGCCAGACAAAGTCTACTAAAAGCATAGAGACTTAGCAAACCTAGATGGTGATGGTGCAAAGCTGATACCAGATGAAGATGAGCAGAAAAGAATGAAGATTAGCTGCACCAAAGAAGATGTGGTCCAAAATCAAAATATAATGCATAGAGGACCACACTAAGCTGCTAAGTACAAAAGATGTTCAGAACTTAATCTTAGCAACAAAGACAGAACGACTCTAACAAACAAACAAACAAATTTCAACAACAAGAAGCCGTGGCACGAGGGTCCTTGTCCGGAGGGACTAAATGAGATTCCAAGCCTGCTGGGCTTGAAGAGTTCCGAGGGAACTAGAGAAGTTCCAAGGCTGCTGGCCTTGAAGAGTTCTTAGTGAACTGAAGTCCCAAAGCTGCTGGCCTTGAAGGAATCTTAGTGATTCAGGGTGCTGCCCTTCCTTAGTGGAAATCCTACTAGTTGGAAGCAGAAGAGTGGATTAGGAGCTTGAGTCTCTGAACCACTTAAAACCCCTTGTGTCTTTTACTTTATGTCATTTACATTATGTAAATTAACTGCTATAACTTTTATGTATATTTTAACTGCTTACTACTAAAGTAACTCTACGAACAATGTATGTCTGATTATGAATATATCAATGAAGGGGATCTTTTACTTATTCCGCTGTGCTTGAAAAGATTCTTAAGTTTGTCATGTGCTACTTAATGAGCAATACAACTTAATAGGGAGAAAGTATTTTGAAATTCTAAGGATCTATTCAACCCCCCCTTCTAGATCTATATTGTGCCTACTGGGAACTAACTTATATATATATATATATATATATATACATTTTTATCAGTCCTGGAGTTTATTTCGTGGCCTTTTACTACTTTATTTACATTCCATCCCGTCTGGAGTTTACTTCGTGGAGGTTGATCGTTTTTACTGCTTTATTTACATTTAGTCCCGCCTGGTGTTTACTTCGTGTCGCTTGATTGTATTTACTGCTTTATTTACATTTCTGATCCCCTATGGAGGTGCTTCGTGGTGGTTGATCATGTCTATATATATATATATATTTACTGCTTTTATATATTTACATTTTCGATCCCCCATGGAGGTGCTTCGTGGTTGTTGATCATGTCTGTATATATATATTTACAGCTTTTATATATATATAACTGTTTACCGCTTTTCATATAAACTGCGGCATCATGTGAGCCTAGGAATCATGTGATCACAGATTCAGTCCACTGAATCTAGATTCGGCTCCAGTGATGGACATTTTCAGCTGTAAGAAGCTTGTAAATTCTTCACGGTGTTTGAATTTCCTTAGATGGCTTTCATGCCCACGAGGAGTTCGGCACTGCTGTATATTATTTTCTCGAAGATGCTTCACATCTCGAAAATAAAAGCAAACAAGCCGAACATTTAATAATAAAATGGAAGTATGAAAAGGTCTATATTACTATTGAGCACAGGGTTTAAAAAAACCTCTTTTACAAAACTTTACTGCTATATCATGTTTAAAACTGAATTTTTATATAAATTCAAACCCTTTGTATATAGGTGTGAACGAGGCCTCGCACTACTTCCAAATAAATTGCACATTGATCTACACACACACACACACATTCATATAATAGTTTCTTGAAAAGTGGCGGTCATCGTGGTAACACGGATTTTGAGGGGGTGCCTAACACCTTCCCTCCGCATAATCAAGCCCCCGAACCCAAATGAATCTCGGTTTCACAGACCCGTTTAGTAGTGTCACATCATTGGATCAATGTGCAAACCTTTTCTCGGTTGCATTGGTGCAACCAGTTAAAAGCACCAACTGGTGACTCTTACAGTCAAATCGTCGACAGATACATGTCAGACCTTTTTCACTTATTTTTTCAAACAAATTTTACATAAAATGAGAACACCAAAGAACAAGAATAGAAAAGGGACAAATAAAAATTTTGACGTCGACAGGTGGCGACTCTGCTGGGGACTCCAGTAAGAGGGCCTAAGACACTACTACAAGCTTTTCAAAACTGTTATATGCTTGTGTGTGAATGTTGAATTTATATTTATGATGAATGTGTACGAATGCATTTAATTACTGCACTGTGAAATATCTATCTGTGATATTAGTGCTTCACACATGTCATAATTTTCATAAATGGTGAGACACTTTGTATGTGAATGTATGTTGTGTGGTTCCTCTACCAGGAGGCTATCCTGTCAGTGTTTGATTACTGGACTCGTAGGGAGACTAATTCCAACGAGGCTCAGGAAAGGCACCACCCAGATTCGCTCCAGTTGAAAGACCGGATTAACTTCTCATCAAGTTGTAAGACCCCAACTTATTATAAATGAAATTGAATTTTCTCTAATTATTATTTTGAAATAGTAAGGGTTGATTTGATTAATGTGGTTAGTTATGGGAAAAATGCGCAAATATCTTAAATAAGCAAGTGGTTATAAAATATTCATTGTTGTCTGGGAATATTCGTTTGGTCGTGGAATATTCTTACCGCTTGGGAATATTAAATTTACCAGTGTGAAATTGTGTGGGCCCCATAACGAAAAAGCGATTGGCTGAAAAAAATGACAAATATAAGTTTTTTTATAAATAACGACGTAGTTGTTACCGTTAACACTGTTGGAATACCCGATGGTTAAAACATAGTAATACACGTTGCACAGTAGCACACGATATTTCACCAATTATTGATTCTTACGTAAGAAGGCACTACTCAATAATTGTTACAGTAATTACTGTTCAATATTTTATTAATTCAATAATTGCTACGTTGATATTTTATATTATTGTTATTTCAATAATTGTTACTGAACAGTATTTTTCATTATCAGATCAATAATTCATATTATTTGAATAATATTATTAGATAGCATTATTGGCAATGTCTAAGGAAGTTCTGTTTAAGGAGAGGTTTGGTCACCTAATTGCGCGCCAGTAAGGAGAAATCCTTATTGGAAAACCCCCTCTTTCCTGGGAACGACTTGGTTGTCATTATTGTGATTCTGTAATATTATTTATGAATAATTAATTATTGATTTATATGATAAGGAAAATATTTATTTATGTGGATAGAAATGGAGGAATTTTTTAAAAAATGACAATTGTTGAAAATTGATATTTTATCTTTTCTGATAAAATAATATATTTAAATATATTATTATATTATAATAATATAATAATGGTGATATTTTTACATTGAATGTGTGATATATGAATAAATGAGGAGGAAGAGTATTTTTGTTACAATAAATGTTAAAAACATGTTAACCATGTCGGTGGGCCCCATTTTGTGACCAAAATTGGATTATAGCCCGTAAAATCGTCCGTATGTGGATTTCGGTCAATTTCTGCATGGAATTTGAAAAAACTTAAACTTACAAAGTTGTAGAGAATTGAATTTCTTATGGAATTCCCTTCAAAATATTTTGAAGGGTTGAAAATACCTTGCTTTCATTTCAGATTCCATCTTCCCTGTCATCATGATTTCTCCATTGCTCATCTCCTGTATTTCAGATATCATTCTAGAATACAGCTTCAAAACAAAGGTTAATTGACACATCACAATTTATCAACTTAAGTAAGAAAATTTAGCTTAGGTAGGACACACACTAGCGAGGGATATTACTCGTCTCTCCCTTCCTAGTTCTAATCCCGGATCTCCGCCAGAGATCATATCCTAAGCTCGATATCAATCATGGCGCCCCGGAATAGGTCCAATGCATCGAACCTATTCTCAAGGCCGCCAAATACATGGTACGTAAAATAACTACAACTTTATTACTACAATTGTTGTGTAAAATACAACAACACATGTGTTGTGAGTTTTGATACAAATATATACCAACCGTGACTCTCATCCCAACCTTGGATAAGACGTCACAATTGCACCTTACATAAAGGTATACCAAAACCTGCTTTTAGAAATTAGAATCTTTGAGAAGTACTCAAGGAAACCTTCGTGACATGGGAGGCCATGCGTCAGGTTATGATAGATATCATATGTCTACTGAATTATCCTTGGTTGACCTAATAGACCCCAAAGAAAAATGAGAAGATTACTATCATGTTCTTTCCAATGGTGAGTCTTCTCGACATATAACTATCTCCACCATCCGCAATTGAAAATTATATTTCAACCAAACTCCAAGATTATATAGGTAGTGCTCGTAGATATACTCAGCAAGTGGATGTGCACAACACTGTCTTATGATAACACGAGGTTGTATGTCATTAGACATCTTGTGTGATAGTGGCAAAACACCCTTCCAACGTTGGGTTCACCTCACCCTATTTGATTCACCAAATATAACTATTAAATGACGTATAAAATACAAACACACTTATCTAAAGTTCTTAATAAAATTATTTCCATACATTGTTTAGGAGAACCTCAACAACTATAAACCACCGATTCTATTCCCTCGTTATCCCCTTTCAACCCGTAAGAACACTTTTATTACCTGAAAGGAATTGTGAAGCAAAAGGGTGAGCACAACTAGCTCAGTAAAGAATATCATGACTAAAGATAATTAAATTATCAATAGCTTTCATAAGTAATAAATCAAAGATTTAGAACATATGGTAGATGATAAAACTTTTCCACCATAGTTGCAGCGGAACGAGCAATCCATTAGAAGAGTCAAATAAACCATAAAGTCTATTATCATCTCCATGTTAAATTTCCACCAACAATGTTTTCTCCCTGTAACATCAATCAATAGTTCCTGTCCGCAATCATGTGAATAACTCATAATCATAATTGTGGTTCTAAATTCCTCTTCTCATCCAGGACAAAGATAATTTTTATCACATGTCTTTACCTGAAACATCAAAGATCATGGTTATACCAAATCACAGTTCCTATTCATAATCATACTAATAAATTCATCTTTGCACTATGGGCCAAAGATATTCATTAACAGTTCATGTTTGCACTACAGGCCAAAGATATTCAACAACATGTCATCTTTGCACTACATGCCAAAGATATTCAACAATAGGTTATCTTTGCACTACAGGCCAAAGATATTTAACAACATGTCATCTTTGCACTACATGCCAAAGATATTCAACAATAGGTCATCTTTTCACTACGAGCCAAAGCTATTCAACAACAGGTCATCTTTGCACTATGGGCGAAAGATATTCAACAATAGGTCATCTTTGCACTATGGGCCAAAGATATTTAACAACAGGTCATCTTTGCAATACAGGCCAAAGATATCAATCAACAATTCTTCAATCAACCATGTTGATAAATTCACCTTTGCATTTAAGCTAAAGATATTTAATTATAAATTCAATGGTCATGATCATACCAGTCAACAATTCAACTTTGTACTACTGGCCAAAGAGAACCCATAGTCACGATCATAGCAATAATCTACCCATCTTTACACTCAAGTCAAAGAGAAATATCATCATTAGGGTTATAAAAATGTTATATATGATAATAAGAGCAATATGATCAACAACTGCATTTAATTTCAAGAGTAAGATTCATAAATCAACGATAATTCGGTCAGAAAAAGAAACCAATTTTGTCGTGAATAGTAACTCATGAATAGTAACTCATGAATAGTAACTCGTGAATAGTAACTCATGAATAGTAACCCGTATTCGTATAAAGTACCATATACGTAAATAATATCATATACGTAAATAGTGCCATATACATGAATAGTGTCGTATATGTGAATAGTAACTACAACACAAAAAAGGTAGAAATTCCACAATAAAACTCATATCAATAATTCGGCATAATGATATTGAAGAAAATAATATCATTTAAGAAGAAAATAACATCCCTTACAATCCCTTAAAATCCCTTACCAATATAATGACAATATCCCTTACCTCAAAAGAGCAGTACTTCTGACTAGAATATCAGATATGATGCTAAAAGAAACTTGCACTGATTAGCAACTCTCAAAGTATCAAAATATTCACAAAAATATGCTCGATAATATAGGGAGAGAAAACTTATGTTTCTGGTGTGATTTTCAATTCTAACTCAGCACTCTATTTATAGGAAAATGTTAGAACGCCAAAGCAGACTTGACCTGCTACCTGATGGCTTTATCTGCTACTATTCCCACCCACCACTTTTGAAATAGAATTTTAGCACATTTTCACCAACCAAAGGTGGGGCCCAACAATTCTAGAAATTTCCAAAATTATTTATAAATTTAGAAACTTCAACAATTTCTGAATCAGTCACCACTTAAAATTCATAACAAATCATACGTTAATTTTTAACGGTTCAAATTTGTGGACATATACTCAACTTATATATGTATAACATATCCAAAAATCACAACGATCCAACGGTCAGATTAAAAATTATAACTCACGCAATATATCTCAAGAACACTGATTTTTTTTGATTATGAGTCCTTCGAACAGTCACCATGAAAAATCCACAATAAATTTTTGGGTGATTCCAATTTCTACGGTTAGCTTACTTCCAGGGCTTTCTTTTGATATATGGCTCATCTCCTAACTCATTATACACAAAGAGTTATAGATTTTACAAAATCAAGTAATAAACTAATTTTCTGAAAATTTCCAAATTTCATTCCTCATTTCGACAAAATACTAATAAAACACCTCATCATTAATTCCTTCATTTATAACCATATAAATCAATAATTAATTATTCATAAATAATATTACAGAATCACAATTATGACAACCAAAGTAGTTCCTCAGAAAGAGGGGCTTTCAATAAGGATTTCTCTTCTTGGCCGCAATTAGGTGACCAAACCTCTCCTCGATGAACTTTCTAGACATTTCCAATAATGCTATCTAATAATATTATTCAAATAATATGAATTATTGATATGATAATGGGAAATACTGTGCCATGATAATTATTAAACAACAATAATATAAAATATCAATGAAGCAATTATTGAACCAATAAAATATTGAGCGAAGAATTATCGTGAACAATTTTTGAGTAGTGCCTTCATATGTAAGAATCAATAATTTCAAACATACTTTGTATGCAATACCGCAGTGTTATTGTGCAACCACGCCAGACATCAGATTTTAACCACTAGGTATTCCAACAAAGTGTTAATGGTAAAAATTACGTTATTTATAAAAACTCAAACTTGTCGTTTTCTTCATCGACAGTTATTACATTATGAGGCCCACAATGGTCGCACTCGCATTTAATATTCCCCGACAACAAGAATATTGCACGCACCAAACGAATATTCCCCAATGTAAATGAGTATTTTATAACCACTCATGTATTTTGAAAATTTTAAATATATCACCCTTAACTTTAACTTTTATCAATTTAACCATTTATAAATAGGAAAATTGAATACTTTTATTTTATAAAATTTGGGGTCTTACAATCTCCCCTCCTTATGAAATTTCGTCCCCGAAATTTACGTACCTAGTATTTCGAAGGGTTTAGAATACCTTGTGTCGACGTCGGGATTTTTATTTGTCCCTTTTCGTTACTTGTTCTTTGGTGTTCTCATGTTAATGTCAGATTTGTTTAAAAAAACAAGTGAAAAAGGTCTGACATGTGTAATGTCGACGATTTAACTTTAAGAGTCGCCAGTTGGTGTTTTTAACTGGTTGCAACAACGTAACCGAAAAGGTTTGCACATTGACCAAGTGATGTTACACTGCTAAACGGGTCTGTGAAATTGAGATTCATTTGGGTTCAGGTGTAAGACCCCGAATTTTATGAAATGAAAGTATTCAATTTTCTTATAATTATTATGTTATTTAGTAAATTGTTAAATTGAGAAAGGGTTAAAGTTAAGGTTGATATTTAAAAATTTTACAAAGTAAACAAGTTGTTATTCATTGTGTCAGGAATATTTGATTGGTCAGGGAATATTCATTTTTATAGAGAATATTCGTTCGACGACATAATCATTGGTGGACCCCCCAACGGAAGTATTGTCGTATTTAAAAAACGACAGATTTATCTTTTATTAAAAATAACGGCGAAAGTGTTACCGTTAAAACTATTGAACTACCTGGTAGTAAAAGTACAGTAACACGCGAGGTTGCATAGTAGCACACTGTATTGATTATTGATGCTTACGTAAGAAGTCACTCAGTTATACTCAATTATTACTACAGTAATTGCTGCATCATATCTCTCATATTACTGATTCAATTATTGTGACAGTATCATCTGCATAATATGTTATGTTATTAAATCAATAATTGATACGACAAAGTTATTCATATTTATTTGCAATATTGACAATGTCTAGAAGTTCTGTCAAGGAGAGGTTAGATAATCTAATTGCGCGCCAATAAGGAGAAATCCTTATCGGAAAGCCCCCTCTTTCCTGGGAATGAACTGGTTGTTAAATATTGTGAATTATAATATTAATGATGAATAAGTTCATGTTGGTTAAAGATGAAATTGATAGTTCCATTGTATGGGAATTATTAGTGTTAGTAGAAATCAACATTTATTTCGATAATAATTGATGTCTGGAGGTTATATTGACCAATCGGGTAATTAACCGGATAAATGAGAAATTAATCGCTATTAATTCACATGCTTATAACTATGTGTTCACATGTGTGTACTATTGATTCACATGATTTACTATTAGGGGAGTTGGTGCAAGTTTGATTATACTTGCATGACTTAAGTTAAAAATGGAGGTAAAGTTGAAGGTACTATACTATAATTAATTTTTTTACATGTTTAGAACTATTGAGTCACATGATTTACTATTGATTCATATGATTTACTATTAGGGGAGGTGGTGCAAGTTTGATAATACTTGCATGACTAAATTAAAAATGAAGGAAAAGATAAGGGTATTATACTGTAATATTTCGAGCCCCAAAATGTACGATTATGAAAACTATATTTTTCTATAAATAGAAGCTCATTCCTTCATTATTTTCACCAATTCACTAAGTCTCACAAGAGCAATTATTATAGAGAAATTATAGAAGGAGAAGCTATAGAGAGAAAGAAGAAGCGAAGTCTGCTACTTCACTATTCCAGTATCCAATTTCTTCTAAGGTAAGGGATATTATTATTATTATTATTGTAAGGGATATTATTATTTTATATTCATGAAGAGAGTTATTTTCTTTTAATACTCGTAAGGGTTGTTATTCCATTCTTTATTATTATGTTGAATAACTTTGTCTCATGCTAAGTACCGCATACGTGGTGAAATTCTTACGTTATTCCATTCTTTATTATTTCATTGGAATAACTCGTCTTTATGCGTTCATCGATCGATGCCCAGTGAATTCTTCTGTTATTCCATTCTTTATTATTCGGTTGGAATAACCTGTATGTGCGGTCTATCTTATGCCTGGTGAATTCTGTTATTATTCCATTCTTTATTATTATGTTAGAATAACTCGTTTGCATAAGCACATCGCATACATGGTGAAATTCTTCTATTATTCCATTCTTTATTATTTCGTTGGAATAACTCGTCTGCGCTTGGTCTATCGCATGCCCGGTGAATTTTGTTGTTATTCCATTCTTTATTATTACATTTGAAATATCCGTCTCAGGCGGATTATGCATGACTGGTTCCATTCTTTATTATTCTGTTGGAATATCCTATCTACGCGGATTACGCATGACCTGGTTCCATTCTTTATTATTCTGTTGGAATATCCCGTCGTAAGGATTACGCATGACCGGGTTCCATTCTTTATTATATTGTTGGGAATAACTCGTCTGCGATTTCTATCGCATGCATGGTGAATTCTTACATTATTCCATTCTTTATTATTCGTTGAATAACTCGCCTATGTGGATTACCACATGCATGATGAATGATCCTTTGTATTCATTCCTTTTAAATTGTGGAAATGATTTGTCACGTGGATTACCGCATGGCGGTGAAAATCCATTTGCGCTTTGTATAATCTATTATACTTGTATGAGATATCATTTCTTTTGTACTCGCCATGGAATATCATTTTCTTTGGTATTTTTTACTTAGTTACTATTCACTTGATTACTATTCACTCTGGGCCATTATTCACTCTAGTATTATTCACTCGGGTATTCACTAAGTTACTATTCACCCAGTTACTATTCACTCTAATATTATTCACTCGGGTATTCGGGGCACTTTTCGGTAATAAGTACTATTCATTAAAAGTTACTATTCACCCAAATTACTATTCACCCGAATATTATTCACTCGAGTATTTGGGGTACTTTCATGCTGAGATACTATTCACGAGGTACTATTCCTGAAGTACTATTCATAGGGTACTATTGCAGGGTACTATTTACCCGAAAAATATATTTCTTTTCTGTCCAAATTATTTCTGGTACATGAATATTATTCTTGAATTTTACTCCACAAAGATAATAGATCTGATGGTCTATTTGACTCTTCTAATGGATTGCTCATTCCGCTACAACTATGGTTGGAAAGTTTTATCATCTACCATATTTTCTAAATCTCTGATTTATTACAGATGAAGGCTATTGGTGATGTAAATTATCTTTAGTCATGATATTCTTTACCAGGCTAGATGTGCTCACCCTTTTTGCTTCACAATTCCTTTCAGGTAATAAGAGTGTAGCTGGGTCGAGCGGGGGTAACAGGAGAATAGAACGGTGGTCTATAGCTGTTGAGGTTCTCCTTAAATAGTATCAAAATAATTTTATTGAGAACTTTAGATAAGTGTGCCGTATTGTATACGTCATTTGATATTTAATTTTGGTGAACCGAATAGGGTGAGGTGAACCCAACTTTGGTAGGGTGTTTTGCCACTATCATACAAGATGTCTAATGACATACTACCTCGTGTTATCATAAAACAGGGTTGTGCACATCCACTTGCTGAGTATATCTACGAGTACTACCTATATGATCTTGGAGTTTGGTTGAAATATAATTTTGAATTGCAGACAGTGGAGATAGTTATATGTCAAGAGAAGACTCACCATTGGAAAGAACATGATAGTAATCTTCTCATTTTTCTTTGGGGTCTATTGGGTCAACCAAGGATAATTCTGTTGACATATGATATCTATCATAACCTTGACGCATGGCCTCCCATGTACGAAGGTTTCCTTTAGCACTTCCCAAAGATTTTAATTTCTAAAACAGTTTTTGACTGTACTTTTATGTAAAGTACCATTGTAAGGTTGTGGTCGAGGAACCATGAGAGTTACATACATTTGTATTAAAACTCACAGTTTAACTGTGGTCGTATTCTGCACGACAATTCAATAGTTGTATAAATAAATTTTGTATTTGATTTTATAGTATGATATCTGGCGACTCAGAATGGGTCGTGTGGACCTATTTTGGGGGTGTCACAAATGGTGTTAGAGCTTAGGGATATGGTCGCTGGCGGAGATAAGAGTCTAGAATTAGGAGGGGAGAGATGAGTTATATACTTCGCTAGTGTGTGACTTACCTAAGCTGAAATTGTTTACTTGATAAGTTAATAAATTGTGATATGTCAATTAACCTTTGTTTTGAAGATATATTCTAGAATGATATCTGAAATACAGGAGATGAGCAATGGGAAAATCATGATACAGAGGAAATAACCAGGAAGGTACAACCCAAAAAGAAAGCAAGATATTTGTGATGCCCCCAAAACAGATATACATCACCCATCTTGAGTCGCCAAATATATGGTACAAAATTCAAATACAACTTAATTATACAACAGTCGTGTAAAATACAACAAAATATAATCTAAGAGTTTCAATAAGAATATTGTCATCTAGACAATATCCACACTCAATGGAGTCCTCATTACATTTATTATCACACTATTTCACAGAATAGTGAGGACTACTAAAGCCCTTTATCCCGGACCATCACTCCATTTCCGACTCGTCCCCAGCCTATATTCTCATTTTCAAGAGAACAATGAAAGAAAGGGTGAGCTCAACTAGCCCAAGAAGAAATATTATGACTAAGATAATGCGAATAAATTATCCTTAGCCTTCAACAAAGATAACAACCGATAGAATACAATAGACAACAAGTTTTAGATCAACAACCGCAGCAATGAATAAGCAATCCATTAGAAGAGTCAAGTAGAGCATAAAATCTATTATCTTTTATGATTTAAAAGTTTTTCATCAACTTTATCGCTGAGACTCAGCTTAATAAATAAAATCGAATCATCCTTGCACCACGACCAAGGATATTCATGTAATCATCAATGGTCATGATTATACTGAATAATCCCTAGTCATAATCATACCAACAACTGTCCATCAATGAACTACAGGCCAATGAGAACTTTTACCACATCATTCGTCACATTACAGTCATGATTATACCGAATAATCGCTGGTCATAATCATACTAAGTACATTTATGCACGTAAGCCAAAGATGACTTTAATCACAATATAAACATGATGATGATGACAATGACATAATAATTCAATAAAACAAGTTCAAGGATAATTTTAAAGATTTATAATTTAATTTATCCAGAAATCAATAACGTCCAAATTGTTAACATGATAGTGCTTTTTAGAGTAAAATTCAAGAATAATATTCATGTACCAAAAATAATTTGGACAGAAAAGAAATATATTTTTTGGGTGAATAGTACCCTGTGAATAGTATTTTGGGAATAGTACCCCGTGAATAGTAAACTGTGACGCCCCCAAAATAGGTATACATCACCAATCTTGAGTCGCTAAATACATGGTACAAAATTTAAATTCAACTTAATTATACAACAATCGTTTAAAATACGACAAAATATAATCTAAGAGTTTTAATAAGAATATTGTCATCTAGACAATATCCATACTCAATGGAGTCCTCATAACATTTATTATCACACTATTTCACAGAATAGTGAGGACTACTAAAGCCACTTATCCTGGACCATCACTCCATTTCCTGAAGAGAACAATGAAAGAAAGGATGAGCTCAACTAGCTCAATAAGAAATATTATGACTAAGATAATGCAGAATAAATTATCCTTAGCCTTCAACAGTATAACAACTGATAGAATACAATAGACAACAAGTTTTAGATCAAGAACTGTAGCGGAATAAATAATCCATTAGAAGAGTTAAGTAGAGCATAAAATCTACTATCTTCTATGATTTAAAAAGTTTTTCATCAACTTTATCGCCGAGACTCAAATTTTAATAAATAAAATCGAATCATCCTCGCACTACTACCAAGGATATTCATGTAATCATCAATGGTCATGATTATACTGAATAATTTCTGGTCATAATCATACCAACAACTGTCCATCAATGAACTACAGGCCAATGATGATTTTTACCACATCATTCGTCACATTACCGTCATGATTATATCGAATAATCCCTGGTCATAATCATACAAAGTCCATCTATGCACGTAAGCCATAGATGACTTTAATCACAATATAAGCATGAGGATGATGACAATGACATAATAATTCAATAAAACAAGTTCAAGGATAAATTTTAAAGATTTATAATTTAATTTATCTAGAAATCAATAACGTCCAAATTGTCAACATGACACTGCTTTGTAGAGTAAAATTCAAGAATAATATTCATGTACCAAAAATAATTTGGACATAAAAGAAATATATTTTTCAGGTGAATAGTACCCCGTGAATAGTACTTCGGGAATAGTACCCCGTGAATAGAACCCCGACACGAAAAAGTGTCCCGAATACCCGAGTGAATGATACCAGAATAAATAGTAATTAGGTGAATAGTAACCCATGAATAGTAACTCGTGAATAGTACTCCGGCATAAAAAGTGCCCCGAATACCCGAGTGAATAATACTAGAGTGATAGTAACCCGTGAATAATAACTCATAATAGAAAAATACCAAAGAAAATGATATTTCATGACGAGTACAAAAGAAATGATATCCCAGATGAGTATAATAGAATATACGAAACTGCAAATGGATTTTCATCCACCATGCGGTAATCTACGTAGACAGATCATTTCCATAATTTAATAAAGAATGAATACAAAGGATCATTCACCATGCATGCGGTAATCCACATAGACAGGTTATTCCAACAGAATAATAAAGAATGGAATAAGAGAAGAATTCACTATGTATGCGATAGACCGTACATACAGGTTATTCCCAGCAGAATAATAAAGAATGGAACCAGGCCATGCGTAATCCGCATAGACAGAATATTCTAACAGAATAATAAAGAATGGAACCAGGTTATGCGTAATTCGCACAGATAGGATATTCTAACAGAATAATAAAGAACGAAACCAGGTCATGCGTAATCCGCATAGACAGGTTATTCCAACATAATAATAAAGAATGGAATAACAACAAAATTCACCAGGCATGCGATAGATTGCAGAATGAGTTATTCCAATGAGAATAATAAAGAATGGAATAACAGAAGAATTTCACCATATATACGGTACTTCGCATAGACAGGTTATTCCAACATAATAATAAAGAATGGAATAACAACCCTTATGAGTATTGAAAGAAAATAACTCTCTTCATGAATACGAATGAATAATACCCCTTACTATAATAATAATATCCCTTACTATAATAATAATATCCCTTACACAATAATGATATCCCTTACCTCAAAAGAAGACAGGATACTGGAATAGTAAAGTAGCAGACTTCTCTTCTTCTTTCTCTCTATAATTTCTCTCTATAATAATTGCTCTATAGCTTTAGTGAATTGATAAGAAATGAAGGAAGAATGAGCTTCTATTTATAGGAAAATATAGTTTCAATAATTGCACGTTTTGGGGCTCCAAATATTACAGTATAATACCATCCTCTTTTTCTTCATTTTTAATTTAGTCCTGCAAGTATTATCAAACTTGCACCACTTTCCCTAATAGTAAATCATATGAATCAATAGTAAATCACGTGACTCAATAGTTCTAAACATGTGAAAAAATTAATTATAGTATAGTACCTTCAACTATACCTCCATTTCTAATTTAGTCATTCAAGTATTATCAATCTTGCACAAACTCCCCTAATAGTAAATGAATATGAATCACTAGTACACATATGTGAACAAATAGTTATAATCATGCGAATCAATAGCAATTAATTGCTCATTTATCCGGTTAATTACCGATTGGTCAATATAACCTCCATACATTAATTATTATCGAAATAAATGTCATTTTTCACTAACACCAATAATCCCAACACAATGGAACTATTAATTTCATCTTTAATCAACACGAACTTATTCATCATTAATATTATAACTCACAATATTTAACAACCAGGTCATTCCCAGGAAAGAGGGGGCTTTCCAATAAGGATTTCTTCCTATTGGAGCGCAATTAGATTATCTAACCTCTCATTGACAGAAATTCTAGACATTGTCAATATTGCAAATAATAATATGAATAACTTTATCGTCTCAATTATTGATTTAATAATATAACATATTATGCAGATGATACTGTGATAACAATTGAATCAATAATATGAGAGATATGATACAACAATTACTGTAGCAGTAATTAAGTATAACTGAGTGAATTCTCACGTAAGCATTAATAATTAATACCGTCTGCTACTATGCAACCACGCGTATTACTGTACCTTTAGTACCGATTATTTTATGACAACTTGCTTACTTTGAAAAATTTTCACATATCACCCTTAACTTTAAACTTTTATCAATTTAACTATTTACCAAAATAAAAAAAATTGAATAATTTTATTTCATAAAATTCGGGATCTCACCGTATTCTCATCTCTTCGAATATCAGGTACGTACGTAAATTTTGAGGGCGAAATTTCATAAGGAGGGGAGATTGTAAGACCCCGACTTTTATGAAATGAAAGTATTCAATTTTCTTATAATTATTATGTTATTTAGTAAATGGTTAAATTGAGAAAGGGTTAAAGTTAAGGGTGATATTTGAAAATTTTACAAAGTAAGCAAGTTATTATTCGTTGTGTCGGGAATATTCGATTGGTCGGGGAATATTCATTTTCACAGAGAATATTCGTTCGACGACATAATCATTGGTGGACCCCCCAACGGAAGTATTGTCTTATTTAGAAAATGACAAATTTATCTTTTATTAAAAATAACGTCGAAAGTGTTACCATTAAAACTATTGAACTACCCGGTAGAAAAAGTACAGTAATGCACGTTGTTGCATTGTAGCACACGGTATTGATTATTGATGCTTACGTAAGAAGTCACTCAGTTATACTCAATTATTACTACAAGAATTGTCGTGATCATATATCTCATATTATCGATTCAATTATTGTCACAAAGATCATCGCATAATATGTTATGTTATTAAATTAATAATTGAGAGACGATAAAGTTATTCATATTATTATTTGCAATATTGACAATGTCTAGAAGTTCTATCAAGGAGAGGTTAGATAATCTAATTGCGCGCCAATAAGGAGAAATCCTTATCGGAAATCCCCCTCTTTCCTGGGAATGACCTGGTTGTTAAATATTGTGAATTATAATATTAATGATGAATAAGTTCGTGTTGGTTAAAGATGAAATTGATAGTTCCATTGTGTGGTAATTATTAGTGTTAGTGGAAATCGACATTTATTTCGATAATAATTGATGTCAGGAGGTTATATTGACCAATCGGGTAATTAATCGGATAAATGAAAAATTAATTGCTATTAATTCACATGCTTATAACTATGTGTTCACATGTGTGTACTATTGATTCACATGATTTACTATTAGGGGAGTTGGTGTAGGTTTGATAATACTTGCATGACTAAGTTAAAAATGGAGGTATAGTTGAAGGTACTATACTATAATTAATTTTTTTCACATGTTTAGAACTATTGAGTCACATGATTTACTATTGATTCACATGATTTACTATTAGGGGAGGTGGTGCAAGTTTGATAATACTTGCATGACTAAATTAAAAATTAATGAAGGAAAAGATGAGGGTATTATACTGTAATATTTTGAGACCCAAAATGTGCAATTATGGAAACTATATTTTCCTATAAATAGAAGCTCATTCCTTCATTATTTTCACCAATTCACTAAGTCTCACAAGAGCAATTATTATAGAGAAATTATAAAGAGAGAAGCTATAGAGAGAAAGAAGAAGCGAAGTCTGCTACTTCACTATTCCAGTGTCCAGTTTCTTCTAAGTTAAGGGATATTATTATTATAGTAAGGGGTATTATTCTTTCGTATTCATGAAGAGAGTTATTTTCTTTCATTACTCGTAAGGGTTGTTATTCCATTCTTTATTATTATGTTGGAATAACCTTTCTATGCGAAGTACCGCATACATGGTGAAATTCTTCTGTTATTCCATTCTTTATTATTCTATTGGAATAACCTGTCTGTGTGGTCTATTGTATGCCTGATGAATTCTTCTGTTATTCCATTCTTTATTATTCGGTTGGAATAACCTGTCTGTGCGGTCTATCGCATGCCTGATGAATTTTGTTGTTATTCTATTCTTTATTATTATGTTGGAATAACCTGTCTATGCGAAGTACCGCATACATGGTGAAATTCTTCTGTTATTATATTCTTTATTATTCTGTTGGAATAACCTGTCTGTGCGGTCTATCGCATGCCTGGTGAATTTTGTTGTTATTCCATTCTTTATTACTCTGTTGGAATATCCTGTCTGTGCAGATTATGCATAACCTAGTTCCATTCTTTATTATTCTATTGGAAAATCCTGTCTGTGCGGATTACGCATGACTTGGTTCCATTCTTTATTATTCTATTGGGAATAACCTGTCTGTGCAGTCTATCGCATGCATGGTGAATTCTTCTCTTATTCCATTCTTTATTATTCTATTTGAATAACCTGTCTATGTGGATTACCGCATGCATGGTGAATGATTCTTTGTATTCATTCCTTATTAAATTATGGAAATGATCTGTCTACGTGGATTACCGTATGACGGGTGAAAATCCATTTGCAGTTTCGTATAATCTATTATACTCGTATGCGATATCATTTCTTTTGTACTCGTCATGGAATATCATTTTCTTTGGTATTTTTTTACGAGTTACTATTCACGGATTACTATTCACTTGGTTACTATTCACTCTAGTATTATTCACTCGAGTATTCGGGACACTTTTCGTGTCGGAGTACTATTAACGAGTTACTATTCATGGGTTACTATTCACCCAAATTACTATTCACCTGAATATTATTCACTCGAGTATTTGGGGTACTTTTTATGCTGGGGTACTATTCACGAGCTACTATTCCCGAAGTACTATTCATAGGGTACTATTGTAGGGTACTATTTATCCAAAAAATATATTTCTTTTCTGTTCAAATTATTTTTGGTACATGAATATTATTCTTGAATTTTACTCCACAAAGCAGTATCATGTTGACAATTTGGATATTTTTAAACTCTGGATAAATTTAAAGTCTTTAATATTTATCTTTGATTTCGTTTGATTAATGCTTATATCATTGTCATCATCCTCATGCTTATATTATGATGAAAGTCATGTTTGGCTTATGTGCAAAGATGGACGGTTGATTATTGGTTTTACAGTTGTATATCTTTGGCTTACGTGCAAAGATGGATTGTTGATTATTGGTTTTACAGTTGTATATCTTTGGCTTACATGCAAAGATGGACTGTTGATTATTGGTTTTACAGTTGTATATCTTTGGCTTACGTGTAAAAAAGAACTATTGATTGATGAATATCTTTGGCTTATGTGCATAGATGAACTGTTTATTGGTATGATTATGACCAGGGATCATTCGGTATAATCGTGACCCGTAATGTTATAGATGATGTGGTAAAAGTCCTCATTGGCCCGTAGTGCATTGATGGACAGTTATTGGTATGATTATAACCAGGAATTATTCGGTATATTCATGACCATTAATGATTACATGAATATCCTTGGCCGTAGTGCAGGGATGATTCGATGATGTGGATTATTTATTAAGCTGAGTCTTAGCGATAAAATATTGATTATACACTTTTAATTCGTAAAAGATAGTAGATATCATGCTCTACTTGACTCTTCTAAAATACAGGTTGTATGTCTTTGGCACAGTAGCAAAAAGATGAATTGTTAATGAATATCTTTGGTCAGAAAGTGCAAAAGATGAATTTATTAGTATGATTATGAGCAGGAATTGTGATTGGGTATAACCATGATTTTTGATGTTTCAGGTGAAGATAGGTGATGAAAATTATCTTCGTCCTGGGTACGAAGAGGAATTTAGAATCACAATTATGATTATGAGTTATTCATATGATTATGGACAAGAATTGTTGATTGATGTTACAGGGATAAAACATTATTGGTTGACTTTTAACATGGAGAAGATAATAGATCTGATGGTCTATTTGACTCTTCTAATGGATTGCTCATTCCGCTACAACTATGGTTGGAAAGTTTTATCATCTACCATATTTTCTAAATCTCTGATTTATTACAGATGAAGGCTATTGATGATGTAAATTATCTTTAGTCATGATATTCTTTACCAGGCTAGATGTGCTCATCCTTTTTGCTTCACAATTCCTTTCAGGTAATAAGAGTGTAGCTGGGTCGAGTGGGGGTAATAGGAGAATAGAACGATGGTCTATAGCTGTTGAGGTTCTCCTTAAATAGTATCAAAATAATTTTATTGAGAAATTTAGATAAGTATGTCGTATTGTATATGTCATTTGATATTTAATTTTGGTGAACCGAATAGGGTGAGGTGAACCCAACTTTGGAAGGGTGTTTTGCCACTATCATACAAGATGTCTAATGACATACTACCTCGTGTTATCATAAGACAGGGTTGTGCACATCTACTTGCTGAATATATCTACGAGCACTACCTATATAATCTTGGAGTTTAGTTGAAATATAATTTTCAATTGTAGACAGTGGAGATAGTTATATGTCAAGAGAAGACTCACCATTGGAAAGAACATGATAGTAATCTTCTCGTTTTTCTTTGGGGTCTATTGGGTCAACCAAGGATAATTCTGTGGACATATGATATCTATCATAACCTTAACGCATGGCCTCCCATGTACGAAGGTTTCCTTGAGCACTTCCTAAAGATTTTAGTTTCTAAAATGCTTTTTTTTTATTGTACTTTTATGTAAAGTACCATTGTAAGTTTGTTTTTGATTTTATAGTATGATATTTGGCGACTCAAAATGGGTCGTGTGGACCTATTTTGGGGGCGTCACATCGGGGGCTTGAGTATGCGGAGGGAAGGTGTTAGGCACCCCCCGACATTCGTGTTATCACGGTGACCACCACTTTTCAAAGAAACTGTTATATGAATGTGTGTGTATGTGTGTGTGCGTGTGTGGATCAATGTGTAATTATTTGAAAGTAGTGTGAGGCCTCGTTCGCACCTATATACACAAGGTTTGAATTTATAGAAAAATTTAGTTTTAACCAAGATATAGCAATGAAGTTTTATAAAAAGAGGTTTTTCAAACCTTGTGCTCAATAGGAATTGAGACCTTTTCATACTTCCATTTTATTATTAAAATATTCGGCTTGTTTGCTTTTATTTTCGAGATGCAAAGCATCTTCGAGAAAATAATATACTGCAGTGCCGAACTCCTTATGGGCATAACAGCCATCCAAGGAAATTTGTACACTGTAAATAATGTACAAGTTGTTTACAGCTAAAAAAGTCCATCACGGGAACCGAATTTAGATTCAGTAGACTGAATCTTTGATCACATGATTCCTAGGCTCACATGATACTGTAGTTTGTATGGAAAGTAGTAAGCAGTTATATATATATATATATATATATATATATATATATATATATATATATATATATGTGTGTGTGTGTGTGTGTGTATGATCACCACCACGAAGCAACTCCATGGGGATCGTAAATGTAAATAAAGCAAGAATATTATCAACCGCCATTAAGTAAACTCCAAAGGGACTTGAATGTAAATAAAGCTGTAAAAGCGATCAACCACCACGAAGTAAACTACAGGCGAGACAAAATGTAAATAAAGCTGTAAAAGACCACGAAGTGAACTCCAGGCCTAGTAGAAATGTAAATATATATATATGTACATATATATAAAAGCATTAAACACACCGAATGTAATTCCAGGCTCATCAGATATGTTCGACAACAATTATATATATATATATATAAAAGCAAGTAAACGCTCCAGACATAAGTCTAGGCTCAATCGAGGCATAACTCGATAATGTTAGTCCATATATGAAATATATACATATATAAATATATATATAGAGATGTAAATGAAAACCACTTGATCAAGTCCTGCATAACACAGGGCATACTCTCAACACAAAGATGTGCAAATATGAAAGGAAAGGCTTTATAGAGTGTGAGAAGGCTTTAAAGGTCGCCAATGTAAGCTTCTATGACTTTATATGGATAATCACTCAGCTCCCGCCGGATAAAAATATAGCTATATGTGAGCTAACAGATGTTTAAAATGAGGAAACACTCAATATGGGTGTGTACAGAGCAAATTGGACAGGGCTTCCTCGCCTTTTTTCTTTTTAAAATGGCTAGCCCAAGCTCTATATTTATAGAGCTGCTAGCCGCAGGTGTACCTGCGGCAGCTGCAGATGCACCTGCGACTGCTCGGGCAGTCCGGGGTTCCGCGGGTCCTGTCATCTCGAAGTGCATGCACTCGTGCACTGTAATGTCTGCTCGAACTTGCAGAACTTCAATCCGAGCATCCGAACGAGGAATATACGACCTTCTTCGGATCTCTTGTGTCGAGAGTTACACAATGACATGGATTAGAGGTTGTACGGAGTCAGGAAGAGGGAACAATGTCCATAGTCTTCAAGCTTCAAATTCTATCTGGTGTGCTGCCACGCGTAATAGTCACTCGGGATTGTAACTCCTCGATTCTTGTGGGGCATTATTATATGTATGTATGTATGAAGTGTTGAGATGACGCGCTGGTGTTGAGGAGGCAAGATGACGTTTGACTCTTCACAGGGTTATCGCCAGTTTGAGTTGAAAGTAGACGTTGCTCAGGGTTACATTTGAGATTGGACTACTTGTTTGTATGCCGCAATGTCATCTATGAGAATGCCTGTCTTCCCGGTGTTAGCTCCGGGTCTGAGGTATGAGTGCCTCGGCAGGAGGTCTGAGCTTGAAGTTGATAGCATACATTTGAAATAAGCATTTTTGGAGTTATCGCCGGAACTACAACAACATTCCTGGGGTTATCGCCAGAGGATTAAACCTGGTTATCTCCGAGGTTGGAAATGATCCTCCCGGTGTGTGTTTTGGGTTGGAAATGAGGTTCCCTGAGCAGTGTGTTCCAATTTTGGGACCGAACTTCCAAAGAGTATCCGAATGGATGTGAGTTATCCTTCTGTGGTTATCTCCGAAAGATTAATCCGCCTCCCGTAATGTCAAGAATAAGCGCAGTAGTAAAATTTTGAGTGTCTACAGATGCCCCTCTTTATCATATTCATGCAATGCAAGGCATGGATAGGATAAAGAATCCTAGACACTTGAAATGCAAGTGAGATAAACATGATGCTATGTGCAGCAACATGATGCAAATGTATGATGCATGATGGAAATGATTGTCGGTTCCCTGCTAATCCTATCGGGATGACAATCAGTTATGGCTTGGACATGTGATCCAAGTCTTCAAGGATGTTGATGTTTGGGCTATCACCAAAGTCTCGAACCCTAGACACTGGCTCTATTCTGTAGATGCATCTCTCGTATTCAAGAGATCTGTGGGGATAAAGCTTTGTCTGTTTGAGGATGTGTATAACATATTCCCTCATCCCGTTTGAGTTATCGCCAACACATCATCATCATCGTGGTTACCCGACCTTCACCGATGTGTGTATCACCGGACAGATCCCTGTTGGGTGCATTGTCAAGGTTGCTTGACCTCCATTCGATGTATGTGTCAATGGTCGCATCATGTTGTAAATCCCCCCGGGAAGGTTGCTTGATGGGTTTATTTTGCCATCTACCGACATGACGCCAAGGTCGCTTTGATCCTCATTGATGTGTGTATCAATGGTTGAGTTAACGTTCTAAACCCGGCCGGGGATACATGGATGCTTGAAAGATTTGCGTTGTGACCCCACCGGGGATACTTAATCGGGATTTATAACTTTGGCGTTGTAAATCCTCTGGGCTTGGGGATACATTAGCATTTCGTGACTTTGCAAGGCCAGTACCCCCCCGGCCGGGGAAGGTTTAGGGTCAGGACTCGCAATGACTAAAAGATCGACCTTTTTGTGGGTATTACCGAGCATGATTTGTGAAAGTTGAGCTCATTGGTATAGTATACCCCGTATTCAAAGTGAAAAACCAATGAGATGATGGGAGTTTAATTTCGACCTGTGAAAAACTAGGATTCCGTGTTATTTCGCCAATCGCAGTAGCATTTTTATTCCGATTTGGCCTTTTTCAATTTTGTGAGACCTCCTTTGCAACTCTAATTGGAGTGAGAGCCGAGGTGTGGGACCCATGTAGAGTGCCGCAGTACACCGCACAGCAGTCAGTAGGTGGACTCGCCACCAACCGTGGCTATATAAAGCTCGCAGGGTTGCTTTTATAAGTCATTTTCAAGTCACGCTGACGATAAAGGAAATCTGAGAGCTTTCTTCGCACTGCTGAGTTCGGGTAACTTTCTCGATATTCTCGCCACCATACAAGCGTTCTTCACATCATCCGTGGTAACATATGCATGTATTTTTTTCCAATTTCTATCCGTTGGAAAATGACTTATCACATGAAATGCATTTAGACACATAGTAGTGAATATGCATGCTGATATGACTTGATAAAAAAAAATATTCAACATAGCAAATGTTAGTATTAAACCATGCTGAACATAATGATGTGAAAAAAAATTGACTTTTGAAACAATCAAATTGGCACCTTTTACTGTCATTTCTTATCCTATCCGAGGACAAATGAGTAAAGGTAGAAAAGCAAAATAATCTTGGTAATTAGACTACACTTATGGATTTTTTACTGTGATGTATTAATGCATGTAGGGTGTATATGATTGTGTATAGGTGTGCTACTGAATGGACACCTAGTCATGCCTATGTGCATGTGGATAGTCCCAGTTACAAAGGGGGTTATGGAATTTTTTTTCCAAAATGGGCATTGGGTAGTCATGCATTTTTAACTCTACTGTAGATGTATGTTAAAACAATGCATGCATGCATGTAATCATAAAATGCATTTTGAAAAGCTCCACCACACCCTTTCTGAGGTGATTTGGAGATTTGTTGTCCAGATATTATGGATCCGGATCAGCCAAGTAGTTCCCGCAGGACCACTTCTGGTGTACGGAGGAGGGCTTCTGAAGTACCTCAACCCTGCTCGTTAGATGTACTTCGCGTTTGGTGGAGGCGGTGATACATCCTATCCGGATTGAAGTGCCGGATGTCGAGGACGAGGAGGAGGATGTACCGATTGAGGTTCCTGCTCCTGCTGCACGTGTTCCCCGTAGGGAGTTGCCAGGAATTCAAGTGGTGAACCCAGATCTTCTGGGTGACTTGAGTAGGCATCCTTCAGTATACCTGCACGCAAACGAGGTATGAAGTTAGATCTTTAATCTTCCTTATTTCCTATTGATGAGGAGCAAAGGGTTCTGATGTTGATCTGCATTTGATGTAGGTTCCCGGCTTTACACAGCCTCGAGGGAACTGGTTCAGCATCCACTCTATGTATCAGGCTTTGCATGATGACTATAGAGAGATTGTACATGGTCGGGATTCGGACGTTCTTTTCCATTCTTCCCCGTCATCCCCCTCGGGTTACTCGTGGCATTGTTCGAAGCTGGGTTTCACTGCACTCACCACCCATTTGTCGGATCGTGAGGTGATGATGACGCCGATGGATTGGCAATTTATCATAGGTATGGAGTTTGAGGGATCCAAATGCCTCGCATACGACGGATATTACCCCTACCGCCGCCCGATCCTTGTGGGAGTTTCGACGGAGGCGCCAAGGGTAGGACTATTCAGACAGTGTCCTTTGAGCGTAGATGCTATGAGAAATGGGTCGTTGAGTGAGCCTATACCCGATGATGTGAGAGTCGTGGATATCATTCTTCTACGATTATTCTCGATGATCATTAGGGTCGCTTCATAGCAGATAACTCTTCTACGGTGTCCTTCACTTTGATCAAAGCCGCCACTCGACACACGTGGACCGTGATAGAGACTATGATTGGGGTTCCTACACCTTTGCCTACTTCCTCGTGGGAATGCGATGCGATCGCAGTGGCTTGACCGAGGCGTGGTTAGGATTTTACCCATTTTCGCCGGTGAGTATTTTCTTGTCTTTTCCCATGTACAAAGTTAAGAGTGTTAATCGACGAAGCAGATGTTTGCTTTTGTGTGGCAATTTTGGGCCTATGAGAGGCTTCCATGTTTCAAGGCCCCATGTGAGCATGCTAGGTTTAGACACCTATCCATGAGGACGGAGATGGCATCATTCCATACTAGTGGAGGTCCCTCATAAATGAGGGTTTCACTCATTGCCGCCACAAACCGGAGTTGTTGACATCGGATGTCATCACATGGGTTCCCTATTCGGGGAACACTTGAGTGTTGGATTTGAGGATGGGTACCAATCGAGTCGAGCACGTTATGTCCACCCGCAGGATTCTCTCTTCACAGATGGAGGATGGGAGCTCTATTTTAGGAGAGTGCTATCGTAGAGCACTACACTACAGAGAGAGATTCAGATGCCGATCTTTGCCTCTCGCCAGCGTTATGGCCTATTTTTAGGCAGCCACCACCCGTCATTGACATCCCATTGTTGGGGATTGACATTATATACATTGTCGAGAGGCCCCTACACTCGTGAGATGTTCCAAAGATTGGTGGTTCCTCGCACCATTGGAGCTCGCACCGCCGCCACACAGCTTTATGGGGATATGGTTCCGTGATCCGTGATGATGACGGATTGGCTAGCTTGTGTCGAGATCCCACTCATGTGACACAGATTGATAGTTTGACCCAAGCAGCTGGACCGGCACATTTCTTTATCCCAAGACTTGGGTAGAGATCCTTCAGAGAGCAGATACTTTTGATCCTTCCAGCTCAAGCGCCGCCCCTCAGTGACCCATATGGTTTTTTTTGGCAGCATCCTCCTCAGATAGGCCTCGACATCCCCAGAGATAGAGATCCAATGACTCTAGGAGGAGTTACATCGTGGACATGATCGACGATGTAGACATCGATACCATCGACTTCTTCCGATGTATATTTCTTATTATCTCTTTGATAGGCCTCTATTAGATGTTGGGTAGCTTCACCCCATTCTCGCTATATCTTTTGATAGGCCTCTATTGAGATGTTGGGTAGCTTCACCCCATTTCCTCGTATTTTAGTCATACAGAGATGTATTAGATGATGATATACTTAGGAATGTATGTACGCTTTTCCATTCCCTATATCATATTGCCATCTATTGTATCATGCATGTTATTATGTTATGCATATGTATGTATGTCCGTAGATATTCAAAGATTTACCCTCGGATGGTCTTATGACACTACCCGCAGCACAGATGTCTTCTTCGATAGCTTAGTCAGATTGATCATACCCCACCATTTTTGGTGGCATCTCGTATGCGCCATGGTATGATAGTATGTCACCATCGATATGGTGATCAGAGATGATTTTTGCAAAGATACTATGACCCTATTGATGTTTCAGTTCCCACAGATTTGTAGAGGGTATGCTAGAGCACCGGGTATCGAGAGAGGAAGTTTTTCCGATTTGGGACCTGTGGAGTCGACTCTACTTTGGAGGAGTATGCACGGTTGACGATGTCGCCACCGGGATGAGACTTGCATGGTATATGGCTATCGAGAGACATGACTAGATAGTTCATGACCCTCACCGGATTGAGACGAGAGTGGTACAGACGAGATTACATCCGCCACGTGATATCCCAAAGATTTTTTTGCTTGATGATTTGGCTCGAGGATAGTTATGCACAACATTCCGGGGATTTCACCACACCGGAGGATCATCAAGCGCTCACCAGAGTGGATGTACTATTGTTGTGTGCGATTGTCATACACGCCTACATGCCACTAAGACATGGATGAGTTGGATATTACGTCATTATGGCAAAGTGAGAGCTCTCGTGGAGGGTCATACCATTATACCGATGATCATTGCAGAGACTTTGAGGTCACTACATATTGTCGCACTTATCCCAAGCAGAAGAGTGTTTACAGTAGCTCTGGCCATGTCAGACGTGTGGTTTATGTCACACTTGAGACCGATTGGCACATCTGCATGGTAGGATATTGTTTCACCCATGATATAGCCATGTCATACTCCTTTTTTCACCGCAGAGTGCACAGATGTCGCTGGTCTGGTCGCCTTTCCCTAGGGATCTGAGGTCCATTTGCTATATTGCCGTGTTCGTGGCTTATCTCACCCTACAACTTCATTACTCATGCTCGGGCATGGATTATCTACCTCTAGTCGGTTTGAGAGGGATGATCACTTACCACCCATCGGGCCGTGATGTGTCATTTGACCAGCTTTTTAGGATTTTCATCCCCACGAGGGGGCAAGTGAGTCAGTCGCTTCGCTTCACAACCGCTTATCGCACAGAGGATGATCCAAAGTTGTATGCTCATTGGGATCACGAGAGTCGGCGAGAAGTTTTCGTCACCATCAAAGTTATTCTCGCAGAGTATTCAAGATGGATGGAGACAGAGACCGTGATCGACTATGGTAGTATCCAAAGTGCAGATGTTGATTTCGACGATGAGGAGCCTATAGAGGAGGCCGACATTCCCATCGATGGGGACTTGATCATCGGGTCGCCAAGATTTGTGATGGATTCTCCCACCCCGAAAAGTGCCATCAAGTATTTCAAAGATTCAAGACAACATTTGGAGCAGAGCCTACATCCGATGACCTATGATAGAGATCAAAGCTAGGGCCGCTGATGTCGACAGCTCTTGATGGGAGAGACGCCGCCTCATTAGAGAGGGATGAGGCTAGATCACCCAGTGGATGCATTGATTGTGGAGCGGATGCCACCTATCTCGCTAGGGATGTGGCCATTGCAGCATAATACTTCAAATGAGATCCCAGATGATCCGCCACTCTTGCCGACATGAGTGCTTACATTGATGAGCATTATGCCACCATGCGCTTAGCCTCGATCCGCTAGCTCGTGTAGATACCATCAAGTGTGAGCTTGTAAGCATTACCTCCGCTCTTCGAGAGAGGGATGCCATGTTAGATCCGATAGTCCACATACATACAGATCTATAGATAGCTTTGTATTTTCCTCGCATGTACTAGCTTAGCCATTTTGTCATGTACAACACATATGTATATATCAAACAAGATATGTATGGTGTGGAAATATATTTTGATTCACTTCCCTTTTAGTTATGCCTTGATACTTGCTTGATATTTGCCTTTTTTCGTGGCCTTGTGATCTTGATGCATTCTAAACTTATCCTCGATAGGTGGACATTGAGACGCCGCAAGATCTCTCGTAACGGATCATTGATCTGTATGTATCCCTACCATCTTTTGGTGTCTTGGGACCGGTATCTAGATGGAAATATGGAGAGGAGTGTGGCTTTTCCTCTCTCGAGATCGACCGCACTACGATGGTCGCCAAGATTTCTATTTGTGAGAAGCCTAGTTAATTCCATCTCTTATGGATTGGTGTTGCTTTTCGAGGCATACCACAGCCTTAGATGGTCACCGAATCTTCTATTTGTGAGAGAGAGGTTGGGTAATTCCATCCCTTGGTCCAAGCCGATGAAATGTGGTAGATCAAGGTTAATCCCAAAGACTGTGTGACAAGCATTTTTGTTCGGTAGGGGTTAGATCGAACCATAAATGGTCGCCTACGTACTCCTATTGAAGAGGAGATCAAAGTCATGTAGTTCAAACTCGTGTAAGAGGTTCAACGTCGAATGGGAAAGGCGATGGGTGTAAATTTTTTTTTTTTGTGTTTTTTTTTTTTTTTGTAGAGAAAGGGCGTAAATGTTTTTGTTGTTTTTTTGTTTATCATGATCGGGCCATATAGAATATGGTTGCCCACGCACTCTCTGTGTATCGTGGAGATCAGTCGACGTGAAGTTCCCCTCGTGACTTAATCGCACCAAAGAGAAATGTGAATCCCATGTGCAAAGCTATATCATGGGGAGAAGAAAGTTTGATCCCATAATGGGGATAAACCGCAGTGTGGAAAAGTTTAATCCCATCTTCGTGATAAATCGCAAGCGAGAAAAGTTTAATCCCATCTTCGTGATAAACCGCAAGCGTGAAAGGTTCAATCCCGTCTTCAGGATAACAAAAATTGTATGAAAGGTTTGAAATGAGGTGAAACCAGGCTGCTGGTTTGAAGTGTATGTTTCCCTGAGGGGCAGAAGAGTATGTAAAAAGGGTTAGAAACCGAAATGACTGGTGATTTGATGATCAAAACCAGGATGTTTGTTTGATGGTAACTTCAGACATAGTACCGGTTTCACTGTGTCTCGAAGTTGATAAGTCGTGGAAATTCATCGCCATCCATTTTCGCAACCGAGAGCACCTCCGTCAATACCTCCTCGACAACAAATGGGCCTTCCCGCTTAGGAGCTTAATTTTCCTTAGATTGATCTTGGTTGTCAATGATCTTCTTTAAAACCAAGTCATGTTGTTTGAAATGTCGAGAATGACTTTTTTTTATTGTAGGATCGTGTGATCCTTTTGTCGATATAATCGACCATGGAAGATAGTCGCGTGGTTCTCCTTTCGCCTATTAGAGACAATTGGTGATACCGTCTTGTACCCATTGGTCTTCATCCAACCGAGCATCCATCAAAACTCGAGGGATTCCATTTCCACCTCTATGGGGAGCACCGCTTCCATCCCATAGGCTAATGAGTAGGGGTTGCCCCAATGGAAGTACGCATGGAAGTTCTCAGAGGCTAATAAAGTCGAGGCAAGAGGTCGTGCCATCCTTTATGATTGGTGGACATTTTTTCGCATGATCTTTTGATGTTTTTATTAGCCGCTTCAACAAACACCATTCATCTTTGGATGGTAGATGATTGAGTTAAGGTGTTTGATGTGGAATTTATCGCATAACTCCTCCATCATTTTGTTGTTGAGGTTCTTAGCATTGTTCGACACAATGACCTCTCGTTGTCCATATCGATGCATTTACATTGTTTTCGATGAAAGCAATGATGACTTCTTTAGTAACCCGGGAAGGAGGTCGCTTCTACCCATTTGGTGAAGTAGTCGATCATGGTGAATATGAATCGATGTCCATTATCGGCTTTGGGCTCGATGGGCCCGATCACGCCCATTCCCCACATTGAGAAGGGCCATGGCTTAACTCATATTGTGGAGTTCCTCGAGGGGCGTGGATAACATTCCCATGAATTTGGCATTGATAGCATCTCTTCGACGTGATCATCATAGTCGCCTTTGAGTGTAAGCCAATAATGCCCCTGCTCGAGGATCTTTTCGACAAGTAAGGGTCCGCCATGTGAGGGCCACATACTCCACCATGGATCTCATCCATGAGCCTCTCGAGCTTGGTCTTTATCCGCACATCGAGGAGACCTAATCTCGCATCTCTCTTTATAGAGTGCATCTCCGCCGTAGAATTTCATAAGAAGTCGATGAATCCGCTTCTTTCTCGCTAGGCTCACCTCAATGGGTGTAGATCCATCTCGTAGATACTCCTTGATGTGTTGATACCAAGGGTGTGGATGGGAGGTAGCTCATCCGATACTTCTCCAACATAGTTCCCATAAATCGGGGCCTTTTTAAAGGCAAATGTGATGTTTGGCATGTTTTCCTTGTCAAGTATGTGAATCAAGGAGGCCAAGCTAGTGCATGCATCCGCAAAATCATTCCTATTACGAGGAATGTAGAAGGAGATTTCTTCAAACTCCAAAGCCATCTGTAGAACTTGCCGATGGTAAGGCAAAGAAATGTAATTTTTTGGTTTGATAGATTCTCGTGGATTGTTTGATTACCAACTCAAATCCCCAAAGATGCTTAATCGCCGATGCCCATTGAACGGGCAAGTTTTAGCCCCATGAGACAACCTTCATACTCACCGTGTTGTTGGTGCCGATAAACCGCATTTTTGACTACGACGGATACCGCTTCCCCCGCATCGATATTAGAACGCCCCACCCGTAGCCCTTCGTGTTAATACCCATCAAAATACATTTTCCACGTATGGCATGTATGTATCGATCGATGTTGTTGCCGAATCGTCATTACCCCTTCATCGGGGAAGTATGTTTCAAGGGTTTGTAATCCCTCAGTAAATGGCCCGCTTGATCCGCAATTCCTTGACTTTGACATGACTTTTGTGTCACGTAGACGATGTCAAATTGTTGTAGGATCAACCGCCATCCGGATAAACCGACAATTCAAGATGGGCTTCATCAACACATACTTGAGAGGATCCACGCGGATATGAGATGGGTTGTGTGACCATGGAGGTAATGTTGTAACCTCATGGAAGCCCATGCTAAAGCACAACAAGTCTTCTCAATCGAGTGTACTTGTGTTCATCGATGCTAAATCTTTTGTCGAGGTAATAGATAGCTGTTCTCGCCTCTATCATTTTTTTTGCCCAAAGATACAGCCCATGGCATTGTCATTTATGGATGTGTACATGAACAGGGAACATCATCCCCTGGAGGTACCAAAATAGAGCGTTAACCAAACCGCTTCTTTAATGGTAAGGAAGGCTTTTCGACACTCATCGCTCCATTTCATGGAGGAGTTCTTCCTTAACAACTTGAAGATGGGCTCACAAAGTTGTCGTGAGTTGAGAGATAAACCTACTAATGAAGTTGATTCTTCCCAAAAATCCCCGTATTTCCTTCTCTCGTCTCGAGGAATGGGCATTTTTCGATGGCCTCGGATTTTGGTAGATCCAGCTCAATCCCTTTGTGGTCGACTAGAAACCTAGCAACTTGTTCGACTTGACGCCAAAGGCGCGACTTGGTCGGATTCAACTTCAAGTTGTACTTACGCAACCTCGTTGAAAAGCTTTTCGAGATGGTCTAAGTGGTCTTCCTCCTTTCGGATTTGACAATGATGTCATCCACGAGATCTCTATCTCTTTATGCATTAAATCATGGAAAAGAGCCATCATAGTCACGGTAGGGTTAGGTGCCCCGACATTGATGAGGCCGAATGACAACCATCTCAGTAGTAAAAAAGTCCCCAAGGCGTGATGAAAGAAGCTTTTTTTCACGATCTTCCTCAACGCAACTATAACTGATGGTACCCCACAAGTAATCAAAGAAAGGAGTACATGCCGTATTGAGCAGTATTGTCAATGAGAATGTGGATAAAGGGCACGGGAAAGCTATCTTTAAGGCAAGCTTTGTTTAGATCCCGGTAATCCACACAAACTCGTACCTTTCCTCTAGGTTTAGGCATGGGAACAATGTTAGATATCCACTCCGGATATGTAGACACCATGATAATGCCAGCTTGAAATTGTTTCACAATTTCTTCTTTAACCTTTAAACTCCACTCAGGTTTCAATCACCTGAGCTTTTGTCTAACTGGCTTGAATCCTTCTTTAATGGGAAGGCGATGAAGAACAATGTAAGTGGACAAACCCACCATGTCTTCATGAGACCATGCAAACACATCCTGGAATTGGGTTAATAGTGCAACCATGTCATTCCACCGGTTTTGGGGTAAGGTCCAACCAATTTGGATTAGCTTAGGTTTTCTAAGGTTCCAAGATTAAAAGAAGTGGTTTGGTCAAGGTTGGGTTTAGGTTTGTCTGCGACCCATTCCTTAATCTCCTGAGGTGTCTCAATGTCCTCTTGTATGTCCATCAAGTCTGAGTCCAACTTTGCGTCAAAGTTACAGCCATTATGGAGAGAAGGCATCTCATCAGCAAATACAGGTACATCTAAATTCAGAGTCCTGAAACAAAGTATGCTTTCACTTAATATATGCAACTGTTTTATCATACATAAGTGTTAGCATGTACTTGATAAAATAATTGCTAATACTATAAAGAAAAGCAAGCAATTAAAGTTATCTACAGGGCAGAGGGATTTTCTGCCCATTTTACCCTTGTCGACCAATGCATGGAGTGCTGCTCCAATTGTCGAGAGCAAAGTCCTGAAGGACTGCAGTGATGGAGGGATCGACATTGTCCTCCTTCTCCCTAATGATAACCATGACATCCGGGCAATCAATCATCGTCTGGGTATATCTCGTTTGTATGTTCATCATGAACAATGACGCTGCGACGCTCGACATCATCATCAAGGCGATGTCATGTTTACATTTTCATTCCTTTTCTTCCATTTCGGGATCGTGAATCAGCACTCTTTTGCTTTGAATGGTACCGGTTTAGGAAAAAAAGATGGCCACAACATGGGCCGGTACTTTATCGGAGATTGTATCAACTCATGAGGTAAAGGTTGAGAAAATCATCGTGGAGGTGAAGCCCGAGGAATCGCTTGTGCTTATGAGGATTCCCGTGGATCGAATCGCGTAATAGCCTAGTCCTACTGTTCCAATTTGATCGACACTTGAATAGGTGCTTAATACCCGCCGATTTTTACCAAGCCCTTGTCCAGCCGATGACCCAATAACATCATTTCTCGAGTGGCCAACATAACCCTCACAGTAAATATGGGTATGGGAAGTGGTGCTCCAATAGGATGGTATTGAGTGTTACTCACTTCCAAGGTATGAAAATCGGCCTACTCAACTTCGAGAAGTCAAGTCGATGATGGGCGATCTCCTTGTTCGTGACATTCCTACCAAAAGTTAATAAATGACTAGACTATTGTTGATAATGTATTTGAGTTGTTGATGTAGTGTGGAGGAATAACCCAAACCATGTGTATCCATGGTCTCCCTAATAAAAAGTTGTATCCCGAATCTATCCCGAGGACGACGGAAGGATACATTGAATGTATTTGGACCAATCTCAATTGGCAACTCAATCTTTCCGACGGAATTTCGCTTCGGATCCATCAAAAGCTTTGATAACCGTGATGGTCGCTTTTGGATCCGCTTTGAGATTGACATTCATCTTCACCAAGGTGGCATAAGGACGTATATTTAGAGACTAACCTCCATCTATCAAAACTCCAGCTATATATACCCTCAAGACAAAATCGCAATGTGCAATGGCTTGTAATGACCTATTCCCTTCAAGCAGTATGTCGTCATCAGTGAAGGATATCACATTGTTGTTGAAAATGTGATCAACCAGATGTTGAAATTTTTCTACATCCACTGATTTTGGCAAGTAGGCTTCTTCCAAAACCTTTAATAAAACCTTCCGGTGATCCTCGGAAGAGAAAACCAAGTCCAAAGATTGATATCTCGATGTGGAGCTTCTCGTAAGCTTAAAACCACTTGGCTTCATTATGGCCCATAGTGCGGAGGAATTTTTCAATCTTCTCCATGGGAATCTTCCCTTTGCTTTGCAAGTAGGCTTCACAACCCGCTGAGGAAGATATGTGGATTTTCCTTCATTACATCGAAAGTAGAGTATGAGACGAGATCCTTCAAATTTTTCCATAATTCCATGGAACTTTGTGTAAGTCGACAACAGTGATATTGTAGTCCGAAAGGTAAAGAAATTGGCTCTGTGCGCCACTTTCAAAGGATTGTTGTCCTCCTTTGAGTTGAATTGTTTGTATGGGAAATGCTTTGATAGTTTCATAATCTTCGCTTGATATAATCGCCATCGATCCCTTCCATTTGGTAGGACATGTACTCCCCACCTCAAGTTGCACAAAGGTCATTGTTCCGCCATTTGCAGGACACCGCTATCAATAAGATTTTGAATGAGATGTATGAGTGCCCAACATTCGTCTCCGTGCATGTGACCGCGAGAATAGGAATGATATCGACACACTCCATTGGCGTTAAATCGTCCCCGCATGGGGATTGATTGGAGGTAGAAGGGATGTAATTCTTCCTTCATTGATCAACATTTGAAATATTTCCTCCATAGATTGGCCCAGTATAGGTAAACTCCTCCGATTGGAAAAAATCCCGACGGGCTTTAGCATTTGCTCTCTTTGCAACCTTATCCTCCATAGCTTCGCTTCAAGGTGATGGTGGAGCATTCATAACAAATGGAAGGAGATAGGTATGCTCTCGTCTCGATTAATCATGTGTGACTTGATGATGGTGGGTCACCGCTCGCCAATTGCTCAATTTGTTTGCAAAGAGCTTTCATCTTTCATTCCATAGTAAATCGAACTTTGCATAATCCCATTTGTCAACACCATCTTGGATGGTCGGGGATAATTCATCGTTGAAACCGGAATTCGCCCCAAAGCTCCAACCGATCATGTTGACCTCTTCTTCTTTGTGTTGAGGAAGAGGGTTGTCTCTTGCACATGAGGTTGATCTCGGTTTGGTGACCACGATCTCACCGTTGTCTATTAAATCTTGGATCTTGTGTTTCAAGGCCCAACAATCTTGAGTATCATGTCCAGGTGTCTCCAGCATGATAAGCACACTTCCGAGTAGCATTAAAACCCCTCCCATTAGGGTTGGCTAGTGGAAGAAGACGTGTAATTTTCTTCTAAGTAGTCAGAAGAGCCAGAATATTCTCGAGCGAGTCCCCTAAGGGTGTGAACATTCGAGGACGCTTTTACTTCCACTTTTAGTCAATGGAGGGTTTCAAGACCGTGCTTGAAAAGGGAGAAGTTTCTCCTCCAGATAAGCATGTTCTCGACCGCTTTTTGTCCTTGTAGTATCAAGGAAACATCCTCCCTTTCTTTTTTTATGGACCTCCGGGTTGTTCCCATAAGATCCGGATTGATGTGCTCAAGAATCGCTTTAAGATTAGCTTAGGTCTTGAATCTTACCGGACTTCAATCCCATCTCACCATTTCTCCGTGTTTAATCATTTCAGAGAATGGTTTGCCGATATCGGCTAAAACTCTTTCATAGAAAGGAGCTTCTGTCAGACATCTATGAAAAGTCATGACCATTTTCGATTCATCATGGAAGGAATAACTTGAGCAAAGAAAGGCGCTTCCACCTTTGAGCATACTCTAAAAGACTCATTAGACTATTTCTTGACCTTGGTAATTTGGTACCGGCCAGAGCCATCCGAGATTGAAAATCAGTATTGAGTGAGGAAGGCGTGAGCTAGCTTTCCCCCAAACTATGGATCTTGAGTTGTCTAACTGTATACCATGAACGGGCTTCTCCAAATGACTTTTCTCGACAAAATTGCATTCGAGCTTTTCATTTTCCGCGTAAGATCCAAGTTCTCCAATGAACACCTTTAAATGTGTATAAGGATCCCCTAATCCATCATACTTTTCAAAATCGGGGTTTTGAATTTCTCCGATAATGAACCCCTGTGAAATATGCAAAGGTCAAAGATATGAAACACTTCCATGTGTTCCAACCTTTGAGAACACGGATAGTTTCCTCCATTTGGAGGACCTTCTTCCCGATGTCACCGCAGGTCCGGATCTCCTTTGAGATGGGTGTTTTCGTGGTCTTTGTTGGTTGTATCCAACCGAGGTTCTCGGAAATTTTTTTCCAAACCTTGAGCTCCTCCTGTGAAGAGGATTTCGTATGTGTAGGCATCTTCGCACTCGAGTGGATTGATGCAATTTTTAAGCAAAATAGCCAAATTTGTGATTTTGTCGACTTAATCCACAAATTCTTCACGAGAAACAAGATTAGACCGGGTCGACGAAGACATGATTGGTCAGAAGCTCGTGGGCCTTTTTGGATTTTGAGTGGGTAATGTGCCCAATGATTTCCCTACAAAAGACTTATGTAGTTTAGTCTTTAGGTAATGTAAATGTTATCATAATGTATCCATTTTAGGAATATGGTCCGCAAAAATGGTTGTTAATTGATAAATGTCATGTATGCACAAATATTCTTCATATTTTCCATTACATAAAGATGATCATGGAATAAAATTACAAGTAAATGCTTTTACAAGTAATTGAAAATGGAAAGCATGAAGAGACTTTTCTCCGCCGCTTGGTTTATCGAGGTCGACCTATCTTAGGGTTACTCTCGCGGCTTTTTGGCATGAAGGTTCCCAGATCATCGCAATCTACTGACGGAAGTTAATCCGGCCTTTCAATCGAGCTTAACTGGTGGTGCCTTTCCGAGCCTCATTGGAATTATTCTTCCTACAAGTCCAAAGAATCAAACACCGACAGATAGCCTCGGTGGAGGAACCACACAACATACATTCACATACAACGTGTCTCACCGCTCATGAAAAAAATGATGACATGTGTGAAGCACTAATATCACGTATAGATATTTAGCAAAGGCAGTAAGTAAAATGCATTCAGACACATTCATCATAAATGTAAATGCAACATTCACACACAAGCATATAACAATTTTGAAAAGCTTGTAATAGTGGCTTAAGCCCTCTTATCGAGTCCCCAAAGCAGAGTCGCCACCGTCGACGCCGGGATTTTTATTTGTCCTTTTCGTTACTTGTTCTTTTGGTGTTCTCATGTTAATGTGAGATTTGTTTGAAAAAAACAAGTGAAAAAGGTCCCATATGTGTAATGTCGACGATTTGACTTTAAGAGTCGCCATTGGTGTTTTTAATCGGTTGCACCAACGCAAATCAAAAGGTTTGCACATGACCCAGTTGATGTGACATCGCTAAACGGGTCTGTGAAACCGAGATTCATTTGGGTTCGGGGCTTGATATATGCGAGGGAAGGTGTTAGCACTTCGACATCCGTGGTTACCATGGTGACCGCCACTTTTCAAAGAAATCTGTTATATGAAATGTGTGTGTGTGTGTGTGTGTGGATCAATGTGCAATTATTTGAAAGTAGTGTGAGGCCTCATTCGCACCTATATACACAAGGTTTGAATTTATAGAAAAATTCAGCTTTTTTAACCAAGATATAGCAATGAAGTTTTATAAAAGAGGTTTTTCAAACCTCGTGCTCAATAGAATTGAGACCTTTTCATACTTCCATTTTATTATTAAAATGTTCAAATTTTGTTTGTTTTTATTTTGAGATGCGAGGCATCTTCGAGAGAAAATAATATACAAAGAAGTGTAAACTCCTTATGGGCATGATACCATCCAAGGAAATTCAGACATCAGAATAATGTACAAGTCGCCATACACTTAAAAAAGTCCATCACGGAATCAATCTAGATTCAAGAGATCAATATGTGATCACATGATTCCTAGGCTCACATGATATCGCAATTAGTATGGAAAAAGAATATATATATATATATATATATATATATATATATATATATATATATATATATATATATATATCACCATGTAAGCAACTCCATGGGGATCAAATGTGTGTAAAGTATGAATGATATCAACCACCACGAAGTAAACTCCATGGGGATCTTAAATGTAAATAAAGCAATAAATGTTATCAACCGCCATAAGTAAACTCCAAAGGGACTTAAATGTAAATAAAGATGTAAAAGGCCACGTAATAAATGTAAATAGAAATGTAAATAGTATATATATAAAAGCCAAAATGAACTCTATATATATATATATATATATATATATATATATATATATATATATATATATATATATATGTATAATATGTCGATAATATCCTGATGAATGATTTTATACAATATATTTATATCATATATATATATATATATATATATATATATATATATATATATATATATATATATATATATATATAAGCAAGTAAACGCTCCTGTATATAAGTCTAGGCTCAATCGAGGCATAACTCGATAATGTTAGTCCATATATGAAATATATATATATATATATATATATATATATATGTAAATGAAAACCACTTGGATCAAGTCCGCATACGCACACAACACGACTCTCAATGTGTATAACAAAGGTGTGCAAATATGAAAGGAAAGGCTTTATAGAGTGTGAGAAGGCTTACAAGTGGGTCGCCAATGTAGGCTTCTATGACTTTATATGGATAAACACTCTAGCTCCCCACGGATAAAAAATATAGCTATATGTGAGCTAACAGATGTTTAAAATGAGGAAACACTCAATATGGGTGTGTATAGAGCAAATTGGACAGGGCTTCCTCGCATTTTTCTTTTTTAAAATGGCTAGCCCAAGCTCTATATTTATAGAAGAGTCGCAGTAGTAGCTAGTGTACCTCATGATGTACGCAGATGCACACATGCTTCGCCTGCCGCCTGGGTTTCATGCGGGTCCCATTATCTCAAAGCACGTGCACATGCAATCGTAATGTCTGCTCGAACTTGCAGAACTTCAATCTGAGCATCCGAACGAGGTATATACGACCTTTTTCGGACTGTTTGTGTCGAGAGTTACGCAATGACATGGATTAGAGATAGTACGAAGTCAGGAAGAGGGGACCATGCCCATAGTCTTCAAGCTTTAAATTCTATCCGGCAGTCGCCACGCCGTAATAGTCACTCAGGATTGTAACTCCTCGATTATTATGGGGCATTGTTGTATGTATGTATGTATGTATGAAGTGTTGAGACGACGCGCAGGTGTTGAGGTAGCAAGATGACGTTTGACTCTTCACCGGGGTTATCGCCGGTTTGAGTTGAAAGCAGACGTTGCTCGTGGTTACATCCGAGATTGACTACTTGTTTGTATGCCCGAATGTCATCTCTGTGAGAATGCCTGCTCCGCCTTGTTGTTAGCTCCCGGTCCGAGGTATGAGTGCCTCGGCAGGAGGTCTCGAGCTTGAAGTCGATAGCATGCATTTGAAACAAGCATTTTTTGAGTTATCGCCTTTGAAATCGCAACAACATTCCTTGGGGTTATCGCCAAGGATGAAACTCGTGGTTATCTCCGAGGTTGGAAATGATCCTGCGGTGTGTGTTCCGGTTGGAAATGAGGTTCCATTGTGTGTTCTCACAATTGAAAATTATATTTCAACCAAACTCCAAGATTATATAGGTAGTGCTCGTAGATATACTCAGCAAGTGGATGTGCATAACACTGTCTTATGATAACACGAGGTTGTATATCATTAGACATGTTGTATGATAGTGGCAAAACACCCTTCCAACGTTGGGTTCGCCTCACCCTATTTGATTCACCAAATATAACTATTAAATGACGTATAAAATACAACACACTTATCTAAAGTTCTTAATAAAATTATTTTCATACTGTTTAGGGAGAACCTCAACAACTATAGACCACCATTCTATTCCCCTGTTATCCCCGCTCGACCCGACAACACTCTTATTACTTGAAAGGAATTGTGAAGCAAAAGGGTGAGCATAACTAGCTCAATAAAGAATATCATGACTAAAGATAATTAAATTATCAATAATCTTCATCAGTAATAAATCAGATATTTAGAACATATGGTAGATGATAAAAGTTTTCAACCATAGTTGTAGCGGAACGAGTAATCCATTAGAAGAGTCAAATAGACCATAAAGTCAATTATCATCTCCATGTTAAAAGTCCTCCAACAATGTTTTATCCCTGTAACATCAATCAATAGTTCCTGTCCACAATCATGTGAATAACTCATAACCATAATTGTGGTTCTAAATTCCTCTTCTCATCCAGGACGAAGATAATTTTCATCACCTGTCTTTACCTGAAACATCAAAGATCATGGTTATACCAAATCAAAGTTCCTGTTCATAATCATACTAATAAATTCATCTTTGCACTATGGGCCAAAGATATTCATTAATAGTTCATCTTTGCACTACATGCCAAAGATATTCAACAACAGGTCATCTTTGCACCACATGCCAAAGATATTCAACAACAGGTTATCTTTGAACAACAGGCCAAAGATATTCAACAACATGTCATCTTTACACTGCAGGCCAAAGATATTCAACAATAGGTCATTTTTGCACTACGAGCCAAAGCTATTCAACAACAGGTCATCTTTGCACTACGGGCCAAAGATATTCAACAACAGGTCATCTTTGCACTATGGGCCAAAGATATTTAACAACAGGTCATCTTTGCACTACAAGTCAAAGATATCAATCAACAATTCTTTTTTGCACTACAGGCCAAAAGCATACAATTGTAAAACCAATAAACAACAGTCCATCTATGCACTATGGGCCAAAGATATTAATATCTTAAAGAAATATATAATCATTTCAGAATTTAAATAAACAATAATTATAACCATATTGATCAATTCACCTTTTCATTTAAGCTAAAGATATTCAATTATAAATTCAATGGTCATGATCATACCAGTCAACAATTCAACTTTGCACTACTGGCCAAAGAGAACCCATTGTCACAATCATACCAATAATCTACCCATCTTTACACTCAAGTCAAAGAGAAATATCATCATTAGGGTTATAAAAATGTTATATATGATAATAAAAACAATATGATCAACAACTGCATTTAATTTCAAGAGTAAGATTTATAAATCAACGATAATTCGGTCAGAAAAAGAAACCAATTTTATCATGAATAGTACCCGTGAATAGTAACTCGTGAATAGTAACTTGTGAATAGTAATTCATGAATAATAACTCTTGAATAGTAACCCGTATTTGTACATAGTACCGTATACGTAAATAATATCATACACGTAAATAGTGTCATATACATGAATAGTGCCGTATACGTGAATATTAAACCCGACACGAAAAAGGTAGAAATTCCACAATAAAACTCATATCAATAATTCGGCATAATGATATTGAAAAAATAATATCATTTAAGAAGAAAATAACATCCCTTACAATCCCTTACCAATATAATGACAATATCCCTTACCTCAAAAGAGCAGTACTTCTGACTGGAATATCGAATATGACGCTGAAGAAAACTTGCATTGATTAGCAACTCTCAAAGTATCAAAATACTCACAAAAATATGCTCGATAATATAGGGAGAGAAAACTTATGTTTCTGGTGTGATTTTCAATTCTAACTCGACACTCTATTTATAGAAAAATGTTAGAATGCCAAAGCAGACTTGACCTGCTACCTGATGGCTTTACCTGCTACTATTCCCACCCACCACTTTTGAAATAGAATTTTAGCACATTTTCACTAACCAAAGGTGGGGCCCACCAATTCTAGAAATTTCCAAAATTATTAATAAATTTAGAAACTTTAACAGTTTCTGAATCAGTCACCTCTTAAAATTCCTAACATATCATACATTAATTTTTAACGGTTCAAAATTTGTGGACATATACTCAACTTATATATGTATAATATATCCAAAAATCACAACGATCCAACGGTCAGATTAAAAATTATAACTCACGCAATATATCTTAAGAACACTGATTTTTTCGGATTATGAGTCCTTTGGACAAGTTTCATTCAAACAGTCACCAAGAAAAATCCACAATGAATTTTTGGGTGATTCCAATTTCTATGGTTATCTTACTTCCAGGGCTTTCTTTTGATATATGGCTCATCTCCTAACTCATTATACACAAAGTGTTATAGATTTTACAAAATCAAGTAATAAACTAATTTTCTGAAAATTTTCAAATTTTATTCCTCATTTCGATAAAATACTAATAAAACACCTCAGCATTAATTCCTTCATTTATAACCATATAAATATATATTTCCTTATCATATAAATCAACAATTAATTATTCACAAATAATATTATAGAATCACAATTATGACAACCGGTAGCTTCGGAAAGAGGGGCTTTCAATAAGAATTTCTCCTTACTAAGCGCATGTAATTAGGTGACCAAACATCTCATTGACAGAACTTTTTAGACATTGCCAATATGTTATCTAATAATATTATTCAAATAATATGAATTATTGATCTGATAATGGGAAATACTGTGCCATGACAATTATTGAACAACAATAACATAAAATATCAACGCAGCAATTATTGAACCAATAAAATATTGAACAGTAATTACTGTAACAATTATTGAGTAGTGCCTTCATATGTAAGAATCAATAATTCCAAAAATACTGTGCAATACCGTGTGCTACTGTGCAACCACGCGTATTAATATTTTTTAACCACCAGGTATTCCAACATTGTTAACGGTAACAATTACGCCGTTATTTATAAAAATTCAAACTTGTCGATTTCTTCATTCGACAGTTATTCTGTTATGAGGCCCACAAATGGCTGCACCGTCGTATGAATATTCCCCGACAACAAGAATATTCCACGACCAAACGAATATTCCCCAATAGAAATGAGTATTTTATAACCACTTGCGTATTTTAAAAATTTTATATATATCACCCTTAACTTTAACTTTTTATCAATTTAACCATTTACTAAATAGGAAAATTGAATACTTTTATTTCATAAAATTCGGGGTCTTACAATCTCCCCTCCTTATGAAATTTTGTCCCCGAAATTTACGTACCTGGTATTTCGAAGGGTTGAGAATACCTTGCTTTCATTTCAGATTCCATCTTCCCTGTCGCTCATCTCCCGTATTTCAGATATCATTCTAGAATACAACTTCAAAACAAAGGTTAATTGACATATCACAATTTGTCAACTTAAGTAAGAAAATTTAGCTTAGGTAGGACACACACTAGCAAAGGATATTACCTGCTCTCCCTTCCTAGTTCTAATCTCGGATCTCCTTGGGAGATCATATCTCTAAGCTCGATATTCAACTATGGCGCCCCAAAATAGGTCCAACCCATCCAACCTATTCTGAGTCGCCAAATACATGGTACAAAAAACAACTACAACTTTATTACTACAATTGTCGTGAAAAATACAACAACACATATGTTGTGAGTTTGGATATAAATATATACCAACTGTGACTCTCATCCCAACCATGGATAGCACGTCACAATTGTACCTTACATAAAGGTACAGTCAAAAACTGTTTTAGAAATTAGAATCTTTGGGAAGTGCTCAAGGAAACCTTCGTACATGGGAGGCCATGCGTCTAGGTTATGATAGATATCACATGTCCACAGAATTATCCTTGGTTGACCCAATAGACCCCAAAGAAAAATGAGAAGATTACTATCATGTTCTTTCCAATGGTGAGTCTTCTCTTGACATATAACTATCTCCACTATCTGCAATTGAAAATTATATTTCAACCAAACTCCAAGATTATATAGGTAGCACTCGTAGATATACTCAGCAAGTGGATGTGCACAACCATGTCTTATGAAAACATGAGGTTGTATGTCATTAGACATCTTGCATGATAGTGGCAAAACACCCTTCCAACATTGGGTTCGCCTCACCCTATTTGATTTACCAAATATAAAATTATTTCCATACTGTTTATGGAGAACCTCAACAACTATAGATCACCGTTCTATTCCCCTATTATCCCCACTCGACCCGAAAACACTCTTATTACTTGAAAGGAATTGTGAAGCAAAAGGGTGAGCACAACTAGCTCAGTAAAGAATATCATGACTAAAGATAATTAAATTATCAATAGCCTTCATCAGTAATAAATAAGAGATTTAGAACATATGGTAAATGATAAAACTTTTCAACCATAGTTGCAGCAGAACGAACAATCCATTAGAAGAGTCAAATAGACCATAAAATCTATTATCATCTCCATGTTAAAAGTCCACCAACAATTTTTTATCCCTGTAACATCAATCAACAGTTCCTGTCCACAATCATGTGAATAACTCATAACCATAATTGTGGTTCTAAATTCCTCTTCTCATCCAGGACAAAGATAATTTTCATCACTTGTCTTTACCTGAAACATCAAAGATCATGGTTATACCAAATCACAGTTCCTGTTCATAATCATACTAATAAATTCATCTTTGCACTACGGGCCAAAGATATTCATTAACAGTTCATCTTTGCACTACAAGCCAAAGATATTCAACAACAGGTCATCTTTGCACTACATGACAAAGATATTCAACAACAGGTCATCTTTGCACTACATGCCAAAGATATTCAGCAACAGGTAATCTTTGCACTACGAGACAAAGATATTCAACAACAGGTCATCTTTACACTACGGGCCAAAGATATTTAACAACAGGTCATCTTTGCACTACAGGCCAAAGATATCAATCAATAGTTCTTCTTTGCACTACCGGCCAAAGGCATACAACTGTAAAACTAATAAACAACATTCCATCTATGCACTACGGGCCAAAGATATTAATATCTCAAAGAAATATATAATCATTTCAGAATTTAAATAAACAATAATTATAACCATGTTGATCAATTCACCTTTGCATTTAAGCTAAAGATATTCAATTATAAATTCAATGGTCATGATCATACCAGTCAACAATTCAACTTTGCACTACTAGCCAAAGAGAATCCATAGTCACGATCATACCAATAATCTACCCATCTTTACACTCAAGTAAATGAGAAATATCATCATTAGGGTTATAAAAATGTTATATATGATAATAAAAACAATATGATCAACAACTGCATTTAATTTCAAGAGTAAGATTCATAAATCAACGATAATTCGGTCAGAAAAAGAAACCAATTTTGTTGTGAATAGTACCCGTGAATAGTGTCGATGTCGGGATTTTTGAGTGTCCCTTTTTGTTACTTGTTCTTTGGGGTTCTCAAGTTAATGTGAGATTTGTTTGAAAAAACAAGTAAAAAAGGTCCGACATGTATAATGTCGACGATTTGACTTTAAGAGTCGCCAATCGGTGTATTTAACTGGTTGCACCAATGCGACCAAAAAGGTTTGCACATTGACTCAGTGATGCGACACTGCTAAACGGGTCTGTGAAACCGAGATTCATTTGGGTCCGGGGGCTTAATTATGCGGAGGGAAGGTGTTAGGCACCCCCCGACATCCATGTTACCACGGTGACCGCCACTTTTCAAAGAAACAGTTATATGGATGTGTGTGTGTGTGTGTATGTGTAGATCAATGTGCAATTATTTGGAAGTAGTGCTGTACCTCGTTCGCACCTATATACATAGGGTTTGAATTTATAGAAAAATTCAGTTTTAAACAAGATATAGCAATGACATTTTGTAATAGAGGTTTTTCAAACCCTGTGCTCAATAGTAATTGAGGCCTTTGATACTTCCATTTTATTATTAAATGTTCGGCTTGTTTGCTTTTATTTTCGAGATGCGAAGCATTCTAGAGAAAATAATATACAGCAATGTCGAACTCTTCATGGGCATGACAACTATCCAAGGAAATTCAGACACTATAAAATAATGTACAAGCTGCTTACAGTTGAAAATGTCCATCATGGGAACCAAATCTAGATTCAGTAGACTGAATCTGTGATCACATGATTCCTAGGCTCACATGATACAAACAATTTGTATGGAAAGCGAGAAGCGATTATATATATAAAAGTCAGTAAATATATATATACTGAGACATGATCAACCACCATGAAGCAACTCCATGGGGATCGAAAATGTAAATATATAAAATATATATATATATATATATATATATATATATATATATATATATATATATATATATATATATATATATATATATATATATATATATATATATGGATATGATCAACCACCAATAAGTAAACTGTGTGGGACGAAATATAAATAAAGTCTGTAAAAGCAATCAATTGCCATGTAAGTAAACTCCAGGCGCAGATTTAAATGTAAATAAAAGTCAGTAAAAGCGATCAAGCGCCACTTAAGTAAACTCAGGCAGACGAAAAATATAAATAAAGTCAGAAAAGGCCACGAGGAAACTCTGTGCCTAATAGAAATGTAAAAATATATATATATATATATATATATATATATATATATATATATATATATATATATATATAAAGCAATGAGTAAATGCACTAGGATGTAAAATCCAGGCTCATCGGATATGTCCAACAACAATTATATATATAAGTATATATATATAAAAGGGAGTAAATACATCGATGTAAAATCCAGGCTCATCAGATATGTTTGACAACAATTATATATATAAGTATATATACACTACAAGAAAAAGGTCGCTAATTGTGGTAATTTGATGTGCATCCCAAATGACCAAAATTTTTGTAAGCGACGATTATCGTGATCGCATGCGATCGCCGATGGATATCTCATATGACCGTCTGCGTCATGTCGCCGATAAAGTGATTTATGATAAACCTTTTTCTTGTAGTGATATACAAAAGCAAATAAACGCTCTAGACCGAAGTCTAGGCTCAATAGAGGCATAACTCGATAATGTTAGTCCATATATGAAATATATACATATATAAGTATATATATACAAACAAAAAATGAAAACCACAGACCGAAGTCTGGGCAAACGCACACAACATGACTCTCAATGTGTATAACAATGTGTGCTAATATGAGAAGAAGGCTTTATGTAATGTGAGAAGTCTTACAGTGGGCTACCAATGTAGACTTCTATGACTTTAAATGGATAAACACTCAGCTCCCACCGGATAAAAGATAGCTATATGTGAGCTAACAAGTGTTTAAAGATGAGGAAACACTCAAAAGATGTGTATACAGAGTAAAATGGACAGGGCTTCCTTGCCTTTTCCTCTCATTCTCTTCTTCAAATAGCTGACCCCAAGGCTCATATTTATAGACTAATGGCCGCAGGTACACCTGCAGCACCCGCGGTTGTACCTGCGACTGGTCGTGGTGCATCCGAGCCTTGTGGGTCCTGTCGTCTTGAAGTACGTGCACTCATGCACTGTTATGTCCGCTCGAACTTGCAGAACTTCAATCCGAGCATCCAAACGAGGTATATCTGACCTTCTTTGGACCGCTTGTGTCAAGAATTACGCAATGACATGGATTAGAGGTTGTACGAAGTCAGTAAGAGGGTTCCATTCCCATGGTCTACAAGCTTCAAATTCTATCCAAAGTACTGTTATGCGTAATAGTCACTCGGGATTGTTACTCATCGGTTCTTGTGGAACATTGTTGTATGTATGTATATATGAAGTGTTGAGATGACGCGCAGGTGTTGAAGGGGCAAGATGATGTTTGACTCTTCGCTGGGGTTATCGCCAGTTTGAGTTGAAAGTAGACGTTGCTTAAGGTTACATCTGAGATTGGACTACTTGTTGGTATGCCGCGATATCATCTTGTGAGAGAAAACATTGAGGAGGTAAGACGACGTTTTGACTCCTCACCGGGGTTATCGCCGGTATGAGCGGATAGCAGACGTTGCTCAGGGTTACATCCGAGATTGGACTGCTTGTTTGTATGCCTCACTGTCATCTGTGGGTGTGCATGTCTGTCCGTTGTTAGCTCCGGGTCTGAGGTATGAGTGCCTCGACAGGAGGTATGAGCTTGAAGGTGATCGTATGTGTTTGAAACAAACAATTCTGGAGTTATCGCCGGAACTACAAAAGCATCCATTGGGTCTATCACCAAGCATGGAATTGCTACTCCTAGTGTTGGTTCTGGGACTGGAAATGAATGTCATGGTGTTATTACTGAGACAGAACTGTCCTCTCCGGTGTTATTACCGGTCTTTTGATCTGCATACCTCGAGGTTATCTCCGAGATTGGAAATGACACTCCCGATTTGTGTTCCGGGTTGAAACTGATGTTCCCGGTTTGTGTTTTGGGTTGGAACTGATGTTCCCGGTTTGTGTCCGGGTTGGAACTGAACTTTCGGTAGTATCCGGACTGGATGTCAGCTGTCTTCTAAGGTTATCTCGAAGACGAATCGCGCCTCCTACAATGTCGATGAATAAAGCGAGAAAATTTTGAGTGTCTACAGATGCCCCTCTTTATCATATTCATGCAATGCAAGGCATGGATAGGATAAAGAATCCTAGACACTTGAAATGCAAGCAAGATAAACATGATGCTATATGCAGCAACATGATGCAAATGTATGATGCATGATTGTCAGGTAATGTTGTTGGGATGACAATTAGTGATGGCTTGGACATGCGATCCAAGTCTCCAAGGATGTTGATGTTGGGGCTATCACCAAAGTCTTGAATCCTAGACACTGGCTTATATTCCATAGAAGTACCTCTTGTGTGTAAGAGATCTATGAGGATAAAGCTTTGTCTATTTGAGGATGTGTATAACATATTTCCTCATTCTGTCGGAGTTACTGCCAACAGTTTGTCGTCTTCAGGGTTGCCCGACCTTCGTTGATGTGTGTATCACCGGATAGATCCCTGCTGGGTGCATTGTGAAGGTTGCTTAACCTTCATTGATGTATATGTCAATGGTAGCATTGCGTTATAACCCCCCGCCGGGGATACGTAGATGTGTTACTTCGATGGGTTTACTTGCCATCGGCTGACATGACGTTAAGGTTGCTTGACCTTCATTGATGTGTGTATCAATGGTTGCATTGCGTTGTAACCCCCGCCGGGGATACGTAGATGCTTGAAAGATGTGAATTATGACCCCCGCTGGGGATACTTTATCAGTTTGTAACTTCGGCGTTGTAACCCCCGCCGGGGATGTTTGGTATTTCATGGTTTTGCATTGTAACCCCCGCTGGGGAGGTTTAGGGTTGTGACCCTGCAAATGATGGCATTGGACCTTTGTGAGGTATTGTCGAGCATGATCTGTGAAAGTTGAGCTCATTGGTATAGTATACCCTGCATTCATCCGAATACCATTGAGATGACGGGAGTTTAACTTTGACCGACAAGAAACCAGGATTTCGGGCTATTCCACTCAATCGCGTAGTATTTTTATTCCTGATTTGGCCTTTTCAGCTTGTGAGACCTCCTTTAGAACTCTAACTAGAGCGAGCCGGAGGTGTGGGACCCATGTAGAAGTGCCGCAGGTACACCTGCAGGAGCCGTAGGTGAGCCTGCGGCCAACCGTGCCTATGTATAGGTCAATAGTTGCTTTCATAAGTCATTTTCAAGTTGCACAATGAAGGAAATCGAGAGCTCTTCTTTAGATCTACCGAGTTAGGGCAACTTTTCGCATATTCTCGCCACCGCATGACAAGCGTTCTTCAACATCCCCGTAACGTATATGCATGTATTTTTTCCAGTTTCTATCCGTTGGAAAATGACTTATCACATGAAATGCATTTAGACACATAGTAGTGAATATGCATGCTGATATGACTTGATAAAAAATATTCAACATAACAAATGTTAGTATTAAACCATACTGAACATAATGATGTGAAAAAATTTGACTTTTGAAACAGTCAAATTGGCACCTTTTACTGTCATTTCTTATCCTATCTGAGGACAAATGAGTAAAGGCATAAAAGTAAAATAATCCTGGTAATTAGACTACACTTATGAATTTTTTACTATGATGTAATAATGCATGTAGGATGTATATAACTGTGTATAGGTTTGCTACTGAATGGCCACCTAGTCATGCCTATGTGCATGTGGATATTCCCATTTATAAAGGGGGCTATGGCAAAATTTTCCCAAAATGTAGGTATTAGGTAGTCATGTATATTTAACTCTACTGTAGATGTATGTTAAAATAATGCATTTTGAAAAGCTCCAGGTAAGAAATTACCACACACTTTCTGAGGTGATTTAGAGACTTGTTGTCGAGATATTATGGATCCGGATCAGCCGAGTAGTTCCCGCAGGACCACTTCTAGTGTACGGAGGAGAGCTTCTGAAGAGCCTCAACGTCGTTCTGTCAGACAGCCTCGTCGTTTAGTGGAGGCGGTGATACGTCCTATTCGGGTTGAAGTGTCAAATATTGGGGACGAGGAGGAGGATGTACCGATTGAGGTTCCTGCTCCTGCTGTACGTGTTCCCCGTAGGGAATTTCTAGGTATTCAAGTGGCGAACCTAGATCTTTTGGGTGACTTGAGTAGGAATCCTTCAGTATACATGCAAGCAAACGAGGTATGAAGTTAGATCTTTAATCTTCTTTATTACCTATTGATGAGGAGTCAAGGATTCTGATGTTGATCTGCATTTGATGTAGGTTCCGGCATCACTGCCGAGGAACTCGGTTTAGCATCCACTCTATGTATCAGGCTTTGCATGATGACTACAGAGCGATTGTCCATGGCTGGGGATTTGGGATGTTCTTCTCCATTCTACCCCGTCGCTGTCCCTGGGGTTACCTCAGGGCATTGTCTGAGCGGTGGTTTCACCAGACTCAGTCAGTCCATTTACTGGCCTGTGAGGTGATGATGAGGTCAATGGATTGGCGGTTTATCATAGGTATGGAATTTGGAGGGGAGTTGGTGCCTTGCACGGTGGATATTACCCCTACTGCCATCGGATCCTTGTTGGGAGTTCCGGCGCAGGCGCTCAAGGGCAGGACTGTTCGTATGGGTCCTTTGAGCGTAGATGCTATGAGTGGGCTGTTGAGTGAGCCCATACCCGATGATGTGAGAGTCAGGGATCACATTCTTCGGCGATTGTTCCTGATGATCATTAGGGGCTGCTTCATAGCAGATAATTCCTCTATGGTGTCCTTTGCTTTAATCAGCACCACTCGACACGTGGACCGTATAGGAGAGTATGATTGGGGTTCCTACACCTTTGCCTATTTCCTCAGGGGAATGCGCATGCGATCGCAGGGCTTGATCGAGGCGTGGTTAGGATTCTACCTATTTCTGCTGGTGAGTATTTCTCTTGTCTTTTCCCATGTATAGGTTAAGAGTGTTGACTGACAGCAGATGTTGCCTTTGTGTGGGCAGTTTTGGGCCTATGAGAGGCTTCCATGTTTGCATCCTATGAGCTTGTTAGGTTTAGACACCTATCCACGAGGACGAAGATGGCATCATTCCATACTGGCGGAGGTCCCTATTGCTGAGGGTTTTACTCATTGTCTCCTACAGCTGGAGTTGTTGACAGCTGATGTCATCACATGGATTCCCTACTCTGGAGAGCATTTGGGAGTTGGATTTGAGGACGGGTACCTGACTGGAGTAGAGTACATCATTTCCACCCGTAGGATTCCTCTCTTTACAGTTGGAGGATCGGAGCTTTATTTAGAGAGCGTCTTGCTAGGGAGCACTACTGAGAGAGATACATATCGATCTTCGACTCCGCCAGCATTATTGGCCTATTTTGCAGTCACCCGTTATTGACATCCCATTGATGGGGATTGATGGTTTTACATTGTCAAAGGGCCCCTGGTCTCAGGAGATGTTCCAGCATTGGTGGATTCCTCATACTATTGGAGCTCAGACCCGTGCCACACAATTAATGGGGGATATGGTTCCAGGATCCGTGATGATGATGGATTGGCTAGCCCGTGTCAGAGATCTGACTCATGTGACACAGATTGATAGATTGACCCGGCAGTTGGACCAAACACGTCTTTTCATTCGGCATTTGGGCAGAGATCCTTCAGAGGAATATACTTTTTATCCTTCCAGCTCTGGCACTGGTCCCTCAGGTGACCCATATGGCTTTCACGGTCAGCAGATCCTCCTTGTATTTACCGACATCCTCAGTAGACAAAGTGATCCAATTGACTCGTAAGACACCATTGAGTTTTTCTAATGTATTTCTCGCTATCTCTTTTGATAGGCCTCTGTTAGCTGCTGGGTAGCTTTGCCCCATTCTCGCTATATCTTTTGATAGGCCTCTGTTAGATGTTGGGTAGCTTCGCCCCATTTCCCTATATTTTAGCTGTACAGAGATGTATTAGATGATGATATACTTAGGAATGTATGTACAGTTTTCCATTCCCTATATCATATTGCCATCTATTGTATTATGCATGTTATTATATTATGCATATGTATGTATGTCCAGAGATATTTATCATTGACCCCTGGATGGTCTTATGACACAACCCGTACAGATGTCTTCTTTGACAGTTAGCCGCATTGATCATACCCCACCATTTTTGGTGGTATCTGGTATGCGCTCATAGTATAATAGTATATCACCATCAGACATGTTGATCGTAGATGATTTACTATAGCATACTATGACCCTGTTGATGTTTCAGGTTCCCGTAGGATTTGTAGAGGGTATGCTAGAGTACTGGGTATCGGAGAGGCATGTTTTCCGTTTTGGGACCCAGGAGTTGACTCCTACTTTGGAGGAGTATGCACGGTTGACGATGCTGCCGCTGGACAGACCTTGCATGCATATGGCTGTCGGAGACATGAGCAGACAGTTCATGACCCTCACCGGATTGAGACGTAGAGTGGTCTAGGACGAGATTACATTCGGCCACGTGATATCCCAGCGTTTCCTGTTTGACAGGTTTGGCTCTGAGGATAGCTATGCATGGCATTCCAGGGATTTCACCACACCGGAGGACCATTGGCGTTCAGCCAGAGTAGATGTACTGCTTCTGTGCGTATTGTCATACGTCTTCATGTCGCGGTACATGGATGAGCTGGATATCGGCGTCATAATGGCAGTGAGAGCTCTCAGGGAGGGTCATACCATTGTACCGATGATCATTGCAGAGACTCTGAGGTCAGCTACATACTGTTACACTTATCCGGCAGGAGTGTTTATATCACACTTGAGACCGATTGGCACATTCAGATGGCAGGGGTTTTATTTCACCCATGATATAGCCATGTCATACTCCTTCCAGCCTGTGGAGTGTACAGATGCTGCATTATGGTCAGCTTTTCTGGCAGGGAGTAGAGATCCTTTTGCTATATTTCCGTGTTCAGGGCTTAGCTCACCCTACAGCTTCATTACTCATGCTCTAGGCATGGATTATCATCCTCTAGCTGGTTTGAGGGGCATGATAACTTACCACCCATTGGCCGTTATGTGTCAGTTTGACCAGTTCCAGGATTTTCATCCGTATGAGGGGTCAGTGAGTCAGCGCTTTGCTTCACACCGTTTATCAGCGGAGGACAGATCCAGGTTGTATGCCTGATGGGATCAGGCTAGGGCCGCAATGTTGACCTCTCTTGATGAGAGAGACGCCGTTCTATTAGAGAGGGATGAGGCTATATCAGCTAGGGGTGCATTGATTGGGGAGCGGGATGCCGCCTTATCTACTAGGGATGTGGCCATTGCAGATAGTACTTCCGTTAGATCCCAGATGACAGTCAGTCTTGCCGACATGAGTGCTTACATTGTTGAGCATTATGCCACCATGCAGTTAGCCTCGATCGATCCGCTAGCTCGTGTAGATACCCTTGGGCAGGAGCTTGCAGTGCTACCTCCGTCTTCAGAGAAGGATGCCATGTTAGATCTGATAGTCCGCATACACACAGATCTGTAGATAGCTTTGTATTTTCCTGCACAGACTAGCTTATCCATTTTGTCATGTACATCACAGATGTATATATCAAACAGTATTATGTATGGCAGGGAAATATAGTTTGATTCACTTCCCTTTTAGTTATGCCTTGATACTTGCTTGATATTTGCCTGTTTCTTCAGGGCCTTGTGATCTTGATGCATTCTAAACTTATCCTTGATAGATGGACATTGAGACATCGCAAGATCTCTCAGAACGGATCATTGATTTCTTTAAATCCCTACCATCTTTGGTGTCTTGGGACTGGTATCTGTATGGAAAAGTTAAGAGGAGGGTAGTTTCTTTCTCTCTGAGATTGACCGCACCACAGATTGTCACCAGTACTTCTATTTGTGAGAAGCCTAGTTAATTCCATCTCTTATGTGTTGGTATTGCTCTTTGAGGCACGATCGCAGTTTAGATGGTCACCGGATCTTCTATTTGTGAGAAGAGGTTGAGTAATTCCATCCCTTTGATCTTAAACTGATGAAATGTGGCGAATTGAAGGTTGATCCCAGTACTGTGTGACAAGAATTTTTGTTCTGGTAGGGGTTAGACTGAACCATAAATGGCTGCCTACGTACTTGATAAGTAGTAATTTTACCTACTTATTGCATACCAATCCATACGAATTGTGCCCATCTCAAGTACATTTTAGTGTGCTTTAGTTGCATTTCACGTTATTTTTCATTGCATTTACCTAAAACTCCTTTTGGTGAATAAGTGTAGGAATTGGCTTAATTTCGGTGGTATTAGAGGCACGAAGCTAATGGATGCGTGAAGGCTAGTCACAAGGTGAGGATGTGCATGGCATGGAAGTGTGATGAAGCATGGAGATTAATCAAGCAAGAGGATGAACAAGCGTGAAGCAGAGCAAAAACCGTAACCGTAACTCAGAAGAAGTTTACGTTTCACGCATGGCAGAGACATGTTTAGACTCGCGCGCCCGCGTGAGTACATGGATAAATAATGAGACCCTTCTGCAAGTTGAGCGATCGCGAGGGAAGAGACGCGCGCCCGCGAGGTATAATCGCATGCTCGTGTGAGAAGCTGGCTGGACTGGACATAACTCACTACAAGTCTCGTCATGGCGAGAGGAGAAACTATAGAGGTGCTGCTATGGCGATCTTTGATCTTTGTAATTTTATTTTATTTTTAATTCTTAATTAAATAATATGTAATTGGTTTAAAACGATTCTGACTGGTGTCAGACGAAGACTTAATCACTTTTACGTATTCTTTGTCTTAGAAACTAGGGTTTACACCTTGGGAGAGGTTCCAACGTAGAACATGGCCATAATGTCTACTTCTCTACTTCTTCTTGGAATTCTCTGTCATCGTGGATTTTGATTATTATCTATTGGATTTCTTTGAGGATTTAATAGTTGATCATTGATTTTTATTCAGCAATTGGGTTTGATCGTTTTATCTTTCTTACTTCAATTGTTTGTTTATTGATCATGTTTAATGTTGATCCCATAATGGCTTTTGGTTCAGTCATGAACTAAACTCCATTATGGGATTCTAACGAATTTTAATATGTAGTTTGGTTGTACATCTAAATGTTAGATTTGTTTTGCATATCATTTGGAAAATCTATCATGATTGTTTTACATGTATGAATGCTTGATCACCATTCGTCTCAGTATTTGTATGGGATTGACAATGAACTTATAAATATGGATTTTAATCATGATAGCATGCGAATATGAGGTTGTTGTAATAACTTGCATGTTTTGTGAACCAGATAGACATATACTGTTTCACCGTATGAGCTAGAGTAAGGGCTTGAGCTTAAAATCAATAGGATTGCAATTTCACATAGACATATGGTGATTGTGATTGTATTGGTGATTACATAGAGTCTAACATCTGTAGATGCTATGTAAGTAGGTTATAGTGCATTGAAAAATGGTTATAACTCTCTTTGTGCTCTTGGCTATTTTCCTGTGATATGTGAACACTTCTTGCATGACAGTGGCGATTAGATGAAATATTAAATGAAGTTAGGGTCCCATCATTTCCATATTATATTTTTTCCAGTTGCATTCTTATTTTTAGTTGGTTGTTATAATTAGTTTAATTCAACAATTTTAGTCATCAGTCTAGGCATTTAAGTACAGTGAGTTAATTAATTCATAATAGTTTAAATTTAACAACTTTCTTTGTGGGATCGATACTCTACTTACTCTGTATTACTTGTTGACACGTGTATGCTTGCATGAGTTAGAGCTCTTTTATTAGAACTATAAAAGTGGCAACAAGTTTTTGGAGCCGTTGCCGGGGAAAGGCGTTAATTTAGATAATTATCATTAGTTTAAAGCTATATTGTATGACTTAGACAATTTTGTTCGTTTCTCACTTCTATTTTTATTTTGTTTTTGGTTACATGTTCTTGCAGAGTTTTATGCACACACGATCATCCAATTTCGAGTTAACACCAGCACAGGCTAATATAAACGGAAAAGGTTGGAAAGCGAGTGTGCGGAAAAATTTGCAAGCACAGTTAGAGAGCACTACAGTGAGTATGGCGGAAGAACAGAGAATCGAGCAAAGAGAAGAGCAACGGGCTTTAAGGGAATATTCCATGCCGAACATAAACGAATTACAGTCTAGCATAGTCAGACCGGCGATAGCAGCCAATACCTTTGAAATTAAACCGGGCACTATTCAGATGGTGCAAAACTCAGTACAGTTTGGGGGTGCTGCTACGGAAGATCCGAATGAACACCTATTGAGCTTCATCGAGATCTGCGACACATTCAGATATAACGGTGTGATGGAGGATGCCATCAGACTACGGTTATTCCCATTTTCATTGAGGGACAAAGCAAGAAGGGAGAAATAAAGCAGGTTCAGATGAGAGGGTAAAGAGTCCAGTACAACCACTGCACCCTCAAGTGCCGTATCCGCAGAGGTTGGTTAAGCAGAAAGACGACAAACAGTTCAGTAAGTTTCTGGAGGTGTTCAAAAAGCTGCAGATCAACATACCTTTTGTCGAGGCATTGAAACAAATGCCAAGCTGCGCAAAGTTTATGAAAGGTATATTGTCAAGGAAAAGAAGATTAGATGAGTTTGAAATAGTAGCCTTGACAGAGAAATGCAGTGCAGTGCTCCAACGCAAACTACCTCCAAACCTGAAAGATCCAGGCAGCTTCACAATTCCGTGCACCATTGGGAAAATGAATTTTAGCAAATGTTTATGTGATCTGGGAGCAAGTATAAATTTGATGCCATTATCAGTGTTCAACCAGTTGGGATTACCGGCTCCAAGACCGACGAATATATCGTTATAATTAGCTGATAGGTCCATCACATATCCACGGGGAATTGTTGAAGATGTGTTGGTTAAAGTGGATAAGTTCATTTTTTCGGCCGACTTTCTCATTCTAGATTTCGAAGAGGATAAGAGTATACCGATCATACTAGGGAGACCATTCTTAGCTACAGGCAGGACTCTGATAGATGTACAAAAAGGGGAACTCACGATGCGCGTTCAGGATCAAGAGGTCATTTTTAATGTCTTTAAAGCCATGAAATTCCCAACAGATGAAGATGATTGTTTCTTAGTTAATTGGGTGAATTGGGTTCTAGATGATGACATACAGAGTCTAGCGGACTATGAACCTTTGAGGAATATCACTAATGAGAACTCAGATGCGGAGGATGATGAATTCGATGAATTCGTGCAATATCTGGATACTAATCCACAATTCAGGAGATTAGGGCCACCCGCAGAGCCATTGACAATAGCTGGAGATGCCTCAATAAAATTAAAACCATCTATGGAGACACCTCCGGACTTGGAATTAAAGCCACTTCCGGAACATCTCAGGTATGCATTTTTAAATTCGGATTCAAAATTACCTGTGATTATTGCTTCTGCACTAACATCTTGTCAGGAAGAAAAACTGCTACAAGTGCTTCGAGAGTTCAAATCAGCTATTGGATGGACCATAATAGCTATCAAAGGGATTAGCCCTTCATATTGCATGCACAAGATCCTGATGGAAGATGGTAGTAAGCCGATAGTGGAGCAACAAAGGAGGCTTAATCCAATAATGAAAGAAGTGGTCAAGAAAGAGGTGCTAAAATGGCTAGATGCAGAAATAATTTATCTGACCTCAGATAGCTCATGGGTGAGCCCAGTACAGTGTGTTCCGAAAAAAGGTGGCATGACAGTCGTGACTAATGAGAACAATGAGTTAATCCCGACACGAACAGTAACGGGGTGGAGAGTTTGCATGGATTACTGCAAGCTCAACAAAGCTACGAGGAAAGATCATTTCCCACTTCCATTCATTGATCAGATGTTGGATAGACTAGCAGGGCATGAGTACTATTTCCTTTTGGACGGTTATTCGGGTTACAATGAAATTATGATAGCTCCAGAAGATCAGGAAAAGACTACTTTCACCTGTCCATACGACACGTTTGCTTTTAGAAGAATGTCTTTCAAGTTGTGCAATGCTCCAGCCACATTTCAGCAATGCATGATGGCCATATTTTCAGACATGGTGGAACAGAATGTGGAGGGATTTATGGACGACTTCTCAGTCTTTGGGATTTCATTTGATCTTTGCCTTGAGAATCTAGTTAGGGTTTTGAAAAGATGTGTTGAAATGAACTTAGTGCTAAACAGGGAAAAATGTCACTTCATGGTATAAGAAGGAATTATATTGGGACACAAAGTTTCAAAGGTGGGACTTGAGGTGGATAGGGAGAAGCTGGAGACTATTGAGCACTTGCCACCACCCACTTCAGTGAAAGGAGTTCGCAGCTTTCTGGGACATGCAAGTTTCTACCGCAGGTTCATTAAGGATTTCTCCAAAATAACTAAACCACTATGCAGTCTATTGGAGAAGGATGCACAATTCAGCTTCGATGACGCTTGCATGTCAGCATTTGAACACTTGAAGGGCAAACTGATTTCAGCACCAATGATTACTACACCAGATTGGAATCTACCATTTGAATTGATGTGTGACGCCAGTGATTACGCCGTCGGGGCTGTATTGGGGTAGCGGAAAGAAAAAATATTTCATGTGATCTATTATGCCAGTAAGACCCTAACGGATGCACAATTGAACTATACCACCACAGAGAAAGAGTTATTGGCAGTGGTATATGCCTTTTATAAGTTCCGAGCATATTTGATTGGTACAAAGGTGATAGTGTATACGGATCACGCGGTGATTCGACATTTAATGGCAAAGAAGGATGCAAAACCTCGGTTGATTAGATGGATTTTATTACTGCAGGAGTTTGACTTGGAAATCAAGGACAGAAAGGGAACTGAAAACCAAGTGGCGAACCACTTATCTCGACTCGAGAATCCGAAAAGGGAAGTAAACGATAATGTCATAATCAATGAATCCTTTCTAGATGAGCAGTTGTTTGTGGTGAAAGGGGAAGTACCATGGTTTGCAAATTTTGCAAATTATCTGGTAAGTAAGACGGTACCTTCTGACTTGGTGGGATATCAAAAGAAGAAATTTCTGCATGATGTCAAATGGTATATATGGGATGAGCCTTACTTGTTTAAACAGTGTTTTGATCAAGTGATAAGAAGGTGTATTCCATATAGCGAGACCGAGGGGATCCTACAAGAGTGTCATTCCACGGTGTATGGAGGTCACTATGGTGGTGAACGGACAACAGCTAGGGTACTACAAGCAGTATTCTACTGGCCAACAATCTTCAAGGACGCATACAGTTTTGTCCAACGGTGTGACATATGTCAGCGAGTGGGTAACATCTCTAAAAGAAATGAAATGCCATTGAATACCATCCTTGAAGTAGAAATTTTCGATGTATGGGGCATTGATTTCATGGGGCCTTTCGTTTCTTCTGACGAAAATCTCTACATCTTGCTCGCAGTGGATTACATTTCAAAATGGGTTGAAGCAGCAGCTCTTTCGACTAATGATGCCAAAGTCGTCCTTAAATTTCTGCACAAAAGCATTTTCACGAGGTTTGGGACTCAGGGTCGTCATTAGTGATTTAAGGCGTCATTTCGCGAACACGCAGCTTTCTGACCTTCATGGCTAAGTATGGGGTGAATCATCGCATCGCCACAGCTTATCACCCACAAACAAATGGTCAGGCTGAAGTCTCGAATCGAGAAGTAAAAAGAATCCTGGAAAAAGTTGTGAATCCAACAAGGAAAGACTGGTCGTTAAAATTAGACGACATCAGATGGGCCTATCATACGACAACAGACAAAAACACCGTTGGGCATGCCACCCTTTCAACTTGTGTATGGAAAAGCCTGCCACCTCCCTATGGAACTAGAGCATAAGGCATATTGGGTAATACGGAAGCTCAACCTCGATTTAACATCTGCAGGGGAGAAATGGCTACTTCAGCTCAATGAGTTAGATGAATTTAGATTACAGGCGTATGAGAACATAAAGTTGTATAAGGAGAAAGTGAAGAAATGGCATGACCATAAGATCATGGAAAGAACATTTGAATCGGGACAAAGGGTTTTGCTCTATAATTCCAAACTTAAACTTTTTCCTGGAAAGCTAAAATCGCGATGGTCGGGTCCATTTACAGTGAATACTGTCTTTCTGCACGGTGCAATTGAAGTATATGATCAGCACCCGGACAAACCCTTTAAGGTAAATGGCCAGCGGTTGAAGCATTACTTTGGTCGCGAGGTGGACAGACAAAACGTCACCTCAATTCTTTCGTCAACGTGAGATTCAGAGACAGTCAAGCTAATTGACTAGAACTTAGCGTTGGATGGGAGGCAACCCATTAATATCACCTCTAATTTCTTGATACATAATATGTGGTGCATTCATATCCTTGTAGGTGTTTTGAATCCTTATCATCCCAATTTGCTGACTGAAAAATTCAAGTACTGCAGATCAGCGAGTGCATCGCGCGGTCGCGCCTGCCACAACATATGCAATCTCGCGGCCGCATAACTATCAGTGTCTTTTAGCACCCTCGCGCGCCCGCGCAACACATACTCTACAGAACTGCGCGGCCGTGCGCAACGCCAAGTAGGGAAATTTTTTTTAAGTTAAAATCCAATCCGTGGTCTACTCGGCTTCTTACGTACCTATTATAAGAGTCCTTCTCTCTTCTCCCATAATATGAAGCCTCCTCACCAACCATCACAACTCATACCGCAACCCTCTTCATTGGATTCACTCTAGGGTTTATTCTGCTGGGTTGTGCACAAGTAAGTTTGAGGGTACTTGCCACTGTCGCACAGTGTTGATCGATTTTGCAATCAATGAATACGTGCAAGTTTACACGGTCAACAAGTAATAAAGTGAAAGTAGAGTATCGTTCCCACGAGAAATTATTTAATAAAAATTACCAATTACTAACTTTTAACCAAATCAATTTTATTTAAACAATCGCAAATAGTGATTTCTAGATTTAAGAAAACTAAATTAAACAAAACAAAAAGATTATTCTAAAAGAAAGCAAATAAACAACTAAGAATTGATAGAATTCAGATAAATAAGGATTAAGACTTCAATATCCCCAATTATGAACTATAAATCAATTATCCAATTATCCCAATTATTATGCCTACTGAATTGTTAACAGGAATTCACAAATGCCAAAAGCCCATTCTCAAGTGATCATTTGCCTTCTATTTAACCCAGATTAATTTTGCTATATCTCTATGCAAAACAATTGAATTAAACTCGTTACAATTCCAATTTCTTATGTGTTACATGGGGCAAATAGATATTCTCAGTCTATTCACAAACCTAATTATTCACTGTGCAAATAACTAAGTCACATGATATCATGCCCAGTTCTAACCCTAGAATTTCTTTCTCAATTCCTTCTAGAGTAACAAGGTAATTACTGATCAGATAATTAATCAATATGCATAAGGCAAGATAAATAACTCACTTTGACACAAATAATTGGAATAAATTAAATAACTAATTTATAGCCATAAAAGGTTCAATTGAAATCTTAATAAAAGAGTTAGTTCATAATTAATGAATTAAAACCAAGAATCCACAACTGAATAGACATTAAAAGATAAAAGTATGATAAGAGAAGAGAATAGAATCTGTTGTCAGCAAATCTGATGCTCCCCTCTTGCTCTTGCTCTTGATCTTTAGTGTTCTTTAATTTGCTTCAATCTCCAATGGCAAACTACGAACTAGGGTTTAGATTCTAATTTAATGGAGTATTTAATCTAGTCTAATCTATGTAATCTCCCTCTTATTTTATGCCTTACATCATGTATTTATAGGTTACAAGTCCAATTTTTAGTTTAGGAACAAACCCAATCCAATTTGGAGTCAAAAAGGTGTCAAAATTCGCCCAAAATGCGTCCAGGCCGCACCAACCTCTTCCACTGGCCCAAATGGCTAAGCACGATCTTTCGAACCCGACTCCTGGCGCCCGCGCTTTGCCCATGTTCCGACATTTTCGCTCCGACGTCCTCCGGTAAAAAGCGACCATAATTTTGATCCGGGAGGAGTTACGGGGCCTGCCACCTATCAAATCAAAGATATCGACGAGATCTATAACTTTTATTCTTTGAGGATTGAGAAATTCTGGGCGAATTAAGGCGGAAATTGAGCTGGAAGTGACTGCTATGCAAATGACCACTCAAAACCTTGACGTTTGACGTCCGTTGGTACAACGATCATAACTCTTGCATCCGGTGGGCTAGGCTACTGCAATCAGGAATGAAGACCCCCCACCCCGACGGGGGTGCAAGGATAAAATAGGCCCGCTCTGGCGGGGGTCTATTCTGCTGAATGATTACTGTTGCTTTATGACTTCTTCCAAATTTGCACCAAATTGACTCCAAATGATTCCTAATGACTCCAAATCTTTGTTAAATGTCGCAACAACCATCTTACACATAAAAGAACACAAAACAAGTAAAAACGAACATGAACACAAGAAAATAGCAACAAATAAGCATGAAATTGACACCGATTCGTGGATATAAAATCTACTTATCAAAATCCCCCAAACTTAATCGTGCTAGTCCTCGAGCACAAAACAACCACATGTTATGCAATGTAATGAAATGTAACTCATCTATATGCTTCCAACAGTAATGACAGAAACAAGTCTATTCAACCGGCCTTAGAGAAATCAAGTAAACATGATAATACATCATATCAAAACTCATCAGTAACTTCCCAATCAATCATCAAATCTTAGACTGTTATCACTAATATAGTGCGTGTGTGCTCCACAACAATGTTAACTGATATAAAATCAAATTAAACACAAAACAAGTCTCTTCGAAGGCATCATACAGTGGAAACTCAAGAAATCTAAAAACAAGCCAGATTCAACTAAAATCAAACAATTACAAATATCGCAGGTTAACATGGGATACTTATGCTTTATTTTTCATCTACGGGGGCTTTTTGCTCTTATTTCCCGTTTTATTTATTTATTTATTTATTTTATATACACATAGCTATGCAATGTCTTATTCCCTTAGGCTTTTCAATGCTACCTTAATGAGCTTTCGATCAACGACTCCCAGACCATTAAGACCTTAGGGCGCTAGGTTTAAAGACAATCCCCTTGGGCTTACTTACTCAAGTAACAAAGATCACAAAACTAGACAAGCACGCCACAGTGTTTATTCATACTTTTTTTTTCTTTTTTTTACAATATAGCTTATATACCCCAAATATTCCCCCAAACTTAGGTTCTTATCTAACTTTAGTCATCACTACTTATTCTTGTCATTCTTTCATTCAAACTAGCATTATCCTTTAGAGTCCCATTATGTATCAATTTAAACTCAATCAATCAAATCAACAAGTTTTTTTTACTATGCTATCATTATTATAAAAGTTTCAAACAGAAAAAGATTCAATTCATAACAAGAAATCACATCAAAGCTCTAATAGTCAGTATTATACTTGTCTACCCAATTCCAATCTCATCATTGGCTAAAATAAACTTAACTATAATAAACCGCTGGACTTATGCAAAATGAACATAGTAACTAACTATCCCACCCCGGCAGGGGTACAATTTCTGTCATAGCATGCTCTGGTAAAACGGCCATAACGTTTGATCCGGGAGGATTTACGGGGCCTTCCACCTATCAAATCGATGATATTAACGAGATCTACAACTTTCATTCTTTGAGGATTCAGAAATTCGGGCTGGACGAAGGTTGAAATTGGGCTGGAAGTGACTGCTATGCAAATGACCACTCAAAACAGCGAAGTTCGACGTCCGTTGGTACAACGATCATAACTTTTGCATCCGAACTCCGATTGGAATGATTCAAAATGTTCCAGAAAGCTAAGACGATGCTCTAAAATGTAAGCTAAGTTCCAAACCAAGAACATGAAGTAAACATGAAAGCCCAAATGATGTCCGATTTGCTTTTCTTTGCGTTTTCTTTGCTTTTCCTTACCAATAGTCGCTCACACCGCTTCCAAACATATAACCTACAAAATGAACACAAAATGCATGAAAAGTAACTAAGACACATGAATATAAACAACTAATTCAAGTAAAAGATACCGGATAAGTGTATATAAAATTCACTTATCAATGATATAGGAGGATTCATGGTGTATAGTGATGTGTCACACAAGGGACTTGGTTGTGTGCTAATGCAACATGGCAAGGTCATTGCGTATGCGTCACGACAGTTGAAGGATTACGAAAAATGATACCCTACTCATGACTTGGAGTTAACGAAAATAGTTTTTATGTTAAAAATTTAGAGACATTATTTATACGGAGAGAAATGTGAGATATACACGGACCATAAGAATCTGAAATATATCTTCGCACAAAAGAAGTTGAACATGCATAGAGAAGGTGGTTAGAATTAATTAAGGATTCTGACAACGAGATTCTCTATCACCCGGGAAAGGCAAACGTAGTAGCTGACGCGCTAAGCAGGAAAGGAAGGGAGAAGTTGTTTCAATTAACAGATCAAGAGGAGCTAATAAGAGAAATGGAGAAATTGAAAATAGAAGCGAAGGAACCAGGAGAATCGAGAGGAAAATTATTTGTGATGGAAGCTCATCCAACATTGTTGGATAGAGCAAAGGAATCACAAGAGAAAGATGAAGAATGTAAGAGGATAAGGAAGAGAATAGTAAAAAATGAGGAAGAAAAGTTCTAGGTGTATAAAGACAGTATTTTGAGATTCTAAGGGAGAGTGTGGGTGCCAGAGGTAACCGAGTTGAGGGAAGAAATTTTACACGAGTCACACAATACGGCATATTTCATTTATCCAGGAAGCCTAAATATGTACCGAGATTTGAGGCAATATTTTTGGTGGCCCAATCTGAAACAAGAAGTCGCGAAGTGTGTCAGTAGATGTCTTACTTGCCAATGGGTCAAATCAGAGCACCAGAGGCCGAGTGGTCTACTTCAACCGTTGGAAATACTAGAGTGGAAATGGGAGCACATTATGATGTACTTCATGGTGGGACTTCCAGTCACACAGAAAGGTTTTAATACCATTTGGGTTATTATAGATCGACTAACTAAGATGGCTCATTTTCTACCAATCAAGATCTGATATAATTTGAATCAGTTAGTGAGCCTATACGTAAAAGAGATTGTTTTATGACATGGAGTGCCGATGTCAATTGTCTCTTATCGAGATCCGTGCTTTATGTCAAAATTCTGGAAAAACTTGCAAGAGAGGATGGGAACACAGTTGAGGTTGAGTACTACTTATCATCCATAGAAAGACAGACAAAGTGAGTGAATGATACAAATGCTAGAGGACATGCTTAGGACTTGTGTGATGGATTTCAAGGGAAATTGGGACGACCACCTACCCCTAGTTAAATTTGTATATAACAATAGTTATCATGCGAGTATAGGCATGCCACCGTACAAAGCTCTTTACGGGAAAAAGTACAGAACGCTGTTGTATTGGGATGAAGTCGAAGAACGAAATATATTAGGACCGAACTTAGTTCAACAAACTGCCGATGTAGTGACAACGATAAGAACCAGATTGGTAGCTGCACAAGATCGCCAGAAGAAATATGCAGATTTGCATCGTCAAGACCGTGACTTTGAAGTCAAAAGTTACGTGTTCTTGAAAGTATCTCACTGGAAGGGAAAAATATGATTCGACAAGAAGAGAAAATTGAGTCCGAGGTTCATAGGACCATTCGAGATATTGAAGCGAGTGGGCGAAGTAGCATATAAAGTTGCATTACCACCCGAGTTGGAACACATCCACAACGTGTTTCACATCTCCGTGTTGCGTCCGTACAAACCTAACTACAAACACGTGATTTCTTACGAGCCCACTCAAGTGGAGAAGAATTTGGCGTAAGAAGAAATTCCTATCCAGATATTAAATAGGAAAGAACAGACGTGAAGAAATAAAGTTATATCTTCTGTGAAAGTACTTTGGCGAAACGACGAAGCCGAGGAGGCCACGTGGGAATTAGAGGATAAGATAAGGAGGGACTATCCCTATTTATTTGTGTAAGCTTGTACCAATTTTGAGGACGAAATTTTTATAAGGGGGGATGATGTAATACCCGAGAATTGCTGAATATTATTAATAAATAAATTAATGAAAGTTGAATAATTATTTGAATATAATTAAATATTGTTGTAGCATGAGTTATAGCAACTCGAGTCAATTAAGTGGAGTATTGAGATCTATAGGACAACATGGCATTGTGAGGAGTCTCGTGAGCATCTTAACGTGAAACTTATGAGAATTGCCTAGTGTGGCATAATGGGGAACTAAGAAATTCACTAAGTGAATTAGAAGAAAAATAGTTTAATGAAAGATAGATTCTCTGTGTAATTGTATAATTCCATGCGTGAAATAAATAGGATCCTTAACTAATAGTATTATCGTTTTGAGATTTAATTCATGCTAAGTAAAACTAGTATAATGATAGAGGTCAGAACTGGCATAAAGCTAAACCAATTTGTCATCGCCAGGGTAAAGGCGGTAATTGCGCCTCCCCTCCTAAAGATAAATCTGTAGCAATTACATAAATGGCTAGAGCTTGAGAAGTTGGTTATTACTGTAGGAATTGTATGGGACATTATTGTAATGTGTAACATTATTAAAATCATATGATATGAATACATTTAATGATATGAAGTACCAAGTAGCACAATAAAATTATGTGTGACCTTTTATTATAGAAATCATTAATTAACTATGCATCTCCAAAATTCGGAAAGGGATTAAATGTTTTAAAATAAACATTTAATATTTGATAGTGTTAAAATATTGATATATGTGCACCAATAGTGTAAGACCCCAAATTTTATGAAATGAAAGTATTCAATTTTTTTAATAATTATTATTTTATTTAGTAAATAGTTAAATTGATAAAAGGGTTAAGTTAAGGGTGATATGTAAAAATTTTGCAAAGTAAAGCAAGTTGTTATAAAATTTTTGTTTGGTCGGGGAATATTTGTTTGGTCGGGGAATATTCTTTTTGTCGGGGAATATTTCGTACGACAACACAATCATTGGTGGACCCCACAACAGAATTATTGTCGGAGTTAGAAAATGACAGAAATATCTTTTTATAAAAATAACGACAAAAGTTTTACCGTTAACTGTTGAAATACCAGGTGATAAAAGTACAGTAATACACGCGGTTGCATAGTAGCACGCGATATTAATTATTGATGCTTACGTGAGAAGTCACTCAGTTATACTCAATTATTCCTACAGTAGTTACTGTTCAATATTTTATTTTATTGATTCAATAATTGCTACGTTGCTATTTTATATTATTGATTCAATAATTGCCATTGCACAATATTTCAAATTATCAAATCAATAATTCATATTATTTGAATAATATTATTAGATAGCATTAATGACAATGTCTAGAAAGTTCTATCGAGGAAAGGGGTTTTGTCACCTAATGCCAATAGGGAGAAATCCTTATCGAAAAGCCCCCTCTTTCCTGGGAACGACCTAGTTGTCAATATTGTAGTTCTGTAATATTATTTGTGAATAATAAATTATTGATATATATGATAAGGAAATATTTATTTGATATGGATTTAAACGGAGGAATTTCTAGCATGTGACAATTGTTAAAAGTTGGTATTTTATCTTTTTTTGATAAAATAATTCATTCAAATATATTATTATAATATTACATTATAGTAGTATGATGTGATTATATAATAGTATGATTTTTAATTTGAATGGTAGAACTATTATAGTAAATTCATGGCATGAAAGTAAAATGAGGTGGAAGAGAACAAATTGAATTTGAATTCTGATGATGTAAGCAATGATATCATCGGAATGATGAGTTAAGCAATGATGTCATATGATCGATGATGTAAGCGATGATGTCATAAATTATGGAAAAAAGACTATTTTACCCTTACTCTGCCAAGCCTATAAATAGAAGCTCATTTCTTCATTATTTTTCACCAATTCATTCAAGCTATAGAGAGATAAAGTATAGAGAGAATACGAGAGAAAGAAGAAGAGTATTCTGTTACTACACTATTGCAGTATCCAATCTCCTACTAAGGTAAGGGGTATTATTTCTTCCGTATTCGTAAGTGATAGTATTCTTGTTCAATATTCGTAAGAAATAATATTTTCTTCCATACTCTGTAGTATGTAAGTAATATTATTTCGTTTCATATTCCTAATTCTACACTTATGTTTATAAGTATTGCTTTTATACTCCATGAAATTAGTAGAATTTCCTTGATATTTGCGCTTCATCCAGTATCGTTTCATGAAAATATTATTCTGAGCATTCTTGATAATTTTTAATCTTTTTATGTCGGAATACTATTCACGGGTTACTATTCTCAAATTACTATTCATGGGGTAATATTCACTCAAATACTATTCACCCATGGTACTATTCATGATAAAAATTGATTTCTTTTCGGTCCAAATCATTTTTGATACAATATTATTCTTGAATTTTACTCCACAAAGCAATATCATGTTGACAATTTGGACATAATTGAATTTTGGATAAATTAAATTATAAATCTTTAAAAATTTATCCTTTGCTTTCTTTTAATTGAATTTTTATATCATTGTCATCATCCTCATGCTTATATTATGATTAAAGTCATCTGTGGCTTACGTGCATAGATGGACTATTGGTTGGTATGATTATGACCAGTGATTATTCGGTATAATCATGACCGTAATGTTACAAATGATGTGGTAAAAGTCCTCATTGGCCCATAGTGCATTGATGGACAGTGGTTGACATGATCATGACCATTTGGGATAACACGAATATCTTTGGCCCGTAGTGTATGGATAATTCAGTCATATGGATTATTTATTAAGCTGAGTCTCAACGATAAAATTGATGATAAACTCTTAAATCATAGAAGATAGTAGATTTCATGTTCTACTTGACTCTTCTAATGGATTGCTTGTTCCGCTGCAGTTGTTGATCTAAAACTTGTTGTCAATTGTATTCTATCAGTTGTTATACTGTTGAAGGCTAAGAATAATTTATTATGCATTATCTTAGTTATAATATTTCTTACTGGGCTAGTTGAGATCACCCTTTTCCTTTTTGTTCCATTTTTTTTCTCAGGAGGTGAGAATTTAGCAAGAACTAGCTGGGGTATGGAGTGATGGTTCAAGATAGTTGTTTTAGCAGTCCTCACTATTTTGTAAAATAGTGCATCAATAATTGTAAAGAGGACTTAATCTGAGTGTGGATATTATCTAGAAGACAATGTTTGTATTTAAACTCACAGTATATGTGTTGTCGTAATTTGCACGACAATTGTATAATTAAGTTTGTATTTGTATTCAGTACCATGTATTTAGTGACCCAAGATGGGTGATGTATACCTATTTTGGGGGCGTCATAAATAGTATCTATGGGGAATACCCGGTCAGTAATACTTAACTGCGCTATTTTATCTGTATTAAATATTAAATTATATGAACCCAATGTACATGGGTTATATGATATGGGTACATATTTAATCCATAACTTTTCATTATGTAGTAACATTTATACATTAAAAATCACACGAGGAAACAAAAAGGGAATTAAAATAACTATATTGGAACTAAATGCTGAGTATTAGAAAACGTTTTCCCATTTTAAGTTGCCCAAACAGTGTTCCATTTTCCTTTACGTGATTTGTAGAACATTGAATAGTGGCTACCACCTACGTGATGATATCTATGGAAATGGCTGGGAAGTGGTGGTTGAGCAACTTTTCTTTAACCATTATCTTCTTATTCTACACTATGGATTCCAACCTTAGTGTAAACCCATTAACCAGTCCATCATTTCTCTGTAAGATGGAAGCTCCATTTTCATTCTCCCGTTACTGTAAATTGCCTGTTGATGTCCAAAACTTGGAGTGTGAGTTGATTGTTGTTTAAGGAGGAGTCCAACAATTGTAGAAGGTAAAAACTAAGCAAACTAAGCTTTATAAAAGGTGAAATTCTTGTTTAAATCCTTAACTTCAAACTTTGGTAAATCATAGAAATTCTACTAAATTCTTATAAATTTTATTTGGAAGTTGCTATTAAAGTGTTTAGGAAGTTTGTGTACATGTATGGAACCTTTAAGAATGAGCTTAAACATGTTTAGAATGAAGAAATCCAACTTTGGTTTGATACTCTGCGACGCGAGCTCTTTTTGGTTCTATCCGGGGAAAGAGCGTGGCTGCGCCAGATTTGTACTTAGTGCAACAAGAATCATATTGCCCCCTAGAACCAGATTCTAGCTTTTGTGGTGTTTCTAACATGAAGGACTGACTTAGCTATACATGAAAATAGACCTGATTTGTGAGCTTAAGTCCCTTTTGCATAGTATGATTACCTTAACTTGCTTTAGGGTGTAATTGCTAGAGGAGACTTGAACTTTAAAAGTAGACCTTGATGAAAATACTAACGTCTCACTTCTGATTTTGTGAGCATGAGTATATGGTCTAGCTATGCATGAAATATGATTATAAGATGATTTGTATGCACAATAATTTCTTTGACTTATTTTAAAATGATTTCTAAGGATGAACTCGGACATTGTGCAAGCTAAATTTTGTGAGCATGATGATGTATGGTATCTGCACTTAAAGAATGGTTGATTTTTACTTTTTATGTGACCACACATATTACATACATATGTCCATTTTGGGTTAAAAACATTGAAAGTTAATCAAGCATGAGCTAGGGGAGTTTTAAGGAAATAATTGATGCTAGTTATGCGTATAGGATGAAGATCTTTGTGAACATGCATACTAATTGATTTCATGACTATCTTACATGTATATATGGTGAGCATAATAACCCTTGTGATGCATGACCTCAATTGGCTAATTTCCTTAGAAATCTCAAGTTAAGACCACGATGTGTAAAAATAAACTTAGAATGGTCATACATGTATGCAAAATCCTCTAGCATGAATGCATGATAAGTGTTAATGTCTTAATATGTTAAAGAATGGGACAAAACTAAAAAGTGCAAAGCTCAACTCTGGTCAGGCCAGGGGACAACGCAGATGTGCCGTCTCTAAGCCTAATTAGGGTGCAGATGTGCCACCCTGCAGTGAAGACTACCTAATCTGTTTGAGATCTAAAATGTGATGCATGTTTGTACTATTTTCTTAATCTATAATACATGTCTAAATCTAGTATTCAAAGTGTTAATAAAAATGATAATGATAGAATCATATAATTGATAAGTTCTTATAAATCTTTCAAAAGTTAAGTCAAAAGATGATTACGAACTATGTAATTTAATTTCATAGTGTCTTACAAACTGATTTTTTTGCGTTATATAGATGAAGTATGTATGGTATTATAAGCCTAAGTTTGACTCTTATATATGCGTTTAGACTTACATATCAAGTATGAGTATTGAATATACGTACCTAATGAATATCCTATACGTGTAACTATGTTATAACAGGATTTAAAAAGTGGTCATTAGCTATACTTGGTAAACTATGCTTGAGGCAAGTTTTCTAACTTACACAACTTTGGATTTTGTGCAAGTTCTCTAGCTTCATTTGATTTTCATATTGAATGCAAGTTTCTAAATTCTTTACACTGTATATATATTGTATAAATCCGAATTGTTACCATATCAACCATATTTATTTCCAACAAATATCTATTACTATTTAGAAATCATTATTACATCTTGATGATGGTTGCAAGCATTGAATTTATCATTCTTAAATGCATTATAAAAGCTGTCTAAGTCATTGATTTGGAAAGACTATTATCGTATGTTAGAAAGCTATCCAAACCAAATTGACTTGGTGCGGACTCTTATCATTGACTGAGATGAACAACCCTCTTTGAAGGGGAAACTATATAATTATCGAGAGACCGACGTGCGCACATGAGTATGATTAAATATTATGCATAATGTAGGGTACTTTAGGCTGATCACCTATTGTACTAGTTTTTATTGGATTATTAGCATATTACTGTTAATTCTAGTAGAAGTTCATAGTCCTTAGTGACTGCTCAATATTCATTACTTTGAAATCTAGAAATAATTAAGCATCGATATCTTTCAGCCCATAGCGACCTTTATTGAAAATTGTTGATAATTCCTAAATTATTATTCACTGTTATACCCTTGAAGATTTGAACTCTATATATGATCACCCTCATTGCAATATTACTTGCTAGGCAAATTTGTTGCTCATTCTTGTTTTTCTTAAAACTTTCAGTTAAGGCAGAACGTGGTGAACCCTTGGGCAAGAACAAGGGTAAAGAAAATCCTTCAGAATAGCTTTATTTCCTAGTGTTAGGAATTTATTATTATTATGTTGTATGAAGACTTAGTTACTATAATGAAATATGTTATGTTTAAATTAAGTTGTAATATTATAGTAACAGTTACGAAACCTTGGGACGAGAATGATTATATTAAATAAATGTAATCTATTCTGTTATTTTCGTTGCATGAGATGATATGTAGTCATTAAAATGGAAGTACGTGGCGAACCGAATTTGAGACGCGAGTGGTCTGAATTTGGGGGCGTCACACAATATGCTCGTATATTAATAAATAAATATGTGATATAATAAAACTAAACCTTAAACTTTGCAAAATATGTACCCGTGCAGCAATATGTTGCAACTATGATATATTACCTGTGACGCCCCCAAATCTGGGTTACCTAATCCCGAGTTCGGTGCTCACGACCCATCATACAAATAACATCTAACTACCCATTCATTTATGAATATTATCATACATATTATTAATTAATATCTTTATAACAATATCCCAGGTTTTTTAACCTTGACATAACAAACATACCCTCAGATATAAAAAAAGGGTGACACATAACAACACAATAAGTAATGTTTATAATAGCTACTCCTACACTTTGCTTTTTCCTTTGTGTTTTTCTGACCCTCCTGCTACTTCGTTCTTAGTTGAAATGTTATATTTAAGAAAGGGTGAGCAACGAGTTTGCTCCGCAAGTTAAAATATATATTAAAAGATATGAATCATGAATATTAGAGTCTAGATCTACAGGACTTCAACACTGTTCAAAGGACTTTGAATTAGCTGAATAAATCATTTATTGATAACAAGATTTTATCGAATTACATGCTAAAAAATTCAATAATGAAAGAGTAAAACACTTTCAAAGTTTCAATAATGTTCAATCGATTATCAAGAGATATTACTACGCAATAACAAAGTGGATTATTACAAGATTTTTATACTGAGTGATCACAATGGATCTTGAACAATTCAAGTAATTATCAGAGATTCAACGCTGAATTACCCCAGGCCATCAAATAACCATAAAGATTGAATCATACACCTCCGCAAGTACATAAAGTGATCAACTTCATTTCACCCTATTTTATGCATAATACTCAAAAATTATGCAACGACCGAATATTCGACCACAAAGTCCCTTTTATATAATGGTTGTTCATCTTAGTCTTACATCAAGAGTTCGTATCACAATAATATAGTTTGGATTTAAAGAAATACTATGATTTCCACATATAATATCTATCTCGATCTAGCCAAAATATTTAGCATTGATCTTTTAATAAAAATTGAGTTCAAATACTAGAATGTATCAAGTTTCAAAAAATAATCATCTTGCCAAAATAATTAGTTGAGAAAAAGCTTAAAAACTGTTCAATAATAGACAGAAACCAATTGCACTATTTGCAACCAACAATAATATTGTGAATAACCAACAATAGTTATTCCCCAATCATACTTTCAAAATTTAAAATTCAGTTAAATTAATGAACTTACAATAACTGCGAATAATCAATAATAAATCTCAGATGTGGAATAATCATCAATAATTACCCACTACTATGTTTAAAAAGTAATAACTCGAGATTGAGTCAAGGAAACTTGTCTTTGTCGTTGACTACTGCTATACAATATAACTTAGTTGCGTTTGAAAGACCTATAATCAATAATATTGGTCTCGCAATTAGCGTAACACATCACGTCACATAATACTGTTATTTAAAGTAATTATATCACTTAGACACGTAGTCACAATAGTGTTTAGAACCTATACTAACACTTATCAGGTCAAACTATTTCAGTTTGGTTGAACTTTGGTATTAATTCGGTGTCTCGATCACTCTATCAGATATTTAACAAGTTTATGTTCAATAAAACTCTATTCCAAAGCTTCAATATTATTTTAGATAATTAAAATATCCTTTATAATATTTTTCAGAAGCTTATAATAATTTTCAAATAATTATTATCTTTTATAATAATTTTTCAAACACTAATATCCCTTTTAAATGATTTAAATACTGAATAATACCATTATCATTAATATTTAAATAATATTAAAATATTAATGAAATCCTTGTCAAAATATTAAAGTTATTTATAATAATTCAAAATATTTTTTAAAACACTAATATTACCCTTAAATAATTTTTAAAACATTTAAAATCATTTTAAATAATTACCTTTAATATTCAAATATTAATATATTTTTCATCAAAATATTAAAAGTCATTTATTATAACTTAAAATACTTTTAAATCATTTACATCATTTTTAAATCATAAAACTATTTTTAAACCATTTATTTAATACAATTATTAAATAAATTTATTATCATTAATATTGAATTATTAATGAAATTTATCTCAAAATATTAAAAATCATCTTTTATAACTTCAAATATTCTTTAACACTTTACTATCATTTAAAATGATTTTTAATATATTAAAATTATTTTTAACTAATTTATTTAATACAATTATTATATAAATTTTTATAAAACTCATTTTTGAATTTTTAGGAATTATTTTCTATTTTAATTGATTTATTGGAAATTAATATAATTAATTTTAATAAAACCGTCGCTATAGGCTTTAGCGACATAAACTGTCACTGTTGGTGTTCTTGAGTTTCAAGAACATTCAAAGTCAGTCCTTGAGTGCCTAGTTTGACCAACTTTAATTCTTGGTTAAAGAGGTTTCTGGGCATGTAGGTGTACTGGTTATGTAGTATTGTTGTAATACTACATGTACCAACAATGAGCAAGGTCAAACTACAACACACAATGAAGATCTAAGAGCTCAAAGTGTCTGTCAGGCCTGTTTTGGGCCTTCTAGGTTACCCAGAAACCCGGTCAGTGCTTGATAGCTACTTTATAGCCTCAATAACTTGGATTCCATGAAATGTTTGGGTGTTTGAGTGTTACAATCTTGTAGATCTCATGTCAAAGAACAAAAATACTACACTTAGGTAGCTTAACTACATCACCATCTCAAGATCTGGCTTGGTCAAACCTTGTTAGAAAACTTGTTCATCAGTTTTTTTGGAATTTCTAGAAAACCAACTCTGTGCTCGGTCAACCTACTTTGACTGCTCATATCCTTGATCCTGGTGGTTCTTTATGTAATCTAATGCCATGGTCCTATAGTCCATATACCAGAGTATAACAATGATACATCTACAAAAGCTAAACACATATCATATGAAATATCTGAGCCTAACAAAAGACTGTCAGACCCATCTAGGGATTTTCTGGGTTACCCAGAAAATGAAATTCATGGCTGGTTAACCCACTTTGACCATTAATATCTGGTCAACCCACTTCATCAACCGGTCCACTATCACCCAAATCGCGTCATACCCTTTCTGTGTAATCGGAAGTCCCACCACAAAGTACATCGTGATATGCTCCCATTTCCATTCTGGAATCTCCAATGACTGTAACAAGCCACTTGGTCGTTGATGTTCGGCCTTAACTTTCTAACAAGTCAAGCACCTACTCACATACTCAGCTATCTCTCTCTACATGTTTGGCCACCAAAAACTCTGTCGAAGGTCTTGATACATCTTACTACTCCAGGATGAATCGAGTACCTCGAACTATGAGCTTCTTGTACCACTTGCTCCTTTAATTCCGTCTCATTTAGAACCCAAATTCTTCCTTCAAATCGTAATAATCCCTCATTATCAAGACTATACTTTAAATCTTTTTCATTGGTTAAGTACTTCTTCATCTGGTCACACTCATCAGTTTTGAGCTGCACCTCCTTGACTCTCTCTACAATCGTAGATTGAATCTCCGTCGTAAACAGTTTTTATCCCGATTCAGTCGGCAACTTCACCTCTATCTCCATCTTAGCCATCTCTGTTATTAACTCAGTTTAAGCCGTTAACATAGACAACTTTTCCCGACCCTTTCTACTTAAGGCATCGGCCACTACATTGGCTTTCCCCGGATGATATAGGATTTCACAGTCGTAATCCTTTATCAACTCCAGACATTTCCTTTGTCTCATATTCAACTCCTTCTGTGTGAAAATATATTTTATACTCTTATGGTCCGTGTATATCTAACATTTTTCTCCATAAAGATAATGTCTCCATATCTTTAAGGAAAACACTACCACGCCCAGTTCCAAATAATGAGTAGAGTAAACTTTCTCATAATCCTTCAATTGTCGTGATGCATATGCAATGACCTTGCCATGCTGCATGAGCACGAAAGCAAGTCCTCTATGCGAAGCATCGCTATAAACTATAAAATTTCCTGTGTCATCGGGTAATGACAAAACAGGCGTTTCACTCAACCTTTTCTTCAGTTCTTGAAAATTGTCTTCACATTTCTCAGTCCACACATACTTCACTGTCTTCCATGTCAAATTAGTCAATGGTGTAGCTATCTTTGAAAAATCCTAGATGAATCTCCGATAGTATCCCGCTAACCCTAGGAAACTCCGCACCTCAGTCGGCGTTTTCGGTTGTTCCCAATTAACCACTACTTCCACCTTCATTGGGTTCACTGAAATCCCTTCTCGGTCGATAACGTGTCCTAAAAATTATACTCTTTCCAACCAAAATTCACACTTAGTGAACTTCGCATACAACTTCTCCTTCCTTAGTGTCTCTAACACTATTCTTAAGTGTTCAGCGTGATCTTCTGGCATCTTAGAGTAGACTAGAATATCATCGATAAACACTACGACGAACTTGTCCAAATATTGTTTGAACACTATGTTCATCATATCCATAAATGCAGCTGGTGCATTAGTCAACCCAAATGACATCACCAGAAACTCGTAATGACTATAACGAGTCCTGAATGCCGTCTTTGGTACATCCTCCTTCTTAACCTTCAATTGGTGATACCCCGTCCTCAAATCTATTTTAGAAAAATACTTTTCCCCTTTCAACTGATCAAAGAGATCATCGATCCTGGGCAATGGGTATTTATTCTTTATCGTCAACTTGTTCAACTCTCGATAGTCAATACAAAGTCTTAACGATTTGTCTTTCTTTTTTTACAAACAATACCGGTGCTCCCCACGGCGAAACACTCGGTTGAATATATTTTCTGTCTAACAGTTCTTGTAGCTGAACCATTAACTCCTTCATCTCCACTGGCGCCATACGATATGGTGCCCTGGAAACTGGTGTCGCTCTTGGCACAATGTCTTTTACGAACTCGGTCTCCCTATCCGGTGGAAGACCCGGCAATTCACTTGGAAATATATCTGTGAATTCTTTAAGTATATGTTTTTGTTCCATGGTTGCTCCCATATCAACAACATGGCATAGATAACCTACACATCCCTTCTTCAATAATTTCCTAGTTTGTGTCATGGCAAGACAATATGAACGCCCCGGCGTCTATTACCATAAAATACTACCTGAGGTTGTCTCAACGTTCTAATAATTACACATTTCTTCTGACAATCTATAATTGCCCCATGGTTAAATAACCAGTCCATTCCGAGAATTACATCGAATTCTCCCAACTATATCGATATCAAATCTAACGATAATTTACAACCTCGTATGTCTACGCAATAACTCCTATGAATATCTTCAACATGAATTATTTCTTCATTTGCTACCATAATATTCAAAGGTATAGGCAACTTTTCGAGAAGTAATCCTAATCGTCTAGAAAAATCACATGCAATAAATGAACAAGTAGCACCCGAATCAAATAGCATGTAAGCATTTATGTCATTGATCGGAATAATACATGCAACTACGTCCCCTGATGCAACTGCATCTTGGACCATCATGTTAAAGGTACGGGCCATCAGCCAACCCGGCTGCGCTGAACCACTAATAGCTAACTTACTGCTATTAGCGCCCTTATTCCCGTCCGTCCCTTTCTTCTAGAAGTTCTTTGCTATGTGGTCAGTTGACCCACATAAAAAGCATCCGTGATTCTTCGAACATGGACAGTTAAGCGAAATGTACCCCTCCTATCCACAGTTATAGCATACAACTTTCCCCTTGAGACAGACTCCTAAGTGAGTCTTCCCACAGGTTTTGTAGGCCTCCATCCTCCTCTTCGGATCTCCTTGTTTCACTCTGGTATTCCCAGAGTTAAACCCTTTCCTCTTCTGTCCTTTGCCACTACTGCTGGCTCCTTCGATCTTCACTCCCTTATCCACTTTACCCTTATTCTTCCTATCCTTATGGTACTGGCTTAAAGCCTCATCCCCACCTTCAGCGATTATCGCCTTCTATAGTATAGTCCCAAAGGAAGTACTTTGAAACACAGATATTCGGCTATAGAGCCAGGGTTTTAAGTCCTACTCGAACCTCCTAGCCTTTCTCACCTCAGTGTCCACCTGATGTGGAGCAAATCTTGTCAGTTCATTGAACTTGGCAGCGTATTGGGGAACCGTCATTTCCCCTTGTTTCAACTCTAAAAACCTCATCTCCATTCTTCCCTGCAAACTCGTGGGAAAGTAGTTCTCAAAGAAAATCTCCTTGAACCTTACCCACGTTAGGTTCTCAATATATACCAGCCCTAGCCTGGTTAGCCTCCCACCAAAAGTTGGCCTCTCCCTTCGTCATATAGGTTACAAAAGTAACCTTCCGATCCTCGTCAACATTTGCAATAACAAATGCCTTCGCAATTTTTTTTCACCCACATTTGGGCTTCTATGGGGTCTGTAGTTCCTTTGAACTCCGGCGGACCGACACTCTTAAAATCCTTAAAAGTAGTAGCTCGTACTACTCCAGGATTTACAGGTATATTAGTCCCATTCCTATTAAACGCCGCCGTTAACAAGTTAACGAACTCTTGCATTGGGTTTACCGGACCTCCCTCCGGTTGATTAACATTAGCATCTTAATTACGTTGTCTCCTTCTTGGCGGAATTTTGCTGTAAAGATAAACAACACATCATTATTACACTTTTCTTATTACTTAGTTATTATTCAAGATTAAACAATAACTTCAAAATTCATTACTCAATATGTTCCATAAAAAAAAGGCTTATATTGATTTGCTTCTTGTAGTATAATACTACATCATTCACATTACACAGCCTAAGCTGATTACATTACTATCCCGCAATTGCTTTCCAAAAATTGGGATTTACAAAAGACTACCCTTTGATATACAAAAGAGGGTTTTACGTCACTACTAGATACACAATATTTACATATCTAACTCTACTCTAGCTAATACTAAATTACATCTGCCGTAAGGCATTATCAAAATTCGCGTTGGCAAGACCGGCGATAATATCTCGGCTGATAGTATGCCGAGTCTGCCTTTCTTCTATCGGATACCCAGCTACTTGCTGCTGGAAATCCTTATGAGAACTCCTACGTATATAGGACATCCTCCCTATCTTCTATTTATTGGTCTTTAGCTCCTCTCTGAGCTCAAACACCTCCCGTTTCAGCTCGTGGACATTGTCCTTTGCTAAAATTATGACACCCCCAAATTCAGGTACTTGAAACTCAAATTCGGTGCTTCACGATACCATTTCTATGTGCGGAATAATACAATAATAATAACAATAATATAGATAACAAACTTTATTTACATATGCATCAAAGTCTACTCCCAGGTACGAGACCTTTAAACATTCATTACATCATAGATAGTAAATATCATTGTCTTAATAAACTATAACTATTACACAGAATATTATAAATCTCATTCGAACAGCTTTTCTTTCCCCTTGTTCTTGCCTGATCCTTCGGGTTGATCATAGTTAGCTGAAAACATTTAAATTTAAAGCAAGAATGAGCATTTGATTGCCCAGCAAGTAATAACAACAATAGATATTAGTTGAAAGGATTAAATATTTTCTTTGAATGACACTTCTACAACGAATCAACAGTTGTGAAGTAAGCTGAACCGATAATAACAACATGTCAATTCTATATCAAATTTTTGAAACTACATACTGACTATAACTGGAGATTAGTCGATAGACTATGAACATTATTTTCTATTTTTGAAAAGGTTTAAACAGAACTTCATCTGTAAATCGTCATAACTTACAGTCACGGGGGTGATCAACCCGTTATGACCTGTATTGATCAATACTACATGCAAGAAGGATATTATCGTTCATCTTATCCACCTTATGTGAACAAAAGTTTTCCCATGTTCGGGATGTTCATACTTTGTCGGGAATCCAAACCAAAACAATCTGGTTGGATACAATAAAGTTATATATTGTTCAACAATATTTTTAAGTTTGTGTCTAGCCAAATCAAATAGCCTAGACGACTTTGAAGTCAACGTATACATAATGGAAATTAATAAGTATGTATCAACATGTGATTAAATATAATGATTATCCAAGTGGGGACACTTGTATAACCATAATTAGAAATTAACGAACAGAATAAATATCTGAATTATAATGTAATACTGTATTGATAAACAATGATTGGATAATTTAAGAACTTGTATGAATACAAATAACTGGATATATAATCGATAGCAATATAGGTAATAATCTGGCACAATAATTTGATTCTAAAACTTCTTACCCGAGTCCATTGCATAAATAAAATTCAAAGTTAGGATACTTGCACAATAAAAAGGTAGTTCAGGTACTTGCTCAATAATAATTGGAGTAAGTTTAGGAAACTTGCCTGAGCTACTGCTTACAATAATGCAACTTAGTTCTATCTTTTATATCAAAGCCTATCATTAATAAGATCATTTATTCAATTAGAATAATATATCATATCACATAGTACTGCTATTTGCAGTCAACACATAACCTAATCACATTGTCACTTAAGTTTAACGATCGTTGATTGAAGAAAATGACCATATATCTAATCAAATTATATAAGTCTAGATCAATTTCTGAAGTATTTCGGTGTACCGATGGCTTTATCGGGTAATTAAAGAGTCTAAAACTCTATTCTGTAGTTCAATATTCGATTAGATAATTTAAATGTTAGTCATATTACCTTTCATAGCCTTATAATAATTTTTTAAATAAGTTTTATAATTTATCATGATTTTTAAAAATCTAGGAATCATTATAAAATGATTTAAATATTAAATAATTCTATTATAATTAATATTTAATTAATATTAAACTATTAATGAAACCATTACCAAAATATTAAAGTTATTTATAATAACTTAAAATATTTTAAAGTATTAATATTACCCTTAAATAGTTTTTAAAATAATTAAAATCATTTTTAAATAATTACTATTAATATTTAAATATTAATATATTATTCATCAAAATATTAAAAGTCATTAATTATAACTTAAAATATTTTTAACCAATTTATATCCTTTTAAATGAATTTTAAATCAATAAGACCATTTTAAGCTATTTATTTAATGTAATTATTAAATAAATTTAATATCCTTAATATTAAATCAATATCATTAATATTTAATTATTAATGAAAGTTACCTTTAAATATCAAAAGTTATATTTTATAACTTAAAATATTTTTAAACTATTTATTTTCATTTAAAATAATTTTTATAATATTAAAATCATTTTAATTAATTTATTTAATATAATTACTAAATAAATCTATTATCATTAATATTAAATAATTAATGAAACTTATCTTAAAATATTAAAATTTATGTTTTATAACTTAAAATATTATTAAATACCTTATTATCATTTAAAATGATTTTAATATAATAAAATCATTTTTAATTAATTTATTTAATGCATTTATTAAATAAATTAAATATCAATAATATTCAAATAAATACTAATATTTATGAAAAATATGTCAAATTATTAAAAGTTAATTTTTATAACTTAAAATAATTTTTAAAATAATTTTTGTAATTTTCAGAAATTAATTTCTATTTTTAAATGATTTTTAAAAATTTAATTAATTAAAGTTATTAAATTTGTCGCTAAAGCCTTTGGCAACAGTAAGTGTCGCCTTAGGTGTTCTTGAGAAACCTAGGTGTTCATACTCAGTGTTCTAGTTAGCTTGTTTGACCATCAACTATTCTCTGTATGAGTTGTTTCTAGACATGCTATTGATTAAATGTTGTAGTATGTATGTAAGAGTACATGTTCATAACAATTAATGGGCCAAATCATAAAACATGAGGGAGTTCTAAGCATCAGAACATGCTGTCAGAGTTGTTCATCATGTTTCTGGGCTGCCCAGCATTTTTAGTCATGGCCGGTCAATGGTATTGATGGCCTTATAGAATTAATTTTGTTCATGTTATGGGTGATCTACACGTCGGACCTTGAAGGACAACTAACAGGGTACATGATGGAAACAGTTTTCAGGTCTAAACAACATTAATAAGAAAGATCTGAGCCTCAGAAAATTGTGTCAGAGGCTATTCTTCATTTCTGTGTTTTTCCAGAATGAAGAACAGAACGAGTATGCTACTTTGGATTCTTATATCTCGCGTTCTAAGTTTGCTCTATGTGATCTATTGATTCCGGGTTGTAGTCAACATGTAATACTATAGATCTAATATATAAAACACATATAACAACAACAGATCAAGCAGATTGAAGTCGGTCAAAGGCTGTCAGAGATCAGTGTTTATCTGTTTTCTGGGTTATCCAGAAATAGAAAATGTGATCGTTTTACCTACTTTGACCAGCCACTACGTTAAATCCATTTGATGTTTATGAGATTTGAAGGCATAAAGATGAAGTCCATATAACATACTGCAATTCTATTACAATAGGAAGAACAACACAACAAACAACTGAAAGATCTGGGGCTATGAACATGTTGTCAAGCTGTTCTGGGCACATTCTAGGTTTTCCAGATTTTAGAAAGTCATGGTCGGTCAATGACCTTTGACCATGATTATCTGACATTCTAAGCATGATCTGGTACTACTACAAGTTCTAGATTACAGACCTCATAGCACACTACAACTTAAAACATTTAAACAATAAAAATACATAACCGGCAAAGATCTAGATGGTCTGACATTTGACTGTCAGACACAAGAACAAAAATTTCTAGATTTTTGAAAAACACTAGATCTGAGCCTATAGATGTTATGGATCTAACATCTATCAACCCAGATCATCATTAAACACCATAAACAACATATTTTAACCATAAATCATAACATCTAACATGCAGATCAAGATCATATTTCTTTTTAGGGTTCATACCTTTAAGTGAGCAAATCTAATTTTTATGCTTCTGATTTGATATTGGCGTTAGTGAGGCTTGATTTGTGACTGATATTAGCAATGAAATTCGGAGGTTTTAGATAGAGAAGTTCTAGGATGAAAGTTGTGAACAATTTAGGGAAATAATGCACTTTCTCTCTCTTAATCCTTATAAAAACTTGTATACAATGCATGTGGCTGGAGGATTGGCTGATGTGCTGTAAATTATAGCTGATCATAGCTTAGACTAGGGTGGCTGGAAAGATTTTGCTAGATTTCCTAGCAATAATTCACCAAATGGGACAAAAAGGGTAAAATGGTAATTTTGCTTACAATTTTAAGGGTATTCTTGTCCAAGGTACTTGAATCTAGGGTTTAATCACTAGATTTTAAATCTTAAAGTTTCCCAAATAATTACTAGGGTTTGAAAGATTAAAATTAAATTGTACTAAGATTTTAATTAAAACACACTTATTAAAATTAGGGTTTTTTAAATAAAAAATTAGGGCTTAAATAATTAGGGTTCCTTAATATCATTAGGGTTCCCAAATTAACAAATCAATTTACTAAAATAGTAATTAGAGTTTCTAATTTTAGCTATTAGGGTTCCTAATTAGCAAATTAGGGTTTTTGAATATTAATTAGGGTTTTCCTAATTAACTGAAATTCTATAATATGCACATAATTCATATAACACAATTTTTGACTGATCTTAATTTCCAGTTTTGAGTTCCCAATTATGATTTATAACAGTATTACTAGGGTTTGTCGTGATACACCATAATTGCCTGACCATTATCGGTCTACACATATACAGTATATTTATAGCACTGAAAAATCAAAATATAATTAATATTATATTATTATTCTCATCCCTTGATCAAAACCCAAATTTAGGGTTTGGATTCCATATCTGGTTTATCTTTCATATACAAATTTAATAATTAAGTTAAAATAATTAACTTAAATATGCTGAACAATTCATATAATAAAATATTTATTATTATAATTCTAATAATCATTTCATAAATAATATTAAATCATGTTTTCATGGAAAATAATTAATAAAACATTTCTGCTACCAAAATTTAATTACCAAAAGAATGTAATTTATAGTGATTAAAAATTCTAAAAATTTATTTATAATTATTCAGGTAATAAATATATTTTCATTTATTACAAATTAAACATACATATCCTGACACACATTCCTGTTATTAAAATAAAAAAAATGTATATGCAAAATTTCTTATTTATTTATATAGAAAATATTGGGTTATTACAAAAACTCTTTCATCATGCTCTTGCTCCCACATAGTCTTCATAACTGTCTTATATTCCAAGACAGCATGAAGCTCTGCTTTTAGCTCCTTCACCTCTTGACAGTAATGGATGTTTCTATCCAACACTGTCATAAACAATGACATCATCGACTCCCCCGGAGGCGTTTCTTCTGCAAGTGCTACAGGGTTAAAGGACAATACCTCTACCTCTTCTTTCGACATGCCGTCAAACACATACATAAGGTCATGGTTCTTCGAGTCTTCAGACTCAATCACTACCACTTCTGGCTCTTCTACTAATGGATTTGGTATAATCTCTATTTGATTAACCGATTCTTCACTTTCTACTTGTATATCTCTATACATTCCGTTTTCTCCTGACATCTACAACAAAACAATAAAGTTTAATTAGTACACGTCAGTAAAATAATAAAAACACATATCATATATATAATACATTTTTAAGGTTAATTTCATCTTTTACTTCTTTGACTTCTCTTAAGGTTATGACTTAAGGTTTTAATTCCCCCTTTAAGTTTTATAACCTAATGCTTTGATACCAACCTATGACGCCCCCAAATCCGGATATCTTCCAACCCGATATATGGTGCTACACGGTGCTACAGTTCACACAAACATTCAATTGAAATGCCTCAAAAGAATGAATATGTCTTATATATTCCAAAACAATATTACCATTCCCCAAGTTCTTTATAACCGTTACATTTGTTCTTGTCATAATATCAAATATTAACATCATTCACCTATACTATTAAATAGGTAATCTACAGGTTTGCCTTAGCCTTCCCTTTATCTTTGTTGGATCCTTCGGTCCGTTCAGTCTTAGCTGAATTCATATGGTTCAAGCAAGAGTGAGCATAACTAGCTCAGCAGGTATGACAATTCCATTTAAACAACATGCTTGAATCATACAAATCATATATCTTTAATAACTGAACAATAGTTATGAAGTACTATTGATAATTCAAAATAGCACTTCTCTTTTCTTTAAAACGTTTTACAATGATAACATTCAGTAAAATATCAATTTTGGTCCAAGACTTTGAGCATTTCATACTTTCTTTGAAAAGAACAACCCGACACTAAGTCCATAAGTTCGACATTACTTACGAGCACATCTAGGTGATCAGCCTATAGTACTCTATGTTGTACAACACTACTTTCTTTAAATGTATGTACATTTAAGTTGTGGCAACCTCACGTGCCTGTCGTTTGACGACAAAATATTTGTTTAGCATACTCAGTCTTCATTTGAAAAACATACCAACATAGTTTGGCAAAATATTGACAATACTTTAATAGATTATAAGAAATCCAACATATCGTATGTCTAGCCGAAAGAATTGGCTTCGACTTCATCATACATCAATTCATGCGTAAGAATACATGAATCACAAAATTTGTCTAGATTGAACATAGACAAGGGTTAGAACACTTGCCTTTAGCGTCTGCTACGGTAATTATACTTTCCCTTTAAGTCCGTAGAGTCTCTACAATACATAACCACATAACATACCACATTAGGTCATAATAAGATATGTATGGTACTTAACGTATCTTATTCTTCTTCTCAATCTAATCATGTATTAGATTTGTTATTATTGGTTCTGGCTTTCCATTACATTTTACATCGTTCTTACGTTCACATGCAATTGACTTACCTTCGACCTTTAGTTATCATACTTAGGGTTTAAAACATCTTTAAATAATGTTACATTAAGGTTTATTTTATTACTAAACAAATCTCTTCCTTCTACCTTCACAAGCCTTCTTCACTGTGCTTGATATAGTCTTTGGCGCTTGGTAGCTAGCTTCCTTTTTATATAGGCCGGCTGATGCCACTCTTCAGGTGGATGAGGACAGGACCATTACACAATGCACCACACTTAGTTCTTTTGGTCGTGTCTTGCTTGAAACTCCGAAGAGGTCGAGTCAGAGCCTTACCGCAAAGACACCACCTTTTAGCCTTAGGTTGGTCTTGAGTGGCGCCCATTTCTACGCATCGATAGAAATGACAGATTTTGAACTTTTACGAACTTCCCGGACTCTAAATTTGATCATTTTAAGTCCAAATTGGCTTGTTCAAAAGCCATTAGCTCACAAATCACATACTTTACATGTTCATGCAAGAATTTACATTTTCGAATCCGTTAACTTAAAATTCACCTTTTAGTTCATTTTAACGAAAATGATAAACATTCGTGAACGTTCAACACTCGTTTCTTCGTTCTAAGTCGAAATTCGGTTATTTTTGAGTCCGCAACTCTATAATGCCAAATAAGACTTGTTCCCATAAAAAACTAACGTTTTCGAGCTCAATGTCAAAATTTGACTTCCATTCCGAGAATTTCACGATTTCGACGATTATCGTCCGAACTAGTGAATTTCGTCATAACTTCGTTACTTAAGATTTGTTCATCGTTTCAAATGGATTCATTCCATCATATTAACATCTTAACATACACAATTCATTAACTTATATACATGATAAGTTCTTACTTATTCTTCGTGAGTTTATAACTTTTATACTTATGATTTCACTTCACATGATTTGTCATGGTTTTAGTCTTCTAACAACCATCCTTGCTTCTTCTTATCATACAAACTTCATTAATGTAAACATATAACAAGTTCTTACATGTTATTCATAAGTTCATAACTTAACTAAGTATGAATCACTTATTCATGACTTATTAAGGTTTAAGTCCATTGATTAGCCATTCCTACTTCTTCTTAGCATACATACTTCACTAATCAACACTTCTCTATCAAACTAGAATTGAATAGTTGGAAGATTAATGATATAGGAGTCTTACCATTGAAGATCACTTGGTTCTTCTTCTTTCTTTTTGAAATATGAAAGCCTAACTTTTCTAACTTTTTTCTCTCAAACCAATAAGCACTTTATATGTTGGTGGAATTTAACAAGTAAAAAATGAGCTAGCAAGTCTTCTATTTATAGGATTTCCAAGGTTAGGGTAGTTTAGTCTTTAAACCAATCCCACCTCCTTAAGCCACCTCCTTACTATTCCTCTCTTGGTGATCAAGTTTACTTGGTCACCACAACTCTTATCCCTTACTTTCCCACCAAGATCACCCATGTGATCATGGGCCCCACATGGGTTACCCCATGGATCATCCTTACCCATTGGATTCTTACTTTGGGCTTTAAGTTTAATTAGCTTAACTTATGCTTTGGGCTTTCATGAACAAACCTTTGGGCTTTATCATTACTTACACTTGGGCTTGCACATTAATTTCGATTGGACTTTACAACTTCCTATACAATCCTACAAGTCCATTCCATATGACTTAAAGCCTTAAAGGCATTGTCTACGTATTAATCTCGTATTCTAACTCATATACTTATTCATCATATATGACATACCATCATTCATACATACTCGTATTCATTACCTCATACAATACCTACGTATCATACGATCATCACTTTAACTAGTTAATGCTTTACTTTCCCTAACGTTCTCGAATTAAGTCCGCAGGCGAAAAACTACATTTTCTATACTCGAATTATTATTACATAATCCATCTTCCCTTAATATTCTATCATTACGTATTTCTCGAAAGTTCAAAAATAATTCCCGAGCAGAAATCAGTGAATAATGTTTTTCAAAAAATTTCTCGGAAAGCTTTTATTATCGTCTTGAAAATTCAAATACTTTAATTCTTTCACTTAGTTAAAATACTATGACATTTCGATATAATTAGGTTATAGAAGATCATCCAACTTGCTAACACATAATAATAACATATAATATAATTTTATTCATTATTTAATTAAATAAAATTATTTTACAATAGATTCGAATTTCTCAGTCGTTACAGTAACACATAAATAAACACAAAAACACAAAAGGTAACCTAGCATACAAGATTAAACTTGGTTTAGGGTTTATACCTCTTTTTGACCAATCTTTAATCCTTGCCTCCTAATCTAATCTTGGGGTGTTATAGACTTTTCTAGGGACTGATTTACTAGTTAATTTCGTGGCTTGAGAGTGAGAGAGTCTTGGCTAGTGTATGGAACTAAAATAAGCTTAACTTTGGTTTTTTTGTCTCTCTTTAATATCCTATCTTTGTTGCAATGAATCTAGCTGTTGTAAGGTGGCATATAAGATCATATTTGGTTTAGATTTAGTGCACATGTGTTATCCAAAATGGTGAGTCACAAGATTTGGAAAATCTTTTAACTTGAAAGTTAAGTAAAGGGTATTTTAGTAATTTCATCTCCAAAATGGAATTTTGGTAATTTCCCCCATGAATTTAAGGGAAGTTTAGTCATTTGACATGATTCCCTTTAATCTTAACCCTTAGGGTTTAATAACTACCATTAGGGTTTAGGTTCTCGAATAGGAAATTAGGGTTTTTGGAAATATAATTAGGGTTCTTAACTGATCGTTAGGGTTTCTTAACTACTGATTAGGGTTTTTAATCTACCATTAGGGTTTACTATATACCCTATCTAATCAACACTTGATCATTAATCCCATACAGTACAAATGCTTACTCATAGATACAATTATAATAACTGTATTAACTATCAAATCCCTATCCGTAATTAAGGTTAGGGTTTTCTTCAGCTGTTTAACATAACTTCCCACATATTACTTAGTTAATAAATAGTTTGACTATCTTGCCCTGCTCATATCACACATACTCAACATAATATTGATAATCAATACAGATATTAAATAAAAAAAATATTCGTAAAAATTAGAATTGTTTAAAATTCTGGGTCCTCACATTACCGGTCCTATATGTGATGCCCCCAAATTCAGACCACTCATGTCCCAAATTTGGTTCGTCACCTGCTAACTCTAATATCATACAAAAATTATCACAACGGAATAATAGAATAAATTACATTTTTATAACATAATTATTCTCATCCCAAGGTCTCACAACCGTTATTAATACATGACAACCTAAATTAAACATAGCTTAATATATCATAGTAAATAAGTCTTTCTACAACATAATAATAATACATTCCTAGTACTATTAAGCAAAACTACTTCAAAGCCTTCTCTTTACCCTTGTCCTTGCTAGAGGGTTCACCACGTTCTGCCTTAACTGAAAGTTTTAAGGAAGGATGAGCAACAATTTTGCCCAGCAAGTAATGTCGTAATAATGAAAAATCTTATATAGAGTTAAATCGTCAAGGGCATGACAATGAATAATAATTCAGGAATTATCAATGATTCTCAATAAAGGTCGTTATGGACTGAAAGATATCAATAAGATTCAATGTTTATTCAATTCAAGATTTCAAAGTAATGAATACTGATCAGTCACTAAGGACTATGAACTTCTACTAGAATTAACAGTAATAAACTGATAATCCAACAAAACAAGTACAACAGGTGATCAGCCTACAGTACCCTATGTCATGCATAACATTTAATCATACTCATGTGCGCACGTCGATCTCCCGACAAAAATATATATCCCCTTCCAAGAGGGTTGTTCATCTTAGTTATTTATAAGAGTTCGCACCAAGTTAATTTGGTTTGGATAGCTTTTGATCATATACCAATAGTCTAGCCGAATTAATGGCTTAGACAACTTTCTTTTAAAGTATATATATGAAAAATTATCATCCGAAGTCAAGGTACAAAAACTATAAGCAATTTCATTGCTAAACTACAAAGTATTAAGTCATGAAATATGAATCAGAATTTCAAGGATTTACTTGCAAGATTAATAATAACACAAGCTTGAATGATACTCCATAAAATATGATTAGGAACTTTTGTCAACGAGATAAGGTTTAGATACTTGCATAATATTCAAAGTTGTGTAAGTTAGAAAACTTGTCTTACGCGTAGTTTACCAAGGTATATCTTAATACCACTCCAATGAACTATAATATCCTATTCATGTATAAACACATTAGTTATACAAGTTCAACATGTACACCTACTATCTTAATTTGATATGATACTCAAGTGTAATTCATCGATACTAAACTTATATTGCTAGTCTTCTCTTAGTCGTACGATCTCATATGTATGTTATCATATGACACGAAAATCAGTTTCTAATACACTATGACATTAAAGAACATACTTTGCCATCACATTTTAACTTAAGGTTATAAACACTCATTCAACATAGGATTCTTTCCCTAACATGCTTATTGAGACATGAATACTGCACTGGACATGTATTACAGATTAAGGTAACAATATAGGCATGCATCAACCCTCAAATTACCAAAAGAAAATAGACTTCATTGCAGGGTGGCGCGGTCGTGCTTGGTTTGTACTAAGGAGTGGCGCGGCCGTGCTATTCCTGGTGAAAACCAAGACATGGTTATTACAGCAGAATCCCAGTGTAAACCCAACTTGCACATATATGAAGAATCATGCAAAACACACATGTCAGCGTGTGGATAACTAAGTTTGACCCTACATCTTATCTTTAACATAGGTCATTATCCATTCTCATTCAATCGAGACTTTAAGTGTTTAATTCATAAATTCTCTTACGTTTAGCCATTATACATATGCTACGTGGTCAATAGGTCTCAAATATACATGTTTACGTTAGTTAAATTATGTATTTCAAGTCATGAAGTTTTACATCATTTAGAGTTGTCATATCCCATGCTCAACTATTTATAAATATGACTAGCTAGGTATTCATGTTAATCATGTCTATAGATATCACACCCTAACATGATAGGCAATTTCAGAATACTTGTAATATATTTATTGGCAAATTAAAACTAGTTTTCAATTCTTAAGGTTTCCATTGAAAATCTCATGTTAAGCCACCAAGCATGCAAAGCCACTTCACTTACTATACTTCATACTCTCATATATACATATTAAACCGCATAAGCATGCTCACAAATTCCTAACTCAAAGTGTATATAGTCTATCAAGTTTATTTTTGAAACTTTAAGTTTTCATTAGTAAAACTTATTCAAGCATGCAAGGTAAGTCCACATAATCTAAATCATGCTTTCCTTCTTATGTATATATATAATCAGATCATGATAACATGTTTTCAAGTTCAGAAATTAAAGTATACATGGCTCATGCACACATAGCTAGTATAATCATTTTCTTGAAAACTCATTTCAAACCATGCTTGAATAGTCTATGCCATCTCCAACAATATAAACTAACATATTGACTCACATGTCAAGGCATATCATAACTTACTACATTTGCACATAAATTTAAAACATGTATTGCACAATGTTTCTTAAAACTAGTTTCATAATCATTAAGCTTTCTTTGAATACATACAAAACCAAGATAAAATAACTTACTAGGTCCAAAACAACTAGGGTCATTTACATGCATAATATAGCTAACATAAAATGCTCAGAATAACACAAGACCAACAAGATCAAGATTCAAGGCCAAGAACCGGCCCATGATGATCCATGACGATAATCTATAGAAGTATGGCGGCATGGCCACTTGAAACGTATAAAATTTTGGCTCTACTTCTGCAGAGCCTTAACATAACATGGATAATTCCTGCAACTGGACCAACTACAATACTTCTAAACATGCATATATGCTTAGACAACACAATGACATGCTATCTCATACCAATTAACAAAGAATTCATGAGAATTATAAGAATTTGTCAAAACTCAATATTAAGAACATGAAACAGAAATGCTACCTCTTGAAGCTTAAATGAACTCCCTCAATGCACTAATTATACTCCCTCAATGCTCAGCAGCTCTCACTCTCTAATTACAGTTATCAGACAATTTTCTAGCAACTGTATTTGAGAAAAAGAGTGTGCTATATATAGAGAATTCATTACCCATACAAAACCATTGCCCAAGAAATTAAACCATGGGATGGAAGAAGAGTTCATTGGATTGAGATAGTGTGGTGAAAAGGTTTCACCAACTCCATCTTCCTCATTCTTAGTTCATCATCACATCTATGTTGCTAGAAAGCTTGAGTTCACGCAACTGAGTATAGGCTACTGTTTGGCCACTGTTTGAGTCACTAAATGTGGGAAACGAGTTTTAACTCCCAACAACTACATTACATAATGCTTAGTTTGTTCTCTTGGATTCCCAAAATGTAATTTTAATGTGTTAATGCTACTACATTATGAAAATTTAGGGATTATTTATGTATCCACGTCATATAATTCATGTACATTAGTCCAATCTAATTAATATTTATAACATGTATGAACTCAATTTAATTGGTCACTAATAATTCAATATCTCCTTAAACTTTATTATTCCAATTTGACCACTTATTGAAATAATTTGTAATTCTTTGATAAAGTACATCTTTAATGTGTCTCTCACATACATGCTGGTACATAAGCAATTCTTAAGTAACTTATAATTCATTCCATTTTACTATATAGTTTTATATATTATATAGTTACCTTAAAGTGTCACACTACACTTTCTTTTTAATGTAGGTAGTATATATTATCACATATCTTGCACACATCAATTAAATGAATAAATATACTCTAATTATGTAAATTATTTTAGTCATTAATATTCTATTATTCACAATAAAAATTAATTAATAATATAATATTAATTAATCATTCACTTCTTAATTTATTCATTACTTAATTAAATTAAACCACTTAAATTTCCATTCTCATGCCACACAAGGCATTTCACAAATCTCATCACAAACTTCACATTTTTCTCAATTCTTATAAATTCAATTTGAATTAATTGAATTACTCATCTCACAACACATCAATATTTATATTCAAATAAATATATTTTTTTTATTAATATCATTACTAATATTTACTCATGAAATTCACGGTTCTTATACTATATGTGCCTTTTGGATTGTCGCCTTCAGGTTCACCTGAGGCTCTGTTAGTGGCGGCAGTCTAACGTCTTTTCACCTAACTCTCAGCTCGCTACTGCTCACACATCTGAGCCCATATGAGATGCGCGCACCACCAGCGGCTATGCTTATGCATGTACTCTTCTCCTTGCCACGGATGGTCGACCGATGCATTATGTAGGGCTTTCTATCATTCCTTGTTCAAGTTATCTTTTGTTTAGACGACTCACTTTTGCCAGAACAATGTTTGTATGAAATACATGTGCGTCATCCCATATATACCTTTTCTACAAATAAAACAATAATAATAATATTAATACGGTGATAATATAATCCAACACTACTAAACAATATTAGTTAATTCATTAATTATATTATCTGTCAGAATTTTAAAAATATACATGAAATTTAGCCCAAACAACATCCTTGTGGGCAAGAGGTGTGTTCGCCCACGTAATCACTAGCGTAGGCCAACTTTGTATGCATAATTGTGAAATGTAATTCACAATTTTGCTATCTTGAAAATCACTACAATATACAACAATTTACATTAAAGATAAGTAATTTTATTATAATATTTAAAGTAATTTACATTAGTATATATCTACAATAATGGTAATATAAAATGCTTATATATAATAGCTAGATAACATATGTGTTGTTTGGAAGAGGTCTAATCTATATAAGAATCCGATCATCCGGATTAGCTGGGGCCTTCGGCACATGATTAAGTCCCTGACCCAAGCAACACTTTTTTTGCGCTTGTTCAGAGGACATCTATAAATACAAATTTTTAAGATGTTATTATGAGTTATATGCTATTACATATACAAATAAAATGATAATAAGACAGGTAATTGCATAAAATATTTAACTACGACAACTATAAATGAAATATACATAAACATAACAAGGATATAACATAGATGTATATATGTAATTGTATGTAATACAATTAAAACTAAACATACATTTTATTTTGTTAATCTTTGTCTAAGTTTGAATCATTTTACATACGTATTGGAGATTCATAACCATCATCTTCTTCAAATTCAGTGTCAGTGGCAGTCAATAACTCTTCCTCCTCAGTATCAATGTCATCTGACACATGTACTGACTCGGAAACCAATTCATTAGGTTCATCTCCACCATTTCCTCTTGGTTGAACTCCCCATCTACTACTTGTACACGACTGCGCGTAGGAGTATGAATTACAACTTGCCAATCTACAGGTGGTCTATCCATTTTCCTAACAGGACTAGGAGTGTAGTATACTTGTACTGTTTGAGTTGGCACACAAATGGTGTGTTGATGTACGTGGACATATGGAGGTCAATATTGATGATTCCATGTAAATCGATACGTATCCCTTTTTCTGAATCAAAACAACGACACTTGAACAAGTTAATCTGACCCCCATAAGTACCTTTATACGATAACTCTATAATTTCCTCCAACTCCCCATAAAAGGTACAACCAAGCTCATTGTAATAATCTCCTTGAACACGCACTCCAGTGTTAGTTGTTCTTTTACTGCGAGCATATGCATTTGTATGAAATTCACAACCATTTATTTTGTACCCATTGCGGCTAACTCGGTCCGTGTTCGAGCCCATAGCTAGGATTTGTACATTTGGAGGAATCGTTCCCTCATTAAGAGCCACAAAAATTCAATTAAATTAAATGAATTCATAAGTTAATACTATATATGTCATGCTTAATTAACTTAACTTACATTGTCATTTAGCCAAAGTGCAAATTTTTTATCATAATTGAGTTGAACATCTTTATCAGTGATGCCGAGTTGATTTGCTTGTAACTGGTCATCGTATGATCTATACAATTTTATAAATATTAAAATATATTAATATAATATTGCAGGCTAAGATATAAGTCCAATAAATAAGAAATTTACATGTATACCTCACAAATTAATCGATCTCCTCGCAATTGAGAAGAATGTAAGTATGTGCATCATGTAATTCTTGCTCAAAGAGGAATATGTGCTTCCCTTTTTCATAAGCGCGACCCGATAGACCAAATACAAAAAGGCAACCATTTAGTTCAACATTACCCCCATCATCATATCTCAGGACTCGATTTGCCTTTGTCAAAACTTAGTCGAGAAAATAGTCCGAGACAAACGTAGATATCTCATCAAAACTGTATGCCTCATGTGACACCCCCAAATCTAGGTATTTCATTCCCATAAGACTTGGTGTTCATTTTTCATGCATTCACATCTAACTACCAAAATATAGTTGAATTAAACCATAAATATTCCCTATAAAAAGGGTTACATCATTAAATCAATAAGTCTCCCAAATTAACTAACCTTTAACATAAATAAAGTGTGGAAATAAAATAATTACATCACATTATTAAATATAAAGTCTATCATTATGACATTAAATAATTACAAGTCTTCATCACTTGTTCATTTTCCCTTTTCCCTTGCTAGTGGTAGGTACATCGACCTTCTCAACCTTAGCTGCAATGAGTATATATATGCAAGAGTGAGCAAAATAAATGCTCACTTGAAATAGTAATAAATAACAATAGCATAATAAATTCCAATGAATAAGCTCATCAAAGTTGAATAATACTCTGTCAATGATAATCAAAAATTGGTATCAACATACAAAATATAACTGAGGGTCACAAGACCACGAACTATGTCCACGGTTATAAGTAATCTTTCAACTTTAACCTAAACAGTAATACTTTAGGGACTCCCCGTACTTAGGGTCATCATACCTTCGTACCATGGATTGTGCATAAACATCTAAACGCATCACGTAAAATAACTCCCCTATAATAGGGTTGTTCTTCTCAGTCTTAGGGTACAAGTCCGCACCAAAGGAAGTTTGGTTTGGATAAGCTTCAAGAGTAATTTAGAGTTTCACAATCATCAACTAAAGAATTAGTTGAATCAACAAGACTTAGAAGCACTACGAGTGATCAATAACAATTTAATGTAGAATGATTAAGAATCATAGGAGAACCAACTATACATTAAACTCATGCTTAGAAATAAGTAAAAAGCATAAGCATTGAATAAAACAATAAACCTTGATTGAACAATATTAAGCTAAGGCTATGATCTTGTCAAATAAGAAATTGAATTAATGAACATACGTTAACTGATAACAAGCTGGAAACAAAGCTTGCTCAATATGATAATAACTTGTGCAAAGTAAATGAAATATGACGGCTCAATATTAGAGATTAGAGTTCAAGAAGTTTCATTCACTATAAAAGAATAAAACTAATGAAACTTGCTTAACTATAAACAAGTTAGAATAAATCAACAATGATTAGACTTCAAAACTTGCTCGAATAAAGTTAGGGTTAGAACTTACTCCAATAAAGTTTAAGGATAAATGAACTTGCTCAATTAAAGTTTAGGGTAAGGAACTTGCCTCGTGCGTAAGCTATAAATTACAACTCACGTTCACCTTGACACATTATTAGAATCACAAAAACTATTAGATATACTAACATCCACTTTCCAAAATAGAACTCACTTTTAGTTAAACTTTTTACTTTAGTAAAAGTTTTATTTTACACCATATGCATTTCAAAAATCACAAGTGTTAACTTCGCAACACTTACTCATTATTCATTGTGTACCTTAAATCATAATGTATCGCTTTCATAACTTACTAATCTAATCACATGATACGATTCTGTTTTAACCTCTTCATTACATGTTTGTCACATTAACATAACATTAGACTAGGTTACAATAGGTATGCTGGTGCACAGATAGAAACTACGCAGTCTGTTTTAAACATTATGTTTAGCCCAACTATCACAAATTTTATTCACAAAACAGTGATTTAAACAAACCCAAATGCTATAGAACTCATATAAACATTGTTCCTCACATATCTACCAAATTAGAACAATTAATCAACAACTACAACCAATTTAAAAACTTTAAATTCCATGTTTTATACCTAAAACTCCATTTTTGACATCCTTGACAAAAATTAACACTGTGATCACAATTCTACACCAATTTAACTCATTCAAACTACGTTCTCTTCGTTTCTTACCGAATTAACATATTCAAGGCTCAATTTACAGATTAGTTTACAAATTAACCACCAAATTTGGTACTTTTGCAAGCCATATATATAAACATACAATGTAAACAATTTTCTTTCTTTTTAACGTAATTAGCACACTGATTCTTATCTAAATGCAAATTCTAACACCAAAATTACACACAATTTCAATAATTCAGTTTATATAACAACAATTCACCCAACGTGAATTCATAGAAGACATAAGACTCGTGAATATAAAATATTCATATATATAATATTAAGGTTTTAGAAGTATACCTTCTCTTGCTTGAACAATCCTTGCTAAAACACAGAAATTGTTTTGAATTTCCAGAACTTTTCCTTCAAACTCTCTCTCAAATTCTCTGTAAACTCTTTCTCTTTTCTTCTTAGGCTTAGTCCAAATCTTTTTTACGTAAAACAACTCAAACCAACGCACAAACTCAAACGTCTAAAACCGACGTTATAATAAATATAATAATAAGTTATCAGTTATAAAATTTAATATATTTTATTTATTTTATTTATATTATTTATTATAATTCAAATTCAAAATTCAAAAGCCATAAGGCTTCGTTTGGCAAAAACACTTTAAAAATAAGGACTTAATATCTTTAAGCCTTGTTTGGGTAAATTCATTTAAAACTACTTTAATTTATTTTAATAAATTATTTATACTATAATTTATAATCCAATATTATTTCTTTGGATTTCCATATCAATTCTTAGTTAAATAAACTAATTACAACAGACTAAATAAATTTCTCACTTAACCAAATATCCCAAACATTATAATTTCATTTAATAATTTAACATACCACTTTAATTATTAAATTCAAACAACAATATAGCAATTCATGAAATCTTTAACAACTCTCTAACTATTAAATTAAATTAGAGTATTATCTAATAAATTTAATTCACAATTATCTACTAACAACAACCATATAAATAAAATATTTATTTAATTTAATAAATATTTTAAATTACAAAGAAAATCTTGGATTGTTACATCATTTCCTCCTTACAAGGATTTTGTCCCCAGAATCAAAACTCAAACAATACATTCGTCACATTCTTCCCCCCTTACAAAGATTTTGTCCCTAGAATCGAAGACACGGATTAAACAAATAACTCTGGGCAGTTCTTCATCATTTCATCTTCGAGTTCCCACGTAGCCTCTTCGACATTGTGGTTTCTCCATATAACCATTACAGAAGGTATCACCTTATTCCTGAGCACTTGTTCTTTCATGTCGACTATATGGATATGAACCTCTTCATAAGATAAATCTTTATTGAACTGTAATGGTTCATACTCGATCACATGTTTGTAATCGGGTTTATACGGTCGCAACATCGATACATGAAAAACGTTGTGAACATGTTCTAAATCTGGAGGTAAAGCTACCTCGTAAGCTACTTCTCCCACTCTTCATAGCACCTCAAAGGGTCCAATGAACCTTGGATTGAACTTTCCTTTCTTGCCAAAATGAATTTTCCCCTTCCAAGGAGAAACTTTTAGGAAAATAAAATTTCTTATGTCAAATTCGCGATTTTGCCTATGTTGATCAGCATACTTTTACTGTCTATCTTGAGAAGCTACCAGTCTTGCTCTGATGAGTTTGATAATTTCAGTGGTCTGTTGTACCAGTTTCAGTCCTAATAGTTGACGTTCTCCAACTTCATCTTAGCATAGTGGAGTTCTGCATTTCCTGCCGTATAATGCCTCGTATGGCGGCATGCCAATGCTTGCGTGGTAACTGTTATTATAGGCAAATTCTGCCAACGGTAGATGATCATCCCAGTTTCCTTTGAAATCCATGATGCATGCTCTAAGCATATCTTCTAACGTCTGGATTATTCGTTCGCTTTGACCATCGGTTTGCGGATGGTATGCCATACTCATCTTCAGTCATGTTCCCATGCATTGTTGTAGTCTCTTCCAAAAGTTTGATGTGAATCTCAGATCTCTGTCTGATACAATTGACACTGGAACTCCATGTCTGGACACGATCTCCTTGACGTACAGTTTTGCAAGCTAATGAAGATTAAATCTAATCTTTATTGGCAAAAAGTGTGATGATTTTGTTACTCTATCCACTATGACCAATATCGTATCGTATCCTTTCTGCGTTGTTGGAAGACCTACCACAAAATCCATTATGATATGCTCCCACTTCCATTCCGGTATATCCAATGGTTGAAGTAATCCGCTTGGTTTTTGATGCTCGACCTTCACTCTCTGACATGTCAAGCGATTCGTAAATCTAAGTACTTCATTCCAATAAGACTTGGTGTTCACTTTTCATGCATTCACATCTAACTACCCAAATATAGTAGAATTAAACCATAAATCTTCCCAATAAAAAGGGTTACATCACTAAATCAATAAGTCTCCCAGGTTATCTAACCTTTAACATAAATCAAGTGCGAAAATAAAATAATTACATCACATTATTAAATATAAAGTCTATTATTATGAAATTAAATAATTACAAGTCTTCATCACTTGTTCATTTTCCCTTTTCCTTTGCTAGTGGTAGGTTCATCGACCTTCTCAACCTTAGCTGCAATGAGTATATATATGCAAGAGTAGCATAACAAATGCTCACTTGAAATAGCAATGAATAATAATAGCATAATAAATGCCAATGAATAAGCTCATCAGAGTTGAATAATAATCTGTCAATGATAATCAAAAATTGGTATCAACATGCAAAATATAACTGAGGGTCACAAGACCATGTACTATGTCCACGGTTACAAGTAATCTTTCAACTTTAACCTAAACATTAATACTGTAGGGACTCCCCGTACTTAGGGTGATCAACCCTTCGTACCATGTATTGTGCATAAACATCTAAACGCATTTCGTAAAATAACTCCCCTATAATAGGATTGTTCTTCTCAGTCTTAGAGTACAAGTCCGCACCAAAAGAAGTTTGGTTCAGATAAGCTTTAAGGGTAATTTAGAGTTTCACGATCATCAACTAAAGGATTTGTTAAATCAACAAGACATAGTAGCACTACGAGTGATCAATAACAATTTAATATAGAATGATTAAGAATCATAGGTGAACCAACTATACATTAAACTCATGCTTAGAAATAACTAAAAAAGCATAAGCATTGAATAAAACAATAAACCTTTCTTGAAAAATATTAAACTAAGGCTATGATCTTGTCAAATAAGAAATTGAATTAATGAACATGCATTAACTGATAACAAGCTGGAAACAAAGCTTGCTCAACATGATAATAACTTGTGCAAAGTAAATGAAATATGATGACTCAATATTAGATATTAGAGTTCAAGAAGTTGCATTCACTATAAAAGAATGAAACTAAAGAAACTTGCTTAACTATAAACAAGTTAGAATAAATCAATAATGATTAGAATTCAAAACTTGCTCGAATAATATTAGGGTTAGAACTTGCTCCAATAAAGTTTAAGGATAAAATAACTTGCTCAATTAAAGTTTAGGGTAAAGAACTTGCCTCGTGCGTAAGCTATAAATTATAACTCATGTTCACCTACAAACATTATTAGAATCACAAAAACTATTAGATATACTAACATCCACTTTCCAAAATAGAACTCACTTTTAGTTAAACTTGTTACTTTAGTACAAGTTTTATTTTACACCATATGCATTTCAGAAATCACAAGTGTTAACTTCACAACACTTACTCACTATTCATTGTGTACCTTAAATCATAATGTATCACTTTCATAACTTACTAGTCTAATCACATGATACGATTTTGGTTTAACCTCTTCATTGCATGTTTGTCACATTAACATATCATTAGACTAGGTTACAATAGGTCTTCAAGGTCTGTATAAGTAACATGCATCACTGCCTCTGATCAGGGTATGGCGCAGTTGCACAATATTTAAGCCTGGGACCAGTGTTTCATTCAACATGCATCACTGCCTCTGTATAAGGCACTCAGTGTTTCATTCAACATGCATCACCCGTTTCTGGCCTTGACACCAGCGCAGCTGCGCTGGTACACAGAAAGAAACTATACAGTCTATTTTAAACACTCTATTTAGCCCAACCATCATGAATTTCATTCACAAAATAGTTATTTAAACACACCCAAATGCTATAGAACTCATATAAAACACAGAAATTGTTTTGGATTTCCAGAACTTTTCCATCAAGCTCTCTCTCAAATTCTCTGTAAACTCATTCTCTTTTCTTCTTAGGCTTAGGCCAAATCTTTTTACATAAAATCAGCTCAAACCAACGCACAAACTCAAACGTCTAAAACTGACGTTATAATAAATATAATAATAAGTTATCAGTTATAAAATTTAATATATTTTATTTATATTTATATTTATATTTATTTTATTTATATTATTTATTATAATTCAAATTCAAAATTCAAAAGCCATAAGGCTTCGTTTGGCAAAAACACTTTAAAAATAAGGACTTAATATCTTTAAGCCTTGTTTAGGTAAATTCATTTAAAACTACTTTAATTTATTTTAATAAATCATTTATACTATAATTTATAATCTCATATTATTTCTTTGGATTTCCATATCCATTCTTAGTTAAATAAACTAATTACAACAGACTAAATAAATTTCTCACTTAACCAAATATCCCAAAATTATAATCTCATTATAATTTTATTTAATAATTTAACATACCACTTTAATTATTAAATTAAAACAGCAATATAGCAATTCATGAAATCTTTAACAACCCTCTAACTATTAAATTAAATTAGAGTATTATCTAATAAATTTAATTCACAATTATCTACTAACAACAATCACATAAATAAAATATTTATTTAATTTAATAAATATTTTAAATTACAATAAAAATCTTAGATTGTTACACCTCACATATCGATTCCTCGACGTAAGTTCTATTCTTCACCTTCCTCTTAAGGTTTCCCATCACCCTCTCAAAATGGTAAATCCATCTATATTGAACTGGACCACCAACACTAGCTTCATAGGGTAGATGGATTTGCAAATGTTCCATAGAGTCAAAAAACAAGGTGGGAATATTTTTTCAAGCTTACACGTGATCCCTTATGAGTATTGAAAGAAAATAATATCCTTTACAAATATGAAAAAGTGATATCCTTTACCTCAATTAGCAAGTGACTGGATATTGCTCTCTATGAAGATAAAGATTTGGTGCACCAAAACTTTAGATAACCTTATCACTTTAGAGACACTTACACTAATGATTTTGAGAGTGAAAGGAAGGATGAGCAAGAGAGTTATGAAAATCATTCTACTTAACCCCCTATTTATAGCAAAAACTTAACATTATTCAAAACACATTTTAGAACTATTCTAAATACATTTTATAACTATTCTAAACACATTTTAGAATTATTCTAAATACATTTTATAACTATTCTAACACACTTTACACTTCCAAGATTATTATTTAGTACTCATTATTATTATAAATCCATTTTCTGTATTACAGTATTAATGTAATAATATTACAGATATCATAGATTCGTAATACTAGCAACCAGATCGTTCCCAAGAAAGAGGGGACTATCTGATAAGGATTTCTCCTTACTGACGTGAAATTAGATTATCTAACCCCTTTCCTCGATAGAAATTTCTAGACATTGCCAGCTAACTAATAATATCATTTCAAATCATATAAGTTATTGTTTAGTGGCAATTATTGATTTAATAATGTGAAATATTGTGCAGTTGTTACTATGTCAATTATTGAGTCAATAATATGAAATACTATGCAATTATCACTGTAAAAATTATTGAATCAATAATATAAATTACTTTAGCAATTATTGAATGAAACACTGAGTGCCTACTACTGTAGCCATTATTAAATCAATAATCAAAAATATTGTGCAATACTGTGTGCTACTGTGGAATAGCGTGTGCTACTATGGAATAACGTGTGTTATTGTTCTTTTATTATTGGGTATTTGAATAGTTAACGGTATTTCCTTGTCGTGGTAAGCTGCAATCGCAAGCACAATCCGAATGGACTTGAGCATAGCTACTGGTGAGAAGGTTTCATCATAGTCAACTCCTTGCCTTTGTTTAAAACCTTTTGTGACCAGTCAGGCCTTATAGGTTTCTACCCTCCCGTCTGCTCTTGTCTTTCTTTTAAAGACCCATTTACACCCAATAGGCTTAATTCCTTCAGGTGGTGAAACCAAAGTCCATACTTGGTTTTCAAACATAGAGTCCATCTCGGATTTCATAGCTTCTAGCCACTTCTCTGAGTCTTTACTACTCATAGCCTGTTCGTAATTCACTGGATCATCATCATTTATGATGCATACCTCATCGTCATCCTCTATGACGAATCCATACCTATCAGGTATCTTCGGCACTCTTTCAGATTTATGAATAGGGTGTGTTGCAGTAGGTTCTTCCAATTGGTTAGGTACTTGACTTTGATCCATAATATTTTGTGGTTCTTAAACTTCTTCAAGATATATCTTACTCCCACTAACCCCTTCAAGGATAAACTCCTTTTCCAAGAAGGAAACATGTTTCGCTACAAACACCTTTTGATCAGTTGGATGATAGAAATAATACCCAGATGTTTTTTTAGGGTATCCCACAAATCTACACTTGTCATATCTAGTCGGTAGCTTATCATTTTCAAACTTTTTGACATAAGTTGGACAACCACAAGTCTTAACATGCTTAAGATTCAGTTTTCTCCCTTTCCATAATTCATATGGAGTCTTAGGGATGAATTTGGTAGGCACCTTGTTAAGTAGGTATGCATCCGATTCTAGAGCATATCCCCAGAAGGAAACAGGAAGATCAGTAAAGCTTATCATGGATCGAACCATGTCCAACAATGTTTAATTTCTCCTTTCAGATACACCATTAAGCTGTAGCGTCCCTGGTGGAGTCCATTATGAGATTCTACCATTTTCTTTGAGATAATTGAGAAACTCGCCGCTTAAGTATTCACCACCCTGATCCGATCAAATAATCTTAATACTTTTGCCAATTTGTTTCTCTACTTCACTTCTGAACTCTTTGATGAGACAAGATTCACAAGTTGGATATGATTCATAATCTTATAGCTCTAGAAGCCCATCTTTATGCAACTTGGATAATCTTGTTTCATTAATATGACTGAGTCGACAGTGCCACATGTAGGTATAATTAACATTATCTCTTTTCCTTTTCTTAGGTTGCTTAATTTGAAGTATATTTTCATTTAAGTCAAGTATGTAAAGTCCATTTCGCAAATTTCCAACACCATATAAAACATTTTTATTCTAAATAAAACAACTGTTGCTCTTTATTATAATATTAAAATCATCCATATCTAATACAGAAATAGAAATAATGTTTCTAATGATAGTTGGAACAAAATAACAATTATTTAAGCTAATGGTTTTTCCCATAGGCAGAGCTAAACAATAAGTTCCTATAGCTACTGAAACAACCTTTGCTCCATTTCCCACTCGTAGGACGACCTCATCCTTGTTCAGCTTTCTACTTCTGACCAGTCCCTGCATAGTATTACATATGTGAGAACCACAACCGGTATCCAATACCCAAGTAGATTTTTGACTTTCTAAAAAATTAATTCCAATCATAAACAAGCCTTGATTAGGATTCGAAGCTTTTCCAAGCTTCTTCTACTTTTGTTCTGTAAGGAACTCCTTGCAGTTCCTCTTCCAGTGACCCAGCTTGTTGCAATGGAAGCATATTCCTTTGCTATCTAGATCAGGTTTCTTATTATCCTTTCTATTCGCCTTTCCCTTAGCCTTCTTGGATTTCTTCTTTTTAGGAGATACCTTGGGCCTCTTTCTTTTCTTGGAAGAATCATCCACCAATAAGACTTGGTTCTTCTTGGATGGGAAGTGACCTTCACCAGTTTTCAACATGTTAAGTAACTCAATAAGCTGACGTCCAACTTATTCATGTTGAAATTCACAATAAATAGGGGGAAGGTGTCAGGGAGTGACTGTAAGACTAAATCTTAACTCAACTCCCCATCCATGACGAACCCAAACTATCTAAGATGTTCAATCAGATTGATCATCTTCAAGACATGAGTCTTAACAGCAGTGCCCTCGGTAATCCAAGATGGAAAGAGCTCCTTAGATATCTTATATTTAGCAGTCCTACTTTGCTCACCATACAACTCTTGGAAGTGCAGCAATATAGCATGAGCATCCATAGTTTCATGCTGACACTAAAGTTCGTTACTCATGGATTCGAGCATGATGCATTGAGCCACAGATGCATCATCTTTCCACTTCTTAAAGGTAGCAATCTCTTCCACAATGGCTTTTTCAGCAAGTTTTTAAGGGACAGACGAATTTAGGACATAAGAAATCTTTTCAGCAGTGAGAAATATTCTCAAATTCCTTAACTAGTCTGATAAATTCGGTCTGGTTAGTTTGTTAGCAGCCAATATGCTACGCAGTAATATTAGTGAGTGTGACATTTTCAAAATTCTGTATGTGAAAAAATAACATTTTAGCAAACATTCATTTTATTAAATAATTTTACCAAAAATAAATTAGGTGTTGTTTTAAATTGATACCTCCCACTGTTTTCTTCAAACTATATTACCCTCACTTATATAGTTCGACAAAATCTAATTAAAGTTTTTGCTAGTGAGAATAAGGATCCTATTTTAAATATATACAGTCGTATGGTGACACAACAAAGTATATATAAATAAATAGGTAGACAACTCCTTGTCAATTATATCATCGTGCAATTTCTTATCTTTTGCCTCTTAGATTATTTTGATCAAGTGGCGACACATCCGAATCAAAATTATCTAAGTTAAGTCAAACCTAGCACTTCTATATATTCAAAAAAGAAAAATATTGTCCTTGTGGTGACACAACAAAACAACATTGTTCAATTTTCTTTATCAGCATCAAATGTGATAAATTAACATCTTAAATATTTAATACTTGCCTTGTGGTGACACAACAAACTCATATTAAATATTTAATGCTCTATTAATTTTATCATGCTAAAAGGCGACGTTCGATATTCCAAATAGTTTGGAACGCTTAGGACTTAATATAATTCTTTGAGGGGTTTGTTATTAATTGTTTAATCTTGTTTAGCGCACATGCACACATATATATATAAAATACTCATCATATTATTAAACATACATGAAGCATGTTTGTATATATATATATATATATATATATATATATATATATATATATATATATATATTAGCATGCATATATAGAATAATATATTCTATCAGGATTTATTATGAACTTTTATTATAGTTTGGTTCATTAGAGCCACCAAGTAAACCAAAATGTCAAACCTTAGGGTGCAAGAATTAAATTTAAATATAACTATTACATTTAAACCCGGATTTCAATACAAACGGGTCTTTAAGTGCTCCTTGTACCTTGATATTCAGTTCTTCAAGAAATTCTAACTAATCCTATTACATTAATCTATTTAATTTTAATAGAAACCTTGATCAGCAGTCAAGAGGAAGTACATAGGAGGGAGATAGAATTTAAATCGAGAAGAAAACCAGAAAAGACGAGGTACGCAAACCCCATTTAATAAAACCTATACATTCAAGCATCCATCCAAAATAAAATCCAATCACATTGGTCAGAGTCCATAATCAATCCCATTTATTGTGATGAAAATCACCATATACATCAATAAATAAACATTCATCTCATGAATTATAATTCCATTCCATATATGTATTGATATCAATTTTATGGGAAAAAGTTTGCTAAATTTTAGTTTTGAAACAAAATAAAGTCTTTAATTTTAATCAAAACCAAATCCAAATTAAACTATTTTAATTTTAGCAATCTGATATTTCAGATAAAATAAACACCTTTATTTTAAAATTTTATCAATTAAGTAAACCATTTATTTAATTAAAGAAAAATAAAAGTTTTTCAGACTCGCCAAGTGGCGCAATTGTGTCCCAGTCACAGACACTCAAATTTTTTGGACACCACATCGATATTGCGGAGGCGATTCTTCTTTCGGAGATAACCCTAGAAGACAGCTTACAACCATTCCGGATACTACCAAAAGTTAAGTCTCAACCCCAGAACATACACCGGGAATATCATTTCCAACCTCGGAGATAACCTCGAGTTTCGTCCTTGGCGATAACCCCAAGGAATGATGTCTCAGTTCTGACGATAACTCCGAAAATGCTTATTTCAAATGCATGCTATCAACTTCAATCTCAGACCTCCTGCCGAGGCACTCATACCTAAGACCCGGAGCTAACACCGGGCATACAGGCACATTCATAGATGACCTTGCGGCATTCAAACACCTGCAGCAGTCCAATCTCAGATGTAACCCTGAGCAACGTCTGCTTTCAACTTAAATCGGAGATAACCCCGGGGAGGAGTCAAACGTCATCTTGCCACCTCAATAATTGCGCGCCATCTCAACACTTCATACATACATACAACAATGTCCTACAAGAACCAAGGTGTTCCAATCCCGAGTGACTATTACGCGTGGCAGCACACCGGATAAAATTTGAAGCTTGAAAACCATGGGCATGGTCCCCTCTTCCTGACTTCGTACAACCTCTAATCCCATGTCATTGTGTAAATCTCGACACAAGCGGTCCAAAGAAGGTCTTATATACCTCGTTCAGATGTTCGAATTGAAGTTTTACAAGTTCGAGCAGACATTACAAATTGCACGAAAGTGCACGTCTTGAATGATGAGAACCGCAGAACCCGGGGCACCCCCAAGCACAGCAGTACACTCAGCTCCCCCTCTATAAATAGAGGGCTTGGGGTGGCCATTTCAAAAAAAAGACGAGGAAGCCCTATCAAATTTTCTCTGTACACACCCATATTGAGTGCTTTCTCTTTTTAAACACTTGTTAGCTCACATATAGCTATACATTTACCGGAGGGAGCTGAGTGTTTATCCATATAGAGTCATAGAAGTCTGCATTGGCAGCCCACTGTAAGCCTTCCCACACTCTATAAAGCCTTTCTCTTCATATTTGCACACACTATTCTACACATTGAGAGTCGTATTGTGCGTGTATGCCCGGACTTTGGTCCGTGGTTTTCATTTCTATTTATATATATATACTTATATATATGTATATATTTTTATATGGACTAACATTATCGAGTTATATGACGCCCCCAAAATAGGTCCACACGACCCATTCTAAGTCGCCAGATATCACTCCATAAAAATCAAATACAAATTTCATTTATACAACTGTTGAACTATCGTGCAGAGTACGACAATAGATAAGCTGTGAGTTTCAATACAAAATCTATGTAACTCTCATGGTGCCTCGACCACAACACCTTACAAAGGTACTTTACATAAAAGTACAATCAATAACTGTTTTAGAAATTAAAATCTTTGGGAAAAGCTCAAGGAAACCTTTATACATAGGAGGCCGTGAATCTAAGTTATGATAGATATCATATGCCCAGAGAATTATCCTTGGTTGGTCCAATAGACCCCAAAGAAAAATGAGAAGATTACTATCATGTTCCTTCCAATGATGAGTCTTCTCTTGACATATAATTATCTCAGTTATCTCCAAGTGAGAATTATATCTCAAATATACTCCAAGATCATATAGGTAGTGCTTGTAGATATACTCAGCAAGTGGATGTGCACAACCCTGTCTTATGATAACATGAGATTGTATGTCATTAGACATCTTGTATGATAGTGGCAAAACACCCTTCCAAAGTTAGGTTCTCATCAACCTATTGTTGTTCACCAAAATCAATTATCAAGTGACGTATAAAATATGACACGCACATCTTAGGTCCTCAATGTAAATATATATTGCATGTCATGCCGTTTTATAATGTATTGAGAAACTTCAACAGTCTCGAACCATCTCACTATTTCCCTGTTATCCCCGTTCGACCCAGCTACACTCTTATTACCTGAAAAGAATTGTGAAGCAAAAGGGTGAGCACAACTAGCCCAATAAAGAATATCATGACTAAAGATAATTAAATTATCAATAGCATTCATCAGTAATAAATCAAAGATTTAGAACATATGGTAGATGATAAAACTTTTCAACCATAGTTGCAATGAACGAAAGCAATCCATTAAAGAGTCAAATAGACCATCAGTCTATTATCTTCTCCAAGTTAAAAGTCCACCAATAATGTTTTATCCCTATAACATCAATCAACAATTCCTGTCCACAATCATATGAATAACTCATAATCATAATTGTGATTTGAATTCCTTTTTGCACCTAGGACGAAGATAATTTTCATCACCTATCTTCACCTGAAACATCAAAAATTATGGTTATACCAAATCACAATTTCTGCTCATAATCATACTAATAAATTCAACTTTGCACTACGGCCAAAGATATACAAATCAGATATAACCCGAAGAACAATAGTTCATCTTTGCACTACTGGGCCAAAGATATACAATTGTAAAACCAATAATGTTTGAGACAACATTAATAGTATCACGACCACGAATTATCCATGCACTACAGGCCAAGGATATTCGTGTTTTTAATTACGACATAATTACACCGAACAATCCCTAGTCATAATCAAACCAAGTCCATCTATGCACTACGGGCCAAAGATGACTTTTACCACATCATTTGTAACATTATGATCATGATTATACCGAATAATCCCTGGTCATAATCATACCAAGTCTATCTATGCACGTAAGCCACAGATGACTTTCAACACAATATAAGCATGATGATTGTGATAATGATATAAAGAATCAATCAAATGAGATAAAGGATAAATATTAAACATTAATAATATAATTTATCCAGGGTTCAAGAATATCCCAATGTTATCAATCACTTAATAATCTCATAATCTAATATCATTAATATTATAACAATATTTTAATCACTTGTTAAACTTATAAATAATTTATTTCAATTGTTTACACTTTATCACATAATGCATTTAATCATTCAAAAATGCCATACTCATAAGATATCATCACCAATGATCAAATCCCTCATCAAAAATATGCATATACCCTATATAGGATTCCCAAACCATAAAATTTTATTTTCCAATTTTGTTACTTCACATAACATATTTAACTCATATGTTCGTAACTAAACTATTTTCATGAAAAATACCAAATAAGTTCCAAAAATATTTCTTTTCTGGGATTTAGCAGAATATAGTCCCATAATGAACATATATTTTTCTCGGAATTTTTAAAATTCATTTACTATTTTTCAAAAATCAATTTCTAATTAATTCCTTAAGAAATTAGCTACCTCAAGTTTAACTCCAGAAATTCCCAAATCTTGGCAGGATCTTACACATGTTAACGTGAGCTTTCAATTTAAATTTCATGGTCATCGGAGTTATAGAACTCCAGTTATAGCATTTTTCGTCCGAAAAACCTAAATATTGAAATGGTTATAACTTGCTCATTTTAAGTCAGAATGAGCTCATTTTTGGACAGGAGGTACTTTATAACATATACTTTCATGTCCCAAAAGGCCAGAATTTATATCACAAATTAAGTTGCCGAAACAGCCCTTTTAAATTTATGGACAATAGTTTTTTTGTAAATTACAGCTTTGGACTCTTTTGCTAAAATCAGTCCACACGAAAATCTACAACACCTTTTCCGGTGATTCCACTTGGATAAGTTACAAAACTCATAGACGTAACTCTAGAACTTGACCTCACTCAAAAATTCAAAATATAATAGGAGATATGGTCAATTGAATTTCATGTTCCGTTTTCACCAAAATCTGATTTTCAACCCTTTGTGATTTCCAAGAAACCTTAATGTTTTCACATAATAACCAACATAAATCATCATAACACTTACTAATACTTCATATACCCATGATTTTCATTAGTCCAATGCTTTTATTATGACTCTCATCGTAATCAACATAACCAGATCATTTCCACAATTTAATAAGGAATGAATACAAAGGATCATTCACCATGCATGTGGTAATCCACATAGGCGAGTTATTCCAACGAGAATAATAAAGAATGGAACCCGGGTTGATGTAACGCGCACGCAGACAAGATATTTTGACGAATATTAAAGAATGGAATAACAACAGAAATCACCAGGTATACGGTAATCCACGTATACAGGTTATTCCAATGGAATAATAAAGAATGGAATAACAATGAGACATCACCGGTATACGGTAATCCACGTATCTGAGTTATTCAATAAAATAATAAATGGAACTGTGTCAAAGCGAAATTAGATCGACAGGATATTAAACGAGAATAATAAAGAACGGAATAATAGAAGAATTTCACCATGTATGCGGTACAGATAAACAGCGAGTTATTCCAACATAATAATATAGAATGGAATAATAGAGGATTTCACCAAGTATAGGGGTATGGCGTATCAAAGTTATGTATAGGGTATGGCGTATCTGAGTTATTCAATGAGAATAATAAAGAATGGAATAATGAAGTTCTCTTTATGAATAAGAAAGAATAACACCCATTACGAGTACAATAAATAATATCACTTACCTTATAAAGCGGATATAGAAGTAGTGAAGTAAGAATACTCTTCTTCTTCTCTCTCTATAGATTTTCTCTATAGCTTCTCTCTATAATTTCTCTCTATAATTTCTCTCTAGAGTTTCAGTGAATTCGTAAGAAATAATGAAGGAATGAGCTTCTATTTATAGAAAAACTGAGAGTGGCTCTTGGTCTTAACGAAGGGTCAAAATGACTCTTGGTAATATTGAAGAGACAACTACTATTTGCGAAGGGGCAATTAACCCTTGGAACACCGAAAGGGAAAGTTACTATTAAAACTTTAAATCAATGATCCATATTGATTTACTATTATAATTTCAACCAACGGTCTGAAAAATTAGCACATCTCCTCATGGAATAATATTGTACCCAAAAATGATTTGGACTGAAAATAAATTTATTGTTCGGGTGAATAGTACCTCGTGAATAGTACTTGTGAATAGTAACTCATGAATAGTAACTCATGAATAGTAACTCGTGAATAGTAACTCATGATTAGTAACTCATGAATAGTAACTCATAAATAATAACTAGTGAATATTACTCTGACACAAAAAGTGACCCAAATACCCGATTAAACAATATAACCTTCAGACATCAATTATTATCGAAATAAATGTCGATTTCCACTAACACAAATAATTTCAACACAATGGAACTATCAAATTCATCTTTAATCAACACGAACTTATCCATCATTAATATCATAATTCACAATATTTAACAACTGTGTCGCGCGTTGCCGAAAGAGGGGCTTAATAAGGATTTCTCCTATTGGGCGCATAATTAGGTGACCAAACCTCTCCTTGGCAGAACTTCTAGACATTGTAAATATTGCAATTTAATAATATGAATAACTTTGTCGTCTCAATTATTAATTTAATAATATATAAAATATTGACAATAATTGAATAAAACTGAGTGACTTCTCACGTAAGCATCAATAATCAAAGATATTGTACAATACCATGTGCCACTGTGCAACCACGCGTATTACTGTACTTTTATCAATTTAACCGTTTACTAAATAGAATAATAATTATAAAAATTGAATACTTTTATTTCATAAAATTTGGAGTCTCACAAGTTATGCCTCGATTGAGCCTAGACTTATGTCCGTAGTGTTTACCTGTTTTTTTTATATATATACTTATATATATAACTATTGTCAGACATATCTGATGAGCCTGGATTTTACATCCAGGAGGCGTTTACACGCTTATATATATATATATATATATATATATATATATATATATATATATATATATATATATATATATATTTTCTGTCAGAACTGGAGTTTACTTGAGGCCTTTTACCGCTTTTATTTACATTTAGTTACATTCGGAGTTTACTTCATGGCGATTGATCGCATTCTTGCTTTATTTACTTTTCTGATCCCCCATGGAGTCGCTTCGTGGTGGTTAATCATGTCCATATATATATATTTACCACTTTTATATATTTACATTTCTGATCCCCCATGGAGTTGCTTCGTGGTGGTTGATCATGTCTGTATATATATATTTCTGACTTTTTATATATATAATCGCCATCGCTTTCCATACAAACTGTGGTATCATGTGAGCCTAGGAATCATGTGATCTGATTAGATCTACTAAATCTAGATTCGATTCCCGTGATGGACATTTTTCAGTTGAAAGCAGCTTGTACATTATTTACGGTGTCTGAATTTCCTTAGATGGCTGTCATGCCCAAGAGGAGTTCGGCACTGCTGTATATTATTTTCTCGAAGATGCTTCGCATCTCAAAAATAAAATATATTGCTTAAAATTGAATTTTATAAATTCAAACCATTTGTATATAGGTGCAAACGAGGCCTCGCACTACTTTTAAATAATTGCACATTGATCCACACACACACACACACACACATTCATATAACAATTTCTTGAAAAGTGGCGGTCACCGTGGCAACATAGATGTCGGGGGGTGCCTAACACATTCCCTCCGCAAAATTAAGCCCTCGAACCCAAATGAATCTCGGTTTCACAGACCCGTTTAGCAGTGTCACATCACTGGGTCAATGTGCAAACCTTTCAGGTTGCGTCGGTGCAACCAGTTAAAAACACCAACTGGCGACTCTTAAAGTCAAATCGTCGACATTACACATGTCGGACCTTTTTCACTTGTTTTTTCAAACAAACCTCACATTAACATGAGAACACCAAAGAACAAGTAACAAAAAGGGACAAATAAAAATCCCGACGTCGACATGTGGCGACTCTGCTTGGGACTCCAGTAACAGGGCTTAAGCCGCTATTACAAGCTTTTCAAAAATGTTATATGCTTGTGTGTGAATGTTGCATTTACATTCATGATGAGTGTGTACGAATGCATTTTCCTTACTGCACTGCAAAATATCTATCGTTGATATTAGTGCTTCGCACATGTCATCATTTTCATAAACGGTGAGACACGTTGTATGTGAATGTATGTTGAGTGGTTCCTCCACCAGGAGGCTATCCTGTCGGTGTTTGATTACTGGACTCATAGGAAGACTAATTCCAACGAGGCTCAGGAAAGGCACCACCCAGATTCGCTCCAGTTGAAAGACTAGATTAACTTCCCGTCAAGTAGATTGCGATGATCTGGGAACCTTCATGCCAAAAAGCTGCGAGAGTAACCCTAAGATAGGTCAACCTCTGATAAACCAAATGCGGATGAAAGTCTCTTCATGCTTTCCATTTTTAATTACTTGTAAAAGCATTTACTTGTAATTTTATTCCATGCTCATCTTTATGTAATGGAAAATATGAAGATTATTTGGGCATACATGTTATCAATTAACACCCATTTTTGCAGGACAATATTCCTAAAATGGACACATTATGATAACATTTTACATTATCCCTAAGACAAAACTACACAAGTCTTTTGCAGGGAAATCATTGGGCCTGTTACCCGCTCAAAATACAAAAAGGCCACGAGCCTACAACTATTCATGTCTTCTTCTGATCAGTCTAATCCTGTTTCTCAAGAAGAATTTGACGGATTGAGTAAACAAATCATAGATCTGGCTGTTCTGCTTAAAGAACTGTATCAATCTACTCAGGGTACAAAGATGCCTATATATACAGAATCCTCTTCACAAGGAGAAGCTCAAGGTTTAGATAAAACAAATCCATAACCTCAGTTGGATACGACCAACAAAGACCCTGAAAACACCTATCTCAAAGGAGATCCAGACACCGGTGATATCAGAAAAAAGGTCCTCCAAATGGAGGAAACTATCCGCGCTCTCAAAGGGATTGGAACACATGGAAGTGTCTCATATATTGACCTTTGCATATTCCTTGGTGTTCATTATCCGGAGAAATTCAAAACCCCTAATTTTAAAAAGTATGACAGATTAGGGGATCCTTATACACATTTGAAGGTGTTCATTGGAGAACTTGGATCTTATGCGGAAAATGAAAATCTCAGAATGCAGCTGTTCTAGAAGAGTCTGACTAGAGAATCCCATTCATGGTATACCAGATTAGACAACTCAAAGATCCATAGCTGGGAAGAATTAGCTCATGCCTTCCTCACTCAATACAGTTTTCAATCTCAGATGGCTCCTGACCAATACCAAATTACCAAGGTCAAGAAACAGTCTAATGAGTCTTTCAGAGAGTATGCTCAAAGGTGGAGACGCCTTGCTGCTCAAGTTATTCCTTCCATGACGGAATCAAAAATGGTCATGACATTCATAGATGTACAATAAGCTCCTTTCTATGAGAGAGTCTTAGTTGGTATTGAAAAACCATTTTCTGAAATGATCAAACACGGAGAAATGGCTGAGATGGGATTGAAGTCCGGTAAAATTCAAGATCTAGCCGCTCTTAAAGCTGTTGCTGAGCACATCCGGTCCGGATCTTATAGAAACAACCCCCGGAGGGTCCATAAAAAGAAAGAGGAGGATGTTTCCTTGATACTACAAGGTCAAAAAAGGCAGTCAGAACATGCCTATACAGAGGAGAAACTACTCCCCTTTTCAAGCACAACCTTTAAACCCTCCATTGCCTAAAGGTGGAGATGCAAAGCGCCCTCGAACATTCACACCCTTAGGGGACTCACTTGAGAATATTCTTGCTCTTCTAACTACTCAGAAGAAAATTACACGTCTTCTTCCACCAGCCAACCCTAATGGGAGGGGTTTTAATGCTACTCGGAAGTCTGCTTATCATGCCGGAGCACCTGGACATGATATTCAAGATTGTTGGGCCTTGAAGCACAAGATCCAAGATTTAATAGACAATGGTGAGATCGTGGTCACAAAGCCAAATCAACCTCATATGCAAGATAACCCTCTTCCTCAACACAAAGAAAAAGAGGTCAACATGATTAGTTGGAGCACTAGACAGAGTTCCAGTTTTAATGGTGAATTATCCCAGACCCTCAAAGACGGTGATGACAGATGGGATTATGGAAAGTTCCAATTTACTATAGAGCGAAATAGGGAAACTCTTTGCAAGCAAATTGAGTAATTGGCAGAACTGGTGAACCACCAGCATCAAGTCACACGTCAATTAATCGGCCAGGAGAATACACATCTCCTTTCTTTTGTTATGAATGCTCCATCATAACCTTCAGAAAGTGAAGCTATAGAGGATAAGGTTGTAAAGAGAGCGAATGCTAAAGCCCGTCGGGATTTTTCCAATCAGAGGGAATTTACCTATCTGGGCCAATCTATGGAGGATATATTTCAAATGTTGATCAATGAAGGAAGAATTACCTCCCTTCTGCCTCCAATCAATCCCCACTCAAGACGGTTTAACTACAATGGAGTATATCAATATCATTCACATTCTCGCGGTCACAACACAGAAGAATGCTGGGCACTCCGCCATCTCATTCAAAATCTCATTGACAGCGGTGTCCTGCTGTTGGCAGACAACGACACTATACAACTCGAGAGTGGGAATACATGTCCTACCAAATGGAAGGGATCAGTAGCAGTTATATCCGAAATGGATGATGAGACTATGAAAGCATTTCCCATATAAACAATTCAACTCAAAGGAGTTGACAATCCTTTGAAAGTGGCTGAACCAGAGCCAATTTCTTTACCCTTCAGACCACAATATCCTGTTGTCAGCTTACACAAAGTTCCATGGAATTATGGAGAAGCTGAAGGATCCATGTCTCATACTACATCTACACTGTCGAAGGAAAATCCACTTTATCTTCCTCAATGGGTTATGAAGCCTACTTGCAAAGCAAAGGGGAAGATTCCCATGGAGAAGATTGAAAAATTCCTCCGCACTATAGGTCATAATAAAGCCAAGGTGGTTCTAAGCTTAAGAGAAGCTCCACACTAGATATCAATACTGGACTTGGTTTTCTCTTCCAAGGATCACCGGAAGATCTTATTGAAGGTTTTAGAAGAAGCCTATTTGCCAAAATCAGTGGATGTGGAAAAATTTCAACATTTGGTTGATCACATTTTCAACAACAATATGATATCCTTCACTGATGACGACATACCGCCTGAAGGAACCGGTTATTGCAAGCCATTGCACATTATAGTTTTGTCCTCAAGGTATATGCTAGCTGGAGTTTTGATAGATGGAGGTTCGTCTCTAAATATCTGTCCTTATACCACCTTGGTGAAGATGAATGTCAATCTCAAGGGGATCCAAAGCAGCCATACGGTTATCAAAGCTTTTGATGGATCCCGACGAAATTCCGTCGGAAAGATTGAGCTGCCAATTGAGATTGGTCCAAACACATTCAATGTATCCTTCCACGTCTTCAGGATAGATTCAGGATACAACCTGCTATTGGGGAGACAATGGATACACATGGCTGGAGCCGTTCCCTCCACACTACATCAACAACTCAAATATATTGTTAATAATAGTCTAGTTACTGTCAACGCTGAGCCAGAATGTCCTGAACAAGGAACTCTACCGATCATCAGCTTCAATTCAGAAGTTGAGCCGACCAGTTTTCATGCTCTGGAAGTGAGTAACACATAATACCATACTATTGGATCACCACTTCCCGTACCCAAGATTTCTACCGAGGTTATGTCGGCCACTCAAGAAATGATGTCATTGGGTCATCAGCCTGGACAAGGGCTTGGTAAAGATCAACAGGGTATTAAGCACCCTATTCAAGTGTCCAGTCAAATTGGAATAGCCAGACTAGGCTATTCTGCCAGTTCCAGTCACAGGAATCCTCATAAGCATAAGTAGGTTCCTCAAGTCTCTGCCACACGACGATTTCTTCTATCTGCACCACATGAGCTAATGTAGTCTCCAGTAAAGGTGCCAACCCATGTGGTAGCCATGCTGTTTCCTAAACTAGTGCCAATCAAGGCAAAAGAGGTGCTGATTCCTGATCTCGAAGTGGAAGAAAAGGAACAGAAACGTAAATATGACATCGCCTTGATGATGTCAGGCATACGTGTCATTATTCGTGACGAAAATACAAACAGATATACCCCAAACGATGATTTCCCAGATGTCATGTTATCATTCGGGAGAAGGAGGAAAATGACAATCCCTCCATCACTGCAATCCAACAGGACTTTGTCCTTGACAATTGGAGCAGCACTCCATGCATTGGTCGACGAGGGTAAAATGGGCAGAAAATCCCTCTGCCCTGTAGATAACTTTAATTGCTTACTTTTCTATACAGTATTAGCAGTTATTTTATCAAGTACATGCTAACACTTTTGTATGATTAAACAGTTTCATATATTAAGTGAAAGCATATTTTGGTTTCAGGACTCTGAATTTAGATGTGTTTATACTTGCTGATGAGGTGCCTTCTCTCCACAAGGGTTTTAACTTTGATGCAAAGTTGGACTCAGACTTGATGGAAATACAAGAGGACATTGAGACACCTAAGGAGATTAAGGAATGGGTCATAGACAAACCTAAACCCAACCTTGACCAAACTACTTCTTTCAATCTTGGAACCTTAGAAAGCCCTAAGCTAATCCAGATTGGTTCAGACTTCACCCCAAACCAGCGGAATGACAAGGTTGCACTATTAACCCAATTCTAGGATGTGCTTGCATGGTCTCATGAAGACATGGTGGGTTTGTCCACTGACATTGTTCTTCATCACCTTCCCATTAAAGAAGGATTCAAGCCAGTCAGGCAGAAACTCAGGCGATTGAAACTTGAGTGGAGTTTAAAGGTTACAGAAGAAATTATGAAATAATTGCAAGCTGGCATTATCACGGTGTTTACATATCCGGAGTGGATATCCAGCACGGTTCCCGTGCCTAAACCAGGAGGAAAGGTGCGAGTCTGCGTGGATTACCGGGATTTGAACAAAGCTTGCCTTAAAGATAACTTTCCCGTGCCCTTTATCTACATTCTTATTGACAATACTGCTCAATACGACATGTATTCCTTTGCGGATTGCTTTGTGGGGTACCATCAGATTATGGTCGCTGAGGAAGACCGTGAGAAAATTGCTTTCATCACACTTTGGGGAACCTTTTGCTATAGACAATTGTCATTTGGCCTCATCAATGCCGGGGCAACCTACCAGCGAGCTATGATGGCTCTTTTCCACTATTTAATGTATAAAGAGATAGAGATCTATGTGGATGACATCATTGTCAAGTTTCAGAAGGAGAAAGACCACTTAGACCATCTCAGAAAGTTATTCAACAGGTTGCGTAAGTACAACTTGAACTTGAATCCATCCAAATGCGCCTTTGGCGTCAAATCAGGCAAGTTGCTAGGTTTCCTAGTCAGCCATAAAGGAATTGAACTGGATCCTACCAAAATCCAGGCCATCAAGGAAATGCCCATTCCTCAGACAGAGAAGGAAATACAGGGATTTTTTGGAAGAATCAACTTCATTAACAGGTTCATTTCTCAACTCACAGCAACCTTTGAGCCCATCTTCAAGTTGTTAAGGAAGAACTCCTCCATGAAATGGAACGATGAGTGTCAAAAAGCCTTCATTACCATTAAAGCGGTGATTAATGCTCACCTGCGGTACCACCGGGGATGATGTTCCCTATTCATGTACTGTCCATTAATGACAATGCCATGGGTCAGATATCTTTGGGGGCAAAAAGAATATAGAGGCCGAAGAACAGCTATCTATTACCTCAAAGCCAAAAGATTCAAAGATCGCGTGAACACAAGTACACTCTGATTGAGAAGACTTGTTGTGCTTTAGCATGGGCTTCCATGAGGTTACAACATTACCTCCATGGTCGCACAACCCATCTCATATCCCGCGTAGATCCTCTCTAGGATGTGTTCATTAAGTATCTTGAATTATCGATCGTCCAAATGGCGAGTTGATCCTATTGATTTGACATCGTCTATGTGATGCAAAAAGTCATCAAAGGTCAAGGAATTGTGGATCAATGCCGTCATGACCTGCAGGGATTACAAACCCTTAGAAACATACTTCCCCGATGAAGGTGTAATGTCAATTCAGCAATACCGTCAGGACAATGCATGCCACACGTGGAAAATGTATTTTGATGGAGTATTAACACGTAAGGCTCTCAGAAATTGGGAGCAGTTCTAGTGTATGTGATGCAGGGGTAGCAGATATCCGTCATTGTCAAATTACAGTTTGTCAGCACCAACAACACAGCTGAATATGAAGGCTGTATCATGGGGCTAAAACTTGTCCGTTTAATGGGCATCAGGCGGTTAACTGTCTTTGGGGATTCAGAGTTGGTAATCAAACAATCCACAGGAATCTATCAAATCAAAGAATTACATTTACTACCTTACCATCGGCAAGTTTTACAGATGGCTTTGGAGTTCGAAGAAATCTCTTTTCTACACATTCCTCACAATAGGAATGATTTTGCAGATGCATTAGCAACATTGGCCTCCTTGATTCACATATCTGACAAGGAAAACATGTCGAGCATCACATTTGCCCTGCAAAAGGCCCTAGTCTATGTGAACTATGTTGGAGAAGTATCGGATGAGTTACCTCCCATCCACAACCCTTGGTATCAGCACATCAAGTAGTATCTGCGAGATGGATCTAAACCCGCTGAGGTGAGCCTAACTAAGAAGAGGCAGATCCATCGACTGGCTATGAAATTCTACCTAAGCGGAGATGCACTTTACAAAAGAGATGCATGATTAGGTCTCCTCAGATGTCTGGATAAAGATCAAGCTCATAGGCTCATGGATGAGATCCATGGTGGAGTATGTGGCTCTCACATGAGCGGACCCCTACTTGTCAAGAAGATCCTCAGAATAGGGCATTATTGGCTTATACTCAAAGCTGATTGTGATGATCACGTCAAGAGGTGCTATTAATGCCAAATTCATGGAAATGCTATCCACGCCCCTCCAAGGGAACTCCACAATATGAGTTCGCATGGCCCTTCTCAATGTGGGGAATGGACGTGATCGGGCCCATCGAGCCCAAAGCCAGTAATGGACATTGATTCATATTCACCATGATCGACTACTTCACCAAATGGGTAGAAGCAGCCTCCTTCCCTAGGGTTACTAAAGAAGTCATCATTGCTTTCATCAGAAATAATGTTGTCTGTCGATATGGACAACCAGAGGTTATTGTGTCAGACAATGCTAAGAACCTCAACAACAAAATGATGGATGAGTTATGCAGTAAATTCCACATCAAACACCTTAACTCCGTCATCTACCGCCCAAAGATGAATGGTGTTGTTGAAGCGGCTAATAAAAACATCAATAAGATCATGCAGAAAATGTCCATCAATCACAAAGGATGGTCTGACCTCTTGCCTCTGACTTTATTAGCCTACGGAACTTCCATGCATACTTCCACTAGGGCAACCCCCTACTCATTAGCCTATGGGATGGAAATAATGCTCCCCATAGAGGTGGAAATGGAATCCCTCAGAGTGTTGATGGATGCTCAGTTGGATGAAGACCAATGGGTACACGACAGGTATCACCAATTTTCTCTAATAGACGAAAGGCGAACCGCGGCTATCTTCCATGGTCAGTTATATCAGCAAAGGATCGCCAGATCCTACAAAAGGAAAGTCTGAATACGACAGTTCAAACAACATGACTTAGTTTTGAAAAAGATCATTGACAACCAAGATCAGTCTAAGGGAAAATTTGCTCCTAACTTGGAAGGTGTTACCTCCTTTTTACTTCTAATAAAAGGACTCTAACTCATGCAAGCATACATGTGTCAACAAGTAATACAGAGTAAGTAGAGTATCGATCCACGGAGAAAGGTTTCTAACTTAAACTATTATACATCAACCAAATCGCTATTTTTTTTATATGCTTAAACGAACACTTATGATTGTTAATTACTTTAAACTCAATTAATAACTAAAAGAAGAATATTAATGTAATAAATCAAATCTGGAAATAATGGGATCCTAACTTCATTTAATAGTTCATCTAATTACCACCATCATGCAAGATTATTCACCTATCACAGGAAATTAGCCAAGAGCACGAATGGAGACATAACCATTTTTGAATGTATTATGACCTACTTACATAACATCCACATACAATAGACATCATGTAATCATCAATAAAATCAACCTCACTATATTTCTATGTGAAATTGCAGCCATATTGAATTTAAGCACAAGCCCTTATATAACTCATACGGTGAAACAATATATGTCTATTTGATTCACGAAATATAAAGCTAAGTACAACAGCCCCATATACGCATGTTATCATGATTACAACCATACTTGCATGTTACTTTTCAACTCCATACAAGCACATAAAATGAATGGTGATCAATCATTCATGCATTCAAATCAACCATAATAGAAATTCCTAATGATACTCAAATAGTCCAGCAATCAAGAAATCAATTAAATTACATATTAAAACCTGTTAGAATCCCATAATGGAGTTTAGTTCATTACTGAACTGAAAGCCATTATGGGATTAAAGCAATACATGGAAAATAAATAAACAATTGAAAGAGAAGATAGAATCGATCAAACCCAATTGCTTATTATAATCCAAACGTAACGTTCAACTACTCAAATATCTTCAGCAACATAAAAGTAGTTCACAAACAATGATTAAATTCCCAAAGAAGAAGTAGAAAATATTAAGTCTATGTTTGGCTTCACGTTGGAAATCTCTCAAAGCGTAAACCCCTAGTTCTCTATTATGAAAAACACGTAAAAACAATAAATAGATACGTCTGGTACCAACCAGAATAGTTTTAACCGACACAACCTCTTCAATTTTAAAAATTAAAATAAAGTCAGCAGCTGTAGTCAATGTCACGCGCGGCTGCGCGAGATTCCTTTGTAAATGCGGCACGGGCGCGTATATGCAAGATAAGTTCTATCCGGGTGATGGCGCGGGCGCACGTCTTTTAGCCTGTGTAGTCGCGCGGCTCCTAAAATCTGCAGTCTTGAGTCTGCTGATGCTAGTTCCTTGCCATGCTGCCCTTGTTCATTTGACATGCCACTTTTGCTCTTTTGTCCACCACTGCTTAGTTTCTTTTCTCCACACGACCCTCGTGTCATACCTCTATTAACTTCATTGCCACCAACCAACGCTGAGCTATGTCATTTCCTGCACTTTCACACCAAAGGAGTTCTCAGTACATGCAATGCAAAATATCATGAAATGTAACTAAAAACATACTAAAATGTACTTGAGATGGGCATAGTTCTCGTGAATTGATATCCAATAAGTAGGTATAAAGCCCACTTATCAAATACCCCCAAACTCGAACTATTGCTTGCCCTCAAGCAATGCATACCTCATAAACACTGAAAATGCAAATACATGCTGTGCAACTATATCATGATGTAAACGAGTCTCACATTCTTCCAGCTACAACAGAATTTCAGTCCAATATGCCTTAGCGAATTATCCAGATTCAAGAATATAAATTCAAACCAAACTATAGACATAATATCATACTCTCAAATAATTCATATATGCTATAAAGATGTTGTGTGTGTGTGTGTGTTATGTTCACCAAAACTTGATTTAAGCGAAGAATACACATGCTAAACTGCCCAAAATAGAAAATTACAGTCTAAATCAAGACTCATGTATACTTATGCAACAAAGACTGTTCCCACATATCAAAATAAACTAAGGTTCAACAATGGGCTTAACTTCTTTATTTCTACTCACGAGGGCGATTTTTGCTCTTTCCCGCGATGTTTATTGCTATTATATAGCATACCCATGTGTTCCCAAAGTTTGATTATCAATGTTTTGTACAATCTAAGTCCATTTTCCACATATTTCTCTTTTTAAAACCACATTTCCTATTAAGCAATGCAACACATCATTTTAATGCCTATAAGCGATTGTGAACACGGCAGTGTAAACCAAAAACATCTAAACAGCATCATGAATTACATCGTGTAAAACATTATATCTAAGCTCATGTTATCCAAAATACTCAACAATCCTTCAAAATTCACTTTCATCATAGGCTAGACAAAATTTCATAAAGCTAGAACTGTGAGACATGCAACTAAAGATATACTGACACGAGTAATGATGAACAATATAACATGCAAATATTATCTAACACATACACATGCAAACTGTAAACTTAACATGCAAATACTATATGCACTACCCTACTACCCCAATACCCCCAAACTTATAATATTCATTGCCTCAATGAATGAAGGTATAGGGTTAGAAATACTCCCCTACTGCTCAGCTGCACCAGCCTCGTCGGGTGGTGAATCCGGTGGTGGATATGGCACGGCCGTCCCAAATTGTGGCCACTCAAGCATGGTCCCTTGCTGTGCAAACGCCTCCGCAAGCGACCTCGTCAGACCCATAGCAAATGCTGCAAAGTTGTCGTACATCGTGTTGACCTTTCGCTCCAACCTTCGGAGCTATCGATCCCCAGTAGCAGCATTTGCTGGAGCCGACGTTCTCGCTTCAGTTTCCTGTGTGGGCTGTGGTGGAGGCACTGAGAATTTGGGTTAAATGATAAATCCTTTTCCTTCTCGGATGTGGTATACCCCCCGTCCAATTATCTAATTTAGCAATAGTCGCATGAGTGATATCTTGGCTAGGGTTCTGCAGTTGTTCATTACCCCACTGGACTCCTTGACGGGCACATAGGCTAGCTACAACGGACGCATGTGGAATACTCCCCATAGTGCTCCCCCGCATATAGCGTAACATATTTTGATGAATAAGGTGGCCCACATCAATGTACTTTCTCGTGACTATTCCCCATAGAATGATAGCCCTCTCAGTTGTGATTTTGTGCTGATGAGATGACAGAACGAGCTTGGCACATATAAACAAATTCCACGCTTTAGCATACTGATTCAAGGCTGAGGCTGGGAAAATTCTAGGCTAATTTGTTCCGGCCCTACAAGTCCACTTTGTTCTCGGAATGCATAATTCAGTAATGACTACTTCCAGATCAGTTTCCAAATATGCACCTTCGACCCAATTAGCATACCCAGTCGGTGGCGTGTCGTGTATCCAGAAAATTGCTCTGATTGCGGGAGGTCAGAAATCCACTTGAACTCCTCGAACCATGGATAACCCACTCATAGTATCTTTTGCATTAGCATAGAATTCCCGAACAACACCCATGGGGGCAGCCATAGGAGATGCTTTCAGTCCAACCCATCCCCTTTCATGAATCATATCCCATTGTTGGCCATCCTGCTTCTTAGGTTTGAACCCGCGCTCCTTCACAAACGTCTTCGCCACGATTCTATAATACTCTATTTGTGTATCTAGACTGAGAAATTTAGTATGATCCACCACATCCTCCCATTGACTGCTAGAGGAAGATGATGATGATGAAGTGACAGAACGTGCTCTCTTAGGACCCATTTGAAATTAATAGAGAAAACGAGGATTACTTGCCTTGCAGTGAATAATGAGTGCTAGCCGATGATTGAGTACCCCCAAACTGAATTCTGCATAACCCAATCTGAAACCCTAGCTTTATAATGCAGATATGGATCGTGGGTATAACCGTGGGTGTGAGCACCGAAGGGACAATCACGTAATGGAGAGGAGAGTTATGGCTTAGTTTGTAACTGATTTGAGATGAGGAAACGTGTGTGTTGAGGAGAGCAAGAGAATACGGCTTTTGTTATTTCAATTGATAGCACAAATGAGCCACATCATGTTTTAAAAACCAAAAATTTTTCAAGTTCCAGTTCCAAGCGCGACCGCACGCGTTTTCAAGGTATATGTGGCGCGGGCGTGCGAGTGACTTTTTTTGTTCAAACTTCCTTGTAGTGCGGACGTGCAGTTTCTTAAGCATGTCCAGGCACGGCCGTGCGAGTCTGATTCCTGCACTGTTAATTTTCATTCTCAATACTATAAGACAGTACTGCATTCACTCCAAGATACCTACATAGACATCAATAAACACTGTCAAGGCATGAATTACTGAGTAAGCATGAGTGTCTAACGTATTACCATAATTTCGATGCTATGCACAAACACAATCATATGACATTCTGCTACTACTATATTTATGCAAAGCTAGCAAACTATCACAATAAAAAAAACAAATGAATATGATCTAACAAAAATAACCTAAACTGAATAAATAAAAAGTAGAGATGGAAATAATAGGTTGCCTCCCATCAAGCTCTAAGTTATAGTCAATTAGCTTGACTGTCTTTGAATCTCATGTCGAAGAAAGAATTGAGGTGACTTTTTGTCTGTCCACCTCGCCTCCAAAGTATTGCTTCAATCGCTGCCCATTCACTTTAAAAGACTAGTCCGGGAATTTATCGAACACTTCTATCACACCATGTGGAAGACAATCTTCACTGTAAATGGCCCTGGCCATCTTGATTTTAGCTTCCCGAGAAAAAGTTTAAGTCTGGAGTTGAAAAGCAAAACTCTTTGTCCCGGCTCGAATGTTCTCTCTATGATCTTGCGATTATGCCATTTCTTCACCTTTTCTTTGTATAGCTTTGAATTCTCATACGCCTGTAGTCGGAATTCATCCAACTCGTTGAGTTGGAGTAGGCGTTTCTCCCCTACAGCTTTTAAATCAAAATTTAGCTTCCGAATCGCCTAATACGCCTTATACTCTAGCTCCATAGGAAGGTGACATACATTGCCATAGACTAGCTGGAAAGGTGACATGCCCAACAGAGTCTTGTACGCAGTTCTATATGCCCAAACAGCATCATCAAGCTTTAAAGACAAATCCTTCCTAGTGGGATTCACAACTTTTTTCGAGGATTCTTTTAACTTCTCGATTTGATACTTTAGCTTGGCCATTCGTTTGTGGGTGATAAGCTGTAGCAATGCGATAGTTCACCCCATATTTGGTCAACAAAGCTGTAAACTGTCTATTGCAGAAATGACTGCCTTCATCACTAATGATGTATTATAGAAATGACTGCCTTCATCACTAATGATGGCCCTTGGAGTCCCAAATCTCGTGAAGATACTTCTGTGTAAAAACCTGAGGACTACCTTGGCATCATTTGTCGGAAGAGCTGCCACTTCTACCCATTTTGACACATAATCCACTGCGAGCAAGATGTAGAGATTTCCGTAAGAAGAAACAAAAGGGCCCATGAAATTAATCCCCCACACATCAAAAATTTCTACTTTGAGGATTGTATTCAATGGCATTTCATTTTTTTTTAGATGTTCCCAACTCTCTGACATCTATCATACCTCTGGACGAAACTGTACGCATCCTTAAAAATTGTCAGCTAGTAGAATCCTACTTGTAGCACTCTAACCGATGTTCGCTCTCCACCATAATGACCCCTATACACAGAAGCGTGATAATCCTGCAAAATACCCTCAACCTCGCTATATGGGATGCACCTTCTTATCATTTGATCAGCACACTATTTAAACAAGTACGGCTTATCCCATATAAACCATTTAACATCATGCATAAATTTTTTCTTTTGATGACCCACCAAGTCAGAAGGTACCATCTTACTCACCAAGTAGTTCGCGTAGTCTGCAAACCATGGCACTTCCCCTTTCACCACAAACAACTGCTCATCTGGAAAGGATTCATTAATTACAACTTTGTCGTCTGCCTCCCTTTCTGGATTCTCTAGTCGAGATAAGTGGTCCGCCACTTGGTTTTCAGTGCCCTTTCTATCCTTAATCTCCAAATCAAATTCTTGCAATAATAGAATCCATCTGATCAACCTGGGCTTAGTATCCTTCTTTTCCACTAAGTGCCGAATTGCTGCGTGATCCGTGTATACTATCACCTTTGTACCAATCAGATATGCTTGAAATTTATCAAAGGCATACACCACTGCCAATAACTCTTTCTCTATGGTGGTGTAGTTCAACTGTGCATCTATAAGGGTCTTACTGGCATAATAGATCACATGAAATATCTTTTCCTTTCTCTGCCCCAAAATAGCCCCTACAGCGTAATCATTGGCATCACACATCAGCTCAAATGGCAAATCCCAATCTAGTGCAGTAATAACTGGTGCCAAAGTTAATTTCCCCTTCATGTGCTCAAATGCCGACACGCAAGCCTCATCAAATTTAAACTGTGCATCCTTCTCCAATAAACTGCATAATGGTTTAGTTATCTTGGAGAAGTCCTTGATGAATCTGCGGTAGAAACCTGCATGTCAAAGAAAACTGCGAACACCTTTTACTAAAGTAGGTGCTGACAAGTTCTCAATAGTTTCTAGCTTAGCCCTAGTACGATTCCTTCTTGTACCATGAAATGGCACTTTTCCCAGTTCAGTACTAAATTCGTCTCAACACACCTCTTCAAAACAATCACCAAATTCTCAAGGCATAAATCAAACAAGTCCCCGAAGACTGAAAAATCATCCATAAATACGTCCACATTCTGTTCCACCATATCCGAAAAAATAGCCATCATGTATCTTTGAAAGGTGGCTGGAGCATTGCAAGACCCGAAAGATATCCTTCTGAAAGCAAAAGTGTCGTATGGACATGTGAATGTTGTCTTTTCCTGGTCTTCTGGAGCTATCATAATCTGATTGTAGCCTGAATAATCGTCCAGAAGGCAATAATACTCATGACCTGCTAGTCTATCTAACATTTGATCAATGAATGTCAGTGGGAAGTGATATTTTCTTGTAGCTTTGTTAAGCCTGCGGTAATCCATGCAGACTCTCCACCCCGTCACTGTTCGTGTTGGAATCAACTCATTATTCTCATTTGAAACCACGGTCATACCACCCTTCTTTGGTACACATTGCACTGGGCTCACCCATGCACTATCTGGAATCGGATATATTATACATGCATCTAGCCATTTCAAAACGTCTTTCTTGACCACTTCTTTCATGATCGGATTAAGTCTTCTTTGTTGCTCTACCGACGGCTTACTACCATCTTCCATCAGGATCTTATGCATGCAGAAAGAAGGGTTGATCCCTTTTATGTCTGCTATAGTCCACCCAATAGCTGATTTGAACTCTACAAGGACTCGTAGCAGTTTTTCTTCCTAAAAAGATGTTAGTGCAGAACAAATAATCACAGATAGCTTTGAATCTTTATTTAAAAATGTGTACCTTAGATGATCTGGAAGTGGTTTCAATTCAAGTTCTTGAGGTGTCTCAAGAGATGGCTTCAATTTTACTGACATCTTTCCAGCTTTCTTCAATGGCTCGACAGGTGTTTTGAATTTTCTGAATTGTGGAATGGTATCTAGATATTGCACAAGTTCTTCGAATTCCTCATTCTCCAATTCTAAATTTTCAGCAATGACACTTCTCAATGGTTCATAATCCACTAAACTCTCAACTTAATCGTTAAAGACATGGTCCACCAAATCAACTCTGAAACATTTCTCTTCATCTATTGGGAACTTCATTGCCTTGAATACGTTAAAGGTAACCTCCTAATCATGAACAAGCATAGTAAGTTCTCATTTTTGAATGTCAATCAAGGTCCTTCTTGTGGCTAAGAATGGTCTTCCCAGTATGATTGGTATACTCTTATCTTCCTCGTAATCCAAAATGATGAAGTCAGCCGAAAAGATGAATTTGTCTACTTTCACCAATACATCTTCAACAATTCCCCATGGATACGTGATGGATCTGTCAGCTAGCTGTAAAGAAATATTTGTCGGCCTTGGAGCCGGCAATCCTAACTAGTTGAATACTGACATGGGCATCAAATTGATACTTGCTCCAAGATCACATAGACACTTACTAAAGCTCATCTTTCTGATCGTACATAGAATTATAAAACTGCCCGGATCTTTTAGCTTTGGAGGTAGTTTCATACCAAGCACTCAGACCGCATTCCTCTGTCAAGGCCCTTCATCTCAAACTCTTCTAATCTCCTCTTCCTTCGACAATATACCCTTCATGAACTTTGCATAACTAAGCATCTGCTCCAATGCCTCGACAAAAGGTATGTTAATTTGCGACTTTTTAAAGACCTCAAGAACTTCTTTGAAGCGCTTATCCTCCCTCTGCTTATACAATCTCTGTGGATACAGAACCAGAGGGTGAACTAGTGGTATTTTACTCACGGGCTTCTCAACTAAACCTGTTTTGTTATTCTCTTCCTGTTGTACCTCTGAACCTTTATTTTTTTCTTTTCGCTTTCATTGACTTCTCTGCGCATCGCGGTACCGTCGTCATCCTTTATAAACCGGTAGCGTAGCGCTACTGGTTGATTCTACTGCTTGTTTCCCGATTCGAGTGTTATAGCGACCTTGTTCTTTCCCTTCTCTTCTTAGATTTCCTCCGTAGTACTTGGCAATGAACCCTGGGTCCTGTTGTTAAGCATGCTCACCATTTGCCCCATTTGAGTTTCCAGATTTATAATAGCCACTGCTTGGCTTTTGATCATTACCTCTATGTTTTCCATGTACTTCATCATCATCTCTTCCATTTATGATTTCTTTTCTTGCAGAGGTGCAGATGGAGTGTTATGTTGTTGTTATTGAGAAAATCCCGGCGGAAAAGGTGGTCTTGGAGTAAATTGTTGTTGCGCTGGCTGTGAATGAAATTGATTATTCGGCTGAAATTGATTCTGCTGATTCCTTGATTATTTGACCAACTGAAGTTTGGATGGTTGCGGTTGTTGGAGTTTTATGTGTTCTGAAATTGTCCTTGGTCCTTCCTATAATTACTCACATACTGTACTGACTCCGAGCTGATAGCACATTGATCCGTTGAGTGTGACCCTGCACAAATCTCACATACGAAGGCAACTGTCTTCACCTTACTCTCTGTCAATAAATCTATTTTCTTCGCCATAGCTGCCATCTGTGCTGACAACTAAGTAATAACATCCACTTCCAACAAACCTGCAACTTTGGGTTGTGGCATCCGAGATGTAGGGTTTTGAAAGTCATTCGCTGTCATTGTCTCGATAAGGTTATAGGCCTCGTCGTAGCTCTTTTCCCATAATACTCCTCCTGCAGCTGCATCTATAATCGGCCTCGACTGCCATCCCAATCCAATGTAGAATGTGTTGATCACCATCCAATCTGGCATACCATAGTGCGAACACTTCCTTAGCATCTCTTTATATCTCTCCCAAGCTTCATATATGGATTCACCCTGTTGTTGCTCAAATTGGGAGATTGTTGTCCTCATCTTCGCAGTCTTAGCCATTGGGAAAAACTTGGCTAAAAAATTCTGTGCTAGGTCTTCCCATGTAGTAATTGATCCTGAAGGCAAATAATGAAGCCAACTTCTTGCTTTATCCCTCAATGAGAACGGAAAAAGTCTTAATCTAATGGCATCCTCTGTCACCCCATTATATCTGAATGTATCACATATTTCGATGAAACTCACCAGGTGTTCATTCGGATCATCTGTAGCAGCACCCCCAAACTGTACCAAATTATGCACCATCTGAATAGTGCCCGGTTTTATTTCAAAGGTGTTAGCTGCTATCGCTAGCCTGACTATGCTCGACTGTAGTCCATTAATGTTCGGCATGGAATAGTCCCTCAAAGTCCTGTGCTCCTCTCTTTGCTCTTCTCTTTGTCCTTCTGCCATATTAGATGTTGTACCTTCTAAAGCTGCCTGTAAATTTCTACACACTCTCAATTTCCAACCCCTACCGTTAATGTCGTCCTGTGTAGGTATCAACTCTGAATTGGATGATCGGGTGTACATAAAAATTATACAAGTACCTGAAACAAAAACAAAAACAAAGATAGAAACGAGATAAGATTAGATTTTTCTAAGTCATACAATATAGCTTAAATTGATGATGATTATTTAAATTTAAACGCCTTTCCCTAGCAACTGCGCCAAAAACTTATTGCCTCCTTTTTACTTCTAATAAAAGGACTCTAACTCATGCAAGCATACATGTGTCAACAAGTAATACAGAGTAAGTAGAGTATCGATCCATGGAGAAAGGTTTCTAACTTAAACTATTATGCATCAACTAAATTGTATTTTTTTATATGCTTAAACGAACACTTATGATTGTTAATTACTTTAAACTCAATTAATAACTAAAAGAAGAATATTAATGTAATAAATCAAATATGGAAATAATGGGATCCTAACTTCATTTAATAGTTCATCTAATTACCACCATTATGCAAGATTATTCACGTATCACAGGAAATTAGCCAAGAGCACGAATGTAGACATAACCATTTTTCAATGTATTATGACCTACTTACATAACATCCACATACAATAGACATCATGTAATCATCAATAAAACTAACTTCACTATATTTCTATGTGAAATTGCAGCCATATTGAATTTAAGCACAAGCCCTTATATAACTCATACGGTGAAACATTATATGTCTATCTGATTCACGAAATATAAAACTAAGTAAAACAGCCCCATATACGCATGCTATCATGATTACAACCATACTTGCATGTTACTTTTGAACTCCATACAAGTGCATAAAATGAATGGTGATCAATCATTCATGCATTCAAATCAACCATAATAGAAATTCCTAATGATACTCAAATAGTCCAGCAATCAAGCAATCAATTAGACTACATATTAAAATCCGTTAGAATCCCATAATGGAGTTTAGTTCATCGTTGAACTGAAAGCCATTATGGGATTAAAGCAATACATGGAAAATAAATAAACAATTGAAAGAAAAGATGGAATCGATCAAACCCAATTGCTGATGATCCAAACGTAATGTTCAACTCCTCAAATATCTCCAGCAACATAAAAGTAGTTCATAAACAATGATTAAATTCCCAAAGAAGAAGTAGAAAATATTAAGTCTATGTTTGGCTTCACGTTGGAAATCTCTCAAAGCGTAAAACCCTAGTTCTCTATTATGAAAAACACGTAAAACAAATAGATAGATACGTCTAGTACCAACCAGAATAGTTTTAACCGACTCAAACTCTTTAATTTTAAAAATTAAAATAAAGTCAGCAGCTGCAGTCAATGTCTCGTGCGGCCGCGCAAGATTCCTTTGTAAATACGGCGCGGGCACGCATATGCAAGATAAGTTCTATCTGGGTGATGGCGTGGGCATGCGTCTTTTAGCCTGTGTAGCCGCGCGGATCCTAAAATCTGCAGTCTTGAGTCTGCTGCTACTACTTCCTTGCCATACGGCCCTTGTTCATTTGACATGCAACTTTTGCTCTTTTGTCCACCACTGCTTAGTTTCTTTTCTCCACTCGACCCTCGTGTCATACCTCCATTAACTTCATTGCCACCAACCAACGCTGAGCTATTCCATTTCCCGCACTTTCACACCAAAGGAGTTCTCAGTACATGTAATGCAAAATATCATGAAATGTAACTAAAAATATACTAAAATGTACATGAGATGAGCATAGTTCTCATGAATTGATATCCAATAAGTAGGTATAAAACCCACTTATCAGAAGGCCCATTTGTTGTCAAGGAAGTATTGACAGGAGGTGCTCTCAGACTAAAGGAAATGGATGGCGATGAATTTCCACAGCTTATCAACTCAGACACCGTGAAACGGTACTATGTCTGAAGTTACCATCAAACAAACATCCTGGTATTGATCATCTAATCACCAGTCATTCCGGTTTTGAACCCTTTCTTTTTACAAACTCTCCTGCCCCTCAGGGAAATATACACTTCAAACCAGCAGCCTGGTTTCACCTCATTTTGAACCTTTCATACAATTTCGGTTATCCTGAAGACAGGATTAAACCTTTCAAACCTGCAGTTTATCCTAAAGATGGGATTAAACTTTTCTACGTTTGCAGTTTGTCCTGAAGACGGGATCAAACTTTTTCCACACCTGCAATTTGTCCCCATCATGGGATCAAACTTTCTTTTCCCCGCAGTATAGCCTGCACATGGGATTCATACTTCTCTTTGGTTGCGATTCGTCCTGAGGGGTGAACTACGTCGACCTGATCTCCCTGATACCCGGGAGTACGTAGGTAACCATATTCCATATGGCCCGGTCGCAATAAACAAAAAACAACAAAAACATTTCTGCCCTTTCTCTACAAAAACAAAAAACAACAAAAATCATTCTACACCCTTCTTCATCAATAAAGCTTCTACACCTATCTGGCTTTCATATTCAGCGTTGAACCTCTTACACCAGGTTCGAACTACGTATACTTGATCTCCTCTTCAATAGGAGTACGTAGGCAGCCATTTATGGTTTAGTCTAACCCCTACCAGAACAAAAATGTTTGTCACACGGTACTGGGATTAACATTCAATCTACCATATTTCATCGGCTTCAGACCAAGGGGATGGAATTACCCAACCTCTCCTCACAAATAGGGGATTCGGTGACCATCTAAGCTGCAGTCGTGCCTCAAAGAGCAACACCAATCCATAAGAGATGGAATTAACTAGGCTTTTCACAAATAGAAGTACTAGCGACCATCTATGGTGCGGTCAATCTCAGAGAGGAAAAAGCCACACTCCTCTCCATATTTCCATACAGAAACCAGTCCCAAGACACCAAAGATGGTAGGGATATATAGATCAATGATCAATTCTGAGAGATCCTGTGATGGCTCAATGTCCACATATCAAGGATAAGTTCAGAATGCATCAAGATCTCAAGGCCCTGAAGAAACAGGCAAATATCAAGCAAGTATCAAGGCATAACTAAAAGGGAAGTAAATCAGAATATATTTCTCTGCCATATATAATACTGTTTGATATATACATCTATTTTGTACATGACAAAATGGCTAAGCTAGTCTATGCAAGAAAATACAAAGATATCTACGGATCTGTGTGTATGCGAACTATCAGATCTAACATAGCATCCCTCTCTGAAGATGGAGGTAAAGCTGCAAGCTCCTGCCCAATGGTATCTAAACGAGCCAGCAGATCAGAGGCTAACTGCATAGTGGCATGATGCTCATCTATGTATGTACTCATATCGGCAAGGATGTCAGTCGTATGGGATCTCACTGAAGTACTGTCTGCAATGGCCACATCCCTAGCAGATAGGGCGGCATCCCGTTCCACAATCAATTCATCCCTGGCTAATCTAGCCACATCCCTCTCTAATAGAATGGCGTCTCTCCCATCAAGAGCTGTCAACATCGAGGCCCTATCCTGATCTCTATCATAGGTTATCAGATGTAGGCTCTACTCCAAATGTTGTGCTGAATACTGAGTAACAGTGGCACTTGAGGTGGGAAAATCCATAACAAATGCTGGAAGCCCAGGAGTCATGATCCCAACAGGCATACAACCTGGATCTGTCCGCTGATGATAAGTGGCGAGAAGCGAAGCACTGACTCAATGCCCCCTCATAAGGATGAAAATCCTGAAACTGGTCAAACTGACACATCACGGCCAGTGGGTGGTAAGTGATCATCCCTCTCAAACCAGCTAGAGGTAGATAATCCATTCCCAGAGCATGAGTAATGGAGCTGTAGGGTGAGTTAAGCCACAGACTGCGGCGAAGATAGCAAACGGATCTCCAATCCCGCCAGAAAGTCGACCAAGATGCAAAGATCATGACACTCCTCCACAGGCTAAAAGGAGTACGACATGGCTATATCATGGGTGAAGCAATACCCATGCCATCTGAATATGCCAATCGGTCTCAAGTGTGACATAAACCACACGTACAGCATGACCGAGCTGCCTGTGAACACTCCTACCGGATAAGTGCAATAAAATGTGGCCGACCTCAGAGTCTCTGCCATAATCATTGGTATAATGGTGTGACCCTCCCTGAGAGCTCTCACTGCCATAATGACGCCAATGTCCAACTTATCCATATACCGTGGCATGTAGATGCATGACAATACGCACAGTAGTAATACATCCACTCTGGCTGAACGTCAATGGTCCTCTGGTGTGGGGAAATCCCCGGAATGCCATGTATAACTATCCTCAGAGCAAAAAGAAAACGCTGGGATATCACGTGGCCGGATGTAATCTCATCCTGTACCACTTTATGCTTCAATCCGATGAGGGTCATGAACTGTCTACTCATGTCTCCGATCACCATATGCACGCAAGGTCTGTCCAATGACAGCATCATCAACCGTGCATACTCCTCCAAAGTAGGAGTTAACTCCTGGGTCCCGAATCGGAAAACTTGTCTCTCCGATACCTAGTGCTCTAGCATACCTTCCATGAACCCTGTAGGAACCTAAAACATCAACAAGGTCATAGTGTGCTGCAGGAAAACATCTACAGTCACCCCGTCTGGTGGTGACATACTATCATACCATGAGCGCATACCAGATGCCACCAAGGATGGTGGGGTATGATCAATATGGCTAATTGTCAAAGAAGACATCTGTACGGGCCGTGTCATAAGACCATCCAGGGGTCAATGCTGAATATCTTTGGACATACATACATATGCATAACATAATAACATGCATGATACAATAGATGGCAATATGATATAGGGAATGAAAAACTGTGCATACATTCCTAAGTATAACATCATCTAATACATCTCTGTACAGCTAAAATATAGGGAAATGGGGCGAAGTTACCCAACAAATAACAGAGGCCTATTAAAAGATATAGCAAGAATGGGGCGAAGCTACCCAATGTCTAACAGAGGCCTATCAAAAGAGATAACGAGAAATATACATCAGAAGAAGTCGATGGTATCGATGTCTACATCATCAATCCTGTCCACCTGATGTAACTCCTCCTGAGTCACTAGATCTCTATCTATAGGGATGTCAGGCCTATACAAGGGAGGATCTACGTCGACAAAGCCATATGGGTCACCTGAGGAGCCAGCGCCAGAGCTGGAAGGATCAAAAGTGTCTGCCTCTGAAGGATCTCTGCCCAAATATCGGATAAAGAAATGTGCCCGGTCCAACTATCGGGTCAAACTGTCAATCTGTGTCACATGAGTCGGATCTCTAACAGGCTAGCCAATCCATCATCATTACGGATCCTGGAATCATATCCCCATAAACTGTGTGGCACAGGTCTGAGCTCCAATGGTACGAGGGAACCACCAATGCTGGAACATCTCATGAGTACAGGGACCCTCTGACAATGTGAAACTGTCAATCCCCAATAATGGGATGTCAATGAAGGATGACTGCAAAATAGGCCAATAATGCCTGACAAGACAAGATTGGCATGCGAATCTCTCCTGTAGTGCTCCTAATAGCACGCTATCCTAAATAGAGCTCCCATCCTCCATCTGTGAAGAGAGGAATCCTACGGGTGGAAATAACGTACTCAACTCCAGTCGGGTACCCATCTCAAATCCAACACTCAAGTGCTCCCCAGAATAGGGAACCCATGTGATGACATCCGCGGTCAATAACTCCAGCTGTAGGCGGCAATGAGTGAAACCCTCAGCAACATGGACCTCCGCCAGTATGGAATGATGCCATCTCCGTCCTCGTGGATAGGTGTCTAAACCTAGCAAGCTCATAGGACGCAAACATGGAAGCCTCTCATAGGCCCAAAACTGCCAACACAAAGGCAACATCTGTTGTCAGTCAACACTCTTAACCTGTACATAGGAAAAGACAAGAGAAATACTCACCAGCAGAAATGGGTAGAATCCTAACCACGCCTCGGTCAAGCCCTACGATCGCATGTGCATTCCCCTGAGGAAGTAGGTAAAGGTGTAGGAACCCCAGTCATAGTCTCCTATATAGTCCACGTGTCGAGTGGTGCTGATCAAAGCAAAGGACACCGTAGAAGAGTTATCTGCTATAAAACAGCCCCTAATGATCATCAGGAACAATCGCCGAAGAATGCGATCCCTGACTCTCACATCATCGGGTATAGGCTCACTCAACAGCCCGCTCATAACATCTACGCTCAAAGGACACATGACGACAATACGCCTTGGCGCCTCGCTAGAACTCCCAACAACGATCTAACAGCAGTAGGGGTAATATTCGCCGTACAAGGCACTGGATCCCCTCCAAACTCCACACCTGTGATAAACCGCCAATCCATCGGCGTCATCATCACCTCACAGTCCAGCAAATGGAGTGACTGAGTTTGGTGAAACCACCGCTCAGATAATGCCCTGAGGTAACCCCAGGGACAGCGACGGGGAAGAATAGAAAAGAACGTCCCGAATCCCCAGCCATGTACAATCGTTCTATAGTCATCATGCAAATCCTGATACATAGAGTGGATGCATAAACAGTTCCCTCGAGGCTGTGTAAAGCCAAGAACCTACATCAAATGCAGATCAACATCAGAACCCTTTGCTCCTCATCAATAGGAAATAAGGAAGATTAAAGATCTAACTTCATACCTCGTTTGCGTGCAGGTAGACTGAAGGATGCCAACTCAAGTCACCTAGAAGATCTGGGTTCGCCACTTGAATACCTGGCAAATCCCTACGGGAACACGTGCAGTAGGAGCAGGAACCTCAATCGATACATCCTCCTCCTCGTCCTCGACATCTGGCACTTCAACCCGGATAGGTAGTATCACCGCCTCCACCAAACGATGAGGCTGTCTAACAGAACGGGGTTGAGGCACTTCAGAAGCCCTCCTCCTTATACCAGAAGTGGTCCTGCGGGAACTATTCGGCTGATCCAGATCCATAATATCGGGACAACAAGTCTCCAAATCACCTCAGAAAGGGTGTGGTAAATTCTTACCTAGAGCTTTTCAAAATGCATTTTATTATTACATGTATGCATGCATTGTTTTAACATACATCTATAGTAAAGTTAAAAATGCATGACTACCCAATGCCTACGTTTTGGAAAATTTTGCCATAGCCCCTCTATAAATGGGACTATCCATATGCACATAGGCATGACTAGGTGGCCATTCAGTAGCACATTTATCCACAGTCATATACATCCTACATGCATTTAATACATCACAGTAAAAAAATCTGTAAGTGTAGTCTAATTACCAGGATTATTTTGCTTTTCTACCTTTACTCATTTGTCCTCAAATAGGATAAGAAATGACAGTAAAAGGTATCAATTTGACTATGTCAAAAGTCAAATTTTTTCACATCATTATGTTCAGCATGGTTTAATACTAACATTTGTTATGTTGAATATTTTTTATCAAGTCATATCAGCATGCATATTCACTATTATGTGTCTAAATGCATTTCATGTGATAAGTCATTTTCTAACGAATAGAAACTGGAAAATAATACATGCATATATTACCGTGATGATGAAGAACGCTTATGCGGATGAATATGCGAGAAAGTTGCTCAATTCAAGAAAGTGCAAGAGAAGCTCTCGATTTCCTTCGTTCTTGTGACTTAAAAATGACTTAAGAAAGCAACTCTCAGGGAATACATACCCATGGTTGGCGCGAGGTCCACTGTAGCTACCGCAGTATACTGCGGCACCACTTTATATGAATCCCACACCTCCGGCTCGCTCCTGTTAGAGTTGCAAAGGAGGTCTCACAAGCTGAAAAAGCCAAATCAGGAATAAAAACGCTACGCAATTGAGCGGAATAGCCTAGAATCCTAGTTTTCATGGGCCATAATCTGGTCCCACATCTCACTCATTGTTATTTGCCTACATACAGGGTATACTATACCAATGGCCTCAGCTTTTACAAATCATGCTCAGCAATACCTCACAAAGGTCCGATGACATGAATGTAGGGTCACAACCCTAAACCTTCCCCGGCGGGGGTTACAATGCCGAAGTTATGAGTTAACGAAGTATCCTCGGCGGGGGTTATAACGCCAAAGTTTCAACCATCCACATATCCCCGACGGGGGTTACAACGCAATTCAACCATTTATACACACATCAATGAAGGTCAAGCAACCTTGACGTTATCTCAGCCGATGGCAAGTAAACTCATCGAAGCAACCTTCCCCAGCAAGGGTCACAACGCGATGTAACCATTGGCACACACAGCAATGGAGGTCAAACAGCCTTGACAATGCACCCAACAGGGACCTATCCGGTGATACACACATCAGCGGAGGTCAGGCAGCCCTGAAAATACAATCTGTTGGCAGTAACTCCGACAGGATGATGGGATATGTTATACACATCCTCAAACAAACAAAGCTTTATCCCCACAGATCTCTTGTACATAAGAGGCACCTCTATGGAATAGAAGTTTGTGTCTAGGATTCAAGACTTTGGTGATAACCCCAATGTCAACATCCTTGAAGACTTGGATCGCATGTCCAAGACATTGCTGGTTGTCATCCCAAACAATAGGGAACTGACAATCATTTTCATCATGCATCATGCATTTGCATCATGTTACTGCACATAGCATCATGTTTATCTTGTTGCATTTCAAGTGTCTATGATTCTTTATCCTATCCATGCCTTGCATTGCATGAATATGATAAAGAGGGCATCTGTGAACACTCAAAATTTTTCACACACTCATTCATCGACATCGCAAGAGGGCGATTCGTCTTCGGAGATAACCTTGGAAGACAGCTTACATCCATTCCGAATACTACCAAAAGTTCAGTCTCAACCCCAAAACACACACCGAGAATATCATTTCCAACCTCGGAGATAACCCCGAGTCTCGTCCTTGGCGATAACCCCAAGGAATGGTGTCATAGTTCCGGCGATAACTCCGAAAATGTTTATTTCAAATGCATGCTATCAGCTTTAATCTTAGACCTCCTGCCGAGGCACTCATACCTCAGACCCAGAGCTAACACCGGGCAGACAGGCACATTCACAGATGACCTTGCGGCATTCAAACACCTGTAGCAGTCCAATCTCAGATGTAACCCTGAGCAACAACTGCTTTCAACTCAAACCGGAGATAACCCCGGGGAGGAGTCAAACGTCATCTTGCCACCTCAACAATTGCACGTCATCTCAACACTTCATACATACATACAATAATGTTCCTACAAGAAACAAGGAGTTCCAATCCCGAGTGACTACTATGCGTGGCAGCACACCGGATAGAATTTGAAGCTTGAAGACCATGGGCATGGTCCCCTCTCCCTGACTTCGTACAACCTCTAATCCCATGTCATTGGGTAACTCTCAACACAAGAGGTCCGAAGAAGGTCTTATATACCTCGTTCGGATGCTCGGATTGAAGTTCTGCAAGTTCGAGCGGACATTACAATGCACGAGTGCATGTACTTGAGACAACGAGAACCCATGAAACAGGGGCACACAAGGGTAGGCTGCAGTGCATCTACTGGCTACATGATTACACTGAGGCTCCCCCCTCTATAAATAGAGGGCTTGGGGTGGCCATTTGAAAAAAAAGGCTAGGAAGCCCTATCAAATTTGCTCTATACACACCCATATTGAGTGCTTGCTCTTTTTAAACACTTGTTAGCTCACATATAGCTATACATTTACCGGCGGGAGCTGAGTGTTTATCCATGAGTCATATAAGTTTACATTGGCAACTCACTGTAAGCCTTCCCACACTCTATAAAGCCTTTCTCTTCATCTTTGCACACACTATTCTACACATTGAGAGTCGTGTTGTGTGTGTATGCCCGGACTTTGGGTCGTAGTTTTCATTTCTGTCTATATATATATATATATAATTATTTTCGGACATATCCTATGAGCCTGGATTTTACATCTGGTGCATTTACTGCTTTTACATATATACATATATATATATATATATATATATATATATTTACATTTTTGTCAGGCCTGGAGTTTACTTCGAGGCCTTTTACTGCTTTATTTACATTTAGTCCCGCCTGGAGTTTACTTCGTGGCAGTTGATCTCATTTACTGCTTTATTTACTTTTTTGATCCCCCATGGAGTCGCTTCGTGGTGGTTGATCATGTCCATATGTATATATTTACCGCTTTTATATATTTACATTTTCGATCCCCCATGGAGTTGCTTCGTGGTGGTTGATCATGTCTGTATATATATATTTACAGCTTTTATATATATAACTGCTTACTTCTTTCCATACAAACTACGGTATCATGTGAGCCTAGGAATCATGTGATCACAGATTCAGTCTACTGCATCTAGATTCGGTTCCCGTGATGGACATTTTTCAGCTGTAAGCAGCTTGTACATTATTTATAGTGTCAGAATTTCCTTAGATGGATGTCATGCCCAAGAGGAGTTCAGCACTGCTGTATATTATTTTCTCGAAGATGTTTCGCATCTCAAAAATAAAAGAAAACAAGCCGAACATTTAATAATAAAATGGAAGTATGAAAAGGTCTGAATTCCTATTGAGCACAGGGTTTGAAAAACCTCTTTTTACAAAACTTCATTGCTATATCTTGCTTAAAATTGAATTTTTCTATAAATTTAAACCCTTTTTATATAGGTGTGAACGAGGCCTCGCACTACTTTCAAATAATTGCACATTAATCCACAAACAAATACACACACATTCATATAATAGTTTCTTGAAAACTGTGGTATCATGTGATCCTAGGAATCATGTGAGCCTAGGAATCATGTGATCACAGATTCAGTCTACTGAATCTAGATTCGGTTCCCGTGACGGACATTTTTCAGCTGTAAGCAGCTTGTACAATATTTACGGTGTCTGAATTTCCTTAGATGGCTGTCATGCCCAGGAGGAGTTCGGCACTGCTATATATTATTTTCTCGAAGATGCTTCGCATCTCAAAAATAAAATATCTTGCTTAAAATTGAATTTTTCTATAAATTCAAACCCTTTGTATATAGGTCCGAACGAGGCCTCGTACTACTTTCAAATAATTGCACATTGATCTACACACACACACACACACATTCATATAACAATTTCTTGAAAAGTGGCGGTCACCGTGGCAACACGGATGTCGGGGGTGCCTAACACCTTCCCTCCGCATAATCAAGCCCCCGAACCCAAATTAATCTCATTTTCACATACCATTTTAGCAGTGTCACATCACTGGGTCAATGTGCAAACCTTTTTAGTTGCGTCGGTGCAACCAGTTAAAAACACCAACTGGCGACTCTTAGAGTCAAATCGTCGACATTACACATGTCGGACCTTTTTCACTTATTTTTTCAAACAAATCTCACATTAACATGAGAACACCAAAGAAAAAGTAAAGAAAAGGGACAAATAAAAATCCCGACGTCGACACCTGAATGAATCGGGTTCTTGTACAATTGCGCTCAAAGCGAAAATGATTTCGTGTAATTGGCCGGTTGCACCCGTGAATGAATCGGGTCACGTAGCAATTTGCGTTGTTCACCAGAAACTAGATGCAGGTAATGGTAGGCGTAAAATGCGCTCCGTAATGAATCGGAGGCAATGTAATCATACCGATCGCAGATTCTAGAAAACTTCCTTTTGCCCAAAAATTCGATCTAATTACATATCAATTCATACATGATATCATAAAATTGATAATTAGCACAAAGTTTGGCTCTGATACCACGGTAGGGTTTGTATATATCTCAATTATGTAATCAAATCACATAAATAAGGAGGAAGCGTGAAAAAAAAAAAATTTAAAATTTTATACACACACATACCCATTATCATGCTTTATCGTGAGACCTTGAATTTATGAAATGAAAGTATTCAATTTTCTTATAATTGTTATTCTATTTAATAAATGGTTTAATTGATAAAAGGTTAAAGTTAAGGGTGATATGTGAATTTTTTTGCAAAGTAAGCAAGTTGATATAAAATATTCGTTGTGTCGGGGAATATTCGTTTGGTCAGGGAATATTCTTTTTGTCGGAGAATATTCGTTCGATGACACAATCATTGGTGGAGCCCACAACAGAAGTATTATCGTAGTTAAAAATGACAGAAATATCTTTTTATAAAAATAACGGTGAAAGTTTTACCGTTAAAACATTGAACTACCGGTGGTAAAAAGTACAAGAATACGTATAGTTGCATAGTAGCAGCTGCGGTATTGATTATTGATGCTTACGTGAGAAGTCACTCGATTATGCTCAATTATTGCTTTCTGATAATTGTTGCATAGTATCTCGGAGTTATTTGATTCAATTATTGTCACAATATTAATATTTTATATTATTAAATCAATAATTGAGATGACAGAGTTATTCATATTATTATTTGAAATATTGACGATATGACGCCCCCAAATCCGGGTCCATTCGAACCTCGGATCTGGTCCACCACGATACTACTATCGTCAAACTATTTATATCTTTTATTCATAACTTAATGAATATAACCTTGCTTATTACAATTTAGAATATAAATTCCTTCCATTTCCAGGATCTGTTCAATGACCCCAAACTTTTATAAGTTTCTAATCTTGGTCATTTACTATTCCTGTTTTACATTACATCCGATGTTATAAAAATATGCGGAATAATTTAAACTTTTTCAATCTCCTTTGAAAATAAATTTTTTATTGATATCTTAACTCGAATCAATTACAAATCCCTAAATCAAATTATTCTATGATTCACTCTATTCGAATTACTGTATAAATATTTACATCTCAATTCAAATTTCTCTATGTATCACATAATACAACTTTACGACGTAACATGTTTTACACATTATAAACTACTATCATGTACATCTACTAGAATCTAAATATGGTTCAAGAACATCTAGTTAAATAATAAATCAATCTCCTTCGATACTTTTGAAATTTATCAATCAAGTAACACGTAACCTTTACCGTGTATCCTTAACCTGCAAAAGTGGTTATTTGCAAGGGTGAGCTCGACAGCCCAACAATTCTAAAAGTTTTCATGCAGCACATAGCATATAATAACATACTAAGCACATACATTAATAATCCATTAATATTTACTACGCATGTTATTTCTCATATAACAGGCATATAAGTTTATTTCACAAGCATATCATCAAAAATCAACTTTCACATTTCATACATATCACATATGCATTTTCATATATATATATATATATATATATATATATATATATACATCAACATTTGCATAGCATAAGATAGCTCAACTAACAGTTATAGAATTCATATATCAAAAATAGGGCTGAAAGACTTGCACGATTAAGTAGTTTAACAACTACGACTTAACTTCTTAAAGCTTATCTGCACTTCGTGTATTCCTACACAGTTATATAATCATGGATTTACATCCATTAGTCACATAATTCATGCTTTCTCAATGTAATAACAATGTTACATTATTTCCTAACTAGGTTCGTAAGACCTACACTTTACTTTCCTTTCATACCCTAGGTATGTATAGGTATACCTTAACCACTCGTACTTGACATCAACATTCATATATAGCTACCACACACTTGACTCGCTATGTGTTCGACACATATTTAAAGTCTATAGATACGCGATCTACAACATTCTTACATTTTGCAAACTATTATTAAATTTAATAACTCTGTGTTTTATATAACCATTACATGATCTTATGCTTAAACATCATTTATGTTAAGTATTATAACTTTATACATTTATTACACATATGCTTTAAAGTTCAGATGACTAATAAAACAGTTTGGCAACACTGCCATGCGGCGAAGCTGCGATGTAGTTTGGCCTAAGATGGGCGCAGCTGAGCCGTCCCCTGGCCAGACCAGATTTGAAATATTTAGTTCTCAGTTCACACTTTATTTCTTAACATGCATGAATGTTAACACATAATATTTACACACGTTAAGAGGTCATTTGTCAAAGTTTAAAACCTCTTGTGTTTATTCAAAGTTGTTTTCCCACTTTAAGGCATAACGACTTTCTTTAACAAGATTCGATGTTTACAAGTTTAGTTTCACAAGGCATTCATTTAAAAGTCATTCTAGACCAAGTTAAAGCAACTAGGTGCAACTCTAAATCTCATTTCTAAGCCATGTATGTATGTTATTACATTTAGAACTTTAAGTCCATAAGTTACTTTAAGTTCGTTCTCAAAGTTTCAAGTTTTCTTTAGAAATCATATTCAACTAAGCTATTGTAAGTTGATAATAGTAAAGCAACTTTAAATCACTTCTCATGCTTAGGTATACTCATAACTCAACAATATGTATGTGTTAAAATATCATAACTTCAAAGACTCAATGTTCGTCAATATTCGTTTTTCAACCTTCCAAGTTTATTTTCAAAAATACATACTAGTTATGCTAAACAATTACATTATGAGTAAAGTAATCTTAGCTATATGACATGTCTATAATCATGCATTTTCATGTTATATCACTTAGAATAACATAATCCATCGTCGGGATCACTATACTTGCGTATGTGCTCGCTCGACGCCCTCCGATTGCCTCCGAATACGTAATAGTCACAAAGATGACTATTTTGACCCTTCCTAACAACCTCAAATTGAGAACCTTAAAGAACAAAAGTTGTAGGTCTATTCTTCCTTGTCCCGGATCATTTTAAATCACCTCAATCGGATTTCGTTTGAAAATGTTATGCCTAATTTTATCGCAACAGTCAAACCGGTCCATCGATTCATCGATGTTTCATGGCATTGCACCCATAGCCTTGGGGGGTAGCAATTGCTACTTCAAGTCGCAGAAACGTGCCCTCGGGCTCTGATCTTCGCGATTACACAGACCTCATCTCCTTTCGATTTTCATAACATGAGTTATACTCATCCAAATCAGTCTATTTTCGATTCTATGGGTTCGTAACTCATAAAACTACAACATTCCAATTACCCAACAATTGACATAAACATTAACTAACCCAAATATGGATTTCCAACTCATGTTCATACTAATTTTAATGTTTTGACAAACTTAGCGAATTCATTAACCACGAATTCGTTTCTCAACCAAATTGGTTCGTTTAACTTTCGTTGTTATTGTATTGAACTATATTAACAACATCTAACAGAAAACTATAGATTCCAACAAGATTTAGCCATTAATTTTTGGAATTAAAAGAAAGTATTTCATAATACTTTTCTAGTAATTGAAGAACTTTGAATTCAAAGTTGATGTTATTACCTCTTGATTGCTTGAAGTTGATAATTCTAGCTCTTCAATCATCCCATTGCTCTCAATTCTCCCAACTCTCTATAGTTCACTTCTCAGACAACTTCAACTAACGTAAATAAGAAGAAGGAGCTCTATTTATGGGGGTTTCATTACACAGACATTAACTTTGCCCAACATTACCAAATAGCAGGAAGAAGAAGAAACCAGTGGATTAAAAAGGGTTGGTAAACCACTCCATTTGCCTCCATCATTATCAGCCATCTAGCCTTTTCCAAGCTTAAGTAATAGAGAAGTAGGCCATTGGCCTATTATACGGTTGTTTAATATTAATGGGTGACACTGATTCTGGGACATGGTTTAAATCCCAGCAATAGAGCTTAGTTTGGTTCCTTTAATTTCCATAATGTATTATTAAGGTACAATTATTACCATATTAGGAATTTAAAGATAAACTTTATACTCGCATCATATAATCCATGTACATTAAATACATGTAATAAAATATCGCAGTCAGATATTATTTTCCGGGTAGTCCCATAATTATCTCTACCACTCATATAACGACATTATAACATTATTTAATATTAATGTTTATTCAAACATTTTAATCTCCTACCCAGTTTCTAGAATATACAAATATTTAATTATTTTTGTATTACCACTACATGTGATTTCAGTGTACCACTTAGTACCTTATATCATTAGTCTCAATTAAATGTCATACCTCACGTATTCTTAAGCCATAGGTATTATATGTTACTACTACTCACATTTTCTATATTACCCCTGGTAATATTATTTAATGATTATACCCACATTAATATTTAATTGGGCTAAAAATCATTTAGTTGGGTATTTTCAACCCACACAATAATTAATTAATATTACTCATTTCTTTTTAATAACTATTATGCAATCCTCTAATTAATAGAATATAATATTCTATAAATAACCAATAATTAATTCGGGTTAATTAATTAAACCTTATTCAAATCAATTCATGGGAAACTTAACCATCATTAAAGATTTTTTATTATCCTTATGAGTCATTAATACCCATTTCTTAAACTTTAATTTCCAAAAACTGTTTTCTCAGCCCGGCGCAGCTGCGCTGGTCATAGGCTTGGTAATGGCGCAGTTGCGCCATACCAAATTCTCAGGAAGACAAGTTCTGCATTAGCAGAATTGACACATTACGCTTCTAACTGCTTTACACAATCTTCTTAAGTGTTAACTCGACTAACATCAATCCTCTATTTGGTTTCACACCATCGGTTACTATTTTCCTTAATAATTTAAGAATCACACTTCGAGTTTTAAAACTCTACCTCCCTTATTAGTTTAACCAACTATACATCTCCTGTACGGTTTCTCACCACCGACAACGCAATACTCGAATATAACACATACATGCATACCTTTAATCCTTACTTCTTGTCGTGTATCAATTCACTCAATAATTCTCTAACCACTTTAAAGGTATATCGATTCTCTTCTCTCGTCAACAACGTACATATATACAAATCCAAACCTAACACACATCAAGTCTTTAATAGTATTCAATATAGTACACTGAGTGGTTTCCCACAAACAACCAACAAATTAGTTTTCATCTCGTCTACACTGTTTTCACAGTGAGTTTGATCGGTTACCAATTCGTATATACCTCCGCTCTCTGAAGGAATCGTTTAGCCCAGCTCCTATACGTCAACCATTAAAGAGTAAGATTGCACTACCTTAGACTTGATATTCACTCGTACATATACTCAAGAAATTAGTGATTATCAAAGATATTTTAATGTCACCAACTTACTACTATATAATAATTCTATAAATTATTTAATGTCGATAGATAAGTCTTATTCATCTTCATATAAATTCATCTCTACAATTCTAACAAATATATAATAATGATATATATTTATTAAACACAACATTACTTATTACATAGTTCATATTATCCTATGTAACACAATACCACCTACCTCGTAACACATTATATATTTTTATTTGAACCCTTCACATGCCTTAAGAATTTTATTCACTAAATTCTTATTTTAATATTTTCTAAAAATTCGGGTTCTTACAGACGATGTCTAGAAAGTTCTGTCGAAGAGAGTTTTGGTCACCTAATTGTGCGCCAATAGGGAGAAATCCTTATCGGAAATCCCCCTCTTTCCTGAGAATGATCTGGTTATGAAATATTGTGAGTTGTAATATTAATGATGACTAATTGTTAATAGATTAAAAATGTGTTTATTAAAGATAAATAATTTATGGTAAATATTTATTCAATTTTTGATATAAATATAGGGATTGTTATGAGGCGTTTGTTGTAAGTTTGACTTAGTATTCCATGGGAAGATTTACTAATTTTATGGACCGTCGATGGTGGTTTTAATAGATAACCAATCTGGACCATTGATGGTGGTTTTAACAGTTAATCAATCTGGACCATTGATGGTGGTTTTAATAGTTAATCAATCTGGACCATTGATGGTGGTTGTAATAGTAAATAAATCTAGACCATTGATGGTGGTTTTAATAGTAAATCAATCTGGACCGTCGGTGGTGGTTTTAAAAGTAAATCAATCTGGATCGTCGGTGGTGGTTTTAAAAGTAAATCAATCTGGACCATCGGTAGTGGTTTTAAAAGTAAATCAATCTGGACCGTCGGTTGTGGTTTATATGAACCGTCCGTTCTAATAGTAAATCAATCTGGATAATTCATGAATCATTTACTATTTAGTCCATTCTCCTATAAATAGAAGCTTAATTCTTCTTTCATTCTCACCAATTCACTAAGACTCATAAGAGAAGCTATAGAGAGAGAAACTATAGAAAGAAAGAAGAAGAGTATTCTGCTACTTCACTAGTGCAGTATCTAGTCTTCTACTAAGGTAAAGGATGTTATTTTTGTTTGGTAAGGGATATTATTTCTTTCGTATTCATAAGGAATACTCTTTTTTTTATTCATCCTTTAATATGCCGGAATAACATTTCTACGTGGATTACGTACCGTATGACAAGTGAAAATCCATTTGCAGTTTCGTATGTTATTTCTTTTCATATTCTGAAATCTAAACTTACTATGGTAAGTATTTCTTCCATACTCCTTGAAATTAGTGGAATATTCTTGAGTTTTGCACTTCATCCAGTATCGCTTTATTAGAATATTGATTTGAACTTTCTTATTAAATATCAATATTTTCACCCGGGATACTATTCACCCGGTTACTATTCACTATAATATTATTCACTCGGGTATTTGGGACACTTTTCATGTCCGGGTACTATTCACGAGTTATTATTCACGGGTTACTATTCACCTAATTACTCTTCACTGAAATTTATTCACTCAGGTATTCGGGGTACTTTTCATGTCGGGGTACTATTCACAGGGTACTATTCACGGGGTACTATTCACCAAAAAATTTATTTCTTTTCTGTCCAAAATATTTTTGATACATGGATATTATTCTTGAATTTTACTCCACAAAGTAGTATCATGTTGACAACTTGGACATTATTGAATTCTAGATAAATTAAATTATCAATCTTTAAAAATTTATCATTTGCTTTCTTTTAATTGAATTCTTATATCATTGTCGTCATCCTCATGCTTATATTGTGATGAAAGTCATCTTTGGCTTACGTGCATAGATGAACTATTGATTGGTATGATTATGACCAGGGATAATTCTGTATGATCATGACCATTGATGATTACATGAATATTCTTGGCCCGTAGTGCAAGAATAATTTGTGGACATGATACTAGTGAATATCCTTAGCCCGTAGTGCAGGGATGATTCGATGATGTGATTTATTTATTAAGCTAAGTCCCAGCGATAAAGTTAATAATAAACTTTTTAAATCATAGAAGATAGTAGATATCATGCTTTACTTGACTTTTCTAATGGATTGCTTGTTCCGCTGCAGTTAAACTTGTTGTCTATTATATTTTATTAGTTTAACATTGTTGAAGGCTAATGATAACTTATTCTGCATTATCTTAGTCATAATATTTCTTACTGAGCTAGCTGAGCTCACCCTTTTACTTCCATTGTTCTCTTCAGGAAATGAGAACGTAGCCGGAACTAGTCGCGCGGGGAACGGAGTGATGGTCCGAGATGGTGTTATAGTAGTCCTCACTATTCTATAAAATAGTGTGACAATAAATGTAACGAGGACTCCATTTGAGTTTGGATATTGTCGAGAAGACAATATTCGTGTAAAAACTCCCAGCTCATGTTCTATAATTAAGTTTGTATTTGTATTCAGTACCATGTATTTGGCGACCCAAGATGGGTTATGTATACCTTTTTTGGGGGTGTCACATTTGTGCTATATTATCAATTAACAGAAGAGTAGAAGAATCAGAATCATACCCTTGAAGATTCGATCTTCCTCGTGTACAAGTTCAACTCCTAGTCCTTTGTGCTCTCCTTGAATACGCGGGATTGATTCCTTCCTTTGATCAACGTTAGCCACCCAAGCGTTTGGCCTCTAGAGGTGATCCATCAAGGAAGAACAAAAACTCAAGAAGAATGATGTTTGGCTAAACCCTAGTTTTCCTATCTTTGTAGAAAAAAGTACTCTCCAACAATTGAAATTACGCTCTACCGATATTTGCCATAAGACTCTCTATATATATATATATATATATATATATATATATATATATATATATATATATATATATATATATATATTAGTCAACCCTTCTAATCTAATTAGAAATAGGGTTATATTTTATTAATTAAGCTCCTTAATCTTATTAGGGATAATTAATTAAAGTCTTTTAATTAATTTGTCTCCTAATCTTATTAGGAATAAATGAGAGTACTTATATTAAATTAATTCCCAAACTCCTTTAGAAATTAAAATAATAATAATTGTAATAATATTAATAAGACTCCTCTTCTTAATTTATATTTAATATTCCCAAAATATTAAATAATAAATATTAAGCTATTTAATTTATTCTTTCATCATAGATTAAATTAAATACACTTAACATATTATTACGATTATGCCATTAACTTAAATAATTTTTCTTTCTTTTATGGTGTGGCCCTTTAGGTTCTCCATATTAATAAGTTGTTAATAAATCAATTAGAACAATTCTAATCTTATTTAAATAAATAAATTAAACTAATAATCTATTTATATAAATAATATTTATTCTACAATAAGGATAAGCCTCCTTAGCTATTAAAGACTTTTCAGATAATATAGATTTTAACATTAATCATAAAAGAACCTTTGAGTTAATAATTTTCATACAATTCAATTCATCCACCATACAATGTCCCAAGGATTCCTGGGTTGTCATTTATCGAATCGCATACAATATATCTCTTCTTTTACTAGAAGCGATAGATTCATTATTGATCATTCATTATCTCCATATATAACTCATTACACCCAAGCATACCCTTTGATATACCCTAAGGGTCTTAAAGAATAAGTCAAAGTATAATTCATTATACACAAGATACTATGATGATCTCAAGTCTAAGGATCACTTGTACTACATCACTTCAAGAATTTCTATTGATAGACAAGTAAAACTCCATTAGGTATTCCTTAGCGAGTCAGGTTCAGTGAACTTATTCTCTAATAAGTACTTACACACTTGCTTTAGTGTCTCCACACAAATGATCATGAGCTCAATCATCCAAATTCAATGAGCAAGCAGCGTATGTACTAATCTATCCGGATTCACTAATCCCTTTTTTAGTAATCCATTAATTGGGAACATTTTAGTTTTTAAGATATCTAAGAATTTAGATCTCATTAGCATGATCTCATCATGATTATAAAAGCATTGCTTAAAACTATGGGCTTATCACATATTATTAAAACAACACCATGCAGATAAATTAAATGCTTTTAGTAAATAAATACTTTTATTAATAAATAAATAAGATTGATTACAAAGTATATTCTTTATCATCATACATGATTGGCTTGTATGCATACTACTTTCATGATATACAGAACTGAATTGTAACTCAGTGTTCATAGCTTTTTGCAAGCTGACCCAAAATCGTGAAGTGGATCAAGGGTCTTGATCAGAAACTATGGATATTAGCATACCATGCAATCTTACAATCCCATTTATATACATACGAACAAGACACTCAAGTGAATAGTTCTTTCAAATGGGCAAGAAATGAGAAGACTTAGTTAATCTATCGACAATTACCCAAATTGCGTCTAAGGCTTGAAAAACCTTAGGAAGACCCGTCACAAAATCCATATTGATATGTTCCCACTTACATTTTGGAATCTCAAGTGGTTGCAATGGACCCTTTGGCACTTGATGTTCTGCCTTGACACATTGGCAAGTTAGACACCTTGAGACAAACTCTTCAATCTCTCTCCATATTGCTCCACCAAAATGTATGTCAAAGATCACGATAAATTTTGGTACTTCCATGGTGGATTGTAAACGTGTAGTGTGTTCCTCCATTATGATTTTATATTTTAAATTAGAGTCGTTAGGCACACAAAGTCTAGAGTTGACTCAAAGTATCCCTTCCTCATCGATTCTTGCTTCTGGAATAGCACCTTCTTATACTTTCTTCTTCATATTCATCAACTTTGGGTCTATCGCTTGAGCAGCTTTAACTTTGTCAATTAAAACCAGTTCTACTCGTACATGTACAATCTTCATTTGTGTCCCTGGAGTCTTTAACTCTATCTCCATCTTTTGTAAGTCATACAAATGGGCCTTTGTGTTGACAATAATGCACTCGTACCTGCATATGATTTTTTACTCAACGCGTCAGCTACCACATTTGCTTTTTTAGGATGTTTGTGACGCCCCCAAAATAGGTATACATAACCCATCTTGGGTCACCAAATACATGGTACATAATACAAATACAATCTTAAATATACAACAAAAGCTGTGAGTTTTAATACAAATATTGTCTTCTAGACAATATCCACTCTCAGAATAAGTCATCATTACATTTATTGTCACACTATTTAACAGAATAGTGAGGAGTACTAATACTATCATCTGGACCATCACTCCGCTCCCCGACTAGTCCCGGCTACGTTCTCATTTCAAGAGAGAACGGTGAAAGAAAAGGTGAGCTCAACTAGCCCAAAGAAGAAATATTATGACTAAGATAATGCGGGATAAGTTATCATTAGCCTTCAACAATGTTAAAACCGATAAAATACAATAGACATCAAGTTTAACTGCAGTGGAACATGCAATCCATTAAAAGAGTCAAGTAGAGAATAAAATCTACTACCTTTTATGATTTAAAAAGTTTTTCATCACTTTTATCATTTGAGACTCGACTTAATAAATAATCCACATCATCCATGCACTTACTACCGAGGATATTCATTAGGGTCACGACCACAAATTATCCATGCACTACGGGCCAAGGATATTCGTGTATTCATCAATGGTCATGATCATGCCAACAATCGTCCATCAATGCACTACGGGCCAATGAGGACTTTTACCACATCATTTGTAACATTACGGGCCATGATTATACCGAATAATCCCTGGTCATAATCATACCAAGTCCATATATGCACTGTGCCACAGATGACTTTAAAAATATAAATATGAGGATGATGACAATGATATAAGAATTCAATAAAACAAGTTCAAGAATTAGTTTATCCAGAACTAATAACGCGTCTAAATTGTCAACATGATACTTCTTTGTAGAGTAAAATTCAAGAATGCTCAAAAGAATATTTCCATGAAAAGATACTGGATGAAGCGCAAATATCAATGATATTCCACTAATTTCATGGAGTATAGAAGTCAAAACTTTAACCAACTGAGTATAATAAGGAATGGAATAACAAAAGAAATCACCAGGCATGTGATAGATAACATAGGCAGGTTATTCCAACAGAATAATAAATATGGAACCGTCAAGGCGTAAGCGTCTGAGATAGGATATTACAGCGGAATAATAAATACGGAACCAGTCCAAACAAAAACGCATGCAGATAGGATATTCAATCCAGAATAATAAAGAATGGAATAACATAAGGATTTCACCAAGTATAGGAGAGTCGCGTATCAAAGTTATTCCAACGAGAATAATAAAGACGGAACCCGTGCGGCGTAAAAACGCATGAGCATGGATATTCAACAGAATAATAAAGAATGGAATAACATAAGGATTTCACCAAATATAGGGTATGTCACAGATATAAAAGTTATTCCAATGAATAATAAAGAATGGAATAATGAAGTTCTCTTCATGAATAAGAAAGAATAACATTTCTTACCGTAGTAAAAGAAAGCGGATATAGAAGTAGTGAAGTAGCGAGAATACTCTTCTTCTTTCTCTCTATAATTTCTCCTCTAGAGTTTCGGTGAATTAAGTAAGAAATAATGAAGGAATGAGCTTCTATTTATAGAAGAATAGATTGAATAAGTAACTAATTTCTGAGCGGTCCAGATTGATTTACTTTTTAAAGCGGACGGTCAGATTAAAACTTAAAGCAACGGTCCATGCTAATTCACTATTAAAACTTTAAACCCAAGTGATCCATCTTGATTCACTATTAAAACTTTAAACCAAATGATCCATACCGATTCACTATTAAAACTTTAAACCAATGATCCATATTGATTTACTAATATAAATTCAACCAACCATTCGAAAAATTAGCACAACTCCTCATGGAATAATATTGTACCCAAAAATAATTTGGACCGAAAAGAAATATATTGTTCGGGTGAATAGTAACTCATGAATAGTAACTCATGAATAGTAACTCGTAAATAGTAACTCATGAATAGTAACTCATGAATAGTAACTCATGAATAGTAACTCATGAATAGTACTCCGACACAAAAATTGTCCCGAATACCCGATTGAACAATATAACCTCTAGACATCAATTATCATCGGAATAGATATCGATTTCTACTGACACAAATAATTCCAACACAATGAAATTATCAAATTCATCTTTAATCAACACGAACTTATTCATCATTAATATTATAACTCACAATATTTAACAATCAGGTTGTTCCCAGGAAAGAGGGGGCTTTCTAATAAGGATTTCTCCCTATTGGTGCGCAATTAGGTGACCAAACCTCTCCTTGATAGAACTTCTAGACATTATAAATATTGCAATTTAATAATATGAACAACTTTGTCGTCTCAGTTATTGATTTAATAATATAACATATAATGCAGATGATACTGACAATATTCGAATCAATAATATGAGAGATATGATGCAGCAATTACTATAGCAATAATTGAGTATAACTGAGTGACTTCTCACGTAAGCATCAATAATCAATACCGTGTGCTACTATGCAACCACGCATATTACTGTACTTTTACTACCGGGTAGATCAACAGTATTAACGATAAAACTTCCGCCGTTATTTTCATAAAAATATTTTTGTCGTTTTCTCAATCCAACAATAATTCTGTTGTGGGGTCCACCAATGATTGCGCCGTTGTATTCCCCGACCAATCGAATATAATACAACAACTTGCATACTTTACAAAATTTATAAATACTACCCACAACTATAACATTATCTCAAATCCACACCATAATATTCAAAAAAATATTTCGAGAAAATTAAATCTTTATTCGTAAAATTTGGGATCTCACAATGTTATTGGATGGTATGGTCATAATCTTTCAATAGCTCAAGCCAACATCGTTGCCGCATTTTGAGTTCCTTTTGGGTGATGAAATATTTAAGGCTTTTATGTTCTTTATAGATATCCATTTTCTCCCCATACAGGTAGTGTCTCCAGATCATTAATACAAAAACAACTGCTGCCAACTCTAGATCATGAGTAGGACAATTCCTTTGATATTGTTTGAGTTTTCGAGAGGCATATGCTATGAATTTTCTTTATTTCATAAGAACACAACCTAGACCTCTTCCTGAAGCATCGTTGTAGATAATAAATCCCTCCGAACCTGATGGTATTGTCAGAACATATGTTGAAATGAGTCTTCTCTTGAGTTCTTAGAAGCTCCTTTCACATTCCTCGCTCTATTCAAATTTTGTATCTTTTTTATTCAGCTGAGTTAATGGAGTGGTGATTCGAGAAAATCCTTCTACGAATCTCCGATAATAACCAGTTAGACCCAAAAAGCTATGTACTTCGGTTACTGACTTAGGTTGTTCCCAATTTAATATTGCTTCAATTTTCGTCAGGTCAACTGATATTCCATATCTTTATTTCACGTGACCAAGGAATGCTACTTCCTCAAGCCAGAACTCGTATTTCTTCAACTTGGCATATAGCTTGTTTTTACGAAGCTTTTAGAGTATCAACTTCAAGTGCTGCTCATGATCTTCATGACATTTGGAGTAAATAAGGATGTCATCAATAAAGACAGCCACAAAATGATCTAAATATTCCTTGAATATCCGGTTCATCATATCCATGAAGGCAGCAGAAGGGTTAGTAAAGCAAAAAGACAAGACTCGTAATGCCCGTAATGTGACGCCCCCAAAACAGGTATACACCACCCATCTTGACTCGCCAAATACATGGTACATAAATCAAATACAAACTTAATTATACAACTGTCGAGTAATATACGAAAAAATATAGCTGAGAGTTTAAACAAGAATATTGCCTTCTAGATAATATCCACTCTCAATGGAGTCCTCATTACAATTATTATCACATTATTTCACAGAATAGTGAGGACTACTAAAACAACCATCTGGACCGTCAATCTGTTCCCCGACCAGTCCCAGCTCTATTGTCATTTCCTGAAGAGAATAGTGAAAGAAAAGGGTGAGCTCAACTAGCCCAGTAAGAAATATTATGACTAAGATAATGCAGAATAAATTATCCTTAGCCTTCAACAGTATAACAACTGATAGAATACAATAGACAACAAGTTTTAGATCAACAACTGTAGCGGAATAAGCAATCCATTAGAAGAGTCAAGTAGAGCATGATATCTACTATCTTCTGTGATTTAAAAGTTTATCATCAATTTTATCGTTGAGACTCAGCTTAATAAATAATCCACATCACCGAATCATCCCTGCACCAGGACCAAGGATATTCATGTAATCATCAATGGTCATGATTATACCGAATAATCTCTAGTTATAATCATACCAACAACTGTTCGTCAATGCACTACGGGCCAATGAGGACTTTTACCACATCATTTGTAACATTACGGGTTATGATTATACCGAATGATCCCTGGTCATAATCGTATCAATCAACAGTCCATCTATGCACGTAAGCCAAAGATGACTTTCATCACAATATAAGCATGAGGATGATGACAATGATATAAGAATTCAATTAAAAGAAACAAAGAATAAATTTTTAAAGATTTATAATTTAATTTATCTAGAATTCAATAATGTTCAAATTGCCAACATGATACTGCTTTGTGGAGTAAAATTCAAGACTAATATTCATGTATCAAAAATAATTTGGACAGAAAAGAAATATATTTTTCGGGTGAATAGTACCCTGTGAATAGTACTTCGGGAATAGTACCTCATGAATAGTACCCCAGCATGAAAAGTGCCCCGAATACCCGAGTGAATAATATTTGAGTGAATAGTAATCGGGTGAATAGTAACTCGTGAATAGTACTCCGCCATGAAAAGTGCCCCGAATACCCGAGTGAAAAATATTCGAGTGAATAGTAACCAATAAATAGTCACTCATGAATAGTATTCCGACATGAAAAAATCAATAATTATCAAGAAAGCTCAGAATAATATTTCCATGAAAAGATATTGCATGAAGCGCAAATATTAAGGATAATTCTACTAATTTCACGGAGTATATAAGCAATTCTTCAATAGAATGAGGTATAATCAGGAATATGAGACGAAATAATATTACTCACATACTACAGAGTATGGAAGAAAATATTATTCCTTATGAATACTGAACAAAAATAATATCCCTTACGAATAAGAAAGAAATAATACCCCTTACGACTGTTGAACGAAAATAATATTCCTATGAATATTGAACGAAGATGATATTCCATACGAATATTGAACGAAAATAATATTCATACGAATACGAAAGATAATATCTCTTCAGAATATGAAATAAATAATACCCCTTACGATTGTTGAATGAAAATAATATTCCTACGAATATTGAACGAAGATGATATTCCTTACGAATATTGAACGAAAATAATATTCATACGAATACGAAAAATAATATCTCTTTAGAATATGAAATAAATAATACCCCTTACGACTGTTGAACGAATATAATATTCCTACGAATATTGAACGAAGATGATATTCATACGAATACGAAAAATAATATCTCTTCAAAATATGAAATAAATAATACCCCTTACCTCAGAAGAAGACTGGATACTGGAATAGTGAAGTGGCAGACTTCTCTTCTTTTATCTCTCTATAGCTTCTCTTTCTATAATTGCTCTTGTGAGTCTTAGTGAATTGGTGAGAATGAAAGAAGAATGAGCTTCTATTTATAGGAAAATATAGTTTCGATAATAACATGTTTTGGGGCTCGAAATATTACAGTATAATACCTTCATCCTTTCCTTCATTTTTAATTTAGTCCTGCAAGTATTATCAAACTTGCACCACCTCCCCTAATAGTATATCATGTGAATCAATAGTACCATCATGTGACTCAATAGTTCTATACATGTGAAAAAAATAATTACAGTATAGTACCTTTATCTATTGCTCCATTTTTAATTTAGTCATGCAAGTATTATTAATCTTGCACCACATCCCCTAATAGTATATACATGTGAATCAATAGTACATACATGTGAACAAATAGTTATAAGCATGTGAATTAATAACAATTAATTGCTCATTTATCCGATTAATTACCCGATTGGTCAATATAACCTCCAGATATCCATTATTATAGAAATAGATGTCAATTTCCACTAACACTAATAATCCCAACACAATAAAAATATTAATTTCATCTTTAATAAATACGAACTTATTCATCATTCATATTATAACTCACAATATGTAACAACCAGATCATTCCCAGGAAAGAGGGGGCTTTCCGATAAGGATTTCTCCCTATTGGCGCGCAATTAGGTGACCAAACCTCTCCTTGACAGAACTTTCTAGACATCGTCAATATTGTAAATAATAATATGAATAACTTTGTCATCTCAATTATTGATTTAATAATATAAAATATTATGCAGATGATACTGTGACAATAATTGAATGAATAATATGAGAGATATTATGTAGCAATTATTGTAGCAATAATTGAGTATAACTGAGTGACTTCTCACATAAGCATCAATAATCAATACCGTGTGCTACTATGCAACCACGGCGTATTCATTTACTTTACTACTTAGGGTAGTTCAATAGTTTAACGGTAAAACTTTTGTCGTTATTTTATAAAAAGATATTTTTGTCATTTTTTAACTACGACAATACTTTCGTTGTGGGGTCCACCAATGATTGTGCCGTCGTACGAATATTCCCTGTTAAAATGAACATTCCCCGACCAATCGAATATTCCCCGACACAACGAATATTTTATATCAACTTGCTTACTTTGCAAAATTTTCAAATATCACCCTTAACTTTAACTTTATCAACTTAACCATTTACTAAATAACATAATAATTATAAAAAAATTGAATACTTTCATTTCATAAAATTCGGGGTCTTACACATAACAAGTAGGCAGTCTTTGGAATGTCATCAGCTTTAATTTCAAACTGATGATATCCAGAACAGAGATTGATTTTTGAAAAGAATTGAGCTCCTTGTAACTGGTCAAATATGTCATCAATGCGAGGTAACAGGTACCTATTTTTGATGGTGACATGGTTCAACTCCCGATAGTCAATGCAGAGTCTCATACTCCTGTATTTCTTCTTTACCAATAAAATATGAGCACCCCAAGGAGATGTACTAGAACGTATGAAACAAATGTCTAACAATTCCTGTAATTAAACTTCTAACTCTTAAAGTTCAATAGGAACCATTCGATATGGGGTCTTAGAAATAGGTTTTGTACCGGGTTCAAGGCCAATACAAAATTTGATTTCACATTCTGGGAGTAGACCAGGATGTTCTTCGGCAAACACGTTAGGGAATTTATTAACAACAGAAATATCATTCAAATCTGATGTATTTTTATTTAAATCGATGACATGGGCTAAGAAAGCTTGACATCTGTTTTTCAATAAATCAATGGCTTTATAGCTTGAGATAACAGTGATTGATTTCAATGGTTTGGTTGCTTGAATTCGCATAACAGGTTGATTAGGAATATGAAAATTAACGACCTTACGAAAATAATTAATTTTAACATGATAAGTAGTTAACTAGTAAATTCCTAAAATCTCATCAAATTCAAGTATTTTCAAATAGATGAGATCAACGGGTAATGTGAGGGTACCGATTTGAATCAAACAAGATTTATAAAAAATGAAATTAATGAAGGTTTTGCCTAATGGAGTTTTAATAGATAAATCAAAATCTAATTTATCAAAAGTTAAGTTTAAACGTTAAGCACAAGCAGGTGAAAAAAAATAATGGGTAGAACCAGTATTTAATAAGGTATATATTTTGTTATGATTAGCTTAATGGTTATGACTTCATCTGCTTTCCACGCCTTTTGGGAGGTTACGATAAAAGCTCTCCCCTGCACCACAGACTTTAACTTGTCCGTAACAGCCTTTGGTGTCACCATTACAGCTGGACTTAATTTTTCTATAGGGCACAATTGAGCTATGTGGCCTTCTTTTCCATAACCGTAACGCACTTTGGGTTGCTGTGTACAGTTTAGACTGATGTATCCCTCATTTCCGCACTCGTAACATCTAATTGGTGGTCGTTCTCCCTCCCCTAGAAACTGGTGGTAGTGCAGGTACTGCTGCCGGTGTCTTTTCGTGGTCATTTTTGAATCTCCTCTTCTTGAAATTATTTGCACTCAACTCACTACTCCTATTATCTGGGCCAAAATTACCACTGAAGTGGTTACCATTTCTAGTATGTTGATTCCCTCCTCGCTGGTTGTCATTATTTCGATCATTATTGTAAGACCCCAACTTTTATGAATAAAGAATAATTTTTTCTAAATATATTTTTGAATATTATGGTGTGGATTTGATATAATGTTATAGTTGTGGGTAATATTTACAAATTTTGCAAAGTAAGCAAGTGGTTATATAATATTCGATTGGTCGGGGAATATTCGTTTTAACAGGGAATATTCGTACGACGGCACAATCATTGTTGGACCCCACAACAGAAGTATTGTCGTAGTTAGAAAATGACATAATTATCTTTTTAAAAATAAAAGCGAAAGTTTTACCGTTAAACTGTTGAACTACCCGGTAGTAAAAATACAGTAATATGCGTGATTGCATAGTAGCACACGGTATTGATTATTGATGCTTACGTGAGAAGTCACTTAGTTATACTCAATTATTGCTACAGTAATTGCTGCATCATATCTCTCATATTAATGATTCGATTATTGTCACAGTATCATCTGCATAATATGTTATATTATTAAATCAATAATTGAGACGACAAAGTTATTCATATTATTAAATTTCAATATTTACAATGTATAAGTTCTGTTAAGGAGAGGTTTGGTCATCTAATTGCGCGCCAATAAGGAGAAATTCTTATCGGAAAGCCCCCTCTTTCCTGGGAACGACCTGGTTGTTAAATATTGTGAGTTATAATATTAATGATGAATAAGTTCGTGTTGATTAAAGATGAATTTGGTAGTTCCATTATGTTGGGATTATTAGTGTTAGTGGAAATCGACATCTATTCCGATGATAATTGATGTCTGGGGGTTATATTGATAAATCGGGTAATTAATCGGATAAATGAGCAATTAATTGCTACTAATTCACATGCTTATATAACTATTTGTTCACATGTGTGTACTATTGAATCACATTCATGTACTATTAGGGGAGTTGGTGCAAGATTGATAATACTTGCATGGCTAAGCTAAAAATGGAGGTATAGATGGAGGTACTATACTGTAATTCGTATCTTCACATGATTATAACTATTGATTCATATGATTAAACTATTGATTCACTTTATTTATGATTAGGGGAGGTGGTGCAAGTTTGATAATACTTGCAGGACTAAATTAAAAATGAAAGAAAAGTTTGAGGTATTGTACTGTAATATTTTGAGCCCCAAAACGTGTAATTATCGAAACTATATTTTTCTATAAATAGAAGCTCATTCTTCCTTCATTTCTCACCAATTCACTAAAGCTTTAGACCAATTATTATAGAGAGAAATTATAGAGAGAAAGAAGAATAGAAGTCTGCTACCTCATTATTCCAATATCCAGTTCCTTCTAAGGTAAGGTTCTTTCGTATTCGTGAAGAGAGTTTCTGTTATTCCATTCTTTATTATTATGTTGGAATAACCTGTCTATGCGAAGTACCGCATACATGGTGAAATTCTTCTGTTGTTCCATTCTTTATTATTCTTTTGGAATATCCTGTCTATGCAGATTACGCTAGACCTGGTTCCATTCTTTATTATTCTGTTGGAATAACCTGTCTGTGCGGTCTATTGCATGCATGGTGAATTCTATGTTATTCCATTCTTTATTATTCTGTTGGAATAACCTGTCTGTGTGGTCTATCGCATGCATGGGGAATTCTTTGTTATTTCATTCTTTATTATTTTGTTGGAATATCCTGTCTGTGCGGATTACACTAGACCTCGTTCCATTCTTTATTATTCTGTTGGAATAACGTGTTTGTGCGGTCTATCGCATGCATGGTGAATTCTTCTATTATTCCATTCTTTATTATTCTACTGGAATATCCTGTCTGTGCTGATTACGCATGACCTAGTTCCATTCTTTATTATTCTATTGGAATAACATGTCTATGTGGATTATCACATGCATGGTGAATGATCATTCGTATTCATTCCTTATTAAATTGTGGAAATGATCTGTCTACGTGGATTACCACATGGCGGACGAAAATCCATTTGCAGTTTTATATATTATCTTATACTCAGTTGGTTAAAGCTTTGACTTCTATACTCCATGAAATTAGTGGAATATTCTTGATATTTGCGCTTCATCCAGTATCTTTTAATGAAAATATTCTTCTGAACATTCTTGAATTTTTACTCCACAAAGAAGTATCATGTTGACAAGTTGGACATTATTGAGTTCAGGATAAATTAACTTATAAATCTTTAAAATTTATTCTTGAACTTGTTTTATTGAATTATTATGTAATTGTCATCATCCTCGTGCTTATATTGTGATGAAAGTCATCTTTGGCTTACGTGCATAGATGGACTTGGTATGATTATGACCAGGAATTATTCGGTATAATCATGACCTGTAATGTTATAAATGATGTGGTAAAAGTCCTCGATGAGGTCAGTAGTGTATTGATGGGCGCTTTTTGGTATGATTATGACCGAGGATTATTCAGTATAGTCATGACCATTGATGATTTAATGAACATCCTTGGCCCATAGTGCAGGGATGACTCGATGATGTGGTTTATTTATTAAGCTGAGTCTCAGCGATAAAAATTGATGAAAACATTTTAAATCATAGAAGATAGTAGATATCGTGCTCTACTTGACTCTTCTAATGGATTGCTTATTCACCGCATAGATTAAACTTGATGTCTATTGTATTTTATCAGTTTAACATTGTTGAAGACTAATGATAATTTATTCTGCATTATCTTAGTCATAATATTTCTTACTGGGCTAGTTGAGCTCACCCTTTCTTTCACTGTTCTCTTTAGGAAATGAGAACGTAGTCGGGACTAGTCGAGGAACAGAGTGACAGTCCAGAAGATAGCATTAGTAGTCCTCACTATTATGTTAAATAGTGTGACAATAAATGTAATGAGGACTCCATTGAGTGTGGATATTGTCTAGATGACAATATTCTTATTAAAACTCTTAGATTATGTTTTGTCGTATTTCACACGACTGTTGTATAATTAAGTTGTATTTGAATTTTGTACCATGTATTTGGCGACTCAAAATGGGTGATATATCCCTATTTTGGGGGCGTCACAATTATAGCAACTTGTACGATTATTATCGTAATTTCTCTCCCGCTGTTGATCATTGTCTCTTGGTTGAAATGTTTCTTTCTCTCGTTCTACCAATTAAGCCCTATCCACGATATCTAAATATAAATGAAGTTTATAAGAAATAAGATGTTGACGAATCTCAAATTTCAAACCTCGTAAGAACATTCGGGTCATGCGTTCTTCGTTATCCACCAAGTGGGGCGCAAATCCAGATAGCTCAACAAATTTGGCCTCGTACTATGAGACAGTCATATCATTCGGTTCTAATTTAATAAATTCCACTTTCTTCATGTGGCGAATGCTTTCCAGAAAATACTTGTCATTAAAAAGCTCTTGAAACTCTGCCCAAGACATTTCAAGTACTGAATGATGTGTGCACTTCACAAATTACCACTAGTGATATGCCTCTCCTCGAAACATACAGGTGGTGAAAGGAACTTTTTGATCATCAGCGCAATGTAATACATAATATATATTTGTCATTTGTTTGAGCCACGCCTCTGCCTTGAGTAAGTTTAGTTTTCCGTGAAATTTTGGTGGTCTTAACTCCTTGAACTGCAGTGATCGTTCGTGAGTTACTTGCATTTCTACCGGTATTATGAGCAGTAGTTTCTTTTGCATGGTTCTGCAAGAATTGCATAAAGTTCCTAAAAAATCATCATTCCTCATATTGTTAGCAGCATGGTTTTCTGAGTTTGCAACAATATTATTTGTAGCTTCCTAATTCTTAATATTATTTGTAGCTTTTTGATTCTCAGCCATAATTGTCTCATAGTTCATTTCTTGATTTTCAAATGCCATTATTAAACACGACCACAAAATAAATGTCAATTAAAGAATATAATATGTCACTTTTTGTCTCTATAACCAAACCAACTAATTAAACAACAAAATTAGCTTAGGTAGGACACACTAGCGAATGATTTTACTCGTATCTCCCCTCCTAGTTCCAATCCCAGATCTCCACCAAAGATCATATCCCCCAAAATTGGTCCACACAACCCATTCTGAATCGCCAAATACATACTACAGAATTCAAATACAAATTTTCCTATTTACAATTATTAAACATTCGTGCAAAATATGACACCACACATATACTGTGAGTTTCAATACAAATATTATACCATATATAATATGACAATATCCACACTGAAATTAAGTCCTCAATACAATTATTGCCACATTATTTTACAACGTAGTGAAGACTTCTATAGTAAGTATCTTAGACCACTACTCCATTCTCCGACTAGTCCCAGCTACACTCTCATTTCCTGAGAAGAACAATGGAACAAAAAGGGTGAGCTCAACTAGCCTAGTAAAGAGTATCACGAGTAATATAATGAAGAATAATTTATCTTTAGCCTTCAACAATGATAAATTAGATAAAATATAATAGACAACATGTTTTAGATCAACAACTGCAATGGAACAAGCAATCCATTAGAAGAGTCAAGTAGAGCATGATGTCTAATATCTTATATGATTTAAAAATCAATCATCAATATTTTATCCCTGTAACACCAATCAATAGTTCATGTTCATAATTATGCAAATAAATAATTTATCTTTGCACTGCGGGTCAAAGATATTTATTTGTATCACCAGTGGTCATGATTATGCCAAGCAACAGTTCATCTTTGCATTACGGGCAAAAGAGAACTCTTACCATAAACATTTATCTGTAACACCAAATGTCATGATTATACCAACATGCAATTCCTTATCATATTCATACCGATTAATAGTCCATCTTTGCACTACGGGCCAAAAATAATTTTTCACCACAATTTAAGTTTGAGGATGATGACAATGGTATAAAGGATCAGTAGAAATAATAAGATCAAGAATAAACATTAGATATTTATAATTTAATTTATTCAGAGTTCAAGAAAGTCTAAATTGTCAACATGATGATCAAAACGTGGATTTAAATTCAAGAACAAGTTTCATATTTCAAAGATAATTTGGATGGAAAAGGCTAGACTTCGTCGTGAATATTACTTTGTCGTGAATAGTACTTCAGCATGAATAGTACTCTGGTATGAATAGTACTCCAGTATAAATAGTACATCAGCACGAATAAATTAAAATTTAATAAGAAAACTTAGGAAAATATTCAAGTGAAATGATATTAGATGAAACACAAACCTCAAAGAATTTTTAATCATTTCAAAAATTATAGAAGCAATACTTACCATAGTAAGTTTAGATTTAGGAATATAAATTTACATAATATGGAGTATAAAAGAAAATGATATCCCTTACGAGTATTGAAAGAAAATAATATCCTTTACAAATATGGAAAAGTGATATATTTTACCTCAATTAGCAAGTGACTAAATATTGCTCTCTATGAAGTTGAACAATTGGTGCACCAAAACTTAAGAAAACCTTAGCACTTCAGAGACACTTAAACTAATGATTTAGAGAGTGAAAGGAAGGATGAGCAAGAGAGTTATGAAAATCCTTCAACTTAACCCTCCTATTTATAGCAAAAACTTAACACTATTCAAAACACATTTTAGAACTATTTTAAACACATTTTATAACTATTCTAATACATCTTACACTTCCAGAATTATTATTTAGTACTCATTATTATTATTAATCCATTTTCCATAGTATTGTATTAATGTAATAATATTACAGCTATCATAGACTCGCAATACTAGTAACCAGATCGTTCCCAAGAAAGAAGGGGTTTTTAAATAAAGATTTCTCCTTATTAGTGTGCAATTAGATAACCTAATTACCCTTTCCTTGACAGAACTTTCTGGACATTCCCAATAATGCTAATTAATAATATCATTTCAAATCATATGAGTTACTGTACTTTGACAATTAATGATTTAATAATGTGAAATATTGTGCAGTTGTTACTGAGTTAATTATTGAGTCAATAATATAAAATACTATGAAATTATCACTATAAAATTATTGAATCAATAATATGAATTACTGTAGCAATTACTGAATGAAACACTAAGTGCCTACTACTGTAGCCATTATTGAATCAATAATCAGAAATAATGTGCAATATCGTGTGCTACTGTGGAATACTGTGTGCAACTGTGTAATAGCGTGTGCTACTGTTCTTTTATTACTGGGCATTTCAACAATTAACAGTAAAAATTTTGCCATCAATTTTTTTAAAAAGGTTATTTCTGTTGCTTTCCATTTCCAACAGTTGTTCCGTTATGGGGGCTCACTAATGATTGGTTATTTCGGCGCCGTCGTACGAATATTTCGTGACAAAAAGAATATTCCCTAACAAAACTAATATTTTCCCACAACTGTTTACTTTGCATAATTTGCACATATCACCCATAACTATAATATTATATCAAATAAACATCTTACTATTTAGAATAATATTTAGAGAAAATTAAGTCTTATTCATAAAAATTTGGGGTCTTACAACTTTTCCTTTTCTAAAGTGTTCTTTATTTCTTCGAAATAGGTGATCTACCGATAAGAAACGACAATGACAGTTAAATCAGCAAGGCTTTCGACCTTTTGTTCGATTGAAAGACTTTGTATGCTCCATATAATATGGACAAGCCAACTTTCCATGTGTACTCCATCCAACTAACATACCATAAGCAAGGAAGTCACTTATAGTCCACATAACCGCTGCCCTAAGGTTAAAATTTATTTCCATGGGAACATTCCAAGTTTGTATTCTTTTGTTACACAATACCTTCAACTCATCTATAAGAGGTCTCGAGTAAACATCTAGGTTCTTTCTAAGACTCTTGGGGCCTGGAATCACGAGTGAAATAAAATAATTGTGGTTGTTTCATATATATCCAAGGGGGCAAGTTGTATGGAGTAACAATCAAAGGCCAACAGGAGTACAGAATAGCTGAGTGGCCGAAAGGGTTGAAACCATCGATGGATAATCCAAGCTTCAAATTTCTAGGTTCCAATCCAAACCTAGGATATACTAAGTTAAAATCTTTCCAAGCCTGATCATCTGTGGGATGGTTAAGTTCTCCATCTTTAACTGGACATATCACATGAAAAGTCTTATGTTCAACTATTCTAGAAGACATGTACAATCTTTTTAGTCGATGTGAAATTAGAAAATACCTTAAAATTGTATATTTGTCTTTTGTGTAGTCACACCCTCTTTATTAGGTCTGAACCGATCATAACTGCAAAAAGTGCACTTTGTTTTCTGTTCATTTTCCTTATAAAATAACATGCAATCATTTGGACATGCATGCATCGATCTTTTAGTATCCAAGACCCAATTTCTTCACCATTTTTTTACAATAGTAGTAGTTATCGGGCAATTTTTTACCGTCATGCAATATACTCTTAATGGCCTTCAAGAGCGACTCAAAACACTCATGGCTCACATTGTGATTGGCTTTGATGTTAAGTAATGTCGTTACTGCAAACAATGTAGTGTGCTTGTTACAACCATGCCACAATAGTTCGCTACCCTCGTCTAACAACTTAAAAAATGCTTTGGCATCAGAATTCATAAGTTACTCTCTTCCTTGTTCCCAATCAAAAGTCGGCCTTGCAATATCATGAACCATGTAATTCATTCGATGGGCACTACTTCATAGATTATGTACTTGTGTGATGCCACTATCTTCTCTCTGCCCATGTGCCCACCAACATTATTCGTAATTTTTCATGAACCCATAAATAAGTAAATGATAGTTTACCATGTCTCTGTTCATGTAATTTACATTCTTACACTTCAAAGAAGAGCATTTTATCTTGTTCTATCGATTCACACATTCTGGGTGACTATACGCATACTCCAGAAACACTTGGCAACTAGTTCTAAATTCAGCTGTAGCACCTATCTAGGCACTTAACTTTCGTCGTCTCATCCAACCACGGTCTGGATAGAAATCCATGATACCACGATACCTATTTTGACAATAATTAATTTATTCCCCTTATTAGAGATTAACAATTCATCCCAATTTCATTTATGATGCTTATAAATACATATATAACATGAGTGTGCATCATAAATGCTTATTCGAGAAAGGAATGAGGATACATACCAAAACAAATTTACACAACATGAGATCAATTATCCAAATGCATGATATATTGATGTGAATCTTAAATGAGGTATGGTCCTATGTTATCCTATATATTTTAACTGAAATCTGCACAAGTCTAAATACAATGAATTACTAATTGCATCATGCATGGTTTTCATATGCATTGGGACAAATTTACATCAATTTTTTTTGCATATTCGTAGGTATAATATAAATATAAGCCTCTGTTCAGTTACCCGACTAACAAAAAAATTTCGTCAGAGTCTCCCCTATAATATGGACTATCCATATGCATGAGGGCGTGCATATATGGTCATTTGTAGGCACCTAAGACACAACCCAAGAGAAATATACAAATTCACAATATAATGAGACCAAAACAACCACTAGGGTGGTTCTTTATCACAATCAAAGTAAAAACTCCTCCTTTTGATAATTTATAATTTTAAAAAACTATAAAATATATTAAAACATATGGTTATAACAAGAAGCAAGCCCTTGCTAACTACTACAACTTCAACATCAATAATACAAAAGGCAAGGTAGAAATTAAGCTCCCCATTTCAACGTGTTTCCCAAAACAAGGTTATGATCAAATAAAAGTTCAAAGGAAATATCATTAAACAATTGTCCATAAACTAAAATTTCCAACTCTACCATATACACTTAATAACAATAAATCATAAATATCCCAATTTAATTTCTATTTTCTATGTTTTTACCACCAAATTTGACATGCTTTTAATTAATCTTTAGCGAAGAAGAAAGCTTGATTAAGTAGTTTATTGTAGACACTCAAAATTTTGCATTCCTGTTACTAACCCTGCAGGAGAGCAAAATCGTCTTCCAGAGATAACCCTGGAAGTCAAAACAACTCAACCCTAAAAACAACCCCCAGATACTCAAATTTCAATCTTGGAGACAACCCCGAGATACTCAGTTGCAGTCCCGGAGACAACGCCGGGAGTTTCAGTTCCAACCTCGAAGATAACCCCGGAGAAGTCAATTTCAACCCCGGAGACGACCCCGGGATACTTAGTTCCAACCCCGAAAGGTTAAGCACACCTCAGAGATAACCCTGAGGACGTTCAGTACTCACAGCAGCCCAATCTCAAAGATAACCCTAAGCAACGACTGCTACATCTACACAGAATCGGAGATAACCTGGGTGAGGGGAAAATCGTCATTTTGCTACCTCGATACTACATTCACATCGTCTCAACATCATTTCATCCCACATGTCATACAAAAGTGTCCCACAAAAACCATAGCTCAAAAATCCCAAGTGACTACTACGCAAGACAGCACAACGAATAGAATTTGAAGACTTTAAGATTTGGTCATGGACCCATCTTCCCGACTTTGTACAACCTCTTATCCCATGTCATTGTGTAGCTCTCGACAACAACATTCTGGAAAGGTGTAACATGCCTCAATCGGATGCCCGAATTGAAAGTTATAAAGGTTCGAGCGGACAGCACGTTGCACGAGTGCACGTTCTTTGAGACGGCGGGACCCACATGGCCCGGGGCAACCCAGACAGTCGCAGGTTGACCCGCGGCTACCGCGGGTAGACCCACAGCCATCTGGTCTATAAATAGAGGCCTTGAGTTGCTCATTTTAAGAAGAGAAAGAGCAAGGAAGCCCTGCCCATTTCACTTTGTACACACCTCTATAGTGCTCCAAATTGAGTGCTTCTTATTTCTAAACACTTGTGAGCTCGTGCTTTACAACATATTAAAATTTAACTGGTGGAAACTGAGTTTTCAAGCGTCAAAAGCTATCTGAAGTCTTCTTGGTAGCCCACTGTAAGATATTTCAGATTTTAAAGCTTTTTCTCACTTCTATACATACATATCTACTTACGTTGAGAGTCACGTTGTGTGGGTATGCCCTGATCTATAAAAGTTCAGGGTATGAGTCGTATATACATCTTGCTGTATTTATCTTTCAGATTCTATAAATTCATTGGTGCACTGTGTAAACCCTAGAATTCATTTGGTGGAGAAGAACAAATTGACAGAGAGGCAGACTCATAGAAGAAGTTAATTAAATAATGAAAAATGATATCCAATATTTAGTAATTTTTTAGGGATATTATCAATTTTTTAGAAAAACTTTGATTATATCAAAAGAAAAGTTTGTTTTGGTGTTCCCTTGTTACGATTGCGTTTATGTGAAGTAATGGTCTTTAAAAGGTTGCTTCAATGTCAAAACTTGTATATAATGTCTAATTTGTCTTTTACTTTTGAAAGATACGGGACTTGCGACTACACCCGCTTGTTTCATGAGTACATTGTTGCCTCTGTTTGAATATGATGATTCTATTATGGTACATGACACTCTAGATATATAGCACTGTTACTCTTTTTTTATTCATGGTTTAGCCCATTGTCACTGTTTTAAGTTATTAAGAAAAACTGTTTTTCCAAGACAATGAAAATCTACTCTCTTTTTTTGGGAAGATTAACATGGCTCAATTGTTTTAAATTAGTCGTGTAGAATTTTGATATATTAATTTTTTTTTCACAAATTAGTTGCTTGATGATCAGCTCATTCATCTTGAAGGAAAATTAAGGAGGTTTTATTTATTTGTTTATTTACAATTCTCAGTTTATGAAGTAATTAGGATTCCCTATGTTGCTTTCTGATCTGGCAAAAGATCAGAAATTGGATCCAGTTTTAGTTTCAATTTTCTCAATATACAAATGAAAAAGGTAGAAAGTCCTTTTCTTCAAAGCTATTGTAGTATGGTGAAATGAGTTTTATAATTGTGGTTGAGTAATGCAAGGTTCAATTATTTCTCTTGCTAAAGTTAAAGCTCTTCTCTTAATTCAATTAATAGCACAGTAAATCCCATGGTTCCATGATCGGACAAAAGATTGTGTGCTTTGTTCGTATTGCAAATTAGATCATTTCTTTAGATTTATGTGGGAAAATTATCTGGAAATTTTGGTTTCATAGTGCATAGAAAAGTATTCCTTTAGTATGGTTTAATTTATTTGATTAGAATTTGATCAGATTTGTTGTAAATCTTCCCTAGTTAGGCTAGTTGGAATAACATAGTAAAACACTAACTTTGAAGTTTTTAGAGGTTCTTAGTTGGATGAGACTATTTTAAGACAGGCCTTTATAGGCTCTATTTCTCTAAAATTTACTTTGCACAATACTTGTTTTTTGGAGTTTAAAAGATTTTTTTTCATTTATAGTAAAACACTACCGACAATGAAGGTGCAACAATATTTTAAAGTTCATAGTCATACTTCCAAAGGTTAGCTTAAAACTCACATAACATAAATTTGTTCTATCTTTACTAGTTTTATGCACTATTTTGATAAACTAGTTTGATAAACCTGAAATAAAATAAACCTTTTCTAGAAAATGAATATAGTTGTATTTCCCTACTTGTAATCGATCTCATAGATTTGTTCTATCTTTTTTGTTTTAGATTGCAATGAAGGAACTGCGACCAGTGGCAGAACCAGAACAAAATTTGAGGGGGGTCAAAATTTGAGGTGATTCTGGGAGGTCCTGCAGGCGGCGACCTTTATACTGACACTGAGATCCGAGAAAATGAAAAACTCATAAATTCAATAGATCTATGAGAATTAACCAAAACCCAAATTATATACACACAAAAACAACATATTTATCACTAATTAGAACAGCTCCATGAAACAAGAAAAAATTGGTATATTTTTGTTATTTCTGCCCAATCTGCAACAGCCTAACACCAACCAAATGGACCACATGTATGTTCAATCTTGACAGTTTTCCCCATGAGCAAAAACTAAGAAAGCATAACTTGTTTAACAAAGTATAGTAAAGTACACTAAACGGAGAAAACCAGAAAATAAAGATATTTACTTTACAGAGGAAAATTATCAAACAGCTGGTAGTCATCACAACACACGCATTTTCCCTCTTAGAGAGCGAGAAAATGTGCACCACATGGCTCTATGTTTTCTTACATTATTCATCAATAATTAGTTGGGTGTAAATGTAATATTTAGCAATCTGCACTCCCAAGTTCAAATATTTTGAATGTAGTTTTCTAAATTTCAAAATTTGGGTATGTGTACACAAACGAAGAATCTGGGTATTCGCACATAAGCAAATAAAGTTTGCAAATTCAAAATTCATCACCAACCAAAAATAGTAAAGTTTCTTAAAGGTCCAATTAAAATTGGACAACAAAACAACTGGTATTTGCTAAATCCACATAGATGCAATCACCACACCAAAAGAAATGAAAATTTTATTCCAAAAGATGAGTATACAGATATCCGAAATTACGACCAGAATGAAGAAGAAGAAGAAGACAGGAGCGGCAAACAAAGCTGCAGAAGCTCTGTGGTGGCCATTGGCGCTGGTTGGCTACCCTACCCCTACTCGCTTCTACCCCTATTTCACTTTGAATCGCCAATCTATCGGGGTCGGATGCCCCGCCCCCCTAGTTACGCCTCTAACTACGATAGCGGAAGATACCCATCACCATTCGTCGTTACCTATCCGATGGAAGGTGAGGCTGTTTTATAAGTTCTTAATCCATAACTACTATTTCTTCATTCTTCCCTGTCTCAGTCCTAAAACTTTTTTTATGTTGGTTATATGTCACTTTCTGTAGCGATGAAGACTGGGGAGTAGATGAATTGATTGTGGAAGATTCTTGGAAAAGACAGGTTGGGGGTGATTAATGTGAATTTGCCTGTTCTTTGAAATGGTTCAGTAAAGGAATATCTATTGTAAGTTTAGGGAGATCTGATACTAAAGATGTCAATGGTGTACTGTAACCATTAACATGATAATCTATTGATCTTATGTTATATATGTTGTGTTCTGATTACTGGTGCACTAGTATTATTTTCTCGAGTTATAAGCATTTCGTAATTTAGCTGTAATGTAACTGTTAATTAAGTTTATGTGATGTTTCTTCATTATGTTTTTGTGATGTCTCTTTATGTTTTTTCATCATTTTCTTAAATTTTATAAACTACATTAAATCTTTACTAGTTTTATAAATTTTATTATAACTATATTCATTTTCTAGCAAAGGTTTATTTTATTTCAGGTTTATCAACCTTTTATTCAATTTATTTTCTTTTTATCTTCATAGATTTTTTTGAAATTTTGTGGAAGTAAAAGCTATGAAGGTCTTGTGGTTGATTAAGAATGAAAAACAAACTGTTGAATGAAGATTTAAGATGACATGAACATTTGCTTTAGAGAGTTGAATGATATGGTTCTAATGAGCAACTTTAAAGCTTTAGCCATCCATGAAAACCTATTGCTTGAAGAGACCTTAAAAGAACACAGAGGTGCCAATGTATTTCAATATCAATAAGAAAAATGGCATAGCTCAAATAACAACACAATACTGGCTGAAATAACAAAAATGCAATCATGCAACAATCCTATTTAACTGGAAATATCTGAACCTGTTTTACTTTAAACTTGAAGTCATAAGAGCAGCATTAACAAGTTGTTTGAAACAATATCATGCTAGCACTCTTGATCTTGTTAAAAAGTCCAATCTTCTTACTGCTTTCCATTTCGAGTCTACTGAAAAAGGAAAAGACTAAAACACGAATACCTAATTTAAAATACAATTACAATCGATTTAATAATAACATTAACAAACACCACCGCATATATAACATTAACAATTATGACAAATCGCACGATTAGTTGCAATTGCCGCATTTCAAGTTGCACCCTTGCTAATTCGTTGGAGTCGTTAACATTCGTTGGATGAGTTGTTACATTTAAACGCTCAGATGTGTTCATTTACAACCTCCTTTGATTATGCAACTCTTGAACATATTCGTCACACTAAATGATGAAGTTACGACATTGCTGCATATTTTGGGACACAATAAATTTATTCACTTGTGTAAAAGGACAAAATATGGATACAATAAATTTATTTACATACAAGTTCTCGTTTTAAAGGAAATACGGACAAAAGGCAATACCAAAGTTCTAATATAACTCACTGGATTCTAGCAACAGCAACATATGTCAAAAAAATCCATTGTCTAATGATAGTGGTTTTACTTATAACTTAATTTCTTCCGAGACTAATACAATATGCTACATAAACCCTAGGGAAGTGTTGCACTTCTGAGCCTTCCATCAAAGAGGTTCTCTTACCAACATTAAAAATTATTTCTTATTAAAGTAATATACTTCTAAGAACAAAATAACAAATACAAGCAGAACATGATTAAATTGACATAAACTATTGAAAAAAATTTATATTGGTACATAGATATTTTTTATAGTGATATGACAGTATGCTACTATATGAGGCCACTATATGACACTTAGAAATATTCCATGTCTAGTGGGTTTTCGGTTCTGAATTTTGACACATCTTATTGGCATTTTGGAAGAGGAGTTACAGGTGGGCATAATGTGGGTATAGCTTTTATGTCATGCCAGCACCAAAAATAGGTTAAAATAATGGTGCCAATCTCTCTAATTAACTAGCCAGATCTATTCTTTTATAAGCATGTAAAAGAAATGAAATTTATAATGATTCGATCTGTTCTTCCTCAAATCCTGCAATTCTGGCAAAAGCATTAACTAATTTGGAAGTCACTACTTACCTTATAGCTACACTTATAAACGAAAAAAATTATTTTAAACTCCAAAAAATAAGTACTGTGCAAAGTAAATTTTAGAAAAATAGAGCTTCTAAAGACCTATGTTAAAATAGTCTCATCTAACTAAGAACTTTCTAAAAACTTCAAAGTCAGTGTTATATACTATGCTCTTCCAACCAGCCTAAACGGGGAAGATTTACAACAAATTTGATCAACTTGTAAGAAAATAAATAAAACCATACTAAAGGGCTACTTTTCTATGCACTATGAAACCAAAATTTCCAAAGATAATTTTCCCACTTAAATCTAGAAAAGTGATCTGATTTGTAATATGAACAAAGCACACAATCTTTTGTCAGATCATGGAACCATGGGATTTATTGTGTTATTAATTGAATCGGGAGAAGAGCTTTAACTTAGGCAAGAGAAATAAGTGAAACTTGCATTACTCAACCTCAATTATAAAACTCATTTCACCATGCTACAATAGCTTTGAAGAAAATGGCTCTCTACCTTTTCCTTTTGTATATTGAGAAAACTAAAACTAAAACTAGATCTAATTTCTGATCTTTTGCCAGATCAGAAAGCAGCTTAGGCAATCCTAATTACTTCATAAACTGAGAATTGTAAATAAATAAATAAATAAAACCTCCTTAATTTTCCTTCAAAAATGGATGAACTGATCATCAAGCAACTAATTTGTGAAAATAATTAATATATCAAAATTTTACACGACTAATTTAAAACAATTGAGACATGTTAATCTTCCCCAAAAAAAGAGAGTAGATTTTCATGGTCTTGGAAATATAGTTTTCTTAATAACTTAAAACTATGACAATGGCCTAAACCATGAATAAAATAAGAGTAACAGTGCTATATATCTAGAGTGTCATATACCATAATAGAATCATCATATTCAAATGGAAGCAACAATGTACTCATGAAACAAGCGGGTGCAGTCGCAAGTCCCATATCTTTCTAAAGTAAAAGACAAATTAGACATTACATACAAGTTTTGACATTGAAGCAACCTTTTAAAGACCATTACTTCACATAAACGCAATCATAACAAGGGAACACCAAAACCAACTTTTCTTTTGATATAATCAAAGTGCTTCTAAAAAATTGATAATATCCCTAAAAAATTACTAAATACTGGATATCATTTTTCATTATTTAATTACCTTCTTCTATGAGTCTGCCACTCTGTCAATTTGTTCTTCTCCACCAAATGAATTCTAGGGTTTACACAGCGCACCAACGAATTTATAGAATCTGAAAGATAAATATAGCTAGCTGTATATACGACTCATACCCTGAACTTTTACAGATATTTTAGGCTCGATTTCAATCTCTATTTGTTGTATTGTTATGTTAGATAAAGGGTGAGTCACGAGCCTGAGCTAGACCGGCCAATCGACTGCGACGACGAGCGCGTGTGGGTTCTAACCAAGTCTTGGCTAGGTCTCTCCCTTCCACAAAAATGGGGTACCCCTTAAGGCCCAAACCCAATGTGGGTTCTAACCAAGACTTGGCTAAGTCTCTCCTTTTATTAAATCTTTAGTTCTTAATCAATGTGGGACTTGACTTCCCACATATATTTATTATTATTTATCATTTTTAAGGGTGATCATTATGAGTTAATATCTCATTCATTACTCCATAGAGTTGAGCTTCCAAATACTTTATTTAATGTACTCATGGAGTAGAACACGTTGATATGTGGATTCACTTAAAATAATTATTAAAACCCACTTTCATTTTGGCTCAAATTTTAACAATCCCCCACACGAATGATATTGACTGCCAGCCTTATACAAATGTTATGCAGACTCTGAGAGAGAGAGAGAGGGAGAGACATAATTGGAAATAATTTATATCGAGAGGTAGCTTTTTATTTTGAACCTTCCCTTGTGAAAGATTATCGGGTTTACTGGTTCTCCCGTGAACTTGATGTCTTGAACTGTCCAACCATTTGTGTAAATTGAGACAATAATAATTCACACAAAATCTTTCCAGAAATTATTTGGTTATCATGATTTTGTTCATTTCGGCCTCGAACAATCCCGAATTTATGAGTTCTTTATGGAAGTATAACATTATCATCCTCATAGAATTTGTCCAGTTCACACTCACATAGGTGATTCTTAGTAAGAGTATCATGTCACACCCTACTTGTTTATCAAGATTTAAAAATCATTAAAATCATAGATTATCCTGAAACCATTGCAGGTATCATTATCTCATATCATAGGAATGAGCAGAAGAAACTAATTTTTTTCATAGTGATTTGGTTGAATCTTTCACAATTTTGTTGTCCCTTTGAACCTAGATCTTGGGATCTCCAATCAACTAGGTTGGATTTCCATCATGATGATCCTTATTTATAGGCTTTAAAACCATTCCCCTTGAATTTATTTTTACTTGCTCTCTAATCAAGCCTTTAGTTAACGGATCCGCTATATTTTCTTTAGACTTTATGTACTCAATAGACATAATGTCATTAGAGAACAATTATTTTATGGTATTGTGTCTACGACGAATATGTCTAGACTTACCATTATACATGTGACTATGTGCCCTTCTAATTGCTAATTGACTATCATAATGGATACAAATAGGAGGCACAAGTTTAGGCCACATTGGAATATCTTCTAAAAAGTGACGAAGCCACTCTGCTTCTTCTCCAGCTTCATCCAATGTAATAAACTCAGATTCCATCGTTGATCGAGCAATGCATGCTTGTTTAAAAGATTTTTATGATACTTCTCCTCCACCTAGTGTAAACACAAAAACACTTGTGGATTTAGAGTATTTTTTATCTGATATCCAGTTCGCATCACAGTATCCTTCGAGTACTACTGGATATCTTGAGTAGTGCAATCCAAAGTTTTGAGTGTATTTTAAATACCTTAAAACTCTTATAATCTCTTTCCAGTGATCTTGTCTTGGATTACTTGCAAATCTACATAATTTATTGACAACTTATGCTGTGTCAGGACGTGTACAATTTATTAAGTACAAAAGGCTTTCAATTATTTGTGCATACTCAAGTTGTGATATGATTTCTCCTTTATTTTTAGACAAGTGTAGATTTATATCTACTGGTGTTCCCACATGATTGAATTATATTGACTAGATTTCCTGAGTATTATCTCAATATAGTGTGATTGTGATAACACTAACCCATTCAATGTTTTAGAAATTTTATTTCCTAATATTACATCGGCAACACCCATATCTTTCATGTCAAATGTATTATTTAACATTCTCTTGGTAGTTTTAATGATTTCATTATTACTACCCATAATAAGCAGATCATCTACATAAAGACAAATAATGACATACCCTTTCTCAGTGTCCTTGACATACACACATTTGTTACACTCATTTATTTTGAAATCATTTGACAACATTGCATTGTCAAATTTTTCATGCTATTATTTAGGTACTTGTTTTAATCCATAAAGGGACTTCACAAGCTGACATACTTTCCTTTCTTGTCTTAGAACAATAACTCTTCTGGTTGTTCCATGTAGATTTCCTCTTCTAAATCTCAATTTAAGAAAGTTGTTTTCACATCAATTTGATGTATCTCTAAATAATATATAGCTGAAATGGCTATTAGCATCCTAATTGAGGATATTCTTGTTATAGGAGAATAAGTATTAAAATAATTTAAACCCTCCTTTTGCTTGTATCCTTTGGTTACAAGTCTTGCTTTATATTTGTCTATAGATCCATTTTGTGAATTTTTCATAAGTTATTAAAATAAAAATTTTAATTAAAATTCTTATTGCGATGTGATTAATGTAACAATCCAGAATTTTAATTGTAATTATAAATATTTATTGAATTATATAAATATTTAATGGATGTGTTTATTGTTGAATAAATATTTGTTTAATTTGATTTGATTTGATTTGGTTAATTATTTGTTTAATAAATAATTAGTGGGTTAAGGAAATTAAATGTTATCGGACAATATTCTAATTTAATTTAATAATTAAGTTAGAGAGTTTATAATGATTAAATGATTTATTCAATAAATTGTTATTAGGATTAATTAAATTAAGTATGAAAACTTAATTAAATAAAGTATGATAAATAACTATACTATAAATGAGTTATTAAAATAAATTAAGGGTTTAATTTAGTTTGCCAAACAAGTCTTAATATATTAATTCTTTAAAAAATAAAGAGTTTTGCCAAACAAAGCCTTATGGCTTTTGGAATTTCTAATTTTTGAATTTCAATAAAATAAATAATATAAATAAAATAATATATTTATATTATATACATTAGTTTTGTAACTATTATTTTATTAAGTTTGGCGTATTAAGGATTAACAGTTTTGACTTTTCGCCTTAAAGCTATCAGTTATTTTTTTTACGCATTCTAGTTTGCTAGCCTAGATATTACAGAGAGTTGAGAGAATTGTGAGAGAACTTAAGCAATTTCTGGAAATTTTAGCAAGGATTACAAGAGTTAGCAAGAATTGTCTGAGCAAATTGAAGGTATGTTATATAACCCTTAATATATATGCTACGGCATAATTTTTCATGAGTTTCACTGTGTATAAAATTCTTTACAAATTCTCTGTGAAGTTAAAATTCTCTTGAATTGTTGTATAAACTGAATAATTGCACTTGTAGGTAATTGTAATGCTATAGTTTATGTTTAGATAAGGGATTGTATGCTAGTCTCATTTAAAAAGGAAGAAACTGTTTGCAGTATATAGATGTTCAAAAATGACTGGTAAAAATACCAAATATTAATATAATGTAATTGTCTGTAATAGTTTATTGGTGAATTAATGGTGAAATTGAACACTGAATATATTAACTTGGTAAGAAACGATAAGATTATAGTTGGAATGGACTAAGTTGATGAATAATAGGAATTTCAGTGTTAAACTTTGTCAAACAACGTCAATAATGGAGTTTGGTTTTAAAACAGTGCTTTCAAGAATTTAAGTTTTCTAAAACTCGTTGTTTAGTTGTGTTAAACTAGTATATGTAGGCTTAGTAATGACTATGTGTAAATTACATAAATTATAGCTGTTAATTTAGATGTTATCAGTGTTAATCAGTCCAGAATTTAGTTATTTTGTTCCTCATGGTTGAGTTCTGTAAGTTTTGGCTCCCTAGCACCAAAATCGCATACCTACCGATTTTCGCCTCAACGCGTAAAAATAGGCGTAACTTTCGCTACCAACATTGAAAATCGCGCCCAATATTTGGAATTGTGGTCTAGGTCGGACAGTTTTGACCTCCTGTAGTAAAATGGCCATAACATTTTCATACAAACTCCGATTGAGGTGATTCAATATGATACAGAACGAGGACGAATAGTCCTACAACTTTCGTTCTTTTAGTTTTTCAATTTGAGGTCGGTAATAGGGGTCAAAATGGTCATTTGTGGGACTGATATGTATTAGGAGGCAATCAGAGGGCGTCGGGAATGTACATATGCTAATGTAGTGCTCCTAACGATAAAAGATGTTGTCCTAAGTTATAAAACATGAGTATTAGTAAATATAATGATGTGTAATATTAATAAATGATGTATTAGATAAGTTGTATAAGCATACTAAGTACACACAAGAGAGACGAATCAAGGTAGTGTGGCGAATGAACGTCGAAACGTCGTACAAGTGTTAATGAACTTAAAAAGTGTTTCCATTCAATTGAAATGAATATTATAAGATATGGAATGGATTTAATATAAAACCAATAAGTAGTCCTAGCAAGACTTAAGCACTTGAATGAACTTCGAATATAAAATACAGTGAGATATAAGTTGAAAGTTAACACAATAAAATTGAACATTTTGTATATATAATAGGAAGGGTTATGAGATGTAGAGTAAAGTTTACATTACAACTACTATGCGTTGCTATATGACTAATAGTTAATGTGAATGATTATATAATTGTGTAGGGCACGTGAAGTGCAGATATCTGTAAGCTGTTAAACTGTTATTGGTAAATAACGATCAAGGCAAGTCTTTCAGTTCCTATTTGCTATGTGAACTTGATGATTAACTGTTTTAAATCTTTATTACAAAGAGCATGATGTGTTATATATATGTTGAAAGTATGAAATGTTAAATTCAATTTATGACTATGTTGATTAACTAAAGCATGCTGATTGAGTAAGGACTCAATCTTTATACCTGTTATATGAACTGTAGCATGTATGTTATATATTGAGCATGTTATTATGTGCTATGTGATGCATGAAAATTGTTAGATTTTGATGGGCTGTCGAGCTCAACCTTTCAAATAACCACTTTTGCAGGTTAAAGATTTAAGGTAAAGTACGTGCTACTTGAAAGCTATAAATCAGATATGATACTTGAAGAATTATATACTTTGGCTGAGTTATGATTATTTGAACCATGTTTAAGGTTCCAAACAATGTATAAATGTTGAATTGTAATAACGTTTTGCGATGTAAACTATTGTAGTATTAAAATGATTCTGAGAGGTTTAGATGTAAAGGTTGAAGGTTTTGGGAACGAGGATCATTTGTAATAGAAAATTTTAATTATTCTGCAAATTTCAATGGTTGTATTATCGTTTAATGATTTAAAATTAGAGGTTGAATGTATTATTAACGACCGAAGTTGAGAATTAAATTATATAAATTTTGGGGTCGTTACAGTTGGTATCAAAGCTGTGACGCCCCCAAATCCGGGTACTTGAAACCCGAACTCGATGCTTCACGATACCATTTCTATAAGCTGAATAATACAAATAATAATACATTCAAACTTAATTTACATACATCAAAGTTTATTTCCCAGGTACGAGACCTTCAAATACATTCCTTACAATACTTAAATAGATACCAATAATGACTATAACCATTAACTCATAATATAAACTCATTCGAACAGCTTTCCTTTCCCCTTGTTCATGCCTGAGCCTTCAGGTTGCTCATACATAACTGAAAATATTTAATTTAAGCAAGGGTGAGCATTTGAGTGCCCAGCAAGTAATAACAATTATATATATAAGCTGAAAGAATATAAGTATTCTCTTTACATAACACTTCTACAACGAATTGAAAGTTGTGAAGTAATATGTACTGATAAAAAATTCACATAACAACTCTCTTTCAAATTCTTGAAATTTGGCTCTACCCATGAATAGGGTTTAAGAAACATACTATGAACATTCTTTTCATTTTTGAAAAGGTTTAGCAGAAATCCATCCGCAAACCGTCATAACTTACAGCACGCGGAGGGTGATCACCCAGATTGTACTCTGTATTGATCAATACTACATAACTCGAACGAAATTCATCGCTTTCACTCTATCCGCCTTCAAGCAAAAAGTTCTATATAGGGATGTTCATATATGTCTGGTTCCAAACCCGAAGGTTTTTAATCTTGCTCAACAATAATATGTAATTCAACATATATATAAATACGGGTAATTGACAAAGGTGTATCAACATGTGAATAAATACCATGATTATCCAAGTAGGGACACTTGTATAACCATTTACAAATTAATGAACAAAATATATATCTGAGTTAACATGTTGATAATCAAAGAGTACATAATCTGTACAAGAATATAATAATTCTGAAACTTCTTACTCATGTCCATTGCATAAAGGAAATGCAAAGGTAAGATATTTGCCTGATTCGCTGATTACAAATCTCAACTTAGGTTCTATCTCTTTATATCACAACCTATCATTAATCAGATCATTCGTTCAATTAGAACAATATATAATAATATATAGTACTGCCTATTACAGTCAGCACATAGTCTAATCACATCATCACATATATCTAACAGTCATTACGTCCTAAACAATCATTAACACATTCAAATATCTAAGTTCGGGTCAATTTCGGCGATTGTCGATTGTCATAAACTGACTTTATTTGTAAATCACGAGTCTAAGACTCTTATTCTATACCTCAACATCTGTAAATATCAGTCATTTTATTTTTAAATGACTTAAAATAATTTTAAAACACTTATTAAAATTTATCATGCATTTTCAAACATCGGAATCATAATTAAATGTTTTAAACATCAAACAATACTATTATTAATAATATTGTATTATTTATCCAAATATTAAAAGTCATTAATTATAACTTAAAATATTTTTAAATCCTTAATATCCTTTTTAAATGATTTTTAAATAAATAAAACCATTTTAAACTATTTATTAAATAAACTTAATATCACAAATCATTAACTAAATATCATTAATATATAATTATTAATGAAATTATCTTCTAAATATTAAAAGTTATATTTTATAACTCAAAATATCTTTAAACACTTTATTTTCATTTAAAATGATTTTTAAAATAATAAAATCATTTTTAAACTAATTATTTAATATAATCAATAAATAACGTTAATATCATTAATAATACTAAATTAATGAAATTCATCCCAAAATATTAAAAGTCATCACAAATAACTCATTTACATAATCAATTCCAAGCCAAAATAAACATAGTAAACTAACTAGTTTATTAACAAAACTAACTAAACTTCAAAAATTCAAACTTTAACTAACAACTAAATACAATATTTAAAATAATAACATTACAAAAAATTAAATAAGAAACATATCGAAAAATACTTAATTCCACAAACCTGAATGAACGCATTTCGACCAAGATTTAACTACGGAGATCTTTATACAAAGTCCTTCCACAACAAAGCATTTCTCAAAATTGGATGCCTTATTGTTGGTGAATGAAACAAAGGCCAAGCCCTTCTATTTATAGGTTTAGAAAATGGCGAAGTTCTCAATTTAGTCGATGTGGGACTTGGTTTATACTAATTTTTCAATAGCTCACTTTGCGATTTTCTCACGCCTTGCTCATTTATCAGAAAATTCCCAACTTTGGATATGTTATACATGGTATACCAAAGTATTTTTAAAAAATATAACCCAGTAATTTCGGATCTCTTAGGAAGCCTAAAACAGACCCCAAAATTGTCCACTCGCAACCGTTTTTATCTATTTCCCAGATTTACCCTCTTTCGCTAAAACAGTCATAACTCTTTCGTTTTAAAACATTTTTAGACGATTCTTGAGCCCACGCGAAGCTATCTTCCGAGACTACAACTCTACCCTACTAACTTGTTTCCAAATTCGAACACATCAGTCCAGAAATTCCGTTCAAGTGGATCGCACCGCACTTGTTGGATGGTTTGACACTACTACTTTGAAATGTCACAACTCTCTCCTCCGATATCGGATTTAGTGCATTTGAGTCTATGAAAAGCTTATTCAGTGTACTACAACATATCAAAAGCCCAGACCTTTTAAAGCAAAAAAAAGTGGGACGAGAATGCCCCAGATTACATGCATCGCCCAAAAAATATTTTTCATGATCGATTCCACAACCATGTTTGACCATCTATAACTTCTAATCTATACATGATACGGACTTGATTCTTTTTTTCAGATTAAAGACCACATAACAAGCTACACATAAAAACTTAAAAACAACAAAAATCATGATCGATCAAAGATCTATAAGCTCTGACATTTGACGAAAAATCACAGAAATGGAATTTTCCAGATTTCTCAAATCTTCAAATTCGTGTACTTTGATGTTATGGGTCTTTAATTATGAGTGTATGGGCAAGATGAATTCGTAGGTATGAGCTTGAGAGAGTCTAGGATGAGAGTTAGGAAAATTCAAGTGTACAAAATATACTAACTCTCTCCATTCTTTATATAAGCTAAGCCAAATGCATTGGATGCTCAAATTGGTTGGTCCAATTGATTGCTTAGCTGATAAGTTTAGTGGGGTAGGGATGTTGGCCATGATTTTTGCAAGATTCCATCAACAATGTAACTAATAATACACTAATAAATCAAAAAGGGTATTTTGGTAATTTCCCATATAAATTCAAGGGCAATCTTGTACAAGGCAATTAAATGTAATATTTAATCACTAGATGGTAATTCTTATCATTTACCAATTAATTTCTATCCTTTGGTAAATTAAAACACTTATATAACAACATCGAAATTAAACCCGGTAATTTAAATTAGGGTTTTCTATAGAAAAAATAGGGTTCTATAATTAGGGTTTCTTAACGTCATCAATTAGGGTTTCTAATTGACCATTAGGGTTCTCTAATTATCTGTGTGTGTTACTAACACAGTTGTTCTGGTTTCTAACTTCAACCGATTAGGGTTATAATAATTAGGGTTTGTCCTAATTATTGGCGTAAAAATAGTAATTAGGGTTTGTCCTAATTATTGACATTCTTATACACAGTAACTTTATGTACACAGTCACTACTCAGTCATATCTCATAACTGAGTTTAATAATTAGGGTTTCACAACACGGTAATATGATATGACCTAATGGACCGTCATTGCTCAACTTTATCTGTTCGCACATACACAGTACATATTTATGATACTGTAAAATCATAATATAGATAATATAATATTATTATTCTCATCTCTTGATCAATATCTGACTTATTCTTCGTACACAGCATCAATAATCAAGTTAAAATAATTAACTTAAATATTCTGACAATTCATATAATAAAATATTTATTATATAAATCTAATTATCACCTCATATATTATTTCCAATCATGTTTTCATGGAAAATAATTAATAAAAACATTTTGGCTTACAGAAATTAATTACCATATAATATAATTTGTAGTAATTAATAATTCCAAAATTATTTCTAATTTTTCAAGTAATAAATATATTTGCGTTTATCGTTCACATTACTTGACACTTATTCTCGTCATTAAATAAATAAAAAAATTTATATGCAAAATTTCTTATTTATTTTATATAGAAAATCTCGGGTTATTACATTCACCCTCCCTTATAAGGATTCCGTCCCCGGAATCACCGCTTTAAAACTCATACATAGAAGGGTACATAGCATATACAATCTTTTTTGCGTGAGACCTCGATCATACTTGATTGAACGGTCTTTAACTATTCTTCATAACACTACGATTAGGCGTAAATTTGATTTCTAAAAGAAAACTCAAAATTCCTTTATAAAACAATAATCTACTTTATATGATGTAGGAAAATCATATAAGATATATAAGTTATTCAAATAAAGACTGGAGTTCTGCTTCCATTTTGCCATCGTATCCCTGGATTGTCATGTTGTAGACCCTGAGTTACTTTTCGTTTAGTAGTCTTGGTTGAGTTTGGTCCTGAAATTGCTAAAGAACCACTGTTTCTCCCCGTGGTTACGTTTCCTGCCTCCATTCCCCTTTTTGGACAGTTCCTCACCTTATGCTCAGTCGATCCGCATATAAAGCATCCACTGATCACCCTTGAGTTGGGGCAGTTGGGAGAGATATGGCCCTCTTGCCCGCACTTATAACATACGAACTTACCCTTCAGACACTCGCCAGAGTGATTCTTCCCGCAGTTCTTACACTGCACTACCTGCTTCTTTGCACCTTCCTGTTTCACTTGCACATTCTCAGAAAAATTCCTCATTCTTTTCTCACCCCTATTCCCGCTACTACTTTCCATCTTCATTACTCCTCCTGACTTGTTTTTGTTCTTCTTCTCCTTGTGGTAGAGGCTCATGGCCTCACTCCCCTGTTCAGCTATGATAGCCTTCTCCATGAGTGCTACAAAAGTATTTATTTAAAGATCGACACCTTATTGTCAGAGAGCTGTGGTTTTAAGCCCAGCTCAAATCTCCTTGCCTTCCTAGCCTCTATATCCACTTGATGTGGAGCAAACCTAGCCAACTCATTAAACTTTGCGGCATATTCCACAACAGTCATGTTCTCCTATTTTAACTCCAGGAATTTCACCTCCATTCTAGACTGCATACTAACAGAGAGATAGTTTTCGAAAAATAAATTCTTAAATCTATCCCAAGTAATTTCTTCTTCTCCTACCCGAGTTTTATTTGCCTCCCACCAAAAGTTAGCCTCCCCTTTCATCATATAAGTGGCAAAAGTGGTCTTTTTCCCCTCATCTACCCTAGTAATTATGAACACCTTTTCTATCTCGTTAACCCATGTCTGGGCTTCTATAGGGTCAGCTGATCCTCTGAATTTTGGTGGTCCTACTACTTTGAAGTCTTTGAATTTTGCCAAGAGATTGTCTGGCTGGTTTCCTACAACTGGTGTTCCTTGCTGCATAGCCTGAGCTACCATGTTTGCAAAGTTTTGCATCGATTCCTGGTCCGCTCGTTCCTCAAAGATTGGTAGATTCTTCTATCCTTTGGTTTCGAGTTTGTCGCCTTGGCGGCATTATCTGGTTAAATAAAACCATAAATTATACTCTTACATTTTAAACCTTATTGCATAAGATTAATGTATTAAACTCGTTTCATTTCTCAAACTTAGATTCATATTCATTTATCGAATATTTACATAAGACATCTTGTTTTTAATCAACAACTATCCCTTTGTGACTACGAAAGTCGGGATTTAAAATCTTGACCAACATAAAAGTTGAAAATAGTTCATTACTTATCACACATATTACATAAACATAACCCATACCACTTATTTACCAAGCCTTTTCTCGGACATTCATTCGATCGATGTCCTTCCATCCCACAATTAAAACATCCACCTTTCTTATAGTTGGGGCAATGAGGAGAGGTATGTCCCTCAACGCTTATAAATATAACATATCTTCTTCCCTTTCTTCTTATCGGGTTTTCCTACCTCGTGGTCTTCTATCTTTCTTTTTCCTTACCTCTCGAGTTGCATTACCACGATGTGTTGCTTAAGGCCCTATCTCGTCAATTTGGATTTTGAGCTTATCCCGCTTCTTCCATTGTTTCTAGCAATGCTTCGACGCTTGATTGAATATTAAGCAACACCTCTATCCCCCATGACCTTTCCAAATGAAGCAACCTTGTTCTCTAGATATCGCACCTCCGTTGATGCTTGAGCGGCTTCAACTTTAGTGTCCGAATCACTATCTGTCGTCAAATCCAACATTTCGGATCTCGATGCTACGTTTTCCACGATAACCACCTCGTCGATTTGGGTTCTGGTGAGCTTTATTTCATTTGTTGGCCTCGATATTAGCTCGGGGTATGGATCGATCCTTCTTATTCCACATATCTTTCTCACCGAGACATCTACATACATAAATTACCACGATTAGCATATAGTATATATACACAACAATCAAGAGTTCTATATATCGTTGTCTCTTATTTTGTTTGACGATAAATTTATTCAATTCTCATCAACGCCTATCTCTCTCGCCGAAAGGCGACTCCATCCACTCTGTGATCGAATCGCATGAAGGTGATGACTAAAGCTTCGCTCCAAGGTATATATCACGGTGTCTTTAGCTTCTATCTCAACCTTCATTTGCCCTATCTCAGATCTCTCTCTCGCTCCAACCTCCCTCGTAACTCCGGCTTAATTCTATCGTGTTCGGTGAAAGATCCTTATCTTCATTGTTCCAAAATGGAGAAGACGATTATATGCCTCACTACCGCTTCGACTCTAACCTTTAAGTCATCGTTTCTAACTAACAAATCTCTTATCATCTCTCTGTCTGTGTACTCCTCGCTAGAGTCCATCGTCTCTTGGGTCAAGGAATTACTATCTTGACTTTCGTCATCCATCCTATGAACATAATAAACGAGACAACATTAGTACCGAAATAAAATATATTCATCGATAAAATGAAGGAATATTTTATTTAGTACAGCTAAAACTTGATGGATCTCTTCAACTCATCATATCCTATAACTTCTCACCAGAGTACTTCGTCTCTTGGTTCACTGAATATCTATCTTAACTTTCGTTCTCCATTCTACTAAGGTTATAACCTAGGTTTCACATTCCTAACGTTTATAACCTATAGCTTTGTTACCAACCTGTGATGCCCCCAAATCCGAGTACTTGAAACCCGAACTCGATGCTTCACGATACCATTTCTATAAGCTGAATAATATAAATAATAATACATTCAAACTTAATTTACATACATCAAAGTTTATTTCCCAAGTACGAGACCTTCAAATACATTCCTTACAATACTTGAATAGATACCAATACTGACTATAACAATTAACTCATAATATAAACTCATTCGAACAGTTTTCCTTTCCCCTGTTTCGTGCTCGAGCCTTCAAGGTTGCTCACATACATGCTTGAAAACATTTAATTTAAGCAAGGGTGGGCATTTGAGTGCCCAGTAAGTAATAACAATTATATATATAAAATTTGAAAGAATATAAGTATTCTCTTTACATAACACTTCTACAACGAATTGAAAGTTGTGAAGTAATATGTACTGATAAAAAATTCACATAACAACTCTCTTTCAAATTCTTGAAATTTGGCTCTACCCATGAATAGGGTTTAAGAAACATACTATGAACATTCTTTTCATTTTCGAAAAGGTTTAGCAGAAATCCATCCGTAAACCGTCATAACTTACGGGCACGGAGGGTGATCAGCAACGTTGTACCCTGTATTGATCAATACTACATAACCTGAACGAAATTCATCGCTCACTCTATCCGCCTTGGGCGAAAAAATTTTCCCATATAGGGATGTTCATACATGTCTGGTTCCAAACCCGAAGGTTTTTAATCTTACTCAACAATAATATGTAATTCAACATATATATATACGTGTAATTGACAAAGGTGTATTAACATGTGAATAAATACCATGATTATCCAAGTAGGGACACTTGTATAACCATTTACAAATTAATGAACAGAATATATATCTGAGCTAACATGTTGATAATCAAAGAGTATATAATCTGTACAGGAATAGAATAATTCTAAAACTTCTTACTCATGTCCATTGCATAAAGGAAATGCAAAGGTAAGATACTTACTCGATTCACGATTACAAATCTCAACTTAGGTTCTATCTCTTTATATCACAACCTATCATTAATCGGATCATTCGTTCGATTAGAACAAATATATATAATATATATGATCATCTATTATAGTTAAATACATAGTCTAATCACATCATCACATATATCTAACGATCATTCGTCCTAAACAATCATTAACACATTCAAATATCTAAGTTCGGGTCAATTTACGACAATTGCCGATTGTCGGTAAGCTGACTTTATCGCAAATAAATCACGAGTCTAAGACTCTTATTACGTACCTCAACATCTCAGTAAATATCGGTCATTTTATTTTTAAATGACTTAAAATAATTTTAAAACACTTATTAAAATTTATCATGCATTTTCAAACATCGGAATCATAATTAAATGATTTAAACATCAAACAATACTATTATTAATAATATTGTATTATTTATCCAAATATTAAAAGTCATTAATTATAACTTCAAATATTTTTAAATCCTTAATATCCTTTTTAAATGATTTTAAATAAATAAAACATTTTTAAACTATTTATTAAATAAACTTAATATCACAAATCATTAACTAAATATCATTAATATATAATTATTAATGAAATTATCTTCTAAATATTAAAAGTTATATTTTATAACTCAAAATATCTTTAAACACTTTATTTTCATTTAAAATGATTTTTAAAATAATAAAATCATTTTTAAACTAATTATTTAATATAATCAATAAATAACTTTAATATCATTAATAATACTTAATAATTCTTCGGGCAGTCCTTAATTTGATGGTCTATGGCTCCACACAAGAATCAACCTCCCTTCTGCTTATTCGGACACTGAGAAGCCATGTGCCTCGGTTGTCCACAACGATAACAAACACTCTTTCCCTTTATGCACCCTCCCGAGTGGTTCCTCCCACAGTTGTTGCACTTCATGTTTTTCTTGACCTCCCCTCCAAACTTATTACCTCCAGATGATTGGTTCTCCGTCCATTTATTCTTGTTGGGGTTGCTGCCTCCGCTGCTTCCCTCTTTCTGCCCTTCATGACCGGTCTTCTTTTCTTGTTTGAATCGAGCGATGGATTCATTGCCTCCTTCGGTAATGATAGCCCTTTCCAAAAGATCAGAGTAAGTCTTGATCTTCAACACATCCACTGCATTCTGCACCCATGGTTTCAGTCCTAGTTCAAACTTCCTTGCTTTTCTAGCCTCCGTGTCAAACTGATGCGGAGCGAATTGGGCTAACTCGTTAAATCTTGTCGCGTACTCTGCGACAGACATACCACCTTGCTTCAACTCCAGAAACTTAACTTCCATATCCTGTTGTGTATTCTTCGGGAAGTAATTCTCGAGGAATAGCTCCTTAAATCTCTCCCAAGGAATAACTCCTTCGTCTGCTCGGCCCCTATTGGCTTTCCACTAATAGTTAGCTTCGCCCTTCATCGTGAAAGTGGCAAAACTCGTCTTCTGTTCTTCAGCCACTCGTGCGACCTCAAACACCTTCTCCATCTCTTCTATCCATGTCTGGGCTTCAATTGGATCCAAGGTTCCCCGGAATTCCGGTGGTTCACCAATTTGAAGTCCTTAAAGCTAGCCAAGTGTTGTCCTGGCTTCCCTGCTGCTGGCGGGTGTCTATTTTGTATTGCCTCAGTTAACAAGTTAACGAAGTTCTGCATTGGATCAACATTTTCCCCTCCACCATTGTTAACGGATCCTTCATCCTTCTAATTCGCTGAATTCTCCTAGGCGGCATGATCTGAGGAAAGGAAGGAAATTATTAGGCTTTATGTGATATGCTATTCATGTTAGCATTAAGAAGTTTAAGACGTCTATCAATCATTTTTGATTTAAATAAACTGTGATGCCCCCAAAATAGGTATACATCACCTATTCTGAGTTGCCAAATACATGATACAAAATACAAATACAACCTTAAATATACAACATGAGCTGTGAGTTTTAATAAAAATATTATCTTCTAGACAGTATTCAAACACAAAATAAGTCCTCAATACATTTATTATCACACTATTTCATAGAATAGTGAGGACTACTAATGTTATCATCTGGACCATCACTCTGTTCCCCGATTAGTCCCTGGTACGTTCTCATTTCTTGAAGAGAACAATGAAAGCAAAGGGTGAGCTCAACTAGCCCAGTAAGAAATATTATGACTAAGATAATGCAGAATAATTTATCATTAGTGTTCAACAGTGTTAAACTGATAAAATATAACAAACATCAAGTTTAACTACAGCGGAACAAGCAATCCATTAGAAGAGTCAAGTAGAGAATAAAATCTACTATCTTCTATGATTTAAAAAGGTTTTTCATCACTTTTATCATTTGAGACTCGACAATAAATAATCCACATCATCCCTGAACCACGGCCAAGGATATTCATTAGTATCACGACCTCAATTTATCCATGCACTACGGGCCAAGGATATTCGTGTTTTCATCAATGGTCATGATCATGCCAACAACTGTCCATCAATGTAGAGCCCCCAAAACAAGTATACATCACCCATCTTTAGTCGCCAAATACATGGTACAAAATACAAATACGAACTTAGTTATACAAACGTCGTGTAATATACGACAAAACATAACTGAGAGTTTAAACAGGAATGTTGCCTTCTAGACAATATCCACTCTTATATAGAGTCCTCATTACATTTATTGTCACACTATTTTATAGAATAGTGAGAACTATTAATACACCATCTCGGACCATCACTCCGTTCCCCGACTAGTCCCGGCTACGTTCTCATTTCCTGAAGAGAACAATGAAAGCAAAAGGGTGAGCTCAACTAGTCCAGTAAGAAATATTATGACTAAGATAATGCAAAATAAATTATCATTAGTCTTCAACAATGTTAAACTGATAAAATACAATAGACATCAAGTTTAACTGCAACGAAATAAGCAATCTATTAGAAGAGTCAAGTAGAGCATGATATCTACTATCTTCTATGATTTAAAATGTTTTAAATCAATTTTTTATCATTTGAGACTCGACTTAATAAATAAACCACATCATCGAATCATCCCACTTTTACGGGCCAAGGATATTCATTAAATCATCAATGGTCATGACTATACCGAATAATCCCTAGTCATAATCATACCAAAAGCGTCCCCTCAATGCACTTCTGAGGACACCGAGGACTTTTACCACATCATTTATAACATTACAGGTCATGATTATACCGAATGATCCCTGGTCATAATCATACTAAGTCCATCTATGCACGTAAGCCAAAGATGACTTTCATCATAATATAAGCATGAGGATGATGCCAATGACATAATAATTTAATAAAAAAAGTTTAAGAATAAATTTTAAAAATTTATAAGTTAATTTATCCTGAAATCAATTACGTCCAAATTGTCAACATGGTACTTCTTTGTGGAGTAAAATTCAAGAATGCTCAGAAGAATATTTTCATGAAAAGATACTGGATGAAGCGCAAATATCCAGGATATTCTACTAATTTCATGGAGTATAGAAGCCAAAACTTTAACCAACTAAGTATAATAGAATATATGAAGCGCAAATGGATTTTTCTAGCGCCATACGGTAATCCACGTAGACAGATCATTTCCACAATTTAATAAGGAATGAATACGAAGGATCATTCACCATGCATGCGGTAATCCACATAGACATGTTATTCCAAAAGAATAATAAAGAATGGAATAATAGAAGAATTCACCAGGCATGCGATAGACCCTTATGACAAAAGTTATTCCCAATGAGAATAATAAAGAATGGAACCAGGTCGTGCGTAATGCGCTTGCAGCACAAGATATTACGATAGAATAATAAAGAATGGAACAGTCATGCGTAATCCGCAGAGCAAGGATATTCCAACGAGAATAATAAAGATGGAATAACAACGAGAATTCACACGGGCATGCGATAGAATCGCACGACGAAAAGTTATTCCAGCGAGAATAATAAATAATGGAATAACGGAAGAATTTCACCATGTATGCGGTACTTGGCAGATAGGCAAAGTTATTCAACATAATAATAAAGAATGGAATAACAACCCTTACGAAGTATTGAAAGAAAATAACTCTCTTCATGAATACGAAAGAATAATACCCCTTACCTTAAAAAAAAGAAGAGTATTAAATTTGGTAGGGCGAGGATATTCTTGAAGAAAACTTATCTTGTTTTTCTACGCTCAAAGCTTCTTTAAAACTCTAAAGAAATACGCTTAAAATTATAGAAGAAGAATTCTCTGAATTTCTGGTGTGTTTTCAATTCTAACTAAGAATCCTATTTATAGGAGAATGGAAAGGATACTACGCAATAAAATATAATATATTCTATTTATAATATATATATATATATATATATATTTATTTATATATTTTATTAAAATCTAATAAAACAAATAACTTTATAAAAGTATTCTATTTTATATAAAAAGATTTTACTATGCAAACACTATATAGGCACTATGCAAACACTATGCATAATAAAATATAATATATTCTATTTATAATCTAATATAACAAATAACTTTATAAAAGTATTCTGTTTTATATAAAAAGATTTTACTATGCAAACACTATGCAGGCACTATGCAAATACTATGCATAATAAAATATATTATATTCTATTTATAATCAAATAAAACAAAAACTTTATAAAAAGTATTCTATTTTATTACATTTATAATAATAATAAAATAAACTTCATCATCATTATTATAATTCACACTATTAATCGACCAGGTCGTTCTAAGGAAAGAGGGGGCTTTCCAATAAGGATTTCTCCCTATTGGTGCACAATTAGGTGACCAAACCTCTCCTTGATAGAACTTCTAGACATCGTTAATATTGTAAATAATAATATTAATAACTTTGTCGTCTCAATTATTGATTTAATAATATATAAAATATTGACAATAATTGAATCAAATAACGTGAGATCTTATCAAGCAATTCTTTGTAGCAATAATTGAACAAAAGCGAGTGACTTCTCACATAATCATCAATAATCAATACTGGTAGTGTACTACTATGCAACCACTCGTATTTACGTATTTTTACTCTTTGGGTAGCTCACCAGTTTTAACGGTAAAACTTCCGCCGCTATTTTCAAAAAATTATTTTGTCATTTTTCAATCCGACAATAATTACATTGTAGGGTCCACCAATGATTGTGCTTGATCGCATTTAATATTCCCTCGTTAAAACAAATATTTCGACCAATCGAATATTATATAACAACTTGCGTACTTTTGCAAAATTTATAAATATTACCCACAACTATAACATTATATCAAATCCACACCATAATATTCAAAAAAAATATTTCGAGAAATTTAAATCTTTATTCATAAAATTTGGGGTCTCACTGATCTCGCATATACGAAATTTCGCCCTCGAAATTTACGTACGTATCTGGTATGCCGAAGAGATGAGGATACCTTGACTTCATTTTAGATTCTAACTCTTGAGGTATAACCTTTGAGTGTTGAATACGATCCTTCTTATCCAATATTTTAACATGTATCTCCTCATACGTTAAATCTTCTGCTATCTCCTCTAGTTCTAATTCAATAATGTGGTTCGGGTCGTCCACATATTTACGTAACATCGATACGTGAAAAATGTTATGAACATGCAACATACTTGGCGGTAAAACGAGTCTATAGTCCACAGTTTCTACTCAATCGATGATTTCAAATAGACCAATAAAGTCGAGGGTTGAGATTTCCTCTCTTCGTCGATTCTTGATTCTAGAATAACACCCTCTTGAACCTTCTTCTTCACCTTCATAAGCTCTGAGTCTGTAGCTTGAGCGGCTTTAACTTTATCGATTAAAGTCGGTTCTAATCGTATATTCGCTATCTTCACGTAGGTTCGTATATTCGCACTCATAAACGCAAATGATCTTCTACTCAATGCGTCAGCTACCACGTTCGCTTTTTCCACGATGGTATTGAATGGTATTATCATAATCTTTAAAAGCTCGAGCCAACGTCTTTGGCACGTTATACGTTCGTTTTGGGTGAAGAAATACTTGAGGGTTTTAGAAATGGGTTTTGTACTGGGGTCAATACAAAATTTGATTTCACGCTCTGGGTAGGCCAAGAAGTCTTCAGAAATACGCCAATAAATTTATTAACGATAGAAATATCATTCAAAACTGTGACCCTCATCCAAGACTTGGATAACACGTCACATTGATACCTATCAACTTGTCACCGTTATTCACGACGTCCCCTACGGAAAGTTCGGCTTCGGTGCATTCCACATAAGGAAGTCAACAACGAAAGGATCGGGGTTCTTTACTTATGGCTTGATATAACAGTGATTAAATTTAGTGGTTTAGTTGCTTGAATTCGTATAATAGGTTGATTATGAATATGAAAGCTAACAACCTTACGAAAAGCATGATGAGTAGTTAACCAATCGATTCCTAAAATCGCATCAGAGGCAAGTATTTTCAAAGAGATAAGATCGACAGGTAACGTGAAAGTGTCGATTTGAATGAAACAAGAGTTATAAACAATGGATGTTGTGACAACCCGAGAATTTAGACAATTTATTAAAATCTTAAATGATTGATTTAAGGTCAAATATTAGACCTAGACAAAAAATTAGTGTATGTGTTTGATGTTATTGGGAGGAATTTTGAGGATTTCAAAATTCTGTGAAGGATTTAGGTGAATTATTCAAGATTAAGTGTATATGTGATTAAGTTCTGTGAAATTTATTATGTTCTGAGTATATGGTGTTATATGTGTTCTGAAAGTGGTTAAGGGTCATGGGTTGACTAGATAAATTTTATCAGTGTCAAAACCCTAAGTATATATTAAGAACGCCAACGTTCAGTTAGAAAAACCTAACGTCTGATAAGAAACCCTAGAAATAGGTTCTGAAACCCTAGTTTCAGTTCCGGGAATTCGAAACCCTAAATTCATGATATGAATATGGTGATTAAGTTAGAAAACTCTAGCGATATGTTCAGAAACCCTAATTTCAGTTTCGAGAATTTAAACCCTAATTTGGGAATCCTAATGCGAAGTAATAAACCCTAAGGGTTAAAAGTTATGTGTGATAATTAAATAACCTAATAGGTTATGGTATGGGAGAATATTATTATTTATAATTTTAAGAGATTTATTTTATATATCTCAAATGATTAATTTTATAACCTAATTATAACAAGTCTAATTGGGTTAAGGAAATAAGTGGGCATGAGTAAGGATTTGTGTTATAATTGAGGAAGTAAAAACCCTAATTAAATGAATTGGGTTGGATAAGAATTAAGGTATTGGACTATGTATATTTTATAGCCCAAGTGTTGGCCAATGAAATTAGTTAGAGGCCCAAGCAATACATTAATTGAATGGCCCAAATATTTTTATTGATAAGCCCAAAAGATTTAAGGGTGGCCCAAACTTAGAAGGAAGGGCATGATGGACATTTGATATTATTAAAAGTGTTGGACTATGATTGAATTACATGGCCCAAAGAATTAAATTTTTATGTCCAATAGATTAATTTTGCAAGCCCAAAACATTATAGGAAAAGCCCAATTTTTTAACCCAAGGGGTGAGGGTTACTTTAGTCATTGGAGACATTAGATATTCATTAAAAAGTGAAGCAAGACTTGGACAATAAAGGGCTACTTGGCCGGATGGGGAAGAGAGAAGGAAGAGGAGCATGCAAATTATTTTAGTTGGTCACCCACTCCTACCAAATCTTCTTATGTGTCATCCTATTATTTCACCAACATTTTTGTTCATACTTACAAGCAATCTAAGGTTACAAGAAACATAAGAAGAGGATTAGTGGGAGCAAAGTAAGGCATATGGCCGGATGGAGTAGGAGAGAAAAAGAGTGTGGATTTGCTTGATTGAGAAAAAAAAAAGTCACAAAAGTTATTCTATCTCTCTCATTTTATTATTTCCAAGAGAGCTAGCAAATTAAAACCAAGAGAGAGAGAGGAAGGGGTGATGTTCGGTCACTCCCATGGAGGGAGAAGAGAGGATTCTTTGATGTCCAATAACTTAATCTCCTACTTTGAAAAGCAAAGGAAGAGAGCCATCACAAGCTAGAGGATTATAGCTAAAGGTATGAAAAATTTCTTAAACTCAAAACTCTAGTTAGTTTATGTGTTTTGTTATGGTTGACCAATTGTTGAACTTATGATTTTGAATCATATGAGGGTAGGTCTACATGATATATGATATGTTATGGTTAGATCTTGCCATTTTTTAAGGTTGATGAGCTTGAACAAAGAAGAAGAACAAAAACAGTTTTTAAAAATAATCTAGTGGACTGCTGTCCCTAAACAGAAAATTCCGGATTTGTTAGGACGCTCTAAAAATTCTGGACTTTTGATATGTTGTAGTACACTGTATAAGCTTTCCATAGACTCCAGAACGGATTAATTCCGACTTCGGAACAAAGAGTTATGACCGTTCAAAGTAGTCGCGTCAAAACTGTCAAACTAACTCGGGTCAGTCACTTTACACGGAATTTCTGCAATTCTTTGTTTAGAATTTGAAGATGGTCCAAGAAAAAAAGTTGTAGTCCCGGAAGTTAGCTTCGCGTGGACTCAAGAATCGCTCAAAAACGTTTTAAAACAAAAACGTTATGGTTGTTTTAGTACAATAGGGTCAAGCTAGAAAACTAAAACTGACCAGCCACTTCTGGACTGTTTTCTGTGACCAAAACAGAACCAAAATTTGGTGTTTGATAAATGAAAAATGTATTTTAAGAAAATACGAATCCAACGCCTCCGACGGAACTTAATTCCAAGTTGTACATTTCATTTTACAAGCGTTTCCGTAAAGGATGCCAAATCTGGAAATTTTGGGCGTAAGTGGCATTTTCGTAATTTAGTGAAATTGAATAGTTATTAAAAATAATTCTTAAAACCATTAAATGGTTAGGAAATTTATTACATACAATATTAAATATAATTAGCTATTTAATTATTATTTAAGTAATATTAAATAATAATTAAGTAAGATTAGTGTTAATAAAGTTATTATTTAATTATGATTAAATAATAACTAGAGATTAATAATTGATTAATTATTATTTTATTAATATTAAGTGATGATTAAAGAATGGTTAAGTAATGTTATGTAATAATAATGTAATTACCTAATTACATTAACATAAAAGGTTATAATTATTTATTAATGAATAAAGACTAAGTAATAATTGATTATTCTTAAGCGTAATAAAAAAGAATAATTAAAGATTTATGAGATGAATTAAATTTTTATTATTTAATTAATATTAAATAATAAATAAGGACTAAAATTAATTAATTAATTATTCTTTAAATAATAATAAGGAATAATTAAAGACTAAGGAAGTAAATAAATTAATTATTTACTATTCAAGGAAAATAAATAAATTAATTATTATTAAGTAATAATTAAAGACAAACAATAATTTGATTATTCATTATCTATTTACCATTAAATAATGATTAGTACTAATTGGCTATTATTTATTAATTAAATAATAACTAAAGGTAATTAATTAATTACTATTTAATTAATATTTAAATGAAGGTATAGATTAATATTGTGATAATAAATTTATTTAATAATTGTATTAAATAAATTATGTAAAAAAAAATAGGTTTAATGCTTTAAAAATCATATAAAAATGATTTAAGTGTTATAAAAATATTTGAAGTTATAAAATATAACTTTTGATATTTTGGCATGAAAATATTAATATTTTTAACAATTATCGGATAATGGATTTAGTGTTTAAAAATCATATAAATATGATTTTAAGGTATTGAAAATACTTTGTGATGTTATAATTATATTACAATATTATGTTATGATTTTCATTAATATTTAACATTTAATAAATATTAATGATCAAGGAATAATGTGGTATTTACATTAAATATCAGTTATTGATTAATGTTTTGAATTACTTTAAAAAACATTTAAAAGAAGTAATAAAGTATTGAAAATACTTTGAGATATTATGAATATGAAATAATATTGTGGCATGTAATTCATTAATGGTTATTATTAAATAATATTAATGATATTAGAATATTGTGTATTTGATTCATTTAAATACGGTGTTAATGATTAGAAAATCATGATAAATGGTAATAATTACTTGAAAATTTATTATAAGCCTATTAAAATTGTTTTGACTAATAAGAGAATTATCTGTGATAATTGTTAAGTGTTTAAGCAGAGTTTAATTGAACTTAAACTCGAGTATTGACCGATTAGACCGTCGGGATGTTAGAACTGTGTCGGTTTCAAGTCAGACTGAAATAGTTTGACCTGATACAAAGTTACATGTGTTGTATAGACTGATAGGATTATGTGGTAATGTGTTTATGTTATTTTATACTGTGATGATATTATTCTAATATTTGGAGATCGGTATTATCTGTATTAGGTCTTCGGATAAGCTAAGTTATATTTCATATCGGTAATCAATGGTTCAGACAAGTTCTACTTAACTCTACTAAGAGTGTTTTATTCAGATATGCATATGGTTAATCATTGCTGATTGCCATGTAGAATTGTACTCTGTATATATTGCATGTATAAGTCAGGTATGAAAGGCTGATCACCTTCAGTACCAGTTGGTCCGGATATATATTGTTCATATGTAATACTTGTTCAGTCAAAAATTTTTGTTCATGCTAATTCACAACTACATTGTGAATTATAGCCAGCTTCTTATTCATACTCTTTCAATCATGATATATCCTTAAATTGTATTTAAACTTGCTGGGCAACTTTCATGCTCACCCTTGCTATATCATGATAAAACATTGCAGATTAAGGTGAATGAGTCGGATACAAGGAAAGTTAAAGACAATTCCAGCTTAAAGTTAATGTGCGCGATTAGTTTTGTAATAGTCTTGTATGATAATGAGGTCATGTGTTAGATAAGTTATGAAATGTGTATAAGTTATGGTTACTCGACCTTGGGATAGTGTATAATGTTTAATGTATAAATAATTTATGTTTATATCTTCCGCAATAGTAGTAGAATGAGTGAACAGGATCCGCGGTGATTTGGAGCCCGGATTCGGGGCTCTCACAGATGTAATGAAGGTTTCTCCCAACGGAGTTTCAACAGATAAGTCAAAGTTTAATTTCTTCGGAGTTAAATTTAAACGTTGAGCGCAAGTAGGAGAAATAAAAGAATGGGTAGAACCGGTATCAAATAAGGTATAGACTTCGCTAGAGTTTATGATAAGCTTACCCGTGATGACCTCGTTCTGGTTCCTTGCTTTCTGGGAGGTTACAACAAACGCTCTCCCTTGAACTACCGGCTTTGAATTTTCTGGGATGGCCTTGGGTGCCTCCATCCCAGCTGAACTTGCCTTCCCTGAACGACAAAATCGAGCTAGGTGACCTTTTCTTCTACAATTGTAACACGTTTTGGACTGCTGCATACAGTTTAGACTTATATGTCCCTCCCATCCGCATTTGAAGCATATGATAGGTGGTCGTTCACCTTCCTTAACAACGGGTGTTGCTGCTGACGTCTTTCCATCATTGTTGAATCAACTCTTCTTGAAATGTCCATTCTTATTATTTTGGCCATGATTCCCACCGAAGTGGTTACCATTTTTGGCATGTTGATTCCCTCAACGCTTATTGTCACCGCTTCGATGACTACTATCACTGGTATTATCATTTTTCTAGCTGCTCTCTTTTGGTTGGGTTGAATCATTATCGCGCTCCAATAACTGAGCCCTATTAACAACATCTGAATACAAACACAGTTTATGAGAGATAAGATATTGACGTATCTCGGGTTTCAAACCTCTTAGAAACATTCGCGTCATTCTCTCCTCATTATCAACCAAATGGGACACAAATCGGGACAACTCAGTAAACTTGGCTTCATATTGCGACACGGTCATGTTGTTTTTCTCCAGCTTGATGAACTCTACCTCTTTCATGTGACGAATACTTTTGGGAAAGTACTTGTCGTTGAACAATTCTTGGAACTTCTTCCAAGTTATCTTTAGTGCGGCAGGTTGAGTACGCTTTACGGATTCCCACCAGTAATCTGCCTCTGCTCACAACATGAAGGTGGCAAAGGGAACCTTTTGCTCCTCGGAGCATCCCAAGACATAAAATATCTTGCAGATCTGCTTTATCCATGTCTCCGTCTTAAGTGGTTTTGGCTCTCCAAAAAACTCCGGTGGGTCCCAGTTCCTTGAATTGTTTAAAGGTGACCGTCCGAGAGTTGCCAGTGGACAGGAGCCGCTCTTACCTGATGTTACATGAATTGCATAAAGCCTCTGAACATTCCATCGTTCATCATTTGGTCAGTGTTGTTGTTTGCAAGAGGATTGTCGCCTTCCTGATGCACATTATACTGATTATTGATCTGTGGAGACTTAACGGTCTCCTATGCTCCATTGCAATTCTCAACATTTTTGGATGTCATTTTCAAATACTGCCACAAAACAAGAGTTAATTAACATATCACATATTATCCCTATACTCTGACTGACCAATTAAATACAAAATATACTTAGGTAGGTCACACTAGCGAAGGAATTCCCCGTCTCTCCCCTCTTAGTTCTTGTCTCACATCTCAGCCAGGGATCATATCCCTAAGCTTTGATACCAACTATGACGCCCCCAAAATAGGTACACAACACCTATTCTGAGTCGCCAAATACATGATACAGAATAAAAATATAACCTTAAATATACAACATGAGCTGTAAGTTTTAATACAAATATTGTCTTCTAGACAGTATTCAAACTCAAAATAAGTCCTCAATACATTTATTATCACACTATTTCATAGAATAGTGATGACTACTAATGCTATCATCTGGACCGTCACTCTATTCCCCGACTAGTCCCTTCTACATTCTCATTTCCTGAAGAGAACAATTAAAGTGAAAGGGTGAGCTCAACTAGCCCAGTAAGAAATATTATGACTAAGATAATGTAGAATAATTTATCATTAGTCTTCAACAGTGTTAAACTGATAAAATATAACAAACATCAAGTTTAACTGCAGTGGAATAAGCAATCCATTAGAAGAGTCAAGTAGAGAATAAAATCTACTATCTTCTATGATTTAAAAAGGTTTTTCATCACTTTTATCGCTGAGACTCAACTTAATAAATAATCCACATCATCCCTGCACCACGGCCAAGGATATTCATTAGTATCACGACCACAATTTATTCATGCACTACGGGCCAAGGATATTCGTTTTTTCATCAATGGTCATGATCATGCCAACAACTGTCCATCAATGCACTACGGGCCAATGGGGACTTTTACCACATCATTTATAACATTACGATCATTATTATGCCGAATAATCCCTGGTCATAATCATAACAAGTCCATCTATGCACTACAGGCCACAGATGGCTTTCAACATAATATAAACATGAGGATGATGACAATGACATAATAATTCAATAAAAAAAGTTCAAGAATAAATTTTAAAGATTTATAAGTTAATTTATCCTGAACTCAATAATGTCCAAATTGTCAACATGAATCTTTGCTTTGGAGTGAAATTCAAGAATGCTCGGAAGAATATTTCCATGAAAAGATCTTTGGATGAAGCGCAAATATCCGGGATATTCTACTAATTTCATGGAGTATAGAAGCCAAAACTTTAACCAACTGAGTATAATAAAATATATGAAACTGCAAATGGATTTTCGCCCGACATGCGATAATCCACGTAGACGGATCATTTCTATAATTTAATAAGGAATGAATACAAAGGATCATTCACCATGCATGCGGTAATCCACATAGACAGGTTATCCAATAGAATAATAAAGAATGGAACCAGGTCATGTGTAATCCGCACAGACAGGATATTCCAACAGAATAATAAAGAATGGAACCAAGTCATGCGTAATCCGCATGCAACGGGATATCCCAATGTAATAATAAAGAATGGAACCAGTCATGAGTAATCCCAACATGCATACATGATATTCCAATGTAATAATAAAGAATGGAATAACAACAGAAATTCACAGGGCATACGATAGATCGCGCATATATCTTGGTTATTCAATGAATAATAAAGAATGAAATAATAAAAAATTTCACCATGTATGCGGATTGCATAGACAAAGTTATTCCAACATAATAATAAAGAATGGAATAACAACCTTTACGAGTATTGAAAAAAAATAACTCTCTTCATGAATACGAAAGAATAATACCCCTTACCTTAGAAAGAAGAGTATTCTGACTGGTAGGCGAGGATATTCTTGAAGAAAACTTATATTGTTTTCTACGCTCAAAGCTTCTTAAAACTCTAAAGAAATACGCTTAAAATTATAGAAGAAGAATTCTCTGAATTTCTGGTGTGTTTTCAATTCTAACTAAGCATCCTATTTATAGGAGAATGGAAAGGATACTACGCAATAAAATATAATATATTCTATTTATAATATATATATATATATATATATATTTATATATTTTATTAAAATCTAATAAAACAAATAACTTTATAAAAGTATTCTATTTTATATAAAAAGATTTTACTATGCAAACACTATATAGGCACTATGCAAACACTATGCATAATAAAATATAATATATTCTATTTATAATCTAATATAACAAATAACTTTATAAAAGTATTCTGCTTTTATATAAAAAGATTTTACTATGCAAACACTACGCAGCACTATGCAAACACTATATTTAATAAAATATAATATATTCTATTTATAATCTAATAAAACAAATAACTTTATAAAAGTATTTTGTTTTATATAAAAAGATTTTACTATGCAAACACTATGCAGGCACTATGCAAATACTATGCATAATAAAATATATTATATTCTATTTATAATCAAATAAAACAAAACTTTATAAAAAGTATTCTATTTTATTACATTTATAATAATAATAAAACAAACTTCATCATCATTATTATAATTCACACTATTAATCGACCAGGTCGTTCCAAGGAAAGAGGGGGCTTTCCAATAAGGATTTCTCCCTATTGGTGCACAATTAGGTGACCAAACCTCTCCTCGATGTAACTTCTGACATCGTTAATATTGTAAATAATAATATTAATAACTTTGTCGTCTCAATTATTGATTTAATAATATATAAAATATTGACAATAATTGAATCAAATAACGTGAGATACTATGCAGCAATTACTGTAGCAATAATTGAACAAAACTGAGTGACTTCTCACGTAATCATCAATAATCAATACCGTGTGCTACTATACAACCACGTGTATTACTGTACTTTTACTACTGGGTAGCTCAATAGTTTTAACGGTAAAACTTCCGCCGTTATTTTCATAAAAATATTTTTGTCATTTTCTCAATCCGACAATAATTTTGTTGTGGGGTCAACCAATGATTGTGTCGTCGTACGAATATTCCCTGTTAAAATGAATATTCCCCGACCAATCGAATATTATATAACAACTTGAGTACTTTGCAAAATTTATCAATATTACCCATAACTATAACATTATATCAAATCCACACTATAATATTTGTCGACGTTGGGATTTTTAGTGTCCCTTTTCGTTACTTGTTCTTTGGTGTTCTCATGTTATTGTGAGATTTGTTTGAAAAAACAAGTGAAAAAGGTCCGACATGTATAATGTCGACGATTGACTTTAAGAGTCGCCAGTTGGTGTATTTAACTGGTTGCACCAACACAACTGAAAAGGTTAGCAAATTGACCCAGTGATTTGACACTGCTAAACGGGTCTGTGAAATCGAGATTCATTAAGGGTTCGAGGGCTTGATTATATGGAGGGAAGGTGTTAGGCACCCCCCGACATCCGTGTTACCACGGTGACCGCCACTCTTCAAAGAAATTGTTATATGAATATGTGTGTGTATGTGTGTGTGGATCAATGTGCAATTTATTTGAAAGTAGTACGAGGCCTCGTTCGCACATATATACAAGGGTTTGAATTTTATTAGAAAATTCAGTTTTAACCACAATATAGCAATGACATTTTGTGAAAGAGGTTTTTCAAACCCTGTGCTCAATAGGAATTGAGACCTTTTCATACTTCTATTTTTATTAAATGTTCGGCTTGTTTGCTTTTATTTTCGATATGCAAAGCATCCTTGAGAAAAAAATGTACAGCAGTGCCGAACTCCTTATGGGCATGACAACCATCCAAGGAAACTCAGACACTATAAAATAATGTACAAGCTGCTTAAAGCTAAAAAAAATGTCCATCATGGGAACCGAATCTAGGTTCAGTAGACTGAACATGTGATCACATGATTCCTAGGCTCACATGATATTGCAATTTGTATGGAAAGCAGTAAGCAGTTATATATATAAAAGCTATAAATATATATATACAGACTGGATCAACCACCACGAAGTAAACTCCAAGCGGGTCAAAATATAAATAAAGCTGTAAAAGCGATCAACTGCCACGAAGTAAACTCCGGGCAAGACAAAATGTAAATAAAGCTATAAAAGGCCACGAAGTAAACTCCAGGCTTGACAGAAATGTAAATATATATATATATATATGTACAAATATATATATATATAAAAGTAGTAACACACCGGATGTAAGTCCGGGCTCATCGGATATATCCGACAGCAATTATATATATGTGTATATATATAAAAGCAAGTAAACGCACCGAATGTAAAATTCAGGCTCATAAGATATGTCTGACAACAATTATATATATAAATATATATATACAAAAGCAATTAAATGCTCTGAATGTAAAATCCAGGCTCATCAGACAGAGTCTGACCACAGATTATATATATAAGTATATATATATATATATAAGCGAGATAAACGCTTCTGCACAGAAGTTCAGGCTCAATCGAGGCATAACTCGATAATGTTAGTCCATATATACAATATATATATATATATATATATATATTAGTATATATATCTGTATGTAAATGAAAACCATGGACCCAAGTGCAGGCAAACACACTCACACGACTATCAGCGTGTACAACAAAGATGTGATATATGAGAAAGAGGCTTTATAGAATGTAAGAAGGCTTACAGGTGGGTACGCCAAAGTAGACTTATTAGACTTTAAATGGATAAACACTCGGCTCCCACCGGATAAAAAGTAGCTATATGTGAGCTAACTAGTGTTTAAAGAAGAGGAAACACTCAAAAGATGTGTATGCAGAGTAAAATGGACGAGGGCTTCCTCGACTTTTTTTCCTTCTCTCTCTCTTCAAATGGGTGACCCTCACCTATATTTATAGATCGATGGGTAGCGGTACACTGCTGGCAAATGAATTGTACTGCGGTGGGTCATGGTGGATCCGAGCTCATGGTCCTGGGTCATCTCGTAGAAGACGTCTGATACTGATCGTGCCTTTGTAATGTCCACTCAAACTTGCAAAACTTCAATCCGAGCATCCGAATTAAGTATATATGTACTTCTTTGGATCGCTTGTGTAGAGAGTTACGTAATGACATGGATTAGAGGTTAGACGAAGTCGTGGAAGAGGGTCTATGCCCATGGTCTTCAAGCTTCAAATTCTATCCAAAGAAATCGCCACGTAATAGACAATTTCGGGATTGTCAATAAATCGGCTCTTGTGGGACATTGTTGTATGTATGTATGTATGAAGTGTTGAGACGACGTGCCATTTGTCGAAGGCACAAGATGACGTTTGACTCCTCGCCGGGGTTATCACCGGTTTGAGTTGAAAGTAGACGTTGCTCAGGGTTACAGCTTAGATTGGACCACTTGTTGGTATGCTGTGATATCATCTTGTTGAGACAGTAAGATGATGTGTTGACTCCTCACCGGGGTTATCGCCGGTTTAAGAGGAAAATAGACGTTGCTCAGGGTTACATCTGAGATTGGACTACTTGTTTGTATACCTCACTGTCATCTGTGGGTATTCCTGTCTGCCCATTTTGTTAGTCCCGGGACTGAGGTGTATGTGCCTCGGCCAGGATGTCTCGAGCGAGCGAAAGTCGATCGCATGTGTTTGAAATAAGCATTTTCGGGGTTATCGCCAGAACTGCAATGGCATCCCTTGGGGCTATCACCAAGGATGGGATTGCTACTCCCAGTGTTATCTCTGCGACTGGAACTGAACGTCGAGGTGTTATCGCCAAGACAAGACTGTCCTCTCCAGTGTTGTTGCCAGTCTTTTGATTTGCATATCTCGGGGTTATCTCTGAGATTTGAAATAACACTCCCGATGTGTGTTCCGGGTTGAGATGATGTTCCCGGTTTGTGTTCCGGGTTGAGATGATGTTCCCAGTTTTTGTTCCGGGTTGGAGCTAAACTTCTGGTAGTATCCGGCATGGATGTAAGTTGTCTTTCAGGGTTATCTCCAAAAGACAAATCTACCCTCCTACAATGTTAGTAATAGGAGTGCATAAAATTTTGAGTGTCTACAGATGCCCCTCTTTATCATATTCATGCAATACAAGGCATGGATAAGATAAAGAATCCTAAACACTTGAAATCCAAGCAAGATAAACATGATGTTATATGCAGCAACATGATGCAAATGCATGGTGCATGATTGCCATGTAATCCTGCTGGGATGACAATCAGTGATGGCTTGGACATGCGATCCAAGTTTCCAAGGATGTTGACGTTGGGGCTATCACCAAAGTCTTGAATCCTAGACACTGGTTTATACTACATAGAGGTACCTCTTGTGTGGAAGAGATCTGTGGGGATAAAGCTTCGTCTATTTGAGGATGTGTATAACATGTTCCCTCATACTGTTAGAGTTACTACCAACATTGTTGTCGCTGCCAGGGTTGCCTGACCTTCGTTGATGTGTGTATCACCGGATAGATCCCTACTGGGTGCATTGTCAAGGCTGCTTGACCTTTATTGTTGTGTGTATCAATGGTTGCATTGCATTGTAGCCCTTGCTGGGTAAGGCTGCTTTGATAGGTTTACTTGCCATCGGCTGGTATGACGTCAAGGTTGCTTGACCTTCATTAATGTGTGTATCAATGGTCGCATTGCGTTGTGGCCCCCGCCGGGGATACGTAGATGCTTGAAGGATGCGTGTTGTGACCCCCGCCAGGGACGCGTAGATGTTTGATAACTTCGGCGTTATAACCCCCGCCGGGGAGGTTTGATATTTCATGGTTTTGCATTGTAACCCCCGCCGGGGATTGTTTAGGGTTGTAACCCTGCAAATGACGACATCAAACCTTTGTGGGGTATTGCCGAGCATGGTTTATGAAAGCTGAGCTCATTGGTATAGTATACCCTGCATTTAGGCGAATACCATTGAGACGACGGGAGTTTAACTATGACCGACAAGAAACCAGGATTTCAGGTTGTTTCGCTCAATTGCGTAGCATTTTTATTCCTGATTTGGCCTTTTCAGCTTGTGAGACCTCCTTTACAACTCTAACTAGAGTGAGCTGGAGGTGTGGGACCCATGTAGGGGTGCCGCAGGTGTACTACGCAGGAGCCATGAGTTAACTGCGACCCGGTGCGTTTATGTATAGGTGGCTGGTTGCTTTCATAAGTCATTTTCAAGTTACGCATCGAAGGAAATCCGAGAGTTCTTCTTGAGATCTCATTGAGTTAGGGCAACTTTCGCATATTCTCATCACCGTACATAAGCGTTCTTCATCATCCCGGTAATACATGCATGTATTTTTTCCAATTTCATCTCGTTGGAAAATGACTTATCGCATGAAATGCATTTAGACACATAATAGTGAATATGCATACGATATGACTTGATAAAAATATTCAACATAGTAAATGTTAGTATTAAATCTCATTGAACATAATGATGTGAAAAAATTTGACTTTTAGGAAAGCGGTCAAATTGGCACCTTTTACTGTCATTTCTTATCCTATCTGAGGACAAATGAGTAAAGGTAGAATAGTAAAATAATCCTGGTAATTAGACTACACTTACGGATTTTTCTTTGTGATGTGATGAATGCATCACAGGATGTATATGCGTATGCAGGTGTGCTACTGAATGGCCACCTAGTCATGCCTTTGTGCATGTGGATAGTCCCATTTACAAAGGGGGCTATGGAAAAATTTTCCCAAAATGTAGGCATTGAGTAGTTATGCATTTTTAACTCTACTGTAGATGTATGTTAAAACAATGCATGTATGCATGTAATCATAGAATGCATTTTGGAAAAGACTCCAGGTATGAAATTACCACACCCTTTTTGACGTGATTTGGAGACTTGCTATCCAGATATTATGGATCCAGATCAGCCGAGCAGTTCCCGCAGGACCACTTCTAGTGTACGGAGGAGGGCTTTTGAAGAGCCTCAGTGCCGTTCGGTGAGATAGCCTCGTCGTTTGGCGGAGGCGGTGATACGTCCTATTCGGGTTGAAGTGCCGAATGTCGAGGAAGAGGAGGAGGATGTACCGTTCGAGGTTCTTGCTCCTGTTGTACGTGTTCCCCATAGGGAATTGCCAGGTATTCAAGTGGTGAACCCAGATCTTCTGGGTGACTTGAGTAGGCATCCTTCAGTATACCTACACGCAAACGAGGTATGAAGTTAGATCTTTAATCTTCCTTATTTCCTATTGATGAGGAGCCAAGGAGTCTGATGTTGATCTGCATTTGATGTAGGTTCCCGGCTTCACACAGCCTTGAGGGAATTGGTTTAGCATCCACTCTATGTATCAGGCCTTATATGATGACTATAGAGTGATCGTCCATGGCTGGGGATTCGGGAGGTTCTTCTCCATTCTACCCCATCGCCGCCCACAGGGTTACCTCGGGGCATTTTCTCGAAATGCGATTCCACAGACTCGATCACTCCATTTCTTTCGGATTGCGAGGTGAAGATGACACCGATGGATTGGCGATATATCACAGGTATGGAGTTTGGAGGGGAGCCGGTGCCTTGCACGGAGGATATCACCCCTACTGCCGTCAGATCCTTGTTGGGAGTTCTCGAAAGGCTTTCAAGGCGGGGCTGTTCATACAGTCCTTTGGCGTGAGATGCTATGAGTGGGCAGTTGAGTGAGCCTATACTCGATAATGTGAGAGTCAGGGATCGCATTCTTCGGCGATTGTTCCTGATGATCATTAGGGGCTGCTTCATAGCAGATAATTCCTCTACGGTGTCCTTCGCTTTGATTAGCGCCACTCGACACGTGGACCGTATAAGAGAGTATGATTGGGATTCCTACACCTTTGCCTACTTCCTCAGGGGAATGCGCATGCGATCATAGGGCTTGACCGAGGCGTGGTTAGGATTCTACCAATTTCTGCTGGTGAGTGTTTCTCTTGTCTCTTCCCATGTATAGGTTAAGAGTGTTGACTTATAGTAGATGTTTGCCTTTGTGTTGGCAGTTTTGGGCCTATGAGAGGCTTCCTTGTTTGCGTCCTGTGAGCGTATTAGGTTTAGATACCTATCCATGAGGACGGAGATGGCATCATTCCATACTGGCGGAGGTCCCTGTTGCTGAGGGTTTCACTCATTGTCGCCACAATTTGGAGCTATTGATGTACCGATGTCATCACATGGATTCCCTACTCTAGAGAGCATTTGGGAGTTGGCTTTGAGGATGGGTACTCGACTGGAGTAGAGTACGTCATTTCCACCAGCAGGATTCCTCTCTTTCTGAGATGGAGGATGAGAGCTCTATTTAGGAGAGCATGTTATTAGGAGCACTCTGAGAGAGATTCGTATGCCGATCTTGCCTCCCGCCAGCGTTATTGGTCTGGTTTTGCAGTCACCCATCATTGACATCCCATTGATGGGGATTGACGGTTTTACATTGTCGAGGGCCCCCTTCTGGGGAGATGTTCCGGCATTGGTGGATCCCTCGTACGATTGGAGCTCGGACCCCGCCACACGGTTTATGGGGATATGGTTCCAGATCCGTGATGATGACGGATTGGCTATCCTGTGTCAGAGATCCGACTCATGTGACACAGATTGATGATCGACGTGGCAATTTGGACCGGTCACATCTTTTCATTCGGCATTTGGGCAGAGATCCTATAGAGGTAGATACTCTTGATCCTTCCAGCTCTGGCGCTGGTCCCTCGGATGACCCATATGGTTTTGCCGGTATAGATCCTCCTTTGTATAGGCCTGACATCCCTGTAGATAGAGATCTAGTGACTCAGGAGGAGTTACATCAGGTGGACAGCATCGATGATGTAGACATCGACACCATTGACTTTTTCTGATGTATTTCTTTTGATAGGCCTCTGTTCTGTTAGCTGCTGGGTAGCTTCGCCCCATTTTTGCTATATCTTTTGATAGGCCTCTGTTAGATGTTGGGTAGCTTCACCCCATTTCCCTGTATTTTAGTTGTATAGAGATGTATTAGATGATGATATACTTAGGAATGTATGCACAGTTTTTATTCCCTATATCATATTACCATCTGTTGTATCATGCATGTTATTGTGTTATGCATATGTATATATGTCCAGAGATATTCAGCATTAACCCCTGGAGAGTCTTATGACACGGCCCGTATAGATGTTTTCTTCGACAATTAGCCGTATTGATCATACCCCACCATTTGCGGTGGTAGCTGGTATGCGATCATGGTATGATAGTATATCACCATCAGACATGGTGATCGTAGATGATTTATTGCGGCATACTATGACCTTACTGATGTTTCAGGTTCCTCCAGGATTTGTAGAGGGCATGCTAGAGCACTAGCTACCGGACAGACAGGTATTCCGCTTTGGGACCCCGTGAGTTGACTCCTACTTTGGAGGAGTATGCATAATTGACGATGCTGCCTCTGGACAGACCTTACGTACACATGGTGACGGGAGACATGAGTTGACAGTTCATGACTCTCACAGGATTCAGGCGCAGAGTAGTGCAGGATGAGATTACATCCGGCCATGTTATATCCGGCGTTTCTGTTTGATGAGGTTTGGCTCTAAGGGCGACTATCTTGCATGACATTTAGGGATTTTACCACACCGGAGGATCATTGGCATTCAGCTAGAGTAGATGTACTGCTTCTATGCGTATTGTCATACGCATACATGCCGCGGTACATGGATGAGCTAGATATCGGCGTCATTATGGCAGTGAGAGCTCTCAGGGAGGGTCGTACCATTGTACTGATGATTATCGCAGAGACCTTGAGGTTGGTTACATACTGCTGCACTTATCCAGCAGGAGTATTCACAGGTAGCTCGGTCATGCTGTATGTGTGGTTCATGTCACACTTGAGACCAATTAGCACATTCAGACATCATGAATTTTGTTTCATCCATGAGATAGCCATGTCGTACTCCTTTCAGCCTGCGGGGTGTACAGATGCTGTATCTTGGTCCTCTTTCTTGGCAAAGATTGGAGATCCGTTTGATATATTGCTGTGTTCAGGGCTTAGCTCACCCTATAGCTTCATTACTCATGCTCCGGGCATGGATTATCTCCCTCTGGCTGGTTTGAGGGGCATGATTACTTACCACCCACTGGCCGTGATGTGTCAGTTTGACCAGTTTCAGGACTTCCATCCGTATGAGGGGGCAGTGAGTCAGCGCTTTGTGTCACACCATTTGTCAGCGGAGGACAGATCTAGGTTGTATGCCTGCTAGGATCAGCGAGAGTCGACTGAGTTTTCTGTCAGTCATCCAGGTTGTTCTGCAGAGTATTTCACATAGATGGAGACAGAGACTGCATTGGCTGCACCAGTATCCACAGTACAGGAGACTAATTCTGACGATGGGGAGCCTATAGAGGAGGCTGTCATTCCCACCGATAACTTGACTACTGGGCTGCTAGCATTTGTGATAGATTCTCCCACCCGAAAGTGCCACTTTGTTGCCAAAGATTGAGACAAACATTTGGAGCAGAGCTTACATCTGATGAACTATGACAGAGATCAGGCTTAGGTCCACGATGTTGACGGCTCTGGATGAGAGAGATACCACTCTGTTAGATAGGGATGAGGCTAGATCAGCCAGGGATGCATTGATAGTTGAGCGGGATGCCGCCTTATCTACTAGGGATGTGGCCATTCTGATAAAGACTTCAAAGTGAGATCCCAAATGATGGTCAAGATGGGCCGGCATGAGTGCTTACATTGATGATCATTATGCCACCATGCAAGTTAGCCTCGATCGATCGCTAGCTCGTGTAGATACCCTTGGCGGGGAGCTTGCGGTTTACCTCCGTCTTCGAGAGAGGGATGCTATGTTAGATCGATAGTCCGCATACACACGGATCGTAGATAGCTTTTTATTTTTTCCCGCATGACTAAGCTTAGCCATTTTGTCATGTACAGTATAGATGTATATATAAAACAGTATTATGTATGGCAGGGAAATATATTTTGATTCACTTCCCTTTTAGTTATGCCTTGATACTTGCTTGATATTTGCCTGTTTCTCCAGGGCCTTTGATCTTGATGCATTCTGAACTTATCCTTGATAGATGGACGTTGAGACATCGTAAGATCTCTCAGAACGGATCATTGATTACTGAAAATCCCACCCATCTTTGGTGTCTTGGGATTGGTATCTGTATGGAAAAATGGAGAGGAGGATGGTTTCTTCCTCTCTGAGATTGACCGCACCAAAGATGGTCGCCAGTACTTCTATTTGTGAGAAGCCTAGTTAATTCCATCTCTTATGGGTTGGTATTGCTCTTTGAGACACGATCGCAGCTTAGATGGTCACTGAATCTTCTATTTGTGAGAAGAGGTTGGATAATTCCATCCCTTTGATCTGAAACCGATGAAGTGGGGCAATTTGAAGGTTGATCCGATCATGAGTGTGACAAGTATGTTTGTTCTGGTAGGGGTTAGACTTCACCATGAATGGCTGCCTATGTACTCCTGTTGTAGAGGAGATCAAGTCTGCGTAGTTCGAACCTGGTGTAAGAGGTTCAACGCTGAATGCGGAAGGCAGATGGGTGTAGAAGTATTTTTGTTGTTTTTGTTGTTTTTGTAAAGAAAGGGCAGAAATGTTTTTGTTATTTTCCTTTATTGCGACCGGGCCATATAGAATATGGTTGCCTATGTACCCCCGGTTATCAGGGAGATCAGGTCGACGTAGTTCGCCCCTCAGGACGAATCGCAGCTGAAGAGAATCGTAAATCCCATGTATGCAGGTTATACTGCGGGGAGAAGAAAGTTTAATCCCATAGAGGGGATAAACTGCAAGTGTGGAAAAAGTTTAATCCCATCTTGAGGATAAACTACAGGGGTGAAAAGTTTAATCTCGTCTTCAGGAGAAGCAGGTGTGAAAAGTTTAATCTCGTCTTCAGGAGAAGCAGGTGTGAAAAGTTTAATCTCGTCTTTAGGAGAAGCAGGTGTGAAAAGTTTAATCTCGTCTTCAGGAGAAGCAGGATTGTATGAAAGGTTTGAAATGAAGTAAAACCAGGCTGCTGGCTTGAAGTGTATGTTTCCCTGAGGGGCAGAAGAGTTTGTAAAAAGGAGAGAGGGTTCAAAACTGGAATGACTGGTGATTTGATGACCAAAACCAGGATGTTTGTTCGATGGTAACTTCAAACATTGTACCGTTTCACGGTGTCCAAGTTGATAAGCTGTGGAAATTCATCGCCATCCATTTCCTGCAACCTGAGAGCACCTCCTGTCAATACTTCTTTGACAATAAATGGGCCCTCCCAGTTAGGAGCGAATTTTTCCTTAGATTGATCTTGGTTGTCAATGATCTTCTTCAAAATCAAGTCATGTTGTTTGAATTGCCGTAGTTAGACTTTTCTATTGTAGGATCGTGCAATCCTTTGCTGATATAACTGACCATGGAAGATAGCCGCAGTTCGCCTTTCATCTATCAGAGACAATTGGTGATACCTGTCTTATACCCATTGGTCTTTATCCGACTGTGCATCCATCAATACTCTGAGGGATTCCATTTCCACTTCTATGGGGAGCACTACTTCCATCCCATAGACTAATGAGTAGGGGGTTTCCCCAGTGGAAGCACGCATTGAAGTTCTATAGGCTAATAAAGTTAGGGGCAAGAGGTCAGGCCATCCTTTGTGATTGGCGGACATTTTCTGCATGATCTTCTTGATGTTTTTATTAACCGCTTTAACAGCACCATTCATCTTTTGTCGGTAGATGACAGAGTTGAGATGTTTGATGTGGAATTTTCTGCATAATTCCTCCATCATGTTGTTGTTGAGGTTTTTAGCATTGTCTGACACAATGACCTCTGGTTGTCCATATCGACAAACAACATTGTTTCTGATGAAAGCAATGATGACTTCTTTAGTAACCCTGGGGAAGGAAGCTGCTTCAACCCATTTGGTGAAGTAGTCGATCATGGTGAATATGAATCGATGTCCATTACTGGCTTTGGGCTCGATGGGCCCGATCACGTCCATTCCCCACATTGAAAAGGGCCATGGCGAACTCATATTATGGAGTTCCCTTGGAGGGGCGTGGATAGCATTCCCATGGATCTGACATTGATAACACCTCTTGACGTGATCATCACAGTCAACTTTGAGTGCAAGCCAATAATGTCCCGTTCTGAGAATTTTCTTGACAAGTAGGGATCCGCTCATGTGAGGGCCGCATACTCCACCAAGGATCTCATCCATAAGTCACTGAGCTTGGTCTTTGTCTAGACATCTGAGGAGACCTAATCCTGCATCTCTTTTGTAGAGTGTATCTCCGCTCAGGTAGAATTTCATAGCAAGTCGATGAATCCGCCTCTTCTCAGTTAGGCTCGCCTTAGTGGGTGTAGATCCATCTAGTAGATGCTCCTTGATATGTTGATACCAAGGGTTGTGGATGGGAGGCAACTCATCCGATACTTCTCCAATATAATTCCCATAGACTGGGTCTTTCTGTATGGAAATCGTGATGCTTGGCATGTTTTCCTTGTCAGGTATGTAAACCAAGGAGGCCAACATTGCTAATACATCTGCAAAGTCATTCTTATTACAAGGAATGTGTAGAAAGGAGATTTTTTCGAACTCCAAAGCCATCTGTAGAACTTGCCGATGGTAAGGCAGTAAATGTAATTATTTGACTTGATAGATTCTTATGGATTGCTTGATTACCAATTCGGAATCCCCAAAGATAGTTAACTGCCTGATACCCATTGAACGGGCAAGTTTGAGTCCCATGATACAGCCTTCATACTTAGCTGTGTTGTTGGTGTTGACAAACTGCAATTTGACGGCGATGGGATACTGCTCCCCCATACCAGATATCAAAACTGCTCCGGCTCCAGAGCCTTCTGAGTTAACAGCTCTATCAAAATATATTTTTGTCGAACGACATGTATCGTACTGATGTGGTAGCTGAATTGTCATAACTCCTTCGTCAGGAAAGTATGTTTCTAAGGGTTTGTAATCCCCTGCAGGTGCAGCGGCCAATTGATCCACAATTCCTTGACCCTTGACCGACTTTTGAGTCACGTAGACAATGTCAAATTGCTGTAGGATCAACTGCCATCTGGACAGTCAACAATTCAGTATGGGTTTGCTGAACACATACTTGAGATGATCCACGCGGGATATGAGATAGGTTGTGTGACCATGGAGATAATGCTGTAATCTCATGTAAGCCCATGCTAAAGCACAACAAGTCTTCTCGATCAGAGTGTACTTGTGTTAACTGATGCCGAATCTTTTCCTAAGGTAATAGATAGCTCGCTCTTGGCCTCTATTGTCTTTTCGCTTCAAAGATATCTGACCCATATAGCATTGTCATTTATGGACAGGTACATGAACAGGGGAACATCATCCCTGGGAGGTACCAGAACAGGAGCATTGATCAGTTGCTCCTTAATTATGAGGAAGGCTTTTTGACACTCGTCATTCCATTTCATGGAGGAGTTCTTCCTTAACAATTTGAAGATTGGCTCACAGGTTGCCGTGAGTTCAGGAATGAATCGACTAATGAAGTTGATCCTTCCTAAAAATCCCCGTATTTCCTTTTCTGTCTGAGGAATGGGAATTTTCTTGATGGCCTGGATTTTGGTAGGATCCAGTTCAATCCCTTTGTGGCTGACTAGGAAACCTAGCAACTTGCCTGACTTAACACCAAAGGCGCACTTGGCGGGATTCAACTTCAAGTTGTACTTATGCAACCTGTTGAACAACTTTTTGAGATGGTCTAAATGGTCATCCTCCTTCCGGGATTTGACAATGATGTCATCCACATAGATCTCTATCTCCTTGTGCATTAAATCATGGAAAAGAGCCATCATAGCTCGCTGGTAGGTTGCCCCGGTGTTGATGAGGCCGAATGACAACCGTCTGTAGCAAAAGGGTCCCCAAGGCGTGATGAAAGTAGTTTTCTCACGATCTTCCTCAGCGACCATAATTTGATGGTACCCCGCAAAGCAATCAGCAAAGGAGTACATGCCGTATTGAGCAGTATTGTCAATGAGAATATGGATAAAAGGCACGGGAAAGCTATCTTTAAGGCAAGCTTTGTTCAAATCCCGATAATCCACGCAAACTCGCACCTTTCCTCCTGGTTTAGGCACGGTAACAATGTTGGATATCCACTCTGGATATGTTGACACCATGAGGATGCCAGCTTGAAATTATTTCATAAATTCTTCTTTAACTTTTAAACTCCACTTAGGTTTTAATCGCCTGAGCTTTTGCCTAACTGGCTTGAATCCTTCTTTAATGGGAAGGCGATGAAGAACAATGTCAGTGGACAAACCCACCATGTCTTCATGAGACCATGCAAACACATCCTGGAATTAGGTTAACAGTGCAACCATGTCATTCCGTTTATTTATGGTAAGGTCTGAACCAATCTGGATTAGCTTAGGGTTGTCTAAGGTTCCGAGATTGAAAGGAGTGGTTTGATCAAGATTGGGTTTAGGTTTGTCGACGACCCATTCCTTAATCTCTTGAGGTGTCTCAATGTCCTCTTGGATGTCCATCAAGTCTGCAGGTCCAACTTTGCATCAAAGTTCTGACCCTTGTGGAGAGAAGGCACCTCATCGGCAATACTGAGCACATCTAAATTCGAGTCCCGAAACAAAATATGCTTTCACTTAATATATGCAAGCTGCTCGATCATACAAAAGTGTTAGCATGTGCACGTGATAAAATAAGCGCTAGTCTTTGTAAAGGAAAACAAGCAATTAAAGTTATCTATGTAGGCGAGGGATTTTTCGCCCATTTTACCCTAATCGACCAATGCATGGAGTCTTCGCTCTAATTGTCGAGGAAAAGTCCTGATGGACCGTAGTGATAAAAGGATCGTCAGTGTCCTCCTTTTCCCGAATGATAACCATGACATCTGGGCAATCATCATCTGGGGTGTATCTGTTTGTGTGTTCATCATGAACAATGACGCGAATGCCTACCATCATTAAGGCAAGGTCATGTTTATGTTTCCATTCCTTTTCTTCTGCCTCGGGAGCAGGAATCAGCACCTCTTTAGCTTTGATTGGCACTAGTTCACTACAAAAAATAAGTTCATTCTTGACGATGACGCACGCGTGCCGCTTAACTAACCCTATTGCCGCCGACAATGAGGGTCATAAGCGACACATCGTCCGTCGCCTCTTAACGTCAGCCAGATGGGTCGTCGCCCGGCCCTCCGTCGTCATTGGTTGGCAAGTTGGTCATTGGCGACGGGGTCATTCATCATTAAGCGACGGCCAATGTCATGAAATGACTCATTGTTGACGGCAAGCATGGCCGTCGCCAATGCCCCCGTCGCCAATGACCCACTTTAAAAAATAATAATAAAATTGCAAAATTCCCCTGTTCATTTACATATTGTACCTGTTATAAACTAAGAAAAATAAATAATGACAATATACGCATATCAATAATAATCATATCTTTTACTATCAACAATTAATATAATTAGATACCAAACTCAAATCTGTACAACTCAAAAGCTAAATACATACATGAAAGTCAAAATATAAATATACACAACTACTGCCCAAGATCAGGAATCTCTGTCCCATCGCCGGTCCCATCCTCCATAGTCTCATCAGCATCAGCTCGGAGATCATCACCATCTCCTCCACGAACATCACCTGTGCCGCCATCTCCACCTCCACGAGTCTCATCAACAAGACCCTACAAAATTAAAATATTAATAACGGAGTCCCCAAAATAGATCATATTTATATTATTTTAGTTTGTGTTCTACAAGTGTTGTTCAGTTTCGCAAACAGAGCGATAACTCGGTCTCCGTATGTCGGAATCGAGTACCGTCAGTTGTAATGCGTGTCTAATACATACGCGGTGCTGTGTGTGTGTTTGTGTGGCGTTCGGACAGACGATGCACGGGTTTCGGGCTCTTTTTCGGCTTTTTGGCTAAGTGTTGTTCAGTTTCATCAAACTAGGCGATAACTCGGTCTCCGTATGTCGGAATCAAGTACCGTCAGTTGTAACGCGTGCCTAATACCTACGCGGTGCTGTGTGTGTGTTTGCGTGGCGTTCGGACGGACGATGCGGGTTTTGGGCTCTTTTTCGGCTTTTTGGCTAAGTGTTGTTCAGTTTTGCAAACTAAGCGATAACTCGGTCTCCGTATGTCGGAATCGAGTACCGTCAGTTGTAACGCGTGCCTAATACCTACGCGGTGCTGTGTGTGTGTTTGCGTGGCGTTCAGATGGACGATGCGGGTTTTGGGCTCTTTTTCGGCTTTTTGGCTAAGTGTTGTTCAGTTTTGCAAACTAGGCGATAACTTCGGTCTCCGTATGTCGGAATCGAGTACCGTCGGTTATGTAGCGATGCCTAATACCCACGCGGTCTTTGTGTGTGTGTTTGGGTGGTGTTGGACCGACGATGCGGGTTTTGGGCTCTTTTTCGCTTTTTGGCTAAGTTGTTGTTGGGCCGCATAAACCAGCGATAACTTTCGGTCTCCGTATGTCGGAATCGAAAATCGTCAGTTGTAACGCTGTGTCTAATACCCACGCGGTCTTGTGTGTGTGAGTTTGCGTATGGCGTTGGATGGACGATGCGTGTTTGGGCTCTTTTTTGGCTTTTGGCTAAGTGTTGTTGATTCGCATAAACAGGCGATAACTTCTGGTCTCCGTATGCCGGAATCGAAATCAATCGTCAGTTTGTAACGCTGCGCTAATACCCACGCGGTGTTGTGTGTGTGTTTGCGTGGCGTTCCGGACGAGACGATGCGAGTTTTGGGCTCTTTTGGCTTTTTGGCTAAGTGTTGTTCGATTTTACAAACCAGACGATAACCTCGGTCTCAGATGTCGGAATCGAAAACCGTCATTGTAACGCTGCGTGCCTAATACCTACGCTGTGGTCAGGTGTGTGTGTGTTTGCGTGGCGTTGGACCAGACGATGCGGGTTTCGAGCTCTTTTTCGGCTTTTTAGCTAAGTGTTGTTGATTTATAAACAGGGCGATAACTTTCGGTCTCCGTATGTCGAATCGAAAATCGTCATTGTAATGCGTGTTCAATACCCACGCGGTCTTTGTGTGTGTGTGTTTACGTGGTGTTGTTGGAGGGACGATGCGGGTTTTGGGATCTTTTTGGCTTTTTGACTAAGTGTTGTTCGGGCCGCAAACAGACGATAACTCGATCTCCGTATGTCGAATCGAAAGCACCGTCGGTTGTAACGCTGTGTTCTAATACCCACGCGGTCTTGTGTGTGTGTTTGCGTGGCGTTCGGACGACGATGCGGGTTTCGCTCATTTTTGGCTTTTTGGCTAAGTGTTGTTCGGTTTTTGAAACTAAAGCGATAACTTCGGTCTCCGTATGTGGAATCGAGTACCGTCGGTTATGTAACGTGTTCTAATACCTACGCATGTCTTTGTGTGTGTATGTGTTTGCGTGGCGTTTGGAGGGACGATGTGGGTTTTGGGCTCTTTTTCGGCTTTTTGGCTAAGTGGCGTTCGAAAATTACAATTACAAATTACAATTACAAATTACAAATTGCTGTGTGGGTTTTATCTTATGTTTATCTAAGCAATACAATTACAAATTACATAAATTAAATAAGGAAATACAGAATTTAATTGTTTTTACCTGTCGAATATGTGGTGGGAAGATGTTGGCCAAGACAACTGCACACACGCGGATGGCCTCCTCCCGTACTACACCCATGAGATCGTCAACGGCAGCTGTAGGATCGATAGAGCCGTGGACAACCTCCTGAGCCAGCTGATATATCCGCTCGCGTGATGGTGCGCCTGACTGCACAACACCGCTCGACATGCACCCCTCTATGATCCGCCGGAAGAAGTCATCGGATAGTGAAAGGCTAGGCGCCGATCCACTCGCACCACTACCTCCAGTGGGTGGGCATCATCGAGATCTCGCAGCAAGGACTAGGGTGTAAGCTGGGACATGGGGAATGCCCACAACTCTACCCTTCTTCGGTCCCCTCAGCAGCTGCGCAACCATTCCTCTATCTCCTCGTCGCACACGTGGACTAAATCACTTTGGAGTGTCACCTCTTTGGCCGCTTCCCGCCACCGTAAGATCTTCAACCGTCGTGACGAAAAAACACATTAGTGGATGATACGCAAAGTATAAAATGAAATAATATAAAAGAATATCCGAATTTTAAATACATATTAAATAAGAGCATTAAATAACTTACAAAGAATGCGCGTTTCGCCTCGGTGAGATATAACCATCATCACCTTTCTTTTGGTGGGCGTGCCACCAAAACTCCAATGAGAGGTGCATGCTTTAAACTCACCTCAAGTCTCTCCCAGTGCAAGTCGATGATCGAGACCCAGTGCAGTGTGGGGAGACGACTACTCATTGTCGAGGCGGTGAACGTTTGGCCGACATCTTCTTGAAGGCCTCGCCGTCCCAAATGCCGCACATCCGTCCCACACCGCAGTTAGATATGAAATCTGGCCGAACATCCTTAAGTATCCGTCCATCGCCCATCTTCGCCCTGGGCCTTTTTCTTCCCAATCGTAGACCCACTTATGCTAATTCATCTCTAGGTATCTCATAAGGTAGCAGTCATGCCATGGGCTTCCGCCTGAATCCTCAAAACGATAATATCTCCGCACATTACACATTAAGAAGTTTAGTAGACAACATAAATCAAAGAGATAACATAAATCAAAGAGGTAACAAAGATATTCAAATATCTAATAAAACTAGCATATGAATGATTGGCATCCTACCTTAAATTCGGCAATAATCAACTGACGTGTACGATCATCCACATCTGCCCACCTCATCCACGGGCTTGAGAATCGGTTGCGGACGATCCCAAGCAACGTGTTCCTTGGCGTGGCGTCAAGGATACTACAATTGAAATTGCAAATTACAAAGAATATATTAGAACTAAATACTTATATTATAGTAATATTATATAGGATTATGAAATTACCTATGAGTCCCAACACGACATATAAGAGGCGCCTGGGGGGGATTCCCTAGCAAGCCACGTGCTAGTCCCCGCGGAGGCCTACGTCGATCACCTATGTATTGAAATACATCAATATTTATATAAACGAATATAATGTCAATACAATATAAAATAAAAAATAATAAGGTGTATCCCAATAACATATATAATTATACTCAAGATCCTACCGATCATCACGCTGTAGAATCTCCACGGCCGCCATGACGACTTGCACGCCCACCACGATCGCAGGTGTGGTGTGCGCGCCATATATATATGTATCATTGTCAACTAAAAGAATGCAACATACAAAGAAAAGAGGGATAACATAGAGGATAACATATGAGATACAATTAAAAGAATGCAACATAAATAGTAACCTAAAAGTTACAAAGATAAATAGTAACCTAAAAGGATACAATTAAAAGAATGCAACATAAATAGTAACCTAACAGGATACAAAGATAAATAATAACCTAAATCGACACAAATAGTACATACTCCTAAAACAACTCAACACCTTATTTAGTAGATTAATATAAGTTGAAGATAATGATTGCACTACTACAAACTATTACATTTGAATACAACTAAAATGACACAAATAGTACATACTCCTAATCATTTATATCGTCAAAGCCATCAATATCGTAATCGTCATCATCTTGAAGTAGTAGATCTTCACTATCGTTGTCATCACCATCTTCGCTGCCTTCAACGATTTCTTCAATTATATTTACCTCCTCAACAACATCATCTTCACTTTCGACAAACGACAACATCATCCTCTTCTTCACTAGACTCACTAATAATTGTCATCATCGAAAGTGTGACACTAAGAGACTCGACTTGTAAAGGTTCATCGTCTGGACGAGGAGTTGTGCCTTGAAAACCACGGGCTTGCCATGGGCTTGCAGGAGTCTTAACACTCCGCGCGTAGTACACCTGTGTCGCTTGACTTGCTAAAATAAAAGGCTCGTCCATATTGTTGGGTTTCGGTACAGAAAACGCAGCGGAAATTGAACAATTCAAAGTAATTTCCGAAACCCCAAAACAGGATCCATGCGAAAATCAATTAATTAGGAGGATAGAAATTTTACCGATTTGATTTGCTAGAACCGATCCTATTCGAATCTCCAACATAATTCAAGTGGATGCGCCTCTACAGTATCCACATAAACGCTATGCATTTAATCGTCCCACGATCTGCGAGAAGAAGGAAGTGTGGTACTAGCCACCAAGGATGGATTTCTGATTTTTCTCTCTAGTCTCTCTCTAAAGAGTGGCTAGGGTTTGGATTGTGAAGTGAGTTATTTCCAAAGTGGAGGCTACATATCATATATATAGCTTAATTAAAAACCACTATTCAAAACCCTAATTTGTAAAATCCAATTTATATATATATATATATATATATATATATATATATATATATATATATATATATATATATATATCTTAATTAAGTCTTACTTAATTAATATACCTATATATATATAAATTATCCTATTAATTTAAATTGTAATTTAAATACTATCAATCACATTGATATATTTAAATCCTTTAAATTAATTCCCTTTTAATAACGTTCTATGTGTGTGTGACTTATAGGTTATTATTACGTTGGCAATAATTTTAAAATCATATTATAAAATTTATAAGCAAAGTGATGGCATCTAGTAATGCATCATCGCTACCCAAGTAATAATAAGATCGATGATTCGATGTAACCTTTTCGTGACCAATGTTTCAATGTAATCTAATCCTTTTAACCTTAATATCCAAGATTAAACTCGAGTCATGGAATGTGTCATACTCTTCATAATTTAATCTGAGTTTTCTTGATCAATGAGTAGACTATATGAAACAAATCACTATTTGAGCATGGCCATGCATTTCATAGTCCTACTCAATCAAGAGGCCTATGGATATCATCACTAATATATAGGAAGGTTAAATTCCATCTAGATCACTCATATTCCTCACACGATTCATGATGTACCCAATAATCACCTTTATAGTCCACCTCGTTAAAGGTGACATTTGATGATATCAAAGTACATAAATTCCGTGTAGTAATATAGTGATTTCAGTTGGAGGACCATTACATCATTGTCACTATGAGAATTGCCAATGACATTTTACAAAATATTCCACATAGAATTCTCATGGTGGGTCCGCTCAAGACATCGTTCTCAACATGTACCTATGCATCGACTTAATATCACATATATTTATGACCATTGAGATTTGGCCATCAACATCCACATACTAGTCTCAATGCATTATTGTTGTCCCATCAACAATGATACTCGACTAGGGACATTTAAGAACAGTGATACTAATAGTAATTATATAATCTCATGTTCAAGTCACATACTTGCAACTATATAATTTGTATCACTATTCTAAGGATTTTTATTATGTTGTCATTTATATAACGCAGTAAATAAAATCATAATAAAAGCATTCATTTATGCAATCAAATGTAATATCAAAACGTTAAGCAATTATATCAAATAATTGGCCTCTAGGGCATAATCTCTAACACATACCACTCATCAGTCTTAGTTTTGACTTAACATTAACAGTCACCCGTCCTGAATTTTTATCTACTTTAACTCCATTCTGAACATCAAACCAATGACAATTGAAGCAAACTAATTCTTTATGACCCCAATATTTGAGAACGATAACTTCTAGCAATCGTCCATACCAACCATCCCAAATGTTATCGTAGTAGCCTACCTTTCACCACAACACCAGAATCAATGTAAGCGACTTTCCCAATATCGCAACACTTAAATCAGAATCATTGACAATGCAACATGTATAAGTATCTACAGATCTTTCGGGTAAAATCTATTTATAAGCTTTAGTCGATTGTCAGCTAACCCATCTGTGAGGACCTAATGTACATTAACACAACATATTCTAAAGTTAATTACGCCATAAGAATAAGTCTATGATGGTAGATTCATTGAACGTTTAGAGGTTAGACTTACATGATCCTTAAACCATTGCACAAATTCTCTATTTCTCAAATTTTGCAAATCCTCGTCCGATATACTCGAATTCGCTTCACGTACTTCAACATCATATTGACTACAACACAGTTATATACTCAATGTGTTTGGAAAGGAACTTGACACAATTACACTAGGCATATATAGTTATGACTACTTACTTAATGTATGGCGCTACATCATTCATGTTGACAAGTGTATACAATGTGGCAGCTGCATACTCACTATCGGTCAAGAATCGCCTTTTTTTTACCGCCGAATGGGCGTACAGGATGACTAAAGGCAGTTAATTCTCCATTTTCCTCGTGTGCAACATCCCCGATTCGACGTGAAGCGATTGTGCTTCAGATGAACATTCTACCAAAGTACAACGAAAGCGTAAATTAACAAGTTCCTCCATAACATAACTTTCAAAGAATCGACCCCTCTACACGGGCTCTATTCTTCACCTTTTGCTTTTAGACGTCGATATACCTATGTGATATATAGATTAACAAAAAAATAATGAACATTTTACCGTATTAAAAACATTAATGTCATTACCTCTCGAATGGATACATCCATCTATATTGTACGGGACCGCCAAACTTAGCTTCGTATGGAAAGTGAATAGGTAAATGCTCCATTGAATCAAAAAATGATGGAGGGAAGATCATTTCTAACTTGCACATTATTTCCACTATCTGCATCTCCATTTTATCTATGTCTTTGACCTGAAGCTCCGTCAAGCATACATCTCTAAAGAAATTAGAAAGCCCTGTCAGTGCTTCAACCACACGTTTCGGTAATAAGTCGATAAATGCCACAGGGATCAGCTTCTGCATGAATACGTGACAATCATGACTTTTGAGACCCCGAAACTTCAGCTCTTCAACTTTACAACACCTTGCTATATTCGAAGAATATCCATCGGGAACTTCAGGTCCACCGATCCAATTACATATCAATATCAACTGCTCCTCGGTCAAAGTATATTCAAATTTTTAGGCATTACCGTCTTACTACCCTCCCGACATGCCCACAAATCTTCCTTTAATGTTCATTTTGACCAAATCAAGCCTCGACTTGTTGTTGTCCTTTGTTCTACCAATGGCATCTATGATCAGATAAAAATATTATCAACACGTTTTCTCAAGATGCATCGGATCTAAACAATGACGGATGCAGAGTGTAGCCCAATAAGGCAGGTCAAAGAACATGGATCTGTGTGTCCAGTTGTGAACCTTACCGTAACCATAAGCTCACTCTAATCTGTGATTCTTCCCTGGAGGTGGAAACTTCAAATGACTAATCCAACTCAACATCGCCGACCCGTAAAGACGGGCGTGTACTTGACGTTTCTGCTTTTTCGATTGAATTGTCTACTCATCCGTCGATAACGATGTTCAATCGGCAAAATCGCTGGTCTGGATGTTGCGTAAGAAACTCATTTTTCCCCATGTTTGAGCCGCAAGACAAATTTTTAATCGACCCCATGCACACGGGACATGATAAGCCCCCATGAGTCGACCATCCGCTGATCATTTCTAACGCCGGGAAGTCATTTATTGTCCACAGTAAAGCTGCCCTCATGTCAAAGTTCTGCTTAAGAGATACATCATAAGTTTGAACCCTTTTTCCCACAACATCTTCAACTCATCAACTAACTACCGAGGTATACATTGATGTCTTTACTCGGACTCTTATCACCCGGAATCAAGAAAGGCATGAACATGTAGGATCTTTCATGCACATCAATGGAGGTTACACCATAATAATCACCGCCAAGTTGAGTAGGGCTTTGTGTAAGGTCGTTAAACGGATTAAACCCATCCGTAGCAAGTCCAAGCCTAACATTGCGAACCTCTTCAAAGAAACGAGGGTGCTTGTTATCAAAAATTTTCCACTCAAGCCCATCCGCTTAAAAAGGCGGTTGACCTTCGACTATGTCCCGTGTAGAGTGCCACCTCATATCCTCGACGGTATGTATTGACATGAACAAACCGCTGAAGCCTCGGGGCAATGGGAAAGTAACGCAAGATCTTTCTAAGACGCTTTTCCCTTTTTTCATACTGTTCACGTGATCTACTTGTACCACAAATATCACACGACCTCTTATCTTTATTGACATCACCGTGAATACAACATACAATCATTCTCACAAGCATCAATCTTCTCATACCCTAGATTGAGCCTTTTGACCATTTTCTTCACATCATAGTACGACTCCCAGAACTTATTGCCTCGCAGTAAACACTCCTTCACAATGCTTAACATTCATTAAAACCCTCTCTCGCCATACCACGCTACGCTCATTCTTGAAGTGTAAAACTTAGTCACAAAGCAGATAAGACGGTGTGTTTTTCGTGTCTGGTCATACGCTGGTGTCACCGCTTCATGCAATAACTCATAGAAACCCTTAGCCCCATCATTCGGCTCTTGCTCGATGCTATCGCCATCCCCGCCTCAGATTCCATCGAAAGTACGAACCAGCCAGCTTCGACTATCATGTTAGTACAGTCAAAGTTTTCATCACCTCTGGATTCCAGGTTCGATTCATGTTCATCCAACCGTGTTTCCCATGATAGATCCATGTCGATAACCCCGCTTGAACCCATACGCAAATAAGTCGCATATGACATCACTCCTTTCCTTCCACATTTCATTCACACACCTCTTACAAGGACATCCGATCTCTCATCGCCACGACTTGTTTCAAACGCCGAAGTTGAGAAACTGTTCAACCCCACTCACGATACTCGAGCTAAGCCCACTCCTATCGGTGGCTACCCTACGCTCCATCCAACTTCGATCAACAGATATCTCTGACAACCGTCTCGCTATATATATGGAAAGTTAGACAAACACAATCAAGTCTCCAAGTTAATGTATATGCAAGCTTATGAGTTTCTAACTTCATCTCCCACTCTAACGTCAGCTTTATCCCATTCCCGGATGTGTCGCTTCTCATCGATGTTAACAACTTGAACACATCTTTACATTTTTTCGTAATTTTTGGCAAGACTCCCCATGGTCTTCAAGTACACAACTAAATAGACTAACACATCGTAGTCTAAATATGCACCAAGAACATCAAGAGATATATATCGACCAAAAATTTAAAAATATAAACGCGTGCTCAAGTCGTTAACACAAACCCAAGTGAGATCGAAACATACAAGAACAAATCCCCAAAACGGATTATTTGAGATTCACTCCTACTAAGTGAATCTCAAACGGGTTTCTAAGCTTCCTAAACTATATGACAATATATATATAGAAAGAAATTCAAGTATCCACTGAATAGTAATTATGATAAATTAAGAAGATTATGTCATTTTATAATTGTAAAAAATTGACAATGTCAACTATAAAAGAATGTGTTCCAACATATTTTATTTTTAGCAACATAATCAAAAAACACTTGACATAATACAGAGACAAATACAGAGCTCAAGGACATAATTATATACAAACTAAGCCCCAACAAAGGATGAATGTTAATAACTATAGAGGTTCGAATGTTTTATTTTTTCCCTTCAACAAATTTCTGGAGAAACCGCATCGTAAGTTTCAACATCTAATAGTTGAGCTAGAACAAGAGTTATAATTACGTAAGCTTTTGAACTACCTTCAAGAAGTACAGTCGCTAAATGAATTTGGAAAATCTAGAATATACAAGAATCCATATACACTAATGACTTTAAGTACTTTTGATCAACAAAGGATTTTTGTATGATAATATTGATGCATACAACAAGAGACAGTCAATAAACAGAGTTCATTTAGAATCATGTCTCAAAATATTATAAACCCAAGCATGTGTAAAAGAAAAGAGAATCATTATAAACCCTAAATATTATGGAAGGCCCTCTAATCAAGCAATTATACTTGTATAAAAGTAGTTCTTTTCTCTTTTTCAAATCACATAAATAATATAGCTTTATATATAACACAAAACTACAGATAATTAACCCAAGTGTTATTTATATATATGCTCATAATATAGCTTAATTAATATGATAATACATGCCTTTTTGTTGAACTTACAGAAAGTTTACACACTTGAAATCATGTAAAAATGACTAAAATTTATTGTTCATATATATTACTGCATATATACGTAGTAAAGTTATAACTAATCAATCACTTGAAAACATATCTTATCACAATGAACCACTATTTCATGGCTTTAGTACAATTATTAAATAAAGGAAATAGAAAAGGAAAACTTGATAAGAAAAGAATGGCAGTCCTTAAGCTTGATAAGAAACACGCAATACACACACATCATTATGCCCTTGATTATGTCTTTTAACATAGGTACTTATCAAAACCAAATCAATTATGCCCTTTGTTCATTTACACGATTTGAAACATAATGTAATGTTAAGGAAGTTTTAACATAGGTATTATACAATTGAACCGTAATGTAATGTTATTCACCATTACATTATACAATAACATAATGTAATGTATTGTATAACGATTTGACGATTCAATTGAACATAATGTAATGTTAAGGAAGTTTTAACATAGGTATTATACAAATTAGGTTACATAACTCAAAAATACCTGCATCTGACTAGACATTTCATCCAAGTCCACATATCTTAGTAATGTGTAGTGATGGCATGATAGTACTCAATCGACCAAAATGGCAGGAACTTCATTTCACCTAATAGTCTAAAAATAAGCTAAAAACCAAAATGCATCTTTAATTTTGGAAACGGATGGAGTATTTGACAACTGAAATTAACAAATGATGATAAGTCTCCTATAATAGATAATACATGAAAACCAATTCAATCACAGAAAAATTCATACCCAACAAGTGCCAAAGAATTTGAACACATATACCCACTAAAAGAAACAAAAAATCAAAGCTTGAACATTTAGATAATAGCTTGCAATTAGAACACAAAAATTATAAAAGAAAGTAAAGTGCTTATATATACATGAACCGACATACATACTACTAATGGAAGAAAAAAAAAACATGTGTATTAGAAAAAAACTCAGATTAAACCCTAACAAAGAATAAATTAGAACAATTTATAAGAAGAAAATAAGTGCAACTTACTAATGGAAGCCAACAATGAGAAATGTAGAACCAGAGTGAGAGGGACAAAATTAGGGGAAAATATTGTAACAAAGATCAGATCGTGCCAAAGAAAGGGAGGAGGAAGAAAGGGGAGGCCAAATGGTGGTGGGACTGATGGCGAGGACCCAACAAGTGAACGACGGTGAGAAACGATGGCAACCTAATCGACTCAAGACAAATGATGGACGACGAGAGAAATAGAGGGAAGGAACAGAAACGCGAGGGAAGGAAATGGAGAGGAAAAAGAAATTGAATCTGAGGATTAAAAATAAGACCTCATTCTCGACGCACAGTATCCCGTCGTGCTCATGTGCACCGCTGTTAATGAGTCATTCACGATTTGGCGTTGCCATCGACTTTTAGCATTTATCACCGCCGCCAATGAGTTTTCCCTCCACCGCCAAATTTTCGCACCTTTTTCACTTGGGAAAGTGTTATTATCGACTGCACCCATTCGCGACGGCAAGACAGTCGACAGTAACGTCATTATCGACGGTTATTGGGCCGTCGCCAATAACCCCGTCGCCTATGACATGTTTTTTTGTAGTGGTTTTGGAAACAACATAGCCACAATGTGGGCTAGTACCTTTACTGGAGACTGTATCAACTCATGTGGTAAAGGTGTTGAAAATCGCCATGCGGTGGAAGTTTGAGGAACCTGCTTATGCTTATGAGGATTCCTGTGAGTGGAATTAGTAGAATAGCCTAGCCCGGCTGTCCTAATTTGACTGGACATTTAGATAGGGTGCTTAATACCCTGTTGATGCTTACCAAGACCTTGTCCAGGATGATAACCCAATAACATCATTTCTTGAGTGGCTGACATAACCTCGTCAGAAATCTTGGGAGTGAAGTGGCGCCCAATAGAATGGTATTGCTTGTTACTCACTTCCGCAGTATGGAATCGGCCTACCAACTTCAATTGAAGTCGATAATTGGTAGAGTTCTCGGTCTAGGACATTCGCTCAACATTGATGATTGACTAGATCGTTGTTGATGATGTATTTGAGTTGTTGATGTAAGGTGGAGGAAACAGCTCCAGCCATGTGTATCCATGGTCTCCCCAATAGCAGGTTGTATCCTGAATCTATCTTGAGGACATGGAAGGATATGTTCAATGTATTAGGACCAATCTCAATTGTCAATTCAATCTCTGCAACGAAATTTTGCCGAGATCCATCAAAATCTCGGATGATCGTATGGCTACTTTGGATTCACTTGAGATTGATATTCATCTTCACCAAGGTGGCATAAGGACAGATATTTAGAGATGAACCTCCATCTATCAATACTCCAGCTAACATGTACCCGGAAGACAACACTGCGATGTGCAGTGGTTTGTAATGATCGGTCCCTTCGGGAGGTATGTCGTCATCAGTGAAGGATATCACATTGTTGTTGAAAATGTGATCAACCAAATGTTGAAATTTTCCCACATTCACTGATTTTGGCAGGTAGGCTTCTTCTAAAACCTTTAGCAAGACCTTCTGATGCTCCTCAGAAGAACAAACCAGGTCCAGAATTAAAATCTGGTGTGGAGCTTCTCGCAAGCTTAAAACCACTTTGGCTTCATTATGGCCCATAGTACGGAGGAATTTTTCAATCTTCTCCATGGGCAACTTCCCCTTTGCTTCTCAAGTAGGCTTGATAACCAGTTGAGGAAGGTACAATGGATTTTCTTTCGACACTGTAGCAGTAGTATGAGACGTGGATCCTTCAGCTTCTCCATAATTCCATGGAACTTTGTGTAAGCTGACAACAGGATGTTTTAGTCTGCGAGGTAAAGGAATTGGATCTGGTGCGGCCACTTTCAAAGGATTGTCAGCTCCTTTGAGATGAATTGGTTGTATGGAAAACACTTTGACAGTCTCATTATCCACTTCGGATATAACTTCTACTGATCCCTTCCATTGAGTATGGCATGCATTCCCACCCTTTAGTTGCACAGTGTAATCATCCGTTATTTGCAGGACACCGCTATCAATAAGATTCTGAATGAGATAGCGGAGTGCCCAGCATTCTTCTGTGCTGTGACCGTGAGAATGTGAATGATATTGACACCTTTCATCAAGATTGAACTACCCTGAGCGGGGATTGATTGGAGGTAGAATGAATGTGATTCTTCCTTCGTTGATCATTATTTGAAGTATCTCCTCCATAGATTGGCCCAAATATGTGAATTCCCTTTTATTGGCAAAATCCCGACGGGCTTTAGCACTTGCTCTCTTTGCAACCTTATCCTCCATAGCTTCACTTTCTGAAGGTGTTGATGAAGCATTCATAACAAATGGAAGGAGATAGGCATGATCCTGCCTAATTAATTGGCGTGTGACTTGATGATGGTGGGTCACCAGTTCTGCCAATTGCTCAATTTGTTTGCAAAGAGCTTTCATCTTTCGTTCCATGGTAAACTGGAACTTTGCATAATCCCATTTGTCAACACCGTCTTTTGATGGGTTGGGATGATTCATCAGTAGAATTGGAAACATGTCCAGTGCTCCAACTGATCATGTTGACCTCTTCTTCTTTGTGTTGAGGAAGAGGGTTGTCTTGAACATGAGGTTGATCTGTCTTGGTGACTACGATCTCACCGTTGTCTATCAGATCTTGGATCTTGTGTTTCAAGGCCCAACAATCTTGAGTATCATGTCCGGGTGCCCTGGCATGGTAAGGACACTTCCGAGTAGCATTAAAACCCTTCCCATTAGGGTTGGCTGGTGGACGAAGATGTGTAATTTTCTTTTGAGCAGTCAGAAGAGCAAGAATATTCTCGAGCGAGTCCCCTAAGGGTGTGAACGTTCGAGGCCGCTTCACTTGTCCACTTTTAGGCAATGGAAGGTTTGAAGATTGTGATAGAAAAGGGGAGTAGTTTCTCCTCTGCATAGGCATGCTTGGATTGCCTTTTTGTCCTTGTAGTATCAAGGAAACATCCTCCTCTTTCTTTTTATGGACCCTCCGGGGGTTTTTTCCATAAGATCCAAACTAGATGTGCTCAGCAATAGCTTTAAGAGCGGCTAGGTCTTGAATTTTACCGGACTTCAATCCCATTTCAGCCATCTCTCCGTGTTTTATCATTTCAGAAAATGGTTTGCCAATACCAACTAGAACTCTTTCATAGAAAGGAGCTTCTTGTATATCTATGAAAGTAATGACCATTTCTGATTCTGTCATGGAAGGAATAACTTGAGCAGCAAGGCGCCTCCACCTTTGAGCATACTCTCTGAATGAATCATTAGACTTTTTCTTGACCTTGGTAATTTGGTACCGGTCAGGAGCCATTTGAGATTGAAAACTGTATTGAGAGAAAGGCGTGGGCCAGCTCTTCCTAACTATGGATCTTAGAGTTGTCTAATCTGGTATACCATGAACGGGCTTCTCCAGTCAGACATTTTTGAAATAACTGCATTCGGAGCATTTCATTCTCAGCATAAGATCCGAGTTCTCCAATGAACACTTTTAAATGTGTATAAGGATCCCCTAATCCGTCATATTTCTCAAAATCAGGGGCTTTAAATTTCTCCGGATAATGAACACCAGGGAATATGCAAAGGTCTGTATATGAAACACTGTCATGAGTTCCAATCCCTTTGAGAACACAAATGGTTTCCTCCATTTGAAGGACTTTCTTCCTGATGTCACCGTTGTCTGGATCTCCTTGGAGATGGGTGCCTTCAGGGTCTTTGTTGGTTGTATCCAACTGATGTTCTGGAATTGTTTTTTCCAGACCTTGAACTCCCCCTTGTGTAGAGGATTCTGTATGTGTAGGTATCTTCGTACCCTGAGTAGACTAGTGTAATTCCTTCAATAGAATAGCCAAGTCTGTGATTTGTTTACTCAATCCGTCAAATTCTTCTCGAGAAACAGGATTAGATTGTTCGGAAGAAGACATGATTGGTTGTAGGCTTGTGGCCTTTTTGGATTTTGAGCGGGTAACAGGCCCAATTGCCTCCCTACAAAAGACTTACGTAGTTTAGTCTTAGGGTAATGTAAATGTTATCATAACATGTCCGCTTTAGGAGGAATTTGTCCGCAAAACCGGTTTGTTAATTGATAACATGTCATGCACAGATATTCTTCATATTTTCCATTACATATGGATGAACATGGAATAAAATTACAAGTAAATGCTTTTACAAGTAATTGAAAATGGAAAGCATGAAGAGACTTTCCTCTATGTTTGGTTTATCAGAGGTTGACCTATCTTAGGGTTACTCTCGCGGATTTTCGGCATGAAGGTTCCCAGATCATCGCAATCTACTCGACGGGAAGTAAATCCGGTCTTTCAACTGGAGCGAATCTGAGTGGTGCCTTTCCTGAGCCCTGAGGAATCATTCTTCCAACGAGTCCAGTAATCAAACCCAGACAGGATAGCCTCCTGGTGGAGGGACCACACAACATACATTCACATACAACGTGTCTCACCGTTTATGCAAAATGATGACATGTGCGAAGCACTAATATCACTGAGATAGATATTTAGCAAAGGCAATAAGTAAGATGCATTCGCATACATTCATCGTAAATGTAAATTTAACAATCACACACTAGCATATAACAATTTTGAAAAGCTTGTAATAGCGGCTTAAGCGCTCTTACTGGAGTCCCCAGCAGAGTCGCCACCTGTCGACGTCGGGATTTTTAGTGTCCCTTTTCGTTACTTGTTCTTTGGTGTTCTCATGTTAATGTGAGATTTGTTTGAAAAAATAAGTGAAAAAGGTCCGACATGTATAATGTCGACGATTGACTTTAAGAGTCGCCAGTTGGTGTATTTAACTGGATGCACCAACGCAACCGAAAAGGTTAGCACATTTACCCAGTGATTTGACACTGCTAAACGGGTCTGTGAAACCGAGATTCATTAAGGGTTCGGGGGCTTGATTATGCGGAGGGAAGGTGTTAGGCACCCTAGAGCATCCAGGTTATTCTGACGGTGACCGCCACTCTTCAAAGAAATTGTTATATGAATGTGTGTGTGTGTGTGTGTGTGGATCAATGTGCAATTTATTTCAAAGTAGTACGAGGCCTCGTTCACACCTATATACAAGGGTTTGAATTTTATTAGTAAATTCAGTTTTAACCACAATATAGCAATGACATTTTGTGAAAGAGGTTTTTCAAACCCTGTGCTCAATAGGAATTGAGACCTTTTCATATTTCCATTTTTATTAAATGTTCAGCTTGTTTGCTTTTATTTTTGAGATGCGAAGCATCCTCGAGAAAATAATGTACAACAGTGTCGATCTCCTTATGGGCATGACAGCCATCCAAGGAAACGCAGACACTGTAAAATAATGTACAAACTGTTTACAACTAAAAAAAATGTCCATCATGGAATCGAATCTAGGTTCAAGAGATCGAACACTGTGATCACATGATTCCTAGGCTCACATGATATCGCAATTTGTATGGAAAGATAGCGAGTTATATATATATAATGTAAATATATATATATACAGACTGGATCAACCACCACGAAGCAACTCCATGGGGGATCGGAAATGTAAATATATAAAGAGATAAATATATATATATATATATATATATATGAACATGATCAACCGCCATGTAAGTAAACTCTGTGGGATGAAATGTAAATAAAGGCGTAAAAGCGATCAATCGCCATTAAGTAAACTCAGCGGAGATGTAATGTAAATAAAGCTGTAAAAGGCTATGAAGTAAACTCCAGGCCTGACAGAAATGTAAATATATATGTATATATATGTACAAATATATATATATATATAAAAGCAAGAACGATGGATGTAAGTCCGGGCTCATCGAATATATCCGACAGCAATTATATATATATATATATATATATAAAAGCAAGTAAACGCACCAGATGAGGATTGGTCAGTGTTGTTGTTTGCATGAGGATTGTCGCCTTCCTGATGCACACTATCCTGATTATTGATCTGTGGAGACTCAACGGTCTCCTGTGCTCCATTGCTATTCTCAACATTCTCAGATGTCATTTTCAAATACTGCCACAAAACAAGGGTTAATTAACATATCACATATTATCCCTATACTCTGACCAACCAATTAAATACCAAATAAACATAGGTAGGTCATACTAGCGAAGGAATTCCCCGTCTCTCCCTCCTAGTTCTTGTCTCACATCTCACCTGAGGATCATATCCCTAAGCTTTTGTATTAATCAGGACGCCCCCAAAATAGGTATACATCACCTATTCTGAGTCGCCAAATACATAATACAGAATACAAATACAACCTTAAATATACAACATGAGCTGTGAGTTTTAATACAAATATTTTCTTCTAGACAGTATTCAAACTCAAAATAAGTCCTCAATACATTTATTATCACACTATTTTATAGAATAGTGATGACTACTAATGCTATCATCTGGACCGTCACTCTGTTCCCCGACTAGTCCCTGCTATGTTCTCATTTCCTGAATAGAACAATGAAAGCGAAAGGGTGAGCTCAACAAGCCCGGTAAGAAATATTATGACTAAGATAATGCAGAATAATTTATCATTAGTCTTCAACAGTGTTAAACTGATAAAATATAACAAACATCAAGTTTAACTGCAGCGGAATAAGCAATCCATTAGAAGAGTAAAGTAGAGAATAAAATCAACTATCTTCTATGATTTAAAAAGGTTTTTCATCACTTTTATCGTTGAGACTCAGCTTAATAAATAATCCACATCATCCCTGCACCACGACCAAGGATATTAGTTAGTATCATGACCAGAATTTATCTATGCACTACGGGCCAAGGATATTCGTATTTTCATCAATGGTCATGATCATGCCAACAACTGTCCATCAATGCACTACGGGCCAATGAGGACTTTTACCACATCATTTATAACATTACGGTCATTATTATACCAAATAATCCCTGGTTATAATCATACCAAGTCCATCTATGCACTACAGGCCACAGATGACTTTCAACATAATATAAACATGAGGATGATGACAATGACATAATAATTCAATAAAAAAAAGTTCAAGAATAAATTTTTAAGATTTATAAGTTAATTTATCCTGAACTCAATAATGTCCAAATTGTCAACATGATACTGCGTTATGGAGTAAAATTCAAGAATGCTCAGAAAAATATTTCCATGAAAAGATACTAGATAAAGCACAAATATCCAGGATATTCTACTAATTTAATAGAGTATAGAAGCCAAAACTTTAACCAACTGAGTATAATAGAATATATGAAACTGCAAATGGATTTTCGCCCACCATGCGGTAATCCACGTAGACAGATCATTTCCACAATTTAACAATGAATGAATACAAAGGATCATTCACCATGCATGCAAAGAATCCACATGACAAAGTTATTCCAATGTAATAATAAAGAATGGAACCAGTCACGCGTAATTTGCATGCAGCATGTGATATTCTAATGTAATAATAAAGAATGGAACTGTGCCGCGTAATCCGCATGATAGGATATTTCGATAGAATAATAAAGAATGGAACTGTGTCATGCGTGAATCCGCATGCATGTGCTATTCCAATAGAATAATAAAGAATGGAACCAGTCATGCGTAATCCACATGCATGTGATATTCCAATGTAATAATAAAGAATGGAATAACAACAGAATTCACTGTGCATGCGATAGATCACATGCATGAAAAGTTATTCCAACAAAATAATAAAGAATGGAATAACAAAAAAATTCACCATGTATGTGGTACTTCAGATGTATGATTATTCCAACATAATAATAAAGAATGGAATAACAACCCCTTACGAAAGTATTGAAAGAAAATAACTCTCTTCATGAATGAAAGAATAATACCCTTACCTTAGAAAGAAGAGTATTAAATTTGGTAGGCGAGGATATTCTTGAAGAAAACTTATCTTGCTTTTCACGCTCAAAACTTCTTAAAACTCTAAAGAAATACGCCAAGATTATGAAGAAGAATTCTCTCAATTTCTCGGTGTGTTTTTAATTCTAACTAAGTATCCTATTTATAGGAGAATGAAAAGGATACTATGCAATAAAATATAATATATATATATATATATATTATTTAAAATCTAATAAAACAAATAATTTTATAAAAGTATTCTATTTTATATAAAAAGATTTTTTATACGCAGCACTATGCAAATACTATGCATAATAAAATATAATATATTCTATTTATAATCTAATAAAACAAATAACTTTATAAAAGTATTCATTTTATATAAAAAGATTTTACTATGCAAACACTACGCAGCACTATGCAAAACACTATGCATAATAAAATATAATATATTCTATTTATAATCTAATAAAACAAATAACTTTATAAAAGTATTCTATTTTATATAAAAAGATTTTACTATACAAACACTATGCAGGCACCATGCAAATACTATGCATAATAAAATATATTATATTCTATTTATAATCAAATAAAAAAAAACTTTATAAAAAGTATTCTGTTTTATTACATTTATAATAATAATAAAACAAACTCATCATCATTATTATAATTCACACTATTAATCGACCAGGTCGTTCCCAGGAAAGAGGGGGCTTTCCAATAAGGATTTCTCCCTATTGGCGCGCAATTAGGTGACCAAACCTCTCCTTAATAGAACTTCTAGACATCGTTAATATTGTAAATAATAATATTAATAACTTTGTCGTCTCAATTATTGATTTAATAATATATAAAATATTGACAATAATTGAATCAAATAACGTGAGAGATATTACAAAGAATTATCGTAGCAATAATTGAACAAAACTGAGTGACTTCTCACGTAAGCATCAATAATCAATACCGTGTGCTACTATGCAACCACGCGTATTATTGTACTTTTACTACTGGGTAGCTCAACAGTTTTAACGGTAAAACTTCCGTCGTTATTTTCATAAAAATATTTTTGTCATTTTCTCAATCCGACAATAATTTCGTTGTGGGGTCCACCGATGATTGTGCCGTCGTACGAATATTCCCTGTTAAAACCAATATTTCCCGACCAATCGAATATTATATAACAACTTGTGTTCTTTGTAAAATTTATAAATATTACCCACAACTATAAAATTATATCAAATCCACACCATAATATTCAAAAAAAATATTTCGAGAAATTTAAATCTTTATTCATAAAATTTGGGGTCTCACATAAACAACTTCATTATCACAATAAAACTCGATGGATTTCCTCAACCCATCACTTACATACTCTACTTGAGTTTTCTACTAAGGTTATAACCTAGGTTTCGCATTCCTAACGTTTATAACCTACAGCTTTGATACCAACTTGTGACGCCCCCGAATCTGGGTCCTCTGACCCCGGTTCGGTCATCACGATAAAATACAAACATCCACCTCTAAACAACATACGATAACTAAAATGCGGAATATAATAAACGTGCGTCGTTTATTCAAAAGGTGTTACTAGTCCCAAGATACGATAACCTTAATATCATCTTACAATCATACCCTAAAATAAATATTAGGGTTCACATTACATAATCGTAATTTAAACTAAGCATAAGATAAATTCTACTTCTCGCAATTATCCTACATCTTCCCTTTACCCTCGTCCTTTCCTGAGATCTTGGGCTTAGCTGCAATATAATTCATGATATAGCAAGGATAAGCAGCAAGTTTAAATACAACAATAAGGATATATCATGATGAATGGAAAAATATCTGGCAATGGATTCAACAATATGAATATATAAAGGATTCAACAATATGAATATCATAAGCAAAGATAATGATTGCTTTTAGAATAACTGCTAGTCAAGTAGACTTTGAACTATAACACTCCAATGGAATCAATAGCTAATTGACCCTTTGGTTACTGGCTACAGAATAAGTACTTGAGGGGATCAACCTCACGTACTCTATGTATATGCATAACATTTAAATCTGCTCTGTTGTATCTTATATTAGATACTTGGGGTACTCCCCTATCATAAGAGGGGTGTTCTTTCAGTCTAAGAATCCTTACCATCAATTGGTTTGGATAGCTTCTATAAAACTTCATAGGCTTGTCTGACCGGACAAAGGTTCAGACTCTATTTACCACAGTTCAAGAATTATTGAACTTTAAATGATGTACAAGTGCAAGATTGTACGAGCTTAAGTGCACTAAGTGAGAATGTTAGTGATATCAATGTGGAATAACTGTAAAGTAATTAAACCACTTAATAGCATGTTTGGAAATAAGATTTCAAGCTTAAATGAATAACTTTTAATTCAACAATATCCTACTCAATGCAATATGAGAAGGATAGGAAAACTTTCACAAACTCAAAGTTGTGTAAGTTAGGAAACTTGTAAAACAATAAATTCGGATACTTGCTCAATATAATTTAGAGTAAGTTTAGGGAAACTTGCTTAACAAAAGTAGGGTTCAACGAACTTGCTTACGATATGCGTCGAATAATGTAATGCAAGGGTTTAGGATACTTGCCTGCTTGCTCAGCTACAATATAATTCTAGCTTTAATTAATTGCGTTGAAACGACCTAATATTAACAAGTTGGTCTTTTCAATTAGTATGTGTAAACTAGTCCGAGTCTACACTTAAAGAATCAAATCATCACATAGCATGCTTCTCAACACATTACATGGCATATTGGTCATATATTACAAGATAAAGAGATCATGTAAGCATGCCTTCAATTTCAGAACCAAAAGCAGAATCTTGGTAAGACTACATGAGATTGGCAGTAGATTGTACCGGTCTCAGAAGCTTAGGGACTACAAGAATCATGGCCGTGGCTTGGCCCCACAAGGTTGAACTCGCCTCTCGACTTGATCTAACTCTAACACACTAATTACACATGTATTTTAACATACATACATGCTAGATTTTCACATATAACACATAATCATACTTTAGTTTATTATTTAACAAGTTTACTTACAATTTATATGTCATTAAACATAAAAAGGTCATGTAATCATCCTGCTTAATACATATGAATCATGTTTAGGAGTAATATAGCTATAACATGACATCTTACTACCTTAGTACCTAAGTACTCACATAATATGCGCTTATGTTTGAAAACATGTCCAAGGTTGTCTTTGAAATCATTTTAGCACGAATGATGCAATCCAACACATGTAAGACAAATCTAAAACCTTTGTCATAAGTAAGTAGGTTATGATAATCTCTTTTCAAAATCAGAAACTATATCTCTTAGCATTGGTGTTCATTAGCCTTAACTAAGCTTTTCTTTTCAAACTAAGTTCTAGCATGAAGCTTATCAAGTTGGTCATGGATACAACGTCAATGAATCACATATCATGCTCATTTAGGTTCCAAATCAATTATGTATATGAGTCACTAAGTTCAGAACTCGTGAACACAAGTTTTCCACAAGGTTAGTTTTGAAAACTTTAAGTTTTGCTATAACTTCCTTACCAATCCAAGTTGATTACATCATACCATATAAGAAAGATTATAACTCATGCTACACTCCTTTATAGGTTTATATCTAAGTCATGATACTAAGTTAGCAACACATAACACAAACAAAACCAGCAACTGGATCTGAAGTGTGGCGCAGCTGTGCTGCACCCTAGTACAAATAGCGTGCAGCTGCGCCATGCAAGAGATAGAACTAATTTTGGGTTACGGCGCAGCTGCGCTGCACCCTGGATCAGAGACAGTAAGCAGACTCTGTTTGCAAAGCCTTAACCAACTTGATCCCTTTTTGTTTAAACATGCTCCAATCTATCAATTAAGAGTTTGAACGTGTAGACATATATCATAAACATATCATGGCATGTTAATTCACTTTGATTAACAAAGAATTCAAGAAATTCCTAAGAATTTGATAATACCCAACTAAGAACACAATTAGAGTTTATACCTATACACATTCTAATTTTGATAAGGTTGTGATGGTCTATTATAACTCCCCACAAACTGAGCCTATTCAGCACTAATTGCACGCTGATCTGTAGAATAACTTCCATTACACAACTCACAAACCATTGTTACTTGAGGTACTGATTGTGGACCCCATGATTCAATCTTCTTAGTTAACGCTGATACATGTGCTATCAAAGCTGTCACTGCATCTAGTTCGAGCTTTCCTGATGTTTTCGGGGGATTAGACCTTGTCATTGGCCACTGATAATTGTTGTTAGCCATCATCTTTAACAATTGATAAGCCTCATCAAAACTCTTTACCATGATAGCTCCTCCTGCTTCTGCATTAATACTAGCTCGTGTAGACCCATGCAATCCATCACAAAATATTCCAACCTATATCCACTATGGAATCCCGTGATGTGGACATTTTTCGGAGCATATCCTTAAATCTTTCCCATGCTTCATATAATGAATATCATTCCGTAGTTTTGCCGTCTTTGTTGGTAGGAAGAACTTAGCTAGGATTTTTTTAGCTAAATCATCCCAGGTTGTGATTGAACCTAGCGACAATGAGTGCAACCAACTTCGGGCTTTATCCCGCAATTTGAACGAAAATAACCTCAACCTTATTGCATCTTCTGAAACATTATTGAATTTAAAGGTGTCGTATACTTCCAAGAAACTTAAGATATGCTCATTCGGATCATCGTTCGAACCACCCCCAAACTGAACTGCATTTTGTAACATCTGTATCGTTCCCGATTTGATCTCGAAACTGTTTGCATTGATTGCTGGCCTCCGAATACTAGACTGAATGTCTATCACTGTCGGCATAACATAATCCCTGAGTGATTATTGTTCTTCCTCTGCCATGACTTCTGGAATTTCTTCTGCTGCCAGTTCTTCTTCCAATGGTATAACCTCACTAGTCAACCATAATTTCTAGAACTTTCTTTCAATATCGTCTTCGTAAGGAAAAAGTTCATCTTTACCCTTTGATCTAGTGTGCATACACTAACAAATAAGTCCTGCAAGCAAAAGAATAAAAATAAGTAAATAACGTTTAAATTAAGACTGAATTTATTATAACTAATATGGAATTAATATTAACAAAGAATTCCCCGGCAACGACGCCAAAAATTTGTTAGTTGATTTCACAATTAACAATTTGTGTAAGCATACACAGTCAACAAGTAATAAAGTGGTAAAGTGACGTACCCACAAGGAATCCTAATTAACAAATTCCAACTACTAGTACTTTATCAATTTAATTTTATTTAAACACCCGTAATTTGTGATTTTCTAATTAAGAAAACTAAAGTTAACTAATTAAAACTATTTTACTCTAGAAATTGATTCAAATAATAAAAGGTTAAGAATATTATATCCCTAATTATGAAATACAAATCAATTATCTAGTTTCTCCATTTATTACTTCACCCGAATTGTTAACATGAATTCTAGTTGTTTAAAAACCCTTTTCCAAGTGGTCAAATAACATTTATTTAATTCAATTAATTCTGCGATGTCCCTATGCAAAATAATAAAATTAAATTTATTAAGTTCCAATTCCCAATTGTTACATGCAGTGAAAAGAGATATTCCTATTCAATCCACAACCCTAATTATTTATCTTTTGTAAATAATTAAGCATACATGTTATCACATTCAGTTCCAACCCTAGATTTTATCTCCCGAATTCATCTAGTATAACACAGTAATTATTGGCCAAATAATTAATCAATAAAAATACAAAACATCATAAATAATTCAATTTGATTTAAATAACTGGATTAAAATGAATAATCAAATTCATAGACATAAAAGGTTCAATTTGTAGCCTTAATGAAAAAGTTATTTCATACTGGAAATTAAAACTAAAAATCCCATAAAAATCATCTTAATAGAATTACAAAACTGAAATAGAGAAGAAGAAGAAGAAGAAGAAGAAGAAGAAGAAGAAGAAGAAGAAGAAGAAGAAGAAGAAGAAAACTCTAAAATAAGTCCTCCAATCTTCAATCTTCCACTTGAATTATGCTCCACGATTCTCTATTGTTCTCCAATTAATCTCCAGCTTTTGTTAATCCTTTATGCCACACGTTTCCTCTCTTAAATACTTTCTTTTTTTATTAGATTCCCACTTCCAATCAACTTCTCCTTCTTATCAGCCTCCCCGATCAGTTCCTATTGCATCCCAGCGCCCCGGCGCTGGGTTAAGTACTGAAGACAGCTCCCCGACGCTAGCTATTTTCCAGCAATTTACGATTTTGCAATTAATGATGCTGAAATTCCCAATTTGACCCTACCTTTGCCTCATCCTGCAAAACAATAAAGAAACAAATAAGAACTATCCTATTAAACTTGAAAGCCACATTAATTCAAGCGTAATTATATCCAATTCATGGGTATATTACCCACTAATCAGGGACTCAAGCTTCTAGCTTAGGCATCAGATAATCAGGAGATAACTGAGAACAAGGGCAGTAAGAAGAGAATGGTAGGCCTGAACAAGGTAAGCAAGAAACAGAAAAATGTTCCCAGAGAGCATATGGAGGTTGAACCTGTCTTTTCATCTGATGATGATGTTGTGAATAAATTTGGTACAAAGGGCATGAAGTCATGGGAGGAAATGTATGACAATTCTGATATTGATGTTTTTGCAAGTTCTCCCTCAACTAGTGATAATGAGTAGGAAAGTGAAGAGCCAAGGATCAAAGGGAAGAGAGTTGTTCATGTGTATAATCCAAACACTGCAATTAAGGACACTGAGTTTGAGCTATACATGACTTTCACTGGGGTTAACCAACTAAGGGAAGTAATAAAAAAATTATGCAGTTGGGAAATGGAAAGGAATTTGGTTTCCATTTAATGAACCTACAAGGGTTCAAGCTAAGTGTGTAGCAGGATGTCCATGGAAGCTTTGGGCAAGTCATGTTCCTAGAGAGAAATGGTTTCAAATCAAAGGTTACCTAACTAAGATCCACAGTTGTATTAAGGCCACAAAGATAAAGATTATTAAATATAAATTGGTTGGTAGATAAGTTTGGAGGGACAAGTAGATCAAAGTCAAGGATCAAGTTGAGGGAATTGCAAGCATCAATAAAGCAAAGGTTTGGAGTGCAATGCTTTATTGGACAGTGTTTGTAAGTTAAAAAATGGCATTATCTGAGATAGAAAAGACTATGGCAGAGAATTATGAAGGTGTTTGGGACTATGGACAAGAGATCCTTAATATAAATCCAGGTAGCACTGTACAAATTAGGACTGATCAGGGCACTCCAAAAAGGTTTCAAAGGATGTATAATTGTTTTGATGTTGTAAAGAAGAACTGGTTGGAGGGATGCAGACCTATTATTGGACTTGATGGTTGTTTCCTGAAGACATATTGTAGAGGGGAGCTGTTATCTGCAATAGGAAGATATACTAACAACCACATGTTCCCAAAAGCTTGGGTTGTGGTGAAAAGTGAAAATAAAGATAGTTGGAGTTAGTTTTTAAATTTGTTAGTGGAAGATGTTGGATTAGAACAAGGCAGAGGATGGACATTAATTACTAATCAATAAAGGTGCAATTTTATTTTTATTACATCTTAAGTTTTATTTGTATTACATATTTATGTCATTATACTAACATAAATTTTTGACATATTTATATAGGGTTTGGTGCCTGCTTTTCAGGAATTACTACCCCAAACAGAATATAGATGTTGTGCAAGACACATCTATCAAATTGGAGAAAACAGTTCCTTGGGGCATCTTTAAAGGTGATGTTCTAGAAGGCATCAAAGGCCAACAATCCTGCTAATTTTAGAAAGGCAATGAAGGGCATCAGGAAAGAGTCAAAGGATGCACACACTGCCTTGATAGGTATACCTCCTAAAATTAGAGTAAGACTTACTTTGACACCACCAACAAATGTCAAGTAGTGACAAACAATATGTCAGAATGTTTTTAACAATTGGATCATGTTGGACAAAATCCAATTGAGCACAACACACAAGTATACATGGTCAACAAGTAATAAAATGATAAGTCGAGTATCGTCCCACAGAGAAAATAAACTATATTCTATTCTAACAAGCACCAATATTATCACAGTTTCTTTAAACAGATGATCAATGTTGTGAAATTGTAAAATTAACTAATTAATTAAATTTAAACTAATTACCACAAAATTTAATCAGATATTAGAGACTTAAGACTACAACTTCACTTATTGTTTCACTTAGATTAACACACTTCCTATTAAGCCACATTAATTATTCTGAATTGTTAATCAAGAACACTTAAGTAAATATGATCATCTCTCAATGCATCATACTCAAATTAACTTAAATCCACAGATGATATAATTAAGATGAACACCCTAATTAACTAATTCACTATATCTCTCTATGTGAATTACAACTAAATAGGATTTAAAGCACATATTCTTTATCAGATTACATGCAATATATAGGTATATCTCTATCCTAGACATAAATCATGATTTCCAACAACATGCTGAAAATATAATAACGTGATATTATGATCAATTCTAAATTTATACTCTATCTCTTGAGTTCATATAGATTACTACAATAATTACTGGCCAGACAATTAATATTTAAGCACAAATCATAATAAACAATCCCAGAATAATTCTTAATAACTTAATATGGAAGCATGTCAATCCATTTACATAATAAAATCCATTTTAGTCGTAAATAGAAAATTAGTTCAACATAATTGAATTAAACTCCAAAATCCATAAGTGATAAAGCATTCTGAATAGAAGTAAAAGATAAAGAAAGAGAGGAAAATTGTGAAGCAATCCTTTGTCTCTTCTCCACTCTTACCTCGAATCCTTCTTGCTTACTTCCTTGCTTCAATTCTCCAATAGCTTGATTCAGTCTTAGGGTTTATTTCCTTGTTTTTATATCTCTCCATTTGCATTTAATATCTTTGACGTTCCCTTCCAAAATCAGTCATCCGGATCCTTTCCAGAATCAAACTCTCAAAATAAGGTAACTGACTCTTCCTAACCAATCCGCCCTGGCTGATTCAATGAACTAAGGAATCCGCCCCGACGGTTTCACCCGACCAAGAATTATAAAAATGCCCTTATGATCCAAGTTTTTCTATTTTAACCATCCAACTTCAGTTCCTACAACACAAACACAAAAATAAATAAATTGATACTAAAAATACTTAAAGATAACAAAGAACTAAGCCCAAAAAGGTTTCCAATTCGTAGGTATAAAACTCACTCATCAAATATCCTCAAACTCAAGACTTTGCATGTCCTCAAGCAACAACAACGAATGCAAATTCAACTAACTATATGCCTACGAATCAAGTAATAGAAAAACATAACATCTAATACTAGGCCTCGAAGATAGCATACAAGAATCAAGCAAAACAACCAACCAATGAAAAATATCTAACTCTAACCAATCAATGCAATATAGTTGTTATCATCCATGTCATGTGTGTGTGAGCATAAACTATTTCAATCAATTACAACTCAAATCATCTCCATAATTAACTTCTTAGAAAGAAAGATCAGTTTTTCATAACTCCGTCAATGAACACATCCAATCCGGCTATCGCAAGAAAATTCTAAGCAAAGGGGGTATCAACAATGTTTATTACATAATCCTTTATTAGCTCACCAACGTGGGCAATATCTAGTTTTATTAGGTTTTTCAGAACTACCCACGTAGCAAGCTTTCGACCAATGACTCCCAGTCCAGTTGGCTTTAGGGAATTAGGTGTTGAGACACCCTTACGAATCTAATAACTCGAGTAGTAAAGGCCATAAAACTAAACAGTCAAGTTAGTATTATCATTTTTTTTAGTCTGACTTATGCAATGCTTAACTCTTAGGCTTTTCAAAGTTACCCTTTTAGCGAACTTTCCACCAACGACTCCCAAACTAGATTGTTTTAGGGCGCTGGGTGTAGAGACACCCCTAAGGCTTACTTGTCCGAGTAACAGAGGTCACAGAGTTAAACTAAGACAACTTTTATTATTATTATTATTTTATTTTATTTTTAAGAATTTTTTAATAATAGACACCTTAAAGTACCCCCCCCCCCCCCCAAACTTAGTTTCTTGCCTGTTTTAGTCTTCCTAGATATTTAACTGATTTGTTTAATTTTATCCCCAACTTTCTCACCAAAAGCGTATTATGTAAAAAAAATTAATTTAGATTGATCAACCAGTTAATTAAGTGTTTTCCTTATTAACATGAATTTTAAAAAGATATACTCAATTTCATGGTTAAAGTTATCACCCATCATTGGTTTTCCATCTTACCCCAGTCATTATTATCAAATTATGTCTTATCATCGGACAAACATGGATAATTATGCCATTTATACTTGATTTATACAATACAGATAACTAAATGCAAATAAGTCCTAGAATGCAATTACAAACACGAAATACCATGCAAAATGCAACTATGTGATAACTTATGTAAACTATGTAACTATCACTAAACAACATGCATAAAACAATCTAATATGCACCCCCCCCCAAAAAAAAAAATATTCAAACTCAACAATGTCCATTGTGGAAATAAAAAAAAAATTAAGTGCTAAGGACTTCCCTGAATGGTCAAGCATCGGGCTCGACCTCCTCTTCATCGTCTGACTCTGGTGGGGGATAAACTGGAAGTGGGTGCGGAACTAGAAATTGGAATGGCTCAACATTTGGATTCATTCTTGCGAACATCTCTGTCAATGACATGTTGAAGCTAACTTAATACTTAAACATGTCCTTGTCGCTCTGCCAACCTCAGATTATCTTTATTGATTTTCTTAAACTTGTCATCAATGTGTTTCTGTAGGTTGCAAAATTGACTGCTAAATTGGGCCTTTGTTCGGGACAAAGAAGTAGTAGTTGTACGATCTAACTCTTTTTCCTCGTCATTCTCTTCATCCTTCGAAGCAGAAGGAAAGGTGAAACCAAGTCCACGTGGGTGCAACTCTCCCCCTTCCCAAACTTTATAACGCTCTATCAACCGGTGATCCAAAATTAGTAAAGGTTATTTTACGGCTTCATCTGCTCCCCATCTCACTCCAACTCGATGGCACAACCCACAGATTAGGGATGGATGTGGAAAGCCCCCTGAATAGGACCTCTCAAGTAACGTTGAATGGAAAATGCAATAACAGCTCCCACAATAATCTTGAAGTCTTTAACTATGGCATACAGTAGTGGAGCTTTTTCCTTTGTAACATCGTTGACGTGCTGAGATGGTAGAAGCTTTTTGCAGAAGAAAGAATACCAAATCTTTCTGTATCTACTCAAATCCTTGTTGTTAAATAATGTACCACCCCTTTCTCCCTTCGATGGCAAAGTCGTTTCAGGTTTATATAGCTCATTCACAATTTTCTCATAATCTGGCCCTTGCCCCAACTACTGCGAATATTCAAAAATTGTTGGTGCCCTCAAGTTGTATTACTCATTAATCGTGGCGGCACTGAATGAAACCATATTTCCCTGAACCATCATTGCAAATGGTGATTTATCCTCGACATTTGCATAGAACTCTTTTACAATAGCTATGACTAACGGTTCCAGATTATTAGTGAATGTATTCCAACCTTGCTCAATGATTTGGTGTCCCATTTCCACATCAAATTCATTTGGGTGAAGCCCACGCTTGAGAGTTAGAGCTTTACCCAATAAGTAGTTGTCAAATTTATTTGTCACTACTGCACTTATAAACTTTCTTCTATCAAAAGGCCTTGTCGGGTTTGAAGGGCCTTCTCCTCTTTGCAATTTAGGCACCATGTGAGTTTAACAGTTCCAAATTGTCAAAACTATCAACACTTGGCTTGGCCCAAAAATCAGTTGGCTCAGTGTAACTTCAAACTCGGTGTAAAACCAAATTTCACTAATAATCAATGAAAATAAATCCAATTGATCCAACACAACCAAATTAACCTAAAAAGTTACTTCAATTTAGCAATAAAATTATTTAATTTCAAAACCACTGAGCAAACTATCCAGTAGAATACCTTACTTAGTGTTGAATCTGGCTGCCCATTGGATTGCAAACTCAGTGTGCTCAAAGGTGAGATAAGGTACCACTTTGATGAGAACCTACTTGTTGTTTTAATTTGAGTCAAAACCATTTGCAAACTTATCCAATCTGAATCTGTAGGAAATTCCCCCAATTTGGACTGATAAAACCTAGTTGAGAGATGAAATTCGTTGATAGTGTTGATGAGTTCGAATGGGATGATGATTTAAGCTTGAATCAATGTTGAATTTAATTTGAGAGAAAGGTTTCAGTGTTTAGGGCTTGTGGGTTGAGTTTAGAATGGGACAGAATGATGTCCAATCGAGGCTAGAAGGAGTTTTTAAAAAGTGCAATTCGATTAATCCGTCGGGGCAAACTTATTTGCCTATAGAAATTCTTTGGGGAAAATTTGGTCAGAGAGGTAGGTTCCAGGGCACTGACTATATTCATTGGGGGTGCTTTTAGACTGAAACAAATCAGCCAGGGCGGATTCCCTAATGCTACGTTTGGATTGAAGGAATGGAATAGAGTAGGGAATGGAATAGATGAGGGAATGGAATAAGGAAGGGAATGGAATGATTTTTTAATATTCCATGTACATGTTTGGTTGATGTTAGGAATGCATCTAAGAATGAAATAAATAATTAGAAAGTGACCTAAATACCCTCAAATGTTCAAATTTAACTTAAATTCAATTTATATTAAAAATTTAACACATATTTCATTCTTAGAAATAAAGGGAGGGTGGGGTAGGGTGGGGGGGGGGTAGGTGTGTGTGGGGTGGGGTAGGTGGGTGGGGTGGGGTGGGTGGGGTGGAAAAAGAGAGTAAATTGGGTTGGGGTGGTTGGGTGGTGGGTGGGTGGTAGGGGGGTGGGGGGGTGGGGTAGGTGGGGTGGGTTGGTAGGTAGGGTAGGTGGGTTGGGGTGGTTTGGGTGGGGGGGTGGGGTAGATATGGTGGGGTGGGTTGGTAAAGTAGGTAGGTGGGTGGGGTGGGGTGGGTTGGTAGGTAGTGTGGGTGGGTTGGGGTGGGTGGGTGGGGGTGGGTGGGGTGGAGTAGAAGGGGTGGGCGTGGAGTGGGGTGGGGTGGAGTGGGGTGGGTGGGGTGGGTGGATGGGTGGGGGGGGTGGGGTAGGGTGGGGTGGGGTGGATGGGTGGGTGGGTAAGTGGGGTGGGTGGGGTGGGTGGGGTGGGGTGGGTGGGGTGGGTGGGGTGGGATAAGTGGGGTGGGGGGTGGGGTGGGGTAGGTGGGTAAGGGGTGGGGTGGGAGTGGGGGTAGGTGGGGTGGGGTAGGTTGGTAGGGGTGGGGTGGGGTGGGGTGGCTAGGTGGGGGTAAGTGGGGTAAATTACGAAGAAATAGAAATATGAAAATTCCGAAGAAATTATCAAATCTCGGCCCCTTCTCCCTCGTCGTTCCCAGATCGATCGAATTGAATGGATATGTAAAAAGCCCTATTATATCTTTAGGGATATATTTGTCAATTACTTAAAAATAATGGATGGAATGATTTATTCCTGGCCACCCCTCAAGGAATAAAAATTAAAATTTTAAGTTAACTATCATTCCAGGAGGAATACATTATTCCCTTGGAATAAACAAATTAAACAATATTTTTATCATTCCAATGGAATGATTCATTCCATTCTCCCTCCTATTCCATCGATCCAAACGTAGCATAAGAGTTATGGATTTACCGAGGCGAATTAAGTTTTGTTCTGAAAAAATTTCTTTTTTTTTTTCTCTACAGAATCGATACATAACTTCCCTTACCATACCTTCTTACCTACAAATCGTACTCCTAGTTCCTGTATGATGAAAGACTTCATGTATTAGACCAAGCACTATGGATCATGAGCATGAAAGCATTTATAAAGCTAATAAAATCCTAACTACACTAAAGAATTGAAAATTTGAATTCTAACAAAATAAAAACTGAACAATAATTGGGCTACCTCCCACCAAGTGCTTGATTTAGAGTCTTTCAACCTGACTACTTATTTTAATCTGGCATAGCTGGGATGTTGTGAGCACTTCTGATGTTATCCGCGAATAACCAACAACAGTTCACCATATGCTCTTTCGTCTTAACTGTAGGATTAATATTTGGCCTTTACTCACCAATGATAGTTTTTAAGCCACAATTTTTTGAGGATCTTTATGAACTGCATCCTTGAAAGCAGTAACACTGTAGCACTCTTTCTTATCATTCGGGATCGGGATTTTCTTGAACACTTTATTTTTACCTCTTGATCGAATACTCTCATCGTTAGTTCTCCATTTAGTACATCGATTAATGTTCTCCCGATTGAAAGAAATGGTCTACCAAGTATGATCAGAATATTCTTATCGTCCTCGAAATCTAAAACCACAAAATATGTTGGTAAAATAAATTTTTTAACCTTCACCAGTACATCCTCCACTATACATAACGGATAAGTGATTGATATATCTGCAAGTTATAAGGTGCTATTTGTTTGTTTTGCTTCCTTTAAACCCAGCTTCTTGTATATGGACAGTGTCATGGGGTTGATGGTTTCTCCCAGATCACACAATGTTCTTCCCACATCCTGATTTCCAATCGAACAAGGGATGTTGAAGCTACCTGGATCTTTTAACTTAGAAGGGAGCTTTTTCTGAAGAACTGCACTACATTCAATTAGCATCATAGTTTCGAATTCACCTATCTTACGATTTTTGGATAATATTTCTTTCATAAATTTAACATATCTCGGCATTTTCTCTAGCGCTTCGACGAACGGAATTTTAATATGCAACTTTTTAAAGATATTCATGAAATTTGTGAACAGATTCTTCAATTTCTGACTTTGCAATCGTGAAGGGAATGGCACAGATGGTACAATTGAAGTAGGCTTATCCTTTTTTGAGCTCACATTTTGACATTCCCATGTTTTCTTTTCCTCCTCTTTACACTCGGATACTTCCTCATTAGACTCCTTTAGCTCCTTCCCACTCCGAAGTGTGATTGTGTTACACTGTTCTTTCCCCTCGTTTCTCGAATCGACTTCTGTGTTACTTGGTAATGCTCCCTGGGGTTTGTTGTTTAATACACTAGCCATTTGTCCCATTTGGATTTCCAGGTTTTGGATTGTTCCGGCTTGACTTTTATTGCCATCTCATTGCTAGCTATGTATTTCATTAACTGTTCTTCCAAACCTGATTTCTTTTCTTGCTGTGGAACTTTCTGTTGCTACTAATTCTGAAATCTGGGTGGATATGATGGTCGTGGAGCATGATACTAATTTTGATTATTACTCCACAAAAAGTTAGGATGGTTACATGCCCCCGAATTGTAACTATTGTGATATGGATTCGGTGGATAGTACTAATTACCCACAAACTGGTCTGCCTCTCGATTAATTTCACACTTCTCAGTCGGATGTGAACCCGCACATAACTCATATACAAATGCCACTTATTGAATGTTTTCCCCTGTAATTGCATCTATTTTCTTTGAAAGTGTTGACATCTGAGCTGCTAAAGTTGTTACTGCGTTCACTTCTAACACCCTTACTACCTTAGGTTGTGTCATCCTTGAAGTCAGCCACTGATAATTGTTAGCTTTCATGGTCTCTAGTAACTCAAATGTATCATCAAAATTCATGGTTGTGAGTGTTCATCCCGTTGCTGCTTTAATGCTTGTCCTCATAGTACTTCCTAACCCGTTATAAAATGTCTAAACCTGTAGCCACTTAGGTAGTCCGTGGTGTGGACATATTCTCAAAAGTTCCTTAAACCTTGCCCAAGCTTCGTATAATGATTCTCCATGTTGTTGTTCAAAGGTAGTAATATCGTTCCTCATTTTAGCAGTTTTCATTTGCGGAAAGAACTTTGCTAAAAAAATTTGCCAAGTCATCTCAAGTAGTGATAGAGCCTGGTGGTAGTGAGTGTAGCCAACTATTTTCCTTGTCCCTTAGTGTTAATGGAAATAACCAAAATCTCATTGCATCGCCCGTTACCCCGCTATACTTGAATGTATCATAAATCTCCAAAAAGTTTACCAAGTGTTCATTCGGGTAGACATTAGATAATCCCCCAAACTGTATCGAGTTATGAATCATCTGAATTGTACCCGGCTTAATTTCAAAAGAATTTGCAGCAATGGCTGGCATGGTGATTCTTGAATGGATTTCATCAATTTTTGGCATGGCATAGTCCCTTAATGACTTTTGATCTTCGTTTGCCATTTTATTCGGTGTTTCTAGGGTCTCTCGAGTTTCTTTAATCCACATACGTAATCTATTAAACCTTTTGTCGATGTCTTCCTCGTAAGGGAACAATTCGGGCTCCTTCGATCGAGTTTGCATGCACTACTCAAGAGCACCTACAACAGGAAGTAAACAAAAAGAAAGAAAAGTGTTTAACTAAAATTTATTTAATTAAACTAATATTGAAAGCAATAAAAATAGTTTAGAATTCCCCAGCAACGGAGCTAAAAAAATTTTAGGCAAAATCAACACGCAAGTATACATGGTCAACAAATAAAAAAGTCATAAGTCAAGTATCGTCTCATGGAGAAAAAAATTGTATTCTATTCTAACAAGCACCAATTTTGTATTATCCCAGTTTCTTTAAACATATGATCAATGTTGTGAAATTTGTAAAATTAACTAATTAATTAAATCTAAACTAATTACCACAAAAAATAATCAGATATTAGAGACTTAAGACTACAACTTCACTTATTGCTTCACTTGGATCAACACACTTCCTATTAAGCCACATTAATTATTCCTTATTATTAATCAAGAACACTTAAGTAAATATGATCATCTCTCAATGCATTATACTCAAATCAACTTAAATCCACATATGATATAATTAAGATGAACACCCTAATTAACTAATCAACTATATCTCTATGTGAATTATAATTAAAAAAGATTTAAAACACATGTTTTTTATCAGATTACATGCGATGTATAGGTATATCTCTATCCTAGACATAAATCATGATTTCCAACAACATGCTGAAAATATAATCACGTGCTATTATGATCAAGTCTAAATCTATACTCCATCTCTCGAGTTCATATAGATTACTACGGTAATTATTGGCTAGGCAATTAATATTTAAGTAAAAATCATAATAAACAATCCTAGAATAATTCTCAATAACTTAATACGGAAGCATGTCAATCTCAGTTACACAATAAAATTCATTGTAGTCTTAAATAGAAAATTAGTTCAACGACATTGAATTAAACTCCAAAATCCATAAGTCATAAAGCATTCTGAATTCAAGTAAAAGAAAAAGAAAGAGAGGAAAAACTGTGTAGCAATCCTTTGTCTCTTCTCCGCTCTTGCCTTGAATCCTTCTTGCTTCCTTCCTTACTTCAATTTTCCAATAGCTTGATTCAATCTAGGGTTTATTGCCTTATTTTTATGTCTCTCCATATGTCTTTAATATCTCTGACGTTCCCTTCCAAAATCAGTCATCCGAATCTTTTCCAAAATCAAACTCTCGAAATAAAGTAACTGACTCTTCTCGACCAATCCGCCCTGGCGGATTCAATGAACTAAAGAATCCACCCCGATGGTTTCACCAGACCAAGAATTAAAAAAATTCCCTTATGATCCAAGTTTTCCTATTTTAACCATCTAACTCCAGTTCCTACGACACAAACACGGAAACAAGTAAAATGATACTAAAAATTCTTAAAGATAACAAAGAAGTAAGCCCCAAAAGGTGTCCGATTCGTAGGTATAAAAACCACTCATTAGATCCTAAAGCCTAGGTATAAACCCCTCTGATTAATTTTTGAAGACATAAAAACTCAATTAATTAAGGATGTAAATGAACCGAATCGAACCGAGTATTGAATTGCTCAGATTTGATTCACAAAATTTAGAGAGTGTAAAATAAGGTTAGATTGAGGCTCATTTAGCTACCGAATCGAACACGATTCTTGTGACGCCCCCAAATCCGGGTATCTTCCAACCTGACAGATGGTGTTAAACGGTACTCAAAATTATACACTCATTCTATTGAAACGGCATCAAAATATGTGTATCAACGACATTCTTATTACATTAATAATATTACATCTTGTTCCCAAGTTCTAAAACCATTACATTCTTTGCTCATCATACTATAATATATACAACTTACTAGTTTATTACAAGGTAAACTAATCGTTCATCTTCGTCTTGCCTTTATCCTTGTCAGAACCCTCGGTTCGTTCGGTTTTAGCTGCATTCATATGGTTCAAGCAAGAGTGAGCATAACAAGCTCAGCAAGTACAATAATTTCTTTCAAACAACATGCTTGAAACATATAGAATCAGATATCTTTAATAATTGGATAGAGTTACTTAAGTACTATCAATAATTCAAAATAGCATTTCTTTTCCTTCAAAACATTTTACAATTGTCAATATTCAATTAAAACATTAATTTTGGTCCAAGACCATGAGTATTTCATAATTTTTTGAAAAGGACAATCCCAAGACTAATTCAGTAAGTCCCAAGATATCTTACGAAAGCACTACGGGTGATCGGCCCATAGTACTCTATGTTGATCAACACTACATCCCCGTTAAACGTATGTACATTTAAGTTTTGGCAACCTCGCGTGCCCATCGAATAATCGATGAAAAATACATTTGTTTATTCATAATCAGGCTTACCTTGAATCCGTACCAAATAATTGGCGTAGGATAGCGTTATCATTTCTATATTGAAAGACTTGTAAATAAATCAATCGATCTTTAAGATTAGTCTAGCCGAGTTAAAACTGGCATCAACATTTTTGTAAAATAATTCATGTATCTCATAACATGATTCACTAAAAACCTGGCTAACACGAAGGTTAGACAAGCGATAAGAAAAACTTGCCTTCAGCGTCTGCTACAGTAAAATTACTTTTCCTTTGAGTCTTTATGGTCTCTACAACACATAACCACATAGGTCATGAATGAACATACATGGTTCCTAATGAATCTTACCCTTCTTCTCGATCTAATCATGTATTAGATTTGTTATTATTGGTTTTGTCTTGCCATTATATTTTACATCATTCTTACCAACTTCTTTCTCTTCTATGTCTTAAGTGGATTTATTCATTAATGCAACTCATTTCGAGTTAATTATCCTTCTTTATGGCTTACTACTACTCCTACGTTATTATTCGAGACTTGATCGTCATTGGTTAAGTACACTTATTGTATACCGTTCATGTTCACGTTCTTATACTTTACGTTCATTGTTTAACTATTCATTAAACAACATTACATTCCTCAAGTCATCACTATAAAAGTGATTTAGGAAAGGTCTTATCATGTTCATTAAGTAATTACATGTCCCATACTTGTTCTGCAAACCATTAGGTTTATAATCAACTTGGTCAACAAAATCCCCTTACTCTTCGTACTGCGCGATGCGACAACCCTTTTTCTTGGTGGTGGCTGCGGTGCCACTTTCGAAAGACTTCTAACATTCTTGGTCTCACTATCATGTGAGCGAGACTCATGCCTACAACTGGTTCTGTGACGTGACTCTGCAGAAGAAGACTCCTTCGCTTCAAAGACCATGGCGGCGGCTTAAAGAGCTTTATTCGTGCAGCCACACTGATATCGCATCTGAAAAAAATTTGATAGTTAATTTCTTAAGTGAGATTCCTGGCCTCATAACTTCTTCGTTATAAGTCTGAATTGGCTCGTTCAAGGGCCTACGGTTCACAAATTACATACTCTACATGTTCATGCAAGAATTTTATCTATTTAACTTCATTAATTAAAAATTCACCAATTAGTTCATTTTAACGAAAACGATAAACGTTCGTGAACGTTCAACGCTCGTTTCTTCGTTCTAAGTCAGAATTCGGTTATTTTTGAGTCTGCAACTCTATAATGCCAAATGAGACTTGTCTCCATTGAAAACTAATGTTTCCAAGCTTAATATCAAAATTCGACCTCCATTCCGAGAATTTTATGAATTCGACGATTATCGTCCTAACTCGTGAATTCCGCCATAACTTCATTACTTATAATTTGTTATTCGTTTCAAATGGATTCTATCCATCATATTAACATCTTAACCTATTCATTTCATTAACTTATATACATGATAAGTTCTTGCTTGTTCTTTTCGATCTTATAACTTTATTAAAGTATAAAATACATACACTTTCATTTTTCATGACTTATAATGATTTATGTTTTCTAACCATCATCATTGCTTCTTATTATCACACAACCTTATTATTATAACATAAGACAAGTTCCTACAAGTTCTTCCTTGTTTCATAACTTATTTATAAACAAAGTGCTTTTTCACGGCTTATTAAGACTTAAGCCCTTTGATTTCTCATTCTTATCATTCCTTAGTATACTAGTTCTACCACTACTCACTTCTCTAGCAATGGAAGAGAAAGAGAATCATGGTTTAGGATTGCATACCCTTGAATATCACATGGTTAATCTTTGATCTCCTTCTTGTTTCTTGAAAAATGAAAGACTAGCTTTCTAGCTTTTCTAGCTTATTATCTCTAACAAATAAGCTCTCAACTTATTGGATGAAATGAACAACCAAAAAAATGAAATCTAGGCTTGTTATTTATAGGATTTCTAAAGTTAGGGCATAATGGTCATTAATCCAACCCACCTCCTTAATCACCTCCTTACTATTCATTACCTAGGCATTAAGTTAACTTGGCCACCACACTTACTTAGCTCTTAAGTATACTTGTTTAGCACATAGCTTATCCTTTACTTGCTCATCAAATTAATTACTTGGTCATCACAACACTTAGCCATTAAGTTACTTGGTCATCACATATAAGCACTTTGTTTGCTCATCACACATAAGCACTTTACTTAGCCTTTAAGTTACTTAACTTATCCTTTGCTTAAACCTTAAGTCTACTTGCTCAACACACTTAATTCTTGGTCACCGATTCACCCATTGGTTGCCCCATGGATCAAGCTTTACCCATTGGACCTTATCTTGGGCTTTACATTCAATTAGCTTAATTAACTTATCTTATACATTGGGCTTGTAATTAACCAAACATTGGACTTAACCATTCCTATACTTGGGCTTGTATAATTCCTAACAAATCCTACAAGTCCAATACATTTAGCTTAAAGTCTCATAACGTATAATTTACGTATTAATCTTGTATTCTAACTCGTATACTTATTCATGTACATCATACCATCATTCATGCATACTCGTATAATACTTCGTATCATACTCGTATTCATTAATTCGTTCCATACCTACATATTATACGATCATCTCTTTAATTCATTATACACATTTAAATTCCTTCTCGGAACTCACTTTCCCTAACTGTTAGGTTTTAAGTCCGCAGGTGAAAAACTGTGTTTGCCATAACTGAAATATTATTGGATATTCTATTTTACCTCGATATTCTATCATTATGTATTTCTCAGAAGTTCAGAAATAATTCCCGAGCAGAAATGCGTGACTAGTATTTTTCAAAAAATTTCTCGAAGAACTTTTATTTTCATCTTGAAAATTCAAACACTTTAATTCTACCACGTAGCCAAAATACTACGACGTTCTAATATGTCTAGGTCATAGAACGACCTTCAAATAGCTTACTCCCATAATTAATTAATTAAATCTATTTAATCCACATAATCAAATAAAAATTTGAGGAAAATTTCTTCATCATTTTAATCTCGAGTTTCCACAATGCTTCTTCGACATTGTGATTCTTTCATTTCACCTTCACCGAAGGTATTATCTTATTCCTCAAGACTCGCCCCTTCCTATCAATAGTCTGAGTTGGAAGTTAAGCACTTACTAACATATTACGCTATCTTTCTTTTATTAGTTCTTCTTTTAACTCGGTTTTATTTGAAACTTAAATTCCTCCTTCAAAATGAGATGATATATGATCTTCTCTTTATCCTGCATCTTCTTCTTCATTCATTTGTACTCCTCATTACTTAGTTGTACTTAATTAACTCATTCCATTATCGTGGATTGAGTCTACCTTGTGAATAACGTTTCTACCTCTTCATTCCGTAATTTAACTTCTAACTTCGTTCTTGCCATCTCTGTTAGTAACTCATTCTGAGTCGTTAACATCGATAGCTTTTCCCTACCCTTCCTACTTAACGGCATTAAACTTCACGTTTACCTTCCATGTATGATATAACATATAACATACCGTAACCTTTTATCCATTCTAATCACCTTCTCTACTTCATATTCAACTTCTTCTGTGTGGAGATATATTTCAAACTCTTAGAGTCCGTGTATATCTTACACTTCTCCCCGTATAATTACTATCTTCGAATTTTTAATTCTAAAACTACAGCTGCCAATTCTAGATCATAAGTAGGATAAACCTTCTCACAATCCTTAATTGGCATGATGCATACACAATGACCTTTCCATGCTATATGATCACGCAACCCCGTCATCTATGCAAAGCATCGAGATACACTACAAAATTCCCTGTATCATTTGATAAAGACAATACAGATGCCTCACTTAATCTTCCTTTTAGCTCCTAAAAACTATTTTCTCACTTCTCATTCCTAACATACTTCTCAATAACAAATCTGTTTATCTCTTAAGCTATAATTCGCACGTAGTGAATTCCGTATCCAACTTCTCTCTCCATAGTGTTTCACACACTATCTTCAAATGTTCAACGTGATCTTCTAACGTCTTAAATTAGACTAGAATATCACCAATGATCATTACGACACCCTCGTCTAAATAATATTTGAACACTCTATGACGCTAATGGTACTTTCAACCATAGCACCTCACAAGAGTACCTATCAATTTGCCACCGACTTGCTCGACACCCCTTACGGAAAGTCTAACTTCCGCACATTAGTTAACCCAAACGACATAACCAGAAACTCATCATAACTATAATGATTTTTGAACGTCGTCTTAGGTACCTCGTCCTTCCTTACATTTTACCGATAATACCTCGTACACAATTCTATCTTAAAAAAATACTTTACCCCCTTTCAACTGATCAGTTAAATCATCGATCCTGGGCACTGGGTATTTACTCTCAACCACTAATTTACTCCCCTTACGATAGTCAATACGCAAACGTAACAACTCATCCATTTCCTTAATATCCTCCTAACTTGCATTATAGCTATACAACAAGAGCATCTCGGTGTTTTATTACCGTAAAATACTACCTTGGGTTACTTAAAAAACCGAAGATTCATACTTTTATTCTAACAATTTATTAAAGTTCTATGATTATTCTAACAATTTATTAAAGTTCTATGATTAATCAACCCATTCATACCGGGAATTACTTCAAATCCTCTCAACATTATTGGTGCTTATCTATCGACACTTGCTTCCCATTATTATCCATAAAACTATTTCTACGAATATAATCAACGAAAGTTATTCCCTCCTCCTCTATCATAATGTTTAAAGGTACTTATAATCCCTTTCAGACAAACTCCTAGATGAGTCTTTTCACATGTCTTACACGCTTCGATCTTACGCTTAGGATCCCCTTGTTCCCCCTCCAGTATTCTCGGAGTTAAAATTCTTTCTTTTTGGCATACTATCACTACCACTGACACTATCTGTCTTGCTTCCTCCCTCTCCCTTGCTCTTATTCTTTCTCTCTTTGTGGTATTGGGTTAACGCCTCACTACCACCCTCTACTATAATTTCTTTCTCCAGAATGGTCCCATATGATGCACTATGGAACACAAAAATTCCACTACAGAGCTAGGGTTTCAGGCCCTGCTCAAACCTACGAGCCTTCCTCTCCTCAGTGTCCACTTAATGTGGAGCAAACCTTGCCAATTCATTAAATTTTGTCGTGTACTAGGGAACCGTCATGTCCCTTTGCTTAAGTTCCAAGAAATTAATCTTCCTCCTCCCCTGCATACTTGTAGGGAAATAATTCTCGAAGAAAACCTTCTTGAATTGTTCCCACGTTACCGCATCTGTTCTAGCCCCACCCCGGTGAGCCTCCCACCAAAAGTTGGCTTCCCCTTTCATCATGTAAGTCGTAAAAGAAGTCTTTTGCGCCTCACCTACGTTTGTTGTAGTAACCCGAGATTTTCTAGATAAAATAAATAAGAAATTTTGCGTATAATTTTTTTTTTTATTTAATGACGAGACTAAGTGTCAAGTAAAGTGAACGATAAATGCGAATACATTTATTACTTGAAAAATTAGAAATAATTTTGGAATTATTAATTATTTTCCATGAAAACATGATTGGAAATAATATATGAAGTGATAATTAGATTTATATAATAAATATTTTATTATATGAATTGTTCGTAATATTTAAGTTAATTATTTTAACTTGATTATTGATTTGTGTACGAAGAATAAATCGGATATGAGATCCAAACCCGGATTGGGATTGTGATCAAGAGATGAGAATAATAATATTATATTATTTATATAATGATTTTACTGAGTACCATAATTATGTATCGTGTATATGTGTGACAGATAATATTCAAAGAATGACGGTCAATTAGGTCATAGCATATTATTATCTTGTGAAACCCTAATTATTAAACTCGGTTATGAGATATTTACGAGTAGTATTTGTGTATATGAAATTATTGTATATAAGAATATCGGTAATTAGAAGAAACCCTAATTATCTTGTATGACGTCGACAATTAGGACAAACCCTAATTATTATAACCCTAACTGGGTTGAAATTAGAAACCGTAACGATCGTGTGTTAGTAACATACACGAGATAATTAAAGAACCACTAATGGTCAATTAGAAACCCTAATTGATGACGTTGAGAAACCCTAATTTAATTTTAGGGGTTTAATTTCGATGTTATTGTATAAGTGTTTTAATTTACCAAAGGATAGAAGTTAATTGGTAAATTATAAGAATTAAATCTAGTGATTAAATATTACTTTTAATTGCCTTGTACAAGATTACCCATACACACTTAAACAAAGCCTGACCATCACCCATAACAAATCAGAAGCAAGAATCAAGAATTTTTGGCAAAAAAGGGTATAAGAACAATAAACCTAGAAATCCATTGATTCGATGCTATTTGATGCAATTGATTATTTAAAGTTGTGTAATAGAATGTTAATTGATGATATGGGTTGATAAATCAAAGACCCATAACATCAAAGTGCACGAATTTGAAGATTTAAGCAAGTTGGAAAAACTAAATTCTGTTATTTTTTCACCAAATGTCAGAGGCCATAACTCTTTGCTCGATCATGAGTTTTGTTCTTCAAAAGTTGTTATGTGTATCCTGATATGTGGTCTTTAATCTTCAAAAAGAATCAATTCCATATCATGTATAGATTAGAAGTTATAGATGGTCAAACATGGTTGACCGATCATGATAAACTATTTTTGGGCAGTCTATAATGGGGGCATTCTCGTCCACTTTTTGTACTTTAAAAGGTCTGGGCTTTTGATATGTTGTAGTACACTGAGTTAGGAAGCCATAGGCTTTGGAATGACCTCATTCCGACCTCGGATGAGGGAATTACGGTGATTGGAAGGAAATGTGTCAAATTTCTCAAAACTGAAAGTCAGCGGCGGGATGTGATATTCGGGACACTGTTTTGATCCGTTAATGTTTCCAAAACCTTCTGGGCTTTTGGTATGTTATAGTACACCGAATAAGCTTTCCATAGACTCCGAAACGGACTAAATCCGATATCGGAGGCGAGAGTTATGACATTTCAAAGTAGTAGTGTCAAAACTTCCAAACAAGTGCGGTGCGAGTCCATTTGAATGGAATTTCGGGCTGATGTGTTCAGAATTTGGAAATGGTCAAAGAATAAAAGTTGTATCCCCGAAGTTAGCTTGGCGTGGGCTCAAGAATCGCTCAAAATGTTTTAAAATGAAAGAGTTATGATTTGTTTTTAGCGGAAGAGGGTAAAGCTGGAACGAGATTAAAAGCTGTTATGAACGTCCACTTTTGACGCCCCTTTATTTGGGCTACCTAATGAACCCGAATTGGGTAATTCGTATTTTTAAAAATAGTCTTACATACCATGTATAACATATCCAAAAATTAGAATAATTGGAGTTATGAGCAATGCGTTAGAAAATCGCAAAGTGAGCTATTGAAAAATTAGTATAAACCAAGTCCCACATCGACTAAATTGAGAACTTCACCATTTTCTAAACCTATAATAGAAGGGCTTGGCCTTTGTTTCATTCACCAACAATAAGGCCTCCAATTTTTGAGAAAGGCTTTGTTGTGGGAGAACTTTTATAAAGATCTCCTTAGTTAAATTTTGGCGTGGAAGTGCGTATTCAAATCTGGTGGAATTCGTATTATTTAGGGTATGTTTCCTATTTAATTTTTGTAATGTTATTATTTTTAATTGTTAGTTAAAGTTTGAATTTTTGAAGTTTAGTTAGTGTTGTTAATAAACTAGTTAGTTTACTATGTTTATTTTGGCTTGGAATTGATTATGTAAATGAGTTATTTGTGATGACTTTTAATATTTTGTGATGAATTTTATTAATTAATAATTATTAATGATATTAAAGTTATTTAATGATTATATTAAATAATTTAGTTTAAAAATGATTTTAATATTATAAAAATCATTTTAAATGAAAATAAGGTATTTAAAAATATTTTAAGTTATAAAATATAACTTTTAATATTTAAATGATAATTTTATTAATAATTAAATATTAATGATATTAAGATAATATTAATGATATTTAGTTTATTTAATGATTAATATTAAATAAATAGTTTAAAAATAGTTTTACTTATTTAAAAACCATTTAAAAGGATATTAAGGATTTAAAAATATTTTAAGTTATAATTAATGACTTTTAATATTTGGATAAATAGTACATTAATATTTAAATATTAATGGTAATTATTTGGGTAATATAAATGTTTTAAAAATAGTTTGAGTTATTATAAATAACTTTTATATTTTAGAATGGTTTCATTAATAGTTTAGTATTAATTAAACTATTAATGATAATGGAATTGTTTAATATTTAAATCATTTAATTATGATTAGATATTTGAAAGTTATAAAGCCTACCAAACTAGTGACTTGAGAACCGATTATGAAGTTACGAATTTGAAGAAGAACACCTATAGTAATGATTATATCATTATAGGCCCTTTAGTGATGATTTGAATTATTTTAAATTTTTCAATTTCGGAAATTGCGAAAATGATTAAAAATAAGATGTCCGATATTTCTGAGATGTTGAGGTATAGAATAAGAGTCTTAGACTCAAAGATTATTTACGATATAAAGTCATCGATACCAAACAAATGTCGAATTTTATAAAAGAAAGAAAAGACTCTTTGTAAGAGCATGGATGAGATATTTGAAAAATGTATAAAATATTTCAAGTATAGAATAGGAACTAAAAGTATGATCACTTTGTGATTATGTGATTGGACTATGTCTTTATTTGTAATAGACGATTACTATGTGTTAAGATATATTGTTCTAATCGAGCGAATGATCCGATTATTAATAGGTTGTGATAAAGAGATAAAACCTAAGTTGAGATTTGTAATGTGAATCGGGCAAGTATCCTACCTTTACACTTCCTTTGTCTGATGGACATGAGTAAGAAGTTTGAATTATTCTATCCCTGTCATGCATTATGTACTCTTTGATTATTGACATGTTAGCTCGGATATATATTACATTTCATTGATTTCTATAAATGGTTATACAAGTGTCCCCACTTGAATAATCATGGCATTTGTTCACATGTTGATACACCTTTGTCAATTACCCGTATATATATGTTGAATTACATATTATTGTTGAGCAAGATTAAAAACCTTCGGGTTTGGAACCAGGCATGTATGAACATCCCTATATGGGAAGATTTTTTTGTAAAAGCGGATAGAGTGAGCGATGAATTTCATTCAAGTTATGTAGTATTGATCAATCTGAGAGGTACAATCTGGTGATCATCCCCTCCGTGCCCATAAGTTATGACGGTTTGAGGATAGAATTCCGCTAAACCTTTTCGAAAATGAAAAGAATGTTCATAGTATGTTTCTTAAACCCTATTCAAGGGTAGAGCCAGAGCCAAATTTAAAGAATTTGAAAGAGAGTTGTTATGTGAATTTTTTATCAGTACAGATTACTTCACAACTTTCAATTCGTTGTAGAAGTGTTAAGTAAAGAGAATACTTATATTCTTTCAGCTTATATATAATTGTTATTACTTGTTGGGCACTTAAATGCTCATCCTTGCTTAAATTAAATGTTTTCAATTATGTATGAGCAACCTGAAGGCTCAGGTACGAACAAAGGAAAAGAAAAACTGATTGAATAAGTGTTTATTATGAGTTAATGGTTATAGTTGTATTGGTATCTATTCAAGTATTGTAAGGAATGTATTTGAAGGTCACGTACCTGGGGAAGTAAACTTTGATGTATGTAAATTAAGTTCGAATGTATTATTATTTAGTATTATTCAGCTTAAAGAAATGGTATCGTGGAGAACCGAGTTCGGGTTTCAAGTACCTGGATTTGGGGTCGTCACATTTGTAATAACAAACGTCTTCTCTATTTCCTTTACCCATGTCGGGGCTTCTAATGGGTCTGTCATTCCTTTGAACTCTGGTGGACCTACACTTTTAAATTCTTTAAAGGTAGTCATTCTGGCTAACCTAGGTTCCACAGGTACTCTACCCCCGGTTTAAATGCAGCCGTTAATAAATTAACGAACTCTTACATAGGGCTGTTTCGACCCCTTTTGATTATCATTATGTGATTCCACTTCCTGATTACGTCATCTTCTTCTTGACGGCATTTTCTGATTAAATAAATAGAATTTCATTATTATCTATTTACTTACTTCGTTATTATTCGCCACATAACAACTCATACCATAACAAAGCATATTAAATGAAAACTTCATTATATTTATATGCTTCTTCATAGTAAAAACTATTTACAATTTGCTTACATAGCCAAAGGCTATTACATTTCTATCCTGCAATTGAACTTCTCAAAAGTTGGGATTTACAAAAAGACTACCCTTTTATACAAAAGAGGGTTTTACGTCACTACACATATATTTATTTACTCTAGACTTCTAATAATGCATAACAACGTCCCCATGTTTCTCATTCGCAATCCTCGTTATAGTATCCCGACTAATAGTATGTTGAGTCTGTCCTGACTCAGTGGAATAACAAGCAACTTTCAGCTTGAAATCCTTATGAGCACTCTCATGGATATAAGACATCCGTGCTATCTTCTGGTCTTTCTCCCCCAATTCTTTACGAAGCTCATCGGCCTCCTTCATAAAATCCCTAGCCTTATTTATCATGAGCACCTTCTCATCATGCTCGGACTCAAAATCTGCTTCTACAGACTCCTTCGCTACATAAAGAGCACTAATCTCTTCATTTTGATTCTGCACAACTATACTCAGTTGCACATTCATGTCAAGCACTGCCAGATACAATGCTCTCATTGCATCTGGAGGCGATGACTTTGAGGTAGGTACCACCGTACCAACCGACGTTATCTCCATTACTTCATCCTCATTGCTCATCATATTAAGATATGATGTTATATCCATATCTCCCTCAGAGTAGTTCTCCTCAGAAAAGTACTCCTCTATCTCCGACTCCTCTAGAATCACTATTGGTACCTCCGCCACTGGCATAGGTACAAGCTCTATTTTGTTCACTGTTTCTTCGCTCACCACAAGTATGTCTCTATACATCAAGCTATCGATCGACATCCTACAATAACATATGACATGTTGATTAGTACATAACATAAAATAGTATAAGCACCAATCACATTTAATTTATTTAGGGTTACTTTCCAACTTTTAAATCTTTGGTACTGAGTTTCCTCAATACCTTATTAACTCATTCGACTCGCATTTACTTCCTTCGTACTTTTCCTTCCTTATGAGTTTATTAGCCTAAGGTTCTTCCCCCCTTAAGTTTTATAATCTAATGCTTTGATACCAACCTATGACGCCCCCAAATATGGGTATCTTCCAACCCGACAGATGGTGCTACACGGTACTCATAACTGTACATTCATTCTATTCAAACGACATCAAAATGTGTGTATCAACGACATTCTTATTACATTAATAATATTACATCTCGTTCCCAAGTTCTAAAACCATTACATTCTTTGTTCATCATACTATAATATATACAACTTACTACTTTATTACAAGGTAAACTAATCGTTCATCTTCGTCTTGCCTTTATCCTTGTCAGAACCCTCGGTTCGTTCGATTTTAGCTGCATTCATATGGTTCAAGCAAGAGTGAACATAACAAGCTCAGCAAGTACAATAATTTCTTTCAAACAACATGCTTGAAACATAGGAATCGTATATCTTCAATAACTGGATAGTAGTTACGAAGTACTATCAATAATTCAAAATAGCATTTCTTTTCCTTCAAAACATTTTATAATTGACAATATTCAGTAAAACATTAATTTTGGTCCAAGACCATGAGTATTTCATAATTTTTTTGAAAAGGACAATCCGGCACTAATTCCGTAAGTCCGGCATATCTTACGAGCACTTCTGGGTGATCAGCCCATAGTACTCTATGTTGATCAACACTACATCCTGTTAAACGTATGTACATTTAAGTTTTGGCAACCTCGCGTGCCCATCGAATAATCGATGAAAAATACATTTGTTTATTCATAATCAGGCTTACCTTGAATCCGTACCAAATAATTGGCGTAGAATAGTGTTATCATTTCTATATTGAAAGACTTGTAAATAAATCAATCAATCTTTAAGATTAGTCTAGCCGAGTTAAAACTGGCATCAACATTTTCGTAAAATAATTCATGTATCTCATAACATGATTCACTGAAAACCTGACTGACACGAAGGTTAGACAAGCGATAAGAAAAACTTGCCTTCAGCGTCTTCTATAGTAAAATTACTTTTCCTTTGAGTCTTTATGGTCTCTACAACACATAACCACATAACATACCACATTAGGTCATGAATGAACATACATGGTTCCTAATGAATCTTACCCTTCTTCTCAATCTAATCATGTATTAGATTTGTTATTATTGGTTTCGGCTTGCCATTATATTTTACATCGTTCTTACTAACTTCTTTCTCTTCTATGTCTTAAGTGGATTTACTTCATTAATACAACTCGTTTCAAGTTAATTATCCTTCTTTACGGCTTACTACTACTCCTACGTTATTATCTGAGACTTGATCGTCATTGGTTAAGTACACTTATTGTATACCATTCATGTTCACGTTCTTATACTTTACGTTCGTTGTTTAACTATTCATTAAACAACATTACATTCCTAAAGTCATCACTATAAAAGTGATTTAGGAAAGGTCTTATCATGTTCATTAAGTAATTACATGTCCCATACTTGTTCTGCAAACCATTAGGTTTATAATCAACTTGGTCAACAAAATCCCCTTACTGGCGTCGTGGTGCGACAACCCTTTGTACTAGTGGCACTGCGGCGCCACTTTCAAGTACCCAACATCCGGTCTCGGCGCTGCGGTGCGAGACTCATGCCTATGAGTGGTCTTGCTTGGCTGCGCGACTCTGAAAGATAACACTCCCTTTACCACCGGTGTCATGGCGTGGCTTAAAAGAGCTCATTCTAGCTGGCATACGGATATCGCACTCGTAAAAATTTGATAGTTAATTTCTTAGGTAAGATTCTCGGCCTCATAACTTCTTCGTTATAAATCCGAATTGGCTCGTTCAAGGGCCTACGATTCACAAATTATATACTCTACGTGTTCATGGAAGAATTTTATCTATTTGACTTCGTTAATAAAAAATTCACCTATTAGTTCATTTTAACAAAAACGATAAACGTTCGTGAATGTTCAACGCTCGTTTCTTCGTTCTAAGTCAAAATTCGGTCATTTTCGAGTTTGAAACTCTATAATGCCAAATGAGACTTGTCTCCATTGAAAACTAATGTTTCCAAGCTCAATATCAAAATTTGACCTCCATTCCGAGAATTTTACGAATTTCACAATTATCGTCCGAACTCGTGAATTCCGCCACAACTTCATTACTTATGATTTCTTCGTTTCAAATGGATTCTATCAATCATATTAACATCTTAACCTATTCATTTCATTAACTTATATACATGATAAGTTCTTGCTTGTTCTTTGTGATCTTATAACTTTATTAAAGTATAAAATACATACATTTTCATTTTTCATGACTTATAATGATTTATAGTTTCTAACCATCATCATTGTTTCTTATTATCATACAACCTTATTATTATAACATAAGACAAGTTCCTACAAGTTCTTCCTTGTTTTATAACTTATTTATAAACAAAGTGCTTATTCACGGCTTATTAAGACTTAAGCCCTTTGATTTATCATTCTTATCATTCCTTAGCATACTAGTTCTACCACTACTCACTTCTCTAGCAATGGAAGAGAAAGAGAATCATGGTTTAGGATTTCTTACCCTTGAATATCACTTGGTTAATCTTTGATCTCCTTCTTGCTTCTTGAAAAATGAAAGACTAGCTTTCTAGCTTTTCTAGCTTATTATCTCTAACAAATAAGCTCTCAACTTATTGGATGAAATGAACAACCAACAAAATGAAATCTAAGCTTGCTATTTATAGGATTTCTAAATTTAGGGAATAATGGTCATTAATCCAACTCACCTCCTTAATCACCTCCTTACTATTCATTACCTAGGCATTAAGTTAACTTGGCCACCACACTTACTTAGCTCTTAAGTATACTTGCTTAACACATAGCTTATCCTTTACTTGCTCATCAAATTAATTACTTGGTCATCACAACACTTAGCCATTAAGTTACTTGGTCATCACATATAAGCACTTTGCTTGCTTATCACACATAAGCACTTTACTTAGCCTTTAAGTTACTTAACTTATCCTTTGCTTAACCCTTAAGTCTACTTGCTCAACACACTTAATTCTTGGTCACCAATTCACCCATGGGTTGCCCCATTGTGATAGCTTTACCCATTGGATCTTATCTTGGGCTTTACATTTAATTAGCTTAATTAACTTATCTTATACATTGGGCTTGTAATTAAACAAACATTGGACTTAACCATTTCCACCGTTGGGATTAACCATTCCTATACTTGGGCTTGTATAATTCCTAACAAATCCTACAAGTCCAATACTTTTAGCTTAAATCCTCATAACGTATAATTTACGTATTAATCTTGTATTCTAACTCGTATACTTATTCATGTACATCATACCCTCATTCATGCATACTCGTATAATACTTCGTATCATACTCGTATTCATTACTTCGTACCATACCTACATATGATACGATCATCGCTTTAATTCATTATACGCATTTAAATTCCTTCTCAGAACTCACTTTCCCTAACCGTTAGGTTTTAATTCCGCAGGCAAAAAACTGTGTTTGCCATAACTGAAATATTATTGGATATTCTATTTCACCTCGATATTCTATCATTACGTATTTCTCGGAAGTTCAGAAATAATTCCCGAGCAGAAATGCGTGAATAGTGTTTCTCGAAAAACTTTTATTTTCGTCTTGGAAATTCAAACACATTAATTATACCACGTAGCCAAAATACTACGTCGTTCTGATATGTCTAGTTCATAGAACGACCTTCAAATAGCTTACTCCCATAATTAATTAATTAAATTTATTTAATCCACATAATCAAATAAAAATTTAATTCAAAAATTCGATTTTTTTCTGGGGCGTTACAATTCCGAGTCGAGCCCAAGCAGTTTGAACTTTTTGAACCAATATGATCCGAGTATCAATAGAAAATTAAAATTTGAGAAGGTTTGAGTAATTTATCGAACTTTAAAATTTTCTCATATTTAACTCATTTATATTTCTAGTCGAGCTCGAATCAAACTTTTAGTCAAGCGAGTACGAATCGGGTCCGAACTGTTTGCTCATTTTACAGCCTTACAAGTAATGGAGAGAATCCATACCAAGAGAGATCAGATGCTAAAAAGAGATGGTAAATTATGCTCTAGGATTATAACTAAAGTGAATAGATCTATTAAATTTAAAAATTACTCTGATCACGCATGGGATGGGGGTCATATGTATGAGGTGAGTGATAAGTATGATAAATACGTGGTAGGCATAGATAAGTATACTTGCTCTTGTGGGGTGTGGAAATTTTCTAGAGTACCTTTCCATCATGTTGTTACTGGGGTACTTCATGTTGAGGATTTTGTGGACCCTTTTTACTACATTAAAACCTATCTCAAGTCATATAACCACATGTTAAAGCCCATGAGTGTTATTAATGGTTGGCCTACTGCTGACTTACCAATCTTGTTGCCTCCATTAACTAAGAGATTGGCTGGAAGGCCAAATAGATGTAGAAGGAAAGATCCAAATGAAAAATGAAAGAGCATGGGTAAAGTTTCAAGGAAAGGGACTCCAATGATGTGCTCCAAATGCAAGTAATATGGACATAATAAAGTTGGTTATAGAAACACACCTGCCTAAGAACAACCTACTGTCAAAAGGCCAAAGCTCAATGTGAGTTATTTAATTTTGTATCATTTATATGTTTCCTTCAAGTTTGGAATGTACATACTGACATATGGGACATAACAGGTGAAAAGAAAACAAGGCAGTGTAACTGGAAATGGGACTGCAACTGGAGAAAGGAGTACAACTATGAGGCAGATATCAAGAGATTGTGGTGGAACACAATTTATAAGTAGCACTACAGATGGGGGACAATGAAGGCAGACACAATGGATGTATATCTTTTTGGGCAGCTTTAGTGTATTTCTGGGGCAGATTTAGTATATTTTTTGGGGCTGATTTAGAATGTTCTATTTGACATGGTTGTAACCCTTTAATTAATACTTTTGGAAAATTAAGACTTGTAACTACAAAGTTATTTAGTACTTTGGACGGTTTGATGTTTTATAGTACATTTGTGTTAATGTAGAATGGTTAAATGACATATGATGCTTAATGACAAAGCTTATAATAGTTTGGAATAGGTTTGATTGGTTTGGTTTGATTTTCTGGTTGGCTAAAGTTTTGTTGTAAATGATTGATTAGTTCTGTTTTTATGGATTCATATTTACAATGTTTGCTAATTATGTTTGTTGTAAATGATTGGTTAGTTTTGTTTTTACTCTTACTTAGCTCCAAGAAAAATTGGGAGATAATGAAATGAAATGCCGACTATTTTTTCTGTATCACATTTTCAGGGAACTAAAATTCAACTTGATTGATAACTTCAGGGAACTGAAATTATGGTTGATAAAGTTTTGTTGTATATACACAAGCACATGATACTGCGATTAACACCTTATATATACAAGCACAGGATACTGCAATTGGTTGACAAAGTTTTGTTAACAAAAAAATTTTGTATATACACAAGCACAGGATACTGCAATTGGTTGACAAAGTTTTGGTGGATAAATTCAAGGAACTGAATTTTAATGTATTTTTTTGGCAAGTTTACTTTTTAATTTTAATCTTCCCCTTATTTGAAATTTTGGTTGACTAACTTTTGTTTATTAAATGAATATTCGAGTTGGAGTAGTGATTCTTTTTTCATTTTTGTCCTTCTCATTTGATTGAGATTAAGGATTATGTAATTTTCACACGAGTGAGGTTTACTAATACAAATATTGATTTTGTTATAGTTCAAACAAGTAAAGTTGTGCAAGTGTATGCAATTTGGTGCTCTGAACGCAGTGCCTCATAAACATTATTTATATTGTTGCTTGAAGTCATTTTCAGGCTTCAGCTACAAAGTAAATAATCCTATTCTTAGAGAGGCTCTCTCTTATATCTGCCTAATTGTTGCTCAAATTATCCAAAAGAAATCAATCTGCGTCCAAGAGAATGATGTTGATGCTATTACTCTATACTTACTCAGATATAACACCTTGTCACACACATCAAGTCAAAAGAAGCACTTAGTAGTTCAAACTTCCCAAGCAACAACTGAAACCAAATACACAAGCACAGGATACTGCAACAATGCCAATACAATAGATACATTTCGCATCATTTTTTTGTCAACCAATACACAATAAACTTTTCCGAAAGAAATACATTAAAAATGTACAACAAAACTTTGTCAACCAATACACAATAAACTTTATTTAATATCATATCATTTAAGTTAGATTTAGAGTAATTCATCACAATACACAATACATGGTACAGGAAGTTATAATGCTTACAAAGTCATGAAATAAAAACATAACTTCATTACATAACTTTTTATATTTACAAAGTCATGAAATGAAAACATAACTTCATTACATAGATTTGAATGCTTAAAAATTCATGAAAACATAACTTAATACAACACAAGTCATCATCCATGATAATATCAAATACAATTGCAATTTCTTATTTATATCTCTTAGTCTTACCGATTCTAACTCCAAGATTAAGGCATCCCTTTTCAAATTCTTTAACTTCTTTTTCAACTTTCTTATTTTTTTTTCTCAGAAAATTGACTCCATCTTCGTTCCTTGAAACAAAACTCATTTCACTGCAACCATTACCATGAACTTCATTTTGAGTACTTATGTCCAACCATTGAAAAAATCCACAATATTTAATTACATCCTATAAAAGAAAACAAAACCCAACCAAATTGAATTCAAAATACATTACAATAATATAAAAATTTATACTCATTTCACTGCAACCACTACCATGAATTTCATTTTAATAACTTATATCCAATAATTGAAAAAATCCATAATATTTATTAACTTCCTGTAAAAGAAAAAAACACCCAAACAAATTTAATCCAAAATATATTACAATAACATACAAATTTATACCTCAAATTTAATTATTGGGTAAAAACGACATCTATATAACCTTATTCCCTTTGATTTGTTCTTTGTGGAGACAAAAATGGATGTCGATAAATCACAGAAATATTCTAACGTCTTTTGACCAACCGACGAGGATATGTTATCTAAAGAGGCCATTAACAACCTTTTAGGTGTTCAAATGGTTTGAGAAGATGAAAACCCTAACTTTCTCCTTTGATTTTGGCCAAATCAATCTCCTTATCTAAACAAAAATTGAGTTAGAACCCTAGTTTGTAGATCGAAGAATTAGTGAGCCGTGAACGAGATTGGAAAAAATTTGAAACACAAAATCATGGCTTTGTTGCTCTCTGAAGAGATTTGCAGAAGAAAATCGATTACCCTTTCTCGATATCTCTTTTTCTCTCTAAACTTCGACTTCTGATATATCTTGGCTTCGCTTGATTGTACATGTTTAACAACCATTTTATTTTTCCACGTAAGCCACGTCTGCTAGGGCCATGTCATTTTCTTCTTTTTTTCCTTTTCTTTTTCATGTCCACATCAAATAATAACTGAATTGATTTAACAACCGTGAGCTAGATTAAATAGAATGGCCCAATTTAACAATAATAATGAGTTCAATTGGGTAATTTTAAAAATTAAAAGTTCAATCATGTATTCGGTAAAACGTGTCAACTATGGTGGCTAAATCATTAGTTTTGCCTTTCTTAGTTTATTGTATTGATATATAATTTCTCGTAGATCCAAGTCATTTTACTGTTTATTTTACATTTAAATTATTAAAGTTTGAATCTTTTACTAGATTTATCTTAGATCTAGCTTGGATCTAGTATATTAATGGTTTTAAAGTTAAAAATTTTAATCTCTATGTTAGATTTGGCCTTGATCTAGTATGGATCTAGGTTTTTTCATTATTTTTACTCAATTTTAGTAACTCCGCAAAACCCTAGATCTGTATCTAGTGGGAAGGGGGTCCTAACTACTCGCACTAGCGATTCGAACAATTAAATCACCTGATAACGGGTTTGTGATAAATTTTTTATATTCAGTTGTAGTTAAATCTCGTTTGTTTCATCGTGCGGATCAGAGGCATCTTAGATCTATGAATTTATATCCTAGATTCTAAATCCCTTTCTATAGATCTCATCGATACACATCATCCCTCGAAATGTTGGCTTTAATATTGTGATCTAAAGGACAGGATTCGGGAGCCCGCTTTTAGATCTCTTTTTACTTATGTCTTAATATATTCTGATGTAAGCTTAGGAATGTTGTAGTCAAGATCCACGAATTGGGTCTTGGCTTGATTCCCACGATTGACATGGTTTCGATTGTAATGATAGATGTTCAAACCATTGTATATGTAATTTCGGGCCTTAAGACGACTTCGAGGGCCTTGTCCCAAGAGATAGGATTTAAGGCCACGTGATAATGAAAATTATGTTTGCGGGTGCTCGGGATCGTAGAGATGGCTTTCATATCCACGGATGGTCCTGACCCCTTTTCGATGCTTTATTTAGTTTGTTATCACCCAAACAATTTTTAAATAAAATAACAAATATCTTGTAAAATCCAAATCGTTTTGGGGATAGATGATGAGTGGGTTTTATACCTACGAATTGAACACTTTTAAGGCTTAATTCTTTATTAATATTAAGTATTTTTAGTGTCATTTTACTTGTGTTTGTGCTATAGGAAACGGCTTCGAAAGGTCAAAACATGAAAAATGGAGCTTAGTGGCATTTCTGTAATTCCTGGTCACAAAAGCCCACCGGGGCGGCAATCCTTAGTGTAAAAAGCCCGTCGGGGCGGCACTTTCCTAGTACAAAAAGCCCGTCGGGGCGGGCTTGTAGGGAAGAAAAAGAGTTTTCAAAAGTTGAGTTTAAGGAGTATTGGTTTGAGCTGTTTGTTTCAAGGACTTGAAGGAGGGATAAAAGACTCATGAAGAGGCATACAAAAGGAGGAGAATCACAAGGATTAAGGGGGATGATTCCATTAGATTAGATTTTCATTAGATTAGGACCAAACCCTAGTTTTTATTAGATTTGGAGATTAAAGCAACTTAGAGACCATTGAAGATCAAGAGTAGGAGCAAGAGGGAGCATGAGATTTGCTGACAACAGATTTTATTATTTTCTCTACTCTTATTTTTGTCTTTTAATGTTTATTCAATTGTGGATTCTCGATTTTAATTTAATAATCATGAACAAAATTCTTGTTTAAGATTACAATGGAGCTTGTTGCGTAGTTTATTTAATATACTTCTCTATTAATTATTGTGATTATTCTTGAATTGTCTATTATGGTTTATGCTTAATGCTTAATTTTCTAGCTAATAATTACCGTGATAAACTATATGAACTTAAGAGATGGATTATAGGTTTAGATCTGATCATAATAGCATGTGATTGTGTTTTCTGCATAGCATTGGAATTCATAATTTATGTCTAGAATAGAGATATACCTATACATCGCATGTAATCTGATAGAGAACATGTGTTTAAAATCCTCTTTAATTGTAATTCACATAGAGATATAGTGAATTAGTTAATTAGGGTGTTCTTCTTAATTCTATCATTTACGGATTTAAGTTGATTAGTTTATGATGCATTAAGAGATGGTCATATTTATTTATGTGTTCTTGATTAACAATTGAGAATAGTGAGCATAATTGATAAGAAATGTATTAATTTAAGTGAAGCAATAAGTAAAGTTGTGATCTTAAATCTCCATAATCTAATTTTTAACTAGTGGTAATTAGAATTAGTTTAAATAAATAATTTAATTCATAACCTTAAACTGATTGTTTAAATAAAATTAGTTTGGTTAAGAGTTAGTATTTGGTAATTTATATTAATAATTCCTCGTGGGAACGATACTCTACTTACACTTTATTACTTGTTGACCACGTATACTTGTGTGTTGTGCGTAACTAGATTTTACCCAACAGTAGACAACTTAAGGCTAAAAATCCAAACGACAAATAATAGGACCAGAACACCAAGTTTTCCAAATCTTTACTTCAAAGGCTTTTCATCAAAGATTCAAAGTATAATCAAACAAACTCTACTCCTAGGCTAAAACAAGGCTTAGACCGACTTGCAAAATCAACGCACTTAACGCAATTTCAAAGATATCTAAGGCTTTCTCAAAATGTGTGCACACATACACACAATTCATACTTATGAAAATAACAACATACGATAACTGTGTTTTCACGGAAGTCGAGGGGGTGCATAATATAAGACCCCAACTTTTTATGAATAAGATTTAATTTTTTTTTAATATTACTCTAAATAGTAAAGTGTTGATTTATTAAATATTATAGTTATGGATGATATGTGCAAATTATAAAAAGTAAACAGTCTATCGGGAAATATTCGTTTTATCGGGGAATATTCGTACGACGGCGCCGAAATAACCAATCATTGGTGAGTCCCACAACGAAATAATTATCTGATATAGAAAGCGGCAATAATAATTTTTGAAAAAAATAGTGGTCGAACTTTTACCATTAAAATACTCGGTAGTAAAAGAACAGTAACACGCGGTACTCCACAAAGAAGACGTGGTATTCCTGAATAGAACTACGGTAGATCGCAGTATCTACGATTATTAATTCAATAATTGCTATAGTAAAAACCACATATTATATTATATCATTCCATAATTGTTACAGAAGTAGTCACACAAAGTTTCATATTACTAATTTAATAATTGTCATAATAGTTACTGCATAGTATCTCATATTATTGATTCAATAATAGTTACAGTAATATCTGCACAATATTTTATATTATTAAATTAATAATTAATACGACACAGTAACTCATATTATTTGATATAATATTATTAAACTAGTTATCATTATTGACATTGTCTAAAAGTTATGTTGAGAAAAGGAGTTATTTAATTGCGTTTATACAGAATGTCTCATCTTTCCTGAGAACGATCTCGTTGTCAATATTGTGAATTTATAATAATTAGGAATAATTTTATATAATTGATGAATAAAATTAAAGGTGTTAATAAGTGAAGTGTGGTAGATATTATTCAATTTTTTATATAAATAGAGAGATTTAGCATCAGGCGTTTGTTGTAAGTTTGGCCTATTTTCTAGGGGACCCGCAATAATTCAAACTTTTTCAAACTTTAAAAATGGAAAGGACCAACAAAAATGTAAAACTTCGGCAAACTTTCCTTTCAAAATGGACGGGACCCGTAATAATTCAAAAATCTTTCAAACTTTCAAAATGGTTGGGACCCGCAATCAATTATTCTACAAAATTTTCCTTCTTTTTCAAAGTTTAGTACCCTGATAAGTTCAAAACCCGTGACTAAAATTTTTTAATTAACAGAGGCATGCCTCCCAACCTTGCCTAAGAAAGGCACATTCAGAAGATGAGATACACCAAAAACACAAAACTCTTCTACTTCAATATTATGAGTTTTTCTTTGAGTATAAGGATACTTTGAGTGTACCTAATAGTTCCAGATTTTCTCAAGATAATCTCCTTTATACCAGCCAGATCTAGGCTCCTACTAAGGTAAGGGATATCATTTCTTTCATATTCGTAAAGGGATATCATTTATTTCTTATTTGTAAGTGATATCACTTTCTTTCATACTCTATATCTAAACTTACTATGGTAAGTATTGCTTCATTAATTCCTAAAATGATTAGAAATTCCTTTGAGCTTTGCGCTTCATCTAGTATCATTTCACTTGAACTTTTTATTTACCTGAATCTTCTTATTGAATTTTAATCGTTATCTTTGAAATATGAATCTTGAATATCATTCTTGAATTTGAATCTACATTTTGGTTATCATGTTAACAATTTGAATATTATTAAACTTTTAACAAATGAAATGTTAAACCTCAAATATTTATTCTTTTGTCTCATTATTCATACAACTTATGTTCATTCTTTATATTATTGTTAATTATACTAATCATCAAAGAATCAAGTTATGGTGAACGTTTTTGGCCTAGTTGCAAATACGATATAATTGTTTGGTGTCTTTGGTTGGTATGGCAAGGACAAGTGGTAAAAGTTTTCTTTGACCTGTAGTACAAAGATGGACTGTTGATTGGCATTATCATGATAAGTGGTGCTATAATTGAATATCTTCGGCCCGTAGTATAAAGATAAAATGTTGATTTGTATGATTAAGAACATGAATTGTGTATTGGTAAAATCACGATTCTTAGTGTTACAGGCAAAAGCAGATAGTGAAAGTTCTCTTTGGACTAGGTGCAAAGAGGAACTATTGACTAGTGTTACAGAGATAAAATATTGATGGGGAGTTTTTCAAATAGGAGAAGATAGTAGACATTATGTTCTACTTGACTCTTTTAATGGATTGTTTGTTCCATTATAGTTATTGTTGAAAATTTACATTATCATAACTTTCTGATTTATTATTGTTGAAGGCTAAAGATAATTTATTCTTTGTTAGCTTAGTCATGATATACTTTACTGGGCTATTTAATCTCACCCTTTTTCTTTTTGTTCCATTGTTCTTCTCAAAAAATGAGAGTGTAGCTGGGACTAGTCGGAGAATGGAGTGATGGTTCAAAACTGTACAAGTATATCAATATATTATAAAATAGTGTGACAATAATCGTATTGTAAATTTAAGTTGGGTGTGAATATTGTCTTACCAGATACGATACAATATTTGTATTGAAACTCACAATATGTGTATTATCGTATTTTGAAGGATAGTTTAATAATTGTAAATAAGAAAATTTATATTTGAATTCTGTAGTATGTATTTTGGCGACTCAAAATGAGTTGTGTGGATCTATTTTAGGGGCGAGTATCAGAGCTTAAGGATATGACCTCTAGTGGAGATTTAGGATTAAAACTAGAAGGGGAGAGACGAGTAAGATCCTTTGCTAGTGTGTTATACCTAAGTTAAATCTTGTTATTTAATTAGTCGGCTTGAATGTGGGGACAAGAAGTGATGTCTCAATTTATTTAAACTAATCTTTGTTTTGTGACCACATTTCAAAATGACATTTGAAAATCAAGAGGTGAACTATGAGGAAGATATGGCTGAGGCTTTTCATCAAAGATTCAAAGTAAAATCAAAGAAGCTCCGCTCCTAGGTTTAACAAGGCTTAGACCGACTAGAAAAATCAACACACTAAATGCAATTTTAAAGATACCTAAGGCTTTCTCAAAATGCGCAAACACACACTTCATACTTAGAAAAATAACAAGATGCGGTAACCATGTTTTCACAGAAGTGAGGGGTGCCTAACGCTTTCCCTTCGTTTAAGCAAACCCCCGAACTCTATGCATCTCGATTTCAAAACTAATTTTACGGAGTTACATATTGAACTATATTGCGAAAACCATAAAAATCGGATGAGTTGGTACATTCATTGGAATTTATACCAACCGACGACTCTGCCTAATTTGGTCCATCATTAAAATCAATATTTTCAATTTCGTCGATATTTATGTCAATCTTTTTCTAAGATCTCGCCCTTTAAATAAAACATTGAAATAATAATATTACAAAGGTAGAAAACGTTAAGAAAGGAAATATCCTCATTCTCATTCCTCCAGCATCGACAATATGATTGGTGATTACATTATATTTAACATACATGCAATTAGGGGTGAGCATGGTGCGGTTTGAAATCCAAACCGCACCCAAAACCGCGTAGGTGCGATTTGATAAATCTAAAACCGCACACAAAATCACTTGTGATTGGTGTGGTGTGGTTTTAAACTGTGCAGTGCAGTTTTAATTAGTGCAGTTTCGGTTCTAAAACCAATTGAAATAACAAAAAGGTCCAAGCCTTCAATATAATTTAACACAGCTCACATCGAGAAACTAACTTAGTGACAGAGTCGACAATAGGAATTATATCAAGCATAGAACCAAAGCTCCTTCTGCTAAACATGTCAAATTCACCATCAAATCATAAAATAGTTTTAGTTTATAAGAAAGGGATGATACTTTAAAACTAAAACATATGCTATATAAAATAACGGAGACCATATATTCGATAACAAGCAAGAAGATTTATCTAGTTCCCTAAAAATTAAAAATATATACTGGAGATAGAATGAAATTCTATCTTATATATTGCAGGGAGGACTTATAGAATATAATCTTAACTGTACCTATTTTAAAAAATAATCTATTAGACTATTACTACTATAGTATTTGTAACGCCCGAGCAAATCGGATTTTTATGACAATTAAATTTTTATTTGATTATGTGAATTAAATGAATTTAATTGATTTATTATGTGAGTAAGCTATGTGAAAGTCGTTCTATGACCTAGAATTTGTTTATATGGTTAGTAATCTGGCTATGTGCTAGAAATAATTGTTTAGAATTTCCAAGATGAAAATAAATATTTTCCGAGAAATTTCTGTAAAAACACTATTCATTCGTTTCTGTTCGGGGAATTATTTTGAAATTCTGAGAAACGCGTAATGATAGAATATCGAGATAAGATGAAATATCTGATAATATTTCATTTATGGCAAACAGAGTTTTCGCCTGCGGACTTAAAACCTAAGGGTTGAGTATATTAATTTCCGAGAAGGAAATGAAATGCGTAGAGGGAATTGCGTTAGGGTTAAAAAGAGTGTTATACAAGTATGATACTATTTAGTATCTATGTATAATACGATGAGTAAATCTGAATACAATACGATTGTCGCATTTAGTATATATACGGAGAGAATACGTGAATTATGACGTATAGGATACGATTCGTATTATTATAGAATTAAGTTAAGACTTAATGTTAATTCATTTGGGTTGGATTATAATTAGTCCAATTATTTGAATGAGCAAGCCCAAGGGGATTAATGGGTTAAGCCCAAGTCAAAGCCCAGGGTTAAATTAGTTAAGCCCAATTCATGAAAACCCAACAGGTAGGTTGAACCAGGTGGATCACCGAATGGGTAAAACCCATGGGGATGACCCATGGGCAAGGGTGGGCCGCCCCTTGGTGTGTTAAGATTAATGCTTGGTCACCAAGAATTTTACTTGGTGACCAAGTGTGAATAGTAAGGAGGTGGGGAGTGTAATGTCCATATTGCCCTCCATTCTATTTTCTATAAATAGGAAGCTAGGTTTGGCCATTTGATGTTTTTCTAAGACTTAACCTAGGTTATTTGAGAGAGAAAAAGAGCTAGACTTAAACCATTCTTCTACCTTGAAGCTTTTTCATTAGAAGTTTATCAAAAACACCAAGAGTTCTTAAGGTATATTCCTTATCTTTCATTTCCATCTCTTTTGATTTTCTTTTATCATGGAGAATCATAAAATGGGTGGTATGTGTCCTGTATAGTGGATTAAAGATGACTTATTATAGATTCAATCTCTATAAGTCATGAGATCATAAGAATTATGAGGTTCGATATAGTTTCAAACCATGAAAATATTGATTGTTGAGATCGATTGCTGATAAACAATTGAACTCCATCAATACGTTAATATATGCATCTTGCTTGGTTAGGATGTATATTTGAAATCCATGGAGTATTCCATGTGATTTGGCCTAGAGAACATTTATAACAAAGTTATGGCGAATTTCACGGAAATAGACGTTGAACGTCAAAAACGTTGAGATTCCGGATTAGAGGTCAAAAGTTATTATGAGGCTTGAAAACGTTGTTTTTCAATGTCAACACGTGAGATAGGGTATTTAAGAGTTGTGGGTTCGAGAATCGTCGGATTCTGACTTAAAACGAAGGAAACGAGCATTGAACGCTCATTAACGTTTATGAACGTCTGGAAATTGAAATCGATAGTGAATTTTGAGTTATCGGATTCGAAAGTGTCGAATTCATATATGAACGCGTAGAGTATGTCATTTATGACGTGTAGGGTTTTGAACGGACCAAATCGGGCTTATAACGAAGGAGTTATGGCCCCGAGAATTTCACAAAATTTTTCAATTGTTGAAGTTTTTCGATGTATCGAGGTGCAGCATGCATGGCTGTAAATAGTGTTAAATGTCGCCAGTGGCGGCAAGACAATGATGTAATTTACTACTGCTAAATGGCACCGCAGCGCCACTGTTAGAGTAAAGTCTCATGCATGCACACCGAGACCAAGACTTACCATTTGCTAGCGGCAAGCTGCAGCCAGTCTAATCTTAAGAAGCCCATGCCATATGTGGCTGAAATGTGGCATTAGACGAGATAACTTAGGTTTTGAACTTCGATTGTTCAGAGACCTAAAGGAGTAATGTTTGTACACTTCATAAGTGTATTGAAACTATTCCTATACTACTTATACTAAGGTATATGGTATTGAACCTAGGAATTGAATGCATGTTAGTAAGTTATGAATGATGAACAAGAAATGTTATCGATGAACCCTAATTGGTAAACAATGTTGGTACTTTATCAACAATGTTCGAGTCCGGTTAATAACGTCAGTTGGTTAATAAGCCGGGATGAAGGGTAATAAGTCGAGTTAACTTTATTATTAACATTAAGTTAACTAAGACATAGAAGAGAAAGAAGTTGGTAAGAACAATGTGAACATTTGTTGGATAGCTAATTACAGTGTGCTATGTGAATATATCATGTAGATTCTGTAAAGGCTGTGGTCATCGATTATATTATTTGAAAATATTTGAAAGGCAAGTTTTCTTAATGCTTGTCGACTTTCATGTTAGTCAAGTTTTATGTGATTCATTGTCAATTGAATTGCACGGTGGTTTCAAAGAAAGGGTTGATGCAGATTTAATTAATTAGACTACTCGTACTATATAGATTGATTGATATTCATATCTTTCTATATAGAAATGTTAACGATATCTATGCCAATTAATTGGTGCAGATGTGAAGGTAAGGTTTTGTCATGAACAAACAAAAGTATTTTTCATCGATTATTCGATGGGCACGCGAGTTTGACAAATATTAAACGTAAATACGTTTAATGAATGAGTGTTGATCAACATAGAGTACTATAGGCTGATCACCTAGAAGTGCTCGTAAGTAATGCGGATGTACAGCCTTAATGCTGTGATATCCTTTTCGAGTATAAAAACAGAAAGCTATTGTTCATGGTCTATCGACCTGTTCAGAATTCCTAATCTACTCTATACTTTGGGAATTGATGATATGAAATGTTAAAGTATTATTATTTCATAATGCTTCATAACTATTTGTTCAGTTATGTAGGAATTGTCATATAATTCATGAATGTAGTATTACTGTTATCCTTTGTTAAAACTTGTTGAGCTTGTTATGCTCACTTCTTGCGTGAATTATATAATTGCAGTTAAAGATGAACGTACTGAGAATGCCAAGAGAGATAAGGGCAAGGCTAAGATGGATACTTAACCATCGTGTAATAGATTAGTATGTTTATATGTATTATACATTATGAACAACGAATGATGTAATCGGTTTATGAACCTGGGGAGGAATATACTTTGATTGTAATAAGAAGATAGTAATTACCTTCATTTTGTTGTATTTCAATAGAATGATTGTATGGATATTAGTATAGTGGAGCACCATATGTCGGGTTAGAAGATACCCGAATTTGGGGGCGTCACAGTATTGACTTTAACCAATGCATCAAGTGCTCGAACCAACGAATTTGGCCCCTCAACTATAAGCCCCTCGAGTAACGCATCAAACAAATCCGAAATTCCAAAACACAAATACTTAATTTTTAACTCTATAACCTCTAACCATCTTCTTTTAATTGGTGAAAAATGACAATGCAAGACTAGGGGTTTCTCTGAGCGTGTTCAAGTGAAAAGTAACTTTAAAATTTATTAGAGACAATACATATATACACACACATGGTGCGGTTTTGATTTTATGTGTGCGGTTTTGGTTAGTAATCAAACCGGAACAATAAATTTGGTTATTCAACCTACCTAAAATTACTACATGTGTCGGAACTGTTGGTGCGATTTTAATTGGTGCGGTTCGTACGATTTTTGGTGCGATTTCGGTTTCAATTTAGTTACTTGCTCAGCCCTACATGCAATAGTAATATATTAGTATTGAGCAAGAAACTCATCATAGAAAAATTGATTCTTTCTAAAATTATATTATTCTTACAAAAACTAATTCATTAAGTTAAAACATTATTATACATTATTTTTAGTAAATATTATTAATAGATTTGCATTGTGAAATACCTTAAATCCTATTTTTTTAAAATAATTTAATTGTATTTCAGCACAAAGAGTGTTTGCAAACCAAAATTTAATTTTTGTTTCGTCATAGAACAAAATTTTCTCTATTTTATGCTTATAGAACACAAATATAAAATAGTTTTGTTATACATTGCAAAAGTTTTCAATTATGATTGTGACATATGTGTATACATGGGATATGTAGGAATTAAAAAGGTTACTGTTTTAATTTATTATGTTTTATTGTGTACACTTTTACGTTGGATCGCAATCTAACTTCGTCAAATATTTATCAAAATTTATATCATTTTCCAATATAAAATTTAGAATAAACACCACTTCCCTATCTTTTCCTCCATTACCATCTTTAGGTGACTTCTTGTATGAAGAGGGATGCCTCGTCTGAGAACAACAATTTGCATTTTCAGACAACTTACCTGAAGAAAGTAATGGATTTTGGAAAAGGAATGGCCATTGGGCTGATTTTGGGCCTGACGTTGCGGACCAGGCTTGGTAACTCTAGACCGCTAGAGGCTGACAATTGTCAGGCCCAAACAAATCTTGGATTGTAACACTATTTATCATTTCACATTTTTTTTAATTTTTAAAATTTAAAACTAAATCTTATTACTCCCTCCTCCCTCCTACCTCCTACCTCCTACAAAAAGAGCCCCAATTGTTATCACTAATTTACTTTGTTTAGTTTAGTCGACACAATAATAAAATTGTGATGGTAAATTTGAGAATATTACATTATTTTATATTAGATGGGTTATTATTATTATTATAAATAAATTGTATGGAAGTATATTAAAATTAATTAAATGGGAGTGTCAACCAAGTAATGACTTTATATCTTCAATTCCCTATTTTGTCCTAAACTTGGTTGGTAAAAAGCCTTCGAGCCCATTTGGCAATTGCAAGTAAAGGGAAGATTCTTTCTTTTTCTATATGACAATCCTAGACTTTCCCAACATGGAAGGCAAAAGCAAACAGCTTCAGCCTAAAAGCACAATCTGTTTTAAGATATCATGTATCTTAACTTTGGAACAAACAAACTTATTATTCTTTTCACAACAAGATTTACCAATTAAGTGGTGAATGTATGATTATTCTTCCATAGCAATAAGTATCGGTACAAAGTGTTCGTTAAAACAAATGTAAAAATATTGTTAAATACATATTTGTTTTGGCAATATAAATATTGTTTTGATATTATTAACAGCCAAAATTAATCGTATTATTTTTTTAAGTATTGGGTATTGTTGGGTCGTGATATTTTTTATATTAGACCGAATGGATTGGGCCTGCTTATTTAATTAGTCTATTAGATTTTTACTATTGGGTCTTAATGTTATTGGGCCTAGGCACTATCTTATTTCTGTTAAGTCTTTATAAGATCGGGTCGGACCAGTGGGTTGACCCATTAGATATTTTAATATCTCCATCTTTGACTTATAATGATGAAAAAACATGACAGTTGACTAAGATATCTGCCATGCATTAATGTGGATGGGATCCTTGGACGGCCGGCGGTGGAAACAGTGACCACAGGTAGTGGGTGGGCTGTGTGCAGTCGGCAGAAACCATCAGGATCAGGGGACTGTGTCAGACAGTAGTGGGTGGCACGGTAAACCGGGTTAGAGGGTATAACATGGCAAGGAAGACTTCAAGCAAAAGGTAACTAAATATTTCATCTCTCTCAATACACTAGAGATTATTATCCTCCATTGTTAACCCTTGTGAACACATGTACTGACTCTCACGCCTGAGTTATCCCCCGACGGTCGAAGCCGTCAAGCTCTTGGTTGATCGTGTTTACTGTGCAGGATCAGGACGTCTTAAGTGATTGGGACGTGGCAGAAGATCTTGGCGTTAACATTGGCGCTAGAAGGAGGGCTGTGTTCTAGTGTCATTGAGTTTTCAATCACAAAACTTCATTTGCTCTACGTCGGAAAGAATGGTGAGGAGTAGAGCTGGTACACCGGAGGTTGTAAGTTCATCTTTACCTCGTGTTTCTGTTAAGGATCGTCTGGGTCCTTTCAAAAGTGCTCATGAGAGCACGGCTTCTAAGCATGATTATGGGGGTTCTCGTTCGAGAGCCCATGTCAAAGCCAGAAGGAGGTTGAAGTTTGATGAGGACAGGGATCGTGACCAAGACCGAAGACGGATAGAGGGTTCGCCGTCCAGAACTCATCACCGAAGTGAACGTGATGACAGAGCTGCTAAGTTGAAAAAGATGGCAGACGAAGTCGATAAGACTTTGGAAATCCTTCTAAAGCAAAGGGAAGATATAGCCGAACAGATGCTTTGGATTAAAGATTTGGGGGACGAGGCGTCTAGTCATGTCCAATCCGAGAGACGTAGTGGGCCTAAAGATGTACCACGGCGAAACGGAAAAGAGCCCGAGCATTCTATTCATACATCTCAAAGACAACCTCAGGACCGAAGGAGATCAAGGAGCAGAACTCCTGAGGTGTCAAAGAAAGCATTGGTGACAGTCGGTTCTCACGGTCGTGGGGGTGATAGACGGAGAAGTCAATCGAGGGAGCACGTACCTGAGAGCAGAAGGAGAGAGCTTCAACGTGAATATTCTCATCATGAGGATAGACCTGCACGCAGGAGTAGATCCAGAAGTCTAACAAAGGCGGTAAAGATTAGGATAGAGGGGTCGATCCGCTCAGAAGCAGAAGGTTGTTCAGGAGAAAGAAGTCTCCTCACAGCCAGAAGGTGTGGATTTCTTGGTGAAAGAGTTGAAGGAGCTTGAGAAGCAACTAGATGAAGTTCAGCAAGTGAAAGACACTCCGGGAAAGAAGGCGTCCCCTTTTTCTTTGGATATCCTAAAGGAGAAGGCAGATACCACGAAGAAGTTGCCTCATATGGAGAGTTACGATGGATCTAGAGATCCTTATGACCAGGCATTCGACCGGCTGATGGATTATTATGATTTCACCGATGCTGCCAAATGTCATACGTTTGTCTGGCGTTAAGGAAGGACGAGGCGGTGGATGGGGACTCTACTGCAGATTCGGTCTCGTCGTGGTCCGAGTTGTGTGACAAATTCCATGCTCGTTTTGGGAGCAACCGAAGAAGAGGGAAGCCTACAGGTTCTTTGGCACAGGTCCGACAATTCACCAATGAATCCTTGGGTCAGTATGTGAAGCGGTTTAGGGAAGCTGTTGGTCAGGTGTCCGACCTCAATGATCTCCAGGCTGTGGGTTTGTTTCAGAATGGTTTAGACTTGGTGAAGTCCGAAAAGTTGGTGAAGAAGCTGATGTTTCACCATCCGAAGAGCTTGGCCGAAGCCTTTGATAAAGTCGAAGGCTACATTGTGGTAAAGGAGGCTATGAATAGCCTGAAACGTCCTTCTTCGGATCGGATGAAGGAGGAGGATACTCCTAAGGCTGAGGGCGATCAGAAGAAGGTAGGGGGTATAATGATCGGTAGGGAAGCGACTCGAAGAAGTACAACAATACATGGCGGCTTGTGGAAGTAATCGCCCACCTGCTCCTACCCCAAGGGTGAACAAGGTTTACCTGGCCCGAATCTGGATAGGTCGGTGATTTTGGATCGGATCGAGGAACCAACCGTTCTTTGAACCGCCTCGTGGCGTTCTCAAAGCGGGCGAGGCAATGCTCGAAAATATTGTGGCTATCATCAAGTTTGCAGTCGCGATACTAATGAGTGTTGTAATTTAAAGGACTTCGTAGAGAGGAAGGTTCAAAGCGGTTTATTAGTTCGATATGTGGCGGGAGGGACCAGCGGCAAAACAGCAAGAATGTTGATCGTCACCGATTCGAGATGGTTCAAATGGTTCCACCCGTGCGACTGCTCCAAATCGACCCACAAAGCGCGTCGTTGATGTAATAGCTTGGGGTGGGGACGGCGGGAAAGTTAGTAGGAAAGAAGAGGAGGGGATATATGGATTCAGTCATGTCCGTGGCGGGTGTTCCCCCGGAGATCGACAGACCGTTTCCAGGGACAGTTATATCTTTCAGTGATGCAGATTATCCTTCAGAGCCCATCGAACCCCATGAAGGAGCCTTGGTGATCATAGCACAAGGGGGTTCGGTGGATATGAAGCGGATGATGATTGACAACGGGTCTTCTGTTGATATTCTTTATGCCCACGCTTATCAAAGGATGCATCTTGATGAGCGAAAGATGGAGGTTGGATAGGAGGCTCCTTTATATGGCTTCAGCAACGATCCGATCAAAGTGGTAGGAACTATTGAGCTACCAGTCATCTTCGGCATTGCTTCACAACAGGTAGAAATAACGTGTAAATTTTATGTTGTGCATGTAGATTCGGCCTACAACTCCATACTGGGCAGACCTACTTTGACTGCTCTCCAAGCAGTGACCTCCATCCCTCACTTCAAAATCAAGTTCCCAACAGCATATGGAGTTGGAGAGGTATAAGGGGACTTAGATCGGCGACGGTGCTGAAATCTTTGTGATTGCCTCGGGAGTAAAATTAAATAAGCGAAGCGGACCATGGCGATAGATATTGAACCATTCACTGAAAGCATTTCAGAGCCATTGGTCGTGTCGGGGAGGAGAGAGAGGAGATCGAACTTGTCTTTGGGAAAAGGACAAAAGCAGTGAAGATAGGTTCAGTTTGCAGGAACCTCTCGAGGACAAACCTTATGGAACTTCTTTCAACATTATGAGACATCTTTGCATGGGAGCCACAAGATATGCAGGATCGGTTGAAAATTGAAGCACTTAAATGGATGTCGATCCATTAAAGAAGCCAGTTCGGCAGAAAAGGCAGATCTTTGCACCCGAGCGACAGAGGATCATTGATGAGGAGATCGCGAAGCTGATAGCTACTGACTTCATCTTTGAGATCGACTACCCGGAATGGATGGCAAATGTAGTGTTAGTGCGAGCGAGTGGGAAGTGGCGAGTTTGCATCGACTACATCGACTGAACAAAACATGCAGAAGGACTTCTATCCTCTGCCCTACATTGATCAACTTATTGTTGCGACTTCGGGGTATGCAGTACTAAGCTTTATAGATGCTTTTTCAGGTTATCATCAAATTTCTATGTGCAAGGAGGACATTAGAAAGCGGCATTCATCACCTGCCAGATTCGGTGTATGCTATAAAAAGATGACCTTTGGCTTGATTAATGTTGGAGCCACCTACCAAAAAATGATGAACTTTGTCTTCCAGAAGCAGCTCGGAAGGAATATAGAGGTATATGTTGATGACATGATTGTGAAGAGCATGCTTGTTCAGAAGCATCTGGATGACTTAGAGGAATACTTTCAGACTGTCTGTCATTAAAACTTGAGGCTTAATCCTACGAAGTGTACCTTCGGGTTCGGTGCAGGGAAGTTCCTGGGCTATCTGGTCAATCAAAGGGGTATCGAAGCCAATCCAGAGAAGATCTAGGCAATATTAAATATGAAGACTCCTCAGTCATTCAAAGATGTTCAGTGTCTGACCGGGAGGATTGCTGCTTTGAGGAGGTTCATGTCCAAATCAGCAGAGAGGTGTTTGTCATTCTTTGATACTTTGAAGGGACCGAAGAATGCAAAGACGTTTCAGTGGACTTCGGAGTGTGAAGATGCCTTCCAAGGCATAAAGACGTATTTATCTTCGGCTCCTTTATTGGTGAAATCCGCTCCTGCTGAGACCTTGTACTTATATCTGGCAGCTAGTTCTTTGGCAGTGGGAGCTGTTTTTGTTCGGGAAGTAGGAGGGAAGCAGCATTCGGTCTATTACGTCAGTCACGTTCTGAGAGATGCTGAAACCAGGTACCCTAACATTGAGAAATTTGCCTTTGCTTTGATAATTGCTAGTCGAAATCTTAGGCAATATTTTCAAGGTCGGCTCCTGGTAGTTTACACGGATCAGCCGTTGAAGAAGGTGATGAGAAAACCAGAAGTTTCGGGGAGATTAGCAGCATGGACGATGGAATTGTCCTAATTTTTTATAGAATATCATCCCCGAACTGCTATCAAAGGTCAAGCCTTGGCTGATTTCATGGTGGAGTGTTCGTTTCTCAAAGCGAATCTTTGAGTTGCCAAAAAGTTGAAATGTCCGTCGGCGGTTGTAGTTCTTGACCGCAGTCGAACTCGTGGACTCTGTATGCAGATGGGTTTTCTACTTTGGACGTCAGTGGAGCAAAGATCATTTTAACAAGTTCGGAGGAATTCAAGGTGCAGCAGGCCATCAGATTTGGGTTCAGAGCAACGAACAATGAAGTTTGAAGTCTGAGTAGTCTTGGCGAGGGTCCGCTTGGCGAAGAGTCTAGAGGTTCAGAAGTTGATCATTTACAGTGACTCTCAGCTGGTCGTCAAGCAAGTATCCGGAGATTATGAAGCTCGTGGAGCGAGAATGATCAAGTATTTGGCAGAGTTGAAAGATCGGCTTCAGTATTTCGTCTCCTATGAGTTTCAGGGTATAGAACGTAACGACAATTCTATTGCAGATGCATTATCAAAGCTGGCCACTACGGATGCTAGCATTTTCAATGGGTCAGTTTATTTGGAGGTTATGCAGCAGCCGAGTATCCAGCATAAAGCGGTGATGTGCATTGAACGTTCTAACTGTTGGATGACTCCTTACATTGAATATCTGGCAGATGGCGTCTTCTTCGCCGGATCGAGATCTTTGGCAAAAGAAGATCAAGTACAAAAGTGCCAACTTCGTTCTTATTGATGGGGATCTTTATCGAAGGGCATTCTCGTCACCATTGTTAAAGGGTTTGGTCCCGTCCGAAGCTGAATATAGGTTCACGAGGGTATTTGTGGCGACCATATGGCTGCTAAGTCATTAGGTTACAAAGTACTTCGGCAGGGGTTCTACTGGCCTACAATTTTCAAGGAAGCTACCGAGTACGTGAAGAAGTGTGAAAAGTGTCAGCTCAACAGTCCGATCCCACATCAGCCACCAGAAGAGCTATACTCGATCTCATCTCCTATACCCTTTGCTGTCTGCGGGGTAGATATACTGGGTCCATTGCCGAAAGCTAAGGGTCAAGTCAGTTTTGTTATAGTCGCCATCGATTATATGACCAAATGGGTAGAAGCGAAGCCACTTCGGTTGATAACGGAACAAGAATGCTTGAAGTTCATGAAGGAGTCCGTAGTGTTTCATTTCAGAATTCCTAAGGTGGTGATATCGGACAACGGACGTCAGTTTGTGGGATCGAAGTTTGAAGGATTTCGAAGAAGGTGGGGTTCAACACAAGAAGACTTGATTGGCTCATCCACGATCAAGCAGGCGGTCGAGGTAACTAATGAGCGGCTGGCTTTGAATGGGATCAGCGCGATTGGATGAAGCTAAGGGGAGATGGCCCAAAGAGCTTCTTAGCTTGTTATGGGCTTATCGGATTACTCTGAGGACTATTACGGGGAACTCACCTTTTAGATTGGCTTATGGCACTGATGCCTTAGTCCCTGTTGAGATTGGATCCACCAGTCTTCGGGTCAGTCAGTTCAAGGAAATCTACAATGAAGAAGGGCTGAAGGTCAACTTGGATCTGTTGGAAGAAGTCAAAGAGGTGGCTTTGATCAAACTGGTAGCCTACCAACGAAGAGTAGCCAAACATTACAATAAGGGGGTAAAGCTTCGCAGATTTGAAGTGGGGGACGTCGTCCTCAGAGAAGTCGAAGCATCTACTCCTCAGAACTTGGGAAAGCTTATGCCGAACTAGGAAGGACCTTATGAAGTAATTGAAGTACCGAAGCCAGGAACTTATCGGTTGAAGGCATTGGACGGATCAGAGATCAAAAATACTTGGCATGCTGACAGACTTCGGAAATATTTTCAGTAAAGATCGAGTCAGTTTATCGGAAGTCTGTAAATGGTGGTTCATCATCAATAAAAGATTTACTTTTTCACAATTGATCTTCTTCCTATTGGTCCTAAAGTCACAATGGTGTAAGGAGGACGGGGGGGACTCGCTGACCATTCGATGGTAGCCTTTTTGGCAGGTGGTCCTTATGAATTTGTCAGGCCCTTCAGGGTAGGCAAACTTCATCGGTGTAAGGAGGACGGGGTGGACTTGTTGACCATTCGATGGTAGCCTCTTCGGCAGGAGTGTCCTCATGGGTTTGTTTCACCGTGAGTGGTAAACAAATTCCATAGTCCTTTTAATTTTGCTTTACCGCGAGTGGTAAACAAAATTCACCAAAGTAAGGAGGTATGGTCGGACTTGCTGGCCATTCGATGGCGACCTTATTATCGGTGTGTCCTTATGAATTTGTTTTTCTGAGTGGTAAACAAATTCCATGGTCCTTATAAAATTGTTCTACCCCGAGTGGTAAACAAATGTCCTTATATACTTGTTTTACCCTGAGTGGTAAACAAGATCTCGATGGTGCAAAGAGGATCAGCCGAATTCACCTTATACATAACCTATCTCACACTTCAGAAACGATAAGTATACATTACTTTATTTTGTTCAAGCGTTGAGTTTGGTTCCTTAAGTTCAGTTTATGTCCTTTCTTAACTTAACTGTTATATGCATTATCTGATTCATAATCTAAGTTAAGTATATTCAAAATCATCGATACTGAATTATTGACAAGAAATGCATTATATAGAAGTCATGATAGAGAAAGTCGAAAATTCATTAATAGTTCACTATTCATTCATCCATTCATCCATAACACTAACCGATTACATAAACACAGAAATTTTGACAAAAGTTCTTAAACAAAGTTTTTAAACGATTTCAAAAACAACAAAGAACAGGGACCATTATCAAGAATCATATTCTTCACCATCCGAGGAGTCAAGGAGAGATGGATCTATTTTGGCTTCAGCCAGCTTTGCCTTGTACTTACTTCGGAACTCTTCATATCCTTTCAAAAATACCAGAACGATCTCTCCATTAAGTTGAGTTGATTTCGGTATTCCGGTTGGATTTCTCTTGAAGATCTTGATCGAGGTGGGCCCGATCTACGAGTGCCGAAGCTCTGCGACTTCTTCATCTATCTTTTGGCGCTCCTTGAAATGGCGAAGTTGATGGGCCTCTAAATCATTCACTTGAAAAGCTAAACTTTTATTAGTCACCGAGGATTCATTTTTTCGCGCACAAGGACTTCATTCCTCTTGACCAAATCCTCATTCAACTTAGTGATCACCTGCTGCTCTGCCTTCATCTTGTCTATTTGTTCCTTGGTCTGGGCCAAATCTTTTCGAAGATGTTCATTATTGTACTGGACGATGTCAAGATCATGCCTCTCCTTCGCCAGTGCAGATTCTAGTATGGCATTCTCTCTCCGGGCGGCCTTCTCTTCAGCTTCAGATTCTTTGTACTTAGGACGAAGACGCCCGAATATTGCATTTGCCTACGTACAGTCAGTCTTAATATATCGGTTTCAAATAAAATAGTATAAAGATATACAAACATCAGAAGACAACTTACTTTGGCCTGGTATTTCATGCCTTCATCAATTAAGTCTCCGATAGAACTGTTCCCAAACCGGTGATCATCGGTCTCGCAAACAAAGGAATCATACAACTGGAAAGGAAAGGGCTCATTCGATTCAGGCCAGAGAGTAGGGGAACCCATGGTTTCAGGCCCAGCTTTCGGGGAAGATGGTCTTGGCGAAGAGCTCGAGGGCTGATCAGGAGGTGGAGATGGCTGAGTATATGCAGTTTGAGGTGAAGGTGACTGATCATGTGCGGATTCAAATATCATCTCAGGTTGATCATTTGAAGAATGTTTCCTTTTACGAGTAAGGGAGAGTGTGGATTCTACTTGCTCTTCTAATTCTTCTTCAGAAACAATGATCTCTTCGGGAATAATAGGGGGCAGATTGGCTTCAGAAGAAGGTACTCGCAAGTCATCAGCAGTAAGAGGAGTTATTTTGGTTCTTCTCTTTTTGGTACGAATGATTTGTGATCGTTCGTCCAAAGGCAGATCAAGTAGACTTGAATCAATGAAAGGAGGAGGTGCTGGTCTAGTCTTTCTAACGGCCCTTTTCTTGAACCGAAGTGGTACTGACTCTGTGGTAGGAGGAATCTCTTCAGTAGGGAGGTCGGCGAGCGGAGCTTCGACGGTAGATGGTTCGACCTGAGTTGAAGTTTTCCCGAACGAAACTCCTCAAGATCCTTTATATCAGCAGAGGTTGGCTTGATTAAGGACACTGTGACAAATAAATGGTAATTCTTAAGGATGAATACTGATAGAAATTAGCACAATTACACAGTAAATTAAATCCAAGACTCACATTTATGATCATGCAACCATGCTTGTATGCTTAAAAGTCCGAAGCTCCATTCTTTATGAGGTATCTTCTCCAAAAAACTTGCCATCTCTCTTAGACGTTCTTCTGAGATATCTCCAAAGTCAACAGATATTCGATCAGAAATAGTCCAATCAGGAAGATAAGAAATTTTAGGTCCTGTAATAAAAAACCATTTTTCATGCCATCCCTTGTTGCTTGAAGGGGTATCCATCAGGGGTCTCCTCTCAAATCTGGTGTTGGGTCGAGGAGACTGTTTACTCAACATCTTAAAACCTTTTTCTTGGGATTTACCAGTCGAGAAGAGGGTGAAGAAGATATCGACAGCTGGGGGAATTTCCAATTCGTGACAGAAGGCAATGAATGCCAGAATGTGGATGTAAGAATTAGGAACTAATTGGGAGAATCTCACTCCTACAAACCCTATAAGAGTGATGATGAAGGCATGAAGGGGTAGGCGAACCCCCTTTTCAAGTAGGGTAATCGGCATGGCAATCCAACCGTCAGGTCGATGGTACATTCGTTCCTCCGGAGCCGGAGCCCTTATCGCATAAGTATCCGGAATCTGATAGCGAGTCCGGAGGATACGTATCTCAGCCTCTGTGACGGTGGAAGGGAGATTGGCATGAGGAAATTGTTCCTCATCCTTGAAGAAATTAGTAGGCGGAAGAGAGGGAATCGACGGTGGATTCTTACCCACGGCAGTAGTAGATTTGGGGTTTGAACCCGAGCCCTTTTTGTTGGGACTGGGGTTAGGAGGAACAACGGTTATGAGGGTTACTTCGATAGGGACATCTGGGTTTGATTCTTGGGATGCCATTGTCAAGAATTTGCAGAGAAGAAGAAGAAGAATATAGAGAACCGACCAGAGCTCAAGAGACTGAAAATTTGAAATGCCAAGTAAAACAGTCAATTTGGAAAAATCACTTTTTGTACTAACAATTATCTCTTCAGTTGTTCACACAACACGAGGGCGGCGCATTAATTGTTAGAAATAATGAGGAATTCAGAGGGATAGCGTCCAAGGGAAGCCTTCACTCTCAAGCATTTATCAGGTTGGGTCTTTCCTTTGGGCTTCTGGTTTTTGATTTGCCTCATTAGTCCAATTCCTTACCACTTGGGCCTTGATAAAGTTTAAGTTGGACCTCTTTTGATTTTATTAAAACCCTTCATATCATGAACCATTTATAGTTTCTTATTAAACATTCTGTTTAATAAAAAACTAGGGGGCAATGTTGGGTCGTGATATTTTCTATATTGGACCGAATGGATTGGGCCTGCTTATTTAGTTAGTCCATTGGATTTTCATTATTGAGTCTTAATGTTATTGGGCCTAGGCACTATCTTATTTCCGTTAAGTCTTTATAAGATCGGGTCGGACCAGTGGGTCGACTCATTAGATATTTTAATATCTCCATCTTTGACTTGTAATGATAAAAAAGCATGATAGTTGACTAAGATACCTGTCATGCATTAATGTGGATGAGATCCTTGGACGGCCGGCGGTGGAAACAGTGACCATAGGTAGTGGATGGTTTGTGTGCGATCGTGAAACCATCGAGGATCGGTACGTGTCGAACGATGAGTGGGTGGTATTGATGGCAAGGTTAAAAGATATAACATGGCAAGGAAGACTTCAAGTAAAAGGTAACTAAATATTTCATCTCTCTCAATACACTAGAGATTATTATCCTCAATTGTTAACCCTTGTGAACACTTGTACTAACTCTCACGCTTGAACTATCCCCCGACGGTCAAAGCCGTCAAGCTCTTGGTGTTGATCGTGTTTACTGTACAGGATCAGAACATCTTAAGTAATTGGGACGTGACAGAAAATTTTGACATTAACAGGTATAATCTCGATTTATAATTAAAATCTTCAAATTTTTTAAAAAAAATTCGTACTTTATTCGAAGTACCTATTAAAAGTTTCTAACCGCTTAAGGGAAGACACCTGGACTTAGTTATGTGATTAAGCATGAAATGGATTATCACAAACACTTGAGAACTTCGGTTTGAATTCTTTGAATATCAAATTAAGACTTTGCTTCTTATTTATTTGGACAAGTGACATTTAGACTTGAAAGCTACAATATGAGTATCCACGTAACTGGATTAAACCGTGTTATATATATATATATATATATATATATATATATATATATATATATATATATATATATATTCGGATCAAATGATATCTATTATCTTACTCTTCTACTACTGTTCACACCTCTTTAGCGACGATTTTCGTTTCATACAATAGTAAATCTATACTTTTAATGACGTTATATGTTGTTGTCGCTATAAAAGTATAGACGACATATTAATATAATGAGCAAACCGTCGCTAAAAAGGTAGCATGATGAATAAGATAAGAAATATCGTTGATCTTTATATATATATATATATATATATATATATATATATATATATGAGAAAATATATATACACAATCAGTATAGTATAGTATACGATAAATACATGACATGATTTTTTTTGATTATAACATAACAAATGCCGCCATAGATATTCTGATCTATGATGATAATTCAACCGTCGTTATAATTTAAAAAAAATCGTCGTCATAAGACGACATATGTATAATACAATTCATATATATATATATATATATATATATATATATATATATATATATATATATAATTCTCTTCGTGATAATTGATTATCGCTAAAAAATATTAATGTTACTACTCATTCTAGCGGCCTGAGTTATATTCGGTCTAATCTCACCACTTTATTATTATAATCAACAACTGTAGAGATGGTTGCTAATTAATATGTGTCGTAATCGATTGTCACGCATAAGAACCTAATATGTGTGTGTGTGTGTGTGAGAGAGAGAGAGAGAGAGAGAGAGAGAGAGAGAGAATCTTAATAGGTTTTAGAAAAGTTTGAAAGCCAAAAGATGGTCATGGTTTTTCATCCTAAATCCATAAAATCTAGAAAAGCATCACTGTCCTGAAAACTTGGTCAATGTTGGAAGAGTCAGCAGTTTGGCCAAATTCTTTTAAGCGCATTCAGCCTAAACCTAAAAGAAAGATTATTAATAGGATGGGGATGGGGATGGGGATGGGGATGGAAGATAATGTTTTAAAATTAAAATGACAAATTTTCACAATTGCTTTCACTTTTCAAGGGATCCTTTTGTTGATTCAAATTTGAATGTATATAATTTTCACATTTGAAAGCCGCAAGGTCATTTTTTTAATAATCATGGTTATTGCTTTTATAGAAAATATAAATTAAAGCCATAACTTATATTTTTAAACACACTTATCACTAATATTAAGTGGCCCCCAAACCATACATGGGCACAAACATCTCCTCCAACTCCCCCGGCTAATACTCAATTAAAAGAGCAGCATTTGTCAATATATTTCACTAGTAATTAGCCGTGTCTAAAGGCATGGCGTAATAAAATTATCCATTTCTTTCTATTTTAACAATTTTATTTTAATTTCCTCTCTCCTCCTTCCTCTCCCACTACTATTTCCCGCCCAAATTAATTAGAATGAATCTGAATCGTCTTTGTGCTTTCCCACCAAAATCAATTAAAATAAATCTGAACCGTATTTATGCTTTTTCGCCCAAATTCAAAATGGGTTCTATCTTATTAATATAGATTTCGAAAAAAATAAAAATAAAAATTATTTCTTTTAATGTTAATATAAAATTACATAATGCACTTAAATTTACTATAATAATTTCATTGTATGTCATCATTATTAAACTAAATACTTTAATATTGTGAGGCTAAATATGAAATAAAAATATATTCTTAAAATTTTTAAATGAAACTCTTTTTTATGAAAGAAAATGAATAATATTTTATTTCATCCGTTTCAAAGTTAGACATATAATTTAATTTTTGAGGTTAAACGACGATATATTAAATTTTAAATAATTTTTGTTTTATATTATATAATTATAATAATTGTATCAATTAAAATTAAAATAAAATTAAATGTATAATTTTGAAATGAAATGAGTAATTGATTCTACCAACCCCTTCAAGCATCCCCATTCTTTATTTAAAAGATGCATCTTTTCTTGATGTCCACAACTTCCAAAAAGTTGCTCCCCTCACTACTTGCCACTAGCCTCTTATTCTTTATCACTCCATTAAAACAACACCACCATCTAATGACACATGCCCACACCCTTCTAACTTATTCACAAACGCATCAAAATATGTTTGGGAGTTTAATTCACCATCCTTATTGAACTAATCACACCTAAAATTAGTTGAATGGCTAATAATTAGGTGAGCCTATTTGGAATTTAGTTAAAATAATTTGATAACTTCTATTATTTTAAAGTCTTGATTAGATAATTATTTCAGTTTGTTCTATCAATGTGCTAAAATATCTGATCAAGTTAAACTAGTTACTCCTCTATTTTAAAATTAAAGATATAATTTGACTTTTAAAGCCAAACAATAAGGACATATTAAATTTTAAATTGATGTGAATTTATTTAATTTTAGTTAGTACAATTATTATAATTGTATACTATATAACAAAATATATTACTCACAAATTTTATTACATTACAAGTTTTTATAAATCATACCAATTGTATCTTAATGCATCTTAATAGCCCACCATTTAATGCATCTTAACAACCCACATCTTTGTATTAAGACGTCCTCTGAATAGTTTAGACTCATATTTGTATCTTAACTATTCAAAGGAACTCTTAGGCTATGTTTGTTTGCAAGTATTATAATCTCGGGATTATAATACATGTGATTATAATCCCAAGACTATTAATCCTAGGATTATAATTCCGTAATTATAATTATAATCTAAAGACTATTAAGTCATTTTATAAGTCCTAAAATAATAATTTTAAGTCTAAATTTGAAAATAAACAAGACACTTGGGATTAATATTCATATTCCAAGTATAATCTTTATAAATAAATATAGTCTTAATACAAAGATGTAAGCTTTTAATATACATTAAGAAATAGATTGTTAAGATATATTAAGATAGAATCAAATACTACCAAAGCAAAGCAAAAGAAACTAAACACATGAAAAAGATAGATTTTGGGGAATCATAAAACTCTTCCAAAATGGAATTTAAGTCATTAACTTTTTTGGTAATGCATGCATCCATTTAATAATAGGCCATGCCATCAATAGTGTCTAATTAACACATATTTGACTCCATACATACTACGGCTGCCGACTCATGAAATCGGATATCAGCCGAAAGACAAAAATTTGGACAAAAGTTATATATCTACATAAAAAGTTAAATCTAATATATTTTTATTTTAAAATTGATATCAACTCTTTTAAATTTTAATTAAACATCATGCTAAAAATATTAAAATCATTTGCGTTATGATTTCAAAATTATATTAGTTAAGGGGGTATTTGATAAAAATTAAATAAATCTGAATCTGAATCTGAATGAAAAAAGTTATTTGATAATTGACATGTCTGAAACATCTAAATAACAAATTTTTATTATTTTACTCCTCTAAAAAAATTCAAAATTATTGTAAATTTATTTAATATTACTTAATATAATAGTTAATATTATAAAAAAAACTAAATCCAGCCTGAGTCATGCTCATTCAGCCAAAAAATGACACTAAACTATTTAGCCCAAATCGTCTGAATGGCTGAACGATTCAGCCATTTAAATGATTTTTTTTCAAAACAAATACACTGAATTGCTAATCAATTCAGTCATTCAGTTCTAATCAAACAGTCTCTAACACTTGATTATAGGGGATAAACAAGTTTCATCTTCAATATTTTATTATAATGTGTTGAAGATGAGACTAAATTTTATTATTTTTCTAGTCTAAATTTTTATCCCTAATAATGTGTTGGTGTAAAAGAATCGTGTTTTAAATTGTGACGGTTAGATTTTAAAATAAAAATATATAACTTAATGTTTATATAAAGTTCCATAATTAATCATTGGTTATGTAATAAGTACATATAAATGTGAAAAAAGAAAATGTGGACCCTCAGTAAGCGTCAATGAGTACTACTGTGGAGGTTAATGGGCACAAAAAGATAGGTACGTGGAATTTGACTTGTATATCACATCATAAAAATAAGGAAATGATATTTTTATATGAAAAATGTCGTTATAAATGTATAAAAATGATAAAAATTATCGCTATAACGATGATTTTTATTTAAAAATATTATTTTTTAATGTAAATTTATCAGTATTTTAAAAATAGAATAAAACATTTGATTTAGATTCATGATATATATATATATATATATATATATATATATATATATATATATATATATATATATATATATATAAAGAGACGACAAAGAAATAGTAGTAGTAAGAATTCAAAGATTTGGTCATCAGTCAGCTTCCTTAATTAAGCGTGTCCGAGAAAACTCAATGTTATTGTTACCGCATGACTATTTCAAACACTTTGACTATATATAATTATTTATATGGTCTTAGATTAGTAGTATGTTATATTAATATATACTTTCTCTATTTGTTTGGTCACCGTAGACTACTACATTTTACGTGTATGCTATTTTTGTATTTTGTGTGCCTCACCTCTTATCCACACCTTTCAATTTAATTATTTACTCGTCTTAAATATTTTTGTTAACAAAAATCATGATATATATTACGATAAATATACATTAAATTATATTTATAAAATTTATTAATATATATAATGATTCAGTCTTAGATCCATGATTCTGGGTTGGTCGCTGACGCACGTGTGGTCAAATAAAGTCTTAACTAGGACTTCTCCTCCACAAAAATGAGGTGCTCCTTGGAACCAAAACTCAAGAGCAAACTAATTATATAAGAAGTGATTAGCATGAAATTTATTTTTAGATAAGTTGGTCAATTAGTCAATTGAGTGTTAATACGCAGTCGAGATTCTATGTGTGTCAGTATTTTATTAGTCAATTGATCAACTTACCCAAAAATAAAATTAATGCTAATCCGATCCATATTTTCAAATGTGGTACTTTAACTTCTTACAAGTATTTATTAATATTTTCAAGGGTGATTTTTGGGAGTAAATTTCTCATTTATTACCCTCATGGATTTGAGCTTTCTAATACTTGATTTTAATCTACTCATAGAATAGAATACATTGATATGTGGATTCATCCCAAATGATTAATGAAACTCACTTTAATTTAAGCTCAAATTCTAACAATCCTCTACATGAATGAAATTGACAGTCAACCTTATGCTTCTAGCTTTGAACATTCCCTTATGAAAGACTATCGGGTTTACTAGTTGTTCAGTGAATGTGATGTCTTGAACTGTTCAACCATTTGTGTGACGCCCCCAAAATAGGTCCATACAACCCATTCTGAGTCGCCAAATACATGGTACAAAATTCAAATGCAAATTTTATTTACACAATTATTAACTGTCATGTAAAATACGATAAAACGTAAATTGTGAGTTTTAATACAAATATTGTCTAGCTCGTAGACAATATCCAAACTCAAAATAAGTCTTCATTATACTCCCTTCGTCCTATAGTTATAGGCTAATTTTTTTTGGCACATAGTTTAAGATAATCAGTTTAAGTTAATCAGTTTAAGTTAATTTTTAACAAATTTTTTTTACATATACCCCTTAATATAGAATTAATGAATAAATTAATTACTCCTTACTTATCAGATTGAAACTCTTAACTTCATTGATTGCTGGTACAATTGCCTTTTATATACAAAATATGTTAAACTAGTAAAGCCTAAAAAGTTGAATTCTTCAACAACATTAAATGTGGTGATAAAAATAATGACATTGAAGGTTGTTTCTTCAAAAAAAGAGTAATAGTTGAATATTTATTATAAGGGCATAAAAATAAAATAATGAACCAACTAAATTTTATAAATAGTAAGTAGCATATATATTGGGACATCTCAAAATGGAAAATCAGCCTATAACTATAGGATGGAGGGAGTAATTATTCTCACACTATTTTATAGAATTGTGACGCCCCCAAAATAGGTATACATCACCTATCTTGAGTCACCAAATACATGGTACAAAATTCAAATACAACTTAATTATACAACAGTCGTGTAAAATACGACAAAATATATGCTATGAGTTTTAATACAAATATTGTCATCTAGACAATATCCAAACTTAATTGAGTCCTCATTACATTTATTATCACACTATTTAATAGAATAGTGAGGACTACTAATGCTATTATCTCGGATGATCACTCCGGGTTCGACTAGTCCTGCTACGTTCTCATTTCAAGAGAACAATGAAAGTAAAAGGTGAGCTCAACTAGCCCAAAGAAGAAATATTATGACTAAGATAATACTGAGAATAAATTATCGTTAGCCTTCAACGATGTTAAACCGTACAAATAACAAACATCAAGTTTAAGCTGCGTTGAACAAGCAATCCATTAAAAGAGTCAAATAGAGAATAAAATCTACTATCTTTTATGATTTAAAAGGTTTTTCATCACTTTTATCATTGGGACTCGACAATAAATAATTCACATCATCCCACGCACTACTGCCGAGGATATTCATTAGTATCACAACCACAAATTATCCATGCACTTATGGCCGAGGATATTCGTGTATTCATCAATGGTCATGATCATGCCAACAAGCTGTCCATCAATGCACTACGGGCAATGAGGACTTTTACCACATCGTTTGTAATATTACTACCATGATTATATCTGGATTAATCCTGGTCATAATCATACCAAGTCCATCTATGCACTAGGGAAGCCACATGATGACTTTCAACATAATATAAACATGAGGATGATGACAATGATATAAGAATTCAATAAAACAAGTTCAACAATTAATTTATCCAGAACTAATAACGTCCAAATTGTCAACATGATACTTCTTTGTAGAGTAAAATTCAAGAATGCTCGGAAGAATATTTTTATGAAAAGATCTTTGGATGAAGCTTAAATATCAATGATATTCCACTAATTTCATGGAGTATAGAAGTTAAAACTTTAACCAATTTGAGTATAATAAAGAATGGAATAACAAAAAAATCACCGAGCATGCGATAGACCGCATGCAGACGAGTTATTCCAACGAGAATAATAAATAATGGAACCGGTCGTGCGTAAGCGCACGCAGACGCAGGTATTCAAACAGAATAATAAATAATGGAACTAGGTCGGGCCGAAATTACAGACCAAGCGGGATATTCCAATGAGAATAATAAATAACGGAACCAGTCATGCGTAAAGCTACAGGCGGGATGTTCCAATGAATAATAAAGAATGGAATAATGAAGAATTTCACCGTGTATGCGGATGCTTGGCGTAGAAGGTTATTCAACATAATGATAAAGAATGGAATAACAGAAGAATTTCACCAAGTATAGGGTAGACCGCGTATACAGGTTATTCAGACAGAATAAAAAAAATAGAATAACAAAAGTTCTCTTCATGAATACGAAAGAAATAATACCCCTTACCTTAGAAGAAACTAGATATAGAAGTGGTGAAGTAGCAAAACACTTTTCTTCTTTCTCTCTATAGTTTCTCTCTCTAGAATTTTAGTGAATTCGTAAGAAATAATGAAGGAATGAGCTTCTATTTATAGGAGAATGGACTAAATAGTAACTAATTCCTGAACGGTCTAGATTGATTTACTTTTAAACAGACGGTCCAGATTGGTTTATAATAAAATATAATATATTCTATTTATAATCTAATAAAACGAATAACTTTATAAAAGTATTCTATTTTATATAAAAATATTTTATTATACAAACACTATGCAGACACTATGCAAATGCTATGCATAATAAAATATAATATATTCTAATTATTGTCTAATAAAAGCAGATAACTTTATAAAAGTATTATGTTTTATATAAAAAGATTTTACTATGCAAAACACTATGCATAATAGAATATAATATATTCTATTTATAGTCTAATAAAACGAATAACTTTATAAAAGTATTCTATTTTATATAAAAATCTTTTCTGTTTTATTACATTAATAATACAAATAAAATAAAACTTCATCATCATTATTATAATTCACACTATTAATCACCGTGTCGTTTCTAGGAAAGAGGGGCTTTCAATAAGGATTTCTCCTCATTGGCAGCAATTATTATATAGGTGACCAAACCTCTCTTTGGCAGAACTTCTAGACATCGTTAATATTGTAAATAATAATATTAATAACTTCGTCGTCTCAATTATTGAATAATTGAATCAATTAACATGAGATACGCAACAATTACTGAAGCAACAATTGAACAAAACTGAGTGACTTCTCACGTAAACATCAATAATAAATACCGTGTGCTACTATGCAACCAAGCGTATTACTGTACTTTTAACACCAGGTGTTTCAACAGTTAACGGTAAAACTTTCGCCGTTATTTTCATAAAAATATTTTTGTCATTTTCTCAATCCGACAATAATTCCGTTGTGGGGTCCACCAATGATTGGGCCGTCGTACGAATATTCCCTGTTAAAACGAATATTTCCCGACCAATCGAATATTATATAACAACTTGCATACTTTGCAAAATTTATAAATATTATCCACAACTATAACATTATATCAAATTCATTCCATAATATTCAAAAATGATAATTATAGAAAATTCATCTTTATACATAAAAGTTGGGGTCTTACAAGAATAGTGAGGACTACTATAGCCATCATCTTGGACCATCACTCCATTCCCCGACTAGTCCCAGCTATATTCTTATTTCCTGAAGAGAACAATGAAATAAAAGGGTGAGCTTAACTAGACCAGTGAAGAATATTATGACTAAGATAATGTAAAATAAATTATTCTTAGTCTTCAACAGTGTAAAATCTGATAGAATACAATAGACAAGAAGTTTAGATCAACAACTGCATCAGAACAAATAATCCATTAGAAGAGTCAAGTAGAGCATGATGTCTACTATCTTCTATGATTTAAAAGTTTATCATTAATATTTTATCTCTGTAACATAACTCAATAAATATTTCACATCAATGAATTATCCATGAACTACGGGCCAAGGATATTCGTTAGTATCACCAGTGGTCATGATCATGCCAAACAATTGTCCATCTATGCACTACGGGCCAAAGAGGACTTTCACCGCATCCTTTGTCTATAACATTACAGGTCATAATTATACAAATATACAATTCCTGGTCATAATTATACCAATCAACAGTCCATCTATGCACTACGGGCCAAATATGACTTTCACCATAATATAAGCATGAGGATGATGACAATGATAGAAGAAATCAATCAAGTGAGATAAATTATAAAGATTAAAGATTTATAATTTAATTTATCCAAAATTTATGAATGTCTAAATTGTCAACATGATAATTAATTGTGGAATAAAATTTAAGAATAATATTCATGAATCAAAAATAATTTGGACAGAAAAGAAACAAATTTTATCGTGAATAGTACCCCGGGAATAGTACTTCGGTATGAAACGATTAAAATTTAATAAGAAAGTTCAGAAAAAAAATCAGTGAAACGATACTAGATAAAGCGCAAAATTCAAGGATATTCTACTAATTTCAAGGAGTATAGAAGCGATACTTATCAAAATAAGTGTAGATTTAGGAATATGAAATGAAATAATATTACTTACATACTACAAAGTATGGAAGAAAATATTATTTCTTGCGAATATTGAACAAAAATAATATCCCTTACCTTAGTAGGAGAGTAATTTTGACTGGTATATCAGAGATATTCTTGAAGAAAACTTGCACTATTTGCTACACTCAAAGTATTCTTACGCTCAAACAAAATACACACAATATTATAGAAGAAGAATTCTTTGATTCTGGTATGATTTTCATTTCTTAACGAAACATCTTATTTATAGCAGAATAGCAGGGTAGTATTTTAAAAAAATTCATAGGTAAACAGAACAAAAATTTCACGGGCGCAATTCGACTGATTTTCTAATTTTTACTATTCATCATTGTGCAATAAAATATTTTAATAAAACAAAAATTTTATATCAAATATAATATATTCTATTTATAATCTAATAAAATGAATAAATTTATATATAATATAAAAAGTATTCTATTTTATATAAATTTTTTTTTGTTTTATTACTATTATAATAATAAAATAAAACTGAGACAACTTTCTACCGGCTATTTTAAAAAATAAGTGGGGGTCCATGTAATAAGCCAAACTTATGACAAACCCCTTTATTTATATCAAAAATTGAATAAATATTTACTACAAATCACTTATCTTCAATAAACACATTTTTAATCTTTTAATAATTATTCATCATTAATATTATAACTCACGATATTGATAACCAGATCATTCTCAAGAAAGTGGGGTGTGAGACCCCAGATTTTATGAATTAAGATTTAAATTTCTAGAAATATTTTTTAAATATTATGGTATGAATTTGATATAATGTTATAGTTGTGGGTGATATTTATAAATTTTGTAAAGTATGCAAGTTGTTATAAAATATTCATTTGGTCGGGGAATATTCTTTTTGTCGGGAATATCCATACAACGGCACAATCATTGGTGAACCCACAACGGAAGTATTGTCGTAGTAATAAAACGACAAAATTATCTTTTTATAAAAATAACTATTAAGTGTTACCGTTAAAACTGTTGAACTACCCGGTAGTAAAAAGTACGATGTCTGGCGTGGTTGCATAAGTAATAATACACAGTATTAGCTATTGATCTTACGAGAAGTCACTCGGTTATACTCAATTATTGCTACGATAATTCACGCATCATATCTCTCATATTATTGATTCGATTATTGTCAAAGTATCATCTGCATAATATGATATATTATTAAAACAATAATTGAGACGATAAAGTTGTTCATGTTATTAAATTGCAATATTTACAATGTCTAGAAGTTCTGTCAAGAAGAGGTTTGGTCACCTAATTGCGCGTTAATAGGGAGAAATCCTTATTGGAAAGCCCCCTCTTTCCTGGGAACGACCTGGTTGTTAAATATTATGAGTTATAATATTAATGATGAATAAGTTCGTGTTGATTAAAGATGAATTTGATAGTTCCATTGTGTTGGAATTATTAGTGTTAGTAGAAATCGATATTTATTTCGATAATAATTGATGTCTGGAGGTTATATTGTTCAATCGGGTATTCGGGGCACTTTTCGTGTCGGAATACTATTCACGGGTTACTATTCACCCGATTATTATTCACTCTAGTATTATTTACTCGGGTATTTGGGACACTTTTTGTGTCGGAATACTATTCATGAGTTACTATTCACGGGTTACTATTCACTCTAGTATTATTCACTTGGGTATTTGGGACACTTTTCGTGTCGGGGTACTATTCACGGGGTTACTATTCTCAAATTACTATTCATGGTGTAACGCCCTGAAAAATCGAACAATTGTAAATACTTTTAATAATGAATAAAATAATATTATTTATTATTATTTACGTGTTGATAAGATGAATGTGGATTTCATAACCTAGAAAAGTCGTAATGTCGTAGTATTTTAACTACATTGAATGAATTAAAGTGTTTGAATTTCTAAGATGAAAATAAAAGCTTTTTAGAAATTTAAAGAAAAATACTATTCATCGATTTACGCTTTCTAAATTATTTTTGAACTTCCGAGAAATACGTAACGTTATAATATCAAGGCGATATTGATTATGTAATAATAATCCAAGCATGAAAAACGTAATATTTTGCATGTGGACCTAATTTGGGAACGTTAGGTTTATTAAGTGTTAAGGAAGAAAGTTGTGATCATATAATGTGTATTCATTATATGAAGGTAATGAATGTAAGTATAATACTACGTATTGTACTATTATGTATGAAGAATGAGATAACGTATATTACGAATTAATATATGAGTTAGCATACGAAGATTATACGTAGGGTATAAATTGTAAGTTGTTTAAATCTAAGGTAATGGATTTGTAGGATTATTAGCCTAATAAGAGAAGTCCAATAGAGTGTGACAATCAAGCTCAAGTGTTTGATAAGTCACGAGTCCAAACTATGGTAGCACAAGCCCAACAAGAAAGTAGTTAGATTAATTAACAAAGCCCAATGAGAAGCCATGATCCATGGAACAATCCAAGTGTAAAATGGGTAGACTTGATGGGCAAGAACTTTGTGTAATGCCCAAGTGTTGTGATGATCATGTACTTTATGTGGCTAGCAAGTTTACATAGGACTAAGGTAATAAATAGTAAGGAGGTGAAATGAGGAGGTGGAATAAGGAGGTGGGATGGTATTATTAACCATTTTGCCCTAACCTTAAGTTGCCTATAAATACCAAGCCTCATTTCATTTTTGTGGGTTGTTTCATTTCCTCCAACTCCTCTAAAGATAAGCTACTTATTTGGTAGAGAGAATAAGTCACTTAAGCACTTATAAGCCACTTCAACTTTTGTTAGATTTTCCAAAGTGAATTGAAGTCATAGTCTTCAAGGTTAAGACTCATACTTTTTATCTTTATCTCTTCTATGATAGGATTGATAGAGAAGGGGAATTGTTTGCTAAGAACATATAAGAATTAAGTTATGAATGGACTTAGACCGAATAAGTTGAATAAGCAACTTGAACTCTAATAAGTTGATAGAATCATGAAAAACTTATCATATGTTTGTCATATGATGTTAGTATGTTGAATATAGTATGAGAACATTGATTGGTGGACTTAAGTTCATAGTAAGTCATAAGCATGGAAATTTGTAGTTCATAAGTTAAATAAGTTAAAACCTACTTTGATTATAAGTTGGTGTAATAAGTAACTTGTAATAATCATATGTTGGTTGAAATCCATTTAGAATAATTAAGAATGTAGTTTTGCTGAAATTCACACGATTGGATGATTATCGTCGAATTCGTGAAATTCTCGGAATGGAAGTCGTATTTTGTGTTTGAAGTCAGAAACGTTGGTTTTCGATGGAGACAAGTCATATTTGGCATTATAGAGTTGCAAACTCGAAAATGACCGAATTCCGACTTAGAACGAAGAAACGAGCGTTGAACGTTCACGGACGTTTATCGTTTTCGTTAAAAATGAACTCATAGGTGAAATTTTAGCAAACGAAGTCAAATAGATAAAATTCATGTATGAACGTATAGAGTATGTAATTTGTGAACCGTAGGCTTTTGAACGAGCCAATTCGAACTTATAACGAAGAAGTTATGAGTCTGGGAGTTTCGTAAAATTTTCAAACTTTGCAAGCTATCTAAGGCACGAGTCTCGCTCATGGCTGCGAATCATAGCCTTAAAGCTCTCTGGCCAGTCACGTTGAATTTGGAACCCAAAGATACTACTAACTTCATATTTGCAGTGCACGAAAGGTGGAATCGAAACATCATCTGCTTAACTTCATGGCCAGTAGGCGAGATGAAGAACTAATTGTGGTAGCCATAGTAGCCATGTCCGAGGCTGGCCGATCTTTGCTAACTCATAGCCTTGCAGCATGAGATAAAGGGTAATGGGTGGCGCCGCAGCACCAACTCTAGGCAATGGACAGTAAAGAATGTTTTCAAGTGTAGAATGAAAGGGGACTTGATAGTAATGAACTGAGATATAAACATAACATTGTAAGGTACTTGTAAGACACTAATGCATGATGATTAAGTGTTAATAATCAATCAAAGATGAATGGAATGTGAATGACGTAATGAAAGCCGGAAACCCATAATAGTAGATCTAAGTCAGGATTTACATTGAGATGAAGGGTAAGATATAATATTATACATACTTGATTATATATGACCTAATGTGGTACGTTGTATGATCATGTATTGTAGAAACGTAGAGACTTAAAGTGTATGTGTGTTAATCAGTAAGCAGACGCTAAAGGCAAGTATTCTAACCCTTGTTCCAGTTCAGTCTGGACAAGTTTTACAATTCATGTATTCTTTCACATGAAGTCTTGAATGATGAAGTCTGAAGTCAACTCTTTCGGCTAGACTTATATTATGATTCTGTCAAGCATGATTTATGTTTACCGAGTTATATTGGTATGGTTTTCAATCGAAGACCAAGTATGCTAAAATGTTTTTGTCATTTAACGACAGGCACGTGAAGTTGCCACAACTTAAACATATACACGTTTAATGAATGTAGTGTTGATCAACATAGAGTACTATGGCAATTTGATCACCCGAAGTGCTCAAGAAGCTATATCTGGGACTTACGGACTTAGTCTTAGGGTTGTCCTTTTCAAAAGAAATTATGAAATGCTCACAGTCTTGAGCCTTAGTTGATATTCTACTGAATATTGTTGTTGAAAAACGTTTTGAATGAAAAGAAGTGCTATTTTGAATTATCGATAGTACTTCGTAACTATTGTTCAGTTACAGAAGATATATAAGTTCTATGTTTCGAGCATGTTGTTTATTAGAATTGTAGTATATGTTGAGCTAGTCATGCCCACTCTTGCTTGAACCATATGAACACAGCCAAGATCGAGTGGACTGAAGGCTCAGGCAAGGACAAGGGAAAGGCGAAGACAAACCCTTAGATTACTTATGTAATAGAATAGTTGAATGTCTGTAATATATTGAAAATTATGACAAGAACAAACGAATGGGTTACAAAGAACTTGGGAAATGTATTATTATTTTGGATATATATAGAAGTTATATTAGTCCTTTTAAGACTATTCAATTGAATGAATGAATGAATGGTAGTACCGTGTAGCACCATCTGTCGGGTTAGAAGAGACCCGGATTTGGGGGCGTCACACACGGGGTACTATTCACCCAAAAAATATATTTCTTTTCGGTCCAAATCATTTTTGGGTACAATATTATTGCATGAGGAGATGTGCTAATTTTTCAGACCGTTGGTTGAAATTATTATAGTAAATCAATATGGATCGTTGGTTTAAAGTTTTAATAGTAAATCAATATGGATCGCTGGTTTAAAGTTTTAATAGTGAATCACTATGGATCGTTGGTTTAAAGTTTTAATAGTGAATCAGTATGGACCGTTGCTTTAAGTTTTAATAGTAAATCAATATGGACCGTCCGTTTAAAAGTAAATCTGTAAGACCCCGAATTTTTTTTTAAATAAAAAGGAATTTCCTTTATTTATTATTTTGAAATAGTAAGGGTGGATTTGATTAATGTGGTTAGTTATGGGTAAAATCATAAATATTTTAAATAAGCAAGTGGTGATATAATATTCATTATTGCTAGGAGAATATTCGTTTGGTCGTGGAATATTAAAGACTGTCGAGGAATATTAAATGCGACCAGTAGCGACCATGTGGGCCCCATAACGGAAAGCGATTGGAGGAAGAAAGCGACAAAAATAAGTTGTTTAAAAATAAGCTGGCGTAGTTATTACGATTTTAATTGTTGGAATACCCGGTGGTTAAAAACACGATGAATACGCGCGTTATTGCACAAGAAGCATTACCAGTATTGCACCAATTATTGATTCTTACGTGAAGAAGGCACTACTCAATAATGGTTACTGATAATTCTTTATTCAAAGTATTTTATTTTATTGATTCAATAATTCTTTGCATTGATATTTTATATTATTGTTGTTTCAATAATTGTCATTATTACGAGTATTTTTCATTATCGAACCAAGAATTCATATTATCCGAATAATATTATTAGATAACATTATTGGCAATGTCTAGAAAGTTACATCTAAGGAGAGGTTTGGTCACCTAATCAAGGCGCGCCAAGAAGGAGAAATTCTTATTCGAAAGCCCCTCTTTCGGAGGCGCACGGTTGTCAATATATTGTGATTTCGTAATATTATTTGTGAATAATTAATTATTGATTCATATGATGAGAAAAATATTGATTTTATGTGGATATAGATGGAGAAAATTTTTATAGTGACAATTGTTGAAAATTAATATTTTATCTTTTTCTGATAAAATAATTCATTTAAATATATTATTTTAATAATATATTAACGATGATATTTTTACGATGAATGTGGGATATATGAGTATATGAGGAGGAAGAGTATTTTTGTGGCATTAAATGTTTAACACATATTTTGTGTGTTGGTGGACACAATTATTGGATAGAAATTCGATTATAAAGCTTGTAAAATCGCCCATTTTTGTGGATTCGGTCAATTTTCATTTGGAATTTGGAAAAACTTTCTTACAGTAAAGTTGTAGAAAATTGAATTTCCTATAAAAATTGCAAGATTTGAATTTTTTCGGCAAAAGGGCTATTTATTGTGAATTATTGAAGTTAGAAGCTCAAATAATTGATTTTGGAAGTTTAAAATATTTTTATTTACAAAAACGTTTTTTCATTTGGTTCCCTCATTTAGCATGTGCAAGATGGTTGAGTTCAGATTTTAGAATGTGTGCATAGAAATTTATATAATATATTAATATTATATTAAATTTTTCGCTTTGGTGTTCTAAGCAATTTCTATAAATAGAGTCTTGGGTTAGAATTGAAAATCACACCGTAAACTGAAGTTTTCTCTCTATATTATCGAAGTTTATTCTTGTGAATATTTTGAGTATACTTTGAGTATTGCTATACGGTGCAAGTTCAAGTCATAGCCTATATCCTGTTTCAACTAGAAATCTTGTCTTTTCGAGGTAAGTGGATGTTATTTTCTTCTCAAATGATATTATTTCTTCAATATCATTATCTTTGAAATATTGGTTTGAACTTTTTATCAAATTTGGAACTTTTTCATGTAGGGGTTACTATTAATGAGTTACTATTCATGAGTTACTATTCACGAGTTACTATTCAAAAGTCTTATTCACGAAGCGTGATGATGTTTTTGTGAAATTTCTATCTTTTGGTGTCGGAATTACTATTCACGATACTAAGACTATTCATGTATACAAGACTATTCACGAATACGGCACTATTCATGAAAAATGAAATTTCTTCTTTTAAGTCAAAATATCTATTCGGACACTAGCTTTGATTGTATCCATGTTTTGATCATTCTTGAATTTTACACCACTATGATTATTTTTGAGGTATTTTGGACGTGGATAAAACAAAGTACGAATCCTTAATCCTTAATCCTTGTCATTATTCAATTGGATTCGTTTCGTAAAAAAATATTTTCATCATCCTCGGTCTTAAATGATGATATTATGGAATATCTTTTGGCCTGTAGTGCAAAGATGAATGATTTCGATGAATATCTTTGGCCTGTAGTGCAAAGATGAATGATTTCTGATGAATATCTTTGGCCCGTAGTGCAAAGATGAATGGATGTTTAGATGAACATGACCAATTAATGGTGAATGTCCTGGCGGCTTTTGTAGTGCAAGGATGAATATTTGATCTCGAGATATATATTGATTGATGTTACAGGATAAAAATAGACGATGAACTTTAAAATTCATACATAGAAGATAGTAGTTTGCATTCTCTACTTAACTCTTCTAATGAATTATTATTTCCGCTGCGAATATTGATTTAAAACTTGTTGTCTATTGTATTCTATTATATTTTCCCCTGTTGAAGACTAACGATAATTTTGTTGTATATTATCTTAGTCATAATATTCTTTACTGGGCTAGTCGAGCTCACCCTTTTCCTTTTGTTCCATTTTTTCTTCTCGGGGAGGCGAGAATGTAGCGAGTACTAGTCGGGGTATGGAATAAAGGTTCTAGAAAGAGTTGTTTAGTAGTCCTCACCATTTTTGTAAAATAATGTATAAATAATTATGATGAGGATTTATTTGGGTATGTATATTGTCTAGAAGACAATAATTGTTTTTTTTAAACTCATAAAGATATAGGTTTGTCGTATTTTGCCACGACAAATGTATTAATAAAGTTGTAGTTATCTCTGTACTATGTATTTGGCGACTCAGAATGGGTTGGATGGAATGGACCTATTTTGGGGGCGTCACAAAATCAATCTGGACCATTCATGAATTAGTTACTATTCAGTCCATTCTCCTATAAATAGAAGCTCATTCCTTCATTATTTCTTACGAATTCACTGAAACTCTAGAGAGAGGAATTATAGAGAGAATCTATAGAGAGAAAATCTATAGAGAGAAAGAAGAAGAGAAGTCTGCTACCTCACTATTCTAGTATCCAGTTTTCTTCTAAGGTAAGGGATATTATTTGTTGTACTCGTAAGGGGTATTATTTCTTTCGTATTCATGAAGAGAGCTATTTTTATTCCATTTCTTATTATTATGTTGGAATAACTTGTCTATGCGAAGTACCGCATACATGGTGAAATTCTTCTATTATTCCATTCTTTATTATTACGTTGGAATAACTTTGCTTATGCTAAGCAATCGCATACATGGTGAAATTTCATTGTTATTCCATTATTTATTACTCATTGGAATATCCTCGTCATGCGGTGTAATTTTACTTTGACACAGTTCTCGCATTTTTTATTATTCTATTGTAATAACATGTGTTTATCACAACCGCATACATGGTTAAATTTCATTGTTATTACATTCTTTATTATTACATTGGAATATCACGCTTGGTCATGGATTACGCTGACTGGTTCCGATTCTTTATTATTACGTCGGAATATCACATGCGTGCGTTTACGCATGACCTGGTTCCATTATTTATTATTCTGTTGGAATAACCTATCTGTGCAGTGTGACGCCCCCAAAATAGGTATACATCACCTATTCTGTGTTGCCAAATGCATGGTACAGAATACAAATATAATCTTTAATATACAACAAGAGAGCTGTGAGTTTTAATATAAATATTGTCTTCTAGACAATATCCACTCTCAGAATAAGTTCTCAATACATTTATTGTCACACTATTTAACAGAATAGTGAGGACTACTAATACTATCATCTAGACCGTCACTACGTTCTCCGACTAGTCCCGGTTACGTTCTCATTTCCTGAAGAGAACAGTGAAAGAAAGGGTGAGCTCAACTAGCCCGGTAAGAAATATTATGACTAAGAAAATGCAGAATAAATTATCATTAGTCTTCAACAATGTTAAACTGATAAAATATAATAGACATCAAGTTTAACTGCAGCGGAACAAACAATCCATTAAAAGAGTCAAGTAGAAAATAAAATCTACTATCTTTTATGATTTAAAAGGTTTTTCATCACTTTTATCGCTGGGACTCAGCTTAATAAATAAACCACATCATCCCTGCTCTACGGCCAAGGATATTCATTAGTATCACAACCACAAATTATCCATGCACTACGGGCCAAGGATATTCGTGTATTCATCAATGGTCATGATCATGCCAACAACTGTCCATCAATACACTACGGGCCAATGAGTACTTTTACCACATCATTTGTAACATTACGGTTATGATTATACCGAATAATCCCTAATCATAATCATACCAAGTCCATCTATGCACTACAGGCATCAGATGACTTTCAACATAATATAAACATGAGGATGATGACGATGATATAAGAATGGAATAACAGCAGAATTTCACCATGTATGCGGTACTTTGCATAGACAGGTTATTCTAGCAGAATAATAAATAATGGAATAACAGAAGAATTTCACCAAGTATAAGGTAGTCCGCGTATACAAGTTATTCCAACAGAATAATTTAGACTGGAATAACAGAAGTTCTCTTCATGAATATGAAAAAAAATAATACCCCTTACCGTATAAAGAAGAGTACTCTGACGATAGAGCGGGGATATACTTGAAGAAACTTACACTACGCTCAAAGCTTTCTTAAACACTAAAGAAAGATGCTCAAGATTATAGAAGAAGAATTCTCTCTACAGTTTCTCTCTCTAGAGTTTCAGTGAATTCGTAAGAAATAATGAAGGAATGAGCTTCTATTTATAGAAGAATGGACTGAATAGTAATCAATCCATAAACGGTCCAGATTGATTTACTTTTAAACGGACGGTCCAGATTAGTTTACAATAAAATATAATATATTCTATTTATAATCTAATAAAAAGAATAACTTTATAAAAGTATTCTGTTTTATTTAAAAAGATTTTACTATGCAAATACTATGCAGGCACTATGCAAACACTATACATAATAAAATATAATATATTCTAATTATTGTCTAATAAAACAGATAACTTTATAAAAGTATTCTGTTTTATATAAAAAGATTTTACTATTAGCCTAATAAAACGAATAACTTTATAAAAGTATTACATTTTTATAAAAACTTTTTCGCATTTTATTACATTAATAATACTAATAAAACAAAACTTCATCATCATTATCATAATTCACACTATTAATCGACCAGGTCGTTCTTAGGAAAGAGGGGGTTTTCCAATAAGGATTTCTCCCTATTGGCGCGCAATTAGGTGACCAAACCTCTCATTGGCAGAACTTATAGACATCGTTAATAATGAAAATAATAATATTAACAACTTTGTTATCTCAATTATTGATTTAATAATATATAAAATATTGACAATAATTGAATCAAATAACGTGAGATACTATGCAGCAATTACTGAAGCAATAATTGAATAAAACTGAGTGACTTCTCACGTAAGCATCAAAAATCAATATCGTGTGCTACTATGCAACCACGCGTATTCCTGTACTTTTAACACTAGGTGTTTCAACAATTAACGGTAAAACTTCCGCCGTTATTTTCATAAAATATTTTTTTTGTTGTTTTCTCAATCCAAAAATAATTCCGTTGTGGGGTCCACCAATGATTGTGCCGTCGTACGAATATTCCCTGTTAAAACGAATATTCCCCGACCAATCGAATATTATAAATTACTTGAGTACTTTGTAAAATTTCTAAATATTACCCACAACTATAACATTGTATCAAATTCATTCAAAAATGATAATTATAGAAAATTCATCTTTATTCATAAAAGTTGGGGTCTTACATGCGGTCTATCGCATGCATGATGAATTCTGTTGTTATTCCATTCTTTATTATTCTGTCGGAATATCCTGTCTGTGCATTTACGCATGACCTGGTTCCATTCTTTATTATTCTGTTGGGAATAACCTATCTGTGCAGTATATCGCACGCATGGTGAATCATTCTGTTATTCCATTCTTTATTATTCTATTGGAATAACATGTCTATGTGGATTACCACATGCATGGTGAATGATCCTTTGTATTCATTCCTTATTAAATTGTGGAAATGATCTGATTATGATGAAAGTCATAATATAAGCATTGGACTGATGAAAATCATGGGTATATGTAGTATTAGTAAGTTTTAAGCTGAGTTATGTTGGTTATTATGTGAAAACATGAAAGTTTCTTAGAAATCACAAAGGGTTAAAAATCAGATTTTTGGTGAAAATGGAAAACGAAATTTAATTGACCATATCTCCTATTATATTTTCGAATTTTTGAGTGTGGTCAAGTTCTAGAGTTAGATCTATGAGTTTTCTAACTTATTCAAGTGGAATCACTGGAAAAGGTATTATAGATTTTCGTGTGGATTAATTTTAGCAAAGGAGTCAATAACTACAAAACACCAAAAAGCTACTGCCCAGAAATTTAAAAGGTCATTTTCGGCCACTTAGTTTGTGAAATAAATTCCGGCCTTTTGGGACATGAAAATATATGGTATAAAGTACCTACTGTCCAAAATCGAGCTCATTCAGACATAAAATGAGCAAATTATGACTATTTCAATATTTAGGTTTTTCCGACAAAAAATGCTATAACCAGAGTTCTATAACTCCGATGACCATGAAATTTAAACTGGAAGATCATGCTAACATGTGTAAGATCCTGCCAAGATTTGGGAATTTCGGAGTTAAACTTGAAAATGACTAATTTCTTAAGGAATTAATTAGAAATTGATTTTTGAAAAATAGTAAATGAATTTTAAAAATTCCGAGAAAAATATATGTTCAATATGGGACTATATTCTACTAAATCCCTGGGAAAAAATATTTTTGGGAGTGATTTGGTATTTTTCATGAAAATAATCTAGTTATGAGTAAATGAGTTAAATATGTTCTATGAAGTAACAAAATTGGAAAATAGGATTTTATGGCTTGGGAATCCTATATAGGGTATATGCAGATTTTTGATAAGGGATTTGATCATTGGTAATGAAATCTTATGAGTATGGCATTTTTGAATGATTAAATGCTTTATTTAGTAATTATAAACAATTTAATTAAATTGTTTATATAAGTTTAAGAAGTGATTAAAATATTGTTATAACATTAACAATATTAGATTATGAGTTATTTAAGTGATGGATAATATTTGGATAAATTTAAAGTCTTTAATATTTATCCTTGTTTTCGTTTGATTAATGCTTATATTATTGTCATCATCTTCATGTTTATATTGTGATGAAAGTCATATCTGGCTTACGTACATAGATGGACTTAGTATGATTATGACCAGAAATTATTCGGTATAATCATGATCGTAATATAACGAATAATGTGGTAAAAGTCCTCAGTGGCCTGTAATGCATTGATGGACAGTTTTTGGTATGATTATGACCAGGGATTATTCGGTATAGTCATGACCATTGATGATTTAATGAATATCCTTGACCCGTAGTACAGGGACGATTAGATGATGTGATTTATTTATCAAGCTGAGTCTCAGCGATAAAAATTGATGAAAATATTTTAAATCATAGAAGATAGTAAATATCATGCTCTACTTGAATCTTCTAATGGATTGTTTATTCCGCTGCAGTTAAACTTGATGTCTATTATATTTTATCAGTTTAACATTGTTAAAGACTAATGATAATTTATTCTGCATTATTTTAGTCATAATATTTCTTACTAGGCTAGTTGAGCTCACCCTTTCTTTCACTGTTCTCTTCAGGAAATGAGAATATAGCTGGAAAGAGTCAGGGAATGGAGTGACGGTCTAGATGATAGCATTAGTAGTCCTAACTATTCTGTTAAATAGTGTGATAATAAATGTAATGAGGACTTCATTGAGTTTGTATACTGTCTCGATGACAATATACGTATTAAAACTCTTAGATTATGTTTTGTCGTATTTTACACGACAGTTGTATAATTAAGTTGTATTTGAATTTTGTACCATGTATTTGGCGACTCAAGATAGGTGATGTATACCTGTTTTGGGGGCGTCACATGGGGGCTTTCCGATAAGGACTTCTCCTTATTGGCGCGCAATTAAATAACCTAACCCCTTTCCTCGACACAACTTTCTAGACATTGTCAATAATGCAAATAATAATATTAATAACTGTGTCGTCTCAATTATTAATTTAATAATATAAAATATTATGCAGATGATAATGTGACAATAATTGAATCAATAATATGAGATACTATGCAGCAAATACTGTGGCAATTATTAAATGAACTGAGTGACTTCTTACGTAAGAATCAATAATCATAGATCTTTGCATAATATCGTGTCTTTATTTGTGCAACCACGCCAGTATTCGTATTTTTTATCAAGGGTATTTCAGCAGTTAACGGTAAAAGTTTTGTCGTTATTTTTATAAAAAAGTTATTTCTCTCGCTTTTTATATCCGACAGTAATTCCGTTGTGGGGTCCACTAATGATTGTGCCGTCGTATGAATATTCCCCGATAAAAAGAATATTCTCCGACCAAACGAATATTTTATGACAACTTTTTTAATTTATAAAATTTGCACATATCACCCATAACTATAACATTATATCAAATCCACACCTTATTATTCAAAATAATATTTAGAGAAAATTAAATTTTTATTCATAAAAAGTTGGGGTACTCTTACAATTTGTGTAAATTGAGACAATAGAAATTCACACCGAATTTTTCCAGACATTATTTTGTTCTCATGATTTTGTTCATTTTAGCCCTGAACATTCCAAAATTTATGAGTGTTCTAGAGAAATATAGTCTTATCATTATCATAGAACTGACCCAGTTCATACTCACATAAGTGATTCTTAATAAGAGTATTCTGCCATATCCCACTTGTTTATCAAAATATATAAGAATTATTAAAAGCACAACTTATCCTAAAATCGATGCAGGTATCACTATCTCGTATCATATGAATGAGTAGAAGAAATTAATTTTTTCATAGTGATTTGGTTGAATTTTTAATAATTTAGTTGTCCATTTGAACCTAGATCTTGAGATCTCCAGTCAACTAGGTTGGGTTTTGTAAGACCCCAACTGTTAAATTTTAATCTTTTCATCCTGGGGTACTATTCACAAAGTACTATTCACGGGGTACTATTCACCCAGAAAATTGATTTTTTTTCTGTCCAAATTATTTTTATACATGGATATTATGCTTGAAGTTTACTCCACAAATTAGTTATCATGTTGTCAATTTGGACATTTTTAAACTCTTGATAAATTAAAAATCTTTAATATTTATCCTTGATTTCGTTTGATTGATTTCTTATATCATTGTCATCATCCTCATGCTTATATTGTGATGAAAGTCATCTTTGGCCCGTAGTGCATAGATGGACTGTTAATTGGTATGATTATGACCATGACCAGTAATTTACAAATGATGTGGTAAAAGTCCTCATTGGCCCGTAGTGCATTGATGGACAATTGTTGACATGATCATGACCATTGGTGATAATAACGAATATCATTGGCCCGTAGTGCATGGATGATTCGTGGATGTAATAATTGTGACGCCTCCAAAATAGGTATACATCTCCCATCTTGATTCGCCAAATACATGGTACAAAATACAAATAAAAACTTAATTATACAACTGTCGTGTAAAATACTACAAAAACATAACTGAGAGTTTAAACAGGAATATTGCCTTCTAGACAATATCCACTCTCAAATAGAGACCTCATTACATTTATTATCACACTATTTTACAGAATAGTGATGACTAATAATACACCATCTCGGACCATCACTCCGTTCCCCGACTAGTCCCGGCTACGTTCTCATTTTCTGAAGAGAACAGTGAAAGAAAGGGTGAGCTCAACTAGCCCAGTAAGAAATATTATGACTAAGATAATGCAGAATAAATTATCATTAGTCTTCAACAATGTTAAACTGATAAAATACAATAGACATCAAGTTTAACTGTAGCGAAACAAGCAATCCATTAGAAGAGTCAAGTAGAGAATAAAATCTACCATCTTCTATGATTTAAAATGTTTTCATCAATTTTTATCGTTGAGACTCAGCTTAATAAATAAACCACATCATCTAATCATCCATGTACCACGGCCAAGGATATTCATTAAATCATCAATGGTCATGACTATACCGTATAATCCCTGGTCATAATCATACCAAAAACTGTCCATCAATGCATTACAGGTCACTGAGGATTTTTAACACATTTATAACATTACAGGTCATGATTATACCGAATGATCCCTGGACATAATCATACTAAGTCCATCTATGCACGTAAGCCAAAGATGAATTTCATCACAATATAAGCATGAGGATGATGACAATGATATAAGAATTTAATAAAACAAGTTCAAGAATTAGTTTATCCAGAACCAATAACGTCCAAATTGTCAACATGATCTTGCTTTGTGGCTAAAACTCAAGAATGCTCGGAAGAATATTTTCATGAAAAAGATCTTTGGATGAAGCTTGAAATATCAAGGATATTCCACTAATTTCATGGAGTATAAAAGCCAAAACTTTAACCAACTAAGTATAATAAAGAATGGAATAACAAAAGAAATCACCGGGCATGCGATAGACCGCGCATGACATATTATTCCAACATAATAATAAATAACGGAACCGAAGTCAGCGTAATCAGACAAGCATGATATTCAAATGTAATAATAAATGATGGAACTGGGTCATGCGTAACGCATATGCATGTGGGATATTAAACGAATAATAAAGAATGGAATAACAACAGAATTCATCATGCATGCGATAGGCCATATGCAGAAAAGGTTATTCTAATGAGAATAATAAATAATAGAACGAGTCTTGCGTAGAACGCATTACATCTGAGGATATTAAAGCGAGAATAATAAAGAATGGAAAAACAACAAAATTCAATATGCATGCGATAGACCGCACAAACAGGTTATTCCAACATAATAATAAATAATGGAACGGTCATTTCCGGAAGAGGGGGCTTTCCAATAAGGATTTCTCCCTATTGGCGCGCAATTAGGTGACCAAACCTCTCCTTGGCAGAACTTCTAGACATCGTTAATATTGTAAATAATAATGTTAATAACTTCATCGTCTCAATTATTGATTTAATAATATATAAAATATTGATAATAATTGAATCAAATAACATGAGATAATATGTAGCAATTACTGAAGCAATAATTGAACAAAACTGAGTGACTTCTCACGTAAGCATCAATAATCAATACCGTGTGCTACTATGCAATCACGCGTATTACTGTACTTTTATCACCAGGTGTTTTAACCGTTAACGGTAAAACTTCCATCGTTATTTTCATAAAAATATTTTTGTCTTTTTCTCAATCCGACAACAATTCCGTTATGGGGTCCACCAATGATTGTGTCGTCGTACAAATATTTCCTGTTAAAACGAATATTCCCCGACCAATCAAATATTATATAACAACTTGCATATTTTTCAAAATTTCTAAATATTACCCACAACTATAACATTATATTATATTCACTCCATAATATTTAAAAATGACATTTTTAGAAAATTCATCTTTATTCATAAAAGTTGGGGTCTTACAATCTCCTCTTCTTATGAAATTACATCCTCGAAATTAAGTGCATGCACGGTATGTCGAAGAGGTAAGGATACCTTGATTTCATTTCTAATTCTAACTCCCAGGTCATTTCCTCAACATCGTGGTTTCTCCACAAAACTTTGACTTGAGGTATAACCTTGGAGCATAGAATATGTTCCTTCTTATCCAAGATTTGAACAGGAATCTCTTCATACGTTAAATCTTCCGCTATTTCATCTGGTTCTAACTCAATAATGTGGTTCGGGTCTTCCACATATTTACGTAACATGGATATATGAAAAACGTTATAAACACGTGATATACTTGGCGGTAAAGCGAGTCTATAGGCCATAGTTCCTACTCGATCGAGGATTAAAAATGGGCCAATGAATCGAGGATTGAGTTTTCCTCTCTTTCCAAATCTCATAACTCCTTTCCATGGAGCAACACGTAACAACACATGATCTCCAATATCAAATTCCACGTCCTTTCGATGAAGATCAGCATAACTCTTTTGTCGATCTTGTGAAGTTTTTATACGTTGTCGGATCGTTTAAATCTTTTCTGTAGTCATACGTACCAACTTCGGTCCCAACAACGTTGCTTCACCCACCTCATCCCAGCATACTGGAGAACGACACTTTCTTCCATATAATGCCTCAAATGGAGCCATGCCAATACTTGCTTGATAACTGTTGTTGTAGGAAAACTCCACCAATGGTAAGAATTTGTCCCAACTTCCCTTGAAGTCAAGGACACAAAGTCTTAATAGATCTTCAATAGTTTGAATAATCCTCTCCGATTGTCAAAATGCATACAAGGATGATATGTCGAGCTAAATCGTCAAAGTCGATTGCCCATAGCTTTTTTCAAACTAACCCAAAATCGTGAAGTGAATCTTGGGTCTCGATCAGAAACTATGGATACCGGCATACCATGCAATCTTACAATCTCGTTTATATACATACGAGCAAGACGTTCAAGCATATAAGTTTCTCGTATCGGTAAGAAATGAGCAGACTTGGTCAATCTATCAACAATGACCCAAATCGCATTTATGCCTTGAGCAACCTTGGGAAGACCATTAACGAAATCCATGGTAATGTGCTCTCACTTCCATTCTGGAATTTCAAGTGGTTGCAATGGACCTTTTGGTACTTGATGCTCCGCCTTGACTCGTTGACAAGTTAGACACCTTGAGATAAACATCGCTATCTCTCTCTTCATATTGCTCCACCAAAATGTATGTCGAAGATCATGATACATTTTGGGACTCCGTGGATGGATTGCAAACGGTGTGTTGTGCGCCTCCATCATGATTTTATACTTTAACTCAGGGTCGTTAGGAACACAAAGTCTGGAGTTGACTCGAAGTATTCCTTCTTCATCGATTCTTGCTTCTAACATAGCACCTTCTTTCACTTTTTTCCTCATACACATCAGCTCCAGGTCTGTAGCTTGAGCAGCTTTAACTTTATCGATTAAAGTCAGTTCTACTCATATATTCGCCATCATCACGTGGGTCCCTGGAGTCTTTATCTCTATCTCCATCCTTCGCAAGTCATACAAAATGGGCCTTTGCGTTGACAATATTGCACTCGCACCCGCATATGATATTCTACTCAATGCGTCAGCTACTACGTTTGCTTTTCCAGGATGGTATTGGATGGTATGATCATAATCTTTCAACAGTTCAAGCCAACTTCATTGTTGCATGTTGAGTTCCTTTTGAGTGAAGAAATATTTGAGGCTTTTATGATCCGTCAAGATCTCCACTTTCTCCCCATACAAGTAATGCCTCCAAATTTTAAGTGCGAAGACAACAACTGCCAACTCTAGATCATGAGTAGGATAATTCCTCTCATATTCTTTGAGTTGCCGAGAGGCATAAGCTATGACTTTCCCATGTTGTATGAGAACACATCCTAACCCTTTGCCCGAAGCATCACTGTAGATGACAAATCCCTCCGAACTAGATGGTATTGTCAGAACAGGTGCTGAAATGAGTCTACTCTTGAGTTCTTAAAAACTCTTCTCGCATTCCTCACTCCAACCGAATTTTGTATCTTTCCGAGTTAGCTGAGTTAATAGAGTAGCAATTCGATAAAACCCTTCTACAAATCTCCGATAATAACCAGCTAAGCGGAGAAAGCTACGTACTTCGGTCACTTCCCAGCTTTGAATAGATTCAATCTTTGCCGGGTCAACAGATATTCCATGACTTAATACTACGTGCCCAAGGAATGCTACTTTCTCAAGACAGAACTCGCATTTCTTCAACTTGGCATAAAGCTTGTTTTCACGAAGCTTTTGGAGTATCAGCCTCAAGTGTTGCTCATGATCTTCACGGGTTTTGGATTATATGAGGATGTCATCAATAAAGACGACCACAAAGTGATCCAAATATTCCTTGAATACTCGGTTCATCATGTCCATAAAGGCAGCAGGAGCATTAGTCAATCCAAAAGACATGACTAAGAATTCATAATGCCCGTACCTAGTTTTGAAAGCAATCTTTGGAATGTCATCAGTTTTAATCTTTAACTGATGATATTCGGAACGAAGATCAATCTTTGAAAAGAATTTGGCTCCTTGCAAGTTGGTCAAAGCAAGGTCATCAATGCGAGGCAACGGGTACCTATTTTTGATGGTGACATGATTCAACTCTCGATAATCAAAACAAAGTCGCATACTGCCATCTTTCTTCTTCACGAATAGAACAGGAGCACCCCAAGGAGACGTACTAGTGTTTGTTGATTTCTCAATCGATAAACACGCGCAAGTATACGCTGTCCACAAGTAATATATGTAAGTTGAGTGTCGAACCCACGAGGATAAAGTCTTAACAGAAAACAAATACTAAGGTAAAGTCGTTACTAATCTTATCTAAACGAGTGAAACAAATGGTTGGTTAAGCTATTTCAACAAGACTGTAGTATTAAGGGAAGTAGATGTGCTAGGAAGTTAAGATAGGATTACAACTCCCCTAATGCTTCACCTAATCTTCTAACTCTCCATATTACAAACGAATCAAGGAATGGCCAACCGAGAACATTAATAAGCATAAGCTTCTGTCGAAGGTCAAATGCACATCCCTAACCAGTTAGACACAATATGTCTATTGGTGACACTAACTAGGTCAAGGTCATTAAGCTCAGTCCCAAGGTCACACAAGTCAAATAATAATATGTCTATCCTCTTAGCACATTATGCACACATTCCAATGTCATGGTCATAACAGGTGTTGTTATATTTAAAGATAGACAGTAATATCCATTTATCAATTTCCATCACTATCAATACCAATTTCTTTATCAAGCAATCAGACATTAAGTACCAAATACAACAACCCATTCCAAAATGATTCATTATATAAAATGAGAGAGGAAGTGATTAAGCTAATCATAAGGTTACATTGCAATCCTAAAAATGGAGTTAGTTAATAACTATGGTACTAACACGCATTTTTAATACACCACACATCATCAGACAAATACAAGGAATGGGAGATTTGGAATAAGAAAACCCCTGATTGAAGTGTTCTTTCGCCAAATCTTCTCTTCATGTGTAGAGTCTGAAGACTGCTAGCTACAATAACTCTTCTTCTTTTCACAAGCTTCTTTCTCTTCTAGAAAAATAGAAAATGAAATCTAATTTTAAGCTGTAATAAATTTTTTCTGATATCTATCTGATATCCGATGCCTTTAAAGCAGCCCCCTCGCTATCTATTTATACCATCCCTCTTTTAACTAGGTCATTAAAAACGAGCAATAGTTGGGGAACCGGAGCTTGCACCGGGGCGCGAGCTAAGACATCAACTGCTGTTTTGGGGCGGGATCTGGCGTTCGTCATGGAATCTGGCTGTTGGGCGTGATTGGAGATGGGCGTGGGAAGCGCGACATACTGGCGTTAATGGCGTGATTACTGATGGCGTCGGGGAGCGACCCTCGGCGCTGAGGCGCGGATTTTTGCATTATAGATGGCGCCGAGGCTCCACTTTCCAGTAGAGTCACTGATGACTGGCGCTAGGGCGCCAAGTTTGGTGCCGCGGCGCCACTTTCCAGTAACAATGCTCAAGACCTATAAAAAGCCAGCCAGAAAAGAACTAATCGGATACATACTAAAATAATTAAGCAAGTTATCCAAAAGATTGAATATAGGCATCAAAATTAAGCAACAAAAAGGGCTAAAATACGGGTATGAAACCCACACATCAACTAGGACGAATGAAATCGATGTCTAACAATTCCTGTAGTTGGGTTTTTAACTCCTGAAGTTCAACAGGAGTCATTCGATATGGGGCTTTGGAATTGGGTTTTGTACCGGATTCAAGGTCGATACAAAATTCAATTTCACGCCTAGGGTAGGCAGAAGTTCTTGTGGGAATACGTCAGGAAATTCATTAATAATAGAAATATCATTCAAAACTGACGTATTTTTGTTTAGATCCGTAACACGAGCTAAGAAAGCTTGACATCCATTTTTCAATAAACGAATAGCTTTATGGCTTGAGATGACAGGGATGGATTTTAATGGTTTGGTTGCTTGAATTCATATAATAGGTTGGTTAGGAATATGAAAGCGAACAACCTTACGAAAATAATCAATTTTTACATGATGAGTAGTTAACTAATCAATTCCTAGAATCACATCAAATGCAAGTATTTTCAAAGAAATAAGATCGACAGGTAACGTGCGGTTACCGATTTGAATCAAATAAGACTTATAAACCGTGGATGTAATGAAGGTTTCTCCCAATGGAGTTTCAACAGATAAGTCAAAGTCTAATTTCTCCGGAGTCAAATTTAAATGTTGAGTGCATGTAGGAGAAATAAAGGAATGGGTAGAACCGGTATCAAATAAAGTATAAACTTCACTAGAGTTTATGATTAGCTTACCCATGATCACCTCGTTCAGATTCCTCGCTTTTGGGAGGTTACGACAAACACTCTCCCTTGAACTACCGATTTTGTCTTATCTGGGACCCCCTTTGATGCCTCCATCCCTGTTGGACTTGACTTTAGTGCACGACAAAATCGAGCTAGGTGGCCTTCTTTTCCACAATTATAACATGCTTTGGACTGCATTGTGCAGTTTGGACTTATGTGTCCTTCCCATCCACATTTGTAACATACAACCGGCGGTCGTTCTCCTTCCTTAACAGCGAGTGCTGGTGCTGACGTCTTTCTATCTTTGCTGAAACTTCTTTTCTTGAACTCTCCACTCCTATTGTCTTGGCCATGATTACCACCAAAGTGGTTATCATTTCTGGCATGTTGATTCCCTCCACGTTTGTTATCACCGCTTCGATGACTGTTACCACTGGTATTATCGACTTGTCGGCTGCTCTCTCTTGGTTCGGTTGACTCATTATCGCGCTCCAATAACTAAGCCCTATTCACAACATCTGAATACAAACACAGTTTATGAGAGATAAGGTATTGACGTATCTCGGGTTTCAAACCTCTTAGAAACATCCGCGTCATTCTCTCCTCATTATCAACCAAGTGGGACGTAAACCGAGACAACTCGGCAAACTTAGCTTCGTACTGCGCCACGGTCATATTATTTTATTCAAGTTTGATGAACTCTACCTCCTTCATGTGACGAATATTTTCTGGAAAGTACTTGTCGTTGAACAACTCTTGGAACTTCTCCCAAGACATCCTCAGTGCGGCAGGTTGAGTACGCTTTACAGATTCCCACCAGTAATCTACTTCTGCACGCAATATGAAGGTGGCAAAAGGAACCTTTTGCTCCTCGGAGCATCCCAAGACATCAAATATCTTGTTGATCTGCTTTATCCACGTCTCCGCCTTAAGTGGTTTTGGCTCTCCAAAAAACTCCGGTGGTCCCAGCTCCTTGAACTGCTTAGCGGTGACCGTCTGAGAGTTGTCAGTATTTCCACCTGCATTTTGGATAGGAGCCGCCTTCGCCTGATGTTGCATAAATTCTAAGAAGCTTCTAAACGTACCGTCGTTCGTCATTTGATCAGTGTTGTTGTTTACAGGAGGATTATCGCCATCTTATTGCACATTGTCCTGATTATTGATCTGTGGAGACTCAACGGTCTCCTGTGCTCCATTGATGTTCTCAACATTCTCGTATGCCATTTTCAAATACTGCCACAAAACAAGGGTTAATTAACATATCACATATTATCCCTATATTATGACTGACCAATTAAATACCAAATAAACTTAGGTAGGTCATACTAGCGAAGGAATTTCCCGTTTCACCCCTCCTAGTTCTTGTCTCACATCTCAGCCAGGGATCATATCCCTAAGCTTTGATATCAACTATGATGCCCCCAAAATAGGTATACATCACCCATCTTGAGTCGCCAAATACATGGTACACAATACAAATAAAAACTTAATTATACAACTGTCGTGTAAAATACTACAAAACATAACTGAGAGTTTAAACAGGAATATTGCCTTCTAGACAATATCCACTCTCAAATAGAGACCTCATTACATTTATTATCACACTATTTTACAGAATAGTGAGGACTAATAATAGACCATTTCGGACCATCAGTCTGTTCCCCGACTAGTCTCGGCTACGTTCTCATTTCCTGAAGAGAACAATGAAAGAAAGGGTGAGCGCAACTAGCCCAGAAGAAATATTATGACTAAGATAATGCAGAATAAATTATCATTAGTCTTCAACAATGTTAAACTGATAAAATACAATAGACATCAAGTTTAACTGTAGCAGAACAAGCAATCCATTAGAAGAGTCAAGTAGAGAATAAAATCTACTATCTTCTATGATTTAAAATATTTTCATCAATTTTTATCGCTGAGACTCAGCTTAATAAATAAAACACATCATCTAATCATCCCTGTACCACGGCCAAGGATATTCATTAAATCATCACTGGTCATGACTATACCGTATAATCCTTGGTCATAATCATACCAAAAACTGTCCATCAATGCATTACAAGCCACTGAGGATTTTTACCACATCATTTATAACATTACAGGTCATGATTATACCGAATGATCCCTGGACATAATCATACTAAGTCCATCTATGCACGTAAGCCAAAGATGACTTTCATCACAATATAAGCATGAGGATGATGACAATAATATAAGAATTCAATAAAAAAAAGTTCAAGAATTAGTTAATCCAGGAACCAATAACGTCCAAATTGTCAACATGATACTGCTTTGTGGGCTAAAACTCAATATTGCTCAGAAGAATATTTTCATGAAAAGATACTAGATGAAGCGCAAATATCAAGGATATTCCACTAATTTTATGGAGTATAAAAGCCAAAACTTTAACCAACTGAGTATAATAAAGAATGGAATAACAAAAGAAATCACCGGGCATGCGATAGACGCGCATGCATAGACGAGTTATTCCAGCGAGAATAATAAATAACGAGAACTAGGTCGAGCGTAATCCACTTGCAAGCGAGGATATTCCAATGAATAAAAAATGATGGAACGGTCATGCGAACGCACCGACATAATATTATTCGACAGAATAATAAAGAATGGAATAACAACGAAATTCATCATGCATGCGATAGAAGCCTATGCATACGAGTTATTCCAACGAATAATAAATAATGGAACCGGTCATGCAGAACGCATGCAGACGTGATATTCCAAATGAATAATAAAGAATGGAATAACAATGAATTCACCATGTATGCGATAGACCACATGCATGAGTTATTCCAACAAAATAATAAATAATGGAACCAGTCATTCCCGGAAAGAGGGCTTTCAATAAGGATTTCTCTATTAATAGCGCAATTAGGTGACCAAACCTCTCCTTGGCAGAACTTCTAGACATCGTTAATATTGCAAATAATAATGTTAATAACTTCATCATCTCAATTATTGATTTAATAATATATAAAATATTGACAATAATTGAATCAAATAACGTGAGATAATATGCAGCAATTACTGTAGTAATAATTGAACAAAACTGAGTGACTTCTCACGTAAACATCAATAATCAATATCGTGTGCTACTATACAACCACGCGTATTATTGTACTTTTATCACCGGGTGTTTCAACAGTTAACGAAAAAACTTTCGCCGTTATTTTTATAAAAATATTTTTGTCATTTTCTAAATCCGATAATAATTTCGATGTGGGGTCCACCAATGATTGTGCCGTCGTACGAATATTCCCTGTTTAAACGAATATTCCCCGACCAATCGAATATTATATAACAACTTGCATACTTTTCAAAATTTCTAAATATTACCCACAACTATAACATTATATTAAATTCACTCCATAATATTTAAAAATAATATTTTTAGAAAATTCATCTTTATTCATAAAAGTTGGGGTCTTACAATAATAATGAATATCCTTAACCCGTAGTGCATGGATAATTTAGTGGTGTGGATTATTTATTGAGCTGAGTATCAGCGATAAAATTGATGATAAACTTTTAAATCATAAAAGATAGTAGATATCATGCTTATGACGCCCCCAAAATAGGTATACATGACCTATTCTGAGTCGCCAAATACATGGTACAGAATATAAATACAATCTTTAATATACAACAAGAGAGCTGTGAGTTTTAATACAAATATTATCTTCTAGAAAATATCCACTCTCAGAATAAGTCCTCATTATATTTATTGTCACACTATTTAACAGAATAGTGAGGACTACTAATACTATCATACGGAATGACGTCACTCTGGTTCCCCATTTAATCCGCCCTACGTTCTCATTTCACAAGAGAACGGTGAAAGAAAGGGTGAGCTCAACTAGCCCGAAGAAATATTATGACTAAGATAATGCAGAATAAATTATCATTAGTCTTCAACAATGTTAAACTGATAAAATATAATTGACATCAAGTTTAACTGCAGCAGAACAAGTAATCCATTAAAAGAGTCAAGTAGAGAATAAAATCTACTATCTTTTATGATTTAAAGGTTTTTCATCACTTTTATCATTTGGGACTCGACTTAATAAATAAACCACATCATCCCCTTTCTACGGCCGAGGATATTCATTAGTATCACAACCATAAATTATCCATGCACTACGGGCCAAGGATATTCGTGTATTCATCAATGGTCATGATCATGCCAACAACTGTCCATTAATGCACTACGGGCCAATGATGACTTTTACCACATTATTTGTAACATTACGGTCATGATTACACCGAATAATCCCTGGTCATAATCATACCAAGTCCATCTATGCACTACAAGCCATAGATGACTTTCAACAAAATATAAACATGAGGATGATGACAATGATATAAGAATTCAATAAAAACAAGTTCAAGAATTAATTTATTCAGGAACTAATAACGTCCAAATTGTTAACATGATACTTCTTTATAGAGTAAAATTTAAGAATGCTCAGAAGAATATTTCCATGAAATATACTGGATGAAGCGCAAATATCAAGGATATTCTACTAATTTCATGGAGTATAGAAGTCAAAACTTTAACCAACTGAGTATAATAAAGAATGGAATAACAAGAGAAATTACCATACATGCGGTACTTTGCATGATAAGGTTATTCAACGAGAAAAATAAATAACGGAACGGTCGAGCGTAATATACACAAGCGAGGATATTCAATGAGAATAATAAAGAATGGAATAACAATGAAATCACCATACAAAGATGCCCGTATAGGCGAGTTATTCCAGCGAGAATAATAAATAACGGAACAGGTCAGCGTAAAAAGCATGCATGTGAGGATATTCAAGCAGAATAATAAAAGCGGAACCGGTCCGGCGTAAAACGCAAAGACGAGGATATTCAAAGAATAATAAAGAATGGAATAACAACGAAATTTTACCATGTATACAAGCATTTCAGCATAGACAAAGTTATTCAATGAGAATAATAAATAATGGAATAATGTAATTATTTCACCAAGTATAGGGTAGCCACAGATATCTGAGTTATTCAAATGAATAATAAAAATGGAATAATGAAGTTCTCTTCATGAATATGAAAAAAAAATACCCCTTACCTTATAAAGAAAGAGTACTCAAGCGGTAGGGTGGAGATATACTTGAAGAAACTTACCACGCTCAAAGCTTTCTTAAACGCTAAAGAAAGACGCTCAAGATTATAGAAAAAGAATTCTCTCTACAGTTTCTCTCTCTAGAGTTTCAGTAAATTCGTAAGAAATAATGAATGAATGAGCTTCTATTTATAGAAGAATGAATTGAATAGTAACCAATCCATGAATGGTCCAGATTGATTTATTTTTAAACGGACGGTCCAGATTGGTTTACAATAAAATATAATATATTCTATTTATAATCTAATAAAACGAATAACTTTATAAAAGTATTCTATTTTATATAAAAAGATTTTACTATGCAAACACTACGCAGAGCCTTATGCAAACACTATGCATAATAAAATATAATATATTCTAATTATTTTCTAATAAAATAGATAACTTTATAAAAGTATTACATTTTTTATATAAAAAGATTTACTATTAGCCTAATAAAGCGAATAACTTTATAAAAGTATTACATTTTTTATATAAAAAGCTTTTACATTTTATTACATTAATAATACTAATAAAACAAAACTTCATCATCATTATCATAATTCACACTATTAATCGACCAGGTCGTTCCCAGGAAAGAGGAGACTTTCCAATAAGGATTTCTCTTTATTGGCGCACAATTAGGTGACCAAACCTCTCCTTGGCAGAACTTCTAGACATCATTAATAATGCAAATAATAATATTAACAACTTTGTTATCTCAATTATTGATTTAATAATATATAAAATATTGATAATAATTGAATCAAATAACGTGAGATATTATGCAGCAATTACTGAAGCAATAATTGAACAAAACTGAGTGACTTCTCACGTAAGCATCAATAATCAATATCGTGTGCTACTATGCAACCACGCGTATTCCTATACTTTTAACACTGGGTGTTTCAACAGTTAACGGTAAAACTTCCGCCGTTATTTTCATAAAATATTTTTTTTGTCATTTTCTCAATTCGATAATAATTCCGTTGTGGGGTCTACCAATGATTGTGCCGTCGTACGAATATTCCCTGTTAAAACGAATATTCCCCGACTAATCGAATATTATAAACAACTTGCGTACTTTGTAAAGTTTCTAAATATTATTCACAACTATAACATTATATCAAATTCATTCAAAAATGATAATTATAAAAAAATCATCTTTATTCATAAAAGTTGGGGTCCTACAATCTCCCCCTTCTTATAAAATTTCGCCCTCGAAATTAGGGTACGCACCTAGTATGTCGAAGAGGTAAGGATACCTTGATTTCATTTCAGATTCTAACTCCCAGGTCATTTCCTCAACATCGTGGTTCCTCCATAAAACTTTGACTTGAGGTATAACCTTGGAGCGTAGAATATGTTCCTTCTTATCCAAGATTTGAACAGGAACCTCTTCATACGTTAAATCTTCCGCTATTTTGTCCGGTTCTAACTCAATAATGTGGTTAGGGACTTTCACATATTTACATAACATGGATGTATGAAAAACGTTATGAACACGAGACATACTTGGCGGTAAAGCGAGTCTATAGGCTACAGTCCCTACTCTACCGAGGATTAAAAATGGGCCAATGAATCGAGAATTGAGCTTTCCTCTCTTTCCAAATCTCGTAACTCCTTTCCATGGAGCAACACGTAACAACACATGATCTCTAATATTGAATTCCACGTCCTTTCGATGAAGATCAGCATAACTCTTTTGTCGGTCTTGTGAGGTTTTTATACGTTGTCGGAATGTTTGAATCTTTTCCGTAGTCATATGTACCAACTCCGGTCCCAACAACGTTGCTTCACCCACCTCATCCCAGCATACTGGAGAACGACACTTTCTTCCATACAACGCTTCGAATGGAGCCATGCCAATACTTGCTTGATAGTTGTTGTTGTAGGAAAACTCCACCAATGGTAAGAACTTATCCCAACTTTCCTTGAAGTCAAGGACACAAAGTCTTAATAAATCTTCAAGAGTTTGAATAGTCCTCTCTAATTGTCCGTCCATCTGAGGATGATACGCCGAACTAAATCGTAAATCTGTGCCCATAGCTTTTTGCAAACTAACCCAAAATCGTGAAGTGAATCTTGGGTCTCGATCAGAAACTATGGATACTGGCATACCATGCAATCTTATAACCTCATTTATGTACATACGAGCAAGACGTTCAAGTGTATAAGTTTCTCGTATAGGTAAGAACTGAGCAGACTTGGTCAATCTATCAACAATGACCCAAATTCCAACTATGCCTTGAGAAACCTTGGGAAGACCAGTAATGAAATCCATGGTAATGTGCTCCCACTTCCATTCTGGAATTTCAAGTGGCTGCAATGGACCTTTTGGTACTTAATGCTCTGCCTTGACTCGTTGACAAGTTAGACACCTTGAGATAAATAACGCTATCTCTCTCTTCATATTGCTCCACCAAAATGTATGTCGAAGATCACGATACATTTTGGTACTCCCAGGATGGATTGCAAATGGTGTGTTGTGTGCCTCCATCATGATTTTATACTTTAACTCAGGGTCGTTAGGAACACAAAGTCTAGAGTTAACTCGAAGTATTCCTTCTTCATCGATTCTTGCTTCCGGCATAGCACCTTCTTATACTTTCTTCCTCATATGCATCAGCTCCAAGTCTGTAGCTTGAGCAGCTTTAACTTTATCGATTAAAGTCGATTCAACTCATTTATTCGCCATCATCACGTGGGTCCCTCGAGTCTTTATCTCTATCTCCATCCTTTGCAAGTCATACAATGGGCCTTTGCGTTGACAATATCGCACTCGTACCCACATATGATCTTAAACTCAATGCGTCAGCTACCACGTTTGCTTTTTCAAGATGGTATTGGATGGTATGATCATAATCTTTCAACAGTTCAAGCCAGCGTCGCTATCGCATGTTGAGTTCCTTTTGAGTGAAGAAATATTTGAGGCTTTTATGATCCGTAAAGATCTCCACTTTCTTCCCATACAAGTAATGCCTCCAAATCTTTAGTGCAAAAAACGACTGCTGCCAACTCTAAATCATGAGTAGGATAATTCCTCTCATATTCTTTGAGTTGTCGAGAGGCATAGGCTATAACTTTCCCATGTTGCATGAGAACACATCCTAACCCTTTGCCCAAAGCATCACTGTAGATGACAAATCCCTCCGAGCCAGATGGTATTGTCGAGCAGCGGTCTTTGAAATGAGTCTCCTTTTGAGTTCTTGAAAACTCTTCTCGCATTCCTCACTCCAACCGAATTTTGTATCTTTCTGAGTCAGTTGAGTTAAGGGAGTAGCGATTTGAGAAAACCCTTCTACGAATCTCCGATAATAACCAACTAAGCCGAGAAAGCTACGTCTTGATCATCGATTTAGGTTGCTCCCGACTTTGAATAGCTCAATCTTTCTTTGGGTCAACAGATATTCCATGACTTGATACCACGTGCCCAAGGAATGCTACTTCCTCAAGCCAGAACTCGCATTTCTTCAACTTGGCATAAAGCTTATATTCACGAAGCTTTTGGAGTATCAGCCTCAATTGTTGCTCATGATCTTCACGACTTTTGGAATAAATAAGGATGTCATCAATAAAGACGACCACAAAGTGATCCAAATATTTCTTGAATACTCGGTTCATCATATCCATGAAGGCAGCAGGAGCATTAGTCAATCTAAAAGACATGACTAGGAATTCATAATGCCCGTACCGAGTTCTAAAAGCTGTCTTTGGAATGTCATCGGTTCTAATCTTCAATTGGTGATATCCAAAACGAAGATCAATCTTTGAAAAGAATTTGGCGCCTTGTAACTGGTCAAATAGGTCATCAATACGTGGCAATGGGTACCTATTTTTGATGGTGACATGATTCAACTCCCGATAATCAATACAAAGTCACATACTCCCATCTTTCTTCTTCATGAATAGAACAGGAGCACCCCAAGGAGAAGTACTAGGACGAATAAAGCCAATGTCTAACAATTCTTGCAGTTGGATTTTTAACTCCCGAAGTTCAATAGGAGCCATTCGATATGGGGCTTTAGAAATGGGTTTTGTATCGGGTTCAAGGTCAATACAAAATTCAATTTCACGCTACGGGGTAGGCGGGAAGTTCTTCGGGAATACGTCAGGAAATTCATTAACAATAGAAATATTCAAAACTGACGTATTTTTGTTTAGATCCGTGACATGAGCTAAGAAAGCTTGACATCCGTTTTTCAATAAACGAATAGTTTTATGGCTTGAGATGACAGTGATTGATTTTAATGGTTTGGTTGCTTGAATTCGCATAATAGGTTGGTTAGGAATATGAAAGCTAACAACCTTACGAAAACAATCAATTTTTGCATGATGAGTGGTTAACCAATTAATCCCTAGAATTACGTCAAATGCAAGTATTTTCAATGAAATAAGATCAACAGGTAATGTGAGGTTACCGATTTGAACTAAACAAGACTTATAAACAGTGGATGTAATGAAGGTTTCTCCCAACGGAGTTTCAACAAATAAGTCAAAGTCTAATTTCTCCGGAGTCAAATTTAAACGTTGAGCGCAAGTAGGAGAAATAAAAGAATGGGTAGACCCGGTATCAAATAAGTTATATACTTTGCTAGAGTTTATGATAAGCTTACCCGTGATGACCTCGTTCGGGTTCCTTGCTTTCTGGGAGGTCACGACAAATGCTCTCCCTTGCACTACTGGCTTTGACTTTTCTGGGACGTCCTTTGGTGCCTCCATCCTAGCTGAACTTGTCTTCGGTGAACGACAAAATCGGGTTAAGCGACCTTCTCTTCCGCAATTATAACATGCTTTGGATGGCATCACGCAGTTTGGACTGATGTGTCCTTTCCCTCCGCATTTGAAGCATATGATAGGTGGTCGTTCTCCTTCCTTAACCACGGGTGATAGTGCTGACGTCTTTCCATCATTGTTGAATCTCCTCTTCTTGAAATGTCCATTCTTATTGTTTTGGCCATGATTACCACAAAAGTGGTTACCATTTCGGCATGTTGATTTCCTCCACGCTTATTGTCACCGCTCGATGGTATTATCACTAGTATTATCATTTTGTGTTTACCGCTCTCTTTTAGTTGGGTTGACTCATTATCGCGCTCCAATAATCGCGAGCCCTATTAACAACATCTCGAATATAAACACGGTTTATGAGAGATAAGATATTGGCGTATCTCGGGTTTCAAACCTCTTAAAAACATTAGCGTCATTCTCTCCTCATTATCAACCAAATGGGGATATAAAACCGGACAACTTCGGTAAACTTGGCTTCGTACTGCGACACGGTCATGTTATTTTGCTCCAGCTTAATGAACTCTACCTCTTTCATGTGACGAATACTTTCGAAAAAGTACTTGTCGTTGAACAATTCTTGGAACTTCTCCCAAGTCATCTTCAGTGCGGCAGGTTGAGTACGTTTTACAGATTCCCACCAGTAATCTGCCTCTACACGCAACATGAAGGTGGCAAAGGGAACCTTTTGCTCCTCGTAGCATCCCAAGACATCAAATATCTTGCAGATATGCTTTATCCACGTCTCCACCTTAAGTGGTTTTGGCTCTCAAAAAACTTCAGTGGTGACCGTCGAGAGTTGCCAGTGTTTCCACCTGCATTTCGGACAGTAGTCTCTCTTGCCTGATGCTACATGAATTGCAGAAAGCCTCTAAACATTCCATCGTTCATCATTTGGTCAGTGTAGTTGTTTGCATGAGGATTGTCGTCTTCCTGATGCACATTGTCCTGATTATTGATCTGTGGAGACTCAACGGTCTCCTGTGCTCCATTGATGTTCTCAACATTCTCGGATGCCATTTTTAAATACTGCGTTGTCTATTGTATTCTATCAGTTTAACACTATTAAAGGCTAACGATAATTTATTTTGCATTATCGTAGTCATAATATTCTTTACTGGGTTAGTTAAGTTCACCATTTGCTTTCATTGTTCTTTTCAGGAAATAAGAATATAGCTGAGACTAGTCGGGGAACGGAGTGATAGTCCAAGATGATGGCTATAGTAGTCCTCAATATTTTATAAAATAGTGTGATAATAATTGTAATGATGACTCCATTTGAGTTTGGATATTGTCTACGAGATAATATTCGTGTTAAAATTCTCAGCTACATTTTGTCGTATTGTATAAATGAAGTTTGTATTTGATTTCTGTACCATGTATTTGGCGACTCAGAATGGGTGATGTATACTTATTTTTGGGGCGTCATAATTATGATCTATTTGACTCTTCTAATGAATTGTTCATTCTACTGCAATTGTTCGTTAAAACTTATGTTGTCTATCATTTTCTAAATCTCTGATTTTGAAGGCTTATTATAATTTATTGTTCATTATCTTAGTCATGATATTATTTACTGGGTTATTTGAGTTCACTCTTTTGTTTCATAATTCTTTACAGTAAATGAGAGTGTAGCTGGGGCTAGCGGGAAGAACAATGGAATGGAATGATGGTCCAAATTAATAAATGTAATAGTTCTCATCAAGTTGTAAAATAGCGTGACAATAATTATTTTAAAGACTTAGTGTGTTGTTATATTTTATACGATATTATAATAATTATAAATAAAAGAATTTATGTATATTGTTTGCATTTATGTATTTTTTTATATGATTTTATGTGGATAGAATAATAAGAGATGGTTGTTATGATAATGTTTTAATGTTGCATAATTGCTTAGTTAAATAACTCTGCTTCTCTGGTGTCTTATAATAATGGCCTAATGGGAACGACATGGCTCATTCAATAATAAGATTCTTAAGGAATCAGCCATGAAAACGAATATACTTTGACACGGACAATGAATCAAGTAAGACAAGTGTAATTAAATAGGAGTATATTTTTCTTAAGATTTTATTTGTATCTTTTTGAGAATATAAAGTTATTCTGATTTGTGGGTGCAGAAAAATAACCTCCCAAGATAAAACAAACAATTAAATATGGATTAAATTAAATTGCAATCATATATAAAATATACGTCACAACATTATAATTCTAGTCAATCACATGTATTGATATACGTTGATTCACGTTGATTCGACAAATTTTTTTTGCAATACATAATGGGACTCAATAATAATAAAACTCACATTTATGCGAATAATATTAAAGTTCTCTTATGAAAACACATTCAAATCCCTTCTTGTAATCAGTCATTTTTCAGCTTAATATTCTTTTCATTAAAAAAATATTTTCTCGTTCAAAAATAGATATTATTATTAAATTCTTAAGTTAATTAAAAAAAATTAAATTTAAAGCTGATCTGATGTATTTAAAATAAAAAAATAAATTTTATAATTAATAATATATTTTAATTAATTTATAATATTTATCATTATATTAGTAATATATATATATATATATATATATATATAATTCTTGAATTATTACTCCTTTAATCCCCTAGTGTAATAAAATGATTCATGTAAAGCACTTGGGTCAATTTTACAAGAGTGGCCCACCCCAACTGTCCAACAAAAAGGTACCAAAATAATTAAACTAAAAACTGAAAGGCATTAAAAACTGAAAGGCATTGACGTGATTTTACATTGTTTTCTTGGCTAGGCCTTAAGCGTGTTTGCATGTACTACAATAAGAAGCAACTGTCAGGTCAACTAGATTTACCAAAGTACCATTGTCACTTCTAGATGTAACATGAGCATTTCATATTTCATATTTCATATTTCATATTTCATATTTCATAAATAAGAGATGCAATATTTAGAGGTCTTAATTAAAATATGATCTTATGAATTCCAACCTAGTTAAGGTAAAACTAATCCTAATTGAATTCAACCTTTAGACAAACCCCTACAAATGCCTCCTACTAGTCACAAGTAAAGTTGTGCAAAACTCTAGCAGGCACACATAACTTTTAACGTCTTTCGCTCGTTTCAAGAATATTAATTTTCAGACAATGTTTATGTGTGTAATTCTATTAACTTATTGTCTTCAATTTATATTACGCGAAATTATCTTTCAGACTCGTCTGTATAATATATTGATAACAAAATTTGAACCCTCGACTTTTATTTTTATATTAATAAAAATGAATCATATCAGCGTAGTCCTCTCCGACTTAAATTAGAGTTTGAAAGGAATATTTTATTTATTTATTTTTAATTTTTGAGTAAAAAAGAGGTAAAATAAGTCGCAGACCCACGTAAATATTCGATCTGATTAGAATGGAGTTCACTTCATGCTCAATACAGTACTGACACGCAGTCAAGAGAGTGATCTCTCTACCTAGACATGAAGTTCACTTAAATATTAAATCCGATTAGAATGGAGTTCACCTTCTACGCCAATACTGATCTTGACAGCATGATCAAGAGAGTGATCTCTCTACCTGGACATGAAGTTCACTTAAATATTGGATCCGATTAGAATGGAGTTCACTTCATGCTCAATACAGTGCTGACACGCAGTCAAGAGAGTGATCTCTCCACCTGGGCATGAAGTTCACTTCATGCTAACCACCCCATAGATATTGTGTTTGTTCGGTGCTCGCCAAATTAAAAGCTGCGTTTTGGGCCTAAACTAGGGGTGTTCAACCGATTTTTACCGGACCGAACCGGACCGGTATCGAACCGAACCGATACCGCTCAAATCTTGATACCAATAATTACTCTCACATAGAGGTGAGACTCACTAATTATTCATATGAGAAAAATCATGTGAAAATATGATTTTTTTTATGCGGAAACATTAATTCCTTTGTTTATTACTATGATATTTTTATTTGTATGCTATATGTTACACAATTTATTTTATTTTAGACTAAAATATAGTTTATACCTCAAAGTTTATAACATTGTTGAGGTTTGTACTATAATATTATAAAATATCTTAAAGTTCTTTCAAACTAAATAAAATATACCCTCTGAAGTTTTAACCCATCAAAATACATCCCATAATTCTTTTTAGTTAAACAAAATACACCCTTACTTTTTAACATTGAAATCTCGAAGACAACTGTGAAGTGCACTTAAATATATTTTAAATATTGAGGTGTAAATTGAATTTTAGTCTTCATTTTATCCAATTAGGTTGTAATAAAAAAATTCTTAATTAGATTACACAATTTTAGCACCCTTTTTATGTTATTAATAATGTCAAAATAATAGTTATATTGCCAAACTAAATATGCTTTAATAAAAATCAAGGAGTACAAGAGTCCATTAATAATATATCTTATTTATTTTTCATTGTTTTATTCCAAGTTTGTCTTTCCAATATTTATAAACTCAATTATTTTATTTAAAAGTAAAGTAAAATGGTGATTTGGATTTTATTGGATATTATATCACCATTTACTTTAAATAAATGAAAAAATAATTAGACTGTAATATAATGACAAATATAAATGTTGTACATGTTAATAGATATATTCTAATAGAAAATTGTTGTTTTTATATGACTTTTTAATATTTTTCATATGAAAATTGTCACTATAAATGTATAACGATAGTAAAAGTCATCGTTATAATAGGATTTATAACGATAATTTTTATGTAAAATATCAGTTCCTTCTAATAAACTAGTAAATAAAAAAGACCGGGAAAATAGGGAATAAAAAGGTGTGAGAAGTTGAGGAGTAAAATTTATTTTATTTTAGTGTTATATTACAATCACATTATACAAAAGGAAATGCATTTTTGATACTTTCACGTGGTTGGTTCGAGCATACAGTGGGTCATATTTTTACGTGAGAAAAAATCATATAAAAATAGTGCTCTTGGATATAAAAAACTAAGCATTCAGCTGTACATGCGGCACATGTTTAATAATATGCAGTACTTTTTTATATAAATTTAAAAGATTAAATAAAAATATATAAAAATTAATATTCAAAAAATAAAACAATATTATAATTAAATTTAAAAAAAAAGAGAAAAAAATATTGTGACAAAAATTTATCTATGATGTCAAATGTCAACTCCTCAAGGGAGCCAGCTGCTTCATAATAGTAGGAGATTAGTAGATTACATTATGGGTGAACCAAACCGGATAGAATTTGGTGGAGCATCGAAACGACGCGTTTAATAGGCCGGCAGGCGTTTCGTTGAACCAACCTAACAACAACCACTTTCCTTCACACTTCTTTGCCTTTTCGAGTATTTTATTAATAAACTTAATTTAAAAATTTGCCAAAAGGAAAAAGAATATAATTTCTACAGTAAAATATATTAAAAAAAGTATAAATTATCCATCCCTTTCTTCATTTTGGGTTTTCCCAAAGCCATCCTTGTGGATTTCTTCTATACTACTATTCCTCTCTCTCTCTCTAGCACTTTCTCTCTCTACACCGGTATCTCGGCATTATCGCTTCTTCAACCGGAAAACCTCGTATTCTTGCCGGAAGACCGCTTGTTCGCCGGCTAACTCTGGAGAATTGGCCCGCACTGTTACTGTTTCGTTGATTTGTTTCTTATTTTCTGTCTACTCGGTGGTCGTGACTTGATCAGTTGAATCTCCGATCTCTGATTCGGACTCGGTACCACGTAGTGCACGAGAATGTGGCGAAATTGAGTGCATGTTTGTGGTCATTAATGGTCGAGATCGTGATCTAGGGCTTTGTTTGCTGATTTCATGGTTTCTTCGGTTTTGTTTTGTTTTAGTGAAGTGAGAAACGACGGGGACCGGTAGAGAAGAAATTCGGAATGAGATGGTATGAACATTGATTTTTAAATTAATATATACTATAATATTACATTGTTGGTGCATTGTTGGTCTACGTTCATCTTGTTCGGATCTCAGTTTGTGTGAATTTTTTTAATTTCTTTTCCTGGTTATCTTAGAAATCAATCTGGATAGTTATGAAAAAATTGTGGATATGAAAAAATTGTGGATAACTGTGGCTAATTGAGGACAGTTTTTATTTCTTTTTGCTAGAGCTCTGGTTGATTTTCGGTCCCCTAAATGGAAGAATTCTCTGTTTTAAATTTTAAGTGATATATAACCTTTTAATTTGGGGTCATGATTTCATATTTTACCTAATCTGGGTTATGTAATTTTTACTTTCATTGTGTTTCTCATTTAGGTGTTAGTCAACGAAATTGTTTAGTCAACGAAATTGTATGTGGTAGTCAACGAAATTGTATGTGAACCAGACTGTTATTTATATGCCGTGTTAAGTTACTCAAGAATTTTGTGAAAGTAATTATACTTCTGTGTTTGGATATACAATGATTGTATTGTATGGTTGGAGAATTGTTGCACGTACCTAAGTTGAATTTACTGAAGGGTGAAATTAAGGCTTGGATTCACTCTGATTTACTGTTTTGTAACACTGCTGTGTTGTATTTAAATATGGTGTTCTTAAATGCTTAAGATAATGTATGTAGGGGATCTAATCATTTAGATGTCTAATGTTGTAATTTAAATAAATATGTATGAAATTTGTTTTGATTCTGCAAGTTCGCCAACAAAAGTAAATTGGACTCGCCAAAAAAAGTAAAATAGACTTGCCAAAAAAAATAGTTTGCAAAAAATGGGATTGTGGGGGTATCTTACATGCATGTATTATCAGTAAGTAGAGTGGTCACACATTCTAGCACAAATATTTACTTTGTTAGGAAAATGTATGAAAAGATTAGCTGCTTCAGCTGTAATAATTAATGAGACCAATTTCTTTGGCTTGTTGTAATGTTTGTCTTTGGATTTCTATATCCCGTGCTTAGCACTCTTAATAAAATGGTTGTTATGCTTTTCTTTTATGAATGCCCCACTTTTGGAGGGATATAATTATGGGTATAAATGAATTTCTAGTCAACATCAAAAACAGGAATAACTAGCATCCCAATAAGGAGGAAGAAAAATCCCACCAAAAGGTAAAGAAACTTAGCAATAAAGATGAACTATAGTTCAACCAATAACGGTGTAGCGTTTCTTTGACCATCTCACTGAATTACCTCAGTTCGCTACTTGATTAGAGACTTTCGATCTGGACCATTCATTCAGGATCGTGGATCCTTTGCAATTTGGAACCTTGATTTTGGTGTTCCACTATCACAAACTTGAAGTTGAAAAAACATGCTTATCAAGTTGATACAGTACCTCTTCTGTGTGATAATGGATTTTAAAAGCGGTTGATCCTTTTGTTTTCACAAATAACAATCTGAGATGAATTATTCACACGGGCTTTGAGAGACCTTGTCAACATAGAATTGTATCTACCTCATCGTTGTTTTAGGTTGACCTGCAGAATTTTTTCAAGCATATAGTACTCTTGGAGAAGGGAGAGAAAGGGAAAGGAAATATGGAGAAAGAGGAAACAAAGGATTCCAATATAGACTGAGAAAGAGAGGGAAATAAGGAGTCATTTTTTGTCGTAATAATCGCGGAGGAGACTAAAATTATAAGACTATAGAGAGAAGAAGAGTGATAAGAATTGTGAGTTTTTACTTTTTTGGTAACTAAATAAGCATTTTTAAAAGTAAAAGCCAATCAAGTAATGCTTTTATTTTGTGTAAATACAATTGTTGCCCAGCAGCTACGAAGCAGGGAGTATTCATTATCCTGGCGGCGAACTGCCGTATGCCCGCACTTCTCTGGGATTCTTTCCTCCTTTATAACGTCTGTGTTTTGAATTATCTTTTTATTTTCGTTTTTGTTTGACTTCATGTGTATATAAACATGAAACTTTGTTATATGCTTGTCGTTTTTCTCTTGCAGTATCTAGTTTGTTGAATGTTTATCTCATACACACACACATACAAAAAACACAAATATATGCATATTTTATTAGTAAAATATGCGCTTAATCCCTCCGCACCCGAATCTCCATCTTTTAAGATTTGGCGAATCATCATATTAAGAATGCTTATTAAGAAATGCTTTCAAAATGTTGAAAAATAATAATTTAAAAAAGTTACTTACGTTCTGACTGAGCATTGTACCCTTTCCATACGAAGTTGCGAATTATGTTCCCATTCCAGTTGCTGTTCTACTGCTGTAGTGATCTGCTTTCTTGGTAGCATTGGCATCTTAGGGCTCAATTACATTAACTGCTTAAGTTATTAGGGTTAGTTTCCTAGAAATTTTGTCCATCAGACTTTTGAGTTGCTTTGTTTAATTGTTTTCTGATCTGCTTGTAATTCAAAGAAAAAAAGGCTGCTGTTACAGGTTTATAAAGTCTTATACGGTATACACCTTCCATCCCAATATAGGTTGCTGTTACCTTCCATGCCAATATAGGTGACCCCTCTTTTGATTTGTGATGTCCCAAATTAATTGTTCCCATTTGATAATATTACCTTCATAAAAAAAATGTATTTGAAACTTTAGGGACCTCACAAGTCACAATACCTTACTTTTATTTTCTGCAAGGGTATAATAGGATTCATAGGAAGCTACTTGAAGTAATGTTCATTTATCTTCTAAATTATGTACCATTTGTACATGGTCTTTTTAATTAGGCTGGTGGCAGTATTAAATTTCTATGCATAGTGTTTTTGTTTTTTGGTTTCAAACCAATGCATGCATCTCACTATAGGTGGTGGCCTTCTCTTTGCGTAGTTTGCCTTAATTTTAACCTGGAAGAAAAATATTTTAACCAGCAAGGCCAAAGGAGAATGTTGCCATAAAAGGTTCATCCCATTGAAAAGATGGACCAACCAAAAAAAAAATTTGGTTGATACTTTGTGTAGGAATTGGGTTCTCTTTTCTTTTCCTTCAATTCTGGATATATTTTCTGATTCTGTCCTCTTAACTGAGTTCTGTTTGATCTGTGCTATTGAAAGGTGGAAGGAAGGGTTTGTTTTTCAAGGGAGGCTAAATTGGAATTTCTGAAGCGAAAGAGGCTTCAACGGATGAAAACAGAAACTGCTAATGATATGTTACATGTCACAGATATGATGACTAGAAGTGGAGCAGGTGTTTTAAGAGCTTCGTCATCATGTGGCATGGGATTACTGGGTAATGCATTTCATCGATCTGGTGATGCTTCAGATGGGAAGGATGTATTCTCAAAGCGCAAGGTTGCTAAGTTTGACACAACCGATCTTGAATGGACGGATAAGATTCCAGAGTGCCCTGTTTACTTTCCAAGTAAAGACGAGTTTGAGGATCCTTTGGTTTATCTTCAAAAGATAGCTCCAGAAGCTTCAAGATATGGTAATGGCCTTGCACTTCACATTTTTCTCTAGTGTTATGTGTCATAATCAGCAAGCCCTGCATTAAGATTGCTACTTGTCCACATTTATTTTACCTTTGTGGTTTTTAAGGCACTGTATGGCTCACTATGTTACCTATGAACTCATTTCTTTTTATCTGTTATCATAATTTTTTTTAAAAAAAGTATTAAGAAAATGAAATGTAGGGATTTATCATTTATTCTTAGATTGTGTTGACTTCCCTTGGGATTAGGGGGATTTTACAGAACTTCCACAATTGTTTTTATTCAAGCATACTGTATAATACATCCAATCCATCTTGTTGAAGGTTACATAGTCACCCTCCTCATACACCATGCTGTTTGTCTGTTACTAGCCCTTAAATAACTTAAGATGGCAAATGATGTTCAAATTAGTAAACTTCAATCTACAATATTTGTAAGGTAAATGTAATGATGATTACTTTAGTCGATTTCTCACTCTCTTAAATTCTTTCATGTTTCTAATAATCTATTTTGTACTTCTGCATATCCTGCATGTTGGGAGTTTTTTTTAGTTGAAGTGTTATACTAAATCAGCGAATCACATTGGTTATTCTCCTTGCTCATCATACTCCTGCACATTGAACAGTCCTTGTGTTGGTTGGTTTATGTTCCAACAACAATATTAGTAGCTTGGAACACTTTTGTCATTACATTGCGTTCAACTTTTTCTTAGTCTTTGTTGCTAATAATATATGATTGCTTCCACATTTTGGAGATTCCACCCCCCCCCCCCAAATTTTTTTAGAGCTTCCCTTTATCCATCAGTTTAATATATTTTGCTAAATGTTTAAAGTTTTTACTTTTGCTTGAACTAAACTTGTGATATTTTTCTGTTGGAACCTGCGCTTCCAATTTTCAGGTATGTGCAAGATTGTTTCCCCCCTGAATGCATCTGTTCCTGCTGGTGTTGTGTTGATGAAAGAAAAAGTAGGTTTCAAGTTTACCACTAGAGTACAACCCTTTCGTCTTGCTGAGTGGGATAGTGATGATAGAGTTACTTTTTTCATGAGTGGAAGGTGAGTTTAAATACAAAATTGATATCTTAAATCTTTCAATAGCTTCTTATTTCTTCAGGCTTTGATATGGTAATGGTCCTTCAGGAATTATACATTTCGTGATTTCGAGAAAATGGCGAACAAGGTTTTTGCTCGTCGATATTATAGTACCGGATGTCTTCCTGCCACATACTTGGAAAAAGAATTTTGGCATGAAATAGCATGTGGGAAGACAGAAAGTGTTGAATATGCATGCGATGTTGATGGTAGTGCGTTTTCATCTTCTCCCGGCGATGAACTTGGCAAAAGCAAATGGAACCTTAAGGTTTGTTCTCGTTACAATTATTTTCGCATTATCTGTATCTGTATTGTGGTGGATTTCCTGTGAATTCAATATGTGACCTGGGGTATTTTAGGTAGGAAAAAAATTTGTCTGGTCTCAATCTATTATTATCCCTTTTCACCAGTAGTTATTTATAAATGTATAGTTGAAGGATCTCAGGTGCTAATGTTTGGCATCTTTATTACGATGCTTCCTTGTGTACTATTTCTTAAAAATTTGTCTTATTGATTGTTAAACTGGTCTCTGCTCGTAAACATTTCTCCTGGATGCATTGTTTGTTTAAACTTGTTCTTTTATATTTTTTGTTCTTAGTTCCACGTTTTATTCCTCACTAAACTTTAAATTCTATTTCCCATAACATATATTCTGCATTAACTCCTTTTTCTCCCTTGAAAAAATTGTACTCACTTCTCCTCTCCCTTCCTTGTCAAGTGATACACAATCAGTCTGAGACTCTGAGTAATAAATAATGCTCATCTTTGTTCAGCATCAAATCATAAACTTCTGATTCTATTGCCCTGTTTTTTTGCTTTGTTTTTGGTTACATTTAAACAGCCCACCCCACCTAGTTTCTCCATTTAAATGACACTGTACTGAGACCTATACTGTTGAGAGGGTTTGATCCCTCACTCTCTTGGCAAGCAAGGAGTGAGGATTACCATTGGACCGAGCCCTTTGCATTTCTTTTACTTCTATCTTATTTTATCTATCAACTGATGGTGTTATGCATTCCTAATCTGTGGTTTCAGAAACTATCTCGGCTGGCCAAGTCTATTTTGCGACTGCTTGAAACAGTTATTCCGGTAATTAGATAACTTTTTCCTTTCTGATTATAATTTATTTTTCATTTTTTCTTTACAACCATGTGGTACTCATCGTGAGGATTATTTCAGGGAGTTACTGAGCCAATGCTCTATATTGGGATGCTATTTAGTATGTTTGCTTGGCACGTGGAAGATCATTACTTGTATAGGTATTATCTTATTCAAACCAACTTTTAGTGTGGGGTGTAGTCCTAGGCATGTGATGACCATCATCTCATATATATTATGTTATCTTTTCTATGTGCAGTATCAACTATCATCACTGTGGGGCAGCAAAAACTTGGTATGGCATTCCTGGTCATGCAGCTTTGGATTTTGAGAAGGTGGTCCGGGAGCATGTGTATGCCCATGATATTCTATCAACTAATGGAGAGGATGGAGCTTTTGATGTGCTTTTGGGGAAGACAACATTGTTTCCTCCTAGTATTCTGTTAGAACATAATGTACCAGTTTACAAAGCTGTGCAGAAGCCTGGAGAATTTATAATAACATTTCCTAGAGCATATCATTCAGGATTTAGTCATGGTAAGTCTTTCAATCATTCCCTGTTATAAGAAATAAGAAACAAAATATTTATTTCTTATATTCCATCTTTTTCAAAATGAGGCCCACTTATAAAAAGTTAAAAAAATTGATTTTAATATAATTAATGACTAATATTTCAACTTGCTTAAATAAAATGAGATTTGGTATATTGATTTTGGAAGTGGACTTGCATTTTCAGGATTTCCTAGAAAAAGAAAATGGACAAATAGTATTAATATTTTCCTACTATTATTTATAATTTTTTTCCTTCTTTTTGACTTCTATTATTCTCTTGGGTGACTTTGAGATTTCAATTTGTTTATTTCTCAGGTTTCAATTGTGGCGAGGCTGTGAACTTTGCAATTGGTGATTGGTTCCCTTTGGGATCAATCGCTAGCCGTCGTTATGCACTTCTTAACAGGATGCCACTGCTTCCTCATGAGGAGCTGCTCTGCAAAGAAGCAATGATGCTATATATGAGTTTGGAACTTGAAGATCCAGATTATTCTTCTGCAGATTTGATTTCTCACCTTAGTGTTAAGGCTTCTTTTGTAAATTTGATGCGATTCCAACATCGCGCTCGTTGGTGTCTAATAAAATCAAGAGCATGCACTGTTGTTTCTCCGAATCCATACGGAACTATTCTCTGCAGCATCTGCAAACGCGATTGTTATTTAGCATATCTTAATTGCAGTTGCAACTTGCATCCTGTTTGCCTTCGCCACGGTCTGTGATTCTATATCAATCCTTAGTTGATTTGATTTGCACGTCTTTTATGTAGTTATCATTTGCTGAATAACTTTTGTTATCATGATTGTCCAATCCAGATATGAAGTCGCCTGACTTACCTTGTGGTGCCCATCAAACACTCTTCGTAAGGGAGAATATCTCAGATATGGAAGCTGCAGCCAAAAAGTTTGAGCAGGAGGAGATTGTATTACTTGAAGTACAACGTCACTGTAGAAAAGGTGACGACATGTATCTGCTATATAAGATGTTTCCAAGAGCAGAAGAGAATGGATACACTCCCTATTGCAAAATAAACTTTGATTTATATTCAGAAATTCCCAAAGCTAATGATCAGACACAAGAGCCAGCATGTAATAGTTCTCCCCAACTGTCTATGTTGTGCAGTGGCACAGAAAGTCGTAGGAGAGAAGTGTCTGATGTTTCCCTTTCTCGTGCTTCATCTGCTGCATCAAATCCTTATTCTTTGATGGAACCCCTTGAAAACTTCTCTGCATCTCAAAAAGTAAGATTTTGCTCACTATACTCTTTGTGGTTTCCTTTCATGTTCTTTTGTGACCATTTTATAGTTAAATGAAGCTTGTGTAAAGAGTTTTAAGTACCTATTTAGAAAAAAAGTATATTGGGTTTATGTTAAGTTTCTAAACTCTACATCTTTTTAGAAGGTACAGGGGCATGATAACTATAGCTTAGGAAAGCTGGTATCTCCACACTCATCTGACGAAGCACCTCGTCACAATCATGAAGCTTCAGTCTCCTCTTTGACTGATGAACGTTGGGTTTCCCGCCAAGGCAATATTCATGTATCCAAGGTCAGACCTATTGTCGATCAGGAAAGTGACGATTCTGAATCGGAGATATTCAGGGTTAAACGTCGCTCTTCTGCAAAATTGGAGAACGGAAATGTGAATGAAGATATCTCTCTGAATTCGGTACATCAGGTACCATTGACAGTTATATATTTTTCATTTGTACTACATGATTACGTTCTCGTTCTTTCTATCACATTTTATTAATTTCACAATAGTTTACTCGCATGTTTGTGTACTCAGTACTTGTCAAACTTCTAAATATCACTTGGACATCATGTATTCATGTTTCAGACTTGAATTTGTACAACTTCTTTGAAAAGATAATGCAATCTAGAAACCATGAACTCATTTTGTTTCAAAGATTGATTGTGGACTAGTCGTTGGACTAAATGTTACCCTTCTAAAATATACTTTTAATCGCAATGATTATGGAAACAACCTTGTCGTCGTTACCTTATAAAAATTACGGATTCACACGTTTTTGCTCTGCGTAATTTTGTATTTTGTACTGGAGACAAAATCTTGATATAATCAAGTAACAAAGATTGCAGTCTGTTCTAAGATCATACTAAAGTTTCTCGTTGTTGGAACCCCAAGGGGCAGAAGAAACGGCAGAGGCTTGAGGAATAAATACTTGGGACCAAAACTTACCTATAAAAAAAAAAGTCTCTCTTTGTTGGGTTATATGGTTGATGGTTATTACCTACAACTACCTCTAGTCCCAATTTTTGGACGAGTAAAATGATATTCAAATTGACACCAAGATGAGTGCCATCTGAGTATATGCAAGCTAGATCTACTCTCATCGAGGAAAGAAACTGATTCACTAGTAGGAAAACTCTAATGAAGATTGCTGTACAATAATGAAACAGTTATCATATTTAACCTAGAAGACTAGAATATAGATATTTTTAGTTTGCAATTTTAGGTACTTTGACCAGACCAGACTGCTAGCAAAAGAATGTAAAGAGAGGAAAAAATAAAACACAAGTTGTAACACGAGATATGGTCTTGAATGTTGTAGGAGTATTGCTCTAAAACAGCAAAGCTTGTACCGGCTTTTATTGTTGTTGCACTCTTGCATTCCTATCCTTATTTTACCAGACAAGTTAGATCACAGTATCGAGAATGAACAATATTGTTCCATTTCTTTGTGGGGGAATTTAAAAATCCTTAGTGGCACAATCTCTTACTACCAGAACTTTTAATGACAAGTGCTGAGTAGTATACTAAGGACCATAGTTTGACTTTTGGAAAGACTGGGATTCTAGGTTGTCTATTTATGGTCATATGGTGTGGTCACTAGCTTCTCTGTCTGCCAACCAAGGCATTCCTTTTCCAATTTTTATTTTTGACATTTATATTCTGATTCTACCTATTAGTGCAATTGCAATATACTCCCTCCATTCCAAATTATAAGATTGTTTGACTTATTAAAGTCAATTTGAATCATTTTTCAAACTCAAAATTGAGATGATTCATTAAAAATCATGAACTAATAAATCTTACAATTAGTAGTATTTTTTGGATAGTTCACAACATTCATAGTTGTATTGACTAAAACTAAAAGAATTCATGTCAATTTTGAATTTGAAAATATCTTGAGTTGACGTTAAAAAGTCAATAATGATCTTATATTTGGAGCGGAGTGAGCACCATTGCATATAATAGAAGTTCTATGGTTGGGTTCTGGTTACTTTACCTTTCTTTATTGAGTATATCACTTGTATGAAAATGAAATTATTGTGTTGCTATCTGTTAAACCTGTAATGAGTCTTAAGGCACTGTAACACGAAGAAACATCAGACGTGATTTGAGCTCCTGGTTTTGATAATTGAATAGTCAGACATATGTTTATGGGGAGTAAGTTTATTTAGGATAACCTTTTGGGCCAAGACGGTGGAGACCATAAACCATATTTGTCGAGCCGAAAACAAAAATGATTTATATTCAATCACTTCTGGGTTGTGATTTATATTCTGATATTGGTTCTACTTGCTCTCTGATTACCTGATTGTGTTGTTGACGTCTGAAATTTCAATAATAGGTTCCTTCTAAGTTACAAATCTTTGTCATATTTGTTCTCGCAGGGGCTTAAGCGACTAAAGAAGCTTCAACCTAACGGAAGTTGTGGGCAAGTACCATCATCCGAGTGTACCACACCTGAATATTCAGGCAATAATTCTAGTCTAATTACAACCCATTCGAAAGAAACTCCTGATAGTACTTTGTGGGACAGATTTGCTAAAGGAACCACGCTTCCCATCTCCATTAAGAACAAGAAAATGGCACATGAAGAAGCGGTGAGTAAACATAGAGAACACCAGAAAGATGACAGGATCCGGCACGAATTGATAAAAGGCATTAGGGAGCCATCCCCCATAGAGATTGCCCCTAAGCGTCTTAAAATTAGAGGCCCCTCATTTTTTGGGGTATGAGAGCGGTTGGATTGAAAGATTATTCAACCAGCATCTGAAGTATCTTCTTGAGCTCGACTTTGCTAACTTTAATTTCTTTAATGGGGATTCTAACAACAGAGGATAAATTACAGGATTTAATTCTGGAAGCAGCAACAAAAATTAACCAGCTTTAGATGAAAGAAGTTATATTCTTTGTGCAGGCCTCAAAATTGGGGCAATTAGCACGGTGGGTTCTCAAGGCCAAGGAGCATTTCGTCTTTGGCAGAAGAATCCTTCTTCTTCCTGCAAGTAGTAGAAAATAGATGTTGGGTTAGGGGCTTCTTTCCATGTAAATTTGCTTCTCTTATTTTTTTAACAGTTAATCAATTCTTGTTAGGTAATTTGGGTATTCCCATTAGCCTCTCACATTTAGCGTCAATTGTCTGCTGCTTCCCTTGTTAGTGGTTCTTTATTCTTTTTGTAGCAATGGCTGTGCATGTGCCGTTGACTACTTGAATAAAAGTTCAGCAATGATCTGGTAGTTACTTTATTGTTTCTTCTCCATTGATTTATGTTTGTGTCCTAAATACACTTGATTCATGCTGTTTAATGCTCGGGATCTTAAATGTACATGTCGTTGAGTTATATATTTAATACCAAAATATTTGGCAAAAAAAACTTTTACCCCCACTGTGATTTTAGTATTTTAAGTAATTAGTCACTGTGCTTTTAAAATATTCAATTGACTCACTATACTTTTTAAAAATATACAATCAAACCATTCCGTCCAATTTCTTAGACAGACGTTAAATAATTTCACACGTGACATTGAAAAAAAAACAAAAAATCATTATTTTCTAATGTGGCAACAAAAATAAAATAAAATCATTGATTATGTGGCAAAATACATCTTCTTCCTAATAAAATAAAATCATTGATTATCCTCATTTTTTTCTTAATTAATTCAAAATCAAACCCTACTCTTCATCTTCTTCCTCACCAAAATTGAAACCATTTTCTTCACCGGCATTGGTAAATCCGACTTCGTGGCCTAGAAAATCTCCCAAACACTCGTTTCGGTCGGAATCCGATCTGAGTTCTTTCCTGAATCCAATCCGTACATAAATAGATACATACCTTGAGAGAGAAATTCATTGCAACTGATGGGTAATACCGAAGAACACTGCTACCTTTGCCTCTCCAAAGAGAGAGAATGCCTTCTTCTCTAACTGTACGGACAATACAATCAAACATTTCCCTTGAATTTCTTATGTGGGCCAGAAAGAATGGCAACATTACTCTCTAAAGTCCGTAAAAGAAGCTTAGCCCTCTCGATTGAGCAACAATGGTGTGAACACACACCACCCATCACCGCTTGACCATTAGATCTCTGTGGAAATTTGTCGACCCAGTTGGCTGCTTTGTTGATCTTGAAAATCCATTCCCCAATTTAGAGTCACTGCTACTCTCCCCTCCCTCTTCCTCTGTAGCCATCGTATTTTAAAACATAAAATGATTTTTATTTTTATTTTTAAAATAAAGCATACACATTATAAATATTATAATATTAATTTTTATTAATAATATACATATTATAAATATTTAGGTAAAAAAAAAAAAGAAAGAAAATAAAACATAAAAATATTTTTATTTTAAAAAAATTTATAAGTATTTTAAAACATAAAAGTATTTTTATTTTTGTTTTTAAAATAAAACATACATATTATAAATATTATAATATTAATTTTATTAATATTATACATATTATAAATATTTAGGTAAAGAAAAGAAAAAACATAAAAATATTTTTATTTTTAAAAATTTTATAAGTATTTTAAAACATAAAAGTATTTTTATTTTTATTTTTAAAATAAAACACACATATTATAAATATTATAATATTAAATTTTATTAATATTATACATATTATAAATATTTAGGTAAAGAAAAAGAAAAAAAATAAAACATAAAAATATTTTTAAAATCACAGTGGGCCAATTGCATTTTTTTTAAAGTGCAGTGGCTCAATAGTATTAAGAATTAGGCTGACTGGCTTGCCACATCAGAAAATAATGATTTTTTATTTTTTTTTTCAATGCCACGTGTGTAATTATTTAACGTCCGTCTTGGACGGAATGGCTTGATTGTATATTTTTAAAAAACATAGTCGGTCAATTGAATATTTTAAAAGCACAATGACTAATTGTTTAAAATAATACAACCACAACGAGATAAAAGTACTTTTTATCCAAAAAATTTGAAATTCTTGGTATTACAGGGTGTGATATGCAAATAGTGATTTCATCTATGTCCCTCCATTCAGAATATAAATGGTTAATATTTTGCTTGAAATCTTGTGGATTTCGCCAGAATATTGTGGCTGCAGGTGTTTTTCATATTTCAACTTTCTCTTTCCTGCATCAGTCTTTTATTTTTCTTCCTTCCAATGACAACAGATTGAAGCTTCAGCTATTCTTAATAAACGTATTAAAGGAATGGAATGAAGAGTAGAATAAGTTATTTTATATGCTCTTTTTTCCTCTCTCAAGGAATTAAACACAATTTTTTTTATTCCATAAAAATATGTCAATTCTATTCCCATCTTTATTACTCCAATCTAAACGTATCATAAGAGTTTGCAACGGGAATTAGCTAATGGATAGGGGTGAAAACGAGTCAAATCTCAACGAACACTCTAATACTCAGATTCGGCTCGATTCGAAAAAATTGAGCTCGAATTCGATAAGAAATTTCTAATTTTGCGTCAGATTCGACTCGGATCATTATTCGGACCTACTCGTCTCGTAAGTACTCGACTCGTTTACAAAACGAGTTACTCATGAGCCTTCAAATCGAATTTCGAATGTGAACCATTTCGCTTAATACTGAACCACTACATACTAAATTGATTATTGAACAAATGTTTATATATAAAAGTTTTTTACTTTTATTTATGTAAAGAAATTACAAAGAATGTAATACGAATTGACAATCAATTCAGTGATTTATTTAAGTACAAGTTTACACAATTTAATACTATACTTTATAAATTATAAAGATTGATACAAATATCACATATTTAACTTATTAGTATGGATCAGATCAGTATTCGAATATGATCTATCGAGCAGGTATCGAGTATGGTTCGAGAAAAAATGAAATACTCGAACTCTAATCTGAGCGAATACTGGTATACTCAAATTCGACTCGTGTATCATTAAACAGAAAATGAGTATGGATCATATTCGACTCGAATCAACTTCGAATTCGAGTTTTAGATCATATTTTCGAACCGATCTCGAGTCGAGTATCGAGCTACTCTGCTCGACTAACACCCCTACTAATGGATGGCAAATAACACGTGTTCGCATGGACTCTTGGCATTTTGTTTATCTTCTTCAGAGAATCAGAATCCACATGCCAAATCTCATTTTAATGTTTGTAACAAGGTTTTTAAAACCGTATTGTTAATTGAATCGGAAAAGATATCGCTCATTGGTCTAATCAGTGGTTGAACTGTTATTGATTCAGTAACGTTTAATATATAAAAATATTCTCCCTCCGTCCCATGATAAAAGTCCTTATTACTATTTTGGGTAGTCTCATGTTAAATGTCCATTTTTCTTTAATAACCAAACTTGTACACATATTTTCCTATTATACCCGTAGCATTAAATATCTCATACTTTTCTTATTCTAATTCTCTCTCCATATTTAATGATATTATTATGGGCAATTTTATCATTTCATTCATCTTCTTAATATGCGTGAAAACTCCACCAAAACTTTATCCTGGGACGGAGGGAGTATATTATTAGTAATTAATAAATTTTTAAAAAATCTCATTTTTATGAACTAAAACATAATAAATATGAGTTACAATATTAATAAAAGTAGTTAATTTTAATATTAATTTTTTTTTTGGTAAAAAAAAAACCGGTCAATCGACTAATTAATCGGGTTTACCGGTTGAACCATTGGTTGAACCGATGGTCAACGGGCCAACCCGAATTTTGACCAAAACCGAATCATTGGTCCAAACCGAATCGAAAAATGAACCAATTCTGGTTTTTACCGATCCGATCCAAGTTTTAAATCACTCAATTTGTAATATATCTATCTTTCTATTTTATAAAACGAATCTCGTAGTATCACATCTTAGAATAAAAACAAATTTACTTGTTTCTTTTCTCTCTTCCACTTTCTATCCCTATTTTTTATCTCCCATTTTCTATCCTTATTTTCTCTCTTCTTTACTCCTTTTCAAGTTTTATCCAAATATTTTATTTTATTTCTCAATTGCACACATATAATGTGTGCCACATAGTATTTGATGTGATAAAATATGTAACTGCAAGTGCACAGTGTCGAATTGAAGAACTGGCAAGTACATGTCGAACCCACAGAGACTAGATTAATTCTTTAATATATCCTTAATTAATATTTTAGGCAAATTAGAAATAAAAATGGTGGAGAAGATTTTTTAACTAAATTATGCAAATTATTAATTAATGACGGAAACTATTAAAGAGAAAAGATACCTAGGAATTAGAATCCACCAAATATTAACATAATAAATAATTTCTTATTTTCTAAATCAATTCCCAAATTATTTCCCTTTCCCTTTAAAAATAATGATTCATATAATTAATATGGGCAAGCATAAGTTATGAAAAATTCACAGATTAACTATAACTTATCAAAATCTCCCAATCAATATAAAAATCATATGCAATTTATGCGGAGGAAAATATGAAGGTGAGAATAATTAGGCATTAATTTTGGAACGAAAAAAAAATATTATATGAAATACTTAGTTTCATCATAATCCTAGGTATTAGAAATTTAGTTAGCCATGGAATTAAAAACAAAAACAAATAATATTAGTACTACTATTCGCATGAAATAAGAACAATAATTAAAAAGAGAATTTCTATTATATAAATAAAAGAAAGTGACAAATACTCACGACAAAGTAGTATAATGGCGATTGGAATAAGAGAAAGGACAAACTCTAAATATCTTACTCCTTCCTACACTAGTGAAAAACTGAGAAAAAGAAAATAACAAGTGGTGCTTTCTCTCTAAAACAAGAGGCCTATTTATAGGAAAAATAACTTTGAACCCTAATTTAGATTCATTGAACTTGGACACTTTGGTTCCCTTTCCATATAGGATTCAATTTCCTAGTAGCAATCAACTTCTCAAAAAGATCTTCTAGATAGACTTTTCTTTCTCTTGTTGGATTTGAATTGCCCACTAAGATTGATCCACCTCTTTTCTTCTCCTTGTAGGATTCTTCTTGGACATTCCTTATATGAATAAAAGCATTAAATATCCCTTGATCACCAAGATTTTGACTTTATTGCAACAATTATTAAATCCTACAAAATAAAATAAAACATATTAATTTAATAAACTAATATAATTAAAAGGATAAAATTAGGGATAATTAAATGTATAAATTACGTTTCTATCAAATACCCTCATACCTAGCTTTTGCTCGTCCTCGAGTAAAATAAATAAAAATAAAAATAAAACAAAAATTACAATACTCCATTTTCGTAGGAAACACGATTGCACTTAGCATGTGCAACAAGCCTTTAAACCCCAAAGTTACCCTAACTGGACGAGTTGTGTCTCGTGAGGGTTTGCAGTAAATATACCCACAAAATTCAAAAAATATTTTTTGGATTCAACAAATTATGACATTGAAAGAAAGCTTTTAAATATCTATGGGCATTATACATAAGCAAGATTAAATTTAAAATCACACTTTCACTTTATCAAAAATATTCAATCTTCATTTTAGACACCATCCTTCATTAAATCAATTCCATATGATGCATGCATGTGTATATGATGTAACTCTTAGTAGGAATTTTTACCATGAAAATCAAACAAACTCATTTTTTCTTTTCTTTTTTTTTTCTTTTTTTTTCATTATTATTTTTTTCAATTTTGATTCTTGACTTGTGCAATATCTCATTTTCTTAGGCTTTTCAGATTTACCCATGTAGAGCGAGCGTTGGACCAATGACTCCCAAACCAGATGGCTTTAGGGCACTAGGTGTAGAGACACCCCTAAGGGCTTACTTACTCGAGTAACAAAGGTCACAAAACAAGACTAGTCAAGCTGCTTTTATCCATCACACTTTTCAGCGTGAATATCGATGCTTCCCGAGGCTTAGATACCCAGTTATTTCGTTTAATGGACATTGAAGCAGTTATTTATTCTTTTTTCAATTTTTTTTTCATTCTTTTTTTCTTTTTCCCTTTGTTGAAATTACTCGAATCATGGTTTATACTCCACAACTAAGAATTAGTACAAACGTGAAGTGCAAAAATGCTTGTGAAATCAATTTTAATCCGGATGGTATTTCAAACTAAGATTTTGTATCTTATCAAAAATTTAAGAGTTCTAAATCTTTCAATCTTACTCATGAGTTTTGCTTCACAAACACTTATTAGAAATAATTCAATCCATAAAAAGTCAAACAAAATTTTTATTTCATTTTATTTTTTCAATTTTTTTTAATATATATATATATATATATATATATTGGGTGTTTTTTTTTCTATTTTTTTCCCTAAAAAATAAAAAAAATCTAATACAATAATACCTAAATCAGGCATTGTCCTCAATGTATGCAAATGAAGAAAAGAGAACAAAGATGTGAAAAAAATTATACCTTGAATGCGGGGCATTTGTTCTGCAAGAAAATGTGGTGAAAAAGAAAACAAATGTAAATATCTACAAATTTTATGCATCCTAAAAACTATGCAACTGTAAATGATCAATGATACAAACAGACAACCTAAAGTGGATTTTGTATGATTTTCGGAGAGGTGCAGGTAATTGGAAATAGTTAGAATTTGCAACGGAAGAACAATTGTGAGCATACCCGACTGATTCTTTTAAAATTGAGTCAGGGAAGGATAACGAAAAATGATAGTTCCTTTTGAAAAATTCTAACTTCATAAAATCTATCCAAACTTTCCATCCATATTCGTTACCAAGGGATTCTAAAACATTTTTATCATTTTGAATAACTGTTATACCATGTTTAGGCACCACTGGACTAACACATGCATTATTTGAAATGGGAGATATGATCTCATTATCTAAACATGGAAGATTATCATTATCCACAACCTTTGGTTCATTTGTTAAATCATATTTAGTGTTTCTGGAAAGCGCTTCAGATGGACCCAAGGTAGACTTAAAATGATCATAAGAGGATTTAAGGTCAATTTGATTCTCTTGAAAATGCTCAAAATGTGTCAAACTTGATTCAATTATAGGTTCCAATCTAGAGTAAGATTTTTGGGCTGTGGAGTCCAACATCTCATTGACCTCATTCAAGTATTCAGTTTCATCCCAATTTTGACTAAAATGATTTAGATAAAAGTTAACAATTTCATCTTCCCCCGTAAGCTCATTTCCCGACATTTTCTGAATCATGTTCACTTCAACGGACTGGTCAAACAAATCACTAGGTTTCTCTCCCACATTAAACATATTTAAGTCGATTGTCATGTTTCCAAATGTCAATTTCATTAGTCCATTTCTACAATTGATTAACACATTAGAAGTTGCTAGAAATGGTCTACCTAAAATTACAAGAATTTGACTCTTGGGATTGACAAGAGGCTGGGTTTCAAGGACAACAAAGTCAACAAGGAAGACAAAATCACCAACCTTAATAAGTACATCTTCAACTATTCCTTTTGGCACTTTAATGGAACGGTCAGCTAGTTGGAGTGTGACACTTGTCTTTTTCAACTCTCCTAAGCTTCAAGGTTTCGTACACGGAAAATGGTAATGTGAGTTCATGATAGCTCTAGATCAAGCAAAGCTTTTTCAATTAATGTGTCACCTATGATGCATGAAATAGTAGGACAACAGGGGTCCTTATATTTCATAGGACTTGACATGACAAGATAGAACTAATATGAATAATGTTAGAAAAGCTTTCTTAGGAACATGAGTGGTTCTTTTGTGTGTGCACAAATCTTTTAGACATTTAGCATATAAGGGAACTTGTTGAATGGCATCTAGAAGAGGAATGTTAATTTTCACTTGTTTGAACACTTCTAGAATCTTGTCCAACTGGGTTGACTGCTTGTTCGAAATAAGTCTTTGAGGGAATGGGGCTTTTGGTTTAAAGACTTTTTCATTTAATTCAGAAGAATTGGTTTGATCATTTTTTGACACAAGCTTAGTAGATGGAACTACTGACTCAGAGTTTGTGGGCTTTTCAGGCTGGGCTGACTTTGAAGATGGATTGTTAGATTCAACGTTTAAAATTTTCTCTTCTTCATTATCAATGCCAGCATGATTATTAAAATAATTTTCAGACCTTAAAGAAATTATAGAATTCACATGATTGACTTGGTTGTTTTCAAGTGAATTAGCATGATAAAGTTTTTGATTAGGGACTGGAAATTTTGGATTGGTCTCGGGTTGACTGGGAAGCTTACCCTTCTCTCTTTCACTAACTATAGTGGCCAATTGACTCATTTGGATCTCTAGGCGAGAAATAGCTTGGTTAGTGTTTTGCACGAAATTATTATGAGATTTCATTATAGTTTCCATGCTCTTCTCTAAAGTGTTAAGTTTCTTCTCACTTTCATTAGAAAAACCTGGTGGGTATTGAGTTGTTGAACTTGAATTTTGGTACGGACCAGGATTTGACTTTTGGTAAGGTTGAAAAGATTGATTTAGAGACTGATTGACCTGGTTTGAAGAATTATTTGGGTAGGGTCCTTGGTTCCATGCAAAATTAGGATGATTTCTCCAACCAGAATTATAAGTGGGTGCAAATGGGTCATTCCTAGGTCGTTGAAACATTGCATTGACTTGTTCATATTCTTCAAATTGGGGCACGACTCTAGGACATTCCTCAATCACATGGCTTGGTGAATTACACTTTAGACACAAAGGTGTAGGTGTTGAGACTTGGTTCACGTGTGATCCCCTAGTTTCTAAATCTTCAAGTCTTTTAAGTACACCACCAACTTAAACTCATGTAGCAATTGAATTGTCAATTGTGTACACCCCTAGATGAACTAGGTTTATCTGTCTCTCGGGTGGTTTCCCATTGCATGGTTTTTTCTGCTAAGTCTTCTAAAAACTCCCAAGCCTTCTCCTCATCATTATTCAGAAAATCCCCTTGACACATTGACTCTAACATTGTTTTAGTGGGATAGTCTAAACCTTCATAGGCAATTTGACACAATCTCCATTTCTCAATTCCATGGTGTGGGCACTAGGATAACAAATTTTTAAATCTATCAAAATATTTCCAAAAGGACTCTTTTTTAAGTTGGCAAAATTGATGAATTGCAGTCCTAATTTTAGCAGTTTTATGATTTGGAAAATATTTTTTTAGAAATGTAACGACAAATCCCTCCCAGGTTGATATGAAATTATTTGGTAAGCTATATAACCACTTTTTAGCATTATCTTTTAAAGCAAATGTTATAAATCTTAGCCTAATTGAGTCATCAGACAATTGTTGGATTTTCATTAAGGCACAAACTTCCTCATATTCCTGAATAAATAAATATGCATCTTCTATCCCCGTAATTAAACCTAGGTAACATATTTATAAAATGTGGCTTAAGTTCAAAATTATTACCAGTTACCGGTGGTAGACTAATACATGAAGGTTGGGCAGAGCGGGAAGGATAACAACGATCCCTTAAAGAAACAGTTTGGGCTATCCTCCATTTTTGTTAAAGTGAGATCTTTTAAAGTGAAATCTGAAAAATCAAGTTTTCTCACTAATCGTGATGTTTCGTCCCTAATCCACACTTTTTGCATACACTAATTAGCAAATAATCAGATAAGCACACAAAAAAATAAAAATAAAAAAAATAAAAAATAAAAAATAAAAAAAAATTACTTCTAAGGTTAACCTAAATAAAATCTAAACTGACTCTAAGCATTTCCAAGTTACACCGCAAGGTCCACCAAATTCAAAATTAATCATACCACTAGCCAGGTAAGTGTAAGAAAGGTGGGAGTCTCTCCGTAGATACGGTGACTAATTAAATAACCACACAATCTTTAGGCGTATACCTTTTGAACCACTTGCCTAGACACCAGTAGTTTGATTAATTTAAAATTCAGACTTCTCTTGGAGTTTCTTGTCCTAATTGAGCTTGAGAGTTCTAGGGGCCAACGTCTACTTGATTTTATTAGGTCATGGTCATGCAAAATGCAAATTGGGTTGTTTGTGGGCCAAGGAAGGGTGATGAAATCCCCACCTTATCTTGTTACAGGTTGTGCCCTTAATGTTAGATTAAAGATGAAAATGCACAAATAAAAAAAAAACTATAAACAAATAAAATGTCCTAAAACTATGTGAATTACGAAAGAAGGAGAAATTTTGACGTACCTCAATCCTCCAGTAATCACCACAGTTTATATTTGACAAAAAATAAAAAATAAAAAATAAAACCTAACAGGATGTGCTCTACGTGAGTGAATGCATGAATGCGACAAATAAAAAATATATATATATATATAAAAACTAAACTATTATTTTTTTTATTTTTTTATTTCAAAAAAAAAATATGGAGATACGAAGTACCGAAGAAAGCACAGCAACAAAATCATTATCTTTTCGCTTCTTCGATCCGCTTCAATAATCCTAAAAAAAAAATGAGTTAAAACTAATTCGAATAAATAAAAATTAAGGAATAAATAAAAATTAATTCTAGTCCCCGGCAACAGCGCCAAAAACTTGATGTGATAAAATATGTAACTGCAAGTGCACAAAGGTCGAATTGAAGAAGCCCGACAAGCACAAAAGTTGAACCCACACAGAGACTAGATTAATTCTTTAATATATCCTTAATTAATATTTTAGGCAAATTAGAAATAAAAATGGTGGAGAAGATTTTTTAACTAAATTATGCAAATTATTAATTAATGACGGAAACTATTAATGAGAAAAGATACCTAGGAATTAGAATCCACCAAATATTAACATAATAAATAATTTCTTATTTTCTAAATCAATTCTCAAATTATTTCCCCTTCCCTTTAAAAATAATGATTCATATAATTAATATGGGCAAGCATAAGTTATGAAAAATTCACAGATTAACTATAACTTATCAAAACCTCGCAATCAATATAAAAATCATATGCAATTTATGCGGAGGAAAATATGAAGGTGAGAATAATTAGGCATTAATTTTGGAACGAAAAGAAAATATTATATGAAATACTTAGTTTCATCATAATCCTAGGTATTAGAAATTTAGTTAGCCATGGAATTAAAAACAAAAACAAATAATATTAGTACTACTATTCGCATGAAATAAGAAGATTGGAATAAGAGAAAGGACAAACTCTAAATATCTTACTCCTTCCTACACTAGTGAAAAACTGAGAAAAAGAAAATAATAAGTGGTGCTTTCTCTCTAAAACAAGAGGCCTATTTATAGGGAAAATAACTTTGAACCCTAATTTAGATTCATTGAACTTGGACACTTGGTTCCCTTTCCATGTAGGATTCAATTTTCTAGTAGCAATCAACTTCTCAAAAAGATCTTCTAGATAGACTTTTCTTTCTCTTGTTGGATTTGAATTGCCCACTAAGATTGTTCCACATCTTTCCTTCTCCTTGTAGGATTCTTCTTGGACATTCCTTATATGAATAAAAGCATTAAATATCCCTTGATCACCAAGATTTTGACTTTATTGCAACAATTATTAAATCCTACAAAATAAAATAAAATATATTAATTTAATAAACTAATATAATTAAAAGGATAAAATTAGGGATAATTAAATGTATAAATTACGTTTCTATCAATATTTATAACGTATATAAAGAATGTTGTTTTGTAGGCGCATGACCTTGCTACTAGAGCTTGTAAACTCCGAAATTTCTGTTTTTATTTAATTCATTAATATTCCTAACCAACAACAAAAAAAAAAAAATCCTTTTTGCTATTTTATTTTATTATCCAAACCTTATTTCATATTGTTTTTTTTGAAAAATCATCTTCCTATATAAAAAACTTGACATTCAAATTGGAGTGCGGAATCACGAAGCTCTTCAATAAAAAGAGGTCCAACTTTGGGTTTACATGAAAAGAGACTTGGGCTGTATAATCAATTGTCAATTCTCATTAGTAATTTAGAAAGGCCAACTGAGCTTTTCATTTAGAACTGTCCATACCAACCTAAGAAATTTAGGCCTTTTGTTTACATTGGACCATGTAGCCCAATTTGAAGTCAAAGCCCATTAACCACATTGATTTTCAAAAAAACAATCACAAGATCAATCAAGAATCACAAGTTCAATGAGATTCATGGTTGGACTCATTCCTCCTCAAAAAAAATAAAATAATAAATAATAATAATAATAATAATAATAATAATAATATAAGATATGATTGCTTTACATATACCCCACAAGATGTGTGGGACCATTTCTCTACTACTGTCATTTCCAACTTTAATAGAAGAAAATTAGTAGAAGAATGAAATTTAGGAAAAGAGACAACAAAATATAGTGAGAATATAACAAAGAATGGAACATACTAAACAAAGGGAAATAAAGCTATATATATATATATATATATATATGATGGTTTCTCATGGAAATCTATATGCATCTTTCTTTCACTCAATTGTTCTCAAATATATGTAGGACACTAAAATGAGCTTCTCCCGACTCAAAGTCGTTGAAAAGATTCATTATGTTTTCAACTTTTTTATATAATTTCATGGACTTTTAGGCACTTACCATACTTTAAAATGGTGTGTGTGTATTGATTTGGAATAAAAGGAAATTTTTAACTTTACAACTAATATGGTCAAGTTTCTTAAGAATATATGGAATATATATATATAGAGAGTTTTTTATGAGTGGTCTGCATGCAAATCACCTTTAACGACGGACAAAACTGTCGCTAAATCAGTCGTTATAGGGTTTGAACCGTTGTCATAGCCCAGAGTCGTCGCTATAGTCCAGTTCAGACCCTATAGCGACGAGTTTAACGACGATTTTATTACAATCTTTCAAGCAATTGCGGCACTAGGATTTTGATTTTGATTTTGAGTCGGGAGGGGCCAAATTAATTAAGAATAAAAATTAAGATATAATTAATATTATTTGAATAAGAAATATAAATACAATTTTATACCCTATATTTTTATGCCGACTTTTATATAAACACCCATTTAAATTATAAAATTTATCTTTAAATTGGATTCGTAGTGAAATTAAAAGTATTTTATTTTAATGTTCGACATTAAAGAGTGATAAGATTTTTATTTTTATTTAAGTTACATATAGTCCACAACAAAATAATTTTCATTTATAGTTCTCAAAAAGAAAATACTTTTCATTTATATGTTATACCTTAGAACTAAGAAATGTCAAACCAATACTTACGGTATAAGTTGCAGTTAAACAAGCAAAAGAGGGAAAATTTCTTTAGTACCATTGTCAGTTCAAAGAACTTTTACTTGACAACTAAACTGTGTATTGACATGGGGAAGAAAGCTTTTAATCAACTGAAACACTTGAGATTTGTGTTGAAACAGGCAAGTCCAAGTACGCCTGCTGGAGTAATTAAAGGTAGAGGTGGCAAACGGGTTTGGTGGAAGGTAGGCGGGCCAAAATGATTCGGATTTTGGCGAGCTGATAATTTGAGGCCCGTGGTCTTGGTTGGTCTGGCCCGGCCCGGTCCGTGGACTTCTTCCTTTATTTTTTTTGCAAAATCTTGTTACACTAAAAATAGTAATAATAATAAATATTAAAAATAATAAAATAATTTATAATAAACAATAATTCTAATTACCTACATTAACTACATATCTCAATCAATTAAAATTTTAATAGTATTATAAATTACTTTCAAAGTATATAATCAAATTTGATTTTTTAAAATTAATATAATTTATTTAACTTTTAAAAATAATAAATACTGTAATTAATACTAATATATAGATAATTTTAAACTTTTATAATTATATTATCTAAGGTTGCTAAATTATCTAAGGCCAGACATTACGTATGGATCTTTTACTCCTGAAGAAGACACCATTATTTATTAAATTATTTTCAATCACTATAGTTAAAGATTGCATTAAAAATAAATAGTTGTTGTAATTCAGTTGGTTTGAACTCTTATTTATTTAATTACAAGTCTTGTGTTCAAGCCTCACAACCCACAAGTAACAACATTTTATTTTAAAAAGAAAAGAAGTCACGGGCCACCAGCGGGCCGGGCCTTCACAGGCCGGGCCAAAAATGGGCCGAGCCAAAATGGCCTGCATTTTTCTGGGCTAAAAAGCTGCTGATTTCACAACACGGCCGACTTACTTGCAGCTTCAGCCATGTTTGCCAGGTCTAATTAAAGGTATATCTTTTATCCTTCATCAATTAATGATGTTTCATAAGGTGATTCATGGGATTGTAGAAAAATTTTAAATTGCTTTTATTTTATGTTTTTCGTTGCGTTACAATTCGATTGTATACTTTGATATTGTTTCTGCAAACCAACAGTGGTATCAGAGTCATCCATATGCGAATAATTAATTTTTTAGATTTAATATGCATGTTGACATATGTTTGAAATAATTTTTTGGGCAAAAATCAGCAAAATTGAACTTTGCGCTGCAGCGCGGTTGTAAGACCCCAACTTTTATGAATAAAAATTTAATTTTCTCTAAATATTATTTTGAATAGTAAGTAGTTAATTTGATATAATGCTATAGTTATGGGTGATATGTGCAAATTTTACAAAGTAAGCAAGTTGTCATAAAATATTCGTTTGATCGGGGAATATTCTTTTTGTCGGAGAATATTCGTACAACGGCGCAATCATTGGTGGACCCCACAAAGGAATAACTGTTGGATATAGAAAGTGACAAAAATAACCTTTTCATAAAGTAACGATAAGACTTTTATCGTTAAACTGTTGAAATATCCGATGATAAAAGTATAGTAATACGCGTTGTTCCACAGTGGTATGCTGTATTGCACAGTAGCACACAGTATTGCACAATATATTATTGATGCTTACGTAAGAAGTCACTCATTTTCAATCAATAATTGCTACAGTAGTTGCTGCATATTATCTCATATTATTGATTTAATTATTGTCACAATATCATCTGCATAATATTTTATATTATTAAATTAATAATTGACACAAAATAATTATTCATATTATTATTTGCATTATTAACAATGTCTAGAAAGTTCTGTCGAGAAAAGGGGTTAGGTTATTTAATTGCGCGCCAATAAGGAGAAATCCTTATCGGAAAAGCCCCCTCTTTCCTGGGAACGATCTGGTTGTCAATATTGTGAGTTATAATATTAATGATGAATAATTGTTGAAAGAATAAAAATGTGTTGATTGAAGATAAGTGATTTGTGATAGATATTTATTTAATTTTTGATATAAATAGAGGGGTTTGTCATGAGGTATTTGTTGTAAGTTTGACTTATTATTCCATGGACCCCCATGTGCCAATTTGTCTAACCGTCGGTAGAAAGTTATCTTAGTTTTGTTTTATTATTATTATAATAGTAATAAAACAGAAAACTTTTTATATAAAACATAAACTTTTTATAATATATGTAAAGTTATTTGTTTTATTAGAATATAATAAGAATATATTATAATATATATAGAGTTTTTATTTTATTAAAATATTTTATTGCATAGTGATGAATAGTAAAAATTAGATTTTCGCCCGTGAATTCGTATGAAATTCGACTGTTCATCCGTGATTAAATAGTGCCCTGCCATTCTCCTATAAATAGGATGCTTAGTTAAAAAATAAAAATCACACCAGAATCAGAGAATTCTTCTTATATAATATTGTGCGTATTTCTTTCTAGTATATGAATACTTTGAGTGTAGCTAATAGTGAAAGATTTCCTCAAGAATATCTCCACTATACCAGTCAGATTTAGTCTCCTACTAAGGTAAATGATGTTATTTTCTTCAAACTTATAAGATTGTCATTCTATTCCGTATTAATATGTGGGAATAACATGTCTACACAGACTACCGCATGCTTGGTTAATAACCCTTCGTATTCATTCTTTATTAAATTGTGAAAATGATCAGCCTACGCGGATTACCGCATAACGGATGAAAATTCATTTGCTGTTTCGTATATTCTTTTATACTCGTATGAGATATCATTTATTTTGTATTCGTTAATGGATATCGTTTCTTTAATATTTTCTCCATCATGGTACGAAAGTATTGTTTGTTTCTATAACCTTATTATTAAATGGTGAAAATTCCTAAAATTAGTAGAATATCCTTGAGTTTTGCTCTTCATCTAGTATTGTTTCACTAAAATATTTGTCTGAACCTTCTTATTAAATTTTAATATATTCACTCGGAGTACTATTTACGGGGTACTATTTGTTGGGTAAAATCTAGTTACGCATAACACGCAAGTATACGTGGTCAACAAGTAATAAAGTGATAAGTTGAGTATCGTTCCCACAGAGAATTAGTTAATAAAAATCACCAATTACTAACCCGTAGCCAACTCAATCTTATTTAAACGAATGAATTTCAAATTATATAAATTAAACTACTATTAAATTCCAGTAATTAAATTAAGACTATGAAGATTTAAGATCACAACTTCACTTATTGCTTCATTTAAGTTAACACACTTCTCATCAATTATTCTCTATCCCAAATTGTTAATCAAGAACACTAAAGTAGTATTAACCACCTCTCGATGCACTAATACCGTATTAACGTCAATCCACAATTAAAATAGAAATCCGTTAAACACCTTAATCAACTAACCCACTATATCTCTATGTGAATTACAATTGAAGAAGGTTTAAAAATAAGTTCTCTATCCGATTACATGCGATGTCAAGCATATCTCTACCTTAACACTCATCAAGTTTAAGCTATTCATAAAATCATGAACACATGCTATCATAATCAGATCTAAATCTATACTTCATCTCTCGAGTTCATATAGATTATCACGATAATTGATGGCCAATCAATTAAACAATTAAGTCCAAATCACAATAGATAATCCTCACGATAGAATATAACAATTGATAACGAAGCATATTAAAATAAACTACACAATAAGATCCATTGTAATCTCAAACAAAGAATTAGCTCATTGAATTAAAACTAAGAATCTACAATTGAATAAACAATAAAAGACAAAGATAGAAGAAGATGAGAAGATATAATCTATTGTTTGTAGATTTGATGCTCTCTCCTTGCTCCTACTTTGAATCTTCAATGGTCTCCAAGTTGCTTCAATCTCCAAATCTAATAAGAACTAGGGTTTTTCCCAATCTACTCTAATCTAATCTAATAGAATTCTTCCTCTAACTCCCTATAATCCTTGTCATTCTCCTCCTTTTATATGTTTCTTTATATGTATTTAAGTCCTCTTAGAAGTCCTTGAATCAAACAGCTCGAACCAATCCTAATCGGACTCAAATTCGGACAAAATCTACTCTTTCTGCGTATACCCAAGCCCTAGCAAGCCCCGACTTGCTATGCTACTGATTTCGCACTCTGGACCCCAAGCCCCGGCTTGGGTATAAGGCATAAAAGAGCAAGCCTCGGCTTGGGTGCAAGTTGCTAATTATTTTTTTTGCTGCAGTGTCCTTTGGTAAAATGGCCATAACCTTTGATTCGAGAGGAGTTACGGGGCCTTCCACCTATAAAATCGAAGATATCGACGAGCTCTACAACTTTCATTCTTTGAGTTTTGAGAAATAACGAACGGATTAAGGTTGAAATTGGACTGGAAGTGACTGCTATGAAAATGACCACCCAAAATAGCGAAATTCAACGTCCGTTGGTACAAATGTCATAACTCTTGCGTCCGAACTCTGATTGGAATGATTCAAGATATTCCAAAAAGCTACGAAGGCGCTCTACAATGTAAGCCAAGTTCCAAGCCAAGAACATAAAATGAACATGAAAGCACAAACGATATCCAGATTACTTTTCTTTGCGTTTTCCTACCAATTCTTTGCGATTTCCTTACTTTTCCTTACCAATAGTCGCTCACACCGCTCCCACACATATAACCTACAACATGAACACAAAATGCATGAAAAGTAACTAAGAAACATGAGTTTAAGCAACTAATTTAAGTAATAGATACCGGATAAGTAGGTATAAAACCTACTTATCACTATTCACGATAAAATTAGTTTCTTTTTTGTCCAAAATATTTTTGATACATGAATATCATTTTTAAATTTTACTCCACAATTGGTGATCATGTTGACAATTTGGACATTCTTAAACTCTGGATAAATTAAATTATAAATCTCTAATATTTTTCCTTGATTTCACTTGATTCATTCTTTATATCATTGTCATCATCCTCATGCTTATATTGTTTTGAAAGTCATCTTTGGCCCGTAGTACAAAGATAGATTATTGATTGGTATGATTATGATCAGGAATTGTGTATTGGTATAATCATGACCTTTAATGTTACAGATAAAGGTTTGTGGTGAAAGTTCTCTTTGGCTCGTAGTGCATAGATGGACAGGTGTTTGGCATGATCATGACCACTGATGATACAAACGAATATCTTTGGCCCGTAGTGCATAGATAATTCGTTGGTTTAAAATAATTATTGATTGGTGTTACAGGGATAAAATATTGATGATAGACTTTTAAATCATAGAAGATAGTAGACATCATGCCTTACTTGACTCTTGTAATGGATTGCTATTTCCGCTGCAGTTGTTGATTAAAAACTTGTTGTCTATTGTATTCTATCAGGTTTTTTCCTATTGAGGACTAAGGAGAATTTGTTCTAAATTATCTTAGTCATAATATTTTTTATTGGGCTAGTTGAGATCACCCTTTTCTTTCATTGTTCTCTTAAGAAAATGAGAATATAGTTGGGACTAGTCGGGGAATGGAGTGATGGTCCAAGATGGTTACTATAGTAGTCCTCACTACTCTATAAAATAGTGTGACAATAATTATAATAAAGACTTCATTTGAGTTTGGATATTGTCTACGAGACAATATTTGTATTGAAACTCACAACTTATGTTTTGTTGTATTTTACACGACAGTTAATTATTGTAAATATGAAATTTTTATTTGGATTCTATACCATGTATTTGGCGACTCAGAATAAGTTGTGTAGACTTATTTTGGGGGCTTCACTATTGGTATAAGATCTTAGGGATATGATCACTAGGATTAGAACTGGGAGGGGAGAGACGAGTAAAACCTTCGCTAGTGTGCACTACCTAAGCTTATTGGTTATTTAATTGGTTGGTCGGAATATAGGAATAATATGTGACATGTCAATTTCTTTAATTAACCCTTGTTTTGTGGCAGTATTTGAGAATGACATCTAAACATTTTGAGATAAGCAATGGAGCACATGAGTCCATTAAGACACTGTTAATTAATAATCAGGAAAATGTACATCAGGAAGGAAATAATCCTCCTGTAAACAACAACACCGACCAAATGATGAACGATGGGGGTGTTTATGAGCTTTCTACAATTCATGCAACACCAAACGAGAGAGACTTCTGTTCAAAATGCAGGTGAAAACATGGTAACTCATGGCTGATCACTACCAAGCAATTCAAGGAGTTGGAACCGCCGGAGTTTTTGGGAAAGGCAGAGCCACTCAAGGCAGAAACATGGATCAATTAAGCAGATCACTAAAATATTTGATGTCCCGGGATGCACAGAGGAGCAAAAGGTTCCCTTCGCCACCTTTATGTTGCGTGGAGAGGCAGATTACTGGTGGGAATATGTGAAATGTACTCATCTTTTCGCACTTAAGATGTCTTGGGTGAAGTTCCAAGATTTGTTCAACGCATTTTTTTTTCCAGAAAGTATTCGTCTTATGAAAGAGGTGGAATTCATCAAACTGGAATAAAACAATATGACTGTATCACAATACGAGGCCAAGTTTGCAGAATTATCCCGGTTTGCATCCCATTTAGTAGATAATGAGGAACGACTAACACGAATGTTTTTGAGAGATTTGAAACCTAAAATTCGTCAATACCTCATTTCTCATAAACTTTGTTTGTATTCAAATGTTATGAATAGGGCTCAATTATTGGAGCAAGATAATGAGACTTTTCAACCAAAAGACGACAACCGATAACACGATAATAGTCATACCAGTGGCAACAATCATTGAAACAATGATAACCAGCGTGGAGGAAATTATCATGCCAGAAATGGTAACCACTTCGGTGGTAATCATGGCCCAGATAATAGGAGAAGTGAACCAAGTGGAAACAACTTTAAATAGGAAAAATTCAAAAATGACAACAGAAAGACATCGGCAGCAGCACCAGCACCAACACCCATTTCTAGGGGGAGGAGAATGACCATCGGTTAGATGTTACAGATGCGGAGAGGAGGGACACATCAGTCCAAACTGTACACAACATTCCAAGGTGTGTTTCAGTTGTGGAAAGGATGATCACATAGCTCGATTTTATCCTGTAGCAAAGTCAAGTCCAGCTGTAATGGTGACACCAAAGGCGGCTACGGACAAGTTAAAGTTGGTGGTTTTGGGGAGAGCTTTTGTTGTGACTTCCCAAAAAGTGAAGAACTCGAACGAAGTTATCACGAGTAAGCTAATCATAAACTTTTGTGAAGTCTATACCTTATTAGATACCCGTTCTACCCATTCTTTTATTTCACCTGCTTGTGCTCAACGTTTGAACTTGACTCATGAGAAATTAGACTTTGACTTATCTGTTGAAACTCTTTTAGGAAAAACCTTCGTTACATCCACAGTTTATAAATCTTGTTTGATTCAAATCGGCACCCACACATTACCTGTTTATCTCATTTCTTTGAAAATACTTGCATTTGATGTGATTTTAGGAATCGACTGGTTAACTACTCATCATGCTAAAAGTGATTATTTTCGTAACGTCGTTAGTTTTCATATTCCTAACCAACCTGTTATGTGAATTCAAGCAACCAAACCACTAAAGTCAATAACTGTCATATTAAGCTATAAATCCATTCGTTTATTAAAAAATAGATGTCAAGCTTTCTTATAGCCCATTTCACTGATTTAAACAAAAATACGTCAGATTTGAATGATATTTCTGTTGTTAATAAATTCCCTGACGTATTTCCCGAAGAACTTCTTGGCCTACCCCTAGAACGTGAAATCGAATTTTGTATTGACCTTGAACCCAATACAAAACCCATTTCAAAACTCCATATTGAATGGCTCCTATTAAACTTCAGGAGTTAAAAACCCAACTATAGGAAATGTTAGACATTGGTTTCATTCGTCCTAATACATCTCCTTGGGGTGCTCCTGTTTTATTTGTAAAGAAGAAAGATGGGAGTATGCGCCTCTGCATTAACTATCGTGAGTTAAACCATGTCATCATAAAAAATAGGTACCCATTACCTCGCATTGATGATCTATTTGACCAATTGCAAGGTGCTAAATTCTTCTCAAAGATCGATCTTCATTTGGGGTATCATCAGTTAAAGATTAAAACTGATGACATTCTAAAAACTACTTTTAAAACTCGATACGAGAATTATGAATTCCTAGTCATGTCTTTTGGATTGACTAATGCTCCTGCTTCTTTCATGGATATGATGAACTGATTATTCAAGGAATATTTGGATTATTTTGTAGTTGTCTTTATTGATGACATCCTCATTTACTCCAAAAACCGTGTAAATCATGAGCAATACTTGAGGCCGATACTCCAAAAGCTTCGTGTAAACAAGCTATATGCCAAGTTGAAGAAATGCGAGTTCTGGCTTGAGGAAGTAGCATTTCTTGGGCACGTGATATCAAAACATGGAATATCAGTTGACCTGACAAAGATTGAAGCAATAAAAAGTTGGGAGCAACCTAAGTCAGTAACCAAAATACGTAGCTTTCTGGGCTTAGCTGATTATTATCGGAGATTCATGGAAGGATTTTCTCGAAGTGCCATTCCATTAACTCAGCTAACTCAAAAAGACACTAAATTTGAATGGAGCGAGGAATATGAGAAGAGCTTCCAAGAACTCAAGAGAAGTCTCATTTCAACACCTATTCTGATAATACCATCAGGTTCGGAGGGATTTGTCATCTACATCGATGCTTCAGGTAGAGGTCTAGGTTGTGTTCTCATGCAATATGGGAAAGTCATAGCTTATGCCTCTCGATAACTCAAAGAATATGAGAGAAATTATCCTACTCATGATCTAGAGTTGGCAGCAGTCGTTTTCACGTTAAAGATCTGGAGATAATACCTGTATGGGGAGAAAGTGGAGATATATACAGATCATAAGAGCCTTAAATATTTTTTCACCCAAAAGGAACTCAACATGCGGCAACGATGTTGGATCAAGCTATTGAAAGATTATGACCATACCATTGAATACCATCCTAAAAAAGCGAACGTGGTAGCTGACGCATTGAGTAGAAGATCGTATGCGGGTACGAGTGCGATATTGTCAACACAAAGACCCATTTTGTATGATTTACAAAGGATGAAGATAGAGGTAAAGACTCCAAGGACCCATATGATGATGTCAAATATATGAGTAGAACCAACTTTAATTGATAAAGTTAAAGTTGCTCAAGCTACAGACTCGGAGATGATGAATATGAGAAAGAAAGTACAAGAAGGTGCTATTCTAGAAGCAATAATCGACGAAGAGAGAATACTTCGAGTCAACTCAAGACTTTGTGTTCCTAACAAATCTGATTTGAAGTATAAAATCATGATGGAGGCACACAACACACCATTTGCAATCCATCCTGGAAGTACCAAAATTTATCGTGATCTTCGACATACATTTTGGTGGAGCAATATGAAGAGAGAGATCACAGAGTTTATCTCAAGGTGTTTAACGTGTCAACGTGTCAAGGCAGAACATTGAGTGCCAAAAGGTCCATTACAACCATTTGAAATTCCATATTTGAAGTGGGAACACATCAACATAGATTTTGTTACGGGTCTTCCCAAGTTTTTTCAATGCATATATGCACTTTGGGTTATTGTCCATAGATTAACAAAGTATGCTCATTTCTTGCCTATACGAGAAACTTATTCACCTGAACGTCTTACTCGTATGTATATAAATGAAATTGTAAGACTGCACGGTATGCCAGTATCCATAGTTTCTGTTCGAGACCAAAGATTCACTTCACAATTTTGGGTCAGCTTGCAAAAAGCTATGGGCACTGATTTACGATTCAGTTATGCATATCAACCTCAGAAGGAGGGACAATCGGAAAGGACTATTCAAACTCTTAAAGATCTATTGAGACTCTGCGTACTAGATTTCAAAGGAAGTTGGGACAAGTACTTGCCATTGGTGGGGTTCTCCTACAACAAAAATTATCAAGCAAGTATAGGCATGGCTCCATTCGAGGCGTTGTATGACGAAAGTTTCATTCTCTAGTATGCTGGGATAAGATGGGAGAAGCAACACTTTTGGGATCAGAATTGGTATTCATGACTACGGAAAAGATTCAAATGATCCGGCAACGTAAAAAAATGGCACAAGACCGACAAAAGAGTTATGATGATCTTTATTGGAGGGACTTGGAATTTAATATCAGAGACTATGTATTGTTACGTGTTGCTCCATGGAAAGGAGTTATGAGATTTAGAAAGAGAGGAAAGCTCAACCCTTAATTTATTGGTCCATTTAAAATCCTCGATCGAGTAGGAACTGTGGCCAATAGACTCATCTTACCGTCAAGTATGTCTTGCGTTCATAAAATTTTTCACATATCTATGTTACATAAATAAGTGGAAGACCCAAACCACATTATTAAATTAGAACCAAACGAGATAGCAGAAGATTTAACGTATAAGGAGTTACCTGTCAAGATCTTGGATAAGAAGAAACATATTCTACGCTCAAAGGTTATACCTCAAGTCAAAATTTTATGGATAAACCATGATATTGAGGAAATGACCTCGGAGTTAGAATCTGAAATGAAAACAAGGTATCCTCAACTCTTCGACATACCAGGTACGTACATCAATTTCGAGGACAAAATTTCATAAGGAGGGGAGGTTGTAAGACCCCAACTTTTATGAATAAAAATTTAATTTTCTCCAAATATTATTTTGAATAGTGTTATAGTTATGGATGATATGTGCAAATTTTACAAAGTAAGTAAGTTGTCATAAAATATTTGTTTGGTCGGGAAATATTCTTTTTGTCGAAGAATATTCGTATGACGATGTAATCATTGGTGGAAACCACAACGGAATAACTGTCGGATATAGAAAGCGACAAAAATAACCTTTTCATAAAATAACGGCAAGACTTTTACCGTTAAACTGTTGAAATACTCGGTGATAAAATTATAGTAATACGCGTTGTTCCACATTGGTACGCGGTATTGTACAGTAGCACACGGTATTGCACAGTATATCTGATTATTGATGCTTACGTAATAAGTCACTCAGTTTTATTCAATAATTGCCACAGTAGTTGCTGCATATTATTGATTCAATTATTATCACAGTATCATCTACACAATATTTTATATTATTAAATCAATAATTGACACGAAGTAGTTATTCATATTATTATTTGCATTATTGACAATGTCTAGAAAGTTATGTCGAGAAAATGAGTTAGGTTATTTAATTGCTGCCAATAAGGAGAAATCCTTATCGGAAAGCCCCTTATTTCTTTGGAACGATTTAGTTGTCAATATTGTGAGTTATAATATTAATGATAAATAATTTTTGAAAGATTAAAAATGTGTTGATTGAAGACAAGTAATTTGTGGTAGATATTTATTCAATTTTTGATATAAATAGAGGGGTTTGTCATGAGACATTTTTTGTAAGTTTGACTTATTATTCCATGGACCCCCATGTGCCAATTTGTCAAACCGTCGGTAGAAAGTTATCTTAGTTTTGTTTTATTATTATTATAATAGTAATAAAACATAAAACTTTTTATATAAAACATAAAATTTTTATAATATATATAAAGTTATTTATTTTATTAGAATATAATAAGAATATATTATAATATATATAAAGTTTTTGTTTTGTTAGAATATTTTATTGCACAGTGATGAATAGTAAAAATCAGATTTTTGCCCGTGAATTCGTACGAAATTCGACTGTTCATCCGTGATTAAATAGTGCCCTGCCATTCTCCTATAAATAGGATGCTTAGTTAAAAAATGAAAATCACACCAGAATTAGAGAATTCTTCTTCTATAATATTGTGCGTATTTCTTTCTAGTATAAGAATACTTAGAGTGTAGCTAATAGTGAAAGATTTCCTCAAGAATATCTCTGCTATACCATTCAGATTTAGTCTCCTACTAAGGTAAATGATATTATTTTTTTCATACTCATAAGGGTTGTCATTCTATTCCTTATTAATCTGAGGGAATAACCTGTCTACGCGGACTACCGCGTGCCTGGTGAATAACCTTTCGTATTCATTCTTTATTAAATTGTGAAAATAATCTTTCAACGCGGATTACTGCATAATGGGTGAAAATCTATTTACATTTTCGTATATTCTTTATACTCGTATGAGATATATTTCTTTTGTACTTGTCAATGGATATCGTTTCTTTAATATTTTCTCCATCATGGTACAAAATTATTGTTTGTTTCCATAACCTTATTATTAAATGGTGAAAATCCCTGAAATTAGTAGAATATCCTTGATTTTTGCGCTTCATCTAGTATCGTTTTACTGAAATATCTGTCTGAACCTTCTTATTAAATTTTAATATATTCACCCGGGGTACTATTCACTCAGGGTACTATCCATTCGGGGTACCTATTCACGGGGTACTATTTAACGACAAAATTGTTTTCTTTTCTGTCCAAATTAATTTTTATACATGAATATCATTTTTGAATTTACCCCACAATTGGTGATCATGTTGGCAATTTGGAAATTCTTGAACTCTGGATAAATTAAATTATAAATCTCTAATATTTATCCTTGACCTCACTTGATTCATTCTTTATATCATTGTCATCATCCTCTAATGCTAGTAACCACACCAAGTTCAGTTATGAACTTCTTCATTCAAACAACCGTGTCACTGAATGAACAACTGTTTGCTGTTTAGAACTCTTCCAACTTACTGCGCCATCATTTAAGGTAAATACATACCCCGAAACGGATTTACTGTCATCTTGGTCCGTTTGAAAGCTTAAGCCTGTTTAGCCCTCTAGTTTCAATTCAGACCCACCGTAGCCAAGAAATATATCCTTAGTTCTTCGTAATTACTTTCGGGTGTTTTTCACTACTTTCCAGTGCTCTTCTTCAGGATTCAACTGATATCTACTTGTTACACTAAGTGCATGAGCAACATTCGGTCTAGTAGATTTCATACCGTACATGATAGATCCTATTGCTGAAGCGTAAGGAATCTTACTCATATGATCTCTCTCCTCAAGTGTCGTTGGGGCCTGTTTCTTAGAGAGATGTATTCCATGGCTTATCGACATGTATGAGACCTCTCTTGGAATTTTCCATGCTAAACTTCTTTAGCATCGAGTCAATGTACGTTCCTTGGGACAAGCCAAGCATCCTTTTAGAGATATATCTATAAATCTTTATCACTAAAATATAGGATGCCTCACCCAAGTCCTTCATGGACAAATATTTAGATAACCAATTTTGATCAACTGTATTATAGGAATGTCATTCTCTATCAGTAATATATCATCAACATATAATACTAGAAATGAAGCAGCTCTCTCACTAACCTTCTTGTACACACATGGTTCATCCTCATTTTTGATAAAATCAAACTCTTTGATTGTCTCATCAAAACGGATGTTCCACCTACGAGAAACTTGTTTCAATTCATAAATGGATTGTTGTAGCATACAGAATTGATTTGTTTCAATTGTTAAAACAAAACCCTCTAGTTGTGTCATATACACATCCTCCTCAAGTTTTCCATTGAGGATGGCCGTTTTCACGTCCATCTGCCAAATTTCTTAGTCATACTAAGCTACAATTGCAAGCAAAATCCGAATAAACTTGACCATAACTACTGGTGAGAAGGTTTTATTATAGTCAACTCCTTGTCTTTGTTTGAAATCTTTTGAAACCAGTCGGGCCTTATAGGTCTCTACCATGCCGTCCGCTCTAGTCTTTCTCTTAAAGACCCATTTGCACCCAATTGGCTTAATGCCTTCAGGTGATGAAACCAAAGTCCATACTTATTACTTATACATGGAGTCCATCTCGAATTTCATGGCTTCTAGCCATTTCTCTGAGTCTTTATTACTCATAGTCTATTCATAATTCAATGGATCATCATCACCCATGATGCGTACCTCATCGTCATCCTCTATGAAGAATCCATACCGCTCAAGTATCTTCGGTATTCTTCCAGATTTATGAATAGGGTGTGATACAATAGGTTATTCCACTTAGTTAGGTACCTGACTTTGATCTGTCGTATTTTGTGGTTCTTGAACTTGTTCAAGATATATCTTATTCCCACTGACCTTTCAAGGATAAAATCCTTTTCCAAGAAGGCAGCATGTTTCGTAACAAACACCTTTTAATCAGTTGGATGATAGAAATAATACCTTACAATTTCTTTAGGGTATCCCACAAATATATACTTATCGGATCTAGTTTATAGCTTATTATTCTCAAACCTTTTAATATAAGTTGGACAACCCCAAGTCTTAACATACTTAAGATTTGGTTTCCTCCCTGTCCACATCTCATATGGAGTCTTTGGGATGGATTTGGTATGTTCCTTGTTAAGTAGATATGCAACCATTTCTAGGGCATAACCCCAGAAGGAAACTAGAAGATTGGTAAAATTCATCATGGAACGAACCATGTCCAACAATTTTTAATTTCTCTTTTTAGATACACCATTCATCTATGGCGTGGATGGTGGAGTCCATTGTGATATTATACCATCTCCTTTGAGATGATTGAGAAACTCACTGCTTAAGTATTCTCTTCCTCGATTCGATCGAAGATTCTTAATAGTTTTGCCAGTTTGCTTCTCTACTTCACTTTTGAACTCTTTGAACTTTTTAAATGATTCAGATTTGTATTTCATTAAATAAACATATCCAAATCTTGAGTGATCATCAATGAGTAATAAAATAAGAATACCATCCTCGTGCAGTCGTTGTCATAGGTCCACATACATCTGTGTGTACTAATGCTAACAACTCTGTAACTCTTTCTCCTTTTTCACTAAAAGGAGATTTAGTCATCTTACCCATGAGAAAAGATTCACAAGTTGGATATGATTTATAATCAGATAGCTCTAAGAGCCCATCTTTATACAAGTTGGATAATCTTGTTTCATTAATATGACCGAGTCTACAATGCCACATAAAGGTATAATTAAAATCATTTCTTTTTCTTTTCTTAGTTTGTTCAATTTGAAATATATTTTCATGCAAGTTAAGTATGTAAAGTCCATTTCACATTTTACCAACACCATATAAAACATTTTTTTTTATAAATAGAACAACTGTTGTTCTTTATTATAATATCAAAACCATCCATATCCAATACAGAAATTGAAATAATATTTCTAAGAAGTGTTGGAAAAAAATAACAATTATTTAAACTAATGGACTTGCTTTTAGGCAGTGCTAAACAATAAGTTCCTAAAGCTAATGCAATAACTTTTGCTCCATTTCCCAATCGTAGGACGACCTCACCCTTGTTCAGCTTTCTACTTCTGACCAGTCCCTGCATATTATTACATATATGAGAACTATGGCCGGTATCCAAAACCCAAGTAGATGTTTGACTTTCGAAAAAATTAATTTCAATCATAAACAAACCTTGATTAGGAGTTGAAGCTTCTCCAATATTCTTCTGCTTTTGTTCCGCAAGAAACTCCTTGCAGTTCCTCTTTCAGTGACCTGACTTATTATAATGGAAGCATATTCCTTTGCTAGCTAGATCAGATTTTTTATTATCCTTCTCTTTCACCTTGCCTTTAGCCTTCTTGGTTTTCTTCTTTTCAGAAGATACATTGGGCCTCTTCCTTTTCTTGTAAGAATCATCCACCATTAATACTTGATCCTTTTTTTGATGAGAAGTGACCTTCAGCAGTTTTCAACATGTTAAGTAACTCAAGCAAGCTGACGTCCAACTTATTCATGTGAAAATTCATAACAAATTGTGAGCAGGTGACTGGGAGTGACTGTAAGATCAAATCTTGACTTAACTCCCCATCCATAATGAACCCTGGCTGTCCAAGACGTTTAATCAAATTGGTTATCTTTAGGACATGAGTTTTAACAGCAGGGCCCTCGGTTATCCGAGATCGTAAGAGCTCCTTAGATATCTCATATCTAGCAGTCCTTCTTTGCTCATCATACAAATCCTTGAGGTGCATTAATAAAGTAGGAACATCCATAGTTTCATGCTGACACTGAAGCTCGTTACTCATGGATGGGAGCATGATGCATTGAGCCACGAATACATCATCTTGCCTCTTTTTAAAAATAGCAATCTCTTCCTCAAAGGCTGTGTCTGCAGCATTTACAGGGACAAGCGAATTTAGGATATAAGAAATTTTTTCAACAGTGAGAACAATTCTCAGATTCCTTAACCAACCCATGTAATTCGGTCCGGTCAATTTGTTAGCATCAAGTATGCTATATAGTGAAATTAGTGAGTTTGATGTTTTTAAATTTCTACATGTGAAAAAGATAACATTTTATAGATATTCATTTAATTAATTAATTACCAAAATAAATTAGGTCTTATTTTAAATTGGTATCTCCCACTATTTTTTTAAACTATATTACCCTTACTTATATAGTTCGGTAAAATCTACTTAATTAAAGATTTTCTAGTGAGAATAAGGATCCCATTTCAAATGTATATAGACTTGTGTGACACAACAAACTATATATAAATAAATTGGTAGATAAATCTTTTCAATTACATTAACATGTAACTCCTTTTATTTTGTCTCTTAGATTATTTTGATCAAGTGTGACACATCCAAATCAAAATTATCCAAGTTAAGTCCAACCTAGCACTTCCATATATTCAAAAGAAAATCATTGTCCTTGTGTGACACAACAAAACAACATTATTCAATCTATTTATAAGTATCAAATGTGATAAAACAACATCTCAAAAAATTAAAATAAACCTTGTGTGACACAACAAACTTATAGTAATTTATTGATACTCTATTATTTTGATCATGTTAGAAGGTGACGTTCGATATTCTAAATATCTTTGAACGCTTCGGACTTAATATACTTTCTTTAAGGGGTTTATTATTATTTGTCTCATCTTGTTTAGCACGGGTGCACACAGACACACGCTCGTGCGCGCGCGCGTACACACAAACACATACACACACACACACACACACACACACACACACATATATATATATATATATATATATATATATATAATATGAGTCATATTAATTGACATGCGAAACATGTTGTATAATAATTAATATATATAATATAAGCATGCATATATAAAATACTATATACTGTAAGACCCCAACGTATTATAAATAAAATTAAATTTCCTCTATTTATTATTTTAAAATAGTACGGGTTGATTTGATTAATGTGGTTAGATATGGGTAAAATGCGCAAATATCTTAAATAAGCAAGTGGTTATAAAACATTCATTGTTGTCGGGGAATATTCGTTTGGTCTTGGAATATTCTTACTGTGGGGGAATATTCATACGACAAGACTGACCTTAATGTGGGCCCCATAATGGAAAGTATTTGGATGAAGAAAGCGACAAGTATAAGTTTTTATAAATAATAAATAGTAGTTATTTACAATTAACAACTTTGTTGGAATACCCGGTGGTTAAAACACATTAATACTGGCGGTGTTGACAAGAGTATACTGCAGATTGCACCTATTATTGATTCTTACGTAAGAAGGCACTACTCAATAATTGTTACATTAATTACTGTTTAATATTTTATTGATTCAATAATTGCTACGTTGATATTTTATATTATTGTTGTTTCAATAATTGTCACTGCACAGTATTTCCCATTATTAGATCAATAATTCATATTATTTGAAGAATATTATTAGATAGCAGTATTGGCAATGTCTAAGGAAGTACTGTCTAAGGAGAGGTTTGGTCATCTAATTGCGCGCCAGTAAGGAGAAATCCTTATCGGAAAGCCCCCTCTTTCCTGGGAATGACTTGGTTGCCATTATTGTGATTCTGTAATATTATTTGTGAATAATTAATTATTGATTTATATGATAAAAAAAATATTTATTTATGTAGATATAAATGGAGGAATTTTTAGAAAAGAAAAATTGATATTTATATTTTCTGATAAAATAATTCATTTAAATATATTATTATATTTTAATAATATAATAATGGTGATATTTTTACAATGAATGTGTGATAAATGAATAAATGAGGAGGAAGAGTATTTTGTTACAATAAATGTTAAAAACATGTTAAACATGTTGGTTGATTATAGCCTGCAAAATCGTCCGTATGTGGATTACGGTCAATTTCTGCTTGGAATTTGGAAAAGCTTAAACTTACAAAGTTGTAGAGAATTGAATTTCCTATGGAATGGACATAAGATTCAAATTTTTCTGATAAAAGGCTATTTATTATGAATTATTGAAGTTCCAGAATAATTAATTTTTGAAGTTTTATTTTTTTTAAGAAAAACATTTTTTTTCATTTTGGTGGGCCCCACATGTGTGGTAAATGAGCTTATTTCAGATGTTAAGAGGTGGGCATGAATTTTTTTTTATAAATATTATTATTTTATTAAATTTTCTGCTTTGGTTTTCTAAGTATTTTCCTATAAATAGGGTGCTTATGTTAGAATTGAAAATCACACTAGAAACTAAAGTTTTCTCTCTCTATATTATCGAGAGTATTCTTGTGAGTATTTTGATACTTTGAGTGTTGCGATACAAGTTCCCTTCAGCACTATATCCGGTATTCCAGTCAGAAGTACTATCCTTTTGAGGTAAGGAATGTTATTTTTTTTAAATGATATTATTTCTTTCAATATCATTATGCCGGAATATTGGTAAGATTTTTCTTGTGAAATTCTTGTCTTTTAGTGTCGGAGTTACTATTCACGTATATGACACTATTCACGTATACGACACTATTCACGAATACGACACTATTCACAGAAAAATTAAATTTTCTCTTCTTTGTCCCAGATGTCTATTTTTGTTACTATCTTTTATTGTATCCATGTTTTGATATTCATTCTTGAATTTTACTCCACATAGTATATTATGGTGTGTTTTTGAACATGGATAAATCGAAGTACGAATCCCTAATATTTGTTCTTTTGTCTCACTGGATTCGTTTTCTTTAAAATATTTTTCATCATCCTCAGTCCTAAATGATGATATAACTGAATATCTTTGGCCTGTAGTGCAAAGTTGAATGATTTCCTGATGAACATCTTTGGCCCGTAGTGCAAAGATGAACAGGTGTTGAGATGAACATGACCAACTGATGAATATTTTTGGCCTGAAGTGCAAAGATGAATTTTGATTCAAAATGTATATTGATTGATATTACAGGGATAAAATATTGATGATGGACTTTAAAATCGTAGAAGATAGTAGATTTCATTCTTCACTTAACTCTTCTAAATGAATTGTTATTTCCGTTGCGAATATTGATTTAAAACTTGTTGTCTATTATATTCTATTAGATTTTTTCCTGTTGAGGACTAACGATAATTTGTTCTATATTATCTTAGTCATAATATTCTTTAATGGGCTAGTTGAGCTCACCCTTTTCCTTTTTGTTCCATTTTTCTTCTCATGAGGCGAGAATATTGTGAGTACTAGTCGGGGTATGGAATGATGGTTCTAGAAAGTTGTTTTAGTGGTCCTCACTATTTTTGTAAAATAGTGTATCAATAATTGTAATGATAACTTATTTGAGTGTTGATATTGTCTAGAAGACAATATTTGTATTTAAACTCACAGTTTATGTGTTGTCGTATTTTGCACGACAATTGTATTAATAAAGTTATAGTTGTTTCTGTACCATGTATTTGGCGACTCATAATGGGTGATGTATACCTATTTTGGGGGCATCACATATACTACCCGGATCGATCATGGACTTTATTCTAGTTTGGTTCACTAGAGCCACCAAGTGAACCAAGAGGTCAAACCTAGGATACAAGAATTAAATTTAAACATAACTATTACATTTAAACCTGGGTTCCATTACAAACGGGTCTTCTTGTGCTCTTTGATCTCTAATTTTTCAATATAATTCTAACTAATCCTATTACATAAACTATTTACATTAAATAAAATACATATTAGTCAGTGGAAAATGTAAAAAACCATGAATTTTATGAATAATAATAATAATGAGAAAATAAATATTTATTTGAATATAAATATTGATGTGTTGGGAGATGAGTAATTCAATTCAAATTGAATTTATAAGAATTGAGAAAAATGTGGAGTTTGTGATGAGATTTGTGAAATGCCTTGCCTGGCATGAGAATGAAAATATAAGTGGTTTAATTTAATTAAGGAATGAATAAATTAAGAAGTGAATGATTAATTAATATTATATTATTAATTAATTTTTATTGTAAATAATAGAATACTAATGAGTAAAGTAATTTACATAATTAGAATTATACTTGATGTGTGCAAGATATGTGATAATATATAGTACCTACATTAAAAAGAAAGCGTGGTGTAACTTTAAGGTAACTGTATAATATATAAAAACTATATAGTAAAATGGAAGGAATTATAAGTAACATAAATAATGCTTATGTGACAACAAGTATGTGTGAGAGCATTAAAGATGTACTATATCAAAGAATTACAAATTATTTCAATAAGTAAGTCTAATTGGAATAATAAAGTTTTATGGAAATATTGAATTATTAGTGACCAATTAAATTGAGTCCATACATATTTTAAATATTAATTAGACTAGACTAATGTACATGGATTATATGATGTGGGTACATAAATAATCCTTAACTTTCCATTATGTAATAGCATTAACACATTAAAATCACATTTTGGAAATCCAAGAGAACAAAATAAGCATTTTATAACTAAGTTGCTGAGATTTAAAGCTGTGTCCCATATTAAGTGACTCAAACAGTAGCCTATACTCAGTTGCGTGAACTCAAGCTTTCTAGCAACGTTGCTATGATGATGAACTGAGAATGGGGAAGGTGGAGTTGGTGAAACCTTTTCACCAAACTCTCTCAATCCAATGAATTCTTCTTCCATCCCATGGTTTAATTTCTTGGGCAATGGTTTTGTATGAGTAATGAATTCTCTATATATAGCACCCTCTTTTTCTCAAATTCAGTTGCTAGAAAAATTGTCTGATAAGTTGCATTTGAGAGTGGAGTTGCTAAAAATTGAGGGAGTATAATCAGAGAAGTGAGGGAGTTAAATTTAAGCTTCAAGAGGTATAAATTCTGTTTTTGCTCTTAATTTTGAGTTTTGTCAAATTTTTAGAATTTTTAGATTTCTTTGTCAATTAATATGAGTTGGCATGTCATTGTGTTGTCTGAGTTCGTATGCATGTTTAGGAGCAATGCAGTTGGTCTGATCATAGGTTTAACATTGGTTGTGTTGAGGCTCTGCAGAAGCAGAGCCATTATTTTTGCTTCTAATCGAAGTGGCACGGCCGCGCCACTTCTATAGCACTATATAATGAGTCTTTGCGCTTGCTAATTCTTCACGGTCTTGAATCTTGATTTTTTGATCTTGTGTTATTCTGAGCATGTTATGTTAGTTAGAGTATGCATATAAATAACCTTAACATGTGGAATGAGGTTGCTATGTATGTAGTAAGCCATGTTAGTTTGTTTTAGTTTGAATATTCAAAGAAAGCTTAAAGATTTGGAAACTAGTGTTGATAAACATTATGCAATACATGTTCTGACTTTAGGTGCAAGTGTATTAAGTTTGATATGCCTTGACATGTGATCAATATATTAGTTTATATTGTTGAAGATACCATAGACTATTCAAGCATGATTTAAAGGAGAATTTCAAGTAAAAGACTATACTAGTTAGGTGTAAATAGGCCATGCATATTATAAATTCCGAACTCGGTATCACGATCTGATCACATGTATATATAAGCATGAAAGCATGATTTAGAATATGTGGACTTACCTTGCATGCTTGAATAAGTTTTACTAATGGAAACTTAAAATTTCAAAAACGAACTTAATAAACTATATACACTTTGAGTTAGGAACTTGTGAGCATGCTTATGTGGTCTAATATGTATATATGAGAGTATGATGTATAGTAAGTGAAGTGGCTTTGCATGCTTGGTGACTTAACATGAGATTTTCAAAAGAAACCTTAAGAGTTGAATACTAGTTTTGCCAAAAAATACGTTACAAATATTCTGAATTTGACTATCATATTTGGGTGTGATATCTATGGACATGATTAACATGAATACCTAGCTAGTCATATGCATTGTAAATAGTTAAGCATGGGATATGACAAGTTTAAATGATGTAAAACTTCATGACTTGAAATACATGATTTAACTAAAGCATGTATAGTTGAGACCTATTGACCACGTAACATATGTATAACGGCTAAACGTAAGAGAAATTGTGAATTGAATGCTTAAAGTCTTGATTTTGTGAGATTTGAAAATGAATCATGTAAAGAAAAAGGTATAAAAAGGACCAAACCTAGTTATGAACATCATAACATGTATGATTCTGCGAGTGTCATCATAAATGTTTTTGGGTGTGCAAGTCTAGCCAAGCTTCAGTCTAGCAGTTCTGGTTTGAACAAGGAGCAGTGCGGCCGTGCCACTCCTTAGTTCAAATCCATCACGGCCGCACTACCCTGCAGTGAAGTCTATTTTCTGTTGTTAATCTGAGGGTTGATGCATGCCTATATTATTCCCTTAATCTGTAATACATGTCCAGTACACAATCCAATGTGTCAAGAAGCATGCTAAATGATAGAATCGAATGTTTAATGAGTGATTATAAACTTTCAAATGTTAAGTCCAAAAGATGTTTGCGAACTATGATTATCTAGCAATGATTAGAAACCATGTTATTTGATTCATAGTGCCTTACAAACTTATTTTGTGTTATGTGTATGAAAAATGTGTAATGACTTACATATAGGACTATGTGGTTAAATTAGAATCGTATGATAAATTTACATATCGAGTTTGTGTATCGGATGTACATAACTAATGAATATCCTATATACGTAACTATGTTATAATAAGGTTCGACAAGTGTGATAAGCTTTACCTTGGTAAGCTACGTGTAAGGCAAGTTTTCTAACTTACACAACTTTGAATATTGTGCAAGTATCTAAACCTTATCTCGTTGACGTAAGTTCCCAACCACATTTTTATGGAATATCATTCAAGCTTGTGCTATTATTGCTCTTACAAGTAAATCCTTGAAAGTATGATTCATATCTCACGACTTACTACTTCGTAGGTTAGAAATGAAATTGTTTAAAGTTTTCAAACCTTGATTTTGGATGATAATTGCTCATGTATATATTTTAAAAGAAAGCTGTCTAAGCCATTGATTCAGCTAGACTATTGGTATACGATTAGAATCTATCCAAACCAAATTAACTCGGTGCAGACTCTTATAAATAACTGAGATGAACAACCCTCTTGGAAGGGGAAATATATATTTGTCGGGAGACCGACGTGCGCATATGAGTATAATTAAATGTAATGCATGACATAGGGTACTTTAGGTTGATCACCTGTTGTACTTGTTTTGTTGGATTATCAGTTTATTATTATTAATTCTAGTAGAAGTTTATAGTCCTTAATGATTGCTTAGTATTCATTACTTTGAAATCTTGAATTGAATAAGCGTTGAATCTTATTGATATCTTTTAGTCCATAGCTACCTTTATTGAGAATCGTTGATAATTCTTGAATTATTATTCATTGTCATACCCTTGAAGATTGAATTCTATATATGATTTTTCAATATTGCGATATTACTTACTGGGAAAAATTATTGCTCATCCTTGCTTTCCTTAAAACTTTCAGTTAAGGCAGAACGTGGTGAAACCTTTGGCAAGGACAAGGGTAAAGAGAAGGCTTTGGAGTAGTTTTATTTCATAAGTACTAGGAATGTACTATTATTATGTTATAGAAGGACTTATTTACTATGATATATTAAGCTATGTTTAATTTAAGATGTCATATATTAGTAACGGTTGCGAGACCTTGGGATGAGAATAATTATGTTATAACAATATAATTTATTCTATTTTTCCGTTGTTGATGATTTTAGTATGATATTAGAATTAGCACGCGACAAATCAAATTCGAGATATGAGTGTCTGAATTTGGGGGCGTCACAGGTTGGTATCAAAGCTGTAGTTATAAACCTTAGGAATGAGAATCCTTAGATTATAACTTAGAAGAACTTACAAGATGGAGAGGTATGAAACTCATATAGAGTTTTCATAAAGAGTTATTTAGTGTGTTATGGAATATAATTTCATTCTATACAATGAACTTATATTTTATTTGACATCCTAATGGAGTTGTTGTTTGTTTGTCTTATGTTGGTGGTTGTAGGATGACAGACTTGGGAGGACCCAGTAGAATGGTAGAGGAGGAGACGCATGACATTCACGTGGTATATGAGGCACCATTGATAGCTGAGCCTATTTCGGCAGTGGCTCCTATCGATGATGATGATGACAAGGAGGAGATGGAGCCATCTCCCGTAGAGATACATCCAGAGGAGGAACCCATGGAGGATGAGCCCGCAGAAGATCCCGATGAGACTACATTTGAGGATCAGATGCTGGGTGAGTATGAGGAGCAGATTTTGGAGTTAGGGTGTAGATTCGAGGAGTTAGAGGCTGAGGCTCTTGAGAGGCAACTGAAGATGCAGGAGTTGGAAGTAGAACTTGTGTATCGCAAGGAAGCAAGAGTACAGATGGGCACTCATTTTCACCGTTCAATAGCTAGGAATGTGGAATTGGCAAGTAAGATAGAGGATTCTGAACAGAGGGAGCTTGGTGAGAAAGCTGAGAAGGAGGTTCTTCGGGCACAAATAAAGATGGAAGTGATGGAGAGGATTCACTTTGAGGAAAAGTGAGAGGAGGCCAATGACATGGCTAATGATTTAAAAGATGAGGTGAAGTACAAAAGGAGGAAGATGAACAAGATGGGATATTCTTTGCGAACGACCATGGAGAGATTGATTGATGGGGTATATCATTACCCAAATGAGCGAGGACAGAACCCAACACACTAAAAAGTGAGATTTGGTGGGCTACATAACACGGAAGGAGTACAAAATGGCATTTGTGGAGTATGAGTTGTTAGATTGAGGTCTAGGTGTTAGTAAATTAGTAGTAGTAGTTATAGTTATTTATGATCTATTGTTGTAATCCCAATCTTTTGTATGGATTATGGGATAGTTATGTAAACCCCAAACTTTTTAAAAAAAATGTTAGAGGGGTTAGTATGCTAGTGGTTGTCCCCATCTTTTGTGATATTAGGGGATATGTGTTGACATTTATAGAAGTATGCTAGGGATTATCATGTGATGTAATGATTTAGCATATGAATATAAATGATCTTATTTCAGAAACGTGTTATAAAAATTTATTCCTTTTTCATTGGGAAATGTTTAAGTAATATAATTAGATAATAAAAATGAAAATTTTGTGATGCAGAAAAATTCCGCCCAGACGTAGACTAAACGCACCAGAAGAGTCGGTCAATGATGAGAGATGACAAGTAGATCCCATACAAAGGCTAGTAGATTTGTTAGGGGAGGCTTTTAGGGGAAGAAACGAACTAGTACCACCTAATCCTTAGGCAGTACCTGTAAGACCCCAACTTTTATGAATAAAGAATAATTTTCTCGAAATATATTTTAAATATTATGATGTAGATTTGATATAATGTTATAGTTGTGGGTAATATTTACAAATTTTGCAAAGTAAGCAAGTGGTTATGTAATATTCGATTGGTCGGGGAATATTCGTTTTAACAGGGAATATTCATACGACGGCACAATCATTGGTGGACCCCACAACGAAAGTATTATCGTAGTTAGAAAATGACATAATTATCTTTTTATAAAAATAACGGCGGAAGTTTTACCATTAAACTGTTGAACTACCCGGTAGTAAAAGTACATCAATACGCGTGGTTGCATAGTAGCACACAATATTGATTATTGATGCTTACGTAAGAAGTCACTTTCGGTTATACTCGATTATTATTACGATAATTAATTATCGCATCATATCTCTCATATTATTGATTCGATTATTGTCACAGTATCATCTGCATAATATGATATATTATTAAATCAATAATTGAGACGAAAAAGTTATTCATATTATTAAATTGTAATATTTACAATGTCTAAAAGTTCTATCAAGGAGAGGTTTGGTCATCTAATTGCGCACCAATAAAGAGAAATCCTTATCGGAAAGCCCCCTCTTTCCTGGGAACAACCTGAAATTGATAGTTCCATTGTCTTGGAATTATTAGTGTTAATGAAAATCGACATTTATTTCTATATTAATTGATGTCTGGAAGTTATACTGACCAGTCGGGTAATTAAACGGATAAATGAGCAATTAATTGCTATTAATTCACATGATTATAACTATTTGTTCACATGTGTGTACTATTGATTCACATTCTTGTACTATTAGGGGAGTTGGTGCAAAATTGATAATACTTGCATGACAAAGTTAAAAATGGAGGTATAGATGGAGGTATTATACTGTAATTCGTATTTTCACATGATTATAACTATTAATTCACATGATTGAACTATTGATTCACATTATTTACTATTAGGGGAAGTGGTTCAAATTTGATAATACTTGCAGGACTAAATTAAAAATGAAAGAAAAGTTGATGGTATTGTACTGTAATATTTTGAGCCCCAAAATGTGCAATTATCGAAATTATATTTTCCTATAAATAGAAGCTCATTCTTCCTTCATTTCTCACCAACTCACTAAAGCTATAGAGCAATTATTATAGAGAGAAATTATAAAGAGAATGAAGAAGAGAAGTCTGCTACCTCTCTACTCTAGTATCTAGTTTCTTTCTAAGGTAAGGGGTATTATTTCTTTCGTATTCATGAAGAGAGCTTCTGTTATTCCATTCTTTATTATTATGTTGGAATAACTTTGTCATGCCAAGTATCGCATACATGATAAAATTCTTACATTATTCCATTCTTTATTATTCATTTGGAATATCCGTGTGTGTGGATTACGCTTGAGACTGGTTCCATTCTTTATTATTACATTGGAATAACCTATCATGTGTCTCCATCGCATGTATGGTGAATTCTTTGTTATTCCATTCTGTATTATTCATTTGGAATATCACATGCGTGTGGATTACGCTGAGACTGGGTTCCATTCTTTATTATTCATTTGGAATAACACATGCATGCATGGTCTATCACATGCATGGTGAATTCTTTGTTATTCCATTCTCGTATTATTTTGTTGGAATATCACATGCATGCGGATTATGCTAGACTGGTTCCATTCTTTATTATTACATTTGGAATATCCTCATACATGCGGATTATGCATGACTGGTTCCATTCTTTATTATTCGTTGGAATAACTTTGTCTATGTGGATTATCACATGCATGGTGAATGATCCTTCGTATTCATTCCTTATTAAATTATGGAAATGATGCGTCTCACGTGGATTACCGCATGGCGGTGAAAATCCATTTACGGTTTCATATATCTATGATACTCATTTGATTAAAGTTTTGGCTTCTATACTCCATGAAATTAGTAGAATATCCCGGATATTTTGCGCTTCATCCCAGTATCTTTTCATGGAAATATTCTTACGAGCATTCTTGAATTTTACTCCACAAAGTAGTATCATGTTGACAATTTGAACGTAATTGATTTCAAGATAAATTAACTTATAAATCTTTAAAATTTATTCTTGAACTTGTTTTATTGAATTATTATGTCATTGTCATCATCCACATGCTTATATTGAGATGAAAGTCATCTTTGGCTTACGTGCATAGATGGACTTGGTTTGATTATGACCAGGGATTATTCGGTATAATCATGACCTGTAATGTTATAAATGATGTGGTAAAAGTCCTCAGTAGCCTGTAGTGCATTGATGGACAATTTTTGGTATGATTATGACCATGGATTATTCGGTATAGTCATGACCATTGATGATTTAATGAATATCCTTGGCCCGTAGTGCAGGGATGACTCGATGATGTGATTTATTTATTAAGCTAAGTCTCAGTGATAAAAATTGATGAAAACATTTTAAATCATAGAAGATAGTAGATATCATGCTCTACTTTACTCTTCTAATGGATTGCTTATTCCGCTGCAGTTAAACTTAATGTCTATTGTATATTATCAGTTTAACATTGTTGAAGACTAATGATAATTTATTCTGCATTATCTTAGTCATAATATTTCTTACTGGGCTAGTTGAGCTCACCCTTTCTTTCACTATTCTCTTCAGGAAATGAGAACGTAGCCGGGACTAGTCGGGGAACGGAGTGACGGTCCAGATGATAGCATTAATAGTCCTCACTATTCTGTTAAATAGTGAGACAATAAATGTAATGAGGACTCCATTGAGTGTGGATATTGTCTAGATGACAATATTCTTATTAAAACTCTTAGATTATGTTTTGTCGTATTTTACACAACTGTTGTATAATTAATTTGTATTTGAATTTTGTACAATGTATTTGGCGACTCAAGATGGGTGATGTATACTTATTTTGGGGGCGTCACAGTACCAGTTACAAACGTTAAGGACTTTAGGGGTGTAGGACCTCCGGAATTCGTGGGTACTATCAATCCTATCGTGGCTCAGACATGGATCAAAGAAATTGAGAAGGCCTTCACCATCGCTAGTGTGGGTGAAGACCAGAAGACGGTGTTTGCAACCTACATGATGAGAGGCGAGGCAAACTATTGGTGGGAGGCGAATCAGCAAAGAGCAGGAGAAGGGATAGTAGCATGGGAGAGATTTAAGACCTTGTTCTTCGAGAATTACTTCCTGAAAAGCATGAAGAATAAGATGGAGATAAAGTTCTTAGAACTTAAGAAGGGAGATATAACAGTGGAGCAATACACGGCTAAGTTCAATGAGCTAGCCCATTTTGCAGAACACCAAGTAGTAGATTAAGAGAGGAAAGCTAGGCGTTTTGAACAAGGACTGAAGCCTTGGTTGTTTAACAAGGTGTCGGTTCTTCAGATCGATTATTTTGCGACATTGCTGGAGAAGGCCATTATTGCAGTGGGAGGTAGTGAATCTTTGAGTTTGTACAATAAGGAGAAGAAGGGTAAAAACACGAGAGGAGATAGCCGTGGAGGAAACAGCAGTGGTGGAAGTAACTTAGGAAAGAAGAATTGGGAGAATCACAACAATAAAGTGGGTAAATTTCATGGAGAATTTAAGAAGAGGACTGAGGGATGCCTGAAGTGTGGGAAGAATCACCAAGGTGAGTACTGGAAGGGGCGTAGTATCTGCTACAACTATGGCCAGGAGGGACACATTTTGCCCAACTGCCCAAAGCCCAAGAAGATCAAAGGTTGTTACGCATGTGGCTCAGTGGACCATCTGATTAGGGACAGCCCAAAGAAAGGAAGCGGCGGAGGAAGCGACTAGCAAGGGGGAAGCAACAAACTGATGATTGGCGAACCGACGCCATCTAACCATCCAACTGCCAGGACATTTAACATGACCGTCCAGGACGCAGTAGCTGCGAAGGGCGTGGTGTCTGGTATTATCCCAATAAATAATATAGATGCCTATGTATTATTTGATTCAGGTGCCACCTATTTTTTTGTATCTGAGGAATTTACTAGTCGACTTAATTTACCCCGAGAACGATTAGGAAATCCTTTGAACGTAGAAGTTGCGAATAAGGAAATAATCCCTGTAGAATACGTTTACCGAAATTATCGCGCCAACATTAGAGATCATGAACTAAGCGTAGACTTGATCCCGATAAAATTGGGAGAGTTTGACGTAATATTAGGAATGGATTGGTTGTATAACCATGCTGCAATAATTGACTGTCTGAATAAAAGTGTAAACCTTCAGACTCTGAATAAGTCTGAGGTAGCATTTCATGGTAGCTCATCGCTTAAGCAATCGTGTTGCCTTACGATGATGCAAGCCAAGAAATTGTTAAGGAAATGATGTGTAGGTTACTTAACTTACATTGTTGATACTCGAAAAAAGGGAGTGGAAATTAAGGATATAACTGTAGTAAGAGAATTTTAAGATGTATTTCCGAACGATCTGCCTGGTCTTCCGCCAGACAGAGAAATCAAATTCGTAATAGACTTAGCATCGGGAACAACACCGATTTCGAAAGCCCCATATCGCATGACGGCGGTAGAAATGAAGGAATTGATGATACAACTGCAAGAGTTACTAGATAAAGGTTACATACGACTGAGTGTGTCTCCTTGGGGAGCACCAATGGTTTTTGTAAAGAAGAAGGACAGATCGATGAGGCTCTGTATCGATTATTGAGAATTGAATAGAGTAACGATTAAGAATAGATATCTGTTACCAAGGATAGACAATGTTTTCGATCAACTAAAGGGAGCAAAGTGTTTCTCAAAGATAGATCTACGGACATGTTATCACTAATTGAAAGTACGGGAGGAGGACATATCAAATATGGCGTTCCGAACTCGTTACGAACATTTCGAATTTTTGGTAACGTCATTCGGATTGACAAATGCTCCGGCAGCATTTATGGACTTGAAGAACTGAGTCTTCAAGCTATTCTTAGATAAATTTGTAGTAGTTTTCATCGACGATATCTTGATCTACTCAAATACAGAAGAAGAACACGCCGAACATCTGAAGATGGTTTTGGAGGCGCTAAGAAAGGAGAAGCTGTACGCAAAAATTTTCAAGTGTGAATTTGGATGAAGAAAGTTCAATTCTTAGGACACGTGGTGGATAAGGATGGAATTTCAGTAGACCCTGCAAAGGTAGAAGCAGTGAGTAATTGGGAGCATCCAAAGACGCCAACTGAAGTAAGAAGTTTCTTAGGGTTAGCTGGGTACTATCGAAGATTTATCCAGGATTTTTCTAAGATAGAAACCCTATTGACCAATCTAACGAGGAAAACGGTGAAGTTCGTGTGGACGAACAAGTACGAAGAAAGTTTCCAAGAGCTGAAGAAGAGATTGAATGAGGCACCTATATTATCATTACCAGATGATACGGGAGGATTTGTGGTGTATAGTGATGCATCGCACAGAGGACTTGGATGTGTGCGCTAAAGAAGCATGGCAAGGTCATTGCGTACGCATCACAACAATTAAAGGATTGCGAAAAATGATTCCTTACTCACGACTTAGAGTTAACGGCAGTAGTTTTTGCATTAAAGATTTGGAGAAATTATTTGTACGGAGAGAAATGTGAGATATACACGGACCATAAGAGTTTGAAATATATCTTCACACAGAAGGAGTTGAACATGCGTCATAGAAGGTGGTTAGAATTAATCAAGGATTACAACTGCGATATTCTTTATCACCCGAGAAAGGCAAATGTAGTAGCCGACGCGTTAAGCAGGAAAAGAAGGGAAAAGTTATTTCAACTAACAACTCAGGAGGAGTTAATAAGGGAAATAGAGAAATTGGAGTTAGAGGTAAAGGGACCGGGGAGGTCTGAAGAAAAATTGTTTACAGTGGAAGCTCGTCCAACCTTGTTGGATAGAGTAACGGAATCACAAGAGAAGGATGAAGAGTGTGAGAAAATCAGGAAGAGGATCATAGAAAATGAGGAAGGGAGATTTAAAATGGATAAAGACGATTTTTTGAGATTCGAAGGGAGAGTATGGGTACCAACGATAACCGGGTTGAGGGAAGAAATATTGCACAAGGCACACAATACAACATATTTCGTTCATCCAGGAGGCACAAAGATGTATTGAGATTTAAGGCAACATTTTTGGTGGCCCAATTTAAAACAAGAAATCGCGGAGTGCATCAGTAAATGTCTTACTTGTTAACGGGTCAAAGTAGAGCACCAGAGGCCGAGTGGTCTACTTTAACCATTGGAAATACTAGAGTGGAAATGGGAGCACATTACGATGGACTTCGTGGTAGGACTTCCAATCACGCAGAAAGGTTTTGATGCCATTTGGGTTATCGTAGATCGACTAACGAAGACGACTCATTTTCTACCAATTAAAATCAGATATAGTTTGAATCAGTTAGCGCGCCTGTATGTAAAGGAAATTGTTTCATGACATGGAGTGCTGATATCAATAGTCTCTGATCGAGATCCGTACTTTACGTTAAAATTTTGGAAAAGCTTACAAGAAAGGATGGGAACACAACTGAGGTTAAATACCGCTTATCATCCGCAGACAGACGAACAAAGTGAATGAACAATATAAACATTGGAGGACATGCTTAGAACTTACGTGATGGACTTCAAAGGAAGTTGGGACGATCACCTACCCATAGTAGAATTTGTATATAACAATAGTTATCATGCGAGTATAGGCATGCCACCTTATGAAGCTCTTTATGGGAGGAAGTTTAGAACACCGTTGTGTTGGGATGAAGTAGGCGAACAAAAAATGTTGGGACCAGAATTAGTTCAACAAACCACGGACGTGGTGACATTGATAAAAGCAAGACTAGTGGCTGCATAATATCGCCAGAAGAAATACGCAGATTTATATCGTCAGGACTGCGATTTTTAAGTCGAAAGTTATGTTTTCTTAAAAGTATCTCCCTAGAAGGGAAAAATACGATTTGACAAGAAGGGAAAATTGAGTCCGAGGTTCATAGAACCATTTGAGATATTGAAGCGAGTGGGCAAAGTAGCGTACAAAGTTGCATTACTGTGACGCCCCCAAAATAGGTATACATCACCCATTCTAAGTCGCCAAATACATGGTACAAAATTTAAATACAACTTAATTATACAACTGTCGTGTAAAATACGACAACACAATAGCTGAGATTTTTAACACGAACATTGTCTTCTAGATAATATCCAAACTCAAATTCAATCTCATTACAATTATTATCACATTATTTCACAGAATAGTAAGAACTACTAAAACAACTATCTAGACCATCAATCCATTCCCCAACTAGTCCCAGCTATATTCTCATTTCTTGAAGAGATCAATGAAAGCAAAGGGTGAGCTCAACTAGCCAAGTAAGAAATATTATAACTAAGATAATGCAGAATAAATTATCCTTAGCCTTCAAAAAAAATAACCACTGATAGAATACAATAGACAACAAGTTTTAGATCAACAAATGCAGCGAAAAAAGAAATCCATTAGAAGAGTCAAGTAGAGCATGATATCTACTATCTTCTATGATTTAAAAAGTTTATCATCAATTTTATCGCTGAGACTCAGCTTAATAAATAATCTATATCATCAAATCACCCCTGCACCATGGCCAAGGATATTCATTAGTATCACGACCACAAATTATCCATGCACTATGGGCCAAGGATATTCGTGTTTTCATCAACGATCATGATCACACCATAAAACAATTCATCTTTGCACCCTTGGTCGAAGAGAACCCATGGTCATGATCATACCAAAAACTGTCCATCAATGCACTACGAGCTAATGAGGACTTTTACCACATCATTTGTAACATTATGGTCATGATTATACCGAATAATCCCTGGTCATAATCATACCAAGTCCATCTATGCACTACGGCTACAAATGACTTTCATCATAATATAAGCATGAAGATGATGATAATGATATAAAAATTCAATCAAACCAGATCAAGGATAAATATTAAAGACTTTAAAAATTTAATTTATCCAGAATTCAAGAATATGTAAATTGTCAACATGATACTGCTTTGTGGAGTAAAATTCAAGAATAATAATGTATCAAAAAGTATTTGAATAGAAAAGAAATCAATTTTTGTCATGAATAGTGCCCCAGGTGAATAGTAACTGAGTGAATAGTATCCTGTGAATAGTACTCCGACAATATTAACCCTGTGAATAGTAATCCGACATGAAAAAGTTAAAACTTATCAAGAATGCTCAGAATAATATTTCCATGAAAAGATAATAGATGAATTTCAAATTTCAAGGATATTCTACTAATTTTATGGAGTATAAAAGCCAAAACTTAACAAAATGAGTATAGAATTCAGAATCTGAAACGAAATAATATTACTTACATACTACAAAGGATGGAAGAAAATATTATATCTTACGAATACTGAATAAAAATAATATCCCTTACAACTGTTGAACAAAAATAATATTCCTTACGAATATTGAACGAAGATAATATTCCTTACGAATATTAAACGAAGATAATATTTCTTGCGAATATTGAACGAAATAAAATTTCTTATGAATACGAAAAATAATATCGTAAGCGAATATAAAATAAATAATACCCCTTACCTCAAAAAGAAGAGTATTCTGACTGGTAGGGCGGGGATATTCTTGAAGAAACCTTATACAGTTTTCTACGCTCAAACCTTCTTAAAACTCTAAAGAAATACGCTCAATATTATAGAAGAAGAATTCTCTGATTCTGGTGTGATTTTTAATTCTAACTAAGCATCCTATTTATAGGAGAATGGAAAGGATACTATTTGAATTTAGAAATCACAGACGCACAGTAAAACATTCACGGGCGCAATTCTTCGGCTGATTTCTGAAAAATTTTGATTTACTATGCAACACTATGTAATATAATATTCTAATAAAATAAAAACTTTAAATAAAATATAATATATTCTATTTATAATCAAATAAAACAAAAACTTATATTATATATATATATATATATATATATATATATAATACTAATACTTCATTCCACCACCACACATTTTCCTCCCACTTTCCCTCATTCCTACGACACACAAACACATGATTACTAATTAAAAATCCCACCCCACACACAATATATATATATATATATATATATATATATATATATATACACACACCATTCCACCATATCTACCAATTCCATCCGTGAATCCTTTCCTTTTTCTCCCTCCTATTTCATTTTTCTTCCACACATGGGCTCCACGTGTGGCCCCCCACCTTTATAATATATATATACACATATATATATATATATATATATACTGAATAAATTTCTACTGATTATTTTAAAAAATGGGTAAATGGGGGGTCCATATAATAAGCAAAATTTACAACAAATACTTCATAAAAATTTCCTCAATATTTTTAACAACATTTATTCATCATTATTATAACTCGTAATATTAACAACCAGATCGTTCCTAGGAAAGAGGGGGCTTTCCGATAAGGATTTCTCCCTAGTGGCTTGCAATTAGGTGATCAAACCCCTTTCCTCGACAGAACTTTCTAGACATTATTAATTATGCAGATAATAATATGAATAACTTGTCATCTCAATTATTGATTTAATAATATAAAATATTATAATAATAATTAAATCAAATAACATGAAATACTATATAATAATTACTATAGCAATAATTGAACAAAATTGAGTGACTTCTCACGTAAGCATCAATAATCAATACCGTGTGCTACTATGCAACCACGCGTATTACTGTACTTTTAACACCAGGTATTTCAATTGTTAACGGTAAAACTTTCGCCGTTATTTTTATAAAAAGATATTTCTGTCGTTTTCTTATTCTGACAATAATTCCGTTATGGGGTCCACCAATGATTGTGCCGCCGTACGAATATTCCCTGTTAAAACAAATATTCCTCGACCAATCGAATATTATATAACAACTTGCTTACTTTGCAAAATTTATAAATACTACCCACAACTATAACATTATATCAAATCCACACCTTAATATTCAAAAAATAATATTTCGAGAAGAATTAATCTTTATTCATAAAATTTGGGGTCTTACAACCTCCCCTTCTTATGAAATTTCATCCTCGAAATTGGCATACGTACCTGGTATGCCGAAGAGGTGAGGACACCTTGTCAGATTCTAACTCTTGAGGTATAACCTTTGAGCGTAGAATATATTCCTTCTTATCCAAGATTTTAACAAGTATCTCCTCATACGTTAAATCTTCTGCTATCTCGTATAGTTCTAATTCAATAATGTGGTTCGGGTTGTCCACATATTTACGTAACATCGATACATAAAAAAAACTTTATGAACACGCGACATACTAGGTGGTAAAACGAGTCTATAGGCAGTTCCTACTTGATCGAGGATTTCAAATAGACCAATAAAATCGAGGGTTGAGATTTTCTCTCTTCGTCGATTCTTGCTTCTAGAATAACGCCTTCTTGAACCTTCTTCTTCACATTCATCAGCTCTGAATGTATAGCTTGAACGGCTTTAACTTTATTAATTAATGTCGGTTCTAATCGTATATTCGTTATCTTCTTTAGAGTCTTTAACTCTATCCCTATTTTTTTGTAAGTCGTACAAAATGGGTCTTTGTGTTAACAATATCGCACTTGTAAACGTATATGATCTTCTACTCAACGCGTCAGCTACCACGTTCGCTTTTCCAGGATGGTATTGAATGGTATGGTCGTAATCTTCAACAGCTCGAGCCAACTTCTGTGGCGCATGTTACTGTCGTTTTGGGTGAAGAAATATTTAAGGGTTTTAGAAATGGGTTTTGTAATGGGGTCAATACAAAATTCGATTTCACGTTCTAGGGTAGGCCAAGAAGTCTTTAAAAATACGTCAGAAAATTTATTAACGATAGAAATATCATTTAAAATAGTGACTCTCATCCAGGACTTGGATAACACGTCACATTGATACCTATCAACTTACCACCGTTATTCACAGCGTCCCCCTACGAAAAGTCTGACTTCGGTGCATTCCAAGACTTGGAAGTCACCAGCGAAAGGCTCGGGGCTCTTTACTTATGGCTTAATATGACAATGATTGACTTTAGTGGTTTGGTTACTTGAATTCGCATAACAGGTTGGTTAGGAAGGATAACAACCTTACGAGAACAATCAATTTTAGCATGATGAGTAGTTAATCAGTCGATTCCAAAAATCACATTAAAGGTAAGTATTTTCAAAGAGATAAGATTGACAGGTGACGTGAAAGTGTCGATTTGAATCAAACAAGATTTATAAACAGTGGATGTAATGAAGGTTTCTCCCAACAGAGTTTCAACAGATAAGTCAAGGTCTAATTTCTCCAGAGTTAAATTTAAACGTTGAGTGCAAGTAGGAGAAATAAAAGAATGGGTAGAACCGGTATCAAATAAAGTATAGACTTCACTAGAGTTTATGATAAGCTTACCCGTGATAACTTCGTTCGGGTTTGTCGACAAACGCTCTCACTTAAACTACTAGCTTTGACTTGCCTGGGACATCCTTTGGCATCACTATCCCACATGGACTTGACTTTAATACACGACAAAATCGAGCTAGGTGACCTTCTCTTCCGCAATTGAAACATGCTTTGGGTTGCTGCTTACAATTTAGACGGATGTGTCCTTCTTGTCCGCATTTGAAACATATGACCAGTGGTCGTTCTCCTTCCTTGACAACGGGTGCTGGTGCTGACATCTTTTCTTCATTATTGAACCTTATTTTCTTAAAGTTGTTCTCACTTAGTTCACCTTTCTTATTATCCTGGCCATGATTACCACCGAAGTGGTTACCATTTCTGGCATATTGATTCCCTCCACGTTTGTTGTCACCGCTTCGATGATTGCCACCACTGGTATTATCGATTTACTGGCTACTCTGTCTTGGTTGAGTTGTCTCATTATCGCATTCCAATAACTGAGCCCTATTCACAACATCTGAATACAAGAAAAGTTTGTGAGAAATGAGGTATTGACATATTTCGGGTTTCAAACCTCGTAGAAACATTCGTGTCATTCACCCCTCATTATCTACCAAATGGGATGTAAATCAAGATAGCTCCGTAAATTTAGCCTTGTACTACGATACGGTCATATTGTTTTGCTCCAGCTTGATGAATTCAACCTTCTTCACGTGATGAATACTTTTGGGAAAGTAATCGTCATTGAACAATTCTTGGAACTTCTCCCAAGACATCTTGAGTGTGGCAGGTTGAGTATGTGTTACAGATTCCCACCAATGATCTACCTCTTCTCTCAATATGAAGGTAGCGAAGGGAACCTTTTGCTCCTCTGAGCATCCTAAGACATCAAATATCTTGGTGATCTGCTTTAACAACGTCTCTGCCTTAAGTGGTTCTGACTTTCCCAAAAACTCCAGTGGTCCCAACTCCTTGAACTGCTTAGCAATGACCAGCCATGAGTTGCCATTGACTCCACCTGCATTATGAACACGAGTCTCTCTCGTTTGGTACTGCATGAACTCTAAAAAACTCCTAAACGTACCATCGTTCGTCATTTTCTCGGTGTTGTTGTTTAGAGGAGGATTATTGCCTTCCTGATGCACATTATCCTAGGTATTGATCATTGGTAACTCAACGGTCTCATGTGCTTCATTGCTTATCTCAACATTTTCAGATGCCATTTTCAAACACTGCCACAAAACAAGGGTTAATTGACATGCCACATATTATCCCTATACTCTGACCGACCAAGTAGATAACAAATAAACTTAGGTAGATCATACTAGTGAAGGAATTACTCGTCTCTCCCCACCTAGTTCTAGTCTTATATCTCAGCCAGGGATCATATCCCTAAGCTTTGATACCAACTGCGACGTCCCAAAATAGGTATACACAACCCATCGTTCATCATTTGGTCGGTGTTGTTGTTTACATGAGGATTGTTTCCTTCCTGATGTACATTATCCTAATTATTAATCTATGGTGACTCAACGGTCTCCTGTACTCCATTGCTTATCTCAACATTTTCAGATGCCATTTTTAAATACTGCCACAAATCAAGGGTTAATTTATATATCACATATTATTTATATATTCTGACCGACCAATTAAATAACAATTAAGCTTAGGTAGGTCATACTAGCGAAGGATTTACCCGTCTCTCCCCTCCTAGTTCTAGTCTCAAATCTCAGCCAGGGATCATATCCCTAAGCTTTGATACGAACTGTGACACCCCCAAAATAGGTATACATCACCCATTCTAAGTCGCCAAATACATGGTACAGAATTCAAATACAACTTAATTATACAACTGTTGTGTAAAATACGACAACACAATAGCTGAGAGTTTTAACACGAACATTGTCTTCTAGACAATATCCAAACTCAAATTCAATCTCATTACAATTATTATCACACTATTTCACAGAATAGTGAGAACTACTAAAATAACCATCTGGACCATCAATCCATTCCCCGACTAGTCCCAGCTATATTCACATTTCCTAAAGAAATCAATGAAAGCAAAGGGTGAGCTCAACTAGCCAAGTAAGAAATATTATGACTAAGATAATGCAGAATAAATTATCCTTAGCCTTCAACAGTATAACCACTGATAGAATACAATAGACAACAAGTTTTAGATCAACAAATGCAGCGGAATAAGCAATCCATTAGAAGAGTCAAGTAGAGCATGATATCTACTATCTTCTATGATTTAAAAAGTTTATCATCAATTTTATCGCTGAGACTCAGCTTAATAAATAATCCACATCATCGAATCACCCCTGCACCACGGCCAAGGATATTCATTAGTATCACGACCACGAATTATCCATGCACTAAGGGTCAAAGATATTCGTGTTTTCATCAACGGTCATGATCACGCCATAAAATAATTCATCTTTGCACCCTTGGCAGAAGAGAACCCATGGTCATGATCATACCAAAAACTGTCCATCAATGCACTACGGGCCAATGAGGACCTTTACCACATCATTTGTAACATTACAGTCATAATTATACTGAATACTCCCTGGTCATAATCATACCAAGTCCATCTATGCACTACAGCCACAGATGACTTTCATCATAATATAAGCATGAGGATGATGACAATGATATAAAAATTCAATCAAACGAGATCAAGGATAAATATTAATGACTTTAACAATTTAATTTATCCAAAATTCAAGAATATCTAAATTGTCAACATGATAGTGCTTTGTGGAGTAAAATTCAAGAATAATAATGTATCAAAAATGATTTGGACAGAAAAGAATTCAATTTTTGTCATGAATAGTTCCCCGGGTGAATAGTAACTGGGTGAATAGTACCCCATGAATAGTACTTCGGGAATAGTAACCTCGTGAATAGTATTCTGGCATGAAAAAGTTAATACTTATCATGAATGCTCAGAATAATGTTTTCATGAAAAGATATTGGAGGAAACACAAATTTCAAGGATATTCTACTAATTTCATGGAGTATAGAAGCCAAAACTTAACAAAATGAGTATAGAATTCAGAATCTGAAATGAAATAATATTACTTATATACTACAAAGTATGGAAGAAAATATTATTTCTTACGAATACTGAATAAAAATAATATCTCTTACAACTGTTGAACGAAAATAATATTCTTTATGAATATTGAACGAATATAATATTCCTTACGAATATTAAACGAAGATAATATTTCTTGCTAATATTGAATGAAATAAAATTTCTTACAAATACGAAAAATAATATCGTAAGCGAATATAAAATAAATAATACCCCTTACCTCAAAAAGAAGAGTATTCTGACTGGTAGGGCGGGGATATTCTTGAAGAAAACTTATACTATTTTCTACGCTCAAAGCTTCTTAAAACTCTAAAGAAATACGCTCAATATTATAGAAAAAGAATTCTCTGATTCTGACGTGATTTTCAATTCTAAATAAGCATCCTATTTATAGGAGATTGGAAATGATATTACTTGAATTTAGAAATTATAGACGCACAGTGAAACATTCACGGGCGCAATTCTTCGGCTGATTTTTGAAAAAATTTGATTTACTATGCAGCACTATGCAATAAAATATTCTAATAAAACAGAGCCATTATTTTTGTTTCTGCTCGAAGTGGTATGCATTGGTGCGTACTCTATAATATGACAATGCATGCTTGATTCTGCCGTGACCTTTCTTGAATACTGCTTTTGTTGATCTTATGTTATTCTAAGCATGTTATGTTAGTTAGAGTATGCATATAAATAACCTTAACATGTGGAATTAGGTTGCTATGTATATAGTAAGCCATGTTTGTTAGACCCCAACTTTTATGAATAAAAAATAATTTTCTCGAAATATATTTTTGAATATTATGATGTGAATTTGATATAATGTTATAGTTGTGGGTAATATTTACAAATTTTGCAAAGTAAGCAAGTGATTATATAATATTCGATTGGTCGGGGAATATTCATTTTAATAGGGAATATTCGTACGATGACACAATCATTGGTGGACCCCACAACGGAAGTATTGTCGTAGTTAGAAAATGATAGAATTATCTTTTTATAAAAATAATAAATGAAAGTGTTCGAATTAAAATTGTTGAATTACCCGGTAGTAAAAATACAAAGAATCTGGCGTGGTTGCATAGTAGCTACGGTATTGATTATTGATGCTTACGTGAGAAGTCACTCTCAGTTATACTCAATTATTACTTTGAATAATTCGCATCATATCTCTCATATTATTGATTCAATTATTGTCACAAAGATTATCATCGCATAATATATATTATTAAATCAATAATTGAGACGACAAAGTTATTCATATTATTATTTGCAATATTGATAATGTTTAGAAGTTTACATGAAAGAGGTTTGGTCACCTAATTGCGCCAATAAGGAGAGAAATCCTTATCGGAGAAAAAGCCCCTCTTTCACAGGGCGACACTGATTATTAAATATTGTGAATTATAATATTAATGATGAATAAGTTCGTGTTGATTGAAGATGAAACTGATAGTTCCATTGTGTTGGAATTATTAGTGTTAGTGAAAATCGACATTTATTTTGATAATAATTGATGTCTGGAGGTTATATTGACCAATCGGGTAATTAACCGGATAAATAAGCAATTAATTGCTATTAATTCACATGCTTATAACTATGTGTTCACATGTGTGCACTATTGATTCACATGATATACTATTAGGGGAGTTGATGCAAGATTGATAATACTTGCATGACTAAATTAAAAGTGGAGGTATAGTTGAAGGTACTATACTGTAATTAGTTTTTTTTACATGATTATACTATTGAGTCACATGAATGAACTATTAATTCACATGATTTACTATTAGGGGAGGTGGTGCAAGTTTGATAATACTTGCAGGACTAAATTAAAAATGAAAAAAAAGAGAGAGGTATTATACTGTAATATTTTTAGCCCCAAAATGTGCAATTATTGAAACTATATTTTCCTATAAATAGAAGCTCATTCTTCCTTCATTTCTCACCAATTCACTAAGTCTCACAAGAGCAATTATTATAGAGAGAAATTATAGAGAGAAAGAAGAAGAGAAGTCTGCTACCTCACTATTTCAGTATCCAGTTTTCTTCTAAGGTAAGGTGTATTATTTCTTTCGTATTCATGAAGAGTTATTTCTTTCAATATTCGTAAGGGTTGTTATACCTTTCTTTATTATTCATTGGAATAACACATGCATCGGAAGGTCATCGTGATACCGTGAATTCTTACATTATTCCATTCTTTATTATTACATTGGAATAACTTTTATTCATGCGATCTATCGCATGCCTGGTGAATTCTTCTGTTATTCCATTCTTTATTATTCTGTTGGAATAACCTGTCTACGCGAACTACTGCATGCATGGTGAATTCTTATGTTATTCCATTCTTTATTATTTTGTTGGAATAACTTGTCTATATGGATTATCGCATGCATGGTGAATGATCCTTCGTATTCATTCCTTATTAAATTGTGGAAATGATCTGTCTACGTGGATTAGCGCATGGCGGACGAAAATCCATTTGCAATTTCATATATTCTATTATACTTAGTTGGTTAAAGTTTTGGCTTCTAAACTCCATGAAATTAGTAGAATATCCTGGATATTTTCGCTTCATCCAGTATCTTTTCATGGAAATATTCTTTTGAGCATTCTTGAATTTTACTCCACAAAGCAGTATCATGTTAACAATTTGGACGTTATTGATTTCTGGATAAATTAAATTATAAATCTTTAAAATTTATCATTGAACTTGTTTTATTGAATTATTATGTCATTTTCATCATCCTTATGCTTATATTGTGATGAAAGTCATTTTTGGCTTACGTGCATAGATGGACTTGGTATGATTATGACCAGGGATTATTCGGTATAATCATGACCGTAATGTGACGAATGATGTGATGAAAGTCCTCATTGGCCTGTAGTTCATTGATGGACATTTGTTAGTATGATTATGACCAGGGATTATATGGTATAATCATGACCATTGATGATTACATGAATATCCTTGGCCGTGATGCAGGGATGATTCAATTTTATTTATTAAGCTGTCTCAGCGATAAAGTTGATGAAATACTTTTTAAATCATAGAAGATAGTAGATTTTATGCTCTACTTGACTCTTCTAATGGATTGCTTATTCCACTGCAGTTGTTGATCTAAAACTTGTTGTCTATTATATTCTATCAGTTGTTATACTGTTGAAGGCTAAGGATAATTTATTCTGCATTATCTTAGTTATAATATTTCTTACTGGGCTAGTTGAGCTCACCCTTTCTTTCACTCTTCTCTTCAGGAAATGAGAATATAGCTTGTACGAGTCGGGGAACGGATTGACGGTCCAGATAGTTGTTTTAGTAGTCCTTATTATTCTATAAAATAGTGTGACAATAAATGTAATGAGGACTCCATTGAGTGTGGATATTGTCTAGATGAAAATATTATTATTGAAACTCTTAGATTATGTTTTGTCGTATTTTACACGACTGTTGTATAATTGAGTTGTTTTTGAATTCTGTACAATGTATTTGGCGACTCAAGATGGGTGATGTATACCTATTTTGGGGGCGTCACAGTTGGTATCAAAGCTTAGAGATATGATCCCTGGTGAGATGTGAGACAAGAACTAGGAGGGAGAGGCAGAATTCTTTTCGCTAGTATGACCTACCTAAGTTTATTTGGTATTTAATTGTTCGATTCGGAGTATAGGGATAATATGTGATATGTTAATTAACCCTTGTTTTGTGGCAGTATTTGAAAATGGCATCCGAGGATAATGTGCAGGAACAGAAGACAATAATCCTCGGTAAACAACTACGATAAAATGATGAGCGATGGGATGTTCGGAGGTTTTATGCAATTCATGCAACATCATCGAGGCGGCTCTGTCCAAAATGCGGTGGAAACAATGTCAACTCTCGGGACGGTCACCATTAAGCGATTCAAGGAGCTGGGACCACCGGAGTTTTTTGAGAGCCAAAACCACTTAAGGCGCGAGGCGTGGATAAAGCAGATTAACAAGATATTTGATGTCTTGGGATGGTCAAGGAGCAAAAGGTTCCTTTACCACCTTCATGTTTGCGCAGAGGTGATTGTTGGTGGGAATCGTAAAAGCGTACTCAACTGCCGCTTGAAGATGTCTTGGGAGAAGTTCCAAGAACTGTTCAACGATAAGTACTTTCCTAAAAGTATTTGTCACATGAAGGAGGTAGAGTTCATCAAGCTTGAGCAAAATAATATGACCGTAGCAGAGTACGAAGCTAAGTTTTCTGAGTTGTCTCGGTTTGCGTCCCACTTGGTTGATTATAAGGAGAGAATGACGCGGATGTTTCTAAGAGGTTTGAAACCCGAGATACGTCAATGCCTAATTTCTCACAAACTGTGTTTGTATTCAGATGTTGTGAATAGAGCTTAGTTATTGGAGCGCGATAATGAGTTAACCCAACCAAGAGAGAGCAGCCGACAAGTCGATAATACCAGTGGTAGCAGTCATCGAAGCGGTGACAACAAGCGTGGAGGGAATCAACATGCCAAAAATGGTAATCACTTCGGTGGTAATCATGGTCATGACAATAAGAGTGGACATTTCAAGAAGAGGAGATTTAACAATGATGGAAAGACGTCAGCACTAACACCTATTGTTAAAGAAGGAGAACGACCGCCGGTCGTATGTTATAAATGCGGAGGGGAGGGACATATTAGTCCAAACTGCGTGATGCAGTCCAAAGCATGTTACAATTGTGGAAGAGAAGGTAACCTAGCCCAATTTTGTCGTGCACCAAAGTCAAGTCCATCTGGGATGGAGGCATCAAAGGCCATCCAAGACAAGACAAAACCGGTAGTTCAAGGGCGAGCGTTTGTTGTGACCTCCCAAAAAGCGAGGAATTCGAACGAGGTGATCACGGGTAAGCTAATCATAAACTCTAGCGAAGTATATACCTTATTTGATACCAGTTCTACCCATTCTTTTATTTCTCCTAATTGCGCTCAACGTTTAAATTTGACTCCAGAGAAATTAGACTTTGAATTATCTGTTGAAACTCCGTTGGGAGAAACCTTCATTACATCCACTGTTTATAAGTCTTGTTTGATTCAAATCGGTAACCGAACGTTACCTATCGATCTTATTTCTTTGAAAATACTTGCATTTGATGTGATTTTAGGGATTGATTGGTTAACTACTTATCATGCTAAAATCGATTATTTTCGTAAGGTTGTTAGTTTTCATATTCCTAACCAACCTATTATATAAATTCAAGCAACCAAACCACTAAAGTCAATCACTGTAATATCAAGTCATAAAGCTATTCGTTTATTGAAAAACGGATGTCAAGCTTTCTTAGCCCATGTCACGGATTTAAATAAAAATACGTCAGATTTGAATGATATTTCTATTGTTAATAAATTTTTTGACGTATTCCCTGAAGAACTTCCTGGCCTACCCCCAGAGCGTGAAATTGAATTTTGTATCGACCTTGAATCTGGTACAAAACCCATTTCCAAAGCCTCATATCGAATGGCTCCTATTGAACTTCAGGAGTTAAAAATCCAACTGTAGGAATTGTTAGACATCGGTTTCATTCGTCCTAGTACGTCTCCTTGGGGTGCTCCTATTCTATTCGTGAAGAAGAAAGATGGAAGTATGCGACTTTGTATTAATTATCAGGAGTTAAATCATGTCACCATCAAAAATAGGTACCCGTTGCCTCGCATTGATGACCTGTTCGACCAGTTGCAAGGAGCCAAATTCTTTTCAAAGATTGATCTTCGTTCCGAATATCATCAGTTAAAGATTAAAACTGATGACATTCCAAAGACTACTTTCAGAACTCGGTACTGGCATTATGAATTCCTAGTCATGTCTTTTGGATTGACTAATGCTCCTGCTGCCTTCATGGACATGATGAACCGAGTATTCAAGGAATATTTGGATCACTTTGTGGTCGTCTTTATTGATGACATCCTCATATACTCCAAAACCTGTGAAGACCATGAGCAACACTTGAGGCTGATACTCCAAAAGCTTCGTGAAAACAAGCTATATGCCAAGTTGAAGAAATGCGAGTTCTGGCTTGAGGAAGTTGCATTCCTTGGGCACGTAATATCAAATCATGGATTATCTGTTGACCTGGAAAAGATTGAAGCAATTCTAAGTTAGGAGCAACCCAAGTCAGTGACCAAAGTACGTAGCTTTCTCGGCTTAGCTGGTTATTATCGGATATTTATAGAAGGGTTTTCTCGAATCACTACTCCATTAACTCAGCTGACTCGAAAAGATACAAAATTCGGTTGGAGCGAGGAATGTGAAAAGAGTTTTCAAGAACTCAAGAGGAGACTCATTTCAGCACCTATTCTGACAATACCATTTGGCTCGGAGGGATTTGTCATCTCTGGTGATGCTTGTGCAAAGGGTTAGGATGTGTTCTCATGCAACATGGGAAAGTCATAGCCTATGCCTCACGATAACTCAAAGAATATGAGAGGAATTATCCTACTCATGATCTAGAGTTGACAGCAGTCGTTTTTGCGCTTAAGATTTGGAGGCATTACCAGTATGGAGAGAAGGTGGAGATTTATACGGATCATAAAAGCCTCAAATATTTCTTCACTCAAAAGGAACTCAACATGCGACAATGACGATGTCTTGAGCTGTTGAAAGATTATGACCATACCATCCAATACCATCCTGAAAAAAGCGAACGTGCTAGCCGACGCATTGAGTAGAAGATCATATGCGGGTATGAGTGCGATATTGTCAACGCAAAGGCCCATTTTGTATAACTTATAAAGAATGGAGATAGAGTTAAAGACTCCAGGGACCCATATGATGATGGCGAATATACGAGTAGAACCGACTTTAATTGATAAAGTTAAAGTCGCTTTCAATCTATGGACTGAACCGATGCGTATGAGGAAGAAAGTGAAAGAAGGTGCTATTCTGGAAGCAAGAATCGATGAAGAAGGAATACTTTGAGTCAACTCCAGACTTTGTGTTCCTAACAATTCTAACTTGAAGTATAAAATCATGATGGAGGCGCACAACACACCATTTGCAATCCATCCTGGGAGTACCAAAATGTATCGTGATCTTCGACATACATTTTGGTGGAGCATTATGAAGAGAGAGATAGCGAGGTTTATTTCAAGGTGTCTAACTTGTCAACGAGTCAAGGCGGAGCATCAAGTGCCAAAAGGTCCATTGTAACCACTTGAAATTACAGAATGGAAGTGGGAGCACATTACCATGGATTTCGTTACTGGTCTTCCCAAGGTTTCTCAAGGCATATATGCGATTTGGGTCATTGTTGATAGATTGACCAAGTCTGCTCATTTCTTACCGATACGAGAAACTTATACACTTGAACGTCTTGCTAGTATGTACATAAACGAGATTGTAAGATTGCATGGTATGCCAGTATCCATTGTTTCTGATCAAGACCTAAGATTCACTTCACGATTTTGGGTTAGTTTGCAAAAAGCTATGAGCACGGATTTATGATTTAGTTCGGCATATCATCCTCAAACGGATGGGCAGTTGGAAAGGACTATTCAAACTCTTGACGATTTATTAAGACTATGTGTCCTTGACTTCAAGGGAAGTTGGGACAAGTTCTTACCATTGGTGGAGTTTTCCCACAATAATAGTTATCAAGCAAGTATTGGCATGGCTCCATTTGAGGCGTTGTATGGAAGAAAGTGTCATTCTCCAGTATGCTGGGATGAGGTGGGTGAAGCAACGTTTTTAGGACCGGAGTTGGTACGTATGACTACGGAAAAGATTCAAATGATCCGACAACGTATAGAAACCTCACAAGATCAACAAAAGAGTTATGCTGATCTTCATCGAAAGAACGTGGAATTCAATATTGGAGATCATGTGTTGTTACATGTTGCTCCATGGAAAGGAGTTACGAGATTTGGAAAGAGAGGAAAGCTCAATCCTCGATTCATTGGCCCATTTTAAATCCTCGATCGAGTAGGAACTGTGGCCTATAGACTCGCCTTACCGCTAAGTATGCCTCGTGTTCATAACGTTTTTCATATATCTATGTTACGTAAATATGTGAAAGACCCGAGCCACATTATTAAATTAGAACTAGACGAGATAGAGGAAGATTTAACATATGAAGAGGTACCTGTTAAAATCTTAGATAAGAAGGATCATATTCTACGCTCTAAGGTTATACCTCAAATCAAAGTTTTGTGGAGAAACAACGATGTAGAAGAAATGACCTGGGAGTTAGAATCTAAGATGAAGTCAAGATATCCTCACGTCTTTGATATACCAGGTACGTACCCTAATTTCGAGGACAAAATTTCATAAGAAGGGGAGGTTATAAGACCCCAACTTTTATGAATAAAGAATAATTTTCTCGAAATATATTTTTGAATATTATGGTGTGAATTTGATATAATGTTATAGTTGTGGGTAATATTTACAAATTATTCAAATAATTAAGTGGTTATATAATATTCGATTGGTCAGGAAATATTCGTTTTAACAGGGAATATTCGTACGACGACACAATCATTGGTGGACCCCACAACAGAAGTATTGTCGTAGTTAGAAAACGATTGAATTATCTTTTTATAAAAATAACGGCAAAAGTGTTACCGTTAAAATTGTTGAACTACCCGGTTGTAAAAAAAAAGAATAATGTCTGGCGTGGTTAAGTAGTAGCACACGGTATTGATTATTGATGCTTACGTGAGAAGTCACTCGGTTATACTCAATTATTATTACGATAATTTTTGAATCATATCTCTCATATTATTGATTCAATTATTGTCACAAAGATCATCTGCATAATATATATTATTAAATCAATAATTGAGACAGCAAAGTTATTCATATTATTATTTGCAATATTGACAATGTCTAGAAGTTCTGTCAAGGAGAGGTTTGGTAACCTAATTGCGCGCCAATAAGGAGAAATCCTTATCGGAAAGCCCCCTCTTTCCTAGGAACGCCTTGGTTGTTAAATATTATGGATTATAATATTAATGATGAATAAGTTCGTGTTGATTAAAGATGAAATTGATAGTACCATTGTGTTGGAATTATTAGTGTTAGTGAAAATTGACATTTATTTCGATAATAATTGATGTCTGAAGGTTATATTGACCAATCAGGTAATTAACCGGATAAATGAGCAATTAATTACTATTAATTCACATGCTTATAACTATGTGTTCACATGTGTGTTCTATTGATTCACATGATTTACTATTAGGGGATTTGGTGCAAGATTAATAATACTTGCATGACTAAATTAAAAATGTAGGTATAGTTGAAGGTACTATACTGTAATTAGTTTTTTTTCACACGATTATACTATTGAGTCACATGAATGAACTATTAATTCACATGATTTACTATTAGGGGAGGGGGTGCAAGTTTGATAATACTTGCAGGACTAAATTAAAAATGAAGAAAAAGAGGGAGGTATTATACTATAATATTTTGAGCCCCAAAATGTGCAATTATTGAAACTATATTTTCCTATAAATAGAAGCTCATTCTTCCTTCATTTCTCACCAATTCACTAAGTCTCACAAGAGCAATTATTATAGAGAGAAATTATAGAGAGAAAGAAGAAGAGAAGTCTGCTACCTCACTATTCCAGTATCCAGTTTTCTTCTAAGGTAAGGGGTATTATTTCTTTCGTATTCATGAAGAGAGTTATTTCTTTCAATATTCGTAAGGGTTGTTATACCATTCTTTATTATTCTATTGGAATAACACGTCATGCGGTCTATCGCATGATGCTTGGTGAATTCTTACATTATTCCATTCTTTATTATTCTCATTGGAATAACACATGCATCATGCGCCTATCGCATGCACGGTGAATTCTTACATTATTCCATTCTTTATTATTATTCGTTGGAATAACTTTGTCTATGCGGACTACCGCATGCAAGGTGAATTCTTATGTTATTCCATTCTTAATTATTCTGTTGGAATAACCTGTCTATGTGGATTACCGCATGCATGGTGAATGATCCTTCATATTCATTCCTTATTAAATTGTGGAAATGATCTGTCTACGTGGATTACCGCATGGCGGGCGAAAATCCATTTCCAGTTTCATATATTCTATTATACCTAGTTGGTTAAAGTTTTGGCTTCTATACTCCATGAAATTAGTAGAATATTCTGGATATTTGCGCTTCATCCAGTATCTTTTCATGAAAATATTCTTCTGAGAATTCTTGAATTTTACTCCACAAAGCAGTATCATGTTGACAAATTGGACGTTATTGATTTCTGGATAAATGAAATTATAAATCTTTAAAATTTATCATTGGACTTGTTTTATTGAATTATTATGTCATTGTCATCATCCTCATGCTTATATTGTGATGAAAGTCATCTTTGGCTTACGTGCATAGATGGACTTGGTATGATTATGACCAGGGATTATTCGGTATAATCATGACCGTAATGTGACGAATGATGTGATGAAAGTCCTCATTGGCCTGTAGTTCATTGATGGATAGTTGTTGGTATGATTATGACCAGGGATTATTCGGTATAATCATGACCATTGATGATTACATGAATATCCTTGGCCGTGATGTAGGGATGATTCGATTTTATTTATTAAGCTGAGTCTCAGCAATAAAGTTGATGAAAAACTTTTTAAATCATAGAAGATAGTAGATTTTATGCTCTACTTGACTCTTCTAATGGATTGCTTATTGCACGCAGGTTGTTGATCTAAAACTTGTTGTCTATTATATTCTATCAGTTGTTATACTGTTGAAGGCTAAGGATAATTTATTTTGCATTATCTTAGTCATAATATTTCTTACTGGGCTAGTTGAGCTCACCCTTTCTTTCACTATTCTCTTCAGGAAATGAGAATATAGCTGGGACGAGTCAGGGAACGAATTGACTGTCCAGATGGTTGTTTTAGTAGTCCTCACTATTCTATAAAATAGTGTGACAATAAATGTAATGAGGACTCCATTGAGTGTGGATATTGTCTAGATGACAATATTCTTATTGAAACTCTTAGATTATGTTTTGTCATATTTTACATGACTGTTGCATAATTAAGTTGTTTTTGAATTTTGTACCATGTATTTGGCGACTCAAGATGGGTGATGTATACCTATTTTTGGGGCGTCACAATGTTAGTTTGTTTTAGTTTGATTATTCAAAGAAAGTTTAAAGATTTGGAAACTAGTTTTGATTAACATTTTGCAATACATGTTCTGACTTTAGGTGTAAGTGTATTAAGTTTTGATATGCCTTGACATGTGATCTATTAGTTTATATTGTTGAAGATAGCATATAATATTCAAGCATGATTTAAAGGAGAATTTCAAGTAAAAGACTATACTAGTTAGGTGTAAATAAGCCATGCGTATTTTGAATTCTGAACTCGGTATCACGATCTGATCACATGTATCTATAAGCATGAAAGCATGATTTAGAATATGTGGACTTACCTTGCATGCTTGAATAAGTTTTACTAATGGAAACTTAAAATTTCAAAAATGAACTTGATAAACTATATACACTTTGAGTTAGGAACTTGTGAGCATTCTTATGTGGTCTAATATGTATATATGAGAGTATGATGTATAGTAAGTGAAGTGACTTTGCATGCTTGGTGCTTAACATGAAATTTTCAAAAGAAACCTTAAGAGTTGAAAACTATTTTTGTCAATAAATACGTTACAAATATTCTGAATTTGACTATCATATTAGAGTGTGATATCTATGGACATGATTAACATGAATACCTAGCTAGTCATATGCATTGTAAATAGTTAAGTATGGGATATGACAACTTTAAATGATGTAAAAATTCATGACTTGAAATACATGATTTAACTAAAGCATGTATAGTTAAGACCTATTGACCACGTAGCATATGTATAACGGCTAAACGTAAGAGAAATTGTGAATTGAACGCTTAAAGTCTTGATTTTGTGAGATTTGAAAATGAATCATGTAAAGAACAAGGTATAGAAAGGACCCAAGGTATAGAAAGGACCTAAGCTAAACGTAAGAGAAATTGTGAAAATGAATTATGTAAAGAACAAGGTATAGAAAGGTAAAGAACAAGGTATAAATTTTTTTTGGGTGTGCATGTTTGGCCAAGCTTCAGTCTAGCAGTTCTGGTTTGAACAAGGAGCAACACGGTTGCGCTACTCCTTAGTTCAAATCCAACACGGTCGCGCCACCCTGCAGTGAAGTATTTTTGTTTTTGTTAATCTGAGGGTTGATGCATGCCTATATTGTTCCCTTAATCTGTAATACATGTCTAGTATACTATCCAATGTGTTACGAAGCATGTTAAATGATAGAATCGAATGTTTAATGAGTGATTATAAACTTTCAAATGTTAAGTCCAAAAGATGTTTACGAACTATGATTATCAAGCAATGATTAGAAACCATGTTATTTGATTCAAAGTGCCTTACAAACTGATTTTGTTTTATGTGTATGAAAAGTGCGTAATAACTTACATATAGGACTATATGGTTAAGTTAGAATCGTATGATAAACTTACATATCGAGTTTGTGTATTGTATGTACATAACTAATAAATATCCTATATATGTAACTATGTTATATTAGGGTTTGACAAGTGTGATAAGCTTTACCTTGGTAAACTACACGTAAGACAAGTTTTCTAACTTACACAACTTTGAATATTGTGCAAGTATCTAAACCTTATCTCGTTGACGTAAGTTCCCAACCATATTTTTATGGAATATTATTCAAGCTTGTGCTATTATTGCTCTTACAAGTAAATCCTTGAAAGTATGATTCATATCTAAGGACTTACTACTTCATAGCTTAGAAATGAAATTGCATACAGTTTTCGAACCTTGATTTCGAATGATAATTTCTCATGTATATATTTTAAAAGAAAGCTGTCTAAGCCATTAATTCGGCTAGACTATTGGTATATGATCAGAAGCTATCCAAATCAAATTAACTTAGTGCGGACTCTTATAAATAACTGAGATGAACAACCCTCTTGGAAGGGGAAATAAATATTTATCGGGAGACCGACGTGCGCACATGACTATGATTAAATGTTATGCATGACATAGGGTACTTTAGGCTGATCACCTGTTGTACTCGTTTTGTTGGATTATCAGTTTATTACTGTTAATTCTAGTAGAAGTTCATAGTCCTTAGTGACTGCTCAGTATTCATTACTTTGAAATCTTGAATTGAATAAGCGTTAAATCTTATTGATATCTTTCAGTCCATAGCGACCTTTAATGAGAATCGTTGATAATTCTTGAATTATTATTCACTTTCATTCCCTTGAAGATTAAATTCTATATATGATTTTTCATTATTGCGATATTACTTGCTGGGCAAAATTGTTGCTCATCCTTGCTTTGTTTAAAACTTTTAGTTAAGGCAGAACGTGGTAAACCCTCTGGCAAGGATAAGGGTAAAGAGAAGGCTTTGGAGTAGTTTTGTTTCATAAGTACTAGGAATGTACTATTATTATGTTGTAGAAAGACTTATTTACTATGATATATTAAGCTATGTTTAATTTATGATGTCATATATTAGTAACGGTTGCGAGACCTTGGGACGAGAATAATTATGTTATAACAATGTAATTTATTCTATTTTTTCGTTATTGATGATTTTAATATGATATTAGAATTAGCACGTGACGTATCAAATTCGAGATATGAGTGTCTGAATTTGGGAGCGTCACAGAAAATACATATGAGGGAGATAAAATTTACATCAAGAAAAACTAGAGAAGAGGAGGTACGCAGACCCCATTTAATAAAACTCATACATTGATGCATCCAACTAAAATAAAATCCAATCACATTAGTCAATAGTCCATAATCAATTCCATTTATTATCATACATATCAACATATGCATCAATAAATCACATTCATATCATGAATAATAAATCCATTCTATATATGCGTTGATATCAATTTAATGGGCAAAAGTTTGCTAAATTTAAGTTTTGAAAAATAAACTCTTTTATTTTAATCAAAAACCAAATCCAAATTAAACTATTTAATTTTTAGCAATCTGTAATCCTATTTCAGATAATATAAACATCTTTATCTTAAACTTTTATTAATTAGATAAACCATTTAATTTAATTAAAAAAGCAAAAAATTTCGCTTCTGGGTGTGTGTGTATTACGCTGCGCGTTCCAATTCATTTCGGCGCTAGCAGCACTACTGCATCTGCATGATGAAGAATTAGAAAACTTTTTCCTGCCATGAAATCCGATCGTAGCGCATATCAATTCATACATCAAATCACATAAAAGAAGCGAAAACGCGATAAAACAAGTTTTTAAAATTTTCATACAAACCCATCACCATGATCATGCTGTGTGCTTAATTATTAATCTAATACAAAAGAGATGGAGATCAAATTCATACACTTGTAGAAACTAGCTTTCTCATGTATAAGTTCACTTTAAATTCCTTTTCATGTTCAACTTGAATCCATCAGGGTTTCATTCCTTCCTTTAACCAACGTTAGCCACCCAAGTGTTTGACCTCTATAGGTGATCCACCAAAGAAGAACAAATATTCAAGAAGATGGGTGTTTGACAAAACCCTAATTTTCTATCTCTATAGAATTTCTTTGTACTCTCCCTACTCTTGGAATTGTAAATGTGTACATAATTCATAATAAGACTTTCTTATTTATTGATGTAGGTAACCCTCCTAAACTATTTAGGAATAAGGTTTTGTTTTAGTTAATTAAACCCCTTTAATTAATTAGGCTCCTAATCTAATTAAGAATATTGAGAGTACTTTATTCATTAATTCCCAAACTACTTTAGGAATTAACTTAATAATAGTTATAATAGTAATAATAATATTCCTCTTATTAATTTATATTTAATATTTCTAAAATATTAAATAATAAATATTAAGCTATTTAATTTATTCTGTCACCATAGATTAAATTAAATACACTTAACTTATTATTACGATTATGCCATTTGCTTCTTAAATAAATAGTTTTCATTTTATTTTGTGACCCTTTAGGTTCTACATATTAAACCGGCTGTGAATAAATTAAATAGAACCATTCTAATCTTATTTAAAAAATAAATTAAATTATTTAAATAAATAACATTTATTCTACAATAATTTTAAGTCTCCTGAGCAATTAACGACTTTTCAGATAATATAGATTGCAACATTAATCATAAAAGAACCTTTGAGTAAATAGTTACCGTGTAATTCAATCCTTCCACCATACAATGTCTCAATTAAATATAAGATATGGAATTAATGTAAAGTCTTAATTTAGTTAATTACATGTATTCTGATTTCCAAATGCACAACTCTGATAATGCAAATTAGAAACTCCTTTCTAATTTCAATCCACCTTGGCCAATAATTCCTGAGTTGTCATTTATCGAATCACATAGGATATTCTCTCATTTTACTAGAAGTGGTAGATTCTTTATTGATCATTCATTATTTCCATGGACAACTTATTATACCCAAGTATACCCTTTGATATACTCTAAGGGTCTTAAGGGACATGTCAAAGTATAACTCATCATACACAAGATACTATGATGATCTCAAGTCTAAGGATCACTTGTACTACTATCGCTATAGGAATTCCGATTGACAGGCAAGTAAAACTCCATTAGGTATTTCTTAGCGAGCTACGTTCTATGAATTTATTCTCCAATAAGCACCTAAATACTTGCTTTAGTGTCTCCACATAAATGATAATGAGATCAATCATCCTCATCCAATGAGTAAGCAACGTATGTAACAATCTATCCGGATTCACTAATCCCCTTTTTAGTAATCCAACAATTGGGAACAATTTTAATTTTTAAGCTATCTAAGAATTTTGTTCTCATTAGAATGATCTCATCATGATTCTAAAAGCATTGCTTAAAACTATGGGTTTATCACATATTATAAAAATAACACCATGTAGATAATTAAATGCCTTTAAATAAATAATTTTTTTTATTAATAAATGAATAAGATTGGTACAAAGTATATATTTTATCATCAAACATAATTGACTTGTATGCATACTAGTTTCAAGATGAACCTTTCAAGAAAAGGTTGCAGGCCAAATGATCTTCTAAAAAGAAAAAAAAATTCAAAGAAGGCAAAAGGAAAGGCAAAAATAAAGGACAATAAGAATATAACTTGTAGCATCCCCCGAATCCTAGGTCTAACTTCAAAATCGGAATATAGTGTTACTCATCCAATATATCTTATTACATCAAAATAATAAACATAATATCCTTACAAAATAATTGCGGAACATACATTCTACTCCCAAAGTTTGAAAACCTTAATTAGTACATTATCCAATATTACTTTACAATATTACAACAGTGCTGATTATTACAATAAATACACAAATCTTCTAACTTTAACTTCTTCGTTCCTTCGACGATACCGAATTCTTCGGTCTGCGTTGGCTTATCTGCAATTTTATTAGAATTTACAAGAGTGAGCATTTAATTGCTTAACAAGTTATAACAGTTAAATAAACAACAAAATTAGGAATCAATTCATTATTCTTTGAAAACTTCAATAACCGAACAATAGTTATGGAGAAATTTGAATAAATAGGAATTAAAACAGATTCCCATTGTTTAACCCCAACATCATTATATATTTGATCATAGCGCCTAAGACCATCTATCTTCTCATATTTACTAAGAACAATATTTTCTTATAACTCTTCTAGGACTCAACTCATCCTAATCAAATACATATGTGAAAAGAATCATATTCTCAACAAATATATAAGAACAACACAACACAAGTGTTCAACAGTTATCAATGTAGTGAATTGAGTGGCTCCCCACATAAGAACTAATGAATTAATTCTTCGTCTCATCTACACTGTCTCTCCAGTGAGTTAGATCGGTTCCTAACTCATCTTAAACCTCTGCCATACAAAGGAGTTTTTCTACTCAATCACTACACGTCAACGGTTAAAAATATACATGTGTCTGTACTCGTAACTTAAAGTTATTTAACACTTTAACATTTGACTAATCTAAATTATTAATATCAACTCACTTCTTCACATTATTCGCCTTCCCGCGAAATTTAGTATCTTTATCAGTTCCATTTCTTAAAACTTATCTTCTTGAGTCTGTACATAGGTGTGGATACTGGTTAAATACGATCTTGCGTACTACCATTAACAACCATTCTATTGCACGGAGTGCAATCCTATCTCTAACTTCTTATCTAGCATACTTAACAAACATAGCAAATATTTTGCTCATAACACGCATTATTGCACGAAGTGTAAGCTAACACCATCATATGCCCAAATATTTGATTGGCACAAACAACTTATCTTACTTACTAGAATTATCAACTATAATTTCTCCAACAATATATATTCTATTTAAAGCAGTTCAAAAATTTAGTTAAGCCGAATCAAATGGCTAATAACTCTTTTTACATAAATCATACAATAAATTTCATATATCAAATGAAATTCTAACATTTAAATATATGTATTGCACAAAAAAAAATAATATATAAAAGAATCATACAATATTTACATTCAATTCAATATTATGAATGAAATTAGAAAACTTTCTTAATATCACAAATTAAACAAGAGTTAGATACTTGCTCAATAAAATTCAAGTAATTTTAAGAAACTTTCCTTAAGCATTCTTTACTGCTTACTTTACTTGTTCTTCAAATTTCCTACACATTTAAGTTCATATACACATACTAATTAGTCACGTAAAGATGTTAATTATCGGCTTAAGATAACTTATATTCCATTTCCTATTGTTCAAGTTTTATGATTTAATCAATTTGCCCAACTTTTTATTTTTTATTTTTCATTACAGGTATAAAACAGACAGCTTAACCTGTCTGTTTTAGCTTTAAACTCCTTGTCTGTCAATCCAGACAGGACACGAATTGTTTGATTTAGTTTTAAACTCATTGTCTGGCAATCTAGACATTAAAAACCTGTCTTTTTTAGCACAAAACTTACTGTACCTGAAGCTACAGTCAGTAAGTTTTCGATATTGTCGTACCCACTTTGCGACATCATAACTCGATTATTCGTTATCGGAATGAGTCAATTATTACATCATTTTCTTCCTTATTACATCTACTACAAATCCCCCTCAGGTGGAAATTTTTTCCAATTTCATTCTCTGGCCAAAACAGTGGCACAAAAGTCCCTACCCGAAACAGTTTTCCAGTTTTTGGAAGTTTTGATTAGTCTCCTTTGGAAGGGCATATCTCCCGCCTCCGGACTCAGAATGAGGTCATTCTTATGTCCACGGACTCTTTACTTAACTTAATACAATACCCCTAGAACAAAAAAATTTCCACCAAGCCAATTAGAACAAAAATTTGTCCGATAGTCAGAGGTCACACTGATTACTTTTAATTTTGGTAGTTTTGACTAGCTTCTTTCTGAAAGGCATAACTTCAACCTCCGAACTTGGAATTAGACCAATTTTAGGACTACGGACTCGTTACTTAACATAATAAATAATCCTTAAAGCAAAAAAAAATTTTAGTAACCCATTTAAAATAAGAAACTACTCAAGGGTCAGGGGTTACACTAATTTCGTTTTTAACTAGTTTTACTTAAAAATTCGCCATGGCTTCGTTAAAAAGGTTTTTGCTGCTATTACAATTGGGTGATGTTAATGAATCATAAGAGTATAATATGACACCGTAGAACTTAATTTTTATATTTCATAAGCTACCTCAAAAGGCCATCAAACAGTCCCCTTTTAACAGTCCAATAATAGTCCGTTCTTGTATTCTTTTACACATAGGTTCATATTTTCATTTTTGATTTTACTTTTCATGAAATTAACAAGTAGTTTAAGATATTTAAATCACACACATCTTTATTACTCCAAGATCCTTCATGATCTTCAAATAAACAACAACCACCAATAACTAAGCATAATAAAAGGCTTTAAATGATGAAGTATAAGTTAGGGTTTTCATGGCTTACCCTTGTAGTTCTCTTCTAGGCGATTAAAGATGACGACCTCGATCCTCTTTTTCTTTCTTCTTCTGTCCTTGTCCGAACCTCTCTCTTTCTTTTATCTTGTTCTTTCTTTTCTCTTTGCTTTCTCTCTCTCTTCCCTCTCTAGCTTATGCAAATGAAATGAATTAAATGGCTAAGTGTTGGTTGATTAATTAAATCATCCAACACCTAACTTAACCTTGCTTGGGTTAGGATACTTAACTCTCATTAAATTAACTAAGATTAGACCACTAAGGGCATGTTTGGCTAATTAATTGAATTGGAGGGGAAAAAGAATTTAATTGCTTGCTTGCAAGATAAAAACTTACAAAATATAGTAAGTAACTCGTCCCCCTTGTCCCCCACTCCCTCTCACTTCTCTTTTCCTTCTCCCTTTTTCAAGTTCATTTCACCACATGCTCAAATAATGCTTGCAGGACACATGGCCATTATGTCCTTAATCAAGTGACACATGTCTTTGCAAAGCTTTGGCTCCAAATTTGGCTCACCCTTTGGCTTAAGTCTTCAAGCCATGGCTTCAAGGCTTAAGCCTCCCTAACCTAGCCATTTTAAATCCTAGCCAAGCCATTTTAATTCCTAGACTTCACTTGGTTTTATTATTTCTTAACTTATTAATTTCTTCTCAGTTAGTTACTCTAACTTTTATGTTTAGTCAAAATATTGACTTTCTTCTTTTTAAGTTTTGTTTTCACTTTTCGTCATCATTTCCAGAACAAACAATATATTAAAGTTCAAAATTTTGAAAATATGAAAACGTGTTTTTAGCGTCAATAGTGATTTTACGTCTTTTCTGATAAAAATATTTTTATTAGAGATTTTGTCTCCATTTTCCAAATAAACGCTATGCCGTAATTCAAAAATTTCAAAAAACGAAAATGCGTTTTTTACGTTTTATTAATAGTGATTTTGCATTTTTTTGAAAAAAATATATTTTCTCCAAAAATTCTAATCACTCACATTTAGTCACCTAACACGTAAACTAGGTCATTATCTCGACCTTTATTCACATATCATCTTATTACACATAATAATAATTAATAAAAATTTCTTTTATTAATTAATTATTTAAAGTCCTTATTACAAGAATAAACGATTTTCTTGGGTCGTTATATAATCGATACGGTTAGCAAAAGAGTTTGCTTCCACTGCAATAAGCCTGAACACTAGAAAATAAACTACGAGAAATATCTTGCAGAGGTTAAATAGAAAAAGCTTAATGAAGATTTGATTGCAAATATATGTTTGTTCATGATTAAAATAAATCTTTCTGTAAGTCAAGGTTCTACTTTGGTATTGGATACCGACTGTGTTATCATAAATGTAATTTTATGCAGGAACCAAGCAGAAGTTGAAAGTTAAACAAAGGAGAAGTAATCTTTTGTGTGGGGAATGGAACAAAGGTTGCTGCATTAGCCGTAGAAATTTGTAGTTTAGCAATGCTTACGGGCAAGTCTATTAACTTAATAAGTTGTTCTTATGTTCCAGTTCTCATTAGAAACATTATTTCCATTCCGTTGTTGGACAAGAAAAGTTTTAGAATTATATTTAAGAATAATGGTTGTTCTATTTATAATAATAATGTTTTGTTTAGGGCTAGAAGGTTACTTGATGAATTTTGTATACTTGACTTACATGAAAATATTTTGCAAATTGAACAAACTAGTAAAAGAAAAAGAGATGATCATTCAAAGAGTTGAATATGTATATTTGATGAAATATAAGTCTGAATCATTTGAAATGTTCAAAGAATTAATAAGTGAAACTAATTGACAAAGTATTAGGAATCTTCGATCGAATCGAGGAAGAGAATACTTGAGTAAGAAGTTTATAGATCATCTCAAAGAAAATGGTATTTTCTCACAATGGACGCTTCCTGATATACAATAATTGATTAGTGTGTCTGAAAAGAGAACTTATTGGACATAGTATGGTTCATAATGATTTTTATTGACATTATAGTATCCTTCTAGGGTTATGCCCTAGAAACGGTTGGATATCTACCAAATAAGGTATCCTCAATATCCGCACTCAAGACTCCATATGAGTTATAGACAGGGAGGAAAGCTAGTCTTAAGCATTTTAATATCAGGGGTTGTCCAGCTTTTGTGAAAAGGTTTCAAAAGGATAAGCTTGGGAAAAGATCTGACAAGTGCAGATTTGTGGGACATTTTAAAGTAAGTTTATAATATTAGTTCTATAATCCTACTTAGCAAAACGTGTTTGTTGCGAAGGACGCTGCCTTATTAGATAAATGAGTTTATTATTGAAGGGACTAGTGGGAGGATAACAAATCTTGAAGGAGTTCAAGAACCACAACGCATTGTAAGACAAAGAGAAACCTAAAGATAGACCTATTGTATCATAACCGAATCATAATTTTGGAAGAGTATCAAAGATACCTAGGAGGTATGGATTCATTGTAAGACCCCAACTTTTTATGAATAAAGATTTAATTTTCTGTAAATATTATTTTGAATAGTATGGTGTTGATTTGATATAATGCTATAATTATGGGTGATATGTGTGAATTTTACAAAGTAAGAAAGTTGTCACAAAATATTTGTTTGGTCGGGGAATATTCTTTTTGTCGGAGAATATTCGTACGATGGCGCAATCATTGGTGGACCCCATAATGGAATAACTATCGGATATAGAAAACGACAAAAATAACCTTTTCACAAAATAACGGCAGGACTATTACCGTTAAACTGCTGAAATACCCAGTGATAAAATTACAGTAATATGCATTGTTCCACAGTGGTACGCAGTATTGCACAGTAGCACACGGTATTGCATAGTATATCTAATTATTGATGCTTACGTAAGAAGTCACTTAGTTTCATTCAATAATTTCCATAGTAGTTGCTGCATATTATTGATTCAATTACTGTCACAGTATTATCTGCATAATAGTTTATATTATTAAATCAATAATTGACACAAAACAATTATTCATATTATTATTTACATTATTGACAATGTCTAGAAATTCCTGTCGAGGAAAGGGGTTAGGTTATTTAATTGAGCGCCAATAAGGAGAAGTTCTAATCGAAAAGCCCCTCTTTCCTGGGAATGATCTGGTTATTAATATTGTGAGTTACAATATTAATGATGAATAGTTGTTGAAAGATTAAAAATGTGTTGATTGAAGATAAGTAATTGTGGTCGAATTTATTTAATTTTTGTTATAAATAAAGGGGTTTGTCATGAGGCATTTGTTGTAAGTTTGACTTATTATTTCATGGACCCCCATGTGCTAATTTGTTAAACTGTCGGTAGAAAGTTATCTCAGTTTTATTTTATTATTATTATAATAGTAATAAAACATAATTTTTTTATATAAAACAAATTTTTTTTATAATATATATATAAAGTTATTTATTTTATTAGAATAATTTTGTGCAGATTGATGAATAGTTAAAATCATATATTTTCCCGTGAATTTGTCCAAAATTTGACTGTTCATCCATGATTAAATAGTGCTCTGCCATTCTCCTATAAATAGGATGCTTAGTTAAGAAATGAAAATCACACCAAAATCAAAGAATTCTTCTTCTATAATATTGTGCGTATTTCTTTCTAGTATAAGGATACTTTGAGTGTAGCAATTAGTGCAAGATTTTCTCAAGATAATCTCCGTTTTACCAGTCAGATTTAGTATCCTACTAAGGTAAAGGATGTTATTTTTTTCATACTCATAAGGGTTGTCATTATATTCCTTATTAATCTATGGGAATAACCTGTCTACGTGGATTACCACATGCCAGGTGAATAACCCTTCGTATTCATTCTTTATTAAATTATGGAAATGATCCATCTCGCACGGATTTCGCATGATGGTGAAAATCTATTTCTGATTTCAGATATTCTTTCATACTGTATGAGATATCATTTCTTTTGTACTCGCCAATCGATGGATATCGCTTTTCATATTTTCTCCATCATGGTACGAAATTATTGTTTGTTTCCATAACCTTATTATTAAATGGTAAAAATTCCTGAAATTAGTAGAATATCCTTGAGTTTTGCGCTTCATCTAATATCGTTTCACTGAAATATTTTTCTGAACCTTCTTATTAAATTTTAATATTTTTATTCAGGGTACTATTCATGGGATATTATTCATGATAAAATTGGTTTTTTTGTCCAAATTATTTTTGGTACATGAATATCATTTTTGAATTTTACTCCACAATTGGTGATCATGTTGAAAATTTGGACATTCTTGAACTCTGGATAAATTAAATTATAAATCTCTAATATTTGTCTTTAATCTCACTTGATTCATTCTTTATATCACTGCCATCATCCTCATGCTTATATTGTGCTAAAAGTAATCTTTGGGCCGTAGTGCAAAGATGGACCGTTGATTGGTATGATTATGACCAAGAATTGTGTATTAGTATAATCATGACCTTTAATGTTACAGATAAAGGTTTGTGATGAAGTCCTCTTTGGCCCGTAGTGCATGGATGGACAGGTGTTTGACATGATCATGACCACTAGTGATACAAACGATTATCTTTGGCCCATAGTGCATAGATAATTCTTTGATTGAAAATAATTATTGATTGGTGTTACACAGATAAAATATTGATGATGGACTTTTAAATCATACAAGATAGTAGACATCATGCTCTACTTGACTCTTTTAATGAATTGTTATTTCTGCTGTAGTTGTTGATCTAAAACTTGTTGTCTATTGTATTCTATCAGATTTTTTCCTATTGAGGACTAAGGATAATTTGTTTTACATTATCATAATCATAATATTCTTTACTAGGCTAGTTGGGCTCACACTTTTATTTCATTATTCTCTTCATGAAATGAGAATATAGTTGGGACTAGTCAGGGAATGGAGTGATGGTACAAGATGGTTACTATAGTAGTCCTCACTCACTACAACAAAAAAGCTTATCAATGATCAGATATCGGCGAATCGCGTGATATGGTCGCAGAGATGAGTATCGAGACCGTGATGCGTCGGACGATAATAGTCATGAGATAATCCGGTCGTTGGGAGGACATCACGACCAACAATAATGAGCGAGAATAATTAGCGATCACTGACTTCTGCGACCGACATCCGTCGCTTATTCGACGATATCTTTGAGTCGTTCGTCAGTGTGACGATAACTGCACGGTCGGCCGACGGATAATAGCGACCGCGATGCGGCCGCTTAGATTCTGATCGGTTGATGATAGTAGTAGCGACCGACGCATCGATCGATTTTTTTTTTTTTTTTTAATAATTTTTCCTGTTTTATTGATTTCCCAAAATAACTCGCTTTGTACCATTTTCAATCCCAATACAAAGAATATATATAAACAAGCATCCATATTAACATCCATCCAATACAATACAAAACATTCATCCATGAATAAACATTCATCAAATACAATACAAAACATTCATCCAACACAATACAATCGATATCATAAACATCCATATAAACCAATACAATTGTCTAAATAATGAATCTAAAAGAGTACAAGGCTTTAAAAATCTAAAAAAAACAAGTCTAGGCGCTCTTCATGGATCATCCAAATTAGGATCCTGTAATTAACAAAGTAATAAAACATATATGTTACATATAAGTAAGACATTGAATCAGAGACTATAAACATATATGACAATGTAGCTATACAATAAACGATATATATACCGCTCCTCGCATTGTCGCGGTTGCCTCTCCTCCTCGCTTTGGCATTGCCGCCATCGCTTCCGCTTAACTCATCGGGACTCGAGACCGCAGATGCCCGCCCAAAGATATCTGAAGAAGATCACGATCTCGACAGATCACTCTCACACGGTCGGCGAGGAGTATGATAGGGTCGGATAACTTTGATGGTGTGTAGACTGGTGGTGAGCCGCCTGTGCTACTCGATGGTGGTAGCAAATCTTTGTCCTTGGCCTTTGACATAATTTTTTTCTTCACGATGGACGCCTCTCCCATAATTCTTGATCAATCGACGGACGAAGGGTGCCTTGAGGATATCGCTTCGTTCATTAAGCCCTTATAAGTGTCTCCGTCGGAAGATGAACAATTAAATAGTTTAAAATAAATTAAAAAAATACTAAAAAAGGTCGTCACAATTTATAAACAACATATTAGGATAAAGTGAACTTATTACGCTTATCCACGAAAAGCCTCAAAGCGGTACCATCACGGGTGGCTACATACACATCCAACCAATTGATAGGTTGACCTTGAGACCGAGACTCCCACAATTCATTTTCTCATATTATTATGTAAACATATGATATTTTAGCTACAAAAGATTATCAGTAAACATAACATACGCATTCTCGGCAAAGAATGTCTGTGCATTTGTGATATACCGCCGCCCGATATGTGCCTTTTGCCTTCTCACAAAATCTAATACACACGAGGATCTCATTTCGAGGCGCGAGTCTTGCGCCTCTTGACCCAACTCTCCATGGTCACACATCTCGCACCCATATGGGTTCAGGCGCACCACCGTGGGCTATGCTCATGTATATATTGCTCACCCCGTCTCTGGATGGTCAATCTCGACATTGTGCGAGGTTTTTGTCGTTCCTTGTTCAAATTATCTTTAGTTCGGATGGCGCATTTTACGCGAGAATAGTGTCTAAATAATCGATGCTTGTGTGCGTCATCCCATCTATACCGCTTTCGCAAATAAAACAACAATAATAATATTAAAACTGTTATATTACTAAACAATATTATTTGATTAACTATGTATTACCTATCAGAGTGATAAAAAAATATACCTGAAATTCACTCAAAACTGCATCCTTATGGGCGAGAGGTGTGCTCGCCCATGTAATCACTGGCGTAGGCCAGTTCTGTAAGCATAATTGTGAAATGCACTTCACAATTTTACTATCTTGAAAATCACTACAATATACAGTAATTTACATTAAAATATATTTATAACAATGGAAATATTAAACCCTTATACATACACGATGTTTAACTTACGTGCTTTCTGGAGGAGGATGGATCTGTATAAGAATGCGATCATCCGGATTAACAAGGGGGCCTTCAACACATGATTAGAGGCCCCGACCCAACCCAAGGCTTTTTCGGTTTGCAGTTCGGAAGACATCTATAAATAAAAAAATTAGGATGTTAGTATGAAATTATGAATGACAATTAATTGTATGAAATAGTTAACTACGATTATCATAAGTGAAAGATACATAAACATGACTGCAAAATAGTTAACTACAACAACTACAAATGATATAGTTAAGGATATAGAGAACATTCCTATATAGAGAACATCAATGAAAGGTACATAATTATGAACTAAACATGAACATGAACATGAACATAAACATACATTTTGTACAATTATAACTAAACATACATTTTAATGAAAATCGTTGTCTGATAAGTAAGAATCATTTTGTACAAGTATCGGAGATTCATAGCCATCTTCTTCAGATTCTGTGTCAGTGTCAGCCAATAACTCTTCCTCAATATCACCGCTCATCCGCACAATAATCATCTCGGGATCCAATTCATCAGTTCATCTCCACCTCTAACTGGATTACATCATTATTGTCCTCTATATTTATTATAGGAGGTCTCTGAAGCATTTCCTCTTGGTAGAAATCCTCGTCTATTACTTGGACACGACTCACGGGGGAGTATGAATTACAACTTGCCAATCTGTAGGCGGTCTATCCCTTTTCCTAACAGGACTAGGAGTATAGTAAACTTGATCTTTATTTGAGTTGGTAAAACAAGCAGTTCGTTGAGTACGCAGACCTATGGAGGTCAATATCGACGATTCCATGTCATCAACACGTATCCCTTTTTCCGAATCAAACCAACGGCACTTGAACAAGTGAATATAACCCCATACGTGCCTTCAGACGACAACTCTACGATTTCCTCCAACTCCCCATAAAAGGCACGCGACCAAGCTCATTGTAATAATCTCCTTGGACACACACCCGAGTTCGTTGTTTCTTTACCGCTACCATATGCCTTTGTGTGAAATTAACCATTTATTTTGTAACCATTGCGGGTGACTTGGTCCATGTCTGGTCCCATAGCTAGGACTTATACATTAGCTGGAATCGTTGATCCCTTAGTCAAAGACTACAAAAACTCCATCTTATTAAATGAAGTCATAGTTAACATGGAGTATATATATATATATATATATATATATATATATATATATATATACTACATGCTTAAAATTGAACTTACTTTGTCCTTTAGCCAAAGTGCAAAGTTTTTATCCCGATTGATTTGAATATCTTTATCGATTATCTTGGGATGCTTCACTTTTAACTAAATCATCGTATAATCTATACCATATTATAAACATTAACATATTGGAATAAATTTTCAACTTAAAAGATAAATTATCAAGTTTACATGTGTACCTCACAAATTAAATCAATCTCCTCGCATGAATTGAGAAGAATGTAAGTATGTGCGACATGTAATTCTTGCTTTCGAGAGGAATATGCGATTCCCTTTTCCATAAGCGCGGCCCGATAGACCAAATACAGAGAGCCGACCATTTAGTTCAACATTTCCCCCATCATCATGTCTCGATACTCGATTGGCCTTTGTCAAGACTTCGTCCGAAAAATAGTCTGAGACAAACGTAGATATCTCATCGAAACTGTATGCCTCACATATCGACCCCTCAACATAAGCTCTATTCTTCACCTTCCTTTTAAGGTTTCCCATCACCCTCTCGAAAGGGTACATCCATCTATATTGAACTGGATCCCCAACACGAGTTTCATAGGGAAGATGAATTTGCAAATGCTCCATGGAGTCAAAAAATCCAGGTGGGAATATTTTTTCCAGTTTACACGTGATCTCTATGATGTTATTCTCAAGTACATACATGTCCTTCTCATTCAATGATTTTGAACACAAGTCTTTGAAGAAACGACTAAGATCCGTCAAAGCATCCCATATTGCTTTATCAAGCAGATCCCGAAATGCTATAGGCATGAGTCTCTCCATGAACACATGACGATCATGACTCTTCATCCTTGCAATTTCCCACCAGTAATACACCTTGCAATGTTTGGACGATATCCATCCGGTAGTTTCAGAGACTTAACCCATGTGCACACATCTTCAACTTGCTTTTTGGACAATGTGTACCTTGCATGCGGTTTGACAATCTTACCATTAGGAGATTCATAAAGTTCTAATCTAGGGCGCTTACAAATATCTTTCATGTCCAAACGTGCCTTATCATTATCTTTTGTCTTCCCCGTAACATTCATCACAGTGTTAAACACATTGTCAAACACATTCTTCTCAATATGCATCACATCTAGATTATGACGAATCAAATTTGTAGACCAATACGGAAGTTCCCAAAAGATGCTTCTCCGAACCCAGTTATGAGATTCACCAAACCCATTGATTATGTTTGTGACATCAACCTTACCAAATGGGATAACCGGCAATCTCATCACACGATCTCAACCCTAATTAAAATAAAATTTCTGTATTCAGACTTACCCAACCCTAATAAATGACACTTTTGAGAAGGAGTTATTGGGGGGTGTAATCTTCGAACCTCTCCTCGTCTTTAGGAAGGGAGAAGAGTTCACGGAGAGCGAAGTGTTAGATTTCATGTTCCTTGGGCCAGAGGGTCAAGGTGGAAAAGACGTCGGTGGTTGGTGGTCGTAGTGCTGAGGATAAGAGGGTTGGTTTTGAAGGGGGATTTTGTTGGGGTTTGGTGTGGGGTCTTTTTTGAAGTGGCTCAGAGGGGGGTTGTTCAGGTTTTTTTCTTTTTGAGGGTTCATGGGTGGCTTGTCAAGATGGTTCAGATTCGGTGGTTTGTTGTGTTGGTTTTGTGGTAATTATTTGCCTAGGAGTTTTCTTCTTTCTTAACTATTTCTTCTTGTATAAAGTTCTTTATTTGGCAAAGGTCAATTCTGTGGCATCCTAGCCGATTGGGGGGGACGATGGGCATCGGGAAGGAAGAAATAGGTTCTACTAAGATGGGGGCCTCGATCTCTTGGGGGATTAAGGATGAAATGTTGGTGACGTCTTTAGCAGGAGGTTCGGTCTACAAGGATTTTTGGGAAAGGCTTGAAAGATAAGGATGTGATGACGTCATTTGGGAGTGTTGGGGAAGATTCTTGACCTACGTCTGTGATGGTTTTCTGTTTAAAGAGAGAGACTTTAAAGATGATGTTAGTATTCCTTAGGAATTGGGGAATTTTGTAGGTAAAAGGGGGTTTTGGAACTTACATTTGTGATCTTGCAACTATATCTGGTCGGTCAGCAAGTCCATCGACCATTCTTTAATTTCTTAGTGATATATATGGCTCTGATTATGTTGATGCAGTCCTCAGAGAATTTGTTGAAGGTAAAAGTGGCCTTTGAGGAATCAACCCAACTAAGGAAGAGGTGGGTGTCAGGTCCCCTAATGTAAAACCAGTTGGAGTGACAACCTTTGTGCTAGAAGGGGGTCTTCATCCATGTTCGCTTATTTGGTTATTTGTTCAACTGACGGAATCCTGACTCTTTAGATCAGCCAAAGGTGAATAAGGCAAAGAAGAAATCCATGCCTCCACTAAATGTGAAAATGTATTTAAGACTTTTGTGATCAGTGAAGATATCACAAGTCTCCCCTTACAAATAGTGCCTCCAAATTTTTAGAGCAAAGATTACTGTTGCTAACTCCAAATTATGAGTGGGGTAGTTCACCTCATAAGGTTTAAGCTGTCTGGAAGCATAAGCAATCACCTTACCGTGTTGCAACAAAACATACCCCAAGTCGTTCTTAGAAACATCAATACAAATCTGGTAACCTTCTGTCCCCAATGGCAATGTAAGTATTGGAGTTGTCACAAGTCTTTTCTTCAAGTCCTTGAAACTCTTCTCACGCTGTTCATTGCACACAAACTTTGTGCCCTTTTTCATCAACTAAGTCCATGGCAAGGAAAGCAAAGAAAACCCACCACGAATCGCCTATAGTACCCTGCCAAACCTAAGAAAATCCTAACCTTCGTCATCTTAGTAGGTCTAGGCCATTTAGTGATAGCCTAAACCTTCATAGAAACTACCTTAATGCCTTCGGCAGAAACAATGTGACGCCCCCAAAATAGGTCCACACGACCCATTCTGAGTCGTCAGATATCACACTATAGAAATCAAATACAAACTTCATTTATACAACTGTTGAACTATCATGCAAAATACGACAACACATAAGCTGTAAGTTTTAATACAATATTGTCTCGTGGACAGTATCTAAACTCAAATTATTACAATGCCATATAAAATACAACAACAAATATTTCAAGACCCCAAAGAAGAACGAGAAAATTACTATCCTGTTCATTTTAATGAGAAAATTTCATGTCATGCCATTTTATAATGTATTGAGAAACATCGACAGTCTCAGACCATCACACTATTCCCCTATTATCCCTGCTCGACCCAGCTACACTTTTAATACCTAAAAGGAATTGTGAAGCAAAAGGGTGAGCACAAATAGCCCAGTAAAGAATATTATGACTAAAGATAATTACATTATCAATAGCTTTCATCAATAATAAATCAGAGATTTAGAACATATGGTAGATAATACAACTTTTCAACCATAGTTGCAGCGGAACGAGCAATTCATTAGAAGAGTCAAATAGACCATAAAGTCTATTATCTTCTCCATGTTAAAAGTCCACCAACCATGTTTTATCCCTGTAACATCAATCAACACTTCATGTCCACAATTATATGAATAAATTGTGATTCTAAATTACTCTTCGCACCCAGGATGAAGATAATTTTCATCACATGTCTTTACCTGAAACATCAAAGATCATGGTTATACCAAATCACAGTTCCTGTTCATAATCATATTAATAAATTCATCTTTGCACTACGGGCCAAAGATATTCATTAACAGTTCATCTTTGCACTACAGGCCAAAGACATGCAACTATATTTTTAGAAGAGTCAAATAGAGCATGATATCTACTATCTTTTACGAATTAAAAGTATATTGTCAATATTTTATCACTGAGACTCAGCTTAGTAAATAATCCACATCATCGAATCATCCTTGCACTACGGCTAAGGATATTCATTAGTATCACGACCACGAATTATCCATGCACTACGGGCCAAGGATATTTGTGTTTTCACCAATGGTCATGATTATACCGAATAATTCCTGGTCATAATCATACCAACAACTGTTCATCAATGCACTACGGCCAATGAGGACTTTTACCACATCATTTGTAACATTACGGGTCATGATTATACCGAATGATCCCTGGTCATAATCATACCAATCAACAGTCCATCTATGCACATAAGCTAAAGATGACTTTCATTACAATATAAGCATGAGGATGGTGACAATGATATAAGAATTCAATCAAACGAGATCAAGGATAAATATTAAAGATTTTAACAATTTAATTTATCCAGAATTTAAAAATGTACAAATTATCAACATGATACTGCTTTGTGGAGTAAAACTCAAAAATAATATCCATATGTTAAAAATAATTTGTACAGAAAAGAAATAAATTTTTCGGTGAATAGTACCCTGTGAATAGTACTTCAGGAATAGTACCCCGTGAATAGTACCTTGGCATGAAAAGTGTCCCAAATATCCGAGTGAATAATACTAAAGTGAATAGTAATTGGGTGAATAATAACCCATGAATAGTAACTCGTGAATAGTACCCCGGCATGAAAAGTGCCCCAAATACCCGAGTGAACAATATTATAGTGAATAGTAATCAGGTGAATAGTAACTCATGAATAGTACCCCAACATGAAAAGTTCCCCGAATACCCGAGTGAACAATATTATAGTGAATAGTAATCGGGTGAATAGTAACTCGTGAATAGTACTCCGGCATGAAAAGTGCCCCGAATATCCGAGTGAATAATATTATAGTGAATAGTAACTGGGTGAATAGTAATTCGTGAATAGTACCTTGGGTAAAATTATTGATGTTTAATAAGAAAGTTTAGATCAATATTCCAATAAAATGATACTGGATGAAGTGCAAAACTCAAGGATATTCCATTAATTTTAGGTATTATAGAAGCAATACTTACCATATTAAGTTTAGATTTAAGAATATGAAAAGAAATAACATATGAAACTACAAATGGATTTTCACCTGTCATACGGTACGTAATCCGCGTAGACAGGTTATTCTGACATATTAAAGGATGAATATGAAAAATAGTATTCCTTATGAATACGAAAGAAATAACACCCCTTACGAATATAATAAATAATATCCCTTACGAATATAAAAGAAATAACGTCCCTTACCTTAGTAGAAGATCGGATACTGCAATGGTGAAGTAGCAGAATACTCTTCTTCTTCCTCTCTATAGTTTCTCTTGTAAATCTCAGTGAATTGGTGAGAATGAAAGAAGAATTAAGCTTCTATTTATAGGAAAATGAACTAAATAGTAACTTATTTATGAACGGTCCAAATTAATTTACTATTAGAACGAACGGTCAATATTAATTACTATTAAAACCATAACCGACGGTCCAGATTGATTTACTTTTAAAACCACCACCGACAGTCTAGATTGATTACTTTTAAAACCACCATCAACGATCCAAATTGATTACTTTTAAAACCACCATCAACGGTCTAGATTGATTTACTATTAAAACTACCATCAATGGTCCAGATTGATTTACTATTAAAACCACCATCAATGGTCCAGATTGATTAACTATTAAAACCACCATCAATGGTTCAGATTGGTTTGACTTATTACACTTTGGTACCCATAAAGTTTTCCAAGTTTGCATTATTCCCCTCAAACTTTTGTGAATAACTTATTTTCAATAAACACATTCTTAATACTTCAACAATTATTCATCATTAATATTATAACTTATAATATTTAACAACCAGATCATTCCTAGGAAAGAGGGGGCTTTCCGATAAGGATTTCTCCTTATTAGCGCGCAATTAGGTGACCAAACCTCTCCTTAACAGAACTTCTAGACATTGTCAATATTGCAAATAATAATATGAATAACTTTGTCATCTCAATTATTGATTTAATAATATAAAATATTATTCAGACGATACTGTGACAATAATTGAATCAAATAACGTGAGATACTATGCAACAATTACTATAGAAATAATTGAGTAAACTGAGTGACTTCTCACGTAAGCATTAATAATCAATACCGTGTGCTACTATGCAACAACTAGTATTACTGAACTTTTAGTACCGGGTAGTTCAACAGTTTTAACGGTAAAACTCTCGCCGTTATTTTTATAAAAATATATTTCTGTCATTTTCTAACTACGACAATACTTTCGTTGTGGGGTCCACCAATGATTGTACCGTCATATGAATATTCCCTGTTAAAATAAATATTCCCCGACCAATCGAATATTCCCTGACACAACGAATATTTTATATCAACTTGCTTACTTTGTAAATTTTTTAAATATCACCCTTAACTTTAACCTTTTATCAATTTAATCATTTACTAAATAGAATAATAATTATTAGAAAATTGAATACTTTCATTTCATAAAATTCAGGGTCTTACAAACAACGTGGCCCAAAAATGTAATCTTCTCCAACCAAAACTCTCATTTAAAGAATTTAGTATACAACTTCACTTTTTGCAAAATCCCCAACACTGTGCGAAGATGCTCCAAATGCTCCCCCCTAGACTTGGAGTAAAAAAAAATATCATTAATAAAGACAATAACATATTGATCCAAGTGCCCCTGAACACCCGATTCATTAAATCCATAAACACCAACGGAGCATTAGTAAACCCGAATGACATCACCAAAAACTCGTAATGCCCATATCGAGTATGAAAAGATTTCATAGAGATATCTTCATCTCTCACCCTCAACTGATGATAGCCCGACCTCAATTCTATTTTTAAAAAATACTTTGCCCCCTGAAGTTGGTCAAATAAGTCATTAATCTTTGAAAATGGATACTGATTCCTGATGGTAATCTTGTTCAACTCCATGTAGTTTATTCAAAGCCTCATAGACCCATCTTTCTTCTTCACAAATTAAATCGGAGCACCCCACAACAAAAAACTAGGTCGAATCACACCACGATCTAACAACTCCAATAACTGTTCCTTCAACTCCTGCAACTCTAATGGTACCATCCTATACAGCACTTTAAAGATAGGCTCCGGTCCATGAACAAGCTTAATAGTAAATTCAAATTCCCGTTGCGATGGCAATTCTAACAACTTCTCAGGAAACACATTAGGAAAGTAACGAACAACTAAAATATCCTCAATACAAGACTCACCTTTAGAGTTATCCTTTAAAAATTCCAAATACTCGTCATAATCCTTTGCCACTAACTTTTCATCCTTCAAAGCTGAAATCAACTTCACCACTCTAATCGGCTGTGAACCTTGAAACACGAATTTCGAAGACTTCACATCTCAAAATATAACATTCTTCCCCTGACAATTGATAGTGGCTTGGTGCTTATCCAATCAATTCATCCTAAGAATAACATTGAAATCGTGCAAAAACATTGGAAGAAGATTATCCCTATGAATCTTATCCCCAAAACTGATCAGACACCCTCGATATAAATCAGAAATAACAACATAAGTCCCCATAGGGGTAGCAATAGACATAACACAATCTAAGGACTGAGATGGCACACCAAGGTGTCAAAAAAAAAGACTGAGCAATAACTGAATGAGTAGAACTGCAGTCAAAGAAAATAGAATCCTCATGATTGCCAATTAAAATAGTATCAAAAACAATACCTAGCTCACCTGCTGGTTGGTTATGTGTCAAGGAAAACACCCAACCACCCTGACGCTAACCTTCATTACCACCATTGTTATCGCCTCCACTATTATCATGTGGACGGGTATAATCTCTAACAATATGACCCATCTGCCCACACAAAAAGCATACACTGGTAACTCTATGACACTATCTCCCCAGATGATTAACCCTAAAAGTAGAATAAGGAGCTATCAAAATATGATTTGGGTTACCCCTACCAGCTGGTCCCGGATAGCGACCTTGATTAAGCCCCTGCTGATGATTCTGCCATTGCTGATGATTTCGACCATGCTAAGGTAGCTGAAGTTGATGATTATACCCCTGCTGCGGTAACTACTGATAACCCATATTCTAATTTTAGCCTCGCCACTGCCCCTGCTGGCCACCACAATTTATGTTCTAATGACCACCTTGATTTCTCCTATGTTGATTCGAAGCTTGACCCTACTGGTCATCTCTTTCCCTTTTTTTAACTCCCTTCTGGTTTAGAAGACAAATTGTCATACCGCTCCATCTCAATGTTCTTGGCCGCATTAGCCACAGCTGAAACATCTGTAAACTTGTTGTTAATGAGATGTTGGTGATACCTATAATGAATTCGCCACTTGAACTTCTCCGCTTGTTCTGCTACAGTCCTGCAGAAGTTCCCGCAAAGCCTGCCAACCTGGTGAACCTCGTCATAAAATCCATGATGGACTCATCATCTTTCTGCCAAATAGACACATACTCTCTAGCATAGGCCTCTTTATCAACAGCTGGGAAGTACTGCTGATAAAAGACATCATAAAAATCCACCTAACTAAGTGCTTCAGCATATCCATCACCTTTTGTTATTTTCATCGCTCTCTACTACCTCTGTGCATCCCCCTCTAGCTTATAAGCTGCAAGCAATACTCTCTGATTATCTGAGCACTCTGACACATCAAAAATATTCTCTAGGTGGGAAATCCAATTCTTTGCATCAATTGGAGTCGGAGCTGAACTGAATGAATGTGGTTTATACTTCTGAAATCTTTCTAACAATACATACATTGGAACCACCTGTTGATTAAGACCATCTGCATTCCCTTTATTTTTGTTTGCTTATGGAACATTATTTCACAGGTTCCCCTATTTAGGAATTTTTAGGGGCTGTTCAGGAATTTCTAGGAATTTCATGCATTTCGAGAGCATCTTACTTGTGAGGAGCAAGCCGAGGCGATTTTGGATCGTCAAGCGTGAATTATGAAGAGGAAGACTATTCCGTTTGTTAAGGTTTTGTGGAGAAATCATTCGGAGCGGGAAGCTACTTGGGAGATGGAGGAGTTTATTCGAGCGGAGTATTCACATCTTTTTGATAATTAGGTACGTTCATTCTTTTGATTCCGGGGACGGAATCCTTTTATGGGGTAGGTGATGTAATACCCAATAAAATAAATGAATAAATAAAAATTAATTTATTTAAAACATATTAATTGGACTTTATTTTTATTTGGGTCAAATTGTATTTAATTTATGTGGACTATAATAAGTAAGGAATTTCATTAAATTAAAACTAATTGGGTTTTAATTTATATTTGGGTAATATTAAATCCTATTATAATTAAGAAAATTTATAAGATATTTTAATAAATAAATAGATAAGTAAAACCTAATTCTACTAGTCATTAGTTTTGATACGTAAAAGAACAGAAGAAGAGGAGCAGCAGCGACAAAGGAACGAAAGAGGAGAAATTAGATTCTTTTTTGCAATACATGTAAATCTCTACCTGAGTTGTTATTAAAAATTAATTGTGAAGTGCAACAATCATTGATAATTGAAAACATGCCTCTGTCCAATAATCATAGCATATGACCCCACCATCTTCTTATCAATTCTATTGTTTTTCACTGTTTTCAATTGCATAGAAACAAAAGGTTTGGTTAATTAATAAATTAATAGAGGTGAATAAATTGGCAACAGTTGTAGTCATTTATTCTTTCTAAATTTTGATAACTGTTATGGGCTGTGTAAAGGAGTGATGTAAATTGTTTTAATAAAAAAAGTTACTAATTTTTAGAAAATCAAATTGAAGTTATGTATATTAATTTAAATTAATTAATTTTTCCGGCATACTTATAAAAGTTCTTAATAATAAATTTAATAGTATTATGTTATTAATGATCGGATTCTAATAAAATCTTATTAAATTATTTAGATTGAACGGAGATTGTCTAAACGAGTTTTTAGAATATACTTTGGGTATTACATTGCTTAATCTAGGTACAGATTCTGTAATCCTCTCGCGATAATCCTTTAATTTTGATTTGTTCATTTTGGTTTTCGTTTAGAAATTTATTATTGTTTCACATTATTGTTCCTTCTTAAATTCGTGAAAATGTTTCATTTTGACATTTATATTTAAGACTAGTATCTGTACTCTTTGATCTAGTGCATCATGTTTAGTATTTATTTTGATCTTTGTAGAAAATACATGTTAATATTTTTAGAGACTTTGTGTTAATGATTCATTTCAGTTTAACATGTAAACGTTAGAACCCCTTTGTGTTGATATTGTGTCGCATGTGTTGTGACATTATATCTTTGTTAGAATATACCGTAGGGGGTACCACATGCATGTCCACCTGTGGGGGTACCACAGGCATGTCATCTTGGCACCGAGGCATGACACCTTTCGTGGCGGTGTGATTAGTCAATGACGTCTCCGTTTTGTGCTCCGGTGGGAGTTGGCCATTTGGTGTTTTGTTGTGGGAGGTGTATGGGTCGTCCCTAGTTTTCTATTTTGTTTTGTTCTGCGGAGTGGTGATGTTTGTGCCAAACATGCCTTCCGATTTTGCATGCATCTGGATTAAGCACTCTGATGTGTGATTGCATGTGGCATTATTTTGATTGCATGTGTGGCATTATTTGACTTGCCTGTGTGGTAAGGTATATTACTATTTTTTTGAGCTCGATATGAAATAACACTCAGCCATTTGATTCAGCCTATTATTTTTTTGTGTTAGTTTTGTTCGTTTTAGTTCAGTTCATTAAATAGAGTTAGTTATTTCGGTTCATTATTTGTATTCTATATCCGTACTGGGCCTTTGGCTAATGCTGTGTTTTTCTTCCGACAGGTAATCAGGGGGATCAAGGGCAAGTGTGATGAGAGCTCCCTTTATTCCCATGGTTTAGAGATATTATGTTTAGGTTTGATATGTCAGTTTATTTAAAATTGTAATAACTACCTTAGATTATGGTTTGAGCCAGTGTGACATTTATTATAGTTTGTCTTGTGATATTTAATCATTATGAGACCATTCTTTTGTGGCATAAAGCTTTCATTTTGTTTTGTTATGTTTTGTACGTAACCTCTCTTTCTATTTCGAAAAGGGGGTGTTACAAAATGTATTTGTCTCTGGCTGCCATTTCTCAATTAGGGCATATATAAGACTGGCATCTATTCTCGTTACTACTACCGGATAACTAAACCCTTTAAACCCCCACGCCTCTAATTATTTTTTCTATAGGCTGGTCAGTTCCCATTTATCATATATAATTGAAGTCGATTGGTTTGACATCAGTGTACCTCTTTCAATCTCAATCCACACATCCTCGAATACATGCTTTTCTTGAGCATAAAGGACACTGCAATCAATGGGTCCATGCAGCCAATTGTCCATATTTGCCTAAAAATATCAACAACAATAAAACTATCATTCAATGTCTAATATTTAAATGACCAAAAATAATACAAAACAACAACAATAATATTTCATACACGTAAGTCTATTTACATTTTATAACAAAATGACAATTTTTGCGAAAAATAACCAACAACAACAATAAAACATTTAACACAATTTATGCATATATATTACTCAAAAATATACATACTAATATATATATATATATATATATATATATAATATCCAATTTATACACATAATTAGTATACATAGATACATACCTACTACCCAATTTGTATACATACATATAATAATACTAAATTTGTCACTTATATACCATGCTTTAATATACCAATAATTTTCAAGATATTTAGCAAAAAACTACCATTCAATGTCTATTTTGTTTATTAAGATATTTACAAAAAAAAAATAGGTTGAAAGATACTTACTTTACTTTACTTTAGAATCTATTAACCGGTTGAAGTTGAGATTGATATAACAAATTCGAAGCAATCATAGTAGCAAACCTTTCTCTTTGTGCAACACCTTCTGTCTGTAGTAGAAATAGCAAGTAGTATACATCAATTAGTTTAGATTTGGAAACCGCTTGACCGCTGCTCTCTCTAACGGTTGGGCCAAATCCCCAAACCACCCTTAATTTAAATAATTTTCTATATTAGTCGCTAGAGGGAGTAGCGGTCAGTCAAAACGTTGTCGTTTTAACTGGCCACTTGTGACGCCCCCAAAATAGGTATACACAACCCATCTTGAGTCGCCAGATACACGGTACAAAATTCAAATACAAACTTCATTTATACAACTGTTGAACTATCGTGCAAAATACGATAACACATAAGCTGTGAGTTTCAATAGAAATAACAGTACTCACACTCTAAACCGATGATACTTTACATAAAGGTACAGTCGATAAATGTTTTAGGAATTAAAATCTTTGGAAAATGCTCAAGGAATCCTTCATACATGGGAGGCCATGCATCTAAGTTATAATAGATATCATATGACTTGAGCATTACCCTTGGTTGACCCAATAGACCCCAAAGAAGAACGAGAAGATTACTATCTTACTCATTCCAGTGGTGGGTATCTTCTTGCCATATAATTATCTTCATTATCTCAAACCGATAATTATATTCCAACCATACTCCAAGATTATATAAATAACACTCATAGATATAGTCAGCAAGTGGATGTGCACAACCATATCTTATGATAACACGAGTTTGTATGTGGTTAGACATCATGTATGATAGTGGAAACACACCCTTTAAGCTCGTAGTATATTTATGTCATCCTCATTCTAATGGGGTGCATTTTTTACGCTTCCAAAGTTGGGTTCTCATCACCCTATTGTTGTTCACCAAAATTAATTATTAAGTGACGTATAATATATGACACGCCCATCTTAGGTCCTCAATACAATTATATATTGCATGTCATGCAGTTTTATAATGTATTGAGAAACTTCTACAGTCTCGGACCATCACACTATTCTCCTGTTATCCCTTTCGACCCAGCTACACTTTAATACCTGAAAGGAATTGTGAAGCAAAATGGTGAGCACAAATAGGCCAGTAAAGAATATTATGACTAAGATAATTAATTTATCAATAGCCTTCATCAGTACTAAATCAGATATTTAGACCATATGGTAGATGGTAAAAGTTTTCAACCATAATTGTAGCAGAATCAACAATCCATTAGAAGAGTCAAGTGGAATATAATGTCTACTATTTCCTCTAAATTAAAAGTTAATCGTGAATATTTCGTTCCTGTAATACTCATCAACAGTTATTTGTTGTACCCAAGACAAAGAGAACTCTCATCACCTGTCTTCACCTGAACCACCAAAGATTATAGTTAAATTCACAATTCATATTTATAATCAGGTAAATCAATAGTCCATCTTTACACTACGAGCCAAAGACATACAACTATAAAACCAATAATCAACAGTCCATCTTTTCACGTAAGCCAAAGATATACAACTGTAAAACTAATAATCAATAATCCATCTTTGCACGTAAGCCAAAGAGGATTTTTACCACATCATTTGTTTATAAAATAAATAATCCACATCACTGAATTATCCATGCACTACGGGCCAAGGATATTCGTTAGTATCACATCAACGAATTATCCATGCACTACGGGCCAAGGATATTTGTTATTATCACATCCACGAATTATCCATGCACTACGGGCCAAGGATATTCGTTATTATCACCAGTGATCAAAATCATACCAAACAACTGTCCATCAATGCACTACGGGCCAATGAGGACTTTTACCACATCATTTGTAACATTACAGGTCATGATTATACCGATACATAATTCCTGGTCATAATCATACCAATCAACAGTCCATCTATGCACTACGGGCCAAAGATAACTTTCATTACAATATAAGCATGAGGATTATGACAATGATATAAGAATTCAATTAAGTGAGAGCAATGATAAATTTTAAAGATTTATATTTTAATTTATCCAGAGTTCAAGAATGTCCAAATTATCAACATGATAACTGCTTTCTGGAGTAAAATTCAAGAATAATATTCATGCATCAAAAATAATTTGGACAGAAAAGAAATCATTTTTTGTCGTGAATAGTACCTGAGTGAATAGTACCCCGTGAATAGTACTATATGAATAGTATTTCATGAATAGTATCCCGTAAATAGTACTGTGACGCCCCCAAAATAGGTATACATCACCTATTATGAGTCGTCAAATACATGGAACAGAATACAAATACAATCTTTAATATACAACAAGAGAGCTGTGAGTTTTAATACAAATATTATCTTCTAGACAATATCCACTCTCAGAATAAATCCTCATTACATTTATTGTCACACTATTTAATAGAATAGTGATGACTATTAATACTATCATCTGGACCGTCACTCCGTTCCCCGACTAGTCCTGCCACGTTCTCATTTCTCAAGAGAAAAAGTGAAAGAAAGGGTGAGCTCAACTAGCCCAAAGAAGAAATATTATGACTAAGATAATGCGAATAAATTATCATTAGTCTTCAACAATGTTAAACCGATAAAATATAATAGACATAAAGTTTAATCTGCATAAATGAACAAGCAATCCATTAAAAGAGTCAAGTAGAGAATAAAATCTACTATCTTTTATGATTTAAAAGGTTTTTTCATCACTTTTATCACTGGGACTCAAATTTTAATAAATAAACCACATCATCCTCGCCTTTCTACCAAAGATATTCTAATGAATATTAAAGAATGGAATAACAATGTAAATCACCATGCATGTGGTACTTCAGATGATAAAGTTATTCCAACGAATAATAAATAAAGGAACTAGGTCCCACAGTAAAACGCGCATGCATACATGATATTCAAAGAGTAATAATAAAGCGGAACCAGTCCCGTAAAATGCATGAGATAGGATATTCCAATGTAATAATAAAGAATGAAATAACAACAGAATTTTACCATGTATGCGGTGCCAGATGACAAAGTTATTCCGTAAGAATAATAAATAATGGAATACGAGAAGAATTTCACCAAGTATAGGTAGCTTGGCAGATACAAAAGTTATTCCAAATGTAATAATAAAGACCGGAATAACATAAGTTCTCTTCATGAATATGAAAAAAAAAAATAATACCCTTACCTTATAAAGAAGAGTACTCAACAGTAGGAGGAGATATACTTGAAGAAACTTGCACTACGCTCAAAGCTTTCTTAAACGCTAAAGAAAGACGCTCAAGATTATAGAAGAAGAATTCTCTCTACAGTTTCTCTCTCTAGAATTTTAGTGAATTCGTAAGAAATAATGAAGGAATGAGCTTTTATTTATAGAAGAATGGACTGAATAATAACTAATTCATGAACGGTTCAAATTGATTTACTTTTAATCGGACGGTCCATATTTAAAGAAAAATCTTTTAAATAAAATATAATATATTCTATTTATAGTCTAATAAAATGAATAACTTTATAAAAGTATTCTGTTTTATATAAAAAGATTTTACTATGCAAAATACTATGCAGGCACTATACAACACTATGCATAATAAAATATAATATATTCTATTTATTGTCTAATAAAACAGATAACTTTATAAAAGTATTCTGCTTTTATATAAAAAGATTTTACTATTAGCCTAATAAAATGAATAACTTTATAAAAGTATTACATTTTATATAAAAAGCTTTTCCGCTTTTATTACATTAATAATACTAATAAAACAAAACTTCATCATCATTATCATAATTCACACTATTAATCGACTGTGTCGTTCCTGTGAAAGAGGGGCTTTTAATAAGGATTTCTCCTTATTGGCAGCGCAATTAGGTGACCAAACCTCTTGGCGTAACTTCTAGACATTGTTAATAATGCAAATAATAATATTAACAACTTTGTTATCTCAACTATTAATTTCATAATATATAAAATATTGACAATAATTGAATCAAATAACGTGAGGTACTATGCAACAAGTACTGATGCAATAATTGAACAAAACTGAGTGACTTCTCACGTAAGCATCAATAATCAATACCGTGTGCTACTATGCAACCACGCATATTCCTGTACTTTTAACACTGGGTGTTTCAACAGTTAACGGTAAAACTTCCGCTGTTATTTTCATAAAATATTTTTTGTCGTTTTCTTAATCCTACAATAATTTCGTTGTGAGGTCCACCAATGATTGTGCCGTCGTACGAATATTCCCTGTTAAAACGAATATTCCCCGACCAATCGAATATTATAAACAACTTGCGTACTTTGTAAAATTTCTAAATATTACCCACAACTATAACATTATATCAAATTCATTCAAAAATAATAATTATAAAAAATTCATCTTTATTCATAAAAGTTGGGGTCTTACAATCTCCCCTTCTTATGAAATTTCGCCCTCGAAATTAGGGTACGTACCTGGTATGTCGAAGAGGTAAGGATACCTTGATTTCATTTCAGATTTTTTAACTCCCAGGTCATTTCCTAACATTGTGGTTCCTCCATAAAACTTTGACTTGAGGTATAACCTTGAAGTGTAGAATATGTTTTTTCTTATCCAAGATTTGAACAGGAACCTCTTCATACATTAAATCCTCTGCTATTTCGTTTGGTTCTAACTCAATAATGTGGTTCGGGTCTTTCACATATTTACGTAACATGGATATATGAAAAACGTTATGAACACGAGACATACTTGGCGGTAAAGCGAGTCTATAGGCTACAGTCCCTACTCGATCAAGGATTAAAAATGGGCCAATGAATCGAGGATTAAGCTTTCCTCTCTTTCTAAATCTCGTAACTCCTTTCCATGGAGCAACACGTAACAACACATGATCTCCAATATCGAATTCCACGTCCTTTCGATGAAGATCAGCATAACTCTTTTATCGGTGTTGCGAGGTTTTTATACGTTGTCGGATCGTTTGAATCTTTTTTGTAGTCATACGTACCAACTCCGGTCCCAACAACATTGCTTCACCCACCTCATCCCAGCATACTGGAGAACGACACTTTCTTCCATACAATGCTTCGAATGGAGCCATGCCAATACTTGCTTGATAGCTGTTGTTGTAGGAAAGCTCCACCAATGGTAAGAACTTGTCCCAACTTCCCTTGAAGTCAAGGACACAGAGTCTTAATAAATCTTCAAGAGTTTGAATAGTCCTCTCTAATTGTCCGTCCGTCTGAGGAAGATACACCGAACTAAATCGTAAATCTGTGCCCATGGCTTTTTACAAACTAACCCAAAACCGTGAAGTGAATCTTGGGTCTCGATCAGAAACTATGGATACTGGTATACCATGCAATCTTATAACCTCGTTTATGTACATATGAGCAAGACGTTCAAGTGTATAAGTTTCTCGTATAGGTAAGAAATGAGCAGACGTGGTCAATCAACAATGACCCAAATTGTATCTATGCCTTGAGAAACCTTGGGAAGACCAGTAACAAAATACATGGTAATGTGCTCCCACTTCCATTCTGGAATTTCAAATGGTTGTAATGAACCTTTTGGTACTTGATGTTCTGCCTTGACTCGTTGACAAGTTAAACACCTTGAGATAAACAACGCTATCTCCCTCTTCATATTACCCCACCAAAATGTATGTCGAAGATCATGATACATTTTGGTACTCTCAGGATGGATTGCAAATGGTGTGTTGTGCGCCTCCATCATGATTTTATACTTTAACTCAGGGTCGTTAGGAACACAAAGTCCGGAGTTGACTCAAAGTATTCCTTCTTCATCGATTCTTGCTTCCCATGATAGCACCTTCTTGTACTTTCTTCCTCATATGCATCGACTTGTGTCTCAGTAGCTTGGCAGCAGCCTTTTAACTTTATCGATTAAAGTCGGTTCTACTCAGATATTTGTCATCATCACGTGGGTCCCCTGAGTCTTTATCTCTATCTCCATCCTTTGCAAGTCATACAAAATGGGCCTTTACGTTGACAATATCGCACTCGTACCCACATATGATCTTCTACTCAATGCGTCAGCTACCACGTTTGCTTTTCCAGGATGGTATTGGATGGTATGATCATAATCTTTCAACATTTCAAGCCAACATTGCTGTCGCATGTTGAGTTCCTTTTGAGTGAAGAAATATTTGAGGCTTTTATGATCCGTAAAGATCTCCACTTTCTCCCCATACAAGTAATGCCTCTAAATCTTTAGTGCAAAAACGACTGCTGCCAACTCTAGATCATGAGTAGGATAATTCCTCTCATATTCTTTGAGTTGTCAAGATGCATAGGCTATGACTTTCCCATGTTGCATGAGAACACATCCTAACCCTTTGCCCGAAGCATCACTGTAGATGACAAATCCCTCCGAGCTAGATGGTATTGTCAGAACAGGTGCTGAAATGAGTCTCCCTTTGAGTTCTTGAAAACTCTTCTCGCATTCCTCACTCCAACCGAATTTTGTATCTTTCCGAGTCAGCTGAGTTAAGGGAGTAGCGATTCGAGAAAACCCTTCTACGAATCTCTGATAATAACCAGCTAAGCCGAGAAAACTACGTACTTCGGTCACTAATTTAGGTTACTCCCAGCTTTGAATAGCTTCAATCTTTGCTGGGTCAACAGATATTCCATGACTCGATACCACGTGTCCAAGGAATGCTTCTTTCTCAAGCCAGAACTTGCATTTCTTTAACTTGGCATAAAGCTTATATTCACGAAGCTTTTGGAGTATCAGCCTCAATTGTTGCTCATGATCTTCACGGTTTAAGAATAAATAAGGATGTCATCAATAAAGACGACCACAAAGTGATCCAAATATTCCTTGAATACTCGGTTCATCATATCCATGAAGGCAGCAGGAGCATTAGTCAATCCAAAAGATATGACTAGGAATTCATAATGCGCGTACCGAGTTCTGAAAGTCGTCTTTGGAATGTCATCGGTTCTAATCTTCAATTGGTGATATCCGGAACGAAGATCAATCTTTGAAAAGAATTTGGCGCCTTGCAATTGGTTAAACAGGTCATCAATACGTGGCAATGGGTACCTATTTTTGATGGTGACATGATTCAACTCCTGATAATCTATACAAAGTCGCATACTCCCATATTTCTTCTTCACGAATAGAACAGGAGCACCCCAAGGAGAAGTACTAGGACGAATAAAGCCAATGTCTAACAATTCCTGCAGTTGGGTCTTTAACTCCTGAAGTTCAATAGGAGCCATTCGATATGGGGCTTTGGAAATGGGTTTTGTACTGGGGTCAAGGTCAATACAAAATTCAATTTCACGCTCTGGGGGTAGGCCAGGAAGTTCTTCAGGGAATACGTCAGGAAATTCATTAACACTAGAAATATCATTCAAAACTGACGTATTTTTGTTTAGATCCGTGACATAAGCTAAGAAAGCTTGACATCCATTTTTCAATAAACGAATAGCTTTATGGCTTGAGATGACAGCGATTGATTTTAATGGTTTGGTTGCTTGAATTCCCATAATAGGTTGGCTTGAGATGACCTCGTTCGGGTTCCTTGCTTTCTGGGAGGTCACAACAAACGCTCTCCCTTGCACTACTGACTTTGACTTTTCTGGGACGTCCTTTGGTGCCTCCATCCTAGCTGAACTTGTCTTCGGTGAACGACAAAATCGGGCTAGGTGACCTTCTCTTCCACAATTATAACATTCTTTGGATGGAATCGCGTAGTTTGGAATGATGTGTCCTTCCCCTCCGCATTTGAAGCATATGATAGGTGGTTGTTCTCCTTCCTTAACCACGGGTGCTGGTGCTGACGTCTTTCCATCATTGTTGAATCTCCTCTTCTTGAAATGTCCATTCTTATTATTTTTGCCATGATTACCACCGAAGTGGTTACCATTTCTGGCATGTTAATTCCCTCCACGCTTATTGTCACCGCTTCGATGACTGTTATCACTAGTATTATCATTTTATCTGCTGCTCTCTTTTGGTTGGGTTGACTCATTATCGCGCTCCAATAACTGAGCCGTATTAATAACATCTGAATACAAACACAGTTTATGAGAGATAAGATATTGATGTATCTCGGGTTTCAAACCTCTTAGAAACATTCGCATCATTCTCTCCTCATTATCAACCAAATGGGACTCAAACCGGGACAACTCGGCAAACTTGGCTTAATACTACAACACGGTCATGTTATTTTATTTCAGCTTAATGAACTCTACCTCTTTCATGTGATGAATACTTTCGGGAAAGTACTTGTCGTTGAATAATTCTTGGAACTTCTCCCAAGTCATCTTCGGTCTGGCGGAGTTGAGTACATTTACTGATTCCCACCAAGAATGCCTCTCCGCACGCATAACATGAAGGTGGCAAAGGGAACCTTTTTCTCCTCAGAGCATCCCAAGATATCAAATATCTTGCAGATCTACTTTATCCACATCTCTGCCTTAAGTGGTTTTGGCTCTCCAAAAAACTCCGGTGGTCCTAGTTCCTTAAACTGTTTAGCGGTGACTGTCTGAGAGTTGTCAGTGTTTCCACCTGCATTTCGGACAAGAGTCTCTCTTGCCTGATGCTGCATAAATTGCAGAAAGCTTCTGAACATTCCATCGTTCATCATTTGGTCAGTGTTGTTATTTGCATGAGGATTGTCGCCCTGCTGATGCACATTATCCTGATTATTGATCTGTGGAGACCCAACGGTCTCCTGTGCTCCATTGATGTTTTCAACATTCTCGGATGCCATTTTCAAATACTGCCACAAAATAAGGGTTAATTAACATATCACATATTATCTCTATACTCTGACCGACCAATTAAATACCAAATAAACTTAGGTAGGTCATACTAGCGAAGGAATTCCCCGTCTCTCCCTTCCTAGTTCTTGTCTCACATCTCAGTCAGGGATCATATCACTAAGCTTTGATACCAACTTTGACGCCCCCAAAATAGGTATACATCACCTATTCTGAGTCGCCAAATACATGGTACAGAATACAAATGCAATCTTTAATATACAACAAGAGAGCTGTGAGTTTTAATACAAATATTGTCTTCTAGACAATATCCACTCTCAGAATAAGTCCTCATTACATTTATTGTCACACTATCTAACATAATAGTGAGGACTACTAATACTATCATCTGGACCGTCACTCTGGTTCCCCCATTTAGTTGCCACGTTCTCATTTCTGAAGAGAACAGTGAAAGAAAGGGTGAGCTCAACTAGCCAAGTAAGAAATATTATGACTAAGATAATGCAGAATAAATTATCATTAATCTTCAACAATGTTAAACTGATAAAATATAATAGACATCAAGTTTAACTGTAGCGGAACAAGTAATCCATTAAAAGAGTCAATTAGAGAATAAAATCTACTATCTTTTATGATTTAAAAGTTTTTTCATCACTTTTATCGTTGGGACTCAGCTTAATAAATAAACCACATCATCCTTGCTCTACGACCAAGGATATTCATTAGTATCACAACCACAAATTATCCATGCACTACGGGCCAAGGATATTCGTGTATTCATCAATGGTCATGATCATGCCAACAATCATCCATCAATGCACTACGGACCAATGAGGACTTTTACCACATCATTTGTAACATTACTACCATGATTATAACCGAATAATCCCTCGGTCATAATCATACCAACTCCATCTATGCACTAGGGCCCGAGATGACTTTCAACAAAATATAAACATGAGGATGATGACAATGATATAAGAATTCAATAAAACAAGTTCAAGAATTAATTTATCCAGAACTAATAACGCCCAAATTGTCAACATGATACTTTTTGTAGAGTAAAATTTAAGAATGCTCGGAAGAATATTTCGGAAAAGATCTTTGGATGAAGCGCAAATATCAAGGATATTCCACTAATTTCATGGAGTATAGAAGTCAAAACTTTAACCAACCGAGTATAATAAAGAATGAAATAACAAAAGAAATCACCATGAATGTGGTACTTCAGATGATAAAAGTTATTCCAATGTAACAATAAATAACGGAACCAAGTCAAAGCGAATACTTAACCGACATGATATTACAATGAATAATAAAGAATGGAATAACAACATAAATCACCATGCATGCGGTGCTTGAGCATAGAAAAGTTATTCCAACAGAATAATAAATAACGGAACTAGTCCCACGTAAAGCGCAGCAGAGACATGATATTCCAACGAGAATAATAAAGAATGGAATAACAACAAAATTTCACATGTATATGCAGACTTGGCATGAGCGAGTTATTCAATGAGAATAATAAATAATGGAATAATAGAAGAATTTCACCAAGTATAGGGTAGCAGCGTATCTGAGTTATTCCAATGAGAATAATAAAGACTGGAATAATGAAGTTCTCTTCATGAATATGAAAAAAAATAATACCCTTACCTTATAAAAAGAGTACTTTCAACGGTAGAGGCGGGGATATATTTGAAGAAAAACTTGCACCACGCTCAAAGCTTTCTTAAACGCTAAAGAAAGACGCTCAAGATTATAGAAGAAGAATTTCTCTACGGTTTCTCTCTAGAGTTTTGGTGAATTCGTAAGAAATAATGAAGGAATGAGCTTCTATTTATAGAAGAGCAGATTTGAATAATAACTAATTCATGAACGGTCAGATTGATTTACTTTTAATCGGATGGTCCATATTTAAAGCAAAATCTTTTAAATAAAATATAATATATTCTATTTATAATCTAATAAAACAAATAACTTTATAAAAGTATTTACATTTTATATAAAAAGATTTTACTATACAAAATACTATGCATGCACTATGCAACACTACGCATAATAAAATATAATATATTCTATTTATTGTCTAATAAAACAGATAACTTTATAAAAATATTCTGTTTTATATAAAAAAAATTTACTATTAGCCTAATAAAATGAATAACTTTATAAAAGTATTCTGTTTTATATAAAAAGATTTTCTGTTTTATTACATTAATAATACTAATAAAACAAAACTTCATCATCATTATCATAATTCACACTATTAATCGACCAAGTCGTTCCCAGAAAAGAGGGGACTTTCCAATAAGGATTTCTCCTTATTGGCGCACAATTAGATGACCAAACCTCTCCTTGGCAGAACTTCTAGACATCGTTAATAATGCAAATAATAATATTAACAACTTTGTTATCTCAACTATTGATTTAATAATATATAAAATATTGACAATAATTGAATCAAATAACGTGAGGTACTATGCAATAATTACTGAAGTAATAATTGAACAAAATTGACTGACTTCTCACGTAAGTATCAATAATCAATACCGTGTGCTACTATGCAACCACGCGTATTTCTGTACTTTTAACACTGGGTGTTTCAACAGTTAACGGTAAAACTTCCGCCGTTATTTTCATAAAATATTTTTTATCGTTTTCTCAATCCGATAAAAATTCCATTGTGGGGTCCACCAATGATTGTGTCGTCGTACGAATATTCTCTTTTAAAACGAATATTCCCCGACTAATCGAATATTATAAACAACTTGCGTACTTTGTAAAATTTCTAAATATTACCCATAACTATAACATTATATCAAATTCATTCAAAAATAATAATTATAGAAAATTCATCTTTATTCATAAAAGTTGGGGTCTTACAAGTACCGTATGTATGAATAGTACACATGAATAGTACTCCGGCATGAAAAGCTTAAAATTTAACAAGTGTCCAAAAAATATTTCAGTGAAACGATACTAGATGAAGCGCAAATTTTGAGGATATTCTACTAATTTCAAGGGGTATAGAAGCAATACTTATCAAAATAAGTGTAGAATATGAAACGAAATAATATTACTCACATATTACAGAGTATGGAAAAAATATTATTTCTTACGAATATTGAACAAAAACAATATCATTTACAACTATTGAAGGAAAATAATATTCCTTACGAATATTGAACGAAGATAATATTCTTTACGAATATTGAATGAAAATAATATTCCTTACGAATATTGAACGAAAATAATTTTCCTTACGAATATTGAACGAAAATAAAATTCTTTATGAATACGGAATATGAAATAAATAATACCCCTTACCTTAAAAGGAGAGTCTTTCTGACTGGTATGACGGGGATATTCTTGAAGAAAACTTACACTGTTTTCTACACTCAAAACTTCCTTAAACTCAAAAAAAATACGCTCAATATTATAGAAGAAGAATTCTCTGATTCTGGTGTGATTTTCATTTCTAAACTAAGCCTCCTATTTATAGGAGAATGGCAGGATACTATTTAGAAAAATAATCACGGATACACAGTAATGGAATTCACGGGCAAAGTTCACGGACGAATTCAACGAAACTTTTTGATTTTACTATGCTGCACTATGCAACCACTATGCAGTATAATAAAATATAATATATTTTATTTTATATAAAAAAGACTTATAATATATATATATATATATATATATATATATATATATATATATTCCACACACGCGCACACACACACACACACACATATATATATATATATAAGTAATAAAATAAAACTGAGATAACTTTCTCCCGGTGATTTTGAAAAATGAGTAAGTGTAGGTTCATGTAATAAGTCAAATTTAGAACAAATACTTCATAAAAAAAATTCCTCTATATATCTCAATTCACTTGGATTCACTAAACACATTTTTTATAACATTTTTTCATCGTTAATATTATAACTCACAATATTAACAACCAGATCATTCCCAGAAAAGATGGGGCTTTCCGATAAGGACTTCTCCTTATTGGCGCACAATTAGGTGACCAAACCCCTTTCCTCCACAGAATTTTCTAGACATTATCAATAATGCAAAGAATCATATGAATAACTTTATCGTCTCAATTATTGAGATAATAATATAAAATATTATGCAGATGATACTGTGACAATAATTGAATCAATAATGTGAGATACTATGAAGCAATTATTGTTGGAATAATTTAATAAAACTGAGTCACTTCTTACGTAAGCATCAATAATCAAAGATACTGTGCAATACCGTGTGCTACTTTGCAACAACGTGTATTACTGTATTTTTATCATCAGGTATTTCAATAGTTAACGGTAAAAGTCTTATCGTTATTTTTATAAAAATGTTATTTCTGTCGCTTTCTAAATCCGATAGTTATTCCGTTGTGGGGTCCACCAATGATTGTGCCGTCGTACGGATATTCCCGTACAAAAAGAATATTTTCCGACAAAACGAATATTTTATGATAATTTGCTAACTTTGCAAAATTTTCACATATCACCCTCAACTTTAACCTTTTATCAGTTTAACCATTTACTAAATAGAATAATAATTATAGAAAAATTGAATATTTTCATTTCATAAAATTCGAGGTCTTACACCGCTACTCCCTCTAGCGGCTAGCATAGAAAATTAATTAAATTATTATTGGCCGCTACTCCCTCTCGTGGCTGGGCCCTTATCTCAGTCATTCGATCTAATTTTGAACGGCTAGATAACAGTTAGTTGAAGCATTACTCAGAATTAACGTTTTTCATGGATTATTTAATATATTCATACATACATATATATATATATATATATATATATATAAAGTGTGTGTTTATAATCCGAAAGTACAAAAATATTAAAAAAAAAATTAGTTCGGAGGCACTACCCTGAACCCCTGTCAAATTATTATAACTTACTAATAATTTTGACAAAACTCAAAATTTTTCCTGACTTCACCCCCGAACAAAATAACAAACTAGAATGAGAGATTACATAATTAGAATGATACTGTACTGTTTTAACTAATAATACGCACGGTTATCGCTATGCGGTGCCGCCAGTGCTTTCAAGAACGCAGCTGCATGTTTGACCGTGCATGATACAAAAATGCATGATCTCCTTAACGAGACGACGATATAAAATATTCATGTGAAGCAACCAGCCACAAATTGATTTGATAATCTACTGCTAGTCTGCTACTTATTATGTTTTCAAAATCTTTAGGTGCAATAGTTAAAGTACTTACGTATATTACACGCTCAAATTCAGCAATACCGATATTATTGTTTGTTTTTATTTCACTCAAATAAAAATAATAACAAAAATGTGTGATCCTGTCATCATGGAGTGTAAGTAGTAGATGATTCATTTTACATAGGCAGTGACGGATCTACTTAACAGTGAGTATAGATGTAAGACCCAATTTTTTTGAATAAAGATGAATTTTTTATAATTATTATTTTTGAATATTATGGAATGAATTTGATATAATGTTATAGTTGTGGATAATATTTATAAATTTTGTAAAGTACGCAAGTTGTTATAAAATATTCAATTGGTCGGGAAATATTCGTTTTAACAGGGGATATTCGTACGACGACACAATCATTGGTGAACCCCACAACAGAATTATTGTCGGATTGAGAAAACGATAAAAATATTTTATGAAAATAACAACGGAAGTTTTATCGTTAACTGTTGAAACACCCGGTGTTAAAAGTACAGGAATACGCGTGGTTGCATAGTAGCACACGGTATTGATTATTGATGCTTACGTGAGAAGTCACTCAGTTTTGTTCAATTATTACTACAATAATTGCTACATAGTATCTCACGTTATTTGATTCAATTATTGTCGATATTTTTTATATTATTAAATCAATAATTGAGATGACAAAGTTATTAATATTATTATTTGCAATATTAACGATGTCTAGAAGTTCTGCCAAGGAGAGGTTTGGTCATCTAATTGCGCGCCAATAGGGAGAAATCCTTATTGGAAAATCCCCTCTTTCCTGAAAACGACCTGATCGATTAATATTGTGAATAATAATAATAATAATAAATGTTATTAAAAATATTGAGGTGATTTTATGAAGTATTTATTGTAAATATTGACGTATTATTTGGACCCTCATTTACTCATTTTTCAAAATAACCGATAGAAAGTTATTAAGTATATATATATATATATATATATATATGTAGAGTCCGGATCATATCCGGACTCCCGCATTTTTTTAAAATGCGGACTTTTTTTTTTTGCTTTTTTTTAAAACAACTAAAAAAAATATGAAACTTAAATTTTTACATAATACAGTATTTTTGGTGTGATTTGGATATATATAACAAAATATATGCATGCATGCATATGCATCGTGCATACATACATTTTTTGGTATAGGTATTCAAATCACACCCAAAATACTATATTATGTAAAAATTCAAGCTCCATAATAATAATAATTATTTTTTTTAGTTGTTCTACAAAAAAAAAAAAATTGGGTCCACATTTTATCGTGTCCGTACTCAGGACTGATCCACTTTATATATATATATATATATATATATATATATATATATATATATATATATATATATATATATATATATATATGGTTCTAAGTGGCATGAATGATTAAAGGGGGGGAGAATAATGTATCCAGGAGTACTATTATGATAATTATATATATATATATATATATATATATATATATATTATTATTATTATTATTATTATTATTATTATTATTATTATTATTATTATTATTATAAGTTTTGTTTTATGAAAATAGAATATATTATACTTTATTTAAAAGATTTTGTTTTATTAGAATATTTTATAGTAAATCAATCTGGACCGTTCAGGAATTAGTTACTATTCAGTCCATTCTCCTATAAATATAAGCTCATTCTTTCATTAGTTTTACTTAATTCAATTTGAAACTCTACAGAGAGAAACTATAGAGAGAAAGAAGAAAAGTATTCTGCTATTTCACTACTCCTATATCCAGTTTGTTCTAAGGTAAGGGGTATTATTTCTTTCGTATTCATGAAGAGAACTTCTATTATTCCATTCTTTATTATTCTGTTGAAATAACCTGTATACGCGGGCTACCCTATACTTGGTGAATTTCTTATGTTATTCCATTCTTTATCATTATGTTGGAATAACTTGTCAATGCGAAGTACCGCATACATGGTGAAATTCTTCTGTTATTCCATTCTTTATTATTTTGTTGGAACATCCTGTCTGTGCGTTTACGTATAACCTAGTTCCGTTATTTATTATTCATTGGAACATCCACGTCTTGCAAATTTTACTTTGACATTCGTTCCGTTATTTATTATTCATTTGAATATATCACATGCATGCGTTACGCATAACTTTGGTTCCGTTATTTATTATTCTGTTGGAATAACTTGTCTGTGTGGTTTATCGCATGCCTGGTGATTTCTTTTGTTATTCCATTATTTATTATACTCAGTTGGTTAAAGTTTTGACTTCTATACTCCATGAAATTAGTGGAATATCCTTGATATTTGCGCTTCATCCAGTATCTTTTCATGAAAATATTCTTCTGAGCCTTCTTAAATTTTACTCTACAAAGAAGTATCATGTTGACAATTTGGACGTTATTAGTTCCTGGATAAATTAATTCTTGAACTTGTTTTATTGAATTCTTATATCATTGTCATCATCTTCATGTTTATATTTTGTTGAAAGTCATCTGTGGCATGTAGTGCATAGATGGAGTTGGTATGATTATGATCAGGGATTATTCGGTGTAATCATGATCGTAATGTTACAAATTAATGATGTGGTAAAAGTCTTCAATGGCCCGTTGTGCATTGATGGACAGTTGTTGGCATGATCATGAGCATTGATGAATACACAAATATCCTTGGCCCGTAGTGCATAGATAATTTGTGGTTGTGATACTAATGAATATCCTTGGCCATAGTACAGGGATGATGTGGATTTTTTTATTAAGCTGAGTCCCAGAGATAAAAGTGATGAAAAATCTTTTAAATCATAAAAGATAGTAGATTTTATTCTCTATTTGACTCTTTTAATGGATTGTTTGTTCCGCTGCAGTTAAACTTGATGTTTGTTATATTGTATCAGTTTAACACTGTTGAAGGCTAACGATAATTTATTCTGTATTATCTTAGTCATAATATTTCTTACTGGGCTAGTTGAGCTCACCCGTTTACTTTCATTGTTCTCTTCAGGAAATGAGAACGTAGCAGGGACTAGTCGGGGAACGGAGTGACGGTCCAAATAATAGCATTAGTAGTCCTTACTATTCTGTTAAATAGTGTAATAATAAATGTAATGAGGACTCAATTGAGTGTGAATATTGTCTAGATGACAATATTTGTATTAAAACTCACAGCATATGTTTTATCGTATTTTACACGACTATTGTATAATTAAGTTGTATTTGAATTTTGTACCATATTTTTGGCGACTCAAGATGGGTGACGTATACCTATTTTGGGGGTCACAATAGGCAATTGTTTTTGTTGGAATTTTTTATATAGAAATAATGGCATGATAAATATGTAAATTAATAAATTTAAAGGGACAGATTAATGAACTATATACAAGTACAAAAATCTTCATAGTTTTAAAACTTGATGAAATCTTAATAATATTTTTGTATAATTTTTGGTTTTGAATGTTTATCAGGGTGTAAACTGTGAAAAATTGTTTGATTCAAGTTCGATTTTTTTTTGTTCTTAATTTGGTTGACTGTGGTTACTATTTGTTTGGTCTGATTGAGTTTTTATTTTTGGGTTGTTTAATCTTCAATTGAAAATGAGATTGTAAGACCCCAACTTTTTATGAATAAAGATTTAATTTCTCTAATTATTATTTTTGAATAATAAGGTGTTGATTGGATATAATACTTTAGTTATGAGTGAAATGTGCAAATTTTGCAAAGTAAACAAGTGGTCATAAAATATTTGTTTTTGGTCGGGGAATATTCTTTTTGTCCGAAATATCCATACGACGGCACAATCATTGGTGGACCACATAACGGAATAACTGTCGGATATAGAAAGCGACAAAAATAACCTTTTTATAAAAATAACAGCAAAACTTTTAACGTTAAAAACTGTTAAAATACCCAATGATAAAAGTAAAATAATACGGCGTAGTTGCACAGTGGCATACGATATTGCACAGTATTTCTGATTATTGATTCTTACGTAAGAAGTCACTCAATAATTGTTACAGTAAAATTGCAGTCTTTCATATTATTTGTGCAATAATTGCTACAGTGATAATTGAATAGTATTTTGCATTATTGATTCAATAATCATCACAACACAGTAACTCATATTATTGAATAACATTATTGATAATATCTAGAAAGTTCTGTCGAGAAAAGAGGTTAGGTTATTTAATTGTGCGCCAATAAGAAGAAATTCTTATAAAAAAGCCCCCTCTTTCCTGGAAACGATCTAGTTATCAGTATTGTGAATTTATAATATTAATTAGTAATAATTATTGAGGAATTATAAATAATTGATGAATATGATAAGTACAAATTTGTTTAATTTGTTATAAATGAAGGAATTAATGTTGATGGTTGTTTTCATTATCTTAGTCATAATATTCTTTAATGGGCTAGTTGAGCTCATCCTTTTCCTTTTTGTTCAATTTTCTTCTTAGGAGGGTGAGAATATAGCAGGAACTAGTCGAGGTATGGAGTGATGGTTCAAGACAATTGTTTTAGTAGTCCTCACTATTTTGTAAAATAGTGTATCAATAATTGTAATGAGAACTTATTTGAGTTTGGTTATTGTTTAGAAGACAATAATTGTATTTAAACTCACAGCATATGTGTTGTCGTATTTTGCACGACAATTGTAATAATAAAGTTGTAGTTATTTTCTATACCATGTATTTGGTGACTCAGAATGAGTTGTGTGGACCTATTTTGGGGGTGTCACAGTTGGTATCAGAGCTTAGGAATATGATCTTTGATGGAGATCTGGGATTAGAAGTAGGAGGGGAGAGACGAGTAAATCCTTCACTAGTGTGTCCTACCTAAGCTTATTTGTTGGTCGGTTAGAATATAGGAATATTATGTGGCATGTCAATTTCTTTAATTAACCCTTATTTTGTGGCAGTATTTGAGAATGACATCTGAAAATTTTGAGATGAGAAATGGAGCACATGAGACCGTTGAGATACCGGCAATCAACAACCAGGATAATGTGTAACAGAAAGGCAATACTCCCCCTGTAAACAGTACCACCGATCAAACGATGAATGATGGGATGTTTAGATGCTTTTTTCAATTCATGTAAAACTAGACGAGAGAGACTCATGTTCAAAATGCAGGTGGACACAATGGCAACTCATGACTGGTCACTGTTAAGCGATTTAAGGAGTTGGGACCACCGGAGTTTTTGGGAAAGCCGGATCCGATCAAGGCGAAAACATGGGTTAAGCAAATTACCAAGATATTTGATGTCTTGGGATGCATAAAGGAACAAAAGGTTCCATTCGCCACCTTTATGTTTCGTGGTGAGGCAGATTACTGGTGGGAATCTGTGAAGCGTACCCAGGATGCCGCACTCAATATGTCTTGGGAAGCATTACAGAAATTGTTTAATGACAAGTACTTTCCTGAAAGTATTCGTTATATGAAGGAGGTAGAGTTTATCAAATTGGAACAGAACAACATGACTGTGTCCCAGTATGAGGCTAAGTTCGCGGAGTTATCCAGGTTTGCACCTCATTTGGTGGAGAATGAGGAACGTATGACGTGGATGTTTCTGAGAGGTTTGAAACCCAAAATTCATCAATACCTCATTTCTCACAAATTTTCTCTATATTCAGATGTTGTGAATAGGACTCAATTATTAGAGCGTGATAATGAGTCTGTTCAACCGGGGGACCACAACTAGGGTCGTCATGCAGTAGCGGCGATCATCGAGCAATGACAACCCAATGGGAGGAAAATATCCAGACATAAGCGGTAACCACTCTGGTGGTAATCGTGGCCATGATAGTAGAAGAAGCGAGTCGGGGGGAGATTTCAAAAAGAGAAGGTACAACAATGACAATGTGAAGACGTCAGCACCAACATTAACTGTTTCTAGGGGAGGAGAACGACCACCGGTCGTATGTTATAAATGCGGGAAAGAGGGACACATCAGCCCAAAATGCCCACAACAATTTAAGGTGTGTTATAACTGTGGAAAGGAAGGTCATATAGCTCGAGATTGTCTTGTAGCAAAACCAAGTCCAGCGGGGATGGTGACTCCAAAGGCTGTCCTGGACAAGTTAAAGTCGGTGGTTCCTGGAAGAGCGTTTGTCGTGACTGCCCAAAAGGCGAAGAACCCAAACGAAATTATCACAGGTAAGCTAAACATAAACTCTTGTGAAGTCTATACCCTTTTAGATATCGATTCTACCCATTCTTTTATTTCTCCTGCTTGTGCTCAACGTTTGAACTTAACCCCTAAGAAATTAGACTTTGACTTATCTGTTGAAACTCCGTTAAGAGAAACTTTCATTACATCCACGGTTTATAAATCTTGCTTGATTCAAGTTGGGACCATCACATTACCTGTTGATCTCATGTCTTTGAAAATACTTGCATTTGATGTGATTTTAGGGATTGATTGGTTAACCACTCATCATGCTAAAATTGATTATTTTCATAAGGTTGTTAGTTTTCATACTCTTAACCAACCTGTTATACGAATTTAAGCAACAAAACCACTAAAGTTAATCACTGCCATATCAAGCCATAAAGCCATTCGTTTATTAAAAAATGGATGTCAAGCTTTCTTAGCTCATGTTATGGATTTAAACAAAAATACGTCAAATTTGAATAATATTTCTATTGTTAGTGAATTTCCTAAAGAGTTTCCTGGCCTACCTCCAGAGCGTGATATTAAATTTTGTATTGACCTTGAACCCGGTACAAAATCTATTTCCAAAACCCCATATCGAATGGCTCCTATTGAACTTTAGGAGTTAAAAACCCAACTACACGAGCTGTTAGATATTGGTTTCATTCGTCCTAGTACATCTCCTTGGGGTGCTCCTATTTTATTCATAAAGAAGAAGATGGGAGTATGCGACTTTGCATTGACTATTGGGAGTTGAACCATGTCACCATCAAAAATAGGTACCTATTACCTCGCATTGATGACCTGTTTGACCAATTACAAGGGGCTAAATTCTTCTCAAAGATCGATCTACGTTCCGGATATCATCAGTTAAAGATTAAAACTGATGACATTCCAAAGACTTCTTTCAGGACTCGATACGGGCATTATAAATTCCTAGTCATGTCTTTTGGGTTGACTAATGCTCCTGCGGCCTTCATGGATGTGATGAACCGAGTATTCAAGGAATATTTGGATCATTTTATGGTTGTCTTTATTTATGAAATCCTCATCTATTCCAAAAGTCGTGAAGATCATGAGAAACACTTGAGGCTGATACTCCAAAAGCTTCGTGAAAACAAGCTATATACCAAGTTAAAAAAATGTGAGTTCTGACTTGAAGAAGTAGCATTCCTTGGGCACGTGGTATCGAAGTATGAAATATCAGTGTACCCGACAAAGATTGAAGCAATACAAAGTTGGGAGCAACCTAAGTCAATAACTGAAGTACGTAGCTTTCTGGGCTTAACTGATTATTATCGGAGATTCGTGGAAGGATTTTCTCGAATCGCTACTCCATTAACTCAGCTAACTTGAAAAGATACAAAATTCAAATGGAGTGAGGAATGTGAGAAGAGCTTCCCAGAACTCAAGAGGAGACTCATTTTGGCACCTATTCTGACAATACCATCAGGTTCGGAGGGATTTGTCATCTACAACCATGCTTCAAGCAAAGGTTTAGGATTTGTTCTCATGCAACATGGGAAAGTCATAGCCTATGCCTCAAGACAACTCAAAGAATATGAGTGAAATTATCCTACTCATGATCTAGAGTTGGCAGCAGTCGTTTTCGCGCTAAAGATCTAGAGGCACTACCTGTATGGGGGAGAAAGTGGAGATCTATACAAATCATAAAAGCCTCAAATATTTCTTCACCCAAAAGGAACTCAACATGCGGAAACGACGTTGGTTCGAGCTGTTGAAAGATTACGACCATACCATTCAATGCCATCTTGGAAAAGCAAACGTGGTAGCTGACGTATTGAGTAGAAGATCGTATGCGGATACAAGTGTGATGTTGTTAACACAAAGACCCATTTTATAGGACTTACAAAGGATGGAGATAGAGATAAAGGCTCCAAGTACCCACGTAATGATATCAAATATACGAGTAGAACTGACTTTAATCGATAAAGTTAAAGTTGCTCAAGCCACAAATCCGAAGCTAATGCGTATGAAGAAGAAAGTACAAGAAGGTGTTATTCCAGAAGCAAAAATCGATGAAGAAGGAATACTTCAAGTCAACTCCAGACTTTGTGTTCCTAACGACTCTGATTTGAAGTACAAAATCATGATGGAGGCACACAACCTACCGTTTGCAATCCATCCTTGAAGTACAAAAATTGTATCGTGATCTTCGACATACATTTGGTGGAGCAATATGAAGTGAGAGATCACGGAGTTTATCTCGAGATGTTTAACTTGTCAACGTGTCAAGGCGGAGCATCAAGTACCAAAATGTCCATTGCAACCACTCGAGATTCCAAAATAAAAGTGGGAGCACATCAACATATATGGATTTCGTTACTGGTCTTCCCAAGGTTTCTCAAGGCATAGATGCAATTTGGGTCATTGTCGATAGATTAACTAAGTCTACTCATTTCTTGCCTATACGAGAAACTTATTCACTTGAATGTCTTGCTCGTATGTATATAAATGAGATTGTGAGATTGCATGGCATGCCAATATCCATAGTTTAGATTCACTTCACGATTTTGGGTCAGTTTGCAGAAGGCTATGGGCACTGATTTACGATTTAGTTCTGCAAATCATCCTCAAATGGACGGGTAATCAGAAAGGACTATTCAAACTCTTAAAGATCTATTGAGACTCTGCGTTCTAGACTTCAAAGGGAGTTGGGACAAATACTTGCCATTAGTTGAATTCTCCTACACCAACAGTTATCAAGCAAGTATAGGCATGGCTCCATTTGAGGCGTTGTATGAACGAAAGTGCCGCTCTCTAATATGCTTGGACGAGGTAGGTGAAGCAACGTTGTTGGGACCAGAATTGGTATGCATGACTACGGAAAAGATTCAAATGATCCGACAACGTATACAAACCTCACAAGATCGACAAAAGAGTTATGCTGATCTTCATTGAAGGAACGTAGAATTCAATGTTGGAGATCATGTATTGTTACGTGTTGCTCCATGGAAAGGAGTTATGAGATTCGGGAAGAGAGGGAAGCACAACCCTCGATTCATTGGTCCATTTGAAATCCTCGACCGATTAGGAACTGTGGCCTATAGACTCGCTTTACCGCTAAGTATGTCTCGTGTTCATAACGTTTTCCACATATCCATGCTACGTAAATATGTGAAAGACCCGAACCACATTATTGAGTTAGAACCAGATGAGATAACAGAGGATTTAACGTATGAAGAGGTACCTGTTAAAATCTTGGATAAGAAGGAACATATTTTAGGTTATACCTCAAGTCAAAGTTTTATGGAGAAATCATGATATTGAGGAAATGACCTGGGAGTTAGAATCGGATATGAAAATAAGGTATCCAAACGTCTTCGACATACCAGGTACGTACATCAATTTTGAGGACGAAATTTCATAAGAAGGGGAGGTTGTAAGACCCCAACTTTTTATGAATAAAGATTTAATTTTTCTAATTATTATTTTTGAATAATAAGGTGTTGATTGGATATAATACTTTAGTTATGGGTGAAATGTGTAAATTTTGCAAAGTAAACAAGTGGTCATAAAATATTCATTTTTGGTCGGGGAATATTTTTTTATCGGGAATATCCGTACGACGGCGCAATCATTGATAGACCACATAATAGAATAACTGTCGGATATAAAAAGCGACAGAAATAACCTTTTTATAAAAATAACGACAAAACTTTTACCCTAAAAAACTGTTGAAATACGGTGATAAAAGTAACGTGTGGTTGCACAATGGCACGCGGTATTGCACAATATTTCTAATTATTAATTCTTACGTAAGAAGTCACTCAATAATTTATACAATAAAATTGCACAGTCTTTCATATTATTGGTGCAATAATTGCTACAGTGATAATTGAATAGTATTTTGCATTATTGATTCAATAATCGTCACGACACAGTAACTCATATTATTGAATAGCATTATTGATAATGTCTAAAAAGTTTTGTCGAAGAAAGGAGTTAGGTTATTTAATTGTGCGCCAATAAGAAGAAATTCTTATAGGAAAGACCCCTTTTTCTTGAAAACGATCTGGTTATCAGTATTGTCAATTTATAATATTAATTAGTAATAATTATTGAGGAATTGTAAATAATTGATGAATATGATAAGTAAATATTTGTTTAATTTGTTATAAATGAAGGAATTAGTGATGATGGTTATTTTTATCAGTATATGTATTTTGCCGAAATGAAAGTGTGGAAAAATCATCCGTATGTAAAATCATCAATATATGTATATGTATTTTATCGTTTAGAATTTAGAAAAACTTTCTTCTATAAAGTTGTAGAGAATTAAATTTCCTATGGAATGGACATTAAATTCATATTTTTCTGATAAAAGGGCTATTTATTATGAATTATTAAAGTTTCAGAAATAAATATTTTTATTAAAATATGGGTGGGCCCCACTTTTGTTTTTTGCGGAAAAATGATAAAATTTTAAAGTGTGGTGTGCGTGAATGGCAAAGGGTGGAAGCTACCGATAGCAGGCTAGTTAACATTGGTGTTCTGGCATTTTCCTATAACTAGGGTGCTTGGGTTAGAATTGAAAATCATACAAGAATATGAAGTTTCTCTCTCTATAATATCGAGCGTATTTTTATGAGTATTTAAATACTTTGAGTGTTACTATTCTGTGCAAGTTTCCTTCAGCATTATATTTGATATTTCAGCCAAAAGTATTATTCTTTTGAGGTAAGGGATGTTATTTTTTTTCATAAATGATATTATTTCTTTTAATATCATTATACCAAAATATTGATATGTATTTTATTGTGAAATTTTTACCTTTTTGTGTCGGAGTTACTATTCACATATACGGTATTATTCACATATACAGCACTATTCATAAAAAAAATTAATTTTTTTTTCTTTGTCCAAGTTGTCTATTATGGTTATTATCTTTGATTATATCCATGTTTTGATCTTCATTATGGAATTTTGCTCCACAATTGATTATTATGGAGTATTTTTGAACTTGGATATACTAAAGTACGAATCACTAATCTATGTCTTTTTATCTCACTGGATTCGTTTTCTTTAAAATATTTTCATCATCCTCAGTCCTAAATGGTGATACGAATGAATATCTTTGGCTTGTAGTGCAAAGATGAATGATTATCTGATGAATATCTTTGGCCCGTAGTGCAAAGATGGACAGGTATTGAGATGAACATGACCAACTGGTGATACGAATAACTATCTTTTGCCCGTAGTACAAAGATGAATATTTGATTCAAGATATATATTAATTGATGTTACAGGGATAAAATATTGAGGATGGACTTTTAAATATAGAAGATAGTAGACTTCATTCTCTACTTAACTCTTTTAATGAATTGTTATTTTCGCTACGAATATTGATCTAAAACTTGTTTTCCATTATATTTTATCTAATTTATTAAAGGCTAATGATAATTTATTTTTCATTATCTTAGTCACACTATTCTTTACTGGGCTAGTTAGCTCATCTTTTTCTTTTTTGTTCCATTTTTTCTTCTCAGGAGGCAAGAATATAGCGGGAACTAGTTGGGGTATGGAGTGATGGTTCAAGACTGTTGTTTTAGTAGTCCTTACTATTTTGTAAAATAGTGTATTAATAATTGTAATGAGGACTTATTTGAGTTTGGATATTGTCTAGAAGATAATATTTGTATTTAAACTCACAGCATATGTGTTGTCGTATTTTGCACGATAGTTGTAATAATAAAGTTGTAGTTATTTTCTGTATCATGTATTTGGCAACTCAGAATGGGTTGTGTGGACCTATTTTAGGGGGGTCACAAAGATCATTTTGGTTAAGTAGTTTGTGTTTTTTATTGTGACGGCTTGTTGCCTCTTTTTAAATTCTGATAAAAGAGCTCTAACTTATGCAAGCATACATGTTTTAACAAGTAATACAGAGTAAGTAGAGTATCGATCCCGCAGAGAAAGTTGTCAAATTTAAACTACTATGCATCAATTAAATCACTATACTTATATGCTTAAACTAATGACTATAATTGATAAAATACTCTAATTGCATATAACAACTAAACAGAAATAATAATAAAATAAACCAAGTCTGGAAATAATGGAATCCTAACTTCATTTAACACTTTATCTAATTACCATTATCATGCAAGAATTATTCACATATCACAGGAAAGTAGCCAAGAGCACTAATAGAATCATAGCCATTTTTCAATGTACTAAGACCTACTTACATAGCATCCACGAATGATAGACTCCATGTAATCATCAATATAACCAAAATCACTATATGTCTATGTGAAATTGCAATCATACTGAATTTAAGCACAAGCCCTTATTTTAACTCATACGGTGAAACAGTATATGTCTATCTGGTTCACGAAATACACAAGCCATATAAAACAACCCCATATACGTATACTATCATGATTACAATCCATACTTGCATGTTCATTGTCAATTCCATACAAGTACTAAAATGAATGGTGATCAGGCATTCATACATGTAAAACAATCATGATAGAAATTCCACATGATATGTAAAATAGCCCTAGGAATCAAGCATGCAATTAAACTACATATTAAAATCCATTAGAATCCCATAATGGAGTTTAGTTCATGACTGAACCAAAAGCCATTATGGGATCAAAGCTAAACATGGTTAATAAGCAAATAATTGAAAGATGAAGGATAGAAACGATCAAACCCAATTGCTGATTATAGACTAAAGTTAACGTTCAAATCCTCATATAAATCCAGCAAAATAATAATGATAATCCACAATGATAGAAAATCCCAAGAAGAATTGGAGAAGTAGGCGTTTAAGCCTCGTTCTACGTTGGAATCTCTCTCAAGGTGTAAACCCTAGTTCCTACTATGAAAAATACGTAAAAAGTAATCCCAGCTATGTCCGACACCAGTCAGATATCGTTTTAATCAATTACAACCCTTTTAATTAAAAATTAAAATAAAATAAATCGCCAGACTTGAGCATCAGCGCGTTGCGCAAGACCTCCCCGATAGTAATCCTCGTGGTATGCTGACTTGCAAGATGTCATGTTTTCCGGTAGGATGCTCAAATGCGGGTGCGCGTCCCCAAGCTTGTCATGTCGCGCGGCTTGCAGTCTGTGAATTCTGGTTCTGCTGCTGCAACTGATCTGTTCTGCTGCTCCTTCCTTTGTCCATTCATACTTAATTTTCTGCTCCACTTGATCCTCATGCCATGCATATCCCAGCTTGTACCTCACTTCATGCGTCTATTAGCATCGTGTCCTCTAATACCACTAAATTAGGCTGTTTCCTGCACTTTTTCACCAAAAGGAGTTTTAAGTAAATGCAATGCAAAATAACATGAAATGCAACTAAAAACACACTAAAATGTACTTGAGATGGGCATAGTTCGCGTGAATTGGTATTCAATAAGTAAGTATAAAACCCACTTATCAAATACCCCCAAACTTGAACTATTGCTTGACCTCAAGCAATGCATACTAATGAACAATGAAAATGCAGCTATATTACTATGCAACTAAGCTATGATGCAAACTAGTCTCATATAGTTCCAGCTCTAACAGAATTTCAGTCCAAACTGCCTTAGTGAAGTATCCAGATTCAAGATTACCATTTCAAACCAAACTATAGGCATAATATCATACACTCAGATAATTCATATATGCTATAGAGATGCTGTGTGTGTGTGTGTGGTGTTCACCAAAACTTGACTTAAGCAAAGAATACACATGCTACATCGCTCAAAATAGAAAATTATAGTCTAAATCAAGACTCATGTATACTCATGCAACACAGAATGTTTCAAGATATCAACACAAACTAAGGTTCAACAATGGGTTTAACTACGTTATTGCTACTCATGAGGGCGATTTTCGCTCTTTCCCGCGGTGTTTATTGCTATTTTTCTTTTTTCTTTTTTTCACATGATGGTAATGCAATGTCTTATTCCATTAGGCAACACTGCTACCCCTTAGCGAGCTTTCAACCAACGACTCCCTGCACCATGAAAGACCTTAGGCGCTAGGTGTAGAGACAATCCCTACAAGCGTGCTTACTCAAGTAGCAGGGGCTAGAAATAAGACTAGCCACGTTCCTACTATTTGATTTTTCTTCTTTTTTTTATACATAGCATACCCATGTTTTCCCAAAGTTTGAATATCAAAGTTTCATACAGTTTAAGATCTTCCACATATTTCTCTTTTTAAAACTACATTTTCTATCGAGCAATGCACACATACTTCTTATATTTACAAGTGATTGTGAACACATTCGTGCAAACCGAAAGCATTTAAACAACAATATGAATTTCATCGTGTAAAACATTATATCTCAGCTCATGTTATCCATAATACTCAAGAATCTTTCAAAATTCACTATCATCATTGGCTAGACAAAATTTCCATGAAGCTAAACATTGTGAGATATGCAAACTAAAACATACTAGCACAAGCAATAATAGCTAAAAATTAAAAAATTTCTGCAAAATTTTATCTAACACATAAACATGCAAAATTAAACTAAATAAAACTATATGCAACTATACTACTACCCCAATACCCCCAAACTTATAATATTCAATGCCCCATTGAAGAAGTTAAAGGGTATAGAAAACTCCCCTAATGATCGGCTGTACCACCCTCCTCGGGTGGTGAATCAGTGGTGGATATAGGCATCGTTTGTCCGAATCGAGGCAACTCGAACATTGTTCCCTGCTGTGCAAAAGCCTCGGCCAAGGTTCTCGTGAGACCCGTAGCAAACGTTCCAAAATTATCATACATGGCATTGACTTTTCGCTCCAACCTTCGGAGTTGGCGATCACCATGGGGAGCATGTGGTCGTGTCGACGGGCCTGCCTCATCTGTCTTCAAGAGGGTCTTTGGGATGGCTTCCGGAAATGTGGTGGGAGAAAAATCCCCGTCCTGGCGGTGTGGGTTCACCACCGCTTGATCCTCAAATTTTGCAATGGCGGCATGAGTTATGTCTTGGCTCGGGTATTGCATTTGTTCGTTGCCCCAGTTGCACCCCTGATGAGCACATAGCATGGCTACCACTGATGCGTGTGGAATGCTCCCCGTGGTACTTCCCCTCAGATACTTCAAAATATTTGATGAATCAAATGACCCACGTCAATATACTTGCCCGTAATTATACCCCAAAAAATTATGGCCCTTTCCACCGTGATCTCATGCTGATGAGACGAGGGCAATAACTTGGCACATATGAATAAATTCCATGCCGTGGCATATCGATTCAGTGCGGCTGCTGGGAATATGCGTGGCTAGTTCATGCCGACTTTGTAAGTCCACTTCGTGTCTGGCACGCACAATTGGCAACCCCTGTTGGTGGTGTCTCGGTGAGTCTAAAAATGGTTCTGATGGCAGTGGGTCTGTAGTCTATCTCGACACCTCGAACCATAGCGATATCTTTTATGGTGACTTTGGCATTGGCATAAAACTCTCGAACTATGCTCATCGAAATGGGCGTGGGAGTGGCAGTGAATCCAACCCATCCCCATTCGCGAATCATGGCACATAACTGACCATCTTGCCCCTCTGGTTTGAAACCCGCTCCTTGACAAACGTCTTCACCATAATTCTGTAATACTCATGTTGGGCTACCAAATTCAGAAATTTGGTATGATCGACGATATCCTCCCCTTGACTGCCAGAGGAAGATGATGATGAGGAAGAAGAAGATCGTACCCTCTTTGGACCCATTTGCAGTTACGAGAGAACTGATAATGATATGCTTGATAATGACTAAGAGCGGCTGATGACAATGTTTCCAAACTCGTTGCTGCAATCCCAATCAAACCCTAGCTTTATAGCAGTGGATGAGAGCGTGGGGCTAAGCTTTGATCGTGGAGGGAATCGTGGGTATGTGCTGAGATTAATGGCTTTGATTCGTAACTAATAGAGAGAAAGATGAGGAAACGTGCATTTGTGGGAGAGAGCACTGTGATTGCACTTCTGTTTTAATTTCAACTGAGAGTCCAACTGATCTCCATCACGTTTTTAAACTTAAAAATTTTTCCACGTCGTCGACGCGCCTTGACCTGCCGCGAGGTTTTAATGGCTTTGGTAGCGGTTGGTAAACTGGTTTGGCGGGTATCTGCATGGTGCGTGGTTTTAAGTTTGTAATCATCGCATATTGCGCGATCCTCGACTCTGTCATCGCTAGCTTTTGTTCTTAGAATCTGCAAGACAGAAATGTATGCTCTCCAATACACCTGCAATAACATCAATAGACCTTATCAACGCATGGTTTACTAAATAAAAATAAATGCCTATTCTGTCATCCTAATTTCAATGCAATGCACGAACATAATCTTTTGCTAGTCGCCTACGATGAATAAGCATAAAAAGGTACTCATACTGTCCTAACAAGTAATGAAAATAAGCTAAACCAAACAACTTGAACTGAATAAATACTAAGTAGAGATAGAAACAATGGGTTGTCTCCCATTAAGCGCTAAGTTATATTTAATTAACTTGACTGTCTTTGAATCTCATGTTGAAGGAAGAGTTGAGGCGACTTTCTGTCTGTCCACCTTACCCCAAAATTTAATGACTTCAGCATTCGTCAATGGATTTACCTCCAAATCTGAGTTTTCACCAAGTACACAACTTAACGATTCATAGTTCATCAAATGTTGAACTTCATCATTTAGACCTCGATTCACCCAATCAACTAGGAAACACTCTTCTTGATCTGTTGGGAGCTTCATTGCCTTGAAGACATTAAAGGTAACCTCCTGATCATGTACATGCATAGTGAGTTCCCCTTTTTGCACATCTATCAAAGTCCTTCCTGTGGCTAAGAATGGTCTCCCCAGTATGATCGATATACTTTTGTCTTCCTCATAATCCAAGATGATAAAGTCAGCCGGAAAGATAAATTTGTCCACCTTCACTAATACATCTTCAACAATTCCCCGTGGATACGTGATGGATCTGTCAGCTAGCTGCAATGAAATGTTTATCGGCCTTGGAGCCGGCAACCCCAACTGATTAAACACTGACAAGGGAATCAGATTAATACTTGCCCCAAGATCACATAAACACTTTTCAAAGTTTATCTTTCCGATCATGCATGGAACTGTGAAACTGCCCGGATCTTTCAGCTTTGGAGGTAGTTTACGCTGAAGCACTGTATTGCATTCCTCTATCAAGGCTACTGTCTCAAATTCATCTAGTCTTCGCTTCCTTGACAATATACCCTTCATAAACTTTGCGTAGCTTGGCATTTGTTCCAATGCCTCGGCGAACAGTATATTAATCTGCACTTTTTTAAATACCTCCAAGAACTTGTTGAACTGTTTATCTTCCCTCTATTTATTTAATCTCTGCGGATACAGTACTTAAGGGTGAATTGGTGGCACTGAACTCTTGAGCTTCTCCGCTGAACCTGCTTTATCCCGCCCGACCTGCTGCGACTCAAATTCTTCCAACTTTTCTTTCTTTTTCGGTCATCTGTTTACGCTTTCGGCATGGCCGCAGTATCCTTAATGTAATCTTCATGCAAGGCGCGACTTGGCAAATGCTCGTAAGATTTTTCCCAGATCTTAACGTGATCGCTTGGCACTGTTCCTTCCCGTCTCTTCTTGGATTTGTCTCTATTTTACTTGGTAATGAACCCTGGGGCCTGTTGTTGAGCATGCTCGCCATTTGCCCCATTTGAGTCTCCAGATTCTTGATAGCCACTGCTTGGCTTTTAATCATAACTTCCATGTTTGCCATGTATTTCAACATCATCTCCTCCATTTCTAATTTCTTTTCTGGCTGTGGTGCAGCTGGAGTGTGATGTTGTTGTTGTTGAGAAAATCCCGGTGGAAACGGTGGTTTTGATGAAAACTGTGGCTGAGATGGTTGTGACTAAAATTGTTGATTTGGTTGAAACTGATTCTGCTGATTCCCTTGGTTATTTGACCAACTAAAGTTTGGATGGTTTCTGTTGTTTGGGTGGTATGTGTTCTGAAACTATCCTTGATCTTTCCTGTAATTACCCACATACTGTACTGACTCCGAGCTGATAGCACTCTGATCTGTGGAGTGTGACCCCGCACAAATCTCACATACGAAGGCAACTGTTTTTGTCCTGCATTCTGCCAAAGTATCTATCTTCTTTGCCATCGCTGCCATCTGTGTCAACAACTGGATAATAGCATCAACCTCTAACACACCTGTAACCTTGGGCTGTGGCATGCGAGATGTAGGATTCTGGTAATCATTTGCAGCCATAGTCTCGATAAGTGTATAGGCCTCATCATAGCTCTTTTCCCATAATGCCCCTCCTGCAGCTGCATCCACAATAGGTCTTGACTGCCATAACAATCCATTATAAAATGAGTTGATCACCATCCAATCTGGCATACCGTAATGCGGACACTTCCTCAGCATCTCTTTGTATCTCTCCCATGCTTCATATAAGGACTCGCCCTGTTATTGCTCAAACTGAGAGATAGCCGTCCTCATCTTTGCAGTCTTAGCCATTGGAAGAACTTGGCTAAGAATTTCTGTGCTAAGTCCTCCCATGTAGTGATTGACCCTGACGGTAAAGAATGTAGCCAACTTCCAGCCTTGTCTCTCAATGAGAATGGAAATAGCCTAAGTCTGATAGCATCCTCCGTCACACCGTTGTATCTGAATGTATCACAAATCTCGATGAAACTCAACAGGTGTTCATTCGGATCATCCGTAGCAGCACCCCCAAACTGCACCGAATTCTGCACCATCTGAATAGTGCCCGATTTAATCTCAAAAGTATTGGCTGCTATCGCCGGTCTGACTATGCTAGACTGTAGTCCGTTTATATTTGGCATGGAATAATCCCTTAGAGCCCGGTGCTCTTCTCTTTTCTCAATTCTTTGTTCTTCTTCCATACTAGCTGTTGTACTTTCTAACCGAGATTGCAAATTTCTCCGCACACTTGCTTTCCAACCTCTTCTGTTAATGTTTTCCTGCACTGGTGTTACTTCTGAGTTGGATGATCTCGTGTGCATAAAAATCTACAAGTACCTGAAACCAAAAACGAAACAAAAATAGAAATGAGAAACTATTAGAATTGTCTAAGTCATACAATATAGCTTGAAACTGATGATAATTATTTAAATTAACGCCTTTCCCCGGCAATGGCGCGAAAAACTTGTTGCCTCTTTTTCAATTCTGATAAAAGAGCTCTAACTCATGCAAGCATACATGTGTTAACAAGTAATATAGAGTAAGTAGAGTATCGATCCCACAGAGAAAGTTGTCAAATTTAAACTACTATGCATCAATTAAATCACTATACTTATATGCTTAAACTAATGACTATAATTGATAAATTACTCTAATTGCATATAACAACTAAAAAGGAATAATAAAAAATAAACCAAGTCTGGAAATAATGGGATCCTAAGTTCATTTAACACTTTATCTAATTACCACTATCATGCAAGAATTGTTCACATATCACAGGAAAGTAGCCAAGAGCACTAATAGAGTCATAGCCATTTTTCAATGTACTAAGACCTACTTACACAGCATCCACGAATGATAGACTCCATGTAATCATCAATATAACCAAAATCACTATATGTCTTTGTGAAATTGCAATCATACTGAATTTAAGCACAAGCCCTTATTTTAACTCATATGGTGAAACAAAGATATGTCTATCCGGTTCACGAAATACACAAGCCATATAAAAAAATTATTATATCGTATGTTATCATGATTACAATCCATACTTGCATGTTCATTGTCAATTCCATACCAGTACTAAAACGAATGGTGATCAGCATTCATACATGTAAAATAATCATGATAGAAATTTCATATGATATGTAAACAACCCTAGCAATCAAGCATGCAATTAAACTACAAATTAAAATCTGTTAGAATCCCATAATGGAGTTTAGTTCATGACTGAACCAAAAGCCATTATGGGATCAAAGCTAAACATGGTTAATAAGCAAACAATTGAAAGATGAAGGATAGAAACGATCAAACCCAATTGTTGATTATAGACCAAAGTTAACGTTCAAATCCTCATATAAATCCAGCAAAATAATAATGATAATCCACAATGATAGAAAATCCCAAGAAGAATTGGAGAAGTAGGCGTTTAAGCCTCGTTCTACGTTAGAATCTCTCTCAAGGTGTAAACCCTAGTTCCTACTATGAAAAATACGTAAAAAGTAATCCCAGCTATGTCTGACACCAGTCAGATATCGTTTTAATCAATTACAACCCTTTTAATTAAAAATTAAAATAAAACAAATCAAGTAGATTTTGAGGCATCAGCGTCATGCAAGGCTACTCCCAGATGTAATCCTCATGGGGGCGCGTGACTTGCAATATGTCATGTCGTCGGTAGGATGTTTCATGTGCTGCGTCCCCAAGCTTGTCTGTTCGGCGGCTTGCATTCTTTGAATTACGGTTCTCTGCTCACTGAATCGATCTGCTCATTGCTCCTTCCTTTGTCCATTTATGCTTAATTTTCTTCTCCACTTTATCCTCATGCCATACATATCCCAGCTTGTGCCTTGCTTCATGCGTCCATTAGCCTCATGCCCTCTAATACCACCAAATTAGGTCGTTTCCTGCACTTTTTCACCAAAAGGAGTTTTAAGTAAATGCAATGCAAAATTACATGAAATGCAACTAAAAATACACTAAAATGTACTTGAGATGGGCATAGTTCGTGTGAATTGGTATTCAATAAGTAGGTATAAAACCCACTTATCACGGCTTACAATGATTTTGCCTTATTTTATAATGATAATGGAAAATGAAAAATGACTATGAGTCTTTAGTAACCCCTCGTTTCTATTTATAAATACTTTATTTCTATGTATCTAAATAATGGACCATGTATAATTTTTGGTGTTCTGAGTATAAATTTTAGATGGTTTGTTTCTCTTATTTCAAGTAAAACTTATTTGAAACTTATAAAAAAAATACCAATACTAGTTTATGCTTTGAAACTAATTCATGGTTTTTTTTGAATATAGAAAATAAATTTTGTTTGAGGTTTTGAGTATTTGGAGAATCATTTAAATTGAAATATGACAAGTAACCGAAATAAGTTTCTAAATTATATCTAAATATTTTTTATTTAAAATTTCTTTTTTAGTTTGAATTATGAATATTTATTGCAATTTATAAATATTATTATGATTACTTAATATTATGATTAATTCAAGTTTTCTTTACTTAAATTCAACAAAAAAATTTATTAAAATTCGCTCCTACTGGAAAAAATTCTTACATCCGACTCTGTACATAGGTGGACCTAATGATAGCAATCAGCCACATTATTTTATAAGTATTTTTTTATAAAATTCTTTTGTCATTAAAATATTATTGTGGTCTCAAATTATTGGGATAATTAATTATTATTTGATGTGTGCATAGATTTATTGATTATTGAGTTGGATTGTAATTAAAATGAACTCTATTCTTGATTTTATGTTTTATACTTGTACGTTATTACTTTATTATCCTCAAAATTAATAATATTCTCTAGAAGAAATTAAAGTATTTTTTGGAAAACTTATATGGTTAAAATAAGGTCAAAAACATTATTGATAATCAAATCATATTTCAAGAGAAAAATTGATCCAACAGGTCAAAAGGGAACAAGACTGCCTTTTTAAAGAACTTTGAGGCAATAGTATATTGTTGATTCTCCAGTGTTGAGATGAAAATTGTAATATGTGTATACTTTGGAGGACACTACTTGCCTTTTCAGAAAACTTTGATGTAAAATGATATATTTTGGAATAAATGTATATTTTGAAGGACACACTTGTAAATTATGTTTAACAGTCAGTCCCTAACCAAAAATTGATTGGTCAGCAATTATATTTTGTAAACTGTATTATGCGCATACATAATTATATTTTGTTTAAATTTACTATATATAATATTATGACGCTCCCAAAATAGGTATACACAATCCATTTTGAGTCGCCAAATACATGGTACATAATTTAAATACAAACTTCTTTTATACAATACGACAAAAATGTAGCTGAGAGTTTTAACACGAATATTGTCTCGTAGAAAATATTCAAACTCAAATGGAGTCCTCATTACAATTATTATCACACTATTTCATAGAATAGTGAGGACTATTATAACCACCAGCTTGTGTGACGCCCCCAAAATAGGTATACATCACCCATCTTGAGTCGCCAAATACATGGTATAAAATACAATTAAAAACTTAATTATACAATTGTCGTGTAAAATACGACAAAACATAATATTGTCATCTAGACAATATCCACACTCAATGGAGTCCTCATTACATTTATTGTCACACTATTTAACAGAATAATGACTACTAATGCTATCATCTGGACCGTCACTCCGTTCCCCGACTAGTCCCGGCTACGTTCTCATTTCCTAAAGAGAACAATGAAAGCAAAAGGGTGAGCTCAACTAGCCCAGTAAGAAATATTATGACTAAGATAATGCAGAATAAATTACCATTAGCCTACAATAGTGTTAAACTGATACAAAATAACAAACATCAAGTTTAACTGCAGCGAAACAAGCAATCCATTAGAAGAATCAAGTAAAGAATACATTCTACTATCTTCTATGATTTAAAAGGTTTTTCATCACTTTTATCGCTGAGACTCAGCTTAATAAATAATCCACATCATCAAATCACCCCTGCACTACGGCCAAGGATATTCTTTAGTATCACGACCACAATTTATCCATGCACTACGGGGCAAGGATATTTGTGTATTCATTAATGGTCATGATCATGCCAACAACTGTCCATCAATGCACTACGGGCCAATGAGGACTTTTACCACATCATTTATAACATTACGGTTATGATTATACCAAATAATCCCTGGTCATAATCATACCAAGTCCATCTATGCACTACAGGCCACAGATGACTTTCAACAGAATATAAACATGAGGATGATGACAATGATATAGGAATTCAATAAAACAAGTTCAAGAATAAATTTTTAAAGATTTATAATCTAATTTATCCAGAAATCAACAATGTCTAAATTGTCAACATGATACTTCTTTGTAGATTAAAATTCAAGAATGCTCAGAAGAATATTTCCATGAAAAGATACTGGATGAAGCGCAAATATCAAGGATATTCCACTAATTTCATGGAGTATAGAAGCCAAAACTTTAACCAACTGAGTATAATAAAGAATGGAATAACAAAAGAATCACCATGCATGCGATAGACCACACTGACAGGTTATTCCAACAGAATAATAAATAATGGAACTAGGTCATGCGTAAACGCACAAACATGATATTCCAATAGAATAATAAATAATGGAACCGGGTCATGCGTAATCCGCACAGACAGGATATTCTAATAGAATAATAAAGAATGGAATAACAGAAGAATTCACCATCCATGCGATAGACCGCAGACAAGTTATTCCAACTGAATAATAAAGAATGGAACCAGTCTAGCGAATCCGTGATAGATGATGGATATTCCAATGTAATAATAAAGAATGGAATAACATAAGAATTTCACCATGTATGCGGTACTTCTCATAGACAGGTTATTCCAACAGAATAATAAAAAATGGAATAACAAAAACTCTCTTCATGAATACGAAAGAAATAATACCCCTTACCTTAGAAAGAAACTGGATACTGAAGTAGAGAGGTAGCAGACTTCTCTTCTTCTTTCTCTCTATAATTTCTCTCTATAATAATTGCTCTATAGCTTGAGTGAATTGGTGAAGAATAATGAAGAAATGAGCTTCTATTTATCAAAAAATATAGTTTCGATAATTGCACATTTTGGGGCTCAGAATATTATAGTATAATACCTTCCTCTTTTTCTTAATTTTTAATTCAGTCCTGCAAGTATTATCAAACTTGCACCACCTCCCCTAATAGTAAAATAATGTGATTTAATAGTAAATCATGTGAATCAATAGTTCTAGACATGTGAAAATACGAATTACAGTATAGTACCTCCATCTATACCTCCATTTTTAACTTAGTCATGCAAGTATTATCAATCTTGCACCAACTCCCCTAATAGTAAATGAATGTGAATCAATAGTACAAACATGTGAACAAATAGTTATAATCATATGAATTAATAGCAATTAATTGCTCATTTATTCGATTAATTACCCGATAACTTCCAGACATCAATTATTATCGAAATAAATGTCGATTTCCACTAACACTAATAATTCCAACACAATGGAACTATGAAATTCATCTTTAATCAACACGAACTTATTCATCATTAATATCATAACTTACAATATTTAACAACCAGGTTATTCCCAGGAAAGAAGGGGCTTTCCAATAAGGATTTCTCCTTATTGGCGCACAATTAGATGACCAAACCTCTCATTGACAAAACTTCTAGACATTGTAAATATTGTAATTTAATAATATGAATAACTTTGTCGTCTCAATTATTGATTTAATAATATAACATATTTATGCAGATGATACTGTGACAATAATTGAATCAATAATATGAGAGATATGATGCAACATTACTGTAGCAATAATTGAGTATAACTGAGTGACTTCTTACGTAAGCATCAATAATCAATACCGTGTGCTACTATGCAACCACGCCAGATTATTATACTTTTTTACTAAGGGTAGTTCAACGGTTTAACTAAGAAACTTCCGCCGTTATTTTTATAAAAAGATAATTATGTCATTTTCTAACTACGACAATACTTTCGTTATGGGGTCCACCAATGATTATGCCGTCGTATGAATATTTCCTTTAAAACGAATATTCCCCGACCAATCGAATATTATATAACCACTTACTTACTTTGCAAAATTTGTAAATATTACCCACAACTATAACATTATATCAAATCTACACAATAATAATCAAAAATATATTTTGAGAAAAAAAAAATCTTTATTCATAAAAGTTGGGGTCTTACAATCTCCCCTTCTTATGAAATTTCGTCCACAAAATTAGGATACGTACCTGGTATATCGAAGAGGTGAGGATATCTTGACTTCATCTCAGATTCTAACTCCCAGGTCATTTCCTCCACATCGTGGTTTCTCCACAAAACTTTGACTTGAGGTATAACCTTGGAGCGTAGAATATGATCCTTCTTGGATACGTTAAATCTTCCGCTATTTCGTCCGGTTCTAACTCAATAATGTGGTTCGGGTCTTTCACATATTTACGCAACATAGATATGTAAAAAACATTATAAACACGAGACATACATGGCGATAAAGCGAGTCTATAGGCCACAGTTCCTACTCGTTCGAGGATTAAAAATTGGCCAATGAATCGAGTATTGAGCTTTCCTCTCTTTCCAAATCTCGTAACTCCTTTCCATGGAGCAACACGTAACAACACATGATCTCCAATATCGAATTCCACGTCCTTTCGATGAAGATCAACATAACTCTTTTGTCAATCTTGTGAGGTTTTTATACGTTGTCGGATCGTTTAAATCTTTTCCATAGTCATATATACCAAGTCCGGTCCCAACAACATTGCTTCACCCATCTCATCCCAGCATATTGGAGAATGACACTTTCTTCCATACAACGCCTCGAATGGAGCCATGCCAATACTTGTTTGATAACTGTTGTTGTAAGAAAACTCCACCAATGGTAAGAACTTGTCCCAACTTCCCTTGAAGTCAAGGACACAAAGTCTTAATAAATCTTCAAGAGTTTGAATAGTCCTTTCCGACTGCCCATTCGTTTGAGGATGATATACCAAACTAAATCATAAATCCGTGCCCATAGCTTTTTGCAAACTAACCCAAAATCGTGAAGTGAATCTTGGGTCTCGATCAGAAACTATGGATACTGGCATACCATGCAATCTTACAATATTGTTTATGTACATACTAGCAAGACGTTCAAGTGTATAAGTTTCTCGTATCGGTAAGAAATAAGCAGACTTGGTCAATCTATCAATAATGACCCAAATTGCATCTATGCCTTGAGAAACCTTGGGAAGACCAGTAACGAAATCCATGGTAATGTGCTCCCACTTCCATTCTGGAATTTCAAGTGGTTGCAATGGACCTTTTGGCACTTGATGATTCGCCTTGACTCGTTGAAAAGTTAGACACTTTGAGATAAACCCCACTATCTCTCTCTTCATATTTCTCCACCAAAATGTATGTCGAAGATCACGATACATTTTGGTACTCCTAGGATGGATTGCAAACGGTGTGTTATGCGCCTCCATCATGATTTTATACTTCAAGTCAGAATCGTTAGGAACACAAAGTCTGGAGTTGACTCGAAGTATTCCTTCTTCATCGATTCTTGATTCTGGAATAGCACCTTCTTGCACTTTCTTCCTCATACGCATCAACTCCAGGTCTGTAGCTTGAGCAGCTTTAACTTTATCGATTAAAGTCGGTTCCACTCGTATATTCGCTATCATCACATGGTTCCCTAGAGTCTTTAACTCTATTTCCATCCTTTCCAAGTCATACACAATGGGCCTTTGCATTGATAATATTGCACTCGTGCTCGCATATGATCTTCTACTCAATGCGTCAGCTACTACGTTCGCTCTTCCAGGATGGTATTGGATGGTATGATCATAATCTTTCAACAACTCAAGCCATCATCGTTGCCGCATGTTGAGTTCCTTTTGAGTGAAGAAATATTTGAGGCTTTTATGATCCGTATAGATCTCCACCTTCTCTCTATACAGGTAATGCCTCCAAATCTTAATTGCAAAAATGACTGCTGCCAACTCTAGATCATGAGTAGGATAATTCCTCTCATATTCTTTGAGTTGTCGTGAGGCATAGGCTATGACTTTCCCATGTTGCATGAGAACACATCCTAACCCTTTGCCTAAAGCATCATTGTGAGATGACAAATCCCTCCGAGGCAGGATGGTATTGTCGTAGCAGTCTTTGAAATGAGTCTCTTCTTGAGTTCTTGAAAACTCTTCTCACATTCCTCGCTCCAACCGAACTTTGTATCTTTTCGAGTCAGCTGAGTTAATGGAGTAGCTATTCGAGAAAACCCTTCTACGAATCTCTGATAATAACCAGCTAAACCGAGAAAGCTACGTTATTGATTCATCGACTTTAGGTTGCTCCCAGCTTTGAATTGCTTCAATCTTTGCTGGGTCAACAGATATTCCATGATTTGATATTACGTGCCCAAGGAATGCAACTTCCTCAAGCCAGAACTCGCATTTCTTCAACTTGGCATATAGCTTGTTTTCACGAAGCTTTTGGAGTATCAGCCTCAAGTGTTGCTCATGGTCTTCACGGCTTTTGAAGTATATGAGGATGTCATCAATAAAGATGACCACAAAGTGATCCAAATATTCCTTGAATACTCGGTTCATCATATCCATGAAGGCAGCAGGAGCATTAGTCAATCCAAAAGACATGACTAGGAATTCATAATGTCCGTACCGAGTTTTGAAAGTAGTCTTTGGAATGTCATCAGTTTTAATCTTCAACTGATGATATCCGGAACGAAGATCAATCTTTGAAAAGAATTTGGCTCCTTGTAACTGGTCAAATAGGTCATCAATGCGAGGCAATGGGTACCTATTTTTGATGGTGACATGATTCAACTCCCGATAATCAATACAAAATCGCATACTTCCATCTTTCTTCTTCACGAATAGAACAGGAGCACCCCAAGGAGACGTACTAGGACAAATGAAACCAATGTCTAACAATTCCTGCAATTCGGTCTTTAACTCCTGAAGTTCAATAGGAGCCATTCAATATGAGGCTTTGGAAAGGGGTTTTGTACCAGGTTCAGGGTCGATACAAAATTCAATTTCTCGCCTGGGGTAGGCCAGAATTTCTTCAGGGAATACGTCAGGAAATTCATTAATAATAGAAATATCATTCAAAATTGATGTATTTTTGTTAAATCCGTAACATGAGCTAAGAAAGCTTGACATCCGTTTTTTAATAAACGAATAGCTTTATGGCTTGAGATGATAGTGATTGATTTTAATGGTTTGGTTGGTTGAATTCGCATAATAGGTTGGTTAGGAATAAAAGCTAACAACCTTACAAAAATAATTAATTTTTGCATGATGAGTAGTTAACCAATCAATCCCTAGAATTACGTCAAATGCAAGTATTTTCAATGAAATAAGATCGACAGGTAATGTGAGGGTACCGATTTGAACCAAACAAGACTTATAAATAGTGGATGTAATTAAGGTTTCTCCCAACGGAGTTTCAACAGATAAGTCAAAGTCTAATTTCTCCGGAGTCAAATTTAAATGTTGAGCGCAAGTAGGAGAAATAAAAAAATGGGTAGAACCGGTATCAAATAAGGTATAGACTTCGCTAGAGTTTATGATAAGCTTACCCGTGATGACCTCGTTCAGGTTCCTTACTTTCTGGGAGGTCACGACAAATGCTCTCCCTTGCACTACCGGCTTTGACTTTTTTGGGACGGCCTTTAGTTCCTCCTTCCCAGCTGGACTTGTCTTCGGTGAACGACAAAATTGGGCTAGGTGACCTTCTCTTCCACAATTATAACACGCTTTGGACGGCATCGCGCAGTTTGGACTGATGTGTCACTCCCCTCCGCGTTTGAAGCATATGATAGGTGGTCGTTCTCCTTCCTTAACAACGGGTGATGGTGCTGACGTTTTTCCATCATTGTTGAATCTCCTCTTCTTGAAATGTCCATTCTTATTGTTTTGGCCATGATTACCACCGAAGTGGTTACCATTTCTGGCATGTTGAATCCTCCACGCTTATTGTCACCGCTTCGATGTTGTTATCACCGGTATTATCATTTTTGCCGTTCATTTCTCTTTTGGTTGGGTTGACTCATTATCGTGCTCTAATAACTGAGCCCTATTAACAACATCTGAATACAAACACAGTTTATGAGAGATAAGATATTGACGTATCTCGAGTTTCAAACCTCTTAGAAACATTCGTGTCATTCTCTCCTCATTATCAACCAAATGGGACGCAAATCGAGACAACTCGACAAACTTGGCTTCGTACTGCGACATGGTCATGTTGTTTTGCTCCAGCTTAATGAACTCTACCTCTTTCATGTGATGAATACTTTCGGGAAAGTACTTGTCGTTGAACAATTCTTGGAACTTTTCCCAAGTCATCTTCGGTACGGTAGGTTGAGTACGCTTTACAGATTCCCACCAGTAATCTGCCTCTTCTCGCAACATGAAGGTGGAAAAGGGAACCTTTTGCTCCTCAGAGCATCCCAAGACATCAAATATCTTGCAGATCTACTTTATCCATGTCTCCGCCTTAAGTGATTTTGGCTCTCCAAAAAACTCCGGTGGTCCCAGTTCCTTGAACTGCTTAGCGGTGACCGTCGAGAGTTGCAGTGTTTCCACTTGCATTTTGGATGAGGAGCTCTGCACCGATGTTGCATGAATTGCATAAAGGCTCTGAACATTCCATCGTTCATCATTTGGTCAGTGTTGTTATTTGCATAAGGATTATCGCCTTCCTGATGCACATTATCCTGGGTATTGATCGTTGGTGACTCAACGGTCTCATGTGCTTCATTGCTGATCTCAACATTTTCAGATGCCATTTTCAAATACTGTCACAAAACAAGGGTTAATTAACATATCACATATTATCCATATACTCTGACAGACCAATTAAATACCAAATAAACTTAGGTAGGTCATACTAGCGAAGGAATTCCTCGTCTCTCCCCTCCTAGTTCTAGTCTCACATCTAAGCCAGGGATCATATCCCTAAGCTTTGATACCAACTGTGACGCCCCCAAAATAGGTATACATCCCCCATCTTGAGTCGCTAAATACATGGTACAAAATACAATTAAAAACTTAATTATACAACTATCATGTAAAATACGACAAAACATAATATTGTCATCTAGACAATATCCACACTCAATGGAGTCCTCATTACATTTATTGTCACACTATTTAACAGAATAATTAATGAGGACTACTAATGCTATCATCTGGACCATCACTCCGTTCCGCGACTAGTCCCGGCTACGTTCTCATTTCCTGAAGAGAACAATGAAAGTAAAAGGGTGAGCTCAACTAGCCCAGTAAGAAATATTATGACTAAGATAATGCAGAATAAATTATCATTAGCCTACAACAGTGTTAAACTGATACAATATAACAAACATCAAGTTTAACTGCAGCGAAACAAGCAATCCATTAGAAGAATCAAGTAGAGAATAAAATCTACTATCTTCTATGATTTAAAAGGTTTTTCATCACTTTTATCACTGAGACTCAGCTTAATAAATAATCCACATCATCGAATCACCCCTGCACTACGGCCAAGGATATTCTTTAGTATCACGACCATAATTTATCCATGCACTACGGGCCAAGGATATTTGTGTATTCATTAATGGTCATGATCATGCCAACAACTGTCCATCAATGCACTACGGGCCAATGAGGACTTTTACCACATCATTTATAACATTACGGTCATGATTATACCAAATGATCCCTGGTCATAATCATACCAAGTCCATCTATGCACTACAGGCCACAAATGACTTTCAACAGAATATAAACATGAGGATGATGACAATGATATAGGAATTCAATAAAACAAGTTCAAGAATAAATTTTTAAAGATTTATAATCTAATTTATCCAAAAATCAATAATGTCCAAATTGTCAACATGATACTTCTTTGTAGATTAAAATTCAAGAATGCTCAGAAGAATATTTCCATGAAAAGATATTGGATGAAGCGCAAATATCAAGGATATTCCACTAATTTCATGGAGTATAGAAGCCAAAATTTTAACCAACTGAGTATAATAAAGAATGGAATAACAAAAGAATTCACCATGCATACGATAGATAGCATAGATAGGTTATTTCAATAGAATATTAAATAATGGAACCAGGTCATGCGTAATCCGCAAAGACAGGATATTCCAACAGAATAATAAAGAATGGAATAACAGAAGAATTCACCATGCATGCGATAGACCGCGATGTATAAAAGTTATTCCAATGTAATAATAAAGAATGGAACTGTGTCTAGCGTAATCCGCACAAAATGTGATATTCCAATGTAATAATAAAGAATGGAATAATGGAAGAATTCACCATGCATGCGATAGATCGCATGAAAGTTATTCCAATGTAATAATAAAGAATGGAACTGTGTCTAGCGTAATCCGCATAGACAGGATATTCCAACAAAATAATAAAGAATGGAATAACATAAGAATTTCACCATGTATGCGGTACTTCGCATAGACAGGTTATTACAACAGAATAATAAATAATGGAATAACAGAAGCTCTCTTCATGAATACGAAAGAAACTATACCCCTTACCTTAGAAAGAAACTGGATACTGAAGTAGAGAGGTAGCAGACTTCTCTTCTTCTTTCTCTCTATAATTTCTCGCTATAATAATTGCTCTATATCTTGAGTGAATTGATGAAAAATAATGGAGAAATGACCTTCTATTTATAGGAAAATATAGTTTCGATAATTGCACATTTTGGGGCTCAAAATATTATAGTATAATACCTTCCTCTTTTTCTTCATTTTTAATTTAGTCCTGCAAGTATTATCAAACTTGCACCACCTCCCCTAATAGTAAATAATGTGATTCAATAGTAAATCATGTGAATCAATAGTTCTAGACATGTGAAAATATGAATTACAGTATAGTACCTCCATCTATACCTCTATTTTTAACTTAGTCATGCAAGTATTATCAATCTTGCACCAACTCCCCTAATAGTAAATGAATGTGAATCAATAGTACACACATGTGAACAAATAGTTATAATCATGTGAATTAATAGCAATTAATTACTCATTTATCTGATTAATTACCTGATAACTTCCAGACATCAATTATTATCGAAATAAATGTCAATTTCCACTAACACTAATAATTCCAACACAATGGAACTATCAAATTCATCTTTAATCAACACGAACTTATTCATCATTAATATCATAACTCATAATATTTAACAACCAGATCGTTCCCAGGAAAGAGGGGGCTTTCCGATAAGGATTTATCCTTATTGGTGCGCAATTAGATGACCAAACCTCTCCTTGACAGAACTTCTAGACATTGTAAATATTGCAATTTAATAATATGAATAAATTTGTCGTCTCAATTATTGATTTAATAATATAACATATTTATGCAGATGATACTATGACAATAATTGAATCAATAATATGAGAGATATGATGCATCAATTATTGTAGCAATAATTGAGTATAACTGAGTGACTTCTTACATAAGCATCAATAATCAATACCATGTGCTACTATGCAACCAATCATATTACTGTACTTTTACTACCGGGTAGTTCAACAGTTTAACGGTAAAACTTCCGCCGTTATTTTTATAAAAAGATAATTATGTCATTTTCTAACTACGACAATACTTCCGTTGTGGGGTCCAATTAATGATTGTGTCGTCGCATTTAATATTCCCTGTTAAAACGAATATTCCCCGACCAATCGAATATTATATAACCACTTACTTACTTTGCAAAATTTGTAAATATTACCCACAACTATAACATTATATAAAATCCACACAATAATATTCAAAAATATATTTCGAGAAAAAAAATTCTTATTCATAAAAGTTGGGGTCTTAAAGCTTGGACCATCACTCCATTCCCCGACTAGTCCCATCTATATTCTCATTTCCTGAAGAGAACAATGAAAGCAAAGGGTGAGCTCAACTAGCCTAGTAAAGAATATTATGATTAAGATAATGCAGAATAAATTATCGTTAGCCTTCAACAGTGTTAAACTGATAAAATACAATAGACAACAAGTTTAACTACAGCGGAACAAATAATCCATTAGAAGGGTCAAGTAGAACATGATATCTACTATCTTTTATGATTTAACAGTTCATCATCGATATTTTATCGCTGTAACATAGTTCAATAAATAATCCACATCATCGAATTATCCATGCACTATGGGCCAAGGATATTCGTTAGTATCACATCCATTAATTATCCATGCACTACAGGATTATGATATTCATTATTATCACATCCATAAATTATCCATACACTACAGTCAAAGGATATTCATTAGTATCACCAGTGGTCATGATCATGCCAACAACTGTCCATCAGTGCACTACGGGACAATGAGAACTTTTATCATATTATTTGTAACATTACAGGTCATGATACATAAATCTTGGTCATAATCATACCAATCAACAGTCTATGCACTACGGGCCAAAGATGACTTTCATCACAATATTAAAGGTAGTATGCACACAAGCCAATCATGTTTGATGATAAAGCATATACTTTGTAACAATCTTATTCATTTATTAATAAAAAGTATTAATTTATTAAAGGCTTTTAATAATCTACATAATGCTGCTTTATAATATGTGATAAACCCATAGTATTAAGCAATGCTTTTAGAATATTGATGATGATCATTCTAATGAGATCTAAATTCTTAAAAAGCTTAAAACTAAAATAGTTCCCAATCGTTGGATTACTAAATTGGGGATTAGTGAATCCGGATAGATTGGTACATACGTTGCTTGCTCATTGGATGAGGATGATTGATCTCATGATCATTTATGTGGAGACACTAAAGCAAGTATGTAGGTGTTTATTAGAGAATAAGTTCACTGAACGTGGCTAGCTAAGGAATACCTAATGGAGTTTTACTTGCTTGTCAATAGGAATTCCTGTAGTGATAGTAGTAAAAGTGATCCTTGGACTTGAGATCATCATAGTATCTTGTGTATGATGAATTATACTTTGACTTATTCCTTAAGACCCTTAGGGTATATCAAAGGGTATGCTTGGGTATAATGAGTCGTACATGGAGATAATGCATGATCAATAAAGAATCTACCATTTCTAGTAAAAGAAGAGAAATATCCTATGTGATTCAATAAATTACAACTCAGTATTCATTGGCCAAGGCAGAATGAAATTAGAAAGGAGTTTCTAATTTTCATTATTTGGAGTTGTGTATTTAAGGATCGAAATACATATAATTAAATAAAATAAGACTTGAAAGTAATTCTATGTCTTATATTTAATTGGGACATTGTATGGTGGAAGGATTGAATTGTACGGTAACTATTTACTCAAATATTCTTTTATGATTAATGTTGAAATTTATATTATCTGGAAAGTCATTAATCGCTAGGGAGGCTTATCCCTATTGTAGAATAAATATTATTTATTTAAATAAATTAATAGTATAATTTATTTATTTAAATAAGATTAGAATTGTTCTAATTGATTTATTCACAACCGGTTTAATATGGAGAACATAAAGTGTCACACCATAAAAGGAAAAATAATTATTTAAGAAGTTAATGGCATAATCGTAATAATATGTTAAGTGTATTTAATTTAATCTATGGTGATAGAATAAATTAAATAGCTTAATATTTATTATTTAATATTTTGGAAATATTAAATATATAAATTAATAAAAGGAGTCTTATTAATATTATTACAATTATTATTATTTTAATTTCTAAAGAGTTGGAAATTAATTTATTATAAGTACTCTCATTTATTCCTAATAAGATTAGGAGGCTAATTAATTAAAAGATTTTAATTAATTATTCCTAATAAAATTGGGAATAAAATTAATTAAAGATGTTTAATTAATTAAAATAAAACTCAATTCCTTAATTGTTAAGGAGGGTTGCCCACATCTATAAATAAGATGAGTCTTATTATGGGTGAGGGTGGTTGAAACTTTCACAAAATACGATAATACGTAATTTCAATAGTTGGGAGAGTACATCCCTTTTCTATGAGAGATAGAAAAACTAGGGTTTTGCCAAATACTCATCTTCTTGGATCTTTCTTCTTCTTTGGTGGATCACCTCTAGAGGCCAAACACTTGGGTGGCTAACGTTGATCAAAGGAAGGAACCAAACCCGGTGGATTCAAGTTGAACGCGAAAAGATTTGTAGGTGAACTAGTACTTGAGGAAGCTCGAATCTTCAAGGGTATAATTCTTATTCTTATTGTTTTCGTTTAATTAATAATTGTGTATAAAGAATGATCCGGGTATATGGTTTGTAAATTTTATAAAACTCTATTTTATCACGTTTCCGCTTATTTTGTATAATTTGATTGCTTTCATGAATATAACAAACCTAACAGTGGTATCAAAGCCAAACCTTTATGCAAATTATTAATTGTTTGATTTGATATGTATGTTAATATGTGTTTAGAATAATTTAATTGGGCATAATTTTATTGTATAAAATTTATTTTTAAAAAAATAAAATTGAAATCAAAATCACGAACATTTTTTTTTCGTTGCGTTAATATCAGTGGATTTTTTAAAAAAAAATGATTCCATTTTTTTTCTTTCCGTATTGCCACTTCATGTTCACAGTAATGGAAGTAATGGTCATATATATATATATATATATATATATATATATATATATATATATATATATATGTGTGTGTGTGTGTGTGGGGGGGGGTTCCATCCACAAGAATGGGTTTTAATTGTGGAGCAAACCCCTTTTAACCTTGTGTCAATTATTTTATTTTATTTTTTGCTCCAACTACTACAACACAAGGCTAAAAAAGGGGTTGTTTCACGGCAACCACAAAGAACCGATTGTTGTGGATAGAACTCATATATATATATATATATATATATATTAATCTAAATTATTTTATAATTAAAATAAAAAGTTTATTTTAATTTTAAAATTGGATTTCATACTAACTAATTAGTGTTGGAATTGGATTTCATGATAACTAATTGGAGTTGAAATTAGATTTCATATTTCCTAAAATAAAGGAGTTTATTTGTGAATAAGAAAGTGAATCCATCTTTCCTTAAATAAAGGAGTTTATTTAGATATAAAATAAGATTTCATATTATTCAAAATAAAGGAGTTTATTTGTGAATATGAAAGAAAATCTGTGTTTCCTTAAATAAAGAAGTTTATATAGATATGGAATAAGATTTCATATTATTCAAAATAAAAGAGTTTATTTGTGAATAGGAAAGAGAATCTGTGTTTTCTTTAATAAAGGAGTTTTTTTTACTTGGAATTGGATTCCATAATTAATTAAAATAAATGAGTTTATTTTGATTTAAGAATTTTATTAAAATAAAATAGTTTATTTTATTCAAAATTAGATAAATTAAAATAAAAGATGTTTATTTTGATTTAAATTTGGATTAAAAATAAAGGAGTTTATTTTAATTCAAAATTAGATTTTATGCTAACTAAAATTGTCCATTAAATGATATCAATATATACATTGAATATTTATTATTCATGAGATGAATGTTATTTATTGATGCATATGTAGATATGTATGATAATAAATAGGGGTGTAAGCCGAGCCAAGTAGTTCGGTACTCAACTCGAGATTGACTCAAAAATATGATCCAAAGCTCGAATTTGAAGTTGATCTGAGTCGAATCTGATCCATACTCGTTTTCTGTTTAATGATACACGAGTCGAATTCGAGCATACCAGTGTTCACTCATATTATGGTTCGAATATTTCATTTTTTTCGAACCATACTCGATACCTGCTCGATGGATCATATTCAAATATTGGTTTGATCCATGCTAGTAAGCTAAATATGTGATATTTGTATCAATCTTTATAATTTATAAAGTGTAGTATGAAATTGTGTAAACTTGTACTTGAATAAATTAATTAATTGAATGTCAATTTATATTACATTCCTTATAATTTCAATACATAAATAAAAGTGAAAAAGTTTTATATATAAATATTAGTTAAGTAACCAATTTAGTATGTAGTGGTTCATTTTTAAATGAAATGGTTCATATTCGAAACTCGATTTGAAGGCTCATGAGTAACTCGCTTTGTAAACGAGTCGAGTAGGTCCGAGTAATGATCTGAGTCGAGTCTGGTGCAAAAATATAAATCCCTTATCGAATCCGAGTCGAATTCGAGCTCAATTTTTTCGAATCGAGCTGAATCTGAGTATGAAGGTGTTCGCTGAGATTCGACTCGTTTACACCCCTAATAATAAATGAGATTGATTATGGACTATTGACCAATATGATTGAATTTTATTTTAGTTGGAAGCGTGAATGTATGTGTTTTATTAAATGGGGTATGCGTACCTCGTCTTCTCTAATTGTGTCTTAATGTAATAAATTCTATCCTCCTGTGTACTTTTCATTGACTGTTGATCAAGATTTCTATTTGTTTTAAATAGTTTTGTAATAGGAATAGTTAAAATTAATTTTAAAGAATTAGAGATTAAAGAGAAATGAGCGTTTGAAGACTCGTTTGTAATGGAGCCCAGGTTTAAATGTAATAGTTATATTTAAATTAATTCGTGCACTCCTAGGATTTGACCTTTTTGGTTCACTTGGTGGCTCTAGTGAACCGAACTAAAATAAAGTCCATAATCAATTCGGCTATAATATAGTATTCTATATGTGCATGCTTATACAATATATATATATATATATATATATATATATATATATATATATAAGAAACTGATCCTGTCCGGGAGCCCGGACAGTGTTAAAATCCGGACCAATTTTTTTTTTTTTTTTTAAATAATTAAAAAAAAATTATGGAACTTGAATTTTTACATAATACAGTGTTTTTGGTGTGATTTGGATACATATAACAAAACATGTATGTATTATGTAAAAATTCAAGTTCCATAATTTTTTTTAGTTGTTTTAAAAAAAAAGCAAAAAAAAAAAAGTCCAGATTTTGGTTAGGTTTGGAGTCCGAACTTTGATCCATATTATATATATATATATATATATATATATATATATATATATATATATATATATATATATATATTATGCAAACATGCTTCGCATGTTAATTAATATTACGCGTATTTTATATATATATGTGCATGCGCGCTAAACAAGATGAGACAAATTAATAACAAACTTCTCAAAATTTTTATATTAAGTCCTAAGCGTTCAAAGATATTTGAAATATCAAACGTCGCCTTCTGGCATGATAAAAATAATAGAGTATCAATTAATTATTATAAGTTTATTGTGTCACCACAAGGCTTATCTTAATTCTTTGAGATGTTAATTTTATCACAGTTGATGCTTATAAAGAAAATTGAACAATGTTGTTTTGTTGTGTCACCACAAGGATAATATTTTTCTTTTTTGAATATATGGAGTGCTAGGTTGGACTTAACTTGGATAATTTTTATTCGGATGTGCCACCATTTGATCAAAATAATCTAAGAAGCAAAATATAAGGAGTTTCATAGTTGATGTAATTGACAAGAGTTGTCTACCTATTTATTTATATATAGTTTGTTGTGTCACCACAAAGCTATATACATTTGAAATGAGATCTTTATTCTTAGTAACAAATCTTTAATTAGATTTTACCAAACTATATAAGTGAGGGTAATATAGTTTGATGAAAATAGTGGGAGATATCAATTTAAAACAAGACCTAATTTATTTTGGTAATTAATAAAAGAATGTATGCTAAAATATTGTTAATTACAAATTCATTTACAGAATTTTATAATGTCTAAATTACTATCACTGCGTAGTATATTAGATGTTAAATTAATCGAACCGAATTAAACAGATTGGTTAAAGAAATTGAGAATAGTTCTCATGGCTGAAAAACTATCTTATGTCCTTAATACGCCTATCCCTCCAATGGTTGCAGACAATGCCTCTGAGGATAAGATTGCTACTTTTAGAAAGTGGCAAAATGATGCACAGTTGGCTCAATGCATAATACTCGCATCCACGAGTAACGAGCTTCAACGTTAGCATGAAACTATGGATGCTCCTACTATACTCCTGCACGTCAAGTACTTGATGGTGAGAAAAGTAGGACTGATAGATATTAGATATCTAAGGAGTTCTTCCGATTTAGAATGATCAATGACACTACAGTACAAACAAAATTCCTTAACATAATCAATTTGATTGAGTAATTAGGACAACGGGTTTTGTTATGGATGGAGAGTTGAACCAAGATTTGATCTTGCACTCACTCCAGGACTCCTTTCACAATTGTTGTGAATTTTTCATATGAATAAGCTAGATATCAGCTTCCCTGATTTGTTTAACATGTTGAAAAGGCTGAGAGTCACTTTTCAACCAAGAAAGACTAAATCTTACTGGTAGGGGCCAAAGGATCTTTTAAAAAGAAGAACAATTCAAATAAGGTAAATAAAAAGGCAAAAATAAAGGATAATAAGAACAAAACTGATATGGATAGCAAAGGAGTTTGCTTCCACTGCAATAAGCTTGGACACTGGAAAGAAACTGCAAGAAGCATCTTGCAAATGCTAACCAGAAGAAGCTTAGTGAAGTTTCGGTTATAAATATAGTTTTTGTTCATGATTGAAATAATTTTTTCTTTAATTAAGGGTCTACTTGGGTATTGGATACCGACTCTATTTTATCACATTTTCGCTTATTTTGTGCAATTTGATTGCGTTCATGAATATTACAAACCTAACAAATATAAGCATGAGGATGATGACAATGATATAAGCATCAATCAAACGAAATTAAGAATAAATATTAAAGATTTTTAATTTATCCAGAGTTTTAAAAAATATCCAAATTGTCAACACGATAAATGCTTTGTGGAGTAAAATTCAAGAATAATATTCATGTATCAAAAATAATTTGGACAGAAAAGAAATCAATTTTTGTCATGAATAGTACCCCGGGTGAATAGTACTTGAGTGAATAGTACCCCATGAATAGTACCCCGTGAATAGTACTCCGAAATGAAAATATTAAAATTTAACAAGAATGTTCAGAAAAATATTCTTGTAAAACGATACTAGATGAATCGCAAATTTCAAGGATATTCTACTAATTTCAAGGAGTATAAAAGCAATACTTATCAACATAAGTGTAGAATTAGGAATATAAAATGAAATAATTTTACTTACATACTACAGAGTATGGAAGAAAATATTATTTCATACGAATATTGAACAAAAATAATATCCCTTACCTTAAAAGGAGAGTATTTCTAACTGGTATGGCAGGGATATTTCTAAAGAAAACTTGTACTATTTTCTACACTCAAAGCTTCCTTAAACTCTAAAAAAATACGCTCAATATTATAGAAGAAGAATTCTCTGATTCTGGTGTGATTTTTATTTCTAAGCTAAGCATCCTATTTATAGGAGAATGGCAGGGTACTACTTGAATTTAGAAAATCACGGGTGAACAGGAAAATATTCACGGGCGCTTCTTCGGCTGATATTTGATAAATTTTGATTTTACTATACTGCACTATGCAGCACTATGCACACACTAAGCAGTACTATGCAACACTATGTATTACTATCCAACACTATGCATAATAAAATATAATATATTCTATTTTATATAAAAAAATAAGACTTATATATATATATATATATATATAAAACATAATACACACGACACACATTTAATATATATATACAATAAAACAAAACTAAGATAACTTTTTCTCGATAATTTTGAAAAATGAGTAAGTGGGGGTCCATGTAATAAGACAAATTTACAACAATTACTTTATAAAAAACCCCTCTATTTATCTCAATTCACTTGGCTTCTCAAAACATATTTTTAATAATATTTATTTATCATTAATATTATAACTCGTAATATTAACAACCAGATCATTCCCATAAAAGAGGAGGCTTTTCGATAATGGCTTCTCCTTATTGGCGCGCAATTAGGTGACCAAACTTCTTTACTCGATAGAACTTTCTAGACATCGTCAATAATGCAAATAATAATATGAATAACTTCGTCATCTCAATTATTGAATTAATAATATAAAATATTGTGCAGATGATACTGTGACAATAATCAAATCAATAATGTGAGATATTATGCAGCAATTACTGTGACAATAATTGAATAAAACTGAGTGACTTCTCACGTAAGCATCAATAATCAAAGATACTGTACAATATCGTGTGCTACTATGCAACCACGCGTATTAATGTACTTTTATCACCAGGTATTTCAACAGTTAACAGTAAAACTTTTGCCGTTATTTTTATAAAAAGTTATTTCTGTTATTTTCAAACTCCGATAGTAATTCCGTTGTGGGGTCCACCAATAATTGTGTCGTCGTACGAATATTCCTTGACCAAACGAATATTTTATGACAACTTGCTTACTTTGCAAAATTTGTAAATATATATTACTCACAACTATAACATTATAACAAATCCACACCTTATAATTCAAAATAATATTTAGAGAAAATTAAATTTTTATTCATAAAATTTGAGGTCTTACAAATATAATATTGTATGTATGAAAAAAAATATTTTTGTCAAAGAACTGCTGAACTCCCGTAAATTTAAAGGAATAAAAAGGTCTAATATAATTCTTTCATATCACTTATTATTTGGGGACAATATATAGTCACAATACATGCGGTTGATAAGGAATAATTAGTAGGGTTGAGTAAATAATCAATTTGGAATTAAAATCGCACAAAAAATCGCATAAATCGCACCAATTAAAACTGCACCAACGGTTCCATCGTATGTGATAATTTTAAATGGGTTGAAAAATCAAATTTACAGTTCCAATTTGGTTACTAGTCAAAACCGAACGCATAAAACCGAAACCGCACCATGTTAGTAGAGTAACAAAGATTGTATTTATCTTTTGTTTACTCTACTATATTCTACTCTAATAATTTACATTATATTACTCTATTATATTTAGCTTTTGTTTAGACAAACATTATAAGTAAAGTTGTGTGTGTTATTAAAGTAATATTTAATATTGTGTGATGCTAAATTATTAATTTAAATTGAATAAATTTTGTTGTTTCAATTGATTTTGAAACAGAAACTGTACTAAATCAAACCACACCGTACTAATCACAAGCAATTTCATGTATAGTTTTAAATTTATCAAACTACACCTAAACAATTTCATGTACGATTTAAATTTTAAACTGCATCAAATCGTACTTTGCTGACCCCTAATTGTAGTAGTTTGAGTTGGTGTTGATTGTTCATTTTCAGTGCCAAGTTGTGGTTCAAATCTTGAGTAGTAATGGACAACATGAATCTTGTCTCTTGAGACCCATATGCATTTATAAATCACAAAACAATTAATGTCATCAACATACTGATGTCTCTTGTCGGTATCTACATAAAATTTATTTCTTTCAAATAATAATATTTGATGATTAACAATTATTTGGACTACATTTGTCAAATATATATACATTCTAGCTTAACCAATATATATAATCACGTGATCTAAGTTTGTGTTGCAAAAGTAGAGGAGAAAAAAGGTCAATATTGACCACGTCAACTGTATAGGCCATTATTAGAGTGCCCTTCACAGATGAGCACGGGTAGTAATTTTTGATAGCACACGGTAATCCGACACAAATAGGATATAAAATAAGAGGATTAATATTGCGTATAAACAATTTTTGTGTTATAAACAGATCGATACGTTTAACACAAAATTTAAATAGGTCAAAAACATATAATCAATGGATATACGTGATTAGACACATTATACACGTCTATTTAAAATAATTTAAAAATAAATATGATATAACATTATAATTTACTTTAAATATTGAGTTTTAGTTTTCTCAGATACTTTTCTAAGCATATTATCTTGCATTTTATTAAATAAATATTATTGTGATGAATAAGTTATATTATTATTTAATAAATAAGTAAATGATATTAATTTTTTTATTTAATTTTTTAATTTATGTACTATTTAAACGGGTTGAACGGGTCGGCACGTTAACACGATTAATAAACATATTAATGTTAGTGTTGAGAACCTTGACACGAATAATTAAATAAGTAATGTTAGTGTTGACCTATTTAGTGTACTGCTTATAATTTGGTACGACACAAATTCGCTTAATACGACACAATTTTATTTAACATGACACGATTTGTTCGCTTATATATTTTATTTTAATAATGACAATATGTTTTGGATGGAGCAATTTTGTTTGAAAAGGTTTGGGGAACTGATTTAATCATATATGGTGTTGCTGATAATGGAGTTGAATTCATGAAGATTGAACTTTGATATAAAGTCTAATAGAGTGTCTTCGGATCTTAGGAATTCATGTAAGACTTTCTAGCCTAAAATATTTTAATTTCAAGGTTTTATTTGGATGCTAGAAGTATGTTTTTATTAAAACTTGATATGGATTAAAATACTAAAATTATGGAAACAGAAGGTGTCAAACAAACTGATTTGATAGGGACTCCAGTTTTATCATTTTAAATTTTTTGCTAATATCTTTTCTTTTAATTAAATTTTTTCAAATTATTTTATTTTGAAACTCAAAATATTTAAAATTTTTATTTAAAAAGATATCATATCATATCCATTGGTTCATAACAAGCTGGTGTTTTATTCCATTCAAGATTTTGGGATTTATATTAACAATATTTTTATATCCGTTGGTTCATATCTTATATATATTCATTTTTTTCGGCAAAGAAAAAGTCAGAACTCTTCAAGCAAATACACTTTTAAACTTTAAAGAGCGTTCAAAGAAAAACTTCGAACATTCACTTGTTTTTAATATTTTTTGGCTGAAAAATCTTAGTTCATTGTAATCATATTCCTTTTATTTAAATCTGAATTCAAGTCTTGTTTGACTTGTTCGATCTAGTAGTGAATAAAATCTGTTCAAAGGAAGCTTGAAAGTAGATTCGTCTTGAACACGGGTGAGACTTAAGGCTGTAAAATGAGCAAACAGTTTAGGCCTGATTTGTACTCACTTGACTAAAAGTTCGATTTGAGCTGAACTTGAAATATAAACGAATCAAATATGAGCAAATTTTAAAGTTCGATAAATTACTCGAACCTCCTCAAATTATAATTTTCTATTGATACTCGGATCATATTCGTTCGAAAAGTTCAAATGGTTCGGGCTTAATTTGAGATCGTGCTCGACTCGGTACCTAAATGAGGCTCAATCAAACCTTATTTTACACTTGATAAATTTTATGAACCAAATCTGAGCAACTCAATACTCGGTTTGACTTGGTTCATTTACAACCTTAGGCGGGAGTGTCGATCGCCCTGGACCCCCGATCAGAGGGGCCCCAATAAATATATATAGGATTTTGAATATTTGATTGAAGATTTTAGCTCTAAAAATATTAGAAGAAGTATATTTCAATGAATGTATTCTCATATATTTTATTGTAGTCGAACTTCACATATATTTTGATGTAGTCGGAATTCTTATATATTTTATTGTAGTCGAACTATTATATTTGAAGTTCCGGAAATGCACTTTTTGGATACAACTTGTAATACTTATTTATTTATTTTTTCCTTTATTTTTTAGTGAAGACAATATTCTGAAAATTGTCTCGCTTTCATTTTTTGTCTTGGACCACCAATTTCTCAGGAACGGTTCTGCTTGAAAGGTTGTAGAGGTGCAAAGATTGCAGAGATGTAAGGGGGCAGTAGTGTTCAATTCATAGCAAAGCTTCTTTGAACAGTGAGTTTTTCTTTGTAATCAATTGAGTATTAAAATTTAAAAAAATGAGTTTCCAAAATTGGTATTGTACGTGGATTAGACCACTAGATTAGAGGATAGAAGTTGAATCACGTAAAAATTTTGATGTGATTTACTATTCTGTCTTTCCTTATTCTGCATTTTTATTTCTGGATATATTGCTCTGATGCTCGCTTGAAGATGCACTAATCCAGAACAAAAAGCAAATATGGTATCATGTCTGATTGTAACTGACGAAGAACATAAGCTAAAGCAGACACTAAAACAGACAAAAAGGAAGACAAACATCCTTGTTCAATTTAAACCTGTAACAAAAAAATTAAAAAAATTTCATTATTTATCACTTTTAACTTAAACACTTGATCACTCTTCTAGATTTGCACATATACAGAATTACAGGATTGTCATCCCTACACTTGATGAGAGGGTTGCTACATAACCAATAACTAGATGAGGGGAAAAAACATGTTTTAAAAACTCAAAGCGCCGGTTTGTTCAACAAGTAAAGATATACCACAAAACCCATAAATTTATGAGCCTCTTGCACTATATTTTTGAGTTTTAAATGAACAATAAAAGGTTGAAAAACATAATTTTTTTTTGTCTAATTCTTTTATTACTGAGTTTTTAATAAACAAAGAAAAAACAAAAATTTGATAATTTTTCTTGCCTAAGTTTTCTGTCCAAAAATGAATGAATTCGGGTGAAAAACTAAACGATACAAACAAATCTTTATATAATCTCTATTATATCCTCCACATCACAAACACAACAAATATTAATTAATATAAGAATAAAATAGTAATATAAATATAAAGCTTCATATCTTTCTTTTTCCTTCATGAACTCAATAACAAGTTTAAAGGAAACTTACAAGTTTTTATTTTTTTTATTTTCTACTTTAATTTAAGTTTCTATTTTTTCTTTACCATCGAAAAACTCAGAAACATATATAGTCATGTTGAGGGTAGTTCGCTAGTAAAAATAATAAAATTCTTAATATTGACGTGAAAAAGCTAGTTTGGTTTTAGACCCAAGAACTAAACTATATATCATATAAAAAAATTTAAAAAATGTTTAAAATAAAAAAGTTGAATTGTGATAGTGACACTTTTGCTAAATTTAAGTTTAAATTCTCTATTAATTAAGGTTGTTGATAATTTTAGAGCAATATTTATGTCGTTAAAATAAATATGCATTTAACAATACTTTTACACTTATTTTAACAATACTATAAATTTTCGGCGACATATATTATTCTGACAACCTAATTATTGCTCTAGGCCTTAATTAAACCATTCACATCCAAACCAAAAGTTTTTGAGCTCCATGGCATGATCAACCCCAACATAATAAACAATTTAAACCCTGATCTAAATATGATAAATTATTCTTGGTAAGAGTCCATACTTTATTAAATAAATGAAGATAGTATTAATGTAAGATTCCGCATGAGCCACTCTCATTATAGCCATTGCCTAGGGAAGCTGAGAATAGGACTATTGAACACGACGATTATTTCTTTAATCTCCTCACTAATTACTTAGATGCTTCCGACCCACATTTCTTGCTATAAAAATTCCTCAAAAACATGAATATTTAGAAACCCTATTTTTCATTACCAAGAAATAGTTGACATTGGTGCCATTTACTTGGTAGTATTAAAAATCAATATGGCTACATAAATCAATATTGTCAGTCTTCTATTTTGTTCGGCACTGATCACCGCAACAAAGTTTCTTAATTTAATTAAATCACACACTCGTAAACATGAAGATTATACAAATCTACTACTCCATATAAACTTATACATTGCTTCCAACGTTGTCGGGAACCCTAGGAAGTCTAAATGAGAGTTTAAATTTGTCATTTCGTTAAAAATGTTCATTTGGCACAACCCTGACCGTTGGATTAGAAATGTAGCAATGCTATTAAATTTACTAGTGAATTTTCCTTAATAAATTTGAGAAAAAACTTTAATTTGTAATGTTTTTTATAATGAGGTTGTATCCTGTGGGTGAAATCTGATGTCTTTTTGTTATGGAGATCCCCATGAAGACAGCATGTTGATCTCAAAGGAAGGTTTTAGAGGCATTCTATTTCTAATGAACAGGCTAGAGACAATATTGCCTCAATCTAAGAATATAATAATCATTTACATACATGTACAAAACGACCTAATTAATTCATAATAAATGATGGCTATAAGAGTTTATACGGTCATCACATCTTGCATTGCTCATTACAATATCTAAAATAAGCAGTGTAAGATTTTGTGATCATATAATATAAGGTCTTATAGCAACTATGTTATATATATATATATATATATATATATATATATATATATATATATATATATATATATAAAGTTAGATTCTCAATCGGACCAAATTTTTAGCTTATTTAATTGTTCGTCGCTAAAGATTGGTCCGTTAATCTTAATTCAAATTTCTCGAAACCTACCGATATATATATATATATATATATATATATATATATATATATATATATATATATATATATACGTCGTCTTTTTCAATGAACCTTAAGCAATGAACCAAAAAGCGAATCGGCTATAGCGACGGTTTTTTCTGTCGCTATTATACAAAGTCGACGATATAGCTATGGCGACTGTTCAAATCATCGCTATTACTCAAAAAACTGTCGCTATAGCCGGTTTGTTTTTAGTTCGCTGTTTAAGATTCGCTGGAGAAGGAAAACGTACGTGTGTGTGTATATATATATATATATATATATATATATATATATATATATATATATATATAGGAGACCGATCCATAGCTAACGTTATAAAAAAGAGTTTAGCCTTACAACACATTGCGATCTTCCATCTGAAGATCGAACAGTTAAATAGAGGGACCACCCGCAATTTAGTTTTCAGTATTTCGCAGTTTAATACTGCATAAGAAAAAAAAATACCAAAATGCCCCTCCTTTACAATTCTCCTTCTGCAGTTTAATACTGCGGACGATAGGATTATGAAGCGATAGTCGGACAACATCATATTCAACTGGAACTTAAAGGTCCCATCCGCTGGTTAATTCTGCAGACGCTAGGTCTCTTATATATAAGATTAGATAGTACTGTCAGAAGACATCTGGATACGCACAACGAGTTCGACCTAAAGCTCAAGAATTTTTTGTTTCTTTTTACATATTCTTGTTGTTGCCAATTTATGTGATCTAGGATGAAGAGACATCCATGACAAAATATTTGGAAGCCACAATATTTGCAGGAAGCCCTTAACGTGTTCTGAATCCGAAACTTCATCTGACTGACTCTTTTTATCCAGCCTTCCAATTTTTGTTTCCATATGTGTTTCTCATCATCCCAAATCACTTGAATATGTAACTACTAGGAAGAATATACAACATAAATAAATGATTTTTATCTTTATAAACTTATTTTTAATGCCTAGATGTCTCAACATCCACTGCTAGAATGGGTTAATTGTTTAGTTCTTTCAAGCAAACCATGGAGTGTCCATCAGAACATGTTGAGGTTATTCATGAATAAACCTCAACTTGTTATGATGTCACATTCAGGGTTTTCATAGAAGAGCTAAATAATTGACCCATCCTGGCAGTGGATGTTGACGTACCGTTTGCGGTTTAATACCGCGAACGCTAGATCTCTGATTAAAATGACGTCGTACAGTCGCATATTCAACTAGTAATGCTAGGTCTCTTACATATAATATGACGGAGCTATGACTATAAAACGACGCCGAATGGAACATGGGAAAACGATAATTCTGGTCTGCGGGATTAATCTGCGGACGCTAGGGCTCCTGTATATAAGACGGGATAGTACTGCGAACTGATCTAGACCTAATCCGAGTAATTATTGAATTAAGGCTCATGAATTTTCTATCTCTCCTTGTATAGTTTTATTGTTTGAACATGAATCATGTAATCTATGTTTATGAGGCAAATTGATGGCTACCAAATGGAAGGATGTATTGAAAACAGTTCACCCCATTGGTATACATCCATTCTTCCACTTGTTTAGCCATTGATGTATCGCATCATCCCAGATTACAAGAATCTATAACAACTAACAAGAATATGCAGGAGAAATAGAAGATTTTTAGCTTTAATAAGTTATATATATTTTTAGATCTCGACTCTTTTTTACAATACCGATCTGGGACGAGTATAGTTCAATTTAGTGTTATTAGGTTTTCTATTTATTCATGGGTATTATTTTCATCATCACAAGATAAGATGATTGATCTGCAACAATAATACCCAGAAAAATGGAAAACTAATAACATTAAATTGAACTACTCTTGTCTAAAATCCCCTATCCGCAGATTAATACTGCGGACGATGTTTTAAACTTAATACGGTGTCGTTCTTAATTCAAACATAAGTCCACATCAGATGGTTATTTTTTGTACAAAAGACTTTGTCGTTTTAATACAAACATAAGTTAACATTTTGTTGTAGTTTAATATTGTGTACGCTCGGTATACAAAATGACCCCTGTTAAGACGAAGTTGAAGATATTAACGTTCTGCATACACAGTTGTTCCATCTTGTTCATCTGATATTGTATAAACAACTAAATCGACAATCGTTGTAGCGAATTTGAGAAGAAAGCAATCAATTAAAAGGAGTTCGGCAAATCCTTACAACATTGATACATTCCAACATATATGTTTGGTTGTTTATTACTGAAATTTGAATATTTAAAAAAATATCTATGTTGTATACTTTAAGAGTTGATGGATGTTTATTTTGTTTGTGTTCACTTCTCCAAAAATATCTATGTTGTTTACTTTAAGAGTTCATGGATGTTTATCTAGGTTGTTTTTATGTTGTTTGTGTTGTTTATATATGTTTATTTTGGTTGTGTGACGCCCCCAAATCCGGGTATCTTCCAACCCGACAGATGGTGCTACACGATACTACCTACACATACATTCAATTAAAAAGCCTCAATAAAACGAATATGTCTTCTATATATTCAAAATAATATTAACATTCCCCAGGTTCTTTATAACCATTACATTGGTTCTTGTCATAATATAAAATATATTACAATCACTCACCCTATACTATTATATAAGTATTCTACGGGTTCATCTTCACCTTGCCCTTATCCTTGCCGGAGCCTTCGGTCCGTTCAATCTTAGCTGCGTTCATATGGTTCAAGCAAGAGTGAGCATGACTAGCTCAGCAAGTACAATAATTCTAATAAACAACATGCTTGAAAACATAGGAATCATATATCTTCAATAATTGAATAATAGTTACGAAGTACTATCGTTAATTCAAAATAACACTTCTTTTCCTTCAAAACGTTTTACAACAACAATATTTAGTAAAACATTAATTCTGGTCCAAGACCTTGAACATTTCATAAGTTCTTTGAAAAGGACATCCCGAAACTAAGTCCGTAAGTCCGACATTTCTTACGAGCACGTCTAGGTGATCAGCCTATAGTACTCTATGTTGATCAACACTACATTCATTAAACGTATGTACGTTTAAGTTGTGGCAACCTCACGTGTCTGTCGTTTGACGACAAAACATTTTTAGCATACTCACTCTACGTTTGAAAACCACACCAATATAACTTGGTAAACATTGACCATGCTTTGATAGAAACATAATATAAGTCTAGCTGAAAGAGTTGGCTTTGACTTCATCATAAAATACTTCATGTGTAAGGATACATGAATTACAAAGCTTGTCCAGGTTGAATTGAAAAAAGGGTTAGAATACTTGCCTTCAGCGTCTGCTACAGTTATAACACGTTCACGTTTAAGTCTTTAAGTCTCTACAGTAAATAATAACATCACATAACATATTAGGTCATGAATGAACATACACGGTTCTTAATGAATCTTACCCTTCTTCTCAATCTAATTACGACTTAGATTTGTTATTATTGGTTCCGGCTTTTCGTTACGTCGTTCTTACATTCACATACAATTGACTTACTTTAACCTTAATTGTTCTTACTTAAGGTTTAAACATGTCTTAACAATATTATAATCAAGCTTTAGTTCATTACTAATGAGTTACCATTCATTTCATACTGATAACCTTCCTTAATATGCCTTCCTTATGGTCGTGGCTCTCATGCGCCTTGATCATCCTTATCTAACTTCGTGACATGGCTTAGTTTCCGATGATGATAGTCGAGTCCAAGTATTGGCGCCACATTAAACTCTCACAAGGCCAATGCGTGACTCTGCAGAGAGGGTGATAACATCAGATATGAAATGCAGTCAGCACCATTATACTGGGTTGGGTGGCGCAGTACCAACTCATGCACCAGATAACTTTGACAGATTTTTAACTTTGTGAGATTTTCGGCCTCGTAACTTCTTCGTTATAAGTCCGAATTGGTTCGTTCAAGAGCCTACGGTTCACAAATTACATACTCTACGTGTTCATGCAAGAATTTTATATTTTCGACTTCGTTTACTCAAAATTCACCTATTAGTTCATTTTTAACGAAAACGATAAATGTTCGTGAACGTTCAACACTCGTTTCTTCGTTCTAAGTCGGAATTCGGTCATTTTTGAGTCCGCAACTCTATAATGCCAAATATGACTTGTCTCTATAAAAAACCAACGTTTTTCGAGTTTAAACACAAAATCCGACTTCCATTCTGAGAATTTCACGAATTCGACGATTATCGTCTAATCATGTGAATTCCAACAAAACTTCGTTACTTAGGTTTTGATCATCATTCTAAATGGATTCAATACCATCATATGGACATTTCAAACTACATATAACGACAACTTATTTTTAAGTTATGATATGGCTTATTCTTTATGAGTTCATGACTTCATAAATTATAAATTACAAGTCTTCATTCCTTAGGACTTATTATTGGTTTAAGTCTTTTAAGCAACATTCTTACATATTTTCAATCATACTAACTTCTTAAAGTAAACATATGACAAGTTCATATATTTTCATCATAAGTGCATAACTTATTTAGGTTCATCTTACTTATTCATGACTTATTCGGCTTAAGTCCATTGATTAACCAATGCTTATATGTTCTTAACATACATATTTATTAGACTACACTTCTCTTATCACCCTACAATGATAGATATGGAAGATATAAGATCATAAGATCATTTACCTTTGATGACTAGCTTTCTCCTTCTTGGAAATCTAACACAGAAAGTTTGACTTATTCTTGGCTTAATCACTCTAACACTTAAGTTGCTTTGTATTGGAAGTTGTTGGTTGAAAATAACAAGCAACAAATTAAAATCCTAGCCTTCTATTTACAGGAAAGCCAAAGTGAGGGATTTTAGTCCTTAAATCATCCCACCTCCTTAATACACCTCCTTATTATTCATTACCCACTTGTTAAGTAAACTTTTTAACCACACAACTATCTTGCCCATCACACAAAGTTCTTGGCCATTACACAAAGTTCTTGCCCACCAAGATAACCCACATCAACATGGTTTGCTCCATGGATCAAACCTAACCCAATGGATCATTAATTGGGCTTATGTATTAAATTACTTAACTTATCTTTGGGCTTGCATTAAATCAAGTTGGGCTTGCACCTTAATTCCAATTGACTTTACAAATTACTAATAATCCTACAAGTCCAATTCATTTGGCTAAAAGCCTTATTACATTTTCTTTACGTATTATACTCGTATTCTTACTCGTATATTAATTCTCAATATACGATATACCATCCTTCATATATATATATATATATATATATATATATATATATATATATATATATATATATATATTCATTACTACTTCATATTCAATACCTCGTATAATACATACGTATCATACGATTATCACATTATTTTCTTAACGCTTGATATTTCTAATGTTCTCGAACTAAGTCCGCATGCGAAATATTGCATTTTCCATACTTCGATTATTATTACATAATCCATCTCACCTCGATATTATAATGTTACGCATTTCTCGGAAGTTCAAAAATAATTCCTGAACGGAAATCGAGGAATAGTATTTTTCAGAAAATTTCTCGGAAACATTTTATTTTCGTCTTGGAAATTCAAACACTTTAATTCCTTCACATAGTTAAAATACTACGATGTTCTGACGTTTCTAGGATATAGAACGACATTCATCTTACTACACGTAATAATAACAAATAATATTATTTTATTCATTATAAAAGTATTTACAAAAGGTTTGATTTTCTGGGGCGTTACACTCTCTCCCCCTTATAAGGATTTTGTCCCCAGAATCTCGCTATATAAAAAAAAATTACACAAACAAGTGAGGGTAATTCTTTTTCATCTTCTCTTCTAGCTCCCACGTTGCTTCTTCAACATAGTGGTTCTTCCATAACACCTTCACGGAAGGTATGACTTTGTTCCGTAGAACTTGCTCTTTTCTATCGATGATTTGAATTGGCAACTCTTCATACGTTAAGTCTTTTTCGATATGAATAGGCTCATATTCTATCACGTGTTTATAATCCGGCTTATAAGGACGCAATACGGATACATGAAACACGTTATGTATTCATTCTAGGTCTGGAGGTAATGCTACCATTAAGCTACCTCACCTACCCGTTTTAACACTTCAAAAGGTCCTATAAACCTTGGACTCAATTTTCCCTTCTTTCCAAAATGTATCTTTCCTTTCCAGGGAGATACCTTTAGAAATACATAAGAGCCTACTTCAAACTCTCTATTCTCTCGATGCGAATCAGTAAATTTCTTCTTTCTGTCTTGAGCTGCTACTAAACGCATTTGTATCAACTTCACTATATCCGCTGTTTGCTGCACCAATTCTGGCCCTAGCATTCGGCGTTCTCCTACCTCATCCCAATACAATGGTGTTCTGCATTTCCTTCCGTACAAATCTTCGTAAGGCGGTATACCTATGCTTGCATGATAACTATTGTTATACGCAAACTCTACTAATGGTAGATGATCATACCAACTACCCTTAAAATCCATGACGTAAGATCTCAACATATCTTCTAACGTCTGAATTGTTCTCTCACTTTTTCTATCAGTTTGTGGATGATACACCGTACTCAGCTTCAACTACGTTCCCAACTGCTCTTGTAGACTCCTCCAAATGTTCGATGTGAATCGTGGATCACGATCTGACACAATCGATACTGGTGTTCCATGTCTGGAAATTATTTCTTTAATATAAAGTCTAGCTAACTGGTCCAAATTATACTTGACCTTAATTGGCAAAAAGTGAGCCGACTCGTCAATCGATCCACTATTACCCAAATCGCATCATATCCTTTCGTTGTAGTCAGAAGTCCTACCACAAAATCCATCGTGATATTCTCCCACTTTCACTCTGGAATTTCTAATGACTATAACAAGCCACTTGGTCGTTGATGTTCGGCCTTAACTTTCTGATAAGTCAAGCACCTACTTACATACTTAGCTATTTCTCTCTTCATGTTCGGCCACCAAAAACTCTGTCGAAGGTCTTAATACATCTTAATACTACCAGGATGAATCGAAAACGTCGAACTATGAGCCTCTTGTAACACCTGCTCCTTTAATTCTGTCTCATTTGGAACCCAAATTCTTCCTTCAAATCTTAATAATCCCTCATTATCAAGACTGTACTTAGTATCTTTTTCATTGTTTAACCGCTCTTTTACCCGGTAACACTCAACAGTTTTGAGTTGCACCTCCTTGACTCTTTCTACGATGGTAGATTGAATTTCTGTCGCAAACAATATCTGCTCCGATTCTCTCGACAACTCCACTTCTATTTCCATCCTAGCCATCTCTGTTATTAACTCAGTTTGAGTCGTTAACATAGACAACTTCTCCCGACCCTTTCTATTTTAAGGCGTCGGCAACTACATTGGCTTTTCCAGGGTGATACAAGATTTTACAATCGTAATCCTTTATCAACTCCAGCCATCTCCTTTGCCTCATATTCAACTCCTTTTGTGTGAAGATATATTTTAGACTCTTGTGGTCCGTGTATATCTCCCATTTTTCTCCGTAAAGATAATGTCTCCATATTTTTAAGGCAAAAACTACTGCGGCTAGTTCCAGATCATGAGTAGGGTAAACTTTCTCATAATCCTTCAACTGCCTTGATGTATATGCAATGACCTTGCCATGCTGCATAAGCATGCAACCAAGTTTTCGCATATCGCTATAAACTACAAAATTTCCTGTGTCATCGGGTAGTGACAAAACAGGCACTTCACTCAATCTCTTCTTCAGTTCTTGAAAACTGTCTTCACATTTCTCAGTCCACGCGTATTTCAGCGTCTTCCTTGTTAAGTTAGTCAATGGAGTAGCTATCTTTGAAAAATCCTGGATGAATCTCTGATAGTATCCTATTAACCCTAAGAAACTCCACACCTCAGTCGGCGTTTTCAGTTGTTCCCAATTTATCACAGCTTCCACCTTCGCTAAATCTACCAAAATCCCTTTATGGTCAATGACATGACCTAAAAACTATACATTCTCCAACCAAAATTCACACTTAGTGAACTTCTCATACAACTACTCTTTCCTTAGTATCTCCAACACTAATCTTAGGTGTTCAGTATGATCTTTTGGCATCTTAGAATAGACTAGAATATCATCGATAAACACCACGACGAACTTGTCCAAATATTGTTTGAACACTATGTTCATCATATCCATGAATACAGCTGGTGCATTAGTCAATCCAAATGACATCACCAGAAACTCATAATGACCATAACGAGTTCTGAATGCTGTCTTTAGTACATCCTCCTTCCTAACCTTCAACTGGTGATACCCCGTTCTTAAATCTATTTTAGAAAATACTTAATTTCTTTTAATCGATCAAAAGATCATTGATCCTGGGCAATGGGTATTTATTCTTTATTGTTAACTTGTTCAACTCTCTGTAGTCGATACAAAGTCTTAAATATCCGTCCTTCTTCTTGACAAACAGTACCGGTGCTCCCCACGACGAAACACTCAGTTGTATGTACTTCCTGTCCAATAGTTCTTGTAACTATACCATCAACTTCTTCATTTCCACTGGCGCCATACGATACGGTGCCCTAGAAACTGATGTCGGTCCTGGCACAATGTTTATTACAAACTCGGTCTCCCTATCCGGTGGAAGACCCGGTAATTCACTTGGAAATACATCGGCGAATTCTCTAACTATAGGTATTTGTTCCATGGTTGCTACCACTCTCTGGGTATCAACAACATGACACAGGTAACCTACACATCCCTTCCAAAATAATTTCCTCGTTTGTGTCATGGTTAAACAACACGAACGTCCCGGCGATCTATTCCCGTAAAATACTACCTATGGTTGTTTTAACATTCTAAGGTTCACACCTTTCTTCTGACAATCTATAATTGCCCCATGGTTTACTAACCAATCCATTCCGAGAATTACATCGGATTCTCCTAACTTTATCGGTATCAAATCTACTGATAATTTATAACCTCGTATATCTACGCAAAAACTCTTATGAACATCTTCAACAGGAATTATTTCTTCGTTTGATACCCTAATATTTAAAGGTATAGGAAACTTTTCGGGAAGTAATCCTAATCGTCTAGCAAAATCACATGCTATAAACGAACAACTAGCACCCGAATCAAACAACACTTAAGCATTGATGTTGTTGATCGGAATAATACCTGCGATGACGTCCCCTGATGCAACCGCATCTTGGACTGTCATGCTAAAGGTACGGCCCATCGGCCTACCCGGCTTTGCTGGACCACTAATAGCTAACTTACCGCCATTAGTGCCCCGATTCCCGTCCGTCCCCTTCTTTGGGCAATTCTTTGCCATGTGGTCTGTTGACCCACACACAAAGCATCCGTGATTCTTCTTCGGACTTGGACAGTTAGGCGAGATGTGCCCTTCCTGTCCACAATTGTAACATATGGCCTTCCCCTTGAGATAGACTCTTAAGTGAGTCTTCCCACAGGTCTTGCAGGCCTTCATACTCCTCTTCGGGTCTCCTTGCTTCACTCCGGTATTCCCAAAGCTGAACACTTTCCTCTTCTATCCCTCGCCACTCCCACTGGCTCCTTCTATCTTCACTCCCCCATCCACTTTTCCTTTATTCTTCTTGTCCTTCTGGTACTAGCTCAACGCCTCGCTACCACCTTTGGTGATTATCGCCTTCTCTAAAATGGCCCCCAATGAAGTACTTTAGAACACAAAAATATGGTTATAGAGCCTGGGTTTCAAGTCCTGCTCGAATCGTCGCGCCTTTTTAACCTCGGTGTCCACTTGGTGTGGAGCAAACCTCGCCAGTTCATTAAACTTGGCGGTGTATTGGGGAACTGTCATGTCCCCTTGTTTCAATTCGAGAAACCGCATCTCCATCTTTCCCTGCATGTTCGTGGGAAAGTAATTCTCAAAGAATATCTCCTTGAACTACACCCACGTTAGATTCTCAATCCCGGCCCTAGCTTGATTGGCTTCCCACCAAAAGTTGGCATGTCCCTTCATTATGTAGGTTGCAAAGGCAACCTTCTGGGCCTCGTCGACATTTTCTATTACAAATGCCTTCTCAATTTCCTTTACCCACGTTTGGGCTTCGATAGGGTCCGTAGTTCCTTTGAACTCTGGTGGACCAATACTCTTAAAATCCTTAAAGGTAGTAGCTCGCGCTACTCCCATATTTATGGGGATATTAGCCCCATTTCTATTAAATGCGGCTGTTAAAAGATTAACAAACTCCTGCATGGGGTTAACCGGACCTCCCTCCGGTTGATTTACATTAGTTCCTTGATTACGTTGTACTCTTCTTGGTGGCATTTTGATGTTACAATAAACAACACAATTCGTTATTATTCCTTTCTTTATTAGTTAGTTATTATTAGATATTTAAACAATAACTTCAACATCCATTGCTCAGTTGTTCCGTAAAAAGACTTATATTCATTCATTCATTGTATTATAATACTACATTGTTTACATTACACAGCCTAAGCTGATTACATTACTATCCCGCTATTGCTTTCCAAAAATTGGGATTTATAAAAGACTACCCTTTGTTATACAAAAGAGGGTTTTACGTCACTACTGGATACAAAATATTTACATATCAAAACTACTCTAGCTACTACTAGATTACATCTGCCTTAAGGCATTATCAAAATCTGCCTTGGCAAGACCGACAATAATATCACGGCTGATAGTATGCCGTGTCTGCCCTGCCTCTATGGGATAACCAGCTACCTGCTGCTGGAAATCCGCATGAGAACTCCTACGAATATAGGACATTCTCCCTATCTTCTGCTTTTTGGTCTTTAGCTCCTCCTTGAGCTCAAAAACCTCATGCTTTAGCTCATGGACCTTGTCCTTAGCCAAAATCCTCTCATCGTGCTCCTATTCCCACATGGACTCCACGTCCATCTTATCTTCTATGATAGCCTGGAGCTCTGCCTTTAGCTCCTTAACCTCTTGACAGTAGTGGATATTTCTATCCAACACTGACATAAAGAGTGACATCATTGACTCCCCAGGAGCCATCTCTGCTCCTATTGCTACCGGGTTGAAGAACACTACCTCCACCTCTTCTTCCATCATGCCATAGAAACACAGACATGAGATCGGGATCCTCTGAGTCTCCAGAGTCAATGACTAATTCTCCGGACTCTTCTGCGATCGGGTTCAGTATAACCTCTATCTAGTTAACCAATTCTTCACTAATAGTCTGTACATCTAAATGTATTCCATTTACACCTGACATCTACGCAAAACAATTAAGTTGATTAGTACACGCCAGTAGAATAATAAAAACACATAACATATTTATAATGCATTTTTATAAGGTTATTTTCTTCTTTTACTTCTTTTGACTCCTCTTAAGGTTATGACTTAAGGTTTTTAATTCCCCCCTTAAGTTTTATAACCTAATGCTTTGATACCAACCTGTGACGCCCCCAAATTTGGGTATCTTCCAACCCGACAGATGGTGCTATACGGTACTACCATTCACACATACATTCAATTAAAAAGCCTCAATAGAACGAATATTTCTTCTATATATTCAAAATAATATTAACATTCCCCAGGTTCTTTATAACCATTACATTTGTTCTTACCATAATATCAAATTAATTACAATCATTCACCATATACTATTACATAAGTATTCTACGGGTTCGTCTTCGCCGCTTCTTATCCTCGCTTTTGAGCCTTGATCAGATTCGATCTTAGCTGCGTTTATATGGTTCAAGTAAGAGTGAGCATGACTAGCTCAGCAAGTACAACAATTCTAATAAACAACATGCTTGAAACATAAGAATCATATATCTTCAATAATTGAACAATAGTTACGAAGTACTATCGTTAATTCAAAATAGCACTTCTTTTCCTTCAAAATGTTTTACAACAATAATATTCTGTAAAACATTAATTTCGGTCCAAGACCTTGAACATTTCATAAGTTCTTTGAAAAGGACATCTCGACACTAAGTCTGTAAGTCCGACATTTCTTACGAGCACATCTAGGTGATCAGCCTATAGTACTTTATGTTGATCAACACTACATTCATTAAACGTATGTACGTTTAAGTTGTGGCAACCTCACGTGCCTGTCATTTGAAGACAAAACATTTTTAGCATACTCACTCTTCGTTTGAAAACCACACCAATATAACTTGGTAAACATTGACCATGCTTTGATAGAAACATAATATAAGTCTAGCCAAAAGAGTTGGCTTTGAATTCATCATACAATACTTCATGCGTAAGGATACATGAATTACAAAGCTTGTCCAGGTTGAACTGAAACAAGGGTTAGAATACGTGCCTTCAGCGTCTGCTACAGTTATAACACATTCACGTTTAAGTCTTTAAGTCTCTACAGTAAATAATAACATCACATAACACATTAGGTGATGAATGAAGATACATGGTTCCTAATGAATCTTACCCTTCTTCTCAATCTAATTACGACTTAGATTTGTTATTATTGGTTCCGGCTTTTCGTTACGTCATTCTTACATTCAAATACAATTGACTTACTTTAACCTTAATTGTTCATACTTAAGGTTTAAACATATCTTAACAATATTATAATCAAGCTTTAGTTCATTACTAATGAGTTACCATTCATTTCATACTGATAAACCTTCCTTAATATGCCTTTTCTTATATCGAGAAATATATGGCCCAATATCTCTTATACAACTCTGTACAGCAATACATGAGTTTCGATAGAATGATGGTCGAGTCCGGCGTTGTGGCGGCACATTAAACTCTCTCAATCAAGGCCATGCACAAGTGACTCGAGAGAGAGTGATGATAGATCAGATATGAAATGCTGCAGCCACCATTATACCTTGGGTTGGCGCCGCGGTACCAACTCTGTGCACCAGATAACTTTGACAGATTTTTAACTTTGTGAGATTTTCGGCCTCGTAACTTCTTCGTTATAAGTCCGAATTGGCTCGCTCAAGAGCCTACGGTTCACAAATTACATACTCTACATGTTCATGCAAGAATTTTATATTTTCGACTTCGTTTACTCAAAATTCACCTATTGGTTCATTTTTAACGAAAACGATAAACGTTCGTGAACGTTCAACACTCGTTTCTTCATTCTAAGTCGGAATCCGATCATTTTTGAGTCCGCAACTCTATAATGCCAAATATGACTTGCCTCAATCAAAAACCAATGTTTTCGAGTTCAAACACAAAATCCGACTTCCATTCCGAGAATTTCACGAATTCGATGATTATCGTCCAATCATGTGAATTCTGGAAAAACTTCATTACTTAGGTTTTGATCATCGTTCTAAATGGATTCAATACCATCATATGGACATTTCAAACTACATATCACAACAACTTATTTTTAAGTTATGATATGGCTTATTCTTTATGAGTTCATGACTTCATAAATTATAAATGACAAGTCTTCATTCCTTAGGACTTATTATTGGTTTAAGTCCTTTAAGCAACATTCTTACATATTTTCAATCATACTAACTTCTTAAAGTAAACATATGGCAAGTTCATATATGGTCATCATAAGTTCATAACTTATTTCGGTTCATCTTACTTATTCATGACTTATTCGGCTTAAGTCCACTGATTAACCAATGCTTATATGTTTTTAGCATACATTTTTATTAGACTATACTTCTCTTATCACCCTACAATGATAGAGATGGAAGATATAAGATCATAAGATCATTTACCTTTGATGACTAGCTTTCTCCTTCTTGGAAATCTAACACAGAATGTTTGACTTATTCTTGGCTTAATCTCTCTAACACTTAAGTTGCTTTGTATTGGAAGTTGTTGGCTGAAAATAACAAGCAACAAATGAAAATCCTAGCCTTCTATTTATAGGAAAGCCAAAGTGAGGGCATTTTAGTCCTTAAATCATCCCACCTCCTTAATACACCTCTTTACTATTCATTACCCACTTGTTAAGTAAACTTGCTAACCACACAACTATCTTGCCCATCACACAAAGTTCTTGGCCATTACACAAAAGTTCTTGCCCACCAAGATAACCCACATAAACATGGTTTGCTCCATGGATCAAACCTAACCCAATGGATCATTAATTGGGCTTAGGTATTAAATTACTTAACTTATCTTTGGGCTTGCATTAAATCAAGTTGGGCTTGCACCTTAATCCCACCTCCTTAATACACCTCTTTACTATTCATTACCCACTTGTTAAGTAAACTTGCTAACCACACAACTATCTTGCCCATCACACAAAGTTCTTGGCCATTACACAAAGTTCTTGCCCACCAAGATAACCCACATCAACATGGTTTGCTCCATGGATCAAACCTAACCCAATGGATCATTAATTGGGCTTAGGTATTAAATTACTTAACTTATCTTTGGGCTTGCATTAAATCAAGTTGGGATTGCACCTTAATTCCATTGGACTTTACAAATTACTAATAATCCTACAAGTCCAATTCATTTGGCTAAAAGCCTTATTACATTTTCTTTACGTATTATACTCGTATTCTTACTCGTATATTAATTCTCAATATACGATATACCATCCTTCATATATATATATATATATATATATATATATATATATATATATATATATATATATCATACATACTACTATATATTCAATACCTCGTATAATACATACGTATCATACGATTATCATATTATTTTCTTAACGCTTGATATTTCTAACGTTCTCGAACTAAGTCCGCATGCGAAATATTTCATTTTCCATACTTAGATTATTATTACATAATCCATCTCACCTTGATACTATAACGTTACTCATTTCTCGAAAGTTCAAAAATAATTTCTGAACGAAAATCGAGGAATAGTGTTTTTCAGAAAATTTCTCGAAAAACTTTTATTTTCGTCTTGGAAATTCAAACATTTTAATTCCTTCACGTAGTTAAAATACTACGATGTTCTGACATTTCTAGGTTATAGAACGAAATTCATCTTACTACACGTAATAATAATAAATAATATTATTTTATTCATTATAAAAGTATTTACAAAAGGTTCGATTTTTTGGGCCGTTATAGGTTGTGTTACTTACAGAAATGGAATTCAATCCCGAACCCACTCTCAATACTTTATTATGGGATCAACCAACCACATTTCAACAGCCGTATGGGACAATCCCCATTACATTAGGTCATTCAGAATCGAAGAGAGTGGACATTCGTTGGAACTGTGGGTTTTAAATGACCTAAAAAGAATTATTACGCGATTGGGGTTTTGGAGTATTTATAAATATTAATTTGTGTAACCAATTAGATGCTTTGTTGATAGAAGTATAAGTTCAGCGTTGGCATAATGAGACCAACATTTAACTTCCCGACCGGTGAAATGAAAGTAACCCTTGAAGATGTACATTTCATTTTAGGATTATCGGTTATAGGGAATCCTATAACATGTACATTACTCCATAGCCCTAAACAATACTTTATTGATAGCGAATTTAATCAATATTTAATGGGGGGATGAGAAAGTGTATAGTCGAGGGGGCATTATGTTTTCGTGGTTGGGCAGTAGATTTTGACAAGTTCCGATAGATGCTGATTGGGAAACGGTGATGACTTACACCAAAGCATAACATACGTATTGTTTATCTTGGGAAAGGTATTATTTGCATCGAAAAATCGCGACGTCATACGTGCGAGGTATCTTTTACTTTTAGAGGATATTAATAAAGTAAGTGATTATGCATGGAGAGTTGTTGTGTTGGCTTGTTTTTTTCGCAGCTTACATAAAGCAACCCGCTTTGATGCTAAAAGCTTTTTCAGGTGTTTAACACTTCTTTGGATAAGCCGAGGGAGAATAATTGGAAGAGAAAGTCATTGCATGGTGGGATGCCACACTCGTGGTAGAAGGCGATGAAGCATATGATGTTAATGTATGAGTTCGACACTAGTTGTGTGAATCCGATTCCTATGAAATTGAGGAAGGCGGAAATAAATTCATGTAGGGGGAAATGAACCCCAAATCTGAGAGCATAGAGGGGAACGACCATCCGTCCGTCGGAACGTTGATACATTCTTTCCTTCAGATCTAGTACACGAAGGTTATAGTTGATCGGGATGAGATACTGTTTGTAAATTTGTGCTAGCTGGTGATTGGTGATGGAAGACTTTCAGTTGATGTGGGTGTATCTTTTTTGGAGGAATATTGTTTTAACATATTCATCTCGGCTTTTCCGGCATTGATTTTAGCCGACAAAGGGGTGTCTTCTTCTCCCGAGTGGGTAGATGGACCTTGGGGGTGGTCATGATTTTGTCTATGGTGACAGAGATGATGGTGTCGTTGGTAGTTTTTTGAGGTTTTAAGGAGCTGGAATCAACCATTGATGACAGGTAAGTTAGTAGAAGCTGTGTTGGTGTGACCAGAGAAGAGGAGAATCGTTGTAGGAAGGGAATGTACTGGGATGATCTGAGAAGTTTCAAAATATGGGAAAAAATTATCATAAGCACGTTTCTTTAAGTACGACGTTGTAATTATGATGTTAGGTCCTGAATTGTAACATGGACTAAGAAACACATTCTTTCAAGTACAACGCGGTAATTATGATCATGGGCTTTGATTTGGCACGTGGAATAAGCGGTGTTTGGTTATTATAAACGATGAGTGAAAGATTTGAAAGACTGCAATAGAACTAGATGATTTTAAGCTTTAACTTAATTTTGTTCGGGATAGAAAAATGGTGACATTTGTAAGTACTGCGTATGTCCCCAGAACTAAAGTGTGTATCATGATTATTAAAACCGTAATTGCATATGACACTAGATATTCTCTTTCATCGTGCAAGGGATCAATCAGCTTGAGATGGCATATCCAATTATCAAGCAACCATACATGCACACAAACGTGTCATCGGTAATCTCTAATTTGAGTGCTAATTACTGATTCATTTGATTTGTCATGGATTTGTTTGCTGAAGAATCATTTCATTCACTGTCAAGAACTTAGAAAAATTTTATGATATAATGTAAAAATTTTATTTGATGATACCATTCCGTATGTTGGTCAAATATTTGATACGTTAGAACATGCTGAAAATTTTTACAAAAAATATACGAAACGTGTTGGTTTTGAAGTAAGAATAAAAACTAGAAAAAACCATGTTAGATCTAAAGATTTTTATTTTAGATTGTATCAATGACATAAAGTTGGGAGTATGGTTGTTAAGAAAAAAGAGATTGTCACTGATGATGAAGATAATAATGTGGTTAAGGGCAAACGGAGGAGGGACTCGATTATTAGAACAAAATGTAGAGCAAAATTTTATGTTGTACATGATATGAGTAAGATAAATAGTTTGTGTCCACTCTTAAACTGAATCACAATCATGAATTTGTGTTCCCAAACAAAGTTTCACAAATTAAACACACAAAAATATTTCAGGAGTTGTCAAGGATTTGATTGAAACCCTTAATAATGCTAAGATTGGTCCAAGTAGGATGATAGATGTTTTTATAAGCTCATTAGGAGGAGGAATGAGTAATATTAGGTTCTCTGATAAAAAAGAATGTGCGATATGTATTTAGAGATATTAGACGTAATAATATCGTTGCGAATGATGCACAGTCTGCAATAGATTACTTTAAAAAGTTGCAGCTAGAGAGCCCAATCAGATTTTATTTTAGTGTAAAACCATGCGTAGATAATCTTATCGGATGTATTATGTGGGTAGATTATCGTTCAATAGTTTCTTATCAAAATTTTGGAGACGTTATTACGTTTGATACCACATACCGAACAAACAAGTATTCCATGTTATTTGCTCCTTTCACGAGTGTAAATCATCATTATCATTCTATATTGCTTGGGTGTGCACTATTGAGCGATGAGACTGAGGATACATTTATATGGTTGTTTGAGAAATGTCTTGAAGCAATGAATTACAAACATTCAATTCATTGTCACTAATCAAGATCGTGTTATGTCGAATGCGATTACTAGGGTTTTTCCTAATACACACCATACATTGTGTACTTGACACAGTAGCAAAAAATACCTCAAAAAACTTGGGCATATCTATTTCTCGCATCTGACTTTTAAGTCAGACTTTAACTACTGTGTGTTTAAGTCTTTTACTATTCAAGAATTTAAGGACAAATGTAATGTTGCTTGAAAACTATGGTCTGCATGATTAAGAATGGTTGAAATCTCTATATGAATTAAAAGAGAAATGGATTGGGGTGTATTCAAAAAATTTCTTCGCAGTAAAAATGACTACTACTTCTAGAAGTGGAAGTATGAATAATTTTTTTGACGAATTTGTAAAAACTTCCACGGGGATTAGAGATTTTGTTTTACAGTCCCAAGAAGCCATTGAGAAACAGTACATAAGAGAGAAACAAGATGATTATCTGACGATTAGTCATGCAAGAAAATTCCTTTTTGGAGATCCATTAGAGGTGCATACAACTAAGATATATACAAATGAGATGTTCCGGCGTTTTCAAATTGAACTGACAAAATCGCACGAGTTAACTTCAAAAGGGTTCATGAGTTGTCAACTTCTGATTCAAAAACCTATTTGGTGTTCAAAGTGATGGATCCTGAATCTACCTGTAGGTATTTCAAAGTTGTGAAATATATCGATACTAAGATGGCGAAATGTAATTGTAAACATTTTAAACATTCGAGTACAATATGTCGTCACATTCTCAGGCTATTAAGTTCAAAGAACTTAATTCAGATACCTGAAGAATTGATACACAAGCGATGGACTCAAGATGATATTAAAATGAGCGATGTAGCCTCGTACGTTCTCCCCTTTGCAACAGATTATGCTGAGACATAAACTGGTCGGTTCAATTGTATACACAAACGCTTCGAAACATTTTTGTTGGATGTTTCATCTTCTAAAAAAGTTATATATTATTTTCTCCAATTGCTAGATTGTGAGCACAAAATTGTTTGCACCTTCCCTGCAGAAGGTGTGAAAGTAAGACCGACGAGAATGTGCAACCTGTTATCAATACTAGGGTCGCTATGGAATTGTCCGATGATGAGTATGATGATGCAGCTACTTCCAATGATCCTGTGTTTGATCCAATATGTTCGCAAACAAAAGGTCAAAAAAAGTAACACTGCTGAAAAGTGTTGTCGAACAATTGGCAGGTCAAAAAACCACTTCGAAAGTGTGCAATATGTGGAATCTTTATAAACCACGGTAAGCGAAACCATTATAAAGTTTTAGGGTTTAAAAGGCCTGAATCTTTATAATTTCATTTTTTTCGAGTTATTTTGACATTTTGTTTTACAAATAAAGTGTTATTGTTTGCTTATGATTTGTCTCTGTATGTATGTAACTATCGATAACTGCATGTCTCTATCCGGTAAATGTCAGTCTATCCCAGTCCGCAGTGCAATATATGGAATCTTTACAAACCACGATAAACAGAACCATTATAAAACTTTAGGGTTGAAAAGGCCCGAATCTTTATAATTTCGTTTCTTTCGAGTTATTTTTTTATTTTTATACAAATAAAGTTTTAAACTACGGACCGGACCTTCAAACTTAAGAAGGATATGACATCATTTATGTAGGGGAATTAGAGTTCGTAGTGTTAAACTGGGGACAAGACCTTTCAAATTTAAGAAGGATACGACGTCGTTCAAACCTTTTAGTGTTAATAATGTACGACGTTGTTTATGTAGGCAAATTAGCATCCATAGTATTAAACTGTGGATGGTACGTCATGCCAGAATGGGATAATTATTTAGGTCTTCGATGCAAACCCTGGAAGTACCAGCACAACATATTGAGGATTATTGATGTATGACCTCAACATGTTGTGGACACTCCAAGGTTTGATTCAAAGAGCTTAACAATTAACCCATCCTGGAAGTACATTTAATTTTGAGACATCTAGGCGTTAAAAATAAGTTTTTAAAGCTAAAAATCATCTAATTTTGTTGTATATTCTTGTAGTTGTTACATATTCAAGTGATTTGGGATGATGAGAAACACACATGACAACAAAAATTGGAAGGTTGGATAAAAGGAGTCTGTGGGGTGAAGTGTTTTCAACACACAGAGCCTTGCACATATACAGTATTCCAATTCTTATGCCATGCATGTCCATTCATCCCAGATCACATGAATGAGTAACAATAAGAAATAGAATGTTCATTTGCTTTAGGTTGAACTCTTCTGCGTCTCTAGAGAAGTTTGCAGTAGCATCCGTCTTATATATGGGAAGCCTAGCATCTGCAGTTTACTCTACGAACGTGGCTTATCATTTTTTTTGTGGATGGGACCTTTAAGTTCTAGTTGAATACGACGTCGTCCGACTGTTGCTTCATAATCCTATTTTTCGCAATATTAAATTGCGGAAGGAGAATTGTAAGGAGTGACATTTTGGTCTTCTATTCTGTCCGCAGTATTAAATTGCGGAATACTGGAAACCAAACTGCGGACGGTCCCTCTATTTAACCTTTCGATTTTTGAATGGAGGGTCGCGATGTGTTGTAAGACTAGACACTTTTTTACAACGTTAATTATGGATCGGTTCGCTTCTCCAACGAACTGGAAGGAGCGAACTAAGAACGAATCGGCTATAGCGACAGTTTTTTCCATTGATATAGTATAGAAAGCCGGTTTTTATGCTATAGCGACAAAAAAAACCATCGCTATAGCCAGTTCGCTCTTAATTAGTTCCCTTCAGTTCGCTGAAGAGAGTCGGGCTATATATATATATATAATGTATAATATAGTAGATTTATACATATTGGGTCTGTAACCCAACTCCCATGCAACCCAGTTGCCCTTGCAATTAAAACATGTAGTCTATATAAGGACATTCTTTTCTATTACCAACCTTGTGATGAGTGTTCGGATCAAACCCTACTAAACGTCCATGATTCCATTCCCATCAAAAGAAGCTAAAGATGTACATTGATAAATAAAAAATAAATCCGGGTAAGAATAAAATTAATCATAAAAAAAGGTGAAGCTATTTAAAATTTTAAAATGATACAAATTTTAGAGTGCTCTCTTAGAAAATCAAGATCAATTTTTCATATCACAAAAAAATGCTTTAAAAATGATTTTTGTTGGAGATATAGCATTGCTCAATATATAAATAAATTCATTCCATTTCAAAACAATTTATGTGTAAAATACTAAAGAATAAAAGAGCTCTTTCTTCAAAAAAGAAAAAAAAAGAACTTAGAAAGTTCTCAATGGGTGGGTTCGAGTTTTGGGCGTCGTAAATGGGTTAAAAAATCCATTTCATGAACACACAAACATTAGTTGTGTCTTTGACTTGACGGTGAAATAAGAGGAATAGGAGGGGCCAAATTTTTAGTCAAAGAAAGGTTTCGAGCCATTAGATATATATATATATATATATATAGGGGAATGATCCATAACATCTATTTGCTATGGATCAAAAAATAGCAAATAGCATCTATACTTTTTGTACTAATTATGAATGGCTGAGGTTAGAAAAGAGGATTCGCCGTCCGCTAGTTATACTAGCGGACTGGATTAAAAACTTCATTGGACAGAAATGCCCTCAGTTATACAGAGCGAGTATTTTGCTGAACAAGGTGAACTTAAGCTTCCTTATTTGTTGGCACTTTCCCTGTGACACCCCCAAATCTAGGTACTTCATTTCCATAGGATTTGGTGCTCACTTATCAAAACTATTACATCTAACTACCCATCAATAAAGGATAAAGACATAATTTAAAAAAAACTTAAACTATAATCTTCCCCATTAAAGAGTTACATCATCATTTCAAAATAAATCCCAGGTAATCTAACCTTAAAATTATTACATCAGTTTGCGGAATACATCATATATTAAAACAAGTCTTTAACATAATTCATTAAAATAAACTTCTCATATGTCTTCAACATTTGGACATCTTCCCCTTTCCTTTACTAGTAGACGGCTCATCGACTTTCTCAACTTTAGCTGCAGTGTTAAATGCAAGAGTGAGCAAACAATTGCTCACTAATATAGAAAGTAGTAATGATAACAATATAAGAGTGAACAACGAATGCTGAACAATAATGAACTTGCTCTATGAATCTAGTGCAGATAATAAGTTTGAAATCAATGTCTGAGGGTCTTAAGACCATAAACTATTTCTCTAGTATATAGGTATTATTACCTTAACCTTAAGAGTCATTAGACTTTACAGACCCTTCTTATCGTACTTAGGGGGATCAACCCTTTGTACCATGTATTGTGCACAAACATCTAAACGTTACACGTACAAAAATCCCCTAAATTAGGGTTGTTCGTCTCAGTTTGAATTTAGAATTTCCGCACTTAAGAAAGTTTAGTTTGGAACTAGCTTATCAGTGTCTCTAGAATTTTAGAACACTATTCAACTTCCATCAATAAAGGTTTAATACGAGAATGTATAACTGAACAAGGCTATTAAAGTCAAAGATCGGATATCAACAATATATATAACTGAATAACATGATTTACATGCAAAGTGCTCTATTCAAAGGAGTTTAGAACAATCTTCTATGAATTAATGTATTAGAACAATATATGCTTCGAATGATAATAAGGAAAGTAAAGCTCGCTCGATGTAACTAATTAGGTTACAAGAGCTTGCACAAAAAAACTCAAGATAAACTAGGCTCTTTCAACCTTACAAGAATTTTAGGAACTTATACAATCACGATTTAGGAATGGGAACATGCATTCAATATGAAAAGAATGAAGTTCGAAAGCTTGCTCAATGTAAAGAGTTAAGGTTTAGGAACTTTCCTCGATTGTAAGCTATACAAACGTAAAATAATCTCCAATTATCCTACACATATCATTGAAATTGCAACAATAATTAATTGTTTGAATATTAGCTTTAGGGTTTAAACCATCACTTAGGTCATAACCCTAACCTAGCACCTAACCACGTAGGTTAATATACTTAATGAATCTGAAATCTCATTACAAGCCAACATAACTTAAGCATTCATCTCTAACTTTAAAAAACATAACACTTGGTTTCATTTTAGAACTTACTTAAATCATTATTTCAAATCTTTACACTTTGCATTATAACACATTGGAATCTTTTATTATAGTTTCTATTATGCCTTAACATCATTAACATGCTTGCTTACCTAACATAAGTCCATTATACATGACCTGCAAATTAAGCAGATCTCACCGTTTACGATGCTACTTCTCATGTGCACATGAAAGTAATATAATGGGCTATCCCGCTACCGCCCAAATGAAATGATGCGCTACCACATGACATAACCCGAGATGCAGTAAAAGCGTCGTGCGATGATGCACGGACTCAGCTTTTACAGACGCGAACTAATACACAACTAAAGGCCCAAATCCCAATTCAACAGAATTTCTCCCAAATTCAACATCTAAAACTTTGACATATTGTAGTTATACATGCTAAACACCATTCTATATACAAAACATTACATATACACCATTTTATGGAATCTAGACCATAGTTTTTCCAAATTTTCTTCATTTTTATATTTTTAACGAATTTGATTGCCACGAACTCGTTTCTTAATCAATTGACATGATTTAAACTTCGTTGTTTTCGTTTCTTAAGATATTATCACAATCCAATAACAAACTACAAATTATTACACATATAGAGCATCAATTTTCGTACTTTCTAAGCCATATAATAAGAACATAAACACTGTTATTTTCCTTTTTCTTCCTACACTCAATTTACACGAATTTGATAACAAATAACAAGCATACATGATGATTAACAGAGTTTTGCAAACCTATATGAACATACATCTATCACACTTCACGTGATTTCAAATCACATAATATATATATATATATATATATATATATATATATCGAAACTAAGAGTTAGAATGGAGATAGATTTTACCTTGATTAGCAAACCAATTAGCAAACCCTTCTCTTCCACTTGATATCACTGTGATTCTCTCTTCCAAGCTTTTCTCTCACCACTCCCTGTTAGTTCTCCTTCTCACTGAACTTAGCCTTAGAACAATAGATGCGTAGGAATTATAATAAACTGACTCCCACTAACGTCAAGTAAAAACACAAAAAGGCTCACGTCAGTTGAATAATGCCAAAGGCCATAAGGCCTTGTTTGGCTAATCACATAAACTCCCAACTAGATTATTTAAATAATATTTATATCATATGGTTTCCCATTGTCACACTTTTAATCTATTTAATTTATATAACTTTAGTTTAGCTAATTTAAATAACTTATAATAATAATAAAATTCTTATTATCATTATATCTTATAAATAATTATATATCTAATTTAATTAATAAACTAGACACATCACTTTATTTAATTTATTTATTTCCATTAAATTAAACAATTTATTTAGCTTATTTATTTTCTTAAATATTAAGCAATTAATTTAATTTAATTATTTCCTTAAATTAAATCCTTCAAATAAAATTTTCATTACTCAACATAATTAACATTAATCAATTTAGTTACTAAAATAATTCACCACAATTCATCAATTATTTATTTTCCTCAATAAATAAATTATTTAAAATATTTATTTAATTCAATAAATATTTAAATTAAATTATAAATTTCTCGTTCGTTACATCCTTCCCTCCTTAAAAGGATTCTGTCCCCAGAATCACAACTCAAAAAATTTATTCGTTACATTCTTCCCTCCTAAACAAGATTCTGTCCCCAGAATCGCTATACAAAATAAAGCAAACAACTGAGGATAATTCTTCATCATAACGCTTTCAAGTTCCCAAGTAACTTCTTCAGCATTGTGGTTCCTCCAGATTACCTTAACAGAAGGTATCACTTTATTCCTTAGTACTTGCTCTTTTCTGTCAACAATTTGAACAGGGACTTCTTCATATGATAAATCTTTCTCAAATTGTAAGGGCTCATATTCTATAACATGCTTATAATCAGGCTTATATGGCCTCAATACCGATATATGGAAAACATTATGAATATGCTCCAACTCCGGAGGTAAAGCTATCTCGTATGCCACTTCGCCAACTCGATGAAGCACTTCAAAAGGTCCTATAAATCTAGGGCTCAATTTTCCCTTCTTGCCAAATCAAAATTTTCCTTTCCTCTCACTTTCAGGAAAACATAACTACCAGCATCGAATTCCCGATTTTGTCGATGTTGATCAACATTTTTCTTCTGTCTATCTTGTGCTGCTATCAATCTTGCTCGAATTACTTTGATGATCTCGACAGTCTGTTGTACCAATTCTGGACCTAATAGCTGACGTTCACCTACCTCGTCCTACCATAACGAAGTTCTGCATTTCTTGCCGTAAAACGCTTCATAAGGCGGCATGCCAATACTCGCGTGATAACTATTATTATAGGCAAATTCCACCAATGGCAGATGGTCATCCCAATTTCCCTTGAAATCCATAATACATGCTCTGAGCATATCTTCTAGTGTTTGGATGGTTCTCTCTCTTTGTCCGTCGGTCTGAAGATGGTACGCTGTGCTCATTCTCAGCTGTGTTTCCAAACTCTCTTGTAGTCATTTCCAGAAATTAGATATGAAACGTGGATCTCTGTCTGATACAATAGACACAGGTACACCGTGCCTTGAAACAATTTCCTTCACATACAGTTTTGCTAACCGATCTAGGGTAAATCGAATCTTGATTGACAAAAAGTGTGCCGACTTCGTCAGTCGATCGACAATCACCCAAATGGCGTCGTAACCTTGCTAAGTCGTTGGAAGACCTACCATAAAATCCATTGTGATATGCTCCCATTTCCATTCTGGTATCTCCAACGGTTGTAACAATCTCTTGGCCTTTGATGTTCAACTTTGACTTTTTGACACGTTAAGCATTTCGCCACACACTAAGCCACATCCCTATTCATATTCGGCCACCAAAAATGATGTCTAAGATCCTGTTACATCTTTGTACTCCCAGGGTGAATCGAATATCGTGAGTTATGAGCTTCATTCAGAATTTTTTCTTTAACCTCTGGTATTGGCGGAACCCAAATTCTCCCTTCGAATCGAAGTAACCCTTTCGAATCGATTTTGAATTTACTTTCCTCACCTTCAGATATCCTCTGTTTTATCTTTTCACAGTCTTCATCCTGAAATTGTGCATTTCTCACCTTATCCACTAACGTTGAACTATTTTCCATCTGGAATAACTTTTCATCGGATTCTGTCGGATATTTAATTTCCAACTCCATCTTAGCCATTTCCGACACTAGCTTCTCTTGATCAGTTAACAACATTAACTTCTCCCGTCTCTTCCTACTTAAGGCATCAGCAACAACATTCGCCTTTTTGGGATGATAGAAAATCTCACAGTTATAGTCTTTAATCAACTCCAACCATCTTCTCTGCCTTATATTCAAATCTTTTTGTGTAAAGATATACTTCAGACTTTTATGGTCGGTATATATCTCACACCTCTCTCCATAAAGATAATGTCTCCAAATTTTCAGGGAAAATACCACCGCTGCCAACTCTAAGTCATGAGTCGGATACCCTTTCTCGTAATCTTTCAACTGACGTGATGCATACGCAATAACTCTGTCGTTATTCATAAGCACATAACCTAGTCCTTTATGCGATGCGTCACTATACACCACAAAATCTCCTGTATCATCAGGTAATGACAACACAGGTGCAGAGCTCAGCCTCTTCTTTAACTCTCGAAAACTTTCCTCACACTTCTCTGTCCAAACAAACTTAACCGCTTTTCTAGTTAAAATCGTCAACGGAGTTGCGATTTTGGAAAAGTCTAGAATAAAACGCCTGTAGTATCATGCCAATCCTAAGAAACTTTTTACTTCTGACGGTGTCTTTGGCTGATCCTAGTTTATTACAACTTCAACCTTTGATGGATCTACCGAAATTCCGTCCTTATCAATAACGTGTTCGAGAAACTGTACACGTTCCAACCAAAATTCACATTTTGAGAACTTAGTGTACAACTTCTCTTTTCTCAACGTCTCCAACGCCAATTTCAAATGTTCCACATGTTCCTCCTTGGTTTAGGAATACACCAGTATATCATCAATAAACACCACTACAAATTTGTCCAAAAATGGTTTAAACACCCTGTTCATCAAATCCATGAACGTTGTAGGTGTATTGGTTAAACCAAAAGACATAACCAGAAACTCATAATGATCATACCGAGTTCTGAATGCTATTTTTGGTACATCCTCCGGCCTCACCTTTAGCTCATGATAACCACTTCTCAAATCTATCTTCGAGAAATATCTCGCTCCCTTCAACTGATCGAACAGATCATCAATTCTAGGCAATGGATACTTATTTTTAATCATGACTTTATTCAATTCTCTGTAATCAATGCAGAGCTGCATCGATCTGTCTTTCTTCTTAACAAACAACACCGGTGCTCCCCATGGATAAACACTCGATTGAATATACTTCTTGTCGAGCAATTCTGGAAATTACACCATCAACTCCTTCATCTCTACCGGGGCCAATCTGTATGGTGCCTTAGATATCAGGGCCATTCCTGGTAGTAGGTCAACCATGAACTCGATTTGTCAATCCAGTGGAAGACCCGGTAAATCGTCTGGAAATACGTCTGAAAAATCTCTTATGATCGGTATCTCTTCCAACTTTGCACTCTTTTTCTGTGTATAGACGATGTAGGCTAAGTATCCTACACACCCTTATTTCAACAACTTCTTGGCTTGCATCACCGTCAGATAACTTGCTTGTCGAGGTGACTTGCTGCCAAAGAACACAACCTTTGAAGGAGTTATAAGGTTAACACACTTCCTTTGGCAATTAATTACTGCTCCATAATTGAATCATCAATCCATTCCCAGAATAACATCGAATTCACCAAGTCTAATTGGTATCAAATCTACCATCATCTCGTGACCTTTTATGACCACTCTACAATTCTTATATACAAATCTAACAGGAATCACTTCTCTATTCGCAATCTCTATACTTAAGGGAAATTCTAATTCTTCCTTGGGAAAATCTAAGTTCTGAGCAAATTCATCGGATATAAATGAACAAGTAGCACCCGAATCAAATAGTACATAATCATTAATACCATTCATTGGAATGATACTTGACACCACATCCTTAGACTGTACAACATCCTGCACAGTCATATTGAAAGTCTTCACAGTAGGTCGGCTTGACTGTGCTGATCCAGTGATAGTCAATGCACCACCACCGTTGTTGTTTCCTTTTCCACCACTTGCACTTCCCGCTGGCTTCTTAGGGCAATGACGAACCATGTGATCTTTTGAACCGCAGGTGAAACATGCTCCTTTCTTCGGACTAAAACAATTCGGTGCAATGTGTCCCTCCTGACCACAGTTGAAACACACTCGCTTTCCCTTCAAACATACCCCCAAGATGGTTCTTCCCCAGAGTTCATGAAGCCTCAAACTTTTTCTTCATTGATTTCTGTTGTCCTCCCGCAGTCGAATTCTCGCTCCATTTCCTTTTCTGATTATTACTTCCAATGTTATTTCCACCCGCCTTATTCTTATTCTCATTCTTCCTCTTCTTCTATTCTTGGTTGTACTTGGTCAAAGCATCGCTTCCACCTTCCGCGATAATTGCCTTCTCCAAAGACTGTGCAAATGTATTCATTTAGAACATTGAAACCTTCTTTGTAAAGCCGTGGTTTCAATCTTGTTCCAACCTTTCTCTTTACGGCATTAAGATTGACTTGATATGTGGCTAACCTTGCCAACTCGTTAAACTTCGCAAAGATATTCCCAAGACCGCCATCGTTCTTACTTCAACTCAGAATTGCACTTCCGGTGATTCCGAGAACTCATTTGGAAAGTACATTTCGAAAAACATTTCCTTGAATCTATCCCACGCTATCACTCCTTGTCCTCCACGAACCTTATTTGCTTGCCACCAGTAGCTAGCTTCAGACTTGAAAGATGAATGTTGCGTAACGCGATCTTGATCTTCATTAACTCTAGCAACGTCGAACACCTTCTCCATTTCCATGATCCAGGTTTGGGCTTCCACTGGATTTATAGACCCTTGAAACTCTGGTGGTCCAACCACTTTGAAATCCTTGAAAGTCGTGACTTGAGCTTGCGGTTGATTTGCAAGTGCACCCGTCAACAAAGCTACCAACTGCTGAACCGGATTAGCATCGGTCTCGTTGTTATTATTAGTAGACCCCTCTGGAGGTGCTTGCTGACGTGGTTGTCTTCTTCTAGGAGGCATCTTCTGTTAAGATATACGCTTATTAGTTCATTACTCAACTTCTTGGGTATTTGAAGTTTAACTTAAACATTATGGATCGGTCCGCTTCTCCAGGGAACTGGAAGGAGCGAACTAAGAACGAACTGACTATAGCGACAGTTTTTTCCGTTGATATAGTATAGAAAGCAGATTTTTTATGTTATAGCGACGAAAAAAACTGTCGCTATAGCCAGTTCGCTCTTAATTAGCTCCCTTCAGTTCGCTGGAGAGAGTCGAACTATATATATATATATAATGTCTAATATAGTAGATTTATACATGTTGGGTCTGTAACCCAACTCCCATGCAACCCAGTTGCCCTTGCAATTAAAACGTGTAGTCTATATAAGGACATTCTTTCTATTACCAACCTTGTGATGAGTGTTCGGATCAAACCCTACTAAACCTCCATGGTTCCATTCCCATCAAAAGAAGATAAAGATGTACATTGATAAATAAAAAATAAATCCGGGTAAGAATAAAATTAATCATAAAAAAAGGTGAAGCTATTTAAAATTTTAAAATGATACAAATTTTAGAGTGCTCTCTTAGTAAATCAAGATCAATTTTTCATATCACAAAAAAATGCTTTAAAAATGATTTTTGTTGGAGATATAGCATTGCTCAATATATAAATAAATTCATTCCATTTCAAAACAATTTATGTGTAAAATACTAAATAATAAAAGAGCTCTTTCTTCAAAAAAGAAAAAAAAAGAACTTAGAAAGTTCTTAATGGGTGGGTTCGAGTTTTGGGCGTCGTAAATGGGTTAAAAAACCCATTTCATGAACACACAAACATTAGTTGTGTCTTTGACTTGACTGTTAAATAAGAGGAATAGGAGGGGCCAAATTTTTAGTCAAATAAAGGTTTGGAACCATTATATATATATATATATATATATATATATATATATATATATAGGGGAATGATCCATAACATCTATTTGCTATGGATCAAAAAATAGCAAATAGCATCTATAATTTTTGTACTAATTATGAACGGCTGAGATTAGAAAAGAGGATTCGCCGTCCGCTAGTTATACTAGCGGACTGGATTAAAAACTTCATTAGACAGAAATGCCCTCAGTTATACAGAGCGAGTATTTTGCTGAACAAGGTGAACTTAAGCTTCCTTATTTGTTGGCACTTTCCCTGTGACACCCCCAAATCTAGGTACTTCATTTCCATAGGATTTGGTGCTCACTTATCAAAACTATTACATCTAACTACCCATCAATAAAGGATAAAGACATAATTTAAAAAAAACTTAAACAATAATCTTCCCCATTAAAGGGTTACATCATCATCTCAAAATAAATCCCAGGTAATCTAACCTTAAAATTATTACATCAGTTTGCGGAATACATCATATATTAAAACAAGTCTTTAACATAATTCATTAAAATCCCCTTTCCTTTACTAGTAGACGGCTCATCGACTTTCTCAACTTTAGCTGCAGTGTTAAATGCAAGAGTGAGCAAACAATTGCTCACTAATATAGAAAGTAGTAATGATAACAATATAAGAGTGAACAACGAATGCTGAACAATAATGAACTTGCTCTATGAATCTAGTGCAGATAATAAGTTTGAAATCAATGTCTGAGGGTCTTAAGACCATAAACTATTTCTCTAGTATATAGGTATTATTACCTTAACCTTAAGAGTCATTAGACTTTACAGACCCTTCTTATCGTACTTAGGGGGATCAACCCTTTGTACCATGTATTGTGCACAAACATCTAAACGTTACACGTACAAAAATCCCCTAAATTAGGGTTGTTCGTCTCGGTTTGAATTTAGAATTTCCGCACTTAAGAAAGTTTAGTTTGGAACTAGCTTATCGATTGTCTCTAGAATTTTAGAACACTATTCAACTTCCATCAATAAAGGTTTAATACGAGAATGTATAACTGAACAAGGCTATTAAAGTCAAAGATCGGATATCAACAATATATATAACTGAATAACATGATTTACATGCAAAGTGCTCTATTCAAAGGAGTTTAGAACAATCTTCTATGAATTAATGTATTAGAACAATATATGCTTCGAATGATAATAAGGAAAGTAAAGCTCGCTCGATGTAACTAATTAGGTTACAAGAGCTTGCACAAAAAAACTCAAGATAAACTAGGCTTGCTCAACCTTACAAGAATTTTAGGAACTTATACAATCACGATTTAGGAATGGGAACATGCATTCAATATGAAAAGAATGAAGTTCGAAAGCTTGCTCAATGTAAAGAGTTAAGGTTTAGGAACTTTCCTCGATTGTAAGCTATACAAACGTAAAATAATCTCCAATTATCCTACACATATCATTGAAATTGCAACAATAATTAATTGTTTGAATATTAGCTTTAGGGTTTAAACCATCACTTAGGTCATAACCCTAACCTAGCACCTAACCACGTAGGTTAATATACTTAATGAATCTGAAATCTCATTACAAGCCAACATAACTTAAGCATTCATCTCTAACTTTAAAAAACATCACACTTGGTTTCATTTTAGAACTTACTTATATCATTATTTCAAATCTTTACACTTTGCATTATAACACATTGGAATCTGTTATTATAGTTTCTACTATACCTTAACATCATTAACATGCTTACTTAGCTAACATAAGTCCATTATATATGACCTACAAATTAAGCAGACTTCACTGTCTACGATCACACTACTAAATGTAATTGCTAAAGTAGTAATATCTTCAGCTATCACATACCACATACATCTGCAATACCAAGGCCTTGCCCGAATGTTGTGTGCTCACTGTGACAACCACCACCTTGAAAGGCTCCCACAAGCACCGCAGACTCAAACTTTTACAGACGCGAACTAATACACTGCTAAAGGCCAAAAATCCCAATTCAATAGAATTTCTCCCAAATTCAACATCTAAAACTTTGACATATTATAGTTATACATGCTAAACACCATTCTATATACAAAACATTACATATACACCATTTTGAGGAATCAAGACCATAGTTTTTCCAAATTTTCTTCATTTTTATACTTTTAACGAATTTGATTGCCACGAACTCATTTCGTAATCAATTGACATGATTTAAACTTCGTTGTTTTCGTTTCTTAACATATTATCACAATCCAATAACAAACTACAGATTATTACACATATAGAGCATCAATTTTTGTACTTTCTAAGCCATATAATAAGAACATAAACACTGTTATTTTCCTTTTTCTTCCTACACCCAATTTACACGAATTTGATAACAAATAACAAGCATACATGATGATTAACAGAGTTTTGCAAACCTATATGAACATACATCTATCACACTTCACGTGATTTCCAATCACATAATATATATATATATATATCGAAACTAAGAGTTAGAATGGAGATAGTTTTTACCTTGATTAGCAAACCAATTAACAAACCCTTCTCTTCCACTTGATATCACTGTGATTCTCTCTTCCAAGCTTTTCTCTCAACACTCTCTGTTATTTCTCCTTCTCACTGAACTTAGCCTTAGAACAATAGACGCGTAGGAATTATAATAAACTGACTCCCACTAACGTCAGGTAAAAACACAAAAAGGCTCACGTCAGTTGAATAATGCCAAATGCCATAAGGCCTTGTTTGGCTAATCACATAAAATCCCAACTATATTATTTAAATAATATTTATATCATATGGTTTTCCATTGTCACACTTTTAATCTATTTAATTTATATAACTTTAGTTTAGCTAATTTAAATAACTTATAATAATAATAAAATTCTTATTATCATTATATCTTAGAAATAATTATATATCTAATTTAATTAATAAACTAGACACATCACTTTATTTAATTTATTTATTTCCATTAAATTAAACAATTTATTTAGCTTAATTATTTTCTTAAATATTAAGCAATTGATTTAATTTAATTATTTCTTAAATTAAATCCTTCAAATAAAATTATCATTACTCAACTTAATTAACATTAATCAATTTAGTTACTAAATTAATTCACCATAATTCATCAATTATTTATTTTCCTTAATAAATAAATTATTTAAAATATTTATTTAATTCAATAAATATTTAAATTAAATTACAAATTTCTCGATGGTTACATCCTTCCCCCCTTAAAAGGATTATGTCCCCAGAATCACAACTCGAAAAATCTATTCGTTACATTCCCAATCCTTTATCTTATAATTACAGTTCGTAAAGATCGACGAGAATAAAATGGAAGAAACCTTTCAGATTTCAGATCCTTTACACTGGCCTGATGAACGAAGATCTGAAGATCCTTTACACCGGCATAATGAACGAAGATCCCAAATGCTAGAACTGTGAAATTTCTTCCGGAGATGGTCATCTGACTCGCTTCCCTTGATTAGAAATGATGACAGAGAAAAGAATGACCTTGGAGCTGCAAATTTTAGACCAAATATAAGTACACCATGCCAATACTAATGTTCACCTCACCCATTTCATAGACAGATTCTTCTTTTTTGTTCGCTTTTTAAAAAAGAATTTGCTTTCACAGAGATGGATTGGGTGGATCAGAGTTTGCATCTCCTCTATTTATCCTTGATTATGTTCCCATTAAGATTTTTTAAGACTTCTAGAGGTTCGCGACTTCACGCAGGGGGTTATTTAACATCATTGTCAAAAAAGTCATCGAGAAAGGCAACATGGACGGCGCTCGCATCTATGCCGAGAACGCCATCCGGAAGCACAACGAGCAGATGAGTTACCTCCGATTAGCCTCTCGTCTCGACGCCGTCGTTGCCAAGCTCAACACACAAGCCAAGATGACCACCATCAGTAAATCCATGTCCAAAATCGTCAAATCGCTCGAGTCCACGCTCGCCACGGGGAACCTGCAGAAGATGTTCGAGACTATGGATAGTTTCGAGCGTCAATTTGTAAATATAGAGGTTCAGGCCGAGTTTATGGAGAGATCGATGGCCGGAAGCACTTCTCTTTCGACTCCCGAGGGTGAAGTCAACTGCTTGATGCAGCAAGTGGCTGATGATTATTGCCTTTAGGTCTCAGTTGGCCTGCCACTACCGGCGGCCCATGCGGTGCCCCTGAAGACTACGGAGAAGGTCGATGAGGATGATCTTTCTAGGCACCTTGCTGAGCTCAAGACCCTTGGCTAATGAATGACATGGTATTTGACTTGAGTTTTATTATATGTGATATATATTGTCTGGATTTCTATTTGATATAACTGGAACATGATTTGTAAATTAATTGAATAGTGAATTTGGATTTTCATAATGGATGCATTGAGTTGGTCCACTAGTATACGGCGATTGCGTTTAATAGTTTAATAGTTTAATAGTTTAATAGTTTAAATGATGTTGATGGGGGCATATTTTTTTTAACCAATCCGCTAGGATTTCTAGCGGATGGCAAGATGGCTTTTTTAATCTCAACCATTGATAGTTGTTATGGAAGGTAGAGATGTTATTTGTCAATTTTTGATCCATAACAAATACATGCTATGTATATATATATATATATATATATATATATATATATATATATATATATATATATATATATATATATATATGGCTTGAGACTAAAAATGCTAGATGAATGTGAGGGTTTAAAATGCATATTTACGGTAATTATTATATTATTAGGAAATTGATATTTTAACGAGTAAATTTGATAGATTTATAAACGATTTTTCACATGAATAGTAAGTGTGAGATTCATCCTCGTGTGAGAGAGTAACTTGTGAAACTAACACTTTTACTTATAAAAATATTAATTCCATATTGTGATCATATATTTAATATAAAGTATATACTCCTATATTTTAGATTTTGTTTTATAAACTATTCTATTCCAATTCCATTATTAGAATATATTCCATCTAAGTATTTTAGTGAAGAACCTGGGAAGACAGTCAGATGAGAAACTAAGGAGAAATTTAGGAAAAACATACATTCGCGGTAGGGGTGAGCATGTTGCGATTTGAAGTCCAAACCGCACCCAAAATCGTTTAGGTGCGGTTTGACAAATCCAAAACCGCACACGAAATCGCTTGTGATTGGTGCAATACGGTTTTAAACTGTGCGGTGAGGTTTTAGTTGGCGTGGTTTCGGTTCTAAAACCAATTAAAACAACAAAAAGGTCTAAGCCTTCAATAGAATTTAACATAGAGCTCACACCGAGCAATTAACTTAGTGACAGAGTCAATAATGAGAATTATATCAAGCATAGAAACAAAACAATTTCTGCCAAACATGTCAAATTCACCATCAAATCATAGAACAGTGAGACACATAAAATAGTTTTAGTTTATAATAAAGGAATGATGCTTTAAAACTAAAACATACGCTATATAAAACAACGGAGACCATATATTCGATAACAAGGAAGAATGTTTATCTAGTTCCTCAAATTAAAAGTATATACTGGAGATAGAATGAAATTCTATCTTATATATTGCAGGGAGCTAGGACTTTTAAAATATAATCCTAACTGTACCTAATTAAAAAAATAATTTATTAGATTATTACTACTATAGCATAGACATTAACCAATGCATCAAGTGCTCGCACCAACGAATTTGGCCCCTCAGCTATAAGCTCCTCCAATAACACATCAAACAAATCCGAAATTCAAAAACCGAAATGCTTAATTTTTGACACTATAACCTCTAACCATCTCCTTTCAATTGGTGAAAAAATGACAATGCAAGATTGGAGTTTTCTCTGAACGTGTTTAAGTGAAAAGTAACTTTAAAATTTACTAGAGATAATACATACATACACACACATGGTGCAATTTCGATTTTATGCGTGTGGTTTTGGCTAGTAACCAAATCGGAACCGTTAATTTGGTTATTCAACCCACCTAAAATCGCTACATACGCCGGAATCGTTGGTGTGGTTCGTGCTATTTCGGTTTCAATTTGGTTACTTCCTCAGCCCTAATTCGCGGCGGTTAATTACGATGAACTTTCAAAGTAAAAAGAGATCTTACCGGCTATTTCGAGACTATTAACTTTAATTTTGTACTACTCTCTCCGTTCATAAAAGATTGTCATTTTAGAAAAAAAATTGCTCGAATTTATTTGTTGTTTACAACTTTCAAGGAGAATAAATTATTTACTTTTCTATATCACCATTACCTTCTCTCATTGTCCCAAGAAATTCTTTCCTTTGTATTAATAATTTTTAACTTTCCATAAAGGAGTAGTGATGGAATTTCAAATAAATTTTAATAATTAAATAATAGTATTAAATGACTTTCTTAATTTATATGTAAAATTTTAAACGATAATTTTTTAAGAACAGAGGTGGTATTATTTTAAACACTTTTTAGAGACAACAATTAAAAATTGTGATAAGAAAAGCAAAGTAATTATTACTCTTAATTTTAAATGTAACGTTTACCGATGCTTATACACACACACGGTTGAAGGCTTTTAGTACTTTTTAGGGTTAAATGCAAAGTCGACCACTGAACTTATCTGGTATTTGGGTATTAAGCACCTTTCTTCTAGTCAACGCAAATGAAGCCATTTTCTATTCAAAAATTTGGACTTTGAGCCCCAGGCGCCATATGTGTATTGACCTTCCTGCGTGGCACCTATGTGGCAGATCTAACGTGAACATTTCTTATTTTATTTTACAAGTGGACGAGCTGACGTGGCCATTTTTAAAATTTTTCCCAAAATTATGTAGATGCAAAGATTCGAACACTTCACCTCTAATTTGGAACTTTGGTGCAATGACCAACTGAGCAACATAAGTCTTGTTGTTATTATTTTGCAAAGATTTATATTTATAACTAAACAATTAAATTTCCAAATTAAAAGATTTATATTTATAACTAAACAATTAAATTCCCAAATTTATAACTAAGCAATTCGCAGTTTTCATCCGTTCATATGATGCAAGATAAATCAAGTCGTGCAATTGACCCACATTGAGCGATGACCGAGCTTGAGTTCGCTAGGTTCTTTGGAGCTTCGAGATCCGAGATTAAGGTTGGCAAAATCACAAGAGCCGTCAATATCCGATCTTAGATTTGCTGAAGGTAATAAAGAGACTATGCTGAAGAGGAAATGGGTAAATCGGTGCTCTGGATGTAAACGAAAGGTCGGATTGATGGGGTTTCAGTGTAGGTGTGGAGATATGTTTTGTTCGGAGCATCGGTATTCCGATAGGCACGACAAGATAAATAATACTGCTTGGGAAGAATTAATATTAAATATATTTTACTTATATTTTCGGTAAAATATTAATTAAATATTATATTTAATATTTTAGCTAAATATTATATAATTTTCGGTAAATATTTAGTTATAAATATAAATCTTTGCAAAATAATAACAACAAGACTCATGTTGCTCAGTTGGTCATTGCACCAAAGTTCCAAATTAGAGGTGAAGTGTTCGAATCTTTGCATCTACATAATTTTGGGAAAAATTTCAAAAATGGCCACGTCAGCTCGTCCACTTGTAAAATAAAATAAAAAATGTCCACGTCAGATCTGCCACGTAGGCAGGTCAACGCACATGTGGCGCCTAGGGCTCAAAGTCCAAATTTTTGAATAGAAAAGGGCTTCGTTTGCGTTGACTAGAAGAAAGGGGCTCAATACCCAAATACCAGATAAGTTCAGTGGTCGACTTTGCATTTAACCCGTACTTTTTATCATCTTTATTTACTATATATATGCCCAACTTATTCATTTAATATATGTTAATATTTAATTAATGGTATCTCTACTTTTACTTTTGACCTTTTTCTTATTGAGCTTTTGTTCCTACTAGGCAACTTAGTTATACAACTTATTTATTGATAATAACTAGTGACTAAACCTCTGCTTTTGTTCCTACCAAGGTGGTTTAATTTTTCCCAGTTATGTTTATATTAATAAGAACATAAATAAAGTCCATCTTATCACCCCAAAAAAAAGCCAACCAAAAGAAGGAAAAAGAATGGACTTTGATGTTAGTTATAATTATATTAGTATCGTGGTTATACATTTATAACGATATTTTTCATATATAGATATCATTTTGTGTTATGAATTTATTAATTATTTTAAGAAATTGAGATTTGTAATAAAGTCATATATCGAGCTCTATAATAGCCAGTTTACATTTTTTTTATTATTGTTTTTTCATGAATCCGTAAATCTAGTTATGACCATTGACTTTATTGCATGGACATTTCTGTAATCTCTCCAATTTACTAAGGACAAAGGTTCAAAAATGCCCCTGACATTTACACGGATGTCCCACTTCCACCATAAACTAATTTTTTTTCTTCCAAAAGTACTTTTAATGTTTCAAAAAGCAGGTCACACGTGCCCCTGCCGTTAACAGAAGACAAACGGGGTTATAATGTGATGACGTGACAGGCTTAAATATAAAACATATTCTAAATAAAACAATATATATCATTTAATCAAAATAAAAAAAAATACTAAAATTCAAAATAAAAAAAACATAATATATTTACATCATTTAATCAAAATAATAAAATTCAAATTATTTTGTTAACTAATCAAAACAACTAATTAAATAAAATAAGTTGTATAACATATTTACATCATTTAATCAAAATACTAAAATTCAAAACATAACATATTTACATCAAATACTAATAAAAAATATATACTAAAATACTAATTAAAAAAAATAAAATACTAAAAAAATTAAATTAAAAAAATACTAAAATTTAAATTATTTTATTCATAATACTAAATACTAATTGATATAAAAATTTTACATTACTAAAATCATAATACTAAATAATATTTTAAATTACTAAAATATTAAAAATATTAAAATTGATATGATTTTAAAAATTGATAATACTCAAAGATAAAAATTGATAATACTAAAATATTTTTAAATTGATATGATTTTAAAAATTAATATTAAAATTACTAAAATAATCATAATACTCAATTTTAAAATACTAATTGATATAAAATAACGTCAAAATACTAATTGATATAAAATACTAATTAATATAAAATACTAATTGATATAAAATACTAAGTAGTATTAAATAACGTTAATATTTTTATATCTTTTAGTTTTAAATAATATCATCAATTTATTAATATAAAATACTAATTAGTATTAAATAAGCGTTAATATTTTTATATCTTTTAGTATTTTATATCAATTAATATTTAGTATTATGATTTTAGTATTTTAATGATGTAATTTGAATTTTTGTTGTTTTGATTAATTAACAAAATAATTTGAATTTTAGTATTAATTTGATTTTTTTAGTATTTTAGTATTTTTAATTAGTATTTTAGTATTTTTTTAATTAGTATTTGATGTAAATATGTTATGTTTTGAATTTTAGTATTTTGATTAAATGATGTAAATATGTTATGTTTTGAATTTTAGTATTTTGATTAAATGATGTAAATATGTTATGCTTTTTTTATTTTTTATTTAGAATATGTTTTATATTTAAACCTGCCACGTCATCACATTTTAACTCCGTTTGTCCTCTGTTAACGGCAGAGGCACGAATGACCTGTTTTTTGAAACGTTAAGGGTACTTTTGAAAAAAAAATTAGTTTAGGGTGGAAGTGGGACATCCGTATAAATATCAGGGGCATTTTTGAACCTTTGTTCAATTTACTAAGGTCCATATTTAAAGATTGAGATTATATATACTATTGAGGTGTAATTATTTGGGCATTAATTATATAGTGGGCCAAAATCCACGTGGAGGTATTTAACCCTATGTGTGAGACCCCGAATTTTATGAAATGAAAGTATTCAATTTTCTTATAATTATTATGTTATTTAGTAAATGGTTAAATTGAGAAAGAGTTAAAGTTAAAGGTGATATTTGAAAATTTTACAAAGTAAACAAGTTGTTATTTGTTCTGTCAGGGAATATTCGATTGGTCGGGGAATATTCATTTTCACAGAGAATATTCGTTCGACGGCATAATCATTGGTGGACTCCCCAACGGAAGTATTGTCGTATTTAGAAAACGACAGATTTATCTTTTATTAAAAATAATGGCGAAAGTGTTACCGTTAAAACTGTTGAACTACCCGGTAGTAAAAGTACAATAATACGCGTGGTTGCATAGTATCACACGGTATTGATTATTGATGCTTACGTAAGAAGTCACTCAGTTATACTCAATTATTGCTACAAGAATTCTTTGATCATATCTCTTATATTATTGATTAAATTATTGTCACAAAGATCATCCGTGATAATATGTTATATTATTAAATCAATAATTGAGACAACAAAGTTATTCATATTATTATTCACAATATCGACAATGTCAGAAGTTCATCAAGGAGAGGTTTGGTCACCTAATCATGCGCCAATAAGGAGAACTCCTTATCGAAAAGTCCCTATTTCACGGGAACGCGATTCGGTTGTTAAATATTGTGAATTTTAATATTAATGATGAATAAGTTCGTGTTGATTAAAGATGAAATTGATAGTTCCATTGTGTTGGAATTATTAGTGTTAGTGAAATTCGATATTTATTTCGATAATAATTGATGTCTGGAGGTTATATTGACCAATCGGGTAATTAATCGGATAAATGAGCAATTAATTGCTATTAATTCACATGCTTATAACTATGTGTTCACATGTGTGTACTATTGATTCACATGATTTACTATTAGGGGAGTTGGTGCAAGTTTGATAATACTTGTTTGACTAATTTAAAAATGGAGGTATAGTTGAAGGTACTATACTATAATTAATTTTTTCACATGTTTAGAACTATTGAGTCACATGATTTACTTTTGATTCACATGATTTACTATTAGGGGAGGTGGTGCAAGTTTGATAATACTTGCATGACTAAATTAAATATGAAGGAAAAGATGAGGGTATTATACTGTAATATTTCGAGCCCCAAAATGTGCAATTATGGAAATATATTTTCCTATAAATAGAAGCTCATTCCTTCATTATTTTTCACCAATTCACTAAGTCTCACAAGAGCAATTATTATAGAGAAATTATAGAGAGAGAAGCTATAGAGAGAAAGAAGAGTTGTTAAGTCCGCTACTTCACTATTCTAGTATCCAAATTTCTTCCGAGGTAAGGGATATTATTATTATAGTAAGGGTATTATTCTTTCGTATTCATGAAGAGAGTTATTTTCTTTCAATACTCGTAAGGGTTGTTATTCCATTCTTTATTATTATGTTGAATAACTTTGTTTATGGGCAATCGCATACATGGTGAAATTCTTCCGTTATTCCATTCTTTATTATTCTATTGGAATAACCTATCTGTGCGGTCTATCGCATGCCTGGTGAATTCTGTTGTTATTCCATTCTTTATTATTCTGTTGGAATATCCTATCTGTGCGGATTATGCATGACCTGGTTCCATTCTTTATTATTCTGTTGTAATATCTCGTCTGCAAGTGGATTACGCATGACCGTTTCGTTTCTTTATTATTATTCGTGGAATATCCTGTCTGTTCGGATTACATATGACCTGGTTCCATTCTTTATTATTCTGTTGGAATAACCTGTCTATGTGGATTACCGCATGTATGGTGAATGATCCTTTGTATACATTCCTTATTAAATTGTGGAAATGATTTATCTATGTGGATTATCGCATGGCGGGTGAAAATTCATTCATAGTTTTCAGATAATCTATTATACTGTATGAGATATTATTTTTTTTGTACTCGCCATGGAATATCATTTTCTTTGGTATTTTTTTTATTTAGTTACTATTCACTAAGTTACTATTCACCCGATTATTATTCACTCTAGTATTATTCACTTTCTGGGTATTCGGGGCACTTTTCGTGTCGTGAGTACTATTCACAAGTTACTATTATTCATAAAGTTACTATTCACCCAAATTACTATTTACCCTAATATTATTCACTCGTATTTGGGGTACTTTTCATGTTGGGTACTATTCATTTAGGTACTATTCCCAAGTACTATTCATAGGGTACTATTGTGGGGTACTATTTATTCGAAAAAAATATATTTTTTTTTGTCTAAATTATTTTTGGTACATGAATATTATTCTTGAATTTTACTCCACAAAGCAAAAGATCATGTTGATAATTTGATATTTTAAACACCGGATAAATTAAAATTCTTTAATATTTATCCTTGATTTCATTTGATTAATGCTTATATTATTGTCATCATCCTCATGCTTATATTATGATGAAAGTCATCTTTGGCTTACGTGTAAAGATGGACTGTTGATTATTCGTTTTACAGTTGTATATCTTTGACTTACGTGCAAACATGAACTATTGATTGATGAGTATCTTTGGCTTACGTGCAAAGATGGACTGTTGATTATTGGTTTTACAGTTGTATATCTTTGGCTTACGTGCAAAGATGGACTGTTGATTATTGGTTTTACAATTGTATATCTTTGGCTTACGTGCAAAGATGAACTATTAATTGATGAGTATCTTTGGCTTATGTGCATAGATGAACTATTTATTGGTATGATTATGACCAGGGATCATTCGGTATAATCATGACCTAATGTTATAGATGATGTGGTAAAAGTTCTAATTGGCCCGTAGTGCATTGATGGACAGTTATTGGTATGATTATAACTAGGGATTATTCAATATAATCATGACCATTGATGATTACATGAATATCCTTGGCCATAGTGCAGGGATGATTCGATGATGCAACAACTATAATGCAACAACTGTTTATTGGTATCGATGATTAATAATCAAATATCGTTCCCACGGAGAAAGGTAATTATTCCTAATCTATCATGCAACAACTTTGTAGCTATTTCTGGCCGCTTAAACGATCGAATAAAAAGTTATTTAAAAACTAAAATGATTATCAACTCTTAACAAGCGATGAGATTCAAATTGGAAAGATATGGGATCCTAATGTCACTTAATGCTTCATCCAGAGTATACTCCTTTTGTTAAACTTAATTAATTACTATGGATTGCTAGTCGAGAGCACGAAAGTGAAACATGACTATTTTTCAATACACCATACCCAGATCACATAAAATCCACAAAATTAGATAAAATTCATATGAACATCAATATTGCCTAACTCACTATATGTTTATGTGATTTATAAGTAATATTAATTTATGTGCAAGCTCTCTCAATGACTATATATGATAAGTCGGTATATGTCTATCTGGATTATGAATCACAAAATTTATCACATGTAAATTTCATGAACATATGCTAACATGGTCAAATATGAACTTACTCTTTCAATTCCATACAAGTTATTAGGGTAGATGGTGATCAAACATCTAAGCAGTAAGCACAACAAAATTAGGCAATCCAAATATACTCAGTAAAGCATAACAACGAGGCATATAGATCTGAACTACACAATAAGCTTCATTAGAATCCCATAATGGTGATTAGTTCATCTCTTAATCAACAACCATTATGGGATTTGATCTAAGCATGAGAAAATACAATGAAAGTAAAGAGATTAAAAAGAATAGATAATGCAAATATGATTAATCCATGTCCAAAGTAAGCTCCAAACTCAGTTCATATCCATAATCAAACCACAAGAGAAATCTTTATAATGAAAAGCCACTAAGATCTAAAGAGAGAAGCCAAAATGGTAGAGTATAGCTAAGAACTCTCTCTAGCTCTACAAAACCATAAAATGGAAAAAAAATTGATTATATTCCTATCTCGTAACTAGCAAATACACCCCTTTTAAGTAAACACGCTACAACAGACTTTAAGTGAAAAGTTAATATTTTATGAGCTTTGATCATGGAAGCGCGGCCTCAGATGGTAATTGGGGCGCAGGCGTTATGCCGGTTTTTCGCTTATATATCCTGGCGGCAAGGCGCTTTTCTCCAGATTATCTTATACATGCGGCCATCTGGGCTCGATTACTCGATTCTCACTGCAGTTCTTCTGCTGGTGTTTTTCTGCTACTTCCTTCTTCTTTATTCCTTCACTTGAGTTGCTCAGATGCCCTTCCCAAATGCACATGCCTTGCTTCATTCTTCATTTCACCACACGCTCACCATTCTTGCTAAGTCCAAGCCATTGCCATGCCTTATGAGCTTCCTTAATGCAATCCTATAAACAAAAAAAAGCATCAAATAATACTAAAAATACTTGAGTTTAAGCCATAATTCTAGCAATTTGATAGCCAATAAGTAGGTATAAAACCTACTTATCACTAAGTGTTAAAATTTAAGTAGGGGACACAAGGGGACAAGGAAAATGCGGATAGAGGATCTGCTCTCAATCATCAGCTGACACATTCATATTATTTTATAGCACTAGAGTATTAAGCCTCCATTAATACTCACACCAGAACTATCTCCGGCGAGCCAAGTCGTCAAACATTTGGTGTGACTTCGTTTCTGTGCGGAATTTAACGCTTTTTGGCGATTGAAATGTGTGGACGAATCTTGATGTTAACATATCTAATTCTTAATTTTCTTGTTTGTTAATCAAATCCTATGGCTGCTAATTGGGGGGCAACCATGAAGGTTAAATACATTCTTACTCTTTAAGATGGGCAAATGACAAAATTGTCCCCCCAAGTTTGGACAAAAATCAATTTGATACTCAAAGTTTGAAAATCGTCAATCAATACTTCTATGGATTTAAAAACAACAATTCTATTCCTTTTTGCCATTCTGTCTGAATAAATCACCAGAGATACTTGTTATCTACGAAATCGCAGCTGCTCTGTTGTGCTTTGTTTTGTAAACTTTGTTTGGACCCAACTCTATTTTTGAAATTTTACTTGATAATGCTTTGTTGAACTTTGTTTGGTAATGCTTTGTTTGATGGTAATAAAGCTCTGTTGTGATACAACTGTGGGGATTTATGGAAAATTATGGGAGAGTATGAATTCCAGAAGGGTGCTTTGAGAGATTAACAAGTTTGCTACCTTCTAGCACTTGATTAGGATCTGTCTTTACTTAGTTCCCCTAGATGAATATTGTGTTCAACAACAACTTCTTATAACTAACCTAAATAGATACCATCTGTAGACACTCAAAATTTTATATTCCTGTTACTAACCTTGTAGGAGGGCAAAATTGTCTTCCAGAGATAAGCCTAGAAGTTAACTCAGTTTCAACCCCGGAGATAACCCTGAGAGATTCAGTTCCAACCTCAGAGATAACCCCAAGGGATGCAGTTCTTGTCCCGGAGACAACCCCGGGCTCCTCAATTTTCAAATCTCGGAGACAACCCCGAGATACTCAGTTTCAACCCCGAAGACAACTCCGGGAGATTCAGTTCCAACCTTGGAGATAACCCTGAGGGATGCAATTCCAGTTCTGGAGATAACCTCAGAAAAGTCAGTTTCAAACCCGAAGGCAACCCCGGGACACTCAGTTCCAACCCCGGAGATAACCTCGGGAGATCAAGCCACCTCAGAGATAACCCTAAGGACATTCAGCATTCACAGCAGCCCAATCTTAGAGATAACCTTGAGCAACGACTGCTACATCTGCACGAAAGCCGGAGATAACCCCAGTGGGGGCAAAATCATCATTTTGCCACCTCAATGCTACATTCACGTCGTCTAAACACATTTTAATCCACACTGCATATCAAAAGTGTCCCATAAGAACCATAACTTAAATCCCGAGTGACTACTACACAAGACAGTACAACGGATAGACTTTGAAGACTCGAAGATCTGGTCATGGACCCATCTTCCCGACTTTATACAACTTCTTATCCCATGTCATTGTGTAGTTCTTGACAATAACATTCTGAAAAGGTACAGCACACCTTTATCGGATGCCCAGATTGAAAGTTATGAAGGTTCGAGCGGACAACGCGTAGCCAAAGTACACGTACTTCGAGACGACAGGACCCGCATGACCCGGGACAACCTGGGTAGCCGTAGGTAGAATCGCGGCCATCGGGTCATTAAATATGAGCTCTTGGAAGCTTATTTGAAAAAAAAGAGAAAATGAGAGAAAACTCTATCCATTTCAGCATGTAAACACTGCTAGAGTTGTAAAACCCCAACTTATTATAAATAAAATTAAATTTTCTTCCATTCATTATTCTAAAATAATAAGGAGTTAATTTGATATAATACTTTGGTTATGGGTGAAATGTGCAAATTTTACAAAATAAGCAAGTGGTTATAAAATATTCATTTTTGTCAGAGAATATTCTTTTGGTCGTGGAATATTCTTTTTGTCGGGGAATATTCTTACGACGGCGCAGCCATTCGTGGGGCTCATAACAGAATAATGGTTGGATGAAGGAAAATGACAAAGTTTGAGTTTTATAAATAACGGCGTAATTATTACCGTTAACACTGTTGGATTACCTGGTGGTTAAAATACAGTAATACGTGTGGTGGCACAAGAGCTCACCAGATTTACAAAGATTGTTGAATTATTGATTCGCATGCGTAAGAAGACACTACTCAATAATTGTTACATGAGTTATCGCTCAATATTTTATTTTATTGATTCAATAATTGTCATATTGATAGTTTATATTATTGTTGTTTCAATAATTGTCACCGCACAAATATTTCCCATTATCAGATCAATAACTCATAATATTTGAGTAATATTATTAGATAAGCATTATTGGCAATGTCTAGAAAGTTCTGTCAAGGAGAGGTTTGGTTACCTAATTACGCGCCAGTAAGGAGAAATCCTTATTGGAAAGCCCCTTCTTTCTTGGGAACGGTCTGGTTGTCATAATTGTGATTCTATAATATTATTTGTGAATAATTAATTATTGATTTATATGATAAGGAAATATTTATTTGATGTGGATATAAATGATGGATTTATTTATTTTATGTGGTTATAAATGAAGAAATTAATGCTGAGGTGTTTTATCAGTATTTTGTCAGAAGGGAGGTATTAAAAATCACCCGTTTGTGGATTTCGGATATTTTCTGTTTAGAATTTGGAAAAACTCAAAGCTACAAAGTTGTAGAGAATTCCATTTCGTGTGGAATGGACATAAAATTTGTATTTTTCTGATAAACGAGCTATTTTCTATGAATTACTGAAGTTTCAGAAAATAAAATAATTTATTAATTTATGGGTGGGACCCACTTTTGTGATTTAAAGAATGAGGACTGCTGGGATTTTTCAAGAGTGGCATGCTGGTATTTGATGGCTAACATACGTAGAATTTTGAATAATAAAAATAATATTTTATTATTTTAGTTTTCTATGTATGCTCGCATTTTCCTATAAATAGACGCTTAGGTTAGAATTGAAAATTACACCGTAAACAAGTTTTTTCTCTCTAGATTATCGAGCGTATTTTTGTGAGTATTTTGATACTTTGAGAGTTCTTTGTTTAGCATAAGTTTCCTTCGACTTTCTATCCGATATTCCGATCCGAAGTACCGTTATTTTGAGGTAAGGGATGCTATTTTCTTTCGAAATGATATTATTTTCTTCAATATCATTATGCCAAAATATTGGTTTGAACTTTTTAATCAAATTTGGAACTTTTTGTGTCGGGGTAACTATTCATGTATACGGCACTATTCACCAAAAAATAAAAATTTTCCTTTTTGTCCAAGATGTCTATTCTGGCTACTATCTTTGATTGTATCCATGTTTTGATCGTTATTTTTGAATTCTGCTTCACAATTGATTATTATGAAGTATTAATCTTGGATAAACTGTTATACGAATCCCTAATATTTGTCCTTCTGTCTCACTGGATTCGTTTTCTAAAGTATTTTTTATCATCCTCAGTCTTAAATGATGATATTACTGAATATCTTTGGCCTATAGTAAAAAGATGAATGATTAATCGATGAATATCTTTGGCCCGTAGTGCAAAGATGAACAGTGTTGAGATGAATATGACCAACCTGGTGATACAAATGAATATCTTTGGTTCAGTAGCAAAAAAAGATGAATATTTGATTAAAGATGTATACTGATTGTTTTTACAGGGATAAAATATTGATGATGAACTTCTAAATCTTAGAAGATAGTAGAATTCATTCTCTACGTGACTCTTCTAATGGATTGTTATTTCCGCTGCAATTGTTGATCTAAAATTTGTTGTCTATTATATTCTATCAGATTTTTCCCTGTTGAAGACTAATGATAATTTGTTGTATATTATCTTTGTCATAATATTCTTTACTAGGCTAGTTGAGCTCACCCTTTTCCTTTTTGTTTCATTTTTTTCTCAGGAGGTGAGAACATAACAGGATTGAGTCGGGGTATGGAGTGATGGTTCTAGAAAGATATTTTAGCAGTCCTCACTATTTCTGTAAAATAGTGTATGAATAATTGTAATGAGGACTTATTTGAGTGTTGATATTGTCTAGAAGACAATAATTATATTTAAACTCACAGTATGTGTTGTCGTATTTTGCACGATAATTGTATTATTGAAGTTGTAGTTGCTTTCTGTACCATGTATTTGGCGACTCAGAATGGGTGTTGTATACCTATTTTGGGGGCGTCACAAGAGTGTTCTAAACTGAATGATTCTTCTTTTTAAACACTTGTAAGCTCGTGTTTTTCTGCATAATGAAGTTTAACCGGTGGAAACCGAGTTTTCAGTCATCAAAAGATATCTGAAGTTTTCTTGGCAGCCCACTTTAAGATTTTTCAGGTTTTTAAGCTTTTTATTACTTCTATATACTTATATCTACTGACGTTGAGAGTCGAGTTGTGTGGGTTTGCCCGGATCATCGATCCATGGCTTTTTATTGCTTATATATATATATATATATATATATATATACTACTTTTATATAAATATCTGCCTTACTACTTTCACAATATAGATATTTAATCTTTCAGCCTGTGGGCTATATTTGCCTCAATCTGGCTATTTCTCACTTTAACTGGTTCATGGTGACTAAACTGGAACCGTTGAAGCTGGAATGGTTTAGATTTACTCAAATCTAGTTCTTTTTTCTAGCTTTTGTACATATTGCTTTCTCATGTGAGCCTATGAATCATGTGATTACCGATTCAGCTCCTGAATCTAGATTCGATTCCCGTGATGGACATTTTGCAGCTGCAGCCAGCTTGTAAATTATCTACGGTGTATGAATTTCCTTAGATGGCTTTCATGTCCACAAGGAGTTCGGCATTGCTATGTATCTTATTTTCTCGAAGATGCTTCGCATCTCAAAAATAAAAGCAATTCAGTCGAACACTTAATAAAATGGAAGTATCAAAGGCCTCAATTACTATTGAGCACAAGGGTTTGAAAAACCTATTTTACAAAACATCACTACTATATCTTGTTAAAATTGAACTTTTATACAAAAGTCAAACCCTTTGTATATAGGTGCAAACGAGGCATAGCATTACTTCCAAACAACCGCACATAGGCTCTACACACACAAAGATAAAAGTTTAAATGAAAAGTGGCGGTAATCGTGTTATCACGGAAGTCGGGGGGGTACCTAACACCTTCTCTCCACTTAATCAAGCCCCCTGACCCTAATGAATTTTGGTTTCTCAGACCAGTTAAACAGTGTCAAATACACAGGTCTTTATGCAAACCTTTTCTCGGTTGAGTTGGTGAAACCATTTAAAAATACCAACTGCCAATTCTTACAGTTAAATCGTCGACATATACATGTCGGACCTTTTCAAACTTGTTTTTTCAAACAAAACTTACCTAAAATGAGAACACCAAAAGACAAGAACATAAAGGGATAAATAAAATCCCGACGTCGACAGGTGGCGACTCCGCTGGGGACACCTGTAAGAGGGCTTAAGCTATTATTCAAGATTTTCAAAAAATTTTATCTACTTATATGTGAATTCTGCATTTACATTTGAATGAATGTGTACTAATGTTTTATTTATTGCACTTAGTGCTTCACACCATATCTGCATGTGATATTAGTGCTTCGCACATGTTATCATTTCCATATGGTGGACGCGATGTATGTGAATATATGTTGTGTGGTTCCTCCACCAAGAGGCTAACCCATCGGTGTTTGATTACTGGACTCGTCGGGAGACTAATTCCACGAGGCTCAGGAAAGGCACCACCATATTTGCTCCAGTTGAAAGATCGAATTAACTTCCCATGAAGTAAATTGCAATGATCTGGGGACCTTCATGCCGAAAAAGTCGCGAGAGTAGCCTAAGATAGGTCAGTCTCTGATAAACCAAACACGGAGGGAAGGTTCTTCATACCTTCCCATTTCAATTACTTGTAATTTCATTTCCATTTCAATCTCAATGTAATGGAAAATATAAAGGAGAATGTGAACATGCATTCATTTTTCATATCAAGACCTGTCATGCTATCCTGTCATCTAAATGAATGACATCCGTTTTGAAGGAAAAACCTTAAAACACTCCTAAAAAATAGACACCTTACATAGCATGTAACATTTCCCCATTTTTCCAGACTAAACTACACAGTCTTTTTGTAGGGAAACGATTGGTCTCGTTACCCATTTAAAGTCCAAAAAAGCACTAAGCCCACCGCCAGACATGGCTACAAGTGCTTAGCCTAATCCTAATCCTACTTCTATCTCTCGTAAGGAGTTCGAAGGATTAAGCAATCAAATAACAGAGTTGGTTGTTCTCCTGAAAGAACTAAACAAATTAACTCAAGGTCCACAAATACCCATACAAACAGAAACCTCTGCACAAGGAGGAATCCAGGGTCCGGACAGAGAAGTCCCAGCACCTGAGTCTCACAATGAGAAGTCCAACAAAACCCCTGAAATCACCCATCTTAAAGAAGATCAAGACACCGGTGATATTCGGAAGAAGGTTCTACAAATGGAAGAGACCATTCAGTCCATCAAAGGGATTGGAACACATGGAAGTGTCTCATATTCAGACCTTTGCATCTTCCCTGGGGTTTATTATTCGGAGACATTTAAGGCTCCTGACTTCGAGAAGTATGATGGATTGGGAGAACCTTACACCCACTTAAAAGTGTTCATTGGAGAGCTCACATCCTACACCGAGAATGAAAAGCTGAGAATGCAAATTATTTCGTAAAAAGTCGATTGGAGAAGCAGAAAGACGTGTATATGATTGGATAACTCCAAAATTTACAGCTGGGAGGAGTTAAACCATGCTTTCCTCAGTTAATACAGCTTTCAAATTCAGATGGTTCCAGACAGGTATTAAATTACCAAAGTCAAGAAGCAAGCCAATGAGTCATTCAAAGAGTATGCCCACAGTTAGAGGCGTCTGACTGCTCAAGTTATCCCATCCATGACAAAAACTGAGATGGTGATGAACTTCATAGATATTCAAGAAGCTCCATTTTATGAGAGGGTCCTAGCTAAAATAGGAAAACCATTCTCAGAAATGATTAAGCACGGAGAAATGGCAGAAATGGGATTGAAGTCTGGGAAGATTAAAGACCTCACCACCTTAAAAGTCGTAGCTGAGCATATCCAATCTGAATGTTATGGGAACAACCCTCGTAGGGTCCATAAGAAGAAAGAAGAGGATGTTTCCTTGATACTGCTAGGGCAAACACAAAAAGGCAATCAAAACTTGCCTATTTAAAGGAGAAACTACTCCCCTTTTCATGCACAATATTTAAATCCTCCCTTGTCAAAGAATGGAGAAGTCAGATGCTCAAGAGTGTTCACACCCTTAGGGGCTCACTCGAAAATATCTTCAAACTTTTGACAGCTCAGAAGAAGATCCCTCATCTCTTTCTATCAGCTAATCTAAGTGGAAAAGGGCTTCAATACAAGCAAGAAGTGTGTTTACCATTCTGGAACTCCAGGCCATGACACTCAGGATTGTTGGGCTCTTAATCATAAGATCCAACACTTAATAGACAGTAGTGAGATCATGGTAACCAAGCCCGAGCAACCACACATTCAAGACAACCCTCTCCCTCAACACAAGGAAGAAGATGTTAACATGATCAATAGAGGCAGTGAAGAGAGCTATAAGTACCTCAAATATGTGGGTGGTTCTCCCCAAACCAGTAAGGATAATTCTGACAAGTGGGATTATTCAGAGTTCTAGTTCATGATGGAACGGGAGTTAAATTCTCTTGACGAATAAGTCAATCAACTGGCAGAACTGGTGATACACCAACACCAAGTCACACGATAGTTGTTCAGTTAGGAGCATGCAAGTCTCCTCTCTCTTATCACAAAAACTCCACCACTCACCTAAGAAAGTGAAACCTTGGAGGAAAAGCTTGTAAGAAAAGCAAGAGCTCAAGCCCGTCGGGACTTTGCCAACAAAAGGGAGTTCACCTATTTAAGCCAACCGATGGAAGAAATTTTGCAGATGCTGATCAATAAGGGAAAATCACAGCACTGCTACCTCCAGTCAACCCACGCTCAAAGAGATGTGATGCTACTGGAGTATGTCAATACCACTCCCATTTTTGTGGTCACAACACTGAATAATGTTGGGCACTCCACCATCTTATTCAGAATATGATTGATAGCGGTTACCTACAAATGGCAGACGATGACACCGTATCACTTGAGAGTGGACATACATTTCCTCTAGGATCACAAAGATGGAAGGAAATCATAGCAGTTATATCCTTTGAGGAAGATTTGGATGCCACATCATTTACAATTCAACCCATCAAGCTCAAAAGAGTTGAAAACCCTTTGAAGGTTGATGTACCATCACCACTCATATTGTCATTCAGGCCACAATATCCTATCATCAGCCTTAATAAAGTCCCATGGAACATGGAGAGGTTAAAGGATCAACATCAAACAAAACTGCTACGGTATCCAAGGAAAATCCGTTATACCTCTCTCAACGAGTGATGAAGCCAGTCATCAGGTCTAAAGGGAAAGTACCCAAGGAGAAAATTGAAGAATTCCTCCGTCAGATGGGACACAATGAATCCAAGGTGGTTCAAAGCTTGAAAGAATCACCACAACATATCTCTATTCTGGACTTAGTTTTCTCTTCAGAAGATCAATGGAAGGTACTACTGAAGATATTAGAAGAAGCCTACTTGCCAATGACAGTGGATGTAGAAAAGTTTCATCATCTGGTAGATCACATCTTCAACAGCAATGTGATATCTTTCACCGATGATGACATACCTCTCGAAGGGACGGGTCATTGCAAATTACTGCACATAGCAGTGATGTCTTCTGGATATGCGATTGGAGGAGTGCTAATAGATGGAGGATCATCCCTAAACATCTGCCCCTATGCCATATTAGAAAGAATGAAGATCAATCTCAACAAAATGCAAATTAGCCACACAATCATCAAAGCTTTTGATGGATCTCAGCGAAATGCTATCAAAGATATTGAATTACCAGTAAAAATCGGTCCACATACATTCTACATATCCTTTCAATTGCTCAAAATCACTAAAGGATATAATATACTGTTGGGAAGACCTTGGATTCATATGGCAGGAGCCGTCCCATCCACTCTTTATCAACAGCTCAAGTATATCATCAACAGTAATCTGGTCACTATTAATACTGAACCAGAATATCCTGTCCAAAGTGATATACCTCTCATTAGTTTTAATGAAGAAGTTAAGCATGTCATCTTCCAAGCCCCTGAGGTGAGCAACACTCACTATCAAACCATTGGGACTCCCACTCTAAAACCCAAAGTTTTTGTTGAGGTAATGTTGGCCAGTCAAGAAATGATATCCTTGTGTTTTCAACCAGGAAAAGGGTTAGGAAAAGATCAGCAAGGAATCAAATGCCCAATTCAAGTTCCCAGCCAGATAGGGAAGGCTGGACTAGGCTACTCCTCTGGGTCCATTCATAGGAACCCGCACGAGTATACACCAGTTCCTTCATCTACAAGGTTGTTGCTAAACCTACAGATGCTGATTCTGTATGGCCTCTAAGAATAATTCCTGTCATTGTGGCGGGTATGCTATTTCTTAAGCCGATACTGGTTAATGGGAAAGAAGTCCTGATTCTAGACCTAGACATGGAAGAAAGGAATCAAAGGCGCAAACAAGACATTAAGAGACGGTTATTGAGATGTACTTCTTGGCGCATACTGAGGGTATGAATAAGAATATCTTAGATGATGACTGCTCAGATGTCATGGTCATCATTCAAGAGAAGGAGGACGATAACAACCCTTTCATCATAGCTATCCACTAGGACTTGACCCTAGGCAATTGGAGCAACACTCATTGCATTTGCCAAAAAGGGTAAAAAGGGAAGAAACTCCCTCTGACCTGTAGATAGAAATAGCTGCTTACTTTTGTTGCATAGTATTAGCAGTTGTTTTTGTCATGCCATGCTAACACTTTGTATGATCAAACAGTTTCATATATTAATTAAGTGAAAGCATTTTGTTTTAGGACTCTAAAGTTAGATTTGCCTAAACTTGCTGATGGAGTGCCAATTCTTCACAAGGACTGCAACTTTGATGTAAAGTTGGACTCTGACTTGATGGAGATTGAACAAGAGGACTATAAGGTGCCTGAGGAGATCAAAGAATGGGTCGAAGACAAACCTAAGCCAAATCTTGATTAAACCACCTCTTTTAACCTCGGAACCTCAGAAAACCCCAAACAAATCCAGATTGGCACGGACCTTACACCTAGCCAAAGGAGTGAAATGGTTACTCTATTATCCCAATTTCAGGATGTGTTTGCATGGTCTCATGAAGATATGATCGGTTTGTCAACTGAAATCATCATTCATCGTCTACCCATTAAAGAGGGATTCAAGCTAGTCAAACATAAACTCAGGTAATTAAAACCTGAGTGGAGTTTTAAAGTCAAGGAAGAAATTGTGAAACAATTTCAAGCCAACATCATCATGGTTCAACATACCCTGAGCGGCTATCTAATATAGTCCTGTACCTAAACCCAGAGGGAAGGTGCGAGTATGCGTGGATTACAGGGATCTAAACAAAGCTTGTCTCAAAGATAACTTTCCCGTACCATTCATCCACATACTCATTGACAATATAGATCATTATGGCATATACTCTTTTGTTGATTGCTTTGCTGGGTATCATCAAATCATGGTTGCTGAAGAGGATCGTGAGAAGACAACATTCATCACTCCTTGGGGAACCTTTTGCTACAGACGGTTGTCATTCGGCCTCATCAATGCCAGAGCTACCTATCAGCGAGCCATGCTGGCTCTTTTTTATGATTTAATGCACAAAGAGATAGAAGTTTATGTGGATGACATCATTGTTAAGTCCCGAAGGGAAGAAAACCACATAAACCATCTCAAAAAGCTCTTCAATCGGTTGTGTAAGTATAACTTGAAGCTAAATTCGGCCAAGTGCGCCTTTGGCGTCAAATCAGGTAAGTTACTAGGATTTCTCATAAACCACAAAGGCATTGAGCTGGATCCTGCCAAAATTCAAGCCATTACTGAAATGCCCATACCCCAGACAGAGAGGGAAATACGGGGATTTCTAAGAAGAATCAACTTCATCAGTCGATTCATTTCCCAACTCATAGCAACTTGTGAATCTATCTTCAAGTTATTAAGGAAGAACTCCTCCAAGAAATGGAATGAAGAGTGTCAAAAAACCTTCATTTCCATCAAAGAGCAACTAATCAAAGCTCTTATCTTGGTACCTCCCAGGGATGGTGTTCCCCTTTTTATGTACCTGTCAATCAATGACAATATCATGGACTGCATGCTGAGATAGAAAGATGACATAGGCCAAGAAAGAGCTATCTATTACCTCAACAAAAGATTCAACATCAACGAGCACAAGTAAACCTTGATTGAGAAAACTTACTATGCTTTAGCATGGGCTTCCATGAGATTACAACATTATCTCCATGGTCACACAACCCATCTCATATCCCGCATGGATCCTTTCAAGTACGTGTTTAGCAAACCCATGTTGAATTATAAATTGTCCAGATGGCAGTTGATCCTCTAGCAATTTGACATCATCTACGTGACTCAAAAGTCAATCAAAGGTCAAGTAATTATGGATCAACTGGCCGCCGCACTGGCCGGGGATTTCAAACCTTATGAGTAGGTTTTTAACCTACTATTTATCTTTATTTAGCTTGTTAGATTGTTAGGTTTTGAGTATTTCATGTTGCTTTTGATGGGTTTTTGTTCTTGTTGCAGGATATTAAGTGAGCACATCAAAATGTTGGCATTGGAAGAAAGCTCAAGCGAAATCTAGACATTCTGCATGAATGGTGCGAGGCGTGCTGTGATAACAAAGGGATCGTATGCGGAAAGGTCTTGCTAAAGTAGAAACATCTCGGTAAGCTAGTGCGGGTCGCGCCACTTTAGTCTGTAAGAAGTATGGGCCATGGCTTGGTCGAGACGAGTCAAGGTTGTTTTATTTTGCTCTGCTGGAAGTTGAGTTGTGTTGGGAGATATAACTTCTTTATGTAATAAGGTTATATTAGGAGTGTATCAAGGAGGTTATTTCATGTTAATTGGGATTCTATGTTAAAAACGTTTTGGGTTTATTTAGGAGTTTGATTTTTATTAGAATTCCTATGGGATGACTTTGAGATGGATTAGAATTGGATTGAATTCAACTGAAGTAAATTAGTTTTATGCTAAGGAGGAAAATGCTGGAGATATTTATCAATTGAGCATACACTTAGAGAGCAAGAACGAAGAGACAATCTTGGAGGAACGAAGAAAGGAGGTAAGTTCACGAAGATTGCAGATTTGAAGGGTGAGAAGGGTGGTGTATTACTATTCTTCTTTAATTTCAATTTTTGTAATCAGGATGATGATTTCTTTTATTTATTTAGTATTTAATTCATTATTTATAAACCAAATTATTTTTTAGGCTTGCAATGGATCTTTAATGTTGAATGACAATTATTATGCCTTGATTTGAGTTTAAAAAATTATTAATTCAGTTTATCTATTGTGATTTGTGCTTTAATTTATAAATTTCTTGATCACCAATTTTATGTGGATTTATATGGATTCGAGAGATGATGTATGAGTCTAGACCTAGTCATAATAACATGTGTTCTTGAAGTATGTGATTGAATAGAATCTTGATTTATGTTAGGATAGAGATATACCTAGCACCGCATGTAATCTGGTAAGAACTTGGGATTAAACTCTTCTTAATTGTAATTCACATAGAGATATAGTGGATTAGTTAATTAAGGTGTTTGGCTTAATTCTATCTAATTTTTGGATTTACGTTAATATGGTTTTAGTGCATTGAGAAATGGCTAATTCTACATAAGTGTTCTTGATTAATAAACTGAGATAATGAATTAAACTGGAATAAGGTGTGATAATTGGAATGATACTTAAAGTGAAGTTGTGAGCCTAATTCTCCATTATTTGCTTGAAATTAAGATTTTTAAGTTGTGTTGATTGATTGATATTTTTAGTTTATAGTTTTTATTAGTTATAATCCTTGATTTTGATTAGTTTAATAAAATTGGGCTAATACAAAATTGGTAATTGTTAGGATTAATTTCTCGCTATTCTCTGTGGGAACGATTCTTTTCTTATCATTATATTACTTGTTGACCACGTATACTTGCATGTTGTGCATAATAAGATTTTACACCAAATGATATGCAATGCAACTAACTACACTAAAACTACGAATCTAGAATTAAGATAGAACATATTCTACTCATACAGCCTCAGAGAAATCATGCAAACACGATAGTACATCATATCTAAGCCAATTAATAACTTTCCAATCACATATCAAATCTTAAACTGTTCTTACTGATATAGTGCGTGTGTGCCCAACAACCATACCAACTGATATAATGCTAAATACAACACATAATAGGTCTCTTTGAAGGCATATCATACTGTGTAAACTCATAAAATTCTCAAGCAAGCTAGATCCAACCAAAGTTAAACATCCACCAAGTTCATGAGTCCAATATGTGATACTTATGTTCTATTTTTTTTTAATTACGGGGGCTTTTTGCTCTTTTCCCGTTTTATTGACTTTTTTTATACATGGCTTATGCAATGTCTTATTCCCTTAGGCTTTTCAATGTTACCTTAATGAGCTTTCGATCAATTACTCCCAGAACATTTAGACCTTAGGGAGCTAGGTGTAAAGACAATCCCTTCGAGCTTACTTACTAAAGTAACAAAGGCCACAAAACTAGACAAACATGCCACGGTGTTTATTCTTTTTTTATTTTATTTTATTGAGATTATATGTGACGCCCCCAAAATGGGTATACATCACCCATCTTGGGTTGCCAATTACTTGGTACAGAATACAAATACAACTTAATTATACAATTGTCGTGTAGAATACGACAAAACATAGCTGAGAGTTTTAACAAGAATATTGTCGACAATATTCAAACTCAAATTCAATCTCATTACAATTATTATCACACTATTTCACAGAATACTGAGGACTACTAAAGCAACCATCTAGACCGTCACTCCATTCCCCGACTAGTCCCAACTATATTCTCATTTCCTAAAGAGAACAGTGAAAGAAAAGGGTGAGGTCAACTAGCCCAGTAAAAATATTATGACTAAGATAATGCAGAATAAATTATCCTTAGCCTTCAGCAGTATAATAATTGATAAAATATAATAGACAACAAGTTTTAGATCAACAACTGCAGCAGAATAAGTAATCCATTAAAAGACTTAAGTAGAGCATGATATCTACTATCTTCTATGATTTAAAAGTTTACCATTAATTTTATTGCTGAGACTCAGCTTAATAAATAATCCACATCACTGAATTATCCATGCAATACGGGCCAAGGATATTCATTAGTATCATGACCACAAATTATCCATGCACTATGGGCCGATGATATTCGTGTTTTCACCAATGGTCATGATCATGCCAAACAACAATTCATCTTTGCACCCTTGGCTGAAGAGAACGCGTGGTTATGATCATACCAACATCTGTCCATCAATGCACTACGGGCCAATGAGGACTTTTATCACATCATTTGTAACATTATGGTCATGATTATACCGAATAATCCCTAGTCATAATCATACCAATCAACAGTCCATCTATGCATGTAAGCCACAGATGACTTTCATAACAATATAAGCATGAGGATGATGACAATGATATAAGAATTCAATTAAATGAAAGCAAGGATAAATTTTAAAGATTTATAATTTGATTTATCCAGAATTCAATAATATCCAAATTGTCAACATGATACTGCTTTGTGGAGTAAAATTCAAGAATAATATTGTATCAAAAATAATTTGGACCGAAAAGAAATTAATTTTTGTCATGAATAGTACTTTGGGTGAATAGTACCCTATGAATAGTACTTCGAGAATAGTACTTTTTGAAGAGTATCCCATGAATAGTACTTTATGAATAGTACCCCATAAATAGTACTTTATAAATAGTACTTCATGAATAGTACTTTATAAATAGTATTGTATTTATGAATAGTGCCCATGAATAGTACTTTATGAATAGTACAGTATATATGAATAGTGCCGTATATATGAATAGTACCAATGAGCAGTACTCTGGCATGAAAAGCTTAAAATTTAACAAGAATGTTCAGAAAAATATCATTGTGAAACGAAACTAGATGAAGCGCAAGTTTCAAGGATATTCTACTAATTTCACGGAGTATAGATATAATACTTCAACAAAATGAGTGTAGAATTAGGGATACAAATTGAAATAATATTACTTATATACTACAAAGTATGGAAGAAAATATTATTTCATACGAATATTGAACAAAAATAATATCCCTTACAAATACGAAAGAAATAATACCCCTTACCTTAATAGAAGGCTGAATACTGCAATAGTGAAATAGCAAAATACTCTTCTTCTTTCCCTCTATAGCTTTTCTCTCTATAATTGCTCTTGTGAGTCTTAATGAATTGGTGAGAATGAAAGAAGAATGAGCTTCTATTTATAGGAAAATATAGTTTCGATAATTGCACGTTTTGGGGCTCGAATTATTACAGTATAGTACCTTCATCTTTTCCTCCATTTTTAATTTAGTCCTATAAGTATTATCAAACTTGCACCATCTCCCCTAATAGTACATCATGTGAATCAATAGTTCTATTCATGTGAATAAATAGTTATATTTATGTGAACTAATAGCAATTAATTGCTCATTTATCCGATTAATTACCCGATTGGTCAATTTAATTTCAAAAAATCAATTATTATCGAAATAAATGTCTATTTCCACTAATACTAATAATCCCAACACAATGGAAATATTAAGTTCATCTTAAATCAACACGAACTTATTCATCGTTAATATTATAACTCACAGTATTTAACAACTAGATCATTCCCAGGAAAGAGGGGGCTTTCCGATAAGGATTTCTCCCTATTGGCGCGCAATTAGGTGACCAAACCCTTTCCTCGACAAAACTTTCTAGACATCTTCAATATTGCAAATGATAATATGAATAACTTTGTTGTCTCAATTATTGATTTAACAATATAAAATATTATGCAGATGATACTATGACAATAATTGAATCAATAATATGAGAGATATTATGCAACAATTACTGTGGCAATAATTGACTAAAATTGAGTGACTTCTCACGTAAGAATCAATATCAAAGATATTGTACAATACTATGTGCTACTATGCAACCACATGCCAGACATCTTGCACTTTTACTAACGGGTATTTCAACGGTTTAATTCAGTAAAACTTTTCGTAGTTATTTTATAAAAAGATATTTATGTCGTTTTCTCATTCCGACAGTAATTCCGTTGTGGGATTCACCAATGATTGTGTTGTCGTACGAATATACCCCAACCAATTGAATATTTTATGACAACTTGCATACTTTGCAAAATTTATAAATATTATCCACAACTATAATATTATATCAAATCCACACCTTAATATTAAAAAAAATATTTCGAGAAATTAAATCTTTATTCATAAAATTTGGGGTCTTACAACCTCCTCTTCTTATAAAATTTCATCCTCGAAATTGACGTACATACCTAGTATGCCGAAGAGGTGAGGACACCTCGTCAGATTCTAACCTTGAGGTATAACCTTTGAGCGTAGAATATGTTCCTCCTTATCCAAGATTTTAACAAGTATCTCCTCATACGTTAAATCTTCTACTATCTCGTCTAGTTCTAATTCAATAATGTGGTTCGGGTTGTCCACATATTTACGTAACATCGATACGTAAAAAATGTTATGAACACGGGACATACTTGGCGGTAAAACGAGTCTATAGGCCACAGTTCCTACTTGATCGAGGATTTCAAATAGACCAATAAAATCGAGGGTTTAGATTTCCTCTCTTCGTCAATTCTTGCTTCTAGAATAATGCCTTCTTGCACCTTCTTCTTCACATTCATCAGCTCTGAGTCTGTAGCTTGAGAAACTTTAACTTTATCGATTAAAATCGATTCTAATCATATATTCGCTATCTTCACGTAGGTTCTTGGAGTCTTTAACTCTATCTCCATCTTTTGTAAGTCGTACGAAATGGGTCTTTGTGTTAACAACGTCACACTCGTAACTGCATATGATCTTCTACTCAACTCATAAGCTACCACGTTCGCTCTTCCATGATGATATTGAATGGTATGGTCGTAATCTTCAATAGCTCGAGCCAACGTCTTCGACGTGAGTTACATTAGTTTTGGGTGAAGAAATATTTGAGGGTTCTAGAAATGGGTTTTGTACTGGGGTCAATACAAAATTCGATTTCACGCTCTGGGGTAGGCCAGGAAGTTCTTTGGAATATGTCAAGAAATTTATTAATGATAGAAATATCATTCAAAACTGTGACACTCATCCAAGACTTGGATATCACGTCACATTGATACCTATCAAGTTACCACTGTTATTCACGGCGTCCCCTATGAAAAGTCTGGCTTCGGTACATTCCAAAACTTGGAAGTCACCAGCGAAAGGTTTGGGGCTCTTTACATATGGCTTAATATGACAATGATTAACTTTAGTGGTTTGGTTACTTGAATTCGCATAACAGGTTAGTTAGAAAGGCAAACAACCTTACGAAAATAATCAATTTTAGAATGATGAGTAGTTAACCAGTCGATTCCTAAAATCACATCAAAGGCAAGTATTTTCAAAGAGATAAGATCGACAAGTAATGTGAGGGTGCTGATTTTAATCAAACAAGATTTATAAATAATGGATGTAATGAAGGTTTCTCCTAATGGAGTTTCAACATATAAGTCAAAGTCTAGTTTCTCTGGAGTCAAATTTAAAAGTTGAGCGCAAGCAGGAGAAATAAAAGAATGGGTAGAACCGGTATCTAACAAGGTATAGACTTCGCAAGAGTTTATGATTAGCTTACCCGTGATAATTTCGTTTGGGTTCCTCGACAAACGCTCTCACTTAAACTACCGGCTTTGACTTGTCTGGGACATCCTTTGGCGTCACCATCCCAGTTAGACTTGACTTCACTACATGAAAAAATTGAGCTAGGTGACCTTCTCTTTCGCAATTGAAACACGCTTTGGTTTGCTGCGTACAATTTGGATAGATGTGTCCTTCCTATCCGCATTTGAAAAATATGATCGATGGTTGTTCTCCTTCCTTCGAAATGGGTGCCGGTGCTGCTGTCGACGTCTTTCCATCATTGTTGAATCTTCTCTTCTTAAAACTATTCCCACTTAGTTCACCTTTCCTATTATCTTGGCCATGATTACCACCGAAGTGGTAACCATTTCTTACCTGATAATTTCCTTCACGATGGTTATCGTTGTTCCGATGGCCGTTGCCACCGGTATGATTATTATCGTGTTGTTGGTCATTACCCTTGGATTGGGTTGGCTCATTATCGTGCTCCAATAACTAAGCCCTATTCAAAACATCTGAATATAAACAAAGTTTGTGTGAAATGAGGTATTGACGTATTTCGGGTTTCAAACCTTGCAGAAACATTCGCGTTATTCGCTCCTCATTATCAACCAAATGAGATGCAAACTGAGACAAATTGGCAAACTTAGCCTCGTACTGCGACACGGTCATATTGTTTTGCTCCAGCTTGATGAATTCTACCTCCTTCATGTGACGAATACTTTCAGAAAAGTACTTGTCGTTGAACAATTCTTGGAACTTCTCCCAAGACATTTTCAGTGCGACAGGTTGAGTACGCTTTATGGATTCCCACCAATGATCTGCCTCTTCACGCAACATAAAGATGGCAAAGGGAGCCTTTTGCTCCTCCTCTGAGCATTCCAAGACATCAAATATCTTGGTGATCTGCTTTATCCACGTCTCTGCCTTAAGTGGTTATGACTTTCCCAAAAACTCTGGTGGTCCTAGCTCCTTGAACTACTTAGCAGCGACCAGCCGTGAGTTGCCAGTGTTTATACCTGCATTTTGAACAAGAGTCTCTCTCGTTTGGTTTTGCATAAATTCAAAAAAATTCCTAAATATACCATCGTTCGTCATTTAGTTGGTGTTGTTGTTTACATGAGGATTATTGCCTTCCTGATGCACATTATCCTGGTTATTGATCGTCGGTGACTCAGCGGTCTCATGTGTTTCATTGCTTATCTCAACAATTTCAGATGCCATTCTCAAACATTCTCACAAAATAAGGGTTAATTGACATGCCACATAATATCATACACTGACCGACCAATTAAATAACAAATAAACTTAGGTAGGTCATACTAGCGAAGGAATTACCCGTATCTCCTCTCCTAGTTCTAGTCTCACATCTCAGCCAGGGATCATATCCCTAAGCTTTGATACCAACTATGACACCCTAAAAATGGGTATACATCACCCATCTTGGGTCGCCAATTACTTGATACAGAATACAAATACAACTTAATTATACAACTGTCGTGTAGAATACGACAAAACATAGCTGAGAGTTTTAACAAGAATATTGTCTCCTAGACAATATCCAAACTCAAATTCAATCTCATTACAATTATTATAACATTATTTCACAGAATAGTGAGGACTACTAAAGAAATCATCTGGACCGTGAATCCATTCCCTGACTAGTCCCAGCTATATTCTCATTTCCTGAAGAGAATAGTAAAAGAAAAGGGTGAGGTCAACTAGCCCAGTAAGAAATATTATGACTAAGATAATACAAAATAAATTATCCTTAGCCTTCAACAGTATAACAACTGATAGAATACAATAGACAATAAGTTTTAGATCAACAACTGCAGCGAAATAAGCAATCCATTAGAAGAGTTAAGTAGAGCATGATATCTACTATCTTCTATGATTTAAAAGTTTACCATCAATTTTATTGTTGAGACTCAGCTTAATAAATAATCAACATCACTGAATTATCCATGCACTATGGGCTAAGAATATTGATTAGTATCATGACCACGAATTATCCATGCACTACGGGCCAAGGATATTCGTGTTTTCACCAATGGTTATGATCATGCCAAACAACAATTCATCTTTCCACCCTTGGCCGAAGAGAACGCATGGTTATGATCATACCAACATCTGTCTATCAATGCACTACGGGCCAATGAGGACTTTTACCACATCATTTATAATATTACGGTCATGATTATACCGAATAATCTCTAGTCATAATCATACCAATCAACAGTCCATCTATGCACGTAAGCCACATATTACTTTCATCACAATATAAGCATGAGGATGATGACGATGATATTAGAATTCAATTAAATGAAAGCAAGGATAATATTTAAAGATTTATAATTTAATTTATCCGTAATTCAATAATATCCAAATTGTCAACATGATATCGCCAGGAGTAAAATTCAAGAATAATATTGTATCAAAAATGATTTGGACCGAAAAGAAATCAATTTTTGTCATGAATAGTACTCCGGGTGGATAGTACACGGGTGAATAGTACTTTGGGAATAGTACTTTTTTAATAGTATCCCGTGAATAGAACCCTGTGAATAGTACTTTATAAATAGTACTTCATGAATAGTACTTTGTAAATAGTAATTTTATGAATAGTACCATATTTATGAATAGTGCCCATAAATAGTACTTTGTGAATAGTACCGTACGTATGAATAGTTCCGTATAAATGAATAGTACCCATGAATAGTACTATGGCATGAAAAACTTAAAATTTAACAAGAATGTACAGAAAAATATCTTTGTGAAATGATACTATATGAAGCACAAATTTCAATGATATTCTACTTATTTCACGGAGTATAGCAGCAATACTTAACAAAATGAGTGTAGAATTAGGGATACGAAACGTTATAATATTACTTACATACTACAGAGTATGGAAGAAAATATTATTTCATAAGAATATTAAACAAAAATAATATTCCTTACGAATACGAAAGATATAATACCCCTTACCTTAGTAGAAGACTGAATACTGGAATAGTAAAGTAGCAGAATACTCTTCTTCTTTCCCTTTATAGCTTCTCTCTCTATAGCTTCTCTCTCTATAATTGCTCTTATGAGTCTTAGTGAATTGGTGAGAATAAAAGAAAAATGAGCTTCTATTCATAGGAAAATATAGTTTTAATTTAGTCCTACAAGTATTATCAAAGTTGCACCACCTCCCCTAATAGTAAATCATGTGAATCGATAGTTCTATTCATGTGAACAAATAGTTATATGCATGTGAACTAATAGCAATTAATTGCTCATTTATCCGATTAATTACCTGATTGATCAATTTAATCTGTAAAAATCAATTATTATTGAAATAAATATCGATTTCCACTAATATTAATAATTCCAACACCAATACTAATAATCCCAATCAATTATTATTGAAATAAATATCGATTATAAATAAAATTGAGTTTTCTCTATTCATTATCTTGAAATAATAAGGAGTTAATTTGATATATTGCTTTGGTTATGGGTGAAATGTGCAAATTTTACAAAATAAGCAAGTGGTTATAAAATATTCATTTTTGTCAGGGAATATTCGTTTGGTCGTAGAATATTAGTTGTCGGGAAATATTCGTACAACGGCACAACCATTCGTGGGCCCCATAATAGAATAACTGTCGGATGAAGAAAACGACAAGTTTGAATTTTTATAAATAACTACAGTAGTTGTTACATAAAGATTAACAATCGTTGGAATACCGTGGTTAAAATATAGTAATACGCGCGTGGACAAGAAGTACACGATATTGCACAAAGATTTTTGAATTATTGATTCTTACGTAAGAAGGCACTACTCAATAATTGTTACAGATAATTATCGCTCAATATTTTATTTTATTGATTCAATAATTGTTGCGTTGATATTTTATATTATTGTTGTTTCAATAATTGTCATTGCACAATATTTTCCATTATCAGATCAATAATTCATATTATTTGAATAATACTATTAGATAGCATTATTGGCAATGTCTAGAAAGTTCTGTCAAGGAGAGGTTTGGTCACCTAATCATGGCGCCAAGAAGGAGAAATCCTTATCTGAAAAGCCCTCTTTCTCGAAAGCATCCGGTTGTCATTATTGTGATTCGTAATATTATTTGTGAATAATTATTTATTGATTTATATGATAAGAAAATATTTATTTTATGTGGATATAAATGAAGGATAGGAAAATATTTATTTTATGTGATTATAAATGAAGGAATTAATGCTGAGGTATTTTATCAGTATTTTGTATGGAATGAAGGTATTAAAAATCGTCCGTATGTGGATTTTGGGAATTTTTTGTTTGAAATTTGGAAAAACGTAAAGCTATAAAGTTGTAGATAATTTATTTTCATATGGAATGGACATAAAATTCATATTTTTCTGATAAAAGGGCTATTTATTATGAATTATTGAAGTTTATGATTATTGTTTAAATAATAAAATATCTTGGAAATTTCTAGAATTGGTGGGCCCCACTTTTGGTTGGTGAGAAATGTGCTCAAAATTTATTTCAAATGTGGTGGGTGGCAATAGTAGCAGGTAAAACCATCAGGTAGCAGGTCAAGTCTGCTTCGGCGTGCTAACATTTTCCTATAAATAGGTGCTTAGGTTAGAATTGAAAATCACACCAAAAACATAAGCTTTCTCTCTATATATTATCGAGCGTATTTTTGTGAGTATTTAGATACTTTGAGAGTTGATGTTCAGTACAAGTTTCATTCAGCATCATATCCGATATTCCATTCCGAAGTACTGTTTCTTTGAGGTAAGGGATGTTATTTTTCTTCTTAAATGATATTATTTTCTTCAATATCATTATGCCGAAATATTGATATGAGTTTGATTGTGGAATTTCTACCTTTTTGTGTTGGGGTTACTATTCACATATACAACACTATTCACGTATACGACACTATTCACCAAAAAATGAAATTTTCTCTTTTTCGTTCTAGATGTCTTTTATGGTTACTATCTTTGATTGTATCTATGTTTTGATCTTTATTTTTTAATTCTACTTCACAATTGGTTATTATGGAGTATTATTGAGTTTGGATAAACCGAAATACGAATCCCTAATATTTGTCATTTTGTCTCACTGGATTCATTCTCTAAAATGTTTTTATTCTTCCTCAGTCCGTAATGGTGATACTTGATGAATATCTTTGACCTGTAGTGTAAAGATGAATGATTACATGATGAATATCTTTGGCCCGTAGTGCAAGGATGAACAGGTGTTGAGATGAACATTACCAACTGGTGATACAAATGAATATCTTTGGCCCGTAGTGCAAAGATGAATATTTGATGCAAGATGTTTATTGATTGATGTTACAGGGATAAAATATTAATGATGGACTTTTAAATTCATAGATTATAGTAGATTTCATTCTCTACTTAATTCTTCTAATGAATTATTGTTTCTGCTGCAGTTGTTGATCTAAAACTTGTTGTCTATTATATTCTATCAAATTTTTCACTATTGAAGACTAAGGATAATTTGTTGTATATTATCTTAGTCATAATATTCTTTACTGGGCTAGTTGAGCTCACCCTTTTCCTTTTTGTTCTATTTTTGTTCCATTTTTCTTCTCAGGAAGTGAGAACATAGCAGGAACCAGTCGGGGTATATTTTTTTTAGCAGTCCTCGCTATTTTTGTAAAATAGTGCATCAATAATTGTAATCAGGACTTTATTTGGGTGTGGATATTGTTTAGAAGATAATATTGTATTTAAACTCACAGTATGTGTTGTCGTATTTTTCACGATAATTGTATCAATAAAGTTGTAGTTGTTTTCTGTACCATGTTTTTGGCGACTCAGAATGGGTGATGTATACCTATTTTGGGGGCGTCACAGTTGGTATCAGAGCTTAGGGATATGGTCTCTGGCGGAGATCGGGGAATAGAATTAGGAGGGGAGAGACGAGTAAATCCTTCCCTGGTGTGTCCTACCTAAGCTTATTTGTTGATCGGTCATAATATAGGGTTATTATGTGACATGTTAATTTGTTTAATTAACCTTTATTTTATGGCAGTTTTTAAAAATGGCAGCTGATAACGTTAACAATGGAGTGTATGAGATTGTGGAACAACCATCAATCACCAACCAAGAGAACGTGCAATAGGAAGGCAATATTCCTCCTGTAAACAACACTATGGAGCAAACGATGAATGATGGAATGTTTAGAAGTTTTTTGCAGTTCATGCAAAATCAGACGAGGGAGACTCGTGTACAAAATATGGGTGGAAATGATAGCAACGCGCGGCTTGTCACGGCCAAACAGTTTAAGGAGTTGGGACCACCAGATTTCTGGGGAAAGCCGGATCAGATTAAGGCGGGAACGTGGGTAAAGAAAATTACCAAGATATTAAATGTCTTGGGATGCATGGAAGAGCAAAAGGTTCCATTCGCCACCTTTATGTTTCGTGGTGAGGCAGATTACTGGTGGAAATCTGTGAAGCGTACCCAGCCAGCCGCACTCAACATGTCTTGGGAAAGATTTCAGAAACTGTTCAATGACAAGTACTTTCCTGAAAGTATTCATCATATGAAGGAGGTAGAGTTTATTAAACTGGAATAGAACAACATGACGATGTTCCAATACGAGGCAAATTTCGCGGAGTTATCCAGGTTTGCACCTCATTTGGTAGAGAATGAGGAACGTATAACGCGAATGTTTCTGAGAGGTCTAAAACCCGAGATTCGTCAATACCTTATCTCTCACAAATTTTCTATGTATTCAGATGTTGGCAACATGGCTCAATTATTAGAGCGAGATAGTGAGTATGTTCAACCGAGGGACCACAACTGTGGTCATCTGGGTGACAAATATCATCGAGCAATGATAACCAAATGAGGGAGGAAAATATGGACAAAAGCGGTAACCACTCGGGTGGTCATCGTGGCCATGATAATAGGAGAGGTGAGTCAATTGGAAATTTCAAAAAGAGGAGATTCAACAATGATGGGAAGACATCAACAGCAGCACTAGCACCAACAACAAATTCTATGGGAGGAGAACGACCGCCAATTAGATGCTACAAATGTGGAGAGGAGGGGAACATAAGTCCAAACTATTCACAGCCTTGCAAGGTGTGTTTCAATTGTGGAAAAGACGGTCATATAGCTCGATTTTGTCTGGTAGCGAAGTCAAGTCCAACTGGAACAGCAGCACCAAAGGTGAATACTGACAAAACAAAGTCGATGGTTCAAGGGAGGGCATTTGTCGTGACTGGCCAAAACGCGAAAAACCCGAACGAGGTGATCATGGGTAAGCTAATCTTGAACTCTTGCAAAGTTTATACCTTACTAGATACCGGTTCTACCCATTCTTTTATCTCTTCTGCTTGTGCTCAACGTTTAAACTTGACTCCGGAGAAATTAGACTTTGACTTATCTGTGGAGACTCTGTTAGGAGAAACCTTTATCACATCCACTATTTATAAATCTTGCTTGATCCAAGTTGTCACAATCACATTACCTATTGATCTTATCTCTTTAAAGATACTTGCATTTGATGTGATTTTAGGGATTGATTGGTTAACTACTCATCATGCCAAAATTGATTGTTTTTGTAAGGTTGTTAGTTTTCATATTCCTAACCAACCTGTTATACGAATTCAAGCAACTAAAACACTAAAATCAGTCACTGTCATATCAAGCCATAAAGCTATTCGTTTATTGAAAAATGGATGTCAAGCTTTCTTAGCCCATGTTATGGACTTGAACAAAAACATGTCAGATTTAAATAATATTCCTGTTGTTAATGAATTTCCTGACGTATTTCCTAAAGAACTTCCTAGTATACCCCCAGAACGTGAAGTTGAATTCTTTATTGATCTTGAACAGGGTACAAAGCCCATTTCTAAAACCCCATATCGAATGGCTCCTATTGAACTTCAGGAGTTAAAAGTCCAACTACAGGAATTGTTAGACATCGGCTTCATTCATCCTAGTACATCTCCTTGGGGTGCTCCTATTTTATTTGTAAAGAAGAAAGACGGGAGTATGCGAATTTGTATTGACTATCGGGAATTGAACCATGTCACCATCAAGAATAGGTATCCCCTACCTCGCATTGATGACCTGTTTGACTAGTTGCAAGGAGCACAATTCTTTTCAAAGATCGATCTTCGTTCTGGATATCATCAGCTAAAGATTAAAACTGAGGATATTCCAAAGACTGCCTTCAGAACTCGGTACGGGCATTATGAATTCTTAGTCATATCTTTTGAATTGACTAATGCTCCTGTTGCTTTCATGGATATGATGAACCGTGTATTCAAGGAATATTTGGATCAGTTCGTTGTTGTCTTTATTGATGACAACCTCATCTATTCTAAAAGCCGTGAAGATCATGAGCACCATTTGAAGCTGGTACTTCAAAGACTTCGTGACAACAAGCTATATGCTAAGCTAAAGAAATGCGAGTTCTGGCTTAAGGAAGTAGCATTTCTTGGGCACATGGTGTCAAAACATGGAGTATCTGTTGACCCTGCGAAGATTGAAGTAATACAAAGTTGGGAGCAACCGAAGTCGGTGACCGAAGTGCGTAGCTTTTTGGGCTTAGCTGGTTATTATCGGAGATTCGTGGAAGGATTTTCTCGAATCGCTACTCCATTAACTCAGCTGACTCGAAAAGATACAAAATTTGTATGGAGAGAGGAATGCGAAAAGAGTTTCCAAGAGCTCAAGAGGAGACTCATTTCGGCACTTGTTCTAACAATACCATCTGGTTCGAATGGATTTGTTATCTACAGTGATGCTTCAGGCAAAGGGTTAGGATGTGTTCTCATGCAACATGGGAAAGTCATATAGCCTATGCCTCGCGACAACTCAAAGAATATGAGAGGAATTATCCTACTCATGATTTGGAGTTGGCAGCAGTCGTTTTTGCGTTGAAAATCTGGAGACACTACCTGTATGGAAAGAAAGTGGAGATTTATACGGATCATAAAAGCCTCAAATATTTCTTCACCCAAAAGGAACTTAATATGCGGCAACGACGTTGGCTTGAGCTATTGAAAGATTACAACCATAGTATTCAATATCATCCTGGAAAAGCAAACATTGTAGCTGACGCATTGAGTAGAAGATCTTATGCGAGTACGAGTGCAATGTTATTAACACAAAGGCCTATCTTGTACAACTTGCAAAGGATGGAGATAGAGTTAAAGGCTCCAAGTACCCATATGATGATATCAAACATACGAGTAGAACCAACTTTAATTGATAAAGTTAAAGTTGCTCAAGCCACGGACCCAGAGATGATACGTATGAAGAAGAACGTACAAGAAGGTGTTATTCCAGAAGTAAGAATCGATGAAGAACGAATACTTCGAGTCAACTCCAGACTTTGCGTTCCTAACGATTCTGACTTGAAGCATAGAATCATGATGGAGGCACACAACACACCATTCGCAATCCATCCTGGGAGTACCAAAATGTATCATGATCTTCGACATAAATTTTGGTGGAGCAATATGAAGAGAGAAATCGCAGAGTTTATCTCAAGGTGTTTAACTTGTCAACGTGTAAAGGCGGAGCATCAAGTGCCAAAGGGTCCATTACAACCACTTGAGATTCCAAAATGGAAGTGGGAACACATTACCATGGATTTCGTTACGGGTCTTCCCAAAGCTTCTCAAGGCATAAATGCGATTTGGGTTATTGTTGATAGATGAACCAATTCTGCTCATTTCTTGCCTATACGTGAGACTTATTCCCTTGAACGTCTTACTCGTATGTATGTAAATGAGATTGTTAGATTGCATGGCATGCCAGTATCTATAGTTTCGGATCGTGAACCAACATTCACTTCACGATTTTGGGTTAGCTTGCATAAAGCTATGGGCATGGATTTACGATTCAGTTTGGCATATCATCCTCAAACGAACGGGCAATCGGAAAGGACTATTCAAACTCTTGAAGATCTATTAAGACTCTGTGTACTAGATTTCAAAGGAAGTTAGGATAAGTACTTGCCACTGGTGGAATTCTCCTACAACAACATTTATCAAGTAAGTATAGGCATGACTCATTCGAGGCGTTGTATGGACGAAAGTGTCGTAATCCAGTATGCTGGGACGAGGTAGGAGAAGGAACGTTGTTGGGACCAGAATTAGTACGCATGACTATAGAAAAGATTCAAATGATCCGGAAACGTATAAAGACCTCACAAGATCGATAAAAGAGTTATACTGATCTTCATTAAAAGGACATGGAATTTAATATAGGAGATCATGTATTGTTACGTATTACTCCATGGAAGGGAGTTACAAGATTTGGGAAGAGAGGAAAGCTCAATCCACGATTTGTTGGTCCATTTGAGATTCTTGACCGAATAGGAAATGTGGCCTATAGACTCGCATTACCTCCAAGAATGTCTCGTGTTCATAATGTTTTTCATATATCTATGCTTCATAAATATGTGAAAGACCCAAACCACATTATTGCGTTAGAACCAGACGAGATAGCCGAAGATTTAACGTACGAGGAGGTACCTATTAAGATCTTGGATAGGAAAGAGCATGTCCTACGCACTAAGGTTATACCACAAGTCAAGGTTTTGTGGAGGAACCATGCTATTGAATAAATGACCTGGGAGTTAGAATCAAAAATGAAAGCGAGGTACCCTCACCTTTTCGAAATACCAGGTACGTACGTCAATTTCGAGGACAAAATTTCATAAGGAGGGGAGGTTGTAAGACCCCAACTTATTATAAATAAAATTAAATTTTCTCTATTCATTATCTTGAAATAATAAGAAGTTAATTTGATATAATGCTTTGGTTATGGGTGAAATGTGCAAATTTTACAAAATAAGCAAGTGATTATAAAATATTTATTTTTGTCAGGGAATATTCGTTTGGTCGTGGAATATTCTTGTTGTCGGGGAATATTCATACGACGGCGCAGCCATCCGTGGGCCCCATAATAGAATAACTGTCGGATGAAGAAAATGACAAGTTTTAGTTTTTATAAATAATGGCGTAGTTGTTATCGTTAACACTGTTGAAATACCTGGTGGTTAAAATACGAATGTCGCGTGATCGCGAAGAGATATTACCAGATTGCATGTAGATTTTTGAATTATTGATTCTTACGTAAGAAGGCACTACTCAAAAATTGTTACAATAATTACTGTTCAATATTTTATTTTATTGATTCAATAATTGTTGCGTTGATATTTTATATTATTGTTGTTTCAATAATTGTCACTGCACATTATTTTCCATTATCAGATCAATAATTCATATTATTTGAATAATATTATTAGATAACATTATTGGCAATGTCTAGAAAGTTTGGTCAAGGAGAGGTTTGGTCACCTAATTGCGCGCCAGTAAGGAGAAATCCTTATCGGAAAGCCCCCTCTTTCCTGGGAACGGCCTGGTTGTCATTATTGTGATTCTGTAATATTATTTGTGAATAACTATTTATTGATTTATATGATAAGAAAATATTTATTTTATGTGGATATAGATGAAGGATAGGAAAATATTTATTTTATGTGATTATGAATGAAGGAATTAATGCTGAGGTATTTTATCAGTATTTTGTAGGAATGGAGGTATTAAAAATCGTCCGTATGTGGATTTCGGGCATTTATCGTTTAAAATTTGGAAAAACTTAAAGCTACAAAGTTGTAGAGAATTTAATATCATATGGAATGGACATAAAAATCATATTTTTCTGATAAAAGGGCTATTTATTATGAATTATTGAAGTTTCTGATTATTGTTTAAATAATAAAACATTTTGGAAATTTCTTGAATTAGTGGGCCCCACTTTTGGTTGGTGAGAAATGTGCGCAAATTTTATTTCAAATTTGGTGGGTGACAATAGTAGCAGGTAAAACCACTAGGTAGCAGGTCAAGTCTGCTTCGGCGTGCTAACATTTTCCTATAAATAGGTGCTTACGTTAGAATTGAAAATCACACCAGAAACATAAGCTTTCTCTCTCTATATTATCGAGCGTTCTTTTGTGAGTATTTAGATACTTTGAGAGTTGTTGTTCAGTACAAGTTTCATTCAACATCATATCCGATATTCCATTCCGAAGTACTGTTTCTTTGAGGTAAGGGATGTTATTTTCTTCTTAAATGATATTATTTTCTTCAATATCATTATGCCGAAATATTGATATAAGTTTGATTGTGGAATTTCTACCTTTTTGTGTCGGGGTTACTATTCACGTATACGACACTATTCACCGAAAAATGAAATTTTCTCTTTTTCGTTCTAGATGTCTTTTATGGTTACTATCTTTGATTGTATCCATGTTTTGATCTTTATTTTTAAATTCTATTTCATAATTGGTTATTATGGAGTATTATTGAATTTGGATAAACTGAAATACGAATCCCTGATATTTGTCCTTCTGTCTCACTGGATTCATTTTTTCTAAAATGTTTTTCATCATCCTCAGTCCTTAATGGTGATACTTGATGAATATCTTTGGCCTATAGTGCAAAGATGAATGATTACCTGATGAATATCTTTGGCCCGTAGTGCAAGGATGAACAAGTGTTGAGATGAACATGACCAACTGGTGATATAAATGTATATCTTTGGCCCGTAGTGCAAAGATGAATATTTGATGCAAGATGTTTATTGATTGATGTTACAGGGATAAAATATTAATGATGGACTTTTAAATTCATAGATTATAGTAGATTTCATTCTCTACTTAATTCTTCTAATGAATTATTGTTTCCGCTGCAGTTGTTGATCTAAAACTTGTTGTCTATTATATTCTATCATATTTTTCCCTGTTGAAGACTAAGGATAATTTGTTGTATATTATCTTAGTCATAATATTTTTTACTGGGCTAGTTGAGCTCATCCTTTTCCTTTTTGTTCCATTTTTCTTCTCGTAGAAGCGAACATAATGTAAAACCAAATCGGGTATAGAGTGATGGTCCTAGACAGTTGTTTTAGCAGTCTTCACTATTTTTGTAAAATAGTGCATCAATAATTGTAATGAGGACTTTATTTGGGTGTGGATATTGTCTAGAAGACAATATTGTATTTAAACTCACAGTATATGTTGTCGTATTTTGCACGACAATTGTATTAATAAAGTTGTAGTTGTTTTCTGTACCATATTTTTGGCGACTCAGAATGGGTGATGTACACCTATTTTGGGGGCGTCACACCTTTTCTCGATAGAACTTTCTAGACATCGTCAATATTTCAAATAATAATATAAATAACTTTGTCGTGTCAATTATTGATTTAACAATATAAAATTTTATGCAGATGATACTATGACAATAATTGAATCAATAATATTAGAGATATTATGCAGCAATTACTGTGATAATAATTGAATAAAACTGAGTGACTTCTCACGTAAGCATCAATAATCAAAGATACTATACAATACTGTGTGCTACTATGCAATCACGCGTATTACTGTACTTTTACCACCGGAAATTTTAACAGTTTAACGGTTAAACTTTCGCCGTTATTTTTATAAGAAGATATTTTCATCATTTTCTCATTAAATGAAGAATTCATTTGTGGGATCCACCAATGATTGTGCCGCCGTACGAATATTATCTGATAAAACGAATATTCTCCAACCAATCGAATATTTTATGACAACTTGCATACTTTGCAAAATTTATAAATACTACACACAATTATAACATTATATCAAATCCACACCTTAATATAAAAAAAAATATTACTAGAAATTAAATTTTTATTCATAAAATTTGGGGTCTTGCATTATATATCCCAAAATTTTCCCCCAAACTTAAGTTTTTGTCTGAATTTAGCCATCTCCGCTTATTCATGCCTTTCATTCATTCAAACTAATATTATCCTTAAGAATTCCATTATGTGCCAATTTAAACTTAATCAATCAACATAGTTGTTAACGTACTAACTTGATTATACCAGTTTCAAACAGAAAAAGATTCAATTCATAACAAGAAGTCACATCAAAGCCTAAATAATCAATACTAACTTGTCTACACAATTCCAATCTCATCATTGGCCAAAAATAGATTTTTACTATCTAATAACTGGATTCATGCAAAATAATCTACATGCAAAATGTTTATTTTTATTTTTTTTAAAATTTTTTTATGCATCTATGAATGAATATATTAAACTAAAAGACATGAAAAACAAACAATTATAAAAACTTAACAAACTAACTAACATGGTTTTTAAATCTTCACAAATTAACCAGGCAGAAGAAAACCCCCCAAACTTAAATCAAGTAATGTCCTCATTACGATAAAATAAAGCAAATAAAAACATGAGGACTTCCCTGAAAATACGAGTCGTTGCTCGTTGTCATCCGAAGGAGGGTATGCTGGGAGGACAGGAGGAACGGGCATGGCCACCGGGTTGGCATTAGGATTGCAGCGAGAAAACGTATCAGCAAGCGTGTTGAAAGAATTTGCATTGTACTGATGAATCAAATCTTAACGTTGAGCCAGCCACAAGAATGGTTTCCTTGATCCTCGAGATGGTTACTCTTCCATTGGTTCAGCTGCAACTGGGGGTGAGGGTTGGCGAATTATAATATAACCTTCTCCTCTTGGATGTGATTTTGCCCCCTCCCAGGCCTTGTACTTCTCGATTATAGCATGGTCTATTATAGCCATCGGTTGTTTTATAGGTTCAGAGGAATGCCACTGCACCCCAGCTTTGCGGCACAAATCGGTTATGAGGAATCCATGCAGAAGGCCCCCCCGTAGTACTTCCCCATAGCAGCCTGTCAATTGACTCTTGAATAAAATCAGCCACATCCATATTATAGAACACCACTGAATTATTCACCCTATAGTGGTGGTGAACAATCCCATATAGCAGTCGTGCCCTTTCCTTAGTTACATCATTTTGGTGGCGTGTGGGCATCAACTGGGCACAGATGAATGCATACCATGCTTTGCCATACCTACTTAGCGCTAAGTGAGGAAAACTTATCTTTTCATTCATTCCGGCTCGGGTAACCCATTGTGTTCTTGGTTTGCACAATCTTACAATCAATCCATCCAGGTTAGGCAAACCATCTTCATAGCATCCTTTAGTTGGTGTTTGAAGCCCAAAATACTCGTTGATGGCATCGGTATGGAAAGACACTGATTTACCCCGTACCATAACTACGTGATTGACATGCTCCATGGCGTTGGCATAAAACTCTTTCACTATGTTGATCACAGCTAGTAGTAGCTGCTCCACTAATTGAAACCAATTACGTTCCACAATCATTAGTGCCATATCACCATCCAAATTAGCATCTGGCTTCAATCCTCGTTCTAGCACCAAAGTCTTTTTGTCAACGGACAATTTGAACCTTGCCTATGCCCCCTCACTAACAAATTTTATGTGATCATACTGAGCCCGAGCAGTGCAGGTGGATTGACGTGATCTCTTATGTGAAGACATGGTGTTTTTTGTGAATTATAGGCAAAACTTTTGGTTCAGGAAATTTGTCGAACAATTGGTGGGCGTGAAGGCTAATTCCCCCAAACTTAGCTTCTTTGAACAATCTTTAACTCAAAATATGAAATAACACAAAGTAATCCTTGGGCAACAAATTCCCAAGGTTTTCCAACCAATTTTTACTAACAAGAGAGAAGAAAAACGGGAATGTAACAAATTTAGATTACCTTCAATAAAAATTTGTGTTTCCCTCTTTGTAGTGATACCCCAATTTGTAGGAATTTGTGAAGAGAAGGAATTAGACTTAAAGTTGGAGTGTATTGCTTATATGTAGAAGGATTACGGCTAATTGCAGGAGTTAAGTTCATATAGAAGAGAAAGAACGTGTGTGAGGGAGTTGTAGAGATTGTGGGTTAATGGGAGAAGGAATTGAGAAGGAATAGAAGATGTGGAGTATTGGAATTTTGGGGGTTGTGGGAATTATGGAAGAGTTTGTGTTGGAAAAGAAGTTGGGGAGACTACGTGTAAGAAGGAGTTTATGGGAGTTATGTTGGACAAGGGAACGTCAAGAACGCATTTTTAGAGTCTGAGTTTTTACGAGCGGTAGCGACGCCTTATATACATGCCTTCCATGAAGTGCGCCATTTGCCTGGTGATGAGGTTCTGTTGAGGTAGGACGCCCCACGCCATGTATAAGCTTCTAGTGGCACGCCCCACGCTAGGTGGATGAGGTTTGCTTTTCAAGTCGGGCGGCTACCCGCCGTCTCAACCGTCAAGAAGACGCTCGCGCCATTGTGCACACACCTTATGTGGCGCGGGCAGCGCCATTGTAAACGATGATCGTGTGTGGTTTCCTTTTTCATTTGCTTCTTGCAATCACACTAAAACTAAGTCATTACTCTATGAAAAATAAATATCTAAACTAAACTAAACTATAAATTTATGAATAAATTGAATAGAAAAGGTTTAGAGCTTGGGTTGCCACCCAAGTAGCGCTAGTTTTAACGTCGTCAGCCCGACAGTGCCTCTTGTTTCATGTTGCATCGGCAAGTGTAATTACAATGGCTTCGTTGTTAATGTTGCCCCCCCAGTAGTGCTTTAATCTTTGTCCGTTGACTTTGAAGGTTTTGAGCGGATTTCTGCTGTATAGCTCAACGGAGCCATGTTGGAAAACCCTCTTAATAGTAAATGGACACGACCATCTAGATTTGAGCTTTCCGGTAAATAATCTCAGTCTTGAATTGAACAATAGTACCAATTTCCCTGGTTCAAACTTTCTCTGTAAGATTTTTTGGTCGTGCCATTTCTTAACCTTTTCTTTATACAACTTCGAGTTCTCATATGCTTGTAGTCTGAATTCATAAAGTTCGTTCAATTGAAGTAGCCACTTTTTTCCTGCTGCTATTTGATCAAAGTTGAGCTTTATGATGTAACTTCACAGGTAGGTGACACTCTTTCTTATAGACCAACTGATACGGAGACACCCCAATTGGCGTCTTGTATGTTGTCCTGTAAGCCCATAGTGCGTCATCTAATTTTAGAGACTAGTCTTTTCTGTTCGGGTTCACCTCCCTGTTGGAGACCTCGACCTACCCACTTGTCTGGGGGTGATATGCTGTTGTAACCCTATGATTGACCCCATATTTCGCCAAGAGAGCTGTGAATGCTTTATTGCAGAAGTGACTTCCCTTGTCACTTATGATTGTTCTTGGTGTGCCAAATCATGTGAAGATGTTCTTTTGTAGAAACTTGAGAACAACTTTAACATCGTTTGTAGGGAGTGCTACAGCTTTCACCCATTTTGTTACATATTCCACAGCAAGCAAAATGTATAAGTTATTGAACGAGGGAGGAAAAGGTCCCATAAATTCCATTCCCCACACATAAAAAACTTCTACTTCCATGATTGTATTGAGCAGCATTTCATTCCTTTTTGATATGTTACCCAGCCTTTGGCATCTGTCACAACTTTTTACGAATTGGTGGTCATCCTTGAACACTGTAGGCCAATAGAATCCTGCTTGAAGAACCTTGGCCGCTGTCCGCTCACTCCCATAATGTCCCCCATATGCAGACGAATGACACTCATGCAAGATATTCTTTACTTCGCTGTGGGACGCATCGACGAATCATTTTGTCTGCACACTGTTTGAATAAATATGGTTCATCCCACATGTACCACTTGACATCATGTAGGAACTTCTTCTTTTACTGATGTGTAAGATCAGGGGGAAGGATGTTGCTCACCAAATAGTTGGCAAAATCTGCATACCATGGAAATTCTACGTTGACTCCAAATAGCTGCTCATCCGGAAATGACTCGTTGATTAAACACTTGTTTGTCCCATCTTTGTCCGGATTTTCTAATCTTGATAGATGATCTGCCACTTGATTTTCTGTCCCCTTTCTATCCTTTATTTCAAAATCAAATTCCTGCAGGAGAAGGATCTATCGGATTAATCTAGGCTTAGCATCCTTCTTCGAAATTAAATAGCGAATTGCCAAGTGATCTGTGTAAACCACCACCTTTGTCCCAATTAAATATGCCCTGAATTTGTCAAAGGCATGTACTACAGCAAGTAACTCATTCTCGGTGGTTGTGTAGTTCAATTGGGCATCCGTGATGGTTTTACTTGCATAGTATATGGCGTGGAATATCTTCTCTTGGCGTTGGCCGAAAACAGCCCCTACCACATAGTCGCTCGCATCGCACATTAGTTCAAAGGGCATAGTCCAATCCGGTGTGACGATCACTGGAGTTTTTGTCAACTTTTTCTTCAATTGCTCAAATGCTGACTTACAATCCTCATCAAACTTGAAAACTGAATCTTTCTCTAAGAGACTGCATAATGGTTTTGCAATCTTAGAGAAATCTTTAATAAACCTTCGGTAAAATCCCGCATGTCCCAGAAAAATGTGGATTCCCTTGACTGAAGTTGGCGGTGGTAGATTTTCAATTGTTTCTAACTTTGCTCTATCAACCTCTAATCCCTTCGCAGAGACCTTGTGCCCCAAGATCATTCCTTCTTCGACCATAAAATGGCACTTCTCCCAGTTAAGTACCAAATTTGTCTCTATGTATCGCTTTAGGACCATGACCAAGTTCTCTAGACATACATCAAAATTATCTCCATAGACAGAGAAATCATCCATGAAGACTTCTACTGTGACGCCCCCAAAATAGGTATACATCACCCATCTTGAGTCGCCAAATACATGGTACAAAATTCAAATATAACTTAATTATACAACAGTCGTGTAAAATACGACAAAACATAATCTAAGAGTTTTAATAAGAATATTGTCGTCTAGACAATATCCACTCAATGGAGTCCTCATTACATTTATTATCACACTATTTAACAGAATAGTGAGGACTATTAATGTTATCATCTGGACCGTCACTCCGTTCCCCGACTAGTCCCAGCTATATTCTCATTTCCTGAAGAGAACAATGAAAGCAAAGGGTGAGCTCAACTAGCCCAGTAAGAAATATTATGACTAAGATAATGCAGAATAAATTATCCTTAGCCTTCAACAGTATAACAACTGATAGAATATAATAGACAACAAGTTTTAGATCAACAACTGCAGCGAAATAAGTAATCCATTAGAAGAGTCAAGTAGAGCATAAAATCTACTATCTTCTATGATTTAAAAAGATTTTAATCAAATTTATTGCTGAAACTCAGCTTAATAAATAAAGCACATCATCCCTGCACCACGACCAAGGATATTCATGTAATCATCAATGGTCATGATTATACCGAATAATCCCTGGTCATAATCATACCAACAGCTGTCCATCAATGAACTACAGGCCAATGAGGACTTTTTACCACATTATTCGTCACATTACGGTCATGATTATACCGAATAATCCCTGGTCATAATCATACCAAGTCCATCTATGCACGTAAGCCAAAGATGACTTTAATCACAATATAAGCATGAGGATGATGACAATGACATAATAATTCAATAAAACAAGTTCAAGGATAAATTTTAAAGATTTATAATTTAATTTATCCAGAAATCAATAACGTCCAAATTGTCAACATGATACTTCTTTGTAGAGTAAAATTCAAGAATGCTCAGAAGAATGTTTCCATGAAAAGATATTGGATGAAGCGCAAATATTCAGGATATTCTACTAATTTCATGGAGTATAGAAGCCAAAACTTTAACCAACTGAGTATAATAGAATATATGAAACTGCAAATGGATTTTCGCCCGCCATGCGGTAATCCACGTAGACATATCATTTCCACAATTTAATAAGTAATGAATACAAATGATCATTCACCATGCATGTGGTAATCCACATAGACAAGTTATTCCAACATAATAATAAAGAATGAAATAATAGAAGAATTCACCACGCATGCGATAGACCGCACAGACAGGTTATTCCAACAGAATAATAAAGAATGGAACCAAGTCATGCGTAATCCGCACAGACAGGATATTCCAGTAGAATAAGAAAGAATGGAACCAGGTCATGCGTAATCCGCACAGACAGGATATTCCAACAAAATAATAAAGAATGGAATAACAACAGAATTCACCAGGCATGCGATAGACCGCATAGACAGGTTATTCCAACAAAATAATAAAGAATGGAATAATAGAAGAATTTCACCATGTATGCGGTACTTCATATAGACAGGTTATTCCAACATAATAATAAAGAATGGAATAACAACCCTTACGAGTATTGAAAGAAAATAACTCTCTTCATGAATACGAAAGAATAATACCCCTTACCTTAGAAAAAACTGGATACTGGAATAGTGAGGTAGTAGACTTCTCTTCTTTTTTCTCTCCATAATAATTTCTCTATAGCTTTAGTGAATTATTGAGAAATGAAGGAAGAATGAGCTTCTATTTATAGGAAAATATAGTTTTGATAATTGCATGTTTTGGGGCTCGAGAAATATTACAAAGATAATACCTTCTCTCTTTTCTTCATTTTTAATTTAGTCCTGCAAGTATTATCAAACTTGCACCACCTCCCCTAATAGTAAATAATGTGAATCAATAGTTCAATCATGTGAATCAATAGTTATAATCATGTGAAAATACGAATTACAATGAAACTATCCATTTCATCTTTAATCAACACGAACTTATTCATCATTAATATTATAATTCATAATATTTAACAACCAGGTCATTCCCAGGAAAGAAAGGGGCTTCCCGATAAGGATTTCTCCTTATTGGCGCACAATTAGGTGACCAAACCTCTCCTTGACAGAAGTTCTAAACATTGTCAATATTGAAAATAATAATATGAATAACTTCGACGTCTCAATTATTGATTTAATAATATATATTATACAGATGATATTATGACAATAATCGAATCAATAATATGAGAGATATGATGCAACAATTTAGCAATAATTGAGTATAACTAAGTGACTTCTCACGTAAGCATCAATAACCAATACCGTGTGCTACTATGAAACCACGCGTATTACTGTACTTTTACTATCGGATAGTTCAACAGTTTTAACGGTAACACTTCCGCCGTTATTTTTATAAAAAGATAATTCTGTCATTTTCTTACTACGACAATACTTCTGTTGTGGGGTCCACCATTGATTGTGCCATCGTACGAATATTCCCTGTTAAAATGAATATTCCCCGACCAATTGAATATTATATAACCACTTGCTTACTTTGCAAAATTTATAAATATTACCCACAACTATAACATTATATCAAATCCACACCATAATATTCAAAAATATATTTCAAGAAAATTATTCTTTATTCATAAAAGTTGGGATCTTACAACTGTTGGGCTTCGGCACAGAAACGCACAGCGAAAATTAAAATTTTAAAGCAATTTCCGAAACCATAAAACAGGATCCATGCGAAAATCAATTAATTAGAGAGGTTTAGAGATTATACCAGATATAAACAAAAAACGCGAATCAAACGAAATCATTGCGCCTAATTTCCAACGTAAATACAAACCGATTGCGCCTCTACTAGTATTCACATTTAACGCCGCATTTAACCGTCCGAACGATTCTCGCAATAAGGACTTCATGTACTAGCCACCAAAAGGAATGGATTTTCAAAGCTGTTTTCTCTTTAGTCCCTCTCTAAGAAATGGCTAGGTTTTTCAATTATGATATCTTACCCTAAGTAGTTTGCTATATATCATATATATAGTAGTTAAAAGGAATTAATCAAATCAAAACCTAATTTTATAAAATCCAATTTATATATATATCTCTTAATTAAGTCTTACTTAATTAATATACATATATACAATTATCCTTTTAATTTAAATTCGTGATTTAAATACTATTAATCATATTAATATATTTAAATCCTTAAAATTTAAATTAATTCCCTTTTAAATAACGCTCTATGTGTGTGACACTATAGGTTATTATTACGTTGGCAATAATTTTAAAATCATATTATAAAATTATAAACGGTGAAATGCATCTAGTAATGCATCTTTGCTACCCAAGTAATAATAAGATCGATGATTCGATGCAACCTTTTCGTGACCAATGTTTCAATGTAATTTAATCCTTTTAACCTTAATATCCTAGATTAAACTCAAAAGTCATGGAATGTGTCATACTCTTCATAATTTAATCGAAGTTTTCTTGATCAACGAGTAGACTATATGAAACAAATCACTATTTGAGCATGGCCATGCATTTCATAGTCCTACTCAATCAAGAGGCCTATGGATATCACCCATAATATATAGGATGGTTAAATTCCATCTAGATCACTCATATTTCTCACACGATTAATGATGAACCCAATAATCACCTTTATAGTCCACCCTATTAAAGGTGACATTTGATGATATCAAAGTACATAAATTCTCGTGTAGTAATATAGCGATTTTGTGTCGGAGGACCATTACATCATTGTCACTATGAGAATTGCTAACGACACTTCGCATAATGCTCCATATAGAATTCTCATGGTGGGGTCTATCCAAGACATCGTTCTCAACATGTACCTATGCATTGACTTAATATCTCATATATTTATGACCAATGAGATTTGGTCATCAGTCAATCCACATACTAGTCTCCATGCATCATTGTTGTCCCATCAACAATGATACTCGACTAGGGACATTTAAGAACACTGAAACTAATGGTAATATATAATCTCATGTTCAAGTCACATACTTGAAACTATATAATTTGTATCACTATTCTAAGGAATTTTATTATGTTAACAATTATATTACGCAGTAAATAAAACCATAATAAAATCATATATTTATTCAATCAAATATAATATCAAAACGTTAAGCAATTATATCAAATAATTGGCCTCCAGGGCATAAACTCTAACAACAACCTCCCCTTCTTATGAATTTTCCTCCTCGAAATTAGGGTACGTACCTGGTATATCGAATAGGTTAGGATACCTTGACTTCATCTCAGATTCTAACTCCCAGGTCATTTCTTCCACATCGTGGTTTCTCCACAAAACTTTGACTTTAGGTATAACCTTGGAGCGTAGAATATGATCCTTCTTATCCGAGATTTTAATAGGTAACTCTTCATACGTTAAATCTTCCTCTATCTCGTCTGGTTCTAATTCAATAATGTGGTTCGGGTCTTTCACATATTTACATAACATAGATATGTGAAAAATGTTATGAACACGAGACATACTTGGCGGTAAGGCGAGTCTATAGACCACAGTTCCTACTCGATCGAGGATTAAAAATGGGCCAATGAATCGAGGATTGAGCTTTCCTCTCTTTCCAAATCTCGTAACTCCTTTCTATGGGGCAACACGTAACAACACATGATCTCCAATATTGAATTCCACGTTCTTTCGATGAAGATCAGCATAACTCTTTTGTCGATCTTGTGAGGTTTTTATACGTTGTCGAATCGTTTGAATCTTTTTCGTAGTCATACGTACCAACTCCGGTCCTAACAACGTTGCTTCACCCACCTCATCCCAGCATACTGGAGAACGACACTTTCTTCTATACAACGCCTCAAATGGAGCCATGCCAATACTTGCTTGATAACTATTCTTGTAGGAAAACTCCACCAATGGTAAGAACTTGTCCCAACTTCCCTTGAAGTCAAGGACACAGAGTCTTAATAAATCTTCAAGAGTTTGAATAGTCCTTTCTGACTGCCCATCCGTTTGAGGATGATATGCCGAACTAAATCGTAAATCTGTGCCCATAGCTTTTTGCAAACTAACCCAAAATCTTGAAGTGAATCTTGGATCTCGATCAGAAACTATGGATACTAGCAGACCATGCAATCTTACAATATCGTTTATGTATATACTAGCAAGACGTTCAAGTGTAAAAGTTTCTCGTATCGATAAGAAATGAGCAGACTTGGTCAATCTACCAAAAATGACCCAAATCGCATCTATGCCTTGAGAAACCTTGGGAAGACCAGTAATGAAATCAATGGTAATGTGCTCCCACTTCCATTCTGGAATTTCAAGTGGTTGCAATGGACCTTTTGGTACTTGATGCTCCACCTTGACTCGTTCACAAGTTAGACACCATGAGATAAACTCCGCTATCTCTCTCTTCATATTGCTCCACCAAAATGTATGTCAAAGATCACGATACATTTTGGTACTACCAGGATGGATTGGAAACGGTGTGTTTTGCGCCTCCATCATAATTTTATACTTCAAGTCAGAATAGTTAGGAACACAAAGTCTGGAGTTGACTCGAAGTATTCCTTCTTCTCTTGCTTCCGGAATATCACCTTCTTGCACTTTCTTCTTCATACGCATCAGCTCCAGGTCCGTAGCTTGAGCAGCTTTAACTTTATCGATTAAAGTTGGTTCCACTCGTATATTCGCCATCATAACATGGGTCCCTAGAGTCTTTAACTGTGACGCCCCCAAAAATAGGTATACATCACCCATCTTGAGTCGCCAAATACATGGTACAGAATACAAATACAAACTTAATTATACAACCGTCGTGTAATATACGACAATACATAAACTGAGAGTTTTAATAGGAATATTATCATCTAGACAATATCCACACTCAAAGAAGTCCTCATTACATTTATTGTCATACTATTTAACAGAATAGTGAGGACTACTAATGCTATCATTTGGACCATCACTCCGTTTCCCGACTCGTCTCAGCTATATTCTCATTTCTTGAAGAGAACAGTGAAAGAAAGGGTGAGCTTAACTAGCCCAGTAAGAAATATTATGACTAAGATAATACAGAATAAATTATCATTAGTCTTCAACAATGTTAAACTGATAAAATACAATGGACATCAAGTTTAACTGCAGCGGAATAAGCAATCCATTAGAAGAGTCAAGTAGAGCATGATATCTACTAACTTCTATGATTTAAAATGTTTTCATCAATTTTTATCATTTGAGACTTTCGACAATAAATAAACCACATCATCGAATCATCCCTGCACTATGGGCCAAGGATGTTCATTAAATCATCAATAGTCATGACTATACCGAATAATCCCTGGTCATAATCATATCAAATCCATCTCTGCACGTAAGCCAAAGATATATAACAATAAAACCAATAATCAACAATCCATCTTTGCACGTAAGCCAAAGATATACAATTTAATAATCAAAAGTTCATCTTTGCACGTAAGCCAAAGATAACTTTCATCACCATATAAGCATGAGGATGATGACAATGATATAAGCATTAATCAAACGAAAACAAGGATAATTATTAAAGACTTTAAATTTATCCAGATATTATCGACCACTCATAATCTAATATTATTAATATCATAACAATATTTTAATCACTTCTTAAACTAATAAACAATTTATTTCAATTGTTTACACTTTACCAAATAATGCATTTAATCATTCAAAAATGCCATATTCATATGATTTCATCACCAATGATCAAATCCCTTATATAAAAAAAAAATCTGCATATACCTTATATAGGATTTCTAAGCCATAAAATCCTATTTTCCAACTTTGTTACTTCACATAACATATTTAACGCATATGTTCGTAACTAAACTATTTTCATGAAAAATACCAAATCGGTCCCAAAAAATATTTTTTAAGGATTTAGCATATATAGTCCCATAATGAACATATATTTTTCTCAGAATTTTTAAAATTCATTTACTATTTTTCAAAAATCAATTTTTAATTAATTCCTTAAGAAATTAGCTACCTCAAGTTTAACTCCAGAAATTCCCAAATATTGGCAGGATTTTACACATGTTAATGTGAGCTTCCAGTTTAAATTTCATGGTCATCAGAGTTATAGAACTCCGGTTATAGCGTTTTTCATCGGAAAAACCTAAATATTGAAATTGTCATAACTTGCTCATTTGAAGTCGGAATGAGCTCATTTTTGGACAGGAGGTACCTTATACCATATACTTTCATGTCCCAAAAGGCCAGAATTATTCTCACAAATTAAGTGGTCAAAACATCCCCTTCAAATTTATGGGCAGTAGCCTTTTTCGAAATTGGCAGTTTTTTACTCCTTTGCTAAAATCAGTCCACACGAAAATCTACAATACCTTTTCCAGTGATTCCACTTGGATAAGTTATATAACTCATAGATCTAACTCCAGAACTTAACCACACTCAAAAATTCGAAATATAATAGGAGATATGGTCAGTTGAATTTCATGTTCCATTTTCACCAAAATCTGATTTTCAACCCTTTGTGGTTTCTAAGAAACTTTCATGGTTTCACATAATAACCAACATAACTCATCATAAAAATGACATAATAATTCAATAAAACAAGTTCAAGAATAAATTTTAAAGATTTATAAGTTAATTTATCATGAACTCAATAATGTCCAAATTCTCAACATGATACTTCTTTGTAGAGTAAAATTCAAGAATGCTCGGAAGAATATTTCCATGAAAAATCTATGGATGAAGCGTAAATATCAAGGATATTCCACTAATTTCATGGAGTATAGAAGCTAAAGCTTTAATCAACTGAGTATAATAACGAATATATGAAACTGCAAATGGATATTCACCCGCCATGCGGTAATCCACGTATACAGATCATTTCCACAATTTAATAAGGAATGAATACAAAGGATCATTCACCATGCATGTGATAATCCACATAGGCAAAAGTTATTCCAATGAGAATAATAAAGAATGGAATAATGAGAAGGATTCACCATGCGTGCGATCGCATGCAGAATGTGTTATTCCCCAGAATAATAAATAATGGAACCGAATTAAGGCGTAGGCGCATGCATGTGACGAGGATATTCCGGCGGAAGAATAAATAATGGAAGCAGTGCGGCGTAAACGCGCACAGAGAGGATATTTCGACGAATAATAAAGAATGGAATAACAATGAAATCACCATGCATGCGATAGGCCGCACAAACAAAGTCATTCCAACGAGAATAATAAATAATGGAACCGTGTTAAGGCGTAAGAACTTGATGCATGTGATATATTCCGGCAGAATAATAATGAACGGAATAATAGAAGAATTTCACCATGTATGCGGTATGCTTGCACAAACAAAGTTATTCAACATAATAATAAAGAATGGAATAATGAAGAAGAATTTCACCATGTATGCGGTACTTCGCATAACAGGTTATTCCAACAGAATAATAAAGAATGGAATAACAGAAGTTCTCTTCATGAATAAGAAAGAAATAATACCCCTTATGAGTACAACAAATAATATCCCTTACCTTAGAATAAAACTGGATACTGGAATAGTGAGGTAGCAGACTTCTCTTCTTCTTTCTCTCTATAGATTTTCTCTCTATAATTTCTCTCTCTAGAGTTTCAGTGAATTCGTAAGAAATAATGAAGGAATGAGTTCTATTTATAGGAGAATGGACTTAATAGTAACTAATTCATGAACGGTCAGATTGATTTACTTTTTAAGCGGACGGTCCATATTGATTCACTATTAAACTTTAAACCAACGGTCCATACTGATTCACTATTAAACTTTAAATCAACTGTCCATACTGATTCACTATTAAACTTTAAACCAACGATCCATATTGATTTATTAATATAATTTCAACCAACGATCTAAAAATTTAACATAACTCCTCATGGAATAATATTGTACCCAAAAATGATTTGGACCAAAAATAAATATATTGTTCGGGTGAATAGTACCCCATGAATAGTACCTGTGAATAGTAACTCATGAATAGTAACTCCTGAATAGTAACTCGTGAATAGTATTCCGACACGAAAAGTGTCCCAAATATTCGGAGTGAACAATATAACCTCCAGGACATCAATTATTATCGAAATAAATATCGATTTCTACTAACACTGATAATTCCCACACAATGGAACTATCAATTTCATCTTTAATCAACACGACTTATTCATTATTAATATTACAACTCATAATATTTAACAACTGTGTCGCTCCTGTGAAAGAGGGGCTTTCAATAAGGATTTCTCCCTATTGGCGCGCGCAATTAGGTGACCAAACCTCTCCTTGATAGAACTTTTAGACATTGTAAATATTGCAATTTAATAATATGAATAACTTTGTCGTCTCAATTATTGATTTAATAATATAACATATTGTGCAGATGATACTGTGATAATAATCGAATCAATAATATGAGAGATATTATCCAACAATTACTGAAGCAATAATTGAGTATAACTGAGTGACTTCTCACGTAAGCATCAACAATCAATACCGTGTGCTACTATGCAACCACGCGTATTACTGTACTTTTACTACCGGGTATTTCAATAGTTTTAACGGTAAAACTTCCGCCGTTATTTTTATAAAAAGATAATTCTGTCATTTTTTAAATACGACAATACTTCCGTTGTGGGGTCCACAAATGATTGTGTCGTCGTACGGATATTCCCGATAAAAAGAATATTCCCTGACCAAACGAATATTTTATAACAACTTGCATACTTTGCAAAATTTGTAAATATCACCCACAACTTATAACATTATATCAAATCCACCATAATATCAAAAAAATATATTTTGAGAAATTTAAATCTTTATTCATAAAATCTGGGGTCTCACAATCTCCCCTCCTTATGAAATTTTGCCCTCGAAATTTACGTACGTACCTGGTATGCCGAAGAGATGAGGATACCTTGACTTCATTTCAGATTCTAACTCTTGAGGTATAACCTTTGAGTGTTGAATACGATCCTTCTTATCCAAGATTTTAACACGTATCTCCTCATACGTTAAATCTTCTACTAGATCGTCCGGTTCTAAATCAATAATGTGGTTCGGGTCGTCCACATATTTACATAACATCGGTACGTGATAAACGTTATGAACACGCAACCTGTTTGGTGATAAAATGAGTCTATAGGCCACAGTTCCTGCTCGATCAAGGATTTCAAATGGGCCAATAAAATTGAGGGTTGAGATTTCCCCTCTTCATCGATTCTTGCTTTTAGAATAACGCCCTCTTGAACCTTCTTCTTCACATTCATCAGCTTTGAGTATGTAGCTTGCACTACTTTAACTTTATCGATTAAAGTCGATTCTACTCGTATATTTGATATTACCATGTGGGTCTTTAGAGTCTTTAACTCTATCTTCATCACTTTTAAGTTATACAAAATTGGTTTTTGTGTTAACAACATCGCACTCGTAAATGCATACAATCTTCTACTCAACGCGTCAACTACCACTTTCTCTTTTCCACAATGATATTGAATGGTACGATCGTAATCTTTAACAGCTCGAGCCAACGTCATTGACACATTATACGATCGTTTTAGGTACATAAATATTTGAGGGTTTTGTACTGGTTTCAATACAAAATTCGATTTCACGCTCTAGAGGTAGGCTAAGAAGTCTTCAAGAATACGTCAGGAAATTTATTAACAATAGAAATATCATTCAAAACTGTGACCCTCATCCAAGACTTGGATAGCATATGTAATGAAGGTTTCTCCTAACGGGGCTTCAACAGATAAGTCAAAGTCTAATTTCTCTAGAGTCAAATTTAAACGTTTAACGCAAGCAAGAGAGATAAAATAATGGGTAGAACTGGTATCTAATAAGGTATCTAATAACAATATTGCACTCGTGCCCGCATATTATCTTCTACTCAATGCGTTAGCTATCACGTTCGCTTTTCCAGGATGGTATTGGATGGTATGATCATAATCTTTTAACAGCTCAAGCCATCGTCGTTGTCGCATGTTGAGTTCCTTTTGAGTGAAGAAATATTTAAGGCTTTTATGTTCCATATAAATCTCCACCTTCTCTCCATACAGGTAATGCCTCCAAATCTTAAGCACAAAAACGACTGCTGCCAACTCTATATCATGAGTAGGATAATTCCTCTCATATTCTTTGAGTTGTCATGAGGCATAGGCTATGACTTTCCCATGTTGCATGAGAACACATCCTAACCCTTTGCAGAAGCACATCAGAGATAACATATCCTCCGAACCGGATGGTATTGTTAGAACAGGTGCTGAAATGAGTCTTCTCTTGAGTTCTTGAAAACTCTTCTCACATTTCTCGCTTAACCAAACTTTGTATCTTTTTGAGTTAGCTGAGTTAATGGAGTAGCGATTCGTGAAAATCCTTCCACGAATCTCCGATAATAATAACCAAGTTCGAGAAAGCTACATACTTCGATCATCGACTTTGGTTGCTCCTGCAAACTTTGAATTGCTTCAATCTTGTTAGGTAAGCAGATATTCTATGATTTGATATCACGTGCCCAAGGAATGCAACTTCCTCGCCGTAACTCACATTTCTTCAACTTGGCATAAAGCTTGTTTTCACGAAGCTTTTGAAGTATCAGCCTCAAGTGTTGCTCATGGTCTTCACGGCTTTTGGAGTATATGAGGATGTCATAAATAAAGACGACCACAAAGTGATCCAAATATTCCTTGAATACTCGGTTCATCATGTCCATGAAGGCAGCAGGAGCATTAGTCAATCCAAAAAACATGACTAGGAATTCATAATGCCCGCATCAGGAGTTACGAAAGTAGTCTTTGGAATGTCATCAGTTTTAATCTTCAATTGATGATATCCGGAACGAAGATCAATCTTTGAAAAGAATTTGGCTCCTTGCAACTGGTCAAACAGGTCATCAATGCGAGGCAACGGGTACCTATTTTGATGGTGACATGATTCAACTCCCGATAATCAATACAAAGTCGCATACTTCCATCTTTCTTCTTCACGAATAGAACAGGCGCACCCCAAGGAGACGTACTAGTACGAATGAAACTGATGTCTAACAATTCCTGTAGTTGGGTTTTTAACTCCTGAAGTTCAATAGGAGCCATTCGATATGGGGCTTTTGAAATGGGTTTTGTACCGGATTCAAGGTTGATACAAAATTCAATTTCATGCTCTGGGGGTAGGCCAGGAAGTTCTTCAGGGAATACGTCAAGAAATTTATTAACAATAGAAATATCATTCAAATCTGACGTATTTTTATTTAAATCCGTGACATGGGCTAAGAAAGCTTGACATTCATTTTTCAATAAACGAATAGCTTTATGGCTTGATATGACAGTGATTGATTTTAGAGGTTTGGTTGCTTGAATTCACATAATAGGTTGGTTAGGAATATGAAAGCTAACAACCTTACGAAAATAATCGATTTTAGCATGATGAGTAGTTAACCAATCAATACCTAAAATCACATCAAATGCAAGTATTTTCAAAGAAATAAGATCGACAGGTAACGTGCGGTTACCGATTTGAATCAAACAAGACTTATAAACCGTGGATGTAATAAAGGTTTCTCCCAACGGAGTTTCAACAGATAAGTCAAAGTCTAATTTCTTCAGAGTCAAATTTGAACGTTGAGCGCAAGTAGGAGAAATGAATGAATGGGTAGAACCAGTATCAAATAAAGTATAAACTTCGCTAGAATTTATGATTAGCTTACCCGTGATCACCTCGTTCGGATTCCTCGCTTTTTGGGAGGTTACGACAAACGCTCTCCCTTGAACTACCGATTTTGTCTTGTTTGGAACACCCTTTGATGCCTCCATCCCAGCTGAACTTGACTTTGGTGCATGACAAAATCAGGCTAGGTGGCCTTCTTTTCCATAATTGTAACACGCTTTGGACTGCATCACACAGTTTGGACTGATATGTTCATTAAATCATCAATAGTCATGACTATACCGAATAATCCCTGGTCATAATCATATCAAATCCATCTCTGCACGTAAGCCAAAGATATATAACAATAAAACCAATAATCAACAATCCATCTTTGCACGTAAGCCAAAGATATACAATTTAATAATCAAAAGTTCATCTTTGCACGTAAGCCAAAGATAACTTTCATCACCATATAAGCATGAGGATGATGACAATGATATAAGCATTAATCAAACGAAAACAAGGATAATTATTAAAGACTTTAAATTTATCCAGATATTATCGACCACTCATAATCTAATATTATTAATATCATAACAATATTTTAATCACTTCTTAAACTAATAAACAATTTATTTCAATTGTTTACACTTTACCAAATAATGCATTTAATCATTCAAAAATGCCATATTCATATGATTTCATCACCAATGATCAAATCCTTATATATAAAAAAAAAATCATATATACCTTATATAGGATTTCTAAGCCATAAAATCCTATTTTCCAACTTTGTTACTTCACATAACATATTTAACGCATATGTTCGTAACTAAACTATTTTCATGAAAAATACCAAATCAGTCCCAAAAATATTTCTTTTCTGGGATTTAGCATATATAGTCCCATAATGAACATATATTTTTCTCAGAATTTTTAAAATTCATTTACTATTTTTCAAAAATCAATTTTTAATTAATTCCTTAAGAAATTAGCTACCTCAAGTTTAACTCCAGAAATTCCCAAATATTGGCAGGATTTTACACATGTTAATGTGAGCTTCCAGTTTAAATTTCATGGTCATCAGAGTTATAGAACTCCGGTTATAGCGTTTTTCATCGGAAAAACCTAAATATTGAAATTGTCATAACTTGCTCATTTGAAGTCGGAATGAGCTCATTTTTGGACAGGAGGTACCTTATACCATATACTTTCATGTCCCAAAAGGCCAGAATTATTCTCACAAATTAAGTGGTCAAAACATCCCCTTCAAATTTATGGGCAGTAGCCTTTTTCGAAATTGGCAGTTTTTTACTCCTTTGCTAAAATCGGTCCATTTAAAATCTCAATACCTTTTCCGGTGATTCCACTTGGATAAGTTATATAACTCATAGATCTAACTCGAACTTAACCACACTCAAAAATTCGAAATATAATAGGAGATATGGTCAGTTGAATTTCATGTTCCATTTTCACCAAAATCTGATTTTCAACCCTTTGTGGTTTCTAAGAAACTTTCATGGTTTCACATAATAACCAACATAACTCATCATAAAAATGACATAATAATTCAATAAAACAAGTTCAAGAATAAATTTTAAAGATTTATAAGTTAATTTATCATGAACTCAATAATGTCCAAATTCTCAACATGATACTTCTTTGTAGAGTAAAATTCAAGAATGCTCAGAAGAATATTTCCATGAAAAGATACTGGATGAAGCGTAAATATCAAGGATATTCCACTAATTTCATGGAGTATAGAAGCTAAAGCTTTAATCAACTGAGTATAATAACGAATATATGAAACTGCAAATGGATATTCACCCGCCATACGCAGTAATCCACGATATCTGAGATCATTTCCACAATTTAATAAGGAATGAATACAAAGGATCATTCACCATGCATGTGATAATCCACATAGACAAAGTTATTCCAATGAATAATAAAGAATGGAATAATGAAGGATTCACCATAAATGCGATAGATCGCATGCATGAACGAGTTATTCCCATGAATAATAAATAATGGAACCAGTCCCGTAAACGCATGCATGAGGATATTCCGGCGGAAGAATAAATAATGGAAAGCAGTGTCCATGTAAACGCATACGAGAGGATATTTCACGACGAATAATAAAGAATGGAATAACAATGAAATCACCATGCATGCGATAGATCGCATAAAGCAGTCATTCCAATGTAATAATAAATAATGGAACCGAAGTTGGCAGTAAGCGCTTGATGTGATATTAAGCGAGAATAATAATGAACGGAATAATAGAAGAATTTCACCATGTATGCGGATTGCGCAAAGCGAGTTATTCCAACATAATAATAAAGAATGGAATAATGAAGAATTTCACCATGTATGCAGACTTGTGATAACAAAAGTTATTCCAACAGAATAATAAAGAATGGAATAACAGAAGTTCTCTTCATGAATAAGAAAGAAATAATACCCCTTATGAGTACAACAAATAATATCCCTTACCTTAGAATAAAACTGGATACTGGAATAGTGAGGTAGCAGACTTCTCTTCTTCTTTCTCTCTATAGATTTTCTCTCTATAATTTCTCTCTCTAGAGTTTCAGTGAATTCGTAAGAAATAATGAAGGAATGAGTTCTATTTATAGGAGAATGGACTTAATAGTAACTAATTCATGAACGGTCCAGATTGATTTACTTTTAAACGGACGGTCCATATTGATTCACTATTAAACTTTAAACCAACGGTCCATACTGATTCACTATTAAACTTTAAATCAACTGTCCATACTGATTCACTATTAAACTTTAAACCAACGATCCATATTGATTTATTAATATAATTTCAACCAACGATCTAAAAATTTAACATAACTCCTCATGGAATAATATTGTACCCAAAAATGATTTGGACCAAAAATAAATATATTGTTCGGGTGAATAGTACCCCATGAATAGTACCTGTGAATAGTAACTCATGAATAGTAACTCCTGAATAGTAACTCGTGAATAGTATTCCGACACGAAAAGTGTCCCAAATACCCGAGTGAACAATATAACCTCCAGACATCAATTATTATCGAAATAAATATCGATTTCTACTAACACTGATAATTCCCACACAATGGAACTATCAATTTCATCTTTAATCAACACGACTTATTCATTATTAATATTACAACTCATAATATTTAACAACCAGGTCGTTCCCAGGAAAGAGGGGGCTTTCCAATAAGGATTTCTCCCTATTGGCGCGCAATTAGGTGACCAAACCTCTCCTTGATAGAACTTTTAGACATTGTAAATATTGCAATTTAATAATATGAATAACTTTGTCGTCTCAATTATTGATTTAATAATATAACATATTATGCAGATGATACTGTGATAATAATCGAATCAATAATATGAGAGATATTATCCAACAATCATGAAAGCAATAATTGAGTATAATCGGTGACTTCTCACGTAAGCATCAACAATCAATACCTGCAGTGTGCTACTACGCAACCACGCCAGACATCGTACTTTTTTACTACCGGTATTTCAATAGTTTTAACGGTAAAACTTCGCCGTTATTTTTATAAAAGATAATTACATCATTTTTAAATACGACAATACTTCCGTTGTAGGGTCCACAAATGATTGTGTCGTCGCACGGATATTCCCGATAAAAAGAATATTCCACACCAAACGAATATTTTATAACAACTTGCATACTTTGCAAAATTTGTAAATATCACCCACAACTTATAACATTATATCAAATCCACCATAATATCAAAAAAAATATATTTTGAGAAATTTAAATCTTTATTCATAAAATCTGGGGTCTCACAATCTCCCTCCTTATGAAATTTTTGCCTCGAAATTTACGTACGTACTGGTATCTTAGAAGAGATGAGGATACCTTGACTTCATTTGATTCTAACTCTTGAGGTATAACCTTTGAGTGTTGAATACGATCCTTCTTATCCAAGATTTTAACACGTATCTCCTCATAACGTTAAATCTTCTACTAGATCGTCCGGTTCTAAATCAATAATGTGGTTCTGGTCGTCCACATATTTACATAACATCGGTACGTGATAAACGTTATGAACACGCAACCTGTTTGGTGATAAAATGAGTCTATAGGCCACAGTTCCTGCTCGATCAAGGATTTCAAATGGGCCAATAAAATTGAGGGTTGAGATTTCCCCTCTTCATCGATTCTTGCTTTTAGAATAACGCCCTCTTGAACCTTCTTCTTCACATTCATCAGCTTTGAGTATGTAGCTTGCACTACTTTAACTTTATCGATTAAAGTCGATTCTACTCGTATATTTGATATTACCATGTGGGTCTTTAGAGTCTTTAACTCTATCTTCATCACTTTTAAGTTATACAAAATTGGTTTTTGTGTTAACAACATCGCACTCGTAAATGCATACAATCTTCTACTCAACGCGTCAACTACCACTTTCTCTTTTCCACAATGATATTGAATGGTACGATCGTAATCTTTAACAATTTCGAGCCAACGTCATTGACATTATATCGATCGTTTTAGGTACATAAATATTTGAGGGTTTTGTTTGGTTTCAATACAAAATTCGATTTCACGCCTAGAGGTAGGCTAAGAAGTCTTCAAGAATACGTCAGAAATTTATTAACAATAGAAATATCATTCAAAAGTGTGACCCTCATCCAAGACTTGGATAGCATATGTAATGAAGGTTTCTCCTAACGGGGCTTCAACAGATAAGTCAAAGTCTAATTTCTCTAGAGTCAAATTTAAACGTTTAACGCAAGCAAGAGAGATAAAATAATGGGTAGAAGTGGTATCTAATAAGGTATCTAATAACAATATTGCACTCGTGCCCGCATATTATCTTCTACTCAATGCGTTAGCTATCACGTTCGCTTTTCCAGGATGGTATTGGATGGTATGATCATAATCTTTTAACAGCTCAAGCCATCGTCGTTGTCGCATGTTGAGTTCCTTTTGAGTGAAGAAATATTTAAGGCTTTTATGTTCCATATAAATCTCCACCTTCTCTCCATACAGGTAATGCCTCCAAATCTTAAGCACAAAAACGACTGCTGCCAACTCTATATCATGAGTAGGATAATTCCTCTCATATTCTTTGAGTTGTCATGAGGCATAGGCTATGACTTTCCCATGTTGCATGAGAACACATCCTAACCCTTTGCCCGAAGCATTACTGTAGATAACATATCCCTCCGAACCAGATGGTATTGTTAGAACAGGTGCTGAAATGAGTCTTCTCTTGAGTTCTTGAAAACTCTTCTCACATTTCTCGCTTAACCAAACTTTGTATCTTTTTGAGTTAGCTGAGTTAATGGAGTAGCGATTCGTGAAAATCCTTCCACGAATCTCCGATAATAACCAGCTAAGCCGAGAAAGCTACATACTTCGATCACTGACTTTGGTTGCTCCCAGCTTTGAATTGCTTCAATCTTCGCTAGGTAAACAGATATTCTATGATTTGATATCACGTGCCCAAGGAATGCAACTTCCTCAAGCCAGAACTCACATTTCTTCAACTTGGCATAAAGCTTGTTTTCACGAAGCTTTTGAAGTATCAGCCTCAAGTGTTGCTCATGGTCTTCACGGGTTTTGGAGTATATGAGGATGTCATCAATAAAGACGACCACAAAGTGATCCAAATATTCCTTGAATACTCGGTTCATCATGTCCATGAAGGCAGCAGGAGCATTAGTCAATCCAAAAGACATGACTAGGAATTCATAATGCCCGTACCGAGTTCTGAAAGCAGTCTTTGGAATGTCATCAGTTTTAATCTTCAACTGATGATATCCGGAACGAAGATCAATCTTTGAAAAGAATTTGGCTCCTTGCAACTGGTCAAACAGGTCATCAATGCGAGGCAACGGGTACCTATTTTTGATGGTGACATGATTCAACTCCCGATAATCAATACAAAGTCGCATACTTCCATCTTTCTTCTTCACGAATGTAACAAAGCACCCCAAGGAGACGTATTAGCACGAATGAAACTGATGTCTAACAATTTCTGTAGTTGGGTTTTTAACTCACGAAGTTCAATAGGAGCCATTCGATATGGGGCTTTTGAAATGGGTTTTGTCTGCAGGATTCAAGGTTGATACAAAATTCAATTTCATGCTCGGGGTAGGCCGGAAGTTCTTCAGGAATACGTCAAGAAATTTATTAACAATAGAAATATCATTCAAATCGGCGTATTTTTATTTAAATCCGTGACATGGGCTAAGAAAGCTTGACATTCATTTTCAATAAGCGAATAGCTTTATGGCTTGATATGCGGTGATTGATTTTAGAGGTTTGGTTGCTTGAATTCACATAATAGGTTGGTTAGGAATATGAAAGCTAACAACCTTACGAAAATAATCGATTTTAGCATGATGAGTAGTTAACCAATCAATACCTAAAATCACATCAAATGCAAGTATTTTCAAAGAAATAAGATCGACAGGTAACGTGCGGTTACCGATTTGAATCAAACAAGACTTATAAACCGTGGATGTAATAAAGGTTTCTCCCAACGGAGTTTCAATGAGATAAGTCAAAGTCTAATTTCTTCTGAGTCAAATTTGAACGTTGAGCGCAAGTAGGAGAAATGAATGAATGGGTAGAACCAGTATCAAATAAAGTATAAACTTCGCTAGAATTTATGATTAGCTTACCCGTGATCACCTCGTTCGGATTCCTCGCTTTTTGGGAGGTTACGACAAACGCTCTCCCTTGAACTACCGATTTTGTCTTGTTTGGAACACCCTTTGATGCCTCCACCCCAGCTGAACTTGACTTTGGTACATGACAAAATCAGGCTAGGTGGCCTTCTTTTCCATAATTGTAACACGCTTTGGACTGCATCACACAGTTTGGACTGATATGTCCCTCCCCTCCGCATTTGTAACATATGATCAACGGTCGTTCTCCTTCCTTAACAACAGGTGCTAGTGCTGACGTCTTTCCATCATTGTTGAATCTCCTCTTCTTGAAATGTCCACTCTTATTGTCATGTCCATGATTACCACCAAAGTGATTACCATTTTTGGCATGTTGATTCCCTCCACGCTTGTTGTCACCGCTTAGATGACTGCTACCACTGGTATTATCGACTTGTTGGCTGCTCTCTCTTGGTTGTGTTGACTCATTATCATGCTCCAATAACTGAGCCCTATTCACAACATCTGAATACAAACACAGTTTATGAGAAATTAGGTATTAACGTATCTCAGGTTTCAAACCTCTTAGAAACATCCGCGTCATTCTCTCCTCATTATCAACCAAGTGGGATGCAAACCGAGACAACTCAGCAAACTTAGCTTCGTACTATGCCCCGGTCATATTGTTTTGCTCAAGCTTGATGAACTCTACCTCCTTCATGTGACGAATACTTTTAGGAAAGTACTTGTCGTTGAATAGTTCTTGGAACTTCTCCCAAGACATCTTCAGTGTGGCAGGTTGAGTACGCTTCTGATTCCCCACGAAGCCTCACCGCCGCAACATGAAGGTGGCAAAGGAACCTTTTGCTCCTCGGAGCATCCCAAGACATCAAATATCTTGTTGATCTACTTTATCCACGTCTCCGCCTTAAGTGGTTTTGGCTCTCAAAAAAACTCCGGTGGTCCCAGCTCCTTGAACTATTTAGCGGTGACCGTCCGATAGTTGTCAGTGTTTCCACCTGCATTTTGGATAGGAGCCGCCCTCGCCTGATGTTGCATGAATTGCATAAAACCTCTGAACATCCCATCGTTCATCATTTGATCGTTGTTGTTTACCTGAGGATTATTGTCTTCCTGTTGCACATTATCTTGGGTATTAATCTGTGGTGACTCAACAGTCTCATGTGCTTCATTGCTAATCTCAATATTTTCAGATGCCATTTTCAAATACTGCCACAAAACAAGGGTTAATTAACATATCACATAGTATCCCTATACTCTGACTGTCCAATTAAATACCAAATTAACTTAGGTAGGTCATACTAGCGAAGGAATTCCCCGTCTCTCCCTTCCTAGTTCTTCTCTCATATCTCAGCCAGGGATTATATCCCTAAGCTTTGATACCAACTGTGACGCCCCCAAAATAGGTATGCATCACCCATCTTGAGTCACCAAATACATGGTACAAAATTCAAATACAACTTAGTTATACAACAGTCGTGTAAAATACGACAAAACATAATCTAAGAGTTTTAATAAAAATATTGTCGTCTAGACAATATCCACACTCAATGGAGTCCTCATTACATTTATTATCACACTATTTAACAGAATAGTGAGGACTACTAATGCTATCATCTGGACCGTCACTCCGTTCCCTGACTAGTCCCAGCTATATTCTTATTTTCTGAAGAGAACAATGAAAGCAAAGGGTGAGCTCAACTAGCCCAGTAAGAAATATTATGACTAAGATAATGCAGAATAAATTATCCTTAGCCTTCAACAGTATAACAACTAATAGAATATAATAGACAACAAGTTTTAGATCAACAACTGCAGTGGAATAAGCAATCCATTAGAAGAGTCAAGTAGAGCATAAAATCTACTATCTTCTATGATTTAAAAAGATTTTAATCAAATTTATTGCTGAAACTCAGCTTAATAAATAAAGCACATCATCCCTGCACCACGACCAAGGATATTCATGTAATCATCGATGGTCATGATTATACCGAATAATCCCTGGTCATAATCATACCAACAACTGTCCATCAATGAACTACAGGCCAGTGAGGACTTTTTACCACATCATTCGTCACATTACGGTCACGATTATACCGAATAATCCCTGGTCATAAACATACCAAGTCCATCTATATACGTAAGCCAAAGATGACTTTAATCACAATATAAGCATGAGGATGATGACAATGACATAATAATTCAATAAAACAAGTTCAAGGATAAATTTTAAAGATTTATAATTTAATTTATCCAGAAATCAATAACGTCCAAATTGTCAACATGATACTACTTTGTAAAGTAAAATTTAAGAATGCTCAGAAGAATGTTTCCATGAAAAGATACTGGATGAAGCGCAAATATCAAGGATATTCTACTAATTTCATGGAGTATAGAAGCCAAAACTTTAACCAACTAAGTATAATAAAATATATGAAGCTGCAAATGGATTTTCGCCCGCCATGCGGTAATCCACGTAGACAGATCATTTCCACAATTTAATAAGGAATGAATACGAAGGATCATTCACCATGCATGTGGTAATCCATATAGACAGGTTATTCCAACAGAATAATAAAGAATTTAATAACAAAATAATTCACCATGCATGCGATAGACCGCAATATAAGATATTCCAACAGAATAATAAAGAATGGAACGAGGTCATGTGTAATCCGCACAGACAGGATATTCTAATAGAATAATAAAGAATTGAACCAGGTCATGCGTAATCCACACAGACAGGATATTCCAATAGAATAATAAAAAATGGAATAACAACAGAATTCACCAGGCATGAGATAGACCACATAGACAGGTTATTCCAACAAAATAATAAAGAATGGAATAATAGAAGAATTTTACCATGTATGCGGTACTTTGCATAGACAGGTTATTCCAACCTAATAATAAAGAATGGAATAACAACCCTTACGAGTATTGAAAGAAAATAACTTTCTTCATGAATACGAAAGGATAATACCCCTTACCTTAGAAAAAATTGGATATTGGAATAGTAAGGTAGTAGACTTCTCTTCTTCTTTCTCTCTATAATTTCTCTCTAAAATAATTGCTCTATAGCTTTAGTGAATTGGTGAGAAATGAAGGAAGAATGAGCTTCTATTTATAGGAAAATATAGTTTCGATAATTGCACATTTTGGGGCTCGAAATATTACAGTATAATACCTTCCTCTTTTTCTTCATTTTTAATTTAGTCCTGCAAGTATTATCAAACTTGCACCACCTCCCCTAATAGTAAATAATGTGAATCAATAGTTCAATCATGTGAATCAATAGTTATAATCATATGAAAATACGAATTACAGTATAGTACCTCCATCTATACTTCTATTTTTAACTTAGTCATGCAAGTATTATCAATCTTGCACCACCTCCCCTAATAGTATAAGAATGTAAATCAATTGTACACACATGTGAACAAATAGTTGTAATCATTTGAATTAATATCAATAAATTTCTCATTTATCCGGTTAATTACGCGATTGGTCAACATAACCTCTAGACATCAATTATTATCGAAATAAATGTCGATTTTCACTAACACTAACAATTTCAACAGAATGGAACTATTCATTTCAACTTTAATCAACACAAACTTATTCATCATTAATATTATAATTCACAATATTTAATAACCAGGTCGTTCCCAAGAAAGAGGGGGCTTTCCGATAAGGATTTCTCCTTATTGGCTTGCAATTAGGTGACCAAACCTCTCCTTGACAGAACTTCTAGACATTGTAAATATTGCAATTTAATAATATGAATAACTTTGCCATCTCAATTATTGATTTTATAATATATATTATGCAGATGATACTGTGATAATAATTGAATCAATAATATGAGAGATATGATGCAGCAATTACTGTAACAATAATTGAGTATAACTGAGTGACTTCTAACGTAAGCATCAATAACCAATCTGTGTCAGGTTACTATGTAACGCCAGACATCGCATTACTTTTACTAGGGTAGTTCAATAGTTTTAACGGTAACACTTCCGCCGTTATTTTTATAAAAGATAATTACATCGTTTTTCTTACTAAGACAATACTTCTGTTGTGGGGTCCACCAATGATTGTGATGTCGTACGAATATTCCCTGTTAAAATGAATATTCCCTGACCAATCGAATATTATATAACCACTTGCTTACTTTGAAAAATTTATAAATAGTACCCACAACTATAACATTATATCAAATCCACACCATAATATTCAAAAATATATTTCAATAAAATTATTCTTTATTCATAAAAGTTGGGGTCTTACATCTACACTCTTTTCCACCATGTCTAAAAAGATAGCCATCATACATCGTTGGAACATTGAGAGTGCATTACACAAGCCAAAAGACATTTTACTGAATGCATAGGTGTCGTATGGGCACGTGAAAGTGGTCTTCTCTTGATCTTCAGGAGCAATGACTATTTGATTATACCCCGAATACCCATCCAATAAACAGTAAAATTCATGCCCTGCTAACCTATCCAACATTTGATCGATGAAAGGTAGAGGGAAGTGCTCCTTGCGGGTTGCCTTATTCAGCTTCCTGTAGTCCATACAAACCCTCCAACCGGTCACTGTCATTGTCAGAATTAATTAATTATCATCATTCTTTACTACGGTCATTCCTAGGGGTATTAGTCGAGCAGAATAGCTCGATACTCGACTCGAGATCGGTTCAAAAATATGATCCAAAGCTCAAATTCGAAGTTGATTCGAGTCGAATATGATCCATACTCATTTTTTGTTTAATGATATACGAGTCGAATTCGAGTATACCAGTATTCGCTCAGATTAGGGTTCGAGTATTTCATTTTTTCTCGAACTATACTCGATACCTGCTCGATGGATCATATTCAAATACTGGTCTGATCCATACTAATAAGCTAAATATGTGATATTTGTATCAATCTTTTTAATTTATAAAGTGTAGTATTAAATTGTGTAAGCTTGTACGTGAATAAATCAGTGAATTGATTGTCAATTCGTATTACATTCTTTGTAATTTCTTTACATAAATAAAAGTAAAAGACTTTTATATATAACCATTAGTTCAATAATCAATTTAGTATGTAGTGGTTCAGTATTAAGCAAAATGGTTCATGTTCGAAACTCGATGAAGGCTCGTGAGTAACTCATTTTATAAACGAGTCAAGTACGTACGAGCCGAGTAGGTCCGAGTAATGATCCGAGTCGAATCTGGTGCAAAATTAGAAATTCCTTATTGAATTCGAGTCGAATTCGAGCTCAATTTTTTTGAGTCGAGCCGAATCTGAGCATTATAGTGGTCGCTTAGATTCAACTCATTTTCACCCCTAGTCATTCCTTCTTTTCTCGGCACGCATTGAACTTGACTGACCCACACACCGTCTGAAATTAGGTGGATGATTCTCGCATCCAAACACTTCAGAATTTCTTTCTTCACCACTTTTTTTATGATTGGGTTTAGTCGTCTCTATTGTTCCACTATTGGCTTTGCATCCTCTTTTATAAGAATTTTGTGCATGTAGAAGGATGGACTTATTTCCTTGATATCTGCAATTGTCCATCCTATAGCCGATTTGTATTCTCTAAGCACTCTCAACAACTTACTTTCCTCCAGTTCGTTAAGCGCAGATGCAATAATAACATGTGTAAAGTACTAGAAATGCCCAAATAAGCATACCTGAGGTGTTTAAGAAGTGGCTTAAGCTTAAGTGTAGGTGGCTCCTCAAATGAAGGTTTCATCCTTGCCGTGGCTTTTTCTTCCGTGTGTAATGGCTCATATGGTACCTTGGATCTACTAACTCCTGGCAAAGAATCTAACATATGTCAATAATCTATAAACTCTGGATTATCTAAATCTTCATCTCCCAATAGTGTAGTTTCCAATGGATCATAAGCCAAACTTTTAACCATGTCTTCATTAACTATCCGATCAATGACATCCACCCGAAAACACTCTTCTTCATTTGTAGGGAACTTCATAGCTTTGAACACGTTGAACTTGACTTCCTGATCTTAAACCTTCATGGTTAATTCACCTTTTTGCACATCAATGAGAGTCCTACCGGTAGCCAAAAAGGGTCTCCCTAGGATGATTGGGATGTTTTTATCTTCTTTATAATCCAAAATTATAAAATCAGCTAGAAATATAAATTATCCACCTTAACCATGATATCTTCCACAATTCCTCTTCGGTATGTTACTGATCTTTCCGCTAACTATAGAGATATGATTGTCGGTTTCGGAGCTGGTAAACCCAATTCGGTATAAACAGATAATGGCATAAGGTTTACACTTGCCCCCAAGTCACACAAGTACTTTTTGAACGCCATGTTTCCTATTGTGCACAGAATTGTGAAACACCCCGGATCCATCAACTTTGGCAGTAATCTTCTTTGTAGAACTGCACTGTACTCCTTCGTCAATGCTATAGTTTCAAAATCCTCCAACTTCTTTTTCCTTGATAGAATTCCCTTCATGAATTTAGCATTACTTGGCATTTGCTCTAGGGCTTTTGTGAAAGGAATGTTGATCTGAAGTTTCTTAAAAACTTCTAAAAACTTGGAAAATTGCCTATCTAATTTCTATTTCTAAACTCTTTGCTGGAATGGTGGTGGAGGATACACAACGGAATCAATATCTGTCTTTCTCTTATCCATTTGTTTTTCTTCACTTTGTTTGTCCTCAACCACTTTGTTTTCACCTTCTTTGTCAACATCTCTTGTAGTCGAATTTTCTATCTTTTGCCCCTCAAGTTGTTTTCCACTCCTTAACATAATCGCTTGACACTGCTCATGATTCCCCTTTGGATTTTTCTTCGTGTCATTGGGTAGAGTTCCTTGATGCCTATTGTTCAATGCGAAAGCCAGCTGCCCCATCTGATTCTCTAAGTTCTTGATGGCTACTGCTTGTTATTTCATGGCCGCCTCGTTGTTCGATATATATTTTGACAACAACTCTTCTAAATCTATCTTTTTATCTTGGTGCGGAGCTACTTCTAGATGGTCGTGGAGCTTGCTGATTCTGGTTGTTACTCCACGAAAAATTAGGGTGATTCCTATTCCCCGGACTGTATGCATTCTGATACATGTTCTGTGGAATCTTGTTGTAGCTACCCATAAATTGTACTAAAGCGGGGTTAATAGCACATTGTTCTGTAGGATGTTCACCCGCACACAATTCACAAATAACCGCAATCTGTTGAGTTTGTGTACCCAACAAAGCATCCACCTTCTTTGATAGCGCTGAAATCTATAATGCTAACGTCGTCACTCCATCTACCACTAACACCCCAGCTACCTTAGGTTATGTCATTCTTGTCATGGGCCACTCATAGTTGTTAGCCGCCGTTATTTCTATCAACTCATATGCCTCCTCGTAGCTCTTGGCCATAAATGCTCCACCCGAAGCTACATCTATACTCGTCTTGAGATTCCCACTCAACCCATTGTAGAATGTATTCATCTGCAGCCATTTAGGTAATCCATGATGTGGGCACTTTCTGAGCAATTCCTTGTACCTCTCCCATGCCTTATACAAAGATTCCCCATGCTAATATTCAAACATGGTAATCTGGTTTCTCATTTTTTCAGCTTTTGCTGGTGGGAAAAATTTTGCAAAGAATTTTTGAGCGAGGTCTTCCCATGTAGTTATTGATCCCGGTGGTAGAGAGTGTAACCAACTCTTCGCCTTATCCCATAGTGTAAATAGGAACAAGCGAAGTCTGACTGCGTCGTCGGACACCCCATTGTATCTAAAGGTGTCACATAACTCTAAAAAGCTGACCAAATGCTCATTTGGATCATCGTTTGCTAGTCCCCCAAACTGTGCCGAGTTCTAAATTATCTTTATGGTCCCAGGATTAATCTCAAAGGTATTTCCAGCTATCGTCGGCATGGTGATACTCGACTAAAGCTCAGTCACCTTAGGTGTAGCAAAATCCCTCAACGCTTTCTGGTCTTCAGCAGCCATGATTTCTTCCTTATCAGAGTTCTCAAAGTTTTCCCTTGTGTCTTTAGTCCACTTACTTAGCCTTTGAAACCGTTTCTCAATATCGTCCTCAAAAGGAAGCAAGTTTGGGTTTTTAGACCGAATTTGCATAAACTAACTCAAAGAACCTAAGATAAGAAAGAACAAAGCAAAAAAGAAAAATTGTTTAAGTAAAACTGAACTAATTAAACTGATATTGAAAAATATTAAAATCAATACTATTCCCTAGCAACGACGCCAAAAACTTGTTGGTGTAAAATCTAATTATGCACAACACGCAAGTATACATGGTCAACAAGTAATACAATGATAAGAAAAGAATCGTTCCCACAGAGAATAACAAGAAATTAATCCTAACAATTAACAATTTCTTATTAGCCCAATTTTATTAATCTAATCAAAATCAAGGATTATAACTAATAAAAACTATAAACTAAAAATATCAATCAATCAACACAACTTAAAAACCTTAATTTCAAGCAAATAATGGAGAATTGGGCTCACAACTTCAGTTTAAGTATCATTTCAATTATCACACCTTATTCTAGTTTAATTCATTATCTCAGTTTATTAATCAAGAACACTTATGTAGAATTAGCCATTTCTCAATGCACTAAAACAATATTAACTTAAATCTACAAATTAGATAGAATTAAGCCAAACACCCTAATTAACTAATCCACTATATCTCTATGTGAATTACAATTAAGAAGAGTTTAATCTCAAGTTCTTACCAGATTACATGAGATGCTAGGTATATCTCTATCCTAACATAAATCAAGATTCCATTCAATCACAGAATTTAAGAACACATGCTATTATGACTAGGTCTAGACTAATACATCATTTCTCGAATCCATATAAAATTGGTGATCAAGCAATTCATAAATTAAAGCACAAATCACAATAGATAAACTGAATTAATAATTTTTTAAACTCAAATCAAGGCATAATAATTGTCATTCAACATTAAAGATCATTGCAAGCCTAAAAAATAATTTAGTTCATAACCAATGAATTAAATACTAAATAAATAAAAGAAATCATCATCTTGATTACAAAAAATAAAATTAAAGAAGAGTAGTAATACACCACCCTTCTCGCCCTTTAAATCTGCAATCTTCGTGAATTCACCTCCTTTCTTCATTCCTCCTAGATTATCTCTTCATTCTTGCTCTCTAAGTGTATGCTCAATTGATAAATTCTCCATCACTTTCCTCCTTAGCATAAAATTAATTTACTTCAGCTGAATTCAATCCAATTCTAATCCATCTCAAAGTTATCCCATAGGAATTCTAATAAAAATCAAACTCCTAAATAAACCCAAAACGTTTTTTAACATAGAATCCCAATTAACATGAAATAACCTCCTTGATACACTCCTAATATAACCTTATTACATAAAGAAGTTATATCTCCCAACACAACTTAACTTTCAGCAGAGCAAAATAAAACAACTCTGACTCGTCCGACCGGCACGCCCCACACCTGGTTATGTACTAAAGTGGCGCGGCCCGCGCTAGTTGACTAGAATGTTTCTCGCCTGCAGCGCGCCCCGAGCCGGTCCCTTTGTTATCATGGCGCGCCCCACGTCGTTCATGCAGAATGTCTAGATTTCCCCGATGAAGGGGTAATGACAATTCAGCATCACCATCGGGACAATACACCCCAATCATGGAGGATGTATTTTGATGGAGTTGTAAATATGGAAGGTGCAGGAGCTGGAGCAGTTCTAGTATCCATTTCGGGAGAGCAGTATCCCGATGCCATCAAATTACAGTTTGTCAACACCAACAACACAGCTGAGTATGAAGGCTGCATAATGGGGTTGAAGCTAGCCCAATCCATGGGCGTCAAACGGGTAACTATCTTTAGAGATTCTAAACTGCTAATCAGACAAACCACTGGGGTCTATCACACCAAAAAATTACATTTGTTGCCTTACCATTGGCAAGTTATCCAGATGGCTTCAGAGTTTGAAGAAATATCATTCCTCCACATTCCTCGGAATAGGAATGACTTTGCTAACGCACTAGCAAATTTGGCCTCCTTGATCAACATATCTAAGAAGGGAAGCATTCAAAATATCCCAGTTTCCTGTCAAAAGGCTCCAGCCTACGGGAACTCCATCAGAGAAGTATCGGATGAGCTGTCTCTCATCCAACGCCCTTGGTATCAGTCTATCAAGGAGTATCTGCGAGATACGCCCACTGAGGTGAGTCAAGCTGATAGAAAGCAGATCCATCGAATGGCCATGAAAGTCTATTTGAGTGGAGATGCACTTTACAAAAGAGATGCAGGATTAGGCCTTCTCAGATGCCTAAATAAAGACCAAGCTCAGAGACACGTGGATGAAATCCATGGTGGAGTATGCGGCCCACACATGAGCGACCCTCTACTTTTGAAGAAGATCCTAAGAACAAGACATTGTTAGCTCTCTCTCAAAGCTTACTATAATGATCATGTCAAGAGATGTTATCAATGCCAAATTTATGGGAATGCTATCCACTCCCCTCTAAGGGAGCTCCATAATATGAGTTCTCCCCTGCCCTTCTCAATGTGGGGAATGGACGTGATCGGACCAATCGAGCCCAACGCCAGCAATGGTCATCGGTTTATCTTCACCATGATCGACTACTTCACCAAGTGGGTAACAACAGCCTCTTCCCCCAGGGTTACTAAAGAGGTGATCATTGGTTTCATCAGAAACAATGTCATTTGTCGATATGGACAACTAGAGGTGATCGTATTAGACAATGCCAAAAACCTCAACAATCAAATGATGGAGGAGTTATGCAGTAAATTCCACATCAAACATCTCAACTCCATCATCTATCTTCCAAAGATGAATGGTGTTGTTGAAGTGGCTAATAAGAATATCAAAAAGATCATGCAAACGAAATACGCCAATAACAAAGGATAGCCTGACTTATTTCCTCTGACTCTATTAGCCTACAGAACGTCAATGCGCACTTCCACTGGGGCAACCCTCTACTCATTAACCTATGGCATGGAAATAGTGCTCCCCATAGAGATGGAAATGGAATCCCTCAAAGTGTTGATAGACGCTCAACTAGATGAAGACCAATGGTTACAAGATCGGTACCACCAATTGTCTCTAATAGATGAAAGGAAGGCCACAACCATCTTCCATGGTGAGTTATACCAACAGAGGATCGTTCGATCCTACAACAAGAAAGTTCGGCTATGATAATTCAAAGAACATGACTTGGTCTTAAAAATAGTTCTTGATAACCAAGATCAATCTAAAGGAAAATTCGCCCCAAAATGGGAAAGCCCATTTATTGTCAAGAAGGTATTGGCAGGAGGAGCCCTCAGATTACAAGAGATGGATGGCGAGGAATTTCCCCAACTCATAAACTCGGACACCGTGAAACATTACTATGTCTGAAGTTACCTGTAAACCAGCATCCTGGTCCTGGATCATCAGATCCATCAGTCAATTCAGGTTTTCAAAACCTTTCTCACTACAACTTTCACAACTTCAGTTTGTCCCATCAGGGACGAAACATACAACTTCAGTTTGTCCCATCAGGGACAAAACCTTTCACAACTTCAGTTTGTCCCATCAAGGACGAAACATACAACTTCAGTTTGTCCCATTAGGGACAAATAACAAAAACCTTCTTCACAACTTCAGTTTGTCCCATCAGGGGCAAACTACGCAGACCTGATTTCCCCAAAACATGGGAGTATGTAGGCAGCCATTTTTGTGGTCCAGTCTAACTATAGTAAAAATAAAAAAATCTCTCTACGCCATCTTTACCATATACAACTTTCAACCTTTTCACGCTAGGTTGGAACTACGCAGACCTGATCTCCCCCTCATCAATGGGATTACGTAGGCGGCCATTCACGGTGCGGTCTCTCCCCTACCAAAAACACAAAACCTTGTCAACAGTACTGGGATCATCCTTCAATCTTTCAAAACAAACCATAAGAGATGGAACTACCTGATCTCCCCAATACACGGGAATACATCGGCTACCATCTATGGGGTAATTAAACCACACCTCATTGGCTTAGACCACATGGATGGAACTACCTGATCTCCCCACACAAATGGGAGAAAAATTGGCAACCATCTAAGCTGCGATTGAATCCTCAAAGAGAAAAACCAATCCATAAGAGATGGAACTAACTGGGCTCCTCAATACAAAGGAGTACCGGAGACCATCTGTGGTACGGTCAACTTGAGAGAGGAAAGCCACAATCCTCTCCATAACCTCATTCAGAAACCAGTCCCAAGATACCATAGGGTAGGGGGATAAAAAGATCAACGATCCATTCTAAAAGATCATAAGACATCTCAATGTCCATCCATCAAGGAGGAGTTTAGAATACATCAAGATCACAAGCCCTAAAGAAACAAGTAACTATCAAGCAAGTAACAAGGCATATCTAAAAAAGAAGTGAATCAAAACATATTTCCTTGCCATATAATACTGTTTGATATCTACAATGTGTCCTGTACATGACAGAAATGGCTAACCTAGTCTATGCTGGAAAATCAAAGCTAATCTATAAACCATTGGATAAGAGAGCCATCAAGTCTAACATGGCATCTCTCTCAGAAGATGGAGGTAAATCTATGAGCTCCTGCCCTAGGGTATCCACACGAGCCCGGAGATCTGCAGCTATCTACATGGTGCTACCGTTCTCATCAATGAATGCACTCATCTCTGCAATAATGTCAGTTGTGACGCCCCCAAAATAGGTGTACATAACCCATTACGAGTCTTGGATACATGTAGTGCGTAATACAACTACAACTTAATTATATAAGCGTAAGTGTAGAAGAACATGAAAACATAGTTGAGAGTTTTAACACGAATATTGTCTCCTAGACAATATCCAAACTCAAATTCAATCTCATTACAATTATTATCACACTATTTTACAGAATAGTGAGGACTACTAAAGCGACCATCTAGTCCCAGCTATATTTTCATTTCCTGAAGAGAACAGTGAAAGAAAAGGGTGAACTTAACTAGCCCAATAAGAAATATTATGACTAAGATAATGCAGAATAACTTATCGTTAGCCTTCAATAGTATAACAACTAATAAAATACAATAGACAACAAGTTTTAGATCAATAACTGCAGCGGAATAAGCAATCCATTAGAAGACTTAAGTAGAGCATGATATCTATTATCTTCTATGATTTAAAAGTTTATCATCAATTTTATTGCTAAGACCCAGCTCAATAAATAATCCACATCACTGAATTATCCATACACTGCGGGCCAATGATATTCATTAGTATCACGACCATGAATTATCCATGCACTACGGGCCAAGGATATTCGTGTTTTCACCAATGGTTATGATCATGCCAAACAACAATTCATCTTTGCACCCTTGGCCGAAGAGAACGCATGGTTATGATCATACCAACATTTGTCCATCAATGCACTACGGGCCAATGAGGACTTTTACCACATCATTTGTAACATTACGGTCATGATTATACCGAATAATCCATGGTCATAATCATACCAATCAACAGTCCATCTATGCACGTAAGCCACAAATGACTTTCATCACAATATAAGCATGAGGATGATGACAATGATATAAGAATTTAATTAAATGAATGTAAGGATAAATTTTAAAGATTTATAATTTAATTTATGCATAATTCAATAATATCCAAATTGTCAATATGATACTGCTTTGTGGAGTAAAATTGAGGAAAAATATTGTATCAAAAATGATTTGGACCAAAAAAAAAATTAATTTTTGTCATGAATAGTACTCCGGGTGAATAGTATCCGAGTGAATAATACCCCGTGAATAGTACTTTAGGAATAGTACTTTTTAAATAGTATCCCGTGAATAGTACCCCGTGAATAGTACTTTGTGAATAGTACTTCATGAATAGTACTTTGTGAATAGTACCGTATTTATAAATAGTATTATATTTATGAATAGTGACCATGAATAGTACTTTGTGAATAGTACTGTACGTATGAATAGTACCGTATAAATGAATATTACCCGTGAATAGTACTCCGACATGAAAAGCTTAAAATTTAACAAGAATGTTCAGAAAAATATCCTTGTGAAACGATACTAGATGAAGCCCAAATTTCAAGGATATTCTACTAATTTCACGGAGTATAGAAGAAATACTTTAACAAAATGAGTGTAGAAGTAAGAATACAAAACGAAATAATATTACTTACATATTACAGAGTATGGAAGAAAATATTATTTCATACGGATATTGAACAAAAATAATATCCCTTATGAATACGAAAGAAATAATACCCCTTACCTTAGTAGAGAAATTTGGATCTTTGCAATAGTGAAGTAGCAGAATACTCTTCTTCTTTCTCTCTATAGCTTCTCTCTTTATAATTGCTCTTGTGAGTCTTAGTGAATTGGTTAGAATAAAAGAAGAATGAGCTTCTATTTATAAGAAAATATAGTTTCGATAATTGCACGTTTTGGGGCTCGAATTATTATAGTATAGTACCTTCATCTTTTCCTCCATTTTTAATTTAGTCCTACAAGTATTATCAAACTTGCACCACCTCCCCTAATAGTACATCATGTGAATCAATAGTTCCATTCATGTGAACAAATAGTTATATGCATGTGAACTAATAGTAATTAATTGCTCATTTATCTGATTAATTACCCGATTGGTCAATTTAACCTCTAAAAATCAATCATTATCGAAATAAATGTCGATTTCCAATAACACTAATAATCCTAACATAATAGAAATATTAATTTCATCTTTAATCAACACGAACTTATTCATCATTAATATTATAACTCACATTATTTAACAAACGGATCATTCTCAAGAAAGAGGGGCTTTTCGATAAGATTTTCTCCTATTGGTAGCGATTAGGTGACCAAACCCTTTCCTCGACAGAACTTTCTAGACATCGTCAATATTGCAAATAATAATATGAATAACTTTGTCGTCTTAATTATTGATTTAACAATATAAAATATTATGCAGATAATACTGTGACATAATTGAATCAATAATATGAGAGATATTATCGTGATTCTTTGTAGCAATAATTGAGTATAAGCGAGTGACTTCTCACGTAAGCATCAATAATCAATACCGTGTGCTACTTATACAACCACAGCGTATTCGCATACTTTTACCATCGGGTATTTCAACAGTTTAACGATAAAACTTTCGCCGTTATTTTTATAAAAAAAGATATCTCTGTCATTTTCTAAATACGACAATACTTCCGTTGTGGGGTCCACCAATGATTGTGCCGTCGTACGAATATTCCCTGATAAAACGAGTATTCCCCGACCAATCGAATATTTTATGACAACTTTCATACTTTGAAAAATTTATAAATACTACCCACAACTATAACATTATATCAAATCCACACCTTAATATTAAAAAAAATATTTCGAGAAATTAAATCTTTATTCATAAAATTTGGGGTCTTACAACCTCCCCTTCTTATGAAATTTCGTCCTCAAAATTGACGTACGTACCTGGTATACCAAAGAGGTGAGGACACCTCGTCAAATTCTAACTCTTGAGGTATAACCTTTGAGAGTAGAATATATTCCTTCTTATCCAACATTTTAACAGGTATCTCCGCATACGTTAAATCTTCTACTATCTCGTCTAGTTCTAATTAAATAATGTGGTTCGAGTCTTCCATATATTTACGTAACATCGATATGTGAAAAATGTTATGACACGTGACATACTTAGTGGTAAGGCGAGTCTATAGACCACAATTCCTACTCGATCGAGGATTTCAAATAGACCAATAAAATCGAGGGTTGAGATGTCCTCTCTTCATCGATTCTTGCTTTTAGAATAATGCTTTCTTGCACCTTCTTCTTCACATTAATTAGCTCTGAGTATGTAGCTTGAGCAACTTTAACTTTATCGATTAAAGTCAGTTCTAACCGTATATTTGATATCTTCACGTAGGTTCTTAGAGTCTTTAACTCTATCTCCATCTTTTGTAAGTCATACGAAATGGGTCTTTATGTTAACAACGTCACACTCGTAACCGCACACGATCTTCTACTCAACTCGTCAGCTACCACGTTCGCTCTTCCACGATGATATTGAATGGTATGGTCATAATCTTCAACAGCTAGAGCCAACGTCTTTGACGCGAGTTACGTTAGTTTTGGGTGAAGAAATATTTGAGGATTCTAGAAATGGGTTTTGTACTGGGATCAATATAAAATTTGATTTCACTCTTTGGGGTAGGCCAGGAAGTTCTTCGGGGTATACGTCAGGAAATTTATTAACGATAGAAATATCATTCAAAACTGTGACTCTCATCCAAGACTTGGATAGCACATCACATTGATACCTATCAACTTGCCATTATTATTCACGGCTTCCCCTACGAAAAGCTCGGCTTCGGTGCATTCCAAGACTTGGAAATCACCAGCGAAAGGTTCGGGGCTCTTTAGTTATGGCTTAATATGACAATGATTGACTTTAGTGGTTTAGTTACTTGAATTCGCATAACAGGTTGGTTAGGAAGGCTAACAATCTTACGAAAACAATCAACATGCTTTGGGTTGCACTACGCTCAAAGCTTCTTAAAACTCTAAAGAGATACACTCAAGATTATAGAAGAATTCTCTGAACTTCTGGTGTGGTTTTCAATTCTAACTAAGCATCCTATTTATAGGAAAATAGAAAGGATACTATGGTGCACTATGCAATAAAATATAATATATTCTATTTATAATCAAATAAAACAAAACTTTATAAAAAGTATTCTGTTTTATATAAAAAGATTTTACTATCTGAGCCTTATGCAAACACTATGCATAATAAAATATAATATATTCTAATTATTGTCTAATAAAACAAATAACTTTATAAAAGTATTACATTTTATATAAAAGATTTTACTATACAAAACACTATGCATAATAGAATATAATATATTCTAATTATTGTCTAATAAAACAAATAACTTTATAAAAGTATTACATTTTTATATAAAAAGCTTTTACATTTTATTACATTAATAATACTAATAAAACAAAAAATATATATATATATATATATATAAACTTACGTGACTTCATAAAAGACACCTCAATATATCTAACAACATTTATCATCATTATTATAATTCACAATATTAATCGACCCGGTCATTTCCGGAAAGAGGGGCTTTCCAATAAGGATTTCTCCCTATTGGTAGCCTTGATTAGGTGACCAAACTTCTCCTTGGCAAAACTTCTAGACATCGTTAATATTGCAAATAATAATATTAATAACTCTGTCATCTCAATTATTGATTTAATAATATATAAAATATCGACAATAATTGAATCAAATAACGTGAGATCTATATCAACAATTCTTTGAAGCAATAATTGAACAAAACTGAGTGACTTCTCACGTAAGCATCAATAATCAATACCGTGTGCTACTATGCAACCACGCGCATTACTGTACTTTTACTACCGAGTAGTTCAATAGTTTTAACTGTAAAACTTCCACCGTTATTTTCATAAAAATATTTTCGTTTTCTCAATCTGACAATAATTCCGTTGTGGGGTCCACCAATGATTATGCCGTCGTACGAATATTCCCTGTTAAAACGAATATTCCCCGACCAATCGAATATTATATAACAACTTGTGTGCTTTGCAAAATTTATAAATATTACCCACAACTATAACATTATATCAAATTCATTCCATAATATTTAAAAATGATATTTATAGAAAAATCATCTTTATTAAAAAGTTGGGGTCTTACAACCTCCCCTTCTTATGAAACTTCGCCCTCGAAATTAAGGTATGTACCTGGTATGTCGAAAAGGTAAGGATATCTTGATTTCATTTCAGATTCTAACTCCTAGGTCATTTCCTCAACATCGTGGATTCTCCATAAAACTTTGACTTAAGGTATAACCTTGGGGCGTAGAATATGTTCTTTCTTATCCAAAATTTGAACAGGAACCTCTTCATGCGTCAAATCTTCCGCTATTTCTTCCGGTTCTAACTCAACAATGTGGTTCGGGTCTTCCACATATTTACGTAACATGGATATAGGAAAAACGTTATGAATACGAGACATACTTGGCGGTAAAGCGAGTCTATACGCCATAGTTCCTACTCGATCCAGGATTAAAAATGGCCAATGAATCAAGGATTGAGCTTTCCTCTCTTTCCAAATCTCGTAACTCCTTTCCATGGAGCAACACGTAATAACACATGATCTCCAATATCGAATTCCACATCCTTTCGATGAAGATCAGCATAACTCTTTTGTCGATCTTGTGAGGTTTTTATACGTTGTCGGATCGTTTGAATCTTTTCTATAGTCATATGTACCAACTCCAGTCCCAATAACGTTGCTTCACCCACCTCATCCCAGTATACTGGTAACGACACTTACTTCCATACAACGCTTCAAATGGATCCATGCCAATACTTGCTTAATAACTATTGTTGTATGAAAACTCCACCAACGGTAAGAACTTGTCCCAACTTCCCTTGAAGTCAAGGACACAGAGTCTTAATAAATCTTCAAGAGTTTGAATAGTCCTCTCTGATTATCCGTCCGTCTGAGGATGATATGCCAAACTAAATCATAAGTCCATGCCCATAGCTTTTTGCAAAATAACCCAAAATCGTGAAGTGAATCTTGGGTCTCGATCAGAAACTATGGATACTGGCATACCATGTAGTCTTACAATCTCATTTATGTACATACGAGCAAGATGTTCAAGTGTATAAGTTTCTCGTATTGGTAAAAAATGAACAGACTTGGTCAATCTATCAACAATGACCCAAATTGCATCTATGCCTTGAGAAACCTTGGGAAGACCAGTAACGATATCCATGGTAATGTGCTCCCACTTCCATTCTGGAATTTTAAGTGGTTGCAATGGACCTTTTGGTACTTGATTTTCCGCCTTGACTCATTGACAAGTTAGACACCTTGAGATAAACAGCGCTATCTCTCTCTTCATATTGCTCCACCAAAATGTATGACGAAGATAACGACACATTTTGGTACTCCCGGGATGGATTGCAAACGGTGTGTTGTGTGCCTCCATCATGATTTTATACTTTAAATTAGGGTCATTAGGAACACAAAGTCTGGAGTTGACTCGAAGTATTCCTTCTTCATCGATTCTTGCTTCTAGCATAGCACCTTCTTGCACTTTTTTCCTCATACGCATCAGCTCCAGATCTGTAACTTGAGCAGCTTTAACTTTATCAATTAAAGTCGGTTCTACTCGTATATTTGCCATCATCACATGGGTCCCTAGAGTCTTTAACTTTATCTCCATCCTTTGCAAGTCACACAAAATGGGCCTTTGCGTTGTCAATATCGCACTCGTACCCGCATATGATCTTCTACTCAATGCATCAGCTACCACGTTCGCTTTTCCAGGATGATATTGGATGGTATGATCATAATCTTTCAACAGTTTAAGCCAACGTCATTGTCGCATGTTGAGTTCCTTTTGAGTGAAGAAATATTTGAGACTTTTATGATCCGTAAAGATCTCCACTTTCTCCCCATACAAGTAATGCCTCCAAATTTTAAGTGTGAAAACAAAAGCTGCCAACTCTAGATCATGAGTAGGATAATTCCTCTCATATTGTTTGAGTTGTCGAGAGGCATAAGCTATGACTTTCCCATGTTGCATGAGAACACATCCTAACCCTTTGCAGAAGCATCATTTGTAGATGACAAATCCTCTGAGCGGATAGTACTGTCAAAAGCAGTCTTTGAAATGAGTCTCTCTTGAGTTCTTGAAAACTCTTCTCACATTCCTCGTTCAATAGAATTTTGTATCTTTCAAAAGTCGACTAAGTTAATGGAGTAGAGATTTGAGAAAACCCTTCTACGAATCTCCGATAATAACCAGCTAAGCCGAGAAAGCTACGTACTTCGGTCACTAATTTAGGTTGCTCCTAGCTTTGAATAACTTCAATCTTTGTTGGGTCAACAGATATTCCATGACTTGATACTACATGCCCAAGGAATGCTACTTCCTCAAGCCAGAACTCGCATTTCTTCAACTTGGCATAAAGCTTATATTCACGAAGCTTTTGGAGTATCAGCCTCAAGTATTGCTCATGATCTTCACAGCTTTTGGAATAAATAAGGATGTCATCAATAAAGATGACCATAAAGTGATCCAAATATTCCTTGAATACTCGGTTCATCATATCCATGAAGGAAGCATGAGCATTAGTCAATTCAAAAGACATGACTAGGAATTCATAATGCCCGTACCGAGTTCTGAAAGTCGTCTTTGGAATGTCATCGGTTCTAATCTTCAATTGGTGATATCCAGAACAAAGATCAATCTTTGAAAAGAATTTGGCTCATTGTAACTGGTCAAACAGGTCATCAATACGTGGAAATGGTTACCTATTTTTGATGGTGACATGATTCAACTCCCGATAATCAATACAAAGTCACATACTCCCATCTTTCTTTTTCACAAATAGAACAGGAGCACCCAAAGGAGACGTACTAGGACGAATGAAACCGATGTCTAACAATTACTGTAGTTGGGTCTTTAACTCCTGAAGTTCAATAAGAGCCATTTGATATGGGGCTTTAGAAATAGGTTTTGTATTGGGTTTAAGGTCGATACAAAATTCAATTTCACGCTCTGGGGGTAGGCCAGGAAGTTCTTTAGGGAATACGTCAGGAAATTTATTAACAATAGAGATATCATTCAAAATTGACGTATTTTTGTTTAAATGCGTGACATGAGCTAAGAAAGCTTGACATCCGTTTTTCAATAAACGAATAGCTTAATGGCTTGAGATGACAGTGATTGATTTTAATGGTTTGGTTGCTTGAATTCGCATAATATGTTGGTTAGGAATATGAAAGCTAACAACCTTACGAAAATAATCAATTTTTGGATGATGAGTAGTTAACCAATCAATCCCTAGAATTACGTCAAATACAAGTATTTTCAATAAAATAAGATCGACAAGACTTATAAACAGTGGATGTAATGAAGGTTTCTCCCAATAGAGTTTCAACAGATAAGTCAATGTCCAATTTCTCTGGAGTTAAATTTAAACGTTGAGCGCAAGTAGGAGAAATAAAAGAATGGGTATAACCGGTATCAAATAAGGTATATACTTCGCTAGAGTTTATGATAAGCTTACCCGTGATGACCTCGTTCGGGTTCCTTGCTTTCTGGGAGGTCACAGCAAACGCTCTCCCTTGAACTACCGGTTTTGTCTTATCTTGGACGACCTTTGATGCCTCCATCCCAGCTGGACTTGTCTTCAGTGCACGACAAAATTGGGCCAGGCGACCTTCTCTTCCACAATTATAACATGCTTTGAATGGCATCGCGCAGTTTGGACTGATGTGTCTCTCTCCTCCACATTTGAAGCATATGATAGGTGGTCGTTCTCCTTCCTTAACAACAGCTGCTGATGCTGATGTCTTTCCATTATTGATGAATTTCCTCTTCTTAAAATGTCCATTCTTATTGTTTTAGCCATGATTACCACTGAAGTGGTTACCATTTCTGGCATGTTGATTCCCTCCATGCTTATTGTCACCGCTTTGATAACTGTTATCACTGGTATTATCATTTTGTCGACTGCTCTCTTTTGGTTGGGTCGACTCATTATCGCGCTCCAATAACTGAGCCCTATTAACAACATCTGAATACAAACACAATTTATGAGAGATAAGATATTGACGTATCTCGGGTTTCAAACCTCTTAGAAATATTCGTGTCATTCTCTCCTCATTATCAACCAAATGAGACACAAACCAGGACAACTCGGCAAACTTGGCTTCGTACTGCGACACGGTCATGTTGTTTTACTCCAGCTTGATGAACTCTACCTCTTTCATATGACGAATACTTTTGGGATAGTACTTATCGTTGAACAGTTCTTGGAACTTCTCCCAAGACATCTTCAGTGTGGTAGGTTGAGTATGCTTTACAGATTCCCACCAGTAATCTGCCCCTGCCCGCAACATGAAGGTGGCAAACGGAACCTTTTGCTCCTCGGAGCATCCCAAGACATCAAATATCTTGCAGATCTGCTTTATCCACGTCTCCGCCTTAAGTGGTTTTGGCTCTCCAAAAAACTCCGGTGGTCCCAGTTCCTTGAACTGCTTAGCGGTGACAGTCCAAGAGTTGCCAGTGTTTCCACCTACATTTTGGACAGGAGCCGCTCTTGCCTGATGTTGCATGAATTACATAAAGCCTCTGAACATTCCATCGTTCATCATATGGTCCGTGTTGTTGTTTGCCCGAGGATTATCGCCTTCCTAATGCACATTATCCTGATTATTGATCTGTGGAGACTCAATGGTCTTCTGTGCTCCATTGATGTTCTCAACATTCTCGGATGTCATTTTCAAATACTGCCACAAAACAAGGGCATATCACATATTATCCCTATACTCTAACCAACCAATTAAATACCAAATAAACTTAGGTAGGTTATACTAGCGAAGGAATTCCTCGTCTCTCCCCTCCTAGTTCTTGTCTCACATCTTAGCAGGGGATCATATCCTAAGCTTTGATACTGTTGTGACTCCCCAAAATAGATATACATCACCTATTCTGAGTCGCCAAATACATGGTACAGGATACAAATGCAATCTTAAATATACAACATGAGCTGTGAGTTTTAATACAAATATTGTCTTCTAGACAGTATTAAAACTCAAAATAAGTCCTCAAAACATTTATTAACACACTATTTCATAGAATAGTGAGGACTACTAATGCTTATCGTGCGGGATAGTCACTCGTTCCCGACTAGTCTCGCTACGCTCAAGAGAACAATTAAAGTAAAAGGTGAGCTCAACTAGCCCAAGAAGAAATATTATGACTAAGATAATGTAGAATAAATTATCATTAGCCTTCAACAATGTTAAAGCGATAAAATACAATAGACATCAAGTTTAAGCTGCGGTGAACAAGCAATCCATTAAAAGAGTTAAGTAGAGAATAAAATCTACTATCTTTTATGATTTAAAAAGGTTTTTCATCACTTTTATCATTTGAGACTCGACAATAAATAATCCACATCATCCCGCTTTTCTGACCAAGGATATTCATTAGTATCACAACCACAAATTGTCCATGCACTACGGGCCAAGGATATTCGTGTATTCATCAATGGTCATGATCATGCCAACAACTGTCCATCAATGCACTACGGGCCAATGAGGACTTTTACCACATCATTTGTAACATTACAGTCATGATTATACCGAATAATCCCTGGTCATAATCATACTAAGTCCATCTATGCACTATAGGCTACAGATGACTTTCAACATAATATAAACATGAGGATGATGACAATGATATACGAATTCAATAAAATAAGTTCAAGAATTAATTTATCCCGGAACCAATAACGTCCAAATTATCAACATGATACTGCTTTGTGGGGTAAAACTCAAGAATGCTCATAAGAATATTTCCATGAAAAGATACTGGATGAAGCGCAAATATCAAGGATTTTCCACTAATTTCATGGAGTATAAAAAGCCAAAACTTTAACCAACTGAGTATAATAAAGAATGGAATAACAAAAGAAATCACCAGGGATGCGATAGACCACACAGATAGGTTATTCCAACAGAATAATAAATAATGGAACCGAGTCATGCGTAAACGCACAGATAGGATATTCTAATAGAATAATAAATAATGGAACCAGGTTATGCGTAAACGCACAGACAAGATGTTCCAACAAAATAATAAAGAATGGAATAATAGAAGAATTTCACCATGTATGCAGTACTTTGCATAGAAAGGTTATTCCAACATAATAATAAAGAATGGAATAATAGAAGAATTTCACCAAGTATGTGGTACTTCACATAGACAGGTTATTCCAACATAATAACAAAGAATGGAATAACAGAATTTCTCTTCATGAAGACCAAAGAAAGAAATAATATCCCTTACTGTAAACGAAGAGTATTCCGACGGGTAGAGCGAGGATATTCTTGAAGAAAACTTGTACTATGCTCAAAGCTTCTTAAAACTCTAGAGAAATATGCTCAAGATTATAGAAGAATTCTCTGAACTTCTGGTGTGGTTTTCAATTCTAACTAAACATCTTATTTATAGGAAAATAGAAAGGATACTATGCTGCACTATGCAATAAAATATAATATATTCTATTTATAATCAAATAAAATAAAACTTTATAAAAAGTATTACATTTTTTTATATAAAAGGTTTTTACTATACAAACACTATCACGAGCCTTATGCAAACACTATGCATAATAAAATATAATATATTTTAATTATTGTCTAATAAAACAAATAACTTTATAAAAGTATTATGTTTCATATAAAAGTCGCATTACATTTTATTACATTAATAATACTAATAAAACAAATTTTATATATAATATATATGTATATATATATATATATATAATTTTATTGATAACTGAAACTATTTACAAACAAACTAAAAATTAAAGTGACTTACAATTTAACTTAGAACATTTAAGAAGAAAGAGAAGGAGGGGTTAAGATGGGCTAAACTGCGGTAGAAACCAAAGATTCGTCCGAGAAGGATCTCAGAGTCTTTCTAAATTTTGAAGTCCGTTTTTCTAACTGAGTTCAGTTTCCTTTTATAAAATAAGGAAATGAACTATTATAAAGTAACTATTACAAAATGAAGTATACAGACAAGCAACTGTAGATGAATAGTGCTAACTTTTGACTAAATACATAGGCTTTCGACTACTTTAGACAAAGAGGCCGACAACTTTTGATTCAGCAGATGCTTTCGGTGGAAAAGAGAGAGCATCTTTTGACTTTGAAGGTTCTTTGGGGCAAGTCTTGGCGTGTTGGAGCTGCTTTCGATGGGAAAAGCGATTTTTTATTTGATTGGCTGCTGAGAGGGGTGCATATATTTGGGAAGTTTGGCAAATGGGTCCTGGGCATCCTGTAGATCGATGGTGCCATATGGATCATACTGACCATCATCATCTGCAAATTGGCTGACTGAAGCATTCTGAGAAGAGGAAGAAGAATGAACAGAAGCTTCTTCGTGTAACTCATCGATTCTTTTGTTAAGTGCTTGGGCTATTAATTTTAATTCTTTACTGGAACAATTCTTGAAATCAGAAAGGTCACGAGAATAAGGCGAAACTAGTAGGGTGATTTTTTGACTCTTTGGGTTTGACTCTTTTAATTATTTGGAAGGTTCTTTGGATGGCTGGAAGAACCTTAAGAGGAGCAGTGAGAAATTCTAATTGAACTTGACTAACAATCCTATTAACATCAAACTTATCCACAGTTTGATGAAAAATTATCGAGAGAGAAGAGGAATGGTTCACTGAAAGTGCGAGGCTTTAGCGAAATGAAATCTCGACCAAACAGATCAGTTACTTTAGTTGGGGTTTTAATGTCATACTGCCATTTAAGAATCCAAGGAATCTTATATTTACTAACAAATTGAAGAATGATAAGGACTCCATCGTACTTTGGATTGTGTTTACTGTGGTTACAAAAGTGACTAAGTTAAACTTTCAATGGTTCAGGAAGGAGATCATAAGTGGAACCAAACCTCATCCACCAATGAGGGAACCAATGAGGGAATTGGGTTTTGAACTTGTGATCGAACTGGAAAAACCAGGAATGACTATTTGACTCATTTTGAAAAAGGATGACTCTATACCAAGCTTCCATATAATCATAATAACAATAAGAGTTATCCTGATTAGAAAGCTGCATGAGGTCAGAAGGATGTTTTCCCCAATCTGGCATTAAAATGAATTGCTTAATATACAATGAATGATAAAGTACTTTGGATTTATCATTATTAGCATAAATGGGTTTAACAAAGATTGACTCAGTTTCAACAAGGATGTCCCTTATAATACACGAGGATTTATAAGGAGTCGCTGGGCCGAAAAGCCAACTGACGAAGGAAAGAATGGGTGACCAATTTGGTGGGTCATCTTTAGGTTTCATATGGGGTTCAATATGAAGCGGTGAGTGGTCCATTTGAGCATATACTCGGAAGGAGGATATTTGGGGTTTGAACTGGAGGCTTTTGATTGGTTGGAAAAAGGGTCAACTGGGGTTGGGGTACTAGCTAAAATTTGAATCAGATGTATGGCTTGGGTTTTGTACCAAGACTGGTAAATTTGCCGATGGTTTGATAAATTGGGTTAACTGGATAAGGAACCAAGGTTCCTTTTGGTTGATTACTTGGGCCAGTAGGGCGACCCGGACCACGAGAGGATGATGCTCCTCGAGTACTCATGATGAACAGACAGTACCTGTATTAATAAATTCCCGAGTGAGAAAATCAGGAATCGAATTGTTACTGCCTTTAATGTATTCAATTTCAAAATCAAAAATACTCAATAAGGCTTGCCATCTAGCAAAGGAATGTTTAGAGGCTATGTTTTCAACATCTTTTTCTAAAACATATTTTGCTGATCTGCAATCAATGCTAACTAAAAACTTTTGATTCAATAAGTCACTTTGAAATTTGTTAATACATAATACTAAAGAAAGTATTTCCTTTTTAATAGTCTTTGTAATTTAAGCGTGTAGTATTCCATGCAGGAATGGAAATGGACAATTTTTCTAGAAGGCGAGAGTATGTTTTTGCTTGAGAATTCCTTCGAATCCAATATCAGAGGCATCAGTTTCAACAATTTTAAATGCAGAATCATTGGAAATACCAAGTCAGGGCAATGCCTTGACATATTTTTTAACTTGTTGGACGACAGAAGTGTGAGTGTTAGTCCATGGAGGAGGATTGTCCTGCAAACGCTAAAAAAGAGGTTTGTAAATCTTCCTGAGGTTTTTGTAGAACTTGCCAATATAATTGAGCGAGCCCAGAAACCTCTGTAATTGGGTTTTATTGATAATTTTATCTGGGAATCTTTCAGTAAATTGAATAGCTCTATCAATAGGCTGTATGAGTCCGCGATAAATATTTAAACCAAGAAACCAAACTTTCGCTTGAAACAAGCTGTATTTGGAAGGTGAATGACAAGTCCATTATCTTTAAATGTTTTGAAGAACGATTTCAAATTTTTAATGTGTTCTTCAATAGAATTGGAAAACATAAGAATATCATCAATATAAACGACAATAAAGTGACTGAAAGGGTTCAAAATATCATTGAGAATATTCTGAAATTCACTGGGAGCATTTTTTAGGCCAAATGCCAAGACATTCCATTCGTAATGACCAAATGGGGGTAGTGAATGTTGTTTTGTACCTATCATCTGGGTGGATTGCAACTTGCCAAAAACAAGATTTAAGGTCAAATTTATTGAAGATAGTGGCATTACTCAATCGGTTAATAAGGTCGTCTTTGTTAGGTAAAGGATACCTAATCCACTCTAAGACTTTATTCAATGGCTTGTAATTGATTACTAGACGGGGAATGCCTCTCTCCTTCTCTGCTTCATTATTGACATAAAAGGCGGGACATGACCATGGGGATTTACTAGGCTTAATTAAACCTTTACTAAGAAGATCATTAATCTCTTTTTTACATAACTCCATTTGTTCATGATTCATTTGTATAGGCCTGGCCTTAGTAGGAATCAGGTGCTCTTTGAATTCCTTAGCATAAGGAAGCCTTACTACATGCTTCTTCCGATGCCAAAAGGCATTAGGAGAATCAGAACAAAGGTTTTCTTTTAAATAAATTTTTAACTCTTCAATTTTCTCTTGAACTTCTTTATTCTGAAGTTGTTCTTCAACACGTTTGTACTTAATTTCTTCCTTTAAGAAATTTAAATGGGTAGATTTACAATTCAATAAATTCAATGATTTGGAAATAGATTCTTCTTGAATGAATTTTAAATCTCTTTCTTTAGGTTTAATAAGGAATTTAAATGTTATTCTTTTTCCTAAATATTTACAGCTTAATCCTTCATTATTGGTAGTAAAGGGTATAATAAATATATAAATGGTAACCCTAAGATGATCTTATCAGTAAGATTGCGAATTAATACAAATGATGTTTTAAAACACATATTATCTTGACAGATATGAACTTTAGGCAGTTTATGAGGGATATCAGAACCTTCATCATTACTGATATTATTCTCTATTCTCATTAATTCTAATAGTTGTTCAGTATCTTCACTTGAGATGTTTAATTGAGATAATTTTTTCTTAATTTTGTACTCATTTTTATAGTGCCCTTTCTGCCCACAATTATGGCAAACAATTTTACTTTTATCAAATTTTTTAGATGATTTTTTATTATATATTTTTCTTGTGGGTTTGGGTTTAGTGTAATATTCATCTTGATTTTTATCTTTTTTATTACTTTGTTTATGTTTATAGCGTTTGTGACTCTTATGATGATCAATATGTTTACATGAGTGCTTTTCTTAGAGGGAGCAATAGGAAGTAAACCATATTGTTCACGGAATATTCTAACTCATACTTGGCTTTTTTTCTTATCTTTACTAGCTTGTTTGGCTAATTTAAAATCAATACACATTTTTAATCCAATTTTTTGAATATAACTGATTATGTCACCATAAGTCAGGTTATCATAATCAATATACCCTAAATTTTTGCTTAGCTCTTCTCTGACTTTATGAGCAAATAATGAAGGTAAACCATTGACGAATTTCTCTTTCTAGAATGGTTTATACTATCATTTCGCATCATAACTCGAGAGGTAAATACATCCTTGTACCATCTAAAATCACTTAGAGTGGGACAAGTGAGATTACTAAGCTGATCGTGGATTCTATAAGTTATATTACTGGGAGTGCCAACAAAATGTTTTATTATGGTAAATATTAGAGTGTTAACTCCATCAGGTGGACTAATACTGACATCTTCATCAAAGATGGGGTTCTTGAGTCATCATCTAAGCGGAATGACATGAATTATTGATAGTCTAGTATCTTCTGTGAGATGTTTTTCCCACCAAGATCTTAGAATACCAGTGAATCCACTAGCTAATAACTCAACAATATCTGGCTGAGTCAGATTGTTGAATTTAGTTATATAGCTATTTGCTACCATAGACATGTGATTTAACTTGTTTAAAATCTCTTGTTCATTGAAACCATCAATGTTCCATTCATAAATTTTATTGGATGAAACAGAGAATTGCTTATCTAGATTTCTCTCTTCGAACTGTAGATCCGGAGGAGTAGGTCTAGAGTACCAATTTCTGGTTATACTAGTGTTTTTAACTATTAATTTATTTAACTGATCATTAAAATCTGGGTCTGAAGAAGTATCAGAATGATCTGACTTGCTATTGCTTTCATTGTTTGTTTCAATTTGATCAATGATAGCAATGGTGCCACTTGATTCAGGCTCGATTTTTAATTTTTTAAATAACTTATCAATAGCTCTAGTGAGTTCACCGTCTTTGTTGGGTAAACCTAGTTTACTTCTATTTTCTGGTAATTTTAATAGAGGTTGTGTAATTTTTGAATCGGGTTTTTCAATAGTAGTTTCCTCGAATTTTTCTTCAATCCTATCTAGCTGTCTTTCTACCGTTGCTAGATATTGATTACTAAAATTTAATTGTTCAATTATTTTTTTATCATGTTTATTGCTATCTGAGATCTTAAAAGGACTGGCAACAACAGACGTATTTTTCACTGGAAGTAAAACAGTTTCTAGTGGGGGACGACTAGAAGAGACTTTTGACTTATCTTCTTTAATCCATTGGGTTTTAGTTATAACATTACATTTACCTTGATATTTATCATACCAATCGTAAAAAGTAATGTTTATCTTTTCACTGTTAATAAATCGTTTCCATCTATTAACAATTTTATCACGCTCTTTTTCTGTTGAATGATTAAACCTAAATAAATGTCTTTTTTCCTTATTAGATTTGGAATTAAAATCTTTTAGAAGATTGTCCCAATCTAATATGAAATCTTTTTTAAGAACTCTTAATTGATTATTAATCGGAATCTCAAAATCTGACTGAGTAGGCAACTCAGAAGGGGTAGGTGGAGAAGAACCTTCTTCTTCAACAAAATCCTTTTGAATATAACAAGGATGACTAGTTTGGTAGTGATTAAGGATACCCTTTAATTTAATATCCCTAACGAGAAGGGTTACTAAGTATTTGATTGTCTCTTGAGTGTGGTGAAGGTCTTTGAAGAACTAGTAAAATCTTCTATAATAAGCTAGTCTTTCTAGTGCGCTCAAAACTTATTTTTGACCGTTCCATCGAGAAAATTGTTTAACTCTCAACATTTAATAAATTATTAACTACTGAGGTTGTTGAGGAATTTCTTTGGGTAAAGTCCATTGACTAGGTAATGTAATATCCTTCCGGAGGATCGTTCTCGGGATACGAATATTAGCATCACTAGTTGAACTTTGAATTAATCTGGTTTGATCTTTAGGACTTTTATTAAGCACATGAACGTTCAAATTCGTTTTCATGGTCTTATAATAAATCCTATAAATCAAAGCTATGGGCTGAGAACCCTCAATCATATGAGTAATTTCTCCAGCTATTTTAATGTTTAATGTCAAAGCTTTTAATAAGTGTATCACTCAGGCTTAATGTGATATCAAGAAAGCAATTAAAATGGATAGGTCTATTGTGCAAACTTGATTCCATAGCACCAATCATACTTGGATAATAATTCAAGAACCTAGCATCTTTGAGACAGAGGTAGATACTTGAATTAATTCCTTTAATATTCAATGGTTTAACTGCAACTTGAACTAGACCGATGTGAATAAAATTTTAACCTTTCTTCTTATATTTTTTGATAACATCAGGAGATAAGAGACTACAATTTTCATATTCTTTATTAATTGCATAAACCTTTTCAACAGTTTTTACATTATAATATGTCTTAAAAATATCTAAAAAGGTTGACTGGTATATTTCTTTAGGGGAAACCCTAGGTATGTTCCAATTGTGTAAAGCTTGACTAATATTTTCAAAACTGTGTGTTTCTTGGTTAACTATATATGGGGCCAGGAGGCAAAAGTTAATAGGTTACTAAGTGAAGAGTTAGACCTAAATAATCTACTCATCTTTTACAGTTTCAAAATAAATTTTTATTGATGTTCTTCCATACATACCCTCTTACCTTAAGTAGACTCATACCTATGTTCATAACAACTATTTGCTCACCCCAGTATGATCCATATGGCACCATCGATCTACAGGATGCGAGGACCACATAGGCGAATGGGTCACAGGCATCTACCGATAATTATGGTGGCCATTACAGAACTTTAGGCAACAGTCAAAATGCGATGACATTGCTATAAAACAATCGAAATGCTGGCCTGGACGATGTTAACTGGTGAAACGATTTAATGTAATCACCTGTCTTGATGTTCAAATCTTGTGCTGAATATTAGGCAATTAATTCAATTAAATTCGAGTTAGATGAAAAGGTTACTATTGCATCCAAGATGATTGGGTAAAAATCCGTCTACCAGTTTGATCAATTAACTTTCTGATTTAACATTAATCAACACTTATTAAAAGCTTTGACATTAAACATTAAAACAATTGGAGAAATTACTCATATTTTGACGCCCCCAAAATAGGTATACATCACCCATCTTGAGTCGCCAAATATATAGTACTAAATTCAAATACAACTTGATTATACAACAAATGTAAAAAATACGACAAAATACATCTTTGTGAGTTTTAATACAAATATTGTCATCTAGACAATATCCACACTCAATTTAGTCCTCATTACATTTATTATCACACTATTTAACAGAATAGTGAAGACTACTAAGACACCATCTCGGACCATCACTCCGTTCCCCGACTAGTCCCGGCTACATTCTCATTTCCTGAAGAGAACAATGAAAGAGAGGGTGAGCTCAACTAGCCCAGTAAGAAATATTATGACTAAGATAATGCGAGAATAAATTATCATTAGTCCTCAGCGATGTTAAACCGATAAAATACAATAGACATCAAGTTTAACTGCAGCGAAACATGTAATTCATTAAAAGAGTCAAGTAGAGAATAAAATCTACTATCTTTTATGATTTAAAAAGGTTTTTCATCACTTTTATCGCTGAGACTCAGCTTAATAAATAATCCACATCATCCCTGCACTACGGCCAAGGATATTCATTAGGGTCACGACCACAAATTATCCATGCACTACGGGCCAAGGTTATTTATGTATTCATCTATGGTCATGATCATGCCAACAACTGTCCATCAATGCACTTTGGGCCAATGAGGACTTTTACCACATCATTTATAACATTACGGTCATGGTTACACCGAATAATCCCTGTTCATAATCATACCAAGTCCATCTATGCACTACAGGCCATAGATGACTTTCAAAAATAATATAAACATGAGGATGATGACAATGATATAAGAATTCAATAAAACAAGTTCAAGAATTAATTTATTCAGGAACTAATAACGTCCAAATTGTCAACATGATACTTCTTTGTAGAGTAAAATTCAAGAATGCTCAAAAGAATATTTCCACAAAAAGATACTGGATGAAGCGCAAATATCAAGGATATTCCACTAATTTCATGGAGTATAGAAGTCAAAACTTTAACCAACTGAGTATAATAAAGAATGGAATAACAAAAGAAATCACCATGCATGCGGTACTTTACATAGAGTTAAGTTATTCCGCCGTCGAGAATAATAAATAACGGGACGGTCAAAGCGTAATACATACCAAGCGAGGATATTCAACAGTAATAATAAAGAATGGAATACAACAGAAATCACCATACATGCGGTACTTCGCATAGACAGGTTATTCCAACTGAAAACTAAATGACGGAACCAGGTCAGGAGAAATTCACACCAACAAGATGTTCCAATAGAATAATAAAAGGCGGAACCAGTTAGGCGTAAAAGTATGAGCGAGGATATTCCAATGTAATAATAAAAAGCGGAACCAGGTCCGGCATAAAGCACAGACAGGATATTCCAACAGAATAATAAATAATGGAATACAGAAGAATTTCACCAAGTATAGGGTAGCCCGAGTATATAGGTTATTCCAACAGAATAATAAAGATGGAATAATAGAAGTTCTCTTCATGAATACAAAAGAAATAATACCCCTAACCGTAAAAGAAACTTGATATCAGAGTAGTGAAGTAGCATGATACTTTTCTTCTTTCTCTCTATAGTTTCTCTCTTTAGAGTTTCAATGAATTCGTAAGAAATAATGAAGGAATGAGCTTCTATTTATAGAAGAATGGAACGAATAGTAACCAATCCATGAACGGTCCAGATTGATTTACTTTAATCGGACGGTCCATATATAAAGCAAAATCTTTTAAATAAAATAAAATATATTCTATTTATAATCTAATAAAACGAATAACTTTTAAAAAGATTTTATTATGCAAACATTATGCAAGCACTATGCAAACACTATGCATAATAAAATATAATATATTCTAATTATTGTCTAATAAAAAATGATAATTTTATAAAAGTATTACATTTTATATAAAAGATTTTACTATTTGCCTAATAAAACGAATAACTTTATAAAAGTATTCATTTTATATAAAAAGTTTTTCTATTTTATTACATTAATAATACTGAATAAAACAAAACGTCATCATCATTATTATTATTCACACTATTAATCGACGAGGTCATTCCCGGAAAGAGGGGCTTTCAATAAGGATTTCTCCCTATCATGCGCAAGCAATTAGGTGACCAAACCTCTCCTTGGCAGAACTTCTAGACATCATTAATAATGCAAATAATAATATTAACAACTTCGTCATCTCAATTATTGATTTAATAACATATAAAATATCGACAATAATTGAATCAGACTGAGTGACTTCTCAAATAAGCATTAATAATCAATACTGTGTGCTACTATGCAACCACGCGTATTACTGTACTTTTACTACCGAGTAGTTCAACAACCTATAGTTAATAATTTATTAAATGTTGAGAATGTTAAACAATTTTCTGATGGAACGGTCAAAATAAGTTTTGAGTGCACTAGAAGACCAATTATTATAGAAGATTTTACTAGTTCTTCAGCACCTTCAGTTCACACTCGAAGAGACACTGAAGTACTTAGTAACCCTTCTGTTAGGGATATTAAATTAAAGGGTATCCTTAATCACGGTCAAACTAGTCATCCTTGTTAAATTCAAAAGGATTTTGTTGAAGAAGAAGGTTCTTCTCCACCTACCCCTTCTGAGTTGCCTACTCAGTCAGATTTTGAGATTCCGATTAATAATCAATTAAGAGTTCTTAAAAAAGATTTCATATTAGATTGGGACAATCTTCTAAAAGATTTTAATCCCAAATCTAATAAGGAAAAAAGACATTTATTTAGGTTTAATCATTCAACAGAAAAAGAGTGTGATAAAATTGTTAATAGATGGAAACGATTTATTAACAGTGAAAAGATAAACATTACTTTTTACGATTGGTATGATCAATATCAAGGTAAATGTAATGTTATAACTAAAACCTAATGAATTAAAGAAGATAAGTCAAAAGTCTCTTCTAGTCATCCCCCGCTAGAAAATGTTTTACTTCCAGTGAAAAATACGTCTGTTGTTGCCAGTCCTTTTAAGATCTCAGATGGCAATAAAGATGATAAAAAAATAATTGAACAATTAATTTTTAGTAATCAATATCTAGCAACGGTAGGAAGACAACTAGATAGGATTGAAGAAAAATTCGAGGAAACTACTATTGAAAAACCCGATTCAAAAATTACACAACCTCTATTAAAATTACCAGAAAATAGAAGTAAACTAGGTTTACCCAACAAAGACGGTGAACTCACTAAAGCTATTGATAAGTTATTTAAAAAATTAAAAACTGAGCCTGAATCAAATGGCACTATTGCAATCATTGATCAAGTTGAAGCAGAATAATGAAAGCAATAACAAGTCGAGATCATTCGATACTTCTTCTTGATCCCTGTGATTTTAATGATCAGTTAAATAAATTAACAGTTAAAAACACTAGTATAACTAGAAATTGGTACTCTATACTTACTCCTCTGGATCGACAGTTCGAAGAGAGAAATCTAGATAAGCAATTCTCTGTTTCATCCAATAAAATTTATGAATGGAACATTGATGGTTTCAGTGAACAAGAGATTTTAAACGAGTTAAATCACATGTCTATGGTAGCAAATAGCTATATAACTAAATTCAACAATCTGACTCAGCCAGATATTGTTGAGTTATTAGCTAGTGGATTCACTGGTATTCTCAGATCTTGGTGGGAAAAACATCTCAAAGAAGATACTAGACTATCAATAATTCATGTTGTCCAGTTAGATGATGACGGCAACCCCATCTTTGATGAAGATGTCGGTATTGGTCCACCTGATGGAGTTAACACTCTAATATTTACCATAATAAAACATTTTGTTGGCACTCCCAGTAATATAACTGAGAGAATTCACGATCAGCTTAGTAATCTCACTTGTCCCACTCTAAGTGATTTTAGATGGTACAAGGATGTATTTACCTCTCGAGTTATGATGCAAAATGATAGCAATAAACCATTCTAGAAAGAGAAATTCTTCAATGGTTTACCTTCATTATTCGCTCATAAATTCAGAGAAGAGCTAAGTAAAAATTTAGGGTATATTGATTATGATAACCTGACTTATGGTGACATAATCAGTTATATTCAAAAAATTGGATTAAAAATGTGTATTGATTTTAAATTAGCCAAACACGCTAGTAAAGATAAGAAAAAAGTCAAGTATGAGTTAGGAACATTATGTGAACAATATGGTTTACCTCCTATTGCTCCCTCTAGAAGAAAACACTTGCGTAAACATATTGATCATCATAAGAGTCACATACGCTATAAACATAAATAAAGTAATAAAAAAGATAAAAATCTAGATGAATATTACACTAAACCCAAACCCACAAGAGAAATTTATAATAAAAAATCATCTAAAAAATTTGATAAAAGTAAAATTGTTTGCCATAATTGTGGGCAGAAAGGGCACTATAAAAATGAGTGCAAAATTAAGAAAAAATTATCTCAATTAAACATCTCAAGTGAAGATACTTAACAACTATTAGAATTAAAGAGAATAGAGAACAATATCAGTAATGATGAAGGTTCTGATATCCCTCATTCATCTAATAGCAGTACTAGTAACCACGAAACAGATAGTGATAATGATGAAGTCACTATTTCATGCTTAACAATTGCAATGAGAAGTGTTGCAATAAACAAATTAATGTAATCACTAAAGAAGATGAAGAAAGTTCTTTGCTAATTGATCTAATTAGTAAAATTTTTGATCCTGAGTTAAAATCCCAATACACTAAATAGTTAAAAGATTTATTATCTAAAGACAATAGAATTAAGAATAAAATTATTAAAGCTAAAGAAAAACCAGTATTTAGTCCTAATAAAACTCTTGAGAGATTTAAAACCCCAGTTAAGGAAGTTACCCTTCCAGAGTTGAATCAAGAAGTTAATAAACTGAAAAAGGAAATTTCTAACTTAAAATTAGAAGTCTCTAATTTAAGAAAAGAGTTTGAAGACAAAAAATCTGATCTTCAAGTCTATAATTCCTCCTCTAGTGATGAAGATCACGATGAGCCTGAATCATCGGGAACAAAAGAAGAGCCAGATCTTTTTGTTCAAGGTCTTTCTCTTAAACGTATTAAAGATATCACCATTCAAAAATGGTATATCTTCATTAACTTAGTTGTTGATAAAACCTTTTCTATACAACTTCCTGCTCTAGTTGATACTGGCGTAGATCTTAATTGTATTCAGGAAGGTCTAATCCCAACTAAGTATTATAAGAAAACTAATGAAAAGTTAAATTCAGCCAATGGTAGTCAAATGGAGATAAAATATAAACTGCCTAAAGTTCATATCTGTCAAGATAATATGTGCTTTAAAACATCATTTGTTTTAATCCGCAATCTTACTGATAAGATCATCTTAGGGTTACCATTTATATATTTATTATACCCTTTACTACCAATAATGAAGGATTAAGCTGTAAATATTTATGAAAAAGAATAACATTTAAATTCCTTATTAAACCTAAAGAAAGAGATTTAAAATTCATTTAAGAAGAATCTATTTCCAAATCATTGAATTTATTGAATTGTAAATCTACCCATTTAAATTTCTTAAAGGAAGAAATTAAGTACAAACGTGTTGAAGAACAACTTCAGAATAAAGAAGTTCAAGAGAAAATTGAAGAGTTAAAAATATATTTAAAAGAAAACCTTTGTTATGATTCTCCTAATGCCTTTTGGCATTGGAAGAAGCATGTAGTAAGGCTTCCTTATGCTAAGGAATTCAAAGAGCACCTGATTCCTAAGTCCAGGCCTATACAAATGAATCACGAACAAATGGAGTTATGTAAAAAAGAGATTAATGATCTTCTTAGTAAAGGTTTAATTAAGCCTAGTAAATCCCCATGGTCATGTCCCGCCTTTTATGTCAATAATGAAGCAGAGAAGGAGAGAGGCGTTCCCCGTCTAGTAATCAATTACAAGCCATTGAACAAAGTCTTAGAGTGGATTAGGTACCCTTTACCTAAAAAAGACGACCTTATTAACTGATTGAGTAATGCCACTATCTTCAGTAAATTTGACCTTAAATCTGGTTTTTGGCAAGTTGCAATCCACCCAAATGATAGGTACAAAAAAGCATTCACTACCCCATTTGGTCATTACGAATGGAATGTCCAGGCATTTGGCCTAAAAAATGCTCCCAATGAATTTCAGAATATTCTAAATGATATTTTGAACCCTTTTAGTCACTTTATTGTCGTCTACATTGATGATATTCTCATTTTTTCCAATTCTATTGAAGAACACATTACACCTAAATAAATGTCTTTTTTCCTTATTAGATTTGGAATTAAAATCTTTTACAAGATTGTCCCAATCTAATATGAAATCTTTTTTAAGAACTCTTAATTGATTATTAATCGTAATCTCAAAATCTGACTGAGTAGGCAAATCAGAAGGGGTAGGTGGAGAAGAACCTTCTTCTTCAACAAAATCCTTTTGAATATAACAAGGATGACTAGTTTGACCGTGATTAAGGATACCCTTTAATTTAATATCCCTAACATAAGGGTTACTAAGTACTTCAGTGTCTCTTCGAGTGTGAACTGAAGGTGCTGAAGAACTAGTAAAATCTTCTATAATAACTGGTCTTCTAGTGCGCTCAAAACTTATTTTGACCGTTCCATCAGAAAATTGTTTAACATTCTCAATATTTAATAAATTATTAACTACAGGTTGTTGAGGAATTTCACTGGGTAAAGTCCATTGACTAGGTAACGTAATATCCTTCCAGAGGATGGTTCTCAGAATCTGAATATTAGCATCACTAGTTGAACTTTGAATTAATACAGTTTGATCTTTAGGACTTTTATTAAGCGCATGAACGTTCAAATTCGTTTTCATGGTCTTATAATAAATCCTATAAATCAAAGCTATGGGCTGAGAACCCTCAATCATATGAGTAATTTCTCCAACTGTTTTAATGTTTAATGTCAAAGCTTTTAATAAGTGTTGATCACTCAGGCTTAATGTGAAATCAGGAATGCTATGGGCTGAGAACCCTCAATTTTCATATTCTTTATTAATTGCATAAACCTTTTCAATAGTTTTTACATTATAATCTGTCTTAAAAATATCTAAAAAGGTTGACTGGTATATTTTTTTAGGGGAAATCCTAGGTATGTTCCAATTGTGTAAAGCTTGACTGATATTTTCAAAACTGTGTGTTTCTTAGTTAACTATGTCTGGGACGGGAGGCAAAGTTGACCGGTTACTAGCTGAAGAGTTAGACCTAAATAATCTACTCATCTTTTATAGTTTTCAAAATAAATTTTTATTCAATGTTCTTCCATACATACCCTCTTACCTTAAGTAGACTCATACCTATGTTCTATAACCCGACACTGCTCACCCAAGAGACTTACAAAGGTTAAACACGAACTAGGTGGACTACAGCAAGTTAGGTGACTTTGGAACAAGGAAAAAAAAAGAAAATTTGAAAATAGTAAGGAGATAAACAGATTACAGAGATCTTACTGGAAACTAGAACAAAAACAACTAGGCTCTAATACCATTTGGGGGCGGAAGCAAGTACAATTGAAAAGAACATAGTGGTTCATATAAATAACACAATTTATTACTAAATAGAAATAATTTTTATTGATAACTGAAACTATTTACAAACAAACTAAAAATTAAAGTGACTTACAATTTAACTCAGAAAATTTAAGAAGAAAGAGAAGGAGGGGTTAAGATGGGCTAAACAGCGGTAGAAACAAAAGATTCGTCCGAGAAGGATCTCAGAGTCTTTCTAAGTTTCGAAGTCTATTTTTCTAACTGAGTTCAGTTTCCTTTTATAGAATAAGGAAAGGAACTATTACAAAGTAACTATTACAAAATGAATTATTACAGACAAGCAATTGTAGATGAATAGTGCTAACTTTTGACTAAATACATATGCTTTCAGCTACTTAAGAGAAAGAGGCCGAAAACTTTTGATTCAGCAGATGCTTTCGGTGGAAAAGAGAGAGCATCTTTTGACTTTGAAGGTCATTGCTTTGGGCGGTCTTGGCGTGATTGAGCCGCTTTTCGGTGGAAAAGCAGATTCTTTTGACTGATTGGCTGCAGGGGCAGGTGCATATGACTGAGAAGTTAGGCAAATGGGTCCTGGGCATCCTGTAGATCGATGGTGCCATATGGATCATACTGACCATCATCATCTGCAAATTGGCTGACTGAAGCATTCTGAGAAGAGGAAGAAGAATTAACAGAAGCTTCTTCGTGTAACTCATCGATTCTTTTGTTAAGTGCTTGGGCTATTAATTTTAATTCTTTACTGGAACAATTCTTGAAATCAGAAATGTCACGAGAACAAGACGAACTAGTAGGACTAATTTTTGACTCTTTGGGTTTTGACTCTTTTAATTGACTGGAAGGTTCTTTGGATGAAACTGGAAGAACCTTAAGAGGAACGGTGGGAAATTCTAACTGAACTTGACTAACAATCCTATTAACATCAAACTTATCCCACCAATTGATGAAAAATTGTCGAGAGAGAAGAGGGAATGGTTCACAAAGGGTACAGGCTTCCGCCAAGATGAAATCTCGACCAAACGGATCGGTTACTTTAGTTGGAGTTTTAATGTCATACTGCCATTTAAGAATCCAGGTTTAATGACAAGGACTCCATCGTACTTTGGATTGTGTTTACTGTAGTTACAAAAGTGACTAAGTTGAACTTTCAATGGTTCAGGAAGGAGATCATAAATGGAACCAAACCTCATCCACCAATGAGAGAACCAATGAGGGAATTGGCTTTTGAACTTGTGATCGAACTGAAAAAACCAGGAATGACTATTTGACTCATTTTGAAAAAGGATGACTCTATACCAAGCTTCCATATAATCATAATAACAATAAGAGTTATGCTGATTAGAAAGCTGCATGAGGTCAGAAGGATGTTTTCCCTAATCTGACATTGAAATGAATTGCTTAATATACAATGAATGATAAAGTACTTTAGATTTATCATTATTAGCATAAATGGGTTTAACAAAGATTGACTCGGTTTTAACAAGGATGTCCTTATAATACACAAGGGATTTATAAGGAGCTGCGGGTTGGAAATGCCAACCAGAAGGAAAGAACTGGGCGACCAATTTGACTGGGTCATCTTTAGGTTTCATATGGGGTTCAATATGAAATAGGTGAGTGGTCTATTTGAGCATATACTCAGAAGAAGGATGACTGGGGTTTGAACTGGAGGCTTTTGATTGGTTGGAAAAGGGTCAACTGTGGTTAGATTACTAGCTAAGGCTGAACTGTATGGCTTGGGTATTGTACCAAGATTGGTAAATTTTCTGGTGGTTTGATAAATTGGGTTAACTGGATGAGGAACCAAGGTTCCTTTTGGTTGATTACTTGGGCCAGTAGGGCGACCCGGACCACGAGAGGATGATGCTCCTCGAGTACTCATGATGAACGGACAGTACCTATATTAATAAATTCCCGAGTGAGAAAATCAGGAATCGAATTGTTACTGCCTTTAATGTATTCAATTTCAAAATCAAAGATACTCAATAAGGCTTGCCATCTAGCAAAGGAATGTTTAGAGGCTATGTTTTCAACATCTATTTCTAAAACATATTTTACTGATCTGCAATCAATGCAAACTAAAAACTTTTGATTCAATAAGTAACTTTGAAATTTGTTAATACATAATACTAAAGAAAGTATTTCCTTTTTAATAGTACTGTAATTTAACTGTGTAGTATTCCATGCATCGGAATGGAAACGAATAATTTTTTCTGGAGAACTGAGAGTAAGTTTTTGCTTGAGAATTCCTCCGAATCCAATATCAGAGGCATCAGTTTCAACAATTTTAAATGCAGAATCATTGGAAATACCAAGGCAGGGCAATGCCTTGACATATTTTTTAACTTGTTGGATGACAGAAGTGTGAGTGTCAGTCCATGGATGACAGAAGTGTGACTTGAAGTTCGGATTTTTTGTCTTCAAACTCTTTTCTTAAATTAGAGACCTCTAATTTTAAGTTAGAAATTTCCTTTTTAGGTTTATCGACTTTTGATTCAACTCGAAGGGTAACTTCCTTAATCGGGGTTTTAAATCTCAAGAGTTTTATTAAGACTAAATACTGGTTTTTCTTTAGCTTTAATAATTTTATCCTTAACTCTATTGTCTTTAGTTAATAAATCTTTTAACTGTTTAGTGTATTGGGATTTTAACTTAGGATCAAAAAATTTACTAATTAGATCAATTAGCAAAGAACTTTCTTCATCTTCTTTAGTGATTACATTATATATATATAAACTTCCGTGACTTCATAAAAAGACACCTCAATATATCTAACAACATTTATCATCATTATTATAATTCACAATATTAATCGACCAGGTCGTTCCCAGGAAAGAGGGGGATTTCCAATAAGGATTTATCCCCATTGGCGCGCAATTAGGTGACCAAACCTCTCCTTGGCAAAACTTCTAGACATCATTAATATTGCAAATAATAATATTAATAACTCTGTCATCTCAATTATTGATTTAATAATATATAAAATATCGATAATAATTGAATCAAATAACGTGAGATACTATGCAACAATTACTGAAGCAATAATTGAACAATACTGAGTGACTTCTCACGTAAGCATCAATAATCAATACTATGTGCTACTATGCAATCACGCGTATTACTGTACTTTTACTACTGAGTAGTTCAACAGTTTTAATTGTAAAACTTCCGCAGTTATTTTTATAAAAATATTTTTGTCGCTTTCTCAATCCGACAATAATTCTGTTGTGGGATCCATCAATGATTGTGTCGTCGTACGAATATTCTCTGACCAAACGAATATTCCCTGACCAATCGAATATTATATAACAACTTATGTACTTTACAAAATTTATAAATATTACCCACAACTATAACATTATATCAAATTCATTCTATAATATTTAAAAATGATATTTATAGAAAAATTATCTTTATTAAAAAGTTGGGGTCTTACACCATTCTTTATTATTCTGTTGGAATATCCTGTATGTGCGGATTACGCATGACCTGGTTCCATTCTTTATTATTCTGTTGGAATAACCTGTCTGTGCGGTTTATCGCATGCCTGGTGAATTCTGTTGTTATTCCATTCTTTATTATTTTTTGGAATATCATGTCTGTGCGGATTACGCATTTGACCGGTTTCATTCTTCATTATTCGTTGGAAATAACCTGTTTAGGTATCTATCGCATGCATGGTGAATTCTTACATTATTCCATTCTTTATTATTTTGTTGGAATAACTCGCTCTATTTGGATTACCGCATGCATGGTGAATGATCCTTTGTATTCATTCCTTATTAAATTATAGAAATGATCTATCTACGTGGATTACCGCATGGCGGGTGAAAATCCATTTGCAGTTTCGTAATTTTTCTGACCCTCAAAAATTCTAGAAAATTTTGAAATGATAATTTGATGAGTTTTCTATATTGTGTCCAAAGATGGCGATTTTTGGATGTATAGATTAAGAGTTATGGATTTTATGGGAAAAGACTATTTTAAAAGTAAATCCTTATAACTCCTTGTGGGTAACTCCAAAATTGGGAAATTTTTATTGGGAGTTCATGTATATAACAGGAGTATATCCTGTAAATTTCAGAATTTTTGGATAAAAGTACAATTTATGATAAATGTCTAAATAGTAAATGAATTTTAAAAATTCCGAGAAAAATATATGTTCAATATGGGACTATATTCTGCTAAATCCCAGAAAAGAAATATTTTTGGGACTAATTTGGTTTTTTTTATGAAAATGAACTAGTTATGAGTAAATGAATTAAATATGTTATGTGAAGTAACAAAATTGGAAAATAGGATTTTATGGCTTGGGAATCCTATATAGGGTATATGCATATTTTTGATGAGGGATTTGATCATTGGTGATGAAATCTTATGAGTATGGCATTTTTGAATGATTAAAATGCATTATTTGGTAAAGTGTAAACAATTAAAATAAATTGTTTATAAGTTTAAGATGTGATTAAAATATTGTTATAATATTAATAATATTAGATTATGAGTTTATTAAGTGATTGATAATATTTGGATAAATTTAAATTCTTTACTATTTATCTTTGTTTTCGCTTATATCACATGGTCATCATCCTCATGCTTATATTGTGATAAAAGTCATCTTTGGCTTACGTGCAAAGATGGACTGTTGATTATTGGTTTTATAGTTGTATATCTTTGGCTTACGTGCAAAGATGGACTGTTAATTATTGGTTTTATAGTTGTATATCTTTGGCTTACGTGCAAAGATGGACAGTTGATTATTGGTTTTATAGTTGTATATCTTTGGCTTACGTGCAAAGATGGACCGTTGATTATTGGTTGTATATCTTTGGCTTATGTGCATTGATGGGCAGTTGTTGGTATGATTATAACTAGGGATTATTTGGTATAATCATGACCATTGTTGAAAACACGAATATCCTTAGCCCATAGTGCATGGATAATTCGTGGTCGTAATACTAATGAATATCCTTGGTCGTAGTGCAGGGATGATTCGATGATGTGGATTAATTATTAAGCTGAGTCTCAGCGATAACATATTTATAATAAACTTTTAATTCGTGGAAGATAGTAGATATCATGCTCTACTTGACTCTTCTATATACAGTTGTATGTCTTTGGCTTGTAGAACAAAGATGAATTATTGATGAATATCTTTGGCCCGTAGTGCAAAGATAAATTTATTAGTATGATTATTAACAAGAATTGTGATTTGGTATAACCATGAATTTTGATGTTTCAGGTGAAGATTGGCAATGAAAATTATCTTAGTCCTGGGTGCGAAGAGGAATTTAGAATCACAATTATGATTATGAGTTATTCATATGATTGTGGACAGGAATTGTTGATTGATGTTACAGGGATAAAACATTATTGGTGGACTTTTAACATGGAGAAGATAATAGACCTGATGGTCTATTTGACTCTTTTAATGGATTACTCGTTTCGCTGTAACTATGGTTGAAAAGTTTTATTATCTACCATATGTTCTAAATCTCTGATTTATTACTGATAAAGGCTATTGATGATGTAACGCCTGAGAAAATCGGATTTTTATGATAATTAAATTTTTATTTGATTATGTGAATTAAATGAATTTAATTGATTATTATGTGAGTAAGCTATGTAAAGGTCGTTCTATGACCTAGAATGTGCTAACGTGGTCAATATTCTGGCTTCATGCTAGAATTATTTGTTTGGAATTTCCAAGACGAAAATAACTATTTTCTGAGAAATTTCTGTAAAAACACTATTCATCCGTTTCTGTTCGAGAAATTATTTTGAAATTCCGAGAAACGCGTAATGATGGAATATCGTGATAAGATGGAATATCTGATAATATTTCATTTATGACAAACGTTTTTAGCCTACTGGACTTAAAACCTAAGGGTTGAGTATATTGATTTCCGAGAAGTAAATAATATGCGTAGAAGGAATTGTGTTTAAGGTTAATGCGAAAGTGTTATACAAGTATGATATTATTTAGTATCTATGTATAATACGTTGAGTAAATAATAAGTACAATACGATTATCAGACGTGTAGTATCTGTAAAGAATACGTGAATTATACGTGTAGAATACGATTCGTATTATAGAATTAAGATTAAGTCTTAATGAATAAGTCATTTGAGTTGGATTTCTATTAGTCCAATTATTAAATGACCAAGCCTAAGGAGATTAATGAATTTAGCCCAAGTCAAGGCCCAATGTTTATTTAGTTAAGCCCAATTCATTTAAACCGAATCGTGGATCGATCCGGTGAGTCACCGAATGGGTAAAACCCATGGGATGTCACTTTGCAAGTGGTGGGCCGGCTACTTGGGGTGGAAGCCAAGCATAAGGCTTGGTCACCAAGTATTTTACTACTTGGTGACCAAGAGTGAATAGTAAGGAGGTGATTGTCCAAATTACCCTCCATTCTCATTTCCTATAAATAGAAAGCTAGGTTGATTCATTTTGGAGTTTTGAAATTTGCTAACCTAGATTATTTGAGAGAGAAAGAGAGCTAGACTTATAAAACATACACTTTGGAAGCTTGATCTTCTAGTTTTCCAAGAGAGTTTCACAAGGATTCTTAAGGTATAATCCTTACCTTTCATCTCCGTCGCTTTTTGATTTTTCTTTTATCTTGAAGAATCATAGAAGTGTAGTATATGTCTTGTATAGGAGATTAATGATGGCTTATTATAGATTCAATCTCTACAAGTCATGAGATTATAAAAATCATAAGGTTTAATACAGTTTTGAACCATGAAAATATTGTTTGTTGAGATTGATCGTTTATAAATGATTGAACTCCATCAATACGTTAATATCTGCATCTTGTTTGGTTAAGATGTAGATATGAAATCCATGGAGTATTCCATGTGATTTGGCTTAGAGAACCCTAGTAACGAAGTAATGGCGAATTTTACGTAATTAGACGTTAAACGTCGAAAACGTTGAATTCTGGATTAGAGGTTAAAAATTACTGTGAGACTTAAAAATGTTGGTTTTTAATGTCAACATGTGAGATAGGGTGATTAAGAGTTGTGGGTTTGAGAATCGTCGGATTTTGACTTAAAATGAAGAAAACGAGCATTGAACGCTCTTTAACGTTTACGAACGTCTAAAAATGAACTCAATAGTGAATTTTGAGTTATCGGATTCAAAAGTGTTGAATTCTTATATGAATACGTAGATTATGTTATTTATGACATGTAGGCTTTTGAACGGACAAAATCAGGCTTATAACGAAGAAGTTATAGCCTCGGGAATTTCACAAAGTTTTTCAAAATTTGTTGGAATCAGTATCGAGGTCTCAGAAATACGCGCCAGACATAATCAGTTAAATGCCGCCACACGACCTCGACATAAAGAAAGTTGAGTATCGCTAAATGGCATCGCAAATACCACTATTCCCGCCGCAGTCTGCTTGTGGCGATCGAGGCCCAGACACTTCTAATCTGAAATACAGCCGCGAGCCTAAGATCAAGATAGGTCAGGCCAAACATGAAGTTCAAGAATGTTGTTAGTGACTTAGGTTTTGAACTTCATTTGTTCAGGAACCTAAAGGGGTAATGTTTGTACACTTCATAAGTGTATTAAAACTATTCCTATACTACCTATACTCAGGTATATGGTATTGAACTTAGGAGCTGAATGCATGTTAATGAGTTATGAGTGATTAACAACGTTGGTACCTCGCCGACAATGTTAGAGTCCGGTTAATAACGTAAGTTGGTTAATAAGCCGGGACAAAGGGTAAAAAGTTGAGTTGACTTTATTATTGATATTAAGTTAACTAAGACATAGAAGAGAAAGAAGCTTGTAGAAACAATGTGAACATTTGTTTGATAGCTAATTATAGTGTGCTATGTGAATATATCATGTAGATTCTGTAAAGGCTGTGGTCAGTCGATTAAAGTATTTGAAGACGCTGAAAGGCAAGTTTTCTTAACGCTTGTCTAACTTCCATGTTAGCCAAGTTTAATATAATTCGTTGAACTGAATTGCAAAACTTGTTTTAAAGAAAGGGTCGATGCCAGATTTTAATTCGGCTAGACTATTCATAATATATAGATTGATTATGATTCATATCTTTCTATATAGAAATGTTAACGCTATCCTATGCCAAGTGATTGGTATGGATGTGAAGGTAAGGTTTGTCTATGAATAAACAAAAGTATTTTTCATCGATTATTCGATGGGCATGCGAGTTTGCCAAAAATGTTAAACGTAAATACGTTTAATGAATGAGTGTTGATCAACATAGAGTACTATAGGCTGATCACCTAGAAGTGCTCGTAAGTTATCGGATGAACGGCCTTAGTGCTGTGGACTCCTTTTCAAGTATGAAAATTAAAAGTTATTGTTAATGGTCTATCGACCGGTTTAGAATTCCTAATCTATTCTATACTTTGGGAATTGATGTGATGAACTGTTAAAGTATTATTGATTCATAATACTTCATAACTATTGTTCAGTTATGTCAGAATTGTTATATAATTCACGAATGTGGTATTACTGTTATCATTGATTAAAACTTGTTGAGCTGTCATGCTCACTTCTTGCGTGAATTATATAACTGTAGTTAAGGATGAACGTACTGTGAATGCCAAGAGAGATAAGGGCAAAGCTAAGATGGATGCTTAGGCATTGTGTAATAGTTTAGTAATTTTGTATGTATTATACATTATGAATAATGAACGATGTAACCGGTTTATGAACCTGGGAAGGATTTTTTTACTTTGATTGTAATAAGAAGATAGTAATTACATTCATTTTGTTGTATTTCAATGGAATGATTGTATGGATGTTAGTACAGTGGAGCACCATATGTCGGGTTGAAAGATAGCCGAATTTGGGGGCTTCACAGATGATGTAAATGATATTCTTTACTGGGCTAGTTGTGCTCACCCTTTTTACTTCACAATTCCATTCAGGTAATAAGAGTGTAGTTGGGTCGATCGGGGGTAACAGGAGAATAAAATGGTGGTCTATAGCTGTTGAGATTCTCCTTAAATAGTATAGAAATAATTTTATTAAGAACTTTAGATAAGTGTGTCGTATTGTATATGTCATTTGATATTTAATTTTGGAGAACCGATTAGGGTGAGGTGAACCCAACTTTGGAAGGGTGTTTTGCCACTATCATACAAGATGTCTAATGACATACAACCTCGTGTTATCATAAGACATGGTTATGCACATCCACTTGCTGAGTATATCTACGAGCACTACCTATATAATCTTGGAGTTTATTTGAAATATAATTCTCACTTGGAGACAACAGAGATAATTATATGTCAAGAGAAGACTCACCATTGGAAAGAAGATGATAGCAATCTTCTTGTTTTTCTTTGGGGACTATTGGGTCAACCAAGGATAATTCTGTGGACATATGATATCTATCATAACCTAGACGCATGGCCTCCCATGTACGAAGGTTTTCCTGAGCACTTCCCAAAGATTTTAATTTCTAAAATAGTTATTGACTATACTTTTATGTAAGGTACCATTGTAAGGTTGTGGTCAAGGAACCATGAGAGTTATATACATTTGTATTAAAACTCACGGTTTAACTGTGGTCGTATTCTGCATGACAGTTCAACAGTTGTATAAATGAAGTTTGTATTTGATTTTTATATTATGATATCTGACGACTCAGAATGGGTCGTGTGGATCTATTTTGGGGGCATCACAAATGGTATCATAGCTTAGGGATATGGTCGCTGGCGGAGATAAGAGTCTAGAACTAAGAGGGGAGAGACGAGTTATATACTTCGCTAGTGTGTGACTTACCTAAGCTAAAATTATTTACTTGATAAGTTGACAAATTATGATATGTCAATTAAACTTTGTTTTGAAGATATATTCTAGAATGATATCTGAAATACAGGAGATGAGCAATGGGAAAATCATGATATAGAGGAAATAACCAGGAAGGTACAATGTGAAAAGAAAGCAAGGTATTCTCATCTCTTCGAACTACCAGGTACGTAAATTTTGAGGGCAAAATTTCATAAGTAGGGGAGATTGTGAGATCCCGAATTTTATGAAATAAAAGTATTCAATTTTTCTATTTTGGTAAATAGTTAAATTGATAAAAGTTTGAAGTTAAGGGTCATATTTAAAATTTTTTCAAAGTAAGCAAGTTGTCATAAAATAATCCAGTATTAAAGAAAAAGAATGTCGCTGTGGTTGCATAGTAGCACACTCAGATTGATTATTGATACTTGTGTGAGAAGTCACTCGATTATACTCAATTATTGCTACAATAATTTCTGCATCATATCTCTCATATTATTGATTCAATTATTGTCACAGTATCATCTGCATAAAATGTTTTATATTTTTAAATCAATAATTGAGACGACAAAGTTATTCATATTATTATTTGCAATATTGACAATGTCTAGAAGTTCTGTCAAGGAGAGGTTTGGTCACCTAATTGCGTGCCAATAAGGAGAAATCTTTAGCGGAAAGCCCCCTCTTTCCTGGGAATGACTTGGTTGTTAAATATTATGAGTTATAATATTAATGATAAATGTTATTAAAAATCGAAGTTGAGTTCGGACTTGAATTTGGAGACGCGGACGTGATATTTGAGTCTGGAATGATGAAATTAGTAGAAATAGACTATAAACACAAAATTTGCTGGGGTTAACTTTTTGGTCAAAAAAGTCAATAGTTGACTTTTTTGGAAAAAGTCAAACTTTGAAATTTCAAAAATGAAATTTTTGAGAAAAATATTTCCATTGTGTTAGGATTGTTAGTGTTAGTTGAAATCGACATTTATTTCGATAATAATTGATGTCTGGAGGTTATATTGACCAATCGGGTAATTAATCGAATAAATGAGCAATTAAATGCTATTAATTCACATGATTATAACAATTTGTTCACATGTGTGTACTACTGATTCACATTCATGTACTATTAAGGGAGGTGGTGCAAGATTGATAATACTTGCATGACTAAGTTAAAAATGGAGGTATAGATGGAGGTACTATACTGTAATTCGTATTTTTACATGATTATAACTATTAAGTCAAATGAATGAACTATTAATTCACATGATTTACTATTAGGGGAGGTAGTGCAAGTTTGATAATACTTGCAGGACAAAATTAAAAATGAAAGAAAAGTTGAAGGTATTGTACTGTAATATTTCGAGCCCCAAAACGTGCAATTATCAAAACTATATTTTCCTATAAATAGAAGCTCATTCTTCTTTCATTTCTCACAAATTCACTAAAGCTATAGAGCAATTACTATAGAGAGAAATTATAGAGAGAAAGAAGAAGAGAAGTCTGCTACCTCACTATTCCAGTATCCAGTTATCTTCTAACGTAAGGGGTATTATTTCTTTCGTATTCATGAAGAGAGCTTCTGTTATTCCATTCTTTATTATTATGTTGGAATAACCTGTCTATGCGAAGTATTGCATACATGGTGAAATTTTTCTATTATTCCATTCTTTATTATTCTGTTTGAATATCATGTCTATGCGGATTACGCATGACCTGGTCCAGTTCTTTATTATTCTGTTGGAATATCCTGTCTGTGCGGATGACGCATGAACTGGTTCCATTCTTTATTATTCTGTTGGAATAACATGTCTGTGCTGTTTATCCTGGTGAATTCTGTTGTTATTCCATTCTTTATTATTCTGTTAGAATATCCTGTCTGTGTGGATTACGCATGACCTGGTTCCATTCTTTATTATTCTATTGGGAATAACCTGTCTGTGCGGTCTATCGCATGCATGGTGAATTCTTCTGTTATTCCATTCTTTATTATTCTGTTGGAATAACCTATCTATGTGGATTATCGCATGCATGGTGAATGATCCTTTGTATTCATTCCTTATTAAATTGTAGAAATGATCTGTCTACGTGGATTACCGCATGGCGGGTGAAAATCCATTTGCAGTTTCGTAATTTTTCTGACCCTCAAAAATTCTAGAAAATTTTGAAATGATAATTTGATGAGATTTCTATATTGTGTCCAAAGATGGTGATTTTTGGATGTATAGATTAAGAGTTATGGATTTTATGGGAAAAGACTATTTTAAAAGTAAACCCTTATAACTCCTCATGGTTAACTCCAAAATTAGTGAAATTTTTATTGGGAGTACATATATATAACAGGAGTATACCCTGTAAATTTCGGAATTTTTAGACAAAAGTACAATTTATGATAAATATCTAAATATTCAGCTGTTTTGGCCATATGAAAAATAGTAAATGAATTTTAAAAATTTCGAGAAAAATATATGTTCAATATGGGACTATATTCTGCTAAATCCCAGAAAAGAAATATTTTTGGGACTTATTTGGTATTTTTCATGAAAATAAACTAGTTATGAGTAAATGAATTAAATATGTTATGTGAAGTAACAAAATTGAAAAATATGATTTTATGGCTTGGGAATCCTATATAGGGTATATCTTGATTTTTGATGAGGATTTGATCATTGGTGATGAAATCTTATGAGTATGGCATTTTGAATGATTAAAATGCATTATTTGATAAAGTGTAAACAATTAAAATAAATTATTTATAAGTTTAAGAAGTGATTAAAATATTATTATAATATTAATAATATTAGATTATGAGTTTATTAAGTGATTTATAATATTTGGATAAATTTAAAGTCTTTAATATTTATCCTTGTTTTCGTTTATATCATGGTCATCATCCTCATGTTTATATTGTGGTGAAAGTCATCTTTGGCTTACGTACAAAGATGGACTGTTAATTATTGGTTTTATAGTTGTATATCTTTGGCTTACGTGCAAAGATGGACTGTTGATTATTGGTTTTATAGTTGTATATCTTTGGCTTACGTGTAAAGATGGACTGTTGATTACTGGTTTTATAGTTGTATATCTTTGGCTTACGTGCAAAGATGGACTGTTGATTACTGGTTTTATAGTTGTATATCTTTGGCTTACGTGCAAAGATGGACCGTTGATTATTGGTTGTATATCTTTCGCTTACGTGCATTGATAGGCAAATTGTTGGTATGATTATAATCGTGGATTATTCTAAGATAATCATGAATTATTGTTGAAAAACACGAATATCCTCGGTCAGTAAAAGTGTGGATGATTCGATGATGTGGATTAATTATTGTCGAGTCTCAAACGATAACATATTGATAATAAACTTTTAATTAAGTAGAAGATAGTAGATATCATGCTCTACTTGACTCTTCTATATGCAGTTGTATGTCTTTAGCTTGTAGAACAAAGATGAATTGTTGATGAATATCTTTGGCCCGTAGTGCAAAGATAAATTTATTAGTATGATTATTAACAAGAATTGTGATTTGGTATAACCATGATTTTTGATGTTTCAGGTGAAGATAGACGATGAAAATTATCTTTGTCCTGGGTGCGAAGAGGAATTTAGAATCACAATTATGATTATGAGTTATTCATATGATTGTGGACAAGAATTATTTATTGATGTTACAGGGATAAAACATTATTGGTGGACTTTTAACATGGAGAAGATAATAGACCTGATGGTCTATTTGACTCTTTTAATGGATTACTCGTTCCGCTATAACTATGGTTAAAAAGTTTTATTATCTACCATATGTTCTAAATCTCTGATTTATTACTGATAAAGGCTATTGATGATGTAAATGATATTTTTTACTGGGCTAGTTGTGCTCACCCTTTTTACCTCACAATTCCTTTCCGGTAATAAGAGTGTAGATGGGTCGAGCGGGGGTAACAGGAGAACAGAACGGTGGTCTATAGCTGTTGAGGTTCTCCCTAAATAGTATGGAAATAATTTTATTGAGAACTTTAGATAAGTGTGTCGTATTATATATGTCATTTGATATTTAATTTTGGTGAACCGATTAGGGTGAGGTAAACCCAACTTTGGAAGGGTGTTTTACCACTATCATACAAGATGTCTAATGACATACAACCTCGTGTTATCATAAGACAGGGTTGTGCACATCCACTTGCTGAGTATATTTACGAGCACTACCTATATAATCTTGGAGTTTATTTGAAATATAATTCTCACTTGGAGACAATAGAGATAATTATATGTCAAGAGAAGACTCACCATTGGAAAGAAGATGATAGCAATCTTCTTGTTTTTCTTTGGGGACTATTGGGTCAACCAAGGATAATTCTGTGGACATATGATATCTATCATAACTTAGACGCATGGCCTCCCATGTACGAAGGTTTCCTTGAGCACTTCCCAAAGATTATAATTTCTAAAATAGTTATTGACTGTACTTTTATGTAAGGTACCATTGTAAGGTTGTAGTCAAGGAACCATGAGAGTTATATACATTTGTATTAAAACTCACGGTTTAACTGTGGTTGTATTCTGCACAACAGTTCAACAGTTGTATAAATGAAGTTTGTATTTGATTTTTATAGTATGATATCTGGCGACTCAGAATGGGTCGTGTGGATCAATTTTGGGGGCGTCACACCTATATTCTGACCGACTAATTAAATAACAAATAAGCTTAGGTAGGTCATACTAGCAAAGGATTAACCCGTCTCTCCCCTCCTAGTTCTAGTCTCACATCTCAGCTAGGGATCATATCCCTAAGCTTTGATACCAACTGTGAAGCCCCCAAAATAGGTATACATCACTCATCTTGGGTTACCAGATACATGATACAAAATACAACTATGACTTAATTATACATCTGTCGTGTAGAATACGACAAAACATAGTTGAGAGTTTTAACACGAATATTATCTCCTAGACAATATCCAAACTCAAATTCAATCTCATTACAATTATTATCACACTATTTCACAGAATAGTGAGGACTATTAAAGCAAGAATCTGGACCATCACTCCATTCCCCGACTTGTCCCAGCTATATTCTCATTTCCTGAAGAGAAAAGTGAAAGAAAAGGGTGAGCTCAACTAGCCCAGTAAGAAATATTATGACTAAGATAATGCAGAATAACTTATCGTTAGCCTTCAATAGTATAACAATTAATAAAATACAATAAACAACAAGTTTTAGATCAACAACTGCTGCAGAATAAGCAATCCATTAGAAGAGTCAAGTAGAGCATGATATATACTATCTTCTATGATTTAAAAGTTAATCATCAATTTTATCGCTAAGACTCAGCTCAATAAATATTCCACATCATTGAATTATCCATGCACTACGGGCCAAGGATATTCGTGTTTTCACTAATGGTCATGATCATGCCAAACAACAATTCATCTTTACACCCTTGGCCAAAGAGAACGCATGGTTATCATCATACCAACATCTGTCCATCAATGCACTACGGGCCAATGAGGACTTTTACCGCATCATTTGTATAAGACCCCAACTTTTATGAATAAAGATGAATTTTCTATAATTATCATTTTTGAATATTATGGAATGAATTTGATATAATGTTATAGTTGTGGGTAATAGTTATAAATTTTGCAAAGTACGCAAGTTGTTATATAATATTCGATTGGTCGGGGAATATTCGTTTTAACAGGAATATTAAATGCGATGGCACAATCATTAGTGGACCCCACAACAGAATTATTGTCGGATTGAGAAAACGACAAAAATATTTTATGAAAATAACGGCGAAAGTTTTACCGTTAACTGTTGAAACACCAGGTGTTAAAAGTACAGTAATACGCGTGGTTGCATAGTAGCACACAATTTTGATTATTGATGTTTACGTGAGAAGTCACTCAATTTTGTTCAATTATTGCTATAATAATTGTTGCATAGTATCTCACGTTATTTGATTCAATTATTATCGATATTTTATATACTATTAAATCAATAATTGAGACGACGAAGTTATTAATATTATTATTTGCAATATTAACGATGTCTAGAAGTTCTGCCAAGGAGAGGTTTGGTCACCTAATTGTGTGCCAATATGGAGAAATCTTTATTGGAAAGCCCCCTCTTTCCTGGGAACGACCTGGTCGATTAATAGTGTGAATTATAATAATGATGATGAAGTTTTATTTTATTAGTATTATTAATGTAATAAAACAGAAAAGCTTTTTATATAAAACAGAATACTTTTATAAAGTTATTCATTTTATTAGACTATAAATAGAACTTCTGTTATTCTATTTTTTTATTCTGTTGGAATAACCTGTATACGCGGTCTACCCTATACTTGGTGAAATTCTTCTATTATTCTATTCTTTATCATTATGTTGGAATAACCTATCTATGCGAAGTACCGCATACATGGTGAAATCCTTCTGTTATTCCAGTCTTTATTATTCTGTTGGAATATCCTATATGTGCATATTACGCATGACCTGGTTCCATTCTTTATTATTCTCGTTGGAATAACTTTCATCTCATCTTTGTCTATCGCATGCCTGGTGAATTCTTTTGTTATTCCATTCTTTATTATTCTGCTGGAATATCCTGTCTGTGCGTATTATGCATGACATGGTTCCATTATTTATTATTCTATTGGAATATCCCGTCTGTGCGTTACGCATGACTCGTTCGTTATTTATTATTCATTTGGAATAACTTGTTCATGCGATTCTATCGCATGCCTCGGTGATTTCTTTTGTTATTCCATTATTTATTATACTCGGTTGGTTAAAGTTTTGACTTCTATACTCCATGAAATTAGTGGAATTTCTTTGATATTTGCGGCTTCATCCAAAGATCTTTTCATGGAAATATTCTTCCGAGCATTCTTGAATTTTACTCTACAAAGAAGTATCATGTTGACAATTTGGGACGTTATTAGTTCTGGATAAATTAATTCTTAAACTTGTTTTATTGAATTCTTATATCATTGTCATCATCTTCATGTTTATATTATGTTGAAAGTCATCTGTGGCTCAGTAGTGCATAGATGGACTTGGTATGATTATAACCGAGGATTAATCGGTATAATCATGCCACCGTAATGTTACAAATGATGTGGTAAAAGTCCTCATTGGCCCGTAGTGCATTGATGGACGATTGTTGGCATGATCATGACCATTGATGAATACACGAATATCCTTGGCCCGTAGTGCATGGATAATTTGTGGTTGTGATACTAATGAATATCATTGGTAGTAGTGCGGATGATGTGGATTATTTATTGTCGAGTCCCAAAGTGATAAAAGTGATGAAAACCTTTTATATCATAAAAGATAGTAGATTTTATTCTCTACTTGACTCTTTTAATGGATTGCTTGTTCCGCTACAGTTAAACTTGATGTTTGTTATATTGTATCAGTTTAACACTGTTGAAGGCTAACGATAATTTATTCTGTATTATCTTAGTCATAATATTTCTTACTGGGCTAGTTGAGCTCACCTTTTTACTTTCATTGTTCTTTTCAGGAAATGAGAACGTAGCAGGGACTAGTCGGGGAACGTTGTGATGGTCCAGATAATAGCATTATTTGTCCTCACTATTCTGTTAAATAATGTGATAATAAATGTAATGAGGACTCAATTAAGAGTGGATATTGTCTAGATGAAAATATTTGTATTAAAACTCACAGCATATATTTTGTCGTATTTTACACGACTGTTGTATAATTAAGTTGTATTTGAATTTTGTACCATGTATTTGGCGACTCAAGATGGGTGATGTATACCTATTTTGGGGGTGTCACAGTTGGTATCAAAGCTTAGGGATATGATCCCTGGCTAAGATGTGAGACAAGAACTAGGAGGGGAGAGACAGGGAATTCCTTTGCTAGTATGACCTACCTAAGTTTATTTGATATTTAATTGGTCGGTCAGAGTATAGGGATAATATGTGATATGTTAATTAACCCTTGTTTTGTGGAAGTATTTGAAAATGACATCCGAGAATGTTGAGAACATCAATGGAGCACAGGAGACCGTTGAGCCTCCACATATTAATAATCAGGATAATGTGCATCAAGAAGGCGACAATACTCAGGCAAACAACAACACGGACCAGATGATGAATGATGGAATGTTCAGAGGCTTTATGCAATTCATGCAACATCAGGCAAGAGCGGCTCCTGTCCAAAATGCAGGTGGAAACACTGGCAACTCTCGGACGGTCACCGCTAAGCAGTTCAAGGAATTAGGACCACCGAGTTTTTGGAGAGCCAAAACCACTTAAAAAGCGGAGACGTGGATAAAGCAGATCTCGCAAGATATTTGATGTCTTGGGATGCTCCGAGGAGGAAAAGGTTCCCTTTGCCACCTTTCATATTGCGTCAGAGGCGACATTGGTGGGAATTCCAGAAAACGCGACTCAACCCCATGATCAAGATGACTTGGGAGAAGTTCCAAGAATTGTTCAATGACAAGTACTTTCCCGAAAGTATTCGTCACATGAAAGAGGTAAAGTTCATCTAGCTAGAGCAAAACAACATGACCGTGTCGTAGTACGAAGCCAAGTTTGCCGAGTTGTCCCGGTTTGCGTCCCATTTGGTTGATAATGAGGAGAGAATGACGCGAATATTTCTAAGAGGTTTGAAACCCGAGATACATCAATATCTTATCTCTCATAAAATGTGTTTGTATTCAGATGTTGTTAATAGGGCTCAGTTATTGGAGCGCGATAATGAGTCAACCCAACCAAAAGAGAGCAGTCGACAAAATGATAATTTTAGTGATAGCAGTCATCGAAATGGTGACAATAAGCGTGGAGGGAATCAACATGCCAGAAATGGTAACCACTTTGGTGGTAATCATGGCCAAAACAATAAGAATGGACATTTCAAGAAGAGGAGATTCAACAATGATGGAATGACGTCAAAGACCAAAGACCATTGTTAAGGAAGGAGAACGACCACCTATCATATGCTTCAAATGCGGAGGGGAGGGACACATCAGTCCAAACTGCGCGATGCCGTCCAAAGCATGTTATAATTGTGGAAGATAAGGTCACCTAGCCCAATTTTATCGTTCACTGAAGACAAGTTCAGCTAGGATGGAGGCACTAAACGACGTCCCAAAAAAGTCAAAGCCAGTAGTACAAGGGAGAGCGTTTGTTGTGACCTCCCAGAAAGCAAGGAACCCAAATGAGGTCATCACGGGTAAGCTTATCATAAACTCTAACGAAGTTTATACCTTATTTGATACCGGTTCTACCCATTCTTTTATTTCTCCTACTTGCGCTCAACGTTAAAATTTGACTCCGGAGAAATTTAGACTTTGACTTATCTGTTAAAACTCCATTGGGAGAAACCTTCATTACATCCACTTTTTATAAGTCTTGTTTGGTTCAAATCAGTACCCTCACATTACCTGTCGATCTTATTTCATTGAAAATACTTGCATTTGACGTAATTCTAGGGATTGATTGATTAACTACTCATCATGCAAAATTGATTGTTTTCGTAAGGTTGTTAGCTTTCATATTTCTAACCAACCTATTATGCGAATTCAAGCAACCAAACCATTAAAATCAATCACTGTCATCTCAAGCCATAAAGCTATTCGTTTATTGAAAAACGGATGTCAAGCTTTCTTAGCTCATGTCACGGATCTAAACAAAAATACGTCAGTTTTGAATGATATTTCTATTGTTAATGAATTTCCGACGTATTTCTCAAGAACTTCTGGCCTACCCCATAGCGTGAAATTGAATTTTGTATCGACCTTAAACCCGGTACAAAACCCATTTCCAAAGCCCCATATCGAATGGCTCCTATTGAACTTTAGGAGTTAAAGACCCAACTGTAGGAATTGTTAGAAATCCGTTTCATTCGTCCTAGTACGTCTCCTTGGGGTGCTCCTGTTCTATTCGTGAAGAAGAAAGATGGGAGTATGCGACTTTGTATTGATTATCGGGAGTTGAATCATGTCACTATCAAAAATAGATATCCATTGCCTCGCATTGATGACCTGTTTGACCAGTTGCAAGGCGCCAAATTTTTTTCAGAGATTGATCTTTGTTCTGGATATCACCAATTGAAGATTAGAATCGATGACATTCTTTTCCAAAGACGGCTTTCAGAACTCAGTACGGGCATTATGAATTCCTAGTCATGTCTTTTGGATTGACTAATGTTCCTGCTGCCTTCATGGATATGATGAACCGAGTATTCAAGGAATATTTGGATCACTTTGTGGTCGTCTTTATTGATGACATCCTTATTTATTCCAAAAGCCGTGAAGATCATGAGCAACACTTGAGGCTAATACTTCAAAAGCTTCGTGGATATAAGCTTTATGCCAAGTTGAAAAAATGCGAGTTCTGGCTTAAGGAAGTAGCATTCCTTGGGCACGTGGTATCAAGTCATGGAATATCTGTTGACCTAGCAAAGATTGAAGCTATTCAAAGTTGGGAGCAACCTAAATTAGTGACCGAAGTACGTAGCTTTCTCGGCTTAGCTTGTTATTATCGGAGATTCATAGAAGGGTTTTCTCGAATTGCTACTCCCTTAACTCAGCTGACTCGGAAAGATACAAAATTCGGTTGGAACGAGGAATGTGATAAGAGTTTTCAAGAACTCAAGAGAAGACTCATTTCAGCACCTGTTTTGACAATACCATTTGGCTCGGAGGGATTTGTCAGCTACAGTGATTCTTCAGGCAAAGGGTTAGGATGTGTTCTCATGCAACATGGAAAAGTCATAGCCTATGCCTCTCGAAAACTCAAAGAATATGAGAGGAATTATCCTACTCATGATCTAGAGTTGGCAGCTGTTGTCTTCGCACTTAAAATTTGAAGGCATTACTTGTATGGGGAGAAAGTGGAGATCTTTACGGATCATAAAAGCTAAAATATTTCTTCACTCAAAAGGAACTCAACATGCGACAGCGACGTTGGCTCGAACTGTTAAAATATTATGATCATACCATCCAATACCATCCTGGAAAAGCAAACGTGGTAGCTGACGCATTGAGTAGAAGATCTTATGCGGGTACGAGTGCGATATTGTCAACGCAGAGGCCCATTTTGTATAACTTGCAAAGGATGGAGATAGAGATAAAGACTCTAGGGACCCACATGATGATGGCGAATATACGAGTAGAACTAACTTTAATCGATAAAGTTAAAGCTGCTCAAGCTACAGACCTGAAGCTGATGCATATGAGGAAGAAGGTACAAGAAGGTGCTATGCCGGAAGCAAGAATCGATGAAGAAGGAATACTTCGAGTCAACTCCAAAATTTGTGTTCCTAACTGAGTTAAAGTATAAAATCATGATGGAAGCGCACAACACACTATTTGCAATCCATCCTGGGAGTACCAAAATGTATCATGATCTTTGACATACATTTTGGTGGGGCAATATGAAGAGAGAGATAGCGTTGTTTATCTCAAGGTGTTTAACTTGTCAACGAGTCAAGGCAGAGCATCAAGTACCAAAAGGTCCATTGCAACCACTTGAAATTCCAAAATGGAAGTGGGAGCACATTACCATGGATTTCGTTACTGGTCTTCCCAAGGTTTCTCAAGGTATAGATGCAATTTGGGTCATTGTTGATAGATTGACCAAGTCTGCTCATTTCTTACCAATACGAGAAACTTATACACTTGAATGTCTTGCTCGTATGTACATAAACGATATTGTAAGACTACATGGTATGCCAGTATTCATAGTTTCTGATCGAGACCCAAGATTCACTTCACGATTTTGGGTTAGTTTACAAAAAGCTATGGGCACGAATTTATGATTTAGTTTGGCATATCATCCTCAGACGGACGGACAATCAGAGAGGACTATTCAAACTCTTGAAGATTTATTAAGACTTTGTGTCCTTGACTTCAAGGGAAGTTGGGACAAGTTCTTACCATTGGTGGAGTTTTCTTACAACAACAGTTATCAAACAAGTATTGGCATGGCTCCATTCGAGGCGTTGTATGGAAGAAAGTGTCATTCTCCAGTATGCTGGGATGAGGTGGGTGAAGCAACATTGTTGGGACCGGAGTTGGTACGTATGACTATGAAAAAGATTCAAACGATCCGACAATGTATAAAAATCTCACAAGACCGACAAAAGAGTTATGTTGATCTTCATCGAAGGGACGTGGAGTTCAATATTGGAGATCATGTGTTGTTACGTGTTGCTCCATGGAAAGGAGTTATGAGATTTGAAAAGAGAGGAAAGCTCAATCCTCGATTCATTGGCCCATTTTTAATCCTCGATCGAGTAGGGACTGTAGCCTATAGACTCGCTTTACCACCAAGTATGTCTCGTGTTCATAACATTTTTCATATATCCATGTTACGTAAATATGTGAAAGACCTAAACCATATTATTGAGTTAGAACCCGACGAAATAGTGAAAGATTTAACATATGAAGAGGTTCCTGTTCAAATCTTGGATAAGAAGGAACATATTCTACGCTCCAAGGTTATACCTCAAGTCAAAGTTTTATGGAGGAACCACGATATTGAGGAAATGACCTGGGAGTTAGAATCTGAAATAAAATCAAGGTATCCTTACCTCTTCGACATACCAGGTATGTACCCTAATTTCGAGGGCGAAATTTCATAAGAAGGGGAGATTGTAAGACCCCAACTTTTATGAATAAAGATGAATTTTCTATAATTATCATTTTTGAATATTATGGAATGAATTTGATATAATGTTATAGTTGTGGGTAATAGTTATAAATTTTGCAAAGTATGCAAGTTGTTATATAATATTCGATTGGTTAGAGAATATTCGTACAACGGCACAATCATTGGTGGACCCCATAACGGAATTATTGTCAGATTGAAAAAATGACAAAAATATTTTATGAAAATAACGGCGGAAGTTTTACCGTTAACTGTTGAAACACCCGGTGTTGTTAAAAGTACGATGAATGGCGTGGTTGCATAGTAGCACACAATTTTGATTATTGATGCTTACGTGAGAAGTCACTCAGTTTTATTCAATTATTGCTATAGTAATTGTTGCATAGTATCTCACGTTATTTGATTCAATTATTGTCGATATTTTATATACTATTAAATAAATAATTGAGACAACGAAGTTATTAATATTATTATTTGCAATATTAACGATGTCTAGAAGTTCTGCCAATGAGAGGTTTGGTCACCTAATTACGCGCCAATAGGAGAAATCCTTATTGAAAGCCCTCTTTCACGGGAACGACACAGTGTCGATTAATAGTGTGAATTATAATAATGATGATGAAGTTTTGTTTTATTAGTATTATTAATGTAATAAAATAGAAAAGTTTTTTATATAAAACAGAATACTTTTAAAAAGTTATTCGTTTTATTAGACTATAAATAGAATATATTATATTCTATTATGCATAGTATTTTGCATAGAAAAATCTTTTTATATAAAATAGAATACTTTTATAAAGTTATTCGTTTTATTAGACTATAAATAGAATATATTATATTTTATTATGCATAGTGCATGCATAGTATTTTGCATAGTAAAATCTTTTTATATAAAACAGAATACTTTTATAAAGTTATTCATTTTATTAGATTATAAATACAATATATTATATTTTATTTAAAAGATTTTGTTTTATTTGAATATTTTATAGTAAACCAATCTGGACCGTCCGTTTAAAAGTAAATCAATCTGGACCATTCAGGAATTAGTTACTGTTCAGTCCATTCTCCTATAAATAAAAGTTCATTCCTTCATTATTTCTTATGAATTCACTGAAACTCTAGAGAAAGAAACCATAGAGAGAAAGAAGAAAAGTATTCTGTTATTTCACTACTCCTATATCCGGTTTGTTCAAAGGTAAAGGGTATTATTTCTTTTCGTATTCATGAAGAGAACTTCATTATTCCATTTTTATATACATTGGAATAACTTTGTACACGTGGTCTACCCTATACTTGGTGAAATTCTTACGTTATTCCATTCTTTATCATTATGTTGGAATAACTTTCGCCCATGTGAAAGTATCGCATACATGGTGAAATCATACATTATTCCATTCTTTATTATTCTATTAGAATATCACATGCATGCATATTACGCATGACTGGTTCCATTCTTTATTATTACATTGGAATAACACATGCATGCGGTCTATCGCATGCCTCGGTGAAGTCTTTTGTTATTCCATTCTTTATTATTACATTGGAATATTTCATACATGCATATTACGCATGACTGGTTCCATTATTTATTATTCTCGTTAGAATATATCGTATGCGTGCTTACGCATGACACAGTTTATTTATTATTCTATTGGAATAACTCATGCGTGCGGTCTATCGCATGCCCGGTGATTTCTTTTGTTATTCCATTCTTTATTATACTCAGTTGGTTAAAGTTTTGACTTCTATACTCCATGAAATTAGTGGAATATCCTTGATATTTGCGCTTCATCCAGTATCTTTTCATGGAAATATTCTTCTGAGCATTCTTGAATTTTACTCTACAAAGAAGTATTGTGTTGACAATTTGGACGTTATTAGTTCCTGGATAAATTAATTCTTGAACTTGTTTTATTGAATTCATATATCATTGTCATCATCCTCATGTTTATATTATGTTGAAAGTCATCTGTGGCCTGTAGTGCATAGATGTACTTGGTATGATTATGACCAGGGATTAATCGGTATAATCATGACCGTAATGTTACAAATGATGTGGTAAAAGTCTTCATTGGCCCAAAGTGCATTGATGGACAATTGTTGGCATGATCATGACCATGGATGAATACACAAATATCCTTGGCCCATAGTGCATGGATAATTTGTGGTTGTGATACTAATGAATATCATTGGCCGTAGTGCACAGATGATGTGGATTATTTATTAAGCTGAGTCCCAGCGATAAAAGTGATGAAAAACCTTTTAAATCATAAAAGATAGTAGATTTTATTCTCTACTTGACTCTTTTAATGAATTGCTTGTTCTGCTGTAGTTAAACTTGATGTTTGTTATATTGTATCAGTTTAACACTGTTGAAGGCTAACGATAATTTATTCTGTATTATCTTAGTCATAATATTTCTTACTGGGCTAGTTGAGCTCACCTTTTTACTTTCATTGTTCTCTTCAGGAAATGAGAACGTAGCAGGGTCTAGTCGGGGAACGGAGTGACGGTCCAGATAATAGCATTAGTAGTCCTCACTATTCTGTTAAATAGTGTGATAGAAAATGTAATGAGGACTCAATTGAGTGTGGATATTGTCTAGATGACAATATTTGTATTAAAACTCACAAAGATATGTTTTGTGTATTTATTTTACACATCGTTGTATAATTAAGTTGTATTTGAATTTTGTACCATGTATTTGGCGACTCAAGATGGGTGATGTATATCTATTTTGGGGGCGTCACAATTTGTAACATTACGGTCATGATTATACTGAATAATTCATGGTCATAATCATACCAATCAATAGTCCATCTATGTATGTAAGCCACAGATGACTTTCATCACAATATAAGCATGAGAATGATGACAATGATATAAGAATTCAATTAAATGAAAGCAAGGATAAATTTTAAATATTTATAATTTAATTTATCCATAATTCAATAATATCCAAATTGTCAACATGATACTGCTCTATGGAGTAAAATTCGAGAATAATTTTGTATCAAAAATGATTTGGACCGAAAAGAAATCAATTTTTATCATGAATAGTACTCCGGGTGAATAGTACCCGAGTGAATAATATCTCGTGAATAGTACTTTAGGAATAGTACTTTTTGAATAGTACCCCGTGAATAGTACTTCGTGAATAGTACCCCATGAATAGTACTTTATGAATAATACTTTGTGAATAGTACTTTGTAAATAGTACCATATTTATAAATAGTACTGTATTTATAAATAGTGCCCATGAATAGTATTTTGTGAATAGTACCGTATGTATGAATAGTGCTGCATAAATAAATAGTACCCGTGAATAGTAATCCAACATGAAAAGCTTAAAATTTAACAAGAATATTAAGAAAAATATCATTATGAAACGATACTAGATGAAGCGCAAATTTCAAGGATATTCTACTAATTTCACAAAGTATAGAAGCAATACTTTAACAAAATGAGTGTAGAAGTAAGAATACGAAACGAAATAATATTACTTACATACTACAGAGTATGGAAGAAAATATTATTTCATACGAATATTGAACAAAAATTGTGACGCCCCCAAAATAGGTATACATCACCCATTCTGAGTCGCCAAATACATGGTACAGAAAATAACTACAACTTTATTATTACAATTGTCGTGCAAAATACGACAACACATACTGTGAGTTTAAATACAAATATTATCTTCTAGACAATATCCACACTCAAATAAAGTCCTCATTACAATTATTGATGCAATATTTTACAAAAATAGAAAGGACTGCTAAAATAACTGTCTAGGACCATCACTCTATACCCCGATGGGTTCATGCTATGTTCTCGCTTCCTGAGAAAAGAAAAATGGAATAAAAAGGAAAATGGTGAGCTCAACTAGCCCAGTAAAGAATATTATGACTAAGATAATATACAAAAAATTATCCTTAGTCTTCAACAGGGAAAAATCTGATAGAATATAATAGACAACAAGTTATAGATCAACAACTACAGCGGAAACAACAATTCATTAGAAGAGTTAAGTAGAGAATGAAATCTACTATCATCTATGAATTTAAAAGTCCATCATCAATATTTTATCCCTGTAACATCAATCAATATACATCTTGAATCAAATATTCATCTTTGCACTCTGAGCCTAAGATATTCATTTGTATCACCGATTGGTCATGTTCATCTCAACACATGTTCATCTTTGCACTACTGGGCCAAAGATATTCATCAGTAATCATTCATCTTTTGCACTACTGAAGCCAAAGATATTCATCAAGTATCATCTTTAAGGGTGAGGATAATGTAAAACATTTTAGAGAACGAAACCAGTAAGATAAAAGGATAAAGTTTATAGATTCGTACTTTAGATAATTCAAGTTTAAAAATACTCCATAATAAACCATAATGGAGTAAAATTCAAGAATGAAGATCCAAACATAGATACAATCAAAGATAGTAACCATAATAGACATCTGGGACGAAAAAAAGAACATTTTATTTTTCGATGAATAGTGTCGTATTTGTGAATAGTGCCGTATACGTGAATAGTGTCGTATATGTGAATAGTAACTCCGATACAAAAAGGTAGAAATTCCACAAGAAAAATCATACTTCGTGAACAATACTCATGAATAGTACCGTATTCGTGAATAGTGTCGTATACGTGAATAGTACCGTATACGTGAATAGTAACCTCGACACAAAAAGTTAGAAATTCCACAATAAAATTCATATCAATATTTTGACATAATGATATTGAAGAAAATAACATCATTTACGAAGAAAATAACATCCCTTACCTCAAAATAACAGTTTTTCTGATCAGAATATCGGATGTAAAGCCGAAGGAAACTTGCAATGAATAGCAACTCTCAAAGTATCTAAATACTCACAAAAATACGCTCGACAATATAGAGAGAGAAAACTTATGTTTTGGTGTAATTTTCAATTCTAACTTAAGCGTCTATTTATAAGAAAATGTTAGAACGCCAAAGGATACTAAAATAATAAAATAATAATATTTCTTTTCTTTTCTTCTACGCACCAACCATCCAAGACCAGCCATCTAAGCATGCCAATTCTGACAAAAAAATAGCAGCCCACATGTTTTCAAAACACAAAAGTGGGTCCCACCCAATTTTAATAAAAATCATTTTATTTTTCGAAACTTCAGTAATTCATAATAAATAGCTTTTTTATCAGAAAAATACGAATTTTATGTCCATTCCATACGAAATCGAATTCTGTACAACTTTGTAGCTTTAAGTTTTTCCAAATTCCAAGTAAAAAATGTTCGAAATCCACAAATGGATGATTTTCAATACCTCATAAAATTCATAACAAATCATACGTTAATTTTTAACGGTTCAAAATTTGTGGACATATACTCAACTTATATATGTATAACATATCCAAAAATCACAACGATCCAACGGTCGGATTAAAATTATAACTCATGCAATAGAGCTTTAAGAACACTAATTTGATTTTTAATACCTTCATTCTGACAAAAATACTGATAAAATACCTCAACATTAATTCCTTCAATTATATCCACATAAAAATGAATATTTCCTTCATTTATATCCACATAAAATAAATATTTTCTTATCATATAAATTAATAAATAATTATTCACAAATAATATTACAGAATCACAATAATGATAACCAGACCGTTCCCAGGAAAGAGGGGGCTTTCCGATAAGGATTTCTCCTTACTGGCGTGCAATTAGGTGACCAAACCTCTCCTTGACATAACTTTTTAGACATTGCCAATAATGCTATCTAATAATATTATTCAAATAATATGAATTATTGATCTGATAATGGGAAATACTATGCAGTGACAATTATTGAAACAACAATAATATAAAATATCAACGCAATAATTATTGAACCAATAAAATAAAATATTGAAAAGTAATTACTGTAAAAATTATTGAGTAGTGCCTTCATACGTAAGAATCAATAATTCAAAAATCATGCAATACCGCTGAAGTATTTTGCAACCACCGCGCGTACATCGTATTTTAACCACCGTGTAATCCAACAGCAGTGTTACTTGGTAACAATTACGTCATTATTTATAAAAACTCAAACTGGTCATTTTCTTCATCCAACAGTTATTCTGTTATGGGGCCCATAAATGGCTGCGTCGTCGTACGAATATTCCCCGACAACAAGAATATTCCACGACCAAACGAATATTTCACGACAAAAAAATGAATATTTTATAACCACTTGCTTATTTTGTAAAATTTGCACATTTCACCCATAACCAAAATATTATATCAAATTAAATCCTTATTATTTCAAGATAATGAATAGAGAAATTCAATTTTATTTATAATAAGTTGGGGTCTTACAACCTCCCCTCCTTATGAAATTTCATCCTCGAAATTGACGTATGTACCTGGTGTTTCGAAAAGGTGAGGGTACCTCGCTTTCATTTTTGATTCCAACTCCCAGGTCATTTCCTCAATAGCATAGTTCCTCCACAAAATCTTAACTTGTGGTATAACCTTTGTGCGTATGACATGCTCTTTCCTATCCAAGATCTTGACAGGTACCTTCTCGTACGTTAAATCTTCGGCTATCTCGTCTGGTTCTAACGCAATAATGTGGTTTGGGTCGTTCACATATTTACGTAATATCGATACGTGAAAAACGTTATGAACATGCGACACACTTAGCATTAAGGCGAGTCTATAGGCCACAGTTCCTACTCGATCAAGGATTTCAAATAAATCGAAGGTTTGAGCTTTCTTCTCTTCATCGACTCTTACTTCTAGAATAACTCCTTCTTGCACCTTCTTCGTCATATTCATCAGCTCCAGGTCTATAGCTTGAGCATATTTAAATTTATCGATTAAGGTCGGTTCTACTCGTATATTTGATATCATCATGTGGGTCCCTAGAATTTTTAAATCTATCTTTATCGTTTGCAAATTATACAAAATAGGTCTTTGTGTTCAACAATATCACACTCGTACTCGCGTTCGATCTTCTACTCAATGCGTCAGCTACCACGTTCTTTTTTTCAGGATGGTATGATCAGAACAGGTGCCGAAATGAGTCGCCTCTTGAGCTCTTGGAAAATCTTCTCGCATTCCTCGCTCCATACGAATTTTGTATCTTTTCGGGACAACTAAGTTAACGGAGTAGCAATTAGAAAAAATCCTTCCACGAATCTTCGATAATAACTAGCTAAGCCCAGAAAGCTACGTACTTTGGTCATCGACTTCGATTGCTCTCAACTGTGATTCATATCCAAATCTTGGATAACACATCACAATGGTACCTATCGTTTTACCACCACACAAATATAGAGTTCCCTACGGAGAGTTTGGTTGTAATAACCGTAAATTTTATGATTAAATATTAATATTGATATAAATAAAGCCTATGAATATTTATTTTATAAATGCTTACACAGCATGAGGTGAGTAACTCAATTGAATTAAATCGAATTTATGATAATTGATAAGATGTGGAGAATTATGATAAGCTTATGAAATGTCTTGTGTGACACAATGATGGAATTAATGATGAATAAATTGAAGAAGGAATGCATTATTAAGTGAAGGATTAGTTAAGATTATATTGTTAATTAATTGTTGTTATGAGTATTAACATTTTAATGAGTAACAATTTAAATGGTATATTAAAGATAATATCTTGAGAAATTGAGAAAATTCTTTTATTATAAGGAACGCCTTATTTTTCGTATATAAAGTGAAAATGTAATGTTATGTCTTTTTATGGCGTAATACAAATTTATATTGTAGTAATTATATCTTAGGTATTTCCAAGAGGATTAAATTACAAAAGAAAGCTAAGTTATATTTTTTTTATTCACTAAGTAAAGGATAACAGTAAGAGATGTGGTATTTAATTAAATTATTTAATTATATCAGAGTATTGATAAATCATTGAATTGGTTTGAAAGCTTGTCTAGATAGACTAAATCATTTTTATTATTATTTAAGTGAGTAACTTAAATTATGTGAAATAACCCAACTTATTAATAATTATTAAGGTGGTGTATAATTTAGTGTTATTTGGGTAAATTAAATTAATTAATTTGCTGCAATAATATTTAAGTATTTACATTTTTATAATCCAAATAATAAATCTGGTAGGATAAGGTGGTAGGCCTAAATTGATTTAGTGGGCAGCTTTAATAAGATTTTTTCTAACCAAACTATTTTGTTACTTGTAAGTTTCGGGTGGGGTGTGTGGCCAGCCAAATAAAGTCTAAGCTTAATACTTTTATTATGTATGTAAGCCCAAGGGAATTAGAACCCAACCTTATGAGTAATCATCCACCCATTTTCGGCAGCCTTGGTAGTTAATTTGAAAACCAATTAGCCTTGTAACTTAATTCCAACAGACTAAGTTTCTATCATGGGGTATTACACATAATTCATTATTGGAACTATCATTTTGGGACCAATGTATCCAAGAAGAAAGGGAGCATTGCGTGTGATGTTTTTTTTTGACAATACAATGGTGACATGAGTGATGAGATATCATAGACCACTTAGGGGCTGCTATAGAGTTCTTGTAGGGGGGTCTTTAGCAGATGGCCAAGGAGAGTTTCTAGTTAATTTATGCACTCCTTTTAGTATATAAACCCCTTGTTCTAACCCATTCTTTGTACAAGCAAGAAACATTGTAGAGAGAGTGTGATTGTGATTGGTGAAGTAGGAGAGGAGTAATAGCAGCAGCAGCTCTTCATCTTAGCAACCCATTTAAAAAATTTTCAAGCTAAGGTATAAAAATAAAATAAATAAATAAAAATTACTTTCCATTTAATTTCTAGTAAACACTTGTTTTTCTTTTAAGAGTAATGTGGATATTAATTGTTGCTTGTAAGAGTTAGTATGCTAAACTAGATGTCTGCATGCTAAATTAATAAGACATTAGTTTTTATAATATGCCTTTAAACTAGATAAATTAATTTTGCAAGAGTACATAATTTGTTTACGTAGAAAAAAAAAAACAAAACACAAAGCATGTATATGAAAAGAAAGAAGGGGCTGCGTGTGTATCAATTAAATGGGTGCTATATGTTAAAAAAAAAATTTGTGCAATAAGAATGTTGCTTTGTGACTGTTATTTTTAAGGCTAATTATTCATTAACATGGCTGCTAGTTGTACAAGAAAATTTGTTGTTACATATTCAATAATTTGGTGGATACATGTTCAAATTAAAGGAGGAGCTGTTATGCATGGGAATTAAAAATCTTTTAGCCTTACCTGTTATGTATTCTTAGATATAAAAATGTGGGGCAATATGAAGATTTAAAAGGCTATACATCAAACACCCTTTTATGTATTTTTAGTACATCCAGTAAAACCCAACGTAAGTTGGTTCTAAAATTTGTTATTCCATAATGGCCAATTAAGGATTAATAGAGTAATGTTTAAATATAATAAGTAGGGTGTTTCTATAAATTGGGGTTGTTTATGTATTTTATTTGTAATGTCTTTCAAAGAAATACTTTGATTAGCCAACATAGAGGTAATGAAATATAAATCAGTATATTAAAATAATTTAATAATAACATTAAAACATTAAATTGTGACACTATGTGCATAATATTTTTTAAGGAAGTAATAAAAAGGGTAGGTGTATTTACCCTGAAGCTACACTCTAATGTGACATTAATTAATCAAAAAGAAAATGAGTACAGGTTTATAACAATAAACAAACAGGTTGTGTAAAGTCATTTTGAACTCTAATTAATAAAATTAGTTCAGGTAAACTAATGTGAGCAACACTTGAATAAATTAATGATTAATTGCATAGTTGTGAGCATAGTTGCGTAGGAAGTAAGCAATGTGGTATTTATCAATATTATGTATTGTATGAGCAATTAGTGCCTTAAACTAGGACGCGATGCATGTAATAGCTAAAGTGAGACGTTTTTTTGACAATCACTAATTTGTATGGCTACATTATTATATTATATTATAGGCAGTATACGTGATAAGGTGTCAAAGGTAAACACAATCGACGAACGAGGCAAGTTCCTTAATTATTACACTGTATACATATTGTATAACTCGAATTATTGTCATATCAACCATATTTATGTCGAGCAAATATCTATTACTATCATGAAATTGTTTGTATACCTTGACGTTGTTGCAAGCATCGAACTTATCATTCTTAAATGTTTTATAAAGGTTGTCTAAGCCTTTGATTCGGCTGGACTATTATCATGTGTTAGAAAGCTATCCAAACCAATTGACTTGGTGCGGACTCTCGTAAATCTACTGAGATGAACAACCCTCATTGAAGGGGAAATTATATAATTGTCGGGAAACCGATGTACGCACATACTAGCATATTTAAATGTTATGTATAACGTAGGGTACTTTAGGCTGATCACCTGTTGTACTCGTTTATATTAGATTTGCAGTATAATACTGTAAACTCTAGCAAGAGTTCTTAGTCCTTAGTGACTGCTCAGTGTTCATCCTTATTAAACTTTGAAATGCATAAACTTGGAAGTTTTATTGATATCCTTCAGTCTATAGCGACACTTATTGAACACTCTTGATATTTCTTGATATCCTTGAACTACGAATTATTATTATACCCTTGAAGATTCAAATGTTACAACTGCTTATTCTTCTTGCTATATTACTTGCTGGGAAAACTTGTTGCTCATTCTTGCTTCCTAAAAACATTACAGTTAAGGCAAAGCAAGGCGGTACATCAGGAAAGGACAAGGGAAAGGGCAAGGCTACAAAATAACTTAGTCTTTTAAGAATAAAAGTATTATTATTATTGTTATGCTTATTACGATGTACTTAAGGATGATTAAGTTATGTTTAAGTTTAATCGCTGAATTATCGTAGTAATGGTTACGGTACCTTGGGACGCGAATATTTATATTATATCAATGTAAATTATTCTATTATTTCCGTTGTTGATGATTTTAGTAAGATATTCGTAGTTGCACGTGATGCACCGAATTCGAGATATGGGTGTCCGAATTTTGGGGGTGTCACACTGGCTTTGGTGCATTCCACAAAGGAAGTCACCAGATAGAGGCTCGGGTACCAACTCTTGTACTTGGGTTTTTAACTCCTGAAGTTCAATAGGAGCCATTCGATATGAGATTTTAGAAATGGGTTTTGTACCGGGTTCAATGTCGATACAAAATTAGTGATGCAGGAGATGGAGGTGGAGATTTCTCACCGTAAGGAGGCAGGGATCCAGATGGGGACTTTGTTTCACAGGGCGGTGGCTAGGAATGTAGAACTGGCAGGGAAGTTGGAAGAGATGGAGCAGAGGGAGTTGAGCGAGAGGACAGAGAAGGAAGCTCTCTGTACTCAGTTAGAGATGGAATTAATGGATAGGATCCATTTTGAGGAGAAGTGGGAAGGAGCCAATGATAGGGCTAACGATCTAGAAGATGAGGTGAGGTGTAAAAGAAGGAAGATGAATAGGTTGGGCTATGCGGTGCGCACGGCCATGGAAAGGCTGATTGATGGGGTAAATTACTACTCGGCAGAGCAGGGACAGACTCGGCACACCATAAGCCGAGATTTGGTGGTGCACATTACTCAGAGGGAGTAACAGAGTGATGTGGAGTGCGGAATGATAGATTAAGTCTAGGCATTAAAAGTTAGTAATTGTAGTTTGTTATGTGGTGTATTATCTGTTGTTGTAATTTCAGTCTTTTATGTAAGATGTGAGATAGTTGTAAGCCCCAAACTTTTGAGTTATATTAGAGGGGTAGTATGTTAATGGTTGTCCCCATCTTTTGTGATATTAGGGGATAAGTTGTGTCGTTTATAGAAGTATGCTAGAGATAATCATGTAATGTAACAATTTGGCGTATGAATATAAATGATCTTATTCCGAAATGTATTATGAAATCTTATTCCTTTTATGGAGAATTGTTTAAGTAATATAATTAGATAATAAAAATGGAAGTTTTGTGATGCAGAAAAATGCCGCCCAGATGTAGATTAACTGCACCGGAAGAGTCGGTTAATGATGAGAGAGGACAAATAGATCCCATTCAGAGGCTTGTAGATTTGTTATGGGAGGCTCTTAGGGGAAGAAATGAACAAGTACCACCCATTCCCCAAGTAGCTCCGGTCGTAAACTTTAAGGACTTTAAGAGTGTAGGACCTCCGGAATTCATGGCTACTACCGATCCTATCGTAGCGCAAACATGGATTAAGGAAATGGAGAAAACCTTCACCATTGCTCGGGTGGGTGAAGACCAAAAAACCGTGTTCGCTACATATATGATGAGGGGAGAAGCAAACTACTGGTGGGAAGCAAATGAACAGAGGGCGGGAGAAGGGACTATAACCTGGGAAAGGTTCAAGACTTTGTTCTTCGAGAATTACTTCGAAGAGCATGAAGAATAGGATGGAGGTAAAGTTTCTAGAACTAAAACAAGGGAGATGATTTGGCACGAAGACGCTGCCAAGTTCAATGAACTCGCACGACGATTCGCAACACATCAAGTAGACACTGAAGAAAGGAAATCTCGACGCTTCGAACTTGGACTAAAACCTTGGTTGTTCAACAAGGTGTCGGTCCTTCAAATCGACTTGTTCGCCACATTATTGGAAAAGGCAATAATTACTGAGGGAGGTAGCGAGGCATTGAGCCAATACAACAAGGAGAAGAAGAACAAGAATGTTGGGGGAGAAACTCGTGGAGGGAGTAGCAGTAGTGGAAGTTATCTGGGAAAGAGGAAATGGGATAACCGCAATAACAACAACAACAACAACAACAATACCAACAACCGAAGCATCAACCAGACAGAAAGTTATCAAGGAGGGTGTCGACGTCGGGATTTTTAAGTGTCCCTTTTCGTTACTTGTTCTTTGGTGTTCTCATATTAATGTGAGATTTGTTTGAAAATAACAAGTGAAAAGGTCCGACATGTATAATGTCGACGATTGGACTTTAAGAGTCGTTAGTTGGTGTATTTAACTGGTTGAACCAACGCAATCGAAAAGGCTTGCACATTAACCCAGTGTTTTGACACTGTTAAACGGGTATGTGAAACCGAGACTCATTTTGGGTCTGGGGGCTTGATTATGTGGAGGGAAGGTGTTAAGCACCCCCCGACATCTGTGTTACCACGGTGACCGCCACTTTTCAAAGAAATTGTTATATGAATATGTGTGTGTGTGTGTGTGTGGATCAATGTGCAATTATTTGAAAGTAGTGCGAGGCCTCGTTCGCACCTATATACACAAGGTTTGAATTTTATAGAAAAATTCAGTTTTAACCAAGATGTAGCAATGACATTTTGTAAAAGAGATTTTTCAAACCCTGTGCTCAATAGGAATTGAGACCTTTTCATACTTCCATTTTATTGTTAAATGTCCCCTTGTTTGCTTTTATTTTCGAGATGTGAAGCATTCTCAAGAAAATAATATCTGATGATCGTAGAACTCCTCATGGGCATGATGACCATCCAAGAAAATTCAGACACTATAAAATAATGCATGTGTCGCATACAATTTGAAAAATGTCCATCATAGGAAGCAAATCTAGATTCAGTAAACTGAACTTGTGATCACATGATTCCTAGGCTCACATGATACTGCAATTTGTATGAAAAGCAGTAAGTAGTTATATATATAAAAGCTGTAAATATATATATATATGTGTGCATGATCAACCACCACAAAGCAACTCCATGGGGGATCAGAAATGTAAATAAAGCAGTAAATGCAATCAACTGCCACGAAGTAAACTCCAAGCAGGACAAAATGTAAATAAAGCTGTAAAAAGCGATCAACTGCCATGAAGTGAACTCCAGGTAGGACGAAATGTAAAAAAGCTGTAAAAAGCCACAGAGGAAACTCCAGGCTTGACAGGAATGTAAATATATATATATATATATATATATATATATGTACAAATATATATATAAAAGCGAGAATACTTTGGATGTAAATCCGTGCTCATACCTGATATGTCCGACAACAATTATATATATAAGTATATATATATATATATATATATATATATATATATATATATATATATATAAAAGCAATTAAATGCACCGGATGTAAAATCCAGGCTCATCAGATAGAGTCTGACCACAGTTTATATATATAAGTATATATATATATATATATATAAGCAATTAAATGCTCCAGACCAAAGTCTAGGCTCAATCGAGGCATAACTCGATAATGTTAGTCCATATATATGAAATATATACATATATTAGTGTATATATACAGACAGAAATGAAAATCACGGATCAAAGTCTGGGCAAACGCACACAACATGACTCTCAATGTGTATAACAGTGTGTGCTATATGAGAAGAAGGCTTTATAAAATGTAAGAAATCTTACAGTGGGCTGCCAAAGTAGACTTCTATGACTTTAAATGAATAAACACTCAGCTCCCGCCGGATAAAAGATAGCTATATGTGAGCTAACTAGTGTTTAAAGAAGAGGAAACACTCAAAAGATGTGTATGCAAAGTAAAATGGACAGGGCTTCCTCGCCTTTTTCTTTCTCTCCCCCCTCTTCAAATGGCTGACCCAAGCCTTGTATATATAGACGGATGGTCAGATGTACACTCACGGCGTACCATTGATTAATTACCTGCTTGGTGGTGTCGTGGTGGATCCGATCCTCATGTCCCGTCGTCTCGTAGTACATACACTCATGCACTGTAATGTTGGCTCGAACTTGCAGAACTTCAATCCAAGCATCCGAAAGAGACATATCTAACCTTCTTCAGACCGCTGGTGTCGAGAGTTACGCAATAACATGGATTAGAGGTTGTACGAAGTCGGGAAGAGGGGTCTATGCCCATGGTCTTCAAGCTTCAAATTCTATCCAAAGTACTTCCACACATAATAGTCACTCAGGATTGTCACTCCTCGGTTCTTGTGGAACATTGTTGGATGTATGTATGAAGTGTTGAGACGACGTGCCATTGTTGAAGGAACAAGATGACGCTTGACTCCTCGCCGGGGTTATCGTCGGTTTAAGTTGAAAGTAGACGTTGCTCAGGTTTACAACTGAGATTGGACTACTTGTTGGTATGCCGCGATATCATCTTTTTGACGTGGACATATGAAGTTATGACTCCTCACCGGGGTTATCTCCGGTTTAAGCGAAAAATAGAAGTTTCTCAGGGTTACATCTGAGATTGGGCTACTTGTTTGTATGCCTCACTATCATCTGGATTGAAGCTGATCGTACATGTTTGAAACAAGCATTTCTGGGGTAATTGTCAGAACTGCAATGGCGTCCCTTGGGGCTATCACCAAGGATGGGGTTGCTACTCCCAGTGTTGTCTCTGGGACTGGAATTGAGCGTCGCGGTGTTATCGCTGAGAAAAAACTATCCTCTCCGGTGTTGTTGCCGGTCTTTTGATATCTCGGGGTTATCTCCGAGATTGGAAATGACATTTCTGGTGTGTGTTCCGGGTTGACATGACGTTCCCGGTTTGTGTTCTGGGTTGAAACTGAACTTCCGATGGTATCCGGGATGGATGTAATCTGTCTTTCAGGGTTATCTCCAAAAGATGAATCTACCCTACTGAATGTTAGTAATAGGAGTGCAAAAAATTTTGAGTGTCTACAGATGCCCCTCTTTATCATATTCATGCAATGCAAGGCATGGATAGGATAAAGAATCCTAGACACTTGAAATGCAAGCAAGATAAACATGATATTATATGCAGCAACATAATGCATATGTATGATGCATGAATGATTGTCATGTAATCCTGCTGGGATGACAATCAATGATAGCTTGGACATGCGATCCAAGTTAGATGTTGACATTGGGACTACCACCAAAGTCTTGAATCCTAGACACTGGCTTATATTCCATAGAGGTACCTCTTATGTGAAAGAGATCTGTGGGGATAAAGCTTTGTCTGTTTGAGGATGTGTATAACATGTTCCCTCATACTGTCAGAGTTACTGCCAACAGTTTATTATTATCAGGGTTGCCTGATCTTCGCTGATATATGTATCACCGGATAGATCCCTGCTGGGTGTATTGTCAAGGCTGCTTGACCTTCATTGATATATGTGTCAATGGTAGCATTATGCTGTAACCCTTGCTGGGCAAAGTTGCTTCGATGGGTTTACTTGCCATCGACTGATATGACGTTAAGGCTTCTTGACCTCCATTGATGTGTGTATCAATGGTTGCATTGCGTTGTAACCCCCGCCGGGGACACGTAGATACTTGGAAGGATATGCGTTGTGACCCCCATCGGGGATACGTAGATGTTTGAAAGATATGTGTTATGACCCCCGCCGGGGATGCGTAGATATTGATAACTTTGGCATTATAACCCCCGCCGGGGAGGTTTGATATTTCATGGTTTTTTGCGTTGTAACCCACGCCGGGGATTGTTTAGGGTTGTGACCCTGTAAATGACGGCATCAGACCTTTGTGGGGTATTGCCGAGCATGGTTTGTAAAAGTTGAGCTCATTGGTATTGTATACCCTGGATTCAGGTGAATACCATTGATCTGACAGTAGTTTAACTCTGACCGACAAGAAACCAGGATTTTAGGCTAATCCGCTCAATCGCGTAGCATTTTTATTCCTGATTTGGCCTTTTCAGCTTGTGAGACCTCCTTTGTAACTCTAATTGGAGCGAACTGGAGGTGTGGGACCCATGTAGGGGGGCCGCAGGTGTACTTCCAGGAGCCACAGGTGTACCTGCAGGAGCTGCAGGTGTACCTACATGAGCCGCAGGTTAGCCTGCGGCCAACCGTGCTTGTGTATAGGTGGCTGGTTGCTTTCATAAGTCATTTTCAAGTTGCGCAGTGAAGGAAATATGAGAGCTCTTCTTCAGATCTGCTGAGTTCGGGTAACTTTCTGCATATTCTATCACCGTACAAGCATTCTTCACTGTCCTGGTAACACATGCATGTATTTTTTTCCAATTTCTGTTCGTTGGAAAATGACTTATCGCATGAAATGCATTTAGACACATAGTAGTGAATATGCATGCTGATATGACTTGATAAAAAATATTCAACATAACAAATGTTAGTATTAAACCATGTTAAATATAATGATGTGAAAAAATTTGACTTTTGAAACAGTCTAATTGGCACTTTGTACTGTCATTTCTTATCCTATTTGAGGACAAATGAGTAAAGGTAAACAAGCAAAATAATCCTGGTAATTAGACTACACTTACGGATTTTTGACTGCAATTTATTAATGCATACAGGATGTATATGACTGTGCATAGGTGTGCTACTGAATGGCCACCTAGTCATGCCTATGTGCATATGGATAGTCCCATTTGCAAAGGGGCTATGGCAAAATTTTCCCAAAATGTAGGTATTGGGTAGTCATGCATTTTAACTCTACTATAGATATATGTTAAAGCAATGCATACATGCATGTAATCATAGAATGCATTTTGAAAAGACTCCAGGTAAGAAATTACCACACCCTTTTTGAGGTGATTTGGAGACTTGTTGTCCAGATACCATGGATCCAGATCAATCGAGTAGTTCCCGCAGGACCACTTCTGGTGTATGGAAGAGGGCTTTTGAAGAGCCTCAACGTCGTTCTGGTAGACAGCCTCGTCTCTTGGCGGAGGCGGTGGTATGTCCTATTCTGGTTGAAGTTCCTAATGTCGAGGATAAGGAGGAGGATGCACCGATCGAGATTCCTGCTCCTGCTGTACGTGTTCCCCATAGGGAATTGCCAGGTATTCAAGTGGCGAACCCAGATCTTCTGGGTGACTTGAGTAGGCATCCTTTAGTATACCCGCACGCAAATGAGGTATGAAGTTAGATCTTTAATCTTCCTTATTTCCTATTGATGAGGAGTCAAGGAGTCTGATGTTGATCTGCATTTGATGTAGGTTCCCGACTTCACACAACCTTGAGAGAACTGGTTTAGCATCCACTCCATGTATCAGGCTTTACATGATGACTACAGAGCGATCGTCCATGGCTGGGGATTCGGGAGGTTCTTCTCCATTCTACCCCGTCGCTATCCCTGGGGTTACCTCAGGGCATTGTTCGAAAGCGATGGTTTCACCAAACTCAGTCACTCCATTTGCTGGACTGCGAGGTGATGATGACGCCGATGGATTGGCAGTTTATCACAGGTATGGAGTTTGGAGGGGAGCCAGTGCCTTGCATGGCGGATATCACCCCTACTGCCATCAGATCCTTGTTGGGAGTTCCGGCGGAGGCGCTCAAGGGCAGGACTATTCGTACAGGTCCTTTGAGCATAAATGTTATGAGCGGGTTGTTGAGTGAGCCCATACCTGATGATGTGAGAGTCAGGGACTGCATTCTTTGGCGATTGTTCCTGATGATCATTAGGGGCTGCTTCATAGCAGATAATTCCTCTACGGTGTCTTTCGCTTTGATCAGCACCACTCGACACGTGGACCGTATAGGAGAGTATGATTGGGGTTCCTACACCTTTGCCTATTTCCTCAGGGTAATGCGCATACGATCGCAGGGCTTGACCGAGGCATGGTTAGGATTCTACCCATTTCTGTTGGTGAGTGTTTCTCTTGTCTTTTCCCATGTATGGGTTAAGAGTGTTGACTGATAACAGATGTTTGCCTTTGTGTTGGCAGTTTTGGGCCTATGAGAGGCTTCCTTGTTTGCGTCCTGTGAGCGTGTTAGGTTTAGACACCTATCCACGAGGACGGAGATGGCATCATTCCATACTGGCGGAGGTCCTTGTTGCTAAGGGTTTCACTCATTGTCGCCTACAGCTGGAGCTATTGACAGCTGATGTCATCACATGGATTCCCTACTCTGGAGAGCATTTAAGAGTTGGATTTGAGGATGGACACCCGACTAGAGTAGAGTACGTCATTTCCACCCGCAGGATTCCTCTCTTTACAGATGGAGTATGGGAGCTCTATTTAGGAGAGCGTGCTATCAGAAGCACTACAGGAGAGATCAGTATGCCGATCTTGCCTCCTGCTAGGCGTTATTGGCCTGTTTCGCAATCACCCGTCATTGTCATCCCATTGATGGGGATTGACGGTTTTATATTGTCAGAGGGCCCCTGTTCTCAGGAGATGTTCCAGCATTGGTGGATCCCACGTACGATTGGAGCTCAGACCCACGCCACACAGTTTATGGGGGATATGGATTCAGGATCCGTGATGATGACGGATTGGCTAGCCTGTGTCAGAGATCCGACTCATGTGACACAGATTGACAGACTAACTCGGCAACTGGACCGGTCACATCTTTTCATTCGGCATTTGGGCAGAGATCCTGCAGAGGTAGATACTTTTGATCTTTCCAGCTCTGGCGTTGGTCACTCAGGTGACCAATATGGTTTTGCCAGTGCAGATCCTCCTTTATATCAGCCTAACATCCCTGTAGATAGGATCCAGTGACTCAAGAGGAGTTACATCAAGTGGACAGTATCAATGATGTAGACATCGACACTCTTGACTTTTTCTAATTTATTTCTTGCTATCTCTTTTGATAGGCCTCTGTTGTACGTTGGGTAGCTTCGCCCCATTTCCCTATATTTTAGCTGTACAGAGATGTATTAGATGATGATATATTTAGGAATGTATGTACATTTTTCCATTCCCTATATCATATTTCCATCTATTGTATCATGCATGTTATTATGTTATGCAAATGTATGTATGTCCAGAGATATTCAGCATTAACCCCTGGATGGTCTTATGACACGGCCCGTCTGAGATGTCTTCTTGACGATTAGTCAGATAATAATCATACGCCACCATTTATGGTGGTAGCTGGTATGCGCTCATGGTATGATAGTATATCACCATCAGACATGGTGATCGTAGATGATTTACTGCAGCATACTATGACCTTACTGATGTTTTAGGTTCCTCCAGGATTTGTAGAGGGTATGCTAGAGCACTGGGTACCGGACAGATAGGTATTCCAATTTAGGACCCGTAATTTGACTCCTACTTTGGAGGAGTATGCACGATTGACTATGCTGCCTTTGGATAGACCTTGCGTGCATATGGTGATGGTAGACATAAGTAGACAGTTCATGACTCTCACAGGATTGAGACATGGAGTGGTGCAGGATGAGATTATATCTGGTCATGTTATATCCCAGCATTTCCTGGTGACAGGTTTGGCTCTAAGGATAGCTATGCACGACATTCTAGGGATTTCACCACACCGGAGGATCATTAGCATTCAGCTAGAGTAGATGTACTACTTCTATGCGTATTGTCATACGGCTACATGTCGCGGTACATGGATGAGCTAGATATCGGCGTCGTCATGGCAGTGAGAGCTCTCAGGGAGGGTCATACCATTGTACCGATGATCATCGCAGAGACCTTGAGGTCAGCTACATATTGCTGCACTTATCCGGTAGGAGTATTCACAGGTAGCTCGGTCATGCTGTACGTGTGGTTTATGTCACACTTGAGACCGATTATCACATTTAGACGGCAGGGGTTTTGTTTCACCCATGATATAGCCATGTCATACTCCTTTCAGCCTGCGGAGTGTACAGATGCTGCATCTTTATCAGCTTTTCTGGCAGGGATTAGAGATCCATTTACCATCTTTGTTGTGTTGGGGCTTAGTTCACCCTCTGACTTCATTACTCATGCTCCGTGCATGGATTATCTCTCCTCCGGGTGGATTGAGGGGCATGATCACTTACCACCCACTGGTCGTGATGTGTCAGTTTCACCAGTTCTAGGATTCTCACCGTATATGAGGCGGTGAGTCGGTAGTCGCAGCGTCACACCATTTGTGTCGGCGGGAGATCCAGTTGTATGCATGTTGGGATCGGCCGAGAATGTATTGAGTTTTCTGTCGATCATCAAAGTTGTTCTTTGAGTATTCCGCATGGATGGAGACAGAGATCGTGAGGCGGCGGCGATATCCACACAAAGGTGGGATTGATTACGGCGATGAGGAGCCTATAGAGGAGAGGCTGTTATTCCCACCGATGATTTCGATCTTTGGCCGCCAAACATTTGTGATGGATTCTCCCACCAAAGTGCACTTTGTTACTCATTATTCTAAGACATCATTTGGAGCGAACTTACATCCGATGACCTATGACATGAGAGATCGAGGCTAGGGCCGCGATGTTGTGACTCTTGATGAGAGACATCTTGCTTTCTGTTAGAGAGGATGAGGCTAGATCGGCCGAGGATGTATTGATTGGAGAGAGGGATGCCGCCTTATCTGCTAGGGATGTGGCCATTCTGATATAACTTCCATTAGATCCCGGATGGTATCGATCTGGCGTATATGAGTTCTTACATTGATGAGCATTTTGCCACCATGCAGTTAGCCTCTGATCTGCTATCTCGTGTAAATACCCTTGGGCAGGAGCTTGCAGTGCTTCCTCCATCTTCAGAGAGGGATGCTATATTAGATCTGATAGTCCGCATGTATACAGATCTGTAGATAGCTTTTTATTTTCCTGCACAGACTAGCTTAGCCATTTTGTCATGTACAAGATGGATGTATGTATATATCAATCAAGCAGATTATATATATAGCAAGGAAATATATTTTGATTCACTTCCCTTTTAGTTATGCCTTGATACTTGCTTGATGTTTGCCTGTTTCTCCAAGGCCTTGTGATCTTGATGCATTCTGAACTTATCCTTGATAGATGGACATTGAGACGTTGCAAGGTCTCTCAGAACGGATCGTTGATTTCTGTATATCCCTACCATCTTTGGTGTCTTGGGACTGGTATCTGTATGGAAAAGTGGAGAGGAGGATGGTTTCTTCCTCTCGAGATCGACCGCACCACAGATGGTCGCCATGATTTCTTCTATTTGTGAGAAGCCTAGTTAATTCCATCTCTTATGGGTTGGTATTGCTCTTTGAGGCACGATCATAGCTTAGATGGTCACCGAATCTTCTATTTGTTAGAAGAGGTTGGGTAATTCCATCCCTTTGATCTGAAACCGATGAATGGGGCAAATTGAAGATTGATCCCCGATCTGAGTGTGGCAAGTATGTTGTTACGGTAGGGTTAGATCGCACCATGAATGGCTGCCTACGTACTCCTATTGAAGAGGAGATCAAGTCTGCGTAGTTCGAACCTAGTGTAGGAGGTTCAACGCTGAATGCGGAAGGCAGAAGGGTGTAGAAGTATTTTTGTTGTTTTTTGTTGTTTTATAGAGAAAAGGTAGAAATTTTTTGTTGTTTTTCTTTATTGCAACCGGGCCATATAGCATATGGTTGCCTACGTACCCCCGGGTATCAGGGAGATCAGGTCGACGTAGTTCGCCCCTCAGGACGAATTGAAGGCGAAGAGAAGTGTAAATCCCATGTGCAGGCTATACTGCGGGGAGAGGAAAGTTTAATCCCATAATGGGGACAAACTGCAAGTGGGTAAAAAGTGTGATCCCGTCTTCAGGAAAAACTACAGGCGTAGAAAATTTTAATCCCGTCTTCAGGATAAACTGCAGGTGTGAAAGGTTCAATCCCGTCTTCAGGATAACCAAAATTTTGAAAGGTTAAATCCCGTCTTCAGGATAACCGAGATTGTATGAAAGGTTTGAAATGAAGTAAAACCAGGCTGCTAGTTTGAAGTATATGTTTCCCTGAGGGGCAGAAAAGTATGTAGAAAGGGTTCAAACCCGGAATAACTGGTGATTTGAGGATCAAAACCAGGATGTTCGTTTGATAGTAACTTTAGACATAGTACCGTTTCACGGTGTCCGAGTTGATAAGCTGTGGAAATTCATCGCCATCCATTTCCTGCAATCTAAGAGCACCTCCTATCAAGACTTCCTTGACAACAAATGGGCCTTCCCAGTTAGGAGCAAATTTTCCCTTAGATTGATCTTGGTTGTCAATGATCTTCTTCAAAACTAAGTCATGTTGTTTGAATTACCGTAGTTGGACTTTTCTGTTGTAGGATTGTGCAATCCTTTGCTGATATAACTGACCATGGAAGATTGCCGTGGTTCGCCTTTCGTCTATCAGAGACAATTGGTGATACATGTCTTGTACCCATAGGTCTTCATCCAACTGAGCATCCATCAATACTCTAAGGGATTCCATTTCCACTTCTATGGGGAGCACTACTTCCATCCCATAGACTAATGAGTAGGGGGTTACCCCAGTGGAAGTTCGCATGGAAGTTATGTAGGCTAATAAAGTCAGAGGCAAGAGGTCAGGCCATCCTTTGTGGTTGGCGGACATTTTCTGTATGATTTTTTTGATGTTTTTATTAGCCGCTTCAACAGTACCATTCATCTTTGGACGGTAGATGACGGAGTTGAGGAGTTTGATGTGGAATTTTCTGAATAACTCCTCCATCATTTTGTTGTTGAGGTTCTTAGCATTGTCTGGCATAATGACCTCTAGTTGTCCATATCGATAGATGACATTGTTTCTGATGAAAGCAATGATAACTTCTTTAGTAACTTTGGGGAAGGAAGCTACTTCTACCCATTTGGTGAAGTAGTCGATCATGGTGAATATGAATCGATGTCCATTACTGGCTTTGGGCTCAATGGGCCCGTTCACGTCCATTCCCCACATTGAGAAGGGTCATAGCGAACTCATATTGTGGAGTTCCCTTGGAGGGGCGTGGATAGCATTCCCATGAATCTGGCATTGGTAGCACCTCTTGACGTGATCATCACAGTCAGCTTTGAGTGTAAGCCAATAATGTCCCGTTTTGAGAATTTTCTTGACAAGTAAGGGGCCGCTCATGTGTGGGCCACATACTCCACCATGGATCTCATCCATGAGTCTCTGAGCTTGGTCTTTGTATAGAAATCTGAAGAGTCCTAATCCTGCATCTCTTTTGTAGAGTGCATCTCCGGTCAGGTAGAATTTCATAGCAAGTCGATGAATCTGCCTCTTCTCAGTTAGACTCGCCTCAGCGGGTGTAGATCCATCTCGTAGATACTCCTTGATGTGCTGATACCAAGGGTTGTGGATGGGAGGTAGCTCATCCGATACTTCTCCAACGTAATTCCCATAGATTGGGGCTTTTTTCAGAGAAAACGTGATGCACGGCATGTTTTCCTTGTCTGGTATGTAAACCAAGGAGGCCAACGTTGCTAATGTGTTTGCAAAATCATTCCTATTACGAGGAATGTGTAGAAAGGAGATTTCTTCAAACTCCAAAGCCATCTGTAGAACTTGTCGACGGTAAGGCAGCAAATGTAATTGTTTGGTTTGATAGATTCCTGTGGAATGCTTTATTACCAATTTAGAATCCCCAAAAGGCGATTAACACCGATGCCCATTGAGCGGGCAAGTTTTAGCCCTATGATCTGACCTTCATACTCGGATGTGTTATTGGTGCCGACAAAGCGCAATTTAACGACGGATCCGCTCCCCATTAGGATAGTAAGATAGCTCCACTCAGGAGCTTTACAATTAATGACCCATCAAAATACATTTTTCACTCACGGTATGTATCGTCTTGATGTTGTAATCGAATCATCATTATCCCTCGCAGTGCGTGACGATTGATCCGCAATTCCTTGACCTTTGATGATTTTTTTGCGCCACGTGAGCGATGTCAAATTATGTAGGATCAGCGCCTTACGGGACGATAAACGACAATTCAGTATGGGTTTACTGAATACATATTTGAGAGGATCCACACGGGATATGATATGGGTTGTGTGACCATGGAGGAAATGTTGTAACCTTATGGAAGCCCATGCTAAAGCACAACAAGTCTTCTCGATCAGAGTGTACTTGTGTTCACTGATGCTGAATCTTTTGCTGAGGTAATAGATAGCTCGTTCTCAGCCTTTATTGTCTTTTTGCCCTAGCATGCAACCCATAGCATTGTCATTCATGGACAGGTACATGAACAAGGGAACATCATCCCTGGGAGGTACCAAAATAGGAGCGTTAATCAGTTGCTCTTTAATGGTAAGGAAGGCTTTCTGACACTCATCGTTCCATTTCAGGGATGAGTTCTTCCTTAACAATTTGAAGATAGGCTCACAGGTTGCTGTGAGTTGAGAAATGAATCTGCTAATGAAATTAATCCTTCCCAAAAATCCCTGTATTTCTTTCTCTGTCTGAGGAATGGGCATTTCCTTGATGGCCTAGATTTTGGTAGGATCCAGTTCAATCCCTTTGTGGCTGACTAGGAAGCCTAGCAACTTGCCTGACTTAACACCAAAGGCGCACTTGGCGGGATTCAACTTCAAGTTGTACTTACGCAACCTGTTGAATAGCTTTGTGAGATGGTCTAAGTGGTCATCCTCCTTCCAGGATTTGACAATGATGTCATCCACATAGATCTCTATCTCCTTGTGCATTAAATCGTGAAAAAGAGCCATCATAGCTCGCTGATAGGTTTCCCCGGCATTAATGAGGCCAAAGGACAACCGTCTGTAGCAAAAAGTTCCCCATGGCGTGATGAAAGTAGTTTTCTCACAATTTTCATCAGCGACCATAATTTGATGGTACCCCGCAAAGCAATCAGCAAAGGAGTACATGTCGTATTGAGCAGTATTGTCAATAAGAATGTGGATAAAAGGCACGGGAAAGCTATCTTTAAGGCAAGCTTTGTTCAAATCCCTGTAATCCACGCAGACTCGCACCTTTCCCCCTGGTTTAGGCACGGGAACAATGTTGGATATCCACTCCGGATATGTAGACACCATGATGATGCCAGCTTGAAATTGTTTCACAATTTCCTCTTTGACTTTTAAACTCCATTCAGGTTTCAATCGCCTGAGCTTTTGCCTAACTGGCTTGAATCCTTCTTTGATGGGAAGGCGATGAAGAACAATGTCAGTGGACAAACCCACCATGTCTTTATGAGACCATGCAAACACATCCTAGAATATGGTTAATAGCGCAACCATGTCATTCCGTTGATTTGTGGTAAGGTCCGAACCAATCTGGATTAGCTTAGGGTTGTCTAAGGTTCCAAGATTGAAAGGAGTGGTTTGATCAAGATTGGGTTTGGATTTGTCTGCAACCCATTCCTTAATCTCTTGAGGTGTCTCAATGTCCTCTTGGATGTCCATCAAGTCTGAGTCCAACTTTGCATCAAAGTTACAACCCTTGTGGAGAGAAGGCATGTCATCAGCAAACACAGGCACATCTAAATTCAGAGTCCTGAAACAAAAGATGCTTTCACTTAATATATGCAACTGTTCGATCATACAAAAGTGTTAGCATGTACGTGATAAAATAACTGCTAGTGATGTAAAGGAAAGCAGGCAATTAAAGTTATCTACAGGGTAGAGGGATTTTCTGCCCATTTTACCCTCGTCGACCAATGCATGGAGTGCTTCTCCAATTGCCGAGGGAAAAGTCCTAAAGGACTGCAGTGATGGAAGGATCGTCAGTGTCTTCCTTCTCCCGAATGATAACCATGACATCTGGGCAATCATCGTCTGGGGTATATCTGTTTGTATGTTCATCATGAACAATGACGCGAATGCCTGCCATCATCAAGGCAAGGTCATGTTTACGTTTTCATTCCTTTTCTTCCACTTCGGGATTAAGAATCAGCACCTCTTTATCTTTGATTGGCACTGGTTTCGGAAATAGCATAGCCACAACATGGGCTGGCACCTTTACTGGAGATTGCATTAGCTCATGAGGTAAAGGCATAGAAAATCATTGTGCGACGGAAGCTTGAGGAACCTGCTCGTGCTTATGAGGATTCCTGTATCTGGAACTAGAAGAATAACCTAGCCCGGCTGTTCCAATTTGACTGGACAGTTGGATAGGGTGCTTAATACCCTGTTGATCCTTACCAAGCCCTTATCCAGGTTGATGACCCAATAACATCATTTCTTGAGTGGCCGACATAACCTCGGCAGAAATTTTGGGTATAGGAAGTGGCGCTCCCATAGAGTGGTATTGCGTGTTACTCACTTCCAAAGTATGGAAACTGGTCGGTACAACTTCTGAATTGAAACTGATAACTGGTAGAATTCCTTGTTCAGGACAATCCGGCTCAGCATTGACAGTGACTAGACTGTTGTTGATAATGTATTTGAGTTGTTGATGTAGCATGGAGGGAACGGCTCCAGCCATGTGTATCCATGGTCTCCCCAATAACAGGTTGTATCCTGAGTCAATCTTGAGGACGTGGAAAGATACATGGAATGTATTTGGACCAATCTCAATTGGCAATTCAATCTTTTCGACGGCATTTCGTCGGGATCCATCAAAAGCTCGAATGACTGTATGGCTGCTTTGGATCCGCTTGAGATTGATATTCATCTTTACCAAGGTGGCATAAGGACAGATATTCAGGGATGAGCCTCCATCTATCAATACTCCTGCTACCATATACCCAGAAGACAACACTGCGATGTGCAATGGTTTGCAATGACCGGTCCCTTCGGGAGGTATGTCGTCATCAGTGAAGGATATCACATTGTTGTTGAAAATGTGATCAACCAAATGTTGAAATTTTCCACATCCACTGATTTTGGCAAATAGGCTTCTTCTAAAACCTTCAGCAAGATCTTTCGATGATCCTCGGAAGAGAAAACTAAATCCAGTATTGAAATCTAGTGTGGAGCTTCTCGCAAGCTTAAAACCACTTTGGCTTCATTATGACCCATAGTACAGAGGAATTTTTCCATCTTCTCCATGGGAAATTTCCCCTCTGCTTCGCAAGTAGGTTTAATAACCCGTTGAGGAAGATCTGAGTGGATTTTCCTCGACACCTTTATGCGATAGTATGAGACGTGGATCCTTCAGCTTCTCCATAACTCCATGGAACTTTATGCAAGCTGACAACAGGATGTTGTGGTCTGCAAGGTAAAGGAATTGGCTCTGGTGCGGCCACTTTCAAAGGATTGTCAGCTCCTTTGAGTTGAATTGGTTGTATGGGAAATACTTTGACAGTTTCACCATCCACTTCGGAGATAACTGCAACTGATCCCTTCCATTAGGTAGGGCATGCATTCCCACCCTTGAGTTGTACAGTGTAATCATCTGCTATTTGTAGGACACCGCTATCAATAAGATTCTTAATAAGATGGCGAAGTGCCCAGCATTCTTCTGTGTTGTGACCGCAAGAATGTGAATGATATTGACACATTTCATCAGGATTGAACCGCCCTGAGCGGTGATTGATCGGAGGGAGAAGGAATGTGATTATTCCTTCATTGATCAACATTTGAAGTATCTCCTCCATAGACTGACCCAAATAGGTGAATTCCCTTTGATTGGCAAAATCCCGACGGGCTTTAGCACTTGCTCGCTTTGCAAACTTATCCTCCATATCTTCGCTTTCTGAAGGTGTTGATGGAGCATTTTATAACAAATGGAAGGAGATAAGCATGCTCCTGCCTCATTAATTAGCGTGTGATTTGATGCTGGTGCGTCACCAGTTCTGCCAATTGCTCAATTTATTTGCAAAGAGTTTTCATCTTTCGTTCCATGGTAAACTGGAACTTTGCATAATCCCATTTTTTAACACCGTCTTTGAGGGGTTGGGATGATTCGCCGTTAGAATTGGAACCTTGTACAGTGCTCCAACTGATTATGTTGACCTCTTCTTCTTTGTGTTGAGGAAGAGGGTTGTCTTGTACATGAGGTTGATCTGATTTGGTGACTACACTCTCACTGTTGTCTATCAGATCCTGAATCTTATGTTTCAAGGCCCAACAATCATGAGTATCATGTCCAGGTGGCCCGGCATGATAAGCACACTTTCGAGTAGCATTAAAACCCCTCCCATTAGGGTTGGCTGGTGGAAGAAGATGTGTAATTTTCTTCTGAACAGTTAAGAGAGAAAGAATGTTCTCGAGCGAATCCCCTAAGGGTGTGAACGTTCGAGGTCGCTTTACTTCTCCACTTTTAGGCAATGGAGGGTTTGAAGGTTGTGCTGGAAAAGGGGAGTAGTTTCTCCTCTGCATAGGCATGCTTGGATTGCCTTTTTGTCCTTGTAGTATCAAGGAAACATCCTCCTCTTTCTTTTTATGGACCCTCCGGGGGTTGTTTCCATAAGATCTGATTTGGATGTGCTAAAAGAATGACTTTAAGAATGCTAGGTCTTGAATTTTACCGACTTCAATCCCATCTCACCATCTCGCCATGTTTGATCATTTTGGAGAATGGTTTGCCAATACTACTAGAACTCTTTCATAGAAAAGAGCTCTCAGTACATCTATGAAGGTCATGACCATTTTCGATTCTCACATGGAAGGAATAACTTGAGCGTGAAAAAGCGCTCCACCTTTGAGCATACTCTCTAAATGACTCATTTGACTATTTCTTAACCTTGGTGATTTGGTACCGGTCAAGAGCCATCTGAGATTGGAAACTGTATTGAGTGAGGAAGGCGTGAGCTAGCTCTTCCCAGCTATGGATCTTAGAGTTGTCTAATCTGGTATACCATGAACGGGCTTCTCCAGTCAGACTTTTCTAAAACAGCTGCATTCTGAGCCTTTCATTTTCTGCGTAAGACCCAAGTCATACTTCTCAAAATCAGGGGTCTTGAATTTCTCTGGGTATTGAACACCAGGGAATATGCAAAGGTCTGTATCTGAAACACTGCCATGTGTTCCAATCCCTTTGAGAACGCGAATGGTTTCCTCCATTTGAAGGACCTTCTTCCTGATGTCACCCATGTCTGGATCTCCTTTGAGATGGGTTCCTTTAGGGTCTGAGTTGGTTGTATCCAACTGTTGTTCTGGAATTGTTTTTTCCAGACCTTGAACTCCCCCTTGTGTAGAGGATTCTGTATGTATAGGTATCTTCGTACCCTGAGTAGACTGGTGAAATTCTTTCAGTAGAACGACCAAGTCTATGATTTATTTACTCTATCTATCAAATTCTTCTCAAGAAACAGGATTAGACTGTTCGGAAGAGGACATGATTGGCTGTAGGCCTGTGGCCTTTTTGGATTTTGACTGGGTAACAGGCCCAATTGCTTCCCTACAAAAGACTTCCTTTTTGGACATGTTATCATAACATCTCCATTTTAGGAATTTGTCCTGCAAAACCGGTTGTTAATTGATAACATGTCATGCATGCACATATATTCTTCATATTTTCCATTACATATGGATGAACATGGGATAAAATTACAAGTAAATGCTTTTACAAGTATTTGAAAATGGAAAGCATGAAGAAACTTTCCTCCGCGTTTGGTTTATCATAGGTTGACCTATCCTAGGGTTTGTCTCGCAGCTTTTTGGCATGAAGGTTCCCAGATCATCGCAATCTACTTGACAGGAAGTTAATCTGGTCATTCAACTAGAGCGAATCTGGGTGGTGCCTTTCCTAAGCCTCGAGGAATTATTTTTCCCACGAGTCTAGTAATTAAACACTGACAGGATAGCCTCCTGATGGATGGACCACACAACATACATTCACATACAACGTGTCTCACCGTTTATGCAAAATGATGACATGTGCGAAGCACTAATATCACAGATAGATATTTAGCAAAGGCGATATTTAAAATGCATTCGTACACATTCATCAGAAATATAAATACAACATTCACACACAAGCATATAACAATTTTGAAAAGCTTGTAATAGCGGCTTAAGCCCTCTTACTGGAATCCCCAGCAGAGTCGCCACCTGTCGACGTCGGGATTTTTGAATGTCCCTTTTCGTTACTTGTTCTTTGGTGTTCTCATGTTAATGTGAGATTTGTTTAAAAAAAACAAGTGAAAAAGGTCCGACATGTATAATGTCGACGATTGGACTTTAAGAGTCGCCAGTTGGTGTATTTAACTAGTTGTACCAACACAACCGAAAAGGCTTGCACATTGACCCGGTGTTTTGACACTGTTAGACGGGTCTGTGAAACCGAGATTCATTTTGGGTCTGGGGGCTTGATTATGCGGAGGGAAGGTGTTAAGCACCCCCCGAGATCCGTGTTACCATGGTGACCGCCACTTTTCAAAGAAATTGTTATATGAATATGTGTGTGTGTGTGTGTGTGTGGATCAATGTGCAATTATTTGAAAGTAGTGTGAGGCCTCATTCGCACCTATATACACAAGGTTTGAATTTTATAGAAAAATTCAGTTTTAACCAAGATGTAACAATGACGTTTTGTAAAAGAGGTTTTTCAAACCCTGTGCTCAATAGGAATTGAGACCTTCTCATACTTCCATTTTATTGTTAAATGTCCGGCTTGTTTGCTTTTATTTTCGAGATGCGAAGCATTCTCGAGAAAATAATATACAGCAGTGCCGAACTCCTCATAGGCATGACAACCATCCAAGGAAATTCAGACACTGTAAAATAATGTACAGGTTGCTTACAACTGAAAAATGTCCATCATGGGAACCGAATCTAGATTCAGTAAACTGAACCTGTGATCACATGATTCCTAGGCTCACATGATACTGCAATTTGTATGGAAAGCAGTAAGCAGTTATATATATAAAAGTTGTAAATATATATATATATATATATGTGTGTGTGTGTGTGTGTGTGTGTGTGTGTGTGTGTGTGTGCATGATCAACCACCACAAAGCAACTCCATGGGGGATCAGAAATATAAATAAAGTAGTAAATGCTATCAACTGCCACGAAGTAAACTCCAGGCAGGACAAAATGTAAATAAAGCTGTAAAAAGCGATCAACTTCCACGAAGTGAACTCCAGGCAGGACGAAATATAAAAAAGCTGTAAAAAGCCACGAAGGAAACTCCAGGCTTGACAAGAATGTAAATATATATATATATATATATATATATATACAAATATATATATATATATATATATATAAGCAGTAAACGCACCAGATGTAAATCCAGGCTCATCGGATATGTCCGACAACAATTATATATATAAGTATATATATATAAAAGAAATTAAACATATAGAATGTAAAAATCGTGCTCATCGGCATGTAGTCGACCACGATTTATATATATAAGTATATATATATATATAAGCAATTAAACGCCTGCATCAAAGTTCAGGCTCAATCGAGGTATAACTCGATAATGTTAGTCCATATATATGAAATATATACATATATTAGTGTATATATATACAGACAGAAATGAAAACCACGGACCGAAGTCCGGGAAAATGCACACAACACGACTCTCAATGTGTATAACAGTGTGTGCTATATGAGAAGAAGGCTTTATAAAATGTAAGAAGGCTTACAGTGGGCTGCCAAAGTAGACTTCTATGACTTTAAAAGGATAAACACTCAGCTCCCGCCGGATAAAAGATAGCTATATGTGAGCTAACTAGTGTTTAAAGAAGAGGAAACACTCAAAAGATGTGTATACAAAGTAAAATGGATAGGGCTTCCTCGCCTTATTCCTTCTCTCCCCCCTCTTCAAATGGCTGATCCAAGCCTTGTATATATAGATGGATGGCCGCAGGTACACCTACGGCAGCCGCAGTTGTACCTACGGCTGGTCGAGGTGGATTCGAGCCTCGCGGGTTTCGTTGTCTCGTAGTACGTGCACTCATGCACTATAATGTCCGCTCGAACTTGTAGAACTTCAATCCGAGCATCCGAACGAGGTATATCTGACCTTCTTCGGACCGTTGGTGTCGAGAGTTATGCAATGACATGGATTAGAGGTTGTACAAAGTCGGGAAGAGGGGTCTATGCCCATGTTCTTCAAGCTTCAAGTTCTATCCAAAGTACTTCCACACGTAATAGTCACTCAAGATTGTCACTCCTCGGTTCTTGTGGGACATTGTTGGATGTATGTATGAAGTGTTGAGACGACGTGCAATTGTTGAAGGAACAAGATGAAGCTTGACTCCTCGTCGGGGTTATCGCCGGTTTGAGTTGAAAGTAGACGTTGCTCAGGGTTACAACTGAGATTGGACTACTTATTGGTATGCCGCGATATCATCTTGTTGACGTGGACAGATAACGTTGTGACTCCTCACCGGGGTTATCGCCGGTTTAAGCGGAAAGGAGACGTTTCTCAAGGTTATATCTGAGATTGGGATACTTGTTTGTATGCCTCACTGTCATCTGGATTGAAGCTGATCGCACATGTTTGAAACAAGCATTTACGGGGTTATTGCCAGAACTGCAATGGCATCCCTTGGGGCTATCACGAAGGATGGGGTTGCTACTCCCAGTGTTGTCTCTGAGACTGGAACTAAGCGTCGCGGTGTTATCGCCGAGACAGAACTGTCCTCTCTGGTGTTGTTGTCGGTCTTTTGATCTGTATATCTCGGGGTTATCTCCGAGATTGGAAATGACATTCCCGGTGTGTGTTCTGGGTTGGAACTGAACTTCTGGTGGTATCCGGGATGGATGTAATCTGTCTTTCAGGGTTATCTCCAAAAGACGAATCTACCCTCCTGCAATGTTAGTAATAGGAGTGCAGAAAATTTCGAGTGTCTACAGAGGGTTTAAGAAAAGAAGTGAAGCATGCTCGAAATGTGGGAAAAACCATTAAGGGAATCTTTGGAAGGCATGAGATCTGCTACAATCTATGACCAAGAAGGGCACATTTCACCCAACCGCCCAAAGTCGAAAAAAGATCAAGGATGTTTGGCGTGTGCCTCAATGAGCATCAAATCAAGGATTTCCCAAAGAAGGGGAGCAATGGAGGAAGCGCCACAGGAGGGGGGCAGATGGTGATGATCGGTGGACCAACGCAATCCAACCGACCGACTGCCTGAACCTTTAACATGACTGTCCAAGATGCAGTGACTGCAAAAGATGTGGTGTCAGGTATTCTCTCAATCAATAATATAAATGCCTATGTATTATTTGATTCGGGTGCTACCTGTTCCTTTGTGTCTGGAGAATTTGCTAGACAACAAAACATACCTCCTGAACATTTAGAAAATTCGTTAAACATAAAGATTGCGAATAAGGATGTAATTCCCATAGAGTTTGTTTACCGAAACTGTTGTGCAAACATTAGAGGTCACAAACTAAACGTAGACTTAATTCCGATTAAACTGGGAGAGTTTGATGTGATATTAGGAATGGATTGGTTATCCGGCCACGCTACGATAATCGATTGTCAGAAGAAGAATGTGAACCTTCAGACCTCAAATCGGTCTAAGGTAGTGTTTTACGGTAGCTCATCGCTCAAGCAATCGTGTTGCCTTACGATGATGAAGGCCAAGAAATTGTTAAAGAAAGGGGGTGTAAGTTATTTAGCCTATATAGTGGATACTCAGCAAAAAGGAATATAAATGAAAAATATATCAGTGGTAAGAGATTTCCAAGACGTGTTTCCAGACGATCTGCCTGGTCTTCCGCCAGACAGAGAAATTGAATTCATAATAGACTTAGCACCGGGAACCGCACCGATTTTGAAAGCCCCATATCATATGGCACCGGTAGAAATGAAGGAATTAATGATACAATTGCAAGAGTTGCTAGATAAGGGCTACATTCGACCAAGTGTGTCTCCTTGGGGAGCACCAGTGTTGTTTGTAAAGAAAAAGGATGGATCGATGAGGCTCTGTATCGATTATTGGGAGTTAACCCGAGTGACAATTAAAAATAGATATCCATTGCCAAGGATAGACGACCTTTTTGATCAACTGGAAGGAGCGAAGTGTTTTTCCAAGATAGATTTACGAACGGGTTATCATCAGTTGAAAGTGCGAGAGGAGGACATACCAAAGACGGCATTTCGAACTCGCTACGGACATTACGAATTTCTAGTGATGTCATTTGGGTTAACCAATGCTCCGGCAGCATTCATGGACTTGATGAACCGAGTTTTCAAGCCTTACTTAGATAAGTTCGTAGTAGTATTTATCGATGACATTCTGATTTATTCAAAGACTAAGGAAGAACACGTCGAACACCTGAAGATGGTATTGGAAGCATTGAGAAGGGAAAAGATATACGCTAAACTTTTAAAATGTGAATTTTGAATGGAGAAGGTTCAATTTCTAGGACACGTGATAGATCAAAATGGAATTTCCGTGGATCCGACAAAAGTGGAAGCGATAAGTAACTGGGAACAACGGAAGACGCCAACAGAAGTTAGGAGTTTCTTAGGTTTAGCCGGGTACTATCGAAGATTTATCCAAGATTTTTCTAAGATAGCAACCCCGCTGACCAATCTAATGAGGAAAGCAGTGAAGTTCGTGTGGACGGACAAATGCGAGGAGAGTTTCCACGAATTAAAAAGGAGGTTGAGTGAGGCGCCTGTATTATCATTACCAGATGATACGGGAGGATTTGTGGTGTATAGTGATGCATCGCATAAAGAACTTGGTTGTGTGCTAATGCAACATGGCAAGGTCATTGCGTATGCCTCGCGATAATTGAAAGATTTCAAAAAATAATACCCTACCCATGACTTGGAGTTAACAGCGGTAGTTTTTGCGTTGAAGATTTGGAGGCACTATTTGTATGGAAAAAAATGTGAGATATATACGGACCACAAGAGTCTGAAATATATCTTCACACAGAAGGAGTTGAACATGCGACAAAGAAGGTGGTTGGAACTAATCAAGGATTATGACTGTGAAATTCTTTATCACCCGGGAAAAGCAAACGTTGTAGCCGACGCTTTGAGTAGCAAAGAAAGGGAGAAGTTATTCAAATTGACAACTCAGGAGGAATTAATAAGAGAAATAGAAAAGTTGGAAATAGAGGTGGAGGAACCAAAAGAAGCGGAAGGAAAATTATTCATGATGAGAGCTCACCCGACGTTATTGGATAGAATAAAGGAAGCACAAGAGAAAGATGAAGAATGTGAGAAGATAAGGAAGAGAATAGTAGAAAATAAGGAAGAAAAGTTTAAAGTAGATAAGGACGGTATATTGAGATTTGAGGGTCGAGTATGGGTGCCGGTTGTAATCAAATTGAGAGAGGAAATCTTGCATGAAGCACACAATACGACGTATTTTATTCGTCCAGGAGGCACAAAATGGTACAGGGATCTTCGGCACCACTTTTGGTGGCCTAATTTGAAAAGAGAGGTTGTAGAGTGTGTTAGTAGATGTCTTACTTGTCAAAGAGTCAAAGCAGAACACCAGAGGCCAAGTGGACTACTTCAACCGCTGGAAATACCAGAATGGAAATGGGAGCACATTACGATGGACTTCGTGGTTGGACTTCCGGTTACACAGAAGGGTTATGATGCCATTTGGGTTATTATGGACCGACTAACAAAGATAGCTCATTTTCTACCCATTAAGATCTTATTCAATTTGAACCAGTTAGAAAATTTATATGTAAAAGAAATTATATCGCGACATGGAGTGCCGATGTCGATTGTCTCCGATCGAGATCCGCATTTCACGTCAAAATTCTAGAAAAGTTTGCAGGAACGAGTGGGAACTCAATTGAGATTAAATACTGCTTATCACCCTCAAACTGACTGGCAGAGTGAACGAACCATACAAACGTTGGAGGACATGCTTAGAGCTTGCATGATGGACTTCAAGGGGAATTGGGACGACCATTTACCATTGGTAGAATTTGCTTACAATAATAGCTATCATACGAGTATAGGTATGCCTCCATATAAAGCTCTTTACGGGAGGAAGTGTAGAACACCATTATGTTGGGACGAAGTCGGAGAACGACGACTTTTGGGACTAGAATTAGTTCAGCAAATGGCCGACGTGGTAACAACAATAAGGGGCAGATTGGTAGCAGCTCAAGATCGCCAAAAGAAGTATGCCGATTTGCATCGTCAGAACCGAGACTTTGAAGTCAGTAGTTTTGTGTTTTTAAAGGTGTCTCCTTGGAAGGGAAAGATCAGATTCGAAAAGAAAGGAAAATTAAGTCTGAGGTTCATAGGACCATTCGAGATATTGAAGCAAGTGGGTGAAGTGGCATACAAAGTTGCCTTGCCACCGGAACTGGAACACATCCACAACGAGTTTCACATTTTCGTACTACGTTCGTACAAGTCTGACTATAAGCACGTGATTTCCTTTGAGCCCATTCAAGTAGAGAAGAATCTGGCATATGAAGAAATTCTTGTCCATATATTAGATAAGAAAGAGCAAACGCTAAGAAATAAAGTTATATCTTCTGTAAAAGTAGTTTGGCGAAACCACGATGTCGAGGAGGCCACGTGGGAATTAGAAGATAGGATGAGGAGAAACTATCCCCGTCTTTTTGTGTAACCTTGTATCAATTCCGAGGACGGAATTTTTATAAGGGGGAGGATGTAATAACCGTAAATTTTATGATTAAATATTAATATTGATATAAATAGAGCCTATGAATATTTATTTTATAAATGCTTACACAACATGAGGTGAGTAACTCAATTGAATTAAATCGAATTTATGATAATTGATAAGATGTGGAGAATTATGATAAGCTTATGAAATGTCTTGTGTGACACAATGATGGAATTAATGATGAATAAATTGAAGAAGGAATGCATTATTAAGTGAAGGATTAGTTAAGATTATATTGTTAATTAATTGTTGTTATGAGTATTAGCATATCAATGAGTAAACAATTTAAATGGTATATTAAAGATAATATCTTGAGAAATTGAGTAAATTCTTTTATTATAAGGAACGCCTTATTTTTTCGTATATAAAGTGAAAATGTAATGTTATGTCTTTTTATGGCGTAATACAAATTTATATTGTAGTAATTATATCTTAGGTATTTCCAAGAGGATTAAATTACAAAAGAAAGCTAAGTTATATTTTTTTTTATTCACTAAGTAAAGGATGACAGTAAGAGATGTGGTATTTAATTAAATTATTTAATTTTATCAGAGTATTGATAAATCATTGAATTGGTTTGAAAGCTTGTCTGGATAGACTAAATCATTTTTATTATTATTTAAGTGAGTAACTTAAATTATGTGAAAAAACCCAACTTATTAATAATTATCAAGGTGGTGTATAATTTAGTGTTATTTGGGTAAATTAAATTAATTAATTTGCTGCAATAATATTTACGTATTTACATTTTTATAATCCAAATAATAAATCTTGTAGGATAAGGTGGTAGGCCTAAATTGATTTAGTGGGCAACTTTAATGAGATTTTTTCTAGCCAAACTATTTTGTTACTTGTAAGTTTCGGGTGGGGTGTGTGGCCAGCCAAATAAAGTCTAAGCTTAATACTTTTATTATGTATGTAAGCCCAAGGGAATTAGAACCCAACCTTATGATTAATAACCCACCCATTTTCGGCAGCCTTGGTAGTTAATTTGAAAACCAATTAGCCTTGTAACTTAATTCCAACAGACTAAGTTTCTATCATGGGGTATTACACATAAATCATTATTGGAACTATCATTTTGGGACCAATGGATCCAAGAAGAAAGGGAGCATTGCGTGTGATGTTTTTTTTTGACAATACAATGGTGACATGAGTGATGGGATATGATAGACCACTTAGGGGCTGTTATAGAGTTCTTGTAGGGGGGTCTTTAGCAGATGGTCAAGGAGAGTTTCTAGTTAATTTATGCACTCCTTTTAGTATATAAACCCCTTGTTCTAACCCATTCTTTGTACAAGCAAGAAACATTGTAGAGAGAGTGTGAGTGTGGTCGGTGAAGTAGGAGAGAAGGAGTAATAGCAGCAGTAGCTCTTCATCTTAGCAACCCATTTCAAAAATTTTCAAGCTAAGGTATAAAAATAAAATAAATAAATAAAAATTACTTTCCATTTAATTTCTAGTAAACACTTGTTTTTCTTTTAAGAGTAATGTGGATATTATGTGTTGCTTGTAAGAGTTAGTATGCTAAACTAGATGTCTGCATGCTAAATTATTAAGACATTAGTTTTTATAATATGCCTTTAAACTAGATAAATTAATTTTGCAAGAGTACATAATTTATAGTAAGGATGTTGCTTTGTGGCTGTTATTTTTAAGGCTAATTATTCGTTAACACGGCTGCTAGTTGTACAAGAAAATTTGTTGTTACATATTCAATAATTTGGTGGCTATATGTTCAAATTAAAGGAGGAGCTGTTATGCATGGGAATTAAAAATCTTTTAGCATTACCTGTTATGTATTCTTAGATATAAAAATGTGGGGCAATATGAAGATTTAAAAGGCTATACATCAAACACCATTTTATGTATTTTTAGTACATCCAGTAAAACCCAACGTCTGGTTCTAAAATTTGTTATTCCATAATGGCCAATTGAGGATAAATAGAGTAATGTTTAAATATAATAAGAAGCGTGTTTCCGTAAAGTGGGGTTGTTTATGTATTATATTTGTAATGTCTTTCAAAGAAATACTTTGATTAGCCAACATGGAGGTAATGAAATATAAATCAGTATACTAAACTAATTTAATAATAACATTAAAACATTAAATTGTTACACTATGTGCATAATATTTTTTAAGGAAGTAATAAAAAGGGTAGGTGTATTTACCCTTAAGCTACACTCTAATGTGACATTAATTAATCAAAAAGAAAATGAGTACAGGTTTATAACAATAAACAAACAGGTTGTGTAAAGTCATTTTGAACTCTAATTAATAAAATTAGTTCAGGTAAACTAATGTGAGCAACACTTGAATAAATTAATGATTAATAGCATAGTTGTGAGCATAGTTGTGTAGGAAGTAAGCAATGTGGTATTTATCAATATTATGTATTGTATGAGCGATTAGTGCCTTAAACTAGGGTGCGATGCGTGTAATAGCTAAAGTGAGACATTTTTTTGACAATCACTAATTTGTATGGCTACATTATTATATTATATTATAGGCAGTATACATGACAAGGTGTCAAAGGTAAACACAATCGATGAACGAGGCAAGTTCCTTAATTCTTACACTGTATACATATTGTATAACTCGAATTGTTGTCATATCAACCATATTTATGTCGAGAAAATATCTATTACTATCCGGAAATTGTTTGTATACCTTGACGTTGTTGCAAGCATTGAATTTATCATTCTTAAATGTATTATAAAGGTTGTCTAAGCCTTTGATTCGGCTGGACTATTATCATGTGTTAGAAAGCTATCCAAACCAATTGACTTGGTTCGGACTCTCATAAATCTACTGAGATGAACAACCCTCATTGAAGGTGAAATTATATAATTGTCGGAAACCGGCGTGCTTTTATCTTAGCATGTTTAAATGTTATGCATAACGTAGGGTACTTTAGGCTGATCACCTGTTGTACTCGTTTATATTAGATTTGCAGTATAATACTGTAAACTCTAGCAAGAGTTCTTAGTCCTTAGTGACTGCTCAGTGTTCATCCTTATTAAACTTTGAAATGCATAAACTTGGAAGTTTTATCGATATCCTTCAGTCTATAGAGAAACTTATTGAACACTCTTGATATTTCTTGATATCCTTGAACTACCAATTATTATACCCTTGAAGATTCAAATGTTACAACTGCTTATTCTTCTTGCTATATTACTTGCTGGGCAAACTTGTTGCTCATTCTTGCTTCCTAAAAACATTACAGTTAAGGCAGAGCAAGGCGGTACATCAGGAAAGGACAAGGGAAAGGGCAAGGCTACAGAATAACTTAAGTCCTTTAAGAATAGAAGTATTATTATTATTGTTATGCTTATTACGATGTACTTAAGGATGGTTAAGTTATGTTTAAGTTTAATGGCTGAATTATCGTAGTAATGGTTACGGTACCTTGGGACGCGAATATTTATAATATATCAATGTAAATTATTCTATTATTTCCATTATTGATGATTTTAGTAAGATATTCGTAGTTGCACGTGATGCACCGAATTCAAGATATGGGTGTCCGAATCTTTGGGGTGTCACACTGGCTTTGGTGCATTCCATTAAAGGAAGTCACCAGATAGAGGCTCGGGTACCAACTCTTGTACTTGAGTTTTTAACTCCTGAAGTTCAATAGGAGCCATTCGATATGAGATTTTAGAAATGGATTTTGTACCGGGTTCAAAGTCGATACAAAATTCAATATCACACTCTGGGGGTAGGCCAGGAAATTCTTCAGGAAATACGTCAGGAAATTTACTAACAACAGAAATATCATTCAAATCTGACGTATTTTTGTTCAAGTCCATGACATGGGCTAAGAAAGCTTGATATCCATTTTTCAATAAACGAATGACTTTATGGCTTAATATGAAAGTGTTTGACTTTAGTGGTTTGGTTGCTTGAATTCGCATAATAGGTTGGTTAGGAATATAAAAACTAACAACCTTACGAAAACAATCAATTTTAGAATGATGAGTGGTTAACCAATCAATCCCTAAAATCACATCAAATGCAAGTATCTTTATAGAGATAAGATCAACATGTAATGTGATGGTGCCAACTTGAATCAAGCAAGATTTATAAACTGTAGATGTAACGAAAGTTTCTCCAAACGGAGTTTCCATAGATAAGTCAAAGTCTAATTTCTCCGAAATCAAGTTCAAACGTTGAGCACAAGCTAGAAAAATAAAAGAATGGGTAGAATCAGTATCTAACAGGGTATAGACTTCGCAAAAATTTATGATTAACTAACCCGTGATAACTTCATTTGGGTTCCTCACTTGTTGGGAAGTCACGACAAATGCTCTTCCAGAAACCGCCGACTTTGTTTTGTCCGCATCCGCCTTTGGTGCCACCGTCCCAGCTGGACTTGATTTTGCTACAGGATAAAATCGAGCTATGTGACCGTCTTTTCCACAACTAAAACATACCATGGAAGGCTGTGAACAGTTTGGACTTATATGTCCCTCCTCTCCGCATCTGTAGTATCTAACTGGCGGTCGTTCTCCTCCCCTAGAATTTGTTGCTAGTGCTGGTGCTGCTGCCAACGTCTTCTCGTCATCGTTAAATCTTCCCTTCTTGAAATTTCCACTTGAATCATTTCTTCTATTATCTTGGTCATGATTACCACCGAAGTGGTTACCATTTCTGGCATGATAATTTCCTCCACGATGGTTATCATTGTTCCGATAATCGTTGCCACCGGTACGATTATCATCGAGTTGTTGGTCGTTATTCTTCGGTTGAGCTGACTCATTATCGCGTTCTAATAATTGAGCCCTATTCACAACATCTGAATATAAACAAAGTTTGTGAGAAATGAGGTATTGACGTATTTCAGGTTTCAAACCTCGCATAAACATTCACGTCATTCTCTCCTCATTATCAACCAAATGGGATGCAAATCGGGACAACTCGGCAAACTTAGCTTCGTACTGTGACACGTTCATATTGTTTTGTTCCAGCTTGATAAACTCTACCTCCTTCATGTGACGAATACTTTCAGGAAAGTACTTGTCATTGAACAGTTTCTAAAATATTTCCCAAGACATGTTGAGTGCAATTTGGTGAGTACGCTTCATGATTCCCACGATGAATCGCCTCACCACAGAACATAAAGGTGGCGAATGGAACCTTCTGCTCCTCCGTGCATCCCAAGACATCAAATATCTTGGTAATTTGCTTAACCCATGTTTCTGCCTTGATTGGATCCGGCTTTCCAAAGAATTCTGGTGGTCCCAACTCCTTGAACTGTTTGGCTGTGATAAACCGCGAGTTGCTATCATTTCCACCTATACTTTGTACACGAGTCACCTTCGTCTGATTTTTCATGAACTACAAAAAGCTCCTAAACATTCCATCATTCATCGTTTGCTCGGTAGTGTTGTTTACAGGAGGAATATTCCCATCCTGTTGCACGTTCTCCTAGTTTGTGGTTAAAGGTGTCTCCACAGTCTCATACACTCCATTCTTAACGTTCTCAGCTGCCATTCTTAAATACTGCCATAAAATAAGGGTTAATTAAAAAAATTAACATATCACATAATATCCCTATATTATGACCAACCGACAAATAAGCTTAGGTAGGACACACTAGCGAAGGATTTACTCGTCTCTCCCCTCCTAGTTCTATTCCCCGATCTCTGCCAGAGACCATATCCCTAAGCTCCGATACCAACTGTGACGCCCCCAAAATAGGTATACATCACCCATTCTGAGTCGCTAAATACATGGTACAGAAAACAACTATAACTTTATTATTACAATTGTTGTGCAAAATACAACAACACATATTGTGAGTTTAAATACAAATATTGTCTTCTAGACAATATCCACACTCAAATAAAGTCCTCATTACAATTATTGATGAAATATTTTACAAAAATAGTGAGGACTGCTAAAACAACTGTCTAGGACCATCACTCTATACCCTGACTGGTTCCTGCTATGTTCTCGCTTCCTGAGAAGAAAAATGGAACAAAAAGGAAAAGGGTGAGCTCAACTAGCCCAGTAAAGAATATTATGACTAAGATAATATACAAAAAATTATCCTTAGTCTTCAACAGGGAAAAATCTGATAGAATATAATAGACAACAAGTTTTAGATCAACAACTGCAGCGGAAATAATAATTCATTAGAAGAGTTAAGTAGAGAATGAAATCTACTATCATCTACGAATTTAAAAGTCCATCATCAATATTTTATCCCTGTAACATCAATCAATATACATCTTGAATCAAATATTCATCTTTGCACTACAAGCCTAAGATATTCATTTGTATCACCAGTTGGTCATGTTCATCTCAACACATGTTCATCTTTGCACTACGGGCCAAAGATATTCATCAGGTAATCATTCATCTTTGCACTACAGGCCAAAGATATTCATCAAGTATCATCATTAAGGACTGAGGATAATGTAAAACATTTTAGAGAACGAAACCAGTAAGATAAAAGGATAAAGTTTATAGATTCGTACTTTAGATAATTCAAGTTTAAAAATACTCCATAATAAACCATAATGGAGTAAAATTCAAGAATGAAGATCAAAACATAGATACAATCAAAGATAGTAACCATAATAGACATCTGGGACAAAAAAGAAAAAAATTCATTTTTTGGTGAATAGTGTCGTATTTGTGAATAGTGCCGTATACGTGAATAGTGTCGTATACGTGAATAGTAACTCCAACACAAAAAGGTAGAAATTCCACAAGAAAAATCATACTTCGAGAACAATACTCGTGAATAGTACCATATTCGTGAATAGTGTCGTATACGTGAATAGTACCACATACGTGATTAGTAACCCCGACACAAAAAGGTAGAAATTCCACAATAAAATTCATATCAATATTTCGGCATAATGATATTGAAGAAAATAATATCATTTACAAAGAAAATAACATCTCTTACCTCAAAATAACAGTATTTCTGATCGGAATATCGGATGCAAAGCCGAAGAAAACTTGCACTGAATAGCAACTCTCAAAGTATCTAAATACTCACAAAAATACGCTCGACAATATAGAGAGAGAAAACTTATGTTTCAGGTGTGATTTTCAATTCTAACTTAAGCGCCTATTTATAGGAAAATTTAGAACGCCAAAGGATACTAAAATAATAAAATAATAATATTTCTTTTCTTCTACGCACCAACCATTCAAGACCATCCATCTAAGCATGCCAATTCTGAAAAAAAAAATAGCAGCCCACATGTTTTCAAAAACAAAAGTGGGTCCCACCCAATTTTAATAAAAATCATTTTATTTTTTGAAACTTTAGTAATTCATAATAAATAGCTCTTTTATTAGAAAAATATGAATTTATGTTCATTTCGTACGAAATCGAATTCTCTACAACTTTGTAGCTTTAAGTTTTTCCAAATTCCAAGCAAAAAATGTCCGAAATCCACAAACGGATGATTTTCAATACCTCATAAAATTCATAACAAATCATACGTTAATTTTTAACGGTTCAAAATTTGTGGACAGACTCAACTTATATATGTATAACATATCCAAAAATCGCAATGATCCAACGGTCGGATTAAAAATATAACTCACGTAATAGAGCTTTAAGAACACTGATTTGATTTTTAAATACCTCCATTCCGATAAAAATACTGATAAAACACCTCAACATTAATTCCTTCAATTATATCCACATAAAAATAAATATTTCCTTCATTTATATCCACATAAAATAAATATTTCCATATCATATAAATCAATAAATAATTATTTATAAATAATATTACAGAATCACAAGAATAACAACTAGGCCGTTCCCAGGAAAGAGGGGGCTTTTCGATAAGAATTTCTCCTTACTGGCGCACAATTAGGTGACCAATCTCTTCTTGACAGAACTTTCTAGACATTTCCAATAATGTTATCTAATAATATTATTCAAATAATATGAATTATTGATCTGATAATGGGAAATACTGTACAGTGACAATTATTGAAACAACAATAATATAAAATATCAACGCAGCAATTATTGAACCAATAAAATAAAATATTGAACAGTAATTACTATAAAAATTATTAAGTAGTGCCTTCACGTAAGAATTAAAAATTCAAAAATATTGTGCAATCTGGTAAGTACTCTTCTGCAATGCACGCCAGTATTCATCGTATTTTAACCACCAGGTAATCCATTAGTGTTAACGGTAACAATTACGCCGTTATTTAAAAAAACTCAAACTTGTCATTTTCTTCATCCGATAATTATTCTGTTATGGGGCCCAGAAATATCTGTGTTGTTGTACGAATATTCCCCGATAACAAGAATATTCCACCACCAAACGAATATTCCCCGATAAAAAAATAAATATTTTATAACCACTTGCTTATTTTGTAAAATTTGCACATTTCACCCATAACCAAAATATTATATCAAATTAACTCCTTATTATTTCAAGATAATGAATAGAAAATTTTAATTTTATTTATAATAAGTTGGGGTCTTACAAAAATAATATCCCTTATGAATACGAAAGAAATAATATCCCTTACCTTAGTAGAAGGCTAGATACTACAATAGTGAAGTAGCAGAATACTCTTCTTCTTTCTCTCTATAGCTTCTCTCTCTATAATTGCTCTTGTGAGTCTTAGTGAATTGGTAAGAATGAAAGAAGAATGAGCTTCTATTTGTAGGAAAATATAGTTTCGATAATTGTACGTTTTGGGGCTCGAATTATTACAGTATAATACCTTCATCTTTTCTTTCATTTTTAATTTAATCCTACAAGTATTATCAAACTTGCATCACCTCCCCTAATAGTACATCATGTGAATCAATAGTTCCATTCATGTGAACTAATAGCAATTAATTGCTCATTTATTCAATTAATTACCCGATTGGTCAATTTAACCTCCAGAAATCAATTATTATCGAAATAAATGTCGATCTCCACTAACACCAATAATCCCAACACAATGGAAATATTAATTTCATCTTTAATCAACACGAACTTATTCATCATTAATATTATAACTCACAGTATTTAACAACCAGATTATTCCCAAGAAAGAGGGGGCTTTCCGATAAGGATTTCTCCCTATTGACGCCCAATTAGGTGACCAAACCCTTTCCTCGATAGAACTTTCTAGACATCGTCAATATTGCAAATAATAATATGAATAACTTTGTCGTCTCAATTATTGATTTAACAATTTAAAATATTATGCAGATGATACTGTGACATAATTGAATTAATAATATGAGAGATATTATGCAGTAATTATTGTAGCAATAATTGAGTATAACTGAGTGACTTCTCACGTAAGCATCAATAATCAATACCGTGTGCTACTATGCAACCACGAGTATTACTGTACTTTTACCACCTGGTATTTCAACAGTTTAACGTTAAAACTTTCGCTGTTATTTTTATAAAAAGATATCTCTGTCGTTTTCTAATTATAACAATACTTCCGTTGTGGGGTCCACTAATGATTGTGTTGTCGTACGAATATTCTCGGATAAAATGAATATTCCCATACCAATCGAATATTTTATGACAACTTGCATACTTTGAAAAATTTATAAATATTACCCACAACTATAACATTATATCAATTCCACACCTTAATATTAAAAAAATATTTCGAGAAATTAAATCTTTATTCATAAAATTTGGGGTCTTACATCAGCAGTATGAGATCTCAATGCAGTAGTATCTGTAGTTGAAACATCTCGGGTAGCTAGAGCATCATCTCGCTCAACAACAGTTGCATCCCTAGATGATCGAGCCTCATCCCGCTTAACAACAACGGTATCCCTGTGAGCTAGAGCATTATCTCTATTAATCAGAGCGGCATCTCTATTAGAAAGAGTTGTTAACATCAAGGCCCTAGCCTGATCCCTCTCAAACGTTATCATATGTAAACTCTACTCTAAATACTCTATAGAATATGAAGTCACAACAGCAGGAACACAGGGGGAATCAGGGTACTCCATAGGCTCCCCACTATCAGAAATAATGCCCGGCTCTGAGGATACAACCATAGTCGATGTCTCTGCCTCCAACTATGCAGAATACTCTGTAGAATGACCTAGATGGCTAGTGGAAAAGTCAGCCCTCTTACGTTGACCAACAAGTATAAATCCTAGACAAATCCTCTGCTAACAGAAGCCGAGATGACAAACGCTGACCCAATGCCCCGTCAAAGGGATGAACATCTTGAAACTGGTCAAACTGTGCCATAACATCCAATGGATGATAAGTGGTCACACCCCTCAAACCGGCCAGCAGAAGTTAGTCCATGCCAACTGCATGAGTGATAAAGCTGTAGGGAGAGCTAAGCCCTGAACACGGCAATATATCAAATGGATCCTCAATCCCTGACAAGAAAGTTGACCAAGAAGCTGCATCTGTACACTCTGCCAGCTGGAAGAAGTATTATATGGCTATCTCATAGGAAAAATAATACTCATGGCGTCGAAAACTGCCAATCGGTCTCAAGTGTATCATAAACCACACGTACAACAAAATCGAACTACCTACAAACACCCCCGTAGAATGGGTATGGCAATGCGTGGCCGACCTCAAGGTCTCTGCCAGAATTAATCAATGATAAGATGGTATGTCACTCCCGGAGAGCCTGGACTACCATGATCACGGTGATATCCAAGTGGTCCATGTACAATGGTATGTACAGATAAGCCACTATACACATCAAGAGTACATCTACTCCGGCAACACACCAATCATCCTCCGAAATGGTGAAATCCCCTGAGTACCACAGATAACTGTCCAATAACCCAAATGTGTCAATCAAAAAACTCATGGACACTACATGCCTCGAGGAAATCTCGTGCAGGGCAACTCTGCGTCGCAAACCTGTAAAGGTCATGAACTGCCGGCTTATGTCACCGACAGCCATCCGAGCGCAAGGCCTATCCAAAGGCAAGTCTGTAAGGCACTCATACTCCTCCAAAGTAGGGGTCAACTCCTGGGTAGCAAACTAGAATACTTGTCTATCCGGTACCCAATGCTCCAGCATGCCCTCTATAAAGCTCGATGGAACCTGGAACGTCAGGAGAGTCATAGAGTGACGCATCCACTGATCAACTGTCACCCGATCTAGGGAGGACAAACTATCATACCATAATCTCAAATAGGAGGCCACCAATACTGGTGGGGTATGCTCAATCTGGCTAACTATGGATGAAGACATTTGTAGGGTCGTGTCATGAGACCATTAGGGGTCAATGCTAAATTCATCTCTGGAAATGCATATGCATAACATAATACATGCATGATAAACAACAGATGACAATATGATGTAGGGAATAGAAAACAACATACATACATTCCTAAGTACATCATCATCTAAATACATCATCTCTATATACAACTGGAAAATAAAGGGAAATGGGGCACAACTGCCCAACAACTAACAGAGGCCTATCAAAAGATATAACTAGAATGGGGCACAACTCCCCAATATCTAATAGAGGCCTATCAAAAAATATAGCGAGAAATATATCAGAAAAAGTCAATAGTGTTGATGTCCACATCATCCAACCTATCCATCTGATGTAACTCCTCCTGAGTCACTTAATCTTTGCCAGTAAGGATATCAGTCTGATACAACGGAGGATCTACACTGGCAAAACCATCTGGATATGGGCCACCTGAAGGGCCAGCCCCAGAGCTGAAAGGATCAAAAGTATCCACCTCAGATGGATCTCTGCCCAAATGCCGGATGAAGAAATGTGCCCGGTTCAACTGCTGGGTCAAACTATCAATCTACGTCAGATGAGTAGGCTCTCAAATGCAGGAAATCCAATCCGCCATCATGACGGAGCCAGAAACCGTATCACCCATAAACTGTGTGGCGAGGGTCTGGGCTCCAATGGTGCGAAGGAACCACCAGCGGTAAAAAGCCTCCTGAGTGAACGATCCCTCTGACAAAGTAAAGTCATCAACTCCCACCAATGGGACCTCAATGATCGGGTGCAACAAAAGCCAATAACGCCTAACAAGAGGACAGATCAGAATACGAATCTCTCCTGTGGTGCTCTTACTAGCACGCTTTCCTGAATAGAGCTCCCAAACTTCATCTATAAAGAGAGAAATCTGACGGGTGGACATCACATACTCAACACCAGTTAGGAAACCACCCTCAAAGCCAACTATCAAATGGTCCTCAGAGTAAGGAACCCATGTAATGACATTAACTGTCAATAACTCCAACTGTAAGCGCAAATGGGTGAAACCCTCAGCTACAGGAACCTTTGTCAAAGTGGAGTGGTGCCATCGTCGTCCCCGTGGTTAGGTGTCTAAACCTAATATGCTAATAGGGAGAAGACATGGGAGCCTCTCATAGGCCCAAAACATCCAATACAAGATCAAATATCTGTGGTCAGTTAAAACTCTCAACCCTAACAAGGGAAATCAAAAGAGAAAATACTCACCAGTAAGAATGGGTAAAATCCTAGCCAAGCCTTCGTCAAGCCCTATGAGCATAGATGCATTCCCCTGAGGAAGTAGGCGAAGGTGTAGGAACCCCAATCAAACTCTCCAATAAGGTCCACCTCTCGTGTGGCGCTGACTAAAGTGAATGACACCGCAGAAGAGTTATTCACTAGGAAACAACCCTAGAGGATGATCAGGAACAATTACCGAAGGATGAGATCCATAACCCCCTGATCATCAGGTAATGGCTCAGTCAAAACCCCACTCATGGCATCTACACTCAAAGGACTAGTACGGACTGCCCTACCTTTGAGCACCGTAGCCGGGACTCCTAGCAAGGATCTGTTAGCAGTCGGGAAAATGTCAGCCACACAAGGCACTGGCACCCCGAAAAATTCCATCCCAATGATGAATCACCAATCCATTGGTGTCATCATCACCTCGCAATCCAGCAAATGGAGAGACTGAGTTTGGTGAAACCAACGCTCAGACAACGCCCTGAGGTAACCCTAGGGACAATGACGGGGGAGGATGGAAAAGAATGCCTCAAAACCACAAGAAGGCATAATCTTTCGGTACTCTGGGTGAAGAGTCTGGTACAAAGAATGTATGCTGAAACTATTCCCTCGAGGTTGCGTAAAGCCGGGAACTTGCATCATAATGAAAATCAACATCAGAACCCTTGCTCCTCATAAATAGGAAAAAGGAATATCAACACGGCTTTTACCTCGTTCGTATGCAAATATATCGAGGGGTGATGACTCAAATCCTCTAGAAGCTCTTGAATCATCACATTTATAGCTGGAAGCTCCCTGCGGGTAAAAAAGAAGACGGAACAGGATTCGCAACCGGTACATCCTCCTCCTCATCCTCAACATCTGGCCTCTCAACTTGGATAGGATGAATCACTGACTCCGTTAACCAATGAGGTTGTCGGGTTGGGCAAGGGTGAGGCACATCAGAAGCTCTCTTCCTCACACCTGCTGAGGTCCTACGGGAGCTAATCGGCTGGTCTAGATCTATATATCTGGACAAAAGTCTCTAAATTACCTCAGAAAGGGTGTGGTAAATTCTAACTTGGAGCTCATTAAATGCATTTTATGTCTATATGCATGCATGCATTACTTTAACATACGACTACAGTAGATTTAAAAATGCATGTTCATTCAATGCCTAGACTCGTGAAATTTTTTTGCCAGAGTCTCCTTTGTAAAAAGGACTATCCACATGCGCGTAGGCATGACTAGGTGGCCATTAAGTAGCACACTAACTCACGCTCATAAACATACTATATGCATGCAAAATATTAAAGTCATAATCCATAAGGGTAGCCTAATTACCAGGATTACTTTGCTTTACAACCTTTGCTCATTTGTCCTTAAATAGGATGAAAAAATAGCAAAAAAAGGTGCCAAATTGTCTGTTTCAAAAGTCAATTTTTTTTCACATCAATATGTTCATCATAGTTAAATACTAACATTTACTGTGTTGAATAACTTTTATCTAGTCATACGAGCATGCATATTCACTACTATGTGTTTAAAGCATTTCGTGTGATTTCTCTCTTTTCAACGGTTAAAACTGGAAAAGAAAACATGTAAACCTTACCAGGATAGTACATAACACCTGTACGATGATGGATTTTACAGAAAACAACTCGAACTCATTAGATATGAAGAAGATTTCTTGGATTCTCTGTGCGGCTTCAAGTGAAAATGACTTATGAAAGGGAAAGGCCAATGTAATATAACCCACGGATGGTCGCGGGTGTACTCGTGGTAGTCGCAGGTCCACCCGTGGCTACCCTGGGTGGTCCCCACACCCTCCGGCTTGATCAAATGTGAGTTGAAATGGAGGTCCCATAAGCTGAAAACTCAAATCAGGAAAAAAGATGTTACGCGATCAAGAGAAAAAGCCTGAAAGCCTGATTTTCAGAGACCAAACTGCAGGTCTACATGTAAATCATTGGTATTCACCCAAACACAGGGTTTACAAAGCCAATGATCACAGCTGTCGAAAGCTACCCTGGGCAATACCTTGCCAAGGTCCAATGCCATTAACTTGGGTTGTAATTCCAGTCGCAATCATATGTCTCATCAGAAATCATCCCCAGCGGAGATTTCATACATACTCAGCCATTGAAGGACATTTTAATAAGGGTCAAGCAGCCCTGACATTATCATCTATTGGCAGTAAATCCAGCGAAGCATTGGGGGTGTTCCAATGGTCTCAGTCGTTGAAGGAAATTTCAATGAGGGTCAGGCAGCCCTGACATTTTCAGCCATTGGCAGTAACTCCAACGAAGCATCAGAGGTGGTTTGATGATCTTAGTCATTGAAGGATATTTCAATGAGGGTTAGGCAGCCCTGACATTATCAGCCATTGGCAGTAACTCCAATGAAGTATTAGAGGTGGGCCGATGATCTTAGCCATTGAAGGACATTTCAATGAGGGTCGGGCAGCCCTGATATTATCAGCCGTTGGCAGTAAATCCAGTGAAGCATCGGAGGTGGTCTGATGATCTGAGCCATTGAAGGATATTTCAATGAGGGTCAGGCAGCCCTGGCATTATCAGCCGTTGGCAGTAAATCTAGGGAAGTATCGGAGGTGGTCCGATGATGTTAGCTGTTGAAGGACATTTCAACGAGGGTCAGGCAACCCTGACATCACTAGCCGTTGGCAGTAACTCCAGTAAAGCATCGAAGGTGGTCCGATGATCTTAGTCATTGAAGAACATTTAAATGAGGGTCTGGCCGCCCTAACATCACCAGTCGTTGACAGTAACTCCAATGAAGCGTTAGACATGACGATACAAATCATGGAAAACCATCCTCATCGGGGAGGACCGATAACTGAATCTGTTATACAGATCATGAGTGATCAAAGCACAATTCCCCAAGAGTCTCTCGCACATGAGAAGAACATCTGCGGTGGAAAGTATGCGATGAGGATTAAGGACTTTGGTGATAACCCTAAATGTCAATATCCTATGGTCTTAATCATGGAAGGACCTCCATTCCGTTCCTCCATACACTCAACATGAACATTTGCATTATGTTTCATTCCATTTTATATCATGATTATCTTGTCACATTTCAATTGTCTAGTGATCTTTATCATATCCATGCCATTACATTGCATGAATATGATAAAGAGGGGCATTTGTAGACACTTTAAATTTTGCATTCCTGTTACTAACCCTGCAGAAGGGCAAAATCATCTTCCAGAGATAAGCCTGGAAGTCAACTCAGTTTCAACCCCGGAGATAACCCCAGGGGATTTAGTTCCGACCTCGGAGATAACCCCGAGGGATGCAGTTCCAGTCCCGAAGACAACCCCGGGATTCTCAGTTTTCAAATGTCAAAGACAACCCTGAGATACTCAATTTCAACCCCGGAGACAACCCCGGAAGATTTAGTTCCAACCTCAGAAATAACCCCGAGGGATGCAGTTCTAGTTCCGGAGATAACCCCAAAAAAGTCAGTTTCAAACCCAGAGACAACCCCAGGACACTCAGTTCTAACCCAAGAGATAACCCGGGAGATCAAGACACCTCGGAGATAACCTTGAGGACATTCTGAGGACATTCAACATTCACAGCAACCCAATTTCAAAGATAACCCTGAGCAACGACAGCTACATCTGTGCGAACGCCGGAGATAACCTTGGTGGGGGAAAAATCATCATTTTGCCACCTCAATGCTACATTCACGTCGTCTCAACACATTTCAATCCAAACTGTATATCAAAAGTGTCCCACAAGAACCATAGCTCAAATCCCGAGTGACTACTACACAAGACTGTACAACGGATAGACTTTAAAGACTCAGAGATCTGATCATGGACACATCTTTTTGGCTTCATACGACCTCTAATCTCATGTCATTATGTAGCTCTCGACAACAGCATTCTGAAAAGGTACAACACGCCTTTATCGGATGCCTAGATTGAAAGTTATGAAGGTTCGAGTGAATAACGCATAGCCAAAGTGCACGTACTTCAAGAAGATAGGACCCGCATGGCCTGGGGTAGCCCGGGCAACCGCAAATAGACTCACGGCCATCGGGTTTTTAAATATGAGCTCTTGGCAGCTCATTTGAAAAAAAAAGAGAAAAAGAGAGAAAACTCTGTCTATTTCAGCCTGTAAACACTGCTAGATTACTCTAAACTGCGTGATTCTTCTTTCTAAACATTTTTAAGCTCGTGTTTTGCTACATACTGAAGTTTAACTGGTGGAAATGATGAGTGGATTTTATACCTACGAATCGGTTTCTATTTGGACTTAAATAGTGTCGATCCTGTCTATTTTTGTATAGTTTTACTTGTTTTTGTGTTGTTTTATGTTTAGGTTGCATTACGTGTCATTGATGGTGTAATGGTGGCGTTGTGGCGAGAAAGCGGTATAAAAAGGGCCAAAATCAACAACTGCAGAAGTCAAGACCCCTGCCTGGGCGGGGCATATAGAGAGCAAAACCCCCGCCGGGGCGGGGGTATACGTGGAAAAAATGATGAAGACCCTTACCAGGGCGGGCATCCACAAGTATAAAACCCCCGCCGGGGCGGGGGTAAGGGGAGAGAGAAAGAGACTTCTGATTTGATTTGAATTTTGCAGCTGCATGGATTGGGACTGTTTTTGGGCATCTTTTAGCAGCTATTACATGACTTAACACAACATTCAACAGACTGTGAATTAACAATCAATCAATCAAATAGCAACTTTGAGCCCTAATTTTCAGAGAACATGTGACGCCCCCAAAATAGGTACACATCACCCATTTTGAGTCGCCAAATACATGGTACATAATCCAAATACAAACTTAATTTATACAACTATTAAGTGTCATGCAGAATACGACAAAATATAAGCTGTGAGTTTTAATACAAATATTGTCTCCTAGACAATATCTAAACTCAAAATAAGTCCTCATTACAATTATTATCACACTATTCTTATAGAATAGTGAAGACTACTATAGCAATCATCTTGGACCATCACTCCATTCCTTGACTAGTCCCAACTATATTCTCATTTCCTGAAGAGAACAATGAAAGAAAAGGGTGAGTTCAACTAGCCCAGTAAAGAATATTATGACTAAGATAATGTAGAATAAATTATCGTTAGCCTTCAACAGTGTTAAACTAATAGAATACAATAAATAACAAGTTTAATTGCAATGGAACAAGCAATCCATTAGAAGAGTCAAGTAGACCATGATATCTACTATCTTCTATGATTTAAAAAGTTTATCATCAATTTTATCACTGAGACTCAGCTCAATAAATAATCCACATCATTGAATTATCCATGCACTACGGGCCAAGGATATTCATAAGTATCACATCCACGAATTATCCATGCACTATGAGCCAAGGATATTCATGTTATCACCAATGGTCATGATCATGCCAAACAAAAATTCATCTTTGCAACCTTGGCCGAAGAGAACCCATGGTCATGATCATACCAACAACTGTCGCTGAGACTCCGCTCAATAAATAATACACATCACTTGTAACATTACAGGTCATGATTATACCGAATAATTCCTGGCCATAATCATACCAATCAATAGTCCATCTATGCACTACGGGCCAAAGATGACTTTCATCACAATATAAGCATGAGGATGATGACAATGATATAAACATCAATCAAACGAAATCAAGGATAAATATTAAAGACTTTAAATTTATCCAGAGTTTAAAAATATCCAAATTATCAACATGATAACTGCTTTGTGGAGTAAAATTCAAGAATAATATTATATCAAAATTAATTTGAACAGAAAAGAAATCAATTTATGTCATGAATAGTACCCTGGGTGAATAGTACCCCGTAAATAGTACTTTGTGAATAGTATCTCGTGAATAGTACTTCGTGAATAGTGTCGTATATATGAATAGTACCGTACGTATGAATAGTGTCGTACGTATGACTAGTACCCATGAATAGTACTCCGGCATGAAAACCTTAAAATTTAACAAGAATGTTTAGAAAAATATCCTTGTGAAACGATACTAGATGAAACACAAATTTCAAGGATATTCTACTAATTTCAAGGAGTATAGAAGCAAAACTTATCAATATGAGTGTAAAATTAGGAGTATGAAACGAAATAATATTACTTACATACTACAGAGTATGGAAGAAAATATTATTTCATACGAATATTGAACAAAAATAATATCCCTTATAACTGTTGAACGAAAATAATATTCTTACGAATATTGATCGAAGATAATATTCCTTATGAATATTGAACAAAAATAATATTCCTTACTAATATTGAACGAAAATAAAATTTCTTACGAATACAAAAAATAATATCGTAAGCGAATATGAAATAAATAATACCCCTTACCTCAAAAAGAGAGCAATTCCGACTGGTATAGCAGAGATATTCTTGAAGAAAACTTGCACTATTTTCTACACTCAAAGCTTCCTTAAACTCTAAAGAAATACGTTCAATATTATAGAAGAAAAATTCTCAGATTCTGGTGTGATTTTTTTTTCTAAACTGAGCATCCTATTTATAGGAGAATGAAAGGATACTATTTGGATGCACAGTAAGGAAAAGTTCACGGGCGCGCACCGGTGAATTCACGTGAAATTTTTTGATTTTACTATACAGTACTATGCAAATACTATGCATAATAAAATATAATATATTATATTTTATATATAAAGTAAAACTTATTATAACATATATATATATATATATAATAGTAATTATACTCCCCCCGTGACCAACATCTTTTCCTCCCCCCCACCCTTTTCAATTATATATATATATATAAAAAATAAAACTGAGATAACTTCTACCGACAGTTTTGAAAAATGGGTAAGTGTGGGTCCAAATAATAAGCAAAATTTACAACAAATACTTCATAAAAATCCCCTCTATATATCTCAATTCACTTGGCTTCACAAAGCACATTTTTAATAACATTTATTCATCATTTATAACTCATAATATTAACAACCAGATCATTCCCAGGAAAGAAGGGGCTTTTCGATAAGGATTTCTCCCTATTGGCGCGCAATTAGGTGACCAAACCCCTTTCCTCGACAGAACTTTCTAGACATCGTCAATAATGCAAATAATAATATGAATAATTTTGTCGTCTCAATTATTGATTTAATAATATAAAAAATTGTGACAATAATTTTATCAATAACGTGAGATACTATGCAGCAATTATTATGGCAATAATTGAACAAAACTGAGTGACTTCTCACGTAAGCATCAATAATCAAAGATACTGTACAATACCGTGTGCTACTATGCAACCATGTGTATTACTGTACTTTTCTCACCGGGTATTTCAACAGTTAACTGTAAAACTTTTGTCGTTATTTTTATAAAAAGATATATCTGTCGTTTTCTAACTCCGACAGTAATTTCGTTGTGGGGTCCACCAATGATTGTGATGTCGTACGAATATTTCCTGATAAAATGAATATTCCCCGACCAATCGAATATTTTATGATAACTTGCTTACTTTGCAAATATTACCCACAACTATAACATTATATCAAATCCACACTTTATTATAAAAAAATATATATTTTGAGAAAATTAAATCTTTATTCATAAAAGTTGGGGTCTTACAGAAGAACATTAGAGGAACAAAGCAAGGAAGCGATATTCACAAAGATTAAAGAAATGAAGGCAAAGAAGGGTGGTTTTGCACTATTCTATTTCTTTAATTCAGTTCTTGAAATTGGGATGATGAATTCTTTACTTTATTCAGTTTTTAATTCATTTATAATGAACTAAATTCTTAATTAGGCTTGCAATGGATCTTTAGTGTTGAACAATGATTGTCATGCCTTAATTTCAGTTTAATAATACTATTAATTCAGTTTATCTATTGTGATTTATACTTAATTTATGTATTGCTTGATCACCAATTTTATATGAGCTTGTATAGACTCGAGAGATGATGTATGAATTTAGACCTAATTACAATAGCATGTGTTCTTGAATTCTGCGTTTTGATGGATTTCTTGATGAATGTTTAGGATAGAGATATACCTAACATCGCATGTAATCGCGTAAAGAACTTGGAATTTAAACCTTATTTGATTTTAATTCATATAGAGATAGAGTGAATTAGTAAATTAGGGTGTTTGGCTTAATTCTATCAAATTATGGATTTAAGTTAATACGGTGTTAGTGCATCGAGAGATGGCTAATTCTACTTAAGTGTTCTTGATTAATGAACTGAGATAGTAAATTAAACTAGAAAAAGGTGTGATAATCATAGTGAAACTTAAAATGAAGTTGTAAGCCTAATTCTCCATCATCTGCTTGAAATTTATGGTTATTAATTTGTGTTGATAAATTTTGATTTTTAGTTTATTAGTTTTTATTAATATATAATCATTAATTTGAATAGTTTAATAAAATTGAAATAATATAAAACTGGTAATTGTTAGATTAAATTTCATACTTGTCTCTGTGGGAACGATATATACTTTATTCATCATTATATTACTTGTTGACCACGTACACTTGCGTATGAGCGTATCTAGAATTTACCCAATAGGAAACCAAGTTTTTAGTAGTCAAAAGCTATCTGAAGTCTTCTTGACAGCCCACTGTAAGATTTTTCATGTTTTTAAGCTTTTTATTACTTCTATATACTTATATCTACTAACGTTGAGAGTCGCGTTGTGTGGGTATGCCCGGATCGTCGATCTGTGGCTTTTTATTGCTTATATATATATATATATATATTCTTATATATATTTACCGCTTTTATATAAATATCTGCTTTACAGCTTTCATAATGTAGATATTTAATCTTTCAGCCTGCGCGGGCTAGATTTGCCTCAATCTGGCTATCTCTCACTTTAACCGGTTCATGGTGACTAAACTGGAACCATTGAAGCTGGAATGGTTTAGATCTACTCAAATCTAGTTCTTTTTTCTAGCTTTTGTACATATCACTTTTTTATGTGAGCCTAGGAATCATATGATCACAGATTCAGCTCCTGAATCTAGATTCGGTTTCTATGATGAACATTTTACAGTTGTAGCCAGCTTGTAAATTATTTACAGTGTCTGAATTTCCTTAGATGACTCTCATGCCCACAAGGAGTTCGGCACTGCTATATATCTTATTTTCTCGAAGATGCTTCGCATCTCAAAAATAAAAGCAATCCAGCCAAAAACTTAATAAAATAGAAGTATCAAAGGCCTCAATTACTATTGAGCACAAGGGTTTGAAAAACCTGTTTTACAAAACATCACTGCTATATCTTGTTAAAATTGAAATTTTAAGCAAAAGTCAAACCCTTTGTATATAGGTGCAAACGACGAGGCATAATACTACTTCCAAAAAATTGCACACAGGCCCTACATACACACACATACACAGATAAAAGTTTAAATGAAAAGTGGCGGTAATCGTGATATCACGGAAGTCGTGGGGTGCCTAACATCTTCCATCCGCTTAATCAAGCCCCCGGACCCTAACGAATTTTATTTTCTCAGACCAGTTAAACAGTGTCAAATACACGGGTCTTTGTGCAAATCTTTTCTCGATTGAGTTGGTGCAACCATTTAAAAATATCAACTGGCGACTGTTACAGTCAAATCATCGATATATACATGTTGGACCTTTTCAAACTTGTTTTTCAAACAAATCTCACCTAAAATAAGAACACCAAAATACAAGAACAGAAAAGGACAAATAAAATCCCGACGTCGACACCATCCTAAAAAATAAAGGTGACTTTCATTTTTACAAGTAATTATTAGATTCTTTATACCATTTTTTGTGGTGACAACAAAATTATACTCCCTCCGTTACTTAATATAGGTCATTTTAGAGTTGTGCACAAGTATTAAGAAAATGATTGTAAAACATTAAATATACTATCAATTGTCTTTATTGCCCTTGTATTGAAAAAAGAGAGAATTATTTATTGGTCAAAAAATAGTGAGAGAACCAAAGTTATATTTATTACTTGGGGTAATATTGGAAACTAAGCAATTAATGCTTACTTGAAATTCTCAAACGACTTATATTTAGGAACAAAAACATTTCTCTAAAATGGCCTATATTAAGGAACGGAGGTAGTAAAACCAAAGATGCATTTATTTCAAATACGTATATACTTTATGTAAGAAAACTGGAGCATAGGAAAGAGGAGAGAAAATAAATGATTATGAAACAAATTGAGCTCATAGTTTACTGAAATTATTGTAACCAAATAAAGAATTATTTAAAATGATATCATAATACTTCAATTCCATATAATTAAGAATTTGGAGTCGTATAAGCAAATGCTTTATTGAAAACAAACTGAAGATCATTCAAAGATCTGACCTTTTGAGTGGGAAATAGATGGTAATTAGGTTTCAAAAAATGTTGAGATAGATTAGAGCAGAAGAAAAAAATTCAAGTATTGTGTGACAATCAAGCGAGCAAGGGAGATTATAGCGGCAAGAATTTGAAAGAGAGCTCCTTTTATATATATGATTTAATGGCTTCCTTTCCTTATACATAGAGAGAGAAAGGTTGTGTGAGAGAGAGAGGAGACACAATCGAATTTTATTTGGCAATAATGGAAAAAAAAAAAGAACAGAACTAAAGGTATTAATTCACGATTTTCAAATTTTAAGTATCAAATTGATTTTTGTTCAAAATTAGGGAGGTAGTTTTGTAATTTGCCCCTTTAAGATTTAGGGACTCTCGCATTATCTATTATATAAAACAGAGCAGAGAGAAACTACATAAACGTCGCATCAAAGTTCCACGTCTGCAGCTCTCATTCCCCATTATTCAAATTTTAAACCTCTCTGTTGTGTGTATTCAAACCCTTTATCTCTCTCTGTGTGTTTAAATTTGGCTTCGAATTCCTCTATCTCTCTCCCCTAAATCTCTTATCTTTCATACCCAGCCCTAATTTCAGCCCCAAATCTCTCATACCCAACCCTAAATCTCACACCTAGCCCCTAATGTACGATCCAGATCACAAAGTCATAGAAGTATCAGCTCCCCTCGATATGATCCAACTCATCCACCACGCCGTCGAGAGTGGCGTCACCTCCGACGTGTATTATTCGGGAAAATGTATCATACCAAAGAAATCCTACTCGAAAAGGTATTATTCCGGCAGCCCAGATTATATTGATCTCTATTACTAGCACTGAATTGATACTTGGGTTCCCATTGAATTCACAGTATAATTTATGTTCTGTATAATTTTCAAATTTTGTTCTGTAATGCCCCATGCTTGAACATTTTTCAAAGGTCCATGTATCAAAATAGAGATATTTATTGGTTTCTTCCGCATTACCTTCTCAATATGGTAGCAATTGTTTAATGTTAACTCGAGTATGCACTCGAAAGTAAATTTATAAAAAAAAAAGGTAAAAGGAATATGTTGCTATTGGTATTCACTTGTTGAATGATGAAATGTGGTATTATCATGACTATCAATTGCTATGAGTGATTTCTTCTACCTGTGCCCTTGTTTCTGATATCTCTGAAATTGCACTCTGACAATGAAGAAAAAAAAACAATGGGTTACCATGTAACTCTAGAGATTAAGTAATCTCCCGTTAATAGTGATTATACATAAACTGCTCAGCTGCCATTAACAATCAGATTAAGTAATCTTCAGGTATTTTTATTTCAATTTGTTTCAATTCGGAGCTGCGGGAAGAGGCTAAAATGCGCCGGAGGTGAAGAAGAGGAAAGAGAAGAAGTAGATGAGGAGATGGAAAATGAGTTTGCGCCAAGGATAGGTGATTTCTTCAACTCGATGATACCGTCATCAATTGTTAATGTCAATTCCATTTTTGAAATGATTACCGGTTATCACGCCGACGAAGTCCTTGGCAGAAACTGGTAAACTTTCACTTCTCTCTCTATATATTTCAATAGATGTAGTTGTCTATCTGTTTGTGTTTTGGAAAATTATGTTTATGCTTGGTTTGGTAGTTTGATTGATTGGAAATAATGTGGTTTAATAAATTGGATTGTCTATCCAGCTAAATATGTGTTTGGTTTTTTTGGACAAACTGTATTAGAGGGTAAAAAATGTATAGTGCTTTATTTCTTTGCGCTGGCCACAAGTCAAAAATTTGGATTCGAAAGCTTTTGGTTTGTGTAAAAAATAAAAACAAAAAAAATGCCTCCATTGCATGACAATATATGTGTTTATATATATTTTCCCTATAAAAAAAATTGCTTCAAATAAAGGAACGACTATGTAAGAAACTAGCTAAGTGGAGGATATTAGGAGGCCCTCCTATATGTCAATTGCTTTAAGGAACGTGATTGTTGATATATGTATACTTTTATGAATGCTAGGAGGATAGTAGGAGCACTTGTTATAAACATGAAGTTTGGTTGATTTAGGGGCTACTTGCTATGTATTGACGATTTTATGACATGATAAGGGGATAGAAAATGAAAATCAATGTACTCCTATTTGTATATAGTATCAATGAAAATCAAAGCCTCCATTGGATGACAATATATGTGTTTGTATAAGTTTGATTAAATGGCATTCGTTGGTAAAGGGACTTCCTGCTGGTACTTGGTTTTTTCTTTACCAAGTGGTAGTTTTCTTTGCTCATGAGTTCACATTTAATTGTATGTGTTTCCCTCTCACAAAGGTTTTTTTCTTTTTGTATCATTGTAGTAAGTGGAAATCAGTACAAGTTGTATATTCTATTAATTGCTTAAATGTGGTGGCATTTGATGGATTCTTAGTTGTTATAAGTGTATATTCTATTAATTGCTTAAATGTGTTAGAATTAGTTTTTTGGTTATCTATATAATAAATCTAGGTGTTGTCATTACTCTGGTCATGTTTTGAATTCTTGAGAACGATAATGGATTATCTTTGCTCTTAAAGTAAAACCTTTCTTAAAAAGCTTAGGAATAGTTCCCGAATAATGATAGTTGGTTGAAATTGCCAGAATGGTCACCCATCCCTATAAAAGCTCTTGCTGCCAAACGTGCTAGAGAATAACATTTGTTTGCACACAGAAATCCTTATAATCTAAATAAAGAAGAGTCTTAAGAGTACATAGAATTTATGTAATCATGCTTTTGTTTTTCTCCTTTATCCTACTAATAGTGGCATTTCTTCTGTAAAATACTAAAGCAAATGGTTATATTATGCTGTTTTTGGTCATTCTTTCCTTTCTATCATTTAATTGGCATCATGGAGCTGTAAAACATGCTTGGAATTAGTTACCTATTTTTTATAATTATGTTTGTTCGTTATAGTGCAACCAATTTTCGTGACTTGAAGAATTTGCATAAGCTCAGCTCAGTCCATATGCCTTGGAGAATACAGAACAAATTTATAGTGAATTTCTCAGTTGTAAATGAGTTACAGAGGAATAAGAAGAAATAGGAGATAATCACTTGAATTTTATTTTACTTCCACTGTAGTTATGTATCATTTCATTATCCCCCTTTCTTGGAGGAGAAGATGAGAATCACTACACATGGCTAATTAAGAATGAGAATGGCAACCTAAGCTACTATAATTCATATAATAAATCAGTATAAAACCAAGGCACTCACCCCTTAGAGTCAAAGTCAACGATGTTCATGTTTTAAAAAAAAGGCGTTCACCCCTTTGTGACGGGCAACACCCCCACTGCTCTTGCAGAAATGTGGCGGGGCACTTACGCCCACCATATATCCTCGTGAATGCACCAACACCTATTCCACCCCTCAAATAGATTTTCCTTGCCATTGATGCTGCCATAAGTTACATAAAAGAGAAATATACAAAAGACATAATAGAAACACAATACAAATGTGTCCGTGTTTGGTTATTATCCCAGAAGAATACTAGCTCTAATATAATACCAATCAGGGTCATAGGGCGCAAGCTCCTTGAAAGTACCAGTCTTTACTATATCAGTTCAATGTGGAAGCTCCATCTGTTGAAAATGTGGAAACAGTAAGGTCAAACACAACAGATCCATCATAATCAATAACAAAAATCAAAAGAATATCATAATAATGTATTATGGTTTGTTTGTTTTTTTAACACAAGTATATTCATACTAATGATGCTAATAAAAAATTAAAACGAGTGCCAATAAATTATCTGGAAGTGGTGGTGCTCTCATAACAAGTATTTAGCGCAAGTTTATGACCACCTAATCCAACTCATTCACAAAAAAAAATAGCTTCATGTCCTCTCTGTTGTCAACTATCATACATCAAACTAGAAAAACAATTTAAATGACATTGCATTTGTACCTACTATTGTGATAGATAGTTAGAAAGTCCTCCAAGTCGAGGCCAGAGAACATTTTGAACATCATTTGTAGAGGAACAAGGTAGATGAGAAACAATATATGCTGCTACAATATTTCACAACAGTACACATCGCTTCTTATGGAATAAACTTTAAAATAAAGATCGCTTGATCCCTGGATCCCTTAATAGGAAGAGAATTAAGACTAAAGTGCCAAGCAGTGAGAGAAATCCTTACTATATATAAATTATACAAGAATTACAATCAATCAACCTATACAAAAGCATACCTCCCAAACAACAAAAAAATGCCAAACAACCACATATGAAAGCAGAATATTAAAACTGGACAAATTAAATGCTTATTACATTTGAATCTCAATTAGTTTTGGTATATATCTTCTGTTTGGTTGATGAGAATTTGTAGTAAAGATTCTAAATTAGAGTTAGATATGATGGATAATGAAGATAAAATATAATTGTACAGAAGATATTTTTATATATAATAAAGTGGTTGTAATATATGTCTGTAGTATATGATTTGATCTTTTTTGATTAGTTAGCATCATGTTAACGTGTGTTACTTATGAACTGATTTGCAGTACCAACTTCATAACCATATTTTCCTTAGATTAGTGTGATCTAAGGAAATAGAAACAATGATTCCATTTGATTCTAATTATCACACTTGATATAACTTCTGATTTAGAGTCAGAGAGATTGGTTCTTGAACCACCACATGGTGTCCTTGCACCCACTTCAATATCTTTTATAATCAAATTTAGAAGAGCAATGTGTATCTCAACCAACAACCTTGAATCCTGAAGTAGTAAGCAAATACTCGAATTTTTAAGAAGAAATACTCCAATAAGTGAGAGATATGACATAAAAATGAGCAAAACAAAAGCATACGAAATCAAAATATTAAAAAATAACCCAAGAATTACAGCAAATTATGCTATAAACTTCAAAATGCAAATGTATAAATTTCTTAATAGATGTGTTTTTAAATTTAGAAGTGAACCCAAACATTAATGGCACCCATCCCAACCAGCCAACCTTCATTTTTTGGGGACTAAAGTGATCTCCTATGCAAAAATAAAGTGGATTAGCATAAATGTATCAGCTGAATACCCTAACTCCATTTACACTCATTAATCTTAAAAAAACAAGCTAGGAAGGATATAAAATTTAAACTAAATTATATCAACAGGAATGAATACAAATGATAGAGAAAACTAATGAAATAACAAATGAAATGAGCGTTCTGCTAACCCGATTGTACTTTTTAAAATACAGAACACAATAAGGCAACATATAATTTCTGTAAACAAAAACTTAACAAATCTATTATATAAAATAAAGTAGTGATGACTCCATAAGATTAAAGAGAAGGTTTGAACTTCCACTTATTTTTGTTTTTGTGAAGTATTTTCATCAGATTTTATATGATTGTATTGATTTGTTTTTGCTTGAATTGAATGTTGATGCAACTTATATTTCCCCATGTGGATTTAGATATAAAGTATTTTGACCTAGGCTTGTTAAATCGTGATGCCACTAATGATAGAGTTATTGTAGAAAGTGTTGAAGCTACTCTGAAGCAAGTCCATTTATTATTTTTTAAAATTGCATAATTGTTACTTACTTTTGATTTCCTGCATAAGTGTTTTGTTTACAAGTAATTATTATACATATGCTTTTTGTGTGATGAGTTGATATTTTTGGTTATTGACTATTTATTCAATTGTTTTAGCCTTTTAGGTAATGCTAGCCACCTGAAAATTCTTGGGCTAACTTCATCCTATGAGTGTATAGCTTGTGTAATTGTAGTTATTATATTGCTTTCTGTAATTCGTGTTGATTTTTGCTTTCTGGCTATCTTTGATCATTAAAACTATGTCAATAATTAAGTATCTTACAATGGTAGTAAGATAAGTCTGTTGTTTTTCACTTTCTTTTTCCATCTATCCTTATCATTTACTGGAGACTGGAGAGGAAACCACGAGATGATTATGGACATTGAAACCTGTTAGTGGGTGGTAACTATGTAAAATTTATCCACTGAATTTAATTATCCTCATAAACTGTCATCCAACACAATTGTATTGTAGTGAAAGGCCTTTATATGGTGTAATCATAGGCCATGAGGCCTCATTTGGATAGCAGGAATGGACGAGAATGATGCTCTCACCTCATTATAAGTTAGTTCTGGCATAAAGTAGTGATGAATTCATAAGAGCATAGTTGGTATGGAGAAGATATTTTTCATTGTTGTTATTATATTATCTATAAAAATATAAGTGGCGTTGTTATTAGAATGATACCATGTCACCATATCGAGTATCATTGTGTTCTTATTCATATCAAAAGAGAAGAAACTTCAATTCCAAGATTATTTTATAAAATACAAATGAATCAAAGGCGAACAAAAGATAAGTGAGGGTAATGCTTATACGTGTAAACAAACACACACACACACACACACACACATCTCATTCTCCGTGTGTATAATCATATTATCTTTGCAGCTAGGCAAATTCTTACATTTTTCCCTAATATACTTTAGTCTGGTTGTATATATGATCTCTTTAACATTTTTTGTTCTGCAGGTACAATGTTGCAATAAAGTGTGCTACTATTACTCCTGGTTAGTTATCCTAATGCTTTAAATGCTTTATTGGCCTCCTCACTCTTTATCCTCATTCTTTAAATGCTTTATTGGATTTTATCTTCTGAGTAACCTATTTTATAAAGTGTTTGAACCTGTTTCTGAGCAACCAAATTTGAATCTATTCTCACTTTAAAACTTGAAAAACCACAATAACGGCTCAGATTTCAGCTTACTTAATCTAAGGGTCAGATTTCATTTCACAAAAAAAAAAAATTACCGCCCAAATCAAAACCCCCCCTACACTACCCAAGTCTCGCCTCCTTCCCTTGTAATTTCTTCCAAAATTACACCTTCTGCTCTGTATACCCCTATTTGTCTTTGTATACCCTTTCGAAGAAGGAGAAGAAGCTCAACAACTTCATCAATGGCTTCTACTAGCTGCAACGACAATGGCCTATCTCTTCGCCTGAAATGGTAAAGCCCCTCAAAACCCAATTTCTCTTTTACCTCCATTTAATCAATTTTTCATCTCAACCCAACATTTCTAACAGAATATTTTATCTATAAATTGGATTCACTTCTTCAAAAATTAGTGTACTTTCGTATTACCTTGAAGAACAATTAGTTTGAAAAGAAAAAAAATGTGATTTAAAATATTCAAAATTGGTGTTCCTGTTGAAAACCTTTTCAAAATTGGTGTTCATGTTGGTGTCCTTTTGTATAATTAAAACAGTTTGCCCTTGGCCACGAAAAATATAATTAGAACAGTCCTTTCATATAATTAGAAACAGCTCTTGGCCACGAAAAATCAGTGAAAACAGCAGAAAGAAAATAAGAAGTATATTATTGAGTTCCACCTAAAGGCTTAGTTATATAATTAAAACTCCCAAAAGTCTTCTCCTTTATTAATCTTAGACCCATGACTCATTGTGTAACATGACTACATTAGTAATCTTGAAATTAGGATTTTGAGTAATCTTGATTACACCGTACCTTTAGTAATCTTGATTACACTGTACCTTTAATCTGCTCCTTTAGTAATCTTGAAATTAGGATTTTTGATTAAAATTTTTCCTACCCAATATCAAAAATCTTATCAAAATCAAAACCCTCAAACTGGGATGTTTCTAATTCGAATTTCCAATACCCTAATTTCAAAACTAATTGGCAGCACCTAATATTGTCATTTTGAGAGAGATTAAAAACTAAAAAGTACCTGATTCGATTCTCTCTTATACGCTTGGGAATGGAAAATAGTCTGCAAGTCCAATATTATGAGCTGTCGTAGTTATAGCTGCTGGAGATGAGAAGGCGGTGGCGTTATTAAATAATATTTTGAACATATTGATAGTAACCACTTGAGCCCGAATCAAGTCTCAGATTTACTGTCCCAAGAGTATCATTGATAGTAACCTTAAATTTTAAGGTCACATTGAGCCCAAGAGTAACATTGAGTCCTTGAACATATTGAAACAACCTAGCCTAAATTGTGCCATCTTGATTTATTGTTGAAATAAATATTCCTGGAACATACCTGATCAATGGTCTCATATTTAGAAGGTGGGGTTTTATAAAATGGTGTGAGTCTTTCTTCAAGAGGAGCAGCATAAACTCTACTGAGCTTATGCCTCAAAATGGTGATGGGCACATCTTGCTAAGTCCACAAACCAGATGGGGTGAGGATGTGTGCAGGAAGAGCAGTATTGGAGTCCTTGAATTGATTTCCCTCCTCTTTTCTTGAATCTATAATGTCTAAGTATTGCAGTGCTTAAATTTAAGGCTTTCCTGCCATTATTCTTCACTATAACTATTGTTTCCATGCTCAGTGGATAGAGAGATAGTCCTGCCATTATTCTTTGCTATGATGATCCAGACTTAAATATATGAAGAAAAGGAAAACAATTGTACTCTAAGCCTTGGAGTCTATTCCTTCTTATTAGAAAGAAAAAGAAAAATTGCACAGAAAGTATAAACCATAACTACGGATGAGCTGAATTAGTACTAAAAATTGCACATAAAGTAATAAACCATAAATTTCAAAAAATCTTTCCATTTGAATTATAACTGCTTTAGTGACCTCCACTTGATAAGCCAGACCAACAGTAATATTAATGTCAAGTGTGCTCGCTAAATCTAAATCCTTCTTTTGTGCAGCAAATGTATTTGCTGTAAAGAAATAAACGAATTACATTGACAAGCCTACAAAGGATGGTCATTGCTTAAAAGTTCAAAGCAAAACTTAATGCCCAGTAATTTAAAATCTTTAGCTTCTTACTTGCACCTATGTTGGTGATTATGCAAACCCCTCTTTCCACAGTCATAGGTAGGAGCAAATGCATCCACTCTGAAGCTGCAAAAATTGTTGACAAGCATAAACAAAACATTAAATAAAATTGCAAAGAGGAGGATGACTTGAAACTTAAGACTCTATCATATAGTCACTATTATCACTTTTAATGCAAGTGATAGTCAAGTAAAAAAATAGCACTACAGAAGAAATGATATCTAAAAATACTATGTAAAGTCTTTCAGTTTACTCAGTGAAAGAGTACAGATAAACTTCTCCATCTTGAGCACCACATAAGCACGCCAATTTTGAAATTTAGAAATCTATTAACATTTAGTCCATAGCATTCTCTGAATAACTGCACACCAATGTGTAAATCAATAACCAACATAATGACAAAGCATTAATTAGACATGAACAGAAACACATACTACGAGGATCAATACCATTGCCACCAAACTTCATTGCTTGGTAGCGATCAGACAAGGTGTGCTCCACTAGGCATTCGAGTTCAAGATAATTTAACTCTTTGAAGTAATTTGAGAAATTTGTCAATGGTGGTCACCTCCAAAAACAAAGACACCACAACCAACGTAAAGCAGTTCCTTTGCTACAACATCTTAGATTCTACTGCTGCAACACAAATGGTGCATAATTTAAAAGACTTTTTTTTTGGAGCAATAACTTAAAATTTAAATATTTTCATAGACGAAAATAAAATGATTAAAATTAGAACTAATATAAAGCTGAAACTGTGGTGATAATTGTATAACTTTGAAGATAGATAAACTAATTCTATGGAATATACAGCTGGTTAAAGGGTGATATTGGTGTTCCTATTCGTTTCAACTTAGCCGACTAAATAAGGCCGGTGTTGATTATGATCGAGTCATGTATGATTGATTGTTTCAAAAAGCTAAATAAACAAACATTTGGATTAAATGCATGTTTTCTTTGAGCATGGACATGCCTTATTTTTGGGGTTATGGATTAAAAAAAATTGTTCTTCTTAATTAGAGTTACTTCTCTTAATCAAGTGAGGCAACTATAAATGAAGTTTTAATATTTATATTAATTTAGCTTAAAGAAATTTGAGTTATGTTGGTCTATATGCACACCTTTCAATACTACTCAAGAATTTCGGTAAAAGAAAAAGAGGCATCAAAGCAAAAAACATTTCACTAAACAAAATTAGACCTTGAAGGAGAAATGATTGGCTTATTTTCAATTGGCCTCACTAAATTTTGTATGCATAATCTACATTGCAGTTAAGAAAGCGTTTTTGGGTATGTTTAGCTATAGTGTTTATAGTATTTGCTACTGTAATGTTTAGTGCGTTTGGTCACTATAAGGTGATTTTAAATTTCAAACTTTACTTTTATGAATTAAACTTTACTTTGAACAGACAATAAGTGATTTAAAGTAATTCAAAATGATTTAAAGTGATTTAGGATAAAAGTGATTTAAAGTGATTCAGGATAAAAGTGATTTAAAAAAAAGCGATTCTTTTAATAAAAAGAGTTGCTATATTAAGACGTTATTAAAAAAGATGAAGACAAACTTTGTAACATGGATAGAAGATGACGTTTTAGCGATAGACGTTGACATTGTTCTTCGGTGGTATCTGTAAGATCACCTTCAGGACCAATCATGTTGTACATGGATTTGTCACATCTTAAGCCAGTCTCAATGGCCCTAAAGCTCAGAACTCATAAAAGCACTGATTCTTTTTTAAAACTCTTTTATTGGGTCTCTAAGAGGCCTTTTTACAAATATGACAAGAACTGTTTTATAGCCATGTTAAATATGCCATAGATCGTGTTAGGATTTAGATGATCAAATCTTAATTCAAATACATGTAAATGTTCTTAATGTTAGGAGTTTCTATGTTGCAAGGAAGTTTCTATTGTATAAAGGGTCTTACAATTCCACCTCCCTAACAAATGCTATATTACTAATAATAATAGTTAATAGTATATTTTCAATTAAATTTTAGACTGATAATGAAGTAACGCATGGAATATTTTTTTGAAAATTGTAGTTTCCTCGAGATTTCTTATATTTTTATTTATGTGGCTGGGATTTAATCTAACGAATAAGTCGAAAGTTCGGATGCAGTTTTTGTATTCCTTTGATTCTCTATTATTTTTATTTCAAGAATTATGTTTTTTGAATTTATATTTGGTTTCTAAAATCTACGTAACCATGGCCTTTCCTTTTTATGCATTGTTTTATCCTTGTCTCATGTTTGTTCAATGTTGATGATTCCTATCGGGGCTTTGCTATTACATTACTAATTTTGAAATAGTTAGTGCCCACTCAAGGCCATCTGTATATTGGGGTTGGGTAGCATCTCAAAGAATGAATCACTTTTTTTCCTCATACTAATAAAACAATGTGAACTACGTCAAATTTTGATTAATTAGATCCTAATCAAGAATTTTGATATACTACTTGAGCGAGTAAAAGCAGGAGGAAAAAAATATTGCATTTGATGTCGAGTCTAGAGCAAGACTTTAACCATGATAATTTTTCACTTTGGTTAGAAATTCCTCTAAAAGCATAAGCTCATATTAGCTAACCATTTGCACACGAATGTTAGTTTTTTAAAAAAAAATTAGGTGTCTTTTAATTTGACTGTTTTTATTTTTAAAATTGCGGACACTTGTTTTTAGTCATGGACACCTTTATGTGGCACTATCTAGATGCACATCTTCGGATCGTATTACTGTCCTCCTTCCGAAAGATGGGTTGAATTGCACCACCAATATTGTTTACCCAGAAGTTTTGTTAAAATATTCTTACGACAAGTAAATGGTATAGTTTAAACAATGTTATTTCTACTGAATTATGTAATTTTTCAACATTTCAACTTTTAATTTTACAATGAGTTTAATTCTTTGTAGGATTAAAGTATATACAATGGACCTTTGTGGATGTGGCCAACGTAATCAGGTAAATCTACTTTTATGTCACTGCATCAAAATATAAATAGTGTTAAATTTATTATTTATGTGAATAATTTAAGTGGTTGTGCATTCTCCTCATTGGGAAAAGTGTGTTCGTATTGATACGAGGACATTAAGGATAGTGATGCAGATAAGGTTTGAAGGGATGAAGAAGACATTTAAGAGAGTTAAATGATATGCAATCCAATACCGTCTTGTCCACCTTTTATGATGACTAACTCATCACTGACCAAACAATTGTCCAGGTGTGAAAGTCTCTTTGACTAAGACTCTATATTTCTCTACTCATGCAGACACACAATACATGCAAAAACACACATAATTGTAACCAATCAAACACTCGAAAATCAAACTCATACACCATTATATTGCCACCAAAATAGATTTATGAGTTAAATCATTAAACAAATGAACTGTTTGTTGAAATGGTACCAAGAGTACTTTATTTGATTGTAAGTCTACATTCATCCATATATTTTCTTAAATAAAATGATAATTTGTTACAATCTTTCTAAATTCTTACTTATATCAATCTAAATCATTCCCCCCATTACATATAAATGTGTGTGCTCATTTATTTTTTAGATAATTTAGGGTAAAGTAAGGGTTCTTATGTTTCGGATTTACGGTTGTTATATTTTGACTCATATATTTTGATAATTTTTATATTTCAAATATTTTCAGGTATACATTGAATGATACTTGGTGTAAGCTGTAAAGAATACTTTGTGGTGTAAGTTTGTAAAGTGATGGGTCCGATGCTCGACATGTTGTTTCTCTATTTTTACGCATGTTTTTATATTTTTATGTTTCGTCTTTTGTAAAGTTAACTAATTATACTTGGTTATGATGATTTTTGGGTATGGAATAATAGTTTTTTTGGTGGTTTGGATGTATATTGATGATTGTAAGTTTTGTAGACAGGTTTAGAATTTTCTGGATATCTATTTTTAAAGGAAACTTTGTTGAAATTTCTTGAAATTAATACTGAACTAGCTTGATGTTTTGATGTTTTATATGGTTGAAATTGAGTATGTATTAATTGTTGTGGTGGTATGTGTTTTTAGATAATGTAATATTTTTTGAATTTTAATTTAATTTTTCGTTACGCCGTGCCTTCAAGCACGTGCAATTACTAAAAAAGTTAGAACCCTTGTCATTTTGCCTAAATGGTCAAAGTAAGACTACAGGTTTATATTCCTTCATCCTATTTCTTATTTCCCTTATTTAGAAAAGTTTTTTGTGGGTGACCTCGTCTATGTGCTTTTGTGCCTTTCTTTTGGATGAATGTGTTTTTTCTTTGGTTGTTTTAAAAAGTTTTGTTTCTGCATGTCCTTTTATAGTTGTTTACCATTATTTGATTGATCTAATGAAGGAAGCTACATGGGTCATTCATATATTTATGGATGAAAATTCATAAAGACTATCCTGCAAATCTGTTACATTAGCAAGTTGTAAAATTGACCATATAACTTTACCATTAGTCATTCGTCACCTTATTTGTTTGACCTCTCCCTCTCTCTTATTTGTCTTGGTTCTTCATTTTTAAACTTTGTTGCTGAGCTAATCCTAAATTTATATAACTATCTGCAATCAGTTTTTATATCAACTTATGGCTGAACGAAATTGTATACCCATTTACGTGCGACAAAAAAAAGAGTTGTTATAGCAAGCAAATAATAATTTTTAATTGTTAAGTTACTATTTAAAAAGTTACAATCAATCAAAAAGGCTTATAAATAATAAAAAAAATATTGAAATGTAGTTAAACTTAGTTTAAATTTATGAGAATTTGACTATTAAAGTTGGATATTCTTTATTTATTCATTGAAATTTGTCTTCATAATAATTTTCATTTAAATGTTTTGTGGAGTATTAGGTGCAAGTGCGGGTGTGTTAAGAATTAATTTATATTTTTAGTTTAGTGTGTGTTCATATTCAGTGCTTCATTTTTTTGTGTTAATGATTTATTTTTTTTACTTTTTTAATTATACAGTGCCTTCAGACACGGGTTATCGCAGCGTATTTTAATTATACAGTGCATTCAGGCACGGGCTATCGCTAGTATAACTTATAACTATAGATAGAAAAAATGCATTTCACATTTTACTATATGACTTGTGCTTTGCGCTTATGAGCGGTAGTACTTAAAACCATGATCCTCTTTATAAGATACTTGCATGCAGAAAGGTCCAGTGTTGAGTATGCTGGAAGCCTGGATGATCATATATATATATATATATATATATATATATATATATATATATATATATATATATATATATATATATAAGTGCTAGATCTAAAGCGGACCAATTAAGCGGACTAGAGATGGACCAAAAAAAAATACAGCGGGTCTTAAAATATGAGGCGTGGTCAAAAAAAAAGGGAAACTGAATTACGAGATGATAAACACCGAATCCTCTCTCTCTCTCCCGATGCTCTCTTCTCAAATCTCGCTGCTTTCTCTCCCCAGATTCTCGAGTAGTTTGAATTTGGATCATGCAGAAGGTGGATATCCCCAAATCCTGCCGTTTCTCTCTCCCCGATTCTGAGCAATCTCCACAAATTCCCTCTCTGTCAAAGCGAGTCTGAAGCAATCGAACAAACCTTGTTGTAAACATAGAGGTAAAGATTCTGAACATATGAATCTTGTAATTTCAGTTGATTTAAAAGAAATCTAGGGTTTCTGAGCATATGCTTTTTGTAGTTATTGATTTATAGCAATTGAACGGGGTCAGAAGCAATTGAACGGGTCTTAAAAAACGTTCATAAGAGATGACTCCATGTTAAAGGGTTCTTTTTTGGATAGCTTAGGCGGGATGTTCAAATGTAGCAGTCAATCCTCTATTTGATGTCACATTTTCTTCGGTGGCCGATGGGGGTCTGAAGCATGTTGTGTAATGTATTCCATGATTTTGTTAACATGTGAAAGTAAATTTATTTCAATATATATGTATATATATATATATATATATATATATATATATATATATATATATATATTTACCTTCTATGTTCCTCATGATTAGCGTCCATTGTGCATTAATTCGTTCCAGCAACAAATTTGTTAAAGAGACCATTTATTTGATGCAAGAGTTCACAATAATTTCATCATTTTCCGAGCTAAGCTTTGAAGTTTATTTTTGGATGCTGCTGTGATGGCTTTGGACTAAAATTTCAAATTAAACAAAAGAGTACCTGGTCCTTTTTGTGATTGCATCTCTTTGTTTTACTATCCAGTTTTTTTTTTTTTTTTTTTTTTTTTTTATTATTTTAAAATCAATGTCTGTTGAGTAGTGGTTTCCTGTATTTTGTGTGTTGCATTACTCTTTAAAAAAAACACAGAAAAATGTAAACATTAAGCTCTGGAAAGTTTAACTTGATATGCTAGGGCTCAAATATGAAATGTATTGTTTATTTATTTATCGTTATTAATTATTATTTTTTGAGAAATCTAGGCTGTCACCTTTGGTCTGTTTACTGTTAGACATGCATAAATCTGTACCTGGAGGTTCTATTTCATTAGAATAATAATAGTGTAATGAGGTTAGTTTATTATTAAGATTGAAAATGTGAGGAGGAATTAGGGTTGAGCCATCTGTGTAGGAATCACTGGGTATAATCAATCAGGTAGTATTGTCATTAGTTTCATATGGACAAAAGCATTCCTATCAGCATGGCATGGGTATGGGTTTGAGTGGGCTAAAGAAAGAATGAACAAATCCTTGTCAAAGAAGCAGCTGAGAAAATGGACTTCTCTAGGGATGATAGGACATTATACAACAGCTAACAGAGGACCCGAGGCCAATGACGTATGGATCAACTAGTATTTTGAGACAAACCTAACTGATAGCTGTTGCTGCTGCTGAGATTTGTAAAGTAAGAAATAAAAACACATGTAATTCCTGCAAATTTTCACAGAGAACCGAATTCTGAAGCTAATGCGGCCAAGTCACAGTTATGCTGCGTCCGTTGAAATAGATTGGTGAGAAATCATTATGTTATATAAGGTCTTTACTTAATAATTTGATCTTTCATTTGAATCTTTGCAAGTTGTAGGCTTGAACCCCCCCAATATTTTATTTTATACAAGGAATAAGAAGTCATACCTTGAATCAAGAACAGGGGTGTTGGAAGATAAGTCAATTTTTTTATGAAATGAATAAAGTTATGTCTGCTGTGTTCATAAGGGATGGAAAGTATTAATTTGTGTAATGAGTGGGTACACTGTCGCTATCATCAGCTTGTGTAATGAGTATGTATTTATGTATTGCAATTTTTGTATATTTGTTCCTTTTACACAAGTGAATAAATTTATTGTGTCCCAAAATATACAGCAATGTGGTAAATTCATCAGCTGGTGTGACGAATATGTTCGAGTGTTGCATAATCAAGGGAGGTTGCAGATGGACACATCCGAGCGTTTAAATGTAACAACTCATCCAACGAATACTAACGACTCCAACGAATTAGCGATCATGAAGATTGAAATGTGTCAATTGCAACTAACTCAACGATTTGTCATAATTGTTAAGTTATGTATGCGGTGTTGTTTTTAATGTTATTAAATCGGTTGTAATTATCCAATATTTTCATTATTTAACCAACACGTTATGTATGAGATTGGTGTATCTATGGTATGAAAATTACATGGTTGAGTTATTAGTGGTTATTTTTTGTGTGTTTGATACTTATAATTTATAAAGATTGTGCTTCAATCTTTTAGGGACAAGAATTATTGTGATGTTGGGAATGACACTGATTTTAGGGCCCAAAATATGCCAATTTTTTTTTTGTTATAAATAATTTCTCTGGTGGACATGATTTTTATGAACTAAAGTAAAGCTAAAGTAATTGGTCTTATACATAAAAATCAGTCGAAAGATCATTGGCCCTTTTCAAGTTGTTGTTCCAGTTACCTTCATATGCATAAAAATGATGGTATCTGCCAACACTTGAGTTCTGAAGTTTTCAAGGTCTAGAAGAAATGATAGTGAAAATCAGTTCCCATATCATTATAGCTTTTGACAAACTGGAAAAGTGGAACAAGATAACAGCTCATAAAAATCACACACTTGATTCAGTCGAAAGATCATGATAAAATCACAAAGTACCAAGACTTAATTCAGTCTAAAGATCATGATAAAAATTCAGTCCTGATAGTTCAATTTCATACACAACCGAAAATCCTAATATTGCTATTATACATAAGAAAACACACATTTGATTTTATATTATCTCAATGCCAGTACTCCACTGCTCTGCACAAGGACAAAATGAAAGGTAGAAACTGAAAATGCACCCTCACAGAAATAACATCATATAGGCAAAATCTCATCCTGAATCTCAGCAGTCCATTCCAAAATCTCAGCAGTCCATTCCAAAATCTCAACAGCCCAGCAACAGCAACAAAATCTCAACAACAGCAAAATCTCATCCTGAAATGCAAAATGTGATTAGGTGAATACCTGCAAGAATAACTATCATTATCATTTGGTTCATTTTAACATGCCTACTTGGATTTCATTTTCAAAAGCACAAAGCAGTTCAAAAGATTTACATTTTCAAAAGCTTGGGCACACATAAGTTCAAAAGCTTGGGCACATATATATGAAGCACATAAGTGATCATTATCCAGTTATCCATCCACAGTTGATTCAGGAAGAAATGAAAATGAAGCTTGGGCATACATAAGTTTAAAAAACCATAGAAAAAGGCCATAGATTATCCATCCACACTTCAGTAGATAATTTTTTTTTTCATTGGCTGCCATTTTTTTCTTCAAATTAGTACAATTTAGACTTAGAACCAAACTGAAACAAAATGGAAGCAGCGAATTTCATAAGGAGGCGAATTTCATAAGGAAGGGTTCTAAGTCACACTAGTAGTTTTTTAAGACCCGTTCAATTCCTTCTGACCCGTTCAATTTCTATAAATAAATAACTACAAAAAGCATATGCTCAAAAACCCTAGATTTCTTTCAAATCAAACTGAAATTACAAGATTCATATGTTCAATCTTTACCTCTATGTTTACAACAAGGTCTGTTCGATTGCTTCAGATTCGCTTTAACAGAGAGGGAATTTGTGGAGATTGCTCAGAATCGGGGAGAGAGAAACGGCAGGATTTGGGGATATCCAGCCTTCCGACGATCCAGCCTCAAACTACTCAGAATCGAAGAGAGAGAAAAGGCAGGATTTGGGGAGAGAGCATCGGGGAGAGAGAGAGGGATTCGGTGTTTATCATCTCAGAATTCAGTTTCCCCCTTTTTTTTGACCCGCCTCATATTTTAAGATCCGCATATTTTTTTTTGCCTTGGTCCGTCTGATAGTCCGTTTAATTGGTCCGTTTTAGATCTAGCCTGATATATATAAAGCAAAAAAAATTTATATACCAAAAAGGAACTAGTGAAATATAAAGCGGAGTTATGATCAGTTTCCTTTAAAATTTATCCACCATCACATTACGGAAAGATTGGCTTAAAAAAATAATGATAAAATTAAAAATTACTTAAAATTTAACTAGATTTTGTGTAGTCAGCGTTAGGTGAATGAATAACAGTTCGGGCTCAACTCAAAAAATACAAGCGAGACTTGAATTCGTTAATAATATGATACAAATCTGAGTATTAAAAATAGTTCGAATAAAAATATAAGTAAAATCTGAACAAAAGGTTATACTCGACTCATTTAAGATTCAAACTACTCGAATTCTTCATTGTGATTCGAACATACTCGATTAGATGTTCGATACATTCTCTTATAATATATATAAATTTAAATCAAATCAGGATAATTAATTATTATTATTTTGTTTTGTTTTTAATTTTAATTTTAATTTTAATTTGTAGTGTAATAGTAAATATATTTTCTCATTTCTAAGTAAAATTAATAAATTCAATTTATAATTATATTTATTATAAAACTAGTTATTATGTGAAAACTCGAATTCGAACTTGAATTTGAAGTTCGCGAATAGTTTGAATATAATTCGATCCAATTCGGATCGAATTCGAGTAATAAATATTCGAGTCAAGTTGAATCTGAGTAGAATTTTTCAATTACAATTTGAATTCGAGTATGAATGTAACATTTCAAGTCGAATTAGAGTAACTCTCTGTTCGTTTCGATTCGACTCGTTTACACCTTTAAGTTATGAAGAAAGTATTTGTCAAATATTTTTTTAAACCAACAATGCTACTATTTACATAAAAAAGACTCACATAATGTTCACATACATACACATGTATACTGTGGGCCCCCGCCTGACATGTGGGACCCACAAATATATATATATGTGTATATTTAAACATTATGTGATAGTAGCATTATTTTTTTAAAAAAAACATACAAATTAGGGGAAGGTCTGATTACTAGCTAGCTAGAGTTGCTTTGACTTTCTGCCTGTAAAGCTAAAGCCAGTAGGAGTACGGACCTAGGGCATAGTAATGTTTCACTACAATTAAGAACGCCAAATTATCAGATATAAGTGTAAAGGGGTACTCAATTATTAACAAATTCACATAGTAATAATGACAATGAGCGAGTTAGGTTTACGTAATTAACAAACCCTAGGATGTCTAATTATTTTGTAACCATGCTTGTGTGTTCAATTTAGGGTTTCGGGAAAGTGGTAACAAACAAATTACAATAGTTTCTTTACTTACTTAAATGAGAGTAGTGGAGTATTTGGTTAGAATGGTCTGTGTGAGTTGTTGAAGGAGTAATGAAGACGTTAAAAGCTTACACTAAAATTTCCTTTTCTTTCTCAAAAGAAAACAAGAAAAAGAAAGGGTGAAAAGGAATTATTAATTCTTAAAACTTATATACTTTTCCTTTCTCATCTTTTCTCTTCTCTCTTCTCTCTTCTCTCTTCTCTCTTCTCTTTCACCCTATTTCTCTCTCCCCTCTCTTTCTAAAGGGAAGTGTCATTTTCTCACATATACTTCTTCACATGAAAGAAACAAGCATTCACTTCATATTTAGCTTGTCATTTATTCCCTCTCTCTCTCATTCTCTGATCTCCTCAATCTCAAAAATCTCTGCAACTACTCCCACCCCTCAAATGTTCACCATAAATGAAATTTAATCCCATCTGAATAAAACCCAAAAATATCTCAGCTAAACTTGAAAACCCCATATTATAAAAATCTCCTACAAGCCCTTCTATCTAATCTTTAGTATATATAACCATATATATTACAAGAACACCTAAAGCAAGAACAAGAAGAAGAAAAAGAGAGATTTTTTAAGGGGCTTGTTAATTTGTTTGGTTGACAAAGAAGATGGAGCTATTTCCTGCACAACCAGACTTATCTCTACAAATCAGCCTCCCAATTCAAAACAACAACAAGCCCACATCAGAAGATATGGATATGGGATTTTGGAAGAGGGCTTTGGACTCAAGAAATTACTCATCCATTTCTTCTCCTATAAATAATACTAATTCCACTTCTTGTTTTGATCTCTCATTATCAAATCCACCAATTAGGGATCCTCTTTCTCATGATCTAAACTCCAACACCCATTTTCATGACCCCCTCTTACAAAACACCACCAACAACAATCACCTTATCTTTAACCATCAAAACTATAGCCACTACCAAAATCACTATTACCAGCATCAACAAAAGGATCATCATCATCATCAAGGAGGAGGACGACTAATGAGGAGCAGCTCGGATGAACTTATGGGTTTTTTGAGGCCCATAAGAGGAATTCCTATATACCACCAACAAAACCCTCATTTGAATTTCCCATTTGCTACATCAGAAGCAGCTCAAAAGCAGACTTCTCCTCTTGATTCAACAAACCCTAGTCCTCAAACTCATAATCATCAAGTAGGACTAATGAAGCCAAGATTTCTGTCGAGGTTTATGGCTAAACGGAGCATGAGAGCGCCTCGGATGCGGTGGACTACTACGCTTCATGCTCGTTTTGTTCATGCTGTTGAGCTCTTAGGTGGCCATGAAAGTAAGTAGGATCCCTAGTTTCCTCCACATTAATTTAATTTCTTACCAAAATGATTAATTATTAAGATCTTAATTTATTTATTTTTTGTTTTTCCCCCTCTTTGGGGTTAATTAATCAGGAGCTACACCAAAATCAGTTCTTGAACTCATGGATGTGAAAGATCTCACCTTGGCACATGTTAAATCTCATTTACAGGTACTTTTAATTTCCATTTCTCTCCTTCTTTCCCCTTCAAAAAATCTTAAAATAAAATTAAAATGTTGTAGTTGAAATCAAGTAAGATATAAATGCGCTTTAAAATTTTCCATTTGCGCTGATCCATTATTTGCTGCTTTTGGAGCAAAAGAATAAATTTGGAGTGCAAATGTCATAATTATCTTGAAATAATGGTGGCAAGTGTGTTTATAGATTAGTAATGTTCAACTTGCTTCAGAACTAGTACTACAACATTAATATTGAGTAAGAGGAAGAAGTTAGTAGTACTAGTAATAATGCAATAGACATTTCAACTTCCCATGTTAAGTTTCCCTTACTACATTTTAATCCTCCTCAGAACTTCTTTTTCTACTCTACTACTAGATCTGATTCTGCAGGCTATTACCTATCTACTGGGAACCAGCTTTTTGCTTTGAGGAATGAACCATCCATGTACTCGTACTCGTAAAAGATTAAAATAATAATAATAATAATAATAATAATAATAATAATAATAATAATAAATTAATTAATTAAAGGAGAGAGAAAAAAGAGAGTTTTCATTCATTCATGATTAATTGATTATGAGAAAACAAGTAAGACAAATCCCAAAGTATGAATGAAAATAGTCAATACCCAAGTCCAGACAACTTAAACATGTACAGTCTAGTAAGTAGGAGTAGAATTTTTATTATTTTACTTGAGAAATTCAACTCTTATGAGAGAGAGAGAGAGAGAGAGTAGTGGCAGGAAGTACAGAAACACCATCATTTCTCAATGATAGTATATATCTGTCAAAACAAGCTAGAGTTTATTAACCACACAATTAAACCATGGTTAATTCGTACATATAGTAAATACAGTCCAACAATGCATGCATATACATACATTTCATTAAATAAATGCATGGACATACATACATACATACATAAAGCTTTTCACTGTGCATTGTAAAGTTTTTTTACTGAATAATTCTCTCCTGTTGTAAAATTATTTTTATTCCTAAATCAATTACCAACTATTTTTATACATTTAAAATTAACATATGATTTTTGTTTTTATTTTCTTGAAATTATGATGGAAAGTGTGTTTGTACTATCTACTTATTTTTAACATTTTTGTGAAGTTCTTATATTTTGATATTAGAAGTATATATACATTAGATTGTACGTATATTTCGTTAGTGTGTGTATTTGTTTATGTTTGTAATTAATCGTGTTTTTGTTTATGTTAATATATATGTAATAGTTAAATAGTTATAATTTCGTTTCAAAATATATGATCAAAACGACTTTTGAAAGTATAAATATAAATGAGCGTCTTATTTCTCAACAGAATAAATTATATCTTCTTAGTTTTTACATTTCTAGGAAGTTAATTTATATTTTGGAACAATAGGGTAAATATATTTACCATGTGTCAGGTTGTAGTATTGGAAGGATACATATATTAACATGTACAATCTGTTGGTGTGTTTTTTGTGTATATATTTCTAATTAATCGTGTTTAACATGTACAGGCTTAATTGAAAGTGCAAAGCTACAATTTAAATAACACGATTTTTTCCCTTAATTTGTAGATGTATCGGACAGTGAAGACAACTGATAGAGCCGCAGCTTCTTCTGGTTAATTTCTTAAATTTTGTTATGTGAATATTAGTTATTAAAAATTGAAAATAAAAAAGCATTTTTAATTAAAAGAATAAAATCTGTTGATATTGAATATTTGTCTTCTTTATTAATGTAATTAGGACAATCAGATTTACTTGAAAATGGATCATCTGGGGATACTTCTGAGGATTTAATGTTTGATAATAATCAAAACTCGAGAAGGTCTCATGAACACTCATCTACTCAACAAGGAAGATCAAATGTGCACCAGACTAATAAAAATTATCAAGGCCTCTGGACCAACTCTTCCTCGAGGTAAAATAAATAACTTATATCGTACATTCGTACTGCTTATGATATTATATATATAGACAGCCGATCCAGTCCGGGAGTCTGGACCGGAGTAAAAGACGGACCAATTTTTTTTTTTTTTAAAACAACTAAAAAAAAAAATTTATGAAATTGAAAATTTTCCATAATACAATGTTTTGGGTGTGATTTGGATACTTATACCAAAAAATATATATATATATATATATGTTTTGTTATATGTATCCAAATCAAAATATCTGTATTATGTAAAAATTCCAGCCCATAATTTTTATTTATTTTTTAGTTGTTTTAAAAAAAATGGATTAAAATGATGAGTGATAGAAAGGATATATATATATATATATATGAAGTATTAAGCATTTAGATGGCACAAGTCTTAAGTGTATAGGAGCTGAAATTTGACTTGAGCATATTCTTAGGAGACCTCAATCAGTTTTCATGTCTTGTCGTAGTTGGATTTTGAAACAAAGTTTTGAAAGGAAAAGGGAAAAAAAAGTGATAAATTTTCACCAACTCTCTTTTTTCATGGGTTTTGTAATCCCTTTTCACCTTGCTTGCTGGTATCAAGAAAGTAATCCTTTTCTTCTTGGGTCCTAGATTTTTAGGCATATGATATTATAAATTACATATTTGAATTCAAACCTTTTTTATTTATAGACTCATTCGAGTACTATAGAAGTATAAGTTTATGTCCAAATTAATAATAAAAGTAATTATTGTACTATGTGTGTCCTGTCTTGCAAGTATAATTAATTATCTCCTCTAGAGTGTAGACATACATATCAGAAATGACATCACAGTATTGTTCTTCCTGGTCAGAATCAGTTTCAGACTGAAACTCCATGATGGTGGTAAAACCTCTTTCAAATGGTAGAAAAGGAGGAAACAGTAAATAATCCCATTTGAAAAAATGAAACTAAAAGTGGACATATCTCTTTCCTTCCTTTAGATTTTGTGGGCTCAAATAAGGTTATTTGAAACTAGAACCCCACAATACAACTGGATACAGACTCGATGAACTTGTCAAACCTTGACCATTAGTCAAACTCATATAGAAATTATATGGTTTCATTTGTACATCACATAACTAATTTCATTTTCCAGTTTATATTAGTAAGTTGGAATGCAAATATGTGCAATACAAATGCAATTATTTTTTTATATTGAACTTGACCAGATTCACCGAATTTGGATCCAACACAATTAACTATATAGGAGAAAACTTAATCTCAAAGCTAAGCCATTTGAATTATGATGGACCCCTCATTTGTAGAAATTCTATATGCCCTTTGAAACTTACTTGTTACTTGTTGTAAGTGTACATGTCTGAGTTATATGGTTAAATTAATGGGATATCACATGGGTGGATTCACTTTATTCCAATCAACACAAAATAAATGTAAAGTGAGAGATTACATATAAACAAGATTGTACATGAAAGATAGCTTTCTTTTGCTGCTGAGTTGTTTGCTACTTTTATTTGCCTTTACTTTCTCTTTCTTTTTGGTTTTGCATCCCTTCTGCATGGCTTCCACTGATAATAAATATTCCCTCATTGGGCTGATTTGGTTTGGTTTATAGCAGGGAAGCTTGGTTGCATGGGAAGCAAAGGGATTTTGAAGAAAACAACATTCCATCCTTTGAGGTACTAAATTAATTAGTTTACCATTCTAGCTCTCTTTAATTTTCACTTTATTATGTACTATGTTATATATATATATATATGTGTGTGTGTGTGTGTGTGTGTGTGGAGGCGGATCAATGACACTAAATTTTTTACACAATTTTTTAATTCTTGGATTTAAACTCTTAATGGCTAAGATTAAAGCCAATTTTTAATTTATAACTAAATAAAAATAAAACAAAGATTATGGTAACATATTAGAGATATGTGAGAGTTGGATGATACATCTTGGGCTTCCTTACATGGCAGGTTTGCATGACTCCAGATTGAAATTTTAGGCGTAAAAAGATGAAGATGAAAAACTCCAAATTTTGTTTTTATTTTTATTTAGTTATAAATTAAAAATCAGCTTTAATATTAGACATTAAGAGTGTTCAAATTCAAGAATCAAAAAATTATGTAAAAAATTAATATCATTGATCCACCCTATATATATATATATATATATATATATACATATATATATATATATATATATGAGCGATTCTTAGTAAACAGCGATTCTTAGTAAATGTTAACTATAATACTATTCAAGCAAACATCTATGACTGTCCATAAAAAAAATAGACAGTCAAAAAGATATTTGCTATTATTTAATAGTGAAAGGATAAAAGTTATAAATTTAATTATTTATTTTTTTTATGAAAAATCAGAGATGTATTTACCTGAATAGTGTAAATACATATAAATCTCACTCTTTCTCTATGTATGTATGTATATATAAATCATATGACTGAGAATACATATGTTATATGTAGTAAGATGTCTTTTATCATCGATCATAGTGTCGAGTAAAGTAGAAAGAGACTAGTAAAAAAGACAAAGGCTTTTCAAAAGCTGGCAAGTCTTTCCTTTACATCTTAAGGGTCAGCTATGCCTTAAGTTAAAACAAACGATAAGAAAGAAACAACAAAGGGAAAATAGTGCAATATGATTAAAAGCAGACAAGTGAACTTTCAGTCGAGAAAATTATAACTAACATTTATTAAACTTTATAGTAATTTAAAAACGATTAATGCACTATAATCTTACGGAATAATTAATATTGAAAGACTGCATGCACAATTGTGTAACATATATACTTTATAATCATTTCTCTTATAGGGTTACATTTTTATATTTAACTTAATTATTATTCTCTTAATACAATTTGATTAGTCAACGGTCTATGTCACTTATTCTATAAGAATCGGCATCATCAACAATGGACAAATCCATAGTAATTCTTGTCATATTTTTAGAGTCAAATATTTGTCCTTTTGATTCTAATAATTACACAGACACTTCTTTTATGTTTTTGGCTGTTGCTTATTTATTAATTGTTCTTCTTTTTGTTTTCTTTTTTGGGGAAAAAAGGAAATGGATGGAAAATGCTATGACAGAATATCAGAAGTGAGCTCAGCAGGCCCAAACAAGAAGCCCAATCTGGAATTTACTTTAGGCAGGCCACTCTGTTGAGCAATGCTAGCTGATCTCTCTACTCATTTTGAAATCATTATAATTTCTGACTGGAGGTGGTACTAAAGAGAATCAGGTACCCCCACTGGGGGAAATTAAGAGAGAGAAAAAGAAAAAGAAAAAGAAAAAGAAAAGGAAAAGGGAAAAAGGGCAAAAGGAAAGGAAAGGGAAAAAGAGAGCTAAAGAAAGACAAGCAGACAAGAAAGACAGAAAGCAAACAAAAGGGGAAATGAATTGAATTCAAGGGTTTGAAAAAAAGAAGAAGAAGCAACATTCATGTCCTTATTATATAAATTATTATTTATATAATATATATCTCTCTACGTAAATATATTTAAATATGCATGGTTTTAGAGAGAGTGAGAGAGGACTTTAAATTTTTGTATTTTTATGAGTGATCTCTTGGTAATTGTGATGGAGCACTTTACATTTAAATGAAAGAAAGTAAAGAAGTTTATTTTCACCAAAAAAGATGGATTTATGTATGCATGTAGTTGGAGCTAGTTAAGCTCTCTTTATTCTGTCATATATAGGTTGCTGCTTTATTACACTTTCCCAGATAGGGAAACTGAAGAAAAGATTGCATCAACTTGGAAAAGAACTGGAAAATATAAACCTAAGAAAGTAGGAAATACCAAAAAGAAAAATAAAGTTGTAAAAGTTAGAAATAAGAAGTATAGAACGATGGAAATCAGATTCTCATTAGTAATTTTCTGTACAACTATTGTTAGCCTCTTGCCTCCGTTATATAGAGAAAATGTTACATTATATACATGACATATGATTAACACTATCAATCCTAATCTCTCTAATTCAAATATTAGTTACCGCTTTGAATATGTTACAGCCTTGGATAGATGCAGTCCTTTATCCAATACAACAGCTTGGTTGAAGAGTCCTAATATATGAGAGACACTGTGTCAATACCTCCCGTCAAGCTGATGGGGGTGGACTCACTGTTAACTTGTCACGGAAAAACTCAAACTTTGCAGTACCTAATGGCTTAGTGAAAATGTCGACAATTTGATCATTTGTGGAGATGTAGCGAACAAGCAAATCTTTCCGACTCACCTTTTCGCGCACAAAGTGAAAGACAATTTCAATGTGTTTAGTACGAGCATGGATCGCTACCAAGTAATTTGCCCCTATGTTGTCACACCAAAGTATGGGAGGTTCCTTCAGAAAAACACCCAATTCACAAAGTAAAGATTGTAACCAAGTCAATTCTGCAACTGTATCTGCCAGAGATTTATACTCAGCCTCTGTGGAAGATCTTGCCACGGTCTTTTGCTTGCGCGAGCACCAAGAAATTAAGTTGCGTCCCATATAAATGGCATAATCAACGGTTAATTTTTGGTCCAGAGAACCTGCCCAGTCAGAATCACAGAAGGTCTATATCTTAAAGGGTTCGATTCAACAAACAAGGGACAATCCATAAGCAGATGTGACTTATAAATAACGAACAATTTGTTTAACTGCAACCCAATTAGATTCTGTAGGATTGTGCATTGATTGGCACACTTTGTTAACAACAAAGGAGAGATCTGGGCGAGTTAAGGTAGTGTATTGCAAAGCACCCACTATTTGTCGGAAAAAGGATGGATCTGAGAACAACGGATCAGAGGTAGTAGTAGTTCGTACAACGACGAATGGAGTATGAACTGGTTTGCAGTCCATCATATTGGCACGTTAGATAATATCACGTATGTATTTTCTTTGTGACAGCACAAATCCAGTAGAACTCTGAATAACTTCAATACCAAGAAAAAAATTAAGTGGTCCAAGATCTTTTAGAGCAAACTCGCGACCAAGTGCGGCCATTCATTTGGTTATAGCTGTAGAAGAATTTCTTGTGATAATGATATCATCAACATAAACCAATACAATTAATCGAATATGACCACCAGGAATCAAAAATAAGGATGTGTCAGATTTAGAAATAATAAACCCCAATTATTGAAGAAAATCCGACAAACGTTGATACCACGCCCGAGGAGCCTGTTTAAGGCCATACAAAGATTTCCTTAGAAGACAAAAATGGTGCGGTTGAGCCTTATCCTCAAAGATAGGTGGTTGGGACATGAAAACAGTTTCATCAAGATTACCATTTAAGAAGGCATTATTTACATCTAATTGATGGATATGCCAAGATTAGGTAACAACCATGGATAAAACAATACGAACTGTGACCGGTTTTACTACCGGATTAAATGTCTCACTGTAATTTACCCCTTCTTCTTGATTGAAACCCTTGGCAACTAATCGCGCCTTGTAACGTTAAATGGAGCCATCTGCTTTTCTCTTAATACGAAAGATCCATTTACAGCATACCACATTCATATGAGGCAATTTGGGAACCAATTCCCATATACCTTCAGAAATGAGGGCATTGACTTCAGAATCCATTGCATAACGCCACTCCTTTAATCGAACAGCCTGAGTATAACATGTAGGTTCTGCAGTGGGTGTAGAAATTGCCACAAGAGCTTGGGCATGTAAATGATTGTATTTTCTAAGCATAGCTTTAGTCATGACGCCGGATGAAGGTGGTATTGTGGGAACCACAGAAGAAGTAGATGCTTGGCCGGAGGAATCAAAACCAACTATGGAATGAAGACCGGGTGACATGACACGTGGAGTGGGCGAAGAAGAAAAATCCCTAGATAATATAGGAGATGGAGATGTGTGAAGTTCCTGAACAGGGAAAGAGGATGAGATGGACGGATTATATCGAGACTATATAGATCAGAATTTGAGTGGAGGATTGGAACCCATGTCGGTGGAGTGAAGGTGTGATGTTGGCAACATAGGGGACAATGTAGAGTGCGGAGGTGATGGCACGTATGGAGTGGAGTCAATTGATACAGTCGAACTTGGGAAGTGGGGAGCTTTGAAGGGAACTATTGAGGTGGTGGCCCATGGGAAGGTGGATTTGGATGATGAAACTGAGGTGTTGGCTTGCTGAGAAAATGGAAAACAATGTTCATTAAATTGCACATGGCGGGCTATATAAAATTTCTGATGTTTAAGATCCAGACACTGATATCCCAAATGATTAGAACTGTAACCTAGAAAAATGCATGGAACGGATCTATAATCCATTTTGCGGGAATAATATGGTCGAATAAAAGGTTAACATACACACCCAAAAGTACGTAAAAATGAATAGTCTGGAGAATGAAGAAAAATACACTCATAGGGGGTTTTATTTTGAGAAACGGGTGATGACATACGATTAATGAGATAAACAACTATTTCAAATGCAAAATGTCAATAACGAAATGGAGTGTGAGAGTTGGCTAACAAAGTTAGACCGGTTTTAACAATGTGACGATTGTGCCTTTCAACCGTACCATTTTGTTTATGAGTGTGAGGATATGCAAGGTGGTGATTAATACCAACAGATGCAAAAAATTTATTTAGGGAGTGATATTCACCACCCTAATCAGTCTGAACTGCTTTTATTTTTGAATTAAATTATCTTTTAACAAATAATTGAAATTTAAGAAAGATAACATACCTCAGACTTGGCTTGCATAGGATAAAACTAGATGTATTTAGAAAAAGCATCAACAAAACTAACAAAGTACTTATGGCCATCACTAAGGGTGTTAATGAGTCGAACCGAAGCGAACAAAGAGCTACTCAAATTTAACTCAAAATGATAAATTCGTACTCGAATTTGACTCGAATTTGAATTGTATTTAAAAAATTCTACTCAGATCCGACTCGACTCGAATATTTATTCAAACTACTCGCGAGCTTCAAATTCAAGCTCGAATTCGAGTCTCCACATAATAACTAGTTTTATAATAAATATAATTATAAATTGAATTTGTTATTTTACTTAGAAATGAAAATATATATTTACTATTACACTTTACAAATATAAAATCGCAATTAAAATTAAAAACAAAATAAAATAATAAGTAATTATCCTAATTTGATTTAAATTTGTATATATTATAAGAAAATGTATCGAACATCTAATCAAATATGTATCAACCGAGTATGTATCGAATCACAATCAAGTATTCGAATAGTTTAAATCTTAAACTAGTCGAGTATAACTTTGCTCAGATTCTACTCATATTTTTTTTGAACTATTTTTAATGCTCAGATTTGGATTATATTATTAACTAATCCGAAGTCTCGCCATATATTTTTTTTTTGAGTTCCACTAGAATCGAGCTCAAACTATTTGGCTGCTGACTTTAGCCATCACAAGAAAGAGTGGGAGATGGACCCCACACATCACTATATTGCGAGACCCCGAATTTTATGAAATGAAAGTATTCAATTTTCTTATAATTATTCTATTTAGTAAATGGTTATAAATTGATAAAAGGTTAAAGTTAAGGGTAATATTTAAAAATTTTGCAAAGTACGCAAGTTGTTATAAAATATTGGATTGGTTGGGGAATATTCGTTTTAACAGGGAATATTCGTACGATGGCACAATCATTGGTGGACCCCCACAACGGAAGTATTGTCGTAGTTAGAAAACGACAAAATTATATTTTTATAAAAATAACGGCAAAAGTTTTACCGTTAAACTGTTGAACTACCCGATAGTAAAAGTACAGTAATACGCGTGGTTGCATAGTAGCACACGATATTGATTATTTATGCTTACGTAAGAAGTCACTCAGTTATACTCAATTATTGCTACAGTAATTACTGCATCATATCTCTCATATTATTGATTCAATTATTATCACAGTGTCATCTACATAATATTTTATATTATTAAATCAATAATTGAGACGACAAAGTTATTCATATTATTATTTGCAATATTGACAATGTCTAGAAGTTCTGTCAATGAGAGGTTTGGTCACCTAATTGCGCGCCAATAAGGAGATCCTTATCAGAAAGTCCCCTCTTTCCTGGGAACAACCTGTTTGTTAAATATTATGAGTTATAATATTAATGATGAATAAGTTCGTATTGATTAAATATGAAATTGATAGTTCCATTGTGTTGGGATTATTAGTGTTAGTGGAAATTGACATTTATTTTGATAATAATTGATGTCTGGAAGTTATATTGACCAATCGGATAATTAATCGGATAAATGAGCAATTAATTGCTATTAATTCACATGGTTATAACTATTTGTTCACATGTGTGTACTATTGATTCACATTCATGTACTATTAGGGGAGGTGGTGCAAGATTGATAATACTTGCATGACTAAGTTAAAAATCGGGGTATAGATGGAGGTACTATACTGTAATTCGTATTTTTACATGTATAGAACTATTGATTCACATGATTGTACTATTGAATCACATGATATACTATTAGGGGAGGTGGTGCAAGTTTGATAATACTTGTAGGACTAAATTAAAAATTAACGAAAAGATGAAGGAATTGTACTGTAATATTTTGAGCCCCAAAACGTGCAATTATCGAAACTATGTTTTCCTATAAATAGAAGTTCATTCTTCCTTCATTCTCACCAATTCACTAAGACTCACAAGAGCAATTATAGAGAGAGAAGCTATAGAGAGAAAGAAGAAAAGAAGTCTGCTACTTCACTATTCCAGTATCCAGTCTTCTTCTGAGGTAAGGGGTATTATTTATTTCATATTCTGAAGATATATTATTTTTCGTATTCGTATGAATATTATTTTCATTCAATATTCATAAAGAATATTATCTTCGTTCAATATTCGTAGGAATATTATCTTCGTTAAATATTTGTTGGAATATTATTTCCGTTCAAGGGATGTTATTTTTGTTTAATATTCGTTTGAAATAATATTTTCTTCCATACTCTGTAGTATGTAAGTAATATTATTTTGTTTCAGATTTTGAATTCTATACTCATTTTGTTAAAGTTTTGGCTTCCATACTCCATGAAATTAGTAGAATATCCTTGATATTTGCGCTTCATCCATTATCTTTTCATGGAAATATTATTCTGAGCTTTCTCGATAATTATTGATCTTTTCATGACGAAATACTATTCATGAGTTACTATTCACCCAGTTACTATTCACTCAAATATTATTCACTCGGGTATTCAGGGTACTTTTCATGCCAGAGTACTATTCACGAGTTACTATTTACGGGTTACTATTCACCCAATTACTATTCACCCGAATATTATTCACTCGGGTATTTGGGGTACTTTTTATGTCGGGGTACTATTCACGAGGTACTATTCTCGAAGTACTATTCACAGGATACTATTCACGGGGTACTATTTACCCAAAAAATATATTTCTTTTCTGTCCAAATTATTTTTGGTACATGAATATTATTCTTGAATTTTACTCTACAAAGCAGTATCATGTTGACAATTTGAATATTTTTAAACTCTGGATAAATTTAAAGTCTTTAATATTTATCCTTGATTTCGTTTGATTTGATTTCATTTGATTAATGCTTATATCATTGTCATCATCCTCATGCTTATATTGTGATGAAAGTCATATTTGGCTTACGTGCATAGATGGACTGTTGATTGGTATGATTATGACCAAGGATCATTCGGTATAATCATGACCCGTAATGTTATAAATGATGTGGTAAAAGTCCTTATTGGCCCGTAGTGCATTGATGGACAGTTATTGGTATGATTATGACCAGGGATTATTCGGTATAATCATGACCATTGGTGATTACATGAATATCCTTGGCCCGTAGTGCAAGGATGATTCGATGATGTGGTTTATTTATTAAGCTGAGTCTCAGCGATAAATTTGATGAAAAACTTTTTAAATCATAGAATATAGTATATATCATGCTCTACTTGAATTTTCTAATAGATTGCTTGTTTCGCTGCAGTTGTTGATCTAAAACTTGTTATCTATTATATTCTATCAGTTGTTATACTGTTGAAGGCTAAGGATAATTTATTCTGCATTATCTTAGTCATAATATTTCTTTAGGGCTAGTTGAGCTTACCCTTTTCTTTCATTGTTCTCTTGTGAAATGAGAATATATAATTTGGACTAGTGGGGAATGGAGTGATGGTCCAGGATAATTGGCTTTAGTAGTCCTCACTATTATGTGAAATAGTGTGATAATAATTGTAATGAGGACTTCATTGAGTGTGGATATTGTCTAGAAGACAATATTCATTTTAAAAACTAAGCTATGTTTTGTCGTATTTTTGCACGACAGTTGTATTAAAGAAGTTTGTATTTGATTTATGTACCATGTATTTGGCGACTCAAGATGGGTGATGTATACCTATTTTGGGGGCGTCACATATATACTAAATCAAGTATGGAATATACGTGATGATTAGTAATTGGCAAATGAAGTAGCGAAGATTTTCCCAATTGGCAAGCATGACAAAAGGAGAAATCGGGACCAGATACCGGTAGTGCATTATTGGAAATAATTTTATTGAGAACTTTTAAATGAGGATGTCCTAATCTATTATACCAGCCTTTGGTAGCAGCAAAAACAATAGGTCCTTTATTTTCTGGAAAAGCATATTTAGAAAGGGAATAGAGGCCCTAATCACTCGGTCCGGTTAGCAACACTTTCTTCATTGTGCGATCCTTCACAAAAAAAAAATTGGGCGAAACTCAAAATAAACATCATTATCAGATGTAAATTTATTCACAGACAATAATGACTTTGTGATAGCAGGAACATGCAGAATATTATTTAACTGGAAAGAATTATTATTAGAATGAAAAACAGCTGAACCAATGTGACTAATTTTTAAGCCTTTACCATTACCAACTCATAGGGTGTCCAATCCAGTATAAGGAGTAGAATGATCGAGGATTTGAAGATTTGTAGTAACATGGTGTGTTGCACCAGTATCTGGGAACCAGGCATCCGTGAAGTTATTCAGAGAAAATGAAGTTGTATTTGCGTTAGACGGATAGGCATGATTATAATGTTGACGAAAACTGTCTGCAGTATGATTAAATCGATGACAGGTTTGGCACTGAACGGACTGATTTGGAGATGACCTGTTGTTGTTATAATTATTTTGTTGTGGCTCAAAATTGTATCACTGTCGATTCTTATTATATGGCCTAGAGTTATTTATGTTATTAGAGCCTGTGGAATAGCCAGAATATGAGTGAGATCTCTGCCCCTTTTGTGCAAGATTTGCAAATGCTTTGGATTTTCTAAGGACATCGACTTCTACTTTGGGTATAGAAGAATTGGAGAAATTGTGTACCAGCATTTCATTATTCAATAGAGCGCTGAGAAGATTCATGAATGAAATCAGACTTTTATTGGCAGTGTTAACGCCAAGATCTTTCCACGCGCCTCAATCACGTAAGAGCGCGTCCAATCCTGCATAGTTAGACAGGTCAATACCAGAAGCTTGATGACTTGGACCGTCGGGGGATAACTCCGACATGAGAGTCAATACAGGCAGATATAAGGATTATAACAGAGGATAATAGCTCTAGTGTTTTGATAGATAAAAATATCAGTTACCTTTTTTCTTGTCCTGTATCCGGTCCTCATATACCTCTTGCTTTTGGTACGTTCCCCCAACCTGCCATGACCTCAGCCGACTGCATGCAACCCACCTGCTCCATCCCATCACTGTTTTCCACCGCCGGCCAACTAGATCCCATCCACATTAATGCCTTGCAGACATATCAGTCAACTATTATCTTTGTTATCATTACCGGTCAAAGCCCAAATGGAAACATTATTTACCTATTGGGTTCGGTCCAATGACTAAGCCCAATACTTTTGGGATCCATTAGAAATGACCCAATGGATTTGGCCTAGAGATTTGGCCCAATATGTATAAAATATCATGGCCCAACATTGCCCACCAGTCTTTTATCAAACAATCGGTTTAATAGAAGACTGTAAACAGTCCATGATGGTAAAAGAATTGGGGCAAGATCAGATAGGGCTCAAAGAATAAAATACTAAGGCCCATTCAGTGAAGTTCAAATAATCAAGACAAGACCGGAAGCCCAAGTGATAAAAACAATTTGAATTTGGATTGTAACTCTCCAAATTCGCCATCATTACTGGCATTAAATACGCCGCCCTCGAGCTTTGCGAACAACTGACAAGACCGCCCCTATAAAAGTGTTCTTTATCCCCAATTTGAAAATTTTACCAGCTATCCGAATTCTCAAATCCTTTCAACTTTCTTCTTCTTATCGAGCTCCTTCTCTGCAAATCTTCATCTATGGCATCTCAAGAATCTGGTCAAGAAATCCCTCTCGAGGTGACCCCCATCACCTCCATTCCTCCTAGCCCAAGCCCTACCAAAGGGGCTTCGGGTTCCAACCCCAAATCAACTACTACCCCAAGCAAAAATCCACCACCAAAACCCTTACCGCACCCTTCAGAGTTCTTCCAGAGTGAAGAACACTTTCCCCATGCTAATACCCCATCCATCGTTATTGAGACTAAGCTACGCAACATATGGATTCGTTACCAGATTCCAGATACTCACCTGGTAAGGGCTCCAACTTTTGAGGAACGAATGTACCAGCGACCTGAAGGCTGGACTGCCATGCCGATGACCCTTCTTAAAAAGGGAGTTCGCCTACCCTTCCATGCCTTCGTTGTTACTTTGCTAGGGTTCATAGGTGTGGGATTTTCCCAATTAGTCCCCAACTCCTACATTCACCTTCTGGCATTTATTGCCTTCTGCCACGAGCTAAGGATTCCCCCTGTCATTAACCTCTTCTTCACTCTCTTCTCAGCCGGTAAATCTCGGGAACGAGGTTTCAAGATGTTGAGAAAACAGTCTCCCAAGCCGAACAGCTAACAAAGGATGGCACAAAGAATGGTTCTTCGTCAAAGGACCCGAAATTTCTTCCCTTCTTGATTGGACCATTTCTGATCGTGTATCTGCTAACTTCAGAGATATTTCAGAGGAACGGGTAAAGAAGATGGCGAGTTTTCTGGAGAAGATTCTGATGAAGGAATGGAGCTTCGGACTTCTGAGCAAGAAAGCATGGTTGTATGACCATAAATGTAAGTTTTGAACCCAACTTGTTGTATAATTTTTCCAATTTCTACCAATAATTATTCTAAATAATTGTTTCTCATTCTTTGTAGTATCTTTAATCAAGCCGAATTCTTTAGACATAAACGATTTAAAAGAATTTATGTCTGGAAAAACTTCAGAATCTGCTGATGAACCCTCAACTGATGAAGCTCAACCAAATGATCCCCAAGTTGCTGAACCCCTTCCCACAACAGAATCTATTCTGTCTCGTCTGAAGAAAAGAGTTGTTAGAAAGACTAAACCTGCTCCTTCGTCCACCTTCAGCGAAAGTTTGTTGGACTTGCCTCTGGACGAACAAACGAACGAGAGTTCTTTGTACCAAAAAGAGGAGGACTATGGTAACCCCCCTTACTGCCGAAGAACTCAGAGTGCCTTCTTCTGGAGCTGATCTTCCCCCAGTTGTACATGTGAAGATTGTTATTTTTGAAGAGGGGCACAAGCAGAGCCCACTCCCTCCCTTACTTGCAAAAGAAAACATTCTTCGACTGATCAACCAGAACCAACACCAGAAGCTATACCTACCCAACCATTGCCACCCAAAACTGCATATACCCAACCACCACTGCCTCCCGAACAACCCACAACTTCTCCATCAAGGCCATCTTCTTCCGAAGCCAGGCACGAAGCCGTGGCTTCTCCTACCCTTTGGCCAGAATTGAATGAGCATTTCCCTTTCCAACTCTACGATTCATTCATCCATGATACCAATGATCATCGGTTCGGGAATAGTTCCATCATGGATTTGATCGATGAGGGTATGAAGTACCAGGCAAAAGTAAGTTACTTTTTGACTTCCTTACTCATTTATCTAAAACTGATAGACTAATGCTGAACATATGCAGGCAAATGATGTCTTCGGGTGCCTCCATCCCAAATACAAAGAAGCTGAAGCTGAAGAGGATGCTGCCCATAGAGAAAATGTCATACTAAATTCTGCACTGGCGAAGGAAAGAGGTGATCACAACATCACCCAATTTAATAATGAGTGCCTTCGGAAGGATCTTACCCAAACTAAGGAACAGCTGGAGAAGATTAAGGCAGATCACCGGGTGATCACTGATATGAACGTGGATCTAGTTCAAAGGAACGAAGTCCTTATTCAGAAAAGTGAGACCTTGGCCAAAACCAACCGAAGTTTGGCATTATAAGTAAATGAAGTAGAAACTAGGGAGCTGCGCCATCTAAAGAACCGTTAGAAGCTTGAAGATAAGCTTCGAGAGCTTCGAGCCCTTAGAGACTTAGGTCCACCATTGATCGAAGATCTTTTCTAAGACATCTAGAAGAATTACTGAAAATCAACTGAGCTGAATGAGGAGATCATTCGGATGTTTTTGAAAGGGTATGAAGAATGCCGAAGAAAAGGCAAGGCAAAACTTGTCGAAGCCAAGGTAGATCCATCTCTCCGAGACTCATCGGATGGTGAAGACGATGCTTGAAGATGGCTTCTCTTCTATCCAGACTTAGGATTTTTTGTAAAAAATTTCTATCTTTTTATGTAAATAGTTTACTATTAATGAAATGTTAATTTCATTCCTTATTAATCCTTTGTGATTGTTTCTTGTCAATATCAGTATTAATCAACTTGAAAAATGTACAAGCTCTGGATTAGACTTAAATTTAAATTGTTATCTAATAATCAAGTGAATTATATAACAGTTAAGATCAAATAATAACATAATTCGAACTCAACACTTAAAAAAAATAAGGTAATAAAGTAATACAATACTTATTCGTTACCAAAGTGTGAGACATATCTGCAAGAGATCAATTCACCATCTTTAAGACGAATAGTTCCGGCCGAAACCTCCAAACGTGCTTGTTCATCATAGGAACTTTTTTTTAACAACAAAGGGCCTAACAAATTCCTCTGAATAATTAATTCGCCATTGAATGGTCGAATTTACCATTAAATGGTAAGCAAGTCCACCCAAACCTCTTTACACCTTAAAAAAGTTCATAGTGATTAATTACCATCGAAATGGTAGACAAGTCCACCCGAACCTCCTTACACCATGAATTCTCCTTAACAATTGGTTTACCATCGAATGGCAAACAAGTCCACCTGAACCTCCTTACACCTTTGGATAGAATGCCACTGTACAGAACACAATTTGGAGAAAAGGAATCTTTTATTGATGAAGATTAACATGATTATAAACTTCTATACATTGATTTTATCTCTACTGAAAATACTTCTGAAGCCTTCCAGCGTGCCAAGTATTCTTTATATCTGATCCGTCTAATGCCCTTAACCGATAGATCCCTGACTTCAGTACTTCAATAACTTCGTAAGGACCTTCCCAGTTTGGCATTAACTTTCCCAAATTCTGAGGCATAGAAGCTTCGACTTCTCTAAGAACGAAATCTCCCACTTCAAATCTTCGAAGCTTTACCCCCTTGTTATAATGTTTAGCTATCCGACGCTGATAGGCTGCCAATTTGACCAAAGCTGTCTCTCTGACTTCTTATAGTAGATCCATATTAACCTTCAGCCCTTCATCATTGTATATTTCTTTAAATTGACTAACCCGAAGACTTATAGATCCATTCTCTATAGGGACTAAGGCATCAATACCATAAGCTAACCTAAAAGGTGAATCTCCTGTTATAGTCCTCGTTGTAGTCCGATAAACCCATAACACGCTGAGCAGCTCTTCTAGCCATCTTCCTTTAGCTTCATCCAATCTACGTTTGATCCCATTCAGAAGCGTCCTATTGGTTACTTCGACCTATCCATTAGACTGTGGATGAGCTACTGAAGTTTTTTAGTGTTGAACCCCCAGCTCCTTCAAAAATGCTTCAAACTTTGATCCCACAAACTGGCATCCGTTGTCCGATATCACCACCTTTGGAATGCCAAAATGAAACACTATAGATTTCTTTAAAAACTTTAAACATTCTTGCTCTGTTATCAATCTAAGTGGTTTCGCTTCAACCCATTTGGTCATATAATCAATGGCTATTATAACGAAACTGACCTGACCTTTAGCTTTCGACAATGGACCCAGTATATCTACCCCCAGACAGCAAAAGGTATAGGAGATAAAATTGAGTATAGCTCTTCTGGTGGCTGATGTGGGATGTGACTATTCAACTGACACTTCGGGCATCTCTTCACATACTCAGTAGCGTCTTTAAAAATTGTGGGCCAATAGTAGCCTTGTCGAAGTACTTTGTAGGCCAACGACTTCGCAGCCAAGTGATCGCCACAGATACCTTCATGTATTTTCTGAAGAGCATAATTTGCTTCGGACGAAACTAAACATTTTAGTAATGGTGACGAAAAAGCCCTTTGATAAAGATCACCATCAATAAGCAGAAAATTAGCACTTTTGTACTTCACTTTCTTGGCTAGCATCTGATCCGAAGGAAGGACGCCATCTACCAGATAAGATAAATAAGGAGTCATCCAGCAGTTAGAACGCTCTATGCACATTACCACTTTATGTTGGATACTTAGTTGTTTCAAAATTTCTAAATACATCGAGCCATCGACAGTGCTTGCTTCAGTGGTAGCCAATTTTGATAATGCATCGACAATCGAATTGTCATTACGACTTACTCCTTGAAATTCATAAGAGAGGAAATACTAAAGACGATCCTTTAATTCTACTAGGTATTTGATCATGCGTGATCCTCGAGCTTCATATTCTCCTGAAACCTGTTTAACGACTACTTGTAAGTCACTATATATGATTATCTTCTGCACCTCAAGACTCCTCGCCAGTTGTAATCCTACTAACACCGCTTCACACTTTGCCTCGTTATTCGTTGCTCTAAACCCAAATCTGATAGCCTGCTGCACTTTAAATCCCCCCGGACTCATCAAAATGATCCCTGCTCAACTGATGTCCGAAGTAGAAGATCCATCTGCGTACAGTGTCCAAAAAATCTGATTCTGATGAAGCACTGCAACTGCTCGATCTAACATTTCATCTTTTCCCAAACTATCATCAGCTTTGGAAAACGAACATTTTACCATGAAATCAGCCAAAGCTTGTCCCTTGATAGCAGTCCGAGGATTGTACTCTATGAAGAATTGGGACAACTCCATAGCCCATGCAGCAAGTCTCCCCGAGACTTCATGTTTCCCCATTACCTTCTTCAACGGTTGATCCGTATATGTTATTATTAAGCGACCTTAAAAATACTGCCGAAGCTTTCGACTAGCTATAATCAAAGCAAAGGAAAACTTCTCAAGGTTTGAACACCTCATCTCAGCATCTCTCAAAACATGGCTCACATAGTACACTGGATGTTATTTACTCCCTACTTCTCGTACCAGAATTGCCCCAACTACCAATGAACTAGCTGCCAAATATAGGTAAAGTGGTTCAGCAGGAAATGGTTTTACCAATAAAGGAGCCGAAGACAAGTATTTCTTTACTCCCTAGAAGGCGTCCTCACATTTCAAAGTCCATTGGAATGTCTTAGCATTCTTTGGCCCTTTCAAGGTATCAAAGAACGGTAAACATCTTTCTGCTGATTTGGACATGAATCTCCTCAAAGCTGCAATTCGACCAGTCAAGCGTTGAACGTCTTTGTAAGATTGAGGGGACTTAATGTTTAAAACAGCCTGGATCTTTTCTGGATTGGCCTCAGTACCTTGTTTGCTGACTAGATAACCCAGAAATTTACCAGCACCGAGTCCCGTAGGTACATTTGGTAGGATTCAACTTCAGGTTGTAATGGCCTACTTTCTGAAAACATTCTTCCAAATCATCCAAATCTCCTTGTATATTCATGCTTTTGACAATCATGTCATCAACATAGACCTCCATATTTTGACCGAGCTGCCTTGTGAAGACGAAATTCATCATCCGTTGATATGTAGCTCCCGCATTTATCAAACCAAACGTCATCTTTTTATAAGCATATACCGAACGATGCGTAATGAACGCCGTCTTCGGTATATCCTCTTTACACATAGATATTTGGTGATAACCAGAAAAAGCATCCATAAAGCTAAGTAAAACATACCCCAAAGTTGCATCGATAAGTTAATCAATATGAGGCAAGGGATAGAAATCCTTCGGGAAAGCTTTATTTAGGTCCGTGTAATCTATGCAAACTCGCCACTTTCCGTTCTACTTTTGAACTAGCACCACATTCGCCATCCATTTTGGATAATCGATCTCGAAAATAAAATCAGCATCCAGCAACTTGGCAATCTCCTCATCAATAATCTTCTGGCGTTCTGGTGCAAATACTCGCCTCTTTTGCCGAATATGCTTCTTCGTAGGATCCACGTTTAGCTGATGCTATGCATCCTTTCTACTTACCCCCGATATATCACTTGGTACCCAGGCAAAGATATTTTCATAACATCAGAGTAAATCTATTAGGTTCATCCAAAAAGGTTCCGGCAGACCCGAACCTATCTTCGCCATTTTATCCTTCTTTCCTAGAATCAGCTCGAACTCCTCTACTCCCCAACTGGCATAACTAGCGGTTATATACTACTTTCGGTAAAAGGCTCAATCTCGATAGCCATGGCCTATTTTTGCTTACTAACGCCTACCCCCGAAGCAATCACTACATTCTGGTAACATCGTCTAGCCAAATCTAAGTCCCCAGCCACTTCACCAATTCCATGTGCTGTTGGGAACTTAATTTTGAAATGAAAAATTGATGTTACCACCTGAAAAGCAGTCAGATTGGGTCTTCACAATATGGCATTGTAAGCCGAGTCCACATGCACAACATAAAATCTACATGTAATTTTTACCTATTGTGGAGCTGTTTCGAAGATAACTGGTAGCTCAATAGTTCCCGCCACTTTGACCGGGTCGTTGCTGAAGCCATGTAATGGTGCCTCCTATCTGATCTCCATCTTTCGTCCATCCAGATGCATCCTTTGATATGCATGGGCATATAGTATGTCCACAAAAGACCCATTATCAATCATCATCTTCTTCATATCTACTGAACCCACTTGTGATGTAATAACCAAAGCTCCTTCATGGGGTTCAATAGGCTCCAAAGGGTAATCTTCATCAGTGGAGGAAATTACCATCCTGGGATACGTTCTGTCAGTCTTCGGGAGTGTACCCGCCACCGACATGATCGAATCCAAGTATCCTCGTCTCTTCTTCCCAATCATCTTCCCTGTTGTCCCCCGGTAATAACATCAATGACGTGCCTCAGTGGTTGATTCAGAGTAGGTTTTGCAGGTCAAACTAGTTGAGCAGCTTGAACAGACCTGTCAGTCTTCTGATGTTCTTGCTGGTGCTCTCTTCCTGCCACATATTAGACCAATACACCACTTTGAACTTTCTTTTCCACGAATTCCTTTAAACTGCAACAATCATTCGTGTCGTGACCAGATTCCTGATGATAATCACAATACTTGCGATTATTACCCGATCCTGATTTAAGATTATCGTGAGGTGGTTCAAAGTAAGGTTGGTCCCTAATCTGATCCAAAATAATAGCCCTCTCCGTATTCAGTTGAGTGTATACCTTGTTCACCTTTTGGGTGGGAACAGGTGGATGATTTCCTCCTTGACACCAATTATTCTTATACTTCTTCGAGTTCCCTTCTGGTCAATCATTATTCCCTCCATTCCTTTTCTGATCGCCTTCAGTTTTGTCTTTGTCTTTCAACTTGTCTGAAGAATTACGCCTCAGGCTATTCATAGCTTCCTCTACCACGATATAGCCTTCTTCTTTATCAAAGGCTTCAGATAAACTCTTCGGGTGGTGAAACATTAACTTCTTCACCAGTTTCTCAGAACTCACCAAGTCCAAACCATTCTGAAACAATCCGACAGCTTGGAGATCATTGAGATCAATTATCTGGCCGACTGCTTCCGTGAACCGCTTCACGTACTGGCCCAAAGACTCATTTGAATATTGTCAAACTTAAGCCAATGAACCAGTAGGCTTTCCCCTTCTTCTGTTGTTCCCAAAATGAGCATGGAATTTGCTACATAAATCCATCTAGGATGAGACTGAGTCCGAAGACAGATTTCCCATCCACTGTCTTGTATCCTTTTTGAGGATAGTCACGAACGTCTGACATTTAGCTGCATCTGAGAAATTATAATAATCCATCAGCCTATCAAACGCTTGGCTATGGTCATAAGGATCTCCAGAACCATCATAACTTTCCATATATGGAAGTTTTTTAGTGGAGTCAGCTTTCTCCTTCAATATGTCCGAAGAAAAAGGAGAAGCCTTTTTCCTTGAGGTATCTTTCACTTGTTGGACTTAGGCTAGCTGTTTCCGAAGTTCTTTCAATTCTTTGACTAAAAGGTCCACTCCTTCCGATTGCGAGGAGACTCTTTCTCTGGAGAAATCCTCTTCTTGTGAGTAGACTAACCTTTACCATCCAAACCAACTACTCTAGACAGACTTTTTCGGTAGTGAGTATCCACAAGGCGATGTGCCTTCAGTGGATTCTCACGAGTATGACTTCTGGATCTTCTTCGGCGTGGGGCTCTATCGCTGTGTCGAGAATACTCAAGGTGGAGTGCCTTATTTGTATCCTCTGGTATGTACTCCCTAGATCTGCCCCTTCACTGGTTTCTATCATGATCCCGAGAGCCAATAGGGTGGGGGTCCCTCTTCGGTCCCTCAGGTGTATGGCTTCTTGATCTTTATCGATATCGAGGCCGGCCTCGAGATCTTTCCATGCGCCTCAATCACGTAAGAGCGCGTCCAATCCTGCACAATTCAACAGGTCAATACCAGAAGCTTAACGGCTTGGACCGTCAGGGGATAGCTCCGGTGTGAGAGTCAGTACATTCAGATACAAGGATTATAATAGAGGATAATAGCTCTAGTATTTTGATAGATAAAAATATCAGTTACCTTTTTTCTTGTCCTGTATCCGGTCCTCATATACCTCTTGCTTTGGGTACGTTCCCCCAACCTGCCATGACCTCATCCGACTGCATGCAACCCACCTGCTCCATCCCATCACTGTTTACCACCACCGGCCCACTAGATCACATCCACATTAATGCCTTGTAGACATATCAGTCAACTATTATCTTGGTTATCATTACCGGTCAAAGCCCAAATGGAAACATTATTTACCCATTGGCTTCGGCCCAATGACTAAGCCCAATAATTTTGGGATACATTAGAAATGACCCAATGGATTTGGCCCACATATTTGGCCCAATATGTATAAAATATCATGGCCCAATAGGCAGCGAGTGTTGGAATGATAGTGTGGAATTCTTGTCTTAGTCCCTTAAAGATGATGCAGTTGAAGTCACCAGCAGATACCGGCCGTCCCGCGACAGTAAGTTAATCACTGATTGTTTTAGCTTTATATAAAAAATCAGTTATGGAGTCATCGTTTTGCTTCAGATCCTGTAAACTTAAAAAGAGGTTCAACATTCTTGTGGTAGAGGGCGAGGCATAGGCTGTTTCAAGCATGATCCACAGCTCTCGAGATGTTTTGGCATCAATGATAAGTGGAATAATATCCTCACGAAGGGATGAGATAAGAAGACTCAATAAGTTCTGGTCTTGTTGGTATCAGATGTGATAATCAGGGTTATCCACTTGGGGTGTGTTCACATCAGTTGTGGGCTACTTGGATGGAGGCGCCGTTTCTGTTCCATCAAAGAAACGAATGAAATTGTTACCACAAAGTAGTGGCATTAATTGAGCCTTCAAAGATAAATAATTTTCGGAATTGAGTTTCATCACCATCACCTGTGTTGGGTTTGAGAGATTTAGCGGCGAGGTTAGAGTGTTTACAACCATTACTAATTTTTTGTACATCTATTGTTAGCATCTTGCCTATGTTATATAGAGAAAATGTTACATGATATACATGACATCTGATTCATACTTGAAATCAATCATAATCTCTCTAATTCAAATATTGGTTACTACTTTGAATATGTTACAACCTTGGATAAATGCAGTCCTTATCCAATATAACAGCTTGGTTGAAGAGTCCTAATGTATGAGAGACACTCTGTCAATAGTTAGAAACAATAGTAATATAATATTACATTAAAACAATCTTTTCAGGTGCTATATACTCTTTATTTTTAAATGCCCCCACCTTGAAGAATATGAGTAATTAAGACGACTTTCTTTAAGGGGGAAATTTAGAAGCTCGACTCATCTCACTCGATCGATAGAATGATGCGTTGGGGGAACCTAGCACCACAATAAACTTAATGGGTGAAAATATAAGCCTCTCACAATAGCCGGTGAGAATTTAACATGTAATCTAACAATCTTAATGCCTCAGTCGTAAATCTTAACCATCCGTGTAAAACTTCGCTGATAACTACTCAACTATTTTATATAGATATTTCATGTCTATTCTTGAGTAATGATCTCTTTCATATTCTCTCTCCTTTTAATACAAATGGAAATTCTATAAGCATTTTATCAAAAGTTGCAAACATCACAAAAAGAAATACTCCCTCCAACCAGGGGTGAATCCAGCTTCATACATTAATGGGGTGAAAAAAATTCCCTTAAGAATAAAAATTTAATAAAATAAATCACAAAATTAAATAATCCTCAAATATTGTTTACAATAATATTTTTTGAGGTTTCATTACTTGAAATTGTTGCATGATAGCCTCATTTTTAATAGTTGCAAAAAAATTATGTTCAATGTAAGTTACTAAATAGTCATTAATCAATTCATCTCTCATTTGGTTATGGATTTCATTCTTCACGATATTCATGGCTAAAAATGTTCTTTCAACAGTTGCAGTAGCAACGGGAAAAAGTAGAGCCAACTTCAACAACAAATATACTTGGGGACACACTACTACAAAAAAATAGGTCATTTCCGACGGGCTTAATACCAACGGTAGAGACGCCATCGTGAATGACCATACTACCGACGATAATGTCATCACTAATGTCTGTCATCGCCAATGAGTACTTATTCCATTGCCACGGACATTTTTTCTCTTCACGCGCGCGCCAAAAATAGAGGTCGACGGACATAAACCATTAGCGACGGGAAATGTCGTTGAGATTAACCTCATTATCAACGGGCCTAATATCGACGGCACTGCCGTCGAGAGTGAGTCTGTATTTAATTAGAGATAAGCTTAATTTTTCATTTTTTCTCTTTCACATTTTCTTTCCCCCGCGCTATTCTTTCCCCTCTTCCTCGAGTTGTCACCCTCTTCCTCGCGTCGTCGCCCTCTAGCTCATTCTTGTTTTTACCGTGATCTCTTCCCCATCGTCGTCCCTCTCTGTCTCTCTCGAGCAAGGTAAGTTTTTCTAATTTCGTCCCAAATATAACCTAATAATCTCTTCTTCTACATTTCACTCTATTTTCCCCCAAATATCAATTGCAGTGTATAACTTGTTTATAGTTTGCAAGTTTACACAAAAAATTTAATGTGACAGATACCCAATTGTAGTGTATTTCCTTCTTTCTGTTTGGTGCTGAACTGAGGTTTTCATGGTTTGTGACATATAACCAATTTCTGTTGATAAATTATTGTGTTAAAGAATTCAGTTATTTCTTGAATTAAGTTCAAGTATGCTCTGATTTTACATTAATTTAGATATTTTCAGTTTATGTTTGCTCTGATTATTTGTTATTTTTAGCGCTCAATTTAGGTTAATTACTTCTTTTCCAAATTTTAAAGTATTTGAAAGCTTCTTTTCTATTATAAATTGGGTTCCTTAAAAATACATACTTGAAAATAGAAAGAAATGCTATACTGTGACACCCCCAAATTCGGGTACTTCATTCTCACAGGATTTGGTGTTCACTATCCAAACATTCATTTCTAACTACCCAAATTCAATAAAAATTTAAACAATAAATCTTCCCATTAAAGGTTTACATAATTAAATCCAATAAAATCACAGGTTTTCTAACCTTAAAACATTCATCAAATGCGGAACAATAATAATTACATCATAATAATTATAACTAAGTCTGAAGACATAAATCTCAACAAATTAACAAGTCTTTAACACTTGATCATTTTGCTTAAAATAAAATAACAAGTCTTCAACAAGTCTTTAACAAGTCTGAAGACATTTTTCTTATTAGAGATATAGAACTTGTAACATGACAGCGAAAAGTAAACCTTGCTGAATAATAAACTAGCAAAGGTTAGGGAAATTGCTTAAAATAAAAGTAAGGATCAGAAACTTGCCTCGTGCGTAAGTTATTAAATTACAACTCACGTTCACCTACACATATCATTAGAATCACAACATCTATTAGGTATACCAACATTAACTTTATAAGTTAAATCCCATTTTAGTTGAACTCGTTATCTTAGTACAAGTTCCAACCACTAGCACCATACACAATTTTCACAAGTCTTAACATTACAACACTTAATCTGCAACGCCCCAAAATTCGGTCAATCTTCACATCCGGATTTCGTACGTCACTAGTACACCATTCATCCAAACATACATCATTCTATACTGAAATATAACAACATACATTCTCAATTCCTAGTTTCTAATACCTTATAACCTTGTTCAGTACAAATAATGATAATTACATTATTCTTTTCATCTTACACGAGTGACTTTTATCCGCCACCAAGGATACATAACAGTTTATTAAACTAGTTTATAGTTTAATTCAGCTATTCTACATTACAAGTCTTCGCTTGATCTTCACGCTCATTCACATGCTGATTGGCACTACATCTGGATACCGGTCAAAATGATCTTTACGGGATCCTTAAGTTCTTCTAACATCGTTCGCTGAAAATGTTTTTCATTTAAAGCAAGTGTGAGCATTCAATTGCTCAGCAAGTCATAGCAGTTGAACAAACAACTTCAAGAGTTTAAACATTCCTTTAGAACTTGAATAACCGAACAAAGGTTATGAAGCAGCTTGAATAATAGGAATAATCTCGATTCCTATCATTTTAAAATAATATTCACTTTCATTTTAAAATTCTTTCATTCTTCTACCTTTTTCATACACATTCTGTCTGGCTAGAATCATTAACACAGACTTGACAATAATGGATCATGTATAAACACAGCATTCTCTTATTGAACAGTTAAGTCATAGAACAGTTCATCTCATAGAAACACCAAAGTGTTCACATTGTGGCACAAGGCCTCATACGTTCTACCACCTTGTACAAATATCACACATTCGCACATATACAGAACTTCTCAAGTTCAACATCTGAGAAGTTTAAGAAACTATCATTCATTTAAAATATGAATGAAGTTAGGAAACTTGCCTTACGCACAGCTACAACTTACGATGAACAGCTCATTCCAATTCCTATGTAGCACATAAGAAAAACAACACATACACCAATTAGTCATGTATATTTGACTTAAGCATTTGTTTAATTAACTTTACTTCTTAGGGTTTGTGTTCTTGAAATATAAGTTTATGCGACTAACTTTCGTTACCGGTTTACGGCTTCATGACATACGGAGATGTCTTACTCAATACGCTCATCATCTTTGATGATTTACATTCTTATGTTCTTCTTATAACTTCTCTAGGACTCAGTACACATCGCTTCTCTGCTAGTAGTCCATATAGTACTCTGAGTGTTTTCCCACAAACAACCAACAAACAAGTTCCCGTCTCATCTACACTGCCATCAAAGTGAGTTAGATCGGTTGCCAGTTTCGTATATACCTTCGCTCTCTGAAGGAATTGTTTAGCCCAACTCCCATATGTCAACCATCAAAGGTTACGATTGTACCACAATCTAACTTATCTTAACTTATCCAAACCATTAAACTATAACGTTCTTTAAGTCAATTTCTTAATCCTTATGGCTTTCTGGCAGCTAAATGCTATACCTCAGGATTCATTCTTTATCGTCCAAGTCATATAGTCTTTTGTATACTCAGAGCGATCATTCAAGTTAATCATTAACTCGGCTTCATTACGTTAACGTCATTGTCTTTAATTCAGTCTTTTGCCATTCATGGTTTAATCATTGATCTTCATTATCTTACGGTCAAACCATACACGGGGTGTAGGTTCTATCCGCTTAGTATTTGTGTACACTCAACCTTCACGTCGGTTAAAGTGTTCAACGCTTATATTTTATTCTAACATTCTCATCCGACTCACATTCGGCTTTCGTTAAACTTCTTACCGTTCGCTACGGCTTTCTTAATACCCTTCGTTATTCTTCCTTAATGTCGAAGCCATACAGTTCGCGGTATGCTAAGACCGGTCATTCAATGAAACTGCGTTGTGTTCACAGCGTCTATATACTTTACACTTATCTATCATTACCTTAACATAACATCAAAATGTTATTCATTACCCCCCGTCACTCAACATCTAAGGAATCACAATCATAGCGATTCCCCACGTTCGTTTATTGCGACTACGGTCCCCGGATATCGGTTTCGTAACCCGCGTCTACATTCTTTGTCTTTTAATCTCACTTAATCTTTCCATTCAACCTTTACTAAAGGTTTAAATCACTTGATTAAATGTTACATTAGTTGAACATTATGTTCTTTATCTTCCCTTACGTTTCCCCCAAGAGTTGAGCAGTTAAAAGCTCTTCTCTGGCTTTTTCTTCACATTGGCGCTGTGGCGCCACTACCTTCTCTATATCTCGCGCCGTGGCATGAGAATTCAGTGTCTGGTTCCCCGTTTTGGTGCTGCAGCGCCACCCTACAAGGCATGGTTGGCACCGCGGCGCCAAGCCCTAACCCTAGAAAATTTTTCTAAGTGTTAAATCCAATTTGAGATGCTTACTTCCCGCTTTCATAACTTATTCGTTATAACTTGGAACGAGGTTGTTCCAAATCCATTCTCTTCCTTATCTTACGTACTTCAATCCCCATCAGACATAACTTCATTCTGAATTTGTTAACGTGCCATTCGATTAGCTTAATCTTCACCCTTCGTTCATTTTACGTTTTTAACGCTCTTCGTTCATTCGTCCGTAATTCAGTCATCCGAACTCAGAATTCGCTCATTCTTGCATCCATGACTCACGTTTTCTGTGTTCTCTTACATTCTTATGAAACCCTACACATTCGGGTTCATTTACTAACTTTCTAATTCTCGTTCGTCTTTTATAAAATTTTTGCCATACCTTCGTTATAGCTCAGTTTTAATCCGTTCTTCATGAACGTTTCTACTGTTCCTAACTAAGCAATAAGCATCTAACTTATATACGATGGTTTTAAACTTTCCCATCAACAAAAATTATCCTACGATGGTTTTAAATTTGTGCATCAACAATGTTCTTCGTGTTCTTCGTTTGTTCTTCATTTTTAATCGATATTTTGGATTAAAATTTCACTTTTTCTTGGAATTTAATGTTATAGAACACCATTCCATACTTATTTCACCTACTCATTCATATAATCTACTCGGATCATTTTAATTCATTACGAATCTTATACTTCTTTAAGAAATTTATAAACTAAACTTCTAATTCATATTTCTTCATTTCTCATGATTTCAACCATATGAAACCATTCCTAACATCTTTTACTTCTTATTCTCATTAAACTGTGTTTTATCATAGAAAAATTTATCAAAAGTTCAATTTTCGGATTACCTCTCTTCTTTAATCCTTCTCCGTCGAACAAAGGTTGCTCACAAGCAAGCTTTTCCGCTTCCTTTTCCTCTTCTTTCTCCATCCGAACTCTCTCTCTCTCTCAAAGTGTAGGATTTTCAAAATTCCAAAACAATGAATTAAGCTTCCTATTTATAGAAAACCAAGGCTATGGGTATTTTAGTCATTTCGCCCCAACCTCCTTACTATTCACACCTCCTCAATAGACCTCGATACTATTCATGAAACTTCCCTTGGAAGTTTCATGGTTCCGTCTTTCGGGTTTTGTCTGGCAGTTTTAAAAATTTCGATTCTCGGAATCCAAATATTTTTGGATATTTCGTCTTTCCTTTACTGATTAACTTTTACGAATTCTTCGGATCTCCGAAAAATTGAAAAACACTTTTTGGCATTAAGCGTTTTGCTTAACGTTTTCCCCTAACGTAGCTAACGAATGAAAAGTACATAGCAGTACTTTTTGTCGTTTTTATTTCGTCCGATTTCTACACGTTTTTTGAGAAAAACTTTTATCTGCTTACTTAACTTTTCACGATATATTATCATCAAATCTTTCGACGGAATGTCATTTCAATATACCGAACTCTCGAAAAGGCTTAGGTTATTCAAACCCTAACCCTTAGGATTTTGTCGGGTGAATAGTGCATATTTCGTCTTTTTCCCCAGAAATATTTTTGTTTGCGAATTTTTTTTATTTTCATCTTGAAAATTCTTACTCGTTCAATCTAGATCGTAGCCAGAATCCTACTGATTAATAATCATCCTAGGTTCTAGAACAATTAATAAAACATAGCACAGAATATTATTAATAAAAATTTATTTTATTAATAACTAATTCTTTAAACTTAAATTCTGGACAATCCGAATTTCCTGGTTGTTACACTCTTCCGCCCTTATAAAAATTCTGTCATCGAAATTTCTTAAAACCACACCCTTACCCGGGTCATCACATTCACCCCTTCTTCACAGAATTTCGTCCTCGAAATTTTAGCTTACTCTTCTTCTCAACTTCTCTTCAAAGGAGTCCTAATCTTTCAAACATTCCCTCACCTTCATAACTTAACAAGAATTATGAAGTAGAATGAACAATGAGGAATATAAAAATTCCTTTAAAACATTTCATACTTTTGCTGAGGGGTTAAATTGACCATGAACTCTAACTACGTTTAACAGCATGACGCCGTAAACTTTCTTCCACGGTCAGTTTACAATCACAAAGAAATAAAACTACCTCTTCCATACGTAGGCGATCAACCCATTGTATAACCCCATTTTAGGGTGTGTTCACCTCAGACTTAATCACTAGATTCCGCACCAAAACAATTTGGTTTGGCACAACTTCTTCAAAGAAAGCTCGATTTTCTTTTAATCATGACATACAATTCATCTCAGCCAAATCAAGTAGCTTAGAACATATCAATAAATTGGATATCAGCTTGAAACATTCGTCTAGTCAACTCAATTGACATCGACTACTTCTTTAAATTCCTTTTGCAATACATCAAAATGTTTTATGACGTCATGATACCGCACTTTTGACAGTACATTGAGGACTTCGTCAGTTTATGACTTCGTCATTATACATCATACCATATTGGGTTGTTGATCCTAAGATCACATCCAACACCAGGTTCAGTTGCATTAATAACTCCATCTTCTTACCATCCTTGCATCAAATACCTTGATGATATAAAATTTATTTTGATATTTTAAATCAATTTCTGTCTAGCCAAAACTATTTGCATAGGCATACCAAGAATAGTTCTTTTAAAATCCATTGGTTCTAAAAGTTGAACCAATTCTTTCCTTTTTCAAACGCACACATCAGCACGATTTCAATAAATTTTGAAAGCTAACATAGCTAGATGACTTAGAATATCCTATTCTCCATCTTCCTTCATTGTCTTAGTTGCGACAATACTTACTCTTCTCTAGCACCTTCAATGCTAATTCTATTGAAAATAACTCATTTTCAGTCTAATCATCGCTATACCTTAGTACAGTCCATCAACTTACCACACATTTTGAGTTCAGGAACTTTCCACAATAATATGAGTTTAAGAACTATCTCAGTCAAACCATAGGCGTCCATTCGCTGAGAAGTTCAAAAACCTACCATATCATTATGAGTCACAAACGTACCATAAGTATGAGTTTCAAGAACTCGCACCTACCTTATCGTTCTCTACCTATCAAATATATACATGAGAAAAGATTCACCTTCTCGTCATATACATCTTGATAGCGCGACCAATTCCAATGATTATCACTGTAATAAGCTAAGCAATTGTTACACCAAGCACAAACCTCTGCCCATAACAAAGGTTCATACAACTCAGCTATCACATGAGTCCTCAATTAAAATTTTACAACTTCTAAATTTCTCTTTACTTAATACGAATTTTCTTTAATTTGTATGCTATCCTTTACAACTCAATCTGAGTTCTTCTTCCCGTACTACTTCGTAGTACCATTCATTCATAGCATTAGCTATAAATCATTCATCGTTTAACATCTCATCTGTTAATACGATTTACTATGATTACGTGGTGATCTTCTTATCCTTCTCTCTATGATTATAGTCTTAGGTACTCATACCTAAGATTTATAACCTATTAGCTCTGATACCAACTTGTAACGTCCCGAAATCCGGTCAATCTTCACACCCGAATTCCGTACGTCACGAGTACACCATTCATCCAAACATACATCATTATATACTGAAATATAACAACATACATTCTCAATTTCAAGTTTCTAATACCTTATAACCTTGTTCATTACAAATAATGATAATTACATTATTCTTTTCATCTTACACGAGTGACTTTTATCCGCCACCAAGGATACATAACAGTTTATTAAACTAGTCTATAGTTTAATTCAGCTATTCTACATTACAAGTCTTCACTTGATCTTTACACTCATTCACATACTTAATGGCACTGCATCTAGATATTGGTCAGCTTGATCTTTACGGGATCCTTAAGTTCTTCTAACATCGTTCGCTGAAAATGTTTTTTATTTAAAGCAAGTGCGAGCATTCAATTGCTCAGCAAGTCATAGCATTTGAACAAACAACTTCAAGAGTTTAAACATTCCTTTAGAACTTCAATAACCGAACAAAGGTTATGAAGCAGCTTGAATAATAGGAATAATCTCGATTCCTATAATTTTAAAACAATATTCACTTTCATTTTAAAATACTTTCATTCTTCTACCTTTTTCATACACATTCTGTCTGGCTAGAATCATTAACACAGACTTAACAATAAAGGATCATGTATAAATAGAGCATTCTCATATTGAATAGTAAAATCACAGAACAGTGCATCTCATAGAAACACCAAAGTGTTCATATTGTGGCACAAGGCCTCATACGTTCTACCACCTTATACAAATATCACACATTCACACATAGACAGAACTTCTCAAGTTCAACATCTGAGAATTTTAAGAAACTAGCATTCATTTAAAATATGAATAAAGTTAGGAAACTTGCCTTACGCACAGCTACATCTTACGCTGAACTGCTCATTCCAATTCTGATGTAGCACATAAGAAAAACAACACATACACCAATTAGTCATGTATATTTGACTTAAGCATTGGTTTACTTAACTTTACTTCTTAGGGTTCGTGTTCTTAAAATATAAGTTTACGTGGCTAACTTTTGTTACCGGTTTACGGCTTCATGACATACGGAGATGTCTTACTCAATATGTTCATCATTTTTGATGATTTACATTCTTATCTTCTTCTTATAACTTCTCTAGGACTCAGCACACATTGCTTCTCTGCTAGTAGTCCATATGGTACTCTGAGTGGTTTCCCACAAACAACCAACAAACAAGTTCCCGTCTCATCTACACTGCCATCACAGTGAGTTAGATCGGTTGCCAGTTTTGTATATATCTTCGCTCTCTGAAGGAAATGTTTAGCTTAGCTCCCATATGTCAACCATCAAAGGTTACGATTATACCACAACCTAACTTATCTTAACTTATCCAAACCATTAAACTATAACATTCTTTAAGTCAATTTCTTAATCCTTATGGCTTTCTGACAGCTAAATGTCATACCTCAGGATTCATTCTTTATCGTCCAAGTCATACAGTCTTTTGTATACTCAGAGCGATCATTCAAGTTAATCATTAACTCGGCTTAGTTATGTTAACGTCATTGTCTTTAATTCAGTCTTTTACTATTCATGGTTTAATCATTAATCTTCATTATCTTACGGTCAAACCATACACGGGGTGTAGGTTCTATCCGCTTAGTATTTGCGTACACTCAACCTTCAGATCGGTTAAAGTGTTCAAAGCTTATATTTCATTCTAACATTCTCCTCCGACTCACATTCGGCTTTCTTTAATCTTCCTACCGTTCGCTATGACTTTCCTAATACCCTTCGTTATTCTTCCTTAATGTCGAAGCCATACGATTCGCGGTATGCTAAGACCGGTCATTTAACGCAACTGCATTGCGTTCACAGCATCTATATGCTTTACACTTATCTATCATTACCTTAACATAACATCAAAATGTTATTCATTACCCCCGTCACTCAACGTCTAAGGAATCACAATCATAGCGATCCCCCACGTTCGTTTATCGCGATTACGGTCCCCGGATATCGGTTCTGTAACCCGCGTCTACATTCTTTGTCTTTTAATCTCGCTTAATCTTTTCATTCAACCTTTACTAAAGGTTTAAATCACTTGATTAAGTGTTACATTAGTTGAACATTATGTTCATTATCTTCCCTTACGTTTCCCCCAAGAGTTGAGTAGTTAAAAGCTCTTCTCTGGCTTTTTCTTCACATCAACGCTGTAGCGCCACTACCTTCTCTATCTCTCACGCCACGGTGCGAGACTTCAGTGTCTGGCGCTGCAGCGCCACCCTACAAGTCATGGTTGGCGCCGCGGCGCTAAGCCCTAACCTTAGAAAATATTTCTAAGTGTTAAATCCAATTTGAGACGCTTACTTCCCGCTTTCATAACTTATTCGTTATAACTTGGAACGAGGTCGTTCAAAATCCATTCTCTTCCTTATCTTATGTACTTTATTCCCCTTCAGACAGAACTTTGTTCTAAATCCGTTAACGTGCCATTCGATTAGCTTAATCTTCACCCTTCGTTCGTTTTACGTTTTTAACACTTTTCGTTTGTTCGTCCATAATTTGATCATCCGAACTCAGAATTCGCTCGTTCTTGAGTCCACGACTCACGTTTTCTATGTTCTCTTACATTCTTATGAAACCCTACACGTTCGGATTCATTTACTAACTTTCTAATTCTTGTTCGTCTTTTACGAAATTTTTGCCATAACTTCGTTATAGCTCAGTTTTAATCCGTTCTTCTTGAACATTTCTACCGTTCCTAACCAAGCAATACGCGTCTAACTTATATTCGATGGTTTTAAACTTGTCCATCATCAACAATTATCCTACGATCATTTTAGATTTGTCCATCAACAACGTTCTTCGTGTTCTTCGCGTGTTCTTCGTTCGTTCTTCATTTTTAATCGATATTTTGGATTACGATTTCACTTTTTCTTGGAATTTAATGTTATAGAACACCATTCGATACTTATTTCACCTACTTATTCATATAAACTCGGATCGTTCTAATTCATTACGAATCTTATACTTCATTAAGAAATTTATAAACTAAACTTCTAATTCTTATTTCTTCATTTTCTCATGATTTCAACCATATTAAACCATTCATAACATCTTTTACTTTTTATTCTCATTAAACTATGTTTTATCATAAAAAAATTTATTAAAAGTTCGGTTTTCGGATTACCTCTCTTCTTTAATCCTCCTCCGTCGGACAAATATTTCTCACGAGCAAGCTTTTTCGCTACCTTTTCCTCTTCTTTCTCCCATTCGAACTATCTCTCTCTCTCTCTCAAAGTGTAGGAATTTCAAAATCCCAAAACAATGAATTAAGCTTCCTATTTATAGAAAACTAAGACTAGGGGTATTTTAGTCATTTTGCCTCAACCTCCTTACTATTCACACCTCCTCAATAGACCTCCTTACTATTCACAAAACTTCCCTTGGAAGTTTTGTGGTTCCGTCTTTTGAGTTTCGTTAGATAGTTTTAAAAACTGCAATTCTCGGAATCCAAATATTTTTGGATATTTCGTCTTTCCTTTACCGATTAACTTTTACGTATTCTTCGCATCTCCGAAAAATTGAAAAAGACTTTTTTGGCATTAAGCATTTTTCTTCACGTTTTCCCCTAACGTAGCTAACGAATGAAAAGTACATAGCAGCACTTTTCATCGTTTTTATTTCGTCTGATTTCTGCACGTTTTTCAAAAAAAACTTTTACCGGCTTACTTAACTTTTCACGATATATTATCGTCAAATCTTTCGACGGAATGTCATTTCAACATACCGAACTCTCAAAAAGGCTTAGGTTATTCAAACCCTAACCCTTAGGGTTTCGTCGGGTGAATAGTGCCTATTTCGTCTTTTTCCCTAGAAAATTTTTATTTTCGTCTTGAAAATTCTTACTCGTTCAGTCTAGATTGTAGTCAGAATCCTCCTGATTAATAATCATCCTAGGTTCTAGAATGATTAATAAACACATAATACAGAATATTATTAATAAAAATTTATTTTATTAATAACTAATTCTTTAAACTTAAATTCTGGACAATCCGAATTTTCGGGTTGTTACATAATCACCATCTCTAGACTTTAACAGATAATAACATGAAGTTTTCACAACCTACTAATTTTACAATTTTGGGATTATCAAATACATGTTAACAATCTGTTATAGCGTCTTTGTTACGTGTTCACCACATTATCATTTTCATTATACTAGGTTATATTGGGTTTTAAAGACTGAACAATCAACAAGACATCACTGTCTCTATTTCGCTGAGGTACGCAATTGTGTGCCATTTAAAGCCTTTAACACGAGCGCAATTACTTAGTTTTTGCCTTTGACACCGGCGTAGTTCATTTGGTGCTTGTGAGACAAAAACTACGCAGAATGTTCTTTTCGCTCTATTCAAATCCAAACTCACGAATTTAATTATTTAAACAACAAATTAAGCATACCCAAATCACATAAACTTCATATAAACGTTACCCAATTTGTACATATCAATTTAAAACATCAAAACAACAACAACAATCGAATTAAATCCTTTAAATTTCATATTTTTTGCAAAAACTCCATTTTTAGACATCCTTAACAAAAGTAATCACTGAAAATTCGTTATTACACCAAAACAATCCGTTTAAACTACTTTGTTTTTATTTCTTCATGAATTAACACATTCAAGAATCAAACATCAATTTTGATTCCAAAATATGTAATATTCATATATATTTCACTGTAAACTTAATGTAATATGATTTTCTCCATATATATCATATTTACTTGAATTAAACAACTCTAAATCATATACGAATTATATAAAAACAGTTTATGTTTACTAATTAACATATTTAAGCCATATTTTCAACAATAAATATAGAATTCTAACTACAAAGAAATGAAAAACAAGTTTTTCACTGAAGAACAATAAAGAACAAAACTAATAATTTAAAAGTTGAATTATTACCTTCAAGTTCTTGTTTAACCAACAAAGATGATAGCAACCTTCTTGTTTCTCTAATTCACATATAGTTTTCTCTTCTTCCTTCTCTCTTTTCTCTCTATTTTTCTCTCTTCTCTTCTCTGTTCTTTCTTTAGTATTAGGCTTAACTGATATAACTTAACGTAAAAAGAAACAGACATAAACAAAATAAAAACTGACATATAATAATAATCATACTTAATACATATCAGTTATGTTTTCTTTTAAATTTAAAAGCCACTAAGGCTTATTTGGCAAAACCAAATTAAAAATAAGGATTAACAAGCCCTAAGCCTTGTTCGGTAAAACTACATTAAACCTCTTTTAATTTATTTTAATAAATCATTTACTATATAGTTTAATAATCACATTTTATTTAATAAAATTTCTATATTCAAATTTAATTAAATTAAAGCTAATAACAACTTATTAAATTAATTTGCCACATAATTAAATTGCCACAAAATTATAATTTCTTTATAATTTTATTTAATAAATTAGTACATTATTTTAATTACTAAATTAAATTAAAACAACATTATAACAATTCATTTAGTCCTTATCAACTCTCTAATTTAATTATTAAATTAAATTAGAATATTACTATATAATAATTAATTCATCACTCTTTTATTTTAATTAACTTCAAAATACCAAATTACCGAATATAAACTTAATTAGCATATTACACTTAATCAAGCTAATTCCCCACAACTCATGAATTATTTATTTAACAATAAATACATCAACTAAAATATTTATTTAATTCAATAAATATTTGAAATTATACATAAAATTCTGGATTGTTACATATACAAACCCACTTTCCGAGTTTTTCAGAAATAAAAAATAAATGTCTAAGCTTGAGAATGCTTTTCAAACAAATCAGAATGGTCAATTGCTCAAGATATTACATTCTTTTGTATTTGGTATTTCATTTACTACTGCTCTGCTCATATACAGGGTTACCAAGTACTAACAGTCAACATATCCCTGACCCTGAAATATGAAACCCAACATCTGGTTGGTGTGATAAGCCTGTAGCCAATTTGCTCACCCATATGAACTATTTTTATTACAAGATTGATTGTTCTTATTCTTTCCAGTTTAAGGATAGATTATCGGTTCAAAGTACCTCCACATCTTTTTGTGCATTTTGATTGATGTTTTGGTGCATGTGATAGGAATCAATTATTTCTAAGGTGTTATGATAGATAAAGTTCACTTATGAATCATCTGTGATCTGCATCTTGCATGTGGATTAGAAATGTGAGTTTTTAAATCTTGATTTAAAAAGAGATGTTTTGACATCTCTAGCTCTTGAATCCTTTTAGAGTTCTACTGATACAAAGGAAATAATGTTTTTAAATTGCATCCAGATATGTTTTAGTGATTATTAGGTAGGTTGTTTGCTTGTTATCCATGTTTTAGTGATTATTAGGTAGGTTGTTACCTTGTTATTCATGTAAAAGTAGGTGGTTGTCTGTGCAATTTATTATCAAACGGTCCAAAAAAATTGCAAAAAATAAACTAAAAGAGTAATTCATGCAAATAAAATAATAGATAATCAGTATAAAGGAACAATTGTAGCAACAACGTTAGTGCACACCAAATAAATTTCTGAAATACAATCATATCTCCAAAATAATAATAGAATACGTAGATAACCGTTCTTCAGCGTGACAACGGAAGAACAAGCCTTACTCAAATCACCACATCCAAATCTGAATAATCCATCTTCAATAATTCATGCACTGGAAAAAGCCTTACGAACAAAAAAATATCTCAAATGGAGAACAAAATCTCCTAAACGTTTAATAATAGTTTGTGACATGATAAAAAGCTAGTATTCATTTTGTTATATGAAAAAAAAATCTAATTTCATATGTGCATATTTTTATATAGTTTAAGAAGCTTAGAAACCCGTTTGAGATTCACTTAGTATGAGTGAATCTCAAATAGTCTCCATTTTGGGACTATTCATGTATGTTTCGATCTCACTTAGGTCAGTGTTAACGACTTGAGCACGTCTTTATATTTTGAGAATTTTCGGTTAGTGTATATATCTCTTGATGTTCTTCGGGTGCATATTTAGGCTACGATGTGTTAGTCTATTTCGTGTATTTGAGGACCATGGGGAGGTGTTGCCGAAATTTCTTAAAAATGTAAAGATGTGTTCAAGTTGTTGGCATCAGTGGGGCGATACATCTGGGAATGGGATAGAAGTTTGACCCATTAGAGTGGGAGATGGAGTTAGGAAACTCATAAACATGCATATATATTAACTCGGAGACTTGATTGTGTTGCCTAACTTTCCATATATATATAGCAGACCGTTGTTCAAGATGTTTGTGGATCGAAGTTGGATGGAACGTAAGCTAGGCACTGATAAGTTGGATGTTGTCTTGGCTAACATCTTTCCTCCATATATTTGACAGGTAAAAATAATTATTGATGTATGTCTTTATTTAATTCATATAATTTGTAATTATATTGCTTATATAAACTGTCAAATAAATAGTTATCCGTTTATTGTCGACTTATTGTCTAACTTGTTAAAATTAAAGAAAACTTTGAAAAATAGTCAAAAAAGAGACCAAAACTCGCGTCGAACGTCAAAACAACACGCAAACATAGACATAACACCTCATACATATTAGGCACAAGTTATAACTTATGAGACTCAATTCCGGTATCCGGAGGCCGAGTTATCAGCCCGTTTACCTAACTTGTTAAATTTGAGGAAGACTTAGAACAATAGTAAAAAAAAGAGACCAAAATCTGCCTCGGGCGTCGAAACTACACGCAAACCTAGACATAGTACCTCATAAATATTAGGCACACGTTAAAATTTACGGAACTCGATTTTGATATTCGGAGGCCGAGTTATCAGCCTGTTTGCCTAACTTGTTAAAACTTAGAACAATAGTCGAAAAGAGACCAAAACCCGCCTCGGGAGTCGAAATGACACGCAAACATAGACATAGAACCTCATAGATATTAGGCATGCATTATAATTTATGGAACTTGATTCTGATAACTGAAGGTCGAGTTATCAGTCTGTTTATCTAACTTGTTAAAATTAAAGAAAATTTAGAAAAATAGTCGAAAAATAAACCAAAATCCGCCTCAGCAGTCAAAACGACACACAAAGATAGACATAACACCTCATAGATATTAGACACGTGTTACAATTTACAGGACTTAATTCCGATATACGATGGCCGAGTTATCAACCCATTTGCCTAACTTGTTAAAATTAAAGAAAACTTAGAATAATAGTCAAAAAAGATACTGAAACCCGCCTCGGGCGTCAAAATTATGTGCAAACCTAGACATAGCATCTCATAGATATTAGGTACGCTTTACAATTTACGACACTCGATTCTGATATTTGGAGGCCGAGTTATCAGCCCGTTTGCCTAACTTGTAAAAATTAAAGAAAACTTAAGAGTAATAGTCAAAAAGAGACCAAAATGCGCCTCGAGCATCGAAACGATGCGGAAACCTAGACATAGAACCTCATAGATATTAGGCACATGTTACAACTTACGGGACTCGATTTCGATATCCAGAGACCGAGTTATCAGCCTGTTTGCCTAACTTGTTAAAACTTAGAATAATAGTAAAAAATATACCAAAACCCGCCTCGGGAGTCAAAACGATGCGCAAACCTAGACATAGAACCTCATAGATATTAGGCACACACTAAAACTTACGGGACTCAATTTCGATATCCGATGACCGAGTTATCAGCTCGTTTGCCTACTTTGTTAAAACTTGAAAAACAAAAACAAAAATTATTTAAATATGCTCTCTTTTGGACTTCGTTATTAATATTTTATTTTTTAAGGTCTTATTGATGAGACTCGTGGGGGTGGAGGTAGCAGCACAGGCAATGACCGTGGAGGAGATGGTGATGACCATCGAGCTAATGCTGATGAGACTATGGAGGGTTGGACCGACAATGGGACTGGAGGTGGGACCAACGGTCGTACGATAGATGGCGGTGATGATGATACTGACACTCCTAATCTGGGGTTGTAGTTAGTTTATGTTTATATTTTGACTTTCATGTATGTACTTATATAGTTTTTGAGTTGTACAGACTAGAGTTTTGTATCTAGTTAGTTTGATTGTTTATGTATCTAACTAAATTGATGAAAATTTCATAATGATTACATTTTATATCTACATCGTACGACCTTTATCTATATGTGATTATTATCTATATATTTGATTGTTGATAGCAAAAGATATTTGATTGTTATTGATATGCGTTCATGAAAAATTATTTGTTTTTCATTAGTTTATAACAGGTGCAATTGTATATATGTAAATGAACAGCGGAATTTTGCAGTTTTTAATTTTTTTAAAAAAATATGGTCATTAGTGATGGCTTCCGTCGCTATTGACCTACAACGACATTTTTAGCGATGGACAATTGATCCTTTTACTAATAATATTAAAACTCATTACCGACGGACCATTAGTCATTAGCGACGACTTGACCGTCGCTAATGTCATTTTAATAAAGAATTTATACTAGACATTGGCAATGGATTGTATGTTGTTCCTGCCATCATCAATGAGTCATGGCCGACGGGAGGCCGTCACTAATGATGTTTTCGCCAATGACCTTATTACCGATGGCGGTCCACGGGAGCCAGGGGAGATTCAAATTTTGTACGTTTAGTTTTTGTAACCCAATTACGTTTATCCATGCCTAACAATTAATAAATATTTAAAAACTAATTCAAGATCAATATACAATATGAATAGTCAAGTGTAATTAGCACCAACAATAAAGAATCTCAATTAAACCATTAACAATCTCAATAGAACACATACTTGAAGAACTTTTATTTGATGGAGTACTTTTCATTGTTGCAGTGTTGCTTTAAGAAATAAAAAGCCCTAATTTTATAAAAGGACAAAAGAAGAATCTATAAACAATTAAAAAAAATTCCTAAAGAAATTGTTAAATTGTGAAATTAAAAAAACTAAAATTAAAATATACCTAAATAAGAAATTTCTCAAAAGTCGAGCGATGTGTAGAAAGTAGTTTCGGAATGAGGTCAATGAGCTAAGTCATGGAAACTAGTTGCAAATCGTGATTGCTTATTTTCCTGATTGACTTATTAGAATTTGAAGACTTGGTCCACTTGGAGTTGCTGGAGACTTAAAGACTTTGATTTGTTGTTGCTCTGTCCTCTGTTACTGAACAGATGAACTGATGTACTAAGAGTCTAAGACTACTAGTGTAGTAGTGGGATTGGGTCATACTGTCGATTAAATTTAGACTTTAACTTTAGGAAGTCTAATACTACCTCGATTCCATAATAATATTCATTTTAGCTTCATGAAAATGACTTAAGAAAGTCATTTAATGCTATCATTTAATAATTATAATTTATATGAAATTTCAACACTACCCTTTTATGGGAAGTTGAAAACTACTAATACAAGGGAGAAAATTTCTTGGAATAATGAGAGAAGTTAGGGGTGATATAGGAAAGTAAATAATTTGTTAGGAATCTAATTATAGATTAGAAGGTTTCTTTATTAAAGGGGAGGTTGATTAGAATCCCCATTAGATTCCAAATGCATGTGATTTGATGGTGAAACACTTAAATTATATTTTTATGCATAAGTTTTGTACAATCCTTAACTGAGATATCTATGTACAAGGACTTAGAATAGTATGATCAAACTTATTAGGATGATCTTTAACCTGTCTGCATATATAATAGATAGAATCAGTTGTTAAAGCTACTCTGCATGTTACCAGTATAGTCAACAGAGTAATCTACACATGCTTGAAGAGAAATATGATTAATGTATATTTGTATAAGTAAGTTTTGTAAAGTCCTTTCAAATGAATTGATGTACAAGGACTTATATTGGAAAAATCAAATAATGTTATGATGATCTTATTAAAATTGATCTGATGTATAGATGATAGGAAGTCGTTGATCGTAAAGCCACACTGCCAACTCGTAGTATGGAGATACTTCACAGAGTTAATTTTTTTCGTAAAGCCTCAGGAGAATCGTAGAGCTCACTTCATCGAATAAGACAAAGATTAGCTCGTAAGGTGATCAAATGATCTCAAAGCTTTAAGGATATCACAGAGTTGTAAAAGGAGTCGAAGAAGTTGTTACATATTGAACATCACCTAGTAAAGTCACGGTCAACTAATTACTGAGAGATCAGTGAATTGTAAAGTCAAGTAAAACTTTTTTAGTAAAAGCTGATAGTACAATACTCCAATGACCATAGAGTAAAAGGAGATTATAAAGCTCATGTTGTGCCATGGATATAAGGTGAAGATCACATAAGAAGAAGCATATAGCAGAATCATATACTCTGATGATATCTGAGTATAGTTCTCACTAAAAGGAATCTATAAACGTCACATTACAAAGAACTTCTAAAGTATTAAGAAAACGAAGAAGAGTCTCCACATCAAGTCCAAACATCATAAAGCAATCAGAAAGCAGAACAGAAGCTGAAGTAATAGTAGCAGTGATAATACAGAGTACAATTCTATACGATCTCCATCACTCTACTATCAACAAAAAGAAGAACAGAAAGTTCAAAAGAAATCACCATATCGTAGAGACAAGTCAGGTTTGACAAGAGGACTGACAAATGGAACGTTGTGAGAAGAAGATCCCAATGTATAAACAACAATATCTCTGGGAGAAATCAAAGGAGTGTCCACTGACTAGTTAGCCGAAAGCGATTTGTCAAAAAATTAAGTAAAGCTGCTGATTGATGTGGCAAGTCCTAAGTCAAGAAGTATGCTGACACAAAGCTCCGAAAAGTTAACATCAGAGATATCGAAGTATGTGAGCATTAAATGTTCGAACGGATACTTCTCAACGGGAAGATTTTAATCAGACTATAAAAGGAAATATCATTTGAAATAAGAGAAGATGATGATAGGCAATTGAACAACAAATACAAGAAGATGATCATTATAAAAAAGGAACACAGTACTAAAAGATGAAAAACGTAGAGTAAGTATCACTTTAAGATTAAAGATGTGTTCAAAGCTGCCAAGTAAAAAAAGAGAAAGAGATTAAATGCAATCTCGGAAACACTTCATCAGACTACAAGAAACTGATGAGCACTTGGAAAAGCCAGAGCCGCAGAGCTAAAGACAAAGAGAAAAAGACCATAGAGCTAAAAAGCCAGATCCAAAGAGCCAAGATAAAGGAGGATATGGTAGAATTGGAAATATAAATATGAAGAAGACATGAAGTTGATGCTGGTAACATGAGAGTGGAAGATCAGAAGACAAATCTCAAGCACCACTCTACGTTTCACCAGGAACACTCAGAGCCAACCAGCTGAAGACGTAGAGAAGAAGTCTACGATCCAAAAGTGTTCAAGGCTGCTACGCACAAAAGATGTAGAGCTTAATTGAATTACTTATCAGCACATCAGCCATGATCATGAATTGTTGGTGATAATCAGAAGAGTTTGAGCTTCAACAACAAAGTTCAGCAAGCACTAAGGAAATGATCAACAATGTTGCTAAGTATTATAAGATGAAGAGTATACAAGCCTTTTTAGCGGCACCTCCAACACACTTCTACAAATAGGAAGAATGGTCAGATGATCCTAGTCTAAGTGCCAGAATTGGGGTCAGAGGATCCTGGTCTTAGTGACTGAATTTTCGAGACTTAGTGACTCGAAGGAACCTTAGTGGTTCAGTTATAAAATGGTATTTTGGGCCTATATCCTTAGTCGATATCCTACCCGTTAAGTAGAAGAGTGGAGTAGTAGTTGTTTAATCTCTAAACCACTTAAAACCTCCCGTGTCTTTTACTTTATGTTATTTACATTATGCAAACTATAACTACCATATCTGGTATGTGTTTTCCTATCCATAGAACGTGTCTTAGAACTGAGATTTCTTAGTAAATCTTTAAGGAGAGTTTTCAAACTTATATTCTGTTGTGCATAGATAACTTTGGTTACTTAATTATTTGGTAATACTCAAATAAGTAATAAAAGAAGTTTTAAAGATGGAAATTGATATTTTCGCATAACTTTAGATATTTTCATATGAAAAGCGTCGCTATAGATTTTATAACGACGGTTTTTACTGTCGCTATACATCTATAATAACAATTTTCATGTGAAAATATCAAAAGGTCATATGAAAATATCAATTTCTTTTAAAGATCTATTCAACCCCTCGCCCATTCTAGATCTCTATTGTGCCTCTAGGAAATAACTAATTTATTCTCATAGACAGGTTTAAGCCACAAATAAATTGGAACAAATTTTTTCTTCTAAAAAGTAAATTATTATAGAATGGAGGTAGTAGTTTTTTAAATATAAAACATAACAATTTCATTTCACAACCTCCTCAAATAATTTTTTTTAAGTTGACCCCCCCGACCCCCTAAAATTTTAGTGGGGTTAGGTTCCCCTTCTGCCATAGGCGTGGATCCGCCCCTACCTCTAACTTAAAATATATGATCATTATTAATTTTTTTTATTTTTAGACTCAAAATTTACATTAATTCGTTTAAATCGAGTCAATATAATAATAAATATTATAAATTATTAAATCATGACGTCTCGTTCACACTAGAAACATACAAAGATGGAAGACTAACTTCAGTTGGCAGGTCAGATGTTTGTTACAGCGTTTATGATACATCCTTATCGTAGAGTTATGATATTGTTAGCCTCTGATAATTAATATCAGTGACTCCTACTATGCATTACTAAAGTTTTCTGCTGAATTATAATTGTTTAATTTATTAATACATGAGATTTGTATGAATTATAGTTGTGTAGTTTATCAATACATGAGATTTGTATGAATTATAAGAGGCCCCACTTATTACACATCTCTCCAAAAACTAATACTTACCCACATAACTGAAAGTCAAAGAGTCGACGTAAGCATTTTCATTATATATCATTTTCCATTATCATTATCGGTAAATATGAAATGTACATGAAATATATATAAATATACAAGAAACCCACAATTTATAATTAGTGTGGAGAAATCTCATTCATTTGAGTTCTAATTTGGTATCAGAGCGGGTATCGTTAGGACTAATTAAATACTTTTTTATGATTTTCATTATTACCCAATTGTAGTCCACTTCTTACGCTCAAAATTACTCATTTATTAACTAGTAGCCACTTCTCAATTGGCTCAAAAAGTAGTATGTGGTTTACTAGCTCTCTTCAAGGCTATAGTGTCATTTCTTCTTTAGGCTTGCTTATCTTGTGTAGGCCTCATAATCATCTGGTCCACTTGAAACTCCCAATACACCTGATTACACACATGAGGGGGAGTATTGGAGTATATATGTTGCCTCACATCAAATATCTTGAGAAATTATGTCAAGTATATAATGACTAGGGCTAACTTTTTCCATTGTCAATTGATTTTGAGTTAGAAAACTTGATGTCTTTAGATGCTAGACTTGGGCTCATAAAATCTAACATAAACTATCTAAATAATGCTACTTATTGTAAAATTTATTATTTTATAATTTTTAATGAATTATTTTAATTTTTAATTTAAAAATGAAATGTCTCAAATTAAATTTTAAAAGTAAAAATAAGTATTGATCTTATATTTTTTATAGACTAGATAGAAGGTATGATTTATAAGTTTCACAAGGAACTAAAACGTCCAAAAAGTTAATTTGATGATTTTGATCCAAAAAATTGTCAAATTAGCAAGAAACCCAACCGAAACAATTTATAAGTGACAATGTGACATTCAAAGTAAAAAGATTGAAAAGAATTGACTGAAGTGTACAGGAGGATAAGAAAATGATTTAAGATGGTACCAAATCCATGTTTTTTCTAGTAAATGATTCCATCTACTAACACTACTAAATTGTCTGTGGCACATTTTAGGCCAGAGAATATTTTACTGCATAATTTGTGTAGTACATTATCATATACTTCCTCCGTTCCATAGTTATAGACTGATTTCTTTTGGCACATAGTTTAAGAAAATCAGTTTAAATTAATTTTTAACAGAAATTTTCCACATATACCCCTTCATATATAATTAATGAATAAGTTAATTACTCCTTACTTATCACATTGAAACTCTTAACTTCATTGATGGCTGGTACAATTGCAATTTATACACAAAATATGTTAAACTAGTAAAACCTAAAAAGTTGAATTCTTTTATTGAGAATACAACATTAAATGTGGTGATAAAAATAATGACATTGAAGGTTGTTTCTTCAAAAAAAGAGTAATGGTTGAATATTTATTATAAGGGTATAAAAGTAAAATAATGAACCAACTAAATTTTATAAATAGTAAGTAGCCTATATATTGGGATATTTCAAAATAGAAAATCAGCCTATAACTATGAGACGGAGGGAGTATCATTAATGGGTCAAGCACCTATTTATTAGTTTCAATCGCTTTCTATCGTCTATCCCATTAACAAATTAAATTAAGCATATGATTTGCATCAAATGAATTATAATTTACCATTTTTATTTGATCATCTAACAGATCAAATTGATGATTAATTTGTACATAATGCGTATGATTTCTAAGGTACAATAGCTAATTCATTATATTTAGTATAATTACAAACTGGATCTCAAGTCCAATTCTGAATCCTAATCAAATCATAATAAAAAAGACATAATATTTAGCATAATTGCAAATTTGAGTTCGAATCAAATCATAGCTAGCACAAATAAGGTATATTGTATTGTCTCAATAATATCTTCTTCAATTATCTTAATTCACCACAAACTCATCCAATAGGATCATGACTAAAGTTACTATTGATTAGTAACTTACTTCTTTATGTACAGATAAATACGTTTCACATATTTTGATATAAGATTGGTGTATTACAAACTCTACCACTTAATTTTTTGATATCCCCGTCAAAATCGACCACACAAATAATTATGTGTCCCCACCTCTGGATCTCTCTCCATTGTGGGTCAAATTTATTTTGAATCCAAATTAAATCATAGCACAATAAGACAAATTAAGTTGTCTCAATAATATTATTTTAGGTCATCTTAGTTCACCATAAACTCATCCCCAAAACATGATTGAATGACACTTTTGTCCCTCTAAGTTGTCACCCACTTTTAAAGTCGTCTCTAAAGTTTATTTTTTGCCAATTAGGTCCTTAAAGTGACATTTTTTTGCGTTTTCATTCATTTTATCTTATTTGACCCCAACCTAACCCATTTTGACCAAACTCGGCCCACTTTGACCCGACCCCAATTTTACCAATTAAATTGTTGTTTTCCAGAGGTACAATATAGATATCTAGAAGAGGGGTTGAATAGATCTTTAAAACTTTTTATTTATTTAAAGATGTATTACCAGATAATTAAATAATCAAGATTAATTATACACAGCGGAATATATTTAGAAAATCCCCCTTAAAGATTAAGGAAAATTTTAGTTCTAAATTTAGTCTTGTGGTTTTCAGTCACACAAACATGATAAATAATATGACAGAAAGTAAGTACTTAATAGTAAATGACGACACGAATAAGTTTTTTAAATGGTTCGAATATTGAATAACTCCTAGCCCACTCTTCTACTTCAATAAGTAGAAAATCTACTAAGGATGGGGTCACTTAGACCAGATCACACAAATCTATTACAACTGAACCATTTAGATTTATTCGAGTCAGAAATATGGACACTTAGTCCTAGTTCACTAAGATCTCTTCAAGTCGCACTGTGACGCCCCCAAAATAGGTCCACACAATCCATTCTGAGTCGCCAAATACATGGTACAGAAAAAAACTACAACTTCATTAATCCAACTGTCGTGCAAAATACAACAACACATATGCTGTGGATACCAACCGTGACTCTCATCCCTTCACTTGGATAGCACCTCACATTGATTGCGAGACCCAAAATTTTATAAAATAAAAGTATTCAATTTTCTTATAATTATTTTACTTAGTAAATGGTTAAATTGATAAAAGGTTAAAGTTAAGGGTGATATGTGAAAATATTTTAAAGTATGCAAGTTGTTATAAAATATTCTTTTTTATCGGGGAATATCCGTAAGACGACACAATCATTGGTGGACTCCACAACAGAAGTATTGTCGTTGTGAGAGCCCCGAATTCGGGTCCCAAATCACCGCGGATTCGGTTCAATCATTCTATAACTATTTGCGAAAGATATAAACATAAATTATTTATACAATACACTTTACACACATTTTCCCAAAATCGAGTAACCTTAACTTATACACAAATCATAAACTATCTAACACATGACATTATTATCAAACTATACTATTACAATCTAGCTGCACATTTTATCCCAAGCAGAACTTGGAATTATCCTTTTCTTGTATCCGAACGCATTCGCCTTATCTGCAATGTTTATCATGATATAGAAAGGGTGAGCATGAAAGTTGCCCAGTAAGTTTAAATATAATTTAAGGATATATCATGATTGAAAGAGTCTGAATAATTGGCTGACTATAATTCATCAATATAATTGAGAACTAGCACGAACAAACTTTTGACTGAACAAGTATTGAACATGAACAAATATATATGGACCAACTGGTAATGAAGGTGATCAGCCTTTCATACCTGACTTATACATACAATATGTACAGAGTACAATTATCCATGGCAATCAGCAATGATTAACCATAAGCATATCTGAATGAAACAACTCATAGTAGAGCTAAGTAAAACTTGCCTGAACCATTGATTACCGCTACGCAATTTATAACACTTTATCCGAAGACCTAATATTAGTAATATAGATCTCCAATATTAAAATAATATCATCACAATATAATACTATTATATATATACACATAGAATAACCTAAACACATATCACATAATCCTATCAGTCTACAATACACATAAGACTTAGTATCAGGTCAAATTATTTCAGTCTGACTTGAAACCGACACAATCCTATCATCCCGACAGTCTAGTCGGATAAATATCGAGTTTAAGTTCAATTAAACTCTACGTAAACACTTAATAATTATCACAGATAATTTTCTTATCAGTCAAAATATTTTTCATAGGCTCAAAATAATTTTCAAATAATTAATTTCATTTATCATAATTTTTTTCAATTATTAATATTGTATTTAAATGAATTAAATACCACATAATTCCTTAATCATTAATATTTATTTAATACCAAATATTAATTAAAATCATAAAATAATATTATAATATAATTATAATATATCAAAGTATTTTGATACTTTAAAATCATAATTATATGATTTTTAAATAGCTAAATTCATTATCCGATAATTGATATTATTAATAAAATATTAATATTTTCATGCGAATATCAAAAGTTATATTTTATAACTTAAAATATTTTTTAACACTTAAATCATTTTTATATGATTTTTAAATCATTAATTCTATTTTTCCATAATTTATTTAATATATTTATTAAATAAATTAATTACCATTAATAATAAATAATTAATGAAATTCATCACAAAATATTAAAAGTCATCAAAAATAACTTAAAATATTTTCTAACAAAATAATATAATTTTTCATGATTTTTCATGAATTAAAACTATTTTAAATAATTTATTTAATATTATAATTAAATAAATAAATACCTTTTATATTCCAAAAATAGTAAACATTTTTGAAATATAATCAAAATAATTAAAAACTTTTTTTTAAGCTTTAAAATAATTTTTTAGAATTTATTTTGTATTTTTAATAATTAAAAACTATTTATTTTCTATTTTTAATCATTTTCTAGAAATTAGGAAAATTAAATTAAATACTGTCGCTATAGGCCTTTAGTGACCCATTCTGTAGTCTTAGGCGTTCTTGAGCCTGCCCAGATCTTCATGTCAGTCATCAAGGCATGAGTTTTGACCAACATTTGATCTTAGATCTAAGTGTTTTCTGGCCAGAGTAAAATGCTTAGATTGTAGTATAAGTGTAATACTACTATCATTAATCAATTTCTTGTCCATAACATATCATATATGAGAGATCTAGGTTCTGGAATATCATGTCAGAGCTGTTCTTCATTTATGGGTTTTCCAGAAATGAAGAACAATTGCTAGGCTCTGATTTGAAGCCTCATACTTGAGATCTGGGTCACGTTTGTGTGATCTAATGGTTCCTTCTTGTAGAGGAGATGTCAGGCTATAATAATATGTCAATAGACCAACATTAAAACATCCAAAGCATAAGATACATGGCAGTCAAACTAGGGGTCAGAACTCGGTTCTTGAAGATCTCCGGGTTTTCGAGAAAATATTCATGAGCCGATCGATTGAGCATACTTTGACCGGGATTATCTAGGATTACATTAATGATTTGGGCGATCTAAGGACATTAGTGTGTAGCCTACATACCGATCTACAATATTTAACTAACAACAAGGCCAAAACACATAAAAGTTGCAAGATCGTTACCGCAAAATGGTGTCGAGACGATCTTTGGGAAATCTAGGTTACCCAGATTTATATTTCGTGGTCAGTCAATGCATTTTGACCGCTTGCAACTTGAAATCTAGACCTGATCTGACTATGATTCAAGTTGAAGAATAAAGACCACATGTGAAAGAACATATCTAAAACAACAAACACACCAAACATCTAACACACACGGATCTACAACCCTTGACATATGGTTGTCAGACTTTCTGGGCAAAATCTGGGCTGCCCAGAAACAAAAATCGTTTTCGGTCAATGAGATTTGACCTCTTCTAACAAGAAATCTAGATATGGTATGACCTTGCTTCCTGTTCCAGAATAAAGCCTTCATGGCATACTACACATATATAACTTCAAATACCACAAACTAGAAACATATAAGGATCTACAACGTCTGACATTTGCTTGTCAGACATCACATGAAGCTTCAAGAACAGTTTCTAAAAACTTTAATTTCGAGCATCAAAATGATCTGGATCTAAGTTTTTGCAACCCAGATCATCAAATGACACCCTCTAACATATATCTAACCAACAAACAACAACATCAAACACTAGATCTAAGGATTTCTAAGTTAGGGTTTTTATACCTTTGAGCTTTGATCTTTGATTTCTGACTTTTGATTCCTAATCTTGGCTCGCTAATACATGATCTTAGCTTTGTTTCTCACACTTTCTCACTCTAAGTTCCGAAAATATAGAGAGAGAATGGACTTGGAGCAAATGATAAGCAAAGTAAGATTTTTCTTACTTTTTAATCTTAGATCTTTTAAATCCATGGTTGTAAATGTGGCTAGGTGTTCAATTTTGGCTGATCCAAGGTGTTTGGTTGTAACTTAAGAGATGTGGCTACATTTGTGACCATAACTCTTTTAACATAAAAGTTAAGGGAGGGTATTTTGGTCTTTTCCATACCATTTTATTTCTAGAATTGTCATTTGTTGCAAACCCTTAGGATTTAACCCTTAGGGTTAAAACCTAAGGTTTCCATAAATACCAATTTTTAGGATTTTCAACTTAGATTTTCAAAATAGAAAATTATGATAATTAGATTATAATTAGAGTTTCCTAATTATATAATAATTTCCTAATCATATTAGGACTAACACAAATTAGGATTAATATTTCCTAATTAAGATTGTTAATTTAGCAATTAAATCCATAATTGTATATTAGGGTTCCTGACAGGATAATTAGGGTTTAAAAATTTGAAATTAGGGTTTGCTAATTAATTAAGATTTACCCTAATTAATATTATAATTAATAACACTTAAGCAGTATAATCATCCTTTAAATTCCCAGATTAGGGTCCTCAAATACCCGAAATTTGAAATTTGAGTTCCCAGATTAGATATTAGGGTTTTCTAATAATCAATTAGGTTTTCAGGTAATTCGTTAGGGTTTTCCCCTAATAAATTATAATTAATAACGTTTAAACCTTATACACAGCATTTAAATTCCAGAATTAGGGTTTTCAATTTCCGAATTAGGGTTTCGGATTCCCGGAACTGAAATTAGGGTTTCAGAACCGATTTCTTGGGTTTCATAACAGTCATTAGGCTTTTCTAACAGAACGTTGACGTTCTTAATAATATTAGGGTTTGACATTGATAAAATTTATTTGGTCAACCCGTGACCCTTAGCCACATTCTGAACGCATACATAACCATATACACAGAACATATTCACATATACACTTAACTCTGAATAATTCTCCAAAAATCCTTCACAGAATTTTGAAACCCTCAAAATTCCTTCTCAAAAATATCAAACGCATACACTTATTTTCTGTCTAGGTCTATTATTTGACCCTAAATCAATCATTTAAGATTTTAAATAAAAATTTCTAAATTCTCGGGTTGTCACAGTCGTAGTAAGAAAACGACATAATTATCTTTTAATAAAAATAACAGCGAAAATGTTACCGTTAAAACTGTTGAACTACTCGATAGTAAAAGTACAGTCATACGCGTGGTTGCATAGTAACACACGGTATTGATTATTGATGCTTACGTGAGAAGTCACTCAGCTATACTCAATTATTGCTACAGTAATTGCTGCATCATATCTCTCATATTATTGATTCAATTATTATCACAGTATCATCTGCATAATATGTTATATTATTAAATCAATAATTGAGATGACAAAGTTATTTATATTATTATTTGCAATATTGACAATGTCTAGAAATTCTATCAAGGAGAGGTTTGGTCACCTAATTGCGCGCCAATAAGAAGAAATCCTTATCGGAAAACCCCCTCTTTCGTAGGAACGACCTGGTTGTTAAATATTGTGAGTTATAATATTAATGATGAATGTTATAAAAAAAATTGAATTTGAGTTCGGAGTTGAATTTGGAGACGCGGACGTGATATTTGAGTCCGGAACGATGAAATTAGTAGAAATAGACTATAAAAACAAAATTTGTCGAGGTCGACTTTTTGGTCAAAAAAGTCAACAGTTGACTTTTTCAGAAAAAATCAAATTTTGAAATTTCAAAAATGAAATTTTTGAGAAAAATATTTTCATTGTGTTGGGATTGTTAGTGTTAGTGGAAATTGATATTTATTTCGATAATAATTGATGTCTGGAGGTTATATTGACCAATCGGGTAATTAATCGGATAAATGAGCAATTAATTGCTACTAATTCACATGCTTATATAACTATTTGTTCACATGTGTGTACTATTGAATCACATGTACTATTAGGGGAGTTGGTGCAAGATTGATAATACTTGCATGACTAAGTTAAAAATAGAGGTATAGATGGAGGTACTATACTGTAATTCATATTTTCACATGATTATAACTATTGATTCACATGATTGAACTATTGATTCACGTTATTTATAATTAGGGGAGGTGGTGCAAGTTTGATAATACTTGCAGGACTAAATTAAAAATAAAAGAAAAGTTGAAGGTATTATACTGTAATATTTCGAGCCCCAAAACGTGCAATTATCGAAACTATATTTTTCTATAAATAGAAGCTCATTCTTCCTTCATTTCTCACCAATTCACTAAAGCTATAGAGCAATTATTATAGAGAGAAATTATAAAGAGAAAGAAGAAGAGAAGTCTACTACTTCACTATTCCAGTATCCAATTTTCTTCTAAGCTAAGTGTGACGCCCCCAAAATAGGTATACATCACCCATCTTGGGTTGCCAAATACATGGTACAAAATTCAAATACAACTTAATTATACAGCAGTCGTGTAAAATACGACAAAACATAATCTAAGAGTTTTAATAAGAATATTGTCATCTAGACAATATCCACACTCAATGGAGTCCTCATTACATTTATTGTCACACTATTTAATGTAATAGTGAGGACTACTAATGCTATCATCCGGACCGTCACTCCGCTTCTCCGATTTAGTCCCGCCACGTTCTCATTTCACAAGAGAACAATGAAGAAAGGGTGAGCTCAACTAGCCCAGTGAGAAAAATATTATGACTACGATAATGCAGAATAAATTATCATTAGCCTTCAACAGTGTTAAACTGATAAAATACAATAGACATCAAGTTTAACTGCAGCGGAATAAGCAATCCATTAGAAGAGTCAAGTAGAGCATGATATCTACTATCTTCTATGATTTAAAATGTTTTCATCAATTTTTATCGCTGAGACTCAGCTTAATACATAAACCACATCATCGAATCTTCCCTGCACTACGGGCCAAGGATATTCATTAAATCATCAATGGTCATGACTATACCGAATAATCCCTGATCATAATCATACCAAAAACTGTCCATCATTGCACTTCAGGCCACTGAGGACTTTCACCACATCATTCGTCACATTACGGTAATGATTATACGGAATAATCCCTAGTCATAATCATACCAAGCCCATCTATGCACGTAAGCCAAAGGTGACTTTCATCACAATATAAGCATGAGGATGATGACAATGATATAAACATTAATCAAACGAAAATAAGGATAAATATTAAAGACTTTAAATTTATCCAAATATTATCAATCACTTAATAAACTCATAAACTAATATTATTAATATTATAACAATATTTTAATCACTTCTTAAACTTATAAATAATTTATTTCAATTGTTTACACTTTACCAAATAATTCATTTAATCATTCAAAAATGCCACACTCATAAAATTTCATCACCAATGATCAAATCCCTCATCAAAAATCTGTATATACCCTATATAGGAATACCAAGCCATAAAATCCTATTTTCCATTTTTGTTACTTCACATAACATATTTAATTCATTTACTCATAACTAGTTCATTTTCATGAAAAATACCAAATCAGTCCCAAAAATATTTCTTTTTTGGGATTTAGCAGAATATAGTCTCATATTGAACATATATTTTTCTCGGAATTTTTAAAATTTATTTACTATTTTTCATATGGCTAAATCTACTGAATATTTAGACATTTATCAAAAATTGTAATTTTGTCCAAAAATTCCAAAATTTATAGGGTATACTCCTGTTATATACATGTACTCCCAATAAAAATTTCACCAATTTTGGAATTAATCACAAAGAGTTATAAGGGTTTACTTTTACAATAGTCTTTTCCCATAAAATCCATAACTCTTAATCTATACATCCAAAAATCGGCATTTTTGGACACAATCTAGAAAACTCATCAAATTATCATTTCAAATTTTTCCAGAATTTTTGAGGGTCAAAAAAATTATAAAACTACCCCTGGTAGAAACCCCTTTTGAATGAAAATACTATTCATATGAATACAAAGGATCATTCACCATGCATGCGGTAATCCACATAGACAAGTTATTCCAATAGAATAATAAAGAATGGAATAACAGAAGAATTCACCATGCATGCGATAGACCGTATAGACAGGTTATTCTCAACAAAATAATAAAGAATGAAAGCAGGAAATGCGTAAATCGCACAGATAGGATATTCTAACAGAATAATAAAGAATGGAACCAGGTCATGCGTAAACCGCACAGACAGGATATTTGAACAAAATAATAAAGAATGGAACCAGGTCATGCGTAAACCGCATAGACAGGATATTCCAACAGAATAATAAAAAATGGAATAACAACAGAATTCACCATGCATGCGATAAACCGCACAGATAGGTTATTCCAAAAGAATAATAAAGAATGGAATAATAGAAGAATTTCACCATGTATGCAGTACTTCGCATAGACAGGTTATTCCAACATAATAATAAGAAATGGAATAACAATAGCTCTCTTCATGAATACTAAAGAAATAACACCCCTTACCTTAGAATAAAGCTGGATACTAGAATAGAGAGGTACCATACTTCTCTTCTTCTTTCTCTCTATAATTTCTCTCTATAATAATTGCTCTATAGCTTTAGTGAATTAATGAGAAATGAAGGAAGAATGAGCTTCTATTTATAGAAAAATATAGTTTCGATAATTGCACGTTTTGGGGCTCGAAAAATTACAGTACAATACCACCAACTTTTCTTTCATTTTTAATTTAGTCCTGCAAGTATTATCAAACTTGCACCACCTCCCCTAATAGTAAATAATATGAATCAATAGTTCAATCATGTGATTCAATAGTTATAATCATTTGAAAAAATAATTATAGTATAGTACCTCCATATATACCTCCATTTTTAACTTAGTCATGCAAGTATTATCAATCTTGCACCAACTCCCCTAATAGTATAAGAATGTGAATTAATAGTACAAACATGTGAACAAATAGTTATAATCATGTGAATTAATAGCAATTTATTGCTCATTTATTCGATTAATTACTCGATTTATCAATATAACCCTCATACATCAATTATCATCGGAATAGATGTCAATTTTCACTAACACTAATAATCCCAACATAATGGAACTATCAAATTCATCTTTAATCAACACGAACTTATTCATCATTAATATTATAACTCACAATATTTAACAACCAGGTCGTTCCCACGAAAGAGGGGATTTTTCGATAATGATTTCTCCTTATTGGCGCGCAATTAGGTGACCAAACCTCTCATTGACAGAACTTCTAGACATTGTCAATATTGCAAATAATAATATGAATAACTTTGTTATCTCAATTATTAATTTAATAATATAACATATTATGCAGATGATACTGTGACAATAATTGAATCAATAATATGAGATATATGATGCAACAATTATTGTAGCAATAATTGAGTATATCTGAGTGACTTCTCACATAAGCATCAATAATCAATACTGTATGCTACTATGCAACCACACGTATTACTATACTTTTACTACCGATTATTTTATGACAACTTGCTTACTTTGAAAAAATTTCACATATCACCCTTAACTTTAAACTTTTATCAATTTAACTATTTACCAAAATAGAAAAATTGAATACTTTTGTTTCATAAAATTCGGGATCTCACAGTAAGGGATATTGTTATTATAGTAAGGGGTTTTATTTCTTTCGTATTCATGAAGAGAGCTATTGTTATTCCATTCCTTATTATTCTGTTGGAATAACTCAGATATCAGCATCACCGTAGTATACATGGTGAAATTCTTTTGTTATTCCATTCTTTATTATTATGTTAGAATAAGCTGTCTATGCGAAGTACCGCATACATGGTGAAATTCTTCTGTTATTCCATTATTTATTATTCTTTTAGAATATCCTGTCTTTGCGGATTACGCATGACCTGGTTTCATTCTTTATTATTCTGTTGGGAATAACCTGTCTGTGCGGTCTAACGCATGCATGGTGAATTCTTTTGTTATTCCATTCTTTATTATTCTGTTAGAATAACATGTCTATATGGATTACCACATGCATGGTGAATGATCCCTTGTATTCATTCTTTATTAAATTGTGGAAATGATCTGTCTACGTGGATTACCGCATGGCGGGCGAAAATCCATTTGCAGTTTCATAATTTTTCTGACCCTCAAAAATTCTGGAAAAATTTGAAATGATAATTTGTTGAGTTTTCTAGATTGTGTCCAAAAATGGCGATTTTTAGATGTATAGATTAGGAGTTATGAATTTTATGGAAAAAGACTATTTTAAAAGTAAACCCTTATAACTCCTTGTGGTTAACTCCAAAATGGGTGAAATATTTATTGGGAGTACATGTATATAACAGGAGTATACCCTGTAAATTTCAGAATTTTTGGACAAAAATACAATTTATGATAAAAGTCTAAATATTCGGCAGTTTTGGCCATATGAAAAATAGTAAATGAATTTTTAAAATTTTGAGAAAAATATATGTTCAATATGGGACTATATTCTGCTAAATCTCAGAAAAGAGATATTTTTGGGACTGATTTGGTATTTTTCATGAAAATGAACTAGTTATGAGTAAATGAATTAAATATGTTATGTGAAGTAACAAAATTGGAAAATAGAATTTTATGGCTTGAGAATCCTATATAGGGTATATGCAGATTTTTGATGAGGGATTTGATCATTGGTGATGAAATCTTATGAGTATGGCATTTTTGAATGATTAAATGCATTATTTGATAAAGTGTAAACAATTGAAACAAATTGTTTATAAGTTTATGAAGTGATTAAAATATTGTTATAATATTAATAATATTAGATTATGAGTTTATTAAGTGATTGATAATATTTAGATAAATTTAAAGTCTTTAATATTTATCCTTATTTTCATTTGATTAATGCGTATATCATTGTCATCATCCACATGCTTATATTGTGATGAAAGTCATCTTTGGCTTACGTGCAAAGATGGACTGTTGATTATTGATTTTACAATTGTATATCTTTGGCTTACGTGCAAAGATGGCCTGTTGATTATTGATTTTATAATTGTATGTTTTTGGCTTACATGCAAAGATGGACTGTTGATTATTGATTTTACAATTATATATCTTTGGCTTACGTGCAAAAATGGACTATTGATTATTGGTTTTATAGTTGTATATCTTTGGCTTACGTGCAAAGATGGACTGTTGATTATTGATTTTACAATTGTATATCTTTGGCTTACGTGCATTGATGGACAGTTGTAGGTATGATTATAACCAGGAATTATTCGGTATAATCATGATCATTGTTAAAAACACGAATATCCTTGGCCCGTAGTGCATAGATAATTCGTGGTCGTAATACTAGTGAATATCCTCGTCAGAAAAGTGTGGGGATGATTCAATGATGTGGATTATTTATTGTCGAGTCTCGCCGATAACATATTGATAATACACTTTTAATTCGTAGAAGATAGTAGATATCATGCTCTACTGACTCTTCTATGTCTGAGTTGTATGTCTTTGGCATGTAGTGCAAAGATGAATTGTTAATGAATATCTTTGGCCGTAATACAAAGATGAATTTATTAGTATGATTATGAGCAGGAATTATGATTTGGTATAACCATGATTTTTGATGTTTTAGGTGAAGATAGGTGATAAAAATTATCTTCATCCTGGGTGCGAAGAGGAATTTAGAATCACAATTATGATTATGAGTTATTCATATGATTGTGGGATGAGAATTGTTGATTGATGTTAGGGATAAAACATTATTGGCGGACTTTTTAACATGGAGAAGATAATAGATGTCGATGGTCTATTTGACTCTTCTAATGGATTGCTCGTTCACATTGCAACTATGGTTGAAAAGTTTTATCATCTACCATATATTCTAAATATCCGATTTATTACATCGATGATGGCTATTGATGATGTAAATTATCTTTAGTCATGATATTCTTCTTGGGCTAGTTGTGCTCACCCTTTTGCTTCACAATTCCTTTTTCGTAATAAGAGTGTATTTAATTTGAGCTAGGGTAATGAGAAGAATAGAACGGTGGGTCTATATTTTGTTGAGGTTCTCCTTAAATAGTATGGAAATAATTTTATTGAGAAATTTAGATAAGTGTGTCGTATTGTATACGTCATTTGATATTTAATTTTGGTGAACCAAATAGGGTGAGGTGAACCCAACTTTGGAAGGGTGTTTTGCCACTATCATATAAGATGTTTAATGACATACAACCTCGTGTTATCATAAGATGTGGGTTGTGCACATCCACTTGCCGAGTATACATCTACGAGCAATTTACTATATAATCTTGGAGTTTATTTGAAATATAATTCTCACTTGGAGACAACGGAGATAATTATATGTCAAGAGAAGACTCACCATTGGAAAGAAGATGATAACAATCTTCATGTTTTTCTTTGAGGACTATTGGGTCAACCAAGGATAAATCTGTGGACATATGATATCTATCATAACCTAGACGCAAGGCCTCCCATGTACGAAGGTTTCCTTGAGCACTTCCCAAAGATTTTGATTTCTAAAATAGTTATGGACTGTACTTTTATGTAAGGTACCATTGTAAGGTTATGGTCAAGGAACCATGAGAGTTACATATATTTGTATTAAAACTCACAGTTTAACTGTGGTCGTATTCTGCACGACAGTTCAACAGTTGTATAAATGAAGTTTGGATTTGATTTTTATAGTATGATATCTGGCGACTCAGAATGGGTCGTGTGGACCTATTTTGGGGGCATCACATTGATACCTTACAATGGTACCTTACATAAAGGTACAGTCAATAACTATTTTAGAAATTAAAATCTTTGAAAAATGCTAAAGGAAACCTTCGTACATGGGAGGCCATGCATCTAAGTTATAATAGATATCATATGACTCGAGAATTATCCTTGGTTGACCCAATAGACCCCAAAGAAAAACGAGAAGATTGCTATCATGTTCTTTCCAATGGTGAGTCTTCTCTTGCCATATAATTATCTCCATTGTCTCCAATCAAGAATTATATTTCAACCAAACTCCAAGATTAAATAGGTAGTGCTCATAGATATAATCAACAAGTGGATGTGCACAACCCTGTCTTATGATAACACGAAGTCGTATGTCATTAGACATCTTGTATGATAGTGGCAAAACACCCTTCTAAAGTTGGGTTCACCTAACCCTATTCGATTCACCAAAATCAACGGTTAAATGACGTATAAAATACAACACACTTATCTAAAGTTCTCAATAAAATTATTTCCATACTGTTTAAGGAGAACCTCAATGAGCTTATATAGACCACCGCTCTATTCCCTCATACCCCCGCTTCGACCCAAATTACACTCTTATTATTACCGAAAGAAATTGTGAAGCAAAAGGGTGAGCACAACTAGCCCATTAAAGAATATCATGACTAAATATAATTAAATTATCAATAGCCTTCGTCAGTAATCAATCAGAGATTTAGAACATATGGTAGATGATAAAACTTTTCAACTATAGTTGCCGCAGAACGAGCAATCCATTAGAAGAGTCAAATAGACCATAAATTCTATTATCCTCTTCATGTTAAAAGTCCACCAATAATGTTTTATCCTCGTAACATCAATCAATAGTTCATGTCCACAATCATGTGAATAACTCATAATCATAATTGTGGTTCTAAATTCTCTTCACACCTGTGACTAAGATAATTTCCATCACCGCCTTTACCGAAACATCAAAGATCATGGTTATACCAAATCACAGCCTCGCTCATAATCATACTAATAATTCATCCTCCGCACTACGGCCAAAGATATTCATCAACAGATTCATCTTTGCACCACTGCCAAAGATATTCAACAACAGTCATCTTTGCACTACGGGCCAAAGATATTCATCAATCAATGTATTTCATCTTTGCACTACTACCAAAGATATTCAACAATGTGTCATCTTTGCACTCTGTGCCAAAGATATTCATCAATCAACAGTTCATCTTTGCACTACGGGTCAAAGATAACTTTCAACATAATTATGATAATGATAAGAAGAATGAATCAAGAATATTATGACTAAGATGATGTAGAACAAATTATCCTTAGTCCTCTACAGGGAAAAAATCTAATAGAATATAATAGAAAACAAGTTTTAGATTAATGACTACAGCGGAAACAACAATTCATTAGAAGAGTTAAGTAGAGAACGAAGTCTACTATCTTCTATGATTTAAAAGTCTATCATAAATATTTTATCCATGTGACATCAATCAATATACATCTTAAATCAAATATTCATCTTTGCACTACGGGCCAAGGATATTTATTTGTATCACCAGTTGGTCATGTTCATCTCAACATCTGTCCATCTTTGGACTATGGGTCAAAGATATTCATCAGGTAATCATTCATCTTTGCACTACAGGCCAAAGATATTTAGTTATATCACCATTTAGGACTGAGAATGATGAAAATATTTTAAAAAAACAAATCCAATGAGATAAAAGGACAAGGATTAGGGATTCGTACTTTAGTTTATCCAACTTTAAAAATACTCTATAATAAACAATTGTGGAGCAAAATTCAAGAATAAAGATTAAAACATGGATACAATCAAAGATAGTAACCATAATAGACAACTTGGACAAAGAAAAGAAAATTTTAATTTTTTGTGAATAGTGTCGTATTCGTGAATAGTGTCGTATACGTGAATAGTGCCGTATACGTGAATAGTAACCCTGATACGAAAAGATAGAAATTTTATAAGAAAAATCATACTTCGTGAATAGTACTCGTGAATAGTACCGTATTCATGAATATTGTCGTATACGTGAGTAGTAACCTCGACATAAAAAGGTAAAAATTTCATAATAAAATTCATACCAATATTTTGGTATAATGATATTGAAAAAAATAACATCATTTACAAAGAAAATAACATCCCTTACCTCAAAAGAATAATACTTCTGACTGAAATATCGGATATAATGCTGGATGAAACTTGCACGGCTTATCAACTCTCAAAGTATCTAATTACTCACAAAAATATGCTCAATATTATAGATAAAATTTTCTGATTCTGGTGTGATTTTCATTTCTAACTAAGCACCATATTTATATGAAAGTAGTAGCACACCACTTCTGACAATTTCACCTACGGATGATTATTTTTCAAAACATGAAGCACACTTAACTTGAACAAGCATACCAACTTGCTTACTCCATCTTTATCACATGTTTTAAAAAAATAAAAGAATTCAAATTCAATTTGAAAACTAATTCAAATCCAATTTGATCATCTTCACTCCATTTAATTCACATGCCCAAAAATACAATACTATTACCATTTAAATTAAAAAAAAATATACTATTATATTATCACATTATACTATTATAACGTAATATTTTAATAATATATAAATATATTATCAGAGAAGATAATTATGGTTTCATAAAAAATAACAACTTTTGACAATTATCTCATTCTAAAATTCCTCCATTATACCAGATTTTAAAGAAATATTTACTTATCATATTCATCAATTATTTACAATTCTTCAATAATTATTTCTAATTAATATTATAGATTCACAATAATGATAACCAGATCATTTCCAGGAAAGAGGGGGCTTTCTGATAAAGATTTCTCCTTACTGGCACGTAATTATATGACCTAACCCCTTTCCTCGACAGAACTTTCTAGACATTATCAATAATGCTATCTAATAATATCATTTCAATAATATGAGTTACTGTGTCAATACAATTATTGAATCAATAATATAAAATATCAACGTAACAATTATTGAATCAATAAAATAAAATATTGAACAGTAATTACTATAACAATTATTGAGTAGTGCCTTCTTACGTAAGAATTAATAATTTGTGCAATATCGTACTTCTTTATCGTGCAACAAGCGCCAGACATCAGATTTTAACCAATAAAGGTATTCCAACAGCTTTTAAGCAGAATAACTACACCGTTATTTATAGAAAACTCATTCTTATCATTTTCTTCATCCGATAATTTTTCGATATGGGGCCCACAAATAGTTGCGCTTTAGTACGAATATTTCTCGACAAAAAGAATATTCCACGACCAAACGAATATTCTCCGACAACAATGAATATTTTATAACCACTTGCTTATTTTAAAAAATTTACATATATCACCCTTAACTTTAACTTTTTATCAATTTAGCCATTTACTGAATAATAATTATAAGAAAAATTGAATACTTTTATTTCATAAAATTTGGGGTCTTACACACACAGTCTTGGAAGGGACACTTAGACCTCTTTAAGTCACTTAGACTTGGATGAAAGTCACTAAGACAATCAAATCATTGTTGGATGATAGTTGTTTAATTTGATGCTAAGCTTTGGAATTAAGCTTGTCTTCTCAGGTACGTAGCATCTTGAACATGATATTCAGATTCGTAGAGTGAGTTCTTTCTACTTTGGCAGAGCTTTTTGGCTTTTTGATCTTTTCTCTTTCTGCTTACTCTGTTGTCTCTGCACTCTTTTTAGATTTGAATCCTTGAAGTCTTTTATAGTCCTCACGAGAGACTTCCCGTTGCAAGGTTTTCGTTGGCACATTTAATGATCATATATTTTGGGATCCTTGATGATGATATTTTAGTTAATGTGCAAACTTGCTTTGTGACTTGAACCTATCACATCAGTCTGCAGCCTTACCTACCACCTGGTAGTTTTTGCTTTCAACAAACTAGCTGTTAGACACAAACTTCTGAGCTTTAGTTCTGATCAACGATGTTTTTGTTGAATGCCTCAGGACTTTCAATTAGCAACACTCCTTTGTCAGTCTTTTTGTCAGACTTGACTTGTTCTACGAACTTTGTCAATAGTAGAGTGATGAAGAACATAGAGTCTGATCTCTACGTCTTGAAGTCTATGAACTCTTGTTCTACAAACATATTCTCTACGAACATATGCTCTACGAATGACTTTTGATGAATAGCACTCTACGATTCTTGAGTAGACTCTGCGAGCTTCTCTTTTCTCTTTGAATACTTTGACAGTACTACAACTCCGAAGACAGCTCTACGAATAGTCTGAAGACTTTGTTGTCTTCTTTGTTGCTTTACGATTACTCAGATGATGTTCTACAAACAGTCTGGTTTACTTTGCAACATGATCTTTACTGAACGATCCTTGATTCCCTTTATGACTTGGACTTTACTAACCGTCTTTAGAGTATACTCCACGTTCAGTTTTACTATTCGATCTTCAACTTAACTTCACGACCAATGTGAGAGCTCTACGATCGATCATCTAGTGCACTACGAAGGATAACTCTGTTATCCATGTTGACTATACGAACATTCAGAGCAACTCTATGATAACTTTAGACCAATTAACTATACATCAGATAAACTCAATGAGATCAACCTAACAAATTTGATTTTCCTATTCTAAGTCCTTGTACATATATCATATCATTATTAAGGACTTTACAAAACTTATTGGTACACATACATTATCACATTTATCATCAGACTCTTAACAATAAAATCAATTCAATAAGATCAACCTAACAAATTTGATCATACTATTCTAAGTCTTTGTACAATCATAACATCATTAAGGACTTGGTAAAATTTACTGCTACAAATATACATTAATCATCAAATCACATATTTAAAAATTCATTAGAACAACTCAATAAGAACAACCTAACATATTTGATCTTTCTATTCTAAGTTATTGTACAATCATAAGATCATTAAAGACTTTACAAAACTTATTAGTACAAATAAATATTAATCACATTCATCACCAAATCAACAATGCAGACTCAAAATAACGAAAAATTTTAAAATAATTTAAAAACTATTTAAATAATAATTATTTTTAATATTTTAAAATAAAAATTATTTATTAAATTTTTTAAAATAATTATTATTTTTAATATTTTAAAATAAATAATTTTTAAAATAATAATTATATTTAATGTTTTAAAATATAATATTTGTTAAAAAATAATTTTAAAATAATAATTAATTTATTGCTCTAAAATAAATATTGTTTTTTAAATAATTTTTAAATAATAATTATATTTAATATTTTAAAATAAAATATTATTTTTAAATTAATAATTATTTTTAATATTTTAAAATAAAATATAATTTTAAAATAATACTTACTTTAATATTTTAAAATAAAATGATTATTATTTTTAGGAAAAGTATTAGAAACTTTTATTTTTTCAAAAATGAGTAAAGTTTCATAAAAAATAGATTACAAAATTAAATTAATTTTTTTTAATTCTTAATTATTTTTATGAAAATTTACATCTTTGAAAAATTAAAAATTTTCAATTTTGTTTTATGAAAATAAATTTTTCTTATTTACTTTTTTTGAATTTATATTTTATGAAACTTTATTCATTTTAAAAAAATCTTTATTTTTTTGAAAATTAAGTTTTATTTTTAGAATCAATATTTTATAAAATAGTAGTCATCTTTTTTAAAAACAAATTTTTCTAAATTATTTTCCGATAATAATAATTATTTTTAAAATTTTAATTTCATTTTTTAAAAAAAATTGAATCATTTTTCTATTTCTATTTTTTAAAAAAATTCTAATATTAAGAATACATATAATAATGGTAAAGACATATAAAAACTTTTGCAAAAAAATAAAATTTTATATAAAAAATGGAAAAAATCTAAATTTTTTAAAATAAAGTTTATTTTCTTATTTAACTTTTTTTGTATCTATATTTTGTGAAAATTTACTTCATTTCATGGAAAAAAAATTCTAATATTTTTTCCTGAAAATAATAATAATTTTTTAAAATTTAAAATAAAATAATTTTTAATATTTTAAAATAAAATATAATTTTTAAAATAATTTTTAAATAATAATAAATTTTAAAAAATTTAGTTTTTTTTTAAAATTAATTGGTGAAATTGGGGTTGGGTCAAACTAGGCCTGATTAGGTCGAAATTTGGTCAAAATGAGTCTGATTGGGGTCAAATCGGGTAAAAGAAACGGAAATATAAAAAAAATATCACTTTAAGTAGACTTGACAATTAATATAGTTGGTTAACTATTGGGTCAACCCATATTAACTAAAACAAAATGAGTTGTTTAACTATTTTATTTATTTAAGTTGGTCAAGGTTTGAAACCATATTTTTTAAAACAAATATAGGTCCAAACCGATAAAAAAAATTTCAACTCATATTTCATTCCAAATATAAATCAAAAGTTCTTTCCACCCCAAATTCAGAAATTTTTGATTCAAAAAATAATATTCAGTGATTATGTATACACCACCACTCTACCCCCACCCCACCCAACCCTACACCCACACCCATCTTCACCCCTACCCCACCCCCTAACCACCCCACCCCTACCAACCCCAACCCCACCTTGCCCACCCCCACCCCCACCTGTAAGCCCCCAATTTTTATGAATAAAAATTTAATTTTTTAAAAAAATTATTTTGAATAGTTAGATGTTGATTTGATATAATACTATAGTTATGGATGATATGTGCAAATTTTACAAAGTAAACAAGTTGTCATAAAATATTTGTTTTGGTCGGGAAATATTCTTTTTGTCGAAAAATATTCGTACGACGGCGCAATCATTGGTGGACCCCACAACGGAATAACTGTCGAATATAGAAAACGAAAAAAATAACTTTTCATAAAATAACGACAAGACTATTACCGTTAAACTATTGAAATACCCGGTGATAAAAGTACAGTAATACGCGTTGTTCCATAGTGATACGCGGTATTGCACAGTAGCACATGGTATTGCACAATATCTCTGATTATTAATGCTTATGTAAGAAGTCACTCAGTTTCATTCAATAATTGCCACAGTAATTGTAGCATAGTATCTCATATTATTGATTCAATTATTGACATAGTATCATCTGCATAATATTTTATATTATTAAATCAATAATTGAGATGACACAATTATTTATATTATTATTTGTATTATTGACAACTGGGAATGATCCGGTTGTCAATATTGTGAGTTATAATATTATTGATGAATAATTGTTGAAAGATTAAAAATGTGTTGATTGAAGATAAGTGATTTGTGGTAGATATTTATTCAATTTTTGATATAAATAGAGGGGTTTGTCATGAAGCGTTTGTTGTAAGTTTTACTTATTTCTAATTTGTCAAACCTTCAGTATAAAGTTATCTCAGTTTTATTTTTTTATTATTATAATAATAATAAAATAAAAAACTTTTTATATAAAATAGAATTTTTTTATAATATATATAAAGTTGTTGGGTGGATCGTGCATTAGAATGAATCAGGTAGTTTACTGACTCGACTGGGCATCTATTTGATGACATCCTAGCCCTCGAGGTGTCATCAATATTGAGTTCTTCTTGCGTTTTCCGACCCGACTATTTCCTCCGAGGAAATAGAATAAGGGAAGACCACTTTTGAGCCCAACCTCCCCCGAGGGGAGACGAGCAAAGCTCGGAGGGGGCAACGGTCCGCTCTATCTACTTCCCGACTATTTCCGAGGGCTAAATTCAAGATTTCAGAGGTCCCAATCCCATCGTATGGAGCCACCTATCGAGTACCGCTTTGAACAGAAGGTCCCCCTGGCCCCTCCTGTTCCTTTCCCAAGACCGCCTAAAAGCTTACTGGGAAAGCCACTGCCTTATTGTCTCAGAGTCTATAACTATCGTCCCAAGGATCGCTAAACGCAAGCCGTTTTATTAGAATATAAAAAAAATATATTATATTTATATAAAGTTTTTATTTTATTAGAATCTTTTATTGCATAATGTGACACCCCAAAATAGGTATACATCACCCATCTTGAGTCTCCAAATACATGGTACAAAATTCAAATACAACTTAATAATACAGCTGTCGTGTAAACAATACGACAAAACATAAACTGAGAGTTTTAATAAGAATATTGTCATCTAGACAATATCCACACTCAAAGGAGTCCTTATTATATTTATTGTCACACTATTTAACAGAATAATGAGGACTACTAATGCTATCATCTGGACCGTCACTCCGTTCCCCGACTCATCCCAGCTATATTCTCATTTCCTGAAGAGAACAGTGAAAGAAAGGGTAAGCTCAACTAGCCCAGTAAGAAATATTATGACTAAGATAATGCAGAATAAATTATCATTAGTCTTCAAAAATGTTAAACTGATAAAATATAACAAACATCAAGTTTAACTGCAGCGGAACAACCAATCCATTAGAAGAATCAAGTAGAGAATAAAATCTATTATCTTCTATGATTTAAAAAGTTTTTCATCACTTTTATTATCATTGGGACTCAAATTTAATAAATAATCCACATTATCAATTCATCCCTGCACTACAGGCCAATGATATTATTTAGTATCACGACCACGAATTATCCATGCACCACGGGCCAAAGATAATTGTGTTTTCATCAACTAGTCCCGATCATGCCATAAAACAATTCATCTTTGCTCCCTTGGTCAAGAGAATCCATAGCCATAATCATACCAAAAGCCCATCAATGCACTATGGGCCAATGAGGACTTTTTCCACATCATTTGTAATATTACTACCATGATTATACCGAATAATCCTCGGTCATAATCATACCAAGTTCATCTATGCACTATGAGCCACAGATGACTTTCAACAAAATATAAACATGAGGATGATGACAATGATATAAGAATTCAATAAAACAAGTTCAAGAATTAAATTATCCAGGAACTAATAACATCCAAATTGTCAACATGATACTTCTTTGTAGAGTAAAATTCAAGAATGCTCAGAAGAATATTTCCATGAAAAGATACTGGATGAAGCGCAAATATCAAGGATATTTCACTAATTTCATGGAGTATAGAAGTCAAAACTTTAACCAACTGAGTATAATAAAGAATGGAATAACAAAAGAAATCACCATGCATGCGGTACTTCGCATAGACAGGTTATTCCAACAGAATAATAAAGAATGTAATAACAACAGAAATCACAATGCATGCGGTAGATCAGTATAGACGAAGTTATTCCAATAGAATAATAAATAACGGAACCAGTCAGGCGTAAAACGCATGCAGACGTGATATTCCAATGTAATAATAAAGAATGTAATAACAACTGAAATCATCATGCATGCGGTACCTCGCATAGACAGGTTATTCCAACATAATAATAAATAACGTAATCGAAGTCACCCAAAATTTGCACCAAGCGGGATGTTCAAAACAGAATAATAAAGAATGGAATAACAATGAAATCACCATGCATGCGGTACTTCACATGTATGCATTATTCCAAGTAATAATAAATAACGGAACCAGTCCGGCGTAAAACGCCGCATGGATATTCCAATGTAATAATAAAGAATGGAATAACAATGTAAATCACCATGCATGCGATTACTTGGCATAGATAGGTTATTCCAGCGAGAATAATAAATAATGTAAGAACTAGGTCGGGCATAAACGCATGCATACGTGATATTCCAATGTAATAATAAAGAATGTAATAACAACGAAATCACCCATGCATGCGGTACTTCAGATGACAAAGTTATTCAAACGTAATAATAAATAACGGAACGGTCCCACAGTAAACGCACATACAAGATATTCCAACAGAATAATAAAGAATGGAATAACAGAAGTTCTCTTCATGAATATGAAAAAAAAAATAACCCTTACAAGTACAACAAATAATATCCCTTACCTTAGAATAAACTAGATATAGGAGTAGTGAAGTAGCAGAATACTTTTCGTCTTTCTCTCTATAGTTTCTCTCTCTAGAGTTTCAGTGAATTCATAAGAAATAATGAAGGAATGAGCTTCTATTTATAGGAGAATGGACTAAATAGTAACCTATCCATGAACGGTCCAGATTGATTTACTTTTAAACAGACGGTCCAGATTGGTTTATAATAAAATATAATATATTCTATTTATAATCTAATAAAACGAATAACTTTATAAAAGTATTATGCGTTATATAAAACGATTTTACTATGCAAACACTATGCAGGCACTATACAAATACTATGCATAATAAAATATAATATATTCTAATTATTGTCTAATAAAATAAATAACTTTATAAAAGTATTCTGTTTTATATAAAAAGTTTTTACTATTAGCCTAATAAAATGAATAACTTTATAAAAGTATTCTATTTTATATAAAAAGTTTTTCTATTTTATTATATTAATAATACTAATAAAACAAAACCGATATATATATATATATAACAATCGACAATAATTGAATCCAATAACGTGAGATACTATGCAACAACTAATGTAGCAATAATTGAACAAAATTGAGTGACTTCTCACGTAAGCATCAATAATCAATACAGTGTACTACTATGCAACCACGCAGTACATTCGTATTTTTTACTAATGGGTAGGTCAACAGTTTTAACGGTAAAACTTTCGCCGTTATTTTCATAAATATATTTTTGTCATTTTCTAATTCCGACAATAATTCCGTTGTGGGGTCCACCAATGATGCTTGTTATTGCATCGAATATTCTCTGCTAAAACGAATATTCCCCGACCAATTGAATATAGTACAACAACTTGCATACTTTGCAAAATTTATAAATACTACCCATAACTATAACATTATCTCAAATCCATACCATAATATTAAAAAAAATATTTCGAGAAAATTAAATCTTTATTCGTAAAATTTGAGATTTTACAATCTCCCCTCCTTATGAAATTTTGCCCTCGAAATTTACGTACGTACCTGGTATACCGAACAGATGAGGACACTTCGTCAGATTCTAACTCTTGAGGTATAACCTTTAAGCGTAGAATATATTCCAAGATTTTAATAGGTACATCTTCATATGTTAAATTATTCGCTATCTCGTCCGGTTCTAAATCAATAATGTGGTTCGGGTCGTCCACATATTTACGTAACATCGATACGTGAAAAATGTTATGAACACGCGACATACTTGGCGGTAAAACGAGTCTATAAGACAAAGTTCCTACTTGATCGAGGATTTCAAATGGACCAATTAAATCGAGGGTTGACATTTCCTCTCTTCATCAATTCTTGCTTCTAGCATAACGCCCTCTTGAACCTTCTTTTTTCACATTCATCAGCTTTAGGTGTGTAGTTTGAGCGACTTTAACTTTATCGATTAAAGTCGATTCTACTTGTATATTCGTTATCTTCATGTAGGTTCGTATATTCACACTCATAAACGCATACGATCTTCTACTCAATGCGTCAGCTACCACGTTCGCTTTTCCACGATGGTATTGAATGGTACGATCGTAATCTTCAATAGCTCGAGCCAACGTCTTTGGCGCATGTTACGTTCGTTTTGGGTGAAGAAAATATTTGAGGGTTTAAGAAATGGGTTTTGTACTAGGGTCAATACAAAATTCAATTTCGCACTCTAGGGGTAGGCTAAGAAGTCTTCAAGAATACGTTAGGAAATTTATTAACAATAGAAATATCATTCCCAACTGTGACTCTCATCCAAGACTTGAATAACACGTCACATTGATACCTATCAACTTGCCATTGTTATTCACAACGTCCCCTACGGAAAGTCTGTCTTTGGTGCATTCCACACAAGGAAATCAACAACGAAAGGATCGGGGCTCTTTACTTATGGCTTGATATGACAATGATTGACTTTAGTTGTTTGGTTGCTTGAATTTGCATAACAGGTTGGTTAGGAATATGAAAGCTAACAACCTTACTAAAAGTATGATGAGTAGTTAACCAATCGATTCCTAAAATCACATCAAAGGCAAGTATTTTCAAAGAGATAAGATCGACTTATAACGTGAAAGTGTTGATTTGAATCAAACAAGATTTATAAATAGTGGAGGTAACGAAGGTTTCTCCTAACTGAGTTTCAACAGATAAATCAAAGTCTAACTTCTCCGGAGTTAAATTCAAACATTGAACACAACTAGGTGAAATGAAAGAGTGAGTAGAACCGATATCTAACACGGTATAGACTTTGCAAGAGTTTATGATTAACTTACCCGTGATAATTTTATTCAGGTTCCTCTTCACGAAAAAAAAAACAAAAAAAAAAACGCTCTTTCTTAAACTACCGGTTTTGGCTTGTCTGGGACATCCTTTGGCATCACCATCCCAGCTGGACTTGACTTCACCATACGACAAAATCGAGTTAGGTGACCTTCTCTTCCGCAATTAAAACACGCTTTGGATTGCTGCTTACAGTTTGGACGGATGTGTCCCTCCTGTCCGCATTTGAAATATACGACTGGTGGTCGTTCTTCTTCCTTTGAAACGGGTGCTTGTGCTGCTGTCTTTCCATTATTATTGAACCTTCTCTTCTTGAAATTTCCACTTCTATTATCTTGGCCATGATTACCATCGAAGTGGTTAACATTCTTGGCATGATATTTTCCCCCACGATGGTTATCATTGTTTCGATGGCCGTTGCCACCGGTACAATTATTATCGTGTTGTTGGTTATTGCCTTTTGGTTGTGCTGACTCATTATCGCGTTCCAATAACTGAGCCCTAATCACAACATCTGAATATAAACAAAGTTTGTGAGAAATGAGGTATTGACGTATATTGGTTTTCAAACCTCTTAGAAACATTCGCGCCATTCGCTCCTCATTATCGACCAAATGGGATGCAAACCGAGATAACTCAATAAACTTAGCCTCATACTGCGACACGATCATATTGTTTTGCTCCAGTTTGATGAACTCTACCTCCTTCATGTGATGAATACTTTTGGGAAAGTACTTGTCGTTGAACAACTCTTGGAACTTCTCCCAAGACATCTTGAGTGCGTCAGGCTGGGTACGTTTTACAGATTCCCACCAATGATCTGCTTCTTCACGCAACATAAAGGTGGCGAATAGAACTTTTTGCTCCTCTGAGCATTCTAAGACATCAAATATCTTGGTGATCTGCTTAATCCACGTCTCTGCCTTAAGTGGGTCTCGCTTTCCCAAAAACTTCGGCGGTCCCAGCTCCATGAATTGCTTAGCGGTGACCAACCGTGGGTTGCCATTGTTTCCACCTGCATTATGAACATGAGTCTCTCTCGTTTGGTGTTGCATGTATTTTAAAAATCTCCTAACGTACCATCATTCGTCATTTGATCAGTTTTGTTTTTTACAGGAAGATTATCGCCTTCCTATTGCACATTATCCTAATTATTGATCTGTGGAGACTCAACGGTCTCCTGTGCTACATTGTTATTCTCAATATTTTCGGATGCCATTTTCAAATACTGCAACAAAACAAGGGTTAAATAACATATCACATATTATCCCTATACTCTGACCGACCAATTAAATACCAAATAAACTTAGGTAGGTCATACTAGCGAAGGAATTCCCCGTCGCTCCCCTCCTAATTCTTGTCTCACATCTCAGCCAGGGATCATATTCCTAAGCTTTGATACCAACTGTGACGCCCCCAAAAACAGGTATACATCACCCATCTTGAGTCGCCAAATACATGGTACAAAATTCAAATACAACTTAATAATACAGCTGTCGTGTAAACAATACGACAAAACATAAACTGAGAGTTTTAATAAGATATTGTCATCTAGACAATATCCACACTCAAAGGAGTCCTCATTACATTTATTGTCACACTATTTAATGTAATAGTGAGGACTACTAATGCTATCATCCGGACCGCTACTCCATTTCCGACTCATCCCGGCCTATATTCTCATTTCTCAAGAGAAACGGTGAAAGAAAGGGTGAGCTCAACTAGCCCGAAGAAGAAATATTATGACTAAGATAATGCGTAATAAATTATCATTAGTCTTCAACAATGTTAAACCGATAAAATATAACAAACATCAAGTTTAAGCTGCAATGAACAAGCAATCCATTAGAAGAGTCAAGTAGAGAATAAAATCTACTATCTTCTATGATTTAAAAAGTTTTTCATCACTTTTATCATTTGGGACTCAACTTTTTAATAAATAATCCACATTATCAATTCATCCCGCACTACATGTGCCAAGGATATTATTTAGTATCACGACCACTAATTATCCATGCACTACGGGCCAAAGATAATTGTGTTTTCATCAACTATCCCGATCATACCATAAAATAATTCATCTTTGCTGCTCTCTTCAAGAGAATCCATAGCCATAATCATACCCAAAACCTGGCCCATCAATGCACTACGGGCCAATGAGGACTTTTTCCACATCATTTGTAATATTACTACCATGATTATACCGAATAATCTCTCGGTCATAATCATACCAAGTCCATCTATGCACTCTGAGCCACAAATGACTTTCAACAAAATATAAACATGAGGATGATGACAATGATATAAGAATTCAATAAAACAAGTTCAAGAATTAAATTATCCATGAACTAATAACGTCCAAATTGTCAACATGATACTTCTTTGTAGAGTAAAATTCAAGAATGCTCAGAAGAATATTTTCATGAAAAGATATTGGATGAAGCGCAAATATCAAGGATATTCCACTAATTTTATGGAGTATAGAAGTCAAAACTTTAACCAACTGAGTATAATAAAGAATGGAATAACAAAAGAAATCACCATGCATGCAGACCATTATAGACAAAAGTTATTCCAATGTAATAATAAAGAATGTAATAACAACAGAAATCACCATGCATGCGATATCGCATGCGATGTGTTATTCCAATGTAATAATAAATAACGGAATTCAGTCCCAGAAAACGCATGCATGGATATTCCAATGTAATAATAAAGAATGTAATAACAACAGAAATCACCACGACGCATGCGGTATCAGACAGACAAAAGTTATTCCAAATGAATAATAAATAACGGAACTGTGTCCCGCGAAATTCAAGACCAATGGATTTTCCAATGTAATAATAAAGAATGGAATAACAACAGAAATCACCATGCATGCGGTGCTTGCAGATAGACAAGTTATTCCAATGTAATAATAAATAACGAAACCAGTCCCACGTAGAAACGCATGCATGCAGGATATTCAAATGTAATAATAAAGAATGGAATAACAATGAAATCACCATGCATGCGGTACTTCAGATGACAAAGTTATTCCAACAGAATAATAAATAACGGAACCAGTCCCACAGAAAAACATAGATAGGATATTCCAATGTAATAATAAAGAATGTAATAACAATAGAAATCACCATGCATGCGCAGATTTCAGATAGACAAAGTTATTCCAACGAGTAATAATAAATAACGGAACTAGGTTAAATGATGGATATTCCAACAAAATAATAAAGAATGGAATAACCGAAATTCTCTTCATGAATATGAAAAAAAAAAAAAAATACCCCTTACGAGTACAACAAATAATATCCCTTACCTTAGAATAAACTGGATATTGGAGTAGTGAAGTAGCAGAATACTTTTCTTCTTTCTCTCTATAGTTTCTCTTTCTAGAGTTTCAGTGAATTCGTAAGAAATAATGAAGGAATGAGCTTCTATTTATAGGAGAATGGACTGAATAGTAACTAATCCATGAACGGTCCAGATTGATTTACTTTTAAACGGACGGTCCATACTGGTTTACAATAAAATATAATATATTTTATTTATAATCTAATAAAACGAATAACTTTATAAAAGTATTATGTTTTATATAAAAAGATTTTACTATGCAAATACTATACAGGCACTATACAAAACACTATGCATAATAAAATATAATATATTCTAATTATTGTCTAATAAAACAAATAACTTTATAAAAGTATTCGCTTTATATAAAAAGTTTTACTATTAGCCTAATAAAACTAATAACTTTATAAAAGTATTTTGTTTTATATAAAAGTTTTTCCTGCTTTTATTATATTAATAATACTAATAAAACAAAATGATATATATATATATATATATATATATATATATATATATATATATATAACAACAATCGACAATAATTGAATCCAATAACGTGAGATACTATGCAACAACTACTGTAGCAATAATTGAACAAAATTGAGTGACTTCTCACGTAAGCATCAATAATCAATACCGTGTATACTATGCAACCACGTGTATTACTATACTTTTACTACCGGGTAGTTCAACAGTTTTAACGGTAAAACTTTCGCCGTTGTTTTCATAAATATATTTTTGTCGTTTTCTCATTCCGACAATAATTTCGTTGTGGGGTCCACCAATAATTGCGCCGTTGTACGAATATTCTCTGCTAAAATGAATATTCCCCGACCAATCGAATATAGTACAACAACTTGCATACTTTGCAAAATTTATAAATACTACCCACAAGTACTATAACATTATCTCAAATCCATACAATAATATTAAAAAAATATTTTGAGAAAATTAAATCTTTATTCGTAAAATTTGGGATTTTACACATAATGTTGCATAGTGAAAATTAGATTTTTCCCGTGAAAAACTTTATGTTCATCCGTGATTATTTTCTTAAATAGTGCCCTATCATTCTGCTATAAATAAGATGCTTAGTTAAGAAATGAAAATCACACCAGAATCAGAGAATTCTTCTTCTATAATATTGTGCGTATTTCTTTCTAGTATAAGAATACTTTGAGTGTAGCTAATTAATAGTGCAAGATTTCCTCAAGAATATTTCCGCTATACTAGTCAGATTTAGTCTTCTAAATGATGTTATTTTTTTTATACTCATAAGGGTTGTCATTCTATTACTTATTAATCTGTGGGAATAACATGTCTACACGGATTACCGCATGTCTGGTGAATAAACCTTTTTATTTATTCTTTATTAAATTGTGGAAATGATCTGTCTACGCGAATTACCGCATGACGAGTGAAAATTTATTTGCAGTTTCGTATATTCTTTTATACCCGTATGAGATATCATTTCTTTTGTACTCATCAATAGATATCGTTTCTTTCATATTTTCACCATCATGGTACAAAATTATTGTTTGTTTCCATAACCTTATTATTAAATGGTGAAAATTCCTGAACTTAGTAGAATATCTTTGAGTTTTGCGTTTCATCTAGTATCGTTTAACTGAAATATTTGTCTGAATCTTCTTATTAAAGTTTAATATTTTCATTCGAGGTACTATTCATGGTATACTATTCACTCGAGGTACTATTCATTCAGGGTACTATTCAAGATAAAATGAGTTTTTTTCTATCCAAATTATTTTTGATACATGAATATCATTTTTGAATTTTATTCCACAATTGGTGATCATGTTGACAATTTGGACATTATTGAACTCTTGATAAATTAAATTATAAATCTCTAATATTTATCTTTGATCTCACTTTATTCATTCTTTATATCATTGTCATCATCCTCATACTTAAATTTGTGATGAAAAGTCATCTTTGGCCCGTAGTGCATAGATGGACTGTTAATTGATATGATTATGACCAGGAATTATGTATTGATATAATCATGACCTTTAATGTTACAGACAAAGGTTTATAATGAAAGTTCTCTTTGACCCGTAGTGCAAAAATGGACATGTGTTTCACATGATCATGACCACTGGTGATGCAAACGATTATCTTTGGCCCGTAGTGCATAGATAATTCGTTGATTGGAAATAATTATTGATTGATGTTACAAGGATAAAATATTGATGATGGACTTTTAAATCATAGAAGGTAGTAGACATCATGTTTTACTTGATTCTTCTAATGGATTGTTATATTCGCTGCAGTTATTCTACATTATCTTAGTCATAATATTCTTTATTGGGCTAGTTGAGCTTACCATTTTCTTTCATTGTTCTTTTCAGGAAATGAGAAAATAGTTGGGACTAATCGGGGAATGGAGTGACGGTCTGAGATAGTCACTATAGTAGTCTTCATTATGTTGTAAAATAGTGTGACAATAATTGTAATAAAAACTTAATTTGAGTATGGATATTGTCATATTATGTATGGTGCAATATTTGTATTCAAACTCACATCTTATGTGTTGTCGTATTTCGCACGACAGTTGTATAAATAAAGTTTGTATTTGAATTCTGTAGATATATTTTTGGCGACTCAAAATGAATTGTGTGGACCTATTTTGGGGGCGTCACACACCCCCACCACCCACCCCCACCTCACCTCGCCCAGCCCACCCCCCACGCCACCCCCACCCCACCTTACCCTACCCACCCCTACCCCGTACCCCCACCCAGCCCACCCCATCTCATCCCATCCCACCAACCCTTCACCCCCACCCCACCCCCACTCCACCCCACCCCACCCACTCCAAAAAAAAATATTTACTAATTATGTATATACCCCCACTCCCACGCCAACCGCAAATGCAAAAAAAATAATATTCAATGATTATTATACCCCCACTCTAAAAAAAATTAATATTAAGTGATTATGTATAAAAAACATAAAATGCTTAGTGATTATGTACACATAATATATTTAATAATAATTTATTTAATTGGATCATAATAAATGTAAGTTTGAAATTTAAAATATGGTTCAAGCTATATTTGAACCATAACTATATAGTTCCAACTCACATAACTCATATGAAAAATAATAAATTTGATTTTAGTTCTTAAATGTAACTATAATTATATTTTGTAAATCATTAGTTTAATTATTATATAAGAATGATTACATTATCATTTACTAATCTAAATTTCATTCTTTCCCTTTTCATTAGTGTTCATATTTTGTCAGATCTAATTTTAAGAATCTAATTAGTGAAAAATAAACTTTATGAACGATTTTAAAAATAGTAATAATTTAAAAAGACAAAAATATCATTCACCTCTCTCAAAATAATAACTAAAATATTATTAATTAGTAATTTAATTACTTATAAACAAATAAATTCTACCCATATATTTCGATCGTCCCTGAATGCCTTAAGCTACTGTGTGTATGTCTGTGAGAGGGAAAAGGAGAGAAAGAAAGGAATGAAAAAAAGAAAGAACGAAAGAAGCAAGTAGGTCTTCTGTGTAGGGTTGCAGGTTGGAGGAGTCAGGTCAGGTCAGGGTCAGCAGTGGATTCAGCAGGAGGCCAAGAATGTCAAATTATTTAAGAATGATTACAATATCATTTACTACTCCAAATTTCATTCTTTCCCTTTCCACGTGTCTCCATCTGGACGCATCGTTGTTGAACACAACATAACACAGTAGCCGTCGAATCTTGATAGTGAAAGTGACATAGTATATCTATTTCAAACCTTGTCATAAACTATGGTGCCAAGTTATTTTTCTTTTTGAGTAGCTCGAGAAACGTTTGCATGAAAAAAGTTTTCATGGTTACCAGTTGATGTAAAGACACAATTCAATACTGTACAAAATCCTACGTAATCAATTGCTGCCATCAATCAAAAAGTCATCCAAAAATATCAATTTCTAATAAATATTGAAGTACTCCCTTCTTCTGTCAGTTAATATATGTTATTTTAGAATGGTGCATGTTAACGCTAAGTTTTGTCGGCGCGTCTAAACACAGAATTCACGCGCTGTAACGCCTCAAGACAATAATGGATCACATTGAAGCTTGACGGCTTGTCTTGCATAGGGAGATAGCTTTCAGGTGTGAGAATAAGTACAGGTCGTTCACAAAATTTAACAAATAAAGGCTAAGTGTTTAGTGTTCAAAAGTAGGTATTACCTGTTAATTGTAACCTTGACTTTATATTTATAGTACTTTCTCCACCTTAGAATCCTTCTCCGAGTCGGATTAGGACTCCTAGTCATGGTAATTACCATAACTTGGGTCCAACACAATCTCCTTAAAAGGTGTAAGTGGAATCCAATCCAACCACTACCTTTGGAGTTACCTTATTCAATTATGATCAGGATCCTGAACTCTGCACGCAGGAGAGCCCACTGTGCAGGCCCAAACAATCCCACCATCAGGTCTGGGCTTCGGCCCAAAGGACTCGAAGACCCGACCCCAAACTCCACACGACAGGGTAATGTATCTGGTCCAAAGGACTCGGACACCGAACCCGAAGAATATCCCCTAAGGTGAGGCTCCGGCCCAAAAGGACTCGGACGCCGACCCAAACAGCTCCAACCTCTCCATGGGCTCCAGCCCAATGGTCTGCTGAAGCCCTTCTAACGTCAGGCCTTCGACCCAAGTGGAGGTCGGTAAAATGCTCCCGAACATTGCCCCCAAGTCTCTGATTGTAAGATACTTATAATTGGAGACTTGAATAGTCAGGTGTGCGAAAGGTCACAACAGCTAATGATGAGTTGTCTGGGGAAGCTAAGAGGTCTGTCCTCATTTCTCAGAATATTGCATGCCTTTCCATGCTTGGTCCCACCTTGAGCATTTAATAGCCACCCTTGGGTAACGTGCACCTACACCTATAAAAACCCCCTTTTCCCCCTCATTATCACTTTTCCAGATTTTTCAATTTCAAACTCTTTGTCTAATTTTTCTGGCAAGGGCGATTTCCGGCAAGCTCATTTCCTCCCCAAACCTCACCAGTTTCATCTACTCTGTTAGTTTTGGCCACTCTGTGTGTCTTTAAACTTTATGTTTATTCATTTTCATCTCAGAAGCACACCTTTGTGTCTCATTTTCCTCGATCAAATGGCTGATTCTAGCATTCCTCCGGCTACTGAGCCAGTTCCTCCCTTCGTCACCACCGGCGATCTAATCCCGGTTGAATTACTAGTTTCTCCCTTCGATGACCCTTCTTCCTCGGTACTCCCTACCCCCATCAGTGCCGAGGCCAAAATCCGCAACGCCTACCACTCCCAGATAGAGTACAAGCTTCGGGCCCCAAAACCCGATGAGAAAATGTTTTGGAGGCTCGAAGGTGAATGGGTGGTCGTCCCCCTATATCTCCTGAAATATGGGGTTCGGTTCCCACTTCACGAATTCATCTCATCCTTCCTTTCTTTTGCGGGAATCGGGTTCGCACAGCTCGTGCCGAACTCATACATCCACCTGGTCGCCTTCATTGCTTTGTGTCAGGAACTCGGGATTATGCCTGGCCTCGACTTCTTCTTCGCCCTCTTCACCGTGACCGGGTCAAAAGAACCAGGCTTGAAGCAATTAAACAAAAGGCCCTCTCGAACTATTCCTGTCAAAACCCCTTCAAGCAACAAGGGTTGGCACGATAAGTGGTTCTTCACCAGGGGAACCAACCTCCATCTGCTCCCTCAATGGGCCCATCCTGAGGATCCCATAGCCAAGGTGTCCAAGTTCCCGAAGGATCGTGCCGACGCCTTCAAATCTTTCTACAAGAGGTGGAGAAAAATCGAATGGAATCTGACCGCCTTGTCCAATGAAGCCTGGTTATACAAACACGGCTGTAAGTACCTCCCTTCCCCCTGTTGACTTCCCTTCTTTATCCCCTGATATTTTATGTCTGTATTCGGTTCTCTTTTATGCAGTGACAATTTTCAAGCCCGAAGGCGGCCACTGAATCCTTAACTCCTCTCCCCATCACCATCGAACCGATCCGCCTTCCAGTCACGGACGAGAGGGCTGAGGAAGAAACCATCCCGATAGTGGAACTTTCAACCGGTTCCACCGGGCCCAACCAGACCACATCCAAAGAAACCCGCCACCAAAAATCTTTTGAAGATGAGTTTCAAAGGAGAAGGCGAAAGACTATTAAAGAAAACCAAGAAGCCTTCCGCCAAAGCTCCCGCCAAATCCATTACCCCAATACCCCCGAAACCGACTCCTCCTCCACCCCCTACCCAAGCCGAGGTGATCGTGGATTCGGAAGATACTGAAGAGGAGCGCCTCGAGCCCCGATCCAAAAAGCCACGACTCGCTGACAACCCCAAACAACCATGTCCTGAACAACAAATTGTGGAGGCCGACCCCCTGCCTGCCACCACTCCCACTTCCTGGGCGAGTTCTTCTCAAGGGACGCCGGCCACTTGTTGGCCGAAGAGTTCCTCGGAAGTTTTTCCATTCAACCTGTTCGACCATTTCAAGCTTCCGGGCGACGACGAATGGTTCAAGGGATTTACTTCCGAAGAATTTTTGGTGGCATATGTCCGAGCTCAGTGCCAAGTAAACCCCAAATTGGTTAACTTCTCTTGTAAGCTTATAATTTGATTTCGGTAATTGACACATGTGTTTGTTGCAGTCCAACGCCATACTCGTCCAAGCCATCCCTCTTCTTGCTCGAACCACAAAAAAAGAAATTCAACTGAGGACAGATGTACAGCTACTCGAAGCTGAGGTTGGTGGTCTGAGCGCAGACCTGAAGAAGGAACAAGATCTCCACGCCGAGACCTGAAACAAGGCGACACGAGCTGATCGTCATGTTGAGGAGCTTGAGAAGAAATATGCATCACTTCTGGAGGAGAGGGATCATCTGACCGATGAGGTCAAGGACCGGGAAAAGGCTGTTGACGCCCTGCAGGATAAATTTTCAAAAATGATGGCTAAAATGATGCAGGTCATGTGGGAGAACACCAGTTTAACTGCTGAAGTCAACTCCTTGCCAGAGAAGATCGCCGAGGCCCAGCAGCAAGCGGTTGCCGAATATGAGGAGTCCGAGGCCTTGAACGAGAAGGTCATGGCCCAGTTTGGTGATGGGTATAAAGCTTATCGTGAAAAGGCTCGGGCCAAATTGACTACTGCTGGGCTCAATGCCTCTATCCTTGATTCCTCTGATGAAGAATCTGAAGCCAAAGATGACCCTCCACCTGAATAAATATTGGTAGGACTTGTAATTTTTTTTTTTACTTTTTCCATTGTACTTTTTATTTGTACTTTGCCCAAATCGTAAGCGATCGAGTTTTGTAAAACTTCAAAGTATGAATGGAATAGAATATTTTTGTTTATAAATTTTTATAATCAGTTATACTTGTGACTTATCTCAATCAGTGGTATCTTCCCGAACCTCTTAATCAGATAATGCCCGAAGCTTGCCTGAAAAAATTTACAATTTTCTCGATCAGTTATACTCGTGACATATCTCGATCAGTGATGTCTTTTTGAACCTTCTGATCGGATCATGTCCGAAGTTTGTCCGTTCGAGTATTAAGAGTCATATGAATATAGATGAAGTTAAGCATTTCCAAAGAAAACTTTCATTTATTTCATTTAATGATTGAAAGGTTACATGGATAAAGAAGAGAATGACATAACTATTACTGGTAAAATTTTCTAAGTCTCCCAACATGTCATATATTCTTTACTTCTGAACCATCCATTGCTGTTTTAGGTATGTGCACGGCCCGGACCTCTACCACCTCATAAGGTCCCTCCCAGTTAGGCATCAGCTTGCCAGTGTTCTGGGGGGTTGATGCCTCCGAATCCCGGAGGACCAAATCACCTACTGCAAACCTCCTCGGTTTAACCTTTTGATTGTAGTGTCATCGTTTCTCTGGCGACAGATGTACCAACCTCAACATAGCAGAGTCCCGAACCTCTTCCAGCAGATCCAAATTTATTTTTAAACCGTCATCGTTGTATAGCTCTTTGTACTGACTGACCCAAAGAGTGGGGGATCCGATCTCAACTGGTATGAGTGCATCGGTCCCATATGCCAATCTGAACAGAGAGTCCCCGGTTGTTGTCCTCGGAGTAGTTCGATATGCCCACAAAACACTTAGTAGCTCTTCGGGCCACCGACCCTTCAATTCATCCAACCTTCATTTTATCCCATTGAGCAGGGTTCGGTTTGTCACTTCCACTTGACCATTCGATTAAGGATGAGCGATCGAGGTCTTGCGATGCTGAATTCCCAACTCCTTCAGAAAGCCCTCGAACTTAGATCCTACGAACTGTCTGCCATTATCAGAGACCACCGCCATCGGGATGCCGAAACGATAAACCACTCCTTCTTTGAAAAATTTTAGGCATTCTTGTTCGGTGATCTTCTGCAACGGTTTGGCTTCGACCCATTTCGTCATATAGTCGATAGCCACAATCACAAAACTAACTTTTTCCTTGGCCTTCGACAGAGGCCCTAGGATGTCGATTCCCCATACCGCAAAGGGAATCGGGGATAAGACCGAATACAGCTCTTCGGGAGGTTGATGTGGGATAGTGTTGTTCAGCTGACACTTGGGACATCTTCTGACGAATTCCTTGGCCTCAATGTATATAGTCGGCCAGTAATATCCCTGCCTCAAAATCTTATGCGCCAGTGACTTGGCCCCCATGTGATCCCCATAAATCCCTTCATGTACTTCCCTAAGTGTATAGTCTGCTTCCGAGGGAGTTAAGCATTTGAGTAGGGGAGAACTGAAATCCCTTCGGTATAGATCCCCATCAATGAGGACGAAGTTTGAACTTTAGTGTTTGACTTGTCTTGCTAGGATTCGGTCCGAAGGGAGGATCCCATCTGCCAAGTAGGAAATATAAGGCGTGAGCCAGCAGTCAAGTCGGTCCAGAGCTAGCACTTCTGTCTTCAGAACACTTGGTCGTTCTAAGACCTCCAGTTATACTGATCCGTTGAAGGAGCTTGCTTCAGTAGTTTCCAATCTGGCCAGGGCATCCGCTATCGTATTATCTGACTGATCCATCCCTTGACAACTATGCGATGAGAAATATGCGAGCTTATCCTTTACTTCGGCCATATACTTTGATATTCTTGCCCCCCGAGCCTCATACTCACCCGACAACTGCTTGACCACCACCTGCGAATCACTGTAGATGACCAACTTCTGTACCTCTAAGCTCCGGGCCAACCGTATTCCAGCTAGGATGGCCTCATACTCTGCTTCGTTGTTTATGGCCTTAAACTAAAATCGGATCGCCTGCTGGACTTTGAACCCTTCGGGACTTGTCAGAATGACCCCTACTCCACTGATGTCCGAAGTCAATGATCCATCCATGTACAACGTCCACGAGGTCGGCCTTTGTTGAGTTTCGGCCACCGTGCTCACGTCTGATTCTGTAAAAGAACATTCTACCACGAAATCTACTAAGGCCTGCCCTTTGATTGTCGTATGGGGATGATATTCTATAGAAAAATGTGTTAATTCCATCACCCATGCGGCCAACCGACCTGATACCTCTAGCTTATGCAAAATCTTCTTTAACGGTTGATCCGTATATACCACTATTAGCCGACCCTAAAAATAGTGTCTGAGCTTTCTGCTGGCAATTATTAATGCATAGGCAAACTTTTCCAGGTTCGGGTATCTTATCTCTGAGTCCCAAAGTACGTGGCTGATGTAGTATACCGGGAACTGCTTTTCTCCTTTGTCTCGTGCAGTCACGCCTTCTATCGCTATCCAAGCTTGCGTGCCAAGTATAAATATAATAATTACGAAGGATTGGTTTCATCAGCAATGGTGCTGAAGACAGATATGTTTTGATCCCTTAGAACGCATCTTCGTATTCCGACGTCCACTGAAAACTTTTCTCGTTCTTCGGCCCTTTGAGGGTGTCAAAAAAGGGTAGACATCTTTTGGCTAACCTTGACACGAATCTCCGAAGGGCAGCTATCCGGCCCGTTAACTTCTGCACATCTTTGTATGTTTTTGGGGACCTCATGTCTAAGATCGCCGTAATTTTCTCTAGGTTGGCTTCGATTCCCCTTTTGCTGACCAAGTATCCCAGAAATTTTCCTGAACCCAAACCGAAGGTACATTTGGTCGGGTTTAATCTCAATTTGTGCTTCCTTACCATTTCGAAGCAGTCTTCTAGGTCTTCCAAATCATCCCGGACTGACATGCTTTTGAAATAGAATCCGTGTTTCCTTTAATAAATGAGTTTTTTTTTACTTGGAATTTGATTCCATAATTAATTAAAATAAATAAGTTTATTTTGATTAAAGATTTTGATTAAAATAAAATAGTTTATTTTATTCAAAATAGGATAAATTAAAATAAAAGAAGTTTATTTTGATTTAAATTTGGATTAAAATAAAGGAGTTTATTTTGATTCAAAATTAGATTTTATACTAACTAAATTTGCCCATTAAATGATATCAATATATATATTAAATGTTTATTATTCATGAGATGAATGTTATTTATTGATGCATATGGTGATGTATATGATAATAAATGGGATTGATTATGGACTATTGACCAATGTGATTGGATTTTATTTTAGTTGGATGCATGAATGTATGGGTTTTATTAAATGGGGTCTACGTACCTCGTCTTCTCTAATTTTTTTCTTAATGTAAATTCTAACTCCCTCCTATGTACTTCCCCTTGATTGCTGATCAAGGTTTCTATTTATTTTAAATAGTTTTGTAATAGGAATAGTTAGAATTATTTTGAAGAATTGGAGATCAAGGAACAAGGAGCGCTTGAAGACCCGTTTGTAATGGAGCCCGGGTTTAAATGTAATAGTTATATTTAAATATTAATTCTTTCACCCCTAGGGTTTGACCTTTTGGTTCACTTAGTGGCTCTAGTGAACCAAACTAGAATAAAAGTCCATAATCAATCTAGGTAGAATATAGTATTCTATATGTGCATGCTTATACTATATAAATTATATATTATGCAAACATGCTTCGTATGTTCATTAATATGACGCGTATTTTATATATATATATATGTGCATGCATGCTAAACAAGATGAGACAAATTAATAACAAATCCCTCAAATTTTTATATTAAGTTGTAACGTTAAAAGATATTTGGAATATCGAACGTCGCCTTCTAGCATGATAAAAATAATAGAGTATTGAATATTTAATATGAGCTTGTTGTGCACACAAGAGGCAAGTATTAAATATTTAAGATGTTGTTTTTATTATATATGATGTTTATAAGGAATTGAATATTACTGCTTTGTTGTGCACACACAAGGGCTGTAGTTTTTTCTTCACTTATATGGAAATGTTGGGTCTGACTTAGCTTAAATCATTTTAGTTCAGATGTACACACACTTGACCATTATGATCTAAGAGGCAAAATACAAGGAGTTACATAGTTGATGTAATTGACAAGAGTTGTCTACCTATTTATTTATATATAGTTTGTTGTGCACACACAAGGCTATATACATTTGAAATGAGATCCTTATTCTCACTAGCATATCTTTAATTAGATATTGCCGAACTATATATATTGAGGGTAATATAGTTTGAAGAAAATAGTGAGAGATACCAATTTAAAACAAGACCTAATTTATTTTGGTAATTAATAAAAGAATGTATGTTAAAATATTGTTAATTACAAATTCATTTACAGAATTTTACAATGTCTAAATTACTATCACTGCAAAACATATTAGATGTTATTTAACCGGACCGAAATAAATGGATTGGTTAAGGAATTAGAGAATAGTTCTCATGGATAAAAAGCTATCTTATGTCCTTAATATGCATATCCCTACAATGATTGCAGACAATGCCTCTGAGGAAGAGATTGCTACTTTTAGAAAGTGGCAAGATGATGCACAGTTGGCTCAGTGCATCATGCTCGTATCCATGAGTAACGAGCTTCAGCGTCAGCATGAAACTATGGATACTCCTACTATACTCCTGCACGTCAAGTAGTTGATGGTGAGGAAAGTAAGACTGATAGATATCAGATATCTAAGGAGCTCTTCCAATCTAGAATGATCGATGATATTACAGTACAGATAAAAATCCATAACATTATCAATTTAATTGATCAATTAGGACAACAGGTTTTGTCATGGATGGAGAGTTGAACCAAGATTCGATCTTGCACTCACTCCCGAACTCCTTTCATAATTGTTTTGATTTTTTCATATGAACAAGCTAGATATTAGCCTCGCTGATTTGTTTAACATGTTAAAAATGCTGAGTCACTTTCCACCAAGAAAGACCAAGTCTTACTAGTAGGGGCCAAAGGATCTTCTGAAAAGAAGAATGATTCTAAGAAGGTAAATGGAAAGGCAAAAATAAAGGATAATAAGAACAAAACTGATACGGATAGCAAATGAGTTTGCTTCCACTGCAATAAGCCTGGACACTGGAAAGAAACTATGAGAAGCATCTTGTAGAGGCTAACCAGAAGAAGCTTAGTGAAGCTTCGGTTACAAATATAGTTTTTGTTCATGATTGAAATAAATTTTTCTTTAAGTCAAGGTTCTACTTGGGTATTGGATACCGACTTTGGTTATCATAAATATAGATTTATGAAAGGACCAAGCAGAAGTAGAAAGCTAAACAAAGATAAGTAATCTTATGTGTGGGAAATGAAGCAAAGGTTGCTACATTAGCCATAGAAACTTATAATTTAGCAATGCCTATGGGAAAATCTATTAAGTCAATAAGTTTTTATTGTATTCTAGTTCTTGTTAGAAACATTATTTCTATTTTGTTGTTGGACAATGAAATCTTTGGTATTATATTTAAGAATAATTTTTGTTCTATTTATAATAATAATGTTTTTATAGAACTGGAATATTACTTAATGGATTTTGTATACTTGACTTATGTAAAAAAAATTATTTTGCAAATTGAACAAACTAGTATAAGAAAAAGGAGATGATCATTCAAAGAGTTGAATGTGTGTATTTGCTGAAATACAAGTGTGAATTATTTGAAAGGTTCAAAGAATTTAGAAGTGAAACAAATTGACAAAGTATTAAGATTCTTTGATTAGATCAAGGAATAAATACTTGTGCAATAAGTTTCTAGATCATCTCAAATGGTTTTCTCATAATGGACGCTTCCTAATATGCAATAATTGATTGATATATCTGAAAGGAAAAATCGTACCTTGTTGGACATGGTACGGTCCATAATGATTTTACCGACATTCTGGTATCCCTCTAGGGTCATGCCCTAGAAATGGTTGCATATCTACAAAAGGTAACCTCAAAATCCGACCCAGGACTCCATAAGAGTTATGGACAGGGAGGATTCCTAATTTTAAGTAAGTTAAGATAAGGGGCTGTCCAGCTTATGTGAAAAGGTTTCAAAGGATAAGCTTGGGACAAGATTTGACAAGTACAATTTGTGGGACATCCGAAAATAAGTTTAGGGTATATGTTCTATAATCCTACTTAGCAAAAGGTGTTTGTTGCGAAACATGCTACCTTCTAAGATAAAGGTGTTTATCATTGAAGGGGCAAGTGGAAGGATAATAGATCTTGAAGAGTTCAAGAATCACAAAGCACTATAAGTCAAATAAGAGGAACACCGTAGATGAATTCTATTGTACCACAATTTGAATTATAAACGGAATAGTCAAGAAGATACACGGGAGGTATGGATTCATCATGGATGATGATGATGAGGTACGCATCATAGAAGATGATGATCCAGTTACATACGATGAGGTAAGAGTTGTAGACACTCAGAGAAATTGATTGAAGCAATCTTCTCAAAAATGGAACATTCGTTTTGATGAAACAATTAAAAGAGTTTGATTTAATAAAAAATAAGAATGAACCTAATGTGTACAAAAGGGTCAGTGGGAGCATTGTGATATTCCTAATATTATATGTTGATATACTACAGATAAGGAATAACATACCAATGCTATAATCAGTAAAGATAAAGTTATCTAAACATTCCTTCATGAATGATTTGGGAAGAGTATCGTAATTGGGGATACAAATCTATATAGATAGATTTAAAAGGATGCTCAGCTTAACCCAAGGAACGTATATTCATTTGATGCTAAAGTCGTTTAGCATGGCAAACTCCATGGGATGTCTCATGTCGATGAGCCTTGGAGTGTATCTCTCTTAATAGTCCCCATAGACTCATAAAAGAGAGATCACATGAGTAACTATCATGCATGCAATGAAATGTATAAGACCTGATATTGATCAGTCATATTCTGTAGAAGTTCACTATGAGTCAATGAAAACATCTTAAAGTACTTAACCGGCAGTAAGGATGTGATCATATTCATGATGGGTCTAAATTAAAACTAGAGGGCTTAACAGACTCAAGTTTTTCAGACAGACCAAGACGACAGAAAATCCACTTTAAGGTAAAGCATTACCTTGAGCAATTGGTGCGATGAATTGGAAAGGTTCCAAATAGCAAATAGTTACTGGTTTAGTGATAAAGACAAAGTATATAGCTGTAAATAAAGCTGCAAGTTGATTGTTTGGATGAAAAGTTCATTACAGAACTAGGAATAGTATCTAAGTCTCATCTTGGATCTAAACATGTGTTGTGGCACTTTCACTTAATTATAGGAATCATTCAAAGATGGGAAATCACTATAGAGATAGTGGACTCTCAAGAATAATATTACTTATCCATTAACTAAAACTTATCCAACAGCAGGATAATCGTCATTTAGAGAAGAAGGGTATGAGATACCATAGCGATTGGCTTTAGTGCAAGTGGGAGATTGAAAGTAGTATTCACGCAAGCCAATCATGTTTGATGATAAAGCATATACTTTGTAACAATATTATTCATTTATTAATAAAAAGTATTAATTTATTAAAGACTCTTAATTATCTACATGATGTTGTTTTATAATATGTGATAAACCCATAGTTTTAAGCAATGCTTTTAGAATAATGATGATGATCATTCTAATGAGATCTAAATTCTTAGAAAGCTTAAAACTAAAATAGTTCCCAATCGTTGGATTACTAAATTGGGGATTAATGAATCCGGATAGATTGGTACATACGTTGCTTGCTCATTGGATGAGGATGATTGATCTCATGATCATTTGTGTGGAGACACTAAAACAAGTATGTAGGTGCTTATTAGAGAATAAGTTCACTAAACGTGGCTCGCTAAGGAATACCTAATGGAGTTTTACTTACATGTCAATAGTAATTCCTGTAGTAATACTAGTACAAGTGATCCTTGGACTTGAGATCATCATAGTATCTTGTGTATGATGAGTTATACTTTGACTTATTCCTTAAGACCCTTAGGGTATATCAAAGGGTATGCTTGGGTATAATAAGTTGTACATAGAGATAATGTATGATCAATAAAGAATCTACCGCTTCTAGTAAAAGAAGAGAAATGTCCTATGTGATTCGATAAATGACAACCCAAGAGTCCTTGGTTAAGGCATAATGAAATTAGAAAGGAGTTTCTAATTTGCATTATTTGGAGTCATGCATTTAAGAGTCGAAATACATATAATTAAATAAAATAAGACTTGACAGTAATTCCATGTCTTATATTTAATTGGGACATTGTATGATGGAAGGATTGAATTATACGGTAACTATTTACTCAAAGGTTCTTTTATGATTAATGTTGAAATCTATATTATCTGGAAAGTCGTTGATCACTAGGGAGGCTTATCCCGTAGAATAAATATTATTTATTTAAACAAATTAATAGTTTAATTTATTTATTTAAATAAGATTAGAATTGTTCTAATTGATTATTCACAATTGGTTTAATATGGAGAACCTAAAGGGTCACGCCATAAAAGGAAGAATAATTATTTAAGAAGTTAATGGCATAATCGTAATAATAAGTTAAGTATATTTATTTTAATCTATGGTGATAGAATAAATTAAATAGCCTAATATTTATTATTTAATATTTTGGAAATATTAAATATAAATTAATAAGAGGAGTCTTATTATTATTATTACTACTATTATTATTTAATTCCTAAAGGAGTTTGGGAATTAATTAATAAAAGTACTTTCATTTATTCCTAATAAGATTAGGAGACTAATTAATTAAAAGTTTAATTAATTATTCCTAATAAGATTTGGAGCCTAATTAATTAAAGGAGTTTAATTAATTAAAATAAAGCCCAATTCTTTAATTGTTAAGGAGGGTTGCCTACATCTATAAATAAAAGAAGTCTTATTATGGGTGTAGAGTTGTTGTTGACTTTTTTACAACATACGTGATTCCAATTGTTGGAGAGTACGCTATTTTCTATAGAGATAGAAAACTAGGGTTTAGCTAACCACCCTTCTTCTTGAATATTTCTTCTTCCTTGGTGAATCACCTCTAGAGGCCAAACACTTGGGTGGCTAACGTTGATCAAAGGAAGGAACCAAACCTGGTGGATTCAAGTTGAATGCGAAAAAGATTGGAGGTAAACTTGTACTTGAGGAAGCTCGAATCTTCAAGGGTATGATTCTTGTTCTTTATATTTTTGTTTAATTAATAATTGTGCATGAAGGGTGATCCGGGTATATGGTTTGTAAAATTTTAAAACTCTATTTTTTTACACGTTTTCGCTTATTTGTGCAATTTGATTGCGTTCATGAATATTACAAACCTAACACATACAGTCATCCAAAGAGTGAATATAAAAGTACAAGGCTCATAAATAACTAGAAAACAAGACTAGGTCGGTCGTCATGCATCATTGTCCAAATTAGTTTCTCGTTGATGACCTTGTAATTAACAAAATAATAAAACAAGTTACATATATACTATATATGTTGATACTGGTATTACGAAAATATAAAACAAATTAAACACAACAATATATGCATATATATATATATATATAAGTCACTAATTTGATTATAATAAATACGATTGATTACCTCATCGCCATCCTCATGATATGATGTTACTGTTGACGCCACTGCATCAGCTAACTCATCAGAACTCAGAGCCTCCAGATGTTCGCCCAGTATACGAAGAAGATTGCGATCTCGACATAAAGCTCTTACATAGTCAGCAAGAATATGAATAGCTGGATGACTCGATGACTGTGAAGACTGGGTAGCAGAGCTGCCTGAGCCACTGAAGGTTGGGCGTCATCATTGTCTTTGACCTTTGACGTAGTTCTTCTTCACAACAGACGCTCTCTCCTACAATTCTTGATCAATTGGCGGACGTGGAGTGCCTTCAGGATAGCGCTCATTCAATAAACTTTTATAAGTCTCCTATCGTCATGTTAACAATTAAATAGTTAAAAATAAATATAAAATTCTAAAGAATGACGTAAAACTTAATAAACAAGATCAAAGTTGTTAAAACTTATTACCGCTATCTGGATAGCATCAAGCAGACCATCACGGGTGGCCACGTACACATCCAGCCAATGGATAGGCTGACCTTGAAACTGAGACTCATATACAAAACATACTCCAATATTACTAAGTAAACATGTGATATTCTACAATTCATGATTGTAAACATATTAAAACTATTCATACGTACCCTGGCAGTGATATGCTGCAACTGTTATATCCTGTCGCCCCTGTAGGTTCCTTTCGCCTTTTCGCCATCAGATACACCCGAGGATCTGTTAGTGGCGGCAGTCTTGCATCTTTTGACCCAGCTCTCAGCTCTCCATTGGGCACACATCACAACCCATATGGACTGGGTGCACCACCAGGGGCTATGCTCGTATATGTACTCATCTCCTTGGCTTGGATGGTCGATCTATGCATTGTGTAGGGCTTTTTGTCGTTCTTTGTTCAAGTTATCTTTGGTGCGGATGGCGCACTTCTGCTAGAATAGTGTCTATATGACTGAAGCCTGCACGTCCTCGCATCTATACCTTTTTTGCAAATAAAACTACAATAATAATATTAAAACGGTACTATTAACATATAATCCAACACTACTAAACAATTTTAGTTTTATAATTATATTATCTGTCATAATTAAAAAAATTATACCTGAAATTCAGTCCAAACTGCATCCTTGTGGGCGATAGGTGTGAGACCCCAAATTTTATGAAATGAAAGTATTCAATTTTCTTATAATTATTCTATTTAGTAAATGGTTAAATTGATAAAAGGATAAAGTTAAGGGTGATATGTGAAATTTTTTCAAAGTAGACAAGTTGTCATAAAATAATCGGTGATAAAAGTATAGTAATACGCGTGGTTTCATAGTAGCACACGGTATTGATTATTGATACTTATGTGAGAAGTTACTCAGTTATACTCAATTATTACTACAGTAATTGCTGCATCATATCTCTCATATTATTGATTCAATTGTTGTCACAATATCATCTGCATAATATGTTATAGTATTAAATCAATAATTGAGACGATAAATTTATTCATATTATTATTTACAATATTGACAATGTCTAGAATTTCTGTCAAGGAGAGGTTAGATAATCTAATTGCGCGCCAATAGGAAGAAATCCTTATTGGAAAGCCCCCTCTTTCCTGGGAACAACCTGGTTGTTAAATATTGAGAGTTATAATATTAATGATGAATAAGTTCGTATTGATTAAAGATGAAATTAATAGTTCCATTGTGTTGGAATTATTAGTGTTAGTGAAAATCAACATTTATTTCGATAATAATTGATGTCTGTAGGTTATATTAACCAATCGGGTAATTAACCGAATAAATGAGCAATTAATTGCTATAAATTCACATGCTTATAACTATGTGTTCACATGTGTGTACTATTGATTCACATGATTTACTATTAGGGGAGTTGGTGCAAGATTGATAATACTTGCATGACTAAATTAAAAATGGAGGTATAGTTGAAGGTACTATACTATAATTAATTTTTTTCACATGTTTAGAACTATTGAGTCACATGATTTACTATTGATTCACATGATTTACTATTAGGAGAGGTGGTGCAAGTTTAATAATACTTGCAAGACTAAATTAAAAATGAAAAAAAGAGGGAGGTATTATACTGTAATATTTTGAGCCCCAAAACGTGCAATTATCGAAACTATATTTTCCTATAAATAGAAGCTCATTCTTCCTTCATTTCTCACCAATTCACTAAAGTTATAGAGCAATTATTAAAGAGAGAAATTATGGAGAGAAAAGAGAAGAGAAGTCTGCTACCTCACTATTCCAGTTTTCTTCTAAGGTAAGGGGTATTATTTCTTTCGTATTCATGAAGAGAGCTTATGTTATTCCATTATTTATTATTATATTGGAATAAACTGTCTATGCGAAGTACCGCATACATGGTGAAATTCTTCTATTATTCCATTCTTTATTATTATGTTGGAATAACTTTGTCTATACTAAAGTACCGCATACATGGTAAAATTCTTCCGTTATTCCATTCTTTATTATTATATTGGAATAACTTTGTCTATCATTAATACCGCATACATGGTGAAATTCTTTTGTTATTCCATTCTTTATTATTCTCGTTGGAATATCACATGCATGCGGATTACGCATGACATGGTTCCATTCTTTATTATTCATTTGGAATATCACATGCATGCGTATTACACGCATGACCGGTTCCATTATTTATTATTCTCGTTGGAATAACTTTGTCTATGCTATTTCTATCGCGATGCACTGGTGAATTCTTACATTATTCCATTCTTTATTATTACATTGGAATAACTTTTCTCTATGTGGATTACCGCATGCATGGTGAGTGATCCTTTGTATTCATTCTTTATTAAATTGTGGAAATGATCTGTCTACGTGGATTACCACATGGTGGGTGAAAATCCATTTGCAGTTTCGTATATTCTATTATACTCGTATGAGATATCATTTCTTTTGTACTCGTCATGGAATATAATTTTGTTTGGTATTTTTTTAACGAGTTACTATTCACGGGTTATTATTCACTCTAGTATTATTCACTCGGGTATTCGGGATACTTTTCGTGTCGGAGTACTATTCACGGGGTACTATTTCTAAAGTACTATTCACGGGGTACTATTCACCCCAAAAATATATTTCTTTTCTGTCCAAATTATTTTTGGTACATGAATATTATTCTTGAATTTTACTCTACAAAGCAGTGTCATGTTGACAATTTGGACGTTATTGATTTCTGGATAAAGTAAATTATAAATCTTTAAAATTTATCCTTGAACTTGTTTTATTGAATTATTATGTCATTGTCATCATCCTCATGCTTATATTGTGATTAAAGTCATCTTTGGCTTACGTGCATAGATGGACTTGGTATGATTATGACTAGGGATTATTCGGTATAATCATGACCGTAATGTAACGAATGATGTGGTGAAAGTCCTCAGTGGCTTGTAGTGCATTAATGGACAGTTTTTGGTATGATTATGACCAAGGATTATTCGGTATAATCATGACCGTAATGTGACGAATGATGTGGTGAAAGTCCTCAGTGGCCTGTAGTGCATTGATGGATAGTTTTTGGTATGATTATGACTAGGGATTATTCGGTATAGTTATGACCATTGATGATTACATGAATATCCTTGGCCATGGTGCAGGGATGGTTCGATGATGTGGTTTATTTATTAAGCTGAGTCTCAGCGATAAAGTTGATGAAAAACTTTTTAAATCATAGAAGATAGTAGATTTTATGCTCTACTTGACTCTTCTAATGGATTGCTTATTCCGTTGCAGTTGTTGATCTAAAACTTGTTGTCTATTGTATTCTCTATCAGTTGTTATACTGTTGAAGGCTAAGGATAATTTATTCTGCATTATCTTAGTCATAATATTTTTTCTTTGGGCTAGTTGAGCTCACCCTTTCTTTCCTTTATTCTCTTGTGAAATGAGAATATATTTGGGACGAGTGGGGAACCGGATCGATTGGTCCGAGATGGTTATTTTAGTAGTCCTCACTATTCTATAAAATAGTGTGACAATAAATGTAATGAGGACTCCATTGAGTGTGGATATTGTCTAGAAGGCAATATTCTTGTTTAAAATCTCAGCTATGTTTTGTCGTATATTACCCGATAGTTGTATAATTAAGTTTGTATTTGATTTATGTACTATGTATTTGGCGACCCAAGATGGGTGATGTATACCTGTTTTGGGGGCGTCACAGTTGGTATCAAAGCTTAGGGATATGATCCCTAGCTGAGATGTGAGATTAGAACTAGGAGGGGAGAAATGGGTAATTCCTTCGCTAGTATGACCTACCTAAGTTTATTTGTCATTTAATTGGTCGGTCAGAATATAGGGATAATATGTGGCATGTCAATTAACCTTTGTTTTGAAGATGTATTCTAGAATGATATCTTAAATACGAGGAGATGAGCAATGGGAAAATCATGATCTGAGAGGAAATAGCAAGGAAGGTATAATCCAGAATAGAAAGCAAGGTATTCTCATCTCTTGAACTACTGTGTATGTAAATTTTGAAGGCGTAAATTTCATAAGGAGGGAGATTGTGAGACCCGAATTTTATGAAATGAAAGTATTCAATTTTCTTATAATTATTCTATTTAGTAAATGGTTAAATTGATAAAAGGTTAAAGTTAAGGGTGATATGTGAAAAAAAATTCAAAGTAAACAAGTTGTCATAAAATAATTGGTGATAAAAGTATAGTAATACGCGTAATTGCATAGTAGCACACGGTATTTATTATTGATGCTTATGTGAGAAGTCACTCAGTTATACTCAATTATTACTACAGTAATTGCTGCATCATATCTCTCATATTATTGATTCAATTGTTGTCATAATATCATCTGCATAATATGTTATAATATTAAATCAATAATTGAGACGATAAATTTATTCATATTATTATTTACAATATTGACAATGTCTAGAAGTTCTGTCAAGGAGAGGTTAGATAATCTAATTGCGCGCCAATAGGAAGAAATCCTTATTGGAAAGCCCCCTCTTTCCTGGGAACGACCTGGTTGTTAAATATTGAGAGTTATAATATTAATGATGAATAAGTTCGTGTTGATTAAAGATGAAATTGATAGTTCCATTGTGTTGAAATTATTAGTGTTAGTGAAAATCGACATTTATTTCGATAATAATTGATGTCTGTAGGTTATATTGACCAATCGGGTAATTAACCAGATAAATGAGCAATTAATTGCTATTAATTCACATGTTTATAACTATGTGTTCACATGTGTGTACTATTGATTCACATGATTTACTATTAGGGGAGTTGGTGCAAGATTGATAATACTTGCATGACTAAATTAAAAATGGAGGTATAGTTGAAGGTACTATACTATAATTAATTTTTTTCACATGTTTAGAACTATTGAGTCACATGATTTACTATTGATTCACATGATTTACTATTAGGAGAGGTGGTGCAAGTTTAATAATACATGCAAGACTAAATTAAAAATGAAAAAAAAAGAGGGAGGTATTATACTGTAATATTTTGAGCCCCAAAACGTGCAATTATCGAAACTATATTTTCCTATAAATAGAAGCTCATTCTTCCTTCATTTCTCACCAATTCACTAAAGTTATAGAGCAATTATTAAAGAGAGAAGTTATGGAGAGAAAAGAGAAGAGAAGTCTGCTACCTCACTATTCCAGTTTTCTTCTAAGGTAAGGGGTATTATTTCTTTCGTATTCATGAAGAGAGCTTCTGTTATTCCATTATTTATTATTATATTGGAATAAACTGTCTATGCGAAGTACCGCATACATGGTGAAATTCTTCTGTTATTCCATTCTTTATTATTATGTTGGAATAACCTGTCTATGCGAAGTACCGCATACATGGTAAAATTCTTCTGTTATTCCATTCTTTATTATTATATTGGAATAACCTGTCTATGCGAAGTACCGCATACATGGTGAAATTCTTTTGTTATTCCATTCTTTATTATTTTGTTGGAATATCCTGTCTGTGCGGATTACGCATGACCTGGTTCCATTCTTTATTATTCTCGTTGAATATATCACATGCATGCGTATTACGCATGACCTGGTTCCATTATTTATTATTCTTTTGGAATAACCTGTCTATGCGGTCTATCGCATGCCTGGTGAATTCTTCTGTTATTCCATTCTTTATTATTCTGTTGGAATAACCTGTCTATGTGGATTACCGCATGCATGGTGAATGATCCTTTGTATTCATTCTTTATTAAATTGTGGAAATGATCTGTCTACGTGGATTACCGCATGGCGGGTGAAAATTCATTTGCAGTTTCGTATATTCTATTATACTCGTATGAGATATCATTTCTTTTGTACTCGTCATGGAATATCATTTTCTTTGGTATTTTTTTTATGAGTTACTATTCATGGGTTACTATTCACCCGGTTACTATTCACTCTAGTATTATTCACTCGGGTATTCGGGACACTTTTTGTGTCGGGGTACTATTCACGGGGTACTATTCCCGAAGTACTATTCACCCGAAAAATATATTTCTTTTCTGTCCAAATTATTTTTGGTACATGAATATTATTCTTGAATTTTACTCTACAAAGCAGTGTCATGTTGACAATTTGGACGTTATTGATTTCTGGATAAATTAAATTATAAATCTTTAAAATTTATCCTTGAACTTGTTTTATTGAATTATTATGTCATTGTCATCATCCTCATGCTTATATTGTGATTAAAGTCATCTTTGACTTACGTGCATAGATGGACTTGGTATGATTATGACCAGGGATTATTCGGTATAATCATGACCGTAATGTGATGAATGATGTGGTGAAAGTCCTCAGTGGCCTGTAGTGCATTGATGGATAGTTTTTGGTATGATTATGACCAGGGATTATTCGGTATAATCATGACCGTAATGTGACGAATGATGTGGTGAAAGTCCTCAGTGGCCTGTAGTGCATTGATGGACAGTTTTTGGTATGATTATAACCAGGGATTATTCGGTATAGTCATGACCATTGATGATTACATGAATATCCTTGGCCATGGTGCAGGGATGGTTCGATGATGTGGTTTATTTATTAAGTTGAGTCTCAGCGATAAAGTTGATGAAAAACTTTTTAAATCATAGAAGATAGTAGATTTTATGCTCTACTTGACTCTTCTAATGGATTGCTTATTCCGCTGCAGTTGTTGATATAAAATTTGTTGTCTATTGTATTCTATCAGTTGTTATACTGTTGAAGGCTAAGGATAATTTATTCTGCATTATCTTAGTCATAATATTTCTTACTGGGCTAGTTGAGCTCACCCTTTCTTTCCTTTGTTCTCTTGAAATGAGAATATAATTTGGGACGAGTCGGGGAACAGATTAACGGTCCAGATGATTGTTTTAGTAGTCCTCACTATTCTATAAAATAGTGTGACAATAAATGCAATGAGGACTCCATTGAGTGTGGATATTGTCTAGAAGGCAATATTCTTGTTTAAACTCTCAGCTATGTATTGTCGTATATAACCCGACAGTTGCATAATTAAGTTTGTATTTGATTTATGTACCATGTATTTGGCGACCCAAGATGGGTGATGTATACCTGTTTTGGGGGCGTCACAATAGGTGTGCTCGCCCACGTAATAACAGGTGCCGGCCAATTCTGTAAACACAGCTGTGAAATGCATTTGAAGATCTTGTTATCTGAAAAATCACTATAATATACATCAATTTACATTAAAGATAAGTAGATTTATTATAATATTTAAAGCAATTTACATTAGTTATATATCTGCAACAATGGAAATCTAAAATGCTTATATATAAATGATGCGGACGTACGTGTTGTTCAGAGGAGGACAAATTTGTATAAGAATCCGATCATCTGGAATATTAGAGGCCTTTGGCACATGATTAGGACCCTTACCCAAGCCGCACTTTTTTTGCACTGCTTTAGAAGCCATTTATATATTACAAATTTCAAGATGTTAGTATGAGTTATATTTGATTACATGCATATATGAATATAAAATGGCAATAACAACAGGAAATTGCATTAAATAGTTAAGTACATAAACATGATAATGATATAAAGAACATGTAATACTAAACATACATTTCATTTATTCAAGTGTCAATGTCTGAGTTAGAATCATCTTGTATATGTATTGTAGATTCATAACCATCATCTGCTTCAGATTCAGTGTCAGTTAATAACTCTTCCTCCTCAGTATAATTGTCATATGACACAAGTATTGACTCAGGATCCAATTCATGTGGTTCATCTCCACCATCTAACTGGATTACTTCATTTTCGTCCTCCACATTTATTATATTTTGTCTATGAAGCATCTGCTCTTGGTAAATATCCGTGTCAACTACTTCTACATGACTGCGCACGGGAGTATGAATTACAACTTGCCAATCTGCAGGCGGTCTATCCCTTTTCCTGACAGGACTAGGAGTGTTGTATACTTGTACTATTTGAGTTGGTAAAATAAATGGTTCGTTGGAGTACACAGACCTATAGAGATCAATATCGATGATTCCATGTCTGTCAACATGTATCCCTTTTTCTGAATCAAACCAACGATACTTGAACAATTAATATGACCCCCGTACGTGCCCTTGTACGATAACTCTACGATTTCCTCTAAATCCCCATAAAAGGCACGACCAAGCTCATTGTAACAATCTTCTTTGACACACACTCCAGAGTTCGTTGTTCTTTTACCACGCCCATATGCCTTTGTATGAAATTCTTTATTTTGTAACCATTGCGACTGACTTGGTCCCTGTCTGGTCCCATAGCTAGGACTTGTACATTAACCAGAATCGTTGATCCCTCAGTCAAAGCCTACAAAAACTCCATCTTATTAAATGAAGTTATAGTTAATATGGAGTATATATATGCCGTGCTTAAGTAACTTAACTTACTTTGTCCTTTAGCCAAAGTGCAAATTTTTATCACGATTGATTTGAATATCTTTATCAGTTATGCCGGGATGCTTCACTTTTAACTCGTCATCGTACAATCTATACAATGTTATAAACATTAACATATTGGAATGTATATTTAGCTTCTAAACTTCTTCTCGGGAGTTCTATATCAATAGTCACTTCCTAAACCACAAGGTACACATACAAGTTTATAGAATAACAATACGAAAAATAGTAAGTAAGACCAACTTCACCAAATCTTTAGCTACAAGAATTAGCAACTAGACTTTGTTAAATAACACAATTAAATTAATATTGATCTCAAATTCAGAAACATTGCCTCAAATCCACCCCAACAAGAGTATGGTCCTTCATTTATTGGCACATTAAGCAATTGAACAAATTCACCTAGATTACATAAAGAATATGACCAACTACCATTCCTTGTTAGCTTATTCAACATGAGGTGTAATCAATTCAACACTAAATCTGGATTTTTTTTAACACATTTCACTTACTGAATATTGCACAATTTTCCAACTATCCACGCTAATCAATCCTAATACATTCAACATTAACCTTCAAATTCAAAAACTATAAAAATTATTGGTACCTAACAATAACAAAAATCTGTATAAAGGTGTGAACACAATCAAACTCACACTGCCCACCTATTCATACCAACACTGGAGATTAGTTAACATCATGAATAACATAGTTAGGGTTACTTATGTGGCGGCGGTTTGGGCAGTAGTGGTGGGTGGCGTCCCTCTTCTCCTTTTTCTCTTCTCCCCCTTGTCCTTCTTCTCTCTCTTCTCGTCCCTCTTTTTTTTCCTTCACCTACTGTGTCGAGCAAATGCCTGATACTGATTACATTAAAATTGATCAGCGACCGCATGCGGTCGCTAATTTTTAATGACATGGACTTGTCAGCGATCGCATGCGGTCGCTGATGTTAAGTGGTCGCACAAAACCTTCGCGCTAACATTTCACGCCAATTTTTGGGAGGCAAATTTATGAAAGAGACCGCTCAGCGACCGCATGTGGTCAATGATATAATATAGCGACTAGAGTAAATCACGGTCGCATATGTCAGTCGCTATTATTAATATTAGCGACCGCATATGCGGTCTCTGATAGTCGTGGTCGTTGTTAGGCCTTTTTCTTGTAGTGTTCATCCTTTATATCATTATCATAATCCTCATGCTTAAATTTATGGTGGAAAGTTATCTTTGGACCGTAATACAAAGATGAACTGTTGATTGGTGCATAAATGAATATCTTTGGGCCGTAATGCAAAGATGACCTGTTGATTGGCATGAACATGACCATTGGTGTACAAATGAATATCTTTGGCACACAGTGCAAAGATGAACTGTTGATTGGTGATTACAAATGAATATATTTGGCCCATAATGAAAAGATGAACTCTTGATTGGTGTTACAGGGATAAAATATTGATGGTCTACTTGACCCTTCCATTGAATTGCTTATTCTACTGCAGTTGTTGATCTAAAACTTGTTGTCTACTATATTTTATCTGATTTTTTATTGTTAAAGGCTAATGATAATTTATTCTTCATTATCTTAGTTATAATATTCTTTACTGGGCTAGTTGAGCTCACCTTTTTTGTTCCATTGTTCTTCTCGGGAAATGAAACTGTAGCTGAGACTAGTCGAGGAGTGGAGTAATGGTCCGAGATAGTTAATATAGAAGTCTTCACTATATTGTAAAATAATGTGATAATAATTGTAATAAAGACTTAATTTGAGTGTGGATATTTTCGTATGATATACGGTATAATATTTGTATTGAAACTCACAGTGTGTGTGGTCGTATTTTACACGACAGCCTAATGGTTGTAAATAGAAAAATTTATATTTGAATTCTGTAGTATACATTTTGACGACTCAAAATGGGTTGTATGGACCTATTTTGGGGGTGTCACGAGTACTGTTCAATTAGGAGTACAAGAGAGTTTTTGAATATCCCAACACTACCATCCCCAATGTTCCATAAGGGCAATTTAAAAGAAACATCATTCTCTGGTTTAGAACCATTTAGTCAATGTATTCAAGGATCCTCTTATCAGTCCGAAATCCCATTTTTAACTGAGAAGGAACCCCTAGTATACATATCACCTCCTCCCCTTTACATGCATCAGTGGACTCCGACTACTGATGTTGAGACTACGGGACAACTTCAGCCTATGCAGTTGACCCCAATATTAGAAAAAACATCAGTTCCTGAATTATATTCAGAACCTATTCTCAATGGGGAGGAGGGTGTATCTAACATTTTTCCTTCATGGCTAAAGGTGGAGCGGTCAAGGTACTTTAGGAAGAATCCTCCTAAACCACTAAAGGCAGAAAATATGGAGTGGCTAATCCAGAATTAGTTTTCTGATGTGGTTAACCAAACACAATTTCCTCAAGTAGGTCCTGATGACGAGAACAGATTAAAGCATAATGACCTACTATTTCTTCAGCCAAGGAACGAAGTATGGGATCAAACGATCGATGCGTAACTCAATTTGTTGAACCTGCGCGAATATTTTTTAAGGCAAGGCCGGTACGATCGGGGAAAATTTTATTTCATGCCATGCTATTTTTGCCAATTACTATGACAATGGTATAACCATATAGCAAACTTTCACCAGCAAATAAGAATTATGATTTTCCAATATGGAGCCCTATTTTTTTAACCAAAGAGCACAATTGAAATGTCAGAGTGTGATTTTGCATTCCTTCCAATAAACCACCAAAACTCCCATTATTTTTTGTTTGTTGTAGATATTAAATAATGGGGGGTTATGTTTCTAAATTCTTTAAACGATGACGTACCAAGTTACAAAATAAGTACTTGATATCACCTAGAGTTAAAATGTGTGGTACGTCTTTACGTTTGCCTATTTGATATTTTAATTATATTTATGTTATAGTGTCCTAACATTATGAATTTTAATGTACTGTGTGAACAAGGCATGTCTTTAGGGGACTGGTCGACTGGTTTACATATATGACTAGTAAAGTCATATATGTATCTTAATTTGTACATTGTTAACATGTAATATTGGATTTACACTGTGATTTTGATGGATTTTGATGGTACAAATTATGTTTGTAATTTGATTTATGTAGTTTGTGAATATTCTTAATTATTTGTTATTGGTTGTGATATGTCATTTACAGTTCAAAAGCACACAGGGGGGAACCACCTAAATCCATGCAGGAAGTTTTAAAAAAAATTGCATATGCAAATTAATACTGTGGAGCTTATAAGTGGCATACAAGAACTTGATTAAATAAAAAAATCCAGATTTAGCATCCGCATTATTAAACTGCGAAGCCTAGAGACACATCGTACATAGTATTAAAAAAAATGACGTTTTAATGTTATGATGTTATTGTGGGAAACGAATCCATTTTCATATTAAACCAAAGTCCGCAGTATTAAACTGGGGAGGAGACTTACTTAAAAACAGTGTCGTTTCCCATTTAGCATTAAATCATTGTCTGTAGTATTAAACTATGGATGAGACTTAATTATAAACAACATTGTTTTCCAGTTGGCCATACATAGCGTTCGCAATGTGGGTTTTTAAGAAGATGGAGAAATAGTAACATTAAGAATATTTGTATGTAGCTGAATTATATTTGATCCAAGCCACTATAGTATTTCCACTCTTGAGGTTCAGATCTTGTTCCACTATATCATTAGTAAAATATTAAGTTGTTGATGTTTATTCCACTATTGTGTTGTTTGCTTTGCTGAATCCATTGTACCGCGATGAACAAGCTGTGATGAAGCTCTAATTGTGCGAAAAATGAATGAAAATAGAAGTATGAGCAAATTTGGCATGGTGGATGGGAGCTATCATTTAACACTCCTAAATTAACCTTACTTTCACTTTAAAAATTCAAACAATTAGCACAATAGTAAGCAAGGATCAATTAGAGAGAGTGATTTATTTTATATGTATTCGATTGTTTCCAATAAAAAGGGGGGTTTTGAATCAATTATAACTAACTAAAGAAAACAAAATTAATTAAAACTTCAGTTTTTCAGTTTAGTATCACCTTTTTACAACAATGGATTAATCAAGTGTAACATTATTTACATGACTTCAATGAAACTAATAGCCCTAGGTAACAACAAGCTCTGCTACCCTAAACTCCCCTTAGATTATCACTCAATGAAACAAGCTCTTTACAAGATTCTAACCATCATATAACCTAGAATAAGCTCTCTAGATTTAATATAACAACAACATTAAGAACAAGGTAATTAGACTATTCTAAGCAACAAACACATAAGTTCGGATTGTTTAACTTATCTTCTGCTAATCATAGCAATACTCAAAAGCTTGTCCAAAATCAGGTATTACTAATTACTACTTGTGATTAGGAACAATATCAATTACACGTAATACTATTCCTTAATTTAGCATATGATATTCGTTAACCAATTCAATCCTGCATAAATCAAATCAGTTAAGTCAAATAGCATTCATAAATTAAATCAGATTATCGAGAATGAATTTCATATGAGAAGGAATAAATAATGAATACTCAATTAACCATTAATTATAAATAAGGTTCAACATCCCTTAAAACTGAATAAAGAAAACTAGCCTGACATGCTTCCAAGTCTGCATTCCAATGGTGCAGATGAGAGATGATAGTATATGATAGAAAATAGAATGAATCCCTCGACTATTACATCTGTTTATAGTTCTAGACAAAGTCCTAAATACTATGAGAACTAGAAATCCAAATCCTAAAAGGAATTACAAATCATACTCTAGTTTCCATAAAGAAATAGAATATAATTTGATAAGTAAATCTCAGTTTAAAGCAATCCTAAATCTGATAGCAATATCAATCCAATTCCATGTAGAAATCTCCAAAAATCGCAAAAGTCAAATCTTGGTCAACCCCAGGCACAGCGATGTCGTCGCCAACCCTCATTTAATTCTAACTTTTGGTTCGGTAGCAATTCTGCTTACACTTAATCTTGGGATCGACTCTGCCGTGCCATCCCTCCAGGGATTCTGACTTCATGCTTCGGCGCTGCTGCGCTCCACTCCTACTTAGCCACGGCGCGTCCGCGCCTCCCCTTTTACTTAGCAATTTTGTTTCTTTTTTCTCTTCAATTCAGCTCCAAATCAGTCCTTTTCATCCTTCAACTCCAAACTTTCCTTAAATCATTAAACAACCTATTAAGTCCATTTATATCACAAAACATGCAATAAAACTAAACGTAAAGGAATCAAAATGATTGAGTTTTATGAACTTGTCAAATTCTCCCACACTTAGCCTTTTATATATCCTGGTGTAAACCAACCATGATGTCAAAAAGTTTCAAAGTACAAATCATGATTATCATCACTAATCTCACAAAAATCTAATCAATGCCTCATCAATCAACTCACAATGAACAACCTTATCATATCACCAATGAATTTCATCAAATCAAACATGTGGCCACATAAGAAAATTTCAAACAATCTTCATACTTAATCAACTTAGCTATCATGGAACAAGAACCGTGTACATTGTTTCACAACCCAAAATAAATTTTCCTTGTTTTTTTATTCTTTCAGAGAACCTTCTCTTTAGCACAGATGAATGTATTTTCATGATTTTCTCTTTTTTTTTCTTTTTTTGATATGTCCAATGTCTCCTTTTCTTAGGCTTTTCAGAGTTACCTATGTAACGAACTTTCCACCAACGACTCCCAAACCAAATGGTCTTAGGGCACTAGGTGAAGAGACACACCTAGGGCTTACTTATTCGAGTAACAAAGGCCACAAAAGTCGACTAGTCAAGCTGCTTTTATCTATCACACTTTTTAGCGTGAATAGTGATGTTTCTCGAGGCTTGGATACCCAGTTAATTCGTATAATTAATGGACATTGAAGCAGATTAATCATCATATTTTCTTTTCTTGCTTCACCATTTTATTTTATTTTTTTTATTTCTCATTCATCATTTTTTCAACTTTCTCCACACGGTTCCGCACAACATAAGCAGGTTAAACAATTTTAGGTCATTAAATCAGTGCACATAGACAACTCCACAAATAACTTAGCCAAATAAGCATGTTTCTCATATTCAAGTACTCATTTATCATAAATTCAATTCAAATCAATCAGTTATTATGGATCATAACTTTTATTTATTAACCAATTAAGCATTAAATAGATTCTAAATTTTTAGCATTGATTTTTAATCTATGACTTTTAACCTTTGAACACATAGGCAAATAGAATCATGGAACCCAAATTTTTCAAAAATTTTAAAAAGCCACCAAGTTTTTTTAACTTCCCCATCAAAATTGGATCAATATCACTTAAATAAATACCACCACCACCACCCCACCCCCCTCACACTCAAACCTTACATTGTCCCCAATGTAAGAAAATCATGCGAAGAAGAAAGAAACTACATGCAACTAAAAAAACCAAAAAGTAAAGGGATAGAAAATTAAAATCTGAGTTCTTGGGTTGCCTCCGAAGCAGCTACCCTTGTTTAACGTCTGTAGCTTGACATCATGCCTCTCTTATCCTATGTAATTGGACTTGTGTACTTTAAGTGGACTGGTAACAGTTTCAATTCATTACGAGAATCCTTTAGATCTTGATTCTGCCCCATTCCAACCCTCAAATCCTCCTTATATATTTTTATTTGTTCAACAGATTCTTGCACTGAATAGTCCATAACACCAATAGAAAAAATAGAATTAACATTACCAAGATATCTCTTAGCCTCATATATTCTGAACTAGACATTTACATCATCCAATTCCATGGTTAAGATTCCATGGTGTTTATCATTCATTATTTTTACTGTTTTTACATATGTATCATCTATATCCTCTTTGTAAAGATCTGCAGAACTTATCAAATTATTATCCTCTTCCTCTTATTCCTACTTCATGTTCACTTAATTGTCACACATAGCACCTCTGCCCATTTCTGAAGTAAGCATTGTCTCCTCCTGCTCACAATCTTCACATCCCAGGGTAACTGCACTTACATTCTCAATAGTTTGAGAGGGTGACCTCCCTAAGCCTTGAGATTCCAACCTCCTAACTGTAGTAGCAAGTTGACTCATCTGATTCTCTAAACTGCGGATGAAAGATTGTGTCTGAGTCGTGAATGTTTTGAGCATCACTTCAAGGGATGTAACAGAATTGGCAGGTACTTCACAACTTAAGTCAGGATGATCTCTCAATCCGGGATTATGAGTTTCTGCCCAAGGATCATATTGATGCTGATGATGTCCTAAGAATGTCCCCACATAATTGACTTGTTGCACAGTTTCATCCTTATGAAATATTGGACAAGCATCACTGGTATTCTAGTCAGATAAGAGTGGGACCGCTAAAGTTGTTATGAGCGAGAGTGACCCGACTCTTAGCGTTGTCTTCTTGTTGTCGCAAAGCCAGCGAATAATTTTGACACAAGTGTGATTTGTTTATTTTTACATGGCTGCAGTGGTAGACTATCTTAGAAGATGGATATACAAACTATAAAAAAAATTCTACAATGGGTTATGAATAGACTACTTAATAAGAAGCCAAAGATGGTGAAATTCAGATAAGGCACACTTAGAAGGGGAGTTGAATAAGTGTGGATATAAACTATGACCAATTTAAAATTTAAACCAAATTATTGAATATAGCCTACTATATTGATGAATGCGACTTCTTTGAATGAATCTGATCACCTAGAATTAAATTTTTGTTTAAGAAAATATCTTGGTGATTTTATAAATGTTAATAACAAAATTTCTTTCGATGAATCAAATAATTAAATTAATCAAAGTTGATTATCTTGAGTGAAAATAAGTTAAAGCAGGCAATAAAAATAACACCAAGATTTTTACGTGGTTCAACTATTACCCTCTATAATAATAGCCTACTCCACGTCCAATACCAACTAGTATTGGAGACTCACTTTTTATTTCTTTAAAAGACTCTTGTTACAAATCAGATTCTATAAAACTGAATTACAATAATTCACTTGAGCACTCTTGCTCCTTGCAGGGGCGGATCCAGCCTGAAAGTTCAGTGGGATCAAATTTGGATTTTTTTTTTTAAGAATAAAAATTTAATAAAATAAATCACAAAATTAAATAATTCTTAAATATTATTTACAATAACATTTTTCGAAGTTTCGTTGCTTGAAATTGTTGCATGATAGCCTTATTTTTAATAGTTACAAAAATATCACGCTCAAAAATATTACATTTTTTAGTAACTGTAACTCCTCTGTTTTTTACCTTCTTAGTGTTAAGGAGAAGTAAATTGATCAAGACAATAAAATATTTAAGTTCTTATAGTAGTATTTTATTTTAACAAGATAGTAGCATATTCTTTTTTTCATTAATATAATAGTAGTGTACTAATATAATTGTAGTACTTTACTTATCTTGTTCCACTAAACTTTAAAATTTATAAATATATTAATAATTGTAGTATATATATATATATATATATAAATGAAGAGGCTTCTTAAAAATCCAGTGGGGGCATGTGCCCCCCCTGCCCTGGCTTTGGAACCGCCCCTGGCTCCTTGTGCACCAATGCACCCCTTAAGCACCTATGCTTCCTTGAACCTGTTTGTAAACAAACCTTAATCCACCTGGATTAAATTCCTTTAGACAACACTTAGTCTAAAAAATTAAGATTACAATAATAGAGGTCTAATGATTAAAGCAAATAAACAATTTAACAATGCAAGGCTCAACTAATGAATGCAATGATCAAGTAGAAAGAGTAAAAGATATCACCAATATTATGCCCACGAAAATTGCTGATAATTAATCTGAGTATAAAAGCACAGCAGCTGGAAGATTTGCACTGAAAATAATGAAATAACTTCTCAAGTACGTAAGTGCAATAATTCAAGTGATGTAAGTGTTGTGTTTTCTACTGAAATCAATTCTTCTTTTTATAGCCCAAAAAAAAACAACCGTTGTGAAAATATTTCCGTTGCCAATTTGTTCCGTTATAACCAACAGATTCAAAGAGATAAATAACATTCCAATATTATTCCCGTTAATGGCTAAGAAATATCAAAAATCAATTATCTTCGATAGTTACAAAGATGTGTTGGACTCTTTCAATAATAATCCGAAATTGAGTAAGTCAGATACAACAAGTACTTCAAGACTTTTTAATTCCCATAAAGTCTGCAAATATATCCTATAGTTATCATGATAGTAACGTATTTAAATTCCAACTCTTCAAGGATAATCATGATTTCCTATTTCCAAGGTATGTGCTAATTAAAACTCTACCGCCATATATAATACTATTTACCAAGATATGTGCAATTAAACTTCTAACAAATAATGATCACACCTCGATTAAGACAAACACCTTTTAAGTTATTCAAAGACATGTAAAACTCAATTTATTTGGAAAAATTTTTACGCATGCATGCTAACAAAATAAAAAAATTTCTCTTAATAACAAATAGTAATGAATAACATATTTTAGACATGCACAAAATTTAATTCACATTTTAATGCACACATAAAATGTCCTAGAGCCTTGTATTGAAAAATTAAATATTTGCAATGACCTTACATATTTTGCTTAAGACCCAAATCGCCTTTAATCTTCTTGAATAATCCATCAAACAATTTTTGAGACAATTTCCTAAAATTCACAATAAAGAATTTAGTACCAATGAACAAGTCATCATCAAAACATTAGGTTATTAGAGCGTGATATAATCAACATTCTCTCCCCTTTTTGATGACAACATAAATAAATGAAAACTCCCCTTAATTCATGCATATAACTTATTTAGGGAAAAATTTCATCCGAATTGTATATGTTAGTATTATACCAAATAAATAATAATGTTTAATTCATTACACATCAATAATATTAAATGAAACCAATCGGCCTTAACATGTCTTCTTAACAACACGCGGCGAGACATTTCTATCAAAAACCAAATAAAAACCATAGTATTTAAAATAGAAGATTAAAACGATTAACTAAATGAACGAACGAACTTTGAAACTAATTCTCCCCCTTTATCATCAGCCAAAAAGGATAGAAAAAAAATCAAATTCAATCAATGTCTTCAAGATTAGCCCTCTGTTCAGCACGGGTAGTGAAGTAAGGACGATGGCGAATGCGATGAAGACGTTCTTCTAAAGAGTAATCAGCTGCAAATCGAGGAGGTTGTGGTATAAAAGTTATAGGAGGAAGTGCCATATCAAGAAAATCACCCTTGTATTCAGCCATCCAATTGCACATTGGTCATTCTGGGATTGGGGAATACATTTTTGGAACATGGAATCTCTGTCCCACATCATTGAATCTTGTTGCCATGAAATCTGCAAGCTCCCCGAGTTGATAACTGATAAACTTAACCTCTTGACTTAACTGACAGGTGTTGCTATTGAATTTTCTTTGAAGTGCTTCAACCATAGCCATTGTTTGAATCTCAAAACCTGCCTGAAGATCAATGAATTCATCTTCAACACGATGATATAGCTTATTAATTTTTGGAGCGTCCATCGGTAGTTTTCCTTTCTCAAGAATCACAAGTCGATTTCTGATATCGACCAAATCAGTTTTCAAAGAATTTTGATTTTGCAAAATCTCATTTAGAACATTCGTAATGTCAGGCCCATGAGAATTTGGCAGAGAAGATGAAGATGAGTCTTGATTAGGAGAAATATGAGGAGGATCAGGGAGAAGACGAACAAACTCACCAGCAAGAAAAAGTAATATGAGATTTTGTCAGATTAGCAGTATCTATAAACTCATTACTTGTGATAGAGATTTCATCATCAAAAGATATTTTGAAATGTTGGAAGAGTTTTGTTAAAAACTTATTATAAGGAAGACACTTTTTGGTTTGACGAATGCAACTTAGCATATGAAACAACATCATTTGAGAAAGATTGAAAGATTTTCCCTTAAGAATCATAGCCACAACCACTAAATCTTGATAGGTAAAATCTACTCCACCACCAAGTCGTGGAAACAAATTATACCTAACCAACTTATGTAACACACAGGCAGTAGGACACACATTCACAGTTTTTGGAAGAAACAAAATTGTAAGAGAATAATCATTCATAACAATATGAAGCTGTTCTAATGGAGGGAAAGGGATATTAGCAGCACCTTTAAGAGTAAAAGGACAAGGTCCAGCAGAAGATATACCAAGAATGCTACCAAAATCAATACTAGTGAAAAATAATGACTTTCCATTAACATATGTTGTCAAACAATCCCCATTGCATTCAAGATTAGTGTAAAACTGTTGGACTAATCTAGGATAAGCAATAGTAGGAGGAAGCATCATAAGGGGATATTTCGCAATCAGTGAAGAGTTTTTCCAGAACAGAGTGTTTGAAATAAAATAGATCCAGAGATTTTTCATAAACAAATTGCTTTGTAGCAATTGAATTTTTAAAACGAGTTTCAAACTATATCCTCTGGAGAAATTTTCTTGCATATCAAGGGAAGATGAAAATGGATTTACCAGATTTGAAGGAGATTCTGGCTGTGAAAAGAGATGTTCTTCATACACTGGTTGCTTCAACTTGCTCTGTTGAGATGGTTCTGCTTCTGTAGCCTTTAAGAAAGAAAAACTTGAATCTGAATCGTCGGATAATACTGTGGCATCAGACAACACATGCACAGAAGAGTTCTTTTGCACTCGTTTGGATTTCATTTTTATTCCAGTAACGTTCTTCAACGAAGATCCTTCGTCGTTTGATTTACCAGACGATCGCTTGCTAGCTCTGGTTTTCATGGTGTTACAGATTTGTGAAAGTGAAACGAAGGGTTTTTGGTAAATGATGGAAGTGTAATATCTGATTTAAGAAGAAAGCTGAAGATATAAAAATACATGAAATAGAAGTTTAGTGAGAGTCTGTCACCGAAAGAAGTGCGTCTTTTCAATTTTGAAAATCTGTTCAGCTGTTGTTTCGTATCTCAAGGTATAAACCTTTACGTTTCCCAATTAATTGATATCCGTGATGACATTGATCATTAATAGAACGTGTATCTAGAATATAGTTTAAGCAGATAAGGAATGTCTAATGAGATATAGTTTATTAGATATCATAAATAAATGATACATATATGTAAAAAATATAATCTGCATGTCAAAAAAAAAAAATTAAGTCAAAAAAATCACAATTATACCATGCACATTCCAAGTTCTCTTCTTAGCATACAAAACCTTTCCTCACTCAAAGGTTTAGTAAAAATATCGCCTAATTTTTTTCTATAGGAATAAAAATTAATTTAACTAACCCTTTTGAAACATTATCCCTTAAAAATGATGTCTTACCTCTATATATTTTGTGCGTGAATGCAAAAAAAGATTTATTTGATATGTCAATAGCACTAGAATTATCGCAATATATAGGCACATTATTGCATATTATATCAAAATCACATAAAGTTTGTTTCATCCATAATATTTGAGAGCAACAACTCCCTGCATTAAATATTCACCCTCAATGGTTGATAAAAAGCACTGAAGTTTGCTTTTATTATGCCATAAAACAAGACTTTGTCCCAAAAATATACAAGCACCACTTGTACTTTTTCTATCAATTTGAAACCCTACATAGTCAGCATCTGAATAACCCATTAGTTCAAAATGATTACTTATAGGATAAAATAACCCTAAATTTATAGTACCACTTAAATATTTAAAAATTCTTTTACCCGCTTGTAAGTGGGATTCTTTGGGTTTTGCATGAAATCGAGCACAAAGACATACATTATACATTATATCAGGTCTAGATGCAGTTAAATATAATAAAGAGCCAATCATACCTCGATATTTAGTTACCTCTACATCTATACCTTTATCATCGATGTGAGCTTTATTGATGTACTCATTGGTGTAGCCTTTAAGGTTTGATCCTTCAAAACCAAATCTTTTAAGTAGCTCTTTTGTGTACTTGGTTTGATGAATATAGATCCCTTCCTTTGTTTGCTTGATTTGAAGTCCCAAAAGTAATTTAGCTCTCCCATTAAGCTCATATCCAATTCCTTATGCATACACTTTGAAAACCACTCACAAAGAAAATCATTAGTAGCACCAAATATTATATCATCTACATATATTTGAACAATGATTATTTCTTGTTTTTCATATTTTAATAAATAATGTAGAATCTATTTTACCTCTAGTAAAACCACTTGAAATAAGATACTTACTCAACCTCTCGTACCAAGCCCTTGGAGCTTGTTTGAGACCATAGAGAGCTTTTTTTAGCTTAAAAACATGATTTGGATATTTCTCATGTTCGAATCTAGGAGGTTATTTGACATAGACTTCTTCATTGATGTATCCATTAAGAAACGCACTCTTTACATCCATTTGATAAAGCTTGAATTTCTTGTAGCAAGTAAATGCTAACAAAATTCGAATAGACTCTAGTCTTGCAACTGGAGCATAAGTTTCTTCGTAGTCGATTCCTTCTTATTGATTGTAACCTTGAGCCACTAGCCTTGCTTTGTTGCGAGTGATTGTTCCATGCTCATCAAGCTTGTTTTTAAACACCCATTTTGTTCCAATGACAGAACTATCTTTAGGAGGAGGCATTAATTCCCAAACTTGACATCGTTCAAATTGTTGAAGTTCCTCTTGCATTGCCATTAGCCAATTTTCATCAAGTATAGCTTCTTTAGCATTCTTTGGCTCAACTTGTGATAAGAATGCAGAGAACGCACATTGATTTTGTAGGCTTCTCCGAGAGGTAACTCCTTTATTTATATCTCCGATGATATTTTCTGGTGGATGATCCTGAGAGATATTTTGCTGTCTTTGGCATTTGGACATCATGTATTACCTCTTCTTGTTGAGGAAAATTTTCTTCAAGATCTTGTGTTGCTTCTTGTTCATTTTCATGCATACTATTCAATTCAGCCTGTTGAATTTGTCCATTCGGTCTGCTGATGGTTCTCTTTGATTTACTGAATTTGTGAAAATCTCCAAATTTCCTGCATCCTCTTCTCTTTCTTTTGGAAGATCATTGTTAGTCTCATTAAAAGTTATATGAATAGATTCTTCAACACATAACTTGTAAATATTAAATACACGATATGCCTTGTTGTTATGTGAATAACCAATGAAAATACCTTCATAGGATTTAGCATCAAATTTTCCCAAGTTATCACTAGTATTTAGTATATAACATTTAGACCCAAATACTTTGAAATAACTTATATTAGGAATTTTGTTATTCAAAAGCTCATAAGGAGTTTTCAAAATAATAGGACGAATGAGAACTCTATTTAACACATAACATGAAGTATTAATAGCTTCGGCCCAAAATTTCTTTGGAAGTTTGCTTTCTTGTAAAAGTGTTCTAGCTGTTTCTTGAAGTGTTCTATTCTTTCTTTCCACTACTCCATTTTGTTGAGGAGTTCTAAGAGCTGAAAACTCATGGCTTATACCTTTTTGATCACAAAATATGATAAAGTCCTTTTGAAATTCGGTACCATGATCACTTCAAATTTTTATAAGTTTGAGACCATACTTAGTCTCTAAATTTCTTATCAATTTCTCAAACTCTTTAAATGCTTCATCTTTGGTTCTTAAAAATAATACCCATGTATATCTAGAAAAATCATCAACTATTACAAATGCATAAAATTTACCCATTAATACTAGCATGCCTTTCGGGCCAAATAAATCAAGATGAAGTAATTGTAAAAGGGAGGAGGTTGATACCATATTCTTTCCAATCGAATGATGTTCTTACTTGTTTTCAAGTTGGCAAGGAACACATACTCCTTTCTTTTCGAACTTTATCTTTGGCAATCCTTTGACGAGGTTTTTTAGAGGACAATTTCTTGATTAAATCCATGTGAACATGTCCCATCCTTTTATGCCATAGGTTAGCCTCATCTTGCATCGAGGCAAGACATAGTTCTTCTTCCTGTTGCTCAAAATCAAGAGTATATATATTTCCTTCCCTTTGTGCAACTAGAATAGTATTGTTAGTACCATGAGAAATTGTACATTTATCTTTTTCAAAACTAACTTGATGTCCATTATCCATTAACTGACTAACACTTATAAGATTAAATTCAAGTTCGCTAACAAGATAAACATTATCAATATTAACCTTACCATTTCCGATTTTACCTTTTTCCGATTATCTCACGAGTTCGATTATCTCCAAATGTGACCATTCCATTTTTCTTCTTGATTTTTAGTTCCACGAACTTTGTTTTGTCACCAGTCATGTGACGTGAGCATCCACTATCAAGAATCCACTTTTGAGATGGAACCCTTGCCTTGAGACATACCTTTTATTCCCATGAAGCATACTTGAGCTATCTCGATCATCCTTGGCGTCGACCTCAACCTCAGATTCTTCTTCATCACTCCAAGTGACCAGTGCCTTGTTTCTCTTATTATCCTTGAAGCCTATTTTTCCTTTATTCTTAAGTTGAAAACAGTCCTTCTTGAAGTGCCCTGGACGTCCACATTCAAAACACGTCTCTTCAGTTTGCTTTCCTTTGCCTTTATTTGAGTTGAAGATATTCTTTCATTTATTCTTCCTTTGTAGAAGTCCTTTGAGTCTCCCTTGACATCATAGCTATCTCTTCGTCGAATCATCATCAAGCTCTTCTTCATTTCTCTTGCATTAAGAGCTAGAACCTTTCTACGAGGAGTTTCCTCCTCATCGTCATACCTCTTTAAGCGATGTTCATATTCCTCAAGTTCACCAAAAAGGGTTAGTGTATCCATAGTAGATATAGTAGAGGAATCTTGAAGAGTAGTAATCTTAGATGTAAAACCTCTTGGGCATGGCAAGAAGTAACTTACGATTAATCTCACTTTGTGGAATAGATTTGTCCAGTAGCTTTAAGGAATTCAGAAGAACAAGGAACCTTGCTTGAGCCATCTTTATAGTTTCATCTTTCTCAAGTTTGAACATTTCATAATCATGCATGAGCATGCTTAGTTTAACTTCTCGAACTTTTGATGTTCCTTCATGACTCACCACTAGAGTGTCCCAAATCTCCTTAGTTGTGTTGCATGAGGATACTTTGTCAATCTCGGACTGCACCATGCCGCTTAGTAGAGTATTCATAGCCCTTGAATCATAAGAAACCATGAAGGTTTCAGTTGAATCCATCTCTAGCAAAGTCTTTGGAGTACCGTCATCTTTTCTTGGAATAACTGGTCCATTCTCCACAACCCACCATTCCCAAGGATCTCTTTTAAGGTAGATCCTCATTGAATTTCGAAGTTGTAAGTTTTCATTCCATGCAAGCAAGGAGGTCTATTGGTTGATTGACCTTCTTGATTGTTTGTTCGAACTGTGCATGTCGAATCTTTCCCTACAAGTCATCTTTAAGACCAAGTAAGTAGAGCCAAGCTCGATACCAAATGAAATTGAGATAAGGCACACTTAGAAGGGGGGGTTGAATAAGTGTGGATATAAACTATGACCAATTTAAAAAAACTTTAAACCAAATTATTGAATATAGCCTACTATATTAATGAATGCAAAACTTGTTGAATGAATATGATCTACTAGAAATTGAATTTTTGTTTAAGAAAATATCTTGGTGATTTTATAAGTTAAATAGAATATTTAATGTTTAACAAAAATTCTCACGATGAAACAAATAATTAAATTACATTTGTTAAGCAAATCAATTATCTTGAGTGATATTAAGTTAAAGCAAGTAATAAAAATAACACCAAGATTTTTTATGTGGTTCAAATTTATTACCCTCTATAATAATAGCCTAGTCCACGTCCAATACCAACTAGTATTGGAGACTCACTTTTATTTCTTTAAAAGACTCTTGTTACAAATTAGATTCTATAAAAGCTGAATTACAATAATTCACTTGAGCACTCTTGCTCCTTGAGCACCAATGCACCCCTTAAGCACCTATGCTTTCTTAAACTGATTTTGTAAACAAACCTTAATCCACTGGATTAAATTCCTTTAAACAACACTTAGTCAAAAAAATAAGATTACAATAATAGAGGTCTAATGATCAAAGCAAATAAACAATTTAACAATGCAAGGCTCAACTAATGAATGCAATGATCAAGTAATAAAATATAGATATCACCAATATGAAGCTCACGAAATAACATTCCAATATTATTCCCGTTAATGGCTAAGAAATATCAAAAATCAATTATCTTCGGTAGTTACAAAGATGTGTTGGACTCTTTCAATAATAATCCAAAATTGAGTAAGTCAGATACAACAAGTACTTCAAGATTTTTTAATTCCCATAAAGTCTGCGGCCAACTGTTATCATGATAGTAACGTAACAAATTCCAACTCTTCAAGGATAATCATGATTTCCTATTTCCAAGGTATGTGCTAATTAAAACTCTACCGCCATATATAATACTATTTACCAAGATATGTGCAATTAAACTTCTAACAAATAATGATCACACCTCAGTCGGCACAAACACCTTTTAAGTTACCAGCACATGTAAAACTCAATTTATTTGGACAAAATTTTTACGCATGCATGCTAACAAAATAAGAGAAGTTCTCTTAATAACAAATAGCAATGAATAACATATTTTAGACATGCACATTTAATTCACATTTTAATGCACACATAAAATGTCCTAGAGCCTTGTATTGAAAAATTAAATATTTGCAATGACCTTACATATTTTGCTTAAGACCCAAATCTGCCTTTAATCTTCTTGAATAATCCATCAAGCAATTCTCCTGAAATTCACAATAAAGAATTTAGTACCAATGAACAAGTCATCATCAAAACATTAGGTTATTTGAACGTGATATAATCAACAGATGGCATGAAATAAAGATCCCAACTGCTGCCCACGACAGCAGCAACAGCTATGTATAACATTAATTGGGGCTTCCCTTGATGCTCTAGATTAGCACTGTTAGACTTCTAAGTCTGCCCAAGTAATATTTCTCCGCAATAAGGGTATATACTAGTATGTAATACCCAAGACTTAGTGCAAAAAGGGTCGAGAAGGAGGAGAATAAGGTGAAAGGAGTTGTTGCCCAGTGGCAGCAGCATGTACCAGCAGCAGTGAACATGATGGTTATGGGCTGGGAGCTTTATTTGGTTTTCAGTTGGTACGCTTATATGCCTATAGATGCTCAATTGCTGGGTCTTTATTATAAGCTAAAGTATCATCTATTTTGGATTTTAAAATCAAAGCTATGCATGTTAAATGTTATGAAAAAGGTTAGTCAAAACTCATGTATTGCACAACCATGCTATTTTGTTAACTAGGTTGTCAAACCGGGCTTTCTTGTAGAATTTAAAGAACCTATTATGGGCTGCTTTGAACTAAAGCTAGAAATCTTGCATTAATGTTTTAAACCATGAACATATAGTATATTGCAGGTTCATGTTGTAATAATGCATATACTTGAATGTTGGGAACTGTTTTGGGGAAATGGTGCTAAGTCATGCGTATAATGCTTAGATAAAGGCTGTTTTGGGTATGGAGAGATTGAGCTCAGTTTTCAAACATACTAAAGTATGTGTTTATGAGTTTTCATGGTGATTTAAGGTTTATAGGAATGCTTAAAGACCATATGTGTTCTATTGTGGATTGTTGGAGATTTGGTAGCCAAAACTGTGCCTATAAGGGACTGTTATGGCCAATTTGTGCAACATATATTGTTAGACAGTGAGGTGTACATACATTGCCTATAAATAACATGTAAAAATGGTTCCCTATGTTAGTTAAGGTCTACAAAAAAGTGAGTTGTGTAATTTCATGCTTAAAAAGAAATGAAAATAAGCTTTACAGAACAATGAACACTAAAATAATGAACCGCCATACCTGGACCCCATACAAAAGTTTCAATAGTCATAATAGGACATGAGAAAGTTACACAAACTAAAGGAACCAAGCCTAAACCATTTTGAGCACGAGACTTGTTAAAAATCACATTTTGAAAGCCAAAAGAGGACTTTTTTGGGCAATTCATAGTACCTGAACGTAAGGGATTGTTATGAGCTTATATAAAGTTTCTCATACATGCTAGTAATGATTCACAAACATGGTCATGACTAAATCTAGCAAGAAAACCAATTTAAGATCTCTTTTTCAAGCCTAAAGTTGATAGGTCAAAATGGGCTAGATGATTAAATAAGGTGTGGTGATGCTAAAAATATCCTTAAATAACTTAACTAGACATGCCTAGACTATCCTAGTGGCCAAAACTATAAAACTTTGGAAAGAGTTCAAAAACAGTCTTGTAAATAAAGTAAGAAAACTGCTAAGTTTGAGCCCTATTTTGGGAAGCTTAATGGGCATGAACAAGAAACCTAAACCTTGATTAAAATACCTTAAAGTATGGTCTAGAAGTAGGGCCAAGTGGTTAAACTCTTGGCTTAACCAAGAAGTTTAAACAAATCACCAAACTAGCATGGAAAATCACTAAAACTGCAGTTTTTGCAAATTTGTGTAAGTATAAAAATTTGAGATTTTTCCATTTGGCCTAGAACTCAGTTTGGACACCTTAGACAAATAAGTTAGAGTTATGCTAGGCTATTCCAAGCGTTGGAATGCTAATGTATATAAGAACTTGAGAAGTTAGTGTGTAAAAGCTTGAAAAAGCTCGGTTTGTAGGGTCAAAACCCAATCTATGCTTAGTAAACTTAAATGAATGCTAGAACTAATCCTAACTAGATATAATTCAAGTGTTGGAATGAACCAAAGTGGCTAGAAATGAAATTGGCAAGAATTAACCAAAACTAGTAAACTCAAAACTATGAATAGTGGCCTAGTTTGGGCATTAGTTTCAAGAAACATAAAGAGGCTTACCTAGAAATCTAAACCAACACAAAATACCACAGTTAATGGTATTGAGATTGGCAGAAATAAGGTACACACCTTATTCAGAATCCAAGATCAAAACTCGGCAATTTGTCAGTTACATGCTTGTTGGGACTCTTCCATTCAACATCACAAGGGTCTGAAGCTTCATTACATCTTGAACCGATTCCAATGTCATCTGCACAAGCCTACACCGAAAGAATTGCAAATAGGAAAATATATATATATATATATATATATATATATATATATAGAGAGAGAGAGAGAGAGAGAGAGAGTCCGGATCTGCCACGGACTCTATTGACAGACTAGCAAACGGAATAAAGAAAAAAAGAAACACGCGGGTCAAAAAAGGGAAAAACAGTATGAAGCAAAGACCCGGTCTCTCTCACTCTTCCCTCTCTCTCAAAGCGACCTTTCCCTCCCCCTCTCTCAAAGCGAGCATGAAGCAAATCGGAAGGCAAGAAGGAATTCGAACAGGTTCTGTTGCAAATCGGAAGCGGAAGGTTCCTACAAAGAGAATCGGAAGGTATAGATTGCTACTTAATTTTGTAATTTCTGTTTTGGGGTTTGTTTTGCTACAAAGATCTAGGGTTTGTTTTTGGGGGAAGTGTATTGGTGATTTTGTTCTCTGTTTACAAGCCCCACCACACAAAGCCGTAGTAGCCACAGGCAAGAAATTTGAAAAAGTCTTTTCTTCCCTATCTAGCTTGTATGTACTGTACGTGATGTGCATATATTGTGAAATTGCATAATTGCAATTGCTCTATATATTTAGCTATCTTGGATTAGGTTTGTATTTCTAATTCCAATCATAATTTTCTGAGTTTTTTGATATTATTATGTGAATTTGATTTGGAAGTTATAGTTCTTTAATCCCTGCTTTTGGCTCTTATTTTTTTTCTCGTTTTTTATGTTATTTTGTGTTTGATTGTTTTGGAATTTTTTGGTATGTTCCTATTATCGAATTGAGCGGATCAGTATTATTGGAGTTAAATGGTCAGGAGAATATTTGGTGGTAAAATAGAAATTAATCAGACACTGAGATGGGAAATTTTACGTGGTTTGGCGTGAGGCTTAATCCATGGGCGAAGATGTCAAAAGTATTCACTATGAGAAATTATGAATACAGAAGGGGTAGAACCTCAAACACTCGATCCAAACCCCAAATACACCAAATAATCCTTACAGGATAATTAGCACAATTGGGTATATACAAAACTCTTAAGAGTATACTGGAATGAGCTTCTCTCTCTCACTAACTCTTTGAACTTCAATTGTTTGGGATGAGATACATTGGCTCTGTAGAATACTCCCTTTTATTGATGATGTTCACTGCTAATCTATGTAAACGTGTAGTACAAAATGCTGGAAAAATGAGTGAGATGTAAGTGCCGAAAAGAGAGACTACCTTGAATAAAGCAAAATAATAGATATATTGTTGATCAAAATGGTCAATTAAATTATGAACTTGTCTTGCAATGTATGTCATACTCTGACACTGTCACCTTTATTGAATACATGTATAGTCAGTTTTTTGGGCCAACATTGACTAACACTTGGGGCTTATGAAACTTTGGATAACATATTTGTTCATAACAAAAGTCAGCATGTTGCACATTAACAAGTTTGTTTTATTCCTGCACTTTCTTTTCTTTGCTTTTATTTAGTAGAGGATTACTAGTCTTTAGGCCTAACACTCTCGTCTACATCTATAAAATAATCCTTTCTTGTCTAAAGTAATATTGTATAGAATTATTTCTCGACTATTTTGTGTTTGATTGTATTGCAATTTTTGTATATTTGTTCCTTTTACACAAGTGAATAAATTTATTGTGTCCCAAAATATGCCAATGTGGTAACTTCATCAGCTGGTGTGACGAATATGTTCGAGTGTTGCATAATCAAGGGAGGTTGCAGATGAACACATCCGAGCATTTAAATGTAACAACTCATCCAACGAATACTAACGACTCCAACGAATTAGCGATGGTGAAGATTGAAATGCGTCAATTGCAACTAACTCAACGATTTGTCATAATTGTTAATGTTATGTATGCGATGGTGTTGTTTATGTTATTAAATCGGTTGTAATTTTGATAATTTTTATTATTTAACCAACACGTTATGTATGAGATTGGTGAATTTATAGGTTTTGAATGAGATTTCCTACTATGTTGGTTTCACAGTAATAGTACTTTAAATTAAGGAACTTTGCTTCATTCTTTAAGATGCCTTTAAGAAAACATTCTTTGGTATTCATTTCATGTGGAGGAATTGGCAGTACTATCTAAATAAACTATCTATATTTATCTTTTTTTAGGCATTCATTTTTAAAGAGAAGAATCTTAGGTTTCAGCCTAAGATAATTGTAAATGGGAGATAATTATTTTCCCCTTGGTTATTGCTATTTTATCTCCATTTCAGCCATAGAAGCAGGTGGAGTTGTATCTGAGCGGCTGGCGCAGTACTGCTAATCACAAAAATATTATAGTAAATTTGTTTAGTTGCTTTTCCGAACCACCTGTATAAATCTTTCGAACTAAATAAACGGACATTACAACTTTGTTTAATAGCATAACCTGAAAAGCCACTATTCAAGTACGTAATTTCCTTGCACAACTAGAAATCCAAAATTAAAGATTGACACGAAAGACCTCCTTACATAACTAGAAATCCAAAATTAAAGATTGACACGAAAGACATAAAGAGTGATAAGATAACATGATTACAAATGAATCAAATAACAGCAACAGCAGCAGTAGCCCAGCAACAGCAGCAACATCAGGATATAACCTGAATTAAAACAGGAAGAAGGTCCATTCCAAAATCTCATCATTGCTTCCATTTGAATCTTCTAGTTTCTCAGAACTGCCAAAAAAGTGATAGTAATAATGCACTTTTCAGTATCCAATACAAATGAGGAAAGTTGATTACAGATAACAAATCAATATCAGCAAACAAGTATAAATTTCTGTGTAACTTAATGTATGTGCTCAAGTAGTAGTTTAGAAGTAAACTAATACCTTTAGTGTAAGCACAAGTATGACAGTACTTGCCATCTTGGTGTACCTGCTGCTTGCAGATAATGCACTTGGTTGTTCCATACGGCGTCCATCTGCAAAATTGTAAATCTCTAAATAAATGCCGAAAATAGGAAAACAGTCAATCAATTAAGAACTCTAAACATGAAATCACAAACAGAGCAACCACATTTAGATATACAAAATGAAAACAGCATTGCATTAAGCAAAAGTCACCGCGTACTTTACAATGCAATACGATGTTGTTTCATCTTCAAACCCATATATGAAGTCCATCCATTTGAACTTACATGGATCAGAACACAAATTAATTTAAAATGTAGAAGATTGTATAACACAATGAATAAACACCATGGCTATAATGACATTCTAGTAGGTAACGACAAAACAATGTTGGTCTTATATAAGGGATTAATGCTAACAATCATTCAAGTGGTTATAATATATCATTACCACAATTTTACAGTGTATGTAAAAAGGTTAAAAAGGCAAGTGCTACTCAAATATTAACTGAAGTTAGCATACTTAGTCTTGTACTCTTGTTTCCTTTTGTCACAGTATAAACACAGCAAAAAACAAATAAAATGCAAATTAGTACAGATATAAGTAATGCCCAAAAATAAAAATAAAAATAAACAAAGTAGAAAGTATATATACAGGAAGCAGTTTATACTTTGCAACATAGTTATGCTACCTTGATATACTGATTTTAGAGGCACTATGAAGAGCAACAATGTTACCTCGTCTGCTTCAGGATCAGTAGGATGATTTGATGCTTCTATGTTGCAAACCCTAGATTCAAACGGGCAATTGAAAGGGCCTTTGAGAGAGAATCGGGGAAAGGGGTTCGGAGAATCGCAAATTTCATATGGGAAGAGAGAATTAGAAGATTGGGTTTGCGAGAGGGAGTCTTCTGAATGTGAAGCTTCGACTATTGGCTGAAACGCGAGTGAGGGAGTCTTCTGCTCGCTTTGAGAGAGGGGGAGGGAAAGGTCGCTTTGAGAGAGAGAGAGGGAAGAGTGAGAGAGACCGGGTCTTTGCTTCATACTGTTTTCCCCTTTTTTGACCCGCGTGTTTCTTTTTTCCTTTAGTCCGTTTGCTAGTCCGTCAATAGAGTCCGCGGCAGATCCGGACTCTCTCTCTCTCTCTCTCGCTATATATATATATATATATATATATATATATATATATATATATATATTATCAGAACTGAGCAGTATCGTAAAAATTATATTAACGAGGAATGGAAGACATTCCTGCACTTGACAACAAGATTTAAAGTCTACATCTGAGATGGATATAAGAAATCTAACTAAATATCACATTAAAAATAAAATATAAATCAAATCATGCATCTCAATTTCAGACTCCCCCTGGCACACATAACTCGCAAAAGGGGCTGGTTACAAATAGTTCTATCCATTAGGAATTCTACTGGAACTTTTCCTCCTTTTATTCCTTTCCCTATGTTCTCTCATTTTGTATTCTTTCTTTGGTTAGGAATGGGAAACAGATCCCTCTTCACTGTATGTTAGTATCATAAGCGTCTAGACATGAAGAGCAGACTTGTATGGCATGTAAACAACCACACATCGAAGGGAAACAACTAAGAGGCTAAGAAGCATTAAGACCCAAACCTGGGATGACTTTGCAGGGTACACTTCATTGAACGATTGACTGCAACTGAAGCTAGATGCTGCTGCATATACCATTTACAGTTAATATAATACATTTAGGAAATTAAATAACTAGCTTTTACATGTACATACAACTAAGGTAAAATTTGCCTTTGGAAGATATTAATTCAGGGATATTTTTTATTTCTTTATTTCCACTTGATCCATCATGTGGCAATGATGCAGTTGGTGTTTGGCAATCAGAATGAGCATTTATAACTTGGGGATCGAGAATGGAAGACGTGGGACTTCTCCTGCTACTATCACTGAACTCTAAGTCAAACACGGGTCTTGAGATGTTTGATGCCCCTGATCCGGAATAAATTGATAACAGAAGTTGATCAGTTAAAGTTTCCAGTATACACAGTACAGGCATATTTTGCATCACCTTTTAGTAAATTTAGCAGCACAAGCAGGATTGGCTCAAGAAAGTTTAAACATCCCATAGAAAATCATTACATTTTGTTAACGATGTCGCACTTATATCCTCTGCTATCACTATATTAGAAGTTAGAAGTATGGTTGTAAATGGAGTATCGCTCCAAAAATTCGAATTCATATTCTCGTCAAAGCGGATATTATCCGTGTCCGTGTCAAAGCGAGAATATTATCTATATTTGTATCCATCAAAAACGGATACGAATACGGATATATACACCGTTAATATCATGTATCCGTGATATCAATATATATATATATATATATATATATATATATATATATATTGTTAAATATATTTGTATATATACATACACGCATATATATATGTGTAAATCTCTTATTTAATATTGGTATACAATATGTGAAAGTATTAACATCAATTGATTATACATCTTTTAGACTATTTTATACATATGAATATTATATCTAGTTTTATTATTTTATTTGGTTGATTATACATCATTTATAATTATTAGTTGACTAAGTGAATATTTTTTCGGTTATTAATTTAACATTGTGCAAGAATTAAGAAATAAATTGAAACTTTTAATATTTTATTTTGAACGGATGCGGATATAGATACCGATATATGTATATTTGATATATTTATTCATATTATATTGTACAAAATGGATTTGGATAATATTCATATTCGAATATTATCTGTCGATGTGTCAGATACAAATACGAATACGAATATTGAAATTTATTTTCGAATACAGATACGAACAAATATACCTGTATCTGCATCTGAAAATATCCGTTTACAACCCTACTTAGAAGTCTAGTCACTTATCACCTAATTCTTAAAATTTTCAATGGATTAGGAAACAAGGGGGTTTTCAGTTTCCATGACACATTGGAAATGATTTTATTTCCAAAGAAAGCATGTGTGCTCCTACTAAAGATTCCTCACTTGAGGAACAACAAAATAAAAGGGATCAATATACAATTTTTCATGACCTATAACCTTCTGATCTTGCATGTTCAGCCCAAACAATTATGAACCTAAGCATTGCAAATTTTCAAAGGTGTAGCTGTGTATGTACTTTTATAATATTATAAATATGGTATTTTTCAAGCATAATAAGTACATACATACCCCAAAGAAAGACCGGATTAAGTAATAATCTTTGGTTGTGGCTCCTATATTGTCCGAAGGATTTATATTATCACCATTGTAGTTATATGTGATGATAGCTTCCTGATTCTTATTATCATCCACTACACTGCTCTGACTATGGGAGCCTTCCACACGTTGTCCCTGTACTCCATTCTGGATATCAAAATGAGCAAAATCTGAAGTTTGTGAAGCATGGCACACCCTACGGATTCTCTCAAGGAAACAATACCCTCTTGAGTTGCGGGTTTTTTGAGAATGGACAAGATTGCATGGGCTGCAGAAGACACCAAAAAGTTGCAATTTCTCCATATATAGTATACTACCACTACAATTCTTTTAAAAGACACCAGGCCTTGAGGGATTTACTCGAGGCAGCATGAGTAAAATGCCAAAAACATATAATTATTTTATACTCCTATAATATATCAAATTGAAAAGTAACTGCAATGAATTTCTTTCTTTTTCAGAGAACTCCGAATAAGCTTCCTACACTGTTATACAGTAATAATGAGGGTCAGGCCAGAGTCACCAGACCCAAACTTGTACGTTGCCCATATTCGTACGTCAAAAAGGGACTATAAAGAGCTTCATAGACAAGACATTAATGCATATATAGAGAGAGGCAAACATATACTTTTTTGAGTTATACTCTAATATTTTGTGACACCAAATGACGCTTACATACCATCACGTAGCGGTTTTTTTGTAAAAGTTTCCATACTTGTTTTGCTAATTTCAGCTTGAAAGCTTCTGACAGTCGAATCGGATTCTTTCCATGGTGAAGCATTACTTTGAAGTTCTGCTAGACATCCAAGCCAATATGTTAGTTTAAGGGCATACCAGAACATTAAGCATCAAACTCTAGATAGTTCAACCAAATCTATCATTTGTCAGCTATATGAGATAACCTTTTCTCATTTTTAAAGAGTGGGCTAAAAATGAGAGAATAATAGTAATAGCACATATACAGAATCATCAGCTGCACATGTTGTATCAGTAGCTTATCAAGATGGCTTATCTGAAGCACACCATGATGGATCAAAAAACCATAAAGAAGTAGTTCCAGTTATGCAAGCTAAAATTAGCAATGTCTCAGCTATGACAGTTGGACCAAGTATTACATGATGGAGTGTCAACACATGAGATCATTTCAGATGTAACAACCTTTTAACCATAGTTAAAAGCCAGTTGTAACTCTAGTTAGTTCGGTACCTTGTTAACCGATAGTATAAGTAGTAGAGTTGGTTCACAACTAAATAAGAGAAAAACATGCAGATTAATAAGAAGGGTTTTTATCTTGTTCCATGATCTTCTTTTCAAATTCAGTAAGCTTATCATGGTATCAGAGCGTAAGTTTCTGGTTTCTGGTTTCGCTTCCGCAGATAAGTTTTTTTTTCTCTGATTCGTTGCATTTTCTATTTATTTGATCTTTATTTGATCAAATAATCATTCTGATCTCAATCATTTGGATCTTCTACAATTTGTAATTACAATTTCATTTAATTACAATTCATTGAATCGTGATTGAATTTTTTTTTTCTATCTTGTCGTCTGGTAATACACAACCGAATTATGCTAATGTTGTGCTTAATAATCAAGTTTCTACATCTGTTGTTAATCAAGTTTCAAGCAATAACAATAATGTTAAAAATGCTTCAATTGAATCAAATAGTCATCCTCTGTTTTTTCATAACAATGATCATCCTGGATTGATTTTAATCTCTAAGAAGCTCACTGAGACTGAAAACTTTGGTCCTTGGAAGAGATCTATGCAGATTGCTTTATCTGCAAAGAATAAATTGGTTATAGTCAATGGTAATTTCCCAAAACCTACAGAACATTCTCCTATTCTAGCACAATATGAAAGAGTAAATGATATGGTGATTACTTGGATTCTCAATTGTGTCTCGGATGAAATTAGTGATGGGATGAATTTTGTGAGTTCAGCTACAAGTGTGTGGAATGAATTACATGAGAGGTTTTTGAGCATCAATTGTCATAAAATCTATAAAATTCTGAAAGATACTCATATGCTTGAACAACAGGACAAATCGGTGGAAATTTATTATCATAAACTGAAGAATTTGTGGGATGAGTATGGTATTCTAGAACCTGTTATTTCCTGTGTTTGTGGGGCTCATAAGGTGCGGGAGGAAAGAGAGCAGAGAAGGAAGCTACTCCAATTTTTAATGGGGTTACATGACAGCTATGCCACAGCTAGGGGTCAAATTTTGATGATGGATCCTTTACCATCCATTACTCAGGCCTTTTCTCTCATCAAGCAAGATGAGAAACAAAGGCAAGAATATATTCCTGTCACACATGATGATGCCAGTCCTCATATCTCTAGTAATTCTTCAGTAATGAGTGTTCAAAGTGGAGAAAAATGCAATGGTTCAAATGTCCATTCCACTGGTTTTGATGTCAATACTTCTGTGCCATCTTTTTCTAACCAGCAATTTTATCATAACTCAGCAAATGCACAACAAAAGTTTAAAGCTCCTATCAAGTGTTCTTATTGTCATGGTGAAGGACAATATAAGGAGACTTGTTTTAAGTTGAATGGATATCCACCCAAAAGGAAGAAAAGGGGCAAACCACCTATTCCCAATGGATCCAACTTCAGGCCTATTTCCAAAGCTACGTAAGTTACTGGAGATTCTTCAAGTGAGAATGATTTTGGAGTGCATTCTCATTCTCCATATCAATTTGAACAATTTCAATCTCAGTTCAATCACATGAATCATATGATGAATCTCGTGATGACAAAAAAGGGTCAAATTCCGCACAATCATACGCATGTTGCGGTATGGTTTCGATTATGTTATCTTCATCCCGTAATATTACTAAACCGCCACTGGATCATAGATCATTGGTGCTGCTGAGACCATCCGTGTAGCGGTTTATCTTTAATGCATTACATTGTTCATCTTACTACGCTACGCATGCACATTCTATTACCCATCTGGAAACACCATTCAAGTGTCAACTCTTGGTTGTGTGACTTTAACACCTGAATTAACACTTAAGCATGTCTTGTTTGTGCCAAGTTTTAATAATAATTTGTTATCCATAAGTAAATTGACATCTGATTCTTCTTGCTTGGTTACCTTTTATCCACACCAATGCATTTTTCAGGTCCAGAATCAGATGATGCCATTGGCAATTGGTAGAGAGCAAAGAGGGCTATATCACTTACAACTACCTCATTCCACTTCTCCTTTTCCACATCCAGTTTCTAATTCTACTGTATTACTTACTGAGTCTAAAGACAAATTAAGTGCTATTTGGCATATAAGATTAGGTCATGCTTCCCATTTAGTTCTTAGTCATACTGATGATGTTAGTCATGATGTTTCTGCTTCAAGGAATAAATCTTGTCCTGTTTGTCCACTTGCCAAACAATGTAAACTGCCATTTCCTAATGCAAGTACTAGTTTTAGTACTTCTTTGTTTGAATTGCTTCATGTGGATGTATGGGGTCCATATTCTATCCAGACACAACATGGATGCAAATATTTTTTAACTATAGTTGATGATTATTCTAGGGCTAGCTGGACCTTTCTTATTCCAACTAAGCAACATGTTCATAAACTTCTTACTGATTTTCTTGCTTATGCTTATACACAGTTTGGAAAACATGTTAAAATCATGAGGAGTGATAATGGGACTGAATTCTTTAATAGAGATGTTTATCCTTTCTTGACTACTTCTGGCATCTTACACCAAAGCACTTGTGTGAACAATCCTCAGCAAAATGCTAGGGTAGAAAGAAAACACAGGCATTTGTTAGAAGTAGCTAGGGCTCTGAGATTTCAGTCAGGAATACCTATATATTATTGAGGGGAATGTTTACTTACAGCTACATATATCATCAATAAATTGCCCACACTTGTTTTACACAACAAATCCCTTCATGAAGTTTTGTTTCATAAGGTTCCTTCTTATACCTCTCTTAGAGTTTTTGGTTGTCTTGTGTATGCTTCCATCCATCCTACTGATAAATTTGCACCTCGGGCAATAAGAGGAGTCTTCCTAGGTTATCCTGCGGGACAGAAAGGTTATAAAGTCTTAAATTTAATCCATCATCAAATTTTCATTTCTAGAGATATTATTTTCCATGAAAATGTTTTTCCATTCCTTACTGCACAACCTAATACCTCCCAAGATCCTAACTGTGTTATTCCTTGGTTAAATACTGATGATCAATCTTCATCTTCTCATAATCACACTGATTCTCCTTTCCCATCACCAAATGTCTACAATCATAATCCCACTGATTCTCCTTTGATAGTCTCTGAACTTGGTTCTTCTTCACCGGAGTCTATATCTCCCATACATCCTGAAGCCTCTATTTCATCCCCTGCATCTACTTCATTTATTCCAAATTCTTCTACTGACACTTTGCCTATACAGCCTAGAGTGTCTACTAGGATGAAAACCAGACCCAAATGGTGGAATGATTATAATGTTGATAGTAAGCCTACTAGCCTGCTTTCTACTACCAGTGGATATCATGATGCTTCTACTCTCTTTCCTTTGCACAAACACAGTATTGCTAATTTTATTTCATATCATTCATTTGATCCTTCACATTTAAAATTCGTTGCTACCCTTTCCACTGTCAAAGAACCTACTCATTTTTATCAAGCTGTAAAGGATCCACAGTGGATTGCAGCAATGAATAGAGAACTTGATGCTTTAGAAAGCAATCACACATGGAAATTGGTTCCTTTACCCCCAGGCTGGTTAACTGTGGGTTGCAAATGGGTGTATAAGGTTAAGTATAAGGCCTTTGGAGAAATAGAGAGGTTTAAAGCAAGGCTAGTTGCTAAAGGGTATGCCCAATCTGAAGGAGTGGATTACCATGATACTTTTGCTCCTGTAGCTAAGATGGTCACAGTTAAATGCTTACTAACTATTGCTGCTGCCAGAAAATGGAAGTTGTCTCAAATGGATGTTAACAATGCATTTTTGCATGGTGATCTCCTTGAGGAGGTTTATATGGATTTACCTCAGGGGTATATCACATCTCCTTCTTCACCTCAACTGGTTTGTAAGCTTCAAAAATCCTTGTATGGCTTGAAACAATCTTCGAGACAATGGTTTTCAAAACTCACTCATAGTTTATTAATGGCTGGTTACACTCAGTCTTTGGCTGATTATAGTCTCTTCACTTATGCCAAAGGCTCTCTTTTCACAGCTGTTGTTATATATGTGGATGATATATTAGTCACGGGCAATGATTCTCACCAGTTGAGTTTTCTTAAAACAATGCTTGATATAAAGTTTAGTATCAAGGATTTGGGAGAAATTAAATACTATCTTGGATTAAAGGTCACTCGAAATGATAAAGGTATTTTTATCAGTCAAAGGAAATTCATTCTAGACTTATTAGCTTCAGTTGGTTTGTTGGATGCTAAACCACTTACTATTCCCCTAGATCAACACACCAAACTCCATAACAATGCAACATCAGGACCATTGCTTCTAGATCCTGCAGTTTATCAAAGTTGGGTTGGTAAGCTTCTTTATCTTACCTTTTCCAAGCCAGATATCAATTACTCAGTTCATCTGCTAAGCCAATTCATGCAAAATCCAAGGCAAAAGCATCTAGCTACAGCTCAAAGGGTTCTCAGGTACCTCAAATGTACTGCTGGTCAAGGACTACTATTTTCTTCCACAAATGATTTTGTGTTAATGGGTTATTGTGATAGTGACTGGGGTAGTTGTCCTACCTCTCAAAGGTCTGTCACTGGTTATTGTTTGCTTCTTGGTTCTTCTCTCATTTCCTGGCAATCCAAGAAGCAAAGTGTTACTTCTCACAGCACAGCCGAGGCAGAGTATAGAGCCTTGTCTATGACAACTTGTGAAGTCATTTGGCTGCATAATCTTCTCAAAAACTTGCAAGTTAATTTATCTGCTCCTACTATTCTTTATTGAGACAATAAAGCAGCTATTGACATCGCTGCAAATCCAGTGTATCATGCTCGAACAAAGCATATCGAAATCGATTGTCATTTTGTTCGGGAAAAAGTGCAATCTGGGTTAATTACTCCTACTAAAATTGCTTCTAAAGAGCAGTTAGCAGATCTGCTCACTAAGCCATTAGGCAAAGTTCCTCGTTGGTATCTCTCTTTCAAGTTGGCGTTACACAATCCTTGTGCACCTCCAACTTGTGGGGGGAATAATAGCACATATACAGCATCATCAGCTGCACATGTTGTATCAGTAGCTTATCAAGATGGCTTATCTACAGCACACCATGATGGATCAAAAAACCATAAAGAAGTAGTTCCAGTTATGCAAGCTAAAATTAGCAATGCCTTAGCTATGACAGCTGGACCAAGTATTACATGATGGAGTGTCAACACATGAGATCATTTCAGATGTAACAACCTTTTCATCATAATTAAAAGCCAGTTGTAACTCTAGTTAGTTTGGTACCTTGCTAACCGATAGTATAAGTAGTAGAGTTGGTTCACAACTAAATAAGAGAAAAACATGCAGATTAATAAGAAGGGTTTTTATCTTGTTCCATGATCTTCTTTTCGAATTCAGTAAGCTTATCAAATAGCAGCAAAAAGCTAACCCTTGGGCTTCCTTAATGCCATAAAAGAGTTGGCAGCAATGCTAATCATGCTATATCATAATTATAGTAGAAATTCAAAATGAATTTAACCAAGATTTCACTTTTTACAGTCATCAAATTAATTGCTCTTTTGACAATAATGGTGGATCCGGCTAACAAAGTGATTACCAGCGAGATGCGGGAGAACGAGAAAGATGATACTTCTTATTTTTAGGATTTGGATGTGCTAATTGGAAAGGGGGGGTGAGTGGTTGTTTATCTTTTTATTTTTTTTGTCTAATTATTATATTATTACCTCATTATTGCACATTCTGTCCAAAATTTTGTGTAATTATTATATTATTACCTCATTATTGCACATTCTGTCCAAAATCATAACGCCCCGTTACTTTTTTTCAACATAAACGTTAATGGGGTCCCGTTTTTAGCACTTGTACAAATTGGAGGGTGAGCTATGCCAAAAAAAAGTTTGAGGAAGGGATTTGTAAAAAAGGTGTAAACTGGAGGGTCAGTTATGCATATTTCAGTCCTAGAGCTTCTGATGCATGAATCTTTATCTTTCCATACAGATATATGTTTTTGAAGATGCTCTACACAACCAAACCAATACATTCAAAAGGGAATATCAGGGCCCTAATAAGCACCAAACATGATGACATTAAAGAGGCGTGAAAATTTCAGAATTCTACATCATATTTAGTAATTAAAAGTTAAAATAACAATATAACAATTAAATTTACTTCTTAGAAGGGTTTATACCATCAGAATGTTTACGCAGCTCACCAACCTCCACCAAATAATTAGAAAGTTCACATGTACTTCCAGCATTCAGATGTTCCGATAGCTTGACGTATCTACGACTTAAAGAGGTTCCATCTTCAGCAAGTAAAGAAACCTGACATACTTCACAGAATCAGTTGACTAAAAAGAAACAGTAGACTATACTTGGAGATTCCTTTCTTTGAAAACTAAATAATGACAGCCAGAAAATAAAATGGAGATAGCAGAGAGAATTCTTCCTTTTTATTCTTGACAACTATACTTCATAAGTTTTTTGCAATATCAGGAAATTAAATCTGGTAACTAGAGCATCAGCTTCTCAAGTTTACAACAACTCCTAGAGTTAGAGGAGATTAATTGGATTTGGCCACTCTATCTAAATCATGAGTCATCATCTGTCTTGCTGAGTAACCAGGTATATTAGCAATGCCTTCATTTATTGACATAAAATATGAGATAACTGAGTGTCCATGGAAACAAAATCTCAGGGTAAATAATGGCCAATCAACATATTCAATAAAGGCTATACTACAAAAGTGGTTTTACATCAGCTATCAGCTCAACTACGAAACTCAAAAATTATTTCAACTGTTTTACATCATGAGATAAAGATATTTTTTTATTAAAAAATTATTAATTGAAAAGAGAGGATATAATATAACAGGGTGGAACAAGATCCACCTTCACGAAGTATCACTGACGGAAAAAAAAGTGCAACTGTCCACTCTTCATCACAGTTCTATAACGGAAATACACCTATAGGCCCGCATAGCAGAAGGCCACTCGATGCAAGAAAAAATTATCCTATCCCTCAGTTAAAAGATAAGGCATATACTTATATTAACAAACTTTGAATCATTAAAATGCAAAAACTAACACTAGGAATTGATGTTGATTGCATATATTATGTAGCAAAAGGAAAGAAACTTGTGTATTCGAACTTCACAGTAAAATACACATGCAAATAAATTGGTTTATGGTATAATAACATGAAAGTTATAATTTGAATGGAGTTTTTCTAAAGTTACCATATAAATCAGAACTTAAGCTCAGATAAAGTTCGTAACAATATGGTTTCATGACCATTGTAAAATAGTGTGAAAATCACTTTATAGATGAATTAATTATAAGTTGCATGTTTGCAAAATATACAACAGTTATAAAGTAGCTTTTTTAAGGCGCCTTCAACTATGCTCCTCAGGTGACTAAAATTTGAATAATGCCAAGTGTCACGACATGGCTTACCAAATTGTATGTTATTATTACATTGGTTGACCACATCATGGTTATTGATTATGTAATAAATGTGATAGTTATTGAAACCAATGTAATAATGACACATCAATTTGATACCCCATCTGGTACCCCAACACTACTCCTGAAATTTTTCTAGTTCATAGCATTTCACAGTGTAAGTGCAAAAATTTTGGAAAATAATGGTGTGGCGCCAGTTGCACCTTTACAATCCGAAAAGTTGCTTAAAGAAACAATTGTTGCAGGGATGCTGCATTAACTAACCTGCATTCTGTAGGAACCACTAGAGGAAAGTCTGAGTATCCCACAGTGGTACTTTTTGCTTTTCTGAGTTATTTGAGTAGTGTACATAGCGTCCCATTCTGCATTCTAATGTATTAGAACAACACTAAAATATAAGCCGAATATTAAGCAGCTACTTAGTCAAATAGCATAGTACGACAGTACGACATGCTTCACCGGAATTCAAATCAGTTAGAAGAGGTGGACGAACCAACAGGATAGTTAGCATGGCTCTTCACTTGTTCATGCAACACCTTTGTTTCTCCAACCGCTATGCAATTTTTTCCTTGAGGATTGGAGTCCTTTAGAGGCTTTTGGTCTCCTTCACATTCTCCTATCTCCACCAAATGACCATCCAACTTCAATGATTCAGCAGAACTAATCATTTCATTGCTTTTAAGGAACCTGCTATCTAGGAGTCTTCTGCTTGCATCATACAGAAAGACCTGATAAAGGAATTGTGAGCATATATGTGCTTTTCCAGCCAACAATAACAAATTAACAATAGTAATATTTTTTCTGAGTTATCTACACTGTCAAAAAGGATTGAAAGAGTTAGTTTCATGTACTTAAATAACACAAACAAAGGGGGGAAAAGGCACCAAGCACCATAAGCTTTGACTGATTTCTACCTACAGCATTACTATAAGCAACTTGTGTGAGGATGCTGAGGCAGAATCTCTTGAAGCGATAAGAGGTGGGGAAGAAGAAGGGAATACTTATTGATGTCTGAAGCACCATTAGCATAATAATATTATGAATTAAAGGCACACTACCTTCTCTGTGCCTCTAAGTTTCCTCTTCTACTCGAAACCCACGAATAAAAGTGAATCTCTTCAACTTATAAAGTAAAAAAATCTTCACTATGCAATTCAAACACTTGGTAGGTTTCCACGCTGCACTTAAAGTTTTCATACATATTTAATATTTGAAGGCAGCTTAAAAATTATTACATACCTGACACAATTCCCCTTTTCTCCTTTTAATTAATTTAACACCCAAAGAGTTGTTTAATAAAAACTCAGGGAATGTTAAGCACACCTTAGCTATCTGATAATATGGAAAATTCTGTATGGAAATTGGACACTAAAAAGACATAATAGGAGTTGGTTGGCAGGACTTATAGAAGTGCAAATATCAACCTGTCTTCTTTGCGATCCACAATGTGCAAGTTTTAATATGCCATCGTGAAACTTCTTGGCCTTTTGAGTTAATTGAGTAGTGTACAAGACCGCCCATTCTTAATTGCAACAAAAAGAAAGGAAAGGAAATGTTAGCTTATAAAAGGAAAGAGAGAAATAAAATGAAGTGCAATTGATTCAAGGAAGATGAAAAAAAGTCATATTGTTTGTGTTAAATTGTTTATCAAATAGTGTCCATCTTACAATTGATTAACCTGTTATGTACCACTAGCGGAAAATAGAAGGGAGAAGAGGCGAAGAAGAGAAGGTAAAGTACAAGAACTTCAAAATACTATAAAGTAGTTGTGATGATTACAAATGCAACAGTAGATGCACAAACTAACCCATTCCACTAGTGCTTGATGTATCAGGACAACTTGGTGAAGCATCCTGCTCACTGATTTCACTTCTCTTGAATTCTGCAATACCAAAAAATCAAAATACATCGGTATGCTAGGCTATAAGATCATTGACAAATTGTCTTTTTCCATACTTATTTCTAAAATCGGCAAGCATCTAAAGTGTAATAAGTTTTCAAAAAGTTTGACTCGAAAGCAATTGCAGCACAAACTAGAAGGCAGATTATACTATACCAGCCTTTTATGTCTTGCCAGCTGTTAATCCCGCGTTAATTAGTTAGACATCATATTCTTTGTTTTACAAACTGGGATGTTTTTTTTTCTTTTTTTTTGGTTGGGTGGGTGGGTGAGTGCAGGGGGGGGGAGGGAGGGAGGGATAAACATGAACATTTAGCACGACAATGGGACAAATGTAATGATGCCAAAGAAATAGGTAAGGCTAACCAAAGTTAACAGCCCTATCATGCATCTAGTAGAACTAGAGCTACACCAAAATACGAATCAGTATTCAGATAGGCAGAACAAACAAACCCATAGGATTATTTTTCTGTGTAGTTTCTTGACTTGTTGTACATCCGGTATTTCTTTTTCAATTTCATTGACATTTCTCTCTTGAACATTCGAGTAAATCAGAGGGTCATGGTCCCCTTCAAGTTCTCCAATATCCACCAAATGGCCTTCAAGCATTAGTGATTCACCTGATCTAATCATTTCATTCGTTTTAAGGAACTTTCTATCAAGGAGTCTCCTGGTTTCATCATACAACATGACCTGATCAGTGACCCAAAAAAAGGATTATTACCATGTGTTTTTTCTGTGAAAAAACAACATTAGAATAATGAGTTTATATCAAAAGGTTTTATAATAAATGACTACAGAAAAAATTCACTATTGCATTATGGTCCGAGTAACACAGCCAAAATGTATATCATGCTTTGAAATTCCACTAACGTGTGACCCCCCAGCTTGCATGTGGGGTAACAAACCACGGGGCAATACAATGCATTGCAAATTATTACAACATAATGGAGAAACCATATGCAAACGGAAATACTTGAACCTAAGACATTAGGAAGCTAAAGTTCTAATCAATACATTTTAACAATTTATTCTCTCTCTCCCACACACACACACACATGTTCCAAATCAGCTTATAATTTATCGAAATACCAAGAGAGATGGTATAATTTCCCTATTTCCTTTTGTTTCCAATTTAGGTAAGGATATACAAATGCACTTGCCACAAAAAGTGTAATTCAACCATAGACAATTAACGAATGTTGAGACATAGCCTAAGCTACTTCACTAGGTCAAGTATGTAGGGAAGATCGACACCAAAATATAACACAGTTACTGGTTGGTTGCATGATAGAAGGTATAGAGATTAACATGCTTCCTTTGTGCTCCACAAATTGCTAGTTTTAAAAAACCATCATGAAATTTCTTCGCCTTTTTGGTTAATTGAGTAGTGTACAGGACCTGCCACTCTAAAAGATAAAAAAAGAAGAAAATGTAGTGATAACCAAGAAAAAGTAAAAGACAAGAAAAGAACAAGCGACACTAGATCCAAGGAAGATAAAGAAAGTCCTGTCGATGGTAGATATCAATCAGATATTTACAAGCTGGCCAATTAGATTAAAACCTGTTTTGTACCCAAAAAAATGGTACCTAACTCATTGAAAAGAAAAGAAAAATTACAAAAGGAACTCAGTCATAAGAAGTTGTTAACATTACAGGTATAACAGCCCATTTTACAAATTAACCTGTTGTGAAGGTTCTTGGTGCATCAGGACAACTTGGTGAAGCACCATACTTGTTGATTTCACTTTTCTTAAACTCTGAGATAGTACATATTCCTTTATAGATATAGTGGGCTATACGATCATTGACACACCATGCTATAAATTTTTTACAAGTATACTTAAGACTAGGACTTCCAAGAATAAGTATGTATCCATGTCATGTCTGATAAAACGACAAAGGCATACATGATACCTAGATAAGCACATGTGCTTATCAAGTGTACACTACCAGGATAAGAGGATCAAGATGTCCGTATGAGATTAGAGTTTTGTGATTTCAGACAGAAATCACATCACCTGATTCTCCTGTCAGAAAATATTCTGAACATACTGCGTAGAAGCAAATTGAAAAGAGAGGAAAGTATTCATTTTGCAAATAAAGCATGAATAGATGATCCATTTGAATCAACTAACCTCTGATAATTTTTTGTGATGGGCTAAGATTCTTCGATGATGCTTCATTTATCCTCGAATCAGTTTTCCTATCTTTTAAAGTGGGGAAACAAACTGAATTGTAAACAGCATAATAATGCAAAGAGAGTGAATCAAAATACTAAAACTCAAAAGCTGTACTAAAATTTATTTTAAAAAAGAAAAAGAAGTAATACCAGCAGAAATCGAGTTGCCCTTAAACTTCCGTCGATGCATTGAGCCAGTTCTGTTAGTGACTATCATATGTGTTACTTGAGAGCACAAATTAGGCACAGGTTTTTGATCTCCCTGAGGATCCCCAATGTTAACGGAATTTCAAAGTTTCACCGGACCTGAAAACATAATCTAGCTTTACAAATCCGCTATCCAAAAAGCTTCTAACAATCATCATACAGCACAGATCGAAGTACATGCTCACTCATATTCAAGTAATAAATATATGAAAACAGTAAAGCAAACGTGTGAGACAATATTTTTCTGCATCTTAATCAAACAGATCATATAAATTCCAATGGAAATTGAACATATAATCATTTCTTCATCTAATCATGATAGTCGTATAATTCAAATTTCTCTAGAACAGATGGAATTATCAGAAATTACCTTGATTCCTCTAGTAAAATAAATAGTTAAAGCTGATTGTAAACCAGTCAAAGAACAATCTATATGCAAAACTAAGAATTTCAGATATCTCCAACTAGAAAATTATGCATAATCTCCCTCGATGTAACTATTATGTTAACTGAGAGGGTAGATATTCAGAAATTTCCGTGCAAAAAAACTATTTCACTTGAAATAATATTGCAATACCGTGAAATAGACTTCACCTCTTTCTGGAGCTCCGATTTCAAAATTGTATGGTCGCAAAAGCTAAGAGCGATGAAGATTTCCACTGGCGGGAATATGGAAATCTGTTGCTATGCTATGTTACTAGTTTTTTTTGTTAATCCCACTAGATGCCTGTTTGGATGCATAGATACTATAACCATGTCCTAGCTAATATATATACTCCGATAGAAAAACGACGTCGTATATAAGATGCTTTCTTAGTTTTAAAGTTTAGTAGAAAACTAAGAAAAGCTTGATCCTTTTTCAGTTTCTCTCTCTCCTGAATCTGAGGAAGGAGATATATATAGCCCCAGTCAGTTCGGTGGAGAATCCAGAAATATGGTAAGCTAAAGCATAGTATGAAAATTCTGTATTTTCTACTATTATTTTGTTCTTCTTTTTATTTGTGATCATTAAGGTCGGGATGTCGATCCAGTTTGAGGTATTAACATTTATTTTCTTTTTGGGTGTTGAATTTTTTTTTATTGGCAGTCGGCGCTGTTTAATTTCCATTCATTTCTGACGGTGGTGCTGCTGGTAATTTGCACCTGTACCTTCTTGAAGATGCAATTTCCCACCTTCCTTGAGCAGAAAACCGGGTATGCAGGACCCATTGGGATTGGGTTATCTTCTTCCTAAACCTGCTGGTGTTCTATCTCTCCCCCTCTATATACATGATTTTTCTATGTTTGTGTGTGTTTTCGTTTCTTAATTTGATCTGATTTGGTGGAAGAAGTTGCTGCCAAAGTTAAGATTACTGACATACTCAGGAAACTTATCCAAAAAAATGATTATGATAATAACTGCAAGCTGAAATGTTTATTAAATAAATATCTGCAAAATTAATCATAGACTGGTCAGATTAAGAATTGGGAGAGAACAAGAATCCTTTTGGTTATTATATTTATTTGGTTATAAAAAGCATGTGATTTCTTTGAGACATTTAGCGGTTTCTGGAGGATAGAATATTAGCAAGTACATGGAGAAGAGATCATGAGTGGTGAAGCTTTTGAAATCCTCTGCCATGGATAGATGGAGTCATGGAGATGTAGTATGTAGAGTAGCTCTGACTTAATTGTATCCCCAAATTTTGTACATGTTTGCCAAATGGAGAAAAGGACTGAGGATTAGATGTGAAAGTTAAAATCAGAAGTAAATGAATGATTGGTTATGGTACGCATGCAACAAAGAATGATTGGTTAAAACATAATTAGCATATATTAAGGTCATATATTGTAGTGGAGTGGCATAATTTTGGTCATGCAAACAGATGGCATTTGAGCCCCATCCGGCAAAACCATCGAGTTCAGAAAGGACTCATCACTCATGCGCGTTGTCATAGTTAAAATAATTTGTGCTATCTTATTAAGCCATAAGCAACTATTTGGTTTGAAAGAAATTATAACATATGGGAGGGAGCGACACTTTTAGTTTTTTTTCTTCTCTTTGCTGAGTAAGAGTGACACCTTGCAGTACATAAAAAGAACAATAATAAAAGTAATTAATTAGCTTACATAAATTGAAACAAAAGAGTTATAAGTCTGCACCAGGATTTGAAATGTGCGTCAGCTGTAAATTTTTATTTTTTTTTGTGATAGGTAAGGTAAATTTTGCCCCCAAATAACAACCTTGTGGTTATTCCTAGAGGCTCTGTCATTTCTCCCTTATTTCTGTTTTCTGGTTTGATCTCTATGGGTTATCTGTAGAGTTTCTTCAGTCATAAAGTTATTTATTTACTTAGATGAATAACCTTCGACTCAAGTGGCATTCTTATTGGTGTTTTGGCAGATTTAGGGGTTTCTTTTGGAAGGCAGCAAGAATAGGTACTATTACAATCTTCGCTAATGGAGACCCCATTATAAATGAGAATATCGCTTTGTTGTCTTTTTATGCATTAATTTGATCCACCATTACTGGTTTCATGTAAATGGAAGTCTGTCTGTCTTTTAACAATGGTTCAATTATTATCATAATCTATGGCCAACATTGTTGTGAAGTTGAAAATTCAAGTTTTCCCTGACAATTGGCTACTGCCAACTTATTAAAGATAATAATTGAACCATTGTTAAAAGACAGACAGACTTCCACCCATATATATCTTATGAATTAGTGAAATGAATAACATGTTTAAATCAATTTCTTAAACATTATATATTCAGGCCGACTTCTTTTCATATTTGTTACAGGTGAACGATTGAGCCCTTGGGTGGCTGTTGGATGCTTCACGATGGGTGTATCAATAATATTTTTCTAAGCGACAATACAATCTTTTTTATTATTATTATTGAAGTTGCTCCAGCTTTTACTTTCACAATATGTAGTCATTGATTTGTGAAACTTTGTTATTAGTAGTTTTTCTGTTAGATAGTTGGGGAGATCTGTTATATACACATTGAAGTTGTAGTTTTGTGGTTTGTGTAGCCTTGGGAATGAGTTAAATAACATTGTTTCTTGCTTGCCCATAATTTATATTTAGCTTTCTATAAATATAATGAGATTCCAAGTTCCAACTGGCCAAGTTATGTTGCAAATTGACATTTTGATTACATCTTTTGCCACACCATTGCTTCCTAACAAACTGTAGTACGTTTATAAGTCAAGTGTCATGATTTCTTAGCTGTCATGATCGATATCTTCATACAACCTAAAGAAAATAAAAGGATTTTTCTCCTACTGAGAACAGTGCTTAAGAGACGAGCTTTATTTATTTGAACAAATAATTGTTGCCAAAATTTACATTCATAATTCCTTCTCAACTTCTCAGAATTTTGACAAGCATTATAGATCAAGGGAATTGATATTTTGACAAGTATTTCTACATACTCCTCTCTCACATATGAGTAAATTGGGTCTCACTTCCAAGTGAGAGGAACCATATGAAAATATAAAAAACGCGTGAAATAGTGCTTCCTAGATCAACTACTGGCACAATCACAAAACTATAGCTAAAACACAGTTCATGTATTGTAGACTTGTAGTATTGCAAACAGTTGTGTTCTTTGAATATGAGAAAAACACATGCTCTTTAGGAAATTATGCGTCTCAAAATGAACAACATTACAGATCAATGGTTTGTAATGCATTCTTCAGCTAATCTAAACTGGTGCATTTGATTTTGTTAAAGCTATCTCTTCTTTTTGCCACCCTTCCCAGATTTTGAAGGACCCGCAGTTGAGGTGGGTGCAGGCTCCTGTTTCTTATTCCTTCCTGGGTGTCTGGGGACCAACTCTGCAACATGGAGCATCAGCTGTTTCCCTGCAATATTATGACACAGCATAAATAAACTACTTCATATAGATAAACTTCAGGGATGCACAAAGGTATGCATGTCTAATATACTAAAGCAGACTAAAGAATAATTGAGAACTGATTTCCTCTGAAAATTCATAACCTTATTTACTGCAGAAGCCTACCAAGGAATGAAGTTCTTCTAAATAGCTACTTTCATGGATTTATAATGCGAGTCTTGACAGCATTGACTTGGTGCAAGTAGGAGAAGCTAAAACATCAATACCGAAATAGTGTTTCCCTTAAAATGTTCTCAGATCATAAAGAGTATCAAACTGGGATTGTCTATACAAAAGATGTAAAGTTTGACCAACATAATATGGGATCTGCAGTTTATATATTGCAGGTTGAGAAAATTACACAAACAACACTGCTACACTTGCTTGATCACAAATATTACTGAAATAATTTCTGATTAACAAGCCACTAACAGAACCCAATCATATTGACGACTGCTCATTGTTATGTAATTTGTTTAGTGTTTCTATCCTACATGTACATCAGTGTTCTAAAAAACAGCCTAGGCGCTAGGCCCCCCTGGCGCCTGACCTAGTCCCAAGGCGGCGAAAAAATTCCTCTAAGAAATTAGACTGGGACTAGGCGAGAAATGCGGGGTCAAGGTGGAGAGGTTTTTTTTATTTTAATAACTACCCAAAGACCTTTAGAGGGATATGAAAATGAGAACTATTAGTTTGTATTTTTTGATTATTTGTTTGTGTTTAAACTTTGAACAATTGCATGTTTGTGTTTGAACTTTGACATTGGCAATATGAATGTGTTTAAACTTTAAGCAAAGGTCTTTACTATCTTTATTATAGACTGTTTTGCTTTATATTATTGTTTTGTTTGGATAAATGTAAGATAAAATATTAAAATTAGCTTAAAATAAAAAATCTCGTTTATGCCCCACCTAGGCGCTAGGCCCCCCGGCCGCCTCCCGCCTTTTAGAACATTGATATACATTGTTAGTTCTCCTACCGTATAATTTTCAACAGGCACAAAAACTGATCACACAAAAGATAAATACAAATTTCCTTATCAGCTCAACTTTAATTTAAAGTGTAAGAAAGAACCCAGACATGTACCTCCCTTAAAGTAAATATGATGATATTTATATTATCGGACAACTAAGTGAGGAAGACTTTGTAGCATGTATCATTTGGAATAAATCAGATAAATCAAAATTGTTGTACTCAACGAATGAATCTCATACAACAACTAAGGCTGAATGATGACTATCCAAACATGAAGTACTTCCAACCTTTTAAAGGTCAAAAGGGGGAAGATCCTCATCGTAATCTAATCTTCAAGATCAGATAACTCTTGAATGGGTTATGGGAATATACATGAACATCCATGGAGAGACGAAAGTTTTTCTTCTTCTTTTGATAAGTAAAGATCTATTATATTTATAAACAAAGGGACGCCAAAAGGGATGCCATCCCAATACATGCAAAGTACACAAGAAGCAAGCGGATCCAAAAAAGTGCAACTTGATACATATAAAAGTTCGAGCCCCTTGTACAAGTAAACACTCATACACCCGTACTTTAAAAAAATGTCAAACAAAACTAAACTTGTTGAAGAAGTCAATGAGAGAAATGGGAGAACTTGGGTAGACCACAAGCTGCCTAAAAATATAGTAAATGGCAAGGTTTTAAAATTCGGACAGTTCATCGAACCGGAAGAGGTACCGGGTGGATAGGTATGTAACAACCCCAAAGTCTGGACTATTCTTCATCCCGATCTTGTGCGTTAAATACTATCTTGACTCAGCTTTATATCATATTAAGATGAAATAATAACTAAAAATGCGGATAATTAAAAACTTTTTTATCTTTCTTTCTTTCGTTCCCCGAATCACAACATTTACGATTCCCTTATCTCAAAATCATATTTATTTTATGATTCATTTCACCAGAGTTATATGAATATATACAACTCAATATGATTTTTTTCTTATATAGTAATGTCACTATATCACTTTATTTTTATAAAGTATTCATTGCAATACATCTAAAACAAATATTCTTTATTGAATATTAAACTACATTTAGTTGTCAGTTACATATATCAAAATCATCAATCTAGCTTTATATCATTTCTAATTCAAGGGAATGTATTCATTTCGTACATCATTGAACCTTCATCATCCATATAGCAAGTAATATTGCATAACATCGTTAATCTGCAAAATGTTTGTGTTTGCAAGATTGAGCTCAACAGCCCAACAAATCTAACAGTCTCTCATGTTTCACATAGCACACAACTCTTTGTTCACCACATGCAACATATTGTCTTTACTATACATAACCTACACGCATCAATAATTCTTTGCAATACATATATTCATGCATTATACATTTCTAATTATCGAGTTACAGCATACAACATGTGCTATCACATATAAATTGAGTTCCGTAACCCAATTAACTTAGTCATATTTTGACTTTAACAATTCATAAAGCATGGTATGTAACTCACCACATAATCACATTCAATCCACAAACATAACAGAATTGAAAAAATTGTCTTGCTTGGAGATTAGCGTAAAATTTAATTTAGAGTTTTTCCATAATTCCTACAGAATTATATTTACATACATGTAACCCGTCTATTTAGAAGTTTAGAAATTAAGCTTTATAGGTAAACTATCGAACTAAACCACGAAGCCAAAAATGGCTCGCCAACGCTAATATAGCAGCTGCTCGCTGCTGCCAATGGGCAGCAGCCCCTTCTCCTTTACCCTCATTTCACGGATTTTTATATCCCAACTTATTCGTCTGGTTACTCTAAATTTTGGACATTATAGAGGTGATATATCCACCTATTAAGAAATATAATCACCAAATACTTTGGGTAGATGCACGCATCAACTGAGAGCTCAAAAGACCCCCCAAGCATTGCCCTGCAGCGTTCTGCCGCTGCTGAAATGTAGCAGCTCCCTCCCCGTCTTAGCCACTTTGAGCAATTTTAATTCCTAGCTCCCAAGTCGGATTACGTCCATTTTTGAATAGGATAAACATGATATATAAGACTATTTTTAAAAAATATTAGACGTTCATTCCGGACGTTACAAGCAGCCCAAAACAATCTCAAAAAATACTGTCATAACAGTTTTTTTACTTTTTCCCAGCTTTATCCTCTCTCACTAAAACAGTCATAACTTTGTCGTTTCAAAACAATTTTGAGCGATTCTTGAGCCCACGCGAAGTTAGCTTCCGAGGCTACAACTTTCATTCTTTGACCATTTCCAAATTCTAAACACAGAATTCTAGAAAATTCGTGCAAGGGGACTGCTGCGAATTTGATAGACAGACTTAACGCAACTACTTTAAAATGTCATAACTTCTTGCTCCGAAGTCGGAATTAGTCTATCCCAGAGTATATGGAAAGCTTATTTAGTGTACTATACTTCCCCAAAAGCCCATAATTTTCTGAAACGTCTAGCTATCCCCAAATTTTTCATTTACGGTCAGCAGTCCTCTAACTTTTCGAATTTTGTTTCTTCAAGCCTCCTAACGGTTAACGTAACTTTTGTTATACAAGTCCAAATGACTTAAAACTTGTTCCTACTTCGAGACCTTGCTATAAGGTACATTTTTCATCCAAGTTTGGTCTCTAACAACATTATTAAGACACCTAACTTAAAGCTCAAAACTCAGTGTTCATACCCTTTTTAAGGAAATTTCATTTGATTTAATTTCATTCCATTGCTTTTCAAACTTGTTTTGGTTCCACTAATGGACTTAGGAAACCTCATAACACCTATTCAAATGTCTTCTAGTTCCAAGCCCCAGGTAATTATTCGTTTTTGAGCTTGGAAACCTTATTTGGGAATTTTATCAAACAGTTAGTGTGCATCTCTTAATTTTCAGATTTTCATAGCCATTTGTTTATGGTTATTAACCCATTCTAGCATCATTATATCACCACACAACCAACCTAACCTCTTTTGCTCTAAATCAAGCCATAACAGTTTAATACATAACCAAATTTAGGTATAATCAATGAATTAGCAAACTAACTAGTTTACTAACCTTTCTAAACTCTTAATTCTTGATTCTCGTATATTCAATATGTAATAACATAATTTCCATACACTATTCCTTTACCCATTCTTTCATATACCAATTACAGTACTGTTAGCTAATTCCATAATTACAAGTTATAGAATATGTAAATTGGATTACCTTGATGCTCGGTTGTATTTCTTTAGTAATTCTTCCTAGGCTTCAATTCATACCATACCCAAACCACATGAAGTTGTACCATGAGAGGCGGGGTTCAGCAGTGTAACTTAACAGGAAAAAGGAGCTGTGAGGAGAAAATATATATAGAGAAAGAGAGAGACCGAATGAAGAAAAAGGGAAGAACCCAGTTATACTCCCAAATTCTTATTTTACTTTGACTAATATGTAAAGTTGTTGTGTTGTAAGCCAGGCAAACCAAGTTTTTCCCAAATGATGATAGCTCCTGCTTAACTTGTCTTACTCATCATCTCAGCCCACCAGCACTTGCTATATTTTCCTTAGCCAATACTTAAGCTCCTATTATTATTTGATTTCCCAGCCCCAACTTGCTATTTGTTCAAATAACTAAATTTCAAGTAAACCTCAAATGCTTACATGTAATAACATAATATTATGTTTTACATATTATCCACATTTTATATAATATTTATCACACAAATAAAAATAATATTTAGTGTGATAATTACCTCTCTATTAAAATAACTTATCTTTATAAATTATTTTAATATCTTTTAATAATATACAATAAATTTTTGTATACTCATCTATTTATTTACCTTCTCTATTCAAATTTCTTTTGAACAATTTGTTCAGACAAAATAAACATATAAATATTATTATATTTACATTTACCACAAATATACACACCACATTGCACATGTACCTTCATGCAAACAAATAATATCAAAATAAAAATTTATTTCATCAAATTCTTATTTTAATATTTTCTGAAATCTAAGATTGTCACAGGGTCACTGGTCCAACCAGTGGTCGAACCATTATTGATCCAGTGACGTCATTAATATGTAATAAATAATTAAATATATTTAGAACTGCTAGTACAGAGAACCATTCTATGTATTTTGAACTGCTAGTGCAAAGAACCATTATATCCATCTCCTTCAATGAATGTAGAACTGCTAGTGCTAGTTCCTTGCTTTTAATAGAACTTATGAATATAATTCAGGGTATGCTTATGGATAATGAGTTTTACTCTTGTATCTAATGAGAGGGGGAAAAAAGCCCAGTTACTTTGATCAAGACGTTTGCAGTTGTACTGTGATGTAGAAAAATGGTATGTTAATTTGTGACAGATAGAGGGATTAAGATAGAGGGAGAAAAACAGAGAGAAACAGAGAACTTGGTGGGAAGTTATTAATATTCTGCATAAAAAACCAAGAACAATCTACTGGCTATATTATATAGCCCAACTATTAGGAATCATAAACTAACTAGGAAATAGGAAACACTACCACACTACCCTAAGAATCAGGAAACATCCCCCCACACACCCACGTACTGCTACACTTCTTACATACCAACTGTAAATATGCTTGTACATATCAATCCTCCCCCCTTAAATTTCCTTGTCCGCAAGGAAAATCGGGATAGGTTCGAGACAAGCGTCTGGCATCTTCCCACGTGGCATCTTCAATCGGTGCCCCCTTCCACTTAACCAAAATTTCAGCTTTAGGACGATAGTAGTTTTTTTGTACTGTACGACGATCAAGCACGGTTTCAGGTTGTGGAAGGATGATGGACTCCTCAGTCACCGGCGGAAGTTGAGTAGATACAATAGATACCGGTCCCAAATGTTTGCGCAACATACTCACGTGAAACACGTTATGAATCAGTGACCCCGATGGCAAGGCAAGGCGATAGGCTACCGGACCCACTTTGTTAATAACTTCATATGGACCAAAATACCGTGGAGACAACTTCAAAGAACTGTGAAACGCTACCGTTGTTTGACGGTAAGGCTGGAGTTTTAAATACACGTAATCTCCGACTTCAAAGGTCACTTCTCGGCGGTGTTGGTCAGCATGGTTTTTCATTCGTTCTTGAGCTCGAGAGAGATTCAAACGTAACTCACGAAGAATGGTATCTCTGTCTCTTAAGTAGTCATCCACTGCCTGTACTGGTGAAGTGCCTGGAACATATGACAAGAAGTTTGGTGGAGGAACCCCATAAACAGCTTCAAAAGGTGTCATCTTGGTAGAAGAGTGAACGGATGTATTATAGCTGAATTCAGCCCAAGGTACCCATTCCACCCATTTTCGTGGTTGTTCCCCTGCAAAGCATCGCAGATATTGCTCTAAAATACGATTTATTACCTCCGTTTGACCGTCGGACTGTGGATGGTAACTAGAGCTCATGCAAAGTTTAGACCCTTGAAGCTGAAATAAAGCACGCCAAAAAGAACTTGTGAACACTTTGTCTCTGTCACTAACAATGGTCTTGGGAACCCCATGTAGACGTACTACATTAGCAACGAATACCTTAGCGACCACAGCTGCTGTAAAAGGATGTTTCATTGGGATGAAATGGGCATATTTCGACAGGCGATCAACAACTACCATAATAATTGTGTGGCCATTAGATGGAGGCAATCCCTCTATAAAATCCATAGAGATGTCGGTCCATATACGATCCGGAATCGGTAGTGGATGTAGAAGTCCTGCGGGCTTCATAGTATCAGTTTTGTAACGTTGACACGTCTCACAACGTTGCAAAAATTCTTTGACAGTACGTTGCATGTGCAACCAAGAGAAATTTTTTTTGAGACGTGAGAGTGTCTTATGGAAACCAAAGTGACCACCAGAAGGTGAGGAATGACACTCAGATACAATATCTTGAACTAGTGGTGAATTGGGATTCAAATAAATCCTTCCTCGTTTCAACCATACACCATCACGTTGAGAGAACGCAGTATTTAATTTCAAATCCAAATAAAAAGGATCCCGGGCCACTTCATCTTTTAAGTTGGGTCCACCAATCAGCTCTAGGACTTGAAATGGACAAACATTGAAATTCCACTAACGTGGATAATGAGTCCGCAGCTTTATTGTCAGCCCCTTTCTTGTACTCAATTGTATATTCATAGCCCATGATTTTTGGAAGCCACTTAGTCTAAGCCGGAGTAGTGATGCACTGCTCTAAGAGGTATTTCAAGCTTTTGTGGTCTGTACGCACAATGAAGGGCTTTCCAAGCAAGTATGGTCGCCACTTTTTCACTGATTTCACGATGGCCAACATTTCCTTTTCGTATGTGGACAGAGATAGTGATGATTCTTTTAGTGCTTCACTAAAATAAGCAATGGGTCTGTTATTTTGGGTAAGCACCGCGCCAATGCCAGTCCCACAAGCATCACGCTCAATTTCGAAACTTTGTGTAAAGTCGGGAAGGTTGAGAACTGGGGTAGTTGTCAATGCTTGTTTCAATCTCTGAAATGCCTCTTCTGCTGCTTCATGCCATTGGAAGTCATCTTTTGTCAACAGTTGATTGAGGGGTGCTGCGATGCTAGCAAAGTGTCGGATGAATTTTCGATAGTATCCCACCAAACCCAAAAATCCTCTTACTCCTTTGGTGTTCGTTGGTCTTGGCCAATTTTGTACAGTTATTATTTTGGTTGGGTCGACTTGGACGCCTTGCTCAGAAATAACGTGTCCCAGATAATCCACAGAGGTCACACCAAACCTGCATTTCGATTCTTTTGCAAACAAGTGGTTTGATGACAAAATTTCTAAGACTGTGCGAAGGTGAGACAGATGCTCTTCCCAGGATTTGGAGTACACCAAAATATCATCAAAAAAAACTAAAATGAATTGTCACATATAGGGTTGGAAGACGTCGTTCATAAGGCTTTGGAAGGTTGCCGGTGCATTGGTGAGACCAAAAGGCATCACAACAAACTCATAGTACCCTTCATGAGTTCTAAAGGTTGTCTTTGGAATATCTTCTTCCTGCACCCTAATTTGGTGATAGCCAGATCGGAGATCAAGTTTTGAAAATACCTTGCACCATGGAGTTCATCCAAGAGTTCATCAATTATTGGGATCGGGTACTTGTCTTTCACTGTTAAATTGTTCAAAGCTCTGTAATCGATACAGAACCTCCATTCTCCATCAGCTTTGCGCACCAATAACACAGGGGACGAGTAAGGGCTACGACTGGGTCGTATGAGCCCTTGTCGTAGTAGTTCTTTCACCATCCTTTCAATCTCATCCTTGTGATAATAGGGATACCGATACGGCCTTACGTTAACTGGTTTGGCGTCAGGTTGTAATGTGATTCGGTGGTCACATGTGCGTTGTGGGGGTAGTTCAGTAGGATTCTTGAACACGTGAGAGAAGGTTGATAATAGGTGGGCCAAATCTGGTGGGTGTGATTCCTAGTGGGCGTGGGCACCCGTTGGAATAATGGCAAATAGATTCCCAATGCCATACAAATTATTAAACTCCTTCTGTGATAAGGCTTCTAACACCATCTGTTTCATTCCATGAAGGGTGCATGGGATCCCTCCTTTTTGGAAAGTCATCGTAAGCTTCTTGTAGTCAGTCTCTATTGGTCCCAAAGTAGCTAACCATTGAACGCCTAGGACTACCTGACAAGCTGCGACTGGAAGTATGTAGTAATCCGCTGGGACGGAGTGTCCTTGGATGACGATCGTGAGAGACGGACAAAGCCCAACACATTCTATCTTCTCTCTATTGGCCACGGTTACCTGCAATTTCTCATTTTTTTTTATTGGTAGGCCATGTTTTGACACAATGGCTTGGTCGATAAAGTTGTGAGTGCTTCCACCATCGATCAACACCGTAACCTCCTTGTTCTTCAACTTGCCGGATACCCTGATGGTTTGTGGATGGTTTGTTCCCGCAATTGCATGGAATGAGATTTCTGAGATGGGTGCGTTGTCTTCTGTTCCTTGGTTGGTATCCTCTTTCTCCTCCAGTTCATGATGCATTGAGTCCTCTATCATGAAAAATTGGGGAGATTTGCAATGGTGGCCCGGAATAAACTTTTCATCACAATAATAGCACAAGCCTTTCTCCCGCCGTTCCTTAGCTTCTTGGTTCGTGATACGCCGTAATGGTGTCGAATTTAAGGGTACCGATGGACGCATGGTGGGTGGAGGTCCAAGCAACCCAGCCACTGGATTGGTCGTTGCCTTGGATGGAACGGTGATGGACGAAGGACGTGATGATGGAGTGACTCGTCGTTGCAACTGATTCCGTTCCTCAATTAATCGTGCAACGCCAATTGCCTCGGTTAAGGAGGTTGGATGTTTAATTTTAATGTCGAGCCGAACGTCGTCTCGTAACCCCGTAATGAAGCAACTAATGAGGAAGGCTTCAGGTAAGCCATCCACGCGATGTGATAGTCGTTCAAAAGCTTCGGTAGAAGAAACAGCGGTTGTGGTTCGATGGCGAAGGCGAGAGCCTCGGATGGGTCGTCGTACTCCGTGGGTCCAAAACGAAGAAGAACCGCTCGAGTGAGGTCAGCCCAAGTGAGAGGACCACGGAACTTAATCAACCACCGATGCCATTGAAGAGCAATGTCTTCGAGATGAAAGGATGCCAACTGGACTCGTTGGTCATAAGGTACATTGTTGAACTCAAAATATTGCTCCGCCTTGTAAATCCAACCTGTGGGATCATCACCGCTGAACTTTGGAAAGGAAAGCTTAAGGTGTTGATGAACATGGTCACGGTTGGCATAAGAGGTTTCTCCCACAGCAAACGGGTTAGTATCAGGAGGGTGAGGATGAGGTTGAGGAGGACCTTGATGTCGAGGTAAACGCAAGGCATGAAGCTCTGTGATGACTGTTTGCATGGAGGCATGCAGCTGATCAATACTGTTTTAGAGTTTATCAAAATGAGATTCATGTTTGGCTAATGTCTCGTTTACGTCATTACGGAATTCAGCATTAGACTTTCCCCGGGTATCCATAGTCGGAACCTGACTCTGATACCAAATGGTATGTTAATTTGTGACAGATAGAGGAATTAAGATAGAGGGAGAAAAACAGAGAGAAACAGAGAACTTGGTGGGAAGTTATTAATATTCTCGCATAAAAACCAAGAACAATCCCATCGGGCTATTATATAGCCCAACTATTAGGAATCATAAACAACTAACTAGGAAATAGGAAACACTACCACACTACCACACTACCCTAAGAATCAGGAAACATCCCCCCACACACCCACGTACTGCTGCACTTCCTACATACCAACTGTAAATATGCTTGTACATATCAAATTTAGTCCCATCAATATGCATTTTAACTAGCCACGAGAAAACTTTCAATCAATTTTAAAAATTGAAAGCAGGGGTTACAAATTACTTCAACATATATAGACAATCTAAGTGACAAAAGTAACATTTATAATCCACGTAATAAGTATTAGAAGTGCTACCACATATCAGTCATGTACATAGTAAGAATTAGAAGTGATAAATTTGAAAAGATTAAGAAACTTATCTTGTGAGCATCCTGACTATTCCTGAGTTGAGCACTAGCAATCATAGTCTAGTTGAGCCAAGAGTTTCTCCTTTATCATTGAATCCCTCTCTTAAGGCTTGAAATAATTGAATAAATTAGCTTTTAGATTGCTCATCTTCCTTTTCTGATGTTCAGATAAGCTCTCATATGCAATATGAGTACTTGTGAAGACAAAATTTTCACATACCTCAACAAATATCATGGTTTCACTATCAAATCTTTTGCATGTTTAAGAGATTAAACACTGAGATCGTTTTAACAAACTTTAACCAGATAAAATGATTTTAGATAAAAGATAATTAATTGATATTAATTTCACAGTGAACCCATAAGAGATTGAAAGATTAACTTCAATCGGTTAAACAAAGTAAAAAATAAACACATTTGATATTTTCTAAAACATGACTTAATCGTATAAAATACTAGATTTGAAAAAATTTAACAAAAATCAAGCATTAACATGTAAAACATCACATACCAGTTAGCACACATCTTCTATTTTAGAAGCCCTAGTTTCTGAAAATCATTAATTCATTATTTTAAGAAAATTGCTCCATAACACTTTAGATTATCCAAAACATGCCTTAATCGAAGAGAAACGAAAGCGATTTCGTCACAAATACACAATATTGTAAAATTTTGAAACCCATCGAGAGAGAACTGAGATGAGAGTATTAAAGAGAGAGGAGCGTTGAGAAATAAAGGTAAACATGACTAATTTTTTTTTATCTTTAAGCAGTAACCGGTCACCGATTCACTGGGTTAACCGGTTGGACTGCCGATTCACCGGTTCTTAGCGGTTTTCTATCAAAACAGGTTCAATGGTCCAAACCGGACCATTGAATGGTCCGGTTTAAAACCTTAGTAAATGGTCTAACATGGACAGAGATTTTTCAATATCCTCAAAGTATTCCTTTTGCACTATAACATCCACGACAGAGCATGAGGAAGCATAACCCAATTTGCTCGTATACAACAAAGCATGAGGAAGCATAACACAATTTGTTCTCAACCTCCTTAGCATCTTAAATCTCCCCCCACCCCCGCCCCCGCCCCCCCAGGCATGAAGAAAATTAGCAATTGGCTTTGGCTGTTTGACGTAACCCACGTTAATCCATATATCAACAATAACATTGCTAAAATTTCCCTAATCAACTTGCAATGCAATAACAAGTGATCTCTCGATTCCCCTTTTCAAACATTATCCCAAGTCAAAATCTTCCCCAAGCCACTGTCGAAGAAAAGAAAGCAACTTTCCTTCGATCCCCACCTTCCACAGAAACCCCTTATTACCAAACCCCATTAAATTCAGGAAATAAGACCGAACTGAAAACCAGGGGAGAAGATTAGCTTGTCAAGACAGGCATGAAAAGAACTTTAGGTGTTCTAATGGTCACCGAACCTACTGCGTCTCTATGGCTAATAATGTGCTGACGCTTACCTCACCTAGATTTGGCAATTTTTAGTGTTTTGCCCACCCATTGCACCAATACAAAAAAAAGGCAGCATAGTTATCTATATATGTGGGACAATCAAACTTGATTAGCTTGCCGCCTCACCCACGCAATAAATGACATGGGCTGAAGAGTTTGATGATCTTCCTCTTGTTTTTTTCCACTACTTAGTTTGTAAGCAACTTGCATGACAAAAAGATTAAAAGACATTACGAGTCATGATTTGAAAATAGAAGCTACATAGATGACATAAAATACCTACTAAAACAAAACATTAATAACTTAGCAAGTTAGGAACACACAATATTATTGTAGTGAAAAATATACAAAACTAGTAATTTATGATGTTAAACAACATGCTTATTCCACTAGTAAATAGTATGCCCAATGTACTGATGCGAACTTATTGCTCATAATGGAAAACAATTCATAACATGCAAAAGAAAGTTCATTTATCAAATAATGCATTCATTCATGTTGAATAAACAGGGGGAAAGGCAAATGCTTACTAGAAGAGATTGCTGGATTGTATAAAGTTCCGTCTTCCCTCTTCAGTAAAAACCTCACTCTCCCTCTTTGCATAAAATCGCGGGGATAAGCCTTATCGATCTTTCCAAATAAAGAGTACCAGATTACAATCATATATTCATAACACAACCAAGAATACCAGCATAGATACATGTATACAGAATCATAAAATCCAGTAATTTTCTTTTATGATTAAACAAATCTACCTCAACTGCAAAAGGGATTTTCAGGTGGCTGCAACAATCGCCAATCTCAGTACAAGTAGGGTTCTCACAGGCTTTGGTTGCATTAATTCGCCTACCTTCCGCTATCGTTTTCTTTGAATTTATATAAACAGGATACAATACATTCCATTTCTTTATATTGGGTATATCGCCATCCATTTCTCTGGTAAAATCTAATCAAATCAAAAACGAAAACTAAGACAATTGAATTCATCATTATATTATACAAAACAAAGATCAATCGCACAAAATAGGAATGAAATAGATCTGACAGTAGGACGAGTCAGATTAAACCTGAGAAGAGAGAGAAACTTCTGATTGATTAAACCCCAGTCCCAGTCTCAGTCCCAGTCCCAGTCCGACTATGAAAGCTGAAACTTGAAACCTTTGGGCGTTTTGTTATGGATTGGTTCAATTCGTATTCGGGCTGGGCCGACAGCGGACGGAACATGGTAAAAAAATTTATACTCCACCACGTTCCGGTCCTAATTGCTATGGACGGCCCAAAAAAAAATACTTACTTTCTATCCTCTACTCCATTTCGTATTGGCTTGCCTTCCAAAAACAAAACTGGCACCCCTCTATATCAAGGGTCCTATTTGACAAATTTCTTTATGCTATAAAAGAGTTATTTTATTTTATTTTTTATTGTTAGCCATATAAATGACACAATGTACTCGCATCATAATTTCTTTATTATTTACCGTTATTAAAATAAATAAAAATACGTTTTTAGTATTTATAAATATTGCAAATGAGCTTTAGAATTGAGAGAGTACTAACTTGAAATTTCAGGACCTACACTATTATCTGTTCCAATATCACCTTCCTAACATGGATTGCCTTTTTAAAGTAATGATTTTTTGGTCACGGGTTTAATATTTGGTAAAAGTAATGATTTTTTGGGAGACCAAAATAGAAGTACATAAGTTTGGTATGCGAGTGTAATCATCCGGTGATTTATTAAAGTCTATAATAAAAGTTTGGCATATGAATATGGGATTCGTTTTAAATCATGATAAGTTTATTGGGATAAATCATTTTTTGATCATTATATTGGAATTTGGTTTTTATTGTGGTTATCGAATTTTTTTTTATTACAATTGAATAACTGTACTCTCAAAAATTACAAAATGGTCATTACTTAAAATTTCCGTCCGAAAAAATAGACGGAAAACCGATCGTATGTAATCTGCCCTATTTTTTGCTTACGTGAGCACAGAAATGCAAGAGAGATGATTATTATAAAGCACAAACCACCAAAACTATTAACTACTTCACATGAATAATTCCAAAACTAATAAAAATAATAATAATAATAATTTCAAAATAATAATAAAATACTAATAATAATAATAATTTTAAAATTATAATAATTTTAATTTTAATAATAATTTCAAAATAATATAATAATAATTTTTAAATAATAATAATAATAATTTTTAAATAATAATAATTTGTTTTTTATTTTAATGGAGAATAAAAAATAATTTGTCAAATTTATCCTTACTCAAATAATTTAAATTAATAAAATAATAAAAATATTTTTTTAAATACACATCAACTTCATATAAAATTATTTTTATAATTTATATAATCTTTTTAAAATTTTACATTTTAAAAATTATTATTATTATTACTATTTATCCTTATTATTGACGCTAGTAATGGTATTTATCCTATTACGATGCATAATAAATATTTGTTACCAATCATTCTCCAAAAAAAATAATAACTACAGTACTTATTATAGCATTGACTGAGTGTGTGAACCAGTTCTCGTCTCTTTCCTAATTGATTATTAATCTTTTAATATCGTAATTCGTAAGTGTATATTGAATTATTAGATTATAGTAGTATAAAGGTGTTGCTCTCAAAGCAACTGATAATACCTCCAAAGTCAGCACTGAAGTTGATTCTGACTACGATGAAGATGATGATGAGTGTGACGCCCCCAAAATAGGTCCATTCCACCCAACCTATTCCGAGTCGCCAAATACATGGTACAGAAAACAACTACAACTTTATTACTACAATTGTCGTGCAAAATACAAAAACACATACTGTGAGTTTTAATACTAACTGTGACTCATGTCCCAACTATGGACATCACCTCACATTGATACATTACATAAAGGTACAAATAATAAGCTGTTTTAGAAATTAAAATCTTTGGGAAGTCTTTCAAGAAACTTTCGTACACATGGGAGGCCAAGAATCTAAGTTATGATAGATATCATATGTCCAGAGAATTATCCTTGGTTGATCCAATAGACCCCAAAGAAAAAAGAGAAGATTACTATCATGTTCCTTTCAATGGTGAGTCTTCTCTTGATATATAACTATCTCCACCGTCTGCAATTGAACATTATGTTTCAACCAAACTCCAAGATCATATAGGTAGTGCTCGTAGATATACTCAGCAAGTGGATGTGCACAACCATGTCTTATGATAACACGAGGTTGTATGTCATTAGACATCTTGTATGATAGTGACAAAACAATTTCCAAAGTTGGGTTCACCTCACCCTATTCGGTTCACCAAAATTAAATATCAAATAGCGTATACAATACGACACACTTATCTAAAGTTCTCAATAAAATTATTTCCATACTATTTAGGAGAACCTCAACATGACTATAGACCACCGATTCTATTTCCTGTTACCCCGCTTCAAACCCACTACACTCTTGTTATCTCGAAAGAAATTGTGAAGCAAAAAGGGTGAGCACAACTAGCCTAGTAAATAATATCATGACTAAAGATAATTACATTATCAATAGACTTCATCGATAATAAATCGGAGATTTAGAACATATGGTAGATAATAAAACTTTTCAACCATAGTTGCGGTGAACGAAGCAATCCATTAGAAGAGTCGAATAGACTATAAAGTCTATTATCTTCTCCACGTTAAAAGTCCACCAACAATGTTTTATCCTCAGTAACATCAATCAACGGTTCCTTTCCACAATCATATGAATAACTTCATAATCATAATTGTGATTCTAAATTCCTCTTCGCATCAAAGACGAAGATAATTTTCATCTTTGTCTTTACTTGAAACATCAAAGATCATGGTTATACCAAATCACAGTTCCTGTTCATAATCATACTAATAAACTCATCTTTGCACCACGGGCCAAAGATATTCATCAACAGTTCATCTTTACACTACATGCCAAAGATATTCAATAACAAGTCATCTTTGCACTACGGGCCAAATATATTCATCAATAATTGATCTTTGCACTACAAGCCAAAGATATTCATATCTCAAAGAAATACATAATTATTTTAGAATTTATATAAACCATAATTATAACCATATATGTTGATCAATTCACCTTTATACTTAAGCTAAAGATATTCAATTATAAATTCAATGGTCATGATCGTACTAGTCAACAATTCAACTTTGCACTACTGGCCAAAGAGAACCCATAGTCACGATCATACCAATAATCTACCCATCATTACACTTAAGTCAAAGAGAAATATCATCATTAGGGTTATAAGAATGTTACATATGATAATAAAAACAATATAATCAACATATAGATTTAATCTCAAGAGTAAGATTCATAAATCAATGATTTCATAACACCTTAATCCAAATGTTATAAATCACTTAATAATCTCATAATCTAATATTATTAATACTATCACAATATTTTAATCATTTCTTAAATTTATAAATAATTTATTTTAATTATTTACACTTTACTAATAAATGCATTTAATCATCCTAAAATGCCAAACTCATAAAATTTTATCACCAATAACCAACACTCTCATCAAAAATCTACATATACCTTATATAGGATTCTCAAGCCATAAAATCCTATTTTCCAATTTTGTTACTTCACATAACATATTTAATTCATTTATTCATAACTAGTCTATTTTCATGAAAAATACCAAATCAATCTCAAAAATATTTCTTTTCTGGGATTTAGCATAATATAGTCCCATATTGAACATATATTTTTCTCGGAATTTTAAAATTCATTTACTATTTTTCATATGGCCAAAACCGCCGAATATTTAAATATTTATCATAAATTGTACTTTTGTCCAAAAATTCCAAAATTTACAGGGGATACTGATATTATATAGATGTACTTCCAATAAAAATTTCATCAATTTTGGAGTTAACCACAAGGAGTTATAAGAGTTTACTTTTAAAATAGTCTTTTCTCATAAAATTCATAACTCCTAATCTATACATCCAAAAATCGCCATTTTTGGACACAATCAATAAAACTCATCAAATTATCATTTCAAAATTTTCCAAAATTTTGAAGGTCCAGAAAAATTTTGAAACAGAAAAACATAATAACCCTTAAAATCTCTTACATAATAACGACAATATCCCTTACCTCAAAAGAGCAGTACTTCTGACTTGAATAACGCTGAACAAACTTGCATCGTATAGCAACACTCAAGATATCTAAATACTCACAAAAATACGCTCGATAATATAGAGAGAGAAAACTTCTGTTTCTGGTGTGATTTTCAATTCTAACCTAAGCAACTATTTATAGGAAAATGTTTAGAACACCAAAGTAGAAAATTTAATAAAATAATAATATTTAAATTTAAATTTCCTACGCACACCTTACAATCTGAATTCAGCAATTCACACATATTAATGGGGCCCACCAACTTACCAAAAATGAAAAACATGTTTTAAACAATTTTTGTAACAAAATTAATTAAGACCCAATATTTCAGAACTTCAATAATTCATAATAAATAGTCCTTTTATCAGAAAAATTCAAATCTTATGTCCATTCCATAGGAAATTTAATTTTCTACAACTTTGGAGAAGAAAGCTTTTCCAAATTCCAAACAGAAATTGACCGAAATCTACATACGGGCGATTTTGCGTGCTATAATCAAATTTCAGTTAAAAAATTTATCCACCAACATGTTTAACATGTGTTTAGCATTTATAGTAACAAAAATACTATTCCTCCTCATTTATTCATATATCACACATTCATTGTAAAAATATCACCATTATTATATAATTAAAATATAATAATATATTTAAATGAATTATTTTATCGAAAAAGATAAAATATCAATTTTCAATAATTGTTACATTAAAAATTTTCTCCATCTATATCCACATAAATAAATATTTTCCTGATCATATAAATCAATAATTAATTATTCACAAATAATATTACAAGAATCACAATAATGACAACAGACAGTTCCCAGGAAGGTGGGGCTTTCAATAAGGATTTCTCCTTCTAGCACGCCGCATTAGGTGACCAAACCTCTCATTGACAGAACTTTTAGACATTGCCAATAATGCTATCTAATAATATTATTCAAATAATATGAATTATTGATCTGATAATGGGAAATACTGTGCCATGACAATTATTGAAACAATAATAATATAAAATATCAACGTAGTAATTATTGAATCAATAAAGTAAAATATTTAACAGTAATTACTGTAATAATTATTGAGTAGTGCCTTCTTACGAAAAAATTATCATGCTTCGTGAATAGTAACTCGTGAATAGTAACTCGTGAATAGTAATTATTAAAAAAATTGAATACTTTTATTTCATAAAATTTGCGCGTTTCAATGAGGACCTTACAATGTCTTTGGTGAAAAGACTAAGAAGGTTCATGCGACAAAGGCAAACCAAAGAAGCCAAAGAAAGTCAAAAGAATTCACAATGACCGGGAGCAAATGAATGACCTATGCTACAATTGCGCAAAGAGCCCGCCACTTCATTGCTAATCGCAACAAACCTCGAGAGAAGAACTCGAAAAAAAAATCACATTCTAAGAAGGAATACAAAGGCAACAAAAGGCCACAGAAGAAAGACAAAGGCCTTGTAGCTGGAGGAACGTGGAGTGACTTAGACAATGACTCAACTCCAGAATCGGGATATGATGAAGATCCTCAAGTTGCAAATCTCTGCCTTAATGGCCAAAAATGCAAGGGACAAACAGAACTCCAACATACATGAAGTAAGTATCGATGAGGTATTTGACTTCAACTCTCCTGATGTAGACATTGATGACCTTAGAACTACATTACATGGCATAACATCTGATCTACACCAATACATGAAGTGGTTTAGAGTTCTGTCTAAAGACTATTCACTTCTTTAAAAGGAGAAAGAGAAAGTTCAAGAGGAACTGGAAACAGCCCTTCTCAGTACTAATTCTCTTTCAAAGTTTGAAGCTGAGAATAAGCTTTTGAGACAAGCAAATGAGCTCAGTGCACAAAGAGAGTCTAGTCTAACCTCCAAGATTGAGGATCTAGAAAAGATAGTCTCTACATGGAATAAATCCTCTTCATCCATGGACTCCTTAATCTCTAACCAGAGAAGTGTCTCTGATAGAACAGGGTTAGGCTTTGGGGAATCTACCTCAGAGCCATGTGTGGAAAAAGTAAAGGAGATTAGCATGAGTGATGCCTCAAGTTTAAGTAGAGACATTATATTTGTGAAATCCTCATAGAACGATGAGTCTGTCAAACCCTGCCCAGCTGATTCAATTCATATTCCTAGGAGTAAGGGATCTCATGCTGGTCTAGGTTTCAGAAAATAGAAGAGAAATCTAGCTACTACTCATCAACCTCGAAGGATCGTAGAGTCCAATAAAATCAACTCTACGAACCAACCAGGAAGATACAGTAGAAGTAAGATACACTCCTCACAAATAACGAAACAAGAGAACACATGGAAAAGGGAATATCAGCCTAGCAGGAGGATGACCAATAACCCACAAAAGTCTAAATGGAGGAAGAACTTTCACACACACACAAACATACATCATATCAAATGTTTTGTGTGCTACAGAGTTGGCCACAAGGCTGCAAAGTGTCATTATAATTCCATGCATGAGAGACCCAAAATCAAGCAGATTTGGGTCCCCAAGGGTACTAACATAGTAGGACCCATACAAGTATGGGTACCAAAATGAAGGTTTAATGTTACCTCAGGAAAAGAGCTCCACAAACACAACCTGGTATCTGGATAGTGGATGTTCAAGACACATGACTGGGAACAAATCCCTTCTATCTAACTACATAGAGAAGGAGGGTCCCTCGGTCATCTTTGGAGATAATGGCTCTGGCAAGACAAGAGGCTATGGCTCAGCTGGAAATGGTGCAGTATCCTTTAGTAAAGTGGCCTATGTGGAAGGACTACAACACAATCTTCTAAGCATTAGCCAACTCTGCGACAAGGGTCATCAAGTAACATTTCTCAACAATCAATGTCATGTCCGAGACCTGAAGACATCTGCTGTGAAGCTAACCGGAACAAGAGAAGGAAATGTCTACACAGTAAATCTTAGAAAACTAAGCTCAAACGAGACAATATACTTTCTGGCTAAAGCATCTGAAGAAATGAGCTGGCTATGGCATCGAAGACTGTCTCATCTCAACTTCAAAAGCATGTCCAAATTAGCTTTAAAAGAACTAGTTGTAGGCCTACCCAAGTTCAATTTCATTAAAGAAAGGCCGTGCAATGCCTATCAACTTGGAAAATAGATCAGAAGCACATTCAAGAGCAAAACTGTCAATTCAATTGACAAGCCTTTGCAGTTGCTACACATGGATCTTTTTGGGCCAATTCCAATAACGAGCCTTGGAGGAAAGAGATACTCTCTAGTCGTAGTCGATGACTTCACCAGATTTACATGGGTGTTCTTTCTAACCTCAAAAGATGAGACAAGTTCCCAGTTGATCAAGATGTTCAAGCTTGTGATGAACGAGAAAAGAGAGAAAATCAAGGCTATAAGGAGTGATCATGGTAGATAATTTAACTTCTCAGAAATGGACCAATTCTGCACAGACAATGACATTAGTCACAACTTCTCAGCTCCACAAACTCCTTAACAAAATGGAGTTGCTGAGAGAAAGAACAGGACATTAATAGAGGCTGGAAGGACTCTACTAGCAGCAGTTCATCTGCCTGAGTACTTCTGGGCAGAAGCGGTCAACACTGCATGTTATACTCAGAACCGATCACTCATACACTCTACGATTAAGAAGACTCCCTATGAAATGTGGAAAGGAAGAAAACCTAGTGTCAGCTACTTTTATGTCTTCGGTTGTGCATGCTACATTCTCAACAATAGAAAGTAATACTTGTCAAAGTTTTAACCGAAATCAGACGAAGGAATCTTTCTTGGATATGCCATAAACAGCAAGGCCTACAGAGTGTTCAACAAGAAGACACTGTGTGACGCCCCCAAAATAGGTATACATCACCTATTCTGAGTCACCAAATATATGGTACAAAATACAAATACAAACTTAATTATACAACCGTCGTGTAATATACTACAATACATATGTTGTGAATTTTAATACAAATATTGTCATCTAGACAATATCCACACTCAATTGAGTCCTCATTACATTTATTATCACACTATTTAACAGAATAATGAGGACTACTAATGCTATTATCTAGACCGTCACTCCGTTCCCCGACTAGTCCCTACTATGTTCTCATTTCTTGAAGAGAACAATGAAAGTAAAAGGGTGAGCTTAACTAGCCCAGTAAGAAATATTATGACTAAGATAATGCAGAATAAATTATCATTAGTCTTCAACAATGTTAAACTGATAAAATACAATAGACATCAAGTTTAACTGCAGCGAAATAAGCAATCCATTAAAAGAGTCAAGTAGAGAATAAAATCTACTATCTTTTATGAGTTAAAAGGTTTTCATCACTTTTATCATTTGGGACTCGACAATAAATAATCCACATCATCCACAGACTACTGCCGAGGATATTCATTAGTATCACAACCACAAATTATCCATGCACTATAGCCGAGGATATTCGTGTATTCACCAATGATCATGATCATGCCAACAAGCATCCATCAATGCACTACGGGCCAATGAGGACTTTTATCACATCATTTGTAACATTTCGGTACCATGATTACAAGAATAATCCACAGTCATAATCATACCAAGTCCATCTATGCACTGAAGCCATAGATGACTTTCAAAAAAAAATATAAACATGAGGATGATGACAATGATATAAGAATTCAATAAAACAAGTTCAAGAATTAATTTATTCAGGAACTAATTACGTCCAAATTGTCAACATGATACTTCTTTATAGAGTAAAATTCAAGAATGCTCAGAAGAATATTTCCATGAAAAGATACTGGATGAAGCGCAAATATCAAGGATATTCCATTAATTTAATGGAGTATAGAAGTCAAAACTTTAACCAACTGAGTATAATAAAGAAATGGAATAACAAAAGAAATCACCATGCATGCGGTACTTGAAAGACAAAGTTATTCCAACCGGTCGAGGTAATGTCGTCTACGCGAGGATATTCAACGTAATAATAAAGAATAAAATAACAACGAAATCACCATGCATGCGGTACTTAGATAGACGAGTTATTCCAACAGAATAATAAATAACGGAACAGTCCGGCGTGAAACGCATGCAGACAAGATATTCCAATGAGAATAATAAAAGTGTAAGAACAGTGCAGCGTAAAATGCCTGTAAAGGATATTCCAACGAGAATAATAAAGAATGGAATAATGTAAGAATTTCACCAAGTATAGGGTAGTATCAGCGTGATACTGAGTTATTCCAATAGAATAATGAAAAAAAATAGAATAAGTCGATGAATACGCATGTAATACTGTGTCGTGTCTGGCAGGTGTAAAATATCTGATGTCTGGCGTGGTTGAATAGTAGCACACGGTATTGGTTATTGATGCTTACGTGATAAGTCACTCGGTTATACTCAATTATTACTCTGATGAATTGTTGCATCATATCTCTCATATTATTGATTCGATTATTGTCATAGTATCATCTGCATAATATTTAATATATTATTAAATCAATAATTGAGACGACAAAGTTATTCATATTATTAAATTACAATATTTACAATCTCTAGAAGTTCTGTCGAGGAGAGGTTTGGTCACCTAATTGGCGCATGATAGGAGAAATCCTTATTGGAAAGCCCCCTCTTTTCGCAGGAGCGACTTTGGTTGTTAAATATTGTGAGTTATGATATTAATGATGAATAAGTTCGTATTGATTAAAGATGAATTTGATAGTTCCATTGTGTTGGGATTATTGATGTTAGTTGAAATCGACATCTATTCCGATGATAATTGATGTCTGCGGGTTATATTGATAAATCGGGTAATTTATCGGATAAATGAGCAATTAATTGCTACTAATTCACATGTTTATATAACTATTTGTTCACATATGTGTATTATTGAATCACATTCTTATACTATTAGGGGAGTTGGTGCAAAATTGATAATACTTGCATGATTAAATTAAAGATGGAGGTATAGATGGAGGTACTATACCGTAATTCATATTTTCACATGATTATAACTATTGATTCACATGATTGAACTATTGATTCACATTATTTACTATTAGGAGAGGTGGTGCAAGTTTGATAATACTTGCAGGACTAAATTAAAAATGAAAGAAAAGTTGGAGGTATTGTCATTGTAATTTTTCGAGCCCCAAAAACGCAATTATCGAAACTATATTTTTCTATAAATAGAAGCTCATTCTTCCTTCAATTCTTACCAATTCACTAAATCTTTAGAGCCATTATTATAGAGAAATTATAGAGAAAGAAGAAGAGAAGTCTGCTTTACCTCATTTATTCCAATTATCCGGTCTTTTTTTTGAGGTAAGGGTATTATTTCTTTTCGTATTCATGAATTGAACTCACGTTATTCCATTTTTTTTTTATTATTCATTGGAATAACTTGTATACACGATCTACCCTATACTTGGTGAAATTCTTACATTATTCCATTCTTTATTATTACATTAGAATATCACATATCATGCATTTAAAATTTGGACTGGTTCCGTCTTTATTATTACATTGGAATATCCTCACATCATGCGTTTTACATTGAACTTTGGTTCCGTTATTTATTATTACATTGGAATAACTTTTTGTCATCTGCAATACCGCATGCATGGTGGTTTTTTGTTGTTATTCCATTCTTTATTATTACATTGGAATATCCACGCGGTGTATTACGCCTTTAACCCGGTTCCGTTATTTATTATTACATTGGAATAACTTTATACATCGCAATCTACCGCATGCATGGTGATTTCTTTTGTTATTCCATTTCTTTATTATACTCAGTTGGTTAAAGTTTTGACTTCTATACTCCATGAAATTAGTGGAATATCCTTGATATTTGTGCTTCATCTAGTATCTTTTCATGGAAATATTCTTCTGAGAATTCTTGAATTTTACTCTACAAAGAAGTATCATGTTGACAATTTAGACGTTATTAGTTCCTGAATAAATTAATTCTTGAACTTATTTTATTGAATTCTTATATCATTGTCATCATCCTCATGTTTATATTTTTTTGAAAGTCATCTATGGCCTGTAGTGCATAGATGGACTTGGTATGATAATGAACAAGGATTATTCGGTGTAATCATGACCGTAATATTATAAATAATGTGATAAAAGTCCTCATTGGCCCATAGTGCATTGATGGACAGTTGTTGGCATGATCATGACCATTGATGAATACACAAATATCCTTGGCCGTAGTGCATGGATAATTTGTGGTTGTGATACTAATGAATATCCTTGAGTCGTAGTGCGGTGGATGATGTGGATTATTTATTAAAGTGAGTCAAATGATAAAAGTGATGAAAACCTTTTAACTCATAAAAGATAGTAGATTTTATTCTCTACTTGACTCTTTTAATGGATTGCTTATTCCGCTGCAGTTAAACTTGATGTCTATTGTATTTTATCAGTTTAACATTGTTGAAGACTAATGATAATTTATTCTGCATTATCTTAGTCATAATATTTCTTACTGGGCTAGTTGAGCCCGCCCTTTTACTTTCATTGTTCTCTTCAGGAAATGAGAACATAGTAGGGACTAGTCGAGGAACGGAGAGCCGGTCCAGATAATAGCATTAATATTCCTCACTATTCTATTAAATAGTGTGACAATAAATGTAATGAGGACTCAATTGAGTGTGTATATTATCTAGATGACAATATTTGTATTAAAACTCACATCATATGTATTGTAGTATATTAGACGACGGTTGTATAATTAAGTTTGTATTTATATTATGTACCATGTATTTGGCAACTCAGAATAGGTGATGTATACCTATTTTGGTTCATGAATACGAAAGAAATAATACCCCTTACCTCAAAAGAAGACTAAATACTGGAATAGTGAGGTAGCAGACTTCTCTTCTTCTTTCTCTCTATAATAATGTCTCTAAAGCTTTAGTGAATTGGTGAGAAATGAAGGAAGAATGAGCTTCTATTTATAAAAAAATATAGTTTCGATAATTGCACGTTTTGGGGCTCAAAAAATTACAGTACAATACCTCCAACTTTTCTTTCATTTTTAATTTAGTCCTGCAAGTATTATCAAACTTGCACCACCTCCCCTAATAGTAAATAATATGAATCAATAGTTCAATCATGTGAATCAATAGTTATAATCATGTGAAAATACGAATTACGGTATAGTACCTCCATCTATACCTCTATCTTTAATTTAATCATGCAAGTATTATCAATCTTGCACCAACTCCCCTAATAGTATAAAAATGTTATTCAATAGTACACACATGTGAACAAATAGTTATATAAGCATGTGAATTAGTAGCAATTAATTGCTCATTTATCCGATAAATTACCCGATTTATCAATATAACCCACAGACATCAATTATCATCAAAATAGATGTCGATTTCCACTAACACTAATAATTCCAACACAATGAAACTATCAAATTCATCTTTAATCAACACGAACTTATTCATCATTAATATTATAACTCACAATATTTAACAACCAGGTCGTTCCCAGAAAAGAGGGGGCTTTCCAATAAGGATTTCTCCCTATTGACGCGTAATTAGGTGACCAAACCTCTCTTCGACAGAACTTCTAGACATTGTAAATATTACAATTTAATAATATGAATAACTTTGTCATCTCAATTATTGATTTAATAATATATAAAATATTATGCAGATGATACTGTGACAATAATCGAATCAATAATATGAGAGATATGATGCAACAATTACTGTAGCAATAATTGAGTATAACTGAGTAACTTATCACGTAAACATCAATAACCAATACCGTGTGCTACTATGCAACCACGCCAGACATCGCATACTTTAACAGGGTATTTCAATAATTAACGATAAAACTTCCGCCGTTATTTTCATAAAATATTTTTTATCGTTTTCTCAATCCAAACAATAATTCCGTTATTAGGTGACCAATGATTGTGCCATCGCATCACGAATATTCCTGTTGTTAAAACGAATATTCCTCGACCAATCGAATATTATATAACAACTTCCGTACATTGAAAAATTTATAAATATTACCCAAAACTATAACATTATATCAAATCCATTCCATAATATTAAAAAAAAATATTTTGAGAAATTTAAATCTTTGTTCATAAACTTTGGGGTCTCACAACCTCCCCTCCTTATGAAATTTTGCCCTCAAAATTTACGTACGTACCTGGTACGCCGAAGAGATGTGGATACCTTGACCTCATTTCATATTCCAACTCTTGAGGTATAACCTTGAATACCTTTATCGTCGAAAACATTACACGTTGCATACGTGTATGCCCGATGTCCTTCGATTGCCTCTGAATGCACATCAGTCCCTAAAATAGCCATTTTACGACTTGAAACCGACCTCAAATCTCAACACATAAAGAATGAAAGTTGTAGGTCTACTCTTTATCTTTCTAAATCATCCTTAATCACCTCAATCGGAGTTCGTATGAAAACGTTATGTCCAATTTACTAAAGGACGTAGGGATGATTTTGGCTTAACACTTGACGGTAGCCTAGGCGCTGTGATTTGGCCTTGCAAGCGCCTAGGCGCCCAAGAAGCGAGAATCTAAGCTCGAACCCTAGCGCCTAGGCGCTCAAACCTTGACACTTAGCTCCAATTTTCTAGATTTTGCAACTTTTGACGAACATACTTCAAATCTTCATAACTTCTTCATCCGTTATCAGAATTAGTCCGTGTTCGAGGCTATGGAAAGCTTGTAACATGCTCTATAAAACCCCCATGATTTTATAATTTTTTAGATTCATTAATTATTCCAAAATTTGGCACCAAAGTCCCCCAAGACTAAGTTTTTACTAACAACGATACGTGAAAAACATTATGAACACGCGACATACTTGGCGGTAAAATGAGTCTATAGGCTACAGATCCTACTCAATCGAGGATTTCAAATGGGCCAATTAAATCGAGGGTTGAGATTTCCTCTCTTCATCGATTCTTGCTTCTAGAATAACGCCCTCTTAAACCTTCTTCTCCACATTCATCAGATTCGGGTGTGTAGCTTGAGCGGCTTTAACTTTATCGATTAAAGTCGATTCTACTCGTATATTCTTTATCTTCACGTGGGTCCCTAGAGTCTTTAACTCTATCATCATCATTTGTAAGTTATACGAAATAGGTTTTTATGTTAACAACATCGCACTCGTAAACGCATACGATCTTCTACTCAACGCGTCAGCTACCACGTTCGCTTTTCCCACGATAATATTGAATGGTACGATCGTTTCAATAGCTCGAGCCAACGTCTTTGGCGCATTATACGTTCATTTTGGTTGAAGAAATATTTAAGGGTTTTAGAAATGGGTTTTGTACTGGGGTCAATACAAAATTCGATTTCACGCTCTAGGGGTAGGCTAGGAAGTCTTTAAGAATATGTCAGGAAATTTATTAACAATAGAAATATCATTCAAACTGTGACTCTCATCCAAGACTTGGATAGCACACCACATTGATACCTATCAACTTGTCATCGTCATTCACGACGTCGCCTACAGAAAGTCTGGCTTCGGTGCATTCTGCACAAGGAAGTCACCAGCGAAAGGCTCGAGGCTCGAGGCTCTTTACTTATGACTTGATATAACAATAATTGACTTTAGTGGTTTGGTTGCTTGAATTCTCATAACAGGTTGGTTAGGAATATGAAAGCTAACAACCTTACAAAAAGCTTAATGAGTAGTTCACCAATCGATTCCTAAAATCACATTAAAGGCAAGTATTTTCAAAGAGATAAGATCGACAGGTAACGTGAAAGTGTCGATTTGAATCAACAAGATTTATAAACAGTGGAGGTAACGAAGGTTTCTACTATTGAAGTTTCAACCAATAAGTCAAACTCTAACTTCGCTGGGGTCAAATTTAAACGTTGAGCGTAAGCAAGAGAGATAAAAGAATGGGTAGAACCGGTATCTAATAAGGTATAGACTTTGCAAGAATTTATAATTAACTAACCTGTGTAACTTCTTTCGGGTCACTCGCTTTTTGAGAAGTCACGAAAAATGCTCTTCCTGAAACCACCGACTTTGGTTTGTCCGTATCCGCCTTTGGTGCCTCCATCCTAGCTGAACTTGTCTTCGGTGAACGACAAAATCGGGCTAGGTGACCTTCTCTTCCACAATTATAACATGCTTTGGATGACATCGCGCAGTTTGGACTGATGTGTCCCTCCCCTCCGCATTTGAAACATATGATAGGTGGTCATTCTCCTTCCTTAACAACGGGTCTTTGGTCTTGGCGTCTTTCTATCATTGTTGAATCTCTCTTCTTGAAATGTCCATTCTTATTGTTTTGGCCATGATTACCACAGAAGTGGTTACCATTACGACATGTTGATTCCTCCACGCTTATTTGTCACCATAGCACGATGATAGTTATCTTCGGTATTATCATTTTCTTGCATTTCTCTCTTTTGGTTGGGTTGACTTATTATCGCGCTCCAATAACTGTGCCCTATTAACAACATCTGAATATAAACACAGTTTATGAGAGATAAGATATTGACGTATCTCGGGTTTCAAACCTCTTAGAAACATTCGCGTCATTCTCTCCTCATTATCAACCAAATAGGACACAAACCGGGACAACTCGGCAAACTTGGCTTCGTACTACGACACGGTCATGTTATTTTGCTCCAGATTAATGAACTCTACCTCTTTCATGTGACGAATACTTTCGGGAAAGTACTTGTCATTGAACAATTCTTGGAACTTCTCCCAAGTCATCTTCAGTGCGGCAGGTTGAGTACGTTTTACAGATTCCCACCAGTAATCTGCCTATGCATGCAACATGAAGGTGGCAAAGGAAACTATTGCTCCTCGGAGCATCCCAAGACATCAAATATCTTGCAGATCTGCTTTATCCACGTCTCCGCCTTAAGTGGTTTTGGCTCTCTAAAAAACTCCAGTGGTCCCAGTTCCTTGAACTATTTAGCGGTGACTGTCTGAGAGTTGCCAGTGTTTCCACCTACATTTTGGACAGGAGTCTCTCTTGCCTGATGCTGTATGAATTTCAAAAAGCCTCTAAACATTCCATCATTCATCATTTGGTGAGTGTTGTTGTTTGCATGAGGATTGTCGCCTTCCTGATGCACATTCTCCTAATTATTGATATGTGGAGACTCAACGGTCTCCTGTGCTCCATTGATGTTCTCAACATTCTCGGATGCCATTTTTAAATACTGCCACAAAACAAGGGTTAATTAACATATCACATATTATCCCTATACTCTGACCGACCAATTAAATACCAAATAAACTTAGGTAGGTCATACTAGCGAAGGAATTCCCAGTCTCTCCCCTCCTAGTTCTTGTCTCACATCTCAGCCAGGGATCATATCCCTAAGCTTTGATACCAACTGTGATGCCCCCCCTAAAATAGGTATACATCACCTATTCTGAGTCGCAAAATACATGGTTCAGAATACAAATACAAACTTAATTATACAACCGTCGTGTAATATACTACAATACACATGCTGTGAGTTTTAATACAAATATTGTCATCTAGACAATATCCTCACTCAATTGAGTCCTCATTATATTTATTATCACACTATTTAACAGAATAGTGAGGACTACTAATACTATTATTTGGACCGTCACTCCGTTCCCCGACTAGTCCCTGCTACGTTCTCATTTCCTGAAGAGAACAATGAAAGTAAAAGGGCGAGCTCAACTAGCCTAGTAAGAAATATTATGACTAAGATAATGCAGAATAAATTATCATTAGTCTTCCACAATGTTAAACTGATAAATTACAATAGACATTAAGTTTAACTGCAGCGGAATAAGCAATCCATTAGAAGAGTCAAGTAGAGAATAAAATCTACTATCTTTTATGAGTTAAAAGGTTTTCATCACTTTTATCATTTGGGACTCGATTTTAATAAATAATCCACATCATCCACCAAGACTGCCGAGGATATTCATTAGTATCACAAACACAAATTATCCATGCACTACGGCCAAGGATATTCGTGTATTCACCAATGGTCGTGATCATGCCAACAACTGTCCATCAATGCACTACGGGCCAATGAGGACTTTTATCACATCATTTGTAACATTACGGTCATGATTACACCGAATAATCCCTGGTCATTATCATACCAAGTCCATCTATGCACTACATGCCATAGATGACTTTCAAAAAAAATATAAACATGAGGATGATGACAATGATATAAGAATTCAATAAAACAAGTTCAAGAATTAATTTATTCAGGAACTAATAACGTCCAAATTGTCAACATGATACTTCTTTATAGAGTAAAATTCAAGAATGCTCAGAAGAATATTTCCATGAAAAGATACTGGATGAAGCGCAAATATCAAGGATATTCCACTAATTTCATGGAGTATAGAAGTCAAAACTTTAACCAACTGAGTATAATAAAGAAATGGAATAACAAAAGAAATCACCATGCATGCGGTACTTTGCATAGACAGGTTATTCCAACAGAATAATAAATAATGGAACCAGGTCAGGCGTAATACGCACCGACAAGATATTCCAACAGAATAATAAAGAATGGAATAACAATAGAAATCACCATGCATGCGGTACTTCGCATAGACAGGTTATTCCAACAAAATAATAAATAACGGAACTAGGTCCGGCATAAAACGCACAGATAGGATATTCCAACAGAATAATAAAGACGGAACCAGGTCCGGCGTAAAACGCATAGATAGGATATTCCAACAGAATAATAAAGGATGGAATAACAGAAGAATTTCACCAAGTATAGGGTAGATCCAGCGATACACGAGTTATTCCAATGAGAATAATAAAAAAATGGAATAATGAATTTCTCTTCATGAATCTGAAAGAAATAATACCCTTACCTCAAAAGAAGACCTGAAGCTGGAATAGTGAGGTAATGACTTCTTCTCTTCTTCTTTCTTTCTATAATTTCTCTCTATAATAATGGCTCTAAAGCTTTAGTAAATTGGTGAGAAATAAAGGAAGAATGAGCTTCTATTTTTTGAAAAATATAGTTTCGATAATTGCACGTTTTGGGGCTCAAAAATTACAGACAATACCTCCAACTTTTCTTTCATTTTTAATTTAGTCCTGCAAGTATTATCAAACTTGCACCACCTCCCCTAATAGTAAATAATATGAATCAATAGTTCAATCATGTGAATTAATAGTTATAATCATGTGAAAATACGAATTACGGTATAATTCCTCCTTCTATACTTCCATCTTTAATTTAATCATGCAAGTATTATCAATCTTGCACCAACTCTCCTAATAGTATAAGAATGTGATTCAATAGTACACACATTTGAACAAATAGTTATATAAGCATGTGAATTAGTAGCAATTAATTGCTCATTTATCCGATAAATTATCTGATTTATCAATATAACCCCTAGACATCAATTATCATCAAAATAGATGTCGATTTCCACTAACACTAATAATCCCAACACAATGGAACTATCAAATTCATCTTTAATCAACACGAACTTATTCATCATTAATATTATAACTGACAATATTTAACAACCGTGTCGTTCCTGTGAAAGGGGCTTTCAATAAGGATTTCTCCTATTAGGGGCGCAATTAGGTGACCAAACTCTCCTCGACGAACTTCTAGACATTGTAAATATTGCAATTTAATAATATGAATAACTTTGTCGTCTCAATTATTGATTTAATATTATATAAAATATTATGCAGATGATACTGTGACAATAATCGAATCAATAATATGAGAGATATGATGCAAAAATTACCGTAGCAATAATTGAGTATAAATGAGTAACTTATCACGTAAGCATCAATAACCAATACTGTGTGCTACTATGCAACCATGCCAGACATTCATTACTTTTAACACTGTGTGTTTCAGCGATTAACGATAAAACTTCCGTCGTTATTTTCATAAAATATTTTTGTCGTTTTCTCAATCCGATAATAATTCCGTTGTGGGGTCCACCAATGATTGTGCCGTCGTACGAATATTCCCCGACCAATCGAATATTATATAACAACTTACGTACTTTGCAAAATTTATAAATATTACCCACAACTATAACATTATATCAAATCCATACCATAATATTTAAAAAAAATATTTTGAGAAATTTAAATCTTTATTCATAAACTTTGGGGTCACACACACTGAGTGTTGAAGTCTCGATTCACATCATCTTTGATGAAACAGGCTTAGACAAAACAATGCCTCAAGACACTGAGACTAATAGTTCAGACACTATGAACGAGGTCGTCGAGCTCAATACTACGATCGTAGTACTAGACAGTGAAATCGTTGAGCAAGGGAATGAGATCGTAGAGAGGCCTATGCCAGACAATGAGCCTCCACATCAAGAAAAATAAATAGATTTTGAAGATCTAAGAAAGAAGGCATAAGAACTGATGTCCCAACAGGAAGCAGATGGGTAAGAGATCACACTCAAGATCTAATCATTGGAGATCCGAATGCAAGAGTCAAAACAAGAGCTGCTACTCAAAATGAATGCTTCTATCTAAGCTTCCTATCTCAAATGGAACCAAAGAAGATAGAGGATGCTATGGAAGACTCCGGCTGGATAGAGGCCATGCAGGAAGAACTTAATCAGTTCGAGAGAAGCAAAGTATGGAGATTGGTTCCAAGACCAAAAAATCATCCTGTAATCGGAACCAAGTGGGTCTTCAGAAACAAGATGGATGAAGATGGGGTGATAACCAGGAATAAGGCTAGACTAGTGGCCAAAGGTTACTGATAAGTGGGTTTTGTACCTACTTATTAAATACCAATTCACGCGAACTATGCTCATCTCAAGTACATTTTAGGGTGTTTTTAGTTACATTTCATGTTATTTTGCATTGCATGTACTTAAAATTCCTTTTGGTGAAAAAGTGTAGGAAATGGCCTACTTTGGTGGTATTAATGACATGAGGCTAATGGATGCATGGCGTGAAGATCTAGTGGAGCAAGGAAACTAAACATGACAAGGATGAACAACATAACAATTCGATGAAGAAGAAAGAACAATGCAGAACTGGACTCGTAAAGCAAAGAAAAGCAGTGTTGTTCAAAGCCGTGTGTGCGAATAAGCTTGAGGATCTTGGCGCCATGCATGAGCAAGCAATTTGGATGAGACGGACATCACACACTGACAAATCAGCACTGCCATGAGAAAACACTTGAGGAGGAGCTCGCGCCTTGATCGCGCTGAGGTTTCTTGAACTGTTTTTATTTTTATTTTTAATTAAAAGGGTTGTAATTTGAGAAAAACGACGACTGAATGGAGTCAGCAATATCATTCATTACTTTTTACATATTTTCGTATTGGGAACTAGGGTTTATACTTTGAGGGAGATTCCAACGTAGAATGAAGTCTAAACTCCATCTTTTCTAATTCTTCGTGGGATTTCTAATCATTGTGGATAACTCTTGTTATTTTTCTAGATTTACATGAGGATTTGAACGTTAATATTGGATTATAATCAGCAATTGGGTTTGATCGTTTCTATCCCTTCATCTATCAATTTTTTGCTTATTAGCCATGTTTAGCTTTGATCCCATAATGGCTTTTGGTTCAGTCATGAACTAAACTCCATTATGGGATTCTAACGGATTTTAATATGTAGTTTGGTTGCATGCTTGATTGTTGGGGCTGTTTTACATATCATGTGGGATTTGTATTATGATTGTTTTGCATGTATGAATGCTTAATCACCATTCATTTTCAGTACTTGTATGGAATTGACAATGAACATGCGAGTATGGATTGTAATCATGATAACATACGATATATGAAATTTATTTTTTGTATGGCTTGTATATTTCGTGAACCAGATAGACATACACTATTTCACCGTATGAGTTAAAATAAGGGCTTGTGCTTAAATTCAATATGATTGCAATTTCACATAGACATATAGTGATTTTGGTTATATTGATGATTACATGGAGTCTATAAACATGGATGTCTTTGTGTAAGTAGGTCATAGTACATTGAAAAATGGCTATGACTCTATTAGTGCTCTTGACTACTTTTCTTTGATATGTGAATAATTCTTGCATGATAGTGGTAATTAGATGAAGTATTAAATGAAGTTAGGATCCCATTATTTCTAGACTTGATTTATTATATTTTTATTCGTGTTTTAGTTGATATTTGCAATTAGAGTAATTCACAAATATAGTCATTAGTTTAAGCATATAAGTATAGTGATTTAGTTGATGCATAGTAGTTTAAATTTGATAACTTTCTCTGTGGGATCGATACTCTACTTACTCTGTATTACTTGTTGACACATGTATGCTTGCATGAGTTAGATCTCTTTTATCAGAACTGAAAAAGAGGCAACAGTTACTCTCAGGAAGAAGGCATTGACTACAATGAGACATTTGCACCTGTTGCCAGAGTAGAAGCCATCAGAATATTTCTTGCCTTTGCTGCTCACATGAAATTCAAGGTCTTTTAGATGGATGTCAAGAGTGTATTCTTGAATGATAAACTTCAAGAAGAAGTCTATGTAGAGCAGCCTCCAGGTTTCATCAATCCATCTCTTTCTAATTATGTCTTTAGATTAGACAAAGCCTTATATGGTCTTAAACAAGCACCTAGAGCATGATATGAAACACTAACTAACTTCCTTATTGAAAATGGATTCACTAGAGGTAGAGTAGATACCACACTATTTCTTAGAAAGCACAAAGACAAAGTCCTATTAGTTCAAATATGTGTTGATGATATTCTCTTTGGATCTACTGATGAAAAGCTATGCAAGAGATTCTCCAAGCTTATGCAGAGCAAGTTTGAAATGAGCATGATGGGTGAGCTGAACTTCTTCCTTGGACTGCAAGTAAAGCAGACTGATGAAGGAATCTTCATCAACCAAGCCAAGTACATTAAATACTTACTTAAGAATTATGGCATGGAGTCAGCCTCTCCCATGAAAATCCCAATTGCTCTTGCAACCAAGCTTGACAAAGATGAAAAAGGTAAAAATATTGATATAACTCAATACAGAGGTATGATTGGCTCTCTTTTACATCTAACTGCCAGTAGACCAGATATAATGTTTGCAACATGCATTTGTGCTAGATTTCAGGCTAGTCCTAAAGAATCTCATTTATCTGTTGTAAAGAGAATTTTCAGATATCTCAAAGGTACACCCCACTTGGGGCTTTAGTATCCCAAGGAGTCCTCATTTGAGCTAACGGGATACGAGATCTTCGATTTTCTGAGTTGCAAAATTGATAGAAAGAGTACCGATGGCTTTTGTCAATTGCTAGGAAATGGACTTGTGTCTGGTTTAGCAAGAAGCAAAATTAAAGATATCACTTTAAGCTGCGGAAGGTTGAATACATTCTTTCTTGCAGGCGATTCTTTGTCTTAGATCTTATGGATGAAAAATCAACTAGCAGATTATGAGTTTGAATTTAAATCCATTCCTATTCACTGTGATAATACAAGTGCAATTGCTATAACTCATAATCATGTCATGCATTCTAGGACTAAGCATATAGAAATAAGGTATCACTTCATTAGGGATCATGTGCAAAATGGAACTATATCTTTACAATATATCCCTACTGAAAATCAACTTGCTGATGTCTTTATAAAGCCTCTAAATGAATCCAGATTTAACAAGTTAATAAGTGAGCTAGGCATGCTTAACTTACAACCATGAAAAATATGCTCTAGTATGTGTTAATCATACAGGTTTAAAGGCTATGTTCGAAATCATAGACATGATAAAAGGAAGTCCACGATCGTAGAACCGAAGTGTCATATAATGATAACGATAGAAGTGAAGACTCAACGATCGCAGTGAAGACTCAACGATCGCGGTGTAGACTCAACGATAGCAAAGCTACATCAAAACCAAAGGAGCACCCTATGATGATCAAGTATCAAACAAAATAATCTCTCTGATAAGTGCCTCAGGGACAAACCTAACCCTTGATTCATTCAATTTGGTTGGCCCTTCCAGAGTAACCTTAAACCAAGAAGAATGCTAAGTCAAAAGTTCATCATGAGGACTTGGTCAGACTCTACGATTGCTAGTCAGACTCGACAATCACAGTTCAGACTCTACGATTGCAGCTCAGACACGACGACTGCTGAATAAACTCAATGATGGTATAATAGACTCGACGATTTCAAGGACCATTTCAACGATCGTAGTCCTCCCGAAGAACATATTAGTCCAGAAAAAGTCAAGGGTAATTAAGTACAATCCCTCTGTCAAATTCGTAGAGCCAAGCAGAATTCGACACCTGTCCCACTAAGCAAAATGGAGAAAGGGAAGTTACTTGTACCATTTGAAGGCGCCCTTTTGAAATCAGAAGTTCAAAAGCTTATCCCTCTCCTTATCTCTGCAAGAAGAAACCCTAAGCTATCTAGAAAGCTCATTAAATCACACTTCCTGCAAGAAAATAAATGGCGGCTTCCAGTGTTATCTCCGACTACAGACTCTGCTTTGACGAGTTCAATACAGCTGAACCCCAATTTCATAAGACTTTGTCGCTACTAAAGAAGGCAGGCCTCGAAGAAGCCTTGGGTACAGACACATTGATCTACCAGAAGCTGGTAAAAGAATTCTACAATAACGGGGTATTTGAAAACAACACCATCACTGCGAAAGTCAGGTACGTTAAAATCAAACTAAGGGCTAAGGACATCAATCTAGCCCTAGGTCTCAAATCTGAAGGGTATCCGTCCATAGATGGCATAGACTTCCATAAGGGACTCAAAAAGATGCATCACAAGAAATCACCTTCTGTCAAAGGATACAAGAAGAAGGAGTTTCCACAAAGGTATGAATTTCTAGCTGATATTGTTGGAAAATGTATATGTTGCAAAGAGCTCAAAGTCATATTTGTGAATGAGGTGCAACTCAAGCTCATGATAGCGCCATATGTTATGGAATACAACTTAACTATGGGGCTCTATTACTTGAATGGATTGGGAAGTGGTTAATCAATTTCAAAGAAGGCGAAGAGCTCTCGAGAAGATGCTCTATAGGCGATTCATAAGCATTATATCCTACAGTGCTCTTGGTGACTTAATTGAGGACGATGAAGGTGAAGCCATCAATCCAAATCATCGAATGCCCCAACAACTATTTGAGAAGCGGAAAAGGAATCAAGCTGAAAATGTGAGGATGATGTCTGAATCCAGTGGAAGAACTGGTGAAATAAAGGAATCAGGAGTGCCAGGAAACATGTCAGTTATCAAAGAAACTGAAGAAGAAGAAGAAGAAGCTAACCAAGAAGAACCCATTGCTTTAATCGAAAAAAAGCAAGGGAAAAGGAAGTGAAAGCCGAACTCTGAGAAGAACCTCAAGGATCCACTACCGATAAGCTTAGTAGAGTCCCTCGGACATTGAGACTCTAAGGATCCTAAGAAGGAAACAACAACAGGCTGAGGCAGAAGAAGATAGAGCTACCATATCTCAGCTGCTGAAGCAGAATAAAATCAGCCACAAGTCCAAAAAGCCATCAATCTCTTCGATCGTAGAGTCCAGATCAAACACATCAAGAAAAGATGTAGCTGAATCAAACACTTTGGCTGATCAGCAGGACAAAACTAAAGTTCAAGAAAGTCCTGAGGCTGTGGCTCAGCCTAGAAAAACAAGAAGAAAACTGGTTAAGAAGTATATCCTTATTAATGAAGGAGTACTCAAAAAGGAAGATAAAGAGCAGAGGTCGAGATTATAGCAGTAGGCATAGATGGGTACATAAAAGCTAACTATGAACAACTGTTCTCCTATCTACCCATGATGCCTTTCCACCAAGCTCAAATTCTAAACTCCTGGAATCACATGTTCTGGAGCTTCAAAGAGTATCCGGCCATCTTAGTGCTAGCTAATGGATTTCCAGGAAGATTCAATTTTGCCAAGAAACTACTCACCAACAACTCTTCCTCAAAGAACAAACCTGAGGTACTATCTATCCCAACCCTTTTCAGAGTTAATCACTTGCCATCATCCTCATTTAATCAATTTTATGAATTCCCACGATGGTTGGAAGTAATTCTTCATCCACTAAATCAATTTCCAGTTGCAGAATCACAAAATTATGTAACTTAGGAACCAAATGCGACCAACTTCATAATGCTCCCACATCCCATCAACTCTACGATTACAGACTCTAACCCCAGAAAAGAGTCCCAAGTCCAAATCGTACAGCCACCTACTACATACACCTAAACATAGGTCCCTCCATCAGATATTCTCTCCTCATCCAGCAACGAATACTTCAATCTTGATCTTGCCCTCTACTCTTTGCAAGATCAATTCAAAAGTATATCAACTCCCTCCTCAAAATTTCCCCAATTGGATGACATTCTTTCAGAGTTGTCCATAAAGGCTGATCTGTCAGCAATGTCTGCGAAAGTGGTCAAGGAACTCGATGAGAGCCTTGAGGATCACACTGCACTTATTCAGCTGAGATTAACATCAATGATCAATGCTGCAAATCTAAAACGCTTAACAAGATTATCAAAGAAATGCTTCAAAGCATAAAGAACAGGGACGACATTCACTTCCTCGTAGCTAAAAAGCATCGGGATGTTGTCCTAATCTTACAGAAGACTCAAGAATCTCAGAATGATCTAATGATACAGAGCATCAAAAGTCTTCAAACTACAGTCAAAGAATTTTAAGACTTCTACATGGGTCAAATGCAGCAGACTAAAACTGTCCTAAACATTCTTCAATGACGTGAAACTCATTCTGATGCTTTGATCCAAGAGAATCGTGAGGACATTGCCTAAACTCAGAGTCAACTCAACGAGCTTGTCCAAGGAGTCACTCGCCTCTCCGAAGACATTCGAACCCTTGATGTTGACATAAAGGGGGAGAATAAAGGGAAAGGATGTCAGGGAGGCAAGGGCAGAGGCAGAGGTCAATTCCAAACTCAAGCCTCGAGGAAATATCCTGCAAGGCAAATCACCTAGCAGACTCCATGATCCAGCCATCAGGCCCAACGAGCTAATCAACAGGAAGTTTTAATGGCTTAACCATTAAGGAGTCTAAGGCCAACTACCAGCTCTCATGAGGTGATAACTACAGGCCTAAGAATGCCAATTGGAGATCCTGCATTCATGAATAGGCATGATCATAATCCTAGACTAAGCCCAAATGAGCTGGAAGATTTGGCCAGAAGAGATGAAATAAGCAGAAAGAGGAGAGCTGAGGAATATGCAAATCCTCCAAGAAGCAAAAGGCCGAAGAAATAGAGATAAGTTAAATTTTAAGTTGTATTGATGTAGTCAAACTTAAATGTAATATCTGTCTTCATACATCAATAAATTCATGCTTATTCTCTAGAAAGTTCAGTTGCTCAGTGAAATACTAAGTCATGTTTACTTTGCTGCAACTGCATATAAAATTTAATAATCATGGCAACAAATCTCCTTGGTTATGTCAACATCAAATAGGGGGAGATTGTTGGAGGAATGCATATTGTGATTTGATGTTTAATGTAAATGCTCATGATTATGTGTAAAGTCCTTTGAGGAATATATGTACAAGGACTTAGTGATATATCAAAATTATTAGGTTAATCTTAGCCTTTAACGTTCACTTGTATAGAGAGGGAGATCAAATATGTTAGGTTGATCTATGGCTAGAAAGAAATAGATAGGCCTTGAAGAGAATCGTAGTCTATCCGGCTAATCAACAAAATGCAGAAGCTAAGGCAAGATCGTAGTGCTGAGATGATCGTAGTATATTTGCCTTGAAGGGCCTCTCCAGTAATCATAGAGTGGTCCAGACGTTTGCCGAAGCTAACTCTGAGATCATAGTGTGCTTTCTGAAACGTAGAGTCTGCAAAACGAGCAAGTGAAGATCGTAGTATACAAAACTATTGAAAGAAATCGTAGTGTTCTATTCAGACCAAGCACAAATATGATAAGACACCACGATATGCATCGTAGAGTATCATCTGTCTTGTGTCAGAAGCGTCGAGCCCTATCTCTTGTTTGGAAACAAATTCCAACAAATGTGGAATGAGTTTTGAACGTTGAAGCTCTCACCAGTCCCAACGATACAAAAGATATCCTTAATATTGATCAAAAGAAATGTATTCAAGAAGCTAAAAAAATGACCATTGGGCAAAGGAAAACACCTTTTCAGGTGTTAGATGAGAAAGCAGTCTGCTGTGTCAGTGGCCCAGATTGCAATTCAGAAGATGTGCAGAAAAGTCTCCATCAAAGCTCAGAAATGTTAAACGCATTTAATGGCTCATCAGATGACTTCAACGGATAGATTTAAAGTGATCACATATATACAGAACAAAGACAGATGAGAAAGATAAGCAAGCATTTGAACAAAAACGTACAAGGAAACTCAATGCTCAACTCTACGATCTGAGAAAAAGAGAAAGCTTGCTCAGCTACTCAGTTCTTTCAAACAAGTGCTTAATAGCAACTGAGTAGCACCAATCACGATCTCAACAACAACTAATCAACTGAAGTGAGAAGTTCCGAGTCTTAAGGACTTGAAGAGTTCTAAGTGAACTGTAAAGAACCAAGTTTGCTGGACTTGACGAGTTCAAGAGTGAACTAAGAAGTGCCTAGACTGCTTGTCTAGAAGGAATATGTGAGATTCAAGAAGTGTAACAGACATCCTTAGTGGATTTCTTACTCAAGGAGTAAAAGAGTGGATTAGGAGCTTTAAGTGCTCTGAACCACTTAAAACTACTGTGTACATTATAACTGCTATAACTGTCATAACTGCCTCACTCTCATTAATTCAAGATATCTAAAAGAAGGTTTATCATATACTCATTCCGTTGTGCATTAATCACAATCATACTAACTAGTTGAAAAGAAAAGTTTTTAATTATCTATTCAACCCCCCCCTTCTAGATATTTATTGCGCCTCTGGGAACTAACAATATTGTTTTTGATATATAAGATAGTTATTGTAGGATAGTATTATCATTGCTTAGGATAAAGTAATTTTTATTTATTTATTCTAAACAAAAATTATGTGATACTAATAATTAGATGAAGGTGGAACAATGATTTAATTATGTTATTTAATTAAGGGAGGAAATAATAATTTTTAAATAATAACAATAATAATAATAAAAATTTAAAAAAGATTATATAAATTATAAAAATATTTTTATGTGAAGTTGATGTGTATTTAAAAAAAAATATTTTTATTAATTTAAATTATTTGAGTAAGGGTAAATTTGACAAATCATTTTTATTCTCCATTAAAATAAAAAAACAAATTATTATTATTATTATTTAAAATTATTATTATTATTTTGAAATTATTATTAGTACTATTATTATTATTATTAAAATTATTATTATTATTTTAAAATTATTAGTATTATTAGTAATTTATTATTATTTTGAAATTAATATTATTATTATTATTATTATTTTTGGAATTATTCAGGTGAAGTAGTTAATAGTTTTGATGGTTTGTGCTATAATAATCTGTCTCCTTGCATTTCCTGTGCTCCACGTAAGCAAAATATGGGGCCAGCTTGCATAGTCAGCTTTTCCGTCCGTTTTTTCGGACGAAAATTTTAAGTAATGACCATTTTATAATTTTTGAGAGTATGGTTATTCGATTGTAACAAAAAAAATTTCGGTAGCCACAATGAAAATCGGACTCCAGTACAATGACCAAAAAGTGATTTATCCCTAAGTTTATTTCATGTTCAATACAGTGTTGCTATACAAGCGGGAGGACAGTCTCTCTGTCTGTGTGTCAATACTGTATTAGTTATGAAGAAATGAACTTAACATAAAGTTCATCGTGAATGTATATTGATTTAAGTGGGTCTGCGTGATGTTGTAGATAGAGACGTACATAGTTGGAGATTATTGAAGAAGAAGAATAGAATCCACATGTATTATTTCTATTCTAAAACTAAAGATATTTTTTCTTTTTAATCTCTTCTAAAATTAAAGATATATTTTTATTTTAAGATTATAAAATAATATGACATTTCTAATTTATTATTACTTTTTCACTATCATTTTTAATATTAAACTACCACAACTAAATTCTTAACTAATACTGCCTCCGTTCCTTAATATAAGTCGTTTTAGAGTTGTGTACAAGTATTAAGGAAATGATTGTATAACATTAACTATAATATTAATTGTCTATATTGCCCTTGTATTAGAAGAAGAGATTGTTATTTATTGGACAGAAAATAGTGAGAGAATCAAAATTGCATTTAATATTTGGGGTAATATTAAAAACTAAATAATTAATGCTTACCTGAAATTCTCAAACAACTTATATTAAGGAATAAAAATATTTTTCTACAAAAATTATATTAAGAAACTAAGAGAAAAATACTAAACATATTTAAGAATATAAAATTATCTTTGTAGCCACTTTACAAATCCTACATGGCTACACATGTCTGATTTTAGAACGGAAAGTATATTACAGTAAAACCCCTATTTAGGAATACTCTATATAAGAATAATCTCTACAATATTATAAAAAAATTTGGTCCCAATTTGGGTCAGTTATAAATAGGAATAACCTCTAAATTATGTTATATACTTTTTAAGTCCCGTATTAAGAAACTATACCTCTATATAGTGATAATTTCATATATATATATATATATGAGAGAGAGAGAGAGACAATATTAATTTTAAAAGACTACATTTTCTATAAAAGACTACATTTTCTATAAAGAACTATATTTCCTATAAAAGACTACATTTTCATATAAAAGATTACATTTTTTTTATAAAAGACTATATTTTCTATAAAAGACCACATTTTTCTTTAAAAACTACATTTACTATAAAAGACTACATTTTCCTAGTTTGAAAATCTAAATGATTTATGTTTTCTTTAATTTTTGTTATAAAATCTATATTTTTGTTAAAGTGGATATTTTTGGGTGCTCGAAAAATATTTTGTACCAATACCTCTATTTAGTAATAACCTCTCAATTAGAATACAAATAGTTTGATCCCAAGTCTATTCCTAAATAGAAGTTTTACTGTAACTTCAATGTTAGTTGTCACTACCCCATGTCCCAACACCCCTTTCTTCAAGAAAATTTGTTCAATTCCCAAGGATTGGATAGTCCCAAGCGGGCCCACTGAATTCCTTCAAACCATGTTTGCATCTAAGAATCCAAGAGAACGGAAAGGGGAAAAAACACACAAAAAACTAGAAGAAAAATGAACCTCAAAAGAAGTACCAATACGTACAAAATGGCCTCTTTGGTGCATAAAACCACGATTTCCATTAATAATTGAACGAAAATATTCCCTCCATTCATAAATAAATGTCGTTTAAGGTTTTTATACATGGATAAAAAAAGTTATTTAATATTATTATTTACTAATAATTAAAATTTATATTAAATCCATCACTACTCCTTTATGAGAAGTTGAAAACTATTAATACAAGAGAGCAGAGTCGGTCTGGTATTTTTTAAGGCTCAGGGCAAATTTTTTCGAGTGTGCCCCTTTATACAAATTAAATAAATAAATAAATAAATTATCAATTAATTATTATTTTCAAAGTAAAAAATATTAGAAATTTTAATTTTTTCCGTAAAATGAGTAAAGTTTCATAAAATATAGATTTAAAAAATTAAAGTTTTATGAAACCTCTTGATTTAAAAAATCTTTTTTTTCCTTTTGAAAATAAAGTTTATTTTTTGAATCTATATTTTATAAAATTTTACTCATTTTTTTAAAATATGAAGAATTTTCCAATTTTTTCTTGAAAATAATATTTATTTATAAAATTATTAATTTCTTTTTGAAAAAATTGAATCAGCTTTTTCTATTTATCTTTTACTATTTTTTAATTTTAATTTCTATTTTTAATTTTTTTTTAAAAATTTCTAATATTAAGAATGGGTCATTCTGTTAAAAAATTAAGTAGACATTAATTTAATTTAAAATCACGTTAAATTTTTTGAATCTATATTTTATGAAACTCAACTCATTTTATGAAGAAAAAAGTTTCTAATTTTTTACTTAAAATAATAATTATTTTTAAAAATATTTAAAATAATTATTTTTAATTAATTTGATGGGGTAATTTGAAAAATTAAAAGTTCAATGGTGGAATCAGTAAAATGTGCCAACTATAGTGGGTAATTCATTAGTTTTGTAGATAAAAAATTAACGTCCGTTTATTTTTTTTTAACGGAATGACCCAATTTCAAAATAATAATTAGTTTAGTGGTGTAATTTAAAAAATTAAAAGTTCAATAGTAATCAGTAAAACCTACCAACTATAGTGGTAATTTCTTTAGTTTTGCCCAATGAAATCTAAACCACAAAACATCATTTAAAATGTCTTCTTGTTGCAATTTTAGATGCAAAACCATAAATTATACTATCATATTTAATATTTTTTAACATATCATTTTTAATGCATAATCTTAGCTAATCTTTTTATTATTTTATTTTTTTATACACATAAATACATAAACTTATAAAAAAATTTGGGCCCCCTCAACTATGGGCCCTGGGCGGTCGCCCCGTTGGCCCTTGCCCAGGGTCGGCTCTACAAGAGAGAGAATTTATTGAGACAATAAGAGAAGGTAAGGGTGATATAAGAAAATAAATAATTTATTATCCTAAAAAGTTATAAACGACAAATAAATTGAAATAAATTTTTTCTTCTAAAACGTTACTTATTTAGGAACGAATGGAGTATATGATTTTTGCACTTTCATACTTCACCTCTATCTCCCCATGTACTCCATAATATACTTACATTTTAGAGTTATTCACAATAATTAAAGAAATAATTATATAACATTAATATAGTATTAATTTTCTATAATACCCTTTACTATATAATCATTTCATCACTACAAGAAAAAGGGCTATCAGCGAGCAATTATATCAACGACCGCATCTCCGGTCGCTGATATTCTTAATAGCGACCGACATCAGCGACCAATTAATAATCCAGTCGCTAAGTGATATCAGCGACCGACTGCGGTCGCTGATCGGTCGCTAGAACAAATTTCCCACCCAAAATTTGGCAGGAAATGTTGGCGCGTAGTTTCTTTGCGACCACTAATAATCAGCGACCGCATGCGGTCGCTAATAAGTCCATGTCATTAAAAATCAGCGACCGCAGGCGGTCGCTGATACCGATCGCTGATCAACCTAAATGAAATCAGTACTATGCATTCGCTCGACAGAACACGAAAAGGAAAAAAAAAGAGGGAGCTCACCGAAATAGAAAGAAGAGGGAGAAAGGGGGGAGAAGAGAAGAAGGAGAAGAAGTTTGCGCCGCCCACTTGCCGCCCACCTGCCATCGCCTCTACAAGGGTAACTCACTTGAAATCCATTAGAAACCTTGAATCTGTTGTTAATTTATTAATTGAATGTGGTTTAGACAAACCCTAACTTTTTTTTATTTTTGTTATTAATTGAATGTGGTTTAGACAAACCTTAATTTGTTAATTTTTATTATTCAATAAACCAAGGAATGGTGTTTACTCCTTATTTGCAGCTTAATGTTCATCACAAACATAAAATACTCTCTCCATCCGAACACAGTTTGGTTTGTAAGACTTGTGTATTTGTTTATTTATTCAAATTAAAAAGTTTCTAGTGCATGCTAACAAATTTTAATTTTTAATTTATTTTTTTAAAAGGGTATAACCAAAATAATAAAAAATTTATGTATAAGTGTGTTCTAGACTAATTTTATCATGCCTAGAAAACTTAACATATCAAATAGAACTATAGTCACCCAAAGTTATTTTATTCCTTTTTCATTTTCAATTATTATAGCATTTCACAAACTACTATTTCTTAATTTCTCATGGCCTGCAGTATAAAGAGGTTCTAGGAAAAGGGGCTTTCAAAAAAAGTGTATCCTCGATAATAATAATTTATCTTTGAGACTCTACTTGAAAGAAGTTTGTATAGCCATCATATTATAGGTATTGATTAATTTTATATATTAGTTTACCTTTCCCACCAAAGTATATAGCAATTATTTGATATATTTGAGTAATAAATCATGAAAACCATGAATACAAAGTATATAGCAATTATTTGATATAGATTGTTTATAATGGAAGGCTTGGGGACTGTTAGTATAATTTAGTACTTAATCATGCCTAAAGTACCTTGTATGAACTGTTAGTATAATTTAGTACTTAATCATGCCTAAAGTACCTTTTATTATCATGATTTTAAAGTTATTTGAATGCCTAAAGGTTTTTTTGCCTATATATGGACTGTTTATGAAATTATAGTCAAATCTATGCCTATATGAGAACTATACTTATGCAAGATCGTCTATGGGTAATAGTTAGGCTTTTCTTCACATTACTTATACTTATGCAAGATCGTCTATGTGGACTCTTGGTTTATGTCTTGGGTGCCTCGAAATGACCTTATATACATGCCATCGTGCATGTGGCTAGTCCATATTACAGGGGAGGCTCTGGCAAAATTTTTTTATTGGTCGGGTAGTTGCGAACATTAATACTATTAACGAGCCTATTGGTGATCCACTAGAGCCTATTAAGGGATGTTGAGTCGATGGGTCGGGCTTGGGGTCATGAGGCCACACGAGGCCACGCCAAGCTTAGCTAAGCCTCACTTGGGACAAGCCAAGCTTGGTTGTTAGGGGTCATTAAGCCAAAATAGATAAAGGTTCTAGGGAATTTTTACTGCAACAAAGAAGGTAACTAGACACACTTGGTCAATAAAGAGACTGCTTTTGGCTATAATGAAAAAACAAGGGTATTTAACACTTATGTATACAAGAATAAAGCTATAAAATGTTATAGAAGCTATAAATTGCTCAACCAAGTTGTGACTATCCCAAAACATAAAAGATTATAGAAAGGGACTGTGAGGGTAATAATCTTAAAACATGTTAGGCGCCTTAACACACTAGTTGATATGAATGAATCTCCAAGATACTCAAAAGTTGTATAAATGAGTTAGAAAACTCTGATATAAAGCTAGCATGAATGAAATACCTTACGTATTTACGATAAACAATAAAAACAAATTTAAAACAAATTAAAATAAAATAACATGATATAATATAACTATTAAACTAAGTAGCATTTACTTAGTTTCTCATACTAAATTTAATAACATTTAAAGTTTCTCATACCGCTTAATTTGCTTTAATTTTCATTCATTAACATTCGCTTAAATGTTAATCATATGCTTAAATGTTAATCATATGCTTACAAGTATACTCAAGTCATATGGTTATAAGTATATATGCTCTCAAGTCACATGCTTACAAGTATGCTTAAATGTTAATCATATGCTTACAAGTATGCTCAAGTCATATGGTTACAAGTATGCTTAAGTCATATGCTTAGAAGTATGCTTAAATGTTAATCATATGCATGCTTACAAGTATGCTCAAGTAATATGGTTACAAGTATACTCAAGTCATATGTTAACATTTATAATGTTGTTCGTAGAGGTACCGTGGAATCATGGACCTCTATTTAGATCAGAAGTTGGATGGCACGACGAAAGTCAAGTGCCCAGATAGTGCTATAAATTGAATTTAGAGTTGGTTGCCAAGTGTTTTTGGAGTACGCGCGATAGTCACCCTGAATGTATGAATGGTAAGTCGCAGACACGATGTCCATGTTTGAAGTGTAAGAATGTAAATTATATGGATGAGACATGGTAAACTATCATTTACTTGTTTTCGGGTTCATGAGAAATTACGTAAGAATGTCCGGTGGGCACATGGGCAAGAGAAGAGATGGTGGCATCACACAAGTACACAATTCAGCAAAAGAGTACTCATCGTATGAATGAAATGGTTCATGATATTGCAGGCCGATTTTGATTGGGAACAAGGCAGAGAGAAACCTATGAATTTCGATGCCAAAGACTTCTTTAAGTTGTTAGACGAGGGTAATGCGAGCCATTGTGGCATGGTTGCACCAAACACACTACATTGTCTCGTAGTGGCGACATTACTTAACATCAAGGTCGATCACAACATGAGCCATGAGTGTTTTGAGTCGCTTCTCAAGGCCATTAAGAGTATGTTGCTCGAAGATGAGAAATTACCCGTAACTATTACTTTTGTAAGAAAATGGTGAAGAAGTTGGGTCTTGATACCAAAAGATCGATGCATGTCCCAACGATTGCATGTTGTTTTATAAGGAAAATGAACAGATGACAAGGTGCACGTTTTGCGTACCATGATCGGTTTAGGCCTAATAAAGAGGGTGTGACTACAAAAAATCAAGTATACCGCTTAAGATTCTAAGGTATTTTCCAATAACACATCGGCTAAAAAGATTGTACATGTCTTCAAGAAAAATTGAACATACGAGTTGGTATGCGAAATCTCCAACTAAAGATGGAGAACTAAATCATCCCCAGATGATAAGGTGCTTGGAAAGATTTCAACTTAGCACATCCCGGATTTGCATTGAACCTAGAATGTGAGGCTTGGATTGTCCACCGATGGTTTCAACCATTTGGCCACTCAAATTGCTCCAGCACTCATGTTGGCCTCGTGATTGTTACTCCGCATAACTTGCCTCCCTCGATGTGTGTGTATGAAACAAACCATACTTGTTTTTTTTCACTCGTGGTTCCCGGTCCTAAGAGTCCCGGAAAGAACTTAGATGTTTACTTGAGACCTCTTATAGACGAAAGTTGAAGGTATTGTGGGAGGATGGAGTATGACTGGGGATGTTGTAATGAAAACAAATTTCAACCTTAGCAAAATTATGTGGACTATAAGTGACTTCCCAAATTTTATGGTATGTTAATGGATGGAGTACACACGGGAAGTGGGTTTGTCCGTATTGTATGGAGCATACAAAGTCATTTAATCTATCAAAAGGTCGAAAAGCCTTGTTGGTTTGATCATCATCGCTTCGGTTTTTTAGAGAGATCACCCGCTTTCAAGAAATAGAGAACACTTCGTGAAAGGGAAAGTAGACAATGATATGCTCGCACCGCGATTGTCGGGAACGGAGATGCGAGATCGTGTGATGAGATTGCTTTGTTATCCCATTTAGTAAGGTTGATGCCACAAACATAATCAATGGGTTCGGCGTAATCTCATAATCGGGTTCGAGAAGCATCTTTTGGGAACCGCCTTTATTGGTCTACAAATTTGATTCATTCATAATCTAGATGTGATGCATATTGAGAAGAATGTGTTTGACAATGTGTTTAATAATCGTGATGAATGTTTACGGGAAGACAAAAGATAACGATAAGGCACGCTTTGGACATGAAAGATATTTGTAAGTCATCCCGGATTAGAACTTTATGAATCTCCTAATGGTAAGATTGTCAAACCGCATGCAAGGTACACATTGTCCAAAAAGCAAGTCAAGATGTGTGCACATGGGTTAAGTCTCTCAAACTACCAGATGGATATGCGCCAAACATTGCAAGGTGTGTTACGGTGGAAATTGCAAGGATGAAGAGTCATGATCGCCATGTGTTCATGGAGAGACTCATGCCTATAAGATTTTGGATCTCGCTTGATAAACCAATATGGGATGCTTTGACGGATCTTAGTCGCTTTCTTCAAAGACTTATGTTCAAAATCATTAAATGAGAAGGACATGTCTGTATTTTGAGAAGAACATCATAGAGATCACGTAAACCGGAAAAATATTCCCACCGGTTTTTTTGACTCCACGGAGCATTTGCAAATCCATCTTCCCTATGAAGCTCGTGGTTGGGGGTCCAGTTCAATATAGATGGATGTACCTTTCGAGAGGGTGATGGGAAACCTTAAGAGGAAGGTGAAGAATAGAGCTTATGTCGAGGGGTCGATATGTGAGGCATACAGATTTCGATGAGATATCTACGCTTGTCTCGCACTATTTTTCTGGACGTAAGTCTCGATAAAGGCCAATCGAGTATCGAGACATGATGATGGGGGAAATGTTGAACTAAATGGTCGGGCTTTCAGATTTGGTCTATCGGGTCGCGCGCTTATGGAAAAAAGGGAAGCGATATTTCTCTCTCGAGCAAGAATTACATGTCGCATATACTTACATTCTTCTCAATCATGAGGAGATTGATTTAATTTGTGAGGTACACATGTAAACTTGATAATTTATCTTTTAAGTTGAAAATTTATTCCAATATGTTAATGTTTATAACATGGTATAGATTATACGATGATGCGAAGTTAAAAGTGAAGCATCCCAAGATAACCGATAAAGATATTCAAATCAATCGGGATAAAAAATTTGCACTTTGGCTAAAGGACAAAGTAAGTTCAATTTTTAAGCACGTAGTATATATATATATATATATATATATATAATATATATATATATATATATATATATATATATATATATTTGTTAACTATGACTTCATTTAATAAGATGGATCAATCGAGGGATCAACGATTTCGCTAATGTACAAGTCCTAGCTATGGGACCCGCACAGGACCAAGTCACCGCAATGGTTACAAAATAAATGGTTGTGAATTTCACACAAAGGCATACGGGCGCAAAAAAGAACAACGAACTCGGAGTGTGTGTCCAAGGAGATTGTTACAATGAGCTTGGTCGTGCTTTTTATGGGGAGTTGGAGGAAATCGTAGAGAGTCGTCGACAAGGGCACGACGGGGTCATATTCACTTGTTCAAGTGTCGCTGGTTTGATTCGTAAAAGGGATACGTGTCGATGCATATGGAATCGCCGATATTGACCTCCATAGGTCTCACAGATCTAAAACGAACCGCTTGTTTTACCAACTCAAACAAAGACAAGTATACTACACTCCTAGTCCCGTTAGAAAAGGGATAGACCGCCCACAGATTGGCAAGTTGTAATTCATACTCCCCGCCGTAGTCGTGTAGAATTAGTTGATGGGGAGATTTACCAAGAGCAGATGCTTCATAGTCAAACTATAATAAATGTGGAGGAGGACGACAATGAAGTAATCCAGCTTAGATGGTGGAGATGAACCACATGAATTAGATCCCGAGTCAATACTTGTGTCGATGACATTGATATCGAGGAGGAAGAGTTATCGATCGAATCGACATCGAATCAAGCAGATGATGGTTATGAATCAGCAACACGATACAAGATGATTCTCAATCGTATATCGACACTTGAACAAATGAAATGTATGTTTAGCATTACATGTTTTTTATATCATTGTCATGTTTATGTACTAAACTATTTAAATGCAATTTTGTTTATCGTCATTTTATATTCATATATATACATGTTTATATCACTGTCATGTTTACGTACTAAACTATTTAAATGCAACTTTTGTTTATTGTCATTTTATATTCATATATATATATATACATGTTTATATCATCATCATGTTTATTATCATATATACATGTAATCAAACATGACTCATAATAACATCTTGAAATTTGTAATATACAGATGGCTTTTGAAGCAGCGCAAAAAAAGCGCGGCTTGGGTAGGGGGCCTAATCATGTGCCCAAGGCCCCTACTAATCCGGATGATCGGATTCTTATTCAGATTCGTCCTCCCCCGAATAGCACGTACGTCCCGTATATATCATTTATATATAAGCATTTAAGATTCCATTTATTGTATATTGGTAAATATTTTGATTGATATTATATTGGTAATGTATATGGGTCTAATTTTTTTTATACGCTTTAATTTGCATTCAATCGTTATTGTTTTGGTCTTATTATATTGAAAATTTGTATATTTCTCTTGGTTTGTGTCTTGGGTGCCTAGAAATGTCCATATATATGCATGTCGTCGCGTATGTGGCTAGTCTATATTGTAGGGAGACTCGCTATTTTTTTTTAAGTATTATAAGTATAAGTTTGAAAATGTTCATAAGTATTATAACTTAGATGTAAATTGCTTTAATATATGCTAAATGATGATGTTGTATATTATAGTGATTTTTCAGATAATAAGATCGTCAAGTGCATATCACAGCTGTGTTTACAAAATTGGCCTACACTTGTGATTACGTGGGCGAGCACACCTATCGCCCACAAGGATGCTGTTTGCATAGAATTTCAGGTATATTTTTTTTTAATTATGACAGATAATATTAATATAATATTCAAAGGATAATTATTTAGTAATGTTATTATTATTGTTTTATTTGCGTAAACCAGATAGATGGGAGGACGCACAGTTTCAAAGGATACGTACATTATTCTCGCGTATGTGCTGGTCCGCACCAAAGACAATTTGAATAAAGAAAGACAAAAAGCCCTTCACAATGCCGAGATCGACCATCCAGGCCAGGGAGAAGATTACATGCACGAGCATAGTCCCTGGTGGTGCACCCAGGCCATATGGGCTGAGATGTGTGCCCAATGGAGAGCTGAGAGCTGGGTGAAAAGACGAAAGACTGCCGCCACCAACAGATCCCTAAAAAATTCGATGGCTAAAAGGCTAAAGGGACATACAAGGGCTATGTAGTATTTCACAGCTAAAAGATATCAACGCTGTGGTACGTGATTTACAAGTTTTAATATGTTTACAATCATGAATTGTAGAAAATATATCACATTTTTACTTAGTAATATTATGCTATTTTTTGTATAGGAGTCTCAGTCTCAAGGTCAGCCTATCCATTGGCTGGATGTGTACGTGGCCACCCGTGATGGTTCCGCCTTGAGGCTATCCAGATAGCGGTAATAAATTTTAACAACTTGATCTTTTTTATCAATGCTTATGTAATTAATTTATTTTTAACTATTTAATTGTTAACATGATGATGTGGATACTTATAAGCGTTTATCGAATGAGCGCTTATCCCAAGGGCACCCACGTCCGCCTATCGATCAAGAGTTGTGGGAGAGGGCGCTCATTGTGAAGAAGAACTACATTAAAGGTCAAGGACAACGACGACGCCCATCCTTCAAAGTGGCTCAGTCGCTCTTCTACCCACCTACTACATACCATCGAGCCATCCAAATTGCTCATACTCCTACCGACCGTGTGAGAGCTATATGTCGAGATCGAGATCTTCTCAAGATACCGGGCGGGCATCCGGGGGGCTCTGAAAGTCCCGAGGAGTTAGTCAAGTAAAAGCATTGAAGCAGAAAAGATCACAACATGGGGATGACGACGAGGTATAAAATCAATTTGTTGTATATATTGTCGTAATATACCAATATTAACATAGTTAGTATATATTTGTAACTTATTTTATTATTTTGTTAATTATAGGTGATCAAGGAGGCGATGATGCTTGACGTACCTGCTTTAGATTAGTTTTGTAGTTATAGTATAAGTTTGTACTTGTATATTCATTCTTTCGATGTTTGTATGTTACTTAAACAAGTTTTGAAATGTTATTATATTTATTCAAATTATATTGGTTTTAAAGGTTTATATACTAGTTTGGTGTATGTGTTGGTGGACATGGATGTTTATATTGTGTGTGTTGTTTATTGTTGTTGGGTATGTGTGTTGGGATAAAGCAGTACAAAATAGGGCATGTGTTTTTGGGAATTTCAAAAAACAACAAAAATCTCTTTTTTTTTTTTTCCCATATATCGGTCAGAGATATGTCGATCACTAATTGTGGTCCGATGTGCATCTCAAATAATTTAATTTGTGTGACGATTATCGTGACCGCATGCTGTCATTGATGGATATCTCTGACCGTCTCATAATCGCCGATAAAGTAGGTCGCTAATAAACCTTTTTCTTGTAGTGCATATTCTCTCTTTCATTTGTAACATTTTTTCAAGATGGATAATTTTAATAAAAAAAATTGACTTATTTTCTTAAATTGTATAAAATGTCAAATAATTTAAAAAAGATAAATCATTTAAAAGATCATATATTATGAGACGAAAAGAGTATTAATGTTACTACTACCATTAGTCACACTAACATCTGACATGGACTTTTCCAATATTCTTATATCAATTGTCTTCATAAACAGTTTGCTTCATAAACAGTCTCTACTTTCTTATTATATGTTGTATTTGATATGGTCAAGCACTAATAAAGTTGTTAAAGCTTGATCCTCATTTTTAATCACCGACTTTTCAAGTGGTTATTGCATTTTATTTAATTAATTTCTATATATTAATCATAGTTAAGAGTTGGTTAGATACTACCTGTCTCTCTCTATTACACAAAAAGTGTCATATTTTTTACTTTCTAAATTCAATTTACACACTCTTAACTTAAAGTTTCACCATTGCAAAACATATTTTTACTAAAATAAAAATAATGTAGTAATATAATTTGCTTTGACAAAGACAACAACCAGGGATTATGGGATTCAAGCACTGGAGGGGCAACTCAACCAGGGATTAAATTTGTGGTGTATGTCTGAATATCCAAAAACTAAGCATAAAGACACATTGTGCATAGAGATAATCATCAAATCATATAAAGAATTTCTAATATTTATAGACATATAATAGTATAATGTGTATACACACACAGAGATTCAAAATTATCAGATTTTTTTTAGCTAAATAAAAATGTAATTGAAAAAATAAGGAGTCCAATTTAACAAATATCATCCCCAGTTAGCTCTAAATTTGTATTTGTCTTTGTTCAAAAGTACAATTTACAGTAACTAGTACACAATAACACAGTTAACAAACATAAGAAATAACAATGACTAAGTTCTGAAAAATCCCAAAAAAATCTAAAACAAAACCAAAATTTTCAGTTAACATCAAAATCTCGAAATTACCAAAGTAAAATTATTCAACAACCATAAAGATGTTAGAAATTAACATTCTATTACCAAATTACTACCCACATTAAGTTTTGACAAATCCAAAAATTCCAACTCAGAAAATCTAAAACGAAACATAGATAATAGATTGCTTATAAACAAAAAAAAATGCTTACCAATTGCTTAAAAATTAACATTCTTTTACCAATGTTTCAATGTTTATAAACAAAAAAACATAGATTTACTTACTTTCTATCACAATACCTAATAAATGGCATGAGTATAATTTACTCCAAATGCAAGGTTAATTTGGTTAGAGTGAGAGAGTGATTATGGCCTTATATATAAAGGCTATGTACTACAATTGCAGCTTAGGAAAATGAATTAATGAATTTAGTTCTTATTTTCCTCATCTTTTCTCACCTTTACTTTTGGTTTAATCTATGGCAAGTTCATATTTGTTATGTTATCTTCATCTAGGAGTGTACCACATAAGTGCTCCAACTCCAATCAATTACTATGATGATGCTATAAGATTTTGGTGGCCAGAACGTGACAAAGTGGTATCAAAGCAGTTGGCGACTTCCGACCATGGGAAAGGGAATGTGATTCATTGATGGTAATTTTTGCATCTAACTTTTCAATTCAGCACTCTCATATCCAAAATTTTAGTTCTATGTCCACTTATTTACCACCAACTTTTGCTCCCATAACTACATCACTGATTCCAGTCTCCAATTATATATGGCCTGCAACTAATTACTTTATGTTACCTGGAAATCAACCAACCATTTCACCCTACTTCTTCAATTCATATCACCAAGTTGCTCCTACATCAATTACGAAAACAACATCTAAAAATCACTTGGATTCTTCTTCTCCGTCACTGCAACAGTTCATTTTAGCATCTCAAAATGCTCAAATTCAAACAACTACTAAACCAACAATTCCTGAGCCCACCCATTTCCAAATTCCAGTTAAATCCACTAATTCATTTTGTGAGCCTAAAGTGTTCGATGAAATGACTCAAAGTGATACTGCAACTAGTAAGGTTCAAATCACTGGCTATCCGCAGGTTGAGGATTACTTGTGTTCTGAAGATACCATTATTCTACCGCATCTCGTCATACTTCCACTCCCAAAATTACAATCGCACCACCCAAATCACCCCGAGCATTTCTCTATTTTACCACCATTTGGGATTCCTACTTCCACTACAAATTAGTTAGTTGAGTTGTCCGATTTTAAAAGTCTCTCAATAGCAACAATTGACACTAAGACGAAAGCAATAACTATGTCTGATATTGGGAGAACCTTAGGAGTTGAAAAATAAGATTTACAGATCGACGTATATGCAGGAGCTAGAGATATTAAGGATGGTGGAAAGGACAACGAAAAAGAGACGGGACCCTATTTTGGTTGCTGACAATGGGTTGGGAAATGAGGCTGAGAGTATAAGGGTTAAAATTAATCTCAACTTAGCAAATGCGAAAAATTATGATGAAAATTTGGAGAATATTGGGAAGGATATTCCCATCAATATGGAAAGTCATTATGCCTTAAAAATCAGGAATGAGAATGAAGAGCATAAAAAGAAGGATTGGGCTGCTAACATGGAGAATATCTTGAAGACACATATCTTGAGGGGTTTAAGCATGGCTGACTACATGTCAAACAAGAAGATGATAGAGACCTTACTTACGGTTCTCAAAAAAATGGAGTTTGTTGAAGTTTCCATTGGTGCTGCAGTTAAAGTTGAGTTGAAGGCCCTATATCTTTTTCATAGCGAAATGGAGTCACATAAGGCAGTTTACTTGAATACTTTACCTTTAAAGTATGGGTATGACAAGTGGGTAATCAAGTTATTTTATTGTATGGTTGAAGAAGACTTTAAGTGGAATGAGCACACAAGTGCTGGCATGGATCTTCATCTGCCCAAACTTCATTTCTTGACCGAATATGTGTTGATCAACCATGCCTTGTTGCTTTGCTATGTTGAGAATCATTTATACAATTGCTCAAGCATATACAACTATGGCATTGAGGAGGATGAGATTCATCCATGTTATCTGGTGGTAATGATAACTTTCGTGGATTTGCTTCTTGCGCAGAGGCTTTCTAGGGATAATCGAATCAAGCAAAAAGTAATTCAGATTTTGATTTGCTTGTGTTCTTCAAAGTTGGCAATGTTGTTCATTTCGTTCAAATCTGTCTTATGGGAATCAAGTTTTCTTTTATTGACTACTTCTCTTCACATACTTCTATACAAGAACAACTTAAGAACAACCTCAAAGCTGAAGCTTTGGTAAATATATGTACACACTGGTGTTGTGATCACTTTATCAATCTCATTTTATTATAAAACAATTTTTGAAGCTTCCCTGTGGTGTGATGGTAGACCTCTAGTTGATGAGTTATTATTGGGCTTCTACATGCTTCTCATAAGATTGGCTTGTGTATCAACGGTTACTTGTTGCTTCTTTCATCTCATGTCGATTAAAAGAAACTTGATAGAGCTAATTGCAACAAGTCTTATGTTTATCTTGATGCAGCTGCTAATTCTATTATTATGGGCATACCACTCTAAGGTAATCAAAGTTGCTCAAAAATTAACCGATGACACCTCTGTTTATGGGCTCATGGCATTAAAACCTAAATGGCCATTGTAAGACCCCAACTTATTATAAATGAAATTGAATTTCCTCTATTTATTATTTTGAAATAGTAAGGGTTGATTTGATTAATATGGTTAGTTATGGGTAAAATACGCAAATATCTTAAATAAGCAAGTGGTTATAAAATATTCATTGTTGTCGGGGAATATTCGTTTAGTCGTGGAATATTCTTACTGTCAGGGAATATTCGTACGACGGCCCAGTCTTGTGTGGGCCCCATAACGGAAAGCGATTGGATGAAGAAAATGACAAGTATAAGTTTTTTTTATAAATAACGGCGTAGTTGTTACCATTAACACTGTTGGAATACCCGGTGGTTAAAACACAATAATACGCGTTGTTGCACAGTAGCACACGGTATTGCACCAATTATTGATTCTTACGTAAGAAGGCACTTGTAAGACCCCAACTTATTATAAATAAAATTGAATTTCCTCTATTCATTATCGGGAATATCCGTACGACGGCGCAGTCATTTGTGGGCCCCATAACAGAATAATTATCGGATGAAGAAAATGACAAGTTTGAGTTTTTTTATAAATAACGGCGTAATTGTTACCATTAACACTGTTGGAATATTCAAATTGGTTAAAATACGATATCTGGCGTGAAGTTGCACAAAGATGACACTTACCGGTATTACATAGTATTTTTGAATTATTGATTCTTACGTAAGAAGGCACTATTCAATAATTGTTACAGTAATTACTGTTCAATATTTTATTTTATTGATTCAATAATTGCTGCGTTGATATTTTATATTATTGTTGTTTCAATAATTGTCTCTACACAGTATTTCCCATTATCAGATCAATAATTCATATTATTTGAATAATATTATTAGATAGCATTATTGGCAATGTCTAGAAAGTTCTGTCAAGGAGAGGTTTGGTCACCTAATTGCGCGCCAGTAAGGAGAAATCCTTATTGGAAAGCCCCCTCTTTCCTGAGAACGGCCTGGTTATCATAATTATGATTCTAAAATATTATTTGTGAATAATTAATTATTAATTTATATGATAAGAAATATTTATTTTATGTGGATATAAATGATGGTTATATTTTATGTGGTTGTAATTGAAGGAATTAAAGCTGAGGTATTTTATCAGTATTTTTTTCGGAATGGAGGTATTAAAAATCAAATCAGTGTTCTTGAGATATATTGCGTGAGTTATAATTTTTAATCCGACTGTTGAATCGTTGTGATTTTTAGATATGTTACACATATATAAGTTGAGTATATGTCCACAAATTTTGAACCGTTAAAAATGAACGTATGATTTGTTATGAATTTTAAGAAGTGACTGATTCAAAAATTATGTTATAAATGATTTTTGGTGGAAAATTCTAGAATTTAGTGAGCCCCACTTTTGGTTGGTGAGAAATGTGCTCAAATTTTATTTCAAATATGGTGGGTGGCAATAGTAGCAGGTAAAACCATCAGGTAGCAGGTCAAGTCTGCTTAGGCGTACTAGCATTTTCCTATAAATAGGTGCTTAGGTTAGAATTGAAAATCACAACAGAAACATAAGCTTTCTCTCTTTCTCTCTCTATATTATCGAGCATATTTTGTGAGTATTTAGATACTTTGAGAGTTGCTATTCAGTACAATTTTCATTCAGCATCATATCTGATATTCCATTCAGACATACTATTCTTTTGTGGTAAGGGATGTTATTTTCTTCTTAAATGATGTTATTTTCTTCAATATCATTATGCCAAAATATTGATATGAGTTTGATTGTGGAATTTCTACCTTTTTTGTGTCGGGGTTACTATTCACGATTATAAGACCTTTATTCACTTATCACGACACTATTCAATAGAAAAATGAAATTTTCTCTTTTTTCGTCCTAGATGTCTTTTATGGTTATTATCTTTGATTGTTTCCATGTTTTGATCTTTATTTTTGAATTCTACTTTATAATTGTTTATTATGGAGTATTATTGAATTTGGATAAACCAAAATACGAATCCCTAATATTTGTCCTTCTGTCTCACTGGATTCGTTCTCTAAAATGTTTTTCATCATCCTCAGTCCTTAATGGTGATACTTGATGAATATCTTTGGCCTGTAGTGCAAAGATGAATGATTACCTGATGAATATCTTTGGCCCGTAGTGTAAAGATGAACAAATGTTGAGATGAATATGACCAACTGGTAATACAAATGAATATCTTTGGCCCGTATTGCAAAGATGAATATTTGATGCAAGATGTATATTGATTGATGTTACAGGGATAAAATATTGATGATGGACTTTTAAATTCATAGATGATAGTAGATTTCATTCTCTACTTAACTCTTCTAATGAATTGTTGTTTCCACTGCAGTTGTTGATCTAAAACTTGTTGTCTATTATATTTTATCGATTTTTTCCTCGTTGAAGACTAAAGATAATTTGTTGTATATTATCTTAGTCATAATATTCTTCTTGGGCTAGTTGAGCTCACCTTTTCCTTTTTGTTCCATTTTTTTCTCAGGAAGCGAGAATATAGCAGGAACCAGTCGGGGTTTAGAGTGATGGTCCTAGACAGTTGTTTTAGCAGTCTTCACTATTTTTGTAAAATAGTGCATCAATAATTGTAATGAGGATTTTATCTGAGTGTGGATATTGTCTAGAAGACAATATTTGTATTTAAACTCACAGTTTATGTGTTGTCGTATTTTGCACGACAATTGTATTAATAAAGTTGTAGTTGTTTCTGTACCATGTATTTGGCGACTCAGAATAGGTTGGGTGGATTGGACCTATTTTGGGGGCGTCACAGTTGGTATCAGAGCTTAGGAATATGGTCTCTGGCGGAGATCAGGGAATAGAACTAGGATGGGAGAGATGAGTAAATCCTTCGCTAGTGTGTCCTACCTAAGCTTATTTGTTGGTCGGTCATAATATAGGGATATTATGTGATATGCTAATTTGTTTAATTAACCCCTGTTTTATGGAAGTTTTTAAGAATGGCAGCTGAGAACGTTAACAATGGATTATGTGAGACTGTGGAAACACCTTTAGTCACCAATCAGGAGAACGTGCAACAGGAAGACAATATTCCTCCTGTAAACAACACTACTGAACAAACGATGAATGATTGGATGTTTAGAAGCTTTTTGTAGTTCATGCAAAATCAGACTAGGGAGACTCATGTACAAAATACGGGTTGAAATGATAGCAACGCGCAGTTTATCGCAGCCAAGCAGTTCAAGGAGTTGGGACCACCAGAATTCTTTGGAAAGCCAGATCTGATTAAGGCTGAAACGTGGGTCAACCAAATTACCAAGATATTCGATGTCTTGGGATGCAAAAAGGAACAGAAGATTCCATTCGCCACCTTTATGTTCCGTGTAGAGGTAGATTACTGGTGGGAATCTTTGAAGCATACCCAGCCTGCCGCACTCAACATGTCTTGGAAAAAATTTCAGAAACTGTTCAATGACAAGTACTTTCCTGAAAGTATTCGTCATATGAAGGAGGTAGAGTTTATTAGACCGAGATCGAACAGAACAAACATGACGGTGTCCCAAAGACGAGGAGAAGTTCATGAGTTATCCAGGTTTGCACCTCATTTGGTAGAAAATGAGGAACGTATGACGCGGATGTTTCTGAGAGGTCTAAAACCCGAGATTCGTCACTACCTTATCTCTCAAAAAATTTCTATGTATTCAGATGTTGTCAATAGGGCTCAATTATTAGAGCGACATAGTGAGTATGTTCAATCGAGGGACCACAACTGTGGTCATATGCGGTGGATGTTAGGTCATCGAACGATGATACCAAATGAGGAGGAAAAATACGGACAAAAAAGGTAACCACTTCGGTGGTAATCATGGCCAAGATAATAGAAGAAATAATTCAAGTGAAAATTTCAAGAAGAGAATATTTAACGATGATGGGAAGATGTGGCAGAAGAAGACCAAAGAACAAATTCTAGGGGAGGAGAAACGTACCGCCGTTAGATGCTTATAGATGCGGAGAGGAGGGACATATAAGTCCAAAACTGCTCACAGCCTTCCAAGGTATGTTTTAGTTGTGGAAAAGACTACCACATAGCTCAATTTTATCCTCAGAGCAAAATCAAGTCCAAAGAGGGCGGTGGCACCAAAGGCGGATACTGGATAAAACAAAGTCTGGTTTCGGAAGAGCATTTGTTGTGGATCGCCCAAAATGCGAGGAACCCGAACGAAGGTATCACGGGTTAGTTAATTATAAATTCTTACGAAATCTATACCCTGTTAGATACCGATTCTACCAATTCTTTTATTTCTCTTGCTCATGTTCAACGTTTGAACTTGACTTCAGAGAAATTAGACTTTGACTTATCTATTGAAACTCCATTAGGAGAAACTTTCGTTACATCTATAGTTTATAAATTTTATTTGATCCAAGTTAGCACAATCACATTACCTGTTGATCTTATCTCTTTAAAGATACTTGCATTTGACGTGATTTTAGGGATTGATTGGTTAACTACTCATTATGCCAAAATTGATTGTTTTCGTAAGGTTGTTAGTTTTCATATTCCTAACCAACCTATTATACGAATTCAAGCAACCAAACCATTGAAGTCAAACACTTTCATATCAAGTCATAAAGTCATTCGTTTATTGAAAAACGGATGTCAAGATTTCTTAGCCCATTTCATGGATTTAAACAAAAATACGTCAGATTTGAATGATATTTCTGTTGTTAGTGAATTTCCTGACATAGTTCATGAAGAATTTCCTGGCCTACCCCCAGAGCGTGATCTAGAATTTTGTATCGACTTTGAACTTGGTACAAAACCCATTTCTAAAATCTCATATCGAATGGCTCCTATTGAACTTCAGGAGTTAAAAACCCAAGTACAAGAGTCGGTACCCGAGCCTCTATCTGGTGACTTCCTTTGTGGAATGCATCAAATCTAGACTCTCCGTAGGGGACTCTATATTTGTGTGGTGGTAAAACGATAGGTGCTATTATGACGTGCTCTCCAAGATTGGGATATGAATCATAGTTGAGAGCAACCGAAGTCAGTGACCAAAGTACATAGCTTTGTGGGCTTAGCTGGTTATCATCGGAGATTCGTGGAAGGATTTTCTCGAATCGTTACTCCATTAACTTAGCTGACTCAGAAAGATACAAAATTCGTATAGAGCGAGGAATGCGAGAAGATTTTCCAAGAGCTCAAGAGGCGACTCATTTCGGCACCTGTTCTGACCATACCATCCTGGAAAAGCAAAAGTGGTAGTTGACGCATTGAGTAGAAGATTGTACGTGAGTACGAGTGCGATATTGTTGAACACAAAGACCTATTTTGTATAATTTAAAAACGATAAAGATAGAGTTAAAGGCTCTAAGTACCCACGTTATGATGTTAAATATACGAGTAGAATCGACTTTAATTGATAAAGTTAAAACCGCTCAAGGTACACACCGAAGCTGATGAATATAAAGAAGAAGGTGCAACAAGGCTTTATTCTAGAAGTAAGAGTCGATGAAGAGAAGAAAGCTCAAACCTTCGATTTATTTAAAATCCTTGATCGAGTAGGAACTGTAGCCTATAGACTCGCCTTAACGCTAAGTATGTCGCGTGTTCATAACGTTTTTTACGTATCGATGTTACGTAAATATGTGGACGACCCAAACCACATTATTGTGTTAGAACCAGACGAGATAGCCGAAGATTTAACGTACGAGGAGGTACCTGTCAAGATCTTGGATAGGAAAGAGCATGTCCTACGCACAAAGGTTATACCACAAGTTAAGGTTTTGTGGAGGAACCATGCTATTAAAGAAATGAACTGGGAATTGGAATCAGAAATGAAAGCGAGGTATCTTCACCTTTTCGAAATACCAGGTGCGTACGTCAATTTCGAGGATAAAATTTCATAAGGAGGGGAGGTTGTAAGACCCCAACTTATTATAAATAAAATTGAATTTCCTCTATTCATTATCTTGAAATAATAAGGATTTAATTTGATATAATATTTTGGTTATGGGTGAAATGTGCAAATTTTGCAAAATAGGCAAGTGGTTATAAAATATTCATTATTGTCGGGAAATATTCGTTTGGTCGTGGAATATTCTTTTTGTCGGGAATATCCAAATTTATTTAACGCAAATCATTTCATGGGTCCCATAATGTAATAATCACGATGAAGAAAATGACAAAGTTTGAGTTTTTATAAATAATGATGTAATTGTTACCAATTAACATTTGTTGAATACCCGTGGTTAAAATACGTTAATATGCCAGAGTTGCACAAGAGAAGACACCAGGTATTACATAGTATTTTGAATTATTGATTCTTACGTAAGAAGGCACTACTCAATAATTATTACAGTAATTATCGCTCAATATTTTATTTTATTGATTCAATAATTCTTTGCGTTAATATTTTATATTATTGTTGTTTCAATAATTGTCTCTGCACAGTATTTCCCATTATCAGATCAATAATTCATATTAGTTGAATAATATTATTAGATAGCATTATTGGCAATGTCTCGATTTCACAGACCCGTTTAGCAGTGTAACATCACTGGGTCAATGTGCAAACCTTTTCGGTTGCGTTGTTGCAACCAGTTAAAAACACCAACTGGCGACTCTTAAAGTTAAATCGTCGACATTACACATGTCAGACCTTTTTCACTTGTTTTTTTAAACAAATCTGACATTAACATGAGAACACCAAAGAACAAGTAACGAAAAGGGACAAATAAAAATCCCGACGTCGACACAAGGTATTCTAAACCCTTCGAAATACCAGGTACGTAAATTTCGGGGACGAAATTTCATAAGGAGAGGAGATTGTAAGACCCCAAATTTTATAAAATAAAAGTATTCAATTTTCCTATTTATAAATGGTTAAATTGATAAAAAGTTAAAGTTAAGGGTGATATATTTAAACTTTTCAAAATACGCAAGTGGTTATAAAATACTCATTTCTGTTGGGGAATATTCGTTTGGTCGTGCAATATTCTTGTTGTCGGGGAATATTAAATACTTGCCAAATGACCATTTGTGGGCCTCATAACAGAATAACTGTCAGATGAAGAAAACGACAAGTTTGAGTTTTTATAAATAACGGCGTAATTTTTACCATTAACACTGTTGGAATACCTAGTGGTTAAAATACAGTAATACGCGTGGTTGCACAATAGCACACGGTATTGCACAGTATGTTTGGAATTATTGATTCTTACATATGAAGGCACTACTCAAAAATTGTTACAGTAATTACTGTTCAATATTTTATTGGTTCAATAATTGCTTCATTGATATTTTATATTATTGTTGTTTAATAATTATCATGGCACAATATTTCCCATTATCATATCAATAATTCATATTATTTGAATAATATTATTAGATAGCATTATTGGAAATGTCTAGAAAGTTCTGTCTAAGGAGAGGTTTGGTCACCTAATTGCGTGCTAGTAAGGAGAAATCCTTATTGGAAAGCCCCCTCTTTCCTGGGAACGTCCCGGTTGTCATAATTGTGATTCTGTAATATTATTTATGAATAATTAATTATTGATTTATATGATAAAAAATATTTATTTTATTTGGATATAAATGATGGTTATATTTTATGTGGTTGTAATTGAAGGAATTAAAGCTGAGGTGTTTTATCAGTATTTTGTCAGAATGGAGGTATTAAAAATCAAATCAGTGTTCTTGAGATATATTGCGTGAGTTATAATTTTTTTAATCCAAATAGTTTTGATCGTTGTGATTTTTAGATATGTTATACATATATAAGTTGAGTATATGTCCACAAATTTTGAACCATTAAAAATGAATGTATGATTTGTTATGAATTTTAAGAGGTGATTGATTCATAAATTATGTTATAAATGTTTTTTGGTGGAAAATTCTAGAATTGAGTGGGCCCCACTTTTAGTTGGTGAGAAATTTTCTCAAATTTTATTTCAAATGTGGTGGGTGGCAATAGTAGCAGGTAAAGCCATCACAACAGAAACATAAGCTTTCTCTATTTTTCTCTCTATATTATCGAGCGTATTTTGTGAGTATTTAGATACTTTAAGAGTTGCTATTCAGTACAAGTATCATTCAGCATCATATCCGATATTCCATTCAGACATACTATTCTTTTGAGGTAAGGGATGTTATTTTCTTCTTAAATTATATTATTTTCTTCAATATCATTATGTCAAAATATTGATATAAGTTTGATTGTGGAATTTCTACCTTTTTGTGTCAGGGTTACTATTCACGTATATGGCACTATTCACGTATACGACACTATTCACGAATATGAAACTTTTCACCAAAAAATGGAATTCTCTCTTTTTTCGTCCCAGATGTCTTTTATGGTTACTATCTTTAATTGTATCCATGTTTTGATCTTTATTTTTGAATTCTACTTCACAATTGGTTATTATGGAGTATTATTGAATTTGGATAAACCAAAATACTTAATCCCTAATATTTGTCCTTTTGTCTCCATTTGGATTCGTTTCTAAAATGTTTTCATCATCCTCGGTCCTTAATGGTGATATTTTGATGAATATCTTTGGCCCAGTAGTAAAGATGAATGATTACTCGATCAATATCTTTGCCCTAGTAGCAAAAGATGAGCAGTGTTGAGATGAATATGACCAATCGGTGATATAAATGAATATCTTTGGCCCGTAGTACAAAGATGAATATTTGATGCAAGATGTATATTGATTGATGTTACATGGATAAAATATTGATGATGGACTTTTAAATTCATATATGATAGTAGATTTCATTCTCTACTTAACTCTTCTAATGAATTGTTGTTTCCGCTGCAGTTGTTGATCTAAAACTTGTTGTCAATTATATTCTATCAGATTTTTCCCTGTTGAAGACAAAAGATAATTTGTTGTATATTATCTTAGTCATAATATTCTTTACTGGGCTAGTTGAGCTCACCCTTTTCCTTTTTGTTCCATTTTTCTTCTCAAAAAGCAAGAATATAGTAGGAACTAGTCGGGGTTTAGAGTGATGGTCCTAGACAGTTGTTTTAGCAGTCCTCACTATTTTTGTAAAATAGTGCATCAATAATTGTAATGAGAACTTTATCTTAGTGTGGATATTGTCTAGAAGAAAATATTTGTATTTAAACTCACAGTTTATGTGTTGTCGTATTTTGCACGACAATTGTATTAATAAAATTGTAGTTATTTCTGTACCATGTATTTGACGACTCAAAATAGGTTGGGTGGATTGGACCTATTTTGGGGGCGTCACAACACTACTCAATAATTGTTACAGTAATTACTGTTCAATATTTTATTGATTCAATAATTGTTACGTTGATATTTTATATTATTGTTGTTTCAATAATTGTCACTGCAGAGTATTTCCCATTATCAGATCAATAATTCATATCATTTGAATAATATTATTAGATAGCATTATTGGCAATGTCTAAAGAAGTTCTGTCTAAGGAGAGGTTTGGTCACCTAATTGCGTGCTAGTAAGGAGAAATCCTTATTGGAAAGCCCCCTCTTTCCTGGGAACGACCTGGTTGTCATTATTGTGATTCTGTAATATTATTTGTGAATAATTAATTATTAATTTATATGATAATGAAAATATTTATTTATGTGGATATAAATGGAGGAATTTTTAAAAAAGTGACAATTATTGAAAATTGATATTTTATCTTTTTTGATAAAATAATTCATTTAAATATATTATTATATTATAATAATATAATAATGGTGATATTTTTACAATAAATGTGTGATATATGAATAAATGAGAAGGAATAGTATTTTTGTTACAAAAAATGTTTAACACATATTTTGTGTGTTGGTGGGCCCCATTTTGTGACTGAAATTGGATTATAGCCCGTAAAATCGTCCGTATGTGAATTTCGGTCAATTTCTGTTTGGAATTTGGAAAAACTTAAACTTACAAAGTTGTAGAGAATTGAATTTCCTATGGAATGAACATAAGATTCGATTTTTTCCTGATAAAAGGGCTATTTATTATGAATTATTGAAGTTCCAGATTAATTGATTTTTGGAGTTTTAAATGATTTTAATAAGAAAAATATTTTTTGTAATTTTTTTGTGAGGTGGGCCACTTGTGTGGTTGATGTTTTGACAAAAAAAAAAAAAAAAGCTATGAGGAAATTTATATAAATATATTAATATTTTATTAAATTTTTACGCTTTGGTGTTCTAAGCAATTTCTATAAATAGGTGCTTAGGTTAGAATTGAAAATCACACAAGAAATCAAGTTTTTTCTCTATATTATAGCGTATTCTTGTGAGTATTTTGATACTTTGAGTGTTGCTATACTATTGCAAGTTCCTTCAAAGACTATATCAAAGATTCCAAATGTAAGCATCTGTCTTTTTGAGGTAAGGGATGTTATTTTTTTTCGTAAGTGATATTATTTCTTTTAATATCATTATGCTGAAATATTGGTATGAATATTATTGTGAAATTTCTACCTTTTTGTGTCGGGGTTACTATTCACGTATACGACACTATTCACGAATACGGCACTATTCACAAAAAAATTAAATTTTCTTTCTTTGTCCCAGATGTCTATTATGGGTACTATCTTTGATTGTATCCATGTTTTGATCTTCATTCTTGAATTTTACTCCACTATAGTTTATTATGGAGTATTTTTGAACTTGAATTGTCTAAAGTACGAATCCCTAATATTTGTTCTTTTGTCTCCCTGGATTCATTTTTTTTAAAATATTTTTCATCATCCTCAGTCCTAAATGATGATATAACTGAATATAGAAAATAGAACATAATACTTTTCTTTAAAATAGAAAAGCTTTTTATATAAAACAGAATACTTTTATAAAGTTATTCGTTTTATTAGACTATAAATAGAATATATTATATTCTATTATGCATAGTATTTTGTATAGTAAAATCTTTTTATATAAAACAGAATACTTTTATAAAGTTATTCGTTTTATTAGACTATAAATAGAATATATTATATTTTATTATGCATAGTATTTGCATAGTGCTCGCATAGTGTTTCAGATAGTAAAATTTTTTTTATATAAAATGTAATACTTTTATAAAGTTATTCGTTTTATTAGATTATAAATAGAATATATTATATTTTATTTAAAGATTTTGTTTTATTAGAATATTTTATAGTAAACCAATATGAACAAATCTGCTTAAAAGTAAATCAATCGGACCGTTCAGAATTAGTTACTATTTAGTCCATTCTTCTATAAATAAGCTCATTCCTTCATTATTTCTTTAATTCACCAAACTCAGAGAGAGAAACTATAGAGAGAAAGAAGAAAAGTATTCTCGCTACTTCACTACACCTATATCCAGCTTTGTTCTAAGGTAAGGGTATTATTTCTTTCAGTATTCATGAAGAGAACTTTTGTTATTCCATTTCTTTTATTCGATGGAATAACTTGTATCTGTGATCTACCCTATACTTGGTGAAATTCTTCGTTATTCCATTCTTTATCATTATGTTGAATAACTCGCCTACGCCAATACCGCATACATGGTGAAATTCTTCCGTTATTCCATTCTTTATTATTCTCGTTGAAACATCATGCATGGTGCATGTAATTTTCACCGATTCGTTACGTTATTTATTATTCGTGCGGGAATATCCCATACTATGCGCCACGCATGACCAGATTCCATTATTTATTATTCTGTTAGAATAACCTGTTTGTGCGGTCTATCGCATGCCTCGTGATTTCTTTTGTTATTCCATTCTTTATTATACTCAGTTGGTTAAAGTTTTGACTTCTATACTCTATAAAATTAGTGGAATATCCTTGATATTTGCGCTTCATCCAGTATCTTTTCATGGAAATATTCTTCTGAGCATTCTTGAATTTTACTCTACAAAGAAGTATCATGTTGACAATTTGGACGTTATTAGTTCCTGGATAAATTAATTCTTGAACATATTGAATTCTTATATCATTGTCATCATCCTCATGTTTATTTTATGTTGAAAGTCATCTATGGCCTGTAGTGCATAGATGGACTTAGTATGATTATGACCAGGGATTAATCGGTAAAATCATGACCGTAATGTTACAAATGATGTGGTAAAAGTCCTCATTGGCCCGTAGTGCATTGACAGACAGTTGTTGGCATGCTCATGATCATTGATGAATACACGAATATCCTTGGCCCGTTGTGCATGGATAATTTGTGGTTGTGATACTAATGAATATCCTTAGTCGTAGTGCAAGGATAATGTGGATTATTTATTAAGCTGAGTTCCAACGATAAAAGTGATGAAAAACCTTTTAAATCATAAAATATAGTAGATTTTATTCTCTACTTGACTCTTTTAATGGATTGCTTGTTCCGCTGCAATTAAACTTGATGTTTGTTATATCAGATCGACTAATAATCTTTGTTGAAGGCTAATGATAATTTATTTTGTATTATCTTAGCCATAATATTTCTTACTGGGCTATTTGAGCTCACCCTTTTACTTTCATTGTTCTCTTCAGGAAATGAGAACGTAGCAGGGACTAGTCGGGGAACGGATTGACGGTCCAGATAATAGCATTAGCAGTCCTCACTATTCTGTTAAATAGTGTGATAATAAATGTAATGAGGACTCAATTGAGTGTGGATATTGTCTAGATGACAATATTTGTATTAAAACTCACAACGTATGTTTTGTCGTATTTTACACGACTGTTGTATAATTAAGTTGTATTTGAATTTTGTACCATGTATTTGGCGACTAAAGATGGGTGATGTATACCTATTTTGGGGGCGTCATAGTTGGTATCAAAGCTTAGGGATATGATCCCTGGCTGAGATGTGAGACAAGAACTAGGAGGGGAGAGACGGGGAATTCCTTCGCTAGTATGACCTACCTAAATTTATTTGGTATTTAATTGGTCGGTCAGAGTATAGGGATAATATGTGATATGTTAATTAACCCTTGTTTTGTGGCAGTATTTAAAAATGGCATCCGAGAAATTTGAGATTAGCAATGGAGCACAGGAGACCGTTGAGTCTCCACAGATCAATAATCAGGATAATGTGCATCAGGAAGGCGACAATCCTCAGGAAAACAACAACACTGACCAGATGATGAACGATGGAATGTTCAGAGGCTTTATGCAATTCATGAAACATCAGGCAAGAGCGGCTCCTGTACAAAATGCAGGTGGAAACACTGGTAACTCTCGGACGGTCACCGCTAAGCAGTTCAAGGAACTGGGATCACCGGATTTTTATGGAGAGCCAAAACCACTTAAGGCGGAGACGTGGATAAAGCAGATCTGCAAGATATTTGATGTCTTAGGATGCTCTGAGGAGCAAAAGGTTCCCTTTACCACCTTAATGTTACGTGCAGAGGTAGATTACTGGTGGGAATCTGTAAAATGTACTCAACCTGACGCACTGAAGATGACTTGGGAGAAGTTCCAAGAATTATTCAACGATAAGTACTTTCCCGAAAGTATTCGTCTCATGAAAGAGGTAGAGTTCATCAAGTCGAGAAAACAAATATGACCATGTCGCAAAGACGGGAAGCCAAGTTTGCCGAGTTGTCCCGGTTTGCGTCCCATTTAGTTGATAATGAGGAGAGAATGACGCGAATGTTTCTAAGAGGTTTGAAACCCGAGATACGTCAATATCTTATCTCTCATAAACTGTGTTTATTTTCAGATGTTGTTAATAGGGCTCAGTTATTGGAGCGCGATAATGAGTCAACCCAACCAAAAGAGGGCAGCCGGCAAAATGATAATACTAGTGATAGCAGTCATCAAAGCGGTGACAATAAGCGTGGAGGGAATCAACATGCCAGAAATGGTAACCACTTCAGTGGTAATCATGGCCAAAATAATAAGAATGGACATTTCAAGAAGAGGAGATTCAATAATGATGGAAAGACGTCAGCACCAGCACCCGTTGTTAAGGAAGGAGAACGACCACCTATCATATACTTCAAATGCGGAGGAGAGGGACACATCAGTCCAAACTGCACGATGTCGTCCAAAGCATGTTATAATTGTGGAAGAGAAGGTCACCAAGCCTGATTTTGTCATTCACTGAAGACAAGTTCAGCTAGGATGGAGGCACCAAAGGACATCCCAGAAAAGTCAAAGTCAGTAGTGCAAGGGAGAGCGTTTGTCGTGACCTCCCGTAAAAGCAAGGAACCCGAACGAGGTCATCACGGGTAAGCTTATCATAAACTCTAGCGAAGTTTATACCTTATTTGATACCGGTTCTACCCATTCTTTTATTTCTCCTACTTGCGCTCAACGTTTAAATTTGACTCCAGAGAAATTAGACTTTGATTTATCTGTTGAAACTCTATTGGGAGAAACCTTCAATACATCCACTATTTATAAGTCTTGTTTGGTTCAAATCGGTACCCTCACATTACCTGTAGATCTTATTTCATTGAAAATACTTGAATTTGACGTAATTCTAGGGATTGATTGGTTAACTACTCATCATGCAAAAATTGATTGTTTTCGTAAGGTTGTTAGCTTTCATATTCCTAACCAACCTATTATGAGAATTCGAGCAACTAAACCATTAAAATCAATCACTGTCATCTCAAGCCATAAAGCTATTCGTTTATTGAAAAACGGATGTCAAGCTTTCTTAGCTCATGTCACGGATCTAAACAAAAATACGTCAGTTTTGAATGATATTTCTATTGTTAATGAATTTCTTGACACATTCCCTGAAGAACTTCCTGGCCTACCCCCAGAACGTGAAATTGAATTTTGTATCGACCTTGAACCAGGTACAAAATCCATTTCCAAAGCCCCATATCGAATGGCTCCTATTGAACTTCAGGAGTTAAAGACCCAACTATAGGAATTGTTAAACATCGATTTCATTCGTCCTAGTACGTCTCCTTGGGGTGTTCATGTTATATTCGTGAAGAAGAAAGATGGGAGTATGCGACTTTGTATTGATTATCGGGAGTTGAACCATGTCACTATCAAAAATAGATATCCATTGCCTCGCATTGATGACCTGTTTGACCAGTTGCAAGGCGCCAATTTTTTTTCAAAGATTGATCTTCATTCCGGATATCACCAATTGAAGATTAAAACCAATGACATTCCAAAGACGGCTTTCAGAACTCGGTACGGGCATTATGAATTCCTAGTCATGTCTTTTGGATTAACTAATGCTCCTGCTGCCTTCATGGATATTATGAACCGAGTATTCAAGGAATATTTGGATCACTTTGTGGTCGTCTTTATTGATGACATCCTTATTTATTCCAAAAGCCATGAAGATCATGAGCAACACTTGAGGATGATACTTCAAAAGCTTCGTGAATATAAGCTTTATGCCAAGTTGAAGAAATGCGAGTTCTGGCTTGAGGAAGTAGCATTCCTTGGGCACGTGGTATCAAGTCATGGAATATCTGTTGACCCAATAAATATTAAAGCTATTCTAAGCTGGGAGCAACTTAAATCGATCGGATCAAGCACGTAGCTTTCTCATTATTTGGTTATTATCGGAGATTCGTAGAAGGGTTTTCTCGAATCGCTACTCCCTTAACTCAGCTGACTCGAAAAGATACAAAATTTGGTTGGAACGAGGAATGTGAGAAGAGTTTTCAAGAACTCAAGAGAAGACTCATTTCAGCACCTGTTCTGACAATACCATCTAGCTCGGAGGGATTTGTCATCTACAGTGATGCTTTAGGCAAAGGGTTAGGATGTGTTCTCATGTAATATGGGAACGTCATAACCTATGCCTCTCGACAACTCAAAGAATATGAGAGAAATTATCCTACTCATGATCTAGAGTTGGCAGTTGTTGTCTTCGCACTTCAAATTTGGAGGCATTACTTGTATGGGGAGAAAGTGGAGATCTTTACGGATCATAAAAGCCTCAAATATTTCTTCACTCAAAAGGAACTCAACATGCGACAGTGACGTTGGCTTGAACTGTTGAAAGATTATGATCATACCATCCAATACCATCCTGGAAAAGCAAACGTGGTAGCTGACGCATTGAGTAGAAGATCATATGTGGGTACGAGTGCGATATTATCAATGCAGAGGCCCATTTTGTATGACTAGCAAAGGATAGAGATAGAGATAAAGACTCCAGGAACCCACGTAATGATGAAAAATATACGAGTGGAACCGACTTTAATCGATAAAGTTAAAGCTGCTCAAGCTACAGACCTGGAGTTGATGCATATGAGGAAGAAAGTACAAGAAGGTGCTATGCCGGAAGCAAGAATCGATGAAGAAGGAATACTTCGAGTCAACTCCAGACTTTGTGTTCCTAACAATCCTGAGTTAAAGTATAAAATCATTATGGAGGCGCATAACACACCGTTTGCAATCCATCCTGGGAGTACCAAAATGTATCATGATCTTCGACATACATTTTGGTGGGGCAATATAAAGAGAGAGATAGCGTTGTTTATCTCAAGGTGTTTAACTTGTCAACAAGTTAATGCAGAGCATCAAGTACCAAAAGGTCCATTGCAACCACTTAAAATTCCAGAATGGAAGTGGGAGCACATTACCATGGATTTCGTTACTGGTCTTCCCAAAGTTTCTCAAGGCATAGATGCAATTTGGGTCATTATTGATAGATTGACCAAGTCTGCTCATTTCTTACCAATACGAGAAACTTATACACTTGAACGTCTTGCTCGTATGTACATAAATGAGATTGTAAGACTGCATGGTATGCCAGTATCCATAGTTTTTGATCGAGACCCAAGATTCACTTCACGATTTTGGGTTAGTTTACAAAAAGTTATGGGCACGGATTTACAATTTAGTTCCTCATATCATCCTCAGACGGACGGATAATGAGAGAGGACTATTCAAACTCTTGAAGAATTATTAAGACTATGTGTCCTTGACTTCAAGGGAAGTTGGGACAAGTTCTTACCATTGGTGGAGTTTTCTTACAACAACAGTTATCAAACAAGTATTGGCATGGCTCCATTCGAGGCATTGTATGGAAGAAAGTGTCATTCTCCAGTATGCTGGGATGAGGTGGGTGAAGCAACATTGTTGGGACCGGAGTTGGTACGTATGACTACGAAAAAAATTCAAACGATCCGACAACATATAAAACCCTCACAAGACCGATAAAAGAGTTATGCTGATCTTCATCGAAAGGACGTGGAATTCGATATTGGAGATTATGTGTTGTTACGTGTTGCTCCATGGAAAGGAGTTACGAGATTTGAAAAGAGAGGAAAGCTCAATCCTCGATTCATTGGCCCATCTTTAATCCTCGATCGAGTAGGGACTGTAGCCTATAGACTCGCTTTACCGCCAATTATGTCTCGTGTTTATAACGTTTTTCATATATCCATGTTACGTAAATATGTGAAAGATCCGAACCACATTATTGAGTTAGAACCGGATGAAATAGCGGAAGATTTAACGTATGAAGATGTTCCTGTTCAAATCTGGGATAAGAAGGAACATATTCTACGCTCCAAGGTTATACCTCAAGTAAAAGTTTTATGGAGGAACCACGATGTTGAGGAAATGACCTGGGATTTAGAATCTAAAATGAAATCAAGGTATCCTTACCTCTTCGATATACTAGGTACGTACCCTAATTTCGAGGGCAAAATTTCATAAGAAGGGGAGATTGTAAGACCCCAACTTTTATGAATAAAGATGAATTTTCTATAATTATCATTTTTGAATATTATGGAATGAATTTGATATAATGTTATAGTTGTGGGTAATAGTTATAAATTTTGCAAAGTACGTAAGTTGTTATATAATATTTGATTGGTCGGGGAATATTCGTTTTAACAGGGAATATTCGTACGACGACACAATCATTGGTAGACTCCACAATGGAATTATTGTCGGATTGAGAAAATGACAAAAATATTTTATGAAAATAACGACGGAAGAAAATGACAAAAATATTTTAAAATAGAAAAGCTTTTTATATAAAACAGAATACTTTTATAAAGTTATTCGTTTTATTAGACTATAAATAGAATTTATTATATTATATTATGCATAGTGTTTTGCATAGTAAAATTTTTTATATAAAACATAATACTTTTATAAAGTTATTCATTTTATTAGACTATAAATTTAATATATTATATTTTATTATGCATAGTGTTTGCATAGTAAAATTGCTTATATATAAAATGTAATACTTTTATAAAGTTATTCGTTTTATTAGATTATAAATAGAATATATTATATTTTATTTAAAAGATTTTGTTTTATTAAAATATTTTATAGTAAACCAATCAACCAAATCTCGCTTAAAAGTAAATCAACTGGACTGCTCAGAATTAGTTACTATTCAGGTCCATTCTCTTATAAATAGAAGCTCATTCCTTTATTATTTCTTACTTAATTCACTAAAACTCTAGAGAGAAACTATATAGAAAGAAGAAAATTATTTCGCTACTTCACAACTCCTATATCCGGTTTTGTTCTAAGGTAAGGGGTATTATTTCTTCGTATTCATGAAGAGAACTTATGTTATTCCATTTTTTTATTCATTGGAATAACTCGTATACGCTGATCTACCCTATACTTGGTGAAATTCTTCGTTATTCCATTCTTTATCATTATATTGAATAACTTTCTACATGCCAAGCACCGCATACATGATGAAATTCTTCCGTTATTCCATTCTTTATTATTACATTTGGAACATCCTCGCTTGGTGTTTAATTTTGCCTAACTCAAGTTACGTTATTTATTATTTCATTGGAATATCACTGCCGGTGTGTTTACGCATGACCTGGTTCCGTTATTTATTATTCTATTGGAATAAACTATCTGTGTGGTCTATCACATGCCTAGTGATTTCTTTTGTTATTCCATTCTTTATTATACTCAGTTGGTTAAAGTTTTGACTTCTATACTCCATGAAATTAGTGAAATATCCTTGATATTTGTGTTTCATCTAGTATCTTTTCATGGAAATATTTTTCTGAGCATTCTTGAATTTTACTCTACAAAGAAGTATCATGTTGACAATTTGGACGTTATTAGTTCCTGGATAAATTAATTCTTGAACTTGTTTTATTGAATTCTTATATCATTGTCATCATCCTCATTTTATTTTATGTTGAAAGTCATCTGTGGCCTGTAGTGCATAAATGGACTTGGTATGATTATGACCAGTGATTAATCGGTATAATCATGACCGTAATGTTACAAATGATGTGGTAAAAGTCCTCATTGGCCCGTAGTGCAATGACGGACAGTTGTTGGCATGATCATGACCATTGATGAATACACGAATATCCTTGGCCCATAGTTCATGGATAATTTATGGTTGTGATACTAATGAATATCCTTGGTCGTAGTGCATGGATAATGTGGATTGTTTATTGTCGAGTCCCCCGATAAAAGTGATGAAAACCTTTTAAATCATAAAATATAGTAGATTTTATTCTCTACTGACTCTTTTAATGGATTGCTTGTTCATTACCGCAGCTTAAACTTGATGTTTGTTATATTGTATCAATTTAACATCGTCAAGGCTAACGATAATTTATTCGTATTATCTTAGCCATAATATTTCTTCTTCGGGCTATTTGAGCTCACCTTTTACTTTCATTGTTCTCTTGAGAAATGAGAACATAGCGAGGACTAATCGGGAACGGATTGACTCGGTCCGGATAATAGCATTAATCCTCCCTCACTATTCGTTAAATAGTGTGATAATAAATGTAATGAGGACTCAATTGAGTGTGGATATTGTCTAGATGACAATATTTGTATTAAAACTCACAAGATATGTTTTGTCGTATTTTACACAATCGTTGTATAATTAAGTTGTATTTGAATTTTGTACCATGTATTTGGCGACTCAAGATGGGTGATGTATACCTATTTTGGGGGCGTCACATGTAGTGCAAAGATGAATGATTTCCTGATGAATATCTTTGGCCCGTAGTGCGAAGATGAGCAGTGTTGAGATGAACATGACCAAATCGATGAATATCTTTTGGCACAGAAGTGCAAAGATGAATATTTGATTCAAAATGTATATTAATTGATATTACAGGGATAAAATATTGATGATGGACTTTAAAATCATAGAAGATAGTAGATTTCGTTCTCTATTTAACTCTTCTAATGAATTGTTTTTTCCATTGCGAATATTGATCTGAAACTTGTTGTCTAGTATATTTTATCAGATTTTCCCTGTTGAGGACTAACGATAATTCGTTCTATATTATCTTAGTCATAATGTTCTTTGCTGGGCTAGTTGAGCTCACCCTTTTTCTTTTTGTCCCATTTTTCTTCTCAGGAGGATAGAATGTAGCGAGTACTAGTCGGGGTATGGAATGATGGTTCTAGAAAGTTGTTTTCGTAGTCCTCACTATTTTTATAAAATTATGTATCAATAATTATAATGAGGACTTATTTGAGTGTGGATATTGTTTAGAAGATAATATTTGTATTTAAACTCACAGTTTATGTGTTGTCGTATTTTGCACTACAATTGTATTAATAAAGTTGTAGTTGTTTCTGTACCATGTATTTGGCGACTCAGAATGGGTGATGTATACCTATTTTGGGGGTGTCACAGCCATCATGGCTGCTAGTTGGTACAATCTGCCTCAATATAGCTGCAATTACATCCACCATTCCCATCGAGTATATTGAATATGAAGTTTCAATTGGAAAAATTGAGAAATAGAAGGCCAAAACGCTGAAGGTGACTCCCCGTCTCAACAATAGGAATCCGCAAAGTGAAAGTAACGGAGTAAAAGAATGCCAAGAAATTGTGCACAGAAAAGGACAATTTGGTAGTTGGAACATAAATTCATTGAGCATTAAAGCAGGCTTCCTTCAAGAAGACTTAAATGTACGAGTCTATACAGAAGTATTCACTGAAGCATTAAATGTTTTGAATGGGTCAACTTTAGAAATTAATTGGAGGCTGATTAAGGGCTCTGAAATAGAGAAAAGCCATTGTAAAAAGATGGTAATCTCGACTACAATTGTTGATACACTTGTGTTGGTTATGGAAATTAGCTCAAGTGGTACTACTAATTGTCTTCCTTCAATTGACAAAGTGGGCCACAAAAGTATTGTTTCAAACAAGTATGGTAAACTTGTTAACTTGGTTAACTAGTTTAAGACTGCTATAGAGTGTGAAGTCGAAATAAATAAAGGCAGCAACAATTTAACAAGGGATTTTAAAAATAGCTCGAAATTGGATGTTGATGGTAATAGTTTGACTAGCTTCCGTGTTACACTTAGAACTTTAATTGAAGGTCTATTTGGAAACAAAGAATATCCTATGTTGATAAGTTGGCATGATTCTATGCAAATCCTTGTATTCTTTTGTTGCTTCTATGGAGTCATTGCTACTTTGAGTGCTACAAAGGCAGCTAGAAAAAGAATTGTTCCAGGTGATGTAGCTGTTCACTATGATTTAAAGGAGTTTGAAAGGCTGAAGATTTTCAATTTTGATCAAAAGATGGGTTCTCAAATTATCCAAAATGCTCTTAAGGCATGTGTGCATGTCATTGTTCTAATGCTGGATTATGTGGAGCTATTGTGCTTACTAAGATGTTGAAGTAAGATGAACTTGATCTTGGATATGGTACAAAACTTTTGGTGTTTGATCCAGGGTGATTTTGGAAGGTTGGAAAATTTTTGCAACCCATGAAAGACAACTCTCTTATGTTTCGGAACAATGAAGCTCACATCAAATTTAGGATACATGGATGGATCTCAAAATGTAATCCTTGTGGACAAGATTTATTTTCAAGGAATGGGGAATGTCATAATAGCTAATAAATGACATGGGTATAATTTACTACAAATGCGAGGTTAATTTGGTTAGAGTGAGAGAGTGAGTATAGCCTTATATATAAAGGCTATGTACTGCAAATGCAGCTTGAAAATGAATGAATGAATTTACTTCTTATTTTCCTCATCTTTTCTCACCTTTATTTCTTCTCTTTACTTTCTGTTTAATCCATGGCAAGTTCAGATTTGTTGTGTTATCTTCATCCAGGAGCGTACCACATGAGTGCTCTAGCTCCAATAAATTACTATGATGATGCTATGAGATTTTGGTGGCCAGAATGTGACACTTTCTTGTCGAAGGAATCAAAGATTAAAGCGATTGGACAAGGCAAAAAAAGTGCTCGCGAATCCTGGCTTTGTTCTGTCTCTCAGTCTATAGAGGATCTGGTGAAAAAACATAGTGATGGTCCTGATGGAATTAGGAACGTGAGTCGTGAGGGAGATGGAGGACAGGAGGAGAAGGGGAAGATGTTAGGGACTTAGCCATTTAGAGCAACTCCAACAAGCCGGAGTTGCGTGATTCGTAGACTATATTTAGTCTAGGATGGAAATTGCGCTCCAGCAGATGGAGTAAATTTAGTCTGCCCCTTTTTCCGGCAAGCCAAACCGATTAAATCAGCGAACGAAATCTCGTGGACTATAATTTATATTATATTTAAATAGAAGGCTCGGTTGTATAAAAAACAGAGAAGGAGAAGAAGGGCAGGTTGAAGAAGAGATGAAGCAGATGAAGAGATGAAGGAGACGAAGGGGGAGGCCAACGGTTAGATCTGGAATTCAGAACGGTAATAAAAAAAATTCAGAACGGTAATAAAATTAAATCAACGGATAGAAAATAAAAATCTATAAATATGTACCATTATTCAACACATTTTACAATCTCTCAATCAATTACTTCAACATTTAGCAATTGTAAGTATTTTGTTAATTATTGTATTTTTATTATATTTAATTTTAGTTTTTATTGATAATATCTCTTTAATTTTTTTTAGATGGAAAATCATGGCCCTCCGATGTATTATTCTTCATTATTATCTGAAGGTTTCTCACTTGATGATCCAAATTTGTTGGATAAATTTTCATTTCAAACTGATGTACCAATTCAGACTCCTGAAAATGAGTCCAATAAATGAACAGGGCGAAAGGGAAATTACACTATTGATGAAGATACCCTTCTTGTTTTCGCATGGCTTAATGTAAGCATAGATCCAATTCAAGGAAACGATCAGAAACATAAAAGATATTGGGAAAGAGTTCACGAATACAAAAATTTTGAGTCTGAACGCAATTCTACTGCTGTGGCAAAACGTTGGTCAATAATTCAACTCGCGGTGAACAAATTTTGTGGATATTATGCTTCAATTGAAAGAATGCAACAAAACGGTGTAGGCGAACAAGATAAGGTATTTCAATTTTTTTATGTAAAATTTCATTAAGTTTTATTCTTATATTTTTATATTTAATACATTGTAAATAATTTTTCAATAGATATGTCAAGCATTAGAGATGTTCAAAAGTATGCAAAACCAATCATTTGGATTTATGCATTGTTGGAGAATATTAAAGGATGCACCGAAATGGAGAACAGATAATAGTGGAAAAAATAGAAAAGTAATAGAAAGTCAAGTCCAGCAGCATCTTCTCCATCAACCGCAGAAGAAGTCAGTTCGGGTGAAGACGATGGTATTGAAGATACAATCTCTGCAGGATTAGATGTAAGACCCCAACTTTTATGAATAAAAAATAATTTTCTCGAAATATATTTTTGAATATTATGGTGTGGATTTGATATAATGTTATGGTTGTGGGTAATATTTACAAATTTTGTAAAGTAAGCAAGTGGTTATATAATATTCGATTGGTGAGAATATATTCGTTTTAACAGGAATATTCGCATTGACGGCAAGACAATCAAAGTGGACCCTACAATGTAAGTATTGTCGTAATTAGAAAACAACATAATTATCTTTTCTTAAAATAACGGTGGAAGTTTTTTACCGTTAAACCGTAAAACTACCCTTAGTAGTAAAAAAACAACAACAACAACGCGGGTTACATTAGTAGTACACTGCGGTATTGATTATTGATGCTTACGTGAGAAGTCACTCGGTTATACTCAATTATTGTTATAGTAATTGTTGCATCATATCTCTCATATTATTGATTCGATTATTGTCACAGTATCATCTGCATAATATGTTATATTATTAAATCAATAATTGAGATGACAAAGTTATTCATATTATTAAATTATAATATTTACAATGTCTAGAAGTTCTGTCAAGGAGAGGTTTGGTCATCTAATTGCGCGCCAATAAGGAGAAATTCTTATCGGAAAGCTGTAAATCCCCGAATTTTATGAAATAAAATTATTCAATTTTTCTTATAATTATTATTCAGTAAATGGTTAAATTGATAAAGAGTAAAGTTAAGGGTGATGTATAAAAAATTTTCAAAATAAGTAAGTGGTTATAAAATATTCATTTTTGTCGGAGAATATACGTTTGGTCGTGGAATATTCTTGTTATCGAGGAATATTCGTACGACGGCGCAGCCATTCGTGGGCCTCATAACAGAATAATTGTCGGATGAAGAAAACGACAAGTTTGAGTTTTTATAAATAATGGCCTAATTGTTACCGTTAACACTGTTGGAATACCCATTGGTTTAAAATACGAATCTGGCGTGGTTACACAAAGAAGACACCAGACGGTATTAGACAAGATATTTGAATTATTGATTTTTACGTAAGAAGACACTAATCAATAATTGTTACAGTGATTACTAATCAATATTTTATTTTATTGATTCAATAATTTCTGCGTTGATATTTTATATTATTGTTGTTTCAATAATTGTCACGACACAGTATTTTCCATTATCAGATCAATAATTCATATTATTTGAATAATATTATTAGATAGCATTATTGGTAATGTCTAGAAAGTTCTGTCAAGGAGAGGTTTGGTCACCTAATTGCGCGCCAGTAAGGAGAAATCCTTATCGGAAAGCCCCCTCTTTCCTGGGAACGGCCTGGTTGTCATAATTGTGATTCTATAATATTATTTGTGAATAATTAATTATTGATTTATATGATAAGAAAATATTTATTTGATGCGGATAAATGATGGATTTATTTATATGATTATAAATGAAGGAATTAGTGTTGAGGGGTTTTATCAGTATTTTATCAGAATGGAGGTATTAAAGATCAAATCGGTGTCCTTAAAGCTACATATCAACGTGAGTTATAATTTTATCAAATTGCGTTGGATCGTTGTGATTTTTGGATATGTTATACATATATAATTTGAGTATATGTCCACAAATTTTGAACCGTTAAAAATTAACGCATGATTTGTTATGAATTTTAAAAGGTGTTGAAAATCATTCGTTTGTGAATTTCGGATATTTTCTGTCTGGAATTTGGAAAAACTTAAAGCTACAAAGTTGTAGAGAATTTGATTTCGTGAGGAATGGACATAAAATTTGTATTTTTCTGATAAATGGACTATTTTCTATGAATTACTGAAGTTTCGAAAAATAAAATAATTTTTATTAAAATTGGGTGGGACTTACTTTTCTTTTTAAACATGTGGGTTGCCAAATTTGTTCAAGTATGGCATGCTAGAGGCTGGTCTTGGTTGGTGAGTGTGACGCTCCCAAAATAGGTCCATTCCACCCAACCCATTCTGAGTCGCCAAATACATGGTGCAGAAAATAACTACAACTTTATTACTACAATTGTCGTGCAAAATACAACAACACATATATTATGAGTTTTAATACCAACTGTGACTCATGTCCCAACTATGGACATCACCTTAAATTGATACGTTACATAAAGGTACAGTCAATAACTGTTTTAGAAATTATAATCTTTGGGAAGTGCTCAAGGAAACCTTCTTACATAGGAGGCCATGAATCTAAGTTATGATAAATATCATATGTCCAAAGAATTATCCTTGGTTGATCCAATAGACCCCAAAGAAAAACGAGAAGATTACTATCATGTTCCTTCTAATGGTGAGTCTTCTCTTGACATATAACTATCTCCACCGTTTGCGATTGAACATTATATTTCAACCAAACTCCAAGATCATATAGGTAGTGCTTTCAGAGATATACTCAAAGAAGTGGATGTGCACAACCATGTCTTATGATAACTCGTAGGTCATTAGACATCTTGTATGATAGTGACAAAACACCCTTCCAAAGTTGGGTTCACCTCACCCTATTCGGTTCACCAAAATTAAATATCAAATGACGTATACAATACAACACACTTATCTAAAGTTCTCAATAAAATTATTTCCATACTATTTAGGGAGAACCTCAACGACTATAGACCCAGATTCTATTTCTCATTACCCTCGCTCAGACCCACTACACTCTTGTTATCTGAAAGAAATTGTGAAGCAAAAGGGTGAGCACAACTAGCCTAGTAAATAATATCATGACTAAAGATAATTACATTATCAATAGCCTTCATCAGTAATAAATCAGAGATTTAGAACATATGGTAGATGATAAAACTTTTCAACCATAGTTGCAGCGGAACGAGCAATCTATTAGAAGAGTCAAATAGACCATAAAGTCTATTATCTTCTCCATGTTAAAATTCCACCAACAATGCTTTAATTCCTGTAACATTAATTAACAGTTCTTGTCCACAATCATGTGAATAACTCATAACCATAATTGTGGTTCTAAATTCCTATTCTCATCTAGGACGAAGATAATTTACATCACCTGTCTTTACCTGAAACATCAAAGATCGTGGTTATACCAAATCACAGTTCCTATTCATAATCATACTAATAAATTCATCTTTGCACTACGGGCCAAAGATATTCATCAACAGTTCATCTTTGCACTACATGCCAAAGATATTCAGCCACAGTTCAACTTTGCACTACGGGCCAAAGATATTCATTAATAATTCATCTTTGCACTACAGGTCAAAGATATTCAGCAACAGGTCATCTTTGCACTACGGCCAAAGATATTCATCAATAATTTATTTTTGCACTACAGGCCAAAGATATTCATATCTCAAAGAAACATACAATCATTTCAGAATTTATATAAACCATAATTATAATCATGTTGATCAATTCACCTTTGCACTTAAGCTAAAAATATTTAATTGTAAATTCAATGGTCATGATCATACCAGTCAACAATTCATCTTTGCACTACTGGCCAAAGAGAACTCATAGTCACAATCATACCAATAATCTATCCATCTTTACACATAAGTCAAAGAGAAATTTCATCATCGAGATTATAAAAATGTTATATGTGATAATAAAAATAATATGATCAACAACTGCATTTAATTTCAAAAGTAAGATTCATAAATCAATGATTTCATAACACCTTAATCCAAATATTATAAATCACTTAATAATATCATAATCTAATATCATTAATAGTACCACAATATCTTAATCATTTCTTAAACTTATAAATAATTTATTTTAATTATTTAAACTTTACTAATTAATGCATTTAATCATCATAAAATGCCAAACTCATAAGATTTCATCACCAATAACCAACAACCTCATCAAAAATATGCATATACCATATATAGGATTCCCAAGCCATAAAATCCTATTTTCCAATTTTGTTACTTCACATAACATATTTAATTCATTTACTCATAACTAGTCCATTTTCATAAAAAATACCAAATCAGTTCCAAAAATATTTCTTTTCTGGGTTTTAGCAGAATATAGTCCCATATTGAACATATATTTTTCTCGAAATTTTTAAAATTCATTTACTATTTTTCACATGGCCAAAACTGCCGAATATTTAGACATTTATCATAAATTGTATGTTTGTCCAAAAATTCTGAAACTTACAGAATATACTTATGTTATATATATGTACACCCAATAAAAATTTTACCAATTTTGGAGTTAACCACAAGGAGTTATAAGGGTTTACTTTTAAAATAGTCTTTTCTCATAAAATCCATAACTCCTAATCTATCCATCCAAAAATTGCCATTTTTGGACACAATCCAGAAAATTTATCAAAATATCATTTCAAATTTTTCCAGAATTTTTGAAGATCAGAAAAATTACGAAACTGAAGAAACATAACAACCCTTAAAATCCTCTTTCAAAAAAAAAAAGACTTCGATTGGAATATCGGATATGACGCTGAAGAAAACTTGCACTCATTAGCAACCTCAAAGTATCAAAATACTCACAAAATACGCTTAATAATATAGAGAGAGAAAGAGAGAAAGCTTATGTTTCTGGTGTAATTTTCAATTCTAACTTAGCCCTCTATTTATAGAAAAAAATGTTAAGACGGCAAAGGCAGACTTGACCACACCGATGGATGTACCTGCTACTATTTCCACCCACTACATTTGAATTATAATTTCAGTACATTTCTTCACCAACCATATGTGGGGCCCACGCATTCTAGAATTTTCTACCAAAATGATAAATTCTAAAACTTCAACAATTTCTGAACCAGTCACCTCTTAAAATTCATAATAAATCATACGTTTATTTTTAACGGTTCAAAATTTGTGGACATATACTCAACTTATATATGTGTAACATATCCAAAAATCACAACGATCCAACGGTCGGATTAAAAATTATAGCTCACGCAATATATCGCAAGAACACTGATTTGATTTTTAATATCTCCATTCCGATAAAAATACTGATAAAACACCATAACATTAATTCATTTATTTATAACCACATAAATAACTGAACACCGACCCAAACTGCCGCTTCCCCGAGGGCCAAAGCTCAGCTTTGGTTCACCTCCCCGGGGGGTGTAATCCATCATTTATATCTTCATCAAATAAATATTTTCTTATCATATAAATCAATAATTAATTATTCACAAATAATATTACGTAATCACAATAATGACAACGTGTGGTTCCCGGGAAAGTGGGGGCTTTCAATAAGGATTTCTCTCATTGGCGCCATGAACCAAACCTCTCCTTGATGAACTTTCTAGACATTGCCAATAATGCTATCTAATAATATTATTCAAATAATATGAATTATTGATCCGATAATGGGAAATAATGCAAATGACAATTATTAAAACAACAATAATATAAAATATCAATGCAAAGAATTATTGAATCAATAAAATAAAATATTAAGCAGTAATTATTGTAACAATTATTGAGTAGTGCCTTCTTACGTAAGAATCAATAATTCAAAATATCAGGTATGTAATCTTAGTGTGCCTTCTTGTGCAACCACGCATATTATTGTATTTTAACCACGTGTATTCCAGCGTTGTTAATTGGTGAACTACTACGCCTAGTTATTTATAAAAACTCAAACTTGTAGTTTTCTTCATCCGACAGTTATTCCGTTATGGGGCCCACAAATGGTTGCGCCATCGTACGAATATTCTTCGATAACAATAAGTATTTTATAGCCACTTGCTTATTTTAAAAATTTTATATATATCACCCTTAACTTTAACTTTTTATTAATTTAACCATTTACTAAATAGAAAATTTAATACTTTTATTTCATAAAATTCAGAGTCTTACAGTGAGCATACGTAGGATAGAAGAAAATTAATAATATTATTTTATTAATTCAGTCTCCTTTGGCGTTCTAGCATTTTTCTATAAATAGGTGCTTATGTTAGAATTAAAAATCACACCAGAAAAAGTTTTCTTTCTCTCTATATTGTTGAGCGTATTTTTGTGAGTATTTAGATACTTTGAGAGTTACTATTCAGTGCAAGTTTCCTTGACTTTACATCCAGATGTTCGTCAAAATCGCTCTTTTGAGGTAAAAGGATTTTAAGGGTTATTATGTTTTTCGGTTTGAAATTTTTTGACCTTCAAAATTCTAGAAAGATTTGAAATGATAATTTGATGAGTTTTCTTGATTTTGTCCAAAAATGGAAATTTTTGGATGTATAGATTAAGAGTTATGAATTTTATGAGAAAAGACTATTTTAAAAGTAAACCCTTATAACTCCTTGTGGTTAACTCCAAAATTGGTGAAATTTTTATTGGGAGTACATGTATATATATAAGATATACTACTGTAAATTTTGGAATTTTTGGACAAAAGTATAATTTATGATAAATGTTTAAATATTAAAGCTTTTGGCCATATGAAAATTAGTAAATGAATTTTAAAATTTCGAGAAAAATATATGTTCAATATGGGACTATGTTCGTTAAATCCGTAAAAGAAAATTTGTTTGTCTTGATTTGGTATTTTCATGAAAATAGAGTAGGTATGAGTAAATAAATTAAATATGTTATGTGAAGTAACAAAATTGAAAAATAGGATTTTATGGATTGGGAATCCTATATAAGGTATATGCAGATTTTTTATGAGGGTTTTGGTTATTATTTTTATTAGTTTGGCATTTTAGGATGATTAAATGTATTAATTAGTAAAGTCTAAACAATTAAAATAAATTATTTATAAGTTTAAGAAATGATTAAAATATTGTGGTAATATTAATAATATTAGATTATGAGATTATTAAGTGATTTATAACATTTGGATTAAGGTGTTATGAAATCATTGATTTATGAATCTTACTCTTGAAATTAAATGCAGTTGTTGATCATATTATTTTTATTATCATATATAACATTTTTATAATCCTAGTAATAAAATTTCTCTTTGACTTAAGTGTAAAGATGGGTAGATTATTGGTGTGATCGTGACTATGGGTTCTCTTTGGCTAGTGGTGCAAAGAAGAATTGTTGACTAGTGTGATCATGACCATTGAATTTATAATTTGAATATCTTTAGCTTAAGTGCAAAGGTGAATTAATCAACATGGTTATAATTATGGTTTATATAAATTATGAAATGATTATGTATTTCTTTGAGATATTAATATCTTTGGCCTGTAGTGCAAAAATGAATTATTGATGAATATCTTTGGCCCGTAGTGCAAAGATGACATGTTGTTAAATATCTTTGGCCTGTAGTGCAACGATGAAATGATAATGAATATATTTGGCCCGTAGTGCAAAGATGAATTCATTAGTATGATTATAAACAGGAACTGTGATTTGGTATAACCATGATCTTTGATGTTTCAGGTAAAGACAGATGATGAAAATTATCTTCGTCCTAGGTGCGAAGAGGAATTTAGAACTACAATTATGATTATGAGTTATACACGTGATTGTGGACAGGAACTATTGACTGATGTTACAGGGATAAAACATTGTTGGTGGACTTTTAACATGAAGAAGATAATAGACTTTATGGTCTGTTTGACTCTTCTAATGGATTGCTCGTTCCGCTGCAACTATGGTTGAAAAGTTTTATCATCTACCATATGTTCTAAATCTCTAATTTATTACTGAGGAAGGCTATTGATAATTTAATTATCTTTAGTTATGATATTCTTTACTGAGCTAGTTGTGCTCACCCTTTTGCTTCACAATTCCTTTCAGGTAATAAAAGTGTTACCGGGTCGAGCGGGGATAACAGGGAAATAGAACGGTGGTCTATAGCTGTTGAGGTTCTCCTTAAAAAGTATGGAAATAATTTTATTGAGAACTTTAGATAAGTGTGTTGTATTGTATACGTCATTTGATATTTAATTTTTGTGAACCGAATAGGGTAAGGTGAACCCAACTCTGGAAGGGTGTTTTACCACTATCATACAAGATGTCTAATGACCTACGAGTTATCATAAGACAGGGTTGTGCACATCCACTTGCTGAGTATATCTACGAGCACTACCTATATGATCTCGGAGTTTGGTTGAAACATAACGTTCAATTGCAGACGGTGGAGATAGTTATATGTCAAGAGAAGACTCACCATTGGAAGGAACATGATAGTAATCTTCTCATTTTTCTTTGGGGTCTATTGGATCAACAAAGGATAATTCTCTGGACATATGATATCTATCATAACTTAAATTCATGGCCTCCTATATACGAAAGTTTCTTGAGCACTTCCCAAAGATTTTAAATTTTAAAACAAATTATCGATTGCATACTTTATGTAAGGTATCCTTTGTGAGGTGTTGTCCACGGTTGGGACATGAGTCACGCTTGGTTATATATATTGTATCAAAACTCACAAGATATATGTGTTGTTGTAGTAATAAAGTTGTAGTTGTTTTCTGTACCATGTAATTGGCGACTCAGAATAGGTTGGATGGATTGGACCTATTTTAGGGGCATCACAAAAGCCCCCTCTTTCCTAGGAACGACCTGGTTGTTAAATATTATGAGTTATAATATTAATGATGAATAAGTTCGTGTTGATTAAAGATGAAATTGATAGTTTCATTGTGTTTGAATTATTAGTGTTAGTGGATATCGACATTTATTTCGATATTAATTGATGCTGGAAGTTATACTGACCAGTCGGGTAATTAACCGAATAAATGAGCAATTAATTGCTATTAATTCACATGATTATAACTATATGTTCACATGTGTGTACTATTGATTCACATTCTTGTACTATTAGGGGAGTTGGTGCAAGATTGATAATACTTGCATGACTAAGTTAAAAATGGAGGTATAAATGGAGGTACTATAATGTAATTCGTATTTTCACATGATTATAACTATTGATTCACATGATTGAACTATTGATTCACATTATTTACTATTAGGGAGGTGGTGCATGTTTGATAATACTTGCAGGACTAAATTAAAAATGAAAGAAAAGTTGAAGGTATTATCTTTGTAATATTTTGAGCCCCAAAAACGCAATTATTGAAACTATATTTTCCTATAAAAGAAGCTCATTCTTCCTTCATTTCTCACCAATTCACTAAAGCTATAGATAATTATTATAGAGAGAAATTATAGAGAGAAAGAGGAAGAGAAGTCTGCTACCTCTCTACTCCAGTATCCAGTTTCTTTCTAAGGTAAGGGGTATTAATTCTTTCGTATTCATGAAGAGCTTTCATTATTCCATTCTTTATTATTATGTTGGAATAACCTCTCTATCTGCAATCTGCGTACATGGTGAAATTCTTACATTATTCCATTCTTTATTATTATGTTGGAATAACATGTTTATGCAAGTACCGCATACGTGGTGAAATTCTTACGTTATTCCATTCTTTATTATTCTATTGGAATATCACATCTCGTGTGAATTATGCTGAACTGGTTCCATTCTTTATTATTCATTGGAATAACACGTCATGCATGCGATCTATCGCATGCACGGTGAATTCTTTGTTATTCCATTCTTTATTATTCATTGGAATAATATCACATCATGCGGATTACGCTTAGACCTCGTTCCATTCTTTATTATTACCGTTGGAATAATCATGCATGTGATCTATCGCATGCATGGTGAATTCTTTGTTATTCCATTCTTTATTATTACATTTGGAATATTCATGTCATCGGCCGATTACGCTAGACTGGTTCCATTCTTTATTATTACATTGGAATAACTTGTTTTGCGCTTATCTATCGCATGCATAGTGAATTCTTCTGTTATTCCATTCCTTATTATTTTGTTGGAATATCCTGTCTGTGCGGATTACGCATGACCTGGTTCCATTCTTTATTATTCTGTTAGAATAACCTGTCTATGTGGATTATCACATGTATGGTGAATGATCCTTCGTATTCATTCCTTATTAAATTGTGAAAATGATCTGTCTACGTGGATTACCGCATGGCGGGTGAAAATCAATTTGCAGTTTCATATATTTTATGATACTCATTTGGTTAAAGTTTTGGCTTCTATACTCCATGAAATTAGTAGAATATTCTGGATATTTGCGCTTTATCCGATATTTTTTCATAGAAATATTCTTCTGAGCATTCTTGAATTTTACTGCACAAAGCAGTATCATGTTGATAATTTGGACGTAATTGATTTTAAGATAAATTAACTTATAAATCTTTAAAATTTATTTTTGAACTTGTTTTATTGAATTATTATGTCATTGTAATCATCTTCATGCTTATATTATGATGAAAGTCATCTTTGGCTTACGTGCATAGATGGACTTGGTATGATTATGACTAGGGATTATTCGGTATAATCATAACCTGTAATGTTATAAATGATGTGGTAAAAGTCCTCATGCTTGTGTGGTAATCGATGGGCCGATTTTTGGTATGATTATGACCAGGGATTATTCGGTATAGTCATGACCATTGATGATTTAATAAATATCCTTGGCCCGTAGTGCAAAGATGACTCGATGATGTGATTTATTTATTAAGCTGAGACTCAGCGAAAAAAATTGATGAAACATTTTAAAACATAGAAGATAGTAGATATCATGCTCTACTTGACTCTTCTAATGGATTGTATATTCCGCTGTAGTTAAACTTGATGTCTATTGTATTTTACCAGTTTAACATTGTTGAAGACTAATGACAATTTATTCTGCATTATCTTAGTCATAATATTTCTTACTGGGCTAGTTGAGCTCACCCTTTCTTTCTTTTGTTCTCTTGAGGAAAGGAAGCGTGGAAAGGGACTAGTCTGGGAGCGAAGTGACGGTCCGGATGATAGCATTAGTAGTCTTCACTATTACATTAAATAGTGTGACAATAAATGTAAAGAGAACTCCATTGAGTGCGGATATTGTCTAGATGACAATATTCTTATTAAAACTCTTAGATTATGTTTTGTCGTATTTTTTTTTACATTGTTGTATAATTAAGTTGTATTTGAATTTTGTACCATGTATTTGGCGACTCAAGATGGGTGATGTATACCTATTTGGGGGCGCCACGGTTGGTATCAAAGCTTAGGGATATAATCCCGGTGAGATGTGAGACAAGAACTAGGAGGGAGAGACGGGAATTCCTTCGCTAGTATGACCTACCTAAGTTTATTTGGTATTTAATTGGTGGAATTCGAGTATAGGGATAATATGTGATATGTTAATTAACCCTTGTTTTGTGGCAGTATTTGAAAATGGCATCCAAAAATGTTGAGATAAACAATGAAGCACATGAGACCGTTGAGTCACCACAGATTAATGCCCAGGATAATGTGAAACAGGAAGATAATAATCCTCATGTAAACATTAACACCGATGAAATGGTGAACGATGGGATGTTCAGAGGCATTATGAAATTCATGCAACATCAGGCAAAAGTGGCTCCTGTCCAAAATGCAGGTGAAAACACTGACAACTCTCGGAAGGTCACCGCTACGCAGTTCAAGGAGCTGAGACCACCAGAGTTTTTTGGAGAGCCAAAACCACTTAAGGCGGAGACATGGATAAAGCAAATCAACAAGATATTTGATGTCTTGGGATGCTCCGAGGAGCAAAATGTTCCCTTTGCCACCTTCATGTTGCGAGCAGAGGCAGATTAGTGGTGGGAATCTGTAAAGCGTACTCAACCTACCGCACTCAAAATGTCTTGGGAGAAGTTCCAAGAACTATTCAATAACAAGTACTTTCCTGAAAGTATTCGTCATATGAAGGAGGTAGAGTTCATCAAGCTTGAGCAAAACAATATGACCGTGGCGCAGTACAAAGCTAAGTTTCCTGAGTTATCTCGATTTGCGTCCCACTTGGTTGATAATGAGGAGAGAATGACGCAGATGTTTCTAAGAGGTTTAAAACCTGAGATACGTCAATACCTTATCTCTCATAAACTGTGTTTGTATTCAAATGTTGTGAATAGGGCTCAGTTATTGGAGCGCGATAATGAGTCAACCCAACCAAGAGAGAGTAGCCAGCAAGTCGATAATACCAGTGGTAGCAGTCATCGAAGCGGTGACAACAAACGTGGAGGGAATAAACATGCCAGTAATGGTAATCACTTCGGTGGTAATCATGGCCATGACAATAAGAGTGGACATTTCAAAAAGAGGAGATTCAATAATGATGGAAAGATGTCAGCACCAGCACCTGTTGTTAAGGAAGGTGAACGGCCACCGGTCGTATGTTACAAATGTGGAGGGGAAGAACACATAATTTCAAACTGCACGATGCAGTCCAAAGCATGTTACAATTGTGGAAAAGAAGGTCACCTAGCCCGATTTTGTCGTACACCAAAGTCAAGTCCAGCTGGGACGGTGGCACCAAAGGCGGATACGGACAAAATAAAGTCGGTGGTTTTAGGAAGAGTTTTTTTTGTGATTTCTCAAAAAGCGAGTGACCCGAACAAAGTTAGCATGGGTTAGTTAATTATAAATTCTTGCGAAGTTTATACCTTATTAGATACCGGTCCTACCCATTCTTTTATCTCTCTTGCTCTCGCTCAACATTTAAATTAGACTCCAGAGAAGTTAGACTTTGACTTATTGGTTGAAACTTCGTTATTAGAAACCTTCGTTACCTCCACTGTTTATAAATCTTATTTGATTCAAATCGACACTTTCACGTTACCTGTCGATCTTATCTCTTTGAAAATACTTGCCTTTGCTGTAATTTTAGGAATCGATTGGTTAACTACTCATCATTGCCAAAATTGATTATTTTCGTAAGGTTGTTAGCTTTCATATTCCTAACCAACCTGTTATGCAAATTCAAGCAATCAAACCACTAAAGTTAATCACTGTTATATCAAGCCATAAGTAAAGAGCCCCGAGCCTTTCACTGGTGACTTCCTTGTGTGGAATTCACCGAAGCCGAACTTTTCGTAGGGGACATTGTGAATAACGATGGCAAGTTGATAGATATAAATGTGACGTGTTATCCGAGTCTTGGATGAGGGTCACAGTTTTGAATGATATTTCTATTGTTAATAAATTTCCTGATGTATTCCTGAAGACTTCTTAGCTTACCCCTAGAACGTGAAATTGAATTTTGTATTAACCCCAGTACAAAACCCATTTCTAAAACCCTCAAATATTTCTTTACCTAAAATGATCGTATAATGTGCCAAAGACGTTGGCTCGAGCTGTTGAAGATTACGATCATACCATTCAATATTATTGTGGAAGAGAGAACGTGGTAGCTGACGCGTTGAGTAGAAGATCGTATGCATGTACGAGTGCAATATTATCAACGCAAAGACCCATTTTGTATGACTTACGAAGGATGGAGATAGAGCTAAAGACTCCAGGGACCCATGTGATGATGGCGAATATACGAGTAGAACCGACTTTAATCGATAAAGTTAAAGCTGCTCAAACTACAGACCTGGAGCTGATGCGTATAAAGAAGAAAGTGCAAGAAGGTGCTATTCCGGAAGCAAGAATCGATGAAGAAGGAATACTTCGAGTCAACTCCAGACTTTGTGTTCTTAACGATTCTGACTTGAAGTATAAAATCATGATGGAGGCGTACAACACACCGTTTGCAATCCATCCTAGGAGTACCAAAATGTATCTTGATCTTCGATATACATTTTGGTGGAGTAATATGAAGAGAGAGATAGCGAGGTTTATCTAAAGGTGTCTAACTTGTCAACGAGTCAAGGCGGAGCATCAAGTGCCAAAAGGTCCATTGTAACCACTTAAAATTCCAGAATGGAAGTGGGAGCACATTACCGTGGATTTTGTTACTGGTTTTCCCAAGGTTTCTCAAAACATAGATGCAATTTGGGTCATTGTTGATAGACTGACCAAGTCTGCTCATTTCTTACCGATACTAGAAACTTTTATACTTGAACGTCTTGCTAGTATGTACATAAACGAGATCGTAAGATTGCATGGTATGCCAGTATCCATAGTTTCTGATCGAGACCTAAGATTCACTTGAAGATTTTGGTTTAGTTTTCAAAAAGCTATAGGCACGGATTTACGATTTAGTTCGGCATATCATCCTCAAACGGATGGGCAGTCGGAAAGGACTATTCAAACTCTTGAAGATTTATTAAGACTCTGTGTTCTTGACTTCAAGGGAAGTTGGGACAAGTTCTTACCATTGGTGGAGTTTTCCTACAACAATTGTTATCAATCAAGTATTGACATGGCTCCATTTGAGGCGTTGTATAGAAGAAGGTGTCGTTCTCCAGTATGTTGGGATGAGGTGGGTGAAGCAACGTTGTTGGGACCGGATTTGGTATGTATGACTACGGAAAAGATTCAAACGATCCGACAACGTATAAAAACCTCACAAGATCGACAAAAGAGTTATACTGATCTTCATCGAAAAGAAGTGGAATTCAATATTGGAGATCATATGTTGTTACGTGTTGCTCCATGGAAAGGAGTTACAAGATTTGGAAAGTGAGGAAAGCACAATCCTCGATTCATTGGCCCATTTTTAATCTTCGATCGAGTAGGAGCTGTGGCCTATAGACTCGCCTTACCGCCAAGTATGTCTCGTGTTCATAACGTTTTTCACATATTTATGTTACGTAAATATGTGAAAGACCCAAACCATATTATTGAATTAGAACCAGACAAGATAGAGGAAGATTTAACGCATGAAGAGTTACCTGTTAAAATCTTGGATAAGAAGGATCATATTCTACGCTCTAAAGTTATACCTCAAGTCAAAGTTTTGTGGAGAAACCACGATGTGGAGGACATGACCTGGGAGTTAGAATCTGAGATAAAGTCAAGATATCCTCACCTCTTAGATATACCAGGTACGTACCCTAATTTCGAGGACGAAATTTTATAAGAAGGGGAGGTTGTAAGACCCCAACTTTTATGAATAAAGAATAATTTTCTCGAAATATATATTTGAATATTATGGTGTGGATTTGAAATAATATTATGGTTGTGGGTAATATTTATAAATTTTGCAAAGTAAGCAAGTGGTTATATAATATTCGATTGGTGGGGAATATTCATTTTAACAGGGGAATATTAAATGCGACGACACAATCATTGGTGGACCCCCTAACGAAGTAATTGTCGTAATTAGAAAATGACATAATTATCTTTTATAAAAATAACGGCGGAAGTTTTACCGTTAAACTGTTGAAGCTGCGGTAGTAAAAAAGTACTGAGAATACGCGTGGTTGCATAGTAGCTGCGGTATTGATTATTGATCTTACATGAGAAGTCACTCGGTTATACTCAATTATTACTTCGAAATTCTTTGCATCATATCTCTCATATTATTGATTCGATTATTGTCACAATATCATTTGCATAATATGTTATATTATTAAATCAATAATTGAGACGACAAAGTTACTCATATTATTAAATTGCAATATTTACAATGTCTAGAAGTTCTGTCAAGTAGAGGTTTGGTCATCTAATTGCTCGCTAATAAGGAGAAATCCTTATCGGAAAGCCCCCTCTTTCTTGGAAACGACCTGGTTGTTAAATATTGTGAGTTATAATATTAATGATGAATAAGTAAATGTTGATTAAAGATGAAATTGATAGTTCAATTGTGTTGGAATTATTAGTGTTAGCAGAAATCGACATTTATTTCGATATTAATTGATGTCTGGAAGTTATACTGACCAGTCGGGTAATTAATCGGATAAATGAGTAATTAATTGCTATTAATTCATATGATTATAAATATTTGTTCACATGTGTGTACTATTGATTCACATTCTTGTACTATTAGGGGATTTGGTGCAAGATTGATAATACTTGCATGACTAAGTTAAAAATTGAGGTATAGATGGAGGTACTATAATGTAATTCGTATTTTCACATAATTATAACTATTGATTCACATGATTGAACTATTGATTCACATTATTTACTATTAGGGGAGGTGGTGCAAGTTTGATAATACTTGCAGGACTAAATTAAAAATGAAAGAAAAGTTGAAGGTATTGTCTTTGTAAATATTTGAGCCCCAAAAGCGTGCAATTATTGAAACTATATTTTCCTATAAATAGAAGCTCATTCTTCCTTTATTTCTCACCAATTCACTAAAGCTATAGAGAATTATTATATAGAGAAATTATAGAGAGAAAGAAGAAGAAATGCTACCTCTCTACCCAAAGTATCCGATTTCTTTTTAAGGTAAGGGTATTAATTCTTTTCGTATTCATGAAGAGAGCTTACATTATTCCATTCTTTATTATTATGTTGGAATAACCTCTCTATCTGCAAGTACCGCATACATGGTGAAATTCTTACATTATTCCATTCTTTATTATTACATTTGGAATATCACATGCATGCGATTACGCTTAGACACTGGTTCCATTCTTTATTATTATTCGTTGGAATATCACATGCTCATGCGGATTACGCTAGACTGGTTCCATTCTTTATTATTACATTGGAATAACTTTTCTATGCATGCGATCTATCGCATGCATGGTGAATTCTTCTATTATTCCATTCTTTATTATTCTATTAGAAGTGCATGCGGCGGATTTATGACACAGTTCCATTCTTTATTATTCATTGGAATAACTTTTATACATGTGGATTATCACATGCATGGTGAATAATTCTTCGTATTCATTCCTTATTAAATTGTGGAAATGATGCATGTCTACGTGGATTACCGCATGGTGGTGAAAATCCATTTGCGATTTCATATATTCTATGATACTCATTTGGTTAAAGTTTTGGCTTCTATACTCCATGAAATTAGTAGAATATCACGGATATTTGCGCTTTATCCAAGTATCTTTTCATGAAAATATTCTTACGAGCATTCTTGAATTTTACTCCACAAAGCAGCGATTATCATGTTGACAATTTGGACGTAATTGATTTCAAGATAAATTAACTTATAAATCTTTAAAATTTATTCTTGAACTTGTTTTATTGAAATATTATGTCATTGTCATCATCCTAATGCTTATATTGTGATGAAAGTCATCTTTGGCTTACGTGCATAGATAGACTTGGTATGATTATGACCAGGGATTATTTGGTATAATCATGACCTGTAATGTTATAAATGATGTGGTAAAAGTCCTCAGTAGCCTGTAGTGCATTGATGGACAGTTTTTGGTATGATTATAACCAGGAATTATTCGGTATAGTCATGACCATTGATGATTTAATGAATATCCTTGGCCCGTAGTGCAGGGATGACTCGATGATGTGGTTTATTTATTAAGCTGAGTCTCGCGATAAAAATTGATGAAAACATTTTAAATCAAAGAAGATAGTAGATATCATGCTCTACTTGACTCTTCTAATGGATTTCTTATTCCGCTACAGTTAAACTTGATGTCTATTGTATTTTATGAGTTTAACATGGTTGAAGACTAATGATAATTTATTCTGCATTATCTCGGTCATAATATTTCTTACTGGGCTAGTTGAGCTCACCCTTTCTTTCACTGTTCTCTTCAAGAAATGAGAACGTAGCCGGGACTAGTCGAGAAACGGAGTGACGGTCCAAATGATAGCATTAGTAGTCCTCACTATTCTGTTAAATAGTGTGACAATAAATGTAATGAGGACTCCATTGAGTGTGGATATTGTCTAGATGACAATATTCTTATTAAAACTCTTAGATTATGTTTTGTCGTATTTTACATGACTGTTGTATAATTAAGTTTTATTTGAATTTTGTACTATATATTTGGCGACTCAAGATGGGTGATGTATACCTATTTTGGGGGCGTCAAAGGTAATGCCTCCAAATCTTAAACGCAAAAACGACTGCTGCCAACTCTAGATCATAAGTAGGATAATTCCTCTCATATTCTTTGAGTTGTCGAGAGGCATAGGCTATGACTTTCCCATGTTGCATGAGAACACATCCTAACCCTTTGCCTGAAGCATCACTGTAGATGAAAAATCCCTCCGATCCAAATGATATTGTCAGAACAGGTGCTGAAATGAGTCTCCTCTTGAGTTCTTGAAAACTCTTTTTATATTCCTCACTACAACCGAATTTTGTATCTTTTCGAGTCAACTGAGTTAATGGAGTAGCGATTCGAGAAAACCCTTCTACGAATCTCCGATAATAACCGACTAAATGAAAGAAAGCTACGTACTTCGATCATTGACTTAGTTGCTCGACTTTGAATTGCTTCAATCTTTGCCGAGTCAACAGATATTCCATGATTTGATATCACGTGCCCAAGGAATGCAACTTCCTTAAGCCAGAACTCGTATTTCTTCAACTTGGCATAAAGCTTGTTTTCACGAAGCTTTTGGAGTATCAGCCTCAAGTGTTGCTCATGGTCTTCGCGGGTTTTGGAGTATATGAGGATGTCATCAATAAAGACAACCACAAAGTGATCTAAATATTCCTTGAATACTCGGTTCATCATATCCATGAAGGTAGCAGGAGCATTAGTCAATCCAAAAGACATGACTAGGAATTCATAAGGCGTCATCTTAGTTTAAAGCAGTCTTTGGAATGTCATCAGTTTTAATCTTCAACTGATGATATCCGGAACTAAGATCAATCTTTGAAAAAAAATTGGCTCCTTGCAACCGGTAAAACAGGTCATTAATGTGAGGCAACGGGTACCTATTTTTGATGGTGACATGATTCAACTCCCGATAATCAATACAAAGTCGCATACTTTCATATTTCTTCTTCACGAATAGAACAGGAGCACCCCAAGGAGACGTACTAGGAAGAATGAAACCGATGTCGAACAATTCCTGTAGTTAGGTTTTTAACTCCTGAAGTTCAATAGGAGACATTCGATAGGGGGCTTTGGAAATGGGTTTTGTCTGGGATTCAAGGTCGATACAAAATTCAATTTCACGCTGGGGTAGGCAGGGGAAGTTCTTCTTGGAATACGTCAGAAATTTATTAACAATAGAAATATCATTCAAATCTGACGTATTTTTATTTAAATCCATGACATGGGCTAAGAAAGGTTGACATCCATTTTTTAATAAACGAATAGCTTTATGACTTGATATGACAGTAATTAATTTTAGTGGTTTGGTTGCTTGAATTCGCAAAATAGTTTGGTTAGGAATATGAAAGCTAACAACCTTACGAAAACAATCGATTTTAGCATGATGAGTAGTTAACCAATCAATCCCTAAAATCACATCAAATGCAAGTATTTTCAAGGAAATAAAATCGACAGGTAACGTGCGGTTACCGATTTGAATCAAACAAGACTTATAAACCGTGGATGTAATGAAGGTTTTTCCCAACGGAGTTTCAACAGATAAGTCAAAGTCTAATTTCTCCGGAGTCAAATTTAAACATTGAGCGCAAGTAGGAGAAATAAAGAAATAGGTAGAACCGGTATCAAATAAAGTATAAACTTCGCTAGAGTTTATGATTAGCTTACCCATGATCACCTCGTTCGGATTCCTCACTTTTTGGGAGGTTACGACAAACGCTCTCCCTTGAACTACCGGTTTTGTCTTGTCTGGGACACCCTTTGATGCCTCCATCCCAACTGGACTTGACTTTGGTGCACGACAAAATAGGGCTAGGTGACCTTCTTTTCCATAATTGTAACATGCTTTGGACTGTATCGTGCAGTTTGGACTTATGTGTCCTTCCCCTCCACATTTATAACATACGACCGGTGGTCGTTCTCCTTCCTTAACAATAGGTCTTTGGTGTTTGATGTCTTTCCATCATTATTGAATCTCCTCTTTTTGAAATGTCCACTCTTATTGTCATGACCATGATTACCATCGAAGTGATTACCATTTCTAGCATGTTGATTCCCTCCACGTGTAAGACCCCGAATTTTATGAAATAAAATTAATTAATTTTTCTTATAATTATTATTTAGTAAATGATTAAATTGATAAAGAGTAAAGTTAAGGGTGATATATAAAAATTTTGCAAAATAAATAAGTGGTTATAAAATATTCATTTTTGTCGGGGAATATTCGTTTGGTCGTGGAATATTCTTGTTGTCGAGGAATATTAAATGCGAATGACATGACCATTCGTGGGCCTCATAATGTAGAATAAGCTATCGGATGAAAAAAGCGACAAGTTTGAGTTTTTATAAATAACGGCAAAGTTATTCCAATTAACTTTGTTGGAATACATGGTGGTTAAAATACGATGTCTGGCATGGTTGCCGCGATAGTACACGGTATTACGCAGTATTTTTGAATTATTAATTCTTATGTATGAAGAAGGCACTACTTTCGATAATTATTACGATAATTCTTTGTTCAATATTTTATTTTATTGATTCAATAATTGTTACATTGATATTTTATATTATTGTTGTTTCAATAATTGTCACACGCACAATATTTCTCATTATCAGATCAATAATTCATATTATTTGAATAATATTATTAGATAACATTATTGGCGATGTATAGAAAGTTACATCGAGGATAGGTTTGGTCACCTAATTGTGCGCCAGTAAGGAGAAATCCTTATCGAAATGCCCCTCTTTTTCGAAGGCGCCCGGTTGTCATTATTGTGATTCTGTAATATTATTTGTTATGAATTTTAAAAGGTGTTAAAAATCGTCCGTTTGTGAATTTCGGATATTTTTTGTCTAGAATTTGGAAAAACTTAAAGCTACTAAGTTGTAGAAAATTCTATTTCGTGTGGAATGGACATAAAATTCGTATTTTTCTGATAAACGGACTATTTTCTATGAATTACTAAATTTCAAAAAATAAAATGATTTTTATTAAATTATGGGTGGGACCCACTTTAGTTTGAAACACATGTGGGCTGCTAATATGTTTTCCAAGATGGCATTCTAGTTGATTCAAAGGGTTGGTGCGTAGAAGATGATAATAATAATAATAATAATAATTATTATTATTATTATTATTATTTTATTATTTAGTCTCCTTTGGCGTTCTAGCATTTTCCTATAAATAGGCGCTTAAGTTAGAATTGAAAATCACACCAGAAACATAAGTTTTCTCTCTTTATATTATCAAGCATATTTTTGAGAGTATTTAGATACTTTTAGAGTTGCTATTCGGTGCAAGGTTCATTCGGCTTTACATCTGATATTCTAGTCAGAAGGACTGCTCTTTTGAGGTAAAGGATTTTAAAGGTTATTATATTTTTCAGTTTTGAAATTTTTGTGACCTTCAAAAATTCTGGAAAAATTTAAAATGATAATTTGATGAGTTTTCTTGATTGTTTCCAACAATGGCGATTTTTGGATGTATAAATTAAGAGTTATGAATTTTATGAGAAAAGACTATTTTAAAAATAAACCCTTATAACTCCTTGTGGTTAACTCCAAAATTAGTAAAAATTTTATTGAAAGTACATGTATATAATATCAGTATACACTGTAAATTTCAGAATTTTTGGACAAAAGTACAATTTATGATAAATGTTTAAATATTCGGCAGTTTTGGCCATATGAAAAATAGTAAATGAATTTTAAAAATTCTGAGAAAAATATATGTTCAATATGGGACTATGTTACATCAAATCCAAAAAAAGAAAATTTGTTTGTCTTGATTTGGTATTTTTTCATGAAAATGGACTAGTTATGAGTAAATGAATTAAATATATTATGTGAAGTAACAAAATTGAAAAATAGGATTTTATGGCTTGAGAATCCTATATAAGGTATATGCAGATTTTTGATGAGGGTTTTGGTTATTGGTGATGAAATCTTATGAGTTTGGCATTTTAGGATGATTAAATGCATTAATTAGTAAAGTGTAAACAATTAAAATAAATTGTTTATAAGTTGAAAAAATGATTAAAATATTGTGATAATATTAATAATATTAGATTATGAGATTATTAAGTGATTTATAACATTTGGATTAAGGTGTTATGAAATCGTCGATTTATGAATCTTACTCTTGGAATTAAATCCATGTTTTGATTATATTGTTCATATAACATTTTTATAATCCTGGTGATAAAATTTCTCTTTGACTTAAGTGTAAAGATGGGTAGATTATTGGTCTGATCGTGACTATGGGTTCTCTTTGGCCGTAGTGCAAAGATGAATTGTTGACTGGTATGATCATGACCATTGAATTTACAATTGAATATTTTTAGCTTAAGTGCAAAGGTGAATTAATCAACATGGTTATAATTATGGTTTATATAAATTTTGAAATGATTATGTATTTCTTTGAGATATTAATATCTTTGGCCTGTAGTGCAAAGATGAATTATCGATGAATATCTTTGGCCCGTAGTGCAAAGATGACATGTTGTTGAATATCTTTGGCCTGTAGGGCAAAGATGAAATGATAATGAATATCTTTGGCCCGTAGTGCAAAGATGAATTCATTAGTATGATTATAAGCAGAGGCGTGATTTGGTATAACCATGATCTTTGATGTTTCGGTGTGACGGTGATAAAAATTATCTTCGTCCTACAAGTGCGAAGAGAATTTAGAACTACAATTATGATTATGAGTTATACGTGATTGTGATGGGTGAGGCTGTTGATTGATGTTACAAGGATAAAACATTGTTGGTGGACTTTTAACATGGAGAAGATAATAGACTTTATGGTCTATTTGACTCTTCTAATGGATTGCTCATTCCGATGCAATTATGGTTGAAAAGTTTTATCATCTACCATATGTTCTAAATCTCTGATTTATTACTGACGAAGGTTATTGATAATTTAATTATCTTTAGTCATGATATCTTTTACTGGGCTAGTTATGCTCACCCTTTTGCTTCAAAATTCCTTTCAGGTAATAAGAGTGTAGCTGGGTCGAGCGGGGATAACAGGAAAATAGAACGGTGGTCTATAGCTGTTGAGGTTCTCCCTAAATAGTATGGAAATAATTTTATTGAGAACTTTAGATAAGTGTGTCGTATTATATACGTCATTTGATATTTAATTTTGGTGAACCGAATAGGGTGAGGTGATCCCAACTCTGGAAGGGTGTTTTGTCACTATCATATAAGATGTCTAAAGACATACAAACTCGTGTTATCATAAGACAAGGTTGTGCACATCCACTTGTTGAGTATATCTACGAGCACTACCTATATGAGTAATTCTCAATTGCAGACAGTGGAGATAGTTATATGTCAAGAGAAGACTCACTATTGGCAAGAACATGATAGTAATCTTCTCCCATGTACAGTGGGGTCTATTGGGTCAACCAAGGATAATTCTGTGGACATATGATATCTATCATAACCTAGACGCATGGCCTCCCATGTACGAAAGTTTCCTTGAGCACTTCCCAAATATTTTAATTTCTAAAACAGTTATTGATTGTACCTTTATGTAAGGTATCACTGTGAGGTACTATCCACGGTTGGGACATGAGTCACAGTTGGTATATATTTGTATCAAAACTCATAGCATATGTGTTATGGTAGTAATAAAGTTGTAGTTGTTTTCTGTACCATGTAGTTAGCGACTTAGAATAGGTTGGATGGATTAGACCTATTTTGGGGGTTTCACACCACGTTTGTTGTCACTGCTTCGATGACTACTACCACTGGTATTATCGACTTGCCGGCTGCTCTCTCTTGGTTGGGTTGACTCATTATCGTGCTCCAATAACTTAGCCCTATTCACAACATCTAAATACAAACACAGTTTATGAGAGATAAGGTATTGACGTATCTCGGGTTTCAAACCTCTTAGAAACATTCGTGTCATTCTCTCCTCATTATCAACTAAGTGGGACGCAAACCGAGACAACTCGGCAAACTTAGCTTCGTACTACGCCATGGTCATATTTTTTTGCTCAAGCTTGATGAACTCTACCTCCTTCATGTGACGAATACTTTCAAGAAAGTACTTGTCGTTGAACAGCTCTTGGAACTTCTCCCAAGACATTTTGAGTGCGGCAGGTTGAGTACGCTTTACAGATTCCCACCGGTAATTTGCCTCTACTTGCAACATGAACGTGGTAAAGGGAACCTTTTGCTCCTCGGAGCATCCCAAGACATCAAATATCTTGTTGATCTGCTTTATCCACGTCTCCGCCTTAAGTGGTTTTGGCTCTGCAAAAAACTCCGGTGGTCCCAGCTCCTTGAACTGCTTAGCGGTGACCGTCCGAGAGTTCTCAGTGTTTCCACCTGCATTTTGGACAGAAGTCGCTTTCGCCTGATGTTGCATGAATTGCATAAAGCCTCTGAACATCCCATCGTTCACCATTTCATCGGTGTTATTATTAAAATGAGGATTATTGTCTTCCTGTTGCACATTATCCTGGGCATTAAACTGTGGTGACTCAACGGCCTCATGTGTTTCATTGTTTATTTCAACATTTTTGGATGTCATTTTCAAATACTGCCACAAAACAAGGGTTAATTAACATATCACATATTATCCCTATACTCTGACCGACCAATTAAATATCAAATAAACTTAGGTAGGTCATACTAGCGAAGGAATTTCCCGTCTCTCCACTCCTAGTTCTTGTCACATATCTCAGGCAGGGATCATATCCCTAAGCTTTGATACCAACTATGATGCCCCCAAAATAGGTATACATCACCCATCTTGAGTCGCCAAATATACGGTACAAAATTCAAATACAACTTAATTATACAGTAGTCGTGTAAAATACGACAAAACATAATCTAAGAGTTTTCATAAGAATATTATCATCTAGACAATATCCACACTCAATGGAGTCCTCATTACATTTATTGTCACACTATTTAACAGAATAGTGAGGACTACTAATGCTATCATCTGGACCGTCACTCCGGTTCTCAGGACTAGTCTTGCCACGTTCTCATTTCACGAAGAGAACGGTGAAAGAAAGGGTGAGCTCAACTAGCCTAGTAAGAAATATTATGACTAAGATAATGCAGAATAAATTATCATTAGTCTTCAACCATGTTAAATTGATAAAATACAATAGACATCAAGTTTAACTGCAGCGGAATAAGTAATCCATTAGAAGAGTCAAGTAGAACATGATATCTACTATCTTCTATGATTTAAAATGTTTTCATCAATTTTTATCATTTGAGACTCATTAAATAAATAAACCACATCATCGAGTCATCCACACTTTCACGGGCCAAGGATATTCATTAAATCATAAATGGTCATGACTTTACCGAATAATCCCTGGTCATAATCATACCAAAAACTGTTCATCAATGCACTACAGGCTACTGAAGACTTTTACCACATCATTTATAACATTACAAGTCATGATTATACCAAATAATCCCTGGTCATAATCATACCAAGTACATCTATGCACGTAAGCCAAAGATGACTTTCATCATAATATAAGCATGATGATGATGACAATGACATAATAATTCAATAAAACAAGTTCAAGAATAAATTTTAAAGATTTATAAGTTAATTTATCTTGAAATCAATTATGTCCAAATTATCAACATGATACTGCTTTGTGCAGTAAAATTCAAGAATGCTCAGAAGAATATTTCCATGAAAAAATACCGGATAAAGCGTAAATATCCAGAATATTCTACTAATTTCATGGAGTATAGAAGCCAAAACTTTAACCAAATGAGTATCATAAAATATATGAAACTGCAAATGGATTTTTACCCGCCATGCGGTAATCCACGTTGACAGATCATTTTCACAATTTAATAAGGAATGAATACGAAGGATCATTCACCATGCATGTGATAATCCACATAAATAGGTTATTCCAACAGAATAATAAAGAATGGAACTAGGTCATGCGTAATCCGCACAGACAGGATATTCCAACAAAATAATAAGGAATGGAATAACAGAAGAATTCACCATGCATGCGATAGGCGCACACAAACGAGTTATTCCAACAGAATAATAAAGAATGGAACCGAGTCTAAGCGTAATCCGCATGCATGAACGAGAATATTCCAAGCAGAATAATAAAGAATGGAATAACAAAGAATTCACCATGCATGCGATATAGGCCGCATGACCAGGTTATTCAGCGAATAATAAAGAATGGAACCAGTCTAAGCGTAATCGCTTATGAGACGAGGATATTCAACAGAATAATAAAGAATAGAATAATGAAGAATTTCACCATGTATGCGGTGCCAGCATAGATAGGTTATTCAACATAATAATAAAGAATGGAATAACAGAAGCTCTCTTCATGAATACGAAAGAAATAATACCCCTTACCTTAGGAAGAAATTGGATACTGGAGTAGAGAGGTAGCAGACTTCTCCTCTTCTTTCTCTCTATAATTTCTCTCTATAATAATTGCTCTAAAGCTTTAGTGAATTGGTGAGAAATGAAGGAAGAATGAGCTTCTATTTATAGAAAAATATAGTTTCGATAATTGCACGTTTTGGGGCTCAAAATATTCTGAAGACAATACCTTGACTTTTCTTTCATTTTAAATTTAGTCCGCAAGTATTATCAAACTTGCACCACCTCCCCTAATAGTAAATAATATGAATCAATAGTTCAATCATGTGAATCAATAGTTATAATCATGTGAAAATACGAATTACAGTATAGTACCTCCATTTTTAACTTAGTCATGCAAGTATTATCAATCTTGCACCAACTCCCCTAATAGTACAAGAATGTGAATCAATAGAACACACATGTGAACAAATAGTTATAATCATGTGAATTAATAGCAATTAATTGCTCATTTATCCGATTAATTACCCGACTGGTCAGTAAAACTTTCAGACATCAATTAATATCGAAATAAATGTAGATTTCTACTAACACTAATAATTCCAACACAATGGAACTATCAATTTGATCTTTAATCAACACGAACTTATTCATCTTAATATTATAACTCACAATATTTAACAACCAGGTCGTTCCCAGGAAATAGGGGGCTTTCCGATAAGGATTTCTCCTTATTGGCGCGCAATTAGATGATCAAACCTCTCCTTAACAGAACTTCTAGACATTATAAATATTGCAATTTAATAATATTAATAACTTTGTCGTCTCAATTATTGATTTAATAATATATCATATTATGCAGATGATATTGTGACAATAATCAAATCAATAATATGAGAGATATGATGCAGCAATTACTGTAGCAATAATTGAGTATAACTTAGTGACTTCTCACGTAAGTATCAATAATCAATATCGTGTGCTACTATGCAACCACGCGTATTACTGTACTTTTACTACCAGGTAGTTCAACAGTTTAACGGTAAAACTTCCGCCGTTATTTTTAAAAAGATAATTATGTCTTTTTCTAACTACAAAAATACTTCTGTTGTGGGGTCCACCAATGATTGTGCCGTCGTATAAATTTTCCCTGTTAAAACGAATATTCTCCGACCAATCGAATATTATATAACCACTTGCTTACTTTGCAAGATTTTTAAATATTACCCACAACTATAACATTATATCAAATCCACACCATAATATTCAAAAATATATTTCGAGAAAATTATTCTTTATTCATAAAAGTTGGGGTCTTACAGAGATGATCCAAATCTGAGAGTAAAAGGAACCCTCGACAGCGCTAAATATTTGGAGGAGGAACAAATCTGAGAGTAGCGATGGAGATCATCCAAATTGTTTTGGTTTGATTTTATTAAATTATTATTATGTTTTATTACGTTTTTGACATATTTACCCTTGATGTTTAGAAGAGATAATTAAAATAATATTTTTTAATTACACATAAGCATTAGTTTGTCTAATCAGCGGGCCACGTCAGTAATTTCTGACGTGTCAACCTCAATTGAATGAAATTAAAAAAAGTTAATAGTTCAATCATGTAAGACCCCAACTCTTATGAATAAAGTTGATTTTTCTATAAATATCATTTTTGAATATTATGGAATGAATTTGATATAATGTTATAGTTGGGGGGTAATATTTATAAATTTTGCAAAATACACAAGTTGTTATATAATATTCAATTGGTTGGGGAATATTCATACAACGGCACAATCATTGGTGGACCCCGCAATGGAATTATTGTCGGATTGAGAAAATGACAAAAAAATATTTTATGAAAATAACGGCGAAAGTTATACCGTTAACTGTTGAAACACCCGATGTTAAAAGAAATGCGATGTCTGGCGTAGTTAAGTAGTAGACAATTGTATTGATTATTGATGCTTACGAGAAGTCACTCGGTTTTGTTCAATTATTGCTACGATGAATTGTTGCATAGTATCTCACGTTATTTGATTCAATTATTATCGATATTTTATATATTATTAAATTAATAATTGAGATAGCGAGTTATTAATATTATTATTTGCAATATTAACGATGTCTAGAAGTTACGCCAATGAGAGGTTTGGCCACCTAATTAATGGCGCATGATAGGGAGAAATCCTTATTGAAAGCCCCTCTTTCTCGAGGAGCGACCTAATCGATTAATGTTGTGAATTATAATAATGATGATAAATGTTGTTAAATATATTGAGGTGTCTTTTTTATGAATTCATAAAAGTTTATATATATATTTATTATATATATAAATTTTGTTTTATTAGTATTATTAATGTAATAAAATAGAAAAGCTTTTTATATAAAACAGAATACTTTTATAAAGTTATTTGTTTTATTAGACAATAATTAGAATATATTATATTTTATTATGCATAGTGTTTGCATAGTGCGTGCATAGTGTTTTGCATAGTAATTTTTTTTTATATAAAACAGAATACTTTTATAAAGTTATTCGTTTTATTAGATTATAAATAGAATATATTATATTTTATTTAAAAGATTTTGTTTTATTAGAATATTTTATTTATACTGCATAGTAAATCAATATGGATCGTCCGTTCAAAAGTAAATCAATCTGGACCGTTCATGAATTAGTTACTATTCAGTCCATTATCCTATAAATAGAAGTTTATTCCTTCTTATTTCTTACGAATTCATTGAAACTCTAGAGAGAGAAACTATAGAGAGAAAGAAGAAAAGTATTATACTTCACTACTCCTATATCCAGTTTCTTCGAAGGTAAGTGGTATTATTTCTTTCGTATTCATGAAGAAAACTTCTGTTATTCCATTCTTTATTATTCTGTTGGAATAACATGTATACGTGCTACCCTATACTTGGTGAAATTCTTACATTATTCCATTCTTTATCATTATATTGGAATAACTTTGTACATCAAATCCGCATACATGGTGAAATTCTTACATTATTCCATTCTTTATTATTACATTGGAACATCTTATGCATGCGTTTATGCATGACCTGGTTTCGTTATTTATTATTACATTGGAATATCCCATCGGTGCGTATTACACGATTCGGTTCCATTAATTATTATTACATTGGAATAACTTTCATGCATGCGATCTATCGCATGCATGGTGATTTCGTTGTTATTTCATTCTTTATTATTACTGTTGGAATATCCTCGTCAATGCAATTTACTTTGACACGGTTCCGTTATTTATTATACATTGATAACTTTTATGCATGCGATCTATCGCATGCTGGTGATTTCTTTTGTATTCCACTCTTTATTATACTCGGTTGGTTAAAGTTTTGACTTCTATACTCCATGAAATTAGTGGAATATCCTTGATATTTGCGCTTCATCCAAAGATATCTTTTCATGGAATTATTCTTACGAGCATTCTTGAATTTTACTCTACAAAAGAAGTATCATGTTGACAATTTGGACGTTATTAGTTCTGGATAAATTAATTCTTGAACTTGTTTTATTGAATTCTTATATCATTGTCATCATCTTCATGTTTATATTATGTTGAAAGTCATCATGGCTGTAGTAGTGCATAGATGGACTTGGTATAATTATGACCGAGGATTAATCGGTATAATCATGATCGTAATGTTACAAATGATGTGGTAAAAGTCCTCATTGGCCCATAGTGCATTGATGGACAGTTATTGGCATAATCATGACCATTGATAAATACACGAATATCCTTGGCCCGTAGTGCATGAATAATTTGTGGTTGTGATACTAATGAATATCCTTGGCAGTAGTGCAAGGATGATGTGGATTTATTATTAAAAGTGAGTCCGGTGATAAAAGTGATAAAAAAAAACCTTTTAAATCATAAAAGATAGTATATTTTATTCTCTACTTGACTCTTTTAATGGATTGCTTGTTCCGCTGCAATTAAACTTGATGTTTGTTATATTGTATCAGTTTAACACATTGAAGGCTAACGATAATTTATTACGTATTATCTTAGCCATAAATATTTCTTCTTGGGCTATTTGAGCTCACCTTTTACTTTCATTGTTCTCTTGAAATGAGAGCGTAGCGAGGACTAGTCGGAAAATGGATTGATTGATGTCAGATAATAGCATTAGCGATCCTCACTATTACATTAAATAGTGTGATAATAAATGTAATGAGGACTCAATTGAGTGTGGATATTGTCTAGATGACAATATTTGTATTAAAACTCACTGAGATATGTTTTGTCGTATTTTAAACGATCGTTGTATAATTAAGTTGTATTTGAATTTTGTACCATGTATTTGGTGACTCAAGATGGGTGATGTATACCTATTTTGGGGCGTCACAGGTTGGTATCAAAGCTTAGGGATATGATCCCTGGTCCGAGATGTGAGACAAGAACTAGGAGGGGAGAGATGGGGAATTCCTTTGCTAGTATGACCTACCTAAATTTATTTGGTATTTAATTGGTTGGTCAGAGTATAGGGATAATATATGATATGTTAATTAACCCTTATTTTGTGGCAGTATTTGAAAATGGCATCCGAGAATGTTGAGATTAGCAATGGAGCACTGGAGACCGTTGAGTCTCCACAGATCAATAATCCTCAGGCAAATAACAACACTGACCAGATGATGAATGATGGAATGTTCAGAGGCTTTATGCAATTCATTCAACATCAGGAAAGAGTGGCTCCTGTACAAAATGCAGGTGGAAACACTGGCAACTCTCGAACGGTCACCGCTAAGTAGTTCAAGGAACTGGGACCACCGGAGTTTTATGGAGAGCCAAAACCACTTAAGGCGGAGACATGGATAAAGCAGATCTGCAAGATATTTGATGTCTTAGGATGATACGAGGAGCAAAAGGTTCCCTTTGCCACCTTCATGTTACGTGCAGAGGTAGATTACTGGTGGGAATCTGTAAAACGTACCCAACCTGCCGCACTGAAGATGACTTGGGAGAAATTCCAAGAATTGTTCAACGACAAGTACTTTCCCGAAAGTATTTGTCTCATGAAAGAGGTAGAGTTCATCAAGTTGGAGCAAAACAACATGACCATGTCACAGTACGAAGCCAAGTTTGTCGAGTTATCCCGATTTGCGTCCCATTTGGTTAATAATGAAAAGAGAATGACGCGAATATTTTTAAGAGGTTTGAAACCCGAGATACGTCAATATCTTATCTCTCATAAACTGTGTTTGTATTCAGATGTTGTTAATAGGGCTCAGTAATTGGAGCACGATAATGAGTCAACCCAACCAAAGCCGGCAAAATGATAATACCAGTTAAAGCAGTCATCGAAGCGATGACAACAAGCGAGAAGGGAATCAACAGGCCAGAAATGGTAAACACTTCGGTGGTAATCAGGGCCAAAATAATAAGAATGGACATTTCAAGAAGAGGAGATTCAACAATGATGGAAAGACGTCAACACCAGCACCCATTGTTAAGGAAGGAGAACGACCACCTATCATATGCTTCAAATTTGGAAGGGAGGGACACATCAGTCCAAACTATGCGATGCCGTCCAAAGCATGTTATAATTGTAGAAGAGAAGGTCACCTAGCCCAATTTTGTCGTTCATCGAAGACAACTTCAGCTAGGATGGAGGCACCAAAGGCCGTCCTAGAAAAGTCAAAGCCGGTAGTGCAAGGGAGAGCATTTGTTGTGACCTCCCAGAAAGCAAGGATCCCGAATGAGGCAAAACATTCAAGAAGGGTTCAGGGATTGCTAAGTGCCAGACGAAGTCTACCAAAAGCTTAGAGACTTAGCAAATCTAGATGGTGATGGTGCACAGTTGACATCAGATGAAGATAAGCAGAAAAGAGTGAAGATCAGCTGCACTAGAGAAGATGTGGTCCAGACTAGAGGCAGAATGTAAAGAGGACCACACCAAGCTGCTAAGTACATAAGATGTTCAAGCTTAAAGATATCTTAGCAGCTCAGCACCAACAACTACAACAACTATAACAACAAGAAGCCAGGGCCTGAGGGGTCCTTGTCCAGAGGGACTAAATAAAGTTCCAAGCCTGCTAGGCTTGAAGAGTTCCTGGGGAACTAGAGGAGTTCCAAGGCTGCTGGCCTTGAAGAGTTCTTAGTGAACTGAAGTCCCAAGGCTGCTGTCCTTGAAGGAATCTTAGTGATTCAAGGTTCTGCCCTTCCTTAATGGAAATCCTGCTACTTGAAAGCAGAAGAGTGGCTTCATTACATCCACTTTTTATAAGTCTTGTTTGGTTCAAATCGGTACCCTCACATTACCTGTCAATCTTATTTCATTGAATATACTTGCATTTGATGTGATTCTAGGGATTGATTGGTTAACTACTCATCATGTAAAAATTAATTATTTTCGTAAGGTTGTTAGCTTTCATATTCCTAACCAACCTATTATGCAAATTCAAGCAACCAAACCATTAAAATCAATCACTGTCATCTCAAGCCATAAAACTATTCGTTTATTGAAAAACAGATGTCAAGCTTTCTTAGCTCATGTCACGGATCTAAACAAAAATACGTCAGTTTTGAATGATATTTCTATTGTTAATAAATTTCCGACGTATTCACGAAGAACTTCGGCCTACCCCTAGGCGTGAAATTGAATTTTGTATCGACCTTGAACCCGTTATAAAACCCATTTCAAAGCCCCATATCGAATGGATCCTATTGAACTTCGAGGAGTTAATGACCCAACCCAACGCAGGAATTGTTAGACATTGGCTTTATTCGTCCTAGTACTTCTCCTTGGGGTGCTCTGCTCTATTTGTGAAAAGAGAGAGGCGGGAGTATGCGAATTTGTATTGATTATCGGGAGTTGAATCATGTCACCATCAAAAATAAGTACCCATTGCCGCGTATTGATGACCCATTTGATTGGGTTAATGAGCCAAATTCTTTTCAAAGATTGATCTTCGTTAGGATATCACCAATTAAAGATTAGAACCGATGACATTCAAAAGCGGCTTTGGAACTCGATGCAGGCATTTTGAATTCTAGTCATGTCTTTTGGATTGACTAAGGCTCTTGCTGCCTTCATGGATATGATGAACCGAGTATTCAAGGAATATTTGGATCACTTTGTGGTCTTCTTTATTGATGCCATCCTTATTTATTCCAAAAGCCGTGAAGATCATGAGCAACACTTGAGGTCGATACTCCAAAAGCTTCGTGAAAACAAGCTTTATGCGAGTTGAAGAAATGCGAGTTACGGCGAGAAGTAGCATTCCTTGGGCACGTAGTATCAAGTCATGGAATATCATTGACCCAAGCAAAGATTGAAATAATTCAAAGTTGGAGCAACCTAAATCGATGTTGAAAGTACGTAGCTTTCTCGGTTTAGCTGGTTATTATCGGAGATTCGTAGAAGGGTTTTCTCAAATCGCTACTCCATTAACTCAGCTGACTCGAAAAGATAAAAAATTCGGTTGGATCGAGGAATGTGAGAAGAGTTTTTAAGAACTTAGGAGGAGACTCATTTCAGCACCTGTTCTGACAATACCATCTGGCTCGGAGGGATTTGTCATCTACAGTGATGCTTCGGGCAAAGGGTTGTGATGTGTTCTCATGTAACATGGGAAAGTCATAGCCTATGCCTCACGACAACTCAAAGAATATGAGAGGAATTATCCACTCATGATCTAGAGTTAGCGGTGATCGTTTTGCACTAAAGATTTGGAGGCATTACTTGTATGGGGAGAAAGTGGAGATCTTTACGGATCATAAAAGCCTCAAATATTTCTTCACTCAAAAGGAACTCAACATGCGACAACGACGTTGGCTTGAACTATTGAAAGATTATGATCATACCATCCAATACCATCTTGGAAAAGTGAACGTGGTAGCTGACGCATTGAGTAGAAGATCATATGCGGGTGCGAGTGCGATATTGTCAACGCAAAGGCCCATTTTATGTGACTTGCAAAGGATGGAGATAGAGTTAAAGACTACAGGGACCCATGTGATGATGGCAAATATACGAGTAGAACAGACTTTAATCGATAAAGTTAAAACTGCTCAAATTACAGACCTGGAGCCGATGCGTATGAGGAAGAAAGTGCAAGAAGGTGCTATGCCGGAAGCAAGAATCGATGAAGAAGGAATACTTCGAGTCAACTCCAGACTTTTTATTCCTAACGACCCTGATTAAAAGTATAAAATCATGATGGAGGCGCACAACACACCATTTGCAATCCATCCTGGGAGTACCAAAATGTATAGTGATCTTCGTCATACATTTTGGTGGAACAATATGAGTAGAGAGATAGCGTTGTTTATCTCAAGGTGTTTAACTTGTCAACGAGTCAAGGCGGAGCATCAAGTACCAAAAGGTCCATTGTAACCACTTGAAATTCCAGAATGGAAGTGGGAGCACATTACCATGGATTTCGTTACTGGTCTTCCCAAGGTTTCTCAAGGCATAGATGCAATTTGGGTCATTGTTGATAGATTGACCAAGTCTGCTCATGTCTTACCAATACAAGAAACTTATACACTTGAACGTCTTGCTTGTATGTACATAAAAGAGATTATAAGACTGCATGGTATGCCAGTATCCATAGTTTCTTATCGAGACCCAAGATTCACTTCACGATTTTGGGTTAGTTTGCAAAAAGCTATGGGCACAGATTTACGATTTAGTTCGGCATATCATCCTCAGACGGACGGACAATCAGAGAGGACTATTCAAACTCTGGAAGATTTAAAGACTCTGCGTCCTTGACTTTAAGGGAAGTTGGGATAAGTTCTTACCATTGGTGGAGTTTTCCTACAACAACAGTTATCAAGCAAATATTGGCATGGCTCCATTTGAGGCGTTGTATGGAAGAAAGTGTCATTCTCCAGTATGCTGGGATGAGGTGGGTGAAGAAACGTTGTTGGGACCAGAGTTGGTACATATGACTACGGAAAAGATTCAAACGATCCGACAAAGTATAAAAACCTCACAAGATCGACAAAAGAGTTATGCTGATTGTGAGACCCCAGATTTTATAAATAAAGATTTAAATTTCTCGAAATATTTTTTTGAATATTATGGAATGAATTCGATATAATGTTATAGTTGTGGGTAATATTTATAAATTTTGAAATGTATTCAAGTTGTTATATAATATTCGATTGGTCGGGGAATATTCTTTTTGTCGGAGAATATTCGTACAAGGGCACCATCATTGGTAGACCCCGCAATGGAATTATTGTCGGATTGAAAAAATGACAAAAATATTTTATAAAAATAACGGCGGAAGTTGTACCGTTAACTGTTGAAACACCCGGTGTTAAAAGTACAATAATACGTGTGGTTGCATAGTAGCACACGGTATTGATTATTGATGCTTACGTGAGAAGTCACTTAATTTTGTTCAATTATTGCTACGATGAATTCTTTGATAGTATCTCACGTTATTTGATTCAATTATTGTCAATATTTTATATATTATTAAATCAATAATTGAGACAACAAAGTTATTAATATTATTATTTGCAATATTAATGATGTCTAGAAGTTCTGCCAATGAGAGGTTTGGTCACCTAATTGTGCGCCAATAGGGAAAAATTCTTATTGGAAAGCCCCCTCTTTCGTGGGAACGACCTGGTCGATTAATATTGTAAATTATAATAATGATGATAAATGTTAAATATATTGAGGTGTCTTTTTATGAAGTCACGGAAGTTTATATATATATTTATTATATATATAAATTTTGTTTTATTAGTATTATTAATGTAATAAAATAGAAAAGCTTTTTATATAAAACAGAATACTTTTATAAAGTTATTTGTTTTATTAGACAATAATTAGAATATATTATATTTTATTATGCATAGTGTTTTTCATAGTAAAATCTTTTTATATAAAAGCAGAATACTTTTATAAAGTTAATTGTTTTATTAGACAATACTTAGAATATATTATATTTTATTATGCATAATATTTGTATAGTGTTCTGCATAGTGTTTTTGCATAGTAAAATCTTTTTATATAAAAGCAGAATACTTTTATAAAGTTATTTGTTTTATTAGACAATAATTAGAATATATTATATTTTATTATGAATAGTGTTTGTATAGTGCCTGCATAGTGTTTTGCATAGTAAAATCTTTTTATATAAAACAGAATACTTTTATAAAGTTATTCTTTTTATTAGATTATAAATAGAATATATTATATTTTATTTAAAAAATTTTGTTTTATGAAAATATTTTATTTATATTGCATAGTAAATTAATATGGACCGTCCGTTCAAAAGTAAATCAATCTGGACCGTTCATGAATTAGTTACTATTCAGTCCATTCTCCTATAAATAGAAGCTCATTCCTTCATTATTTCTTACCAATTCACTGAAACTCTAGAGAGAGAAAGAAGAAAAGTATTCTGCTACTTCACTACTCCTATATCCAGTTTCTTTTTAAGGTAAGGGGTATTATTTCTTTCGTATTCATGAAGAGAACTTCTGTTATTCCATTCTTTATCATTATGTTGGAATAACTTTGTCTACATGCAAATACCGCATACATGGTGAAATTCTTACATTATTCCATTCTTTATTATTATGTTGGAATAACTTTTCATCTCTAAGTACCACATACATGGTAAAATTCTTACATTATTCCATTCTTTATTATTACATTGGAATAACTTTTGTATATGAGGGCTACCCTATACTTGGTGAAATTCTTATGTTATTCCATTCTTTATCATTATGTTGGAATAACTCGTATACATGTAAAGTACTGCATACATGGTGAAATTCTTTTGTTATTCTATTCTTTATTATTACATTTGGAACATCATATGCATGCGTTACGCATGACTGATTCCGATTATTTATTATTTTGTTAGAATATCCTGTCGGTGCATATTACGCCTGACTTGGTTCCATTATTTATTATTCTGTTGGAATAACCTGTATATGCGGTCTATCGCATGCATGGTGATTTCTGTTGTTATTTCATTCTTTATTATTTTGTTGGAATATCCTGTCAGTGCGAATTTCGTCTGACCTGGTTCCGTTATTTATTATTCTGTTGGAATAACATGTCTGTGCAGTGTAACGCCCCCAAAATAGGACCAATCCATCCAATCTATTCTGAGTCGCCAAATACATGGTACAGAAAACAACTACAACTTTATTACCACAATTGTCGTGCAAAATACAACAACACATATATTGTGAGTTTTAATACCAACTGTTACTCATGTCCCAACTATGGACAACACCTCACATTGATGCATTACATAAAGGTACAGTCAATAACTGTTTTAAAAATTAAAATATTTGAGAAGTACTCAAGGAAACCTTCGTACATGGGAGGCCATGCGTCTAGGTTATGATAGATATCATATGCCCACAGAATTATCCTTGGTTGACCTAATAGACCCCAAAGAAAAACGAGAAGATTACTATCATGTTCTTTCTAATGGTGAGTCTTCTCTTGACATATAACTATCTCCACTGTCTGCAATTAAAAATTATATTTCAACCAAACTCCAAGATCATATAGGTAGTGCTCGTAGATATACTCAGCAAGTGGATGTGCACAATCATGTCTTATGATAACACGAGGTTGTATGTCATTAGACATCTTGTATGATAGTGGCAAAACACCCTTCCAAAGTTGGGTTCACTTCACCCTATTCGGTTCACCAAAATTAAATATCAAATAACGTATACAATACGACACACTTATCTAAAGTTCTCAATAAAATTTTTCCATACTATTTAGGGAGAACCTCAACATGACTATAGAACCAACGTTTCTATTCCCCTGTTATCCCCGCATTTCAACCCTAAGACACTCTTATTACACGAAAGGAATTGTGAAGCAAAAAGGGCGAGCACAACTAGCTCGGTAAAGAATATCATGACTAAAGATAATTAAATTATCAATAACCTTCATCAGTAAAAAATTAGATATTTAGAACATATGGTAGATGATAAAACTTTTCAACCATAGTTGCAGCGGAACGAGCAATCCATTAGAAGAGTCAAATAGACTATAAAGTCTATTATCTTCTCCACGTTAAAAATCCACCAACAATATTTTATCCTTGTAACATCAATCAACAGTTCCTTTCCACAATTATATGAATAACTCATAATTATAATTGTGATTCTAAATTACTCTTCTCATCCAGGACGAAGATAATTTTCATCATCTGTTTTTACCTGAAACATCAAAGATCATGGTTATACCAAATCACAGTTCCTGTTCATAATCATACTAATAAATTCATCTTTTTGCACTACGGGCCAAAGATATTCATCAACAGATTCATCTTTGCCACACAGGCCAAAGATATTCAACAACAAGTCATCTTTGCACCTGGGCCAAGATATTCATCAATAATTCATCTTTGCACTCTACGGGCCAAAGATATTAATATCTCAAAAAGAAATACATAATCATTTTAGAATTTATATAAACCATAATTATAACCATGTTAATCAATTCACCTTTGCACTTAAGCTAAAAATATTCAATTGTAAATTCAATGGTCATGATCATACCCAATCAACGATTCAACTTTGCCACTCGCGCCAAAGAGAACCCATAGTCACGATCATACCAATAATCTACCCATCTTTACACTCAAGTCAAAGAGAAATTTCTATCACCAGGGTTATAAAAATGTTATATATGATAATAAAAAAAATATGATCAACAACTGTATTTAATTTCAAGAGTAAGATTCATAAATCAACGATAATTTGGTCAGAAAAAGAAACTAATTTTGTCGTGAATAGTATCCCGTGAATAGTAACTCGTAAATAATAACTCATGAATAGTAATTCATGAATAGTAACTCATGATAATAACCCCGACATGAAAAAGGTAGAAATTCTACAATAAAATCTATACCAATAATTCGGTATAATGATATTGAAAGAATAATATTTCTTAAACTTATAAACAATTTATTTTAATTGTTTACTCTTTACTAAATAATGCATTTAATTATCCTAAAATGCCAAACTCATAAGATTTCATCACCAATGACCAAAACCCTCATTAAAAATCTGCATATACCTCATATAGGATTCTTAAGTCATAAAATCCTATTTTCCAATTTTCTTACTTCACATAACATATTTAATTCATTTACTCATAACTAGTCCATTTTTTATGAAAAATACAAAATAAGTACAAACAAAATTTTTTTCTGGGATTTAGCAGAATATAGTCCCATATTGAACATATATTTTTCTCATAATTTTTAAAATTCATTTATTATTTTTCATATGGCCAAAACTGCCGAATATTTAGACATTTATCATAAATTGTACTTTTGTCTAAAAATTCCAAAATTTACAAGGTATACTGCTATTATATAGATGTACTCCTAATAAAAATTTTACCAATTTTGGAGTTAACCACAAGGAGTTTTAAGGGCTTACTTTTAAAAATCACCATTTTTGGACACAATCAAGAAAACTCATCAAATTATCATTTCAAATTTTTTCAGAATTTTTGAGGGTCGAAAAAATTACTCAACATGAAAAACATAACAACCCTTAAAATTCCTTACCTCAAAAGAGCAGTACTTCTGACCGGAATATCGGATGTAAAGCCGAAAGAACCTTGCACTGAATAGCAACTCTCAAAGTATCTAAATACTCACAAAAATATGCTTGATAATATAGGGAGAGAAAACTTGTTTCCGGTGTGATTTTCAATTCTAACATAAGCACCTATTTATAGGAAAATGCTAGAACGCCAAAGGACTCTAAATTAATAAACTAATATATTTTTTTTATTCCTACGCATGGCAAGTTGAAAATTCCAGCCCACCATACTTGAAGCTTTGATTCAACACATGCTTTCAATTAAAAACAAAAGTGGGGCCCACCTTCTAGAATATTTCCACCAAAATTATTTACAAATATAATTTCCGAATCAGTCACCTCTTAAAATTCATAACAAATCATACGTTAATTTTTAACGGTTCAAAATTTGTGGACATATACTCAACTTATATATGTATAACATATCCAAAAATTACAACGATCCAACGGTCGGATTAAAAATTATAACTCACGCAATATATCTCAAGAACACTGATTATCGTATTATAAGTCCTTCGAACCAGTTTCACTCAAACTGTCACCATGAGAAATCCACAAACAAATTTTGGGTGATTCCAATTTCTACAGTTAGCTTACTTCCAGGACTTTCTTTTGATATATGGCTCATCTTTTAACTCATTATACACAAAGAGTTATGGATTTTATAAAATCAAGTAATAAACTAATTTTTCTGAAAATTTCATATTTTGTTCTTCATTTCGACAAAATACTGATAAAACACCTCATCATTAATTCCTTCATTTATATCCCCATCAAATAAATATTTTTCTATCATATAAATCAATAATTAATTATTCACAAATAATATTACAGAATCACAATTATGACAACCAGGCAGTTTCCAGAAAAGAGGGAGCTTTTCGATAAGGATTTCTCCTTACTGGCGCGCAATTAGGTGACCAAACCTCTCCTTGACAGAACTTTCTAGACATTGCCAATAATGATATCTATTAATATTATTCAAAAAATATGAATTATTGATCTGATAATGAGAAATACTGTGCAATGACAATTATTGAAACAACAATAATATAAAATAGCAACGCAACAATTATTGAATCAATAAAATAAAATATTGAACAATAATTACTGTAACAATTATTGAGTAGTGCCTTTTTACGTAAGGATCAATAATTCAAAAATCTTGTAACAATACGGTGTCTTCTCTTGTAACAACAACGCATATTACTGTATTTTAACCACCAAGTATTCCAACAGTGTTAACGGTAATAATTACGCCATTATTTATAAAAACTCAAACTTGTCGTTTTCTTCTTCATTCGATGAGTTATTACATTATGGGGCCAATAATCATACTCATGCCGTCGTACAAATATTCTTCGACAACAAGAATATTCCACGACCAAACGAATATTTCCCGACAACAATGAGTATTTTATAACCACTTGCGTATTTAAAATATTTACATATATCACCCTTAACTTTAACCTTTTATCAATTTAACCATTTACTGAATAATAATTATAAGAAAATTAAAATTGAATACTTTTATTTCATAAAATTCAGGGTCTTACATGCGGTCTATCGCATGCCTGGTGATTTCTTTTGTTATTCCATTCTGTATTATACTCAGTTGGTTAAAATTTTGACTTTATACTCCATGAAATTAGTGGAATATCCTTGATATTTGCGTTTCATCCAGTATCTTTTCATGAAAATATTCTTCTGAGCATTCTTGAATTTTACTCTACAAAAAAGTATCATGTTGACAAGTTGGACATTATTAGTTCCTGGATAAATTAATTCTTGAACTTGTTTTATTGAATTCTTATATCATTGTCATCATCCTCATGTTTATATTATGTTGAAAGTCATCGTGGCTGTAGTGCGTAGATGGACTTGGTATGATTATGATTGGGGATTAATCGGTATAATCATAATAGTAATGTTACAAATAATATGGTAAAAGTCCTCATTGGCGTAGTGCATTGATAGGCGAGTTGTTGGCATGATCGTGACCATTGATAAATACGACGAATATCCTTGGCCCATAGTGTATGGATAATTTGTGGTTGTGATACTTAATGAATATCCTTGGTAGTAGTCTTGGGGATGATGTGGATTATTTATTAAGCTCAAATTCCAGTGATAAAAGTGATGAAAAACTTTTTAAATCATAAAAGATAGTAGATTTTATTCTCTCTCTTGACTCTTTTAATGGATTGCTTGTTCATTGTAGTTAAATTTGATGTTTGTTATATTGTATCGGTTTAACACTATTGAAGGCTAACGATAATTTATTCTCGCATTATCTTAGTCATAATATTTCTTCTTCTGGCTAAATTGAAATTTTCACCGTTTCTTTTCACCTTTATTCTCTTGAAATGAGAATATATATTTGGGGACGAGTTGGGGAATCTGGTGAGCGGTCAGAGATGATAGCATTAGTAGTCCTCACTATTTTATTAAATAGTGTGACAATAAATGTAATGAGGACTTCATTGAGTGTGGATATTGTCTGCAGATGACAATATTCTTATTAAAACTCTCGGTTTATGTTTTTGTATTTATTTTGCTGACAGTTGTATTATTAAGTTATATTTGTATTTTTGTACTATGTTTTTGGCGACTCAAGATGGGGATGTATACCTATTTTGGGCGTAAATCATCTAATTGATAAAATTGAAAGGTGAATCACCGAAATGGAATATGGCCTATAGTTTAAGATAATAAATTATATTTAAGCCTATTATTTATCATCATTTAACACCTCACTCCTTACGTAGCCTGCTGCCTGTGCATTTGGGACTGACACGGTATTGATGATTGGTCCAAAACTACCTACGTGTCAGCTGGAAAGCTACAAATTGCAACTTGCATAAATATCTAATTATATATATACACGGTACAGCTGATTTTTATATATATATATATATATATATATATAGAGGATAAGAGGAAATGGGAACTCAAATAAATTAAATCTATAATAATAAGATATAACTCAATTTTAATTTAGGTGGAAAAACACAAGAACGATTTAAATTTTTTTTAATTGATTTAAGTGGAAAAGCATAAGTACAGTCTAGATTCATTCTAATTTTTAGATTATTGAAACGGAACGAAGAGGAGGATTTCATTACACCGTATCTTCAAACACAGACAATTATTAGTACCCGATAATTTAGTACTTGCTACATTCATTATCATAATGTCAACAATTTAATAATTCGCACAGTTATATAATTATAGTTAAAGTACAAGTTTTCTCATATTAAAGTGCATATTAAAATTTAGGCTTAAATATGATTTATTATCCTAAACTATAGGTCATATTTCACTTTGGTGATCCACTTTTCAATTTTGTCAATTAAATGATTGAACTATTAATCTTTTTCGATTTCATTCAATTGGGAGCATCACGTGAGAAATTACGGCGTGGCATCTGATATAACTAAATGAGTCTTTATGTGTAAAAAGAATATATATTTTTAATGAGATCAAATGACAAAAATATAAAATAACAAATAAAACAACTAAAATTACACAAATAATATAAATTAGTTGTATAATTATTTATTTATAGTTATATAAATAATATAAATTATTTATATAATTATTATATAAATAATATAATAATTATTTTATTAAAAAAAAGCTGCGTTTTATTTTTTTTTATTAAAAAAAATTGTGTTTAATATTAATGATAATAAAAATAAAAATATTAATGATAATAAAATAAAAATAAAACTCTTTTTTTTTTGTAATAATAAAAAAAGCGCTTAACTTTTTTTTTAATAAAAATAAAAAATAATTGTTTTTATTAAAAAAAAACGCATTTTTTTTTTTTTTAATAAAAAAAAAAAAAATAATTATTCTTATTAAAAAAAATAAAGAGAGCGTTGTTTGTTTTTTTTAATAAAAATAATTATTTTTAATTTTTATTAAAAAAACTGCACTTTTTTTTTATTATTACAAAAAACTGCATTTTTTTTAATTTTTATTTTTATTATCATTAATATTTTTATTTTATTATCATTAATATTAAACACAATTTTTTTTAATAAAAAAATAATAAAATGCGTTTTTTTTAATAAAATAATTATTATATTATTTATATAATAATTATATAAATAATTTATATTATTTATATAATTATAAATAAATAATTATACAACTAAGTTATATTATTTGTGTAATTTTTAGTTGTTTTATTTGTTATTTTACTTTTTTGTCCTTTGATCTCATTAAAAATATATATTCTTTTTTACACATAAGAAACTCATTTAGCCTATTATTAGATGCTACGTCGTCGAAGCCACGCGTTAATTTACGACGTGGGGTGCTCAATTGAATGAAATCGAAAAAAATTAATAGATTCAATCATCTAATTGACAAAATTGAAAGGTGGATCACCAAAGTGAATAATATGATATATAGTTTAGGATAGTAAATCATATTTAAGCCTAAAATTTATTATATTGTTTGATCCATGAATGAATATGATTGAGATTTGTTGTAAAGATAGTATTAAGTTTACAACGTTATTATATAGATCATATATATATATATATATATATATATATATATATATATATATATTTCTCGAAATCAATAACCAAAATATTTTTGCCATTTAATATGTGTTTAATTCTTTATACAAAAAATATCTAATTTGCAAAATTTATATGTATTAAAGATATATTTTTGTTTCTTAATTAATAATTAAATAATTGTGACATAATAATAACATTATAATGATAAATTTAATAACATTTAGTTGTTTACCCACTTTATACTACTATAATTAAAAGGATTAGTACTATTTTTCGCCAAACAAATTTATTTATAAATAACAGGACTTTTTGTGATAGAGAATAAGACAAAAAAATAACAGCCAGATCACAGTTCGTTAAAATTATTTAAGGGCCTAAATGACTTATTTTAAAATGACTTTATAAGTTAACTTATAAGTTAATTTATAAGTTATTTTAAGTTATAATTTATATGTAAAAATATTTGATATTAATTTGATTTATAAATTTTAAATTAAGTTAAAATAAGTTATTAAAGTGTTCGACTCATAATAATAAAAGAAACGTAAAAGCCAACACAGCGATTAGAACTCGATTAGAAAAAATACAATGAAACTCCGGATTCGTTAATAATATGATCCAAATTTGAGCATTAAAAATAGTTCGAATAAAAATATGAGTAGAATCTAAGCAAGATTATACTCGACTCGTTTAAGGTTTAAACTACTCGAATTTTTAATTGTGATTCGATACATACTCGGTTAATACATATTCGCTTAGATGTTCGATACATTCTCTTATAATATATACAAATTTAAATCAAATTAGGATAATTAGTTATTATTTTATTTTATTTTTAATTTTAATTGTGATTTTATATTTGTAAAATGTAATAATAAATATATTTTTTTATTTTTAAGTAAAATAACAAATTCAATTTATAATTATATTTATTATAAAATTAGTTATTATGTGGAGATTCAAATTGAGGTTGAATTTGAAGCTCATGATAGTAGTTTGAATAAATATTCGAGTTGAAAGTCGGATCGAATTCGAGTAATAAATATTCGAATGAAATTCGAATCAGTAGAATTTTCAAATATAATTCAATTCGAAATGTACAATTTATCATTTTGAGTCAATTTGAGTAGGCTACTGCTTCATTTGGTTCGATTTACTTCGTTTACACCCTTACATAATAACTTATAAATTAAAATAAATGTGAAGATTACTAAAAACGATATAATAAAAAGAGAGACAAAATAGACGAGAGATAAAATAAACATTATATTTGATCAAATTAACTTATTTTAAAATGACTTATAATTTATAAATAAATAATAAAATAAATACTTAATTTTTTTAACTTAAAACCCAACTTAAAAGTTAGAAAATAAGTAGTTGTTGGAGTGAAAAATGTAATTAGTTCATCTATTTGAGTAGAAAAGGGGAGTAATTAATTTAACCTCATGTTTATTTCCTGGAAGTAGTGTACACTAGATTCCAATGGAATCATAGTACATGATGACCCCACTTTCTTATCTCTCATCAATTCTATCCCCTCTCTCTCTCTCTCCCTCTCCCTCTCCCTCTCCCTCTGTTTCAACTTTCAATTCAACACGGACAGAAGGTTTGGACAAAATCCAACCCCGATCCAAAAAAAATGTCCGAACCAGTTGTAGAAGAAGAAGAAACTACCCCCTACACAAAGTTGCTGTCTTCTTCTACTGCAGTTAATGCTACTGCACCCAAAGCGCTGGTTGATAGAGATTCACTTACGATGATGGATCTCGACGGGTCCTGGACCTTCGATCAAATCTTCACGTCCAACCCGACCTCGCCGTTTCTTCTCTCCGACCAGCCATTTTCTCCCCTTTGGGCCTTTCCTGATGATAACGATGCGGGAATTGTCACTTCTACTCTCGCCGGAGATGTTCATCTTTCTGATTACTCTAAGCTTATAAGTTAGTTGTTTCTGATTGATACATTTGGTGCTATTATGAGCCTATTTAATTTGATGTTTCTTTGATTATAGTATTTGTTTTTTTTTACTCTAATATTGCTATTTATATTTTTGTTCGGACTGAAAATTTCTAAAAGTTAGTTGCTTCCTTTATTTATGACTACTGAACTTTATGACTACTGAACCACTGAAATGGAAATTAATACTTGAACTATTACTTTCTTTCATTGCTTATGTACTAAGTTGAGCTCTTTTCCTTTCTCTTGGAACCTAATAAGGAAAGGGGAGAAAACGTCACTAGTACTTTCTTTCTGTGTAGTTTCTTGGCAGACAAACAGATTATCTTTTAATACTCAGGTGATGTGTCTTTTTTCTTGTTACTCAAACTCAATTTCCTTTCGAGTTATGCTGTGTTTCAAAGTTGGGAACTTGTTCATTTGAACCTTGTTCCTGCTGTTGGGTTGTCTCAATAATTAATGGTGCATGTTGTTTCGTTGTTTATTTTTTTTTTTGAGCTGTTGTAGTTCACTTAGTTGGTAGTACTGCTTAATCACTGCAAACAGAAATGCATTTGTTGGTTTATAATTCTGGAATTTTGATAATATATAGGTGATCCAGATTCAATCAATGAGGGCCAACCTATAAATGATGAAAAAAGAAGGATTGCTCAACCGGTTTTGGGATTTGTACCGTTAGACTATTCAAATGGGTCTTGTGCGATTAAGGAGAGGATGACACAGGCTCTTCGATACTTCAAAGAATTGACTGAACAGCATGTTCTAGCTCAGGTTTGGGCACCTGTGAAGGATGGGAATCGGTATGTGCTCACAACTTCGGGGCAACCCTTTGTTCTTGACCCAAACAGTAATGGGCTTCATCAGTATAGAATGGCATCTGTGATGTATGCGTTTTCTGTGGATGAAGAGAGTGATGGAGGCCTTGGACTTCCTGGTCGTGTTTTCCGGCAAAAGCTTCCGGAATGGACTCCAAATGTGCAGTTTTACTCACGCAAAGAGTATCCACGGCTTAATCATGCTTTGCATTACAATGTTCGTGGAACTTTAGCTTTGCCAGTGTTTGAGCCTTCTGGGCAGTCCTGTGTCGCTGTGCTTGAGCTCATAATGACCTCACAGAAGATTAACTATGCTCCTGAGGTCGATAAAGTCTGCAAAGCACTTGAGGTTGATCCCATGTTCTTGATATATCAACCTCTTGCTATTTTATATTGTTCAATGAGCATTAGATAATTTACAGTTTTTGATGGATTCTTTTTGTACTGGCATTGCTAATGGTTGGTTTTAAAGTCATTTTATGTTGATAGTTTCCTTTTGACCTTCCATGTTTGTATTGACACCGTCCTACATCGCGACTTTATATATATGGCATGCGTCTTGAGGAGAGTCTTAGGATTTTAGCAGCCAAAATGGTTTCCTACACACCTATATTGGAGAGAATAATCGGGAGTTTTCAGATAATTTGAGCTTTATGCAAATGGTTTTTTGGGGACTGGGGTCTGGAAGGGGTTTGGGTTTGAATCTAGGACTACACTAGGAGAGCTTAATAAATGTACTATTTACTGTTAGTTATGAGTTATGAACATTGATACCCTTGATTATCATATCAAATTCTCTATAACTTATAACAGAAAGACAGAATAAAGATATCACATCTTTTGTATTTGAATAACTGCAAGTAGTAGGTGAAAACAAAAAAAAGAATGGGAAATGGTTTAGGAAAGAACTTTACAATCCCCCCCTTTTAAGTTTTAAGATTAAAAACGGAAAAAGAATCATTATTTATGAATACTTGCTTTGAGGATTTTATCAACCAAATAAATAGAATACAACACATTCTTGTAGGAGATGTCAATTCAGCTGGCAACATAAATAAAAATAGTCTAACTCGAAACAATTATTGCCAGTGCTGGCAGCTGGACCTATAATTCTGAGAAGAGTGATGCCTACCGGATTTGTGAGTTCTAACTGACTTTCATTTTTATAAATTTACCACTCCGAACCTTTCAAGACTTCTCAGTTATATAATTTCAATTACCTTGCAGGCAGTAAATTTGAAAAGTTCAGAGATCTTGGATCATCCAAACACAAAGGTAAGGAAGTGCAATATTAATATGATATCTAATGTTATATCTGTACTTGTCTATTGTTAAAATTTTATTTGGTCTTTGGAAAGATATTTATTTGGCGATGCTTGTAAACCAGATTTGCAATGAAGGTCGTCAAAATGCACTGGCTGAAATCCTGGAGATATTGACACTGGTATGTGAAACCCACAAATTACCTCTGGCTCAGACTTGGGTTCCGTGCATGCATCGCAGTGTTCTAGCTTACGGCGGCGGTTTGAAGAAGAGCTGCAGTAGCTTTGATGGAAGGTGCATGGGGCAAGTATGCATGTCCACACTTGATGTAGCATTTTATGTCGTAGATGCGCACATGTGGGGTTTTCGCGAGGCCTGTGCTGAGCATCACTTGCTGAAGGGGCAAGGAGTTGCTGGGAGGGCATTTGCTTCACAGAGTTCATGCTTCTGTGAAGATATTACTCAATTTTCCAAACTTGAGTACCCTTTGGTACATTATGCGCGCTTGTTTGGGTTAACTAGCTCTTTTTCGATATGCTTACAGAGCAGTCATACTGGGAACGATAATTACATTTTGGAGTTTTTTATGGCACCTGACATGTTAAAGTGTAATAACCAGTTTACCTTGTTGGACTCGTTGTTGGCAACAATGAAGCAGCAATTTCGAAGCCTTAAGGTTGCTTCTGGGAAAGAACTTGATGACAAGGGGAGATCTGTGGAAATTATTAAAGGATCCATTGATGGAAAACCAGATTTCAAGCTAGAACCTGTTCAAAGATCCCAGTCTCTTATATTTTTACCTAGATCTGATACCTTACCAAATGAAGGAGAAATAGAACATCTTGATCCATTGGGAAAGCAGATAGCAAATGTTGCTGGCCCTGGGGTAGTTCAAAATGATGTTTTTCTTTCAGAGAATAAAGAATCAAAAAGAAATCAGAGAGAAAGCGTGGAAAAGCTGAGAAATCAATCAGCTTAGAGGTCCTGCAACAATATTTTTCCGGGAGTCTTAAAATGCTGCAAAAGTCTTGGTGGTATGCTTATATAGTTTAATTGTTGCTTGTGATTATAGTTTCAATGTAGACTTACTTTTATACAAAAGCAGGATTAATTTGTTGCAGTAGCAACCCAAATAGACTCTAATCAAGGTTGTTATGTTTACAGTTTGCCCTACTACAATGAAACGTATATGTAGGCAGCACGGGATCTCTAGGTGGCCTTCTCGCAAGATCAATAAGGTCAACCGTTCCCTATCCAAGTTGAAGCGTGTGATTGAATCTGTGCATGGTGCTGAAGGAGCATTCACTTTAAGTTCTCTGGCTTCAAATTCTCTGCCTGCTGGTGTTGGTCCTATGTCTTGGCCTGACAGTTTACACGGATCCAATCAACAGAATTTACCTGTCACTATACCATCTGAACTTCCAGAGGAAAATAATGAGTTTCGCACCCATCAGACACCAGGAAGTGATGGTCAAGATCCTGGAGTAAGGTTATTAGCTGTGGAGGAATATTTCCACATGCAAAATAGTTCTCTCCAGGAGTTGGGTGTTGGTTCAAACCGGTCCAAAACATATAGTGGTTCAAGAGACGAGAGCATTGACGCCCCTACTTCCCATGCTTCATGCCAGGGTAGCCCTCAAAATGATCAGGTTGTTTCTCATTTGGATAAGCAGTCTGTAGAAGTAGGGGCCTCATTTGAATTGGCTTGTCAACCTATTGAAGGACTGAATCTGTCCACTGCATTCTCTGTTCCTGATGTACTTGTCGCAACCGAAACTGAAGAACCATTTGGAGGAATGTTAATTGAGGATGCCGGGAGCTCACATGATTTGAGAAATCTGTGTCCAGGAGGAGGGGCTCTTCTTGATGAAAGCATATCGGAGTGCGATTGGACAAATCATCCACCTTGTGGGAATGTTCCTAAGGAATCCATTGCTACTCCTGCCGAGGAAAAGCCACACTTTTTGGCCAGGACAGAAGTTAAGACTGTAACCATCAAAGCGACGTACAAAGAAGATATTATTAGGTTTCGACTCTCATTAAGTTGTGGTATTCTCAAATTGCAGGAGGAAGTGGCAAAGAGGCTGAAGTTAGAGATGGGTACATTTGATGTCAAGTATTTAGATGATGATCACGAGTGGGTTTTAATTGCCTGTGATGCAGACTTGCACGAGTGTGCGGATATATCAAGATCATCAGGTCGTAATATCATCAGATTGCTAGTAAATGACATAATGGCAAATTTAGGGAGCTCCTGTGAGAGCTCAGGGTGATGAGGTTGATTAGGTTGTACATACAGTGAACTCATTGCGCCACTCTTGCAGTGTTAGTGTTTAGGATGTGCTGCTGCTATTCATGCAAAATTGTAGATTTGTTCATGAGTATGACAGTTGCAAGTTGTATGCTTGTAAGAATTTTTCCCAAGGAGTTTTATGTTTTAAGGGTTCCAAATGTATAAGTTCTCTTTCTTTCTTTTTTTCTTTATGCTATGTAATGCTTCCTCATTCTCTGTCGTGGATGTTATAGCATAAAAGGAATACGAGCAAATTGGGTTATGCTTCCTCATTCTCTGTCGTGACATTATTATAGCATAAAAGGAATACGAGCAAATTGGGTTATGCTTCCTCATGTTTTGTCGTGGATGTTATAGTGCAAAAGGAATACTTTTGAGGATATTGAAAAATCTCTGTCCATGTTAGACCATTTCCTATTTTTTTTGGCAGCTTGCGTTCTACCCAAGTTCTCCCATTTCTTTCATTGACTTCTTCAGCGAGTTTAGTTTTTGTATGACGTTTTTAAAAAGTACGGGTGTTTACTTGTACAAGGGGCTCGAACTTTTATATTTATCAAGTTGCAATTTTTTGGATCCGCTTGCTTCTTGTGTACTTTGCATGTATTGGGATGGCATCCCTTTTGGTGTCCCTTTTTTTAAATATAAATATAATCAAAAGAAGAAGAAAAACTTTGTCTCCATGGATGTATATTTCCATAACCCATTCAAGAGTTACCTGATCTTGAAGATTAGATTACGATGAGGATCCTCCCCTTTTGGCCTTTAAAAGGTTGGAAGTACTTCATGTTTGGATAGTCGTCATTATGCCTTACTTGCTGTATGAGATTCATTCGTTGAGTACAACAATATTGATTTATCTGATTTATTCCAAATGATACTTGCTACAATGTCTTCCTCACTTAGTTGCCCAATAATATAAATATCATCATATTTACTTCAAGGGAGTTACATGTCTGGGTTCTTCCTTGCATTTTAAATTAAAGTTGAGCTGATAAGGAAATTTGGATTTATCTTCTGTGTGATCGGTTTTTGTGCCTGTTGAAAATTATACGGTGGGAGAACTAGCAATGTACATGTAGGATACTAAACAAATTACATAACAATGAGCAGTCAGCAATATGATTGGGTTCTATTAGTGGCTTGTTAATCAGAAATTATTTCAGTAATATTTGTGATCAAGCAAGTGTAGCAGTGTTGTTTGTGTAATTTTCTCAACCTGCAATATATAAACTGCAGATCCCATATTATGTTGGTCAAACTTTACATCTTTTGTTTAGACAATCCCAGTTTGATACTCTGAGAACATTTTAAGGGAACCACTATTTCGATACTGATGTTTTGGCTTCTCCTACTTGCACCAAGTCAATGCTGTCAAGACTGGCATTATAAATCCATGAAAGTAGCTATTTAGAAGAACTTCATTCCTTGGTAGGCTTCTGCAGTAAATAAGGTTATGAATTTTCAGAGGAAATCAGTTCTAAATTATTCTGTACTCTGCTTTAGTATATTAGACATGCATACCTTTGTGCAATCCTGAAGTTTATCTATATGAAGAAGTTTATTTATGCTGTCATAATATTGCAGGGAAACAGCTGATGCTCCATGTTGCAGAGTTGGTCCCCAGACACCCGGGAAGGAATAAGAAACAGGAGTCTGCATCCACCTCAACTGCGGGTCCTTCAAAATCTGGGAAGGGTGGCAAAAAGAAGAGATAGCTTAAACAAAATCAAATGCACCAGTTTAGATTAGCTGAAGAACGTATTACAAACCATTGGTCTGTAATGTTGTTCATTTTGAAACGCATAATTTCCTAAAGAGCATGTGTTTTTCTCATATTCAAAGAACACAACTGTTTGCAATATTACAATACATGAACTGTGTTTTAGCTATAGTTTTGTGATTGTGCCATTAGTTGATCTAGGGAGCACTATTTCCACGTGCGGTTCCTCTCACTTGGAATCTTAGCCCATCACAAAAAATTACCAGAGGTTAGTTGATTCAAATGGATCATCTATTCATGCTTTATTTGCAAAATGAATACTTTCCTCTCTTTTCAATTTGCTTCTACGCAGTAGGTTCAGAATATTTTATGACATAGGAGAATCAGGTGATGTGATTTCTGTCTGAAATCACGAAACTCTAATCTCATACGGACACCTTGATCCTCTTATCCTGCTAGTGTACACTTGATAAGCACATGTGCTTATCTAGGTATCATGTATGCCTTTGTCGTTTTATCAGACATGACATGGATACATACTTATTCTTGGAAGTCCTAGTCTTAAGTAAACTTGTAAAAAATTTATAGCATGGTTTTTCAATGATCGTATAGCCCACTATATCTATTAAGGAATTTGTACTATTTCAGAGTTTAAGAAAAGTGAAATCAACAAGTATGGTGCTTCACCAAGTTGTCCTGATGCACCAAGAACCATCACAACAGGTTAGTTTGTAAAATGAGCTGTTATACCTGTAATGTTAACAACTTCTTATGACTGAGTTCCTTTTGTAATTTTCCTTTTCTTTTCAATGAGTTAGGTACCATTTTTTTGTGTACAAAATAGGTTTAATCTAATTGTCCAGCTTGTAACTATCTCTACCATCGACAGTACTTTCTTTATCTTCCTTGGATCTAGTGTCGTTTGTTCTTTTTTTGTCTTTTTCTTTTTCTTGGTTATGACTATATTTTCATCTTTTTTTTATCTTTTAGAGTGGCAGGTTCTGTACACTACTCAATTAACCAAAAAGGCGAAGAAATTTCATGATGGTTTTTTAAAATTAGCAATTTGTGGAGCGTTTGACCGGCTTTCGTGAGAGCCCAAGGCCTGACGCCGGAAGTGGTTCATGAGTTCATCGGGCCGAACTCCATGGGAGAGTTGATGGTGTTCGGGTTCGGCATTCGAGTCTTTTGGGCCGAAGCCCAGACCTAATGGTGAGTTCGGTTGGGTTGGGCCTGTGCAGTGGGCTCTCCTGCGCACAAAGTTTGGAGTCATAATCATAATTGAATAAGGTAACTCCAAAGGTAGTGATTGGATTGGATTCCACTTGCACCTTTTAAGGAGGTTGTGTTGGACTCAAGTTATGGTAACTACCATGACTAGGAGTCCTGATCCGACTCGGAGAAGGATTCTAAAGGTGGTGATACTATAAATACAAGGCCAATGTTAGAATTAACAGATAATACCTACTTTTGAGCACTAAATACTTAGCCTCCATTGTTAAACCTTGTGAACGACCCTGTACTTATTCTCACACCGGAGCTATCCCCCAACGGCACAAGCCGTCAAGCTTCTGTGTGATCTGTTATATCTGGAGTTCTAGCAGCGTGGATTCTATGATTGGGACGCTACGGTGAAACTCAAGCGTTAACATTGGCGCTAGAAGGAGGGTCTTAGTGTTCTTACAATCATAACCAACTTTCCCGGTGGAAGATTATGGCGAGCGGAAACACAGGTGCTTCCAACCAGGAAAAAGCAAAGACCCACCAAACCACACAGGTGAGGGGGTTTATTAAGGATAGATTGGGTTCTACAATCCAGGAAATCGGGAGGGCCATTTGCCTCCCCGTGAATACTCTTCCACGACAAGAAGATACCCCTAACCAAAGTTAGTCAGGCGGATGAGAATCATTCTCGCACCTTTGAGGGCACGCGGAAAGCATGTACCGAGTGAAGGCGATCGAGATCAGATGGAGTTTATCCCGCAAAAGAAGATGCAGCAAAACAAGGACGCCATGATTGCCTTGCGTCTTCAGCAAAATGAGCTCGAACAACAGATGTCGCAGATGGCTGGGGAGCATGAGGCCTCCTCCAAGAGGTGTAGGCATCAGAGCCGATCCCTATCACCCCGATGGGGAGAGGCGGAAAGAGAAAGGAGCAGGCACTGAAGTGGCTCGAGGGATGGTCGAAGCAGAAAGAGGAGCCGTTCGACAGAACGACGATCGGAGCATCCAGGCAGATCGAGACAAAGGAAGAGGGACGCGACTCCTGAATATGGGAGGGACAAACCCTGATCGTCCCCTCGTAAGGAGGAGTCCGACCCCCTCGCTCAAAGGGTGGCAGAACTGGAAAAATTGCTGTTGGCGAAGAACTCGATGGGGACACCTACGACTTGCATCGGGTCGCCCTTCTCGCCAGAAATCAATCTTGTGTCGGCCGACCCCAAAAAGAAGATGCCCTCGATGGAGACCTATGATGGACTGGGAGATCCATATGACCACTCAGACGGGTATGATAGGCTGATGACATACTACGGCCATTCTGATGCTGCTAAGTGTCATATGTTCGCAACGACTTTGAAAAAGAGTGCCCGAGAATGGATGGGAACTTTGGCAGCAGGATCGATCAATTCATGGAGCGATCTTCGGGAAAAATTCCATGCCCAGTTCGGGAGTAACAGAAGGCGAGGAAAGATCACAGCTTCCCTCATGCAGTCGAAGATGAAGTCGGATGAAATCTCGGTCGAAGACGTCAAAAGGTTTTGAGAGGTCGTAGGGTTTGATAGCGAGTTAAATTCCCCACAAGCCTCGGGATTCTTCACCTTGGTTCAGACATCATCGGAAATCGAAGAAGTTGATGAAGGATCTAGTGATCAACCCTCCGGCGGATTTGACAGAGGCCTTCCACCGAGCCGAGGGTCACATAACAATAGAAGAGGCGATGGGAAATTTTAAACCCCACTCCCAATATTACGAGAAGTCTAAAGATCGGGACAAGCAGAGTTACCAAAGGTCCGATAATCAGGGGAAGTTTGATAATTATGGTAAGAAAAGCTACAATGGGGGAGGTTTGGGCAGCGGACGACCACCTTTCCCGAATAAGAATGTCAACAAAGTCTATACCTTTGAACAACGGCGAGGGCTAAAATATTGGAAGAAATGCGGAACAAACCTTTCTTGAGCAATGCGCCGATCCCAAGCACAGGAAAAGAGGTCGGGATAAATATTGTGTATACCATCAATGTCGGGGGCATACGATGGAGATGTGTAACTAAGGGTGTAAACGAGTAGAACCGGAGCGAACAGAGAGCTACTCGAATTCGACTCGAAATGATAAATTCGTACTCGAATTCGGCTTGAATTCGTTATATTTGAAAAATTCCACTCAGATTCGATTCGACTCGAATATTTAGTACTCGAATTCGATCCGACTCGACTCGAATATTTATTCAAACTACTCGCGAGCTTCAAATTCAAGCTCGAATTCGAGTCTCGACATAATAAATAGTTTTATAATAAATATAATTATAAATTGAATTTTTTATTTTACTTAAAAATTAGAAAATATATTTATTATTACACTTTACAAATATAAAATCACAATTAAAATTAAAAACACAACAAAATAATAATTAATTATCCTAATTTGATTTAAATTTGTATATATTATAAGAGAATGTATCGAACATCTAATCGAATATTTATTAACCTAGTATGTATCGAATCACAATAAAAAATTCGAATAGTTTGAATCTTAAACGAGTTGAGTATAACTTTGCTCAGATTCTACTCATATTTTTATTCGAACTATTTTTAATGCTCAGATTTGGATCATATTATTAACGAATCCGAGTCTCACTCGTATTTTTTTGAGTCGAGCCCGAATCGAGCCCGAACTGTGTTGGCTCGTTTACAGCCTTATGTGTAACGACTTGAAAGATCTGATAGAGAAGAATGTCCAGAATGGGCAACTGGTGCAGTATATGGTCGGTCGGGAAGGTTCAGAGGCACCCCTGGAGGAGAAAAGGGAGCCAACTCGAGAAACACAGCCGCAACCGCACTCACAAGCCCGAGGGGTGATTGATGTAATTTTGGGCGGGTCGGTAGGGCGTGTAACCGGAAGGAAGAGGAGTGGACATCTCGAAGCCGTATTTTCGGTAGCAAGTTCATCGCCTAGAAGGGATAGGGCCTACCCAGGAGTATCCATCTCATTCTCAGATGAAGACTATCCTATCGATCACATTGAACCACATGACGGGAACTTTGGTAATATATGAGATAGGTCGGGCCGAAAAACATGAAAAGGATGATGATCGATAATGGATGGATTTAGAAGGGAAGAAGATGGAATTAGGTGGAGAAGGCCCGTTGTACGGTTTTAGTGGGGACCCAGTGCATGTTTCGGGCACCATTGAGTTACCAGTCAAGTTCGGCACAACCCCTCAACAGTCAGAAGTCCTGGTCAGATTTTTTGTAGTACAGTGGACTCGGCATACAACGCTATCTTGGGGAGACCGACATTAGCAGCACTGCAAGCAGTAACATCCATACCACACTTCAAAATCAAATTTTCGACACCGAACGGGATTGGGGAGGTAAAAGGCGATCTTGACATTGCCCGAAGGTGCTATCGGAATACCTTGATTTCCTCAGGGGTTGGGGACATCAAACAGAAGCAGACGATGGCCATCGAGATAAAGTCGTTCACCGAGAGTAGTACTGAACCGATGGCACTGCCGGCAGAAGAGACAGAAGATGTTGAGCTGATACCGGGGAACACAGAAAAATTGATCAAGATTGGGGCAGGATTAATAGAACCACTACGAACAGGACTGGTGGACTTGCTTCGGGTGTATGCTGATATCTTTGCTTGGGAGCCTAGCGATATGCCAGGGGTAAGTGAATTAGTAGCGCTACATAGGCTCCATACAGACCCGAAGAGAAAACCAATGATACAAAAAGAAGGATTTTCACCCCGGAAAGGCAGAGGATCATAGATGAAGAGATCGCTAAACTACTGGAGGCAGGATTCATTTTCGAGATCGACTACCTGGAATGGCTGACAAATGTGGTGTTGGTTCAGAAGCAAAATGGGAAGTGGAGGTTGTGCATCGACTACACAGATCTGAATAAGGCATGCCCAAAAGATTTCTATCCTCTACCCAACATAGACCAGCTGATTGATGCCACTTCGGGATATGACATGTTAAGCTTCATGGATGCTTTCTCGGGATATCACCAAATTTCGATGAACAAGGAAGACATCCCGAAGACAAGCTTCATCACTCATCGGGCCATATATGCATATCAGAAGATGACCTTCAGATTACTGAACGCGGGGGAAACTTATCAACGGATGATGAACTTTGTATTCAGAAAGCAGCTGGGTCGAAGTATGGAAGTGTACGTAGACGACATGATCGTAAAAAGTATGTCAGTCCGGAATCATCTGGAGGACCTAGAAGACTACTTCGAAACAGTAAGGAAACACAAACTGAGACTGAACCCAACCAAATGTACCTTCGGTTTGGGTTCAGGAAAGTTTCTGGGATATTTGGTCAGCAAAAGGGGAATCAAAGAAAACCCAGAGAAAATTGCGGCGATCTTAGACATGAAATCTTCGAAGACATTCAAAGATGTGCAGAGGTTGACGGGCCTGATAGCTGCCCTTAGAAGATTCATGTCAAGATCAGTCAAAAGATGTTTGCCCTTCTTTGACACTCTCAAGGGGCCGAAGAATGAGAAGAGTTTTCAGTGGACATCGGAATGCGAAGACGCGTTCCAAGGGATCAAAAGATATCTGTCTTCGGCACCATTATTGATGAAACCGATCCCTTCGGAGCCTTTATACTTATACTTGGCTGCAAGTTCGATGGCAGTAGGGGCAGCATTGGTGAGAGACAAAAGAGGAAAACATTTCCCGGTATACTACGTCAGCCATGTTCTTAGAGATGCAGAAATAAGATACCCGAACCTGGAGAAATTTGTGTATGCCCTGATCATTGCAAGCAGGAAGCTTCGACACTATTTCCAAGGTCGGATGGTGGTGGTATATACGGATCAGCCGTTAAAGAAAATATTGCATAAGCCGGATGTGTCGGGTCGGCTAGCAGCATGGGCGATGGAGTTAACGCAATTTGCTATAGAATATCATCCCCGAACGGTGATCAAGGGTCAAGCATTGGCAGACTTCATCGTGGAATGCTCTTTCACGGAACCAGACGTGAACACAGTGACCGAAACTCAACAAGGGCCGACCGCGTGGACTTTTATACGTGGATGGATCGTCGACTTCGGACGTCAGTGGGGCAGGGGTCATTCTGACAAGTCCCGAAGGGTTTAAAGTCCAGCAGGCGATTCGATTTCAGTTCAAGACCACAAACAATGAAGCAGAATATGAGGCCATCCTAGCAGGGATACGGCTGGTCCAGAGCTTGGAAGTACAAAAGTTGGTCATCTACAGTGATTTGAAGCTGGTGGTCAAGCAGTTATCGGGGGAGTATGAGGCTCGGGGGGAAAGAATGGCAAAATATTTGGCCAAAGTGAAAGACAAGATTACGTACTTCACATCACACAGTTGTCAAGGGGTGGATCGATTAGATAATACAGTAGCAGATGCCCTAGCCAGGTTGGCAATCACCAAAGCAAGCTCCTTCAACGGGTCAGTATACCTGGAGGTTTTAGAACGCCCAAGTGTTTCGAAGACAGATGTGCTAGCTTTGGACCGACTCGACTGCTGGCTCACACCTTATATCACGTACCTTGCAGATGGGGTTCTACCTTTAGACCAGATCTTTGCGAGAAAAATCAAAAATCGAAGCTCAAACTTCGTCCTCATTGACGGAGATCTATACCGAAGGGCTTTCAGTTCTCCCCTACTCAAATGCTTAACTCCGTCAGAAGCAGACTATACAATTCGGGAATTACATGAAGGGATCTGTGGGGATCACATGGGGGCCAAGTCCATGGCACATAAGATTTTAAGGCAGAGGTATTATTGGCCAACTATCTACACGAAGGCCAAGGAATTCGTCAGAAGGTGTCCCAAGTGTCAGTTGAACAACACTATCCCACATCAGCCTCCCGAAGAGCTGTATTCGGTCTTATCCCCGATTCCCTTTGCTGTATGGGGAATCGACATCCTAGGGCCTCTGCCAAAGGCCAAGGGACAAGTTAGCTTTGTGTTCGTGGCTATCGACTATATGACGAAATGGGTCGAAGCCAAACCATTGCAGAAGATCACTGAACAAGAATGCTTGAAATTTTTCAAAGAAGGAGTCGTTTATCGTTTCGGTATTCCGATGGTAGTGGTCTCTGATAATGGTAGACAGTTTGTGGGGTCAAAGTTCAAAGGCTTTCTGAAAGAGTTGGGAATTCAGCACCGCAAGACCTCAGTCGCTCATCCTCAATCGAATGGCCAAGTAGAAGTGACCAACCGAACCCTGCTCAACGGGATAAAATGAAGGTTGGATGAATTAAAGGGTCGGTTACCCGAAGAGTTACTCAGTGTTTTGTGGGCATATCGGACTACTCCAAGGACAACAACTGGGGAGTCTCCATTCCGACTGGCATACGAGACCGATGCACTCATACCAGTTGAGATCGGATCCCCCACTCTTCGAGTCAGTCAATACAAAGAACTATACAATGATGAAGGTTTGAAAACAAATTTGGATCTGCTGGAAGAGGTTCGGGACTCAGCTATGATGAGGTTGGCTATCTACCAGCAGAGAACGACCCGACACTACAATCAGAAGGTGAAATTGAGGAGGTTTGAAGTTAGAGATTTGGTCCTTCGGGAGTCGGAGGAATCAACCCCCGAACAACGGGTGGTCGATGCCTAAGCGGGAGGGCCATACTGAAGTAGTAGAGTCTTGAAAGCCAGTACATATCGGCTTCGAGCAATGGATGGTTCGGAAGTAAAGAATACATGACATGCTGGAAGACTTAGAAAATTTTACCAGTAATAGTTGTGGCATTCTTTTCTTTATCCATGTAACCGTTTCAATTTTAAATGAAATAAATGAAAGTTATCTTTGGAGATGTTTATCTTCATCTATATTCATGCGGTTTTCGGTGTCCGATCAGATAAACATCGGGCTTAAACCGATAAGAAAGTCGAAGATGACCTAGCTGATCGGTAAAAGTCGCGGGTATAACTAATCGAGACTGCAATTTTGGAATCAGACAAACTTCGGGCACAATCTGGTCAGAAGGTTCGAAAAGACATAACTGATCGAGATAAGTCTCGAGTATAACTGATCACAAAAATTTACAAACAAAAACTTTTCGTATTTTATATCTGCAAATTTTTATAAACCCCGATTGTATATGATTCGGGCAAAGTAAAAATAAAGAAGGAAAACAAAAGTTACAAAATTTTAAGTCCTATACGAAGCTATTCAGGAGGGGGGTCATCCCCAGCCTCGGACTCTTCGTCCGACGAATCAAGAAGGGAGGCATCGAGCCCAGTGGCTATCAGCTTCGCCCTAGCCTTTTCCCGATAAGTCTCGTACCCTTCACCGAATTGGACCATGACTTTTTCGTTCAAGGCATCGGACTCTTCGTATTCGACTATTATTCGCTGTTTGGCTTTCGGTTTGACCATCCTTCAGGGAGTTGTTTTCCTGAATCAGATATTTCATTTTCTCGTGCGCTTCGAAAAACTTCTCCCCAAGGGCTTTAATATCCTGCTCCCGTTCTTTGACTTCGACGGCCAGCTCCTCCTCCTCGATTAGCTTCTTGGCATGGCCTTCGAGGCCGACAAACTCATGCTGCAGTAGAGAGTATTGTTCTTTGAGTTTGTCGGCCTGGAGTTCGGCGTGGGTTGCCTTATTACGGGTCTCAGCATGGAGATCCCGTTCCTTCTTCAGATCCGAGTTCAGGCCCCGAACCTCAGCTTCAAGCAGTTGCACATCCGATCTCAGCTGAACCTCCTTTTTAGTGGTTTGGGCGAGAGAAGGGATGGCGCGAGCAAGAATGGCGTTGGCCTGCAATAAACACATACATCAGCTATGGAAATCAAAGCACAAGCTTACAAGAACAAGATAAATAACCGCAGAGTTACCTAGCACTGAGCTTGAACGTAGGCCACCAGATACTCTTCGGAAGAGAATCCCTTAAACCGTTCGTCATCACCCAACAGTTTGAAGTGATCGAACAAGTTGAAGGGAAACACCTCCGAAGGGCTTTTCGGCCAACAAGTTTTCGGCGTTCCTTGTGAAGAGCTCGGATGGGAAGTGGGAGTTGGAGTAGGAAGGGGTTCGGCCTCCACAACGGGCCGCTCAGCAATTGACTGCTCAGGAACTTCAGCCATGCGTTGCTTCTTCGGTCGGGGTTCGAGAGGAACCTCTTCGGTTTCTTCCGAATCCTCGACCACATCCATTTGTGTAGGAGGTGGGGGAGTCGGCTTCAGTACAACCGTCGAGGTAGGCTTGGCGGGAACTCTTGCTGAAGGCTTCTTGGTTTTCTTAATAGAGCCGCTTTCTCCGCCCGACTCATCTTCAGAACGTTCTTGGTAGTGGGCTCGGCAGAAGTGGAACCGGTTGAAAGTTCCAAAATTGGTATGGTTTCTTCCTCAGCCATCTCATCTGTGATCGGGAGGCGGATCGGCTCGATTGTAATGGGAAGAGGAGTTAAGGTTTCAGCTGCCCCCTCGAGTTTGAAAATTGTCACTGCATAGACGAGAATGGGTTAAGACAGGAACTATCAGATCAAGAGGAAAAGAAATTAAGGGAGCGATGAATCAGTCAGAAGTGAGATACTTACAACCATGTTTGTATAACCAGGCTTCACTGGACAGAACTGTCAGACTCCATTCAGTTCTACTCCACTTCTTGTAAAAGGCCTTGAAGGCATCGGCCCGATCTTTGGGGAATTTAGACACCTTGGCTACGAGGTCCTCGGGATGGGCCCATTGAGGGAGAAGCTGGAGGTTGGTTTCCCTGGCGAAGAACCACTTGTCATGCCACCCCTTGTTATTTGAGGGGATTTTGATGAGGACGGGTCGGTTGGCCCGTTTGTTCAATTGTCGAAGACCGGGTTCTTTCGACCCGGTGACGGTGAATAAGGCGAAGAAGAAGTCGAGACCAGGAGTGATCCCGATCTCTTGACATAATGCGATAAAAGAAACTAAATGGATGTATGAGTTTGGCACAAGCTGTGCGAACCCGATCCCAACAAAACAGAGGAAGGATGCGATATATTCATGAAGTGGGAACCGAACCCCATATTTCAGAAGGTATAAGGGAACGGCCACCCATTCGCCCTCGGGCCTCCAGAACATTTTCTCATCGGGTTTTGGTGTCCGAAGCTTATATTCTTGGGGGATATTGAAAAGGGTTCGGATGTCGGGGATTTAAGAGGGTGTGATGGTGGAGGGGGTGTGGAGATGAGAAAACTCTTCTTTGGAATGATAGGCGTTCTAGATTCTAGCTTCGGCACTTATTAAAGTGGGTAGGGCCGAGGATGAAGTGATATCGATGGGAGTTCTGAAACAAATCGACCGGGAACTGGTCACGGGTGGTGACTAAGGGGAATTGGTTCAGTGGTTGGGGGAAGAGTGCTAGAATCAGCCATTTTGGTACGAGTTCGGCGAGAAAGAGACACAAATGTGAAGTTTTGGGAAGGAAACGAACAAAAATGAAGCTCAAAAAGACGCAGAATAGATAAAATTGATGAAGTTTTTGGAAGAAATGAGCTCGCCGGAAATCGCCTTGCCGGAAAATTTGAACATAGATTTTTGAAATGAAGGATGCGGAAAGAGTAGCAAGTGATGGTTGAGGTGAGGATTTTATAAAATGTTGTGCACGCAACCCACCAATGGCTATTAAATGCCCTAAGTGGGCCTGAGCATGGAAAGACGTCAACGCGTTTCAAAAACAATGATGATCGCTTGGTTTCCCAGACAATTCATCATTAGCTGTCGTGACTCATCGAATTCCTGACCTTTCAAGTCTCTAATTATAAATATATTATAATCAGAGACTGGGGGGCAATGTTCGGGAGCGTTTGACCGAACTTCGTGAGGGCCGAAGGCCTGACACCGGAAGGGGTTCATGAGCCCATCGGGCCGAAGCCCATGGGAGAGTTGATGGTGTTCGGGTTCGGCATCCGAGTCCTTTGGGCCGGAGCCTTACCTCGGTTGAAGGTGTTTGGGGTCGGGTCTTCGAGTCCTTTGGGCCGAGGCCCAGACCTGATGGTGAGTTCGGCTGGGTTGGACCTGTGCAGTGGGCTCTCCTGCGCACAGAGTTTGGAGTCATAATCATAATTGAATAAGGTAACTCCAAAGGTAGTGATTGGATTGGATTCTACTTGCACCTTTTAAGGAGATTGTGTTGGACCCAAGTTATGGTAACTACCATGACTAGGAGTCCTGATCCGACTCGGAGAAGGATTCTAAAGGTGGTGAGTACTATAAATACAAGGCCAATGTTACAATTAACAGATAATACCTACTTTTGAGCACTAAACACTTAGCCTCCATTGTTAAACCTTGTGAACGACCTGTACTTATTCTCACACCGGAGCTATCCCCCGGCGGCATAAGCCGTCAAACTTCTTTGTGATCTGTTATTGTGCAGGTTCTAGCGCATGAATTCTGTGATTGGACGCGCCGGTGAAACTTGACGTTAACAGACTACATTTTCTTCTTTTTTTTATCTTTTAGAGTGGCAGGTCCTGTACACTACTCAATTAACCAAAAAGGCGAAGAAATTTCATGATGGTTTTTTAAAACTAGCAATTTGTGGAGCACAAAGGAGGCAGGTTAATCTCTGTATCCTCTATCATGCAACCAACCAGTGCCTGTGTTATATATACATACTTGACCTAGTGAAGTGGCTTAGGCTATGTCTTAACATTCGTTAATTGTCTATGGTTGAATTACACTTTTTGTGGCAAGTGAATTTGTATATCCTTACCTAAATTGGAAACAAAAGGGAATAGGGAAATTATACCATCTCCCTTGGTATTTTGATAAATTATAAGCTGATTTGGAACATGTTTGTGTGTGTGTGTGTGTGTGGGAGAGAGAGAATAAATTGTTAAAAGGTATTGATTAGAACTTTAGCTTCCTAATGTCTTAGGTTCAAGTATTTCTGCTTGCATATGGTTTCTCCATTATGTTGTAATAATTTGCAATGCATTGTATTGCCCCGTGGTTTGTTACTCCACATGCAAGTAGGGGGTCACACGTTAGGGGAGTTTCAAAGAATGATATACATTTTGGTAATTGGCCCATTCTTCAGAAGTTTATTTGCCATACAATTACATGGACTTCACTTCAGTATTATCAAGCGTCCAAGAGTGCATGGTCATAGTTGAGTCCCTATAGCATCATTTATTTTCATGTAGCTGCATGAGATAGAAACCTCTCTCCTTTATCCGCTTCTCTAGCTAGTTCTACTTGATTCTAGACTATAAAGTACAGATGTCTTCCATATAGTTAACAAGAAATTTTTTAATAGACCACATAAATTTGAGGCAATGAGGTATTCTTGAGTGTGACATTTTTATAAACAAACAGTTCGGGCCCGATTTAAACTCGACTCGAAATATAAATAATTCAAATATGAGCAAATTTAAAAGTTCGATAAATTACTCGAACCTTTAAGATTATCTATTGATACTCGGATCATATTCGTTCGAAAAGTTCAAACTGTTCGGGCTCGATTCGAGATCGTGTTCGACTCGGTAGCTGAATGAGCCTCAATCAAACCTTATTTTATACTCGATAAATTTTATAAACCAAATCTGAGCAGCTCGGCTCGACTCGGTTCATTTACACCCTTACTTCTAGATTAGGTCAAAAGAGTTCAATAGAGTTTGAAGCTTTGAATGACCAAAAATTAAAACTTTTTGAACATGATGAAATGGCTAAACAAATTTTCTTGAAAAAAAATTCGACGCCTAACAAATTCTAAATCTTGTTCTTGCTCGTCGCTACAATATGTAGGAGAACAAAAACCACAAGTTTGAGGTATCTCACTTGTCTTAATATGATTATTTTATGCACTCTGCTATAGATGTTCTCAACCCTTCTCTAGTGTTATCGTTATTTGTATAAAATACTCGTCAGATTCTGAAGCAGCTGTTCTTTTATATTTGAAGTTACTGTAAATGAAATTGAAGCTTTGTATGACCTGTACAAGAAACACTGTTTTTATGATATCTGCGATTTATATACTGTAAGGCTTCATATTTCACAAATATGGAGTAGTTTGTTATTTTAAGCAGGAACTGTACATTTTTAACTTTTCTATAGGCTAGCCGCAGAATCAGTCAATACTTTTACATACTTCATTACTAAATGGATCATGCTGCATTTGCCATACTTCTTAACTGTCTGATGCTTGAAAGTTGTTATGATCTTGTACTCCCTAAATATATATACTTTTTGTAATTATCCCTTTATTGCAGTTGTTTGACATAAAGCGTAATGGAGTTATTGAATTTGGAAAATTTGTTCGGTCTAAGCATCTTCCATCCCAGTGCTCCTGAAGCAGACAAAATTGCATGTAAGAGATGCACAATTATGAGGTTTCTTGTGCTCCTCTCTGTTAGGATAAGATCACACACGCACACGACAATAAATAATTAACACAGAGATTTACGTGGTTCCCGAAACTTGGGTACGTCACCCCACACCCCCACACCCCCAAACCTCCCAAACCTTAAAACATCGTACCATAGCCCCCCCCCCAAACCTTCGGTCCAGCCCCGATGGGCCAATGCGTCGTGAAACTCCGCTCCGCACTTGGCCTTTTTCGAAAGCTTCTCAGTTATGAGTCACAAGTTCCAACACTCCCTCTCTTCATTTTTAATTTGCTTTCTTATGTATTTTTCTTGTTTCGAAATGATCCTGTATTATGCTTTCAACAATTGTTACCGCCTCCATCACTACCACACGAACATATGTAAGCTACTAATTAACACGGAAGACACTTCTACATAGAGCGAGAAGAGGTGAGTATATTGGCAACAATATTCATCTCATACATTTTATGGCATATGATTTCTGAATCCCTTTCCTTGTGCATTATAAAGTTGAAGGTGATGGTATTGGAGCTTTTGAGAGAATCGGATTTGACACTTCCAGATGATGCCGTGGAACCAATTCTGGACAAGGTGGTGACTAGCTATAACTATTAGTATCATTTGGCAATGATTCATCTTTTATGTGTGAAATTAATTTATCCATATATGTCTTTAGACCCTTTTGGAGGCAGATCTGAAAGGAGACGGGAGGATCGACCTGGAAGGATTTTGTTACAAGGAATCCATCTATCATAAAGAATATGACTCTCCCACTTTTAAGGTGAGACAAAAGTTGTATTCCTCAATTAAGGTAAAATCTGATATTAATATATTTTCTTTGATATTATCGAAGGATTAGCGAGTGATTAATGAAACGAACTTGGTTTCCAATTTTCCATATTGCAGGGAAATAACTCAAGCATTTCCAAGCTTCGTGCTGAATACTGACGTTAATGATTCAAAATTACATTCGTACGGGATTACCAGATAGTACCAACCTTTTATTTTTTCAGTTCGTGAAGAAAATATTTCATTCAGATTTTGGGCACTTCAAGTATGCACAGCCAAGATAGAGTTAACTAAGATATGTGAGGAGTTGAGGCACTGCCTGTAAACGGGATCATTATTCAACTGTAACTCTGTTGCTAAATTCTAATTGTAACATGTTTCACTTGTCTTTCCATAATATTTGTAACTCCGAATATTCCATGTTTTAAAAGAATTCCCCATTAAGGCAGAAGTAGACTTGGGTGTATATTATGTTCCATATGATGATTGAAGAACCAATAACTTCTTCTGTACTGGGAGGACTTAATTCCTCTCAATGTTTTTAAGTATAAATCAGTGTACCATTGTTTGCCGACAAAATCTTTCAAAAAATATGGAATGTTACATCATAAGCTGCTACTTTTCCCTTTCACAAACATCTAAAATAGCTCAACATGCCACTCTAATCTATGCAAGGTTCCTCTCCTTAGGACCATGAAACAACATTTGTGGATCAAAACTTTATCTCAACTATGAACACTTTGGTAGTAACTGAGCCAACATTTCTTGCAAGTTCATGGGGTAGCACATTTTAGTGTGCAGACCAGACTACACATTGTTTGCCAGGATTGTATTCACAGCATCGGTTGGATGAAATAGATCCCACCAGATATGATTGGAAGCATTACTGCAAGCCATTTCAGGCGTCATATATACACATGATCAAACCCTTATACCTACCTAAACCACAGCAAGCGTCCGTTGTGACATTGAAACCTGAAAAATACATTACAACTTGAATTAGTTCCACTCCGACTATACAACAATAAAACGGGAGGAAAGATTTAGATGATAATCTTACCATAGCGATCATGAGCCTTTATTATGTCCATAGAACCTTCATAGACGTCGCATAAAATAATACTGGCATCAACTAGCTCCTGATTAAGTTCCTTAACCATGTATCTCATAACAAAATTAAACTCCAATATCATGTCATTTATCATCTCAACGCATTCTCCATGCTTACTATGATACTGCCACAAGTAGTAAGGAGCACAACCAATAGGAGCCAGTCCTGCCACCACCACTTTCCTGACTTTTGCATTATACAAATTCTGCATCATCAAGCTTACACGTAAGGAAATACGACAAGCAAGCTCCAAAACAATCAGAACACATGTTATCATAGTGAATAAGATTCGGACACTCGTAAAAAATATCATGGAAATTTATAGAGCATGCAGAGAAAATATAAGCATCTGCAGATATTGGCACAATAAATGGATGTACAGGTGAAAGAAAAATGAAATTAGAGTTTAGTACAGGGTAATGAAAGTATCACTTTTAACAATTACTATGGTTAGACTGTATCAATCTCTTAAAACAAAATATGTTATGATACAAGCAGAACAGGCAGCATCTTAATAATTCTGAAAGACAATTATTAGATTAAATAGAAGGATTCATAATATCACTCAATCTCCTGCTTCATTGTCTGTGCTAGGAACTGGTTAAAATTCCAAGGTAGGTACAGAGATTGCACATTGGATATATTGCGGAGATAGTAGTGTATGTAGTCATTAGTTCCAATGGAAATGTAAAATATCGAGTTTGAGATGAGGTCAGCTGCTGCATCCTCTCCCATGTTCAGTATAAACTGCTGAAAAGTATCTGTGACCTGCTGAATTTGCTGTGTAAAGGATATATGTTGGCCCTATTGAAAATTATAACATCAACAGTTAGTAATGTACCATAACTGTAATATCGAAATCACTAAGCTGAGAACTTCATGGTTGGACACCATATTCGTAATACCTAATATGATCAAAACATTACACTGAGAATATACACTGATACTTTATGGCCAGTTGAATAGCAAAGCATGTATTTTGCAAATTTTATTTAGATAAAAGAAAAAAAAAATCCTTGAACACTGTGGTTCTTATATTAAAACTTACTTGAACTCTTAGTGACATTTTATTAAACAGCTTTAAGCAATTGTTAATTGAAACCAGTAACTCAAAACACACGCAAAAAAAAAAAACAGGTTAATTTATTGATACCCAAGACTAAGAAGCAGAATAGTAAAATTAATTACCAATTCTGAACCGCTAGTGAAGATAATTCCAGCACCAACAAAAGTGTAATTCACTCCATGAATCATATCTTCAATAGAGTCAGTCTGCCCAAGATAACTCCGCACAATTTAGGAGATTAGTATTGCTTTACTTATTAAATTAAGTAATTAATAAGTAAACCATATAGCAGACCTTCTCTTTCCTCAATAAAAATTACGCTGCTGTCCAATTCTGAACTCTTCCTCTCTCTATCAGAAACACAAACTCAGTCTCCATTGTTACCAATAAATTCAAGCTCTATCTTTATTCCGTCGTCAAACTCCTCGTTCCTCTCACTTTCCACTCTCTCTCCGCCCTCCTCCACCTTTCACTGTCACGCCGAAATAAATACAAAGATTATGGGCCGGCCTTCCTCCTCCTCCACCCTCCTCCTCCATGCTTTGTCTCCCTCCGATGGTTGGCCGGAAACCTCTATCGCTTCTCCGACGTCCTCCTCACCCCATCCACGACGATCTCGACGTCCTCGTATGTTACCATTTTTTCCTTTCCTGTGTTGTTTCTAATTTCTCTCTTTTTTAATCCTACATAATAATTAATGGAGAATATATTGATCCACCTCCACACCTTAAGTTTTTTCATAGTGCAGTTGATAACCAAAGCTTCACACCAAGGTAACTAATTCGGTTTTATTAAGTTACCAATTATTTTGAATGTGATGCAGTTGGTAGCCAAACCTTTTGCAGTTGATTGTCAAACTTTCAGATCAAGGTAACCAATTCATACTGCAGGTGTGGAGGTAAATTAATTACCTTGGTATAAAGGTTTAGTTACCTTGATATAAAAGTTTGGTTACCTTTTTAAGAAGGTTTGATTATCAACATTATATTACACATCACTCTCTTATCTCTCTCTTTCCTATGCAGTGTTCTTATTTTCTTTTGGACATAAAATTAGGAGGAAGATGATCGACGAATGAGAGGAGGAAGATGACGTTGCCAAACTTTGAATATTTGAATTTGAATTATTATTTTTGAATTTGAATTTGTTTTTGTTGTTAGATCAAAGATATTTGAATTATTAATTATGACCGTTATTTCTCTTTGATTTTAAGTTTCCTTATTATTATGAATTGAATCCTATATTAATTCCCTAAATTAAGAAATCCTAATTGCATTAATGTTGTAAATAAATATGAAAAATGTATTATTTTTGTAATTATTTTGTGGATGCACTAATAGTGTAATTACTTACTAAATGTTGTATATTATTGTAAAGGACCCTATTTTTTATTGTCGTCTCTTAATATTTTTAATTTCTTATAAATTATTATCTTAAAAGTTTTCTATGCCAATATTAAATTTATAATTTTCCACTAACACTGAAAATTTATAATATTTCTAAGAGTTAATGTTATGCTGCTATATTATTTAGTCATATTAGTAATTCATTCACAAAAAATATATTAATATTCGGTGAGACCTGAGTTTATAAAATAATAATTTTATAAAATTTAAAAGACTAAATTAAAAAATAAATAATAATATAGTCATTAGTCAAAATTGTAAGGCAAAAGATGGAAAAACAAGAAAGATATATATATACACGTGTAGCCCGTTGGTTTACCTCTTGGATATGTTAGGAAATTTTCTATATTATTAAGCTTTAAATGCAGAGAGAGAAAATCTAAAAAGTGGATTCTGTTATTCTCATCCCTTTCTTTATTCCCAAGTAAAACGAGATTCACCGAGTTTAAACCAACATTTTTCCGGCATCACTATCATAAGAAAATTCAAATTAACTTATTTCATTATTATTTTCCTTTTTCATATCAACTGATTGGATGAATAATCAATGCAATTCCAAACCATAATACTCCTACTATATATATATAAACAATAGATCCCAAATCTCTGTGTACTGTAGTATATATATCAAGAAAAGGCATACATAAACAAATAGCAAAACCTGGTGACGAAGGGGTTGTCCTGTCTTTTAAGAAAGTGAGTTTTGTCCATCTATTATAGATGACGGGTTTTAAGCTTTTTGGTGTTGAGATTAATTTGGGTGAGAAAGAAGAATCATCATCATCAATCAGAAAAAGGAATAATCTAGAAAGAGCAAAAGATGAATATTGTATGAGGAAGAGCAAAAGTATGGGGAATCTCCAGGCCTGCAATTCACAACACAATAATAATGTTGGGTATCAGAACAAATCTAATAAAAGAAAGAAAGGCAATCCCAAATTTCTCTCCTCGTGTCCATATATGTGTCCATCCATTTATATATATATATATATATATATATATATATATATATATATATATATATATATATATATATATAAGAGAGGTTTTCTTGGACTATGATTTAATTTGATGATATTTAGTTTGTGTCTTGAAAATCTTTTTTTTTTTTTTTTTTCTATTCTAATATTTTGTGACTTGTTAGATTAGTTTTGGTAATTAATGGGATAGCAATTTTATTTTATTTGAGAGAGCAAGTAGGATGAATGATGGATGAAAATATGTTGAAGTTCTGCAAATTGTTTATTTCACATTACATAGTGTTTTGGTATTTCCCTTACTGAAGATAGAAGTTAGCTCAGTATGTACAAGTATTAAATCTGGTGATTTGTATTATTCTCTGGCATTGATAAGTGAAGAGTTACTGATTGTGAATTAACAATACAATTGATCATTACTAGTATTATACAATTATCCTGCTACCCTTCTGCCTGTCCCCCTAATTGTACACCATGCAATGGACTACTCATTTTTTAACATATACCAATAATGGATTTTATTTTATCTTTTCCTTTTAGGACACTAGGTGAATTTTTATTTTTATTTTTTTGGGTAGGAATTTCGATTTTACAGATAAGTTTCTTCTTGTTCATGTGTTGATTATGTCTGTTTCGTTTTACAGGGTTGCCGTCATTCTTAATAGGTTTGAAGAAGATGGGAAAAGGTGACTGGAAGGGGATTTCTAAGAAACATGTGCCCACTAGGACCCCAACTCAAGTAGCCAGCCATGCTCAAAAGTATTTCATCAGATCAAGTGACTGCCACAGACAAGAAAGCGTCGTTTGAGCCTTTTTGACATCCACTTTGAAGAACCAGTACTCCATCTCTTTTTCGATCTCATTCTCCTTCCTAGAATAAATGCGTTATTGTTCATTATCTGACTACATTTTTATGTTTTAACAGACTCCACTCCCTCAAGCTTCCCCAGCTTCATCCTTTGACAAAGCTTCAGAAATCTCAGGACAGGTAATTTTGCTTCCCTGTGAAATTTTATTCGTTAAACACTTGTTATATTATTATTTGATATAAGAAATCTAATAGCTGCTATTGTTAAATAGGTTAGTACCAACCTGGTTGCACCTTTGAAGAACATTGGCGAAATCCAAGGAAAGGTAAGCTGTATATCTTCATTGAAGTTTTTGAGCTATATATATGTGAACTTATCACCGGTGCCTTTTCTTGATATATATAATTTTTTATCTTATAGCCTAGCACATCAGGCCTAGTTGCAGCCTCTGAGAAATCCCCGCTTTTGCTCAAGGCCGAAACTTATGTTCCGGATTTTTGTCTAATGCCGCCATACATGGTAAGAGGATATTATTGCTGCCATTTTCATTTTAATGGTATATTTACATCTATTGGAGACTTCTTTCCATCATTTGCCAATTATGCAATTTCGGCTTGGTAGAAGATCTCGAGAGTCGATTGCAAATGCTTTGTCATTAATTAATCAAACATCATTTATTCATCTTCTTAATATAGGCACTTTAGTAGATTTTTTTTAGATTTTAGTACATGTTGTAATCTGTAAGCTGATCTTTCTCTTTAAAGCTTCTACTTCCTTAGTTGGGGATGGGAGTCAGGGGCCTAGATGATGGCTTATCTGCATATGAATATCTCAATACACAGTCAAATACATACGGACAAAGGCAGATCTTGTTTTTTAGACAAACTATAATCTGTCACTATCTGCCTAGTCTGCATGCTGAATGAAACCTGAATGGTTTATAGTTTATACTGATATGTTTCCCATGCTCATTGCTTATGCACAGATTGGAGTCCCTCCTGTTGGACAAAGCTTCCCTGCAGCTAAGTTTGTGCCAGCAGTATTCTTTCCTGCAATGAATTATCCAAAGCCTGGTCATGCTTATCTCCCGAGTAGTCATGGAAATTTTTCCACAATACAATTTTGAGCTTTTTTTTTTTAACTTTCCATCTTTATGTAATTCAAATTTTGCTCAAGATAGTTCTGAGAGAACAAAAATTTGCAGCCTTCTATTTTACTCAGTTTCGTCACTGTTACCACATCTACTCCTAGTTTGAATTTTGAACTCTTTGTTGGAATTTGAGTCTAATTTAATGTGTATCATTAATTAATTTTAATGATTCTATATATTAACGTTTTCTACTCCATGAGTAGATTAAATTAAGTATTTGAAAGCTCAAATCCATGAAGTAATGAATGAGATATTAACTCCCAAAGATCACACTTAAAAATGATAAAAGGTAATAAATACATGTGAAAAAAATCAAGTCCCACAAAGATTAAGAATTAAATATTTTATATGTTTATATACAAGAAAAGTGTTCTTGAGTTTGGGCCCCAAGGGGCACCCCACTTTTGTGGAAGGGAGAAGAACTAGCCAAGGCTAGGCTCGAATCTGAAGGCTGTGTCATCGTAGCCATCCATTTACTCGGGTCTCGACTCGTGAGTCTGGGTCCTATATATAAATTTTTTAGACAAAATTTATTTAAATTTTTTAGACAAAATTTATTTAAAATTTTTAATTAAAATTTATTAAAATTTTATTTATTTAATTCTATTATCAAAACTGTGTTCATTTTGAGAAGCTGTATTTATTATATTATCAAAACTGTGGCGATATATGTAAGTTTGAACGGGCGGCCCAAAACTACGTCGTTTTGGTCGCGCTTTTTCTACTAAACTAAAACTACGTAGTTTGGTTCTGTTTATACTGAAACTACGTCGTTTTATATGTCCATATTGCATATGATCAAAACTACGTCGTTTTGACCAATGGATGCCATATATGCCTTTTCAGTGGAATCTCATGCCCTTTTAAAGGGCTAGGCACCCTTCCAAATGGTCACCAACCCTCCTATAAATAGATAGGAGGGGGCAGCCTTCATACTCACTCAATTTTCACAAGCAATTAGCATTAATAGTCCTTTAGTATTATGTTTTCATCATTTTTCATAGTCTAAAAAGAGAGAGAGTTAGAGCATTTAGTTTTGGTTCGATTGTATATACTTTTGTAGTCTTTCTTTAAGGTATACTTGAGTCATTGATATCCTAGGAGACAAGTCTTTATCAACTCTGAGCACCATACGGAGGGCATAATTATCTTAAGGACATAGTACCAAGTACTAGCCTTGACAGATTATTTTCTACAAGATAAGTTCATATAAATATATATATAATTTCATTTAAGGTTCCTAACATTCTTAAGACAATTATCTTATTATACATATATTTGCAAGAAATATGGATACCAATTCTGTTATTATAATTGGTTCTTCTTCTACACCTTTTATACCAAATGTTCTTGTGAACCATGGTGAAAAACCAGAAAAGTTCAATAGAACATAATTTAAAAAATGGCAACAAAAGATGTTGTTTTATCTTACTACTTTGAACCTAGCGAGGTTTCTTCACGAAGATCCCCCTGTGCTCAAAGAAGATGAAATGTACGTGCAAGTTGTTCTTGCAATAGATTTAATGGAAACATGCGATTTTTTGTAAAGTAATTATATCCTTAATAAATTGGATAACACATTATACAATGTGTATAGTTCTCTCAAAACAGCAAGAGAATTATGGGATTCCTTGGATAAAAAATATAAAACAGAAGATGCTGGCACGAAGAAATTCGTAGTTAGCAGGTTTTTGGACTACAAGATGGTGGATTCCAAGGCAGTCATCAACCAAGTCCAAGAATTACAAGTAATCCTGCATGAAATACATGCAGAAGGTATGTCTTTTGTTAGGTTTGTAATATTCATGAACGCAATCAAATTGCACAAAATAAGCAGAAATGTGAAACATTAGAGTTTTAAAATTTTACAAACCATATACCCGGATCACCCTTTATGCACAATTATTAATTAAATGAAAATATGAAGAACAAGAATCATACCCTTGAAGATTCGAGCTTCATCAGGTACAAGTTCACCTCCAAATCCTTTCGCGTTCAACTTGAATCCACTGGGTTTGGTTCCTTCCTTTGATCAACGTTAGCCACCCAAATATTTGCCCTTTAGAGGTGATCCATTAAGAAAGAAGAAAAATTCAAGAAGATGGGTGTTTGGCAAAACCCTAGTTTTTCTATCTCTATAGAAAAAGAGCGTACTCTCCAACAATTGGAATAACGTATGTTGTGAAAAATTCAACAACCACACTACCCATAATAAGACTCCTCTTATTTATAGATGTGGGCAACCCTCCTTAACAATTAAGGAATTGAGTTTTATTTTAATTAATTAAATTCCATTAATTAATTAGCCTCCTAATCTTATTAGGAATAAATGAGAGTACAAATATTAAATTAATTTCCAACTCTTATAGAAATCAAAATAATAATAATTGTAATAATATTAATAAGACTCCTCTTATTAATTTATATATTTAATATTTCCAAAATATTAAATAATAAATATTAAGCTATTTAATTTATTCTATCATCATAGATTAAATTAAATACACTTCATATATTATTACGATTATGCCATTAACTTCTTAAATAATTATTCTTCCTTTTATGGTGTGACCTTTTAGGTTCTCCATATTAAACCGGTTGCGAATAAATTAATTAGAACAATTCTAATCTTATTTAAATAAATAAATTAAACTATTAATTTATTTAAATAAATAATATTTATTCTACAATAGGGATAAGCCTCCCTAGCGATCAACGACTTTCCAGATAATATAGATTTCAACATTAATCATAAAAGAACCTTTGAGTAAATAGTTACCATACAATTCAATCCTTCCATCATACAATGTCCCAATTAAATATAAGACATGGAATTACTGTCAAGTCTTATTTTATTTAATTATATGTATTTCGACTCTTAAATGCACAACTCCAAATAATGCAAATTAGAAACTCCTTTCTAATTTCATTATGCCTTGGCCAAGGACTACTGAGTTGTCATTTATCGAATTACATAGGACATTTCTCTTCTTTTACTAGAAGTGATAGATTCTTTATTGATCATACATTATCTCCATGTACAACTTATTATACCCAAGCATACCCTTTGATATACCCTAAGGGTCTTAAGGAATAAGTCAAAGTATAACTCATCATACACAAGATACTATGATGATCTAAAGTCCAAGGATCACTTGTACTACTATTATTACAAGAATTCCTATTGACAGACAAGTAAAACTCCATTAGGTATTCCTTAGCGAGCCACGTTCAGTGAACTTATTCTCTAATAAGCACTTACATATTTGCTTTAGTGTCTCCACACAAATGATCATGAGATCAATCATCCTCATCCAATGAGCAAGCAACGTATGTACCAATCTATCCGGATTCACTAATCCCCAATTTAGTAATTCAACGATTGGGAACTATTTTAGTTTTAAGCTTTCTAAGAATTTAGATCTCATTAGAATGATCATTATCATTATTCTAAAAGCATTGCTTAAAACTATGGGTTTATCACATATTATAAAACAGCAACATGTAGATAATTAAAAGCCTTTAATAAATTAATAATTTTTATTAATAAATGAATAAGATTGTTACAAAGTATATGCTTTATCATCAAACATAATTGGCTTGTGTGCTTACTACTTTCAATCTCCCACTTGCACAAAAGCCAATCGCCATGGTATCTCATACCCTTCTTCTCTAAGTGACGATTGTCCTGCTGTTGGATAAGCTTTAGGTAATGGATATGCAATGTTGTTCTTGAGAATCCACTATCTCTATAGTAATTTCCCATATTTCAATGATTCCTATAATCAAATGAAAGTGCCACAGCACATGTTTAGATCCAAGATGAGACTTAGGAACTATTCCTAGTTCTGTAATGAACTTTTCATCCAAACAATTAACTTGCAGCTTCATTTATAGCTATATACTTTGTCTTTATCACTAAACCAACAACTCTTTGCTGTTTGAAACCTTTTCAATTCACTGCACCACTGTTCAAGGTAACCCTTTACCTTAAAGTGGATTTTTTGTCGTCTTGGTCTATATGAAAAACTTGAGTCTGTTAAGCCCTCTAGTTTTAATTTAGACCCACCATAAATTTTAATCACATCCTTAGTGCTAGTTAAGTACTTTAAGATATTTTTCACTGTCTTACAGTGATCTTCTCCAGAATATGACCGATCAACATCAGGTCTCGTATATTTCATTGTATACATGATTGTCACTCATGCGATATCTCTTTTCAGGAGTCTGTGGGGACTATTAAGAGAGATACACTCCAAAACTCATCAACATGAGACATCTCTTGGAGTTTGCCATGCTAAACGACTTTAGCATCAAATGAATATATGTTCCTTGGGTTAAGTCGAGCATCCTCTTAAATCTATCTATATAGATTTGTAACCCCAATTAAAATGCTCTTCCCAAATCATTCATGGATGAATGTTTAGACAACTTTATCTTTACTAATTGTAGCATTGGTATGTCATTCCTTATCCGTAGTATATCAACATATAATACTAGGAATGTCACGACGCTCCCACTAACCCTTTTATACACACTAGGTTCATTCTTATTTTTGATAAAATCAAACTCTTTTGATTGTCTCATCAAAACGAATGTTCCATATTTGAGAAGCTTGATTCAATACATTTCTCTGAGTGTCTACAACTCTTACCTCATCGTATGTAACAGGATCATCATCTTCTATGATGTGTACCTCATCATCATCATCATCATCAATGATGAATCTATACCTCCCAAGTATTTTTGATACTATTCCGGATTTACGATTTGGTTGTGGTACAATAGGTCTATCTACAGGTTCCTCTTATTTGACTTATAGTGTTTTATGGTTCTTGAGCTCTTCAAGATCTATTATCCTTCCACTAGCCCCTTCAATGATAAACATCTTTATCTTAGAAGGCGTTGTGTTTTTTGCAACAAACACCTTTTGCTAAGTAGGATTATAGAACATATACCCTAAACTTACTTTAGGATGTCCCAAAAATATGTACTTGTCAAATTTTGTCCTAACCTTATCCTTTGAAACCTTTTCACATAATCTGGAAAACTCTTTATCTTAACATACTTAAGATTAGGAATCCTCTCTGTCCATAACTCTTATGGAGTCTTGGGTCGGATTTTGAGGTTACCTTTTGTAGATATGCAACCATTTCTAGGGCATGACCCTAGAAGGATACTAAAATATTGGTAAAATCATTATGGACAACACCATGTCCAACAAGGTATGATTTTTCTTTTTAGATACATCAATTAATTATTGCGTATCCGGAGGTGTCCATTGTGAGAAAACCATTTGAGATGATCTAGAAACTTATTGCACAAGTATTTATTCCTTGATCCGATCAAAGAATCCTAATACTTTACCAATTTGTTTCACTTCTGAATTCTTTGAACCTTTCAAATAATTCACACTTGTATTTCAGCAAATACATACATTCAACTCTTTGAATGATCATCTCCTTTTCTTATACTAGTTTGTTCAATTTGTAAAATTATTTTTCACGTAAGTCAAGTATACAAAATCCATTAAGTAATATTCCAGTTTTATACAAAACATTATTATTATAAATAGAACAACAATTGTTCTTAAATATAATACCAACGATTTCATTGTCCAACAACAAAATAGAAATAATATTTCCAATGAGAACTGGAATACAATAACAATTTATTGACTTAATAGATTTGCCCGTAGGCAATACTAAACAATAAGTTCCTATGGCTAATGCAACAACCTTTGCTTCATAGACATATGATTACTTATCCTTTGTTTAGCTTTCTACTTCTGCTTGGTCCCTTCATAAATCTTTATTTATGATAACCAAAGTTGGTATCCAATACCCAAGTAGATCCTTGACTTAAAAAAAAATTTATTTCAATCATGAACAAAAAACTATATTTGTAACCGAAACTTAACCAAGCTTCTTCTGGTTAGCCTCTGCAAGATGCTTCTTGTAGTTTTTTTCCAGTGTCCTGGCTTATTGCAGTGGAAGCAAACTTCTTTGCTATCCGTATCAGTTTTGTTCTTATTATCCTTTATTTTTGCCTTTCTATTTACCTTTTTTGAATCGTTCTTCTTTTCAAAAGATCCTTTGGCCCCTACCAGTAAGACATGGTCGTTCTGGTTGGAAAATGACTCTAAAAAATTTTCAACATGTTAAGCAAATCAGCGAGGCTGATATCTAGCTTGTTCATATGAAAAATTCACAACAATTGTGAAAGGAGTCCGGGAGTGAGTGCAAGATCAAATCTTGGCTCAACTTTCCATCCATGAAAAAACCTGTTGTCCTAATTGATCAATCAAATTGATAATGTTAAGGACTTTTATCTTTACTGTAGTGTCATCGGTCATTCTAGATCGGAAGAGCTCCTTAGATATCTGATATCTATCAGTCCAACTTTCCTCACCATCAACTACTTGATGTGCATGAATATAGTAGGAGCATCCATAGTTTCATGCTGACGCTGAAACAAGTTACTCATGGATGTGAGAATGATGTATTGAGCCAACTGTGCATCATCTTGTCACTTTCTAAAAGTAGCAATCTCTTCCTCAGAGGCATTGTCTGCAACCATTGCAGGGATAGGCGTATTAAGGATATAAGATATCTTTTAAGCCATGAGAACTATTCTCAATTTCCTTAACCAATCCGTTTAATTCGGTTCGGTTAATTTAACATCTAATATGCTACGCAACGATAGTAATTTAGACATTGTAAAATTATGTAAATGAATTTGTAATTAACAACATTTTAGCATAAATTCTTCTATTAATTACCAAAATAATTTTTGTCTTGTTTTAAATTGGTATCTCCCACTATTTTCTTCAAACTATATTACTCTCAATCTATATAGTTCAGCAAAATCTAATTAAAAATATGCTAGTGAGAATAAGGATCCCATTTCAAATGTATATAGCCTTGTGTGTGCACAACAAACTATATATAAATAAATAGGTAGACAACTCTTGTCAATTACATCAACTATGCAACTCCTTGTATTTTGCTTCTTAAATCATAATGGTCAAGTGTGTGCACATCCGAACTAAAATGATTTAAGTTAAGTCAGACCCAGCATTTCCATATAAGTGAAGAGAAAACTACAGCCCTTGTGTGTGCACAATAAAGCAGTAATGTTCAATTCCTTATAAACATCATATGTAATAAAAACAACATATTAAATATTTAATACTTGCCTTGTGTGTGCACAACAAACTTATATTAAATATTCAATACTCTATTGTTCTTATCATGCTAGAAGGCGACGTTCGATATTCCAAATATCTTTGAACATTACAACTTAATATAAAATATTTGAGGGGTTTGTTATTAATTTGTCTTATCTTGTTTAGTGCGCATGCACATATATATATAAAATACAGCGTCATATTAATTAACATGCGAAACATGTTTGCATAATATATATATATATATATATATATATATATATATATATATATATATATATATATATATATATATATATATATATATATATATATATATATATAGTATAAGCATGCACATATAGAATACTATATTCTACCCGGATTGATTATGAACTTTTATTCTAGTTTGGTTCACTAGAGCCACCAAGTGAACCAAAAGGTCAAACCCTAGGGGTGCAAGAATTAATATTTAAATATAACTATTACATTTAAACTCGGGCTCCATTACAAACGGATCTTCAAGCGCTCCTTGTTCCTTGATCTCCAATTCTTTAAAATTAATTCTAACTATTCCTATTACAAAACTATTTAAAATAAATAAAAATCTTGATCAGCAGTCAAGGGGAAGTACATAGGAGGGATTTATAATTTACATTAAGAAAACAATTAGAGAAGACGAGGTACACAGACCCCATTTAATAAAACCCATATATTCATGCATCCAACTAAAATAAAATCCAATCACATTGGTCAATAGTCCATAATCAATCCCATTTATTATCTTACACATCCTCATATGCATCAATAAATAACATTCATCTCATGAATAATAAATATTTAATATATATATATATATATATATATATATATATATATATATTGATATCATTTAATGGGCAAAATTGTTAGCATAAAATCTAATTTTGAATCAAAATAAAATTCTTTATTTTAATCCAAATTTAAATCAAAATAAACCTCTTTTATTTTAATTTGTCCTATTTTGAATAAAATAAACTATTTTATTTTTATCAAAATCTTTAATCAAAATAAACTCATTTATTTTAATTAATTATGGAATATAATTCCAAGTATAAAAAAACTCCTTTATTAAAGGAAACATGATTCTCTTTCCTATTCACAAATAAACTCCTTTATTTTGAATAATATGAAATCTTATTTCATATCTAAATAAACTCCTTTATTTAAGGAAATATGGATTCTCTTTCCTATTCACAAATAAACTTCTTTATTTTTGAATAATATAAAATCTTATTACATATCTAAATAAACTCCTTTATTTAAGGAAACATGGAATCCAATTTCAACTCCAATTAGTTATCATGGAATCCAATTCCAACTCTAATTAGTTAGCATGAAATCTAAATTTAAAATTAAAATAAACTCTTTTATTTTAATATTAAAATAAACCTTTTATTTTTAAGATTAAAATAATTTTTTTATTTTAATTATAAAATAACTATGAATATATATATATATATATATATATATATATATATATATATATATATATATATATATATATATATATATATATATATTATGGACGCCCAAAATAGGTCAAATCCACCCAACCTATTCTCGAGTAAGTCAAATACATGGTATGTAAACAACTACAACTTCATTAATACAATTGTCGTGCAAAATACGACAAACACATAAATCGTGAGTTTAAATACAAATATTGTCTTCTAGACAATATTCACACTCAAATAAAGTCCTCATTACAATTATTGATACACTATTTTACAGAATAGTGAGGACTACTAAAACAACTTCTAGAATCATCATTCCACACCCCGACTAGTTTTCACTATATTCTCGCCTCCTGAGAAGAAAAATGGAACAAAAAGAAAAAGGGTGAGCTCAACTAGCCCAGTAAAGAATATTATGACTAAGATAATGTACAACAAATTATCCTTAGTCTTCAACAGGCAAAAATTTGATAGAATACAATAAACAACAAGTATTAGATCAACAACTTCAAGAGTGAAACAACAATTCATTAGAAGAGTTAAGTAGAGAATGAAATCTACTATCATCTATGAATTTAAAAGTCCATCATCGATATTTTATCTCTGTAACATCAATCAATATACATCTTGAATCAAATTGTCATCTTTGCACTACAGGACAAAGATATTCATCAGTTGGTCATGTTCATCTCAACACCTGTTCATCTTTACACTACGGGCCAAAGATATTCATCAAGAAATCATTCACCTTTGCAATACAGGCCAAATATATTTAGTAATATCATCATTTAGGACTAAGGATGATGAAAAATATATTTTAAAGAAAACGAATCCAGTGAGACAAAAGAACAAATATTAAGGATTCGTACTTCGGTTTATCCATGTTCAAAAATACTCCATAATAAACTATTATGGAGCAGAATTCAAAAATGAAGATCAAAACATAGATCCAATCAAAGATAGGAACCATAACAGACAATCTTGGACACAGAAAAGAAAATTTAATTTTTCTGTGAATAGTGTCGTATTTGTGAATAGTGCCGTATACGTGAATAGTAACTCCGACACTAAAAGATAGAAATTCCACAAGAAAAATCATCATGCTTCGTGAATAGTACTCGTGAATAGTAATTCGTGAATAGTAACTCATGAATAGTAACTCGTGAATAGTAACTTCGACATAAAAAGATCAGAATTTCACTAGAAAAATCTTACCAATATTCCGGCATAATGATATTGAAGAAATAATATCATTTACAAAAAAATAACATCCCTTACGTCAAAAAGACAGTACTTCTAACTGGAATACTGGATATAGTGCTGAAGGAACTTGCACCGTATAGTAACACTCAATATATCTAAATACTCACAAAAATACGCTCGATAATATAGAGAGAGAAAACTTCAGTTTCTGGTGTGATTTTTAATTCTAACCTAAGCACCCTATTTATAGGAAAATGCTTAGAACACCAAAGCAGAAAATTTAATAAAATAATAATATTTATAAAAATATTATACGCACAATTTGAAATCTGAATTTCAACATATTTTGCAACACATGTGGGGCTCACCAATCACACAAAACATGTGTTAAACATTTTTTGTAACAAAAATACTTTTCCTCCTCAGTTATTCATATATCACACATTTATTGTAAAAATATCACCATTATTATATTATTAAAATCTAATAATATATTTAAATGAATTATTTTATCGAGAAAAGATAAAATATCAATTTTCAATAATTGTCACATTAAAAATTTTCTCCATCTATATCCACATAAAATGAATATTTTCCTTATCATATAAATCAATAATTAATTATTCACAAATAATATTACAGAATCACAATATTGACAACTGTAGTTCCCGGAAAGAGGGGCATTCAATAAGAATTTCTCCTATGGCGTAATTAGGTGACCAAACCTCTCCTTATGCGAACTTTCTAGACATTCACGATAATGCTATCTAATAATATTATTTAAATAATATGAATTATTGATCGATAATGGAAAATCTTGTAGTAGTGAAAATTATTGAAACAACAATAATATAAAATATTAACGTAGTAATTATTGAAACAATAAAATAAAATATTGAGCAGATAATTCTTGTAACAATTATTGAGTAGTAAAGGCCTTTACGTAAGAATCAATAATTGGTGCAATACCGTATCTTCTTGTGTTTTAACCACCGAGTATTTCAACAAAGATTAATACTTGTAACAACTTCTATTTCGTTATTTATAAACAACTTATACTTGTCGCTTTCTTCATCCAATCGCTTTTCAGTTATGGGGCCCATTATTAAGGTCGCTGGCTACCGCATACGAATATTCCTAGATAAAGCAAGAATATTTTACGACCAAACGAATATTCCCTAACAATAATGAATATTTTATAACCACTTGCTTATTTAAAATATTTGTGCAGTTTACCCATAACTAACCACATTAATCAAATCAACCCTTACTATTTCAAAATAATAAATAGAGAAATTTAATTTCATTTATAATAAGTTGGGGTCTTACAACCTCCCCTCCTTATGAAATTTCATCCTCGAAATTGACGTACGTACCTGATGTTTCGAAAAGGTGAGGATACCTCGCTTTCATTTCTAATTCCAACTCCCAGGTCATTTCTTCAATAGCATGGTTCCTCCACAAAACCTTGACTTGTGGTATAACCTTTGTGCATAGGACATGCTATTTCCTATCCAAGATCTTGACAAGTACCTCCTCGTACGTTAAATATTCGACTATTTCGTCTGTTTTTAACTCAATAACGTGGTTCGGGTCGTCCACATATTTACGTAACATCAATACGTGAAAAACGTTATGAACACGCGACATACTTGGCGGTAAAATGAGTCTATAGGCCACAGTTCCTATTCGATTGAGGATTTTAAATGGACTAATAAATCAAAGGTTGAGATTTCTTCTCTTCATCGACTCTTACTTCTAGAATAACGCCTTCTTACACTTTCTTCTTTATATTCATCAGCTTCAGTGTGTAGCTTGAGCGGTTTTAACTTTATTGATTAAAGTAGGTTCTACTCGTATATCATCACGTGGGTCCCTAGAGTCTTTAACTCTATCTCTATCATTTGTAAATCATATGAAATGGGTCTTTATGTTAAAAATATCGTACTCGTAACCACATACGATTTTCTACTCAACACGTCAGATACCACGTTTGCTTTCACAGGATGATATGGTCAGAACATGTGCCGAAATGAGTCTACTCTTGAGTTCTTGGAAGCTCTTCCCACATTCCTTGCTCCATTCGAATTTTTTATCTCTACGAGTCAACTAAGTTAATGGAGTATCGATTCGAGAAAATCTTTCCACGAATCTCCAATAATAACCAACTAAGCCTAGAAAGCTACGTATTTCGATTACTGACTTAGGTTGCTCTCAACTGTGACTCATATCCCAATCTTGGATAGCACGTCACAATGGCACCTATCAGTTTACTATCGCACGAATATGGCGTCCCCTATGGAGAGTCTGGCTTTGGTGCATTCCACAAAGGAAATCACCAAATAGAGGCTCGGGTACCAACTTCTATAGTTGAATTTTTAACTCCTGAAGTTCAATAGGAGCCATTCGATATGAGATTTTAGAAATGGGTTTTGTACCGGGTTCAAAGTCGATACAAATTCAATATCACGCTCTGGGAGTAGGCCGAGAAATTCTTCAGGAAATACGTCAGAAAATTCACTAACAACAAAAATATAATTCAAATCTGACGTATTTTTGTTCAAATCCATAACATGGGCTAAGAAAACTTGACATCCATTTTTCAATAAACGAATGACTTTATGGCTTGATATGAAAGTGTTTGACTTCAATGGTTTGGTTGCTTGAATTCGAATAACAGGTTGCGTAGGAATATGAAAACTAACAACCTTATGAAAGCAATCAATTTTGGCATGATGAGTAGTTAACCAATCAATTCCTAAAATCATATCAAAAGCAAGTATCTTTAAAGAGATAAGATCAACAGGTAATGTGATGGTGCCAACTTGGATCAAACAAGATTTATAAACTGTAGATGTAACAAAGGTTTCACCCAACGGAGTTTCAATAGATAAGTCAAAGTCTAATTTCTTCGGAGTCAAGTTTAAACGTTGAGCACAAGCAGGAGAGATAAAATAATGGGTAGAACCGGTATCTAATAAGGTATAGATTTCGCAAGAATTTATAATTAACTAACCCGTGATACCTTCGCTCAGGTTTCTCGCATTTTGGCCAGTCACGACAAATGCTCTTCCAGGAACCGTCGACTTTGACATTTTCGGGACAACCTTTTGAGTCACCATCCTCGCTGGAATTGGTTTCGCTACAGTATAATCTCGAGCGATATGTCCTTCCTTTCCATAATTATAACATACCTTGAACTATTGTGGACATTTTGGGCTGATGTGTCCCTCTTTACCATATTTATAGCATGTGACCGGTGGTCGTTCTCCTCCCTTAGGAACAATTAATGCTGGTGCTGATGTCTTCACATTGTCATTGTTGTACCTTCTCTCTTTAAAATCTCCTCCCGACTCGCTTCTTCTATTATCATGGCCATGATTATCACCAGAGTGGTTACCGCTTTTGGCATGGTAATTTCCTCCACGATGATTATCATTGTCCCGATGGTCGTTGCCACCGGTACGATTATTATCGTGTTGTTGGTCGCCCGGTTGAACAGACTCATTATCTCGCTCTAATAATTGAGCCCTGTTCACAACATCTGAATATAGAGAAAATTTATGAGAAATGAGGTATTGACGAATTTCGAGTTTCAAACCTCTCAGAAACATCAGCATCATTCGTTCCTCATTCTCTACCAAATGAGGTGCAAACCTGGATAACTTCGCGAACTTTACCTCGTACTGGGACACCGTCATATTTTTCTGTTCTAGTCTAATAAACTCTACCTCCTTCATATGACGAATACTTTCAGGAAAGTACTTGTCATTGAACAGTTTCTGAAACGTTTCCCAAGACATGCTAAGTGTGGCTGGATGGGTACGCTTCACAGATTCCCACCAGTAATCTGCCTCATTATGGAAAATAAAAATGGCGAATAGAACCTTCTGTTCCTCTGTGAATCCCAAGACATCGAATATCTTGGTAATTTGCTTGACCCATGTCTCTGCCTTAATCGAATCCGGCTTTCCCCAGAATTCTGGTGGTCCCAACTCTTTGAACTGCTTGGCTGTGACAAACCGTGCGTTGCTATCATTTCCACCTGTATTTTGTACACGAGTCTCCCTCGTCTGATTTTGCATGAACTACAAAAAGCTCTTAAACATCCCGTCGTTCATCGTCTTATCAGTGGTGTTGTTTACAGGAGAAATATTGCCATCCTGTTGCATGTTCTCCTGGTTTGTGGTTAAAGGTGTCTCCACGGTCTCATTAACTCCACTGTTAACATTCTCAGTTGCCATTCTTAAATACTTCCATAAAACAAGGGTTAATTACCGAAATTAACATATGACATAATATCCCTATATTCTGACCGACCAACAAATAAGCTTAGGTAGGACATACTAGCGAAGAATTTACTCGTCTCTCCCCTCCTAGTTCTATTCTCCGATCTCCATCAGAGACCATATCCCTAAGCTCTGATACCAATTGTGACGCCCCCAAAATTGGTCCAATCCACCCAACCTATTCTGAGTCGCCAAATACATGGTACAGAAACAACTACAACTTCATTAATACAATTGTCGTGCAAAATACGACAACACATAAACTGTGAGTTTAAATACAAATAATGTCTTCTAGACAATATCCACACTCAAATAAAGTTCTCATTACAATTATTGATACACTATTTTACAGAATAGTGAGGACTACTAAAACAATTTCTAGAACCATCATTCCACACCCCGACTAGTTTCTGCTATATTCTTGCCTCCTGAGAAGAAAAATGGAACAAAAAGAAAAAGGGTGAGCTCAACTAGCCCAGTAAAGAATATTATGACTAAAATAATGTACAACAAATTATCCTTAGTCTTCAACAGGGAAATATCTGATAGAATACAATAGATAACAAGTATTAGATCAACAATTGCAGCGGAAACAACAATTCATTAGAAGAGTTAAGTAGAGAATGAAATCTACTATCATTTATGAATTTAAAAGTCCATCAGCGATATTTTATCCCTGTAACATCAATCAATATACATCTTGAATCAAATTGTCATCTTTCCACTACAGGACAAAGATATTCATCAGTTAGTCATGTTCATCTCAACACCTGTTCATCTTTGCACTACGGGCCAAAGATATTCATCAAGAAATCATTCTTCTTTGCACTACAGGCCAAAGATATTCAGTAATATCATCATTTAGGACTGAGGATGATGAAAAATATATTTTAAAGAAAACGAATCCAATGAGACAAAAGAACAAATATTAAGGATTCGTACTTCGGTTTATCCATGTTCAAAAATACTCCATAATAAACTATTGTGGAGCAGAATTCAAAAATGAAGATCAAAACATAGATCCAATCAAAGATAGGAACCATAACAGACAATCTTGGACACAAAAGAAAATTTAATTTTTCTGTGAATAGTGTCGTATTTGTGAATAGTGCCGTATACGTGAATAGTGCCGTATACATAAATAGTAACTCCGATACTAAAAGGTAGAAATTCCACAAGAAAAATCATCATGCTTCGTGAATAGTACTCGTGAATAGTAACTCGTGAATAGTAACTCATGAATAGTAACTCGTGAATAGTAACTCCGACATGAAATGATCAGAATTTCACTAGAAAAATCTTACCAATATTCCGTCATAATGATATTGAAGAAATAATATCATTTACAAAAGAATAACATCCCTTACGTCGAAAAGACAGTACTTCTAACTTGAATACTGGATATAGTGCTGAAGGAACTTGCACCGTATAGTAACACTCAATATATCTAAATATTCATAAAAATACGCTCGATAATATAGAGAGAGAAAACTTCAGTTTCTGGTGTGATTTTTAATTCTAACCTAATCACCCTATTTATAGGAAAATGCTTAGAACACCAAAGAAGAAAATTTAATAAAATAATAATATTTATAAAAATATTATACGCACAATTTGAAATCTGAATTTCAACATATTTTGCAACACATGTGGGGCTCACCAATCACACAAAACATGTGTTAAATATTTTTTGTAACAAAAATACTTTTCCTCCTCAGTTATTCATATATCACACATTTATTGTAAAAATATCACCATTATTATATTATTAAAATCTAATAATATATTTAAATGAATTATTTTATCAGAAAAGATAAAATATCAATTTTCAATAATTGTCACATTAAAAATTTTCTCCATCTATATCCACATAAAATGAATATTTTCCTTATCATATAAATCAATAATTAATTATTCACAAATAATATTACGGAATCACAATCTTGTGACGGTAGTTTCAGGAAGAGGGGCATTCAATAAAATTTCTCTCCTTCTTTGGTAGCGTAATTAGGTGACCAAACCTCTCCTGAGGCAGAACTTTCTAGACATCACGATAATGCTATCTAATAATATTATTCAAATAATATGAATTATTGATCTTATAATGGAAAATCTTGTGTAGTGAAAATTATTGAAACAACAATAATATAAAATATCAACGTAGCAATTATTGAAACAATAAAATAAAATATTGAATAAATAATTATTGTAACAATTATTGAGTAGTGCCTTCTTACGTAAGAATCAATAATTGGTGCAATCTGGTAATGCTTCGTGTTTTAACCACCTAGTATTTCAATATTATTACTTGGTAATAACTACAATTATTTATAAACAACTTATACTTGTCGTTTTCTTCATCCAATTGCTTTTTAGTTATGGGGCCCACACAAGGTGCTTGGCGGTTATCACGAATATTTCCGATGTGTAAAGAATATTCCACGAACAAACGAATATTCCACGACAACAATGAATATTTTATAACCACTTGCTTATTTGAAATATTTAGCATTTTACCCATAACTAACCACATTAATCAAATCAACCCTTACTATTTCAAAATAATAAATAGAAATTTAATTTCATTTATAATATGTTGAGGTCTTACACACACACACATATATATATATATATATATATATATATATATATATATATATATATATATATATATATATTCAAAATCATGCATGTGGTTTATTACATACTATATATAATATTAGCTGGTGATTTTAACTTATGTAATCATTTATCTCATATTGATATCACGTGAATGACTTTAAGGATTCATTCTATGATGACTTAGTATGAATCCAACCATGAAGAATAAAATCAGCCACGGATTCGGTAGAAAAAATCAAGATTATCGAAATCAAATAACTTTTTATAAAACCGCGAAGTGATTTCATCCTTTTTTTTAATTCTATACAATAAATTATTCCCAATTAAATTGTTCTAAACACATATCAATATACAAATCAAATTAAGACAATTAATAATTCACATAAAGGTTTGGCTCTGATGCCACTGTTAGGTTTGTAATATTCATGAACGCAATTAAATTGCAAAAAATAAGCGGAAACGTGAAAAATCAGAGTTTTAAAATTTTACAAACCATATACCCGGATCACCCTTTATGCACAATTATTAATTAAACGAAAATATGAAGAACAAGAATCATATCCTTGAGGATTCGAGCTTCCTCAGGTATAAGTTCACCTCTGTAACGATCGAGAAATTTATAATTTAATTTTAATATTTATTTCAATAAATAAATATTTTAAATTATTTAGTTATTGAGATAGATAAATAATTGATGATTTATGGTGAATTAATTTCATAACTATGATGTTAATTAAATTGAATAGTGATAATTTTATCTGAAGGATTTAATTTAAGAAAATAATTAAACTAAATGAATTGTTTAATATTAAAGGAAATATATAAATTAAATAAAGTGATGTGTCTAATTTATTAATTAAATTAGATATATAATTATTTATTATAATAGAAATTATTTTAATTACCATTACAAGTTTTTTAAATTAACTAAACTAAAATTATTTAAATTAACTAAAGTGTGACAAGTAGTAACTATATAATATAAATATTATTAAAATAATCTAGTTGGGGATTTAAGTGGCAGCCAAACAAGGCCTTGTGGCCTTTGGCTTATCCAACTGACGTCTGTTTGGGTTTTATAACGGAGGTGTACGTGGGTTAGTGGAAGCTAATTTATTTTGTACGCGTCTATTTTCTAAGGCTAAGTTCTGAGAGGGTTTAGTGAGAAGGAGAAATAACAGAGTGTGGAGAGAGCTTGGTAGGAGAGAACTCTCTGTAAATTTTGCTTAGAAAGTTGGAGTATCAAGGGGGGAAAGCAATTCCTTATCATTCTTCTTCTCAACAATCAAGGATTTAGGTATAATTTGCCCCTTATTCTAATATTTAGTTTTTGTAATTTTTAGTTCTTTGTAAATGATTTTGGTGATTTGTTGGTTCAAACGTGATCATATGATGTGGATTATGTTGTAGAATTTGTTGTCATCATATGTGAGCATTATTTGATTTCCAAATACCTGAAATTTGGGTTTGAGGAAGGAATTGAAATAACAGTGATATGTTCATATAATATGGCTTGTGTAAGTATAAAATTTCATGATCAATACTTGTTATAATCTGGAATTTGATGTTATAATATGTTTGTATGTTATGAAACGAAAGCGGTGTAGTTGGAATCGTGTCAATTGTTAGGTCATGTGTAATGGACTTATATTGGTTAAGCATGCATGTTAATGATGTTAAGACATAATATAAACTATAATATGATTGTAATGTGTTGTAATGAAAAGTGTAAAGATTTTAAATAATTATTTAAATAAGTTATAAAATGAAGCCAAATGTAATGTTTTCAAAAGTTAGGGATGAACGATTAAGTTATGTTGAATCGTAATGATATTTCAGATTCGTTAAGTATGTTAACCTACATGGTTAGGTGCTAAGTTAGGGTTATGACCTAAATGATGGGTTAAAACCCATAAAGCTAATATTCATATAATTAATTGTTGTTGCGATTTCAATGATATATGTAGGGTAATTGGCGAATATTACATTTGTGTAGCTTACATACAAGGCAAGTTTCTAAACCTTAACTCTTTACATTGAGCAAACTTTCTAACTTCATTCTTTTCATATTGAATGCAAGTTCCCATTCCTAAATTATTATTGTACAAGTTCCTAAAATTCTTTCTAAAAGTTATTGAGCAGAGCTATTGATCTATCTTATGTATGTTTGAATAAGCTCTTGTAACCTAATTCGTTACATCGAAGCGAGTTTCACTTTTCTAATTATTATTCAAAGCATATATTGTTCTAATACATTGATTCAAATGAGATTGTTCTAATTCTTTGAATATAGTACTTTGCATGTATATCATGTTTATTCAATTATATATTGTTGATATTCAGATCTTTGACTTTGATAACCTTGTTCAAATCTTTATTGTTGTATTAAACCTTCAAGTAGTAAGCAAACCTTTATTGATTGAATTAATCTATAATTGAATAGTGTTCTAAAATTCTAGAAACACGATAAGTTAGTTCAAACTAAACTTTCTTTAGTGCGGAAATTCTAAATTCAATTTGAGACGAACAACCCTAACATAGGGGATTTTTTGTCGTGTAACGTTTAGATGTTTGTGCACAATACATGGTATAAAAGGATTTGATCCCCTAAATGCGTTAAGAAAGAAGTCAGTATAGTCTAAATATTTATTAAGGTTGAGGTAATAATACCTAAATCTAGGAGACATAGTTAAGTGGTCTTAAGACCCTCGGATATTAAAATTTGAACTTGTTTTCTATTTTGATTAAGTAGAACAAGTTCATTATTATTCGACTTTCGTTGTTCATTCTCATGTTGTTATCATTACTACTACTCTATATCGGTGAGCAATTGTTTGCTCACTCTTGCAATTAACACTGCTGACTAAAGTGGAGAAAGTTGATGAGCCATCTCTAGCTTAGCAAAGGAAAAGGCAAAATGTCCAAGTGTTGAAGACTTATGAAAATTTATTTAAATGAATTATGTTAAAGACTTGTTTTATTTTATGATGTATTATGCAACTTGATGTAATAAATTTAAGGTTAGATTACACAGGATTATTTTTGAGATGATGATGTAACCCTTTAATGGGAAAGATTATTGTTTAAGTTATTTAAATTATGTCTTTATCCTTTATGATGGGTAGTTAGATGTAATGGTTTTGGATAGTGAACACCAAATTCTGTGGGAATGGAGTACCCGGATTTGGGGGTGTCACAGGTTGGTATCAAAGCTTTAGGTTATGAACCTTAGGTGGGAAACCTTAGGAAGTAACCTTAAGGAAAGGAAAATAGAAAACATAGAGGTGTCAACTCTTATCGAGTTTTAAGGAATGGATTAAGGTATCCATTGAAGCTAAATAATAAAAGACATTATGTGCTTTATGTGTTAATAACTTATGTGCTTTCATGAGTATCGAAAATGTTAAGTAAAACTTAAAATATTTTGTTGTCGGGATGTCTAACGAAGGAGGATCCGATCCGACTAGGGAAGTGATACCTCGAGGTACCTAGAGATGATGAACCGGGATATTCATGTTGTGCTTGGGGAGCAGTTGATCCGGGAGGATGAGCACATGGTAGATCCAGGAGGATAGTTACGAGGAGATAGAGGAGGATGATGAGGAAGAGGATCTGTGGAGTTTCCACCAAACTCCATATCAATTTGAGATGTATGCGCTCTGCATCTGGTAGTAACATAGAATTACGAGGACAAAGTTGAGGAGGTGAAGGAGTTGGTTGAGATGCATCATGCTTCGATGGAGCGAGAAGGATCACGGAGATTAGAGAACTCGACTCACGCCTTGGAAACACGGAGTGGGACCTAGTTCATACAAAATCGACATGAAGATCTATTATTGGTGGTAAAGAAGATGAAAAGGCTGACATGGAGAAATTAAAGATGACTTCAAAGAGGAATCGACTAAGCGTGCAAGAAGCGAGAGGATGCTTGGATGAAAGGCGACTCAGCGTGCGAGGCCGTCTTTGAGGCTAAGGTCCAAGTGAAGAAGGCCAAGATGAGCGAGATGGATTACGCTTTTAATTACTGCGATTGATAGGGCCGAGGATCGAGTCTTTTATTACCCACCTCGGTTTGAAGATTCAGTAAGTGGTTCGTGATGGATCGTAGAGCGGTATATGTCGTATCATGGAGGAAGAGCGTCGAGAAGCCTTACGACGTCTAATAATATGCCTAGATAAGAATAATAATAATAATAATATGTGGTTAATTATGTGAATAAATAAGCTGTGAATCCCTTATTTTGAGATAAATAAAGGGATAGTATGAGTATGTAATCACGAAACTTGTCTAGTTTAGGAAAGTGGATGTTTATAGCGGTTATGCTATCTTTAATATGTTTTAAAACGTTATGAATGAATAAAATATCAAAGTTTATTTGAAATGTTATGTGTTATAGCTTTAATCTTGGAATGTTTAAGTTAAACTTCAAATACCCAAGAAGTTGAGTAATGAACTAATAAGCGTATATTTTAATGAAAAAAATGCCTCTAGAAGAAGACAACCACGTCAACAACCACCTCTGAGGGGTCTACTAATAATAATAATGAGGCCAGCGCTAATCCGGTTCGGTGGTTGGTAGCTCTGTTGACAGGTGCACTTGCGAATCAACGCAAAGCTCAAGTCACGACCTTTAAAGAATTCAAAGCGGTTGGACCGCCCGGAGTTTCAAAGGGTCTATGAATCGGTGGAAGCCCAAAACTGGATCATGGAAATGGAGAAGGTGTTTGGCGTTGCTAGAGTTAACGAAGATCGGAAAAGGCTGCGTTCATAGCGTTCATCTTTGAAATCTGAAGCTAGCTCTTGGTGGCAAGCAAATAAGGTTCATGGGGGAGGAGGGTGATAGCGTGGGATAGATTTAAGGAGATGTTTTTTGAAATGTACTTTTCAGTGAGTTCTTGGAATCGGTTGGAAGTGCAATTTACGGAGTTGAAAGCAAAGGAATGATGGCGGTGCGAATATCTTTGTGAAGTTTAACGAGTTGGCAAGGTTTGCCACTTATCAAGTTAATAATCTTGATGAGCGTAAAAGCGAGAGAAGGTTGAACAGAGTTGAAACCCTGGTGTATAGCAAGGTTTCAATGTTTCGATTGAATACATTTCTTGTTTGTCTTTGGAAAAGGCAATTATCGCGGAAGGTGGAAGCGATGCCTTGACCAAGTACAATCAAGAACGAGAAGAAGAGGAAGAATGAGAATGAGAAAAAAAAAATTTGGTGGAAGTAGTAATGTTGGAAATAATGATCGAGAAGAGGAAGTGGGCGAGAATTATTTGGGGAGGATGACGAGAAATCAGTGAGAAGAAAAAGTTTGAAGCTTGTGCGACGTGGGGAAGAACCATCTTTGGGGTATGTTTGAAGGGAAGCGGGTGTGTTTCAATTTGTGGTGGGGGAGGACACATTTGCCAGAACTATTTTAGTCAGAAGAAAGGGCATGTTTTACTGCGGTTCAAAGGATCACATGGCTCGTGATTGCCCTAAGAAGCCGGTGGGAAGTGCAAGTGGTGGAAAAGGAAACAACAACGGTGGTGGTGCATTGACTATCTTTGGACCCGGCCACAGTCAGCCGACCTCTGCGAGGACTTTCAATATGGCCAAATGCGGGGATCTTTATCAGATCTAAGGATGTGGTGTCGGTATCATTCGATTAATGGTATTAATGCTTATGTCTTTATTTGATTCGGGTGCTACTTGTTCATTTATATCAGATGAATTTGCTCAAAAAATTAGATTTGCCTCGGGAAGAATTAGAATTTCCCTTAAGTATAGAGATTGCGAATAGGAAGTGATTCTGTTAAATTCATATATAGGAATTGTAGAGTGGTTATAAAAGGTCACGAGATGATGGTAGATTTGATACCAATTAGACTTGGTGAGTTTGATGTTATTCTGGGAATGAATTGGTTATTCAATTACGGTGCAGTAATTGATTGCCAAAGGAAGTGTGTTAACCTTATGACTCCGTCAAAGGTTGTGTTTTATGGCAGCAAGTCACCTCGACAAGCAAGTTGTCTGGCGGTGATGCAAGCCAAGAAGTTGTTGAGACAAGGATGTGTAGGATACTTAGCCTACATAGTCGATACTACAAGAAGAAGAGTGTGAAGTTAGAAGAATCCGATTATAAGAGATTTTGCGGGGCGTATTTTCGGATGATTTTTCGGGTCTTCAGCGGATCGACAAATCGAGTTCGTGATTGACTTACTACCGAGAGCGACCCCGATATCTAAAGCACCATCTAGAATGGCCCGGTAGAAATGAAAGAGTTGATGGATGCGATTGCAAGAATTGCTTGCTCGACAAGAAGTATATTCGGTAGAGTGTGTGTATGCCGTGGGGAGCACCGGTGTTGTTTGTTAAGAAGAAAGATGGATCGATCGACTCTGCATTGATTATCGAGAATTGAATAAGGTCACGATTAAAAATAAGTATCCATTACCTAGAATCGATGACTATTCGATCGGTTGAAGGGGGCGAGATATTTCTAGAAAAGATAGACTTGAGAAGTGGTTATCATCGAGTTGAAGGTGAGGTAGGAGGATGTACCAAAAATAAGCGTTGAGAACTTCGGTATGGTCATTCTGAGTTTTTGGTTATGTCTTTTGGTTTAACAATGCACTGCTGGCGTTCATGGATTTGATGAGCGAGGTGTTTAAACCATTTTTAGACAAATTTGTGGTGGTGTTTATTGATGATATATTGGTATATTCCAAAACCAAAGAGGAACATGTGGAACACTTTAAGAGTGGCGTTGGAGACATTGAGAAAAGAGAAGTTATGCGCTAAGTTCTCAAAATGTGAATTTTGGTTGGAGCGATGTATGAGTTTCTCGGACACGTTATTGATAAGGGCGGAATTTTGGTGGATCCATCAAAAGTTGAAAGTAATAATAAAGCTGGGATCGGTAGAAGACACAAATCGAAGTAAGGAGTTTCTTAGGATTGGCGGAGTTCTTACAGGCGTTTTATTCAAGACTTTTCCAAGATCGCGACTCCATTGTGAATTTAACTAGGAAAGCGGTTAAGTTTGTTTGGACGGAGAAGTGTGAGGAAAGTTTTGAGAATTGAAGAAGAGGTTGAGTTATTTTGTGTTGTCATTTTTTTGATGATGATGAGGAAATTTTGTGGTGTATAGTGGCGCATCGCATAAAGGACTAGGTTGTGTGCTTATGCGAGAAGAAGCGAGAGTTATTGCGTATGCATCACGTCGATTGAAAGATTACGAGAAAGGGTATCAGACTCATGACTTAGAGTTGGCGGCGGTGGTGTTTGCCACGAAAATTTGGAGACATTATCTTTATGGAGAGGTGTGAGATATATCTGAGACCATAAAAGTCTGAAGTATATCTTTACACAAAAAAGATTTGAATATGAGACAAAGAAGATGGTTGGAGTTGATCAAAGACTATGATTGCGAGATTTTCTATCATCCGGAAAAGCGAATGTTGTTGCTGATGCTTTAAGTAGGAAGGGCGGGAGAAGTTAATGATGTTAGTTTTGCTCGGGAGAAGCTAGTGTCGGAAATGGCTAAGATGGAGTTGGAAATTAAATATCAAGCGAGAAATCGATGAAAAGTTGTTCGAGATAGGAAGCGGTTCAGCGTTGGTAGATAAGGTGAAAAATGCACAACTTGAGGATGATTGCTGTGAAAAGATAAAAAAGAAAATATCGAAGGTGAGGAAAACAAATTCAAAATCGATTCGGAAGGGTTACTTGATTGAAGGGAGAATTTGGGTTTCAGCCTGATACCGAGAAGTTAAAGAAGAAATTTTGAGTGAAGCTCACAACTCAAGATATTTGATTCACCACAGGAGTACAAAGATGTACGAGGATCTTAGACATCATTTTTTGGTGGTAGAATATGAAAAAGGATGTGGTGGAGTGTGGCAAAATGTTTAGCGTGTCGAGAAAGTTAAAATTTGAACATCAAAGGCCAAGTGGATTATTACAACGATTGGAGATACCAGAATGGAAATGGGAGCATATCACAATGGATTTTGTGGTAGGTCTTCCAACGACCCAACAAAGATTACGATGCCATTTGGGTGATTGTCGATCGATTGATGAAGTCGACACACTTTTGCCAATCAAGATTAGATTTTACCTAGATCGGTTAGCAAAACTATGCGTGAAGGAAATTGTTGAGAGACACGGTGTACTGTGTCCATTGTATCGAACAGAGATCCACGTTTCACATCTAATTTTTACGGAAGCGATTACAAGAATGCTTGGGAACACGGTGAGAATGAGAGCTGTACGTACCATCCTCAAGCCAAGCGGACAAAGTGAGAGAACCATCAAACACTAGAAGATATGCTCGAGCATGTATCATGGATTTCAAGGAAATTGGGATGACCATCTACCATTGGTGGAATTTGCTTATAATAATAGTTATCATCAGTAGTATTGGCATCTTGCCTTACGAAGCGTTATCTGACGAGAAATCTGAGAACTCAGTTATCTTTGGGATGAGGTAGGTGAGCGTCGACTATTGGGTCGAATTGGTGCAACTGACAATTTATCGAGATCATCAAGTTATTTATTGAGCAAGATTGATAGATGCACAAGATAGAGCGAGAAGAAATATGCCGATCGACATCGACAAAATAGAGAATTTGATGTCGGTAGTTATGTTTTCTTGAAAGTGTCTCCTGGAAGGGAAAAATTGATTTTTTAGCAAGAAGGGAAATTGAGCCCTAGATTTATAGGACCTTTTGAAGTGCTTGACGAGTTGGTGAAGTGGCGTCTGAGGTAGCTTTACCTCGGAGTTGGAGCATATTCATAATATTTTCCATGTCTCGGTATTGAGGCCATATAAACTGATTATAAACATGTTATAGAATATGAGCCCTTACGGTTTGAGAAAGATTTGTCATATGAAGAAGTCCTGTTCAAATTGTTGTGAGAAAAAGAGCAAATCTTGAGGAATAAGGTGATACCTTACATTAAGGTAATCTGGAGGAACCACAATCTTTGAGGAAGCTACGTGGGAACTTGAAAGCGTTATGATGAAGAATTATCCTCGAGTTATTTGCTTGATTTTGTATAGCGATTACGAGGGACGAGAATCTTGTTAAGGAGGAGGAAGAATGTAATGAATAAATTTTTTGAGTTGTGATTTAGGGACAGAATCCTTTTAAGGAGGAAGGATGTAACGATCGAGAAATTTGTAATTTAATTTAAATATTTATTGAATTAAATAAATATTTTAAATAATTTATTTATTGAGAGAAAATAAATAATTGATGAATTGTGGTGAATTAATTTAGTAACTAAATTGATTAATGTTAATTAAATTGAATAATGATAATTTTATTTGAAGGATTTAATTTAAGGAAATAATTAAATTAAATCAATTGCTTAATATTTAAGAAAATAATTAAATTAAATGAATTGTTTAATATTAAAAAGAAATAAATAAATTAAATAAAGTGATGTTTCTAATTTATTAATTAAATTAGATATATAATTATTTATTAATTATAATATAATTATAATAGATTATTATTATTATTATTATTATAAGTTATTTAAATTAACTAAACTAAAGTTATTTAAATTAACTAAAAAAGTGTGACAAATGAAACTATATAATATAAATATTATTAAAATAATCTAGTTTGGGGTTTTATGTGGTAGCAAACAAGGCCTTGTGGCCTTTGGCTTATTCAAAGCGTCGCCTTTGTTTTTTAAGCGATAAGGCGTTATGTGGGAATTGGAGTCGGTTTTTTATTTTCTTGGCGTCTTTTTTTTTCTAAGGCTAAAAGATTAGAAGAGTGAGAGAGAGAGAGCTTGGTGAGAAGAAAAAGAAAGGAGAAAAAAAGAAGAGAGAGAACTTGAGATTTTGAAGAGAAGGAGAGAGGAGAAGGATTTTTATCATCTTTCTTCTCAACAATCAATAAGGTTTAAAGGTATAATTTACCTCTAATTTTAATATTTAGTTTTTTGAAATTTTTAGTTCTTTGTAAAATGATTTTGTGATTTGTTTGATCATATATATATATATATATGTGGATTATGTTTAGAATTTATTTGTCATCATATGTGAGTGTTATTTGATGATCAAAATACATGAAATTTGGGTTGTAGGAAAATTTTTAAATAACGGTGTTTATGTTCATTAAAATATGGCTTTAGAAAGTACAAAATTTCATGATCAATATGTGTTATAATCTGTAATTTGATGTTGGATTATGTTAGTATGTTAAGAAAGCGAAAAGCGGCGTAGTTGAATCATGTCAATTGGTTGAGAAAGCGAATTAAGTGGTGATGAATTAAGCTAAAAAGTGTAAAAATGATGAAATTTGGAAAATTGGGGTTTTGATTCTTCAAAATTGAATATATGTATATGTGATGTTTTTTATAGAATGGTGTATTGCATGTTTATATATGTTATACAAAGTTTTAGATGTTTAGGTTTCATGAATTTTGTAGTGTTTTGGTTGGTTTGGTGTGTGTTATTATATGATTTATTTATGCGAGTTTGATTGTATACGTGTCTTGGCTTATTTCTTGTACGTTACCCTGATGATAAAAAAAGAAGCAGCTTGTTATTGTTTTAGGTTTTTCTTGAGATGCACCAGTATTAGCAATTGCTTGAGGTGAGAGCTTAAGGGCAGCCTTGATGCCTTGAGTGCCCTGAGCTGAGCGAGTGACTACTGCTTATTTGTAGGTTATGATTAATGGACTTATATTAGTTAAGCATGCATATTAATGATGTTAAGACATAATATAAACTATAATAATGATTGTAATGTGTTGTAATGCAAAGTGTAAAAGATTTTAAATAATTATTTAAATAAGTTATGAAATGAAACCAAATGTGATGTTTTCAAAAGTTAGAGATAAATGATAAGGTTTATGTTGATTGTGTGTGATTTGAGATTCGTTAAGGATGTTAACCAACATGGTTAGGTGTTAAGTTAGGGTTATGACCTAAATGATGGGTTAAAACCCTAAAGCTAATATTCATACAACTAATTGTTGTTGCGATTTCAATGATATATGTAGGGTAATTGGCGAATATTACATTTTTGTGTAGCTTACATACAAGGCAAGTTTCTAAACCTTAACTCTTTTACATTGAGCAAGCTTTCTAACTTCATTCTTTTTATTGAATGCAAGTTCCCATTCTAAATTATTATTGTACAAGTTCCTAAAATTCTTTTTAAAGTTGAAAAGAGCCTAATCTCTATCTTATGTATGATTGAATAAGCTCTTGTAACCTAATTCGTTACATCGAAGCGAGTTTCACTTTTCTAAACCTTGATATTATTATTCAAAGCATATATTGTTCTAATACATTGATTCAATGAGATTGTTCTAATTCTTTTGAATATAGTACTTTGCATGTATATCATGTTTATTCAATTATATATTGTTGATATCAGATCTTTGACTTTGATAGCCTTGTTTCAAATATTTATTGTTGTATTAAACCTTCAAGTAGTAAGCAAACCTTTATTGATTGAATTAATCTATAATTGAATAGTGTTCTAAAATTCTAGAAACAGCGATAAGTTAGTTCAAACTAAACTTTCTTTAGTGCGGAAATTCTAAATTCAAATTTGAGACGAACAACCCCTAACATAGGGGATTTTATGCGTGTAACGTTTAGATGTTTGTGCACAATACATGGTACTGAAAAAATTTGATCCCCTAAATGCGTTAAGAAGGTGCATGTATAGTCTAAATGGTATTAAGGTTGAGGTAATAATACCTAAATATCAGGAGAGACATAGTTAAGTGGTCTTAAGACCCTCGGATATTAAAGTTCGAACTTATTTTCTATTTTGATTAAGTAGAACAAGTTCATTATTGTTCAACATTTCGTTGTTCATTCTCATGTTGTTATCATTACTACTTTCTATATCGGTGAGCAATTGTTTGCTCACTCTTGCAATGATAACAACTTCTGACTAAAGTGGAGAAAGTTGATGAGCCATCTATTAGCAAATGAAAAGGCAAATTGTCTAAGTACTGAAGACTTATGAGAATTTTATTTTTAATGAATTATGTTAAAGACTTGTTTTATTTTATGATGTATTCCGCAAACTGATGTAATAAATTTAAGGTTAGATTACCTGGGATTATTTTTAGATGATGATGTAACCCTTTAATGGGAAAGATTATTGTTTAAGTTATTTAAATTATGTCTTTATCCTTTATGATGGGTAGTTAGATGTAATGGTTTTGGATAGTGAACACCAAATTACTGTGGGAATGGAGTACGATTTGGTGTCTGAGTTAGTATCAAAGCCTTAGGTTATGAACCTTAGGTGGGGAAACCTTAGGAAGTAACCTTTAAGGAGACGAGAAAATATAGAGGTGTCTAACTCTTATGAGTTTAAGGAATGGATTAAGGTATCCATTGAAATTTGAACAATAAAAGACATTATGTGCTATGTGTTAATAACTTATGTGCTTTCATGATATCGAAAATGTTAAGTAAAACTTAAAATATTTTGTTGTCAGGATGTCTAACGAATGAGGATCTAGTCCAGCTAGGGAGGTGATACCTCACGTACCTAGAGACGACGAACCCCGGGATATTCATGTTGTGCGGGAACAGTTGATCCAGGAGGATGAGCCTATAATCGATCCCGAGGTGGATAGTTCTAAGGAGATAGAGGAGGATGAGGAGGAAGAGGATCCTGAGGAGTTTTCACCAAACTTCATATCAGCTGAGATGTATGACGCTCTGTACGACCATAACATAGAATTACAGGACAAAGTTGAGGAGCTGAAGGAGACGGTCGAGATACATCATGCTTCGATGGAGCAGAAGGATGCAGAGATTCCTCCTTAAAAATTAAGGAATTGGGTTTTATTTTAATTAATTAAATTCCTTTAATTAATTAGCCCCCTAATCTTATTAGGAATAAATGAGAGTACTAATATTAAATTAATTTCCAACTCTTTAGAAATTAAAATAATAATAATTGTAATAATATTAATAAGACTCCTCTTATTAATTTAGATATTTAATATTTCTAAAATATTAAATAATAAATATTAAGCTATTTAATTTATTCTATCACCATAGATTAAATTAAATACACTTAATATATTATTACGATTATGCCATTAACTTCTTAAATAATTATTCTTCCTTTTATGGTGTGACCCTTCACGTTCTCCATATTAAACTGGTTGTGAATAAATATATTAGAATAATTATAATCTTATTTAAATAAATAAATTAAACTATTAATTTATTTAAATAAATAATATTTATTCTACAATAGGGATAAGCCTCCCTAACGATCAACGACTTTCCAGATAATATAGATTTCAACATTAATCATAAAAGAACCTTTGAGTAAATAGTTACCGTACAATTCAATCCTTCCCCCATATAATATCTTAATTAAATATAAGACATGGAATTACTGTCAAGTCTTATTTTATTTAATTATATGTATTCCGATTCTTAAATGCACAACTCCAAATAATGAAAATTAGAAACTCCTTTCTAATTTCATTCTACCTTGGCCAAGGACTAATGGGTTGTCATTTATCGAATCACATAGGACATTTCTCTTCTTTTACTAGAAGTGGTAGATTCTTTATTGATCATACATTATCTTCATGTATAACTTATTATACCCAAACATACCCTTTGATATACCCTAAGGGTCTTAAGGAATAAGTCAAAGTATAACTCATTATACACAAGATACTATGATGATCTCAAGTCCAAGGATCACTTGTACTACTATTACTACATGAATTCCTATTGACAGGCAAGTAAAACTCCATTAGGTATTCCTTAGCGAGCCACGTTCAGTGAACTTATTCTCTAATAAACACTTTCATACTTGCTTTAGTGTCTCCACACAAATGATCATAAGATCAATCATCCTCATCCAATGAGCAAGCAACGTATGTACCAATCTATCCGAATTCACTAATCCCCAATTTAGTAATCTAACGATTGGGAACTATTTTAGTTTTAAGTTTTCTAAGAATTTAGATCTCATTAGAATGATCATCATCATTATTCTAAAAGCATTGCTTAAAACTATGGGTTTATCACATATTATAAAACAGCAACATGTAGATAATTAAAAGCCTTTAATAAATTAATAATTTTTATTAATAAATGAATAAGATTGTTATAAAGTATATGCTTTATCATCAAATATGACTGGCTTGTGTGCATACTACTTTCATCTTTAAGTAAATCTTTCCAAGTGGCTGCTATTATTGAAAAATTACCACCTATGTGGAAAGATTTTAAAAATTATCTCAAGCATAAACACAAAGAGATGAAACTTGAAGACTTAATCGTAAGATTAAGGATAAAAGAGGACAACCGTGCCTCTGAAAAGAAAACAGGAAGGACCTTTGTGGAGTATAAAGCCAACGTGGTGGAACAAGGTCCAAAGTCCAAAAAGAGAAAATTCTCTGGTAATGGGCCTCAACAAGGAACAAATAAGAAGTTTCAAGGAAAATGCTACATCTGTGACAAGCCCGGACATAGGGCAAAGGATTGTCAAAAACGCAATGACCAGAACAAGAAGTCCGCACAAGCCAATATAATGGAAGTGGATGGTCTTCTTCAAGATGTTTCTGAAATGATCCTTTCAGCGGTTGTTTCAGAAATAAATATGGTTGAGAATCCAAGAGAATGGTGGGTAGATACTGGAGCAACCCGCCACGTGTGTTCCGACAGGAAGATGTTCATCACATATCAAGAAATTGAGAATGAAGAACATCTATACATGAGAAATTCTTCTTCATCCAAGATTGCTGGATAAGGAAAGGCGATTCTGTAGATGACATTTGGCAAAGGAACTCATCCTCAACAACGTGCTCCATGTGCCTAATATTAGGAAAAATTTAGTATCAGGATCCCTTCTTAGTCAAAAGGGATTTAAATTAGTCTTTGTATCAGACAAATTTGTATTAACTAAAAATGAGATGTATGTGGGGTAGGGTTATATGAGCAATGGGCTCTTCAAAATGAATGTAATGACTGTTGTACCTTCCAATATTAAGAAAATTACATCTTCTGCTTATATGATTGAGTCATCTAATTTATGGCATGATAGATTAGGACATGTTAATTATAATACTATAGTAGATTAATTAATATGGAATGTTTACCAAAATGTGAGATTAACTCTAATCATAAATGTGAACTTTGCATTGAGGCAAAACTTAGAAAATCTTATTTTAAATCAATTGAAAGAAGTACAGAACCTCTTGAATTAATACACACTGATATTTGTGATTTAAAGTATATACAAACAAGAGGATGTAAGAAATACTTTATCACTTTTATAGATGATTGTACAAGATATTGTTATGTTTACTTATTGATAAGTAAAGATGAGGCTTTGGAAATGTTTAAACATTACAAAAATGAGGTTGAGAATTAACTTGATAGAGGTGGGGAATATGAATTTCTATTTATTGAAATTTATTCACAACATGGTATAATACACCAAACAATTGCACCTTATTCATCACAACAAAATGGTGTTACAGAAAGAAAGAATAGAACTTTAAAAGAAATGATGAATGCATTGTTATTAAATTCTGGGCTACCTCAGAATTTGTGGGGGGAAGCAATTCTTTCAGCAAATTATATTCTCAACCGAATACCTCAAAAGAAGTCTAATGTTACATCCTATGAATTATGGAAAGGACGTAAGCCATCTTATAAACACTTAAAAGTATAGGGGTGTTTAGCAAAAGTAATGGTTCCTCCACCCAAAAAGGTGAAAATAGGATCGAAAACAATAGATTGTATATTTATTGGTTATGCTAATAATAGCAGTACATATAGATTTTTGGTTAATAAATCAAAAATAGAGGAAATACATGAAAATATGATTATTGAGTCAAAAGATGCTAAATTCTTTGAAACAGTATTTCCTAATAAAAAGGAACAAGAGCCAAGTTCTAACGAACAAGAAATAAGTTCAAATAAAAGAATTTATGATGTTGTTAATGACAGTAATCATGGTTTAGAAGATATTGATGAACCTAGACGTAGTAAACGTGCTAGAACATCAAAATCTTTTTCCTGAAGCTCTATATTGGAAAGAGGCTATAAATAGTGAAGTAGAATCCATTTTGAATAATCATACGTGGGAATTAGTAGATCTCCCACCAGGCTCTAAACCTGTTGGATATAAGTGGATATTCAAGAAGAAAATGAAAGCAGATGTATCTATAGAAAATATAAAGCAAGATTTGTAATCAAAGGATACAGGCAAAATGAGGGTTTAGATTATTTTGATACTTATTCTCCTGTGACAAGAATATCCTCGATTAGGATGTTAATAGCCATTACAGCTATATATAATTTAGAAATACATCAAATGGATGTAAAAATAACTTTCTTGAATGGAGATTTAGAAGAAGAAATCTACATGGAACAACCAGAAGGTTTTATTGTTCCAGGACAAGAAAAGAAAGTTTTTCGGCTTGTAAAGTCTCTTTATGGATTAAAACAAGCACCTAAACAATGAAATAAAAAATTTGATAATGCAATGTTATCAAATGGTTTCAAAATAAATGAGTGTCACAAATGTGTATATGTCAAGGACACTAAGAATGGGTATGTTATTATTTATCTTTAGGTAGACGATATGCTCATTATGGGTAGTAACAATGATATCATTAAAACTACTAAAAGAATGTTAAATAATATGTTTGACATGAAAGACATGGATTGCCGATGTAATATTAGGAATTAAAATTTCTAAAACATCGAATGGATTAATGTTATCACAATCACACTATATTGAGAAAATACTCAGGAAATTCAATCAATATGATTGCAATCCTGTGGGAACACTGGTAGATATAAATCTACACTTGTCTAAAAATAAAGGAGAGAGCATATCACAACCTGAGTATGCACAAATAATTGGAAGCCTTATGTACTTAATGAGTTGTATACGTCTTGACATAGCACAAGCTGTTAATAAATTGAGTAGATTTATAAGCAATCCAGGACAAGATCACTGGAAAGCGATTATACAAGTTTTAAGGTATTTAAAATATACTCAAAAATTTTGGATTGCACTATTCAAGATATCCAGCAGTACTTGAAGGATACTGTGATGCGAATTGTATATCGGATACAAAAGGCTCTAAATCCACTAGTGGTTTTGTGTTTACAGTAGGTGGATGAGCAGTATCATGGAAATCTTCTAAACAAAGATGCATTGCTTGATCAACGATGGAATCTGAATTTATTGCATTGGATAAGGCTGGAGAAGAAGCTGAATGGCTTCGTAATTTTTTAGAAGATATTCCTATGTGGCCTAAACATGTGGCTCCTATTTGTATCCATTGTGATAGTCAATCAGCAATTGGAAGAGCACAGAGTCACATGTATAATAGTAAGTCTAGACATATTCATCATAGACATAATACCATAAAACAATTGCTCTCTAACGACATTATGTCTATTGAGTACATAAAGTCGAAAGAAAATATAGCGGATCCATTGACAAAAGGTTTGACTAGAGAGCAAGTAAAAATAACTTCGACGGGAATGGGTTTAAAGCTTATAAACAAGGATCATCATGATGGAAACCCAACCTAGTTGACTGGAAATCCCAAGATCTAGGTTCAAAGGGACAACTAAATTGTGAATGATTCAACCAAATCACTATGAAGAAATTAATTTCTTCTGCATATTCCTATGATACGAGATAGTGATACCTATAACGGTTACAGGATAAGCTACGCTTTTAATGATTCTTAAATCTTGACAAACATGTGGAGTATGGCAGGATACTCTTATTAAGAATCACCTATGTGAGTGTGAATTGGGCCAATTCTATGAGAATGATACGACTATACTTCTCTAAAGCACTCATAAATCCGGAATTGTTCGGGGCCAAAATGAACAAAATTATGAGAACCAAATAATGTCTAGAAATATTCTGTGTGAATTACTATTGTCTCGATTTACACAAATAATTGGACAATTCAAGATATCACGTTCACTGGACAACCAGTAAACCCGATAATCTTTCACTAGGGAAGGTTCAAAGCCAAAAGCTACCTCTCTCGATACAGATGAATTCTAATTTTGTCTCTCTCTCTCTCTCTCTCTCTCTCTCTCTCTCAGAGTCTGCATAACATTTGCATAAGGTTGACAATCAATATCATTCATGTGGGGGATTGTTGGAATTTGAGCCTAATTTAATATGGGTATCATTAATTAATTTTAATGATTCCATATATTAATGTGTTCTACTCCATGAGTAGATTAAATTAAGTATTTGGAAGCTCAAATCCATGGAGTAATGAATGAGATATTAACTCCCAAAGATCACACTTGGAAATGATAAAAGGTAAATACATGTGGAAAAAATCAAGTCCCACATAGATTAAGAATTAAATATTTTATATGTTTATATACAAGGAAAGTGCTCTTGGGTTTGGGCCCCAAGGGGCACCCCACTTTTGTGGAAGGGGGACGATCTAGCCAAGGCTAGGTTTGACCCCACGCCAGCAGATCTTTCGCTCACATGGTCCCAAGCCAACTCGTGGGTCTCGATCTGGGTTCTGTATATAATTTTTTAGACAAAATTTATTTAAATTTTTTAATTAAAATTTATTTATTTAATTCTATTATCAAAACTGTGTCGTTTTGAGAAGCTGTATTTATTATATTATCAAAGCGTATCTCATTAGTTCGAAAAAACACAATAGATCTAGAAGGGGGGGTTGAATAGATCCTTTTACTTTCAAATACTTTTACGGTTTATTTTGTATTGCTAATAATTTAGCATGTGACAAACATAAGAATATTTTCAAGCACAACGGAATAAGTAAAAGATCCCCTTCATTGATATATTCATAATCATACATACATTGTTAAGTAGAGTTAGTTCGGTGGTAGCGATTTAAAACATATATAGCGAGTTATAGCAGGTTAATGTACATAATGTAAATGACATAAAGTAAAAGACTGAGGGTTTTAAGTGGTTCGGAGACTCAAGCTCCTAATCCACTCTTACGCTTTTTCAACTACACTAAGGAAGGCGGCACCACGAATCACTCTGATTCCTTCAAGGCCAATAGCCTTGGGACTTGATTCACTAAGAACTCTTGAGGCCCGTGACCTTGGAACTTCTCTAGTTCCCTAGGAACTCTTCAAGCCCAGCAGGCTTGGAACTTCATTTAGTCCCTCCGGACAAGGACCCCTCAGGCCCTGGCTTCTTGTTGGAGTTGTTTGTTTGTTTGTTGGAGTTGGTGCTGAGCTGCTAAGATATCTTTAAGCTCTGAACATCTTCTGTACTTAGCAGCTTGGCATGATCATCCTTGAAGTGTAGTTGAGTGTTGCATGATGCTCAGCTTCTTTAGTTACTCAACCACTTCTGATGATCCCTTGATGAACTGCCTTGAAGATCATTCCTCTTAATACTTGATGGCTGTACATGATGGGTTTCTAAGATGACTGTAAGTGCTTCTGCTAGGTACTTAGAAACTTTCTCATGCTTGCCACCATGATGGCGTTGGTGATTTTCTTTCTTGATACTTGATGCCTTCTCATGATGGACTTGCTAAGATCGCTGTGAGCTCTTATTTATGGTACTTAGAGTCTTCTCATGATGGACATCAAGATGACATTGATGCTCTTCTATCTCCCGATAGTTCAGAACACTCCTTTTTGTAGTAGAACTCTCACTTCTACATTGTAGAACTCTCACTTCTACTTCTTTCTTTTTCTGTCTCTAAGTGTTCTTGGTGGATCGTAGAGTGAGTCTTCAGACCTTCATTGGTCACTCACTATTTATGTTGGTTAGATTAGTCCACCACTTCTCCAAACTCAGCAACTCCAGCAACCCTCGATATTTGAAGCTCTTGCGTATTTATACTCCTTCCCAATCCTTCTGTTGGAAAGTAGCCGTTGAAAGCTATTCAAATATCTTCACAGATCTCGAGTTAACTGAGGTAGACTACAGATGTGACATGTCATACTTTTTTCGACTTTGCTGCGATCTCTTTGTTTCACCTACCCCGTCAGAGATGTCACTTTAATGTCTTGGGCAGATCGAAGACTTTATTTTCTCCTTCTAATTTCTCGATCAGAGGTTGTCCTTTTGCATCGATGCTCTCAATAAGATCTTGTCCGAATATTACCCTTCAGATTGAACCGTTGCCAATGCTTCAGTCTTCAGCTATTCGAACTCTACGATTCTGACTCATGTCTTCATGGACCTGATCGTAGTGTCTTGTTGACTGGTAGAAACAACACTACGATCTTGAAGAGTGTTGATTGGATCTTCAATATAGAACACCTCTTCTTTCTCTTGTGTAGTGCTTCAACACTTCTGTTTGCCTCAGCAGCTCTCAGATACTGATGGCTTGACTTCTTTGTTCTGGCCCCTTCTGAATAGGAAGACACTTCAGATTTGTGGCGTGTCCAACTCGTTTTCTCCTTGTGATCTCCCGTTTACTTATCATCAATGGACTGACCCAATGCTTAATCACTTTAGCCTTGTTCTTCAGAAGCTTTCCAGTATCTTTATATGTACTCCATCAGTTCTTTCTTTGTTTGTCAAACACTACGATCCTGGTAATTTCCAAGATCGTTGTCTTTTGTTTGCTTGACAGCTACTGCACTTGCTGACTTTCCTTAGTCAGTTACAGAAGTCTTCTTCTGATCTCCTTGTGGAAGACTTCATCTCGAATGGCTTCACAACTCAATCTTGATGCTGATTGGGTTGGTGGTTAGATCTTCTATTAGCTTGCATGCCATTCGTTGAGTGCACTCTGGTTTCCTTCAGGTGGGATGTATCTTTGCAGCTTAGACCAGAGACTTCATTCCTTTGGATATTCTGGGAGTGCTCATTCGTTGAGAATCGTATTTGCTCTACGATTCTACCTTGGCATTGTGAGCACATCTGTTGAAGTCTCAGTTCTACACTCTATGATTCAGCATCGGTTGTGCAGACACTACGACTTCGAGATCAGATCTTAACACTCTACGATTTCTGTCGTTGTGCTTGTTGTCTTCATCTGATCTTGCTCGACTATGATCTCTGCCTCTTATATGATCGGTAGACTACGACTCTGAGTGTAGTCTACAATTCTTGACTTAGCCCGGCGGATGCTGCTCGGTCGGCTCGTGGCGGTTGTCTCTACGATTCTGAACATGACTTCCTCAGTAGACTACGGCTCCGAGGAAGTGCTACTCGACACACTACAATCCTTCCGCGTCTCTCCTGAAAGTCTACGAACTCTGAGATCTACTATCTTGTAGACTACGATTTTGCCTTGATAGCTCTCGAGTTTTCTTTGACTCACCTGGCAGACTACGATTTTTGGTGTAGTGCTCGACGATCAGACAAGCCTATCTATTACATCATAAGATCAACCTAACATGCTTGATCTTTCTATATTTATAGTCATTGTACATCATTTCTTTTTAAGAACTTTACAAAGCTATTTTGCTTATGTAGGATCAACCTAACACATTTGATCAATTCATTCTAAGTCCTTATACATATGTTTCTATTATCTATCAAAGGACTTTACAGCTTTTCTTAATGCAAGCATACTTGCATATTCATTCATATATATACATATCATAATCAAATCATATATAAATAGGAATATCATTCGCATGCATATTCCTGACAATCTCCCCCTATTTGATTATGACAAAAACAATAAGTGCATATGCATGTTATGAATGAATCTTATATATAGTGAGTTGTTGTATTTCTAAAATAGATAATCATGAATGTCATTTATAATAATATGGAATTTAATACACTATGATAATTTACATCCTGGATCTAGAACATACCTAACTAGTTAGAGATGTACCTCTTTGGCTCCATGTATGTTTCCAGGATGTCTATTCAGCTATTCATCTGTTTGATTCCATTTCTCTTGCTCTTCCTGGAATGTGGAGCTATTCCTTTCTTCTTTTTTTCTGTTTCTGGTTCTGGCTCTGGCTCCCCCTCAGCCTTAGTCTCATCATCCTTTGGCTCCCCCTCGGATGATGAACTATCTTCTTGTTCTGCTTTCATCTTCTTTATCTTCCTTTCTTATTTGCTCCTGCTCTCCTTGCCTTTTCTTGAACGCCTTTTACTCCGCCTCTTTCTATGCCTCTTTTTGTCCCCCTTTTTGTCATTAATCATTTGGGAGAGCTGCTCCATGTTGGACATAAGCTGCTCCATCAGATATGAGGCGTTACCGACTTCAATCTTGAGTTCTTGTTGGCTTAACTCAAGTTGCATAGAGAATGACTGATTCACTTTGTCAATCTTGTCAGAGAGGGCTTGTAGTTGCTCTTCATTGGCTTTCTGAGCTCGTAGTGCATCTACCTTCTAATCATTTATGACCTTCAGATAAATGTAATCTCTCTCTTTGATTTTGAGAGATACATCAGCCATGGTGGCTTGGAGTCTATCTTGAGCTGAGTTATCTTCTGTTGCTGTCAATCTCTTAGACTCTTCAGACATCTTCTTAATCAGAGCATCAGAATTTTTTATCAACTCCTGCTCCATAGGGATTTGGCCATCTGGTTGGGCAGCCCCTTGTTGAGCATCAGATTGGACTATACGATCTGCTTCCTTAGACAGATTTTCGAAGGTGTTGAAAATCTGAAGAATTGTTGTGTTCCAATCACTGGTTGAGGATGAAGGAATGTCTGTCAGTAGTGCTTGAGCAGATGGAAGCTTCTTATTTTGTACTTGGATACCATCAGTAGTAGAGTGAACTGAATCTACGATTATTTCCTTGGTCATGATCCTTCTTCCTTCTGAATCCATCCTACGATCGTAGGGGATATAGTAGTTGTCGGCATGTCAGTAGACCTTGTAGTGAGGCTGGTTTATGGTCATCATTGTAGCAAAACTCTTCACTTTTGGGAAGTTTTGTGCCACCAGCTCCATGCTTGGAAAATGAGAGTAGCACCAGCTGAAGTAACTTACATCCTTTTTATTATGTGCCTTTAGCCAAGGCATCCATTGGAAGAACCATCTCATTAGCAGGTCATCAGGATTGTAGAGGATATGGTCGTGCAGTCTAGCTCCATATTATTCCAGTTTTTGAATATATCTTGTGCAGTCATCCTTACAACTTTGAGCTGTTCGTTTCCATAGTTTACCCATCTTTCAGCTGGGAGTTCTTCTGGTTCATTAAGAACTTCTACCACAATTCTTCTACTGATTCTTGCAGGAGAGAGGACTGGATAGTCTGCTGGATCCTCTGATTCCTGATTTGCAAAGTTGAAATCATTCTCCATTTCTTCTCTTTCGGAGCCTGAAACATTTTGATCGTTTCCATCAATGAATCCTTCTTGCTGTATTTCATTTCCAGAACCTTCTTCAGCAAGATCTTCCTCTGATTCATCTTCTTCATCACTGGTTCCATCTTCAGCACTTACTTCCTATGATACAGACTCATTATCACTTAATTCAATGACAACATTAGAGTAATCATTTTTCCTTTTGGAGGCAATTTGAGCAAGTAATCTGTAGCTCTTTCTTCTTGTTGGAAGTTCAGCTATAGGAGTTTCAGACTCCTCTTCTTCGTCATACTTTGAAGCTTCTGCATCATCAGACAGACTTTTTTGACGTTCAGCAATAGTGGGGGCATTTCCTTCTTCATCAGAATCAACATCATTTGATCCATCATCTAGGCTGGTTGTAGCATTTTCATTTGGAGATGCAGTTGGGTCAACTTATATCTTGTCTTTATCATCAGAGTGAATGCTCTGGGTGCTTGTGCATTCTTCTTCATCAGCAGATGCTGCATTTTCTTCCATTAATCCAGCTTCTCCTTTACTGTTGGATTTGGTCTGTGGGGGCTAAGCCTTGGGATTATCAGTTACCTTCTCTTCTTCTGACTCTACGTCCTTTTCTTCATCAGATGTACTTTCTTGGTAAGTTGAGATTGGACTATTTACCATCTTAGCTTTCTTCTTTGGATGGCCCTTGAAATGTCTGTTACTTCTCCTCTTAGTGGTCTCTGCGGTTGAGACCTTTTCATCTTCAACCTTGTCTTACGTGGATAGACTTCTTGGAGCCCCAGTTTTTCCTCACACCTTTGGATTTACATGCATTTGGTGTGGTTCTTTCTTTGGTCTGAGGTCATCGGACTCGAGAGCTTTTCTACCTTTTTTCCTTCCTCTTCTTTGTAGAGGCCTCTCTCTGCTCCCGGTTGTCGATATACATTCTCCTTTGGGGTTTTCTTCCAATTCACAAACAATTGTGGAAACATTACTTTGTGTACATTCAGAGGTTCTCCCTCATCATCCTTGATTTTGTTTCCTAATTTCTTCTTCAGCACAATGCTCAGTAGTCTTCCATGAAACACTTTTGTAAGTGGTTTTTCTGTAGACTTCTTCAATTCAACCTTTTCTACCCATTTGGATATTTGATCAAGCAGGATAACTCCAAAGTTAATTTATTTCTTCAAGACTATAGCAAACATGATCTTTAACTGTTGATCAAGTACCGTGTCATGTGCAGTGTCCTTGCATAGTATGCATTTTCCCACTATTTTAGCAAGGAACTCGAATTCCTCAGGGAACTCCTTTTTCTTCATATCCTTTAGACTGGGGTTTCTTTGGTTCCCCATAATCTCCTTTGCTTGCTCAGTGTTGATCTCATCAAGGTTTCTTAGTCCTAGGTCAGGGAAACCTAAGCAATGATTGATATCGGATGATTTCAGCTTAAGAGACTGACCTTTAACCTTGGTTGAAAGGGTTCTGGCATTTATGGTTGCATTTGAGTAGAATTCCTTGATCGATTCGAAGGTATATACTCGAGTGCTAGCCTCAAGACATTACGAGAATCCGACTTTCTTGAAGTTCGAGAATGTCTACGAACTTCTTTTGATTTTCAAGCGACTTAGTTCCGAAATTTGAATGCCGATGATTACCCTGATCTTCTATTTGAATAGTTTGAGGAATATGGGTATTTAATTTAGAGGAGTTTATGAGAGATGGCTGATTGCGATTTGGGCAAGGCTCTGGAGGGTTAATTGATTTTGGCTTTTGAGAGGATTCTAGGGTTTGAAAATGGGAGGAGAGAGGTTTGATAGCCGATATAATAATTTGCTAATTTGAATTTTCCTTTATGACAGTTCCTTCTAACTCTGCATACTCTGTGATGTGTCAACCAACCATTGGTTGCATGATGCCCAGTAATGAGCTGTAACTCCCCCATTAACTCTTCAGTTTAATGTCCCTTTTTGAAACAAACTGGCGTCAATGATGTGGATTGACCATTGACCATTTTGGTTCGTAGAGTAGCATGATAAGACAGCTATGGACTCTACGTTTTTCTTTGTTGACTCAACGATCATCTTTTGAGAGATCTTTGCGGTGGATGGTTTTGACATTTCTCCTCATGTTGAAGCGCATAGCTCAACCCATCGATGTAATTTATGAAGGCTTGGGCACTTTTCTTCTTGCAGGACATCTTTCCAACTGACATTTGAACTTATCTCCTTACAATCTGAATGGTTGGGTAATTGTGTCTATTCTTCTAGCTCCTCGTGAGTTAAGTGTAGCCTCTTGTAAAGGCTGCGATCGTCGAGTCTGTTTCGACGATTGCTAAGGTTGTACTACGATCATTGAGGTTACATCACGATCTTTGAGTTCTCTCAAACTCTACTCTGCGATTGTTGACTGTCTTGGTCCTTGAGATGAACTTGACTAAGCAATCCTTCTGGGTTAGGGTAGCTCAGGAAGGGCCAACCTCTTAGAGTGAGCTAAGGGTCAGGTTTGTCCCTGAGGCGCTTTTCAGATGAAGTACTTTAGGAGTAATTTGCACTGATATCTCATTTGACCTTTTCTGGTGGGGAGGTCCTCTATCAACTTTAGACAATTTGTATTTACTGTAATCGTGATATCCTCCTGCTGTTATACTTCGATCAGATGTTTGATTGTAGGCACTCCATGATTTTGGGTTGGGTGGCTGATAGGTTATCAGTAGTACGTTTTGAGACGTTCCTACTGGCTATGGATCTTCATTTGGTTCATCAGCCATAAAGTTTTGGGACTCTATAGCTGGTACATTGCTTCATAGAATATTTCAGTGTTGTTGTTCCTTAACAGTCACTGCTTCCCCATGGTTGATGCTGTCTTTTCAGTGAGGTGTGATTCTTTTCCTTCATGTATATTGGGAAGCATCCCTGCATATCTCCTTATGGCTGAAGTCATTAAATCTTCAGAGTTGATCATTCTTCGATCCTTTGACAGCACTACGAACGTAGTCTTCCTTGTTAGCTTGTGCTCGTGAAGTTTTGCTCCCATAATAAGTTCCTCATGTTCGATGCTCGATGGTCCTCTGACGTCGGCTTCCTTGAGGACAAGTTTTGCATGCTTGAGCATCTAAAACCTTTTTCATCTTTAGTTGAGTGGCCTGCTTTCATATAAGGGTTAGCAATCACTTGAGCTTCATTTAGATTAGCTCTGCAGGTCTTCAAGGACAGACTTTAACATGTAGGAGTTTTGGTCAGAATTATTTCTGAACAGTCCTAAGCCTTCTGCTGGTTGAATCTTCTTGACTGAAGTCTTTTGCTTTAGGATTCCTTAGTGTGGTCAGATAGACCAAGTACCTGCAGGTTATACATTTCTAATTTTTGGTACCCATGATTAAATGGGTCCTGCTAGGTTAGTTTTTTAAACCCCTGTTCCTCATATATTCGGATAATCATCATATTGATCACCATCAGTCGTATTCATGCATATAATTTATTTAACTAATACATTTTGAGATTCATGCTGATGAGTGTGTGTGAAATCTGTCATTTTAACAAAACACTCTTTTTCTTTGATGGTTTCATCATTTGCTAGGTTATGTTTGTAGTGTTTAAATGTTCACAGAGTGAGAATCAACTCTGCGATTTATTAGTATCTGGTTGATTCATGGAGGTGATCAGGTTCTATGAATCTCCAAGATTCTCTTGTAGAGTTAATCATACTCTGTGTGTTATTAAACACTTAGACAATAGGGTGTACATACACATTAACCCATCAGCAAAGATTACTTCACATTCATTCGACATGTGATTCTCTTAAAACCCATTTCAGGTTTCTTTCAAGTTGTTATCTTCAACCTAAAACTTGGATGGAGAGAAAGTTTATAGACATTTGAGTTTTCACCATCAGTGTACTTTCTTTCTTCACCTTTTTAGGTAGATTATGATTCCTTGAAGGAATACTATTATAGTTTATAAGGGAGGTGCAAGTATGATGAACATATTTATATTAGTGAGGAATCGTACCTTTTTGCTGTCAGTTTCATAACAGTCATTTAACTTAGATATACTGAGTTTAGGCATTGATGTGCATAGTTTCTCAATTTCTCCTGACAACTAGTTGCTCCAGTTGACCTTCAATCAATCAGTCGTGGTCTTGAAGATTTAAGTTAAGAGAATATCAACATCTTTAGTTCTTTGACATCCTTGAGTTCACAAGGTTTACATCCACCTGTAGGTTGGCCAGACACATGTTTAAGAAGTTCTTCTTTCTTCTCTGGATAAGCATTACTTAGCATGTATGGCCTTTTCATCTTTTCAATCTGGTGAATGTTTGATTCTTTTCTGTTGATGTCTCTTGAGCTTTCTAGCCTGGTCTCCATACTACAAGATTGACCGCGAGCAAGGATTGGTCTTGTTGATATGGCAATCAAGAACATGAACCAATCTGAGCAGCTTCAGGTGTATATGCACATTTACCTGTACACAATATTTCCAACGTGTGAGCTCATCTGCATATAACAAGTGACTTACTACTAAACTAAGTTTAGAACAATGTTTGTGCCTAGGATCAGACTCAAACCGATTAGCTTTTGAACATAGCATGAGAACCTGCTTTGATACCAATTGTTAGTTCCCAGTAGGCACAATAGATCTAGAAGGGGGGAGGGGGTTGAATAGATCCTTTTACTTTCAAATACTTTTTTGGTTTATTTTGTATTGCTAATAATTTAGCATGTGACAAACACAAGAATCTTTTTAAGCATAGAGAAATAAGTAAAAGATCCCCTTCCTTGATATATTCATAATTATACATACATTGTTCGTAGAGTTAGTTCAGTGGTAAGCAGTTAAAACATATATAGCAGTTATAACAGTTAATGTACATAATGTAAATGACATAAAGTAAAAGACTCAAGGGGTTTTAAGTGGTTCCGAGATTCAAGCTCCTAATCCACTCTTTTGCTTTCAACTAGCAGGATTTCCACTAAGGAAGGGCAGCATCCTAAATCACTACGATTCCTTCAAGGCTAGCAGCCTTGGGACTTCAGTTCACTAAGAACTCTTCAAGGCCAGCAGCCTTGGAACTTCTCTAGTTCCCTAGGAACTCTTCAAGCCCAGCAGGTTTGGAACTTCATTTAGTCCCTCCGGACAAGGACCCCTCAGGCCCTGGCTTCTTGTTGGAGTTGTTTGTTTGTTTGTTGGAGTTGGTGCTGAGCTGCTAAGATGTCTTTAAGCTCTGAACATCTTCTGTACTTAGCAGCTTGGCATGATCATCCTTGAAGTGCAGTTGAGTGTTGCATGATGCTCAACTTCTTGATTCTCAACCACCACGATGATCCTTGATGAAGCGCCTTGAAGATCATTCCTCTTAATACCTGATGGCTGCACATGATGGGTTTCTAAGATGACTGTAAGCTCTTCTGCTAGGTACTTAGAAACTTTCTCATGCTTGCCACCATGATGGCGTTGGTGATCTTCTTTCTTGATACTTGATGCCTTCTCATGATGGACTCGCTAAGATGACTGTGAGCTCTCATTTATGGTACTTAGAGTCTTCTCATGATGGACATCAAGATGACATTGATGCTCTTCTATCTCTCGATAGTTCAGAACACTCTTTTTTGTAGTAGAACTCTCACTTCTACATTGTATAACTCTCACATCTACTTCTTTCTTTTTCTGTCTCTAAGTGTTCTTGGTGGATCGTAGAGTGAGTCTTCAGACTTCATTGGTCACTCACTATTTACGTTGGTTAGATCAGTCCACCACTTCTCTAAACTCAGCAACTCCAGCAACCCTCAATATTTGAAGCTCTTGCGTATTTATACTCCTTCCCAATCCTTCCGTTGGAAAGTAGCCGTTGAAAGCTATTCAAATATCTTCACAGATCTCGAGTTAACTGAGGTAGATTTTGTTCTGGCCCCTTTTGAATAGCAAGACACTTCAGATTTGTGGCGTGTCCAGCTCTTTTTCTCCTTGTGATCTCCCGTTCACTTATCATCAATGGACTGACCTAATGCTTAATCACTTTAGCCTTGTTCTTCAGAAGCTTTCCAGTATCTTTATATGTACTCCATCAGTTCTTTCTTTGTTTGGCAAACACTACGATCCTGGTAATTTCCAAGATCGTTGTCTTTTGTCTGTTTGGTGACCTCTTGACTTGTCGACTTTCCTTAGTCGATTCTGAAGTCTTCTTCTGATCTCCTTGTGGAAGACTTCATATCGAATGACTTCACAACTCAATCTTGATGCTGATTTGGTTGGTACTTAGATCTTCTGTTAGCTTGCATGCCATTCGTTGAGTGCACTCTGGTTTCCTTCAGGTGGGATGTATCTTTGCAGCTTAGACCAGAGGCTTCATTCCTTTGGATATTCTAGGAGTGCTCATTCGTTGAGAATCGTATTTGCTCTACGATTCTGCCTTGACATTGTGAGCACATCTGTTGAAGTCTCAGTTCTACACTCTATGATTCAGCTTCGGCTGTGCAGACACTACGACTCCGAGATCAGATCTTGACACTCTACGATTTCTGTCATTGTGCTTGTTGTCTTCATCTGATCTTGCTCGACTACGATCTCTGTGTGACGCCCCCAAATCCAGGTTCTCTAATCTCAGATTCAGTGCTCACGATCCTATCATCATCAGAAGCATTCTATAACTATTTCGAAATAATAAACATACATTGTTCATTATACAAAAGTCTCAAAACATGGTCCCAAGGTCTCTATAACCTTAACTTTAAATACACCATTTATAATACAAATAGTTTACTCAAGAAATTCCATTAGATAATAACTAATTTAACATTCATTCTAAAATTACTCTCGGATCTTGCCCTTGCCCTTGTCCTTCGCATTAGATCCTTGGGCTTAAGCGAAAATAGAGGTCATGATATAGCAAGAGTAAGCAACTAATTTGCTTCACAAGTTTAAAAGACAAAGGAGATATATCATGACTTAGAAAGAAATATTGCCTTCAATGTTCAACAATAATATAAGATTGTGAAGGAACATGAATTAATAATCAACAATTGAATATTCGATAATTGAATAACATGGAATCGAGTGGTTTTGAATAACCATGAACATTTGCCAAGGTGCTCGATTGATTTAAACTGGACCTTTTAATAAGTTTTGGTATTCAGGGATCGACCTTTCATACCCCGTGATTTATGCATAAACACTTAATAATCCGACATTGATATCATGCCTTAATCAAATTTGTTCATTTCTCGATCAAGAGTTCTTACCATATCAATTAATAAGAACAGCTTATTTAAAATCCATTTGATTTAACAAATTTAGACATGCTTGATCTAGGCGATACAATTAGCATAGATCTATCCCATAAACAGATTCATAAATGAAGAGCTTTAATTTAATTCACGATTCAATGGCGGTAGAGAAGCGAATTCAATTGCACAAAGTGCAGTAATTTCAATAATCAATAAAGGCGTGAATAATCATCAATAATTATTCACTAATATGCTTTGAAAATAATAACTCAAGTTGAGTTAGGAAACTTGCCTCGATCGTAGGTTACTGACTACGAAATAAATTTCTATCCACTATGTAGTTAATATATCTTCCTTTGAGAGACCTATAATTAGTCTTTCAATTAGTCAATTGCATAACATCAGATTATGTAATCACATAGATATCATACATTACAATAAGTTCTTATAAACATTATCATATCTAGATAGTGTTATTAACGACTACCTTTAATTCACATAATATTATTAACTTAGATAATATTAATTCACCTTCTAGTATTATTGGTTCACTAATAATACTTTAAATCATTTACCAACATTTTATTCACTTACTAATATTATTAATCATTTAATAATATTTTATCCCTTTACTAATATTATTAATCATTTAATAATATTTTATTCACTTACTAATATTATTAATCATTTAATAATATTTTATTTAATCTCGAATATTATTATTTAATAATAATACTCTAATCTAATATTTTATTTACATAACAACATCATATTATAATATTATTAGTATTATAATAATATTCCAATGATTTATTAAATTAATAAACAATTTATTCTAATTGTTCATCCTTTAATAACCTCTTATTTAATATCCATAAAAGGTCATAAGTAATATTTATTATTATAAATTACCAAAATACCCTAAGATAGTCATGATATAATATATTATGAGCATTCAAGCATAAAAATCATATTTTTCTCATTAAAGGCATCATTTAACTATTTATTTCCTTTTATTTACAACCTAATCATTTTTAGGAAAAATAGCAAACTGATTCCAAAAATTCTCAGCTTCTGGATTTTAACAGAATATGAACCAACAATGATCCTCAAATTTTTCTAGAATTTTAGAAAATGATTTACTATTTTTAAAGTGCTCAAAGCACTCAGATCTTGCTCTATTTTTAAAACATTGAGTTTTGCTCAGAAAAATCTGAAATTTTCAGGGTATGCTCTCTTAACGTATATGAAGCTATTGTAAAAATTTTGGAATTTTCCAGTGTATACACAGTGAGATATTCGTAGGATAATATTTATGGAGTCCTTTACGGAAATAGTCATTACGCACAATATATAACTCGAAACGTGTCCGTTCTTTTTCCTACGCGTAGATAACTTCATAAGGTACCTCTATAATATTTTTCCAGATTTTTACAAGACAAGGAACTAGCCGAAACAGCCTCATGAAAAATAAGTCAGTAGCTGATTTTGGATTTCAAGGCTTTAGCATATAAAGTGGACTGTTTTTGTAAAAAAAATCTCAAAGGTTTCAAAACATGCTATATTTGTGATCTACCACTTGGGTTTACTAGATAACTCATGTATCTAGCACCCCCCTTCGACGGATCATAATTCCAAGTTGTAGAACTTGAGTTACACAAGATTTAGTGGAAGAAAAACAAGAGTTTTCACCCTTGGAGAACATATGCTCATTTTCTTCCTCTAAGTCTTTGATCTAACACTCAAGATACTTAGTTCCATGCATGATGGTATGTATAACTAGTGTATCTTGAGTAGTTGTACATAACCCCATCAAAACTCAAGCTATCAAAACAAGGTAAGAGAAGAAGATGAAGGTACATTATACCTTGACTTAGTGGCTACCTTCCTTGATTTTCCAAAGTAACTAATAAACTTAGGGGCATAAACCACTAGAACTCCTATAATTCTTCTTCCTATGGCTGAAATTATCTCTTTCTTTTCTCTCTTTGAAGTTGGCTAGCTTGGGAGCAAGAGGTAGAAGAAGAAGATGAAGAAGATGGAGAGAAAATGAGATGTTGGAAGAATGAATTGTGTTTACAAAATGAAATGGCCAATTCATTAATAATTCTCCCACAATTATTTTATTGCCCATTAGGTAAAAAACTTTGTATTATTACTTACCTTAGGTTAAACATGATTAAATGTGCATAATGGAGTGGCAACCAATGGGAGCCTTACCACATTGTCCTTATGTTTATTCATGTCTACTAATGGACAAGCTAGATTAATTATTCCACTTAGGATTCTCATAATATCCACCATTTAGCTTTTATTTTAAATACCCAATTTTGATTAATCAAATGTCTAGAATACCCCCAATCAAGTGGGCTAAGTATTGGATTACAATTTATTTTCCTTGGGCTTCTCTTTTAATTGATTTGGGCTAGATAAAAACATAGTCCAACAATTTTAATAATGTTACCCAATTTGATAATTTAGGGCTTTCATCTCCAATCATATGAAGTTTTATTACTTATACATATGATTTTATCTCATAACCTAATTAGATTTACAAGAATTAGGTTTAAAATTATTAGTCACTTGAAATACTAAGTTTACCCACTTAAGTTAGTATACATATAAAATACTAACTTTTTCGTGTTACCATAACCCTTAGGTTATTTAATATCCTTACCTAATGTATAATTAGGTCACAAGGCTTTCATTTTTAATGAAATCCATAAATATATGTATCCATATATAATACAAAGTTTAAAAAATGTACATACATACATGGTGACTTAAGATTCACGGTTATTACACTCACGCCTACGATCGATCAAGAGACTACGACTACGAGTGTAGTCTACGATTCTTGACTTAGCTTCCTCGGATGGATGCTCTACTTCTACCAGAAAAGGTGTCTCTCACGATTCGAACATGACTTCCTCAGTAGACTACGGCTCCGAGGAAGTGCTACTCGACACACTACGATCCTTCCTCGTCTCTCCTGGCAGTCTACGAACTCCGAGATCTACTATCTTGCAGACTACGATTCTGCCTTGATAGCTCTCGAGTTTTCCTTGACTCACATGGCAAACTACGATTTTTGGTGCAGTGCTCGATGATCAGACAAGCCTATCTATTACATCATTAGATCAACCTAACATGCTTGATCTCTCTATATTTATAGTCATTGTACATCATTTCTTTTTTAAGGACTTTACAAAGCTGTTTTGCTTATGTAGGATCAACCTAACACATTTGATCAATTCATTCTAAGTCCTTGTACATATGTTTCTATTATCTATCAAAGGACTTTACAGCTTTTCTTAATGCAAGCATACTTGCATATTCATTCATATATATACATATCATAATCAAATCATATGTAAATAGGAATATCATTCACATGCATATTCCTGACAGTGTCGTTTTGAGGAAGCGGTATATGTAAGTTTGAACGGGCGGCCCAAAACTACATCATTTTGGTCGCGCCTTTTCTACTAAATTAAAACTACGTAGTTTTGGTTCTGTTAATACTGAAACTACGCCGTTTTATATGTCCGAATGGACGCGCCTATACTGCATATGATCAAAACTACATCGTTTTGACCAATGGATGCCATATATGCCTTTTCAGTGGCATCTCATGCCCTTTCAAAGGGCTAGGCACCCTTCTAAAGGGTCACCAACCCTCCTATAAATAGATAGGAGGGGGCAGCCTTCATACTCACTCAATTTTCACAAGCAATTAGCATTAATAGTCCTTTAGTATTATGTTTTCATCATTTTTCATAGTCTAAAAAGAGAGAGTTAGAGCATTTAGTTTTGGTTCGTTGTGTATACCTTTTGTAGTGCTGCTAAGGTATACGGAGTCATTGTATCATGGGAGACAAGTGCTATCAACTCTGAGCACCATACGGAGGGTATAATTGTCTTAAGGACACAGTACCAAATACTAATCTTGACAGATTATTTTTTACAATATAAGTTCATATAAATATATATATAATTTTATTTAAGGTTCCTAACACTCTCACCTTACATCCCATAATTTGTTCTCGGAATATTTTCTTTTTTGTGTGTGTTTATGAGAGAATAGTTTTAGCTATGGCTCCATTCCCCCTCCTTTTAGGAATAAAATTATGCACCTAAACACACGAAAAATTATGCACCTAATATACCCAATTTTAGATTCACATACATGATACAGATAACACTGGACATGCACATTCTATTAAACCAATTAATAATATGAAGGAAAATGATTCATATGTTGCCAAATTTATGATAAAGTTGAACTGCGACTTAGGTAGATCTTTAAGCGATAAGATAGAATAAATTAGCGTGGGATCATTTTTAATTCTCTCTTATCCCATCCATCCACATGTCATATGTCAGAATTTAAAATCGAAAACTCTCATACGAATATATGAATGACCACTGAAACATTTACTTTTATTTAAAGCTCATAATATTATAGTTTTGTCATAGTAAAGATATTATTATAGTTTTGTCATAGTAAACAATTCAAACAGTACAAGCAAGCAATCCTTGTGATTTTGAACAGGGTTTCCAAATCAAATAAGACTTGAAAGAATAGGATTTCAAATAGCTTACAAGACGACTAATATAAAAACCAAAAGCATGAAGAGGCATAGAGGAGATGCTGGTCATCTTCTCTGATTGGAAATCTGGTCGAGGATGTTTAGTCTAGCACCCAAGAAGCAAACTAACTAAGAAGAAGCAATGACCCGATTTTCCGGGTGACAAAGTTGCCCCAGATCTCTGCCTTGTTGGCGGTTGTGCATTGTTCATTCGAAGTGACTAGCCATTCTGCAGAATTGAGAGGTGATCATATAAGAGCGGTTATAAGGTAGCAACAAAGACTATAGGGGAAAGACAGATAAGCGAGTGCTCATATCAAATATTCTTGATGTTTTAAGCGAAGACTTACGGAAATTGCAAGCTAGAGTGGCGTGGAAAGATCTAGATAGGGTAAGAATCCTAGCTAGATTGAAACTGCTTGATGAGATCTGTGCAACAAGCCTTTTTCCTTAGATGAACAGGGGATAATTTTGTGTGCGTGTGTGTGTGTGTGGGGGGGTTGTTTAGTTCAGGGACGGAACCAAAAAATCTTTCAAGAAGTCTTTGAAAAGGAACAAAAAATTGCAACTTTTTCGATATGCTAAAAAAATTATCTACTTTAATTTCATTACTCATCAATAAGGAACAATTCCAAAATTTGTCTCTGGTGGGGGCAGACGACAATTAATTTTAATAGTAGCCCCCTTCAAGGAATACATATGATGCATGGAGTGTATTAGTTTGCTCCATTAAAAGCTATTTTAAATTTATTATTTAGCAATATTGTTATGTAAAAATACACTACTATATAACGTACCGATTCTTTATGTCAGCAGCCATTGCCATGAAAACCTGCTCAACATTAGTAGCGTCTTTGGCACTGGTTTCCATGAATGGAATGACAATTTCATCTGCAAACGTCTTTGACACCAAAGAAACACGGTGATTTTAGATTTCCATAACCTACTAAAAAGGATACTCCCATGTTCCAAATATAAAGTCCAATTTTAACTTTAAAATTTCAATTTGAAATCTCAAGTTTAAAATTGGGACCCTTTTCATAGAATGGAGGTAGTCTAACACTAGCAAACATGCAAGTGAACTTTACCTTAGTCAAGCTTCAGTGAGGACACAACTCTGTTTCAAAGAAGATCGGACTTATTTCCAACAAGAAGCTTGTTAACATTTTCACTTGCATAGCGATCAATTTCACTCAGCCATTGCTTAACATTGTTGAAGCTCTCTTCGTCTGTTACGTCATAAACTATCTGCCAGAAATGTCCAATGTCAAGATGAAAAATGAAAGCAAGAGAAGAAAGAGAATTCAAATTACATAAGCTACTTAAAACTATTTTTGAAATAGGTGAAGCATGCACCCAAGCATGGGATCAGAAACAGTAACCTCAAGGTTATTCCTTCAAGATCTTTGCCATTTCACCAACCCCCACCAGATATTTTAAGAACAATAACATAATGTCCTAAGAGATATGAGAATTGGAAAATCATACTATAATTCCATTTGCGCCACGATAATAGCTACTAGTTATTGTCCGGAAATGTTCTTGTCCAGCAGTGTCCCACTGCATGTCCATCAAAGAAAAGGGAAAAGATCCGTATCAATGATAGAGAAATATAATGACAAACTTAACGTTGTTCGATGACTTTACTGGTTATCCCAATGATACATTATCCCACCAAACACAATGATGCTATTAGCATTGAAGTATATATAATATATACATGAATAAGCATTTAAGCAATTCCCATTTACCAAATTTGCACTCAACAAAGTGACACTCCTACATGTGAATTACTTCGGAAAATATATAAGCCAAACAGATAAATTAACGAATCTTGCTAGGTATTGAGATAAATTTATGCTGAATTACAATTGCGAAGCTTATGAATAAATGAGATTGGTAAGAATTATAAGAGGGCGCCATTTATTACACATCTCTCCAAAAATATTACCACTAAGACTTATCCACGTAACTGAGAATCAAAAAGTCGACATAAACAGTCGCAACATACATCATTTTCCTAAATTAATAGAATAGCTAAAGTAAATGTATATTAGGAAGTTGGAAGTATACAGAAGCTGGATAATGCTTCGACAATTTGGATCTTTGTCGAGAAGCAGTAATAATATTTTAGGCAACATTAAAGCCTTAAGCTAGCGAAATGAATGAAATTCACAAATAAATTGAAAATAAGGGGAGAATCCTCATAATTTGAAGTTTGAGTCTTCCTTCTTGCTCCACCGTGCGTATTTTTTCGCTAATGCCACCATAGAAATAGAATTAATTTAAACAAAATTCCAGATTAAAATGCATATAACGCACAAATATTAAATACTTACGAAGTCTATGCCAATTGTGCTAATGTTATTGTCCAGGTATGAATCATCCTGTATTAAGATGTATATTAAGTGCCAGCGTCAGTGAAAGCACATTATGTATTTCACCATAAATGATTGAAACAACACATTAAGATTGTGATAAACGAGTGTGTGATAAACTTCGAGTTCACGAATATTACCAGAGACTGGCACATCTGAATCAATGTCACTTCCATAATCCTGTCATGAATATAAAATTCCAAAATTTACCCACCACTTTAGGATCCTCTCCAATTACATACGATTCCAAAAAAGTTTGAATTTAAAAGTATAAAGAAAGAGGACAATGATAAGTAAAGGATGAGAAACGCTTCTGTAGAAAAGTAGAAAAACGCAAAGCTCTTGTTGGAACTTGCTTGTGGCTCATAACTTTTCGAAAAAAGACCAAGTCTTGATGCGAGAGCGAAGTAAGGAAGCGACCAGAGCGAGATGAGACCACAAAGAAATCAGTAAAGTGTCTAGTTATAGTACTATATTAAAAGGCAACATAAAATAGTCTTCTACCAACTACTTGCTTACGAGTGAAGAACTAAGCTGAGTTCCCCAGCCTCTCTCTAAAGTCAAAAGCTGAATTATATTCACCCTCTCTCTAAAGTCAAAAGCTGAATTATATTTAAATTTATCAGGGTATGTGAGATAGAAAAGTTGAGGCTCCAAAAAGCTACACTACTCTTTTCTCTATTGGACCACACAATTAATCGCCTTGACTTGATTTGATGGAAACTTCTAATTTCAACAAAGCAGATTGGATTTAATTAGCCGTAAACTACTTACTGAAGTTATGTCCACCAGACATATGAGCTTGTTCTTCTCCCCAGCAGCAGCGAGTAAACAATATTTGAAAAAAAAATCAGAACCGTATGATCTCCTTTAACCTATTTTTTTGTAGGTGAAACAAAACACCTTAACTGGATAATAAAAGTTTTTGTTTTCAATAGTCATATGTTCACATGAGAGAGAGAGTACACTTTATTTTTTGTGGTTGAAACAAAACACCCTAACGGGTACACTTTTGTCAAACAGGTAGACCTCTCATTTAAATCGGACTAAAAGCAGTGCAGGTTTTGTGGTAGAAAAATATAAGCCCAAAGCTCGCGGGTTCACGGGCGGGCTGAGGATGTTTTATATCTATTTTTTTGGCATTTTTTGGGCTTAAAGTGAACGGGCCGGGCCGGTCCGCGGGCTTTGAACCCGTTTGTCAGGTCTACAGTAACGGGATAATAAAAGTTTGTGCTTCCAATAGCCATATGTTCACATGAGAGAGAGAGAGAGGGCATAAGAAATAATCCAATTAAAATCAAGTCCAATAAGCAATTCATTTTTTTAAAAGGTGTTGGGCCATAATATTTTGGATCTATTGGGCTATCTTTATTTTGGGCCTTTGGAGTATTGGGCCGAACCATTGGGCCGGACCATTATTGTGACGCCCCCAAAATAGGTATACATCACCCATCTTGAGTCGCCAAATACATGGTACAAAATACAAATAAAAATTTAATTATACAACTGTCGTGTAAAATACGACAAAACATATGCTGTGAGTTTTAATACAAATATTGTCATCTAGACAATATCCACACTTAATGGAGTCCTCATTACATTTATTATCACACTATTTTATAGAATAGTGAGGACTACTATGACACCATCTCGGACCATCACTCCGTTCTACGTTCTCATTTCCTGAAGAGAACAATGAAAGCAAAAGGGTGAGCTCAACTAGCCCAATAAGAAAAATTATGACTAAGATAATGCAGAATAAATTATCATTAGCCTTCAACAATGTTAAACTGATAAAATACAATAGACAACAAGTTTAACTGCAGCAGAATAATCAATCCATTAGAAGAGTCAAGCAGAGCATGATATCTACTATCTTCTATGATTTAAAATGTTTTCATCAATTTTTATCGCTGAGACTCAGCTTAATAAATAAACCATATCATCGAATCTCCCTGCACTACGGGCCAAGGATATTCATTAAATCATCAATGGTCATGACTATACTTAGAATAATCCTCGGTCATAATTATACCAAAATCGCCCATCAATGCACTTTGTGCCATCGAGGACTTTCACCACATCATTCGTCACATTACGGTCCATGATTATACCGAATAATCCTTGGTCATAATCATACCAAGTCCATCTATGCACGTAAGCCAAAGATGACTTTCATCACAATATAAGCATGAGGATGATGACAATGATATAAGCATTAATCAAACGAAAATAAGGATAAATATTAAAGACTTTAAATTTATCCAAATATTATCAATCACTTAATAAACTCATAATCTAATATTATTAATATTATAAAAATATTTTAATCACTTCTTAAACTTATAAACAATTTATTTCAATTGTTCACACTTTACCAAATAATGTATTTAATCATTCAAAATGTCATACTCATAAGATTTCATCACCAATGATCAAATCCTCATCACAAATCAAGATATACCCTATATAGGATTCCCAAGCCATAAAATCCTATTTTTCAATTTTGTTACTTCACATAACATATTTAATTCATTTACTCATAACTAGTTCATTTTCATAAAAAATACCAAATCAGCCCCAAAAATATTTTTTTCAGGGATTTAGCATAATATAGTCCCATATTGAACATATATTTTTCTCGGAAATTTTAAAATTCATGTATTATTTTTTATATGGCCAAAACTGCCGAATATTTAGAAATTTATCATAAATTGAACTTTTGTCCAAAAATTTCAAAATTTAAAAGGTATACTCCTGTTATATATATGTACTCCCAATAAAAATTTCACCAATTTTGGAGTTAACCACAAAGAGTTATAAGAGTTTATTTTTAAAATAGTCTTTTTCCATAAAATCCATAACTCTTAATCTATACATCCAAAAATCGCCATTTTTGGACACAATCTAGAAAACTCATCAAATTATTATTTCAACTTTTTCCAGAATTTTTGAGGATCAGAAAAATTACAAAACTGCCCCTGGCAGAAACCCATTTTGAATGAAAATACTATTCATATGAATACAAATGATCATTCACCATGCATGCGGTAATCCACATAGACAGGTTATTCCAACCGAATAATAAAGAATGGAATAACAGAAGAATTCACCATGCATGCGATAGACCGCACGGACAAGTTATTCTCAACAGAATAATAAAGAATGGAACAAGGTCATGCGTAAACCGCACAGACAGGATATTTCAATAGAATAATAAAGAATGGAATAACAAAGAATTCACCATGCATGCGATAAACCGCACAGACAGGATATTCCAACAGGATAATAAAGAATGGAATAACAGAAGAATTCGGATGCTGGCGTGGTAGCTATTGTTGTATGCGAACTCTACCAATGGAAGATGATCCTCCCAACTACCCTGAAGTCCATCACACAAGCTCGAGCATGTCTTCAAGTGTTTGAATCGTTCTCTCACTTTGCCCATCGGTCTGTGGATGATACGCGGTGCTCATCCGTAGCTGTGTCCCCATTCTTTCTTGAAGACTCTTCCAGAAGTTTGACGTGAATTGCGGATCCCTATCCGACACAATAGATACTGGTACGCCATGTCTCGATATAATTTCTTTGATGTATAGTTTGGCTATTTGGTCCGGACTATACCGATCTTGATCGGCAAAAGTGAGCCGAGCTTAGTAAGACGATCTACGATCACCCATATGGCATCGTGTCCTTTTGCGTTCTTTGGAAGTCCCACCACAAAATCCATCGTGATGTGCTCCCATTTCCACTCTGGAATCTCTAAAGGCTGTAATAATCCACTTGGTCGTTGATGCTCTGCCTTGACTCTCTGACAAGTTAGACATCTGCTGACACATTCTGCAACCTCTCTCTTTATGTTTGGCCACCAAAAGTGTTGACGTAAGTCTTGATACATTTTGTGCTTCTGGGTGTATCGAGTACCTCGATTATGTGCTTCTTGCAGAATCTCTTCTCTTAGTTCGTATTAATCTGCATTACCAAATTCGATCCTTCAAATCTTAGCAATTCGGTTGCCATCAATCTTGTATTTCAATTCATCCCCTTCATTAACTTGGCTTCTTGATGTTGTCATAATCTTCGATCCTTCTCTTGAGCCTCTTTAACCTTATCTAATAAAGTAGGGCTCGTTGCCACGATAGAATAATTTCTCATTGACTCTCCGTCGGTACTTAACCTCTAAGTCAAGTCGTTCAAATCCTTCACCAATTCCTCTTGAATGGTTAACTTCAATAACTTCTCTCCGCTTTTTTCGCTTAGGGCATCACCACTACATTTGCTTTTTGTTCGGATGGTGCGTAATCTCACAATCATAATCCTTGATCAATTCTAGCCATCATTACACGCCTCATATTTAGCTCCTTACGGGTGAAGATATACTTTAGACTCTTATGATCCGTATATATCTCACACTTCTCTCCATATAAATAGTGCCTCCAAATTTTCAAGGCAAAACTATCGTCGCTAACTCCTGTGTCATGAGTCGGATAACCCTTCTCATAGTCCTTTAGTCGACGTGAAGCGTCTGTAATGACCTTGCCATGTTTGCATCAAGACACGACCAAGACCCTTGTGTGACGCATCACTATACACTACAAATCCTCCCGTGTTGTCCAAAGAAAGCCAACACGGTGCTTGATCGAGCCTCTTCTTCAATTCCATGAAACTCGTTTCACATTTTTCCGTCCAAACGAACTTCTTTGTCTTTCTAGTAAGGTTGGTCAATGGCGATGCTACCTTTGAAAATCTTGGATGAATCTTCGATAGTATCTCGCTAATCCCAAGAAACTCCCTAATTTACAGCCGAATTGTCTTTGGTTGTTCTCGATTGATAACCGCTTCTACTTTTGCTTTGGATCTACCGAAACACCATCTTTGTCGATAACGTGACCCAAAAATTGCACTCTCCGCAACCAAAATTCATACTTGGAGAACTTTGCATACAACTTCTCCCTCCTTAACGTCTCCAACACTCTCCTTAGATGTTCAGTGTGATCTTCCTCTGTCTCGGAATATACCTGAATGTCGTCGATGAACACAACAACAAACTTATCCAAATACTGCTTAAACACTCTGTTCATCAAATCCATGAATGCTACCGGTGCATTAGTTAACCCAAAAGACATTACCAGAAACTCAAAGTGTCCATACCGAGTTCTGAATGCCGTCTTTGGAATATCCTCATGTCTCACCTTCAGTTGGTGATAACCAGTCCTCAAGTCAATTTTTGAAAAGTATTTTGCTCCCTTCAACTGATCAAACAAATCGTCGATCCTGGGCAACGAGTACTTGTTCTTAATGGTGACCTTGTTCAACTCCCGGTAGTCGATACAAAGCCTTAATGACCCATCCTTTTTCTTTACGAATAAGACTGGTGCTCCCCATGGTGATACGCTTGGTCAAATGTATCCCTTATCTAATAACTCTCCGTAGTTGAACCATCGGCCTTCATTTCTACCAGAGCCATGCGATACTGGCGCTTTGGATACGGTGATGTCCACGGTGCCAAATCGATAACAAACTCTATCTCTATCCGGTGGCAATCCGGAATTTCATCCGGGAAAACGTCAACGAATTCCCTTACAATAGGTATTTGACCCGGTTCACCCTCGATTCTCGGGTATCCACAACGTGAGCCAAATAACCTATACAACCCTTCCTAAGCAACTTCCTTGCTTGCATCATCGTCGACAACAAGATTGTCTTGGCGATTTATCGCCATAAAATACCACCTTTGACTTATTCTTGAGTCTTTAGGTGTACACACTTTTTCTTCATAATCAATGGTCAGCTCCATGACTTGATAACCAATCCATCCCAAGGATTACATCAAACTCTCCAAGGCGAATCAGTATCAAATCCACGTTAAGCTTAAAACCTCTTACATTAGCACAACAGTTCCTATAGATGTAGTCTATGGGGATAATTTCTTTGTTTGCTACTTCTACATTCATTGGGTGTTCTAATAGTTCATGAGGTAAACTTAATCTTTGAGCAAATTCATCGATACAAAAGAACATGAAGCTCCGAATCGAATAACACATAGGCATTTATATCATTGATCGTAATTATACGACACCACCTCCTGGATGCCACAAAGATCTTGCACCGCCATATTGAATGTCCGTCTTTGCTGGCTTGTTTGGGTCAATGGTCCTCCATGGTTGTCTTTGTGTTATTGCCCTCGCCGCCATTTCCGCCATCCATGCTTTTTTCTTCTGGGCAATCCTTGATCCGATGTCCCACTTCACCACAATTAAAGCAACCTCCTTTCTTCACCTTAGTACAATTGGGTGAGGTATGCCCTTCTTGCCCACATGTATAACATATCATTTTTCCTTTCCAAAGACTTCGAGTGACCCTTTCCCAGTTCCCACACACCGACTTTCTTTTGTTGCACGACGCTTCCTTCACTTGATCTCCGATTACTACCCCATCGCTCCATTTCCGCTTCTTATTGTTACTACCGCCATCTTTGAAATTTTGATTCCCACCTTCCGATTTCTTCTTATTCTTCTCCCGATTCAGATCTTGAGACCGCTTCGCTTCCTCCTTCGCTATAAGAGCTTTTTTCCAACAGAGTTGAGAATGATGCAATTTGTAAAACCGCTACCTTACTATAAATCCACCGGCTTTAGTCCATTCTCAAACCTTCTCGCTTTCCTCGCTCTCTGTCCCACGATGTGGAGCGAATCCGCCAATTCATTGAATTTCGCAAAGATACCGACATCTTGACATATTCTCCTGTTTGAGCCCAAGAACTTGATCTCCATTCTTGCTTGAACACTCTCGGGGAAGTAGTTGTCGAAGAACAACTTCTTGAATGCTTCCAAGTTACGATTCGAGCCCGGCTTTGTTTCGGTTGGCATCCCACCAATAGCTAGCCTCCCCTTCATTAAGTAGGTAGTAAAAATGGTCTTCGTTCTTCTCGCTACTCTAGCAATAACGTGAGGCCTTCTCAATCTCCTTTACCCACATTTGGGCTTCTATCGGGTCTCGTTGTTCCTCCGAACTCTGGCGGTCCCTCGCGCTTGAAGTCCTTAAAGTTTACTATTTGGGTGCTCTACCGATTTCTGCGCAGTTGAGCTTGATTCTCATGGCTTCAACCATCATGTTAATAAAATCTTGCATTGGGTTTTGTTGAGATCCCACGCATTATTAAGCTCGACTCTTCAATATCTTGGTTCCTGAGTCCACGTCTGCGCGCCATTATCTAGTGAAACAAAATTCTAACACGTTACTCGGATTTATTATCATATGATTACTTAGTATGTAATACGCTATTTATTTAAACAATTAGATGATCATTATGTGAGAGTTTTAAGTTACCGAGATTTGGAAGTCTTTCTCCCTACTTAGTGGGTTAAGTTTGTTTTTAAAGAACATTTTCCAAATCAGTCTACTGGATTCACATAACATTAAATAGAAAATTTACTATTTTAAATTTTCTAACACATATCATAATAATACTGCATTTATATTCATACACCAATCTTCAGTGACTTACACGATTAATACAGGTATATTTTATAAATGCTACTATCCCATTTTAACACAAAAGATGGGATTAACTCATAATGATACCTCCCTACAAACACAATTAGGGAAAGTACATAACCATTTACTACCTCACACCTGCTGAGGTTTACATCAACATAAAACCTTATTACACAACAAGAAAAGTACTAATGCATCTATCTACAACTGGGCCATCACATCATCACCACTGGTGGCCCTGCCAGGTCACCTGATTGACAGCTCCTAGGGAAGCAACTACTGCAGGACTCTACGTCGAACGGATCGACTAGACTCTCCTATCTCAGAGTGGACCCTCCTAGCCTCCCTCTGTGGCCCTCATATCACCGTAGATCAAGGGCCCACCCTAAAGTTTCTACTCGACCTTTTATGGCTCTGATAGCTCGATCTTTAATTGGCCCACCACTCATCCGACTCATGGAGTTCCTCTTCCACCGTATCTTATCGGCAATTTCTACGTCAAACTCACCAGATCTCCAGATGCTTCATGCTCACTCTCCAAACTTTGCCTTTTCATTCTCTAGTTGTATTCATCAAGATCCCAACTTGCAACTGGGACTCATCAAATTTTTCCTTCATTCGACTTTCTCCATCTGGGCTTGATGAGCCTCATCCTTGTATTGTTCTTCAAGAAATTGGAGGTGTGGTTTTCTATTTCTAATTCTTCCACTCGCCTTCTAATTGGACCGATTCTCCTCAACAAGTCCCTCTTCGGAGGACCATGAGGGACATCTTGGGTGGCCTCATGCTCAATGGGTTCTGCTTTCAATCGAGTAAACTACCGACGCCGTCACGACATCCTACAAACACCATAAAGTCAACGTTACAAGACCATAATAAAATATATTCATTGATGAAATGAAATAATATTTTATTAAGTACAACACAAACTTGATGAATTTCCATAATCCATCTCCTAACATACTCTATAAGAGTTTTCTACTAAGGTTATAACCTAGGTTTCGTGCATTCCTAATGTTTATAACCTATAGCTTTGATACCAACTCCGTGACGCCCCCAAATCCGTGTTCTCTAACCTCGTATTCAAAGGCTCACGATCCTATCATCATCATAAGCATTCTATAACTATTTCAAATAATAAACATACATTGTTCATTATACAAAAGTCTCAAAACATGGTCCCAAGGTCTCTAACCTTAACTTTAAATACACCATTTATAATACAAATAGTTTACTCAAGAAATTCCATTAGATAATAACTAATTTAACATTCATTCTAAAATTACTCCTCGGATCTTGCCTTGCCCTTGTCCTTCAGATTAGATCCTTGAGCTTAATCGAAAATAGAGGTCATGATATAGCAAGAGTAAGCAACTAATTTGCTTCACAAGTTTAAAAAGACAAAGGAGATATATCATGACTTAGAAAGAAATATTGCCTTCAATGTTCAACAATAATATAAGATTGTGAAGGAACATGAATTAATAATCAACAATTGAATATTCGATAATTGAATAACATGAATCGAGTGGTTTTGAATAACCATGAACATTTGCCAAGGTGCTCAAAGTGATTTAAATCTGGACCTTTTAATAAGTTTTGGTATTCAAGGATCACCTTTCATACCCCGTGATTTATGCATAAACACTTAATAATCCGACATTGATATCATGCCTTAATCAAATTTGTTCATTTTCACCAAGAGTTCTTACCATATCAATTAATAAGAATAGCTTATTTAAAATCCATTTGATTTAACAAATTTAGACATGCTTGATCTAATCGATATAATTAGCATAGATCTATCCCATAAACAGTTCATAAATGAAGAGCTTTAATTTAATTCACAGTTCAATGGCAAGTAGAAGCGAATTCAATTCGCACAAAGTGCTAATTTCAATAATCAATAAAGACGTGAATAATCATCAATAATTATTCACTAATATGCTTTGAAAATAATAACTCAAGTTGAGTTAGAAACTTGCCTCGATCAGGAGTTACAAATTCACGTAAATAAATTTCTATCCACTATGTAGTTAAAATATCTTCCTTGAGAGACCTATAATTAGTCTTTCAATTAGTCATTGATAACATCGATTATGTAATCACATAGATATCATACATTACAATAAGTTCTTATAAACATTATCATGTCTCAGATAGTGTTATTAATCTACTACCTTTAATTCACATAATATTATTAACTTAGATAATATTAATTCACCTTCTAGTATTATTGGTTCACTAATAATACTTTAAATCATTTACCAACATTTTATTCACTTACTAATATTATTAATCATTTAATAATATTTTATCCCTTTACTAATATTATTAATCATTTAATAATATTTTATTCACTTACTAATATTATTAATCATTTAATAATATTTTATTTAATCTCTAATATTATTATTTAATAATAATACTCTAATCTAATATTTTTATTTACATAACAACATCATATTATAATATTATTAGTATTATAATAATATTCCAATGATTTATTAAATTAATAAACAATTTATTCTAATTGTTCATCCTTTAATAACCTCTTATTTAATATCCATAAAAGGTCATAAGTAATATTTATTATTATAAATTACCAAAATACCCTAAGATAGTCATGATATAATATATTATGAGCATTCAAGCATAAAAATCATATTTTTCTCATTAAAGGCATCATTTAACTATTTATTTCCTTTTATTTACAACCTAATCATTTTTAGGAAAAATAGCAAACTGATTCCAAAAATTCTCAGCTTCTGGATTTTAACAGAATATGAACCAACAATGATCCTCAAATTTTTCTAGAATTTTAGAAAATGATTTACTATTTTTAAAGTGCTCAAAGCACTCAGATCTTGCTCTATTTTTAAAACATTGAGTTTTGCTCAGAAAAATCTGAAATTTTCAGGGTATGCTCTCTTAACGTATATGAAGCTATTGTAAAAATTTTGGAATTTTCCAGTGTATACACAGTGAGATATTCGTAGGATAATATTTATGGAGTCCTTTACGGAAATAGTCATTACGCACAATATATAACTCGAAACGTGTCCGTTCTTTTTCCTACGCGTAGATAACTTCATAAGGTACCTCTATAATATTTTTCCAGATTTTTACAAGACAAGGAACTAGCCGAAACAGCCTCATGAAAAATAAGTCAGTAGCTGATTTTGGATTTCAAGGCTTTAGCATATAAAGTGGACTGTTTTTGTAAAAAAAAAATCTCAAAGGTTTCAAAACATGCTATATTTGTGATCTACCACTTGGGTTTACTAGATAACTCATGTATCTAGCACCCCTCTTCGACGGATCATAATTCCAAGTTGTAGAACTTGAGTTACACAAGATTTAGTGGAAGAAAAACAAGAGTTTTCACCCTTGGAGAACATATGCTCATTTTCTTCCTCTAAGTCTTTGATCTAACACTCAAGATACTTAGTTCCATGCATGATGGTATGTATAACTAGTGTATCTTGAGTAGTTGTACATAACCCCATCAAAACTCAAGCTATCAAAACAAGGTAAGAGAAGAAGATGAAGGTACATTATACCTTGACTTAGTGGCTACCTTCCTTGATTTTCCAAAGTAACTAATAAACTTAGGGGGCATAAACCACTAGAACTCCTATAATTCTTCTTCCTATGGCTGAAATTATCTCTTTCTTTCTCTCTTTGAAGTTGGCTAGCTTGGGAGCAAGAGGTAGAAGAAGAAGATGAAGAAGATGGAGAGAAAATGAGATGTTGGAAGAATGAATTGTGTTTACAAAATGAAATGGCCAATTCATTAATAATTCTCCCACAATTATTTTATTGCCCATTAGGTAAAAACTTTGTATTATTACTTACCTTAGGTTAAACATGATTAAATGTGCATAATGGAGTGGCAAACCAATGGGAGCCTTACCACATTGTCCTTATGTTTATTCATGTCTACTAATGGACAAGCTAGATTAATTATTCCACTTAGGATCCTCATAATATCCACCATTTAGCTTTTATTTTAAATACCCAATTTTGATTAATCAAATGTCTAGAATACCCCAATCAAGTGGGCTAAGTATTGGATTACAATTTATTTTCCTTGGGCTTCTCTTTTAATTGATTTGGGCTAGATAAAAACATAGTCCAACAATTTTAATAATGTTACCCAATTTGATAATTTAGGGCTTTCATCTCCAATCATATGAAGTTTAATTACTTATACATATGATTTTATCTCATAACCTAATTAGATTTACAAGAATTAGGTTTAAAATTATTAGTCACTTGAAATACTAAGTTTACCCACTTAAGTTAGTATACATATAAAATACTAACTTTTTCGTGTTACCATAACCCTTAGGTTATTTAATATCCTTACCTAATGTATAATTAGGTCACAAGGCTTTCATTTTTAATGAAATCCATAAATATATGTATCCATATATAATACAAAGTTTAAAAAAAATGTACATACATACATGGTGACTTAAGATTCACGGTTATTACACTCTGCCTCTGATATGATCAGTAGACTACGACTCTGAGTGTAGTCTACGATTCTTGACTTAGCTTCGACAGATGCTCTATTCGGCCAGTAGGTGTTTGTCTCTCACGATTTCGAACATGACTTCCAAAGAGACTACGGCTCAGGAAGTGCTACTTTCGACACACTACGATCCTTCCTCGTCTCTCCGGCGGTCCATTTAACTCCGAGATCTACTATCTTGCAGATCACGATTACGCTTGATAGCTCTCGAGTTTTCCTCGACTCACATGGCAAACTACGATTTTTGGTGCAAGGTTTCGATGATCAGACAAGCCTATCTATTACATCATTAGATCAACCTAACATGCTTGATCTCTCTATATTTATAGTCATTGTACATCATTTCTTTTTTAAGGACTTTACAAAGCTGTTTTGCTTATGTAGGATCAACCTAACACATTTGATCAATTCATTCTAAGTCCTTGTACATATGTTTCTATTATCTATCAAAGGACTTTATGGCTTTTTCTTAATGCAAGCATACTTGCATATTCATTCATATATATACATATCATAATCAAATCATATGTAAATAGGAATATCATTCACATGCATATTCTCGAGCGATTGTCGCTTTTGAGGAAGCGGTATATGTAAGTTTGAGCAGGCTACCAAAACTACATCATTTTGGTCGCGCTTTTCTACTAAATTAAAACTACGTAGTTTTGGTTCACATTAATAATCGAAACTCACGCCGTTTTATATGTCCGAATGGACGCTACTTATATCGTGCATATATGATCAAAACTACATCGTTTTGACCAATGGATGCCATATATGCCTTTTCGGTGGCATCTCATGCCCTTTCAAAGGGCTAGGCACCCTTCTAAAGGGTCACCAACCCTCCTATAAATAGATAGGAGGGGCACCTTCATACTCACTCAATTTTCACAAGCAATTAGCATTAATAGTCCTTTAGTATTATGTTTTCATCATTTTCATAGTCTAAAAAGAGAGAGTTAGAGCATTTAGTTTTGGTTCGTTGTGTGTATACCTTTTGTAGTGTCATTTAAGGTATACTGAGTCATTCAGTATCATGGGAGACAAGTGCTATCAACTCTCGAGCACCATACTTGGAGGGTATAATTGTCTTAAGGACACAGTACCAAATACTAATCTTGACTGATTATTTTTTACAATATAAGTTCATATAAATATATATATAATTTTATTTAAGGTTCCTAACACTCTCACCTTACATCCCATAATTTGTTCTCGGAATATTTTCTTTTTTGTGTGTGTTTATGAGAGAATAGTTTTAGCTATGGCTCCATTCCCCCTCCTTTTAGGAATAAAATTATGCACCTAAACACACGAAAAATTATGCACCTAATATACCCAATTTTAGATTCACATACATGATACAGATAACACTGGACATGCACATTCTATTAAACCAATTAATAATATGAAGGAAAATGATTCATATGTTGCCAAATTTATGATAAAGTTGAACTGTGACTTAGGTAGATCTTTAAGCGATAAGATAGAATAAATTAGCGTGGGATCATTTTTAATTCTCTCTTATCCCATCCATCCACATGTCATATGTCAGAATTTAAAATCGAAAACTCTCATACGAATATATGAATGACCACTGAAACATTTACTTTTATTTAAAGCTCATAATATTATAGTTTTGTCATAGTAAAGATATTATTATAGTTTTGTCATAGTAAACAATTCAAACAGTACAAGCAAGCAATCCTTGTGATTTTGAACAGGGTTTCCAAATCAAATAAGACTTGAAAGAATAGGATTTCAAATAGCTTACAAGACGACTAATATAAAAACCAAAAGCATGAAGAGGCATAGAGGAGATGCTGGTCATCTTCTCTGATTGGAAATCTGGTCGAGGATGTTTAGTTTAGCACCCAAGAAAGCGACCTAACTAAGAAGAGCAAAGAACAAATTTACGGGTGACAAAGTTGCCCCTCAGATTCCTGACCGTTGGCGGTTGTGCATTGTTCATTGCTTGGTGACTAGCCATTCTGCGCAGAATTGAGAGGTGATCATATAAAGAGCGGTTATAAGGTAGCAAACAAAGACTATACAGGGGAAAGACGAAGCGGTGCTCATATCAAATATTCTTGATGTTTTAAGCGGAAGACTTACGGAAATTGCAAGCTAGAGTAACTATGGAAAGATCTAGATAGGTAAGAATCCTAGCTAGATTGAAAGCTTGATGAGATCGTGCTGCAAGCCTTTTCCTTAGATGAACAGGGGATAATTTTGATGTGCGTGTGTGTGTGTGTGGGGGGGGGTTGTTTAGTTCAGGACGGAACCAAAAATCTTTCAAGAAGTCTTTGAAAAGGAACAAAAAATTGCAACTTTTTCGATATGCTAAAAAATTATCTACTTTAATTTCATTACTCATCAATAAGGAACAATTCCAAAATTTGTCTCTGGTGAAATGTATTGACAATTAATTTTAATAGTAGCCCCTTCAAGGAATACATATGATGCATGGAGTGTATTAGTTTGCTCCATTAAAAGCTATTTTAAATTTATTATTTAGCAATATTGTTATGTAAAAATACACTACTATATAACGTCATCGATTCTTTATGTCACACCCATTGCCATGAAAAAACGCTTTCAACATTAGTAGCGTCTTTGGCAATTGGTTTCCATGAATGGAATGACAATTTCATCTCGCAAAACGTCTTTGACACCAAAGAAACACGGTGATTTTAGATTTCCATAACCTACTAAAAAGGATACTCCCATGTTCCAAATACAAAGTCCAATTTTAACTTTAAAATTTCAATTTCAAATCCTCAAGTTTAAAATTGGGACCTTTTCATAGAATGGAGGTAGTCTAACACTAGCAAACATGCAAAGTTGAACTTTACCTTAGTGCATTTTCGTAGGACACAACTCGCTTCCAAAGAAGATCGGACTTATTTCCAACAAGAAGCTTGTTAACATTTTCACTTGCATAGCGATCAATTTCACTCGACCATTGCTTAACATTGTTGAAGCTCTCTTCATCTCATTACGTCATAAACTATCGCGAAATGTCCAATGTCAAGATGAAAATGAAAGCAAGAGAAGAAAGAGAATTCAAATTACATAAGCTACTTAAAACTATTTTGAAATAGGTGAAGCATGCACCCAAGCATGGGATCGTAAAGCAAAGAAACCTCAAGGTTATTCCTTCAAGATCTTTGCCATTTCACCAACCCCACGGATATTTTAAGAACAATAACATAATGTCCTAAGAGATATGAGAATTGGAAAATCATACTATAATTCCATTTGCGCCACGATAATAGCTACTAGTTATTGTCGGGAATGTTCTTGTCAAAGCAAGTGTCCCAACCGCATGTCCATCAAAGAAAAGGGAAAAGATCCGTATCAATGATAGAGAAATATAATGACAAACTTAACGTTGTTCGATGACTTTACTGGTTATCCCAATGATACATTATCCCACCAAACACAATGATGCTATTAGCATTGAAGTATATATAATATATACATGAATAAGCATTTAAGCAATTCCCATTTACCAAATTTGCACTCAACAAAGTGACACTCCTACATGTGAATTACTTCGGAAAATATATAAGCCAAACAGATAAATTAACGAATCTTGCTAGGTATTGAGATAAATTTATGCTGAATTACAATTGCGAAGCTTATGAATAAATGAGATTGGTAAGAATTATAAGAGGGCGCCATTTATTACACATCTCTCCAAAAATATTACCGCTAAGACTTATCCACGTAACTGAGAATCAAAAAGTCGACATAAACAGTCGCAACATACATCATTTTCCTAAATTAATAGAATAGCTAAAGTAAATGTATATTAGGAAGTTGGAAGTATACAGAAGCTGGATAATGCTTGACAATTTGGATCTTTAATCGAGAAGCAGTAATAATATTTTAGGCAACATTAAAGCCTTAAGCTAGCGAAATGAATGAAATTCACAAATAAATTGAAAATAAGGGGAGAATCCTCATAATTTGAAGTTTGAGTCTTCCCTTCTTGCTCCACCGTGCGTATTTTCTGCAATGCCACCATAGAAATAGAATTAATTTAAACAAAATTCCAGATTAAAATGCATATAACGCACAAATATTAAATACTTACGAAGTCTATGCCAATTGTGCTAATGTTATTGTCCAGGTATGAATCATCCTGTATTAAGATGTATATTAAGTGCCAGCGTCAGTGAAAGCACATTATGTATTTCACCATAAATGATTGAAACAACACATTAAGATTGTGATAAACGAGTGTGTGATAAACTTCGAGTTCACGAATATTACCAGAGACTGGCACATCTGAATCAATGTCACTTCCATAATCCTGTCATGAATATAAAATTCCAAAATTTACCCACCACTTTAGGATCCTCTCCAATTACATACGATTCCAAAAAAGTTTGAATTTAAAAGTATAAAGAAAGAGGACAATGATAAGTAAAGGATGAGAAACGCTTCTGTAGAAAAGTAGAAAAACGCAAAGCTCTTGTTGGAACTTGCTTGTGGCTCATAACTTTCTGAAAAAGACCAAGTGCGGAGCGGAGTGACGAAGTGAAGCGACCGAACGGAGCGGAGACCACAAAGAAATCAGTAAAGTGTCTAGTTATAGTACTATATTAAAAGGCAACATAAAATAGTCTTCTACCAACTACTTGCTTACGAGTGAAGAACTAAGCTGAGTTCCCCAGCCTCTCTCTAAAGTCAAAAGCTGAATTATATTCACCCTCTCTCTAAAGTCAAAAGCTGAATTATATTTAAATTTATCACCGGGTATGTGAGATAGAAAAGTTGAGGCTCCAAAAAGCTACACTACTCTTTCTCTATTGGACCACACAATTAATCGCCCTTGACTTGATTTGATGGAAACTTCTAATTTCAAACAGCAGATTTGGATTTAATTAGCCGTAAAACTACTTACCAAGTTATGTCCACCGGATATATGAGCTTGTTCTTCTCCCAAAGCAGCAATGAGTAAACAATATTTGAAAAAACAATCAGAACCGTATGATCTCCTTTAACCTATTTTTTTGTAGGTGAAACAAAACACCTTAACTGGATAATAAAAGTTTTTGTTTTCAATAGTCATATGTTCACATGAGAGAGAGAGTACACTTTATTTTTTGTGGTTGAAACAAAACACCCTAACGGGTACACCTGTCAAACGGGCCGGGCCTCTGACGAATCGGACTAAAACGGTCTGGGTTTTGACGGGCCGAAAAATATAAGCCCAAAGCTCGCGGGTTCACGGGCGGGCTGAGGATGTTTTATATCTATTTTTTTGGCATTTTTTGGGCTTAAAGTGAACGGGCCGGGCCATTCATGGGCTTTTGAACCCGCTTGTCGTGTCTACGATGAATTGGGATAATAAAAGTTTGTGCTTCCAATAGCCATATGTTCACATGAGAGAGAGAGAGAGGGCATAAGAAATAATCCAATTAAAATCAAGTCCAATAAGCAATTCATTTTTTTAAAAGGTGTTGGGCCATAATATTTTGGATCTATTGGGCTATCTTTATTTTGGGCCTTTGGAGTATTGGGCCGAACCATTGGGCCGGACCATTATTGTGACGCCCCCAAAATAGGTATACATCACCCATCTTGAGTCGCCAAATACATGGTACAAAATACAAATAAAAATTTAATTATACAACTGTCGTGTAAAATACGACAAAACATATGCTGTGAGTTTTAATACAAATATTGTCATCTAGACAATATCCACACTTAATGGAGTCCTCATTACATTTATTATCACACTATTTTATAGAATAGTGAGGACTACTATGACACCATCTCGGACCATCACTCCGATTCTACACGCTCTCATTTCAAGAGAACAATGAAAGCAAAAGGTGAGCTCAACTAGCCCAATAAGAAAAATTATGACTAAGATAATGCAGAATAAATTATCATTAGCCTTCAACAATGTTAAACTGATAAAATACAATAGACAACAAGTTTAACTGCAGCAGAATAATCAATCCATTAGAAGAGTCAAGCAGAGCATGATATCTACTATCTTCTATGATTTAAAATGTTTTCATCAATTTTTTATCATTTGAGACTCGATTTTAATAAATAAACCATATCATCGAATCTCCCTCAAGACTACGGGCCAAGGATATTCATTAAATCATCAATGGTCATGACTATACCGAATAATCCTCGGTCATAATTATACCAAAAGCGTCCATCAATGCACTTCGTGCCATCGAGGACTTTCACCACATCATTCGTCACATTACTATTCATGATTATACCGAATAATCCTTGGTCATAATCATACCAAGTCCATCTACGCACGTAAGCCAAAGATGACTTTCATCACAATATAAGCATGAGGATGATGACAATGATATAAGCATTAATCAAGCGAAAATAAGGATAAATATTAAAGACTTTAAATTTATCCAAATATTATCAATCACTTAATAAACTCATAATCTAATATTATTAATATTATAAAATATTTTAATCACTTCTTAAACTTATAAACAATTTATTTCAATTGTTCACACTTTACCAAATAATGTATTTAATCATTCAAAAATGTCATACTCATAAGATTTCATCACCAATGATCAAATCCCTCATCACAAATCTGCATATACCCTATATAGGATTCCCAAGCCATAAAATCCTATTTTTCAATTTTGTTACTTCACATAACATATTTAATTCATTTACTCATAACTAGTTCATTTTCATAAAAAATACCAAATCAGTCCCAAAAATATTTTTTTCTGGGATTTAGCATAATATAGTCCCATATTGAACATATATTTTTCTCGGAAATTTTAAAATTCATGTATTATTTTTTATATGGCCAAAACTGCCGAATATTTAGAAATTTATCATAAATTGAACTTTTGTCCAAAAATTTCAAAATTTAAAAGGTATACTCCTGTTATATATATGTACTCCCAATAAAAATTTCACCAATTTTGGAGTTAACCACAAAGAGTTATAAGAGTTTATTTTTAAAATAGTCTTTTTCCATAAAATCCATAACTCTTAATCTATACATCCAAAAATCGCCATTTTTGGACACAATCTAGAAAACTCATCAAATTATTATTTCAACTTTTTCCGAAATTTTTGAGGATCGGAAAAATTACAAAGCGCCTGGCGAAACCCATTTGAATGAAAATACTATTCATATGAATACAAATGATCATTCACCATGCATGCGGTAATCCACATGATGAGTTATTCCAACCGAATAATAAAGAATGGAATAATGAAGAATTCACCATGCATGCGATAGGCCTTACGCAGATAAAAGTTATTCTCAACAGAATAATAAAGAATGGAACAAGGTCACGCGAAACCGCATGCATGTGATATTTCAATAGAATAATAAAGAATGGAATAACAAAGAATTCACCATGCATGCGATAAAACCGCATGATGGGATATTCCAACAGGATAATAAAGAATGGAATAACGAGAAGAATTAGATCTTTGGCGTGGTAGCTATTGTTGTATCTATGAACTCTACCAATGGAAGATGATCCTCCCAACTACCCTTGAAGTCCATCACACAAGCTCGAGCATGTCTTCAAGTGTTTGAATCGTTCTCTCACTTTGCCCATCGGCCTGCATGGATGATACGCGGTGCTCATCCGTAGTCGTGTCCCCATTCTTTCTTGAAGACTCTTCCGGAAGTTTGGCGTGAATTGCGGATCCCTATCCGGCCACAATAGATAATCTTGACGCCATGTCTCGATATAATTTCTTTGATGTATAGTTTGGCTACATTTGGTCCGGATTATATACGATCTTGATCGGCAAAAAGTGAGCCGACTCCAGTAAGGCGATCTACGATCACCCATATGGCATCGTGTCCCTTTTGCGTTCTTTGGAAGTCCCACCACAAAATCCATCGTGATGTGCTCCCATTTCCACTCTGGAATCTCTAAAGGTCGTAATAATCCACTCGATTGCGTTGATGCTCGCCTTGACTCTCTCGACAAGTTAGACATCTGGCGACACATTCTCGCAACCTCTCTCTTTATGTTTGGCCACCAAAAAAGTGTTGGCGTAAGTCTTGATACATTTTGTGCTTCACGGTGTATCGAGTACCTCGTATTATGTGCTTCTTGCAGAATCTCTTCTCTTAGTTCTGGTATTAACGGTACCCAAATTCGTCCTTCAAATCTTAGCAGTCCGGTGCCATCAATCTTGTATTTCAATTCATCCCCTTCAGCTAAGCTTCTTGATCTGTCGCCGCATGATCTTCGTCCTTCTCTTGAGCCTCTTTAACCTTATCTAATAAAGTAGGGGCTCGTTGCCACGGTAAATAATTTCTCATTGACCTCGTCGGGTACTTAACCTCTAAGTCAAGTCGTTCGAAATCCTTCACCAATTCCTCTTGAATGGTTAACTTCAATAACTTCTCTCTGCCTTTTCTGCTTAGGGCATCAGCCACTACATTTGCTTTGCCTGGATGGTACAGAATCTCACAATCATAATCCTTGATCAATTCTAGCCATCGGCGCTGCCTCATATTTAGCTCCTTCTGGGTGAAGATATACTTTAGACTCTTATGATCCGTATATATCTCACACTTCTCTCCATATAAATAGTGCCTCCAAATTTTCAAGGCAAAAACTCATCTTTGCTAACTCCGGTCATGAGTCGGATAACCCTTCTCATAGTCCTTTAGGCGACGTGAAGCGTCTGTAATGACCTTGCCATCTTTGCAGATCAAGACACGTACCAAGACCCTTGTGTGACGCATCACTATACACTACAAATCCTCCGTGTTGTCGGTAAAGCCAACACGAGGTGCTTGGCCGAGCCTCTTCTTCAATTCCATGAAACTCTGTTCACATTTTTCCGTCCAAACGAACTTCACCGTCTTTCTAGTAAGGTTGGTCGATGGCGATGCTACCTTTGAAAAATCTTGGATGAATCTTCGATAGTATCCTGCTAATCCCAAGAAACTCCTAATTTACATCGATTGTCTTTTGGTCGTTCCCGATTGATAACCGCTTCTACTTTTCTTTGGATCTCTGAAACACCATCTTTGTCGATAACGTGACCCAAAAATTGCACTCTCGCAACCAAAATTCATACTTGGAGAACTTTGCATACAACTTCTCCCTCCTTAACGTCTCCAACACTCTCCTTAGATGTTCGGTGTGATCTTCCTCCGTCTCCGGAATATACACGAATGTCGTCGATGAACACAACAACAAACTTATCCAAATCTTTGCTTAAACACTGTTCATCAAATCCATGAATACTCTGGGTGCATTAGTTAACCCAAAAGACATTACCGTAAACTCAAAGTGTCCATCTGGAGTTCGAATGCCGTCTTTGGAATATCCTCATGTCTCACCTTGAGTTGGTGATAACCAGATCCTCAAGTCAATTTTTGAAAAGTATTTTGCTCCCTTGTTGATCAAACAAATTGTCGATCACGGCAACGAGTACTTGTTCTTAATGGTGACCTTGTTCAACTCCTTAGTCGATATAAAGCCTTAATGACCCATCCTTTTTTCTTTACTGAATAAATTTGGTGCTCCCCATGGTGATACGCTTGGTCAAATGTATCCCTTATCTAAAACTCCTGTAGTTGAACCATCGGTTCCTTCATTTCTACCAGAGCCATGCGATCTGGCGCTTTGGATACCGGTGATGTCCACGGTGCCAAATCGATAACAAACTCTATCTCTATCCGGTGGCAATCCCGAATTTCATCGGGAAAAGCGTCAACGAATTCCCTTACAATAGGTATTTGACCCAGTTCACCCTCGATTCTGCGGGTATCCACAACGTGAGCCAAATAACCTATACAACCCTTCCTAAGCAACTTCCTTCACTTGCATCATCGTTGAGACAACAAGATTGTCTTGGCGATTTATTGCCATAAAATACCACCTTTGACTTATTTGAGTCTTTAGGTGTACACACTTTTCTTACGATCGATGGCGCTCCATGACTTGATAACCAATCCATCCCAAGGATTACATCAAACTCTCCAAGGCGAATCGGTATCAAATCCACGTTAAGCTTAAAACCTCTTACATTAGCACAATGGTTCCTATAGATGTAGTCTACATGGATAATTTCTTTGTTTGCTACTTCTACATTCATTGGGTGTTCTAATAGTTCATGAGGTAAACTTAATCTTTGAGCAAATTCATCAGATACAAAAGAACATGAAGCTCCCGAATCGAATAACACATAGGCATTTATATCATTGATCGAATTATACCGACACCACCTCCTGGATGCCACAAACATCTGCCTTTGTCATATTGAATGTCCGTCTTTGTTGGCTTGTTTTAATTTGAAATTTGGTCCTCCTTTGGTTGTCTTTGTGTTATTGCCCCTACGCCATTTCCGCCATCCATGCTTTTCTTCTTGGGCAATCCTTGATCCGATGTCCCACTTCACCACAATTAAAGCAACCTCCTTTCTTCACCTTAGTACAATTGGGTGAGGTATGCCCTTCTTGCCCACATGTATAACATATCATTTTTCCTTTCAAAGACTCCGAAGTGACCCTTTCCCAGTTCCCACACACCAGCTTCTTCTTTTGTTGCACGCTTTCTTCTTTGCATCTCTCATTACTACCCCACCGCTCCATTTCCGCTTCTTATTGTTACTACTACCGCCATCGCGACATTTTGATTCCCACTTACGATTTCTTCTTATTCTTCTCCCGGTTGTATCTTGAGACCGCTTCGCTTCCTCCTTACGCTATATAAGAGCTTTTTCCACATGAGTTGAGAATGATGCAATTTGTAAAACCGCTACCTTACTATAAATCCACGGCTTTAGTCCATTCTCAAACCTTCTCGCTTTCTCGCCTCTGTGTCCACTTTTGATGTGGAGCGAATCGCCAATTCATTGAATTTATGACATACTACGACTTGACATATTCTCTCTGTTTGAGCCCAAGAACTTGATCTCCATTCTTGCTTGAACACTCTCGGGGAAGTAGTTGTCGAAGAACAACTTCTTGAATGCTTCCCAAATTACGATTCGATTCGGCTTTGTTCGGTTGGCATCCCACCAATAGCTAGCCTCCCCTTCATTAAGTAGGTAGTAAAATGGTCTTACGTTCTTCGCTACTCTAGCAATAACGTAGGCCTTCTCAATCTCCTTTACCCACATTTGGGCTTCTATCGGTCATTGTTCCTCACGAACTCTGGCGGTCCTCCGCCTTGAAGTCCTTAAAGTTTACTATTTGGGTGCTGCCGATTTCCTGCAGTTGAGCTTGATTCCTCATGGCTTCAACCATCATGTTAATAAAATCTTGCATTGGGTTTTGTTGAGATCCATTGCATTATTAAGCGACTCTTCAATATCTTGGTTCACGAGTCCACGTCTGCTGGCGCCATTATCTAGTGAAACAAAATTCTAACACGTTACTCGGATTTATTATCATATGATTACTTAGTATGTAATACTATTTATTTATTTAAACAATTAGATGATCATTATGTGAGAGTTTTAAATTCTAAGAGATTTGGAAGTCTTTCTCCCTACTTAGTGGGTTAAGTTTGTTTTAAAGAACATTTTCCAAATCGGTCTCATTGGATTCACATAACATTAAATAGAAAATTTACTATTTTAAATTTTCTAACACATATCATAATAATCTCGCATTTATATTCATACACCAATCTTGGTGACTTACACGATTAATACGGTATATTTTATAAATGCTACTATCCCATTTTAACACAAAAGATGGGATTAACTCATAATGATACCTCCCTACAAACACAATTAGGGGAAAGTACATAACCATTTACTACCTCACTTTCTTTGAGGTTTACATCAACATAAAACCTTATTACACAACAAGAAAAGTACTAATGCATCTATCTACAACTGGGCCATCACATCATCACCTTTGGTGGCCTGCCGCCAGTGTCCTGCCAGCAGGCTCTGAGGGAAGCAACTCATGCAGGGGACTCTCGTCGAAACGGATCGACTAGACTCTCCTATCTCGAGTGGACCCTCCTAGCCCCTCTGCTACCGGCCCTCATCTGTTGCATCAAGGGCGATCCTAAAGTTTCTACTCGACCTTTATGGCTGCGATTCGATCTTTAATTGGCCCACCATGACTCATCCGACTCATGGAGTTCCTCTTCCACCGTATCTTATCGGCAATTTCTCGTCAAACTCAAACTGCATCTCCGGATGCTTCATGCTCGACTCTCCAAACTTTGCCTTTTCATTCTCTAGTTGTACCATCAAGATCCCAACTTGCAAGCTGGGACTCATCAAATTTTTCATACATTCGACTTTTCTCCATCCGGGCTTGATGAGCCTCATCCTTGTATTGTTCTTGATGGGGAATTGGAGGGTGTGGTTTTCTATTTCTAATTCTTCCACTGCCTTCTAATTGGTGATTCTCCTCAACAAGTCCCCTCTTTGGAGGACCATGAGGGACATCTTGGGTGGCCTCATGCTCAATGGGTTCTGCTCAACTGAGTAACTACCTTGGACGCTCGTCAGGACATCCTACAAACACCATAAAGTCAAGCGTCGGTACCATAATAAAATATATTCATTGATGAAATGAAATAATATTTTATTAAAGTACAACACAAACTTGATGAATTTCCATAATCCATCTCCTAACATACTCTATAAGAGTTTTCTACTAAGGTTATAACCTAGGTTTCGCATTCTAATGTTTATAACCTATAGCTTTGATACCAACTTGTGGCGCGCCCCAAATCCGGGTTCTACAACCTCGATTTAGGTGCTCACGATCCTATCATCATCATAAGCATTCTATAACTATTTGAAATAATAAACATACATTGTTCATTATACAAAAGTCTCAAAACATGGTCCCAAGGTCTCTAACCTTAACTTTAAATACACCATTTATAATACAAATAGTTTACTCAAGAAATTCCATTAGATAATAACTAATTTAACATTCATTCTAAAATTACTCCACGGATCTTGCCCCTTGCCCTTGTCCTTCGCATTAGATCCTTTGCTTAGCGAAAATAGAGGTCATGATATAGCAAGAGTAAGCAACTAATTTGCTTCACAAGTTTAAAAAGACAAAGGAGATATATCATGACTTAGAAAGAAATATTGCCTTCAATGTTCAACAATAATATAAGATTGTGAAGGAACATGAATTAATAATCAACAATTGAATATTCGATAATTGAATAACATGAATCGAGTGGTTTTGAATAACCATGAACATTTGCCAAGGTGCTCGGTGATTTAAATGGACCTTTTAATAAGTTTTGGTATTGAGGGATCACCTTTCATACCCCGTGATTTATGCATAAACACTTAATAATCCGACATTGATATCATGCCTTAATCAAATTTGTTCATTTCTCGATCAAGAGTTCTTACCATATCAATTAATAAGAACGAGTTATTTAAAATCCATTTGATTTAACAAATTTAGACATGCTTGATCTAGGCGATACAATTAGCATAGATCTATCCCATAAACAGTTCATAAATGAAGAGCTTTAATTTAATTCACGGTTCAATGGCGGTAGAGCGAATTCAATTGCACAAAGTCGCAATTTCAATAATCAATAAAGGCGTGAATAATCATCAATAATTATTCACTAATATGCTTTGAAAATAATAACTCAAGTTGAGTTAGGAAACTTGCCTCGATCGTAGAGTTACATTCACTGAAATAAATTTCTATCCTTTATGTAGTTAAAATATCTTCCTTTGAGAGACCTATAATTAGTCTTTCAATTAGTCATTGCATAACATCAGATTATGTAATCACATAGATATCATACATTACAATAAGTTCTTATAAACATTATCATATACAGATAGTGTTATTAACGACTACCTTTAATTCACATAATATTATTAACTTAGATAATATTAATTCACCTTCTAGTATTATTGGTTCACTAATAATACTTTAAATCATTTACCAACATTTTATTCACTTACTAATATTATTAATCATTTAATAATATTTTATCCCTTTACTAATATTATTAATCATTTAATAATATTTTATTCACTTACTAATATTATTAATCATTTAATAATATTTTATTTAATCTCGAATATTATTATTTAATAATAATACTCTAATCTAATATTTTTATTTACATAACAACATCATATTATAATATTATTAGTATTATAATAATATTCCAATGATTTATTAAATTAATAAACAATTTATTCTAATTGTTCATCCTTTAATAACCTCTTATTTAATATCCATAAAAGGTCATAAGTAATATTTATTATTATAAATTACCAAAATACCCTAAGATAGTCATGATATAATATATTATGAGCATTCAAGCATAAAAATCATATTTTTCTCATTAAAGGCATCATTTAACTATTTATTTCCTTTTATTTACAACCTAATCATTTTTAGGAAAAATAGCAAACTGATTCAAAAATTCTCAGCTTCTGGATTTTAACAGAATATGAACCAACAATGATCCTCAAATTTTTCTAGAATTTTAGAAAATGATTTACTATTTTTAAAGTGCTCAAAGCACTCAGATCTTGCTCTATTTTTAAAACATTGAGTTTTGCTCAGAAAAATCTGAAATTTTCAGGGTATGCTCTCTTAACGTATATGAAGCTATTGTAAAAATTTTGGAATTTTCCAGTGTATACTGAGTGAGATATTCGTAGGATAATATTTATGGAGTCCTTTACGGAAATAGTCATTACGCACAATATATAACTCAAACGTGTCCGTTCTTTTTTCCTACGCGTAGATAACTTCATAAGGTACCTCTATAATAGTTTTCCAGATTTTTACAAGACAAGGAACTAGCCGAAACAGCCTCATGAAAAATAAGTCAGTAGCTGATTTTGGATTTCAAGGCTTTAGCATATAAAGTGGATTTGTTTTTGTAAAAAAAAATCTCAAAGGTTTCAAAACATGCTATATTTGTGATCTACCACTTGGGTTTACTAGATAACTCATGTATCTAGCACCCCTCTTGACGGATCATAATTCCAAGTTGTAGAACTTGAGTTACACAAGATTTAGTGGAAGAAAAACAAGAGTTTTCACCCTTGGAGAACATATGCTCATTTTCTTCCTCTAAGTCTTTGATCTAACACTCAAGATACTTAGTTCCATGCATGATGGTATGTATAACTAGTGTATCTTGAGTAGTTGTACATAACCCCATCAAAACTCAAGCTATCAAAACAAGGTAAGAGAAGAAGATGAAGGTACATTATACCTTGACTTAGTGGCTACCTTCCTTGATTTTCCAAAGTAACTAATAAACTTAGGGGGCATAAACCACTAGAACTCCTATAATTCTTCTTCCTATGGCTGAAATTATCTCTTTCTTTTCTCTCTTTGAAGTTGGCTAGCTTGGGAGCAAGAGGTAGAAGAAGAAGATGAAGAAGATGGAGAGAAAATGAGATGTTGGAAGAATGAATTGTGTTTACAAAATGAAATGGCCAATTCATTAATAATTCTCCCACAATTATTTTATTGCCCATTAGGTAAAAACTTTGTATTATTACTTACCTTAGGTTAAACATGATTAAATGTGCATAATGGAGTGGCAACCAATGGGAGCCTTACCACATTGTCCTTATGTTTATTCATGTCTACTAATGGACAAGCTAGATTAATTATTCCACTTAGGATCCTCATAATATCCACCATTTAGCTTTTATTTTAAATACCCAATTTTGATTAATCAAATGTCTAGAATACCCCCAATCAAGTGGGCTAAGTATTGGATTACAATTTATTTTCCTTGGGCTTCTCTTTTAATTGATTTGGGCTAGATAAAACATAGTCCAACAATTTTAATAATGTTACCCAATTTGATAATTTAGGGCTTTCATCTCCAATCATATGAAGTTTAATTACTTATACATATGATTTTATCTCATAACCTAATTAGATTTACAAGAATTAGGTTTAAAATTATTAGTCACTTGAAATACTAAGTTTACCCACTTAAGTTAGTATACATATAAAATACTAACTTTTTCGTGTTACCATAACCCTTAGGTTATTTAATATCCTTACCTAATGTATAATTAGGTCACAAGGCTTTCATTTTAATGAAATCCATAAATATATGTATCCATATATAATACAAAGTTTAAAAAAATGTACATACATACATGGTGACTTAAGATTCACGGTTATTACACTCGCCTACGATATGATCGGTGAGACTACGACTACGAGTGTAGTCTACGATTCTTGACTTAGCTTTGACAGATGCTCATTACGGCTTCGTAGGCAGTTTGTCTCTACGATTACGAACATGACTTCCTCGATGAGACTACGGCTCCGAGGAAGTGCTACTCGACACACTACGATCCTTCCTCGTCTCTCCTGGCAGTCTACGAACTCCGAGATCTACTATCTTGCAGACTACGATTCTGCCTTGATAGCTCTCGAGTTTTCCTTGACTCACATGGCAAACTACGATTTTTGGTGCAGTGCTCGATGATCAGACAAGCCTATCTATTACATCATTAGATCAACCTAACATGCTTGATCTCTCTATATTTATAGTCATTGTACATCATTTCTTTTTTAAGGACTTTACAAAGCTGTTTTGCTTATGTAGGATCAACCTAACACATTTGATCAATTCATTCTAAGTCCTTGTACATATGTTTCTATTATCTATCAAAGGACTTTCTGACTTTTTCTTAATGCAAGCATACTTGCATATTCATTCATATATATATACATATCATAATCAAATCATATGTAAATAGGAATATCATTCACATGCATATTCACGGACGATTGTCGTTTTGAGGAAGCGGTATATGTAAGTTTGAAGCAGGCGGCCCAAAACTACATCATTTTGGTCGCGCCTTTTCTACTAAATTAAAACTACGTAGTTTTGGTTACATTAATCATTTGAAACTACGCCTGTTTTATATGTCCGAATGGACGCGCTTTATCTTGCGTATGATCAAAACTACATCGTTTTGACCAATGGATGCCATATATGCCTTTTTCGGTGGCATCTCATGCCCTTTCAAAGGGCTAGGCACCCTTAAAGGGTCACCAACCCTCTATAAATAGATAGGAGGAGGCGACCTTCATACTCACTCAATTTTCACAAGCAATTAGCATTAATAGTCCTTTAGTATTATGTTTTCATCATTTTTTCATAGTCTAAAAAAGAGAGTTAGAGCATTTAGTTTTGGTTCGTTGTGTATACCTTTTGTAGTCTTTCTTAAGGTATCTTGAGTCATTGTATCATGGGAGACAAGTGCTATCAACTCACGAGCACCATACTGGAGGGTATAATTGTCTTAAGGACACACGATTACCAAATACTAATCTTGATGATTATTTTTTACAATATAAGTTCATATAAATATATATATAATTTTATTTAAGGTTCCTAACACTCTCACCTTACATCCCATAATTTGTTCTCGGAATATTTTCTTTTTTGTGTGTGTTTATGAGAGAATAGTTTTAGCTATGGCTCCATTCCCCCTCCTTTTAGGAATAAAATTATGCACCTAAACACACGAAAAATTATGCACCTAATATACCCAATTTTAGATTCACATACATGATACAGATAACACTGGACATGCACATTCTATTAAACCAATTAATAATATGAAGGAAAATGATTCATATGTTGCCAAATTTATGATAAAGTTGAATCATGACTTAGGTAGATCTTTAAGCGATAAGATAGAATAAATTAGCGTGGGATCATTTTTAATTCTCTCTTATCCCATCCATCCACATGTCATATGTCAGAATTTAAAATCGAAAACTCTCATACGAATATATGAATGACCACTGAAACATTTACTTTTATTTAAAGCTCATAATATTATAGTTTTGTCATAGTAAAGATATTATTATAGTTTTGTCATAGTAAACAATTCAAACAGTACAAGCAAGCAATCCTTGTGATTTTGAACAGGGTTTCCAAATCAAATAAGACTTGAAAGAATAGGATTTCAAATAGCTTACAAGGCGACTAATATATAAAACCAAAAGCATGAAGAGGCATAGAGGAGATCTTTGGTCATCTTCTACGATTGGAAAACTGTCGAGGATGTTTAGTCTAGCACCCAAGAAGCTGACTAACTAAGAAGAAAGCTGACCCGATATACGGGTGACGAGTTGCCCAGAAATGTGACTGCTTGTTGGCGGTTGTGCATTGTTCATTGCGGTGACTAGCCATTCTGCGAGGAATTGAGAGGTGATCATATAAGAAGCGGTTATAAGGTAGCAACAAAGACTATCTGAGGGAAAGATGTAAGCGGTGCTCATATCAAATATTCTTGATGTTTTAAGCGAAGACTTACGGAAATTGCAAGCTAGAGTAACTATGGAAAGATCTAGATAGGGTAAGAATCCTAGCTAGATTGAAAGCCGCTTGATGAGATCGTGCAACAAGCCTTTTCCTTAGATGAGCAGGGATAATTTTTGTGTGCGTGTGTGTGTGTGTGTGGGGGGTTGTTTAGTTAGGGACGGAACCAAAAAATATTTCAAGAAGTCTTTGAAAAGGAACAAAAAATTGCAACTTTTTCGATATGCTAAAAAAATTATCTACTTTAATTTCATTACTCATCAATAAGGAACAATTCCAAAATTTGTCTCTGGTGAAAGGCATTGACAATTAATTTTAATAGTAGCCCCCTTCAAGGAATACATATGATGCATGGAGTGTATTAGTTTGCTCCATTAAAAGCTATTTTAAATTTATTATTTAGCAATATTGTTATGTAAAAATACACTACTATATAACGTCTGGATTCTTTATATCGTGACCATTGCCATGAAAACACCGCTTCAACATTAGTAAGCGTCTTTGGCAATTGGTTTCCATGAATGGAATGACAATTTCATCTCGCAAACGTCTTTGACACCAAAGAAACACGGTGATTTTAGATTTCCATAACCTACTAAAAAGGATACTCCCATGTTCCAATATAAAGTCCAATTTTAACTTTAAAATTTCAATTTGAAATCTCAAGTTTAAAATTGGGACCCTTTTCATAGAATGGAGGTAGTCTAACACTAGCAAACATGCAAAGTGATGAACTTTACCTTAGTTGTTTCAGTAGGACACAACTCTGTTTCGAAGAAGATCGGACTTATTTCCAACAAGAAGCTTGTTAACATTTTCACTTGCATAGCGATCAATTTCACTCACCATTGCTTAACAACATTTGAAGCTCTCTTAAATCATTACGTCATAAACTATCCGCCGAAATGTCCAATGTCAAGATGAAAATGAAAAAGAGAAGAAGAGAATTCAAATTACATAAGCTACTTAAAACTATTTTTGAAATAGGTGAAGCATGCACCCAAGCATGGGATCGAAAAACAATAACCTCAAGGTTATTCCTTCAAGATCTTTGCCATTTCACCAACCCCACCGGATATTTTAAGAACAATAACATAATGTCCTAAGAGATATGAGAATTGGAAAATCATACTATAATTCCATTTTGCCACGATAATAGCTACTAGTTATTAATAGGAAATGTTCTTGTCAAAGAAGTGTCCCACCGCATGTCCATCAAAGAAAAGGGAAAAGATCCGTATCAATGATAGAGAAATATAATGACAAACTTAACGTTGTTCGATGACTTTACTGGTTATCCCAATGATACATTATCCCACCAAACACAATGATGCTATTAGCATTGAAGTATATATAATATATACATGAATAAGCATTTAAGCAATTCCCATTTACCAAATTTGCACTCAACAAAGTGACACTCCTACATGTGAATTACTTCGGAAAATATATAAGCCAAACAGATAAATTAACGAATCTTGCTAGGTATTGAGATAAATTTATCTTTGAATTACAATCATTGAAGCTTATGAATAAATGAGATTGGTAAGAATTATAAGAGGGCGCCATTTATTACACATCTCTCCAAAAATATTACCACTAAGACTTATCCACGTAACTGAGAATCAAAAAGTCGACATAAACAGTCGCAACATACATCATTTTCCTAAATTAATAGAATAGCTAAAGTAAATGTATATTAGGAAGTTGGAAGTATACAGAAGCTGGATAATGCTTCGACAATTTGGATCTTTGTCGAGAAGCAGTAATAATATTTTAGGCAACATTAAAGCCTTAAGCTAGCGAAATGAATGAAATTCACAAATAAATTGAAAATAAGGGGAGAATCCTCATAATTTGAAGTTTGAGTCTTCCTTCTTGCTCCACCGTGCGTATTTTACGCAATGCCACCATAGAAATAGAATTAATTTAAACAAAATTCCAGATTAAAATGCATATAACGCACAAATATTAAATACTTACGAAGTCTATGCCAATTGTGCTAATGTTATTGTCCAGGTATGAATCATCCTGTATTAAGATGTATATTAAGTGCCAGCGTCAGTGAAAGCACATTATGTATTTCACCATAAATGATTGAAACAACACATTAAGATTGTGATAAACGAGTGTGTGATAAACTTCGAGTTCACGAATATTACCAGAGACTGGCACATCTGAATCAATGTCACTTCCATAATCGTGTCATGAATATAAAATTCCAAAATTTACCCACCACTTTAGGATCCTCTCCAATTACATACGATTCCAAAAAAGTTTGAATTTAAAAGTATAAAGAAAGAGGACAATGATAAGTAAAGGATGAGAAACGCTTCTGTAGAAAAGTAGAAAAACGCAAAGCTCTTGTTGGAACTTGCTTGTGGCTCATAACTTTCTGAAAAAGACCAAGTGCGGAGCGGAGTGACGAAGTGAAAGCGACCGAGACTGAGCGGAGACCACAAAGAAATCAGTAAAGTGTCTAGTTATAGTACTATATTAAAAGGCAACATAAAATAGTCTTCTACCAACTACTTGCTTTGGTGAAGAACTGTTGAGTTCCACATTTCTCTCTAAAGTCAAAAAGTGAATTATATTCACCCTCTCTAAAGTCAAAAGTGAATTATATTTAAATTTATCAAGGGTATGTGAGATAGAAAAGTTGAGGCTCCAAAAAGCTACACTACTCTTTCTCTATTGGACCACACAATTAATCGCCTTGACTTGATTTGATGGAAACTTCTAATTTCAACAATGATTTGGATTTAATTAGCCGTAAAACTACTACCAAGTTATGTCCACCAGACATATGAGCTTGTTCTTCCCCACAGCATGATGAGTAAACAATATTTGAAAAAACAATCGTAACCGTATGATCTCCTTTAACCTATTTTTTGTAGGTGAAACAAAACACCTTTATTGGATAATAAAAGTTTTTGTTTTCAATAGTCATATGTTCACATGAGAGAGAGTACACTTTATTTTTGTGGTTGAAACAAAACACCCTAACAGGTACACTGTCAAAACGGTAGGACCTCGGACGAATCGGACTAAAGCAGTGCAGGTTTTGTGGGTTAAAAATATAAGCCCAAAGCTCGCGGGTTCAGGAATGGTGAGGATGTTTTATATCTATTTTTTGGCATTTTTGGGCTTAAGTGAGCAGTAGGGCCATTCATGGGCTTTGAACCCGTTTGTCGAGTCTCTGATAGAACGGATAATAAAAGTTTGTGCTTCCAATAGCCATATGTTCACATGAGAGAGAGAGAGAGGCATAAGAAATAATCCAATTAAAATCAAGTCCAATAAGCAATTCATTTTTTAAAAGGTGTTGGGCCATAATATTTTGGATCTATTGGGCTATCTTTATTTTGGGCCTTTGGAGTATTGGGTAGAACCATTGGGTAGGACCATTATTGTGACGCCCCAAAATAGGGTATACATCACCCATCTTGAGTCGCCAAATACATGGTACAAAATACAAAATAAAATTTAATTATACTGTCGTCGTGTAAAATACGACAAAACATATCTTGTGAGTTTTAATACAAATATTGTCATCTAGACAATATCCACATAATGGAGTCCTCATTACATTTATTATCACACTATTTTATAGAATAGTGAGGACTACTATGACACCATCTCGGACCATCACTCAGATTCTACGTTCTCATTTCTGAAGAGAACAATGAAAGCAAAAGGTGAGCTCAACTAGCCAATAAGAAATATTATGACTAAGATAATGCGAATAAATTATCATTAGCCTTCAACAATGTTAAACTGATAAAATACAATAGACAACAAGTTTAACTGCAGCAGAATAATCAATCCATTAGAAGAGTCAAGCAGAGCATGATATCTACTATCTTCTATGATTTAAAATGTTTTCATCAATTTTTATCGCTGAGACTCAGCTTAATAAATAAACCATATCATCGAATCTCCCTGCACTACGGGCCAAGGATATTCATTAAATCATCAATGGTCATGACTATACCGAATAATCCCTGGTCATAATTATACCAAAAACTGTCCATCAATGCACTTCAGGCCACTGAGGACTTTCACCACATCATTCGTCACATTACGGTCATGATTATACCGAATAATCCTTGGTCATAATCATACCAAGTCCATCTATGCACGTAAGCCAAAGATGACTTTCATCACAATATAAGCATGAGGATGATGACAATGATATAAGCATTAATCAAACGAAAATAAGGATAAATATTAAAGACTTTAAATTTATTCAAATATTATCAATCACTTAATAAACTCATAATCTAATATTATTAATATTATAAAAATATTTTAATCACTTCTTAAACTTATAAACAATTTATTTCAATTGTTCACACTTTACCAAATAATGTATTTAATCATTCAAAAATGTCATACTCATAAGATTTCATCACCAATGATCAAATCCCTCATCACAAATCTGCATATACCCTATATAGGATTCCCAAGCCATAAAATCCTATTTTTCAATTTTGTTACTTCACATAACATATTTAATTCATTTACTCATAACTAGTTCATTTTCATAAAAAATACCAAATCAGTCCCAAAAATATTTTTTTCTGGGATTTAGCATAATATAGTCCCATATTGAACATATATTTTTCTCGGAAATTTTAAAATTCATGTATTATTTTTTATATGGCCAAAACTGCCGAATATTTAGACATTTATCATAAATTGAACTTTTGTCCAAAAATTTCAAAATTTAAAAGGTATACTCCTGTTATATATATGTACTCCCAATAAAAATTTCACCAATTTTGGAGTTAACCACAAAGAGTTATAAGAGTTTATTTTTAAAATAGTCTTTTTCCATAAAATCCATAACTCTTAATCTATACATCCAAAAAATCGCCATTTTGGACACAATCTAGAAAACTCATCAAATTATTATTTCAACTTTTTCCGAATTTTTGAGGATCGGAAAAATTACAAAAGCGCCTGGCGAAACCCATTTGAATGAAAATACTATTCATATGAATACAAATGATCATTCACCATGCATACGGTAATCCACATAGGCGGAGTTATTCCAATAGAATAATAAAGAATGGAATAATGTGAAGAATTCACCATGCATGCGATAGCCTTGCAGACAGAAAGTTATTCTCAAGCGAATAATAAAGAATGGAACAAGGTAAATCATGTAAAACCGCTTGCAGGCGAGGATATTTCAATAGAATAATAAAGAATGGAATAACAAAGAATTCACCATGCATGCGATAAACCGCACAGACAGGATATTCCAACAGGATAATAAAGAATGGAATAACAGAAGAATTTCACCATGTATGCAGTACTTGTGATAGACAAGTTATTCAACATAATAATAAAAATAGAATAATGAAGCTCTCTTCATGAATCTGAAAGAAATAATACCCCCTTACCTTAGAATAAAAGTGGATCTTTGGAATAGAGAGGTAGCACACTTCTCTTCTTCTTTCTTTCTATAATTTCTCTCTATAATAATTGCTCTATAGCTTTACTGAATTGGTGAGAAAAGAAGAAAGAATGAGCTTCTATTTATAGGAAAATATAGTTTCGATAATTGCACGTTTTGGGGCTCGAAATATTACAGTACAATACCTTCAACTTTTCTTTCATTTTTAATTCAGTCCTGCAAGTATTATCAAACTTGCACCACCACCCCTAATAGTAAATCATGTGAATCAATAGTAAATCATGTGAATCAATAGTTCTAGACATGTGAAAATGAATTACAGTATAGTACTTTCATCTATACCTCCATTTTTAACTTAGTCATGCAAGTATTATCAACCTTGCACCAACTCCCCTAATAGTAAATGAATGTGGCTTAATAGTACACACATGTGAACAAATAGTTATATAAACATGTGAATTAGTAGCAATTAATTGCTCATTTATCCGATTAATTACCTGATTTATCAATATAACCCCCAGACATCAATTATCATCGGAATAGATGTCGATTTCCACTAACACTTATAATCCCAACACAATGGAACTATCAATTTCATCTTTAATCAAACACGAACTTATTCATCATTAATATTATAACTCACAATATTTAACAACTAGGTCATTCCCAGGAAAGAGGGGGCTTTGCGATAAGGATTTCTCCTTATTGGCGCGCAATTAGATGACCAAACCTCTCCTTGACAAAACTTCTAGACATTGTAAATATTGTAATTTAATAATATGAATAACTTTGTCGTCTAAATTTTTGATTTAATAATATATCATATTATGCCGATGATACTGTGACAATAATCGAATCAATAATATGAGAGATATGATGCAACAATTACTGTAGCAATAATTGAGTATAACTGAGTGACTTTTCATGTAAGCATCAATAATCACATCGTGTGCTACTATGCAACCACGCCGTACATCGTACATTTTTACTAAGGGTAATTCAACAATTTTAACGATAACACTTTCGCCATTATTTTTATAAAAAGATAAATTCTGTCATTTTCTAACTACGACAATACTTTCGTTGTGGGGTCCACCAATGATTGTGCCATCGTACGGATATTTCCCGACAAAAAGAATATTCCCCGACCAATCAAATATTATATAACAACTTGCATACTTTTGCAAAATTTATAAATATTACCCACAACTATAACATTATATCAAATCCACACCATAATATTCAAAAAAAATATTTCGAGAAATTTAAATCTTTATTCATAAAATTTGGGGTCTCACAATTATGTAAATATGGTTTCATTTGAGCTTGGACCGATGATGATTGGAGGGATAAACTTTGATTGTTATCTCTGCACCTTAATTAATGGGGATTGAACATAATCTGTGGCAAACGGTGATGGGATTAGCAAGTGAGCTGCCTACAGTTAGTTGATGTCAGAGCAGGTCGGCGGCATACAAGACGAAATAAGGAGTATAAGAGGACATAATGCATCACAAGAGAAGTAACGGATATTTTCTATCAACAAAACACTAGAGTTTATCACCTCCATTGTTAACCTTGTATCTACCTGTACTGACTCTCACGCCGGAGTTTATCAAACTTCTGGTATTGACTTGTTTACTGTGCAGGATTGGATGCACTTTTCGGTGATTAAGGCGCGTGGAAAGATCTTAGCTTAACATTAGCGCTAGAAGGAGGGCTTTTTACTAGTGTTTTTGGGTTTCAATCACAAATATTAATTGTTCTACATCGGAAGTTATGGTGAAGAGTAAGACAATTACTCATGAAGGACATCCGACGGCTGTGAGTTCATCTGTATAAAGAATCTCTGTTAAGGATAAGTTGGGTCCTTCAAAAAGTATTAATGATAGCACAGCATCACGAGATGTTTATCAGAAGGTTCTCATGCAAAAGTCCATGGGGATACCAAAAGAAGACTATTTTTTACCGCTAGTAAAGGACATGACCAGGATCGGAGAAGGGTAGAAGGCACACCGCCTATAACCCAACGCCGAGGTGGTCAGACCGACAGAGCATCCAAGTTGGCCAAGATGGCAGAAAAGCTGACAAAGCTTTAGAAGTTCTTCTGAAACAAAGGAAGAAATTACTGAATAGATGGTTTAATTATATGGCTGAGATGAAGGATGAAGCGTCAAGCTATGATCGATCAGAAGAGCATAACAGATCCATGGAGAGGTGACTAAGAAAAGGAAAAGAGCCTATGCACTCGGGAGATATGTTTCGAAGCCGCTCTCATAACCGAAGAAGGCCAAGGAACCATACTCCTAAAGATCCAAAGAGGGTACCTCACCCTAGGGATTCTCAGGATTATGGTAGATCCAGACAAAGGAGTAGGTCAAGAGGACATACACTCGAGGATACAAATAAGGCACCTCTCCTTAAGTATTCTCGCCATAGCGAAATGACTCAACGCCGAAGCAAATCTAGAAGCCGTACCCTGAGAATCCGAAGAGGGCACACCGTGTGAGACCCCAAATTTTATGAAATAAAAGTATTCAATTTTCTTATAATTATTCTATTTAGTAAATGGTTAAATTGATAAAAGGTTAAAGTTAAGGGTGATATGTGAAAAATTTTCAAAGTAAACAAGTTGTCATAAAATAATCGGTGATAAAAGTATAGTAATACGCGTGGTTGCATAGTAGCACACGATATTGATTATTGATGCTTACGTGAGAAGTCACTCAGTTATACTCAATTATTGCTACAGTAATTGCTGCATCATACCTCTCATATTATTGATTCAATTATGGTCACAGTATCATCTGCATAATAAGATATATTATTAAATCAATAATTGAGACGATAAAGTTATTCATATTATTAATTACAATATTGACAATGTCTAGAAGTTCTATCAAGGAGAGGTTAGATAATCTAATTGTACGCCAATAGGGAGAAATCCTTATTGGAAAACCCCCTCTTTCCTGGGAACGACCTGGTTGTTAAATATTGTAACTTATAATATTAATGATTAATAAGTTCGTATTGATTAAAGATAAAATTGATAGTTCCATTGTGTGGAAATTATTAGTGTTAGTGGAAATCGACATCTATTCTCATAACAATTGATGTCTTGAGGTTATATTAACCAATCGGGTAATTAACCGGATAAATGAGCAATTAATTGCTATTAATTCACATGCTTATAACTATGTGTTCACATGTGTGTACTATTGATTCACATGATTTACTATTAGGGGAGTTGGTGCAAGATTGATAATACTTGCATGACTAAATTAAAAATGGAGGTATAATTGAAGGTACTATATATTAATTTTTTCACATGTTTAGAACTATTGAGTCACATGATTTATTATTGATTCACATGATTTACTATTAGGGGAGGTGGTGCAAGTTTGATAATACTTGCAGGACTAAATTAAAAATGAAGAAAAAGATGAAGGTATTATACTATAATATTTTGAGCCCCAAAACGTGCAATTATCGAAACTATATTCTTCTATAAATAGAAGCTCATTCTTCCTTCATTCTCACCAATTCACTAAGTCTCATAAGAGCAATTATAGAGATAGAAGCTATAGAGAGAGAAGCTATAAAGAGAAAGAAGAAGAGTAGTCTGCTACTTCACTACTCCAGTATCCAGTCTTCTTCTGAGGTAAGGGTGTGAGACCCAAGATTTTACGAATAAAGATTTAATTTTCTCGAAATATTTTTTTCAAAATTTTGGTGTGGGTTTGAGATAACGTTATAGTTGTGGATAATATTTATAAATTTTACAAAGTATGGAAGTTGTTATATAATATTCAATTGGTCGGGGAATATTCGTTTTAACAGGGAATATTCTTACGATGGCACAATCATTGGTGGACCCCACAACGAAATTATTATCGGATTAAGAAAATGACAAAAACATTTTTATGAAAATAACGGCGGAAGTTTTACCGTTAAAACTGTTGAACTACTCGGTAGTAAAAAGTACGATGTCTGGCGTGGTTGCATAGTAGTATTGCGGTATTGGTTATTGATGCTTACGTGATAAGTCACTCAGTTATATTCAATTATTGCTGCATCATATCTATCATATTATTGATTCGATTATTATCACAGTATCATCTGCGTTATATGATATACTATTAAATCAATAATTGAGGCGACAAAGTTGTTCATATTATTAAATTGCAATATTTACAATGTCTAGAAGTTACATCGAGGAGAGGTTTGGTTACCTAATTGCGGCATGATAGGGAGAAATCCTTATTGGAAAAGCCCCTCTTTCACAGGAACAACACAGGTTGTTAAATATTGTGAGTTATAATATTAATGATGAATAAGTTCGTGTTGATTAAAGATGAATTTGATAGTTCCATTGTGTTGGGATTATTGGTGTTAGTGGAAGTCGACATTTATTTCGATAATAATTTATGTCTGGAGGTTATATTGTTCAATCGGGTATTGAGGGCACTTTTTTTTACTATTCACGAGTCTCTATTATTCACATAGTTACTATTCATGAGTTACTATTCACGAGTTACTATTCACTATTCACGAACAAAATATATTTCTTTTCGGTCCAAATTATTTTTTGGTATAATATTATTCCATGAGGAGATGTGCTAATTTTTTGGAATAGTTGGTTGAAATTATAATAGTAAATCAATATGGATCGTTGGTTTAAAGTTTTAATAGTGAATCGGTATGGACAGTTGGTTTAAAGTTTTAATGAAGTGAATCAATATGGACCGTATGGCAGTTTTTTAAGTATTAATATGAATATTTGACCGTCTTTTAAAAATAAATCAATCTGGACCGTTCATGAATTAGTTACTATTCAGTCCATTCTCTTATAAATAGAAGCTCATTCCTTCATTATTTCTTACGAATTTACTGAAACTCTAGAGAGAGAAATTATAGAGAGAAGCTATAGAGAGGAAAAAGAAGAGAAGTCTGTTACCTTTCTATTCCAATATCCAGTTTCTTCTAAGGTAAGGGGTATTATTCTTTCGTATTCATGAAGAGAATTACTTTCTTTCAATACTCGTAAGAGTTGTTATTCCATTCCTTATTATTATGTTGGAATAACCTGTCTATGCGAAGTACTGCATACATGGTGAAATTCTTCTATTATTCCATTCCTTATTATTATGTTGGAATAACATGTCTATGCAAAGTACTGCATACATGGTGAAATTCTTCTATTATTCCATTCCTTATTATTATGTTGGAATAACCTGTCTATGCGAAGTACTGCATACATGGTGAAATTCTTCTATTATTCATTCCTTATTATTATGTTGGAATAACTTTGCTACTATGCGAAATCTTTGCATACATGGTGAAATTCTTCTATTATTCATTCTTTATTATTCGTTGGAATAACTTTTGTTTAATGTAAAGTACCGCATACATGGTGAAATTTGTTGTTATTCCATTCTTTATTATTCCGTCATAATATGCTTTATTTGCGTTTACGCCGGACCTAGTTCCATTATTTATTATTCCATACTTATTATTATGTCGAAATATCCCGTCATCATGCGTTTTACATGGGACTGGTTCCATTATTTATTATTCCGTATTTATTATTATTCTATAGGAATATCACATGCATGCATCGTTCTATGGGACTGGTTCCATTATTTATTATTCTCGTATTCATTATTTCGTCGAAATATCATATCATGCGTTTGGCTTATGGGACTGATTCCATTATTTATTATTCCGTATTTATTATTATGTCGGAATCGCATGTCTGTGCATTTACGCCGGACCTGGTTCCATTATTTATTAAAGAAGTATTTATTATTCTATCGAATAATATCTCGTCTGTATGCTTTCTGTGGGACCTAGTTCCATTATTTATTATTACGTTAGGAATAACCTATCTGTCTTGGTCTCTATCGCATGCATGGTGAATCCTTACATTATTCCATTCTTTATTATTTCGTTGGAATAACTCTTGTCTATGTGGATTACCACATGCATGGTGAATGATCCTTTATATTCATTCCTTATTAAATTATAGAAATAATCAAGTTACGTTGATTATTATGATGAGAGTCATAATAAAAGCATTGATGATGAAAATCATGGGTATATGAAGTATTAGTAAGTGTTATGATGAGTTATGTTGGTTATTATGTGAAAACATGAAAGTTTCTTAAAAATCACAAAGGGTTGAAAATCAGATTTTGGTGAAAATGGAACATGAAATTCAATTGACCATATCTCCAATTATATTTTGAATTTTTGAGTGTGGTCAAGTTCTAGAGTTAGATCTATGAGTTTTGTAGCATCTTCAAGTGGAATCACTGGAAAAGGTATTGTAGATTTTCGTGTGGTGATTTTAGCAAAGGAGTCAAAAGTTGGAAATTACCAGAAATGCTCTTATCCAGATTTTTAGAAGAATTTGTTTACCTACTTAATTTGTGAGAAAAATTCTGGCCTTTTGGGACATAAAAGTATATGGTATAAGGTACCTCCTGTCCAAAACTGAGCTCATTCTGACTTAAAATGAGCAAGTTATGACCATTTCAATATTTAGGTTTTTCTGACGAAAAATGTTATAACCGGAGTTTTATAACTCCGATGACCATGAAATTTAAACTTGAGGCTCACGTTAACATGTGTAAGATCCTGCCAAGATTTGGAAATTTTTGGATTTAACCTTGAGGTATCTAATTTCTTAAAGAATTAATTAGAAATTAATTTTTGAAAAATAGTAAATGAATTTTAAAAATTCGAGAAAAATATATGTTCATTATGGGACTATATTACGCTAAATCTCGGAAAAGAAATATGTTTGGAACTGATTTGGTATTTTCATGAAAATGGTTTAATTCTGAACATATGAGTTAAATATGTTATGTGAAGTAACAAAGTTGGAAAATAGGATTTTGTGGCTTGGAAATCCTATATAAGGTATATGAAGATTTTTAATAAGGGATTTGATCATTGGTGATGAAATCTTATGAGTATAGCATTTTGAATAACTAAATGCATTATTTGGTAAAGTGTAAACAATTGAAATAAATTGTTTATAAGTTTAAGAAGTGATTAAAATATTGTTATGATATTAATAATATTAGATTATGAGTGGTTGATAATATTTGGATAAATTTAAAGTCTTTAATATTTATCCTTGTTTACTGATTGATTAATGTTTATATCATTGTCATCATCCTCATGCTTATATGGTAATAAAAGTTATCTTGGCTTACGTGCAAAGATGGGTATGTGGATTATTGAATTGTATATCTTTGGCTTACGTGCAAAAGATGGATTTGTTGGATTGTTGGTTTTATAGTTGTATATCTTTGGCTTTATGCGAGAGATGGACTTGGTATGATTATGACTAGGGATTTTTCGGTATAGTCATTACCATTGATGATTTAATGAATATCCTTGGCCCGTAGTACATGGATGATTAGAAGATGTGGTTTATTTATTAAGCTGAGTCTCAGCGATAAAAGTTGATGAAAACATTTTTTAAATCATAGAAGATAGTAGGTTTTATTTTCTACTTGACTCTTCTAATGGATTGCTTATTCATTATGATTAAACTTGATGTCTATTGTATTTTATCGGTTTAACATTGTTGAAGACTATTGATAATTTATTACGCATTATCTTAGTCATAATATTTTTCTTGGGCTAGTTGAGCTCACCCTTTCTTTCCTTTATTCTTCTTGAAATGAGAATATAATTGGGGATGAGTCGGGGAAAGGGTGATGGTCGAGATGATAGCATTAGTAGTCCTCACTATTACGATTAAATAGTGTGACAATAAATGTAATGAGGACTCCTTTGAGTTTGTATCTTATCTAGATGACAATATATCGTATTAAAACTCTTAGATTATGTTTTGTCGTATTTTACACGACAGTTGTATTATTAAGTTGTATTTGAATTTTGTACCATGTATTTGGCGACTCAAGATGGGTGATGAATACCTATTTTGGGGGCGTCACAGTTGGTATCAAAGCTTAGGGATATGATCCTGGTGAGATGTGAGATAAGAACTAGGAGGAGAGGCGGGAATTCCTTCGCTAGTATGACCTACCTAAGTTTATTTGGTATTTAATTGGTTGGTGGTCGGAGTATAGGGATAATATGTGAGATGTTAATTAACTCTTGTTTTATGGCAGTGTTTGAAAATGGCAGCTGAAAATATTAGCAATGGAGTGAATGAGACCATTGAGACACCTTTAATAACTAACCGAGTTAATGTGATGTTAGGCGAAGAAGAAATTAGAGATATCTACGTGGTGAGTGAAGAACTAATAGTTACTTTTAGAGAGCTAGTCGCAGAGAGGTAGTGGTGAGAGAGTGAGGAAGAAGAGGAACACGAGGAAAATTTATTAGAAGAATTTTATGATCAAAATTTAGAATTACAAAATCGTATTCATGAGTTAGAAAGCAAAGGAAGGAAGAAGGCGGAAAGCGGTTGTAGAGCAAAGAGATGCAACAATTCAAAATTGTGTTACCCGATATGCGATGCTTGAGCGAAGCACTCTTTGGCGAGTATAAGATATTAGAATTTGGAATCGAGAATGCTTTGATCAAAGATCGATGAAAGCGAAACAAGCGAGCGAAGGAGAATAGATGATGCGTGGGTAAAAGCGCATGCGACAGCGTTGATATTGTCGAAAAAGACGTCCGATCCAATAAAGTTAAAATAGATGAAATGGATTTTGCTTTTTGGACAACAATTGGGAGAATCCAACATCGAATTTGGAATTACCCTATGTAGAGCGGTCAACCCCAATTCGATATGGATCGGAGAATAATGATTCAAATCATGGATCAGGAATGTGACGAAGCACTTAAGGGTGGAATGTACCTTATAGCAAAGTCAAATCCGGTAGTTTAAGTGAGAGCGTTTGTTAAGAAACCCGAACGAAGTTATTACGGGTAAGTTAATTATAAACTCTTGCGAAGTCTATATCTTATTCGATACTAGTTTTACCCACTCTTGTATTTCACCTAGTTGTGTTCAACGTTTAAATTTGACTCCTGAGAAGTTAGACTTTGACTTATTGGTTGAAACTTCGTTAGGAGAAACTTTTGGTTACCTCCCTTTTTATAAATCTTGTTTCAAATCGACACTTTCACGTTACCTGTCGATCTTATCTCTTTGAAAATATTTGCCTTTGATGTGATTTTAGGAATCGATTGATTAACTACTCATCATATTTATATTTTGTTGAAAGTCATTTGTGGCCTGTAGTGTATAGATGGACTTGGTATGATTATAACCAGAGATTATTCGGTATAATCATGACCATAATATTACAAATGATGTGGTAAAAGTCATCTTTGGCCCGTAGTGCATAGATGAACTTGGTATGATTATGACCAGGTATTATTCGGTATAATCATGACTGTAATTGAAAACATGAATATCCTTGGCCCGTAGTGCATGGATAATTCGTGGTCGTGATACTATTAAAATTTGAGTTTGACATTATTGGTTTCTGAGTTGTATATCTTTGGCTGTAGTGCAAAGATGAGCTATTGATTATTAGTTATCTGAGTTGGCTTTGTAGTGAAAAGATGAATTGTTAATGAATATCTTTGGTAGTATTGCAAAGATGAATTTAATGTTTTCGACGATAAAAGGTATTCAAGGTATCCTCACCTCTTCGTCATACAGTGTACGTACGTAAATTTTGAGGTGAAATTTCATAAGAGGGAGATTGTGAGACCCCAGATTTTCTGAATAAAGATTTAATTTTCTCGAAATATTTTTTCAAAATTTTGGTGTGGGTTTGAGATAACGTTATAGTTGTGGGTAATATTTATAAATTTTACAAAGTCATGCAAGTTGTTATATAATATTCGATTGGTTGGGGAATATTCATTTTAACGGAGGAATATTAAATACGACGGCACAATCATTGGTGGACCCCACAAATGGAATTATTATCGGATTGAAAGCGACAAAAATATTTTTATGAAAATAACGACGGAAGTTTTACGTTAAAACTATTGAACTACTCGGTAGTAAAAAGTCAAAGAATGATGTCTGGCGTGGTTGCATAGTAGCATACGCGGTATTGGTTATTGATGCTTATGTGATAAGTCACTCAGTTATATTCAATTATTGCTACAGTAATTGTTGCATCATATCTCTCATATTATTGATTCGATTATTGTCACAGTATCATATGCATTATATGATATACTATTAAATCAATAATTGAGAGGAAAAAGTTGTTCATATTATTAAATTTTAATATTTACAATGTCTAGAAGTTTTGTCAAGGAGAGGTTTGGTCACTTAATTGCGCGCCAATAGGGAGAAATTCTTATTGAAAAAGCCCCCTCTTTCCTGGGAACAACCTAGTTGTTAAATATTGTGAGTTATAATATTAATGATGAATAAGTTCGTGTTGATTAAAAATGAATTTGATAGTTCCATTGTGTTGGGATTATTGGTATTAGTGGAAGTCGACATTTATTTCGATAATAATTTATGTCTGGAGGTTATATTGTTCAATCGGGTATTAAGGGCACTTTTCGTGTCGTAGTACTATTCACGAATTACTATTCATGAGTTACTATTCAAGAGTTACTATTCATGAGTTACTATTCATGAGTTACTATTCATGGGATACTATTCACCTGAACAAAATATATTTCTTTTCGATCCAAATCATTTTTGGGTACAATATTATTTTATGAGGAGATGTCTTGCTAATTTTTAGAATAGTTGGGAAATTATGCTAAATTGGATCGTTGGTTTAAATAATAGTATTGATCGTTGGTTTAAATAATAGTAAATCAATATGGATCGTTGGTTTAAAGTTTTAATAGTGAATCGGTATGGACCGTTGTTTTAAGTTTAATAGTGAATAAGTATGGACCAGTTCTTTAAGTTTTAAAAGTAAATCAATCTAAATCAATCTCATGAATTATGAATTAATTCTTATTAGGTCCATTCTCTTATAAATAGAAGCTCATTCCTTCATTATTTCTTACTGAATTCTTTGAAACTCTAGAGAAATTATAGAGAGAAATTATAGAGAGAAGTTATAGAGAGAAAATCTATAGAGAGAAAAGAAGAAGAAGTCTGCTACCTTTTCTATTCTAATATCCGATTTCTTCTAAGGTAAAGGGTATTATTCTTTTCTTATTCATGAAGAGAATTACTTTCTTTCAATACTCGTAAGAGTTGTTATTCCATTCCTTATTATTATGTTGGAATAACCTCTCTATACGAAGTACTGCATACATGGTGAAATTCTTCTATTATTCCATTCCTTATTATTATGTTGGAATAACTTTCCATGCTAAATCTTGCATACATGGTGAAATTCTTCTATTATACCTTTCTTATTATTATGTTGGAATAACTTTGTCATATGCTAAGTAATCTTTGCATACATGGTGAAATTCTTCTATTATTCCATTCTTTATTATTATGTTGGAATAACTTTGTTTATCTATGGTAAATCCGCATACATGGTGAAATTCTCGTTGTTATTCCATTCTTTATTATTCATTTGGAATATCACATGTTTGTCATGCGCTTATGCTTGACTCGTGGTGAAATTATTTATTATTATGTACTTATTATTACGCTTGGAATATCCTCGTTTGCACGCGATTCTGTGCGGACCTAGTTCCATTATTTATTATTTCGCATTTATTATTACATTGGAATATCCTGCTCATGCATGCATTTTCTTTGGGACGGGTTCCATTATTTATTATTTCATTATTTATTATTATTGGAATATCACATGCATGCGTTTTTCTGACTGGTTCCATTATTTATTATTCCGTACTTATTATTCTGTCGGAATATTCTGTCTGTGCATTTACACCGGACCTGGTTCCATTATTTATTATTAGTATTTATTATTACGCTTGAAATATCTATCACATGCGTTCTGTGGGATCTAGTTCCATTATTTATTTTTCTGTTAGGAATAACCTGTCTGTGCGGTCTCTATCGTATGCATGGTGAATCCTTTTGTTATTCCATTCTTTATTATTACATTGAAATAACATATCATGTGGATTACATACATGCATGGTGAATGATCCTTTGTATTCATTCCTTATTAAATTATGAAAATGATTTGGTTACGTTGATTATGATGAGTCATAATAAAAGCATTAGACTGATAAAAATCATGGGTATATGAAGTATTAGTAAGTGTTATGATGAGTTATGTTGGTTATTATGTGAAAACATGAAAGTTTCTTAGAAATCACAAAGGGTTGAAAATCAGATTTTGGTAAAAATGGAACATGAAATTGAATTAACCATATCTCCTATTATATTTTGAATTTTTGAGTATGGTCAAGTTCTATAGTTAGATCTATGAGTTTTGTAGCATCTCCAAGTGGAATCACTGAAAAAGGCGTTGTAGATTTTGGTGTGGACTGATTTTAGCAAAGGTGTCAAAAGCTGGAAATTATCGAAATGCTACTGTCCAAATTTTTAGAAGGGCTATTTCGGCAACTTAATTTTTGAGAAAACTTCTGGCCTTTTGGGACATGAAAGTATATGGTATAAGGTACATCCTGTCCAAAAATGAGCTCATTCTGACTTAAAATGAGCAAGTTATGACCATTTCAATATTTAGGTTTTTCTGACGAAAAATGCTATAACCGGAGTTCTATAACTCCGATGACCATGAAATTTAAACTGGAGGCTCACGTTAATATGTGTAAGATCCTACCAAGATTTGGGAATTTTTGGAGTTAACCTTGAGGTAGCTAATTTCTTAAAGAATTAATTAGAAATTTATTTTTGAAAAATAGTAAATGAATTTTAAAAATTCCGAGAAAAATATATGTTCATTATGGGACTATATTCTGCTAAATCTCAGAAAAGAAATATTTTTGGAACTGATTTGGTATTTTTCATGAAAATGGTTTAGTTACGAACATATGAGTTAAATATGTTATGTGAAGTAACAAAGTTGAAAAATAGGATTTTGTGGCTTGGAAATCCTATATAAGGTATATGAAGATTTTTTATCAGGAATTTGATCATTGGTGATGAAATCTTATGAGTATAGCATTTTTGAATAACTAAATGCATTATTTGGTAAAGTTTAAACAATTGAAATAAATTGTTTATAAGTTTAAGAAGTGATTAAAATATTGTTATGATATTAATAATATTAGATTATGAGTGATTGATAATATTTGGATAAATTTAAAGTCTTTAATATTTATCCTTGTTTGCAGTTGATTAATGTTTATATCATTGTCATCATCCTCATGCTTATATGGTAAAAAAAGTTATCTTGGCTTACGTGCAAAGATGGACTGTGGATTATTGATTGTATATATTTGGCTTACGTGCAAAGATGGACTATTGGTTGTTGGTTTTATAGTTTTATATCTTTGGCTTACGTGCAGAGATGGACTTGGTATGATTATGACTAGGGATTTTTCGGTATAGTTATTACCATTGATGATTTAATGAATATCCTTGGCCGTAGTAATACTGAGGATGATTAGAAGATGTGGTTTATTTATTAAGCTGAGTCTCAACGATAAAAGTTGATGAAAACATTTTTTTAAATCATAGAAGATAATAGGTTTTATTTTCCACTTGACTCTTCTAATGGATTGCTTATTCCGCTGCAGTTAAACTTGATGTCTACTGTATTTTATCAGTTTAACATTGTTGAAGACTATTGATAATTTATTACGCATTATCTTAGTCATAATATTTTTTCTTGGGCTAGTTGAGCTCACCCTTTCTTTCACTTATTCTCTTTGAAATGAGAATATAATTTGGGACGAGTCGGGGAAAGGAGTAACGGTCCAGATCATAGCATTATTAGTCCTCACTATTCTGATTAAATAGTGTGACAATAAATATAATGAGGACTCCTTTGAGTTTGTATACTGTCTAGATGATAATATATGTATTAAAACTCTTAGATTATGTTCTGTCGTATTTTACACGACAGTTGTATTATTAAGTTATATTTGAATTTTGTACCATATATTTGGCGACTCAAGATGGGTGATGAATACCTATTTTTGGGGGCGTCACAAAGGTTTATTATTTTTATATTTTGAAGAGATATTATTTTTCGTATTCGTATGAATATTATTATCGTTCAATATTCATTATATTTTTTTAATATTCCTAAGGAATATTTTTTTCATTCAATATTCGTAAGGAATATTATTTTCGTTCAACTATTGTAAGGGGTTTCTGCCATGGGCAGTTTCGTAATTTTTTTGACCCTCAAAAATTCTGAAAAAATTTGAAATGATAATTTGAAGAGTTTTCTAGATTGTGTCCAAAAATGGATATTTTTGGATGTATAGATTAGGAGTTATGAATTTTATGGGAAAAGACTATTTTAAAAGTAAATCCTTATAACTCCTTGTGGTTAACTCCAAAATTAGTGAAATTTTTATTGGGAGTACATCTATATAACAGCAGTATACCATGTAAATTTCGGAAGTTTTGGACAAAAGTACAATTTTTGATAAATGTCTAAATATTCGGCAGTTTTAGTCATATGAAAAATAGTAAATGAATTTTAAAAATTTTGAGAAAAATATATGTTCAATATGAGACTATATTCTGCTAAATCCCAGAAAAGAAATTTTTTTGTAATGATTTGGTATTTTTCATGAAAATGGACTAGTTATGAGTAAATGAATTAAATATGTTATGTGAAGTAAAAAAATTGGAAAATAGGATTTTATGGCTTGAGAATCCTATATAAGGTATATGCAGATTTTTGATGAGAGTTTTGGTTATTGGTGATGAAATCTTATGAGTTTGACATTTTAGGACGATTAAATGCATTAATTAGTAAAGTGTAAACAATTAAAATAAATTGTTTATAAGTTTAAGAAATGATTAAAATATTATGGTAATATTAATAATATTAGATTATGAGATTATTAAGTGATTTATAACATTTGGATTAAGGTGTTATAAATATTGACATGGATTTTATTGTGAAACTTTATCTTTTTGTCTTTGGGGTTACTATTCACGTATCGACACTATTCACGATACGATAATTATTCATGTATATGATTAATTATTTGCGTATATGACATTATTTATGCATACGGTACTATGTACGAATACGGAGTACTATTTACGAGTTACTATTCATGAGTTATTATTCATGCATTACTATTCACGAGTTACTATTCACGGGGTACTATTTACCCGAAAAATATATTTCTTTTCTGTCCAAATTATTTTTGGTACATGAATATTATTCTTGAATTTTACTCCACAAAGCAGTATCATGTTGACAATTTAGCAGTATCATGTTGACAATTTGGATATTTTTAAACTCTGGATAAATTTAAAGTCTTTAATATTTATCCTTGATTTCGTTTGATTAATGCTTATATCATTGTCATCATCCTCTTGCTTATATTGTGATGAAAGTCTTATTTGGCTTACGTGCATAGATGGACTGTTGATTATTGGTTTTACAATTGTATATCTTTGGTTTACGTGCAAAGATAGACTGTTGATTATTGGTTTTATAGTTGTATATCTTTGGCTTACGTGCAAAGATGGACAAGTGTATGACATGATCATAACCACTGGTGATAATAGCGAATATCCTTGGCCCGTAGTGCATGGATAATTCGATGATGTGATTGGCATGATCATGACCATTAGTTAACAGTTGAATGTCTTTGGTCGTAGTGCACTGACAGATAATTGATTGGTATGCTCATGACCATTGGTTTTATAGTTGAATATCTTTGGCCTGTAGTGCAAAGATATACAACTGATTGGTATGATCATTGTTATTACATTTGAATATCTTTAGCCTTTGGGGTAAGGATTTTGAGTAAACGTTCTATTAAACCTTTGTGGCAAGGAGAAACTGTTGATTTACATGATTATAAATATGAATTATGGATTTAACTATAATCTTTGGTGGTTTAGGTGAAGACAAGTGATGAGAGTTTTTTTTATCTTGGGTATAACAAAGAACTGTTGATGAGTATTACAGGAATAAAATATTAATTATGGACTTTTAATCTAGAGGAGATAATAGACATTATGTTCTACTTGACTCTTCTAATGGATTGCTTATTCCGCTGCGGTTATTGATCTTAAACTTGTTGTTTATTGTATTCTATCAGTTGTTATACTGTTGAAGGCTAAGGATAATTTATTCTGTATTATCTTAGTCAGAATATTTTTTACTTGGCTAGTTGAGCTCACCCTTTTCTTTCACTGTTCTCTTCAGGAAATGAGAATATAGCTGGGACGAGTCAGGGAATGGAGTGATAGTCCGAGATGGTGGCTATAGTAGTCCTCACTATTATGTGAAATAGTGTGATAATAATTATAATGAGGACTCCATTGAGAGTGGATATTTTCTAGATGACAATATTCTTATTAAAACTCTTAGATTTTGTTATGTCGTATTTTGCACGAAAATTGTATAATTAAGTTTGTAGTTCAGTTTTGTACCATGTATATGGCGACTCAAGATGAGTGATGTATACCTGTTTTGGGGGCGTCACAGTTGGTATCAAAGCTTAGGGATATGATCCCTGGCTGAGATGTGAGACAAGAACTAGGAGGGGAAAGACGGGTTAATCCTTCGCTAATATGACCTACCTAAGTTTATGTGTTATTTAATTGATCGGTCAGAATATAGGGATAATATGTGGCATGTCAATTAACCTTTATTTTGAAACTATATTCTAGGATGATATCTGAAATACAGGAGATGGGAAATGGGAAAATATAATAGAGAGGAAATAACCGGGAAGGTACAATCCAAAAAGAAAACAAGGTATTCTCATCTCTTCGAACTACCGGGTACGTAAATTTCGAGGGCAAAATTTTATAAGGAGGGGAGATTGTGAGACCCCAAATTTTATGAAATAAAAGTATTCAATTTTCTTATAATTCTTCTATTTAGTAAATGGTTAAATTGATAAAAGGTTAAAGTTAAGGGTGCTATGTGAAAATTTTTCAAAGTAAACAAGTTGTCATAAAATAATCGGTGATAAAAGTATAGTAATACGCGTGGTTGCATAGTAACACACGGTATTGATTATTGATGCTTACGTGAGAAGTCACTCAGTTATACTCAATTATTGCTACAGTAATTATTGCATCATACCTCTCATATTATTGATTCATTTATGGTCACAATATCATCTGCATAATATGATATATTATTAAATCAATAATTGAGACGACAAAGTTATTCATATTATTAATTACAATATTGACAATGTCTAGAAGTTCTGTCAAGGAGAGGTTAGATAATTTAATTGCGCGCCAATAGGGAGATATCCTTATTGGAAAGTTCCCTCTTTCCTGGGAACGACCTGGTTGTTAAATATTGTGAGTTATAATATTAATGATGTATAAGTTCGTATTGATTAAAGATGAAATTGATAGTTCCATTGTGTGGGAATTATTAGTGTTAGTGGAAATCGACATCTATTCTGATAATAATTGATGTCTTGAGGTTATATTGACCAATCGGGTAATTAACCGGATAAATGAGCAATTAATTGCTATTAATTCACATGCTTATAACTATGTGTTCACATGTGTGTACTTTTGATTCACATGATTTACTACTAGGGGAGTTGGTGCAAGATTGATAATACTTGCATGACTAAATTAAAAATAGAAGTATAATTGAAGGTACTATATATTAATTTTTTCACATGTTTAGAACTATTGAGTCACATGATTTATTATTGATTCACATGATTTACTATTAGGGGAGGTGGTGCAAGTTTGATAATACTTGCAGGACTAAATTAAAAATGAAGAAAAAGATGAAGGTATTATACTATAATATTTTGAGCCCCAAAACGTGCAATTATCGAAACTATATTCTTCTATAAATAGAAGCTCATTCTTCCTTCATTCTCACCAATTCACTAAGTCTCACAAGAGCAATTATAGAGATAGAAGCTATAGAGAGAAAGAAGAAGAGTAGTCTGCTACTTCACTACTCCAGTATCCAGTCTTCTTTTGAGGTAAATGTTATTATTTTTATATTCTGAAGAGATATTATTTTTCGTATTCGTATGAATATTATTATCGTTAAATATTCATTATATTCGTTTAATATTCGTAAGGAATATTATTTTCATTCAATATTCGTAAGGAATATTATTTTCGTTCAACCATTATAAGTAAGGGGTTTCTGCCAGGGGCAGTTTTCGTAATTTTTCCGACCCTCAAAAATTCTGAAAAAATTTGAAATGATAATTTGATGAGTTTTCTAGATTTTGTCCAAAAATGGCGATTTTTGGATGTATATGTAAGACCCCGGATTTTATGAAATAAAAGTATTCAATTTTCCTATTTAGTAAATGGTTAAATTGATAAAAAATTTAAAGTTAAGGGTGATATATATAAATTTTTTTAAAATACGCAAGTGGTTATAAAATACTCATTTCTGTCGGAGAATATTCGTTTGGTCGTGGAATATTCTTGTTGTTGAGGGAATATTAAATGACGGCGTTGCCATTTTTGTGCCCCTTAATGAGAATAAGCATCGGATGAAGAAAGCGAGAAATTTAAATTTTTATAAATAACACTTGGCGTAGTTATTCTTTATTAATCATTGTTGGATTACGGTGGTTAAAAAACTGATGTCTGGCGTGGTTGCTTGCAAGATAATACGGTATTGCATGCGAGTATTTTTGAATTATTGATTCTTACGTATGAAGGCACTACTCAATAATTGTTACAAGTAATTCTTTGTTCAATATTTTATTTTATTGATTCAATAATTGCTGCGTTGATAGTTTATATTATTGTTGTTTTAATAATTGTTAGTGCACATTATTTCCCACTATCAGATCAATAATTCATATTATTTGAATAATATTATTAGATAGCATTATTGGCAATGTCTAGAAAGTTACATCAATGAGAGGTTTGGTCACCTAATTCTTGTATTTAGTAAGGAGAAATCCTTATCGAAAAGCCCTCTCTTTCCTGGGAACCACCTGGTTGTCATAATTGTGATTCTGTAATATTATTTGTGAATAATTAATTATTTATTTATATGATAAGGAAATATTTATTTGATGCGGATATAAATGATGGATTTATTTATGTGGTTATAAATGAAGGAATTAATGTTGAGGTGTTTTATCAGTATTTTGTCGGATTGGAGGTATTAAAAGATTAAATCGGTGTTCTTAAAGCTCTATTGCGTGAGTTATAATTTTTAATCCTACCGTTGGATCGTTGTGATTTTTGGATATGTTATACATATATAAGTTGAATATATATCCACAAATTTTGAACCGTTGAAAATTAACACATGATTTGTTATGAATTTTACAAGGTGTTGAAACGGTGTTGAAAATCATCCGTTTGTAGATTTCGGATATTTTTTGTCTGGAATTTGGAAAAACTTAAAGCTACAAAGTTGTAGAGAATTCGATTTCATGTGGAATGGACATAAAATTATTTTTTTTTTGATAAACGAGCTATTTTCTATGAATTATTAAAGTTTCAGAAAATAAAATAATTTTTATTAAAATTGGGTGGAACCCACTTTTTGGTTGGTGTTGAATGCATGTAATTTTCGCTATATTTTTTCGTAAATGAAATTTGGTTTTGTGGTGGCATGCGTAGAAGGTTGATAAATAAATATTATATTTTATTAATTTAGTCTCCTTTGGCGTTCTAACATTTTCCTATAAATAGGTGCTTATGTTAGTATTGAAAATCACACCAAAAATAAGTTTTCTTTCTCTCTATATTATCAAGCGTATTTTTATGAGTATTTAGATACTTTGAGAGTTTCTAATCGGTGCAATTTTTTTCCGGCTTTTCATCCGATATTCGGTGTAAATCTTTCTTTCTTTTGAGGTAAGGGATTTTTAAGGGTTATTATGTTTTTTTAGTTTTGCACTTTTTCGAACCTTCAAAAATTCTGAAAAAATTTAAATGATAATTTGATGAGTTTTATTGATTGTGTCCAAAAATGGCAAAATTGGATGTGTAGATTAGGCGTTATGGATTTTATGAGAAAAGACTATTTTAAAAGTAAACACTTATAACTCCTTGTGGTTAACTCCAAAATTGATAAAATTTTTATTGGGAGTACATCTATATAATATCCGTATAACCTGTAAATTTTGGAATTTATTGATAAAAGTATAATTTATGATAAATGTCTAAATATTCGGCAGTTTTGGCCATATGAAAAATAGTAAATGAATTTTAAAAGTTTTGAGAAAAATATATGTTCAATATGGGACTATATTATGCTAAATCCAAGAAAAAAAATATTTTTGGGACTGATTTGGTATTTTTCATGAAAATGAACTAGTTATGATTAAATGAATTAAATATGTTATGTGAAGTAACAAAATTGAAAAATAGGATTTTATGGCTTGGGAATCCTATATAAGGTATATGCAGATTTTTATGAGAGTTTTGATTATTGGTGATGAAATTTTATGAGTTTGGCATTTTAGGATGATTAAATGCATTAATTAGTAAAGAGTAAACAATTAAAATAAATTGTTTATAAGTTTATGAAATGATTAAGATATTATGGTAATATTAATAATATTAGATTATGAGATTTTAAAGTGATTTATAACATTTGGATTAAGGTGCTATAAATATTGATATGGATTTTATTGTGAAACTTTATATTTTTGTGTCGGGGTTACTATTCACGTATAGGATACTATTCATGACAAAAATTGATTTCTTTCTTTGACCAAATTATTGTTGATTTATGAATCTTACTCATAAGATTAAATCCATGTTTGGATCATATTATTTTTATTATCATATATAACATTTTTATGATCCTGGTGAAGAAATTTCTCTTTGACTTAAGTGTAAAGATGGGTAGATTATTGGTATGATCGTGACTATGGGTTCTCTTTGGCCAGTAGTGCAAAGTTGAATCGTTGACTGGTATGATCATGACCATTGAATTTGCAATTGAATATTTTTAGCTTAAGTGCAAAGGTGAATTAATCAACATGATTATAATTATGGTTTATATAAATTCTGAAATGATTGTATGTTTCTTTGAGATATGAATATCTTTGGCCTGTAGTGCAAAGATCAATTATTGATGAACATCTTTAGCCTGTAGTGCAAAGATGACCTGTTGTTGAATATCTTTGGCCTGTAGTGCAAAGATGAACTGTTGTTGAATATCTTTGGCATGTAGTGCAAAGATAACCTGTTGTTGAATATCTTTGGCCAGTAGCGTAAAGATGAGCTGTTGATGAGTATCTTTGGACCGTAGTGAAAAGATGAATTTATTAGTATGATTATGAACAGGAACTGTGATTTGGTATAACCCTGATCTTTGATGTTTCAGGTAAAGACAGGTGATGAAAATTATCTTCGTCCTCGATGAAAAAAGGAATTTGAAACCACAAATATGATTATGAGTTATTCATATGATTGTGAACATGAACTGTTGATTGATGTTACAAGGATAAACATTGTTGGTGGACTTTTAACATAGAGAAGATAATAGACATTATGGTCTATTTGACTCTTCTAATGGATTGCTCGTTCTGCTGCAACTATGGTTGAAAAGTTTTATCATCTACCATATGTTCTAAATCTCTGATTTATTACTGATGAAGACTATTGATAATTTAATTATCTTTAGTCATGATATTCTTTACTGAGCTATTTGTGCTCACCCTTTTGCTTCACAATTCCTTTCAAGTAATAAGAGTGTAGCTGGGTCGAGCGGGGATAACAGGGGAATAGAACGGTGGTCTATAGCTGTTGAGGTTCTTCCTAAATAGTATAAAAATAATTGTATTGAGGACCTAAGATGTGTGTGTCGTATATTATACGTTACTTAATAATTGATTTTGATGAACAACAATAGGGTGAGGCGAACCCAACGTTGGAAGGGTGTTTTGCCACTATCATACAAGATGTCTAATGACATACAAACTCGTGTTATCATCATCCTCTTGCTGAGTATATCTACGAGCACTACCTATATGATCTTGGAGTTCGGTTGAAACATAATGTTCAATCGCAGACGGTGGAGATAGTTATATGTCAAGAGAAGACTCATCATTGGAAGGAACATGATAGTAATCTTCTCATTTTTCTTTGGGGTCTATTGGATCAACCAAGGATAATTCTCTGGATATATGATATCTATCATAACCTAAATGCGTGGCCTCCCATGTACGAAGGTTTCCTTGAGCACTTCCCAAAGATTTTAATTTCTAAAATAGTTATTGACTGTACCTTTATGTAATGTATCAATGTGAGGTGTTGTCCATAGTTGGGACATGAGTCACAGTTGGTATTAAAACTCAAAGTATATGTGTTGTCATATTTTGCACGATAATTGTAGTAATAAAGTTGTAGTTATTTTCTGTACCATGTATTTGGCGACTCAGAATAGGTTGGATGGATTGGACCTATTTTGAGGGCGTCACAGTATAGATTAGGAGTTATGAATTTTATGGGAAAAGACTATTTTAAAAGTAAACCCTTATAACTCCTTGTGGTTAACTCCAAAATTAGTGAAATTTTTTTTGGGAGTACATCTATATAACAGCAGTATACCTTGTAAATTTCGAAAGTTTTGGACAAAAGTATAATTTTTGATAAATATCTAAATATTCGGCAGTTTTAGTCATATGAAAAATAGTAAATGAATTTTAAAAATTCTGAGAAAAATATATGTTCAATATGGGACTATATTCTGCTAAATCCCAGAAAAGAAAATTTGTTTGTACTGATTTGGTATTTTTCATAAAAATTGACTAGTTATGAGTAAATGAATTAGATATGTTATGTGAAGTAAGAAAATTGGAAAATAGGATTTTATCGCTTGAGAATCCTATATAAGGTATATGCAGAATTTTTATGAGAGTTTTTGTTATTGGTGATGAAATCTTATGAGTTTGGCATTTTAGGATGATTAAATTCATTAATTAGTAAAGTGTAAACAATTAAAATAAATTGTTTATAAGTTTAAGAAATAATTAAAATATTGTGGTAATATTAATAATATTAGATTATGAGATTATTTAGTGATTTATAACATTTGGATTAAGGTGTTATAAATATTGACATGGATTTTATTGTGAAACTTTATCTTTTTGTGTCGGGATTACTATTCACATATACGACACTATTCATGTATACGGCACTATTCATGTATATGGCACTATTTGCATATAAGACATTATTTATGTATACGGTACTATGTACGAATACGGAGTACTATTTACGAGTTACTATTCATGAGTTACTATTCATGCGTTACTATTCCTGCGTTACTATTCACGGGGTACTATTTACCCAAAAAATATATTTCTTTTCTGTCCAAATTATTTTTGGTACATGAATATTATTCTTGAATTTTACTCCACAAAGCAAGATCATGTTGACAATTTGGATATTTTAAAACTGGATAAATTTAAAGTCTTTAATATTTATCCTTGATTTCGTTTGATTAATGCTTATATCATTGTCATCATCCTCTTGCTTATATTGTGATGAAAGACTTATTTGGCTTACGTGCATAGATGGACTGTTGATTATTGGTTTTACAATTGTATATCTTTGGCTTACGTGCAAAGATGGACTGTTGATTATTGGTTTTATAGTTGTATATCTTTGGCTTACGTGTAAAGATGGACAGGTGTATGACATGATCATAACCACTGGTGATAATAGCGAATATCCTTGGCCCGTAGTGTATGGATAATTCGATGATGTGATTGGCATGATCATGACCATTAGTTAACAGTTGAATGTCTTTGGTCAGTAAATTGACGAATAATTGATTGGTATGATCATGATCATTGGTTTTATAGTTAAATATCTTTGGCCCATAGTGCAAAGATATACAACTGATTGGTATGATCATTGTTATTATATTTGAATATCTTTAGCCTTTGGGGTAAGGATTTTGAGTAAATATTCTATTAAGCCTTTGTGGCAAGGAGAAACTGTTGATTTACGTGATTATAAATATGAATTGTGGATTTAACTATAATCTTTGGTGGTTCAGGTGAAGACAGGTGATGAGAGTTCTTTTTGTCTTGGGTATAACAAAGAACTGTTGATGAGTATTACAGGAATGAAATATTAATTATGGACTTTTAATCTAGTAGAGATAATAGACATTATGTTCTACTTGACTCTTCTAATGGATTGCTTATTCCGCTGCAGTTGTTGATCTTAAACTTGTTGTCTATTGTATTCTATCAGTTGTTATACTGTTGAAGGCTAATGATAATTTATTTTGCATTATCTTATTTATAATATTTTTTACTGGGCTAGTTGAGCTCACCCTTTTCTTTCATTGTTCTCTTCAGGAAATGAGAATATAGCTAGGACGAGTCGGGGAATGGAGTGATGATCCGAGATGGTGGCTATAGTAGTCCTCACTATTATGTGAAATAGTGTGATAATAATTGTAATGAGGACTCCATTGAGAGTGGATATTGTCTAGATGACAATATTCTTATTAAAACTCTTAGATTTGTTATGTCGTATTTTGCACGACAGTTGTATAATTAAGTTTGTAGTTGTACCATGTATCTGGCGACTCAAGATGAGTGATGTATACAAGTTTTGGGGGCGTCACACACCGCCCTGTGGATACTCATAACAGCAGGAGTCATAGGAGAAGCCCATCTAAAGCTGCAGGTTCAGATGGGAAAGGCCATTCTGTTCAGAAGAAAGATAACTCTCTAAAGAAGGAAGTCTCTTTCCAACCCAAGGGAGTGGAATTTTTGATTAAGAAGATAAAGGAGCTTCGGAAACAGTTAGCCGAAGTCCTACAAGTAAAAGACTGTTCGGGTAAAAAGGCATCTCCTTTCTCCTCAAAAATTCTTAAGGAGAAGGCATACTCTACTAAAAAGCTTCCTTACATGGAGTTATGATGGCTCAGGTGATCTTTACGACCACAACCATGCGTTTGATAGGCTGATGGATTATTATGATTTTTCGGATACAGCCAAGTGTCAAACTTCTGTGATGACGCTAAGGAAAGATGTGAGGCAGTGGATGAGAACTCTACCTTCAGATTCAATTTCATCTTGGGCAGATTTATGTAGTAAATTCCATGCTCATTTTGGAAGTAACCAGAAGAGAGGAAAGCCTACTGGCTCGTTGGCTCAAGTTCGTTAATATTCGAATGAGTCTTTAAGCCAGTATGTGAAGAGATTCAGAGAAGCGGTTGGTCAGATGACTGATCTCAATAATCTTCAGGCTGTTGGGATATTTTAGAATGGTCTAGACCTGGTGAAGTCAGAAAAGCTGGTGAAGAAGCTGATGTTCAGCCATCCAAAAAGTTTACCCGAAGCATTTGAGAAAGCAGGGGGATATATTGTGGTGGAGGAAGCTATGAATAGCTTGAAGCGTACTCCTTCAGTCAAAATGAAGGAAAAAGACAAAGATAAAGCTGATGGTGATCAGAAGAAGAACGGTGGTAATAATGATCATTTAGAAGGGAATTCCAAGAGATACAATAGAAATTGGCATTCAGGAGGAGGTCGTCTGCCTACTCTGAACCAGAAGGTGAACAAGGTGTATACTCAGTTGAACACGGATAGGGCTACCATCTTGGAGCAGATAAAAGACCAACCCTAATTTGAACCACCTCATGACAATCTTAAGCCCGGGTCTGGTAATTCTCGTAAATACTATGATTATCATCAGGCAGCTGAGCATGAAACTAATAACTGTTGGAATCTAAAGGAGTTCATTGAAAGAAATGTCCAAAGTGGTATGTTTGTTTAGTATGTGGCAGTAAGAAGGCCCTTAAGAAGCAAATGACGCGAATGTTAGGCACTGGTCGGTCAGCATAACCGCTTCTACACCTGACCAAAGACTTAATCACCAATGAGGCATGTTGATGATGTAATTACTAGGGGAACTGCTGGTAATCTTGCTGGGAAGAAGCATCGAGGATATTTGGATACAGTCATGTCAATGGCGAGTACACTTCTGAAGACTGACAGATCATATCCAGGTTTGGTAATTTCTTTTTTCGACGACGATTACCTTTCTGAGCCCATCAAATCCCGTGAAGGAGCTTTGGTGATTACCGCACAGGTGGGTTCGGTGGACATGAAGCGAATGATGATTGAAAATGGTGTTCTATTTATTGGGTGTATGGAGGTTCGATTGGACTTGTTTGACCATTTGATGGCGAAACAAATTTTATGGAAGTTATTGGGTGTATTGAGGTTCGGTTGGACTTGTTCGACCATTTGATGGCAAAACAAATTTTATGGAGGTTCGGTTGGACTTGTTCGACCATATGATGGCGAAACAAATTTTATGGAAGTTATTGGGTATATGGACGTTCGGTTGGACTTGTTCGACCATTTGATGGCGAAACAAATTTTATGGAAGTTATTGGGTGTATGGAGGTTCGGTTGGACTTGTTCGACCATTTGATGGCGAGACAAATTTTATGGAGGTTCGGTTGGATTTGTTCGTCCTTATGATGGCGAATAAAAATTTATGGAAGTTCGGTTGGATCTGTTCATCCTTTAGATGATGAATAGAACTTGCTCATCCTTAAGATGGTGAGTAGGGTCCTGCTTCGTCCTAAAGATGACAAACTGGATTTTCTGGAGGTTTGGAGGAATGTTCATCCTTAAGATGGTGAACAAATTAGGTTCTTCCTAAAGATGGCGAACAAGCACATTTGGAGGTTCGGTTAGATCAATTCGTCCTAAAGATGGCGAATTGGATTATTGAAGATTTATCTCGCACTTTGGTAATGAATAAGTATTACATTGCTTTATTGCCTGATTTTATTTAAAGTGTTGAGTTCAGAATATATTGTTATTTGATTTTATATGAAGTTCATACTATTTGATTATTTACTAACAGTTCAGGTTAAGTTTAAAAGGAGTAATAAGGATGATAAGTAAATAGCATTTCATTAAAATATAAAAGTGATTACAAAAGTTCTAAAGTTAACAGGTGAAGGAGTTCCTCTTCAGGCGTCATCCTCATCTTCTTCTTCGGAAGAGTCGAGGAGGGTTGGTTTCTAAGAGGCGGCAGCAAGTTTCGCTTTGCCTTTGCTTCGGGCAGTTTCATAGCCCTCAGCATACATCTTAATTATCTCATTATTCAGTTCGGGTGATTTGCGGTACTCCAGTTGTATTTTTTTACGGAGTTCTTCGGTCATCTGGGGGCCGAGATCTTTAAGTTCTCAAAGTTTGGTCTCAAGCTTGCGACGATAAGCAAGATGTCGCTCTTCGGTCACTTTGGTGTTGTTGATCTCTTTTGCCAAGCTTTGCTTGGACTGTGCCAGAGTGTCGTTCTTCCGAACTAAATCTACATTCACCACAACAGTGGTTCGATTAATGGCCTCGGTTGTCTCCAGTTGCTCTTTTAACTTTGGCAAGCTCCTTTCTGAGATAGTCATTGTTGAAGAGAACATCTCCAAGTTGACTTCTCTCCCTCGTCAAAGCAAACTTCAAAATGGCATTCTCTTTCTGGGTAGCATCTTCTTCGCACTACAAGAAAAATGTCTAACAGTGACCGAAAGTATCTGCGACCGGTAATAGCGACCGTAATGTATTTTCGTCACTATTAGTATTCGCGACTGCATGCGGTCGCTAATAGTATGGACTCGGTCACTAAAGGTATTTTCCCTCCTAAAATTTTGGGCAAAATTAGCCCGGCAAGCCTAATAGCGACTGCCTCTTAACAGCGACCGCACGCATTTTCTATATATGCTACGTGTTTAAATATTAGCGACCGCAGGCGGTCGCAGAAAGCGGTCGCTGATTCAATTTAATCTAACTCGAACCAAACATTCAGACAGAATAGAAAACAAAGAAAAGAAGAACGAAGAGGGAGAAAAAGGCAGGGAGAAGAGGGAGAAGAACGAACCAGGTAGTGCTCGCATTTCCTCGATTCAGGTACGTTAATATATCTCTCTATTGTGCATTTTTTTTGCTAAAAGGGTTTTCAATTTTCATCTCAATATGGGAATTTACTTTGGAAAATCTGTTAAATGTGCTCATGCTTCTTCTAATCACTTCTCCGGTAGGTCAATCCTCCATCTTAATTTCTGATATAATCATTATTATTTAGAATCTATGCTGAGTTAATTTGGTAGTAAGTGACTTATTATTGTCTGTTTATTTGGTAGTCGAAAAAGAAATGGACATCAATTGGTGTAGATATTTAGGCATTCTGTCCTCAAAGATTTAGATGTGAAATTGAAACTTAACTAAAGACAAACATTTCTTGCAGTTTGGAGTGGAAATATTTTTGTTGTTTTTAGTAAGAAAAATGGGAATGAGAATGGGAATAGGAATTGGAATGGGAATGGGAATGGGACAAAGTTGTTAGTTTTTGGAACAATTGACATACATTTTGCCTAGCTTAATTATTCTGTCTGAGCCTGTATGTACCCAACACATAATTACCTTTTAAAGTGACTGGTGATTTGCTCATGTATATGTATATGTATATATATAGGAGTTAAGGAGTACTACTTTTTTTATATATGGAGTAATTGTCTTGATGAAACATTAAATGAAGACAAAACTACCACCACTTGAATGATCAAGACATAGAAAGAAAATGAAATCTGGCTCCCTCACCTTCACCTTTAATATTATACTACCAATCATTAATTTAAATGTTTTACTCAATTTAGTTCCATATTAATGTGAATTCACCTACATCGCCTTAAAGGATCAAAAACAATTCTTGGTACTAGGAAAAAGGCTAACAACAATCTCAACTTGCGGAGAATCTGTTAATTCACAATTGGCTCACTAGAAAAATAGGAGAATAAACAAAATAAATATAAAAGGACTCGCAAGACTAAATGGCAATAAACATAATCTTGAATATTAGGGCTTAATGTGACGCCCCCAAAAAAGGTATACATCACCCATCTTGAGTCGCCAAATACATGGTACAAAATACAAATACAAACTTAATTATACAACCGTCGTGTAATGTACGACAATACATAAACTGAGAGTTTTAATAGGAATATTGTCATCTAGACAATATCCACACTCAAAGGAGTTCTCATTACATTTATTGTCACACTATTTAACAGAATAGTGAGGACTACTAATGTTATCTTCTGGACCGTCACTCCTTTCCCCGACTCGTCCCAGCTATATTCTCATTTCCTGAAGAGAATAGTAAAAGAAAGGGTGAGCTCAACTAGCCCAGTAAGAAATATTATGACTAAGATAGTGCAGAATAAATTATCAATAGTCTTCAACAATGTTAAAGCGATAAAATACAATAGACATCAAGTTTAGCTGCGGTATGAATAAGCAATCCATTAGAAGAGTCGGGCAGAGAATAAAACCTACTATCTTCTATGATTTTAAAAAATGTTTTCATCAACTTTTATCATTGCCGAGACTCAAATTTTAATAAATAAACCACATCTTCTAATCATCCTTGTACTACGAGCCAAGGATATTCATTAAATCATCAATGGTCATGACTATACCGAATAATCCCTTGTCATAATCATACCAAAAGCTGTCCATCAATGCATTACAGGCCACTGAGGACTTTTACCACCTCATTTATAACATTACGAGGTCATGATTATACTTAGAATGATCCTCGATCATAATCATACTAAGTCCATCTATGCACGTAAGCCAAAGATGACTTTCATTACAATATAAGCATGAGGATGATGACAATGACATAATAATTCAATAAAACAAGTTCAAGAATTAATTTATCCAAGAACTAATAACGTCCAAATTGTCAACATGATACTTCTTTGTAGAGTAAAATTTAAGAATGCTTAGAAAAATATTTCCATGAAAAGATACTAGATGAAGCACAAATATCAAGGATATTCCACTAATTTCATGGAGTATAGAAGTCAAAACTTTAACCAACTGAGTATAATAAAGAATATATGAAAGCGCAGAATGGATTTTCACCGCCATGCAGTAATCCACGATATCTGAGATCATTTCCACAATTTAATAAGGAATGAATACAAAGGATCATTCACCACGCACGTGGAAATCTCATACATAAGCGAGTTATTCCAATGAGAATAATAAAGAATGGAATAATGAAGGATTTACCATGCATACGATAGAGAGCCAAGACAGACGAGTTATTCCTAATGAGAATAATAAATGGAACCAAAAGTCCGGCGTAAAACGCATCTGAGCGAGGATATTACGGCGAGAATAATAAATACGGAATAATAAATAATGGAACCGGTCCGTAAAACGCATGCATGAGGATATTCCGGCAGAATAATAAATGCGGAATAATAAATAATGGAACTGAGTCCGGCGTAAAACGCTTGCATGTGAGGATATTCCGACAGAATAATAAATGCGAGAATAATAAATAATGGAACCAGGTCCGGCGTAAAATGCACAGACAGGATATTCCGACAGAATAATAAATGCGGAATAATAAATAATGGAACCAGGTCAGGCGAAATTCGCACCAATAGGATATTCCAACAGAATAATAAAGAATGGAATAATAGAAGAATTTCACCATGTATGCGGTACTTCGCATAAACAGGTTATTCCAACATAATAATAAGGAATGGAATAACAGAAGAAGATCACCATGTATGCGGTACTTCGCATAAACAGGTTATTCCAACATAATAATAAAGAATGGAATAACAGAAGAAGATCACCATTTATAGGGGAGTCCACTTATACAGGTTATTCCAACAGAGTAATAAAGAATGGAATAACAAAAGTTTTCTTCATGAATACGAAAGAATAACACCCCTTACCTTAGAAGAAACTGAATATTAGAACAGAAAGGTAGCTGACTTCTCTTCTTCTTTCTCTCTATAATTTCTCTCTCAAGAGTTTCAGTGAATTCGTAAGAAATAATGAAGGAATGAGCTTCTATTTATAGGAGAATGGACTGAATAGTAACTAATTTATGAACGGTCCAGATTGATTTACTTTTAAATGGACGGTCCATATTGATTTACTATTAAACTTTAAACCAACGGTCCATACTGATTCACTATTAAACTTTAAAGCAATGGTCCATATTAATTTACTAAAATAATTTCAACCAACGGTCTGAAAAATTAGCACATCTCCTCATGGAATAATATTGTACCCAAAAATAATTTGGACCGAAAATAAATATACTGTTCGGGTGAATAGTACCCCGTGAATAGTACTCGTGAATAGTAACTCGTGAATAGTAACTCATGAATAGTAACTCGTGAATAGTAACTCATGAATAATAACTCGTGAATAGTATTCTGACACGAAAAGTGTCCCAAATATCCGAGTAAACAATATAACCTCCAGACATCAATTATTATCGAAATATATATCGATTTCTACTAACACTAATAATCCCAACACAATAGAACTATCAAATTCATCTTTAATCAATACGAACTTATTCATAATTAATATCATAACTCATAATATTTAACAACCAGATCATTCCCAGGAAAGAGGGGGCTTTCCAATAAGGATTTCTCCCTATTGGTGCGCAATTAGGTGACCAAACCTCTCCTTGACAGAACTTCTAGACATTATAAATATTGCAATTTAATAATATGAATAACTTTGTCATCTCAATTATTGATTTAATAATATAACATATAATACAGATGATACTGTGACAATAACTGAATCAATAATATGAGAGATATGATGCAGCAATTACTGTAGCAATAATTGAGTATAACTGAATGACTTCTCACGTAAGCATCAATAACCAATACCGTGTGCTACTATGCAACCACGCGTAGACATTGTATTTTACTACTAGGGTAGTTCAACAGTTTTAACGGTAACACTTCCGCCGTTATTTTTATAAAAAGATAATTCTGTCATTTTGACAATACTTCCGTTGTGGGGTCCACCAATGATTGTGTTGTCGTACGAATATTCCATGTTAGAACGAATATTCCCCGACTAATCAAATATAATATAACCACTTGTATACTTTGCAAAATTTGTAAATATTACCCACAACTATAACATTATACTATATCCACACCATAATATTCAAAAATATAATTCAAGAGAAATTAATCTTTATTCATAAAAGTTGGGGTCTTACAACCTCCCTTTCTTATGAAATTTCATCCTCGAAATTAGGGTGTGTACCTGATATATCGAAGAGGTGAGGATATCTTGACTTCATCTCAGATTCTAACTCCCAGGTTATTTCTTCCACATCGTGGTTTTTCCACAAAACTTTGACTTGAGGTATAACTTTAGAACGTAGAATATGATCCTTCTTATCCAAGATTTTAACAGGTAACTCTTCATACGTTAAATCTTCCTCTATCTCGTCCGGTTCTAATTCAATAATGTGGTACGGGTCTTTCACATATTTACGTAACATAGATATGTGAAAAACATTATGAACACGAGACATACTTGGCGGTAAGGCGAGTCTATAGGCCACAGTTCCTACTTGTTCGAGGATTATAAATGGGCCAATGAATCAAGGATTGAGCTTTCCTTTCTTTCCAAATCTTGTAACTCCTTTCCATGGAGCAACACGTAACAACACATGATCTCCAATATCGAATTCCACATCTTTTCGATGAAGATCAGCATAACTCTTTTGTCGATCTTGTGAGGTTTTTATACGTTGTCAGATCGTTTGAATCTTTTCTATAGTCATACGTACCAAATCTGGTCCCAACAACGTTGCTTCACCCACCTCATCCCAACATACTGGAGAACGACACTTTCTTCCATACAACACCTTAAATGGAGCCATGCCAATACTTGCTTGATAACTGTTGTTGTAGGAAAACTCCACCAATGGTAAGAACATGTCCCAACTTCCCTTGAAGTCAAGGACACAGAGTCTTAATAAATCTTCAAGAGTATGAATAGTTCTTTTCGACTGCCCGTCCGTTTGAGGATGATATGCCAAACTAAATCGTAAATCCGTGCCCATAGCTTTTTGCAAACTAACCCAAAATCTTGAAGTGAATCTTGGGTCTCGATCAGAAACTATGGATACTGGCATACCATGCAATCTTACAATCTCGTTTATGTACATACTAGCAAGACGTTCAAGTGTATAAGTTTCTCGTATCGGTAAGAAATGAGCAGACTTGGTCAATCTATCAACAATGACCCAAATCGCATATATGCCTTGAGAAACCTTAGGAAGACCAGTAACAAAATCCATGGTAAAGTGCTCCCACTTCCATTCTGGAATTTCAAGTGGTTGAAATAGACCTTTTGGCACTTGATGATCCGCCTTAACTCGTTGACAAGTTAGACACCTTGAGATAAACAGCGATCTCTCTCTTCATATTGCTCCACCAAAATGTATGACGAAGATCACGATACATTTTGGTACTCCCAAGATGGATTGCAAACGGTGTGTTGTGTGCCTCCATCATGATTTTATACTTTAAGTCAGAATCATTAGGAACACAAAGTCTGGAGTTTACTCGAAGTATTCGTTCTTCATCGATTCTTGCTTCCGAAATAGCACATTCTTCCACTATTTTCTTCATATGCATCACCTCAGTGTCTCAGCAAGCGACTTTAATTTTATCGATTAAAGTCAGTTTTACTCGTATATTCGCCATCATCATATGGGTCCCTGGAGTCTTTAACTCTATCCCCATCCTTCGTAAGTCATACACAATGGTCCCTTGCATTGACAATAATGCACTCGTGCCCGCATATGATCTTCTACTCAATGCGTCAGCTACTACGTTCGCTTTTCCAAGATGGTATTGGATGGTATGATCATAATCTTTCAACAGCTCAAGCCAACGTCATTGCCACATGTTGAGTTCCTTCTGAGTGAAGAAATATTTGAGGCTTTTATGATCCGTATAGATCTCCACCTTCTCTCCATACAGGTAATGCCTCCAAATCTTAAGCGCAAAAACGACAGCGGCCAACTCTAGATTATGAGTAGGATAATTCCTCTCATATTCTTTGAGTTGTCATGAGGTATAGGCTATGACTTTCCCATGTTTCATGAGAACACATCCTAACCCTTTGCCTGAAGCATCACTGTAAATGACAAATCCCTCTATGCCAGATGGTATTGTCAAAACAGGTGCTGAAATGAGTCTACACTTGAGTTCTTGAAAACTCTTCTCACATTCCTCGCTCCAAACGAATTTTGTATCTTTTCGAGTTAGCTGCGTTAATGGAGTAGCAATTCGAGAAAACCTTTCTATGAATCTCCGATAATAACCAGCTAAGCCGAGAAAGCTACGTACCTCGGTCACTGACTTAAGTTGCTCCCTTCTTTGAATTGCTTCAATCTTTGCCGGGTCAACAGATATTCCATGACTTGATACTACGTGCCCAAGGAATGCTACTTCCTCAAGCCAGAACTCGCATTTCTTCAACTTGGCATAAAGCTTGTTTTCACGAAGCTTTTGAAGTATCAGTCTCAAGTGTTGCTCATGGTCTTCACGGGTTTTGGAGTATATCATGATGTCATCAATAAAGACGACCACAAAGTGATCTAAATATTCCTTGAATACTCGGTTCATCATGTCCATGAAGGTAGCAGGAGCATTAGTCAATCCAAAAGACATGACAAGAAATTCATAATGCTCTTACCGAGTTCTGAAAGCAGTCTTTGGAATGTCATCAGTTTTAATCTTCAACTGATGATATCCAGAACGAAGATCAATCTTTGAAAAGAATTTGGCACCTTGCAACTGGTCAAACAGATCATCAATACGAGGTAACGGATACCTATTTTTGATGGTGACATAATTCAACTCCCGATAATCAATACAAAGTCGCATACTTCCATCTTTCTTCTTCACGAATAGAACAGGAACACCCCAAGGAGACGATTTAGGACGAATAATGAAACCGATGTCTAACAATTCCTCGTAGTTGGGTTTTAATTCTCGAAGTTCAATAGAGCCATTCGATATGGGGCTTTGGAAATGGGTTTTGTCTGGGATTCAAAGTCGATACAAAATTCAATTTCTCGCTCTGGGGGTAGGCCAGGAAGTTCTTCAGGGAATACGTCAGGAACTTTATTAACAATAGAAATATCATTCAAAACTGACGTATTTTTGTTTAGATCCGTGACATGGTCTAAGAAAGCTTGACATCTGTTTTTCAATAAACAAATAGCTTTATGGCTTGAGATGGCAGTGATGGATTTTAATGGTTTGGCTGCTTGAATTCGCATAATAGGTTGGTTAGGAATATGAAAGCTAACAACCTTACGAAAATAATTGATTTTAGCATGATGAGTAGTTAACCAATCAATCCTAAAATCACATCAAATGCAAGTATTTTCAAAGAAATAAGATCTACGGTGTAACGTAAGATTCTACCGATATGAATTAAACAAGACTTATAAACCGTGGATGTAATGAAGGTTTCTCTCAACGGAGTTTCAACAGATAAGTCAAAGTCTAATTTCTCCAGAGTCAAATTTAAACGTTGAGTGCAAGTAGGAGAAATAAAGGAATGGGTAAAACCAGTATCAAATAAAGTATAAACTTCGCTAGAGTTAATGGTTAACTTACCCGTGATCACCTCATTTGGATTCCTCGCTTTTTGGGAGGTTATGACAAACGCTCTCCCTTGAACTACCGGTTTTGTCTTGTCTGGGACACCCTTTGATGCCTCCATCCCAGCTGGACTTGACTTTGGTGCACGACAAAATCAGGCTAGGTGGCCTTCTTTTCCACAATTATAACATGTTTTGGACTTCATCGTGCAGTTTGGACTTATGTGTCCTTCCCCTCCATATTTGTAACATACTACCGGCGGTCGTTCTCCTTCCTTAACAACGGGTGCTAGTGCTGACGTCTTTCCATCTTTGCTGAACCTTCTCTTCTTGAACTTTTCACTCCTATTATCATGTCCATGATTACCACCGAAGTGATTATCATTTCTAGCATGTTGATTCCCTCCACGTTTGTTGTCACCGCTTCGATGACTGCTACCACTGGTATTATCGACTTGTCGGTTGCTTTCTCTTGGTTGGGTTGACTCATTATCGTGCTCCAATAACTGAGCCCTATTCACAACATCTCGAATACAAACACGTTTTGAGAGAAATTAGGTATTGACGATCTCTCGGGTTTCAAACCTCTTAGAAACACCGCGTCATTCTCTCCCCATTATCAACCAAGTGGGGACGCAAATCGAGATAACTTCGGCAAACTTAGCTTCGTCATCGCCACGACGATCATATTGTTTTGCTCAAGCTTGATGAACTCTACCTCCTTCATGTGACAAATACTTTCAGGAAAGTACTTGTCATTGAACAGTTCTTGGAACTTATCCTAAGACATTTTGAGTGCGGCAGGTTGAGTACGCTTTATAGATTCCCACCAGTAATCTGCCTCTGCTCGCAACATGAAGTTGGCAAAGGGAACCTTTTGCTCCTCGAAGCATCCCAAGACATCAAATATCTTGTTGATCTGTTTTATCCACGTCTCCGCCTTAAGTGGTTTTGGCTCTCCAAAAAACTCCTGTGGTCCCAGCTCCTTGAACTGCTTAGCGGTGACCGTCCGAGAGTTGTCAGTGTTTCCACCTGCATTTTGGACAAGAGCCGTTTTCTCCTGATGTTACATGAATTTTATAAAGCCTCTGACCATCCCATCGTTCACCATTTCATCGGTGTTATTGTTTTCATGAGAATTATTGTCTTCCTGTTGCACATTACCCTGGACATTGATCGTTGGTGACTCAACGGTCTCACGTGCTTCATTGCTTATCTCAACATTTTCGAATGCCATTTTCAAATACTACAACAAAACAAGGGTTAATTAACATATCACATATTATCCATATACTCTGACCGACCAATTAAATACCAAATAAACTTAGGTAGGTCATACTAGCAAAGAAATTCCCCGTCTCTCCCTTCCTAGTTCTTGTCTCACATCCTAGCCAGGGATCATATCCCTAAGCTTTGATACCCATCTTGAGTCACCAAATACATGGTACAAAATACAAATACAAACATAATTATACAACCGTCGTGTAATCTACGACAATACATAAACTGAGAGTTTTAATAGGAATATTGTCATCTAGACAATATCCACACTCAAAGGAGTCCTCATTACATTTATTGTCACACTATTTAACAGAATAGTGAGGACTACTAATGTTATCTTTTGGACCGTCACTCCTTTCCCCGACTCATCCTAGCTATATTCTCATTTCCTGAAGAGAATAATGAAAGAAAGGGTGAGCTCAACTAGCCCAGTAAGAAATATTATGACTAAGATAATGCAGAATAAATTATCAATAGTCTTCAACAATGTTAAACTGATAAAATACAATAGACATCAAGTTTCACTGTAGCGGAATAAGCAATCCATTAGAAGAGTCAAGTAGAGAATAAAACCTACTATCTTCTATGATTTTAAAAAAATGTTTTCATCAACTTTTATCGCTGAGACTCAGCTTAATAAATAAACCACATCTTCTAATCATCCCTGTACTACGAGCCAAGGATATTCATTAAATCATCAATGGTCATGACTATACTGAATAATCCCTTGTCATAATCATACCAAAAAGTCATCCATCAATGCATTATGAGGCCATCGAGGACTTTTTACCACCTCATTTATAACATTACAGGTCATGATTATACCGAATGATCCCTGGTCATAATCATACTAAGTCCATCTATGCACGTAAGCCAAAGATGACTTTCATTACAATATAAGCATGAGGATGATGATAATGACATAATAATTCAATAAAACAAGTTCAAGAATTAATTTATCCAAGAACTAATAACGTCCAAATTGTCAACATGATACTTCTTTGTAGAGTAAAATTTAAGAATGCTTAGAAAAATATTTACATGAAAAGATACTAGATGAAGCGCAAATATCAAGGATACTCCACTAATTTCATGGAGTATAGAAGTCAAAACTTTAACCAACTGAGTATAATAAAGAATATATGAAACTGCAAATGGATTTTCACCCGTCATGCGGTAATCCACGTATACAGATCATTTTCACAATTTAATAAGGAATGAATACAAAGGATCATTCACCATGCACGTGGAAATCCACATAGACAGTTTATTCCAACAGAATAATAAAGAATGGAATAACAGAAGGATTCACCATGCATACGATAGAGACCGCGCAGATAAAAGTTATTCCCAGCGTAATAATAAATGGAACCAGTCCGCCAGCGCTGAACGCGATGAGCATGTGATATTCCTACGTAATAATAAATACGGAATAATAAATAATGGAACCAGTCCGCGTAAAAACGCATGCATGACGGATATTAAACGTAATAATAAATGCGGAATAATAAATAATGGAACCAGTCCAAAGTAAAACGCATGTACAAGATATTCGGCGAGAATAATAAATAATGGAACCAGTCGATTGTAAAATGCATGCATGAGGATATTAAACGAGAATAATAAATGCGGAATAATAAATAATGGAACCAGGTCAGGCGAAATTCGCACCAATAGGATATTCCAAAAGAATAATAAAGAATGGAATAATAGAAGAATTTCACCATGTATGCGGTACTTCTCGTAAACAGGTTATTCTAACATAATAATAAGGAATGGAATAACAGAAGAAGATCACCATATATGCGGTACTTCGCATAAACAGGTTATTCCAACATAATAATAAAGAATGGAATACAGAAGAAGATCACCATATATAGGGGAGTCCACTTATACAGGTTATTCCAACAGAGTAATAAAGAATGGAATAAAAGAATTTTTCTTCATGAATACGAAAGAATAACACCCCTTACCTTAGAAGAAACTGGATATTAGAACAGAAAGGTAGCTGACTTCTCTTCTTTTTTCTCTCTATAATTTCTCTCTCAAGAGTTTCAGTGAATTCGTAAGAAATAATGAAGGAATGAGCTTCTATTTATAGGAGAATGGACTGAATAGTAACTAATTCATGAACGGTCCAGATTGATTTACTTTTAAACGGACGGTCCATATTGATTTACTATTAAACTTTAAACCAACGGTCCATACTGATTCACTATTAAACTTTAAACCAACGGTCCATACTGATTCACTATTAAACTTTAAAGCAATGGTCCATATTAATTTACTAATATAATTTCAACCAATGGTCTGAAATATTAGCACATCTCCTCATGGAATAATATTGAACCCAAAAATAATTTGGACCGAAAATAAATATATTGTTCGGGTGAATAGTACCCCATAAATAGTACTCGTGAATAGTAACTCGTGATTAGTAACTCATGAATAGTAACTCATGAATAGTAACTCATGAATAATAACTCGTGAATAGTATTCCGACATGAAAAGTGTCTCAAATATCCGAGTGAACAATATAACCTCCAGACATCAATTATTATCGAAATAAATATCGATTTCTACTAACACTAATATTCCCAACACAATAGAACTATCAAATTCATCTTTAATCAATACGAACTTATTCATAATTAATATCATAACTCACAATATTTAACAACCAGGTCGTTTCCAGGAAAGAGGGGGCTTTCCAATAAGGATTTCTCCCTATTGGCGCGCAATTAGGTGACCAAACCTCTCCTTGACAAAACTTCTAGACATTGTAAATATTGCAATTTAATAATATGAATAACTTTGTCGTCTCAATTATTGATTTAATAATATAACATATAATGCAGATGATATTGTGACAATAATCGAATCAATAATATGAGAGATATGATGCAGCAATTACTGTAGCAATAATTGAGTATAACTGAGTGACTTCTCACGTAAGCATCAATAATCAATACAGGTGTGCTACTATGCAACCACACGTATTCGTACTTTTTACTTAGGGTAGTTCAACAGTTTTAACGATAACACTTCAGCCGTTATTTTTATAAAAAGATAATTCTGTCGTTTTGACAATACTTCCGTTGTGGGGTCCACCAATGATTGTGCCGTTGTACGAATATTCCATGTTAAAACGAATATTCCCCGACCAATTGAATATAATACAACCACTTGCATACTTTGCAAAATTTGTAAATATTACCCACAACTATAACATTATACTATATCCACACCATAATATTCAAAAATATAATTTAAGAGAAATTAATCTTTATTCATAAAAGTTGGTGTCTTACACTTAACCCAAAACCTTGGTTGCAATATATGATCATACTTATACCAATCCAATAACATGAACATGAGTATGACATAAAAGATAACTAGGAATTAAGTTTATCCATAATTCAATCAAGAAGAAGGTTCAAAGAAGTTTATCCATAATTCACAGTCGAGAAGATTAAGATTCCTGCAATTTCAAACAAATAAGTAATCAATTTCAGTCCTTCTCTTGTAAAAACTAGAATGCCTCTTAGCCAAAAACAACTTGACTCGCCTTCTTTCTACAAGAAATCAATTTCAGTCCTTCTCTTGTTTGTTATCTCTTGGCATAAAAGGATATCATGAATAAAAATATGTATGCTATAAGTATGACTTAACTTAGAATAGAAAGAATATGAAAAGTACAAACAGAAACACAAGCACCATAACTTTAATCACACGATTAATGTTCATAAAAATAATGAGTTGTTTCCAAAATATCCACACTTGTCTAAATCTTCATATATAAGTCAAATGGCCATATATGCATTCGTATTCACAGTTGTGTTATACTTCCTTGGTGTTTAATATATGTGATGTTATGTTAATTGCTTATACATTCTTGTTGCTCTTATATGCCTACAAATGGTCAAGTATGTAATGTTTTGGACTGTTTTGGGTATCAAATGACTTTATAGGACTAATAGTCCCACATTAAGGGACTAATAATATGCCTTCTTTTGCAATCTTGATATACGCAGCGTTATAGTTGCTAGAACACATTGCAAAGTCCATTGGCTGTTCTTCAAACTTGACCATCAAGATATTTTCATCGCCTAATGTCCTATCCTATGTAGAAGAGTTTTTGTTGTGTTCAGATATGGAACCTGGAATATATAAAGGCAATGAGTATATGTGATGTTATGTTAATTGCTTATACATTCTTGTTGGTCTTATATGCCTATAAATGGTCAAGTATGCATGCCCTCGTGCATGTGGATAGTCCATATTATAGGGGAGACTCTGCCAAAAAATTTTCGTTGGTCGGGTAATTTAGACTTGTCCCAATGCATATGCAGACCATGCATGATGCAATGATTCATATTCTACCCCTAGGAATCTATTGTCTTTAGGTTGGTGTCAGTTAAAATATGTAGGATGACATAAGACCATACCTCATTCTAATTTAAGATCCATAACAATATACCAAGCTTTTGGGTAGTCGATCTCAAGCTGTGTAAATTTGTTTTGGCATGTATCCTTGTTCAATTTCTGAATAATCATATATGATGCACACTCATGTTATATATGTACATATACATCTATATGTATTTATAAGCATCATTAATAACATTGAGCTGAATTGTAAATCTCTAACAAGGGAATACCATAATTCATGTCAACATAGGTACCATTGTATCATAGACCTCTATTCAGACCGTAGTTGGATGAGACAACGAAAGTCAAGTGCCCAGATAGGTGCTACAGCAAAATTTAGAGCTGGTAGTCTATTGTTTAGCTTTCCCTAAGTTATAGCAGTATCAACACATGTAACGTGTTTTATTCTTTTGTTAATTACAGGGTCCTAATTTGGATGATCCATGAAGAACTAGACTTGTTTTTTAGATATTTAAAGCCTTGTACTTTTATATGCATTCTTTGGACAATTGTATTGGTTGAATATTGTCTTGGTTTACGATTATATCATATGGATGGATGTTTATATATACTATTGTGGATGTGTTGGGATATATATAAATCATGGATAGATGTTTATATGATGTTGTGTGTTGGGATAGAAAGCAGGTACAAAGCAAGGTATATTTTTGGGAAATCCATAAAATAGGGAAAAGTATTAAAAAAAAATTAACAACATCAACGACCGCATGCGATCGCTGATACTATTAGCGGTCGCTGATATCTCCTCAATAACTAGCAACCGATGCAGTCGCTATTGCTGGTCGCTGACACGTGTGCCATGTCATCCCTGACAACTGACTCAGCATGACTCAGATTAGCGATGGATTCAGTCGTTGATGGCTGTCGCTGATAAGTCGGTCGTTAATAATGATCATTGATGTCCATCTAGCGACCAAATTATATGTGACTAATATCGTTGATCATAATCTATTTGCAGTCTTACTCATCTCATGAGAAGGTCGATAAGCTTTTTTTATTATAGTGTCGGCTTTAGCTTCTTTATATTTTTAACGAATGAGCCCAAAGATAACGTTTGCCTACAGACATTCAAAGTTAATCAATGAATTTTAAGTAGATATACAGGAATACAGATAGATAAGTCAACGACAACTTACTCTAGCTTGGTGCATCATGCCAGCGTCAATCAGATCCATGATGGAGCTGTTGCCGAAGCGGTGGTCATCGGTATCACGTATAAAAGTGTTGTAGAGTTGGAAAGGGAAAAATTTTCATTGAGGTCGGGCCATAGGGTGGGAGATGCCACAGCTTCGGGCCAGGCCTCAGAAGAAGTTGGTCTTTGTGGCGAAGGTATGGGTTGTTCGGATGGAGGTGGTGCATTAGTTGTTGTAGGTTCGGGTGGTGGCATCATTTGGTTATCAGAAGAATGTTTTTTTTTTCGAACAAGAGAAGGAGTAGATTCAACTTGTTCTTCAGTCTCTTCTTCAGAGACATTGATTTCAATAGGAATGATTGGTGGTGGAGGGGCTTCGGCAGAGGGTACCCTTAGTTCTTCGACAGTAAGGGGGGTTATCTTAGCTCTTTTCTTTTTTGTTCTAAGAACTCGGGTACGCTCATCTATGGGCATGTCAAGAAGGCTCTCGTTTAGGGTAAGGACAAGGACGTGTTTTGGTTTATGGGCACCTCTTTTTCTTCGACGAGGTCGGTTGGTTTCTATAGTAAGAACTGGTTCGGTGGTTTGTGGATCAATATTTTGGGGTTCAGAAGTGGGGGGGTTTAGCAGTTGGGGGTTCGGTAGAAGTTTCAGAAGATTTGGCAGATAAGAAGGCTTCGAGCTCTCTTCGATCAGAAGAGGTCGGCTTAATGAGAAACACTGTGAGGAAGAAGGAATAATAATTCAGAATAATTACTAAAGGAAATTTGAAAAATTATGCAATAAATGAGTTCGGGACTTACAGTTGTGGTCATACAACCACGTTTGCTTGGTTATGAGTCCGATGTGAGACCCCAAATTTTACGAATAAAGATTTAAATTTCTCGAAATATTTTTTAAATATTATGGTGTGGATTTTATATATTGTTATAGTTGTGGGTAATATTTATAAATTTTACAAAGTACGCAAGTTGTTATATAATATTCAATTGGTCAGAGAATATTCGTTTGAACAGGGAATATTTGTACGACGGTACAATCATTAGTGGACCCCACAACAGAATTATTGTCGGACTGAGAAAACGACAAAAATATTTTTATGAATATAATGGCGGAAGTTTTACCGTTAAAACTGTTGAACTACTCAGTAGTAAAAATACAGTAATACGCGTGGTTGCATAGTAGCACACGGTATTAATTATTAATACTTACGTGAGAAGTCACTCGATTTTGTTCAATTATTGCTTCTCAAGAATTGTTGTGATAAGATCTCACATTATTTGATTCAATTATTGTCGATATTTTATATATTATTAAATCAATAATTGAGATGACAGAGTTATTAATATTATTATTTTCAATATTAAAGATGTCTAGAAGTTCTGCCAAGGAGAGGTTTGGTCACCTAATTACGCACCAATAGGGAGAAATCCTTATTGGAAAGCCCCATCTTTCTTGGGAACGACCTGGTCGATTAATAGTGTGTATTATAATATTGATGATAAATGTTGTTAAATATATTGAGGTGTCTTTTTATGAAGTCACGAAGTTTATATATATATATATATATATAAATTTTATTTTATTAGTATTATTAATGTAATAAAACAGAAAACCTTTTTATATAAAATGTAATACTTTTATAAAGTTATTTGTTTTATTAGACTATAAATAGAATATATTATATTCTATTATGCATAGTGTTTTGTATAGTAAAATCTTTTTATATATAAAATGTAATACTTTTATAAAGTTATTTGTTTTATTAGACAATAATTAGTATATATTATATTTTATTATGCATAGTGCTCGATATAGTGTTTTGCGTATAGTAAAATCTTTTTATATAAAAAATGTAATACTTTTATAAAGTTATTTGTTTTATTAGACAATAATTAGAATATATTATATTTTATTATGCATAGTGTTTTTATAAGTGCTCTGCATAGTGTTTTGCATAGTAAAATCTTTTTATATAAAATAGAATACTTTTATAAAGTTATTTGTTTTATTACTATAAATAGAATATATTATATTTTATTTTAAATATTTTGTTTTATTAGAATATTTTATTAATACTGCATAGTAAATCAATATGGACCGTCCGTTTAAAAGTAAATCAATCTGGACCGTTTCATGAATTAGTTACTATTCAGGTCCATTTTCCTATAAATAGAAGCTCATTCCTTCATTATTTCTTACTTAATTCATTGAACTCTAGAGAGAGAAACTATAGAGAAAGAAAGAAAAAGTATTCTGTTACTTCACTACTCCTATATCCGGTTTCTTCTAAGGTAAGGGTATTATTTCTTCAGTATTCATGAAGAGAACTTCATTATTCCATTCTTTATTATTCATTGGAATAACCTATATATACGCTGCTACCCTATACTTGGTGAAATTCTTACATTATTCCATTCTTTATCATTATGTTGAATAACTTCTGCATCATCAAGTACCGCATATATGGTGAAATTCTTCATTATTCCATTCTTTATTATTCATTGGAACATCCTCGTCTGCGTGCGCTTACGCATGACCGGTTCCGTTATTTATTATTCATTGGAATATCTCGTCGATGCGTATTACGCCCTGACCGTTCCATTAATTATTACATCGGAATAACCTATCTCGCATGGGTCTATCGCATGCATGGTGATTTACATTTGTTATTTCATTCTTTATTATTCATTGGAATATCCGTGCCTGTGCTAATTTTACCGACACGGTTCCGTTATTTATTATTCATTGGAATAACTCGTCTGCAATGCGATTCATCGCATGCCCGGTAATTTCTTTTGTTATTCCATTCTTTATTATACTCAGTTGGTTAAAGTTTTAACTTCTATACTCCATGAAATTAGTGGAATATCCTTAATATTTGCGCTTCATCCAGTATCTTTTCATGGAAATATTCTTCTGAGCATTCTTGAATTTTACTCTACAAAGAAGTATCATGTTGACAATTTGGACGTTATTAGTTCCTGGATAAATTAATTCTTGAACTTGTTTTATTGAATTCTTATATCATTGTCATCATCCTCATATTTATATTATTTTGAAAGTCATATGTGGCCTGTTGTGCATAGATGGACTTGGTATGATTATGACCAGGGATTATTCGGTATAATCATGATCGTAATGTTACAAATGATGTGGTAAAAGTCTCATTGGCCCGTAGTGCATTGATGGACAATTGTTGGCATGATCATGACCATTGATGAATACATGAATATCCTTGGCCTGTAGTGCATGGATAATTTGTGGTTGTGATACTAATAAATATCCTTGGCTGTAGTGCAGGGATGATGTGGATTATTTATTAAGCTGAGTCTCAGCGATAAAAGTGATGAAAAATCTTTTTAAATCATAAAAGATAGTAGATTTTATTCTCTACTTGACTCTTTTAATGGATTGCTTGTTCCGCTGTAGTTAAACTTGATGTTTGTTATATTTTATCAGTTTAACATTGTTGAAAACTAATGATAATTTATTCTACATTATCTTAGTCATAATATTTCTTACTAGGCTAGTTGAGCTCACCCCTTGCTTTCACTGTTCTCTTCAGGAAATAAGAACGTAGCAGGGACTAGTCGGGGAACGGAGTGACGGTCTAGATGATAGCATTAGTAGTCCTCACTATTCTGTTAAATAGTGTGACAATAAATGTAATGAGGACTCATTTGAGTGTGGATACTGTCTAGATGACAATATTCTTATTAAAACTCTCAATTTATGTTTTGTCGTATTTTACACGACAGTTGTATATTTAAGATTGTATTTGTATTCTGTACCATGTATTTGGCGACTCAAGATGGGTGATGTATACCTATTTTGGGGGCGTCACATCCAAAGCTCCATTCCTTCTTCGGGAAATTCTCCATAAGCATTATCATTTCATTCACACGTTCTTCGGGAATGTTACCAAAGTCTGCAGAAAGGAGTTCAACAGTTGTCCAATATGGAAGGGAAGAGATTTCCGGTTCTTTGACGAAAAACCACTCCTTGTGCCATCCTTTATTGCTGGAAGGAGTATCTATCAGAGATCGCCTCTCGAAGTTCTCACCAGACTTCGGAGATTGTTTACTCAGTACTTTAAATCCCTTTTTGCGAGATTTACTAGCAGAATAGATGGAAAAGAAGAAATCGAGATTATGTGTAACGCCTACCTCGTGGCAGAAAGCAATGAAAGCCAGAATATGAATGTAAGAATTTTGGACTAGTTGGGCGAATCCGAAACCAATAAACCCTAGACGTGACGAGAAAAGCATGAAGGGGGAAGCGGACTCTTTTTTCCAGGAGGGTGAGAGGAATGGCAATCCAACCATTAGGTCGTTGGTACATCCTTTCATTAGAAGAGGGAAGCCTTGAGTGGTGAGTATATGGAATTTGTTATCGCTCTCGGATGATACGAATATCATCCTCTGATAGTGCGGACGGCGTATTAACAGAAGGAAATTTTTCTTCACTTTGGAAGAACAAAGAGGGGTTTAGAATGACAACTGGAGGAGATTTCTTATTGGGAGTAGCAGACGATTTGGGGTTTGATCCCGAAGCCACTTTAGTAGGGCTCTAAGTAGGAGGAATGGAGGAAATGGGAGTTATAGAGAGTGGAACGGCAGTATCGGAATCTTGAGACGCCATTATTAGCAGCTTGTAGAGAGAGAGATATCGAAAGGAAAAAGAAAGCCAAAGGATTCTAAAATTCAAATTGAGCTGATAAAGCTCTCAAAATTGGAGGAAAAGTGCTTTTATAGTGGCTGTCTTTTCATTTATTTTTGAAACTCGAGGGCGGCGCATTTAATATGGGTCATGATAATGAATTTGGAGAGTTAGTAACCGGATTGGACTTCCAGTTTTGGTTTTCTTACTGATTGGGCTTGACTCAATTACATTTGGGCCATTTATACTATTTTATTAAGCATTCTGTTTAATAAAAGACTGGGGGGGCAATGTTGGGCCATAATATTTTGAATCTATTGGGCTATCTTTATTTTGGGCCTTTGGAGTATTGGGCCGAACCATTGGGCTGGACCATTATGTAAATATGGTTTTATTTGAGCTTGGACTGGTGATGATTAGAAGGATAAACTTTGACTGTTATCTCTGCACCTTAATTAATAGGGATTGAACATAATCCACCGAAGGTGGCAAACGGTGATGGGATTAGCAGATGAGTTGCCTGCAGTTAGTTGATGTTAGAGCAAGTCGGCGGCATACAAGATGAAATAAGGAGTATATGAGGACAGAATGCATCACAAGAGAGGTAACGGATATTTTCTATCAACAAAACTCTAGAGTTTATCACCTCCATTGTTAACCTTGTGTCTGCCTGTACTGACTCTCACGCCGAAGCTATCCCCCGACGGTCCAAGCCGTCAAGCTTCTGGTATTGACTTGTTTACTGTGCAAGATTGGATGCGCTTTTTGGTGATTGAGGCGCGTGAAAAGATCTTGGCATTAACAAAAGGTAATATCCATCAATCATACATTCATCATAATAGACAAAGAGGAATCCCCGGGCGTACTTCAGACAGTAAGATAATATTGTAGCACATTATTCTAAAGAACAAGAGGAATGACACTCAAATAGCTTACCGCAAATCTCAAAAGAAGACATGATTTGCCAACTCTAAAATCCCCAATCAACAATAATTTGAATAAGTAATCACTGCAAAAGAAATTTTAAGTATCACATCAAACTGAACTCTAAGGGGAAAGGCCTGCATACATGGTGTAACAGATTCAAATAATCCTTGTTAAAAAAAATTAACTTGTTGTGAAGATTGCAGCAACAAAGTTGTGCAAAACTACTTCAAGCAGTATGAATTAACCTGCAAATTTTCTATGAAATGCTCTGGCAAATTGTCAAATGGAATGGAAATAATGAGAACATTATGGATAGTGGACTAAATACTTCACAAGTAATTGATGATATTTTGCTCCATTATAGTTTCTTAGATATCAGACTCAGCATGGCCCAAATAACCTTTGGCATTATATTCACACAAAACTTGAAGTTTAGTTATGGAAAGGAATTCTAATACTACAATTTCCCTCATTTATAGAGCTCATATTTCAAGTCCGTAGTTGGAGAACTCATTGTAAATTGCAGGTGTGTGCTAGCCAATCCTTAGAGATGAACATTGAAACACAAACTTAGAGAAGGAATGAGACTGGAAATTTTTCTCAAGGGCTTCAGTAAGTAGCTATTTTTTTCTTGGGATAAATCAACTTTTGGTACCTGTACTGGGACACGACTTACAATTTGGTACCCGAAATGAAAAAAGTTACAAACTAGTGATTATACTCGAAAAAAGTTACACTCCATTAAATATTAAGGATACGACTTACAATTTAGTACTCGAAGTGAAAAAAATTACAAACTGGTGATTGTACTCGAAAAATGTTACACTCCGTTAAACAATAGAGTTTCATCTTTATTCTGTTTCAAAATTAGGGTTCTTTTCTTCTGTCCTTCTTCTTCTTCTCTCATTCTTCTTGTGACGCCCCCAAAATAGGTATACATCACCCATCTTGAGTCGCCAAATACATGGTACAAAATTCAAATACAACTTAATAATACAGTTGTCGTGTAAAATACGACAAAACGTAAATTCAGAGTTTTAATAAGAATATTGTCATCTAGACAATATCCACACTCAAAAGAGTTCTCATTACATTTATTTTCACACTATTTAACAGAATAGTGAGGACTACTAATACTATCTTCTGGACCGTCACTCCATTCCCCGACTAGTCCCGGCTACGTTCTCATTTCCTGAAGAGAACAGTGAAAGAAAGGGTGAGCTCAACTAGCCTAGTAAGAAATAATGAAGGAATAAGCTTCTATTTATAGAAGAATGAAAGGATACTATGCAATAAAATATTCTAATAAAACGAAAACTTTTAAATAAAATATAATATTATATATATATATACACACACACACACACACATATATATATATATATATATATATATATATATATATATCACATGTGCCCATTTTATACATTCACTGGATGAAACCCGTGAATTCAACTCCCCACAATTCAAAAATCAAACATCATATATATATATATATATATAATCATCAATCATATATATATATATATATATATATATATATATATATATATATATATATATATATATATATATATATATATCATGTTACCTTCCATATAAAAACAACTCTCGTGAATCACGCCCATTTCACTAATTTCTTATACACGGGCCTCACATGTGGCCCCACTTTTAATATATTAAATAATTTCCTATCGATTATTTTGAAAAATGGGTAAATGGGGTCCATAAAATAAGCAAAATTTACATCAAATACTTCATAAAAATCCCCTCAATATTTTTAACAACATTTATCATCATTATTATAATTCACAATATTAATCGACCTGTGTCGTTCCTGAGAAAAGAGGGCTTTCAATAAGGATTTCTCCTATTCATGGCGTAATTGGGTGACCAAACCTCTCCTTGGCGTAACTTCTAGACATCGTTAATATTGCAAATAATAATATTAATAACTTTGTTATCTCAATTATTGATTTAATAATATATAAAATATCGACAATAATTGAATCAAATAACGTGAGATACTATGCAACAATTACTGTAGCAATAATTGAACAAAACTGAGTGACTTCTCACGTAAGCATCAATAATCAATATCGTGTGCTACTATGCAACCACATGTATTACTGTACTTTTACTATCGAGTAGCTCAACAGTTTTAATTGTAAAACTTCCACCGTTATTTTCATAAAAAATATTTTTGTTATTTTCTCAATCCGACAATAATTCCGTTGTGGGGTCCACCAATGATTGTGCCGTCGTACAAATATTCCCTGTTAAAATTAATAGTCTCCGACCAATCGAATAATATTATATAACAACTTGCGTACTTTGCAAAATTTATAAATATTACCCACAACTATAACATTATATCAAATTCATTTCATAATATTTAAAAATAATATTTATAGAAAAATCATCTTTATTAAAAAGTTGGGGTCTTACACTTCTTGTCTCGATTCTCCATTGATTACTGGTTCTCATATATTTATTAAAGGGTTTTCAGTGTTTAATTGAAAGGATGAGCTCGTCTTGGAGCGGAATCGTAAATGAAATCGGGGAAGAAGATTGTAGTTCATGCAATAAAAATGAATGAATTACACTAGAGTTCCCAAGTCGGTGCCATTGTGGAGCAATGGTGCGAATGTGGGAGGCAAGGAAAGATGGAACAAAACATCGAAGATCTTCTTCGCTTCGACTTCGCTTCTCTCTCTGTATGTTTGTCTCTCCTGTTGGATCAATTTTAACGATTATTTAAAAATTGGAAAGTACAAGCACCAGATTTCAATATTTTTCGAGTACAATCACCAGTTTGTAACTTTCTTCATTTCGGGCAGCAAATTATAAGTCGTGTCCCTAATGTTTAACGGAGTGTAACATTTTTCGAGTACAATCACCAGTTTGTAACTTTCTTCACTTCGAGTACCAAATTGTAAGTCATATCCCAGTACAGGTACCAAAAGTTGATTTATCCATTTTTTTCTTCCTCTACAACCTCAAATTCTCTTCACACAATGGTCTGCGGTTAGTATGATATCCATAATCCATATCTTGCACTCTTCTTAACCATTTAAAACTCTATGCACCCCTGTTTCCCTCCCAATTTCCCCAGTGGAAAGGATATATATATATATATATATATATATATATATATAGAGAGAGAGAGAGAGCAAGGATCAAGAGCATTCCCCTTAAATAACATTCCTCCTTAAATAACACTCTTTATTAAAACTACGTCGTTTTAGAGTCTTTTAAAAGAGAGTGGTCCCACTTACTTTCCTTTTATTTATAAAAATGCCATTCATGGCCCCACTAAATTTGCCAAGTGAGTGAGAACAGAGAAATTAAAATTAAGGCATTTAAATAGTTATGCTCTTTAACAAAGTTATGCTCTTTAAGAGTTATGCTCTTGAACCTTGTTATATATATATATATATATATAGCAAGGATCAAGAGCATTCTCCTTAAATAACATTCCTCCTTAAATAGCACTCCTTTATTAAAACTACGTCGTTTTGGAGTCTTTTTTAAAAAACAAGTGGGGCTGTGAGTGGCATTTTTGTAAATAAAAAGAAAGCAAGTGGAACCACTCTCTTTTAAAAGACTCCAAAACGACGTAGTTTTAATAAAAGAGTGTTATTTAAGGAGGAATGCTATTTAAGGGGAATGCTCTTGATCCTTGCTCTCTCTCTCTCTCTCTATATATATATATATATATATATATATATATGTGTGTGTGTGTGTGTGTGTGTGTGTGTGTGTGTGTGACGCCCCCAAAATAGGTATACATCACCCATCTTGAGTCGTCAAATATATGGTACAGAATACAAATACAAACTTAATTATACAACCGTCATGTAAAATACGACAAAACATAATCTAAGAGTTTTAATAAGAATATTCTCATCTAGACAATATCCACACTCAATGGAGTCCTCATTACATTTATTGTCACACTATTTAATGTAATAGTGAGGACTATTAATACTATCATCTGGACCGTCACTCCGCTTCTCGACTAGTCCATGGCCACGTTTCTCATTTCTCAAGAGAAGGCTGTGTGAAAGAAAAGGTGAGCTCAACTACCCCAAAGAAGAAATATTATGACTAAGATAATGCGAACAAATTATCGTTAGCCTTCAACAGTGTTAAACTGATAAAATATAACAAACATCAAGTTTAACTGCAGCGGAACAAGCAATCAATTAAAAGAGCCAAGTAGAGAATAAAATCTACTATCTTTTATGATTTAAAAAAAAATTCATCAATTTTATCGCTGAGACTCAGCTTAATAAATAATCCACATCATCCCTGCACTACAGCCAAGGATATTAGTTAGTATCACGACCACAAATTATTCATGCACTACGGGCCAAGGATATTCGTGTATTCATCAATGGTCATGATCATGCCAATAACTGTCCATCAATGCACTACAGGCCAATGAGGACTTTTACCACATCATTTGTAACATTACGGTCATGATTACATCGAATAATCCTCGGTCATAATCATACCAAGTCCATCTATGCACCACAAAAGCCACAAATGACTTTCAACAAAATATAAACATGAGGATGATGACAATGATATAAGAATTCAATAAAACAAGTTCAAGAATTAATTTATCCAGGAACTATATATATATATATATATATATATATATATATATATATATAGAGAGAGAGAGAGAGAGAGAAAGAAAGGCCAGATCTTAGACGGACTCAAGTAACGAGTTTCGGGACGGACTAAAAAAAATAAAAGCCATGGTCTGGAGGCTGTCAAGTCAACATAAGAGTCTTTTTGCCTCTCTTTTTTCTAAATCATTTTCCCCCATTCTCCTCTCTCTTTCCACTTTCAGGTTTTCCATTCTTTAGAGAGAATAAAGAGAACAAAGTTGAGTTAAAGGGAGAAGAAATATTTAGATAGAGAAACAGTTGCTCCGCTTGCTCCGCCGCTATGATTTTCTTGTTCGCTGTCAATTTTTTCGATTTGCTACTTTCTGTTAAAATCACGAGTAAGATTCCCAAATTATGTACCCTAATTTTTTAAAATTTTCTTCTGTGATTGACTTCGTTTATGGTGAATCTGGGTAATTATTCTTCTTCCTCTTTCACTCTCCTAATCTGCTATTTTTTTTGTTGTTGGGTTTATTAGAATTGATGATGATTTGATTCTGGTTCTTCTCTAATTATTTTAGTTCCAAATATAACATTAATTTCATTAATACTTTAGAAATTTAGATCCTTAATATTATGAGGATCGAAGGGCACCCTTCAGATTCTAACAACGTGATTAAGAAATTTTTGTGCTTGAATACCAAATGTGTATACCAAATTGGAAGAGAATGTGCTCTGCTGATGTGAGTTCTTTAGAATCCGGGGATCAAATTCTACAAGCTTGGCAAAGGAATCTGCTCAAGAACAAGTTATTCTGTTTTGGTTTCTGGTCTACTTTTGTATATATTATATATTATAGGTTGATGGATGTCAAACAAGGCCAGAATAAAGAAGCGAAGACAGTTTTGTACTTGGTATTTGAGTACATGGACACTGATCTCAAGAAAATCATCCGAACTTTTTGTCAAATTGGGGAAAACATTCCCTCAAAAACCATCAAGGTACAGAGGTGATTGGAGTTTATCAGTGATGGAGCTTCTGATATATGGTGGGGAAGTTGGTATAAATTTATTAAGTATTCATATGTATAATTAATTGTGTTGGAGGTTCAATTTTTGTCCTCTCTTGTACAGTTGCACCCATTGTTCATGACTGTTGGGTTTGTTTTAATTGTAGGAGAAGGTAAGTATTTAGAAGTAGAATAGCTCATATCTTTTGTTCTTAGTTTCCTGTAAACTATGAACGTGACAAAACTGCATATGCCAAAGTTTGTTAAAATTTTCACATTTGTAACCTTCTGATTTCGAGTGGCCTCATTTAGAAAAAAGAAAAAAAGAAAAAAGAGAGAGATTACATAATTTTGTAAGTGCATGGCTAATTTTAGATTTTCGTGAAATGACATGTTCATGATTTAGAGAAAAAAAAAGAGGCAAAAAGACTCTTATGTTGACTTGACAACCTCCAGACCATGGTTTTTATTTTATTTTTTAGTCCGTCCCGAAACCCGTTACTTGAGTCCGTCTAAGATCTGGCCTATATATATTGTAAGACCCCAACTTTTATGAATAAAGATGATTTTCCTATAAATATCATTTTTAAATATTATGGAATGAATTTGATATAATATTATAGTTGTGGGTTTTATTTATAAATTTTATAAAGTACGCAAGTTGTTATATAATATTCGATTGGTCGGGGAATATTCGTTTTAACAGGGAATATTCATACGACGGCACAATCATTGATGGACCCCACAACAGAATTATTGTCGGATTGAGAAAATGACAAAAATATTTTATGAAAATAACGGCGAAAGTTTTACCGTTAAATGTTGAAACATCCGATGTTAAAAAAATACGAAGAATACGCTGTGGTTGCATAAGTAGCAATACGGTATTGATTATTGATGCTTACGTAAGAAGTCACTCAGTTTTGTTCAATTATTGCTACAGTAATTGTTGCATAGTATCTCACGTTATTTGATTCAATTATTGTCGATATTTTATAAATTATTAAATCAATAATTGAGATGACAGAGTTATTAATATTATTATTTACAATATTGACAATGTCTAGAAGTTCTGTCAAGGAGAGGTTTGGTCACCTAATTGCGCGCCAATAGGGAGAAATCCTTATTATAAAGCCCCCTCTTTCGTGGGAACGACCTGGTTGTTAAATATTGCGAATTATAATAATGATGATAAATGTTGTTAAAAATATTGAGGTATTTTTTATATGAAGTATTTGTTGTATTTTTGGATCCCCATTTACCCATTTTTCAAAATAATCGGAAGGAAATTATAAAGTAATATATATATATAAGCATGTGGGTGAATGGTGGTGGTCTTGATGGATTTTGGCAGGATGCATTATTTTTTTTTCAAAGACTTAGACTTAGTGGCCAAACTTTTCAAACAAAGCATTATGTTGATAACCTGTGAATTAGGATACTTCCTAATTGGCTAAAGCCACAAATGGGCATGTGTTAGTTTTTCTCATTGGCCAGCACTTTGAAAAGAAAATATTGATATGTTGAAACCGTGAACTTCGTCCGAATAATTACTGTTGCATCCGTGATTTTTGCAAATAGTATCCTTTCCATTCTTCTATAAATAGAAGCTCATTCCTTCATTATTTCTTACGAATTCACTAAAACTCTAGAGAGAGAAAATTATAGAGAGAAAAAAGAAGAGAAGTCTGCTACCTCTATTTTCCTATATCCAGTTTCTTCTAAGAGAAGGAGAAGGGGTATTATTTCTTTCGTATTCATGAAGAGAACTTCTATTATTCCATTCTTTATTATTCTGTTGGAATAAACTATATACGCGGACTACCCTATACTTGGTAAAATTCTTCTGTTATTCCATTCTTTATTATTATGTTGGAATAACCTGTCTATGCGAAGTACTGCATACATGGTGAAATTCTTCTGTTATTCCATTCTTTATTATTCTGTTGGAACATCTTGTCTGTGCGTTTACGCATAACCTGGTTCCGTTATTTATTATTCTGTTGGAACATCCTGTCGATACGAATTTCGCCTGACCTGGTTTCGTTATTTATTATTATGTTGAAATATCCTGTTTGTGCGTTTACGCATAACCTGGTTCCGTTATTTATTATTCTGTTGAAATAACCTGTCTGTGCGGTCTATCGCATGCCTGGTGATTTCTTTTGTTATTCTATTCTTTATTATACTCAGTTGGTTAAAGTTTTGGCTTTTATACTCCATGAAATTAGTGGTATATCCTTGATATTTGCGTTTCATCTAGTATCTTTTCATGGAAATATTCTTCTGAGTATTCTTGAATTTTACTCTACGAAGTAGTATCATGTTGACAATTTGGACGTTATTAGTTCCTGGATAAATTAATTCTTGAACTTGTTTTATTGAATTCTTATATCATTGTCATCATCCTCATGTTTATATTTTGTTGAAAGTCATCTATGGCATGTAGTGCATAGATGGACTTGGTATGATTATGACCGAGGATTATTGATGGTGTAATCATGGTAGTAATGTTACAAATGATGTGGTAAAAATCCTCATTGGCCCGTAGTGCATTGATGGATAGTTGTTGGCATGATCATGACCATTGATGAATACACGAATATCCTCGCCCGTAGTGCATGGATAATTTGTGGTCGTGATACTAACGAATATCCTCGTCAGAAAAGTGAGGGATGATGTGGATTATTTATTGTCGAGTCTTAGCGATAAAAGTGATGAAAACTTTTAAATCATAAAAGATAGTAGATTTTATTCTCTACTTGACTCTTTTAATGGATTGCTTGTTCACTGCAGCTTAAACTTGATGTATGTTATATTTTATCGGTTTAACACATTGAAGGCTAACGATAATTTGTTCTCGCATTATCTTAGTCATAATATTTCATCGGGCTAATTGAGCTCACCCTTTCTTTCACTATTCTCTTGTGAAATGAGAGCGTGGCAGGGACTAGTCGGGGAACGGAGTGACGGTCCAGATGATAGTATTAGTAGTCCTCATTATTCTGTTAAATATTGTGACAATAAATGTAATGAGGACTCCATTGAGTGTGGATATTGTCTAGATGACAATATTCTTATTAAAACTCTTAGATTATGTTTTGTCATATTTTACACACATTTTGTATAATTAAGTTTAGATTTGTATTACTGCACCATGTATTTGACGACTCGAGATGGGTGATGTATACCTATTTTGGGCGTCACACACACACAGATATATATATATATATATATATATATATATATATATATATATATATATATATATTAAAGCACAACAACTCTTAAAGAGCATAACTTTGTTAAAGAGCATAACTATTTAAATGCCTTAATTTTAATTTCTCTGTCCTCACTCATTTGGCAAATTCGGTTAGGCCAGTGAGTAGTATTTTGTAAATAAAAGAAAAGCAAGTGGGATTCACTCTCTTTTTAAAGATTTAAAAGCAGCGTAGTTTTAATAAAAGAGTGTTATTTAAGGAGAATGCTCTTGATCCTTGCTATATATATATATATATATATATATTAGAACGAATCTAAAGCATACCTCTTTTAAATAGCATACCTTTATTAAAATTACGTCGTTTTAAAGATTCTTTTAAAAAATAAAATAATACAAAGATAAAATGACTTTTTGCGCATATTAAGAAAGAGGATAAACTGACAAAATTATCCATATTTAAATTCTCATTTAATTGCATAGTTTTTGCACATTACTAGTGATGTTCCATAAATATGCATAGAGAATAAAAATATAACAATTAAGAATAAGGGTATTATATGTAAATTATTGTAAAAAGTAGATCATTTAAGGTAAGTGGACATTTAACATGGGACTACTTGAAATAGTAATAAAAACTTTTATCTTGGGACGGATGGGGTATTAAAAGAGAGTGATTCCACTTGTTTTCTTTTTATTTACCAAAATACCACCCGAGGCCCTACTTGTTTTTAAAAATAATCTCCAAAACGATATAATTTTAATAAATATATGTTATTTAAGAGATATACTTTAGATCTCCATATAATAGAAAATGTAAAAAATAATTAAATATAAAATGCACTTTTTATATATATATATATATATATATATATATATATATATATATATATATGTGTGTGTGTGTAATGATGCATGAATCTTAAATCTTGAAAAAATTCAATGTATGTTGCCATGTCTTTCAAGAAAAGGTGGGAGAGACATGTATAATGATATACCTTTATATCACCTGACCTTTCATTTGAAATAGTCCAAGAAATTGAGGTGAATTTAGAGCTTGGTGACATTAATTAATAGATCTTTTGATCCTAGCTATATATTTCTAGTTTCTAAAAGAAACCGAAAACAAAAAGTAAAGAAAAAGAAAATAAAATCATCATATGCATGGGCTTCATCTTCCACCTATTGAAAAGTTTTAAAGAACATTATTACAAAATATCATAGACAGCAAAAGAGATGATATGGTATGTTATGTAGGGTTCATAACCATACCTCCATACCATTTATAAGATCGATATCATATCAGCTTCTGCTTAGATTAATAATATATCAAAATGTTAATCGTATCCTAGCCTCCTCAAAATAATACTGCAACCACTAAAGGGAAACTTAATAATTAGCCCCCCCCCCCCCAGCCCACCCACACCCACACACCCATACCCATATTCATCCCCCCCCACCACACACACACACACACACACACACACACACACACACACACATATATATATATATATATATATATATATATATATATATTATTGATCATGTTTTATGCTTTACGAAATCATAAATTCTTTATCAATTTCAAATTATAACAACATTATACACTTTTAAAAGTCGATTGAAAATATTTTCAAACTTAAAAACTGAAATGATTTATCAGAAATTATATATAAAATATTAAATCTTATAAGAAGTAATAGTTTTAGATGGTTTACGACATGAATATATCTACGTACACATTCAAATTGTATATCCAAAGCTACACTCAAGTGTAAAATAATAATAAAATATTTTTCTCTCTTTACTCTACAACACTTTGTCTTTCCTCATTTACTACTATTTTATACGTGTATTTAATTTTTGGATGTACAATTTGAGTGTGTACATAGATATATTCTTACAATATTTATCATTGTACTAACTTAATATTATAAAAAATATCATGTCAATTTTGAATTTGATAAATATCTTAAGTTAATTTTTAAAAATTAATAATGATTTTATGTTTTAAAATAAAAGGAATAATATGTATGGAAACATCCACAGTTTTTTTTTTATTTTGCAATTATTATTATTATTATTATTATTATTTTGCTAATTTGTAGAAGGTCCTCCTAAATATTTCATGGCATTACCATGCATGATTACTAGTGTTTGTTTAGAACTGAATGAAGCTGAATTTGAATGAATGAATCGGTCAATACATTTGTTTTGGTTTGAATAAGTCTAGCTGAACAGGAAATTGGGATCCGAAAATTGAATGACTAAAGTCGATTTTTTAATTTTGAATGAGAAACTGAATGAAGTAAAAAAAAATTAAAAATTTTTAAAAAAATATTAACAATTATATTATGTAATATTAAATAAATTTATAATAATTTTAAATTTTTTCAGAGAGATAAAATAATAAAGTTTTGTCATTTAGATATTTTAAATATGTTAATTATTTAATAACTTTTTTCATTCAGATTCAAATTCAAATTCAAATTCAAATTTATTCAATTTTTATAAAACATCCGGTCACGGAAGGAGTAACAATTTTTGAAAATAAAAGAAAGAAAGTGGAGTCCATAGTAAGCTTTAAAAAAGTTAACTTTATTCGTAGATCGAGGATCGTTAACGTCAATATTCACGATTAGAACGTTAAATACCTAAATTACTAAAGTCTCCCATTCTCTACTTGAAGCTAAAAGCTGGTAAAATGGGGATAAACTACTATTTTGGTTCTTATACTCTACAGTTGATTTTAATTTGTACAATTTTTCTTCATAATAGTTTTTGTATTTTAAGATAGAGGAATAATTTAGTCATTTTTAAAAAAATTTATAATGATGTGACTTTTAAAAAAAATATAAATAAGTGTCAATGAGGACAAACTTTTTTTAATAAGGATAAACAAATCTTTTTATCCATTTTTTTTATATTAAGTGATGTTTTAAAGTTTATTGTTTTTCCAAGTAATATATTTATAAATTCATACTTATTTTCTTCTACAATTTAACCATGTCTTTGTTTTTCATTGTTTAGATTCTTATGACTTATGGATCCGGGCATGTACAGAGAGATATCATCTTTCGCCTTGCGTGTCGAAACTGTATTAGTTAATTGACCAAAATTAACTTCATGTTAATTACTCCCGACTTTCATACTCTCTAAGATGTACATATGAGGCTAATTATTTTTTATATTTCCACACTATTTTAGATTACTTGAGAATTTGCATCTGTACAAAATAATAAGCATAAATTTCAATTTATTTTGCTTCTAATGATTCATTGATCATAACACTCAATGACAATACAAAATAATGACGTTATAAACGATGAACACCCAGAAAAATGATATTATAAACAATAAATATGCATGTATAAAAAATAAAACAATAAATATGAGATTGCATGCACAAGAGTAAATTAAGAAATATAATTTCTTCTATAAAGAGCAATATAAATGTAAGTCTAGATTAAAAAAATTGATTTAGCAAGAATTGCTACTCAATTTTATGTTTATTACATTAAAAATCACAATAAATAAATTGAAAGACTTTGTACTAAATGTCCAAAAAATATCACTTATTAAGTTTAGAACTTGAGATTTAACCAGAATTACTATCATATGTATATTATTAGTTTGCCTTATCATAAGCCTTGATGATATTGTTGAAGCAGAATTTTTATTTTTTTTTCTTTCAAATAAATTTGTACAGAAAGAGACCGTTAACGCTGTTAATATGAAAAATGGCCGTTAAATACTCTCGGGTCAAAAACATAACACTCGTCACTCCACAAAACCAACGGCTATAATTCCGTTCACAGTCTGATCACCGTAGTCATTTAGCAACGATAAATATGGCTATTTTTGGAAAGTGAAGTGAAAAAAATAGGAATTGTCATTACTGAAACATTTTCTCTCCGATATAAGCTCCACTTTTTTTAATCTCATCTGCTTTCGATTCTTTCCGCAGGTAAGAATCTAGGCCTTGTGAAAAAGATTTCACAATTTTAATTGTTGTGTTTAATCTCTTTCGCATTCTTATTGTACGCACTTTCTATTGGGGATTGAATTTGAAAAATTGAACCTATTTAGCAAAAAAAAATAAAAAAAATTGAACCTTTTTTTTTGTTTGAAGAAGTTCAATTCAGATCGGTCAGCTTCACGATCTTCAAAATCCTTCCAGTTTGACAGGATTTGTTAAGTGCATTTCCCAATCATTAGGGTTTTGCTCTTGGGTTTGTTGATTATAGAAGTGAAAGCTTGAAACCGTGAAGTTCCTCCGAGTGCATTTAGATTGTTTTTTAAAAGTTTTATTTGTTTAGAATTTGTATTGTTTAGATATTCGTGGGTTATATATATGTTCATTTTCTTTTGTATCGTGCCTATCAGATGATGAATTTGGGATAGGTATGGTATGTTCTGAATTGGATTAAGGGGAAAAAATTTAGAAGAAAAAAAAAAGTCCCGAGTTATTGAGGGTAAGGCTGAGTAAGATCATACAATGTCTGTTGCTGATGTTGCTTTGAGTCAGATTGAGAAAGAGTCAGTAAGATCTGCCGGTTACATATGTAGCGGGTCGGATTTTTTCTCGAGTGAATCTATTGTTATTTACCTCACTGTCGCCGGTTCTGTGATTCCCATGCGTGTCTTGGAGTCCGATTCGATTGCGTCAGTGAAACTTAGGATCCAAACATGTAAAGGGTTTGTAGTGAAGAGACAGAAGCTAGTTTTTGGAGGTAGAGAGTTGGCAAGGAATGATTCTCTTGTTAAGGATTACGGTGTCACCACCGGGAATGTTCTGCATTTGGTCCATAGGCTTTCTGATCTCCTTGTCATCACAGTTAGGATTGCCTCTGGGAAGGAATTTGAGTTTCATGTTGATCGTTGTCGAAATGTTGGATATCTCAGGCAACAGATAGCCGAGAAAGGGAAAGGTTTTGTTGATCTTGGGGAAATTGAACTTGTATGTGAGGGCGAGAAGCTTGATGACCAGATACTCATTGATGATATTTCTAAGAATAGATATGCAGTGATTCAATTGGTTGTCCAGAATTCTGCAAAAGTTCAGGCCACCCTTGTTGAGAAAGATGTTGAGCTCTCGGTTGTGGTAGCAAATTGGAACGAAAAGAAAAATGAAGGCGAGAAAATATCCATGGAGCGCCAACTTGTATCAAAACAGCCACCACATAGGGATTTTTTGTTGGAACCAGTTAATGTTAACCCAGAGGTTGAGTGGCCTTCAGTTGTAGTTGTATGGGATATGATTAAATCCACAATTGATGGGTTGGAGAAAGGTAAACGACCGATCAGATCTTCTGAGGGTACTGGAGGAACTTATTTTATGCAAGCTGCTTCAGGCAACAAAAAGGTTGCGGTTTTTAAGCCCATGGATGAGGAACTGTTGGCTGAGAATAACCCTCAAGGGCTACCTTTATCATCAGATGGTGAAGGATTAAAATGGGGAACAAGAGTTGGAGAAGGTGCATTGAGGGAGGTTGCAGCATATTTACTGGATCATCCAAGAAATGGCAGTCACAAAAGTGGGGAGATGGGGTTTGCTGGTGTACCTCCTACTGTATGGTTCAATGCTTGCACGAAGGATTTAACCATCCAGAGGGGTATGAGGGTGCACCAAAGAGCATTAAAATGGGATCCTTGCAAATGTTCATGAACAACTGTGGAAGTTGTGAGGACATGGGTCCTCGGGATTTTCCAGTAGAGGAGGTGCATAAGATCAGTGTGTTTGATATCAGAACAGCAAATGCAGATAGGCATGCTGGGAATATTCTAGTGGGCAGAGAAGGTGAAGAGCGCCGGATTGTACTTATTCCAATTGATCATGGCTATTGCTTGCCAGAGAATGTAAGGGTTTCTCTTTCTTTTTCTTCCTTACCTGATTATGCTACATTTATTGCCATGTTAATTCTGCATAACTAACATGATCTGGGTGTTTTTACTATAGTTTGTATGAAACCGTCAAAATTGTAAAATTTGTGTTGCTGTTTTATGCAAATGCCTATAGTTGTGGATAAAAAGGTATATAAGCCCATAACTGAAAAAGGAAAGAAAATGTGTAGCAGCTTTACTTGATTTTATTACCAAATATTTATTTGCATCCATTTTAGACAGTAAATTCCAAGATGTTAATGTGCTTGTCTTGGTGAGACAAAATTGCCTAACCTAATGTGAAACATTTGTTCAATATGCTTTAGAGTCTATGGGTGGTCATCTAGATAAGTGTTGCCTTGTCAATGGTTCATGCATTTTGCATTCTTATGTCTGCAACATGTATGAGCAGCCTTAAGTGACCTGATTGTTTACTTAAATTTACATGTTAATCATCTAAGCTATAACTGATGCCTACCCTTTTGTTTTGTTTTGTTATTTTTTTTGTTTCAGAAGCCTGTCAATCTGAAATTGTTAGTTGTTGTTTTTTTTGCGGGACTACTAATCTATTCACATATACACTCTACTAAGCATTGAAACTTGTATTTTACTCCTGCAGTTTTATGAAGTCCATTTATATATCTCAGACAATTAACCTCACATTTTCATTCCCTATTCAGTTTGAAGATTGCACCTTTGATTGGCTTTACTGGCCACAAGCCAAGCAGCCTTACTCCCCAGAGACCATTGACTACATAAAGTCACTCGATGCTGAAAAGGACATTGCACTGTTGAAGTTATACGGATGGGAGCTCACCCTCGAGTGTGCCCGCACACTCCGAATCTCCACCATGCTTCTGAAGAAAGAGACTTAGAGAGGACTCAATCCCTTTGCCATTGGAAGTATCATGTGCAGAGAAACCTTGAACAAAAAGTCCATACTTGAGGAGATCATTCATGAAGCTGAGGATTTCATGCTCCCTGGCATGAGTGAAGCAGCATTTGTTGAAACCGTCTCCGAAATCATGGAATTCCGACTTAATGGCCTAAAGAAGTGAGTATATAAAATTATAAAAATATATGTATATATAGATCAAATTACCAGTAGTCCATTTCGATGGACTGAGGGCTGTAGGTACCAAAGGGTTGATGACTTCTTTTCTTGTCATCGAGCCTGTACCTTTTTTATTCCACTTCTGTTCTTATGACTCTTAACTTCCAGTGTTCTGATGGTGAACAGAAGATGAAATCGTGAATAAAGGATTTGATTTGGTTATAATTTTGGGATTTGCTGGACTTTCTAGTGCTCCCTCCTGCTTAGGTTGGACTGAATGTGTATATGTTTGTGTCTAAGGTGAATGACTGTCCCAAATTGACATCTTTTGGTACTATCAGTGCAGGAGACCTTTCAACTTCTCTAGATATTCTAATTAAAAGATCAATTAAGTTTCTTTTTGTGGTTTGAAGGAGTCTATGTTTTACCTGCTTTTAATTGGTACCAAGACTAGAAACATTGTCATTTTGTGAGCCCAACCGATCAACTTCCAGACCCTTTCAAACCTTCTATTCTATGCATTTTCTTATTATCTACTCCCTTCGTTCCTTAATATAGAGTGCGTTTTTTGTATACGCTATATGTTAATTGCCGAAATGATCAAAAGATTAACTATACTATTAATTGTCTATAATACCATTTACCTCACTTATTTCATACTCTTTCTCCAATAACATATTAACAATTTCCTATAACTCATTTACTCTTATTTTCTTTCTCTTTCTCTCTCCCCATAAAACACGTTAATTATCAGATTTTTAAAGAAAAAAGATGAAAGAATTTTGTTGGGAGGAGAGAGGTTTAAGAGTAGAGGAGATCATCAATATGGATCAAAAAATTAGGTGGAGTAATAAGGGACAATAAGGGAAAAATAGTTATCAATTCTCTTAGATAACCACAAACGACAAATAATAATTAGGAATAACAAAAAAAGTCTAAAACGACCTACATATAGAAATGGAGGGAGTATAATTCACCATGATTCTTTTGGGTGGCTACCAAAATGTCACTTGACAAGTGTTGGCAAAAGTATGAATGCCTTTGTCTAATAAGCACACACAAAATTAGAGCAAAAATACTTAATATTCCAATGAAAGCAAGAAAAGTCTTTCCTTTCATACTTTTGTCTACAAACTACCTCCTTTCACTTCCGTCCTATTTTCTTTTCCCTTCACTATGCCCGGATTAATCATGTCACCTGCATTCGGATATTATAACAACACTTCAATGCATATTCCATACTTTTAGGCTTTTTGACTTTACTGGAATGGAGGGTCACGAGATTGTTTAATGTCCACTGATCCGCCATGATAGATAGATAGATATCATTGTCCTACATACATACATACATGGTCCCATTTGGTGGTCTGGTTGCTATAAGTATCAAGAAGAGAGAGATATATTGTGTATCTGATAGAATGTGAACAATATAAAGTTAACAAACATTTTACTTTTACTAAATTTGAAAAATCAAAGTTATTGTTTACGCGAATGGTACCTCTATGTCTTACACGTTACTCATAGAGAACATAACTGCAGTGCGGTGTAGATTTCTTCATGTGTAGTAGTTATTATAGACGCAATATGTTACGCCAAGAGTTTCACTTGCATCTTGTTTTTGAGTAATGCTACAAACATAAATTATTTTACAAACTGTTGATGTTACATACTCCACCTCATATTGATCAATAAATTGTTTAAATATAGTTTTCGACCCCAGACAATATACTAAAATGGAGTATGCCATATCAACAGTTTGTAAAATGTTTATAGTATGTCTCTAGCATTATTCCTGGTTTTTTGTACTAAAAAAAGGTTTCTTGCACTAAAAAAAAAGTTTAAAAGTAAGGTGGTGTTTGATAAAACTGAGTGTTAAGACCTGAACAGTTTAGACGTCTGAATAATATAGAGCATCTGAATAGAATTGTGTCTGAATGAAAAAAATGTTGTTTGATAATTAATTTTTTCAAAATGTCTGAATAACGGTATTTTACCATTTTAACCCTCTAAACAGTTTAAACAAAGCCTGTTTGATAATCAGAAAGTCTGAATAGTATTTTAAATACATATTTATAATATTTTGACCACAATATGATAAAATAAAAATAAAAAAACGTACAAATTAAATTAATTTCAAACATAGTATCATGTCCCAAAAATATCAATATAGCATAATAATTCAACCATACAAATTAAATTAACTTCAAACAGTTGTTAAGAGTTGAAGTGCAATTTGTTCACGTAGATTAACCATAAATTCTACGCCTTGATCACTTAATGTGGTTCATCTTGTCCCTCTTCTTCGTTTCCTTCATTTTGCTCCGCTTCATCGTCAAACATGTTATCTCGATCATATTGAGCAAACAATTCATCCTCAATGTTATGATTCCTTATGAAATTATGGATCATGCAAGCGATAACTATATCCTTTGTATTGTAAAAAAGAGTAAGGAGCCATTCGTTTTAAAATTGGGAATCTTGCTTTCAACACACCATAAGCACGCCGATAACATTTTCGAGTTGTGCGGTATGAGCATGGTTGAATTTTTCCTCTTTATTCAAAGCACGTCTGCGTCGAAAATCGCCTAACCAATACCTGTATTGCGATATGGAGATAAAAATCCTCGAGTGTTTATGTATGCAAAGATCACAAAGATAATATTTATCCGTAATTGAGACAAAAATAACGATTATTATTAATAACTTGAATGATGAAATTTTATGACAAAAATAAATAATAATTGGAAATGGTAAAAGAAATTGTAATATATATACCGGGAGGAAATGGAAAACCAGAAGATGGATCAAATGCAACTTCTTTTAGCACTCGTGAGTCGTGTGCAATCCCTTCCCATCCGGCCCAAACAAATGTGAATATCATGTTAAAATCACATATTCCTAAAATATTTTGATAGCATTCACCTCTTCCTCTTCCTCTATAACGCGTTTGTTGACTAACATGAACAACTGCATGTACAAGAGTACCATTTAATGAACCTACTACACCCTGCATTAAAAAATTTAAAGATCTCAAAGTATTTTATTGTATGGAATAAATGAAAAAAAAAGAATTTATATGCCACTTACTGAAAATATTTGTCGTAAATTTTTATGGTTCCCTGGAATATCGGGATTTGGATCAAATGATGTCGGCATTATAATTTCTTTTGAAAACTCAATCATTCCATTTAACACCTCATGAAAATATCTATGTATTGTTTGGGTAGAATGTTGAAATCTGCGTTTTACAACTCTAAAGCGTTCATTATGACCTATAATAGTTAAGAATATTGTCATCTTCTCCTCAACTATTATATATCTACTATTGTGTACCCATTGTTTTTTCTTGAAGTGTTCACATAGATGTACATATGCATCACGAGAGAGATGCATCAATTCTCGACACTGTGTATTTGATCCATGTAATAACTCTAATGTGTAAGCATGTCCGCTCAATGCCGAAGTATTATCCATAATCCTTGGTATTCTCCTTAAAGATCGTGTTTTCAAATACCAATATATAATCATCAAACATAAAATTTGATCCTCAATATCCATATTACCTATATAAAACATAACAATTTTAAAATACTATAACAATAGTATACAAAAGATAATGACCAAAGAAAACAGAGTAATAGCAAATATCACATCCATAATTTAACTTAAGAAGTTCAAAGTCATCTACAACAAATATTACATCCATAATTAGTAATAGCAAACATCACATCCATAACTACGAAATTAGCCCCAACATATACAAGAGTTTATATCCCAAAAATATCAAATTAGCTAGCCCTAAAGACAAAAAGTTTGTACCCAAAAATATCAAATTAACTAGCCCCAAAGATAAGAAGTTTGTACCAAAAAATATCAAATTAGCTAATCACAAATATACCCACCAACATAATACCAACAACTAAGCAATATATCCTAACTTGCGTGAAACCATCATAACCCAATTTTCAACCTCATTTTCTTTTAAAATCATCCATGCTTCTCTATAGCTTTGTTTCTCACAAAATATTCCAAGAGCCATCTTGTGTAGTGGATTTTCTACTCCCCAGCCAAGTTCTTCCAACTTATCTTTGCATTTTTTCACGGAAGGTCCACTATTCTTTTCAACAATGAGTTTTAATGCCTTGGACATCTCTTCATCTAGGTTAGTGTTGTAAGTTTGTTTAGATGAACGCTTAGCTTTTTTCTTTAGTCTTTCTCCCTCAAAGCTAGGAGCGGAAGCATGAGATTGCATACCGGGAGTTGATGCATTGGGAGAAGGAATAGAAGTCCCTTGACCTTGGGTGCTAAGAACGAATACATGCTTCTAAAAAAGTTTTCACTAGTGATTCATTCCTCCAACTCACTCTAGTCCTTTTTGATTTTTGAGTTTCACTAGTTTGTTCCATACCTAAAGTACATAGATTCTAACAATAAGTATTTGACTGGACATACTTTATAAACCCGTAGTATAATATAATGTTTGTACAAGGGAAAGAAAAAATAGATGTTGATTGATTTAGATAGTAAAATGTACATGGTACTCATTTAGCCTCTTTCAGCAGTAAGCATTCTTGTAAATCCAATTTTAAAATTGTGCATATGCAAGCATAATCATATACTTCATTATGATTCCCCAAATGTGCAGTGCAATATGTTGTATGTTGTATGTTGTATGCTATATTATAATCTAATAATCATTATAATCTCATTACCAACTTACCATCCGAAATAATCATTATAATCTCATTACCAACTTGCCATCTCATTACCAATATTATGTTGTATGCTTCATAATCTAATAAAGGCATTATATGTTGTATCACGAGTGCACGATTTGATTTAAGATTTCTAAATATTCACATAAAAGCTCACAGGTCTTGTTGAAGTTGGCTAGGAAGAGGAACAAAATCTACCAACTTGCCATCCCAAAGAAGCAAACTGGCCTAGCAGTTGAAGAAACAGAGGAGGATGAAGAGAGTGCTGACCCTAATCCCAACACAACCCAAAAATTAATGGCAGATTCGAGTCAAAATACTCCTCGACGAGTATCCTTTGCCCTTGGAGCTAAACTTCCAAGATGAAGATTGTAAGACCCCAACTTTTATGAATAAAGAATAATTTTCTCGAAATATATTTTTGAATATTATGGTGTGGATTTGATATAATATTATAATTGCGGGTAATATTTACAAATTTTGCAAAGTAAGCAAGTGGTTATATAATATTCGATTGGTCAGGGAATATTCGTTTTAACAGGGAATATTCGTACAACGGCACAATCATTGGTGGACCCCACAACGAAAGTATTATCGTAGTTAGAAAACGACATAATTATCTTTTTATAAAAATAACCGCGGAAGTTTTACCGTTAAACTGTTGAACTACCCATTAGTAAAAATCTGAATCTGGCGTGGTTGCATAAGTAGCACACCAGTATTGATTATTGATGCTTACGTGAGAAGTCACTCAGTTATACTCAATTATTGCTATAGTAATTGCTACATCATATCTCTCATATTATTGATTCGATTATTGTCACAGTATCATCTGCATTATATGATATATTATTAAATCAATAATTGAGACGACAAAGTTATTCATATTATTAAATTACAATATTTATAATGTCTAGAAGTTCTGTCAAGGAGAGGTTTGGTCACCTAATTGCGTGCCAATAGAGAGAAATCCTTATCGGAAAGCCCCCTCTTTCCTGTGAACGACATGATTGTTAAATATTGTGAGTTATAATATTAATGATGAATAAGTTCGTGTTGATTAAAGATGAAATTGATAGTTCCATTGTATTGGAATTATTAGTGTTAGTAAAAATCGACATTTATTTCGATATTAATTGATGTCTAGAAGTTATACTGACCAGTCGGGTAATTAACCGGATAAATGAGCAATTAATTGCTATTAATTCACATGATTATAACTATTTGTTCACATATATGTACTATTGATTCACATTCTTGTACTATTAGAGGAGTTGGTGCAAGATTGATAATACTTGCATGACTAAGTTAAAAATGGAGGTACTATACTGTAATTCATATTTTCACATGATTATAACTATTGATTCACATTATTTACTATTAGGGGAGGTGATGCAAGTTTGATAATACTTGCCGGACTAAATTAAAAATGAAAAAAAAGTTAAAGGTATTGTACTGTAATATTTTGAGCCCCAAAACGTGCAATTATCGAAACTATATTTTTCTATAAATAGAAGCTCATTCTTCCTTCATTTCTCACCAATTCACTAAAGCTATAGAGCAATTATTATAGAGAGAAATTATAAAGAGAAAGAAGAAGAGAAGTCTGCTACCTCTCTACTCCAGTATCCAGTTTCTTTCTAAGATAAGGGGTATTATTTCTTTTTGAGAGCTTCTGTTATTCCATTCTTTATTATTATGTTGGAATAACCTGTCTATGCGAAGTACCGCATACATGGTGAAATTCTTCTGTTATTCGATTCTTAATTATTATGTTGGAATAACCTGTCTATGCGAAGTATCGCATACATGGTAAAATTCTTCTGTTATTCCATTCTTTATTATTACATTGGAATATCCATGTCATGCACGGATTAAACTAGACTGGTTCCATTCTTTATTATTCTATTGGAATAACATGTACATGCGATCCTATCGCATGCATGGTAAATTCTTTGTTATTCCATTCTTTATTATTACGTTGAATATCATATGCATGCGGATTACGCTAACACGGTTCCATTCATTATTATTCATTGGAATAAACTCGTCATGCGATCTATCGCATGCATGGTGAATTCTTACATTATTCCATTCTTTATTATTACATTGAAATATCCATGTCTGCGGCGGATTACGCATGACCTGGTTCCATTCTTTATTATTTTGTTGGAATAACCTGTCTATGTGGATTATCACATGCATGGTGAATGATCCTTCGTATTCATTCCTTATTAAATTGTGGAAATGATCTGTCTACATGGATTACCACATGGCGGGTGAAAATCCATTTGTAGTTTCATATATTCTATGATACTCATTTGGTTAAAGTTGTGGCTTCTATACTCCATGAAATTAGTAGAATATCCTGGATATTTGCGCTTCATCCGGTATCTTTTCATGGAAATATTCTTACGAGCATTCTTGAATTTTACTCCATAAAGCAAAGATTATCATGTTGACAATTTGGGCGTAATTGATTTCAAGATAAATTAACTTATAAATCTTTAAAATTTATTCTTGAACTTGTTTTATTGAATTATTATGTCATTGTCATCATCCTCGTGCTTATATTGTGATGAAAGTCATCTTTGGCTTACGTGCATAGATGGACTTGGTATGATTATGACCGAGGATTATTCAAAGATAATAATGACACGTAATGTTATAAATGATGTAGTAAAAGTCCTCAGTAGCCTGTAGTGCATTGATGGACAGTTTTTGGTATGATTATGACCAGGGATTATTCGGTATAGTTATGACCATTGATGATTTAATGAATATCCTTGGCCCGTAGTGCATGAATAACTCGATGATGTGGTTTATTTATTAAGCTGAGTCTCAGCGATAAAATTTGATGAAAATATTTTAAATCATAGAAGATAGTAGATATCATCTCTACTTGACTCTTCTAATAGATTGCTTATTCCGCCGCAGTTAAACTTGATGTCTATTGTATTTTATCAGTTTAACATTGTTGAAGACTAATGATAATTTATTCTATATTATCTTAGTCATAATATTTCTTACTGGGCTAGTTAAGCTCACCCTTTCTTTCACGGTCCAGATGATAGCATTAGTAGTCCTCACTATTCTGTTAAATAGTGTGACAATAAATGTAATGAGGATTCCATTGAGTGTGGATATTGTCTAGATGACAATATTCTTATTAAAACTCTTAGATTATGTTTTGTCGTATTTTACACGACTGTTGTATAATTAAGTTGTATTTGAATTTTGTACCATGTATTTGGCGACTCAAGTTGGGTGATGTATACCTATTTTGGGGGCGTCACAGTTGGTATCAAAGCCATAGAAAAGAGCCCCGAGCCTTTATCTGGCGACTTCCAAGTCTTGGGATGCATCGAAGCCAGACTTTCCGTAGGGGACGCCGTGAGGAACAGTGGCAAGTTGATAGGCATCATTGTGAGGTGCTATCCAAGTCTTGGATGCGGGTCACAATTGGTATCAAAGCTTAGAGATATGATCCCTAGCTGAGATGTGAGACAAAAACTAGGAGGAGAGAGACGGAGAATTCCTTCGCTAGTATGACCTACCTAAGTTTATTTTGTATTTAATTGGTCGGTCAGAGTATAGGTGTAAGACCCCAACTTATTATTAATAAAATTTAATTTTCTCTATTTATTATTTTGAAATAGTAAGGGTTGATTTGATTAATGTGGATAGTTATGGGTAAAATACACAAATATTTCAAATAAGCGGTGGTTATAAAATATTTGTGGAATATTCAGATCTTGTGTGGGAAAAAAATTAAATGACAAGAAGCGACCATGTGTGGGCCCCATAACTAAAAAGTAGCGATTGGATGAAGAAAACGACAAATATAAGTTGTTTGAAAATAACTGGCGTAGTTATTACAGAATTAATCATTGTTAAAATACTCGGTGGGTTAAAACACAAGATGTACACACCAGTATTACACCAATTATTGATTCTTACGTAAGAAGGCACTACTTAGTAATGGTTATAGTAATTCTTTGTCAAAGTATTTTATTTTATTGATTTAATAATTGTTGCGTTGATATTTTATATTCTTTGTTGTTTCAATAATTGTCATTACACAAGATTTTTCATTATCGAAGCAATAATTCATATTATCCGAATAATATTATTAGATAACATTATTGGCAATGTCTAGAAAGTTACATCTAAGGAGAGGTTTGGTCACCTAATTGCGCGCCGATGAGGAGAAATTCTTATTGGAAAGCCCCTCTTTCACAGGAGCTGCACGGTTGTCAATATTGTGATTACGTAATATTATTTGTGAATAATTAATTATTGATTCATATGATGAGGAAAATATTGATTTTATGTGGATATAGATGGAGAAAATTTTTAATGTGACAATTGTTGAAAATTGAAATTTTATCTTTTTCTGATAAAATAATTCATTTAAATATATTATTATATTTTAATAATATAATAATAATGATATTTTTACGATAAATGTGGGATATATGAGTATATGTGGAGGAGGAGTATTTTTTTATTACCAAAAATATTTAAAGCATGTTTTATGTGTCGGTGGACCCCATTTCTTGACTGAAATTTGATTATAGCCTGTAAAATCGGCCGTTTGTGGATTTCGGTCAATTTCTGTTTGGAATTTGGAAAAACTTTCTTCTGCAAAGTTGTAGAGAATTGAATTTCCTATAAAAACTCATGAGATTCGATTTTTCTGACAAAAGGGCTATTTATTATGAATTATTGAAGTTCTGAACCTCCGAAATAATTGATTTTTGGAAGTTTAAAATAATTTAAATAACAAAAACGTTTTTTGTGCAAGTCTTGTGAGGTGGGCTGTTTGGTGGCTGAGGTTTTGAAGCAAAATAAGTGTGCGTTGGAATAAAAATTATATATATTAATATTTTATTAAATTTTCTGCTTTGGTGTTCTAAGCATTTTCCTATAAATAGGGTGCTTAGGTTAGAATTGAAAATTACACCAGAAACTGAAGTTTTCTCTCTCTATATTATCGAGCGTATTCTTTTGAGTATTTTGAGTATATTTTGAGTATTGCTACTCTGATTGCAAGTTCAAGTCATAGCCTTATATCAAATGTTTTCAATTTAGAAATCTTGATCTTTCGAGGTAAAGGATATTTTTTTTTAGTAATGATATTATTTCTTCAATATCATTATGCTGAAATATTGATCTGAAGTTTTTATCAAATTTGGAACTTTTGGTGTCGGAGTTACTATTCACGTATATGGCACTATTCACGTATACAACACTATTCACGAATATGGCACTATTCATCGAAAAATGAAAATTTTCCCTTTTCGTCTAAAATATCTATTGTGGATACTAGCTTTGATTGTATCCATGTTTTGATCATTCTTGAATTTTACACCACTATGATTATTTTTGAGGTATTGTTGGACATGGATAAAACAAAGTACGAATCCTTAATCCTTAATCCTTGTCATTTTGTTTCACTGGATTCGTTTCTTTAAAAATATTTTTCATCATCCTCAGTCTTAAATGATGATATTATTGAATATCTTTGGCCTGTAGTGCAAAGATGAATGATTTCTGATGAATATCTTTGGCCCGTAGTGCAACGATGAATGATGTTTAGATGAACATGACCAATCGATGAATATCTTTGGCACAGTAGTGCAAAGATGAATATTTGATTCGGATATATATTGATTGATGTTCTGAGGGGATAAAAGATGAGCGATGAACTTTTAAATTCATACATAGAAGATAGTAGTTTGCATTCTCTACTTAACTCTTCTAATGAATTATTATTTCTCTGCGAATATTGATTTAAAACTTGTTGTCTATTGTATTCTATTAGATTTTTTTTCCTGTTGAAGACTAATGATAATTTGTTGTATATTATCTTAGTCATAATATTCTTTCTTGGGCTAGTTGAGCTCACCTTTTCCTTTTTGTTCCATTTTTCTTCTCGGGAGGCGAGAATATAGCGAAAGTACAAGCCTGGGTATGGAATGAAGGTTCTAGAGAGAGTTGTTTAGTAGTCCTCACCATTTTTGTAAAATAATGTATCAATAAATGTGATGAGGATTTATTTGAGTATAGATATTGTCTAGAAGATAATATTTGTATTCAAACTCACAGTTTTACTATTGTAATAATAAAGTTGTAGTTGTTTCTATACCATGTATTGACAACTCAGAATGGGTGATGTATACCTATTTTGGGGGCGTCACAATATGGATAATATGTGATGTGTTAATTAACCCTTGTTTTGTGGCAGTATTTGAAAATGGCATTCAAAAATGTTGAGATAAACAATGAAGCACATGAGACCGTTGAGTCACCACAAATTAATGCCCAGGATAATGTGCAACAGGAAGACAATAATCCTCATGTAAACAATAACACCAATGAAATGGTGAACGATGGGATGTTCAGAGGCTTTATAAAATTCATGCAACATCAGGCGAAAACGGCTCCTGTCCAAAATGCAGGTGGAAACACTGACAACTCTTGGACGGTCATCGTTAAGCAATTCAAGGAGCTGGGACTACCGGAGTTTTTTGGAGAGCCAAAACCACTTAAGGAGGAGACGTGGATAAAGCAGATCAACAAGATATTTGATGTCTTGGGATGCTTTGAGGAGCAAAAGGTTCCCTTTGCCACCTTCATGTTGCGAGCAGAGGTAGATTACTGGTGGGAATCTGTAAAGCGTACTCAACCTGCCGCACTCAAAATGTCTTAGGATAAGTTCCAAGAGCTGTTCAATGACAAGTACTTTCCTGAAAGTATTCGTCACATGAAGGAGGTAGAGTTCATCAAGCTTGAGCAAAACAATATGATCGTGGCGCAGTACGAAGCTAAGTTTGCCGAGTTATCCCGGTTTGCGTCCCACTTGGTTGATAATGGGGAGAGAATGACGCGAATGTTTCTAAGAGGTTTGAAACCCGAGATACGTCAATACCTAATTTCTCACAAACTGTGTTTGTATTCAGATGTTGTGAATAGGGCTCAGTTATTGGAGCACGATAATGAGTCAACCCAACCAAGAGAGAGCACCCGACAAGTCGATAATACCAGTGGTAGTAGTCATCGAAGCGGTGACAACAAACGTGGAGGGAATCAACATGCCAGAAATGATAATCACTTCGGTGGTAATGATGGCCATGACAATAAGAGTGGACATTTCAAGAAGAGGAGATTCAACAAGGATGGAAAGATGTCAGTACCAGCACCTGTTGTTAAGGAAGGAGAATGACCACCGGTCGTATGTTACAAATGTGGAGCGGAAGGACGCATAAGTCCAAACTGCATGATGTAGTCCAAAGCATTTTCTAATTGTGTAAAAGAAGGTCACCTAGCCCGATTTTGTCGTGCACCAAAGTCAAGTCCAACTGGGATGGAAGCATCAAAAGGTGTCCCAGACAAGACAAAACCGGTAGTTCAAGGGAGAGCATTTGTCGTAACCTCCCAAAAAGCGAGGAATCCGAACGAGGTGATCATGGGTAAGCTAATCATAAACTCTAGCGAAGTTTATACTTTATTTGATACAGGTTTACCCATTTCTTTATTTCTCCTACTTGCGCTCAACGTTTAAATTTGACCCTGGAGAAATTAGACTTTGTCTTATCTGTTGAAACTCCGTTGGGAGAAACCTTCATTACATCCACGGTTTATAAGTCTTGTTTGATTCAAATCCAGAATCGCACATTATTCATCGATCTTATTTCTTTGAAAATACTTGCATTTGATGTGATTTTAGGGGTTTATTGGTTAACTACTCATCATGCTAAAATCGATTGTTTTCGTAAGGTTGTTAGCTTTCATATTCCTAACCAACCTATTATGTGAATTCAAGCAACCAAACCACTAAAATCAATCACTGTCATATCAAGTCATAAAGCTATTCGTTTATTGAAAAACGGATGTCAAGCTTTCTTAGCCCATATCACAGATTTAAATAAAGATACGTCAGATTTGAATGATATTTCTATTGTTAATAAATTTCCGACGTATTCCCTCAAGAACTTCCGGCCTACCCTAGAGCGTGAAATTAAATTTTGTATCGACCTTTGAATCTGGTACAAAACCCATTTCCAAAACCCCATATCGAATGGCTCCTATTGAACTTCAGGAGTTAAAAACCCAACTACAGAAATTGTTAGACATCGGTTTCATTCGTCCTATTACATCTCCTTGGGGTGCTCCTGTTCTATTCATGAAGAAGAAAGATGGAAGTATGCAACTTTGTATTGATTATCGGGAGTTGAATCATGTCACCGTCAAAAATAGGTAGCCGTTGCCTCGCATTGATGACTGTTTGACTAGTTGCAAGGAGCCAAATTCTTTTCAAAGATTGATCTTCGTTCCGGATATCATCAGTTGAAGATTAAAATTGATGACATTCCAAAGACTGCTTTCAGAACTCGGTACGGGAATTATGAATTCTTAGTCATGTCTTTTGGATTGACTAATGCTCCTGCTGCCTTCATGGAAATGATGAACCGAGTATTCAAGGAATATTTGGATCACTTTGTGGTCGTCTTTATTGATGACATCCTCATATACTCCAAAACTTGTGAAGACCATGAGCAACACTTGAGGCTGATACTCCAAAAGCTTCGTGAAAATAAGCTTTATGCCAAGTTGAAGAAATGCGAGTTCTGGCTTGAGGAAGTTGCATTCCTTGGGCACATGATATCAAATCATGGAATATCTGTTGACCCGGAAAAGATTGAAGTAATTCAAAGCTGGGAGCAACCTAAGTCGATGGATCAGAAAGACGTAGCTTTCTCGACTTAGCTGGTTATTATCGGAGATTCGTAGAAGGGTTTTCTCGAATCGCTACTCCATTAACTCAGCTGACTCAAAAAGATATAAAATTCGATTGGAGCGAGAAATGTGAAAAGAGTTTTCAAGAACTCAAGAGGAGACTCATTTCAGCACCTGTTCTGATAATACCATCTGGCTCGGAGGGATTTGTCATCTATAGTGATGCTTCAGGCAAAGGGTTAGGATGTGTTCTCATGCAACATGGGAAAGTCATAGCCTATGCCTCTCGACAACTCAAAGAATATGTGAGGAATTATCCTACTCATGATCTATGTAATAACCCGAGATTTTTTATATAAAATAAATAAGAAATTTTGCGTATAAATTTTTTTTTTATTTAATGACGAGACTAAGTGTCAAGTAAAGTGAACGATAAATGCGAATACATTTATTACTTGAAAAATTAGAAATAATTTTGGAATTATTAATTACCACAAATTATATGGTAATAAAATTTACGTAAGTTCTAAATGTTTTTATTAATTATTTTCCATGAAAACATGATTGGAAATAATATATGAAGTGATAATTAGATTTATATAATAAATATTTTATTATATGAATTGTTCGTAATATTTAAGTTAATTATTTTAACTTGATTATTGATCTTTGTGTACGAAGAATAAGTCGGACATGAGATCCAAACCACTGGATTGGGATTGTGATCAAGAGATGAGAATAATAATATTATATTATTTATATAATGATTTCTGATTACCATAATTATATACTTTGGGTATATGTGGACAAATAATATTGAAAGCAATGACGGTCAATTAGGTCATAGATATTACCGTCTTTGTGAAACCCTAATTATTAAACTCGGTTATGGGATATTTCTACGAGTAAGGATTTGTGTATATGTAAAGTTATCGTGAATAAGAATATCGGTAATTAGAAGAAACCCTAATTATCTTTGACAGACGTCGATAATTAGAACAAACCCTAATTATTATAACCCTAACCAGGTTGAAATTAGAAACCGTAATGACCGTGTTAGTAACATACACAGATAATTAAAGAACCACTAATGGTCAATTAGAAACCCTAATTGATGGCGTTGAGAAACCCTAATTTTAATTAATGGGTTTAATTTGATGTAATCAGTATAAGTGTTTTAATTTACCAAAGGATAGAAGTTAATTGGTAAATTATAAGAATTAAATCTAGTGATTAAATATTACATTTAATTGCCTTGTACAAGATTGCTCATACACTCTTAAATAAAGCCCAACCATTACCCATAACAAATCAGAAGCAAGAATCAAGAATTTTTGGCAAAAAGGGTATAAGAACACTAAACCTAAAAATCCTTTGATTCGATGTTATTTGATGCAATTGATTGTTTAAAGTTGTGTAATAGAATGTTAATTGATGATATGGGTTGATAAATCAAAGACCCATAACATCAAAGTGCACGAATTTGAAGATTTAAGCAAGTTCGAAAAACCGAATTCTGTTATTTTTTCATCAAATGTCAGAGGCCATAACTCTTTGCTCGATCATGAGTTTTGTTCTTCAAAAGTTGTTATGTGTATCCTGATATGTGGTCTTTAATCTGCAAAAAGAATCAAGTCCATATCATGTATAGATTAGAAGTTATAGATGGTCAAACATGGTTGACCGATCATGATAAATTGTTTTTGGGCAGTCTGTAATGGGGGCATTCTCATCCACTTTTTGTGCTTTAAAAGGTCTGGACTTTTGATATGTTGTAGTACACTGAGTTAGGAAGCCATAGGCTTTGGAATGACCTCATTCCGATCTCGGATGAAGGAATTACGGTGATTGGAAGGAAATGTGTCAAATTTCTCAAAATTGAAAGTCAGCAGCGGGATGTGCTATTCGGGACACTGTTTCGATCAGATAATATTTCCAAAACCTTTTGAGCTTTTGGTATGTTATAGTACACCGAATAAGCTTTCCATAGACTCCAAAACGGACTAAATCCGATATCGGAAGAGAGAGTTATGACATTTCAAAGTAGTAGTGTCAAAACTTTCCAACAAGTGCGGTGCAGTCCATTTGAACGGAATTTCTGGGCTGATGTGTTCGGAATTTGGAAATGGTCAAAGAATAAAAGTTGTAGCCCCAGAAGTTAGCTTTGCGTGGGCTCAAGAATCGCTCAAAAATGTTTTAAAATGAAAGAGTTATGACTGTTTTAGCGGAAGAGGGTAAAGCTGAAACGAGATTGAAAACTGTTATGAATGTCCACTTTTAACGCACTGTTTGGGCTACCTAATGAACCCGAATTGGGTAATACGTATTTTTTAAAAATAGTCTTACATACCATGTATAACATATTCAAAAGTCAGATTAATCGGAGTTATGAGCAATGCGTTAGAAAATCGCAAAGTGAGCTATTGAAAAATTAGTATAAACCAAGTCCCACATCGACTAAATTGAGAACTTCACTATTTTCTAAACCTATAAATAGAAGGGCTTGGCCTTTGTTTCATTCACCAACAATAAGGCCTCCAATTTTTGAGAAAGGCTTTGTTGTGGGAGAACTTTTATAAAGATCTCCTTAGTTAAATTTTAGGCGTGGAAGTGCGTATTCAAATCAGTTGAATTCGTATTTACAGGTATATTTCTTATTTAATTTTGTAATGTTATTATTTTTAATTGTTAGTTAAAGTTTGAATTTTTGAAGTTTAGTTAGTGTTGTTAATAAACTAGTTAGTTTACTATGTTTATTTTGGCTTGAAATTGATTATGTAAATGAGTTATTTGTGATGACTTTTAATATTTTGTGATGAATTTCATTAATTAATAATTATTAATGATATTAAAGTTATTTAATGATTATATTAAATAATTTAGTTTAAAAATAATTTTAATATTATAAAAATCATTTTAAATGAAAATAAGGTATTTAAAAATATTTTAAGTTATAAAATATAACTTTTAATATTTAAATGATAATTTCATTAATAATTAAATATTAATGATATTAAGATAATATTAATGATATTTAGTTTATTTAATGATTAATATTAAATAAATAGTTTAAAAATGGTTTTACTTATTTAAAAACCATTTAAAGAGGATATTAAGGATTTTAAAAAAATTTAAGTTATAATTAATGACTTTTAATATTTGGATAAATAGTACATTAATATTTAAATATTAATGGTAATTATTTGGGTAATATAAATGTTTTAAAAATAGTTTGAGTTATTATAAATAACTTTTATATTTTAGCAATGGTTTCATTAATAGTTTAGTATTAATTAAACTATTAATGATAATGGAATTGTTTAATGTTTAAATCATTTAATTATGATTTCGATATTTGAAAGTTATAATTTACCAAACTAAATGACTTGAGAACCGATTATGAAGTTTCGAATTTGAAGAAGAACACCTATAGTAATGATTATATCACTATAGGCCCTTTAGTGGATGATTTGAATTATTTTAAAATTTTTAATTTACGAAAATTGCGAAAATGATTAAAAATATGATGTCCGATATTTGAGATGTTGAGGTATAGAATAAGAGTCTTAGACTCAATTATTTACACCGATAAAGTCAGCTTTAGATGCGGCAAACAAATGTCGACACTTATAAAAAAAAAAAAAGACTACTATAAGAGCATGGATGAGATATTTGAAAAATGTATAAAAATATTTCAAGTATAGAATATGAACTAAAAGTATGATCTTTGTGATTATGTGATTGAACTATGTCTGTCAATTGTAATAATGCGATACTATGTGTTAAGATATATTGTTCTAATCGAGCGAATGATCCGATTATTGATAGGTTGTGATAAAGAGATAAAACCTAAGTTGAGATTTGTAATCGTGAATCAAAAAGTATCCTACCTTTGCACTTCCTTTATGCAATGGACATGAATAAGAAGTTTCGTAATTATTCTATCCCGCATGCATGATTATGTACTCTTTGATTATTGACATGTTAGCTCGGATATATATTACATTCATTGATTTCTATAAATGGTTATCCAAGTGTCCCCACTTGGATAATCATGGCATTTGTTCACATGTTGATACACCTTTGTCAATTACCCGTATATATATGTTGAATTACATATTATTGTTGAAAGCAAGATTAAAACCTTGGGTTTGGAACTGTGCATGTATGAACATCCCTATATGGGAAGATTTTTGCATGCAAAGCGGATAGAGTGAGCGATGAATTTTCGTTCAAGTTATGTAGTATTGATCAATACATGGTACATCTGGGGTGATCACCCTCCGTGCTCGTAAGTTATGACGGTTTGAGGATAGAATTCCGCTTAAACCTTTTCGAAAATGAAAAGAATGTTCATAGTATGTTTCTTAAACCCTATTCAAGGGTAGAGCAGAGCCAAATTTAAAGAATTTGAAAGAGAGTTGTTATGTGAATTTTTTATCAAGTCTGATTACTTCCAACTTTCAATTCGTTGTAGAAGTGTTAAGTAAAGAGAATACTTATATTCTTTCAAATTTTATATATAATTGCTATTACCTTTGGGCACTTAAATGCTCATCCTTTCTTAAATTAAATGTTTTCGATTATGTATGAGCAACTTTGAAGGCTCGAGCACGAACAAAGGAAAAGGAAAGCTGATTGAATAAGTGTGTATTATGAGTTAATGGTTATAGTTGTATTGGTATCTATTCAAGTATTGTAAGGAATGTATTTGAAGGTCACGTGCACTGGGAAGTAAACTTTGATGTATGTAAATTAAGTTCGAATGTATTATTATTTAGTATTATTCAGTTTAAAGAAATGGTATCGTGGAGAACCGAGTTCGGGTTTCAAGTACCTGGATTTGGGGTCGTCACAATCTAGAGTTGGCAGCAGTCGTTTTTGCGCTTAAGATTTGGAGGTATTACCTGTATGGAGAGAAGGTGGAGATCTATACGGATCATAAAAGCCTCAAATATTTTTTCACTCAAAAGGAACTCAACATGCGGCAACGACGATGGCTTGAGTTGTTGAAAGATTATGATTATACCATCCAATACCATCTTGGAAAAGCGAATGTAGTAGCTAACGCATTGAGTAGAAGATCATATGTGGGTACGAGTGCAATATTGTCAATGCAAAGACCCATTTTGTATGACTTGGAAAGGATGGAAATAGAGTTAAAAACTCCAAGGACCCATGTGATGATGGCGAATATACGAGTGGAACCAACTTTAATCGATAAAGTTAAAGCTACTCAAACTACAGACCTGGAACTAATGCGTACGAAGAAGAAAATTCAAGAAGGTGCTATTCCGGAAGCAAGAATCGATGAAGAAGGAATACTTCGAGTCAACTCCAGACTTTGTGTTCCTAACGATTCTGACTTGAAGTATAAAATCATGATGGAGGCGCACAACACACCGCTTGCAATCCATCACAGGAGTACCAAAATGTATCATGATCTTGACATACATTTTGGTGGAGCAATATGAAGAGAGAGATAGCGGGGTTTATCTCAAGGTGTCTAACTTGTCAACGAGTCAAGGCGGAGCATCAAGTGCCAAAAGGTCCATTGCAACCACTTGAAATTCCAGAATGAAAGTGGGAGCACATTACCATGGATTTCGTTACTGGTCTTCCCAAGGTTTCTCAAGGCATAGATCACTATTACAAAACAGTAAATAGACAACGCGGAAAAAACTTTGTGGTTTCAGTCAGAAAAACTTCGTGGTTAAGGGTGTTGTCTATTTGACACCCTTACACAATGTTTTTAAAACGTTGTAGTTAAGCACAATACACAACATTTTTTAGGAAAAAACGTTGTAGATTTGTTTTCCAAAAATTAGCAGATGCTTAAAAACGTTGTAGAAGGTATGATTTCACAACGTTTTTTGGATAAAAATGTTGTTGTTTAGTATATCAAACAATGTTTTTTAAACGTTGTAGATAAAAAAGAAAAAAGAAAAAAAAAGATGCGATTCACCTATATTACCAATGCACCTGCAATATGCTAATGCCATGATATATAGCTAAAATGTATCAACCATTCAAAATACATCCCAATAATACTATTCGTTTAGAGTTTCAAATTACTACATCCACAAAATATATACCACATCTCAAATTCACTTTTCAATCCACAAAATAAACCACAATAAACCAAACTATTCATAAAATTAAGCTACGCCAAAGCATGTGCAAAAAGCCTACAAGCAAACCAAAGATCAACAATGACTTGGCACTCAGTAACTCCAAAATGACAAACTCGGCTCGAAGATGCAAAAGGCAAACCAATGATCAAAGACTTTGGCATAATTAGAACTTAGAAATCGATGTAGGCAACTCAAATGCGGAGATAAAGACTCTGACGACGGCTAACGTGCGGATCCGCAAGAAGATAATCCAAACAATAAGATTTCTACTTGGACAAATAAAATCAAATGAAAAGTATTTGTACAAGAAATGCAATATTAACTGATATCAAAGGTAAGATGAGACAGTCAACTGAGAATTAGATGCAGGAGAACATAATTGTACCTGTCAGCAGATGGATGCTTTCACCAAAAAAAATGTGATACCAAGATGATAAAAAATACCTTTGTATGATATACAACGATTGTTATCTCTGACACGCAAAGTCAAGTCTGAAAGACCAAAGAACCTCTTTGTACACTTGGAAATCCGTAGCAGACTTTATGGCTCCAGAAGAAAAGAGATCCTACAACACTAAAGTCAATTGGAGTATAAGATATGGCCTGAATTGAAAGAGAAATCTCCACTATAAAGGGGGAAGGGAATAACTCTTATCTTCATAACAATTAAATTCAAAAAGAAAACATGGCCATGTCAAATGCGCCAACTGTGGGACAGGAACTAATTCTTTTGGTACGCAAAGACCAAAACTATTTGAGTCTTCAAATTTTTTTGGGGATGCTAATTGCTTGAGTGTGGAATCACACAGAAAAAGAATACCATATCGAAAACTACAATATTGTATGGTATGGAATTGTATAAAATGCCTCCATAGATAATCCCGGTTGTTGCAACAACGTCGTAACGATCTTCTCTTTAAGCCATTCCTCAATTCAAAATGTACCGTGACGTTAAAATACTTATACGTTCGTAAACAAGGAGTCGGTTTGGAGTTAGAGGATCTCCACACCTTTGTCAATGTTAGATGATAGTGTTAGAGCTACAACCAATGTGTATGCAACATTTGGTAAGCGTTCAAGTAACACAAATGTGGTCCACAATAAAGAGGGCAAAGATCGACTTGAGGTGGTTAACATTCAAGGGCATGTCAATGCAATCTTTAGGCTACTAAAATATTTGACATGTTGAACCTCTTGAATCTATTTCATGAAAGTAAAGTAAAAAAAAATAGGCAAGTATCTCCTGACTTGGAGTATTGAGTAATCCTTCATGAAAGCACATGCCACATCCCAAATTATATAACCTAATCTGAGGACCAATCGTTACATTTTTTTGTGGTAAGTAGTATAAAAGTCATTTTAACCAAGATCACATTAAATAATCTTGTTGCATATTCCCATTTACATGGGAGAATGGACTATAGACTAATACTACTAAGAAAACATTTCACTTCAACATCCCCACTCAGGCTTTAATCTATATGGATATGCCCTCTGCAACTTTCGCAAGCGTTAGCAAAGCCATTATGTTCTGGAGTTTAGTTCAATCTTCAGCCAGAATAAATAGCTTATATCAGTTCATACATACACCTTCCTCTTTCAGGTCATATTTAAATAAGTGCAAAGATGAAGAGAATTCATGGTCTAAATGATGTAGAAGACTTATTTTTTGGAAATAAAAAAACATGTTTTAGAAGACTCAAACATTAGACTCAAAGCAAGCCAAAAAGCGATATATATACAGATAGTTATTTTAAATACAAAAGTTTACCCTACTTGCAAACTTTATCTTCTTCTTTTGTCATTTTTTAACCACAAGGTGTTCATCAAGAGTAACAAAAATAATTATTTGGTGCACATTTGAATTTAAACCATCCTATAATGATCCAAATCTCGCTTTAGAAATAGGAAACAATCATTCGCATTAAAAGTATTGTAAAAATTTGACCATCTACTTTTCCACTAGAAGAGACAGTTCTACGTTTCAATTTTCCTATTCAGACAACTTAAAAGTATTAGCACCAGACTTTCCCCTTTCACTTTTACTTAGCAAATACTAAAAGAAAAACTGATAATGGTCAAGACATCTGTAAACTAATATTCAAGCCATCTTGTCTATATAACACAATATCCATATTCAAGTTTGCATCAGATGGAATCCAACAAAAAAAAACAATAATAAGCATCTTTGGATCACCGGAAATTGTTGGAAACCGAAATCCCCATGTTAAGATTATCTCATATAAACCTAGATTAATCCCTCAAAGCACAACATATTCTAACACACATAAGATAAAGCCTAAAGCCAATGGATAATGTGTTTTGGTATTGAAGACCTTCATAATTAGAATAAATCATCATGATCCACCACAACTTACTTCTTGAGCTGGCGGGACTTGCAACCTTCCCAGCCCAATAGCCCAAACCTATTTCATAAGCCAAAACGATATTATCCCAGCTTTTTACTTTATCTGCAATAGAAAAAAATTTTATAATCAATCAACAAAGAAAATTATGCACATTTAAACCAAGTTAAACATGGTAAACAATTATCTTGCCTCAAAGGTATAAATCATACATAAAATATCAATTACTCAGCAAATACAGTAGAATCAACAATAAAGTCATCTACTACTTTTGATCTCCAAAGGCCACAACCTTTAAATTCAGAATATCCAAATCTAAAACTGCAGTCTAACAAGCAAATGACATGGAAAAAGTGAATCAAATAATTTTCACCAAATTAATCAAGATTAGAGAGGAATACTAATTCACAGACAAAATGAAGCAACAAACTAGTCAAGTGCAAAAGAAGCCCTCATCAAGATTAAGTTGATAGCAAGCACATGATGATAATACAGACTATAGATCTAAGTTCCTAAGTTGCACTATCACTTGTATCGAATGTGTGCAGTGTGCACCTGCAATTGCATTAGTTTGTGCAACAACAACCTCCATAGTAGATCCTGATTCTCGCTGCTCTAAAGTCTCCCCAACACATGCAATATTATAATTCTAAAATTAAAAGCAGGAAACCAAGTCCAAATCCAATATAAATGGGCAACCCTAAGTCAATAAACATATCCATACGATTATAAAAGAGATCCAACAAAACAACCACGACTTTAATTTTTAGCTTTACGGTTTACGAGGAAGTGTCAAATGTAAGGGATCAATGTTCAATTCAAAAGCCCTAGAGTAACACACCACTACCACGGATCGACAATTCCCTTAGAACAATCAATTTCGATGCACGAGTTCTACAAATTTCAACACTTGCAAGCAAACACAACATATACAAATACATATACGAAAAATATGTAAGAGAAATTAGATAAACTCAAAAAAATAATTACGGAGGAGAAATGAAAGAAGTGCGATGAACACAAGCTCCATTGAATCGAAACTACTCGTGAAATCCGACCCAAACAGAAGAGAAAAATGATAAAATTAATGTTGAAAATTCGTTGTTTATATGAATTTAGAGAGAGAAAAGGAGGAGAGAGAAAATCAAAGATATAATACCTCCTCCGATAGGGGTATTGCAAAATTGAAACCAAAAGATGACCCAAAGAAGAAGAGTTCCTCGTTGTTGTTGAAGGTATGAAAGCAGGCAAAACTCACTCGACCTGTGCATACCTCGTCAAGTTTTGAACCTTATTCCTTCTTTGAAGAAAGAAGAAATGGCTGCATGGCTTTAGAGTCTGAAGAGAAGCTCAATAATGCCAAATCAGATGCAAGCTTAGAGAGGTTCAGGAAATCTAGGCAAACCCTAACTTTTGTTTTCCAGATGGAAGGAAAAGAGGCTAAACAGAGAGATGAGAAACGAAGACACTCAGCGAAAAATGAAAGAGCGAAAAGTTTTCATTTAATCACTTTATTTTTAGCTCCGTGTTTTTGTTCATAAACAACATTTTTTTAAAAAAACTGTAATCTAGTTAAAACCAAAAAAATGCCCTTTTAAATAGATAACGTTTTTGCATATATATCTATAACGTTTTTTTTAAAAACGTTGTAAAAAAAAATATCACAACGTTTTTATAAAAAAACGTTGTGATTTAAGCGTTGTCTATTTATTGTTTGTAGTAGTGGATGCAATTTGGGTCATTGTTGATAGATTGACAAGTCTGCTCATTTCTTACCGATACGAGAAACTTTTACACTTGAACGTCTTGCTAGTATGTACATAAATGAGTTCATAAGATTGCATAGTATGCCAGTATCCATAGTTTCTGATCGAGACCCAAGATTTACTTCAAGATTTTGGGTTAGTTTGCAAAAAGCTATGGGCACAGATTTACGATTTAGTTCGGCATATCGTCCTCAAACGGATGGGCAATCGGAAAGGACTATTCAAACTCTTGAAGATTTATTAAGACTCTGTGTCCTTGACTTCAAGGAAAGTTGGGACAAGTTCTTACCATTGGTGGAGTTTTCCTACAACAATAGTTATCAAGTAAGTAGTGGCATGGCTCCATTTAAGGCGTTGTATGGAAGAAAGTGTCGTTCTCCAATATGCTGGGATGAGGTGGATGAAGCAACGTTGTTGGGACCAGATTTGGTACGTATGACTACGGAAAAGATTCAAACGATCCGACAACGTATAAAAACCTCACAAGATCGACAAAAGAGTTATGCTGATCTTCATCGAAAAGACGTGGAATTCAATATTGGAGATCATGTGTTATTATGTGTTGCTCCATGGAAAGGAGTTACAAGATTTGAAAAGAGAGGAAAGCTAAATCCTCGATTCATTAGCCCATTTTTAATCCTCGATCAAGTAGGAACTGTAACCTATAGACTCGCCTTACCGCCAAGTATGTCTCGTGTTCATAACGTTTTTCACATATCTATGTTACGTAAATATGTGAAAGACCCGAACCATATTATTGAATTAGAACTAGACGAGATAGAGGAAGATTTAACGTATGAAGAGTTACCTGTTAAAATCTTGGATAAGAAGGATCATATTCTACGCTCTAAAGTTATACCTCAAGTCAAAGTTTTGTGGAGAAACCACGATGTGGAGGAAATGACCTGGGAGTTAGAATCTGAGATGAAATCAAGGTATACTCACCTCTTCGATATACCAGGTACGCACACTAATTTCGAGGACGAAATTTCATAAGAAGGGGAGGTTGTAAGACACCAACTTTTATGAAAAGAATAATTTTCTCGAAATATATTTTTGAATATTATGGTGTGAATTTGGTATAATGTTATAGTTATGGGTAATATTTACAAATTTTGCAAAGTAAGCAAGTGGTTATATAATATTCGATTGGTCGGGGAATATTCATTTTAATAGGAATATTTAAATGCGGCAGCACAATCATTAGTGGACCCCACAATGTAATATTGTCATAGTTAGAAAAGCACATAATTATCTTTTATAAAAATAAGCGGTGGAAGTTTTACCGTTAAACTGTTGAACTAACAGGTAGTAAAAAAAATCGATGTCGCTTGTTGCATATAGTAGCACACGGTATTGATTATTGATGCTTATATGAGAAGTCACTCAGTTATACTCAATTGTTGCTACGGTAATTGCTGTATCATATCTCTCATATTATTGATTCGATTATTATCACAGTATCATCTGCATTATATGATATATTATTAAATCAATAATTGAGACGACAAAGTTATTCATATTATTAAATTATAATATTTATAATGTCTAGAAGTTCTGTCAAGGAGAGGTTTGGTCACCTAATTGCGTGCCAATAGAGAGAAATCCTTATCGGAAAGCCCCCTCTTTCCTGTGAACGACATGATTGTTAAATATTGTGAGTTATAATATTAATGATGAATAAGTTCGCGTTGATTAAAGATGAAATTGATAGTTCCATTGTATTGGAATTATTAGTGTTAGTGAAAATCGACATTTATTTCGATATTAATTGATGTCTAGAAGTTATACTGACCAGCCGGGTAATTAACCGGATAAATGAGCAATTAATTGCTATTAATTCACATGATTATAACTATTTGTTCACATATGTGTACTATTGATTCACATTCTTGTACTATTAGAGGAGTTGGTGCAAGATTGATAATACTTGCATGACTAAGTTAAAAATGGAGGTATAGATGGAGGTACTATACTGTAATTTGTATTTTCACATGATTATAACTATTGATTCACATGATTGAACTATTGATTCACATTATTTACTATTAGGGGGAGGTGGTGCAAGTTTGATAATACTTGCAGGACTAAATAAAAATGAAAGAAAAGTTGAAGGTATTGTCTTATAATATTTCGAGCCCCAAAACGTGCAATTATCGAAACTATATTTTCCTATAAATAGAAGTTCATTCTTCCTTCATTTCTCACCAATTTACTAAAGCTATAGAGCAATTATTATAGAGAGAAAGAAGAAGAGAAGTTTGTTACCTCTCTACTCCAGTATCCAGTTTCTTTCTAAGGTAAGGGGTATTATTTCTTTCGAGAGATTTCATTATTCCATTCTTTATTATTATGTTGGAATAACTTTTGTATATCAATACCGCATACATGGTGAAATTCTTACATTATTCCATTCTTTATTATTATGTTGGAATAACTTTGTCTATGCACAAGCACCGCATACATGGTAAAATTCTTACATTATTCCATTCTTTATTATTCATTTGGAATATCATATGCATGCGGATTACGCTAGACTGGTTTCATTCTTTATTATTACATTGGAATAACACATGCATGCGGTCTATCGCATGCATGGTGAATTCTTTGTTATTCCATTCTTTATTATTCATTTGGAATATCATATCTGTGCGGATTACGCTAGACCTGGTTCCATTATTAATTATTCTATTGGAATAACTTGTCTGTGCGGTCTATCGCATGCATGGTGAATTCTTCTATTATTCCATTATTTATTATTACATTGGAATATCACATGCATGCGTAATTACGCATGACACTGGTTCCATTCTTTATTATTACGTTGGAATAACTGCATACATGTGGATTATCACATGCATGGTTAATGATCCTTCGTATTCATTCCTTATTAAATTGTGGAAATGACCTGTCTACGTGGATTACCGCATGACGGGTGAAAATCCATTTGCAGTTTCATATATTCTATGATACTCATTTGGTTAAAGTTTTGGCTTCTATACTCCATGAAATTAGTAAAATATCCTGGATATTTGTGCTTCATCCAGTATCTTTTCATGGAAATATTCTTCTGAGCATTCTTGAATTTTACTCCACAAAGCAGTATCATGTTGACAATTTAGACGTAATTGATTTTAAGATAAACTAACTTATAAATCTTTAAAATTTATTCTTGAACTTGTTTTATTAAATTATTATGTCATTGTCATCATTGTTGCCTTTTTTTCAGTTCTAACAAAAGAGCTCTAACTCATGCAAGCATACATGTGTCAACAAGTAATACAGAGTAAGTAGAGTATCGTCCCACAGAGAAAGTAGTTTAATTTAAACTCTTATGCATCAACTAAATCACTATTTTTATATGCTTAAACTAATGACTAGAATTGTGAGTTTATTCTAAATGCAAATAATAACTAAAATGAGAATAAGAATGTAATAAAGAAAATCTAGAAATAATGGGATCCTAACTTCATTTAATACTTCATCTAATTACCACCATTATGCAAGAACGTTCACATATCACAGGAAAGTAGCCAAGAGCACTAATATAGACATAGCCATTTTTCAATGTACTATGCCCTACTTACACAACATCCACATGCGATAGACACCATGTAATCATCAATATAACCAAAATCACTATATGTCTATGTGAAATTGCAACTATATTGAATTTAAACACAAAACCTTATATTAACTCATACGGTGAAACGGTATATGTCTATTTGGTTCACGAAATACACAAGCCATGCAAAACAACCCCATATACGTATGCTATCATGATTACAATCCATACTCACATGTTCATTGTCAATTCCATACAAGTACTGAAAATGAATGGTGATCAATCATTCATGCATGCAAAACAACCATGATAGAAATTCCTATTGATATGTAAAACAGTCCAGCAATCAAGCATGCAACTAAACTACATATTAAAATCCGTTAGAATCCCATAATGGAGTTTAGTTCATGACTGAACCAAAAGCCATCATGGGATCAAAGCTAAACATGGCTAATAAGCAAACAATTGAAAGAGAAGGGATATAAACGATCAAACCTAATTGCTGATTATAAACCAATATTAACGTTCAAATCCTCATATAAATCCATCAAAATAACAAGAGTTATCCGCAATGATTGGAAATCCCACGAAGAATTAGAAAAGATGGAGTTTAGGCTTTGTTCTCCATTGGAATCTCTCCCAAAAGTGTAAACCCTAGTTACCAATATGAAAATACGTAAAAACTAATGAATGATACGTCTGACACCAGTCAGAAATTATTTTTAATTAAGTACAACCTTTAAAATTAAAAATTAAAACAAAACGACAGAAGAAGAAGAATCATCATATGGCATGCATAGCAAGGCCTCCTCTATATATTCTCATTGGCGGGTGCGTATACGATTTTTGGTCGGTAGTGGTGGTGGTAGGTTGCGTGTCTTGGCTTTGTATAGCGCTGCCATGGCTTCTCCAACTGAGCTCGATTCTGCAACTTTGCATACTTATATGTTCTGCTGCTCATTTCCTTGTCCATCAACACCCATGCTTAGCTTCTCTGCTCCAATTGATCCTCATGCCATGCATTCATCAGTATCATGCCATCTAGCCTCACCAAATCATGCCATTTCCTGTAATTGTTCCACCAAAGGAGTTTTAAGTAAATGCAATGCAAAATAACATGAAATGCAACTAAAACACACTAAAATGTACTTGAGATGGGCATAGTTCACGTGAATTAATATCCAATAAGTAGGTGTAAAACCCACTTATCAAATACCCCCAAACTTGAACTATTGCTTGCCCTCAAGCAATGCATGATAAATAACAATGAAAATGCAAAAGCACTACTATGAAACTAAATTAATATGCAAATTTGTCTCACATTGTTCCAACTCTAACAGAATTTCAGTCCAAAATGTCTCAGCGAATTATCCAGATTCAAGAATACAAATTCAAACCAATTGATAGGCATAATATCATACACTTAGATAATTCATACATGCTATAGAGATGTTGTGTGTGTGTGTTGTGTTCACCAAAACTTGATTTAAGCAAAGAATACACATGCTAAATTACTCAAAACAGAAATTTATAGTCTAAATCAAGACTCATGTATACTTATGCAACGAAGACTGTTCTAACATATCAAAACAAACTGAGGTTCAACAATGGGCTTAACTGTTTTATTGCTACTCACGAGGGTGAATTTTTGCACTTTTCCGTGGTGTTTATTGATATATTTTTTTCTTTTTCTTTTTTTTTCTTTTTTTTTCACATGACTGTGCAATGCCTTATTTCATTAGGCAACACTGCTACCCCTTAGCAAGCTTTCAACCAACGACTCCCAGACCATGAAAGACCTTAGGGCGCTAGGTGTAGAGACAATCCCCCAGGCATTTCTTACTCAAGTAAATGGGGGGCCAAATAAGACTAGCCACATTATTGCTATATTTTTTTTTATATAGCATACCCATGTTTTTCCAAAGTTTAAATATCAATGATTTATACAGTCTAAGTACATTTTCCACATATTTCTCTTTTTAAAACTACATTTTCTATCGAGCAATGCAACACATACTTCTTATACCTACAAGTGATTGTGAACATATTCGTGCAAACCGAAAGCTTTTAAACAGCAACATGAATTACATCGTGTAAAACATTATAACTAAGTTCATGTTATCCTAAATATTCAAAAATCCTTCATAATTCACTATCATCATCGGCTAGACAAAAATTTCCATAAAGCAAGAACTTTGTGAGACATGCAAACTAACTAAAACAAAAAAAAATTCTAACATGTTAAAAAATAAACTAAACATGCAACATGACAAATAAACATGCAAAATTTTAAACTAATCATGCAAAAACTACATGCAACTATCCTACTACCCTAATACCCCCAAACTTATAATATTTAATGCCTCATTGAATGAAGGTAAAGGGTATAAGAAAACTCCCCTAATGATCAGTGGCACCACCCTCCTCGAGTGGTGATTCTAGTGGTGGATAAGGCACTGTTGTCCCGAACAGAGGTCACTCTAGCATTGTTCCATGCTGTGCAAAAGCCTCGGCCAAGGCCCTCGTGAGTCTCGTTGTAAACGCTCTAAAATTATCGTACATGGCATCGACTTTTCGCTCCAACCTTCGGAGCTGGCGATCACCATGGGCCGCAGGTGCTTGCATGGACTGGCCCGCCTCATCTATCTGAGAGGGCTGCTGTGATGGCTCTGGGAATGTGGGCTGTATGATAAAACCTAATCCTCTCGGATGCGGTTCACCATCCGTCCAATCCTTGAACTTGGCAATAGTAGCATGAGTATGTCGTGGCTCGGGTTCTGCAGCTGCTCGTTATTCCACGGGACTCCTTGTTGGGTACAAAGCATGGCTTCCACAGACGCATGCGAAATACTCCCAGTAGTGCTCCCCCGCAAATAACGCAGCATGTTTTGATGAATTAAGTAACCTACGTCAATGTACTTGCCCTTGATGATGCCCCACAAAATGATAGCGCGCTCAGTGGTTATTTCATGCTGGTGAGCTGACGGAACTAATTTGGCACAGATAAACAGATTCCATGCTTTGGCATAACGATTCAAGGCGGACGCTGGAAAAGATTTTAGCTCAGTTGTCCCTGCCTTATAATTCCATTTGGTGCCCGAAATGCATAATTCAGCAATCACAACTGCCATATCCGTTTCTAAATGCGCACCTTCCACCCAATTAGCAGACCCGATCGGTGGTGTGTCATTTATTCTGAAGACTGCTCGGATCGCTGGAGGTCGAAAATCCACTTACACCCCTCAAACCAGCGTTATCCCTCCTTTCATTTCCTTAGCATTCACGTAGAACTCTCGAACAACCCCCATGGGAATAGGCATAGGAGTTGCAGTCAAGCCAACCCAACCTCTTTCTCGTATCATATACCATAGTTGGTTGTCTGGCTACTCAGGTTTAAATCCCCGTTCCTTCACAAAAGATTTGGTCACGATTCGATAATATTCCTGCTGAGCTTCCAAACTGATAAACTTCCTGTGATCCACGACATCCTCTTCTTGGTTACTGGAGGAAGATGTTGATGAGGAAGAGATGGAGATGGAGTGTGCTCTTTTTGGACCCATTTGCCGATGATAGAGAGAATGCAGATGATTTTCTTGATAATAAGAGTTGCGGATGAGAATACCCCCAAACTCGTTGCTGCACACCCCAAGTAAAAACCCTAGAGTTGTATTGCACTGATGAGACGTGGGTGTACTCGTGGGTGGAAGTATTGCAGCGACAAGAACTTAATGGAGAGGATAGTTATGGCTTCAATTTGTTTAACTGATAGAGAGGAAGAGATGTGCGTGTTGGAGAGAGCACTGTGAACACGCCTTCTGTTTTGATTTCCAATGAGAGTCCAAATAAGCCCCGACTTGATTTTAAGAATTTTAAAAAAATTTCAAGTTCTCGTATCGCGCTTGTCGCCATGCAGGTGTTGATGGGTTCTATGGCTGGTAGCATGAGTGGAGCATTGAGGCGCTTGTTTTGAACCGCCTAAGCGGTTAGAAAAATTGAGCTACTGACTTCTAGGCGCGGGCGTGCGTGTTCTCAAGCTTATTCATGCGCGACCACGCGTTACAGATCCCGTACTGCCAATTTTTAACTCTCAATCTGCAAAACAGTGATGCCTGCTTCTCCATGCACCTGCATCACACCAATTACCCATATCAACATGTGAACTCTAGAACAAGCATAAATGACCAAGTAACTTGTATACAATACTAAAACACAGTCCAATGCAGATTCAAATACACACTCACGTATGCATAACCTAGCAATTTCTCAAAAATGAAAAAAAAATGATCTTGCTAAGTACCCTACTGAATAACTAAAAAGAAGATAGAGATAGAAATAATGGGTTGCCTCCCATCAAGCGCTAAGTTATAGTCAATTAGCTTGACTGTCTCTGACTCTCATGTCGAAGAAAGAATTGAGGCGACTTTCTGTCTGTCTACCTCACCACCAAAGTAATGCTTCAAGCGCTGTCCATTCACCTTAAAAGGCTTGTCCGACAACTTATCAAATACTTCAATTGCATCATGCAGAAAAACAGTCTTCACTGTAAATGGCCCTGACCACCTCGATTTCAACTTCCCAGGAAAATGTTTAAGTCTGGAGTTATAAAGCAAAACCCTTTGTCCCAGTTCAAAGGCTCTCTCAATGATCTTTCAGTCATGCCATTTCTTCACCTTTTCTCTCAGACAAACGACCAATTCTCATATGCTCAGTAATCTAAATTCATCCAACTCATTGAGTTGGAGTAGGCGTTTCTCCCCTGAAGCATTCAAATCAAAATTGAGTTTTCGAATTTCCCAATATGCCTTATGCTCTAGCTCCATCGGAAGGTGACAAGCTTTTCCATACACGAGTTAAAAAGGTGACATTCCCAACGGAGTCTTGTATGCAGTCCTATAAGCAAATACCGCATCATCTAACTTTAACGACCAGTCCTTCTATAACATTCCAAAATTTTAATTATAGTATTAAATATTTATTGAGTTATATAAATATTTAATGGATGTGTTTATCATTGAATAAATATTTGTTTAATTGATTTGATTTTATTTGGTTACTTATTTGTTAAATAAATAATTAATGAGTTAAGAAAATTATTATTATGTCGATATTTCAATTTGATGGTTAATTATTTGTATTGAGTTATGTGATTAAATGATTTATTTAATTAATTGTTATTTGAATTAATTAAATTAAATATGAAAGCTTGATTAAATAAAGTGTGACAAATAACTATAGTATAAGGAGTTATTAAAAATAAATTAAAGTTGTTTTAATCTAGTTTTACCCAAACAATGCTTAAGGATATAAACTCTTTAATTTTAAATGATTTGCCAAACAAAGCCTTATGACTCTTGGATTTTCTCTTTTTAATTATGAATTTTACTATAACATATAAAATAAATAATAATAATAATAATAAATAATATATATTATAACTGATAACTTATTATTCTAATTATTATAACGCCGGTTTCAGACGTTTGGGTGTGTGCGTTGGGTTAAGTTTTATTATACGTAAAAAATATTTGGCCTAAGTCTACTGAGGAAGAAGGGGAGAAAAGTTACAGAGAATAGAATGAGTTGAGAGGGAACTTGTGAATCTTCACAACAATTCCAGTGATTAGCAACGGTTGAGGACTCATATGGTAACTAAGTCGTACAAACTTTTGTATGGGCAGAGGTTTTGTGCATATACTTGGTTTATCACATTGATAATCATTGGAATATCGGTATCGCGCTATCTATGTGTATGTGGTGTGTGACGCCCCCAAATCCAGGTTCTCTAACCTCAGATTCAGTGCTCACGATCCTATCATCATCATAAGCATTCTATAACTATTTTGAAATAATAAACATACATTGTTCATTATAATAAGGTCTCATAATATGGTCCCAAGGTCTCCATAACCTTAACTTTAAATACACCATTTATAATACAAATAGTTTACTTAAGAAATTCCATTAGATAATAACTAATTTAACATTCATTCTAAAATTACTCCCGGATCTTGCCCTTGCCCTTGTCCTTCACGTTAGATCCTTGAGCTTAATTTGAAAATAGAGGTCATGATATAGCAAGAGTAAGCAACTAATTTGCTTCACAAGTTTATAAAGACAAAGGATATATATCATGACTTAGAAAGAAATATTGCCTTCAATGTTCAACAATAATATAAGATTGTGGAGGAACATGAATTAATAATCAACAATTGAATATTCGATAATTGAATAACATGAACTGAGTGGTTTTGAATAACCATGAACATTTTGCAAAGTGCTCAAATGATTTAAACTGGACCTTTTAATAAGTTTTGGTATTCAAGGGGATCAGCCTTTCATACCCCGTGATTTATGCATAAACACTTAATAATCCGACATTGATATCATGCCTTAATCAAATTTGTCCATTTCTCAGTCAAGAGTTCTTACCATATCAATTAATAAAGAAGTTATTTAAAACCCATTTGATTTAACAAATTTAGACATACTTGATCTACCGATACAATTAGCATAGATCTATCCCATAAACAGTTCATAAATAAAGAAATTTAATTTAATTCACATTCAATGGCGGCAAAAAAGCGGAATTCGATTGCACAAAGTGCTAATTTCAATAATCAATAAAGACGTGAATAATCATCAATAATTATTCACTAACATGCTTTTGAAAATAATAACTCAAGTTGAGTTAGGAAACTTGCTTCGAACGTGAGGTTACTGACTACGAAATTAATTTCTATCCACTATGCGCTTAAATTATCTTCCTTTGAGAGACCTATAATTAGTCTTTCAATTAGTCAATGCATAACATCGCATTATGTAACCACATAGATATTATACATTACAATAAGTTCTTATAAACATTATCATGCCTAGATAGTGTTATTATTAATTAACGACTACCTTTAATTCACATAATATTATTAACTTAGATAATATTAATTCACCTTCTAGTATTATTGGTTCACTAATAATACTTTAAATTATTTACTAACATTTTATTCACTTACTAATATTATTAATCATTTAATAATATTTTATCCCTTTACTAATATTATTAATCATTTAATAATATTTTATTTAATCTCGAATATTATTATTTAATAATAATACTCTAATCTAATATTTTTATTTACATAACAACATCATATTATAATATTATTAATATTATAATAATATTCCAATGATTTATTAAATTAACAAACAATTTATTCTAATTGTTCATCCTTTATTAACCTCTTATTTAATATCTATAAAAGGTCATAAATAATATTTATTATTATAAATTACCAAAATGCCCTAAGATAGTCATGATATAATATATTATGAGCATCCAAGCATAAAAATCATATTTTTCTCATTAAAGACATCATTTAACTATTTATTTCCTTTTATTCACAACCTAATCATTTTTAGGAAAAATAGCAAACTGATTCCAAAAATTCTCAGCTTCTGGATTTTGACAGAATATGAACCAACAATGATCCTCTAATTTTTCTAGAATTTTAAAAAATGATTTACTATTTTTAAAGTGTCCAAAACACTCGGATCTTGCTCTATTTTTCATAAATTGAGTTTTACTCAGAAAAATCTGAAATTTTCATGGTATTCCCTCTTAACATATATGAAGCTACTGTAACAATTTTGGAATTTTCCAGTGTATACACAGTGAGATATTCGTAGGATAATATTTATGGAGTCCTTTACGGAAATAGTCATTACGCACAATATATAACTCGAAACGTGTCCGTTCTTTTTCCTACGCGTAGATAACTTCATAAGGTACCTCTGTAGTATTTTTCCAGATTTTTACAAGATAAGGAACTGACCGAAACAGCCTCATGAAAAACAAGTCAGTAGCTGATTTAGAGTTTCAAAGCTTTAGCATATAAAGTGGACTGTTTTGGGAAAAATAATCTTAAAGGTTCCAAAACATGCTAGATTTGTGTCCTATCACTTGGGTTTACTAGGTAACTCATGTATCTAGCACCCCCCTTCGACGGATCACAATTCCAAGTTGTACAACTTGAGTTACACAAGATTTAGTGGAAGAAAAACAAGAGTTTTCACCCTTGGAGAACATATGCTCATTTTCTTCCTCTAAGCCTTAGATCCAACACTCAAGATACTTAGTTCCATGCATGATGGTATGTATAACTAGTGTATCTTGAGTAGTTATACATAACCCCATCAAAACTCAAGCTATCAAAACAAGGTAAGAGAAGAAGATGAAGGTACAATACCTTGACTTAGTGGCTACCTTCCTTGATTTTCCAAAGTAACTAATAAACTTAGGGGGCATAAACCACTAGAACTCCTATAATTCTTCTTCCTATGGCCGAAATTCTCTCTTTCTTTTCTCTCTTTGAAGTTGGCTAGCTTGGGAGCAAGAGATAGAAGAAGAAGATGAAGAAGATGGAGAGAAAATGAAATGTTGGAATACGAATGAAGTGTTGGAAGAATGAGATGTGCATTCAAAATGTAATGGGCAATTCATTATTAATTCTCCCACAATCATTTTGTTGCCCATTAGGTAAAAACTTTGTATTATTACTTCCATTAGGTTAAACATGATTAAATGTGCATAATGGAGTGGCAACCAATGGGAGCCTTACAACATTGTCCTTATGTTTAATCATGTCTACTAATGGACAAGCTAGATTAATTATTCCACTTAGGATCCTCATAATATCCACCATTTAGCTTTTATTTTAAATGCCAAATTTTTTATTAATCAAATGTCTAGAATACCCCCAATCAAGTGGGCTAAGTATTGGATTACATTTTATTTTCCTTGGGCTTTTCTTTTAATTGATTTGGGCTAGATAAAAACATAGTCCAACAATTTTAATAATGTTACCCAATTTGATAATTTAGGGCTTTCATCTCCAATCATATGAAGTTTAATTACTTATACATATGATTTTATCTCATAACCTAATTAGATTTACAAGAATTAGGTTTAAAATTATTAGTCACTTGAAATAATAAGTTTACCCACTTAAGTTAGTATACATATAAAATACTAACTTTTTCGTGTTACCATAACCCTTAGGTTATTTAATATCCTTACCTAATGTATAATTAGGTCACAAGGCTTTCATTTTTAATGAAATTCATAAATGTATGTATCCATATATAACACAAAGTTTAAAAAAAAATGTACATACATACATGGTGACTTAAATTTTTACGGTTATTACATCCTCCCCCCTTATAAGAATTCCGTCCCCGGAATTACATATAAGGTTACTCAAAAATGTGCGGATAATTTTCTCTTATCTTTTCTTCAAGTTCCCACGTAGCTTCTTCAGCATTGTGGTTCCTCCAAAGAACTTTTACAGAATGTATAACCTTATTTCGCAATTTCTGTTCCTTTCTATCTAAAACTTCGACTGGAATTTCCTCGTACGACAAATCTTTTTCGACCTGAATTGGCTCGTACGATATCACATGCTTGTAATCAGGCTTATATGGTCGTAGCACTGACATATGAAATACATTATGAATATGTTCCAGTTCAGGAGGTAGAGCTACCTCGTACGCCACTTCGCCTATCTTCTTCAGGATCTCAAAAGGTCCAATAAATCTCGGACTCAGTTTACCTTTCTTTCCAAACCTTATCTTCCCTTTCCAAGGAGATACTTTCAAAAATGCATAGCTTCCCACCTCAAAATCTCGCTTCTGGTGATGTAAGTCTGCATACTTCTTCTGGCGATCTTGAGCTGCTACCAGTCGGGTTCTAATCACCTTAATGGTCTCTACGGTCTGCTGCACCAGTTCTGGTCCCAACTGTCGACGTTCACCCACTTCATCCCAACATAAGGGCGTTCTACATTTCCTTCCATACAGTGCTTCGTACGGCGGCATTCCGATGCTGGCGTGGTAGCTATTGTTGTATGCGAACTCTACCAATGGAAGATGATCCTCCCAACCCTTGAAGTCCATCACACAAGCTCTGAGCATGTCTTCAAGTGTTTGAATCGTTCTCTCGCTTTGCCCATCGGTCTGCGGATGATACGCGGTACTCATCCGTAGCTGCGTCCCCATTCTTTCCTGAAGACTCTTCCAGAAGTTTGACGTGAATCGCGGATCCCTATCCGACACAATAGATATTGGTACGCCATGTCTCGAGATAATTTCCTTGATATATAATTTGGCTAGCTGGTCCAGACTATACCTGATCTTGATCGGCAAGAAGTGAGCCGACTTCATAAGACGATTTACGATCACCCATATGGCGTCGTGTCCCTTTTGCGTTGTTGGAAGTCCCACCACAAAATCCATCGTGATGTGCTCCCATTTCCACTCTGGAATCTCTAAAGGCTGTAATAATCCACTCGGTCGTTGATGCTCTGCCTTGACTCTCTGACAAGTTAGACATCTGCTGACACATTCTGCAACCTCTCTCTTCATGTTTGGCCACCAAAAGTGTTGACGTAAGTCTTGATACATCTTTGTGCTTCCTGGGTGTATCGAGTACCTCGTATTGTGTGCTTCTTGCAGAATCTCTTCTCTTAGTTCTGGTATTAACGGTACCCAAATTCGCCCTTCAAATCTTAGCAGTCCGGTGCCATCAATCTTGTATTTCAATTCATCCCCTTCAACTTCTTGGCTTGATCTTTGTCGCAATCTTCGTCCTTCTCTTGAGCCTCTTTAACCTTATCTAATAAAGTAGGGCTCGCTGCCACAGTAAATAATTTCTCATTGATCTCTATCGGATACTTAGCCTCTAAGTCAAGTCGTTCGAAATCCTTCACCAATTCCTCTTGAATGGTTAACTTCAATAACTTCTCTCTGCCTTTTCTGCTCAAGGCATCAGCCACTACATTTGCTTTGCCTGGATGGTATAGAATCTCACAATCATAATCCTTGATCAATTCTAGCCATCGGCGCTGCCTCATATTTAGTTCCTTCTGCGTGAAGATATACTTTAGACTCTTATGATCTGTATATATCTCACACTTCTCTCCATACAAATAGTGCCTCCAAATTTTCAAGGCAAAAACTACTGCTGCTAACTCCAGGTCATGAGTCGGATAACCCTTCTCATAGTCCTTTAGGCGACGTGAAAGCGACTGTAATGACCTTGCCATGTTTGCGATCAAGACACGACCAAGACCCTTGTGTGACGCATCACTATACACTACAAATCCTCCCGTGTGTTGTCCGGTAAAGCCAACATGGTGCTTGACCGAGCCTCTTCTTCAATTCCATGAAACTCGTTCACATTTTTCCGTCCAAACGAACTTCTTTGTCTTTTCTAGTAAGGTTGGTCAATGGCGATGCTACCTTTGAAAAATCTTGGATGAATCTTCGATAGTATCCCGCTAATCCCAAGAAACTCCTAATTTCATCGGTGTCTTTGGTCGTTCCCGATTGATAACCGCTTCTACTTTTTCTTTGGATCTAGAAACACCATCTTTGTCGATAACGTGACCTAAAAGCGCACTCTCTCAGAACCAAAATTCACACTTGGAGAACTTTGCATACAACTTCTCCTCCTTAACATCTCCAACACTTTCCTTAGATGTTCAAACGTGATCTTCCTCTCGTCTCTTAATATACCGTAATGTCGTCGATGAACACGACAACAAACTTATCCAAATACCGCTTAAACACTGTTCATCAAATCCATGAATGTCTTTGGTGCATTAGTTAACCCAAAAGATATTACCAGAAACTCAAAGTGTCCATACCGAGTTCTGAATGCCGTCTTTGGAACATCCTCATGTCTCTCCTTCAGTTGGTGATAACCAGTCCTCAAGTCAATTTTTGAAAAGTATTTTGCCCCCTTCAACTGATCAAACAAATCGTCGATCCTGGGCAACGGGTATTTATTCTTAATGGTGACCTTGTTCAACTCTCGGTAGTCGATACAAAGTCTTAATGACCCATCCTTCTTCTTTACGAATAAGACTGGTGCTCCCCATGGTGATACGCTTGGTCGAATGTATCCCTTATCTAACAACTCTTGTAGTTGAACCATCAGTTCCTTCATTTCTACAGAGAGCCATACGACACGGGCGCTTTGGATCTGCGGTGATGTCCTGGCGCCAAATCGATAACAAACTCTATCTCTCTCTATCTGGTGGCAATCCGGAATCTCTTCTGGGAAAACGTCAACGAATTCCCTTACAGTAGGTATTTGACCCAGTTCACCCTCGATTCTGCGGGTATCCACAACGTGAGCCAAATAACCTATACTACCCTTCCTAAGCAACTTCCTTGTTTGCATCATCGTCAGACAACAAGATTGTCTTGGCGATTTACTGCCATGAAATACCACCTTTGACTTATTTGGAGTCTTTAGGTATACGCACTTTTTCTTACAGTCAATGACCGCTCCATGACTTGATAACCAATCCATCCCAAGGATTACATCAAACTCTCCAAGACAAATCGGTATCAAATCCACGTTAAGCTTAAACCCTCTTACATTAGCACAACAGTTCCTATAGATGTAGTCTACAGGGATAATTTCTTTGTTTGCTACTTCTACATTCATAGGGTGTTCTAATAGTTCATGAGGTAAACTTAATCTTTGAGCAAATTCATCAGATACAAAAGAACATGAGGCTCCTGAATCGAATAACACATAGGCATTTATATCATTGATCGGAATTATACCTGACACCACCTCCCTGGATGCCACGGCATCTTGCACCGTCATATTGAATATACTGTCTTTGTCGGCTTTTTTGGTCATTTGGTCCTCCACTGGTTGTCTTAGTGTTATTGCCCCTGTTGCCATTTCCTCCATCCGTGCTTTTTTTCTTCGGGCAATCCTTGATCCGATGTCCCACTTCACCACAATTAAGGCAACCTCCTTTCTTCACCTTAGTACAATTGGGTGATGTATGCCCTTCTTTTTACATGTATAACATATCGCTTTTTCCTTTCAAGCACACTCCCAAAGTGACCCTTTCCTGAGCCTCCCCACACACCGACTTCTTTTGTTGCACACTTCCTTGCTGCATCTCCAGATTACTACCCCCACTGCTCCATTTTCGCTTCTTATTGTTGCTACCGCCACTGCTAACATTTTGATTCCCACCTTCTGATTTCTTCTTATTCTTCTCCCGATTGTATCTTGAGACCGCTTCGCTTCCTCCTTCCGCTATAAGAGCTTTTTCCAACAGAGTTGAGAATGATGGGATTTGTAAAACCGCTACCTTACTATAAATCCACGGCTTTAGTCCATTTTCAAACCTTCTCGCTTTCCTCACCTCTGTGTCCACCTGATGTGGAGCAAATCTGGCCAATTCATTGAATTTCGCAAAGATACGACATCGACATATTCTCTGTTTTAGTTCCAAGAACTTGATCTCCATTCTTGCTTGAACGCTCTCAGGGAAGTAGTTCTCGAAGAACAACTTCTTGAATGCTTCCCAAGTCACGATTCCAGTTTCGGCTTTGTTCTGGTTGGCATCCCACCAATAGTTAGCCTCACCCTTCATTAAGTAGGTAGCAAAAATGGTCTTCTGTTCTTCTGCTACTCTAGCAATAATGAAGGCCTTCTCAATCTCCTTTACCCACATTTGGGCTTCTATCGGGTCTGCTGTTCCTCTGAACTCCGGCGGTCCTACTGCCTTGAAGTCTTTAAAGTTGACTAGTTGGGTGCCTGCCTGATTTCCTGCAGGTTGAGCTTGATTCCTCATGGCTTCAGCCATCATGTTGATAAAATCTTGCATTGGGTTTTGTTGAGATCCCGCTACATTATTAACTGACTCTTCAATCTCTTGGTTCCTCAGTCCACGTCTGCGCGCCATTATCTAGTGAAACAAAATTCTAACACGTTACTCAGATTTATTATCATATGATTACTTAGCATGTAACACGCTATTTATTTAAACAATCAGATGATCATTATGTGAGAGTTTTAAGTTACCGAGATTTGGAAGTCTTTCTCCCTGCTTAGTGGGTTAAGTTTGTTTTTAAAGAACATTTTCCAAATCAGTCTACTGGATTCACATAACATTAAATAGAAAATTTACTATTTAAAATCTTCCAACACATATCATAATAATACTGCATTTATATTCATACACCAATCTTCAGTGACTTACATGATTAATACAGGTATATTTTATAAATGCTACTATCCCATTTTAACACAAAAGATGGGATTAACTCATAATGATACCTCCCTACAAACACAATTAGGGAAAGTACCTAACCATTTACTACCTCACACCTATTGAGGTTTACATCAACATAAAACCTTATTACACAACAAGAAAGGTACTAATGCATCTATTTACAACTGGGCCATCACATCATCACCATTGGTGGCCCTGCCAGGTCACCTGCACAGGCTCTTAGGGAAGCAACTACTCCAGAACTCTACGTCGAACGGATCGACTAGACTCTCCTATCTCAGAGTGGACCCTCCTAGCCCCACTGCGCTGGCCCTCATACGCAGCGTCTAATGCCAATCCTAAAGTCTCTACCCTGACCTTCATGGCATCCAGTGCCATCTCTAATAGGTCCACCTGTTTGGCCGACTTATGAAATGCTTCTTCCACCCGTATCTTGTCTGCAATCTCTACATCAAACTCACTCTGCATTGCCAGATGCTCTACTCTCAATGCTGCGAACTTTGCCTTCTCCTGCTCTAGCTGGACTCGTATCTCTGCTAGCTCCATCTGTGCCTGATAAGCAGCATCCTTATACTGCTGCTCCGTGTGTTGATGGTTCATATTCTCCGCCTCCAACTGCAAAATCCTTTGCTCCTGAGCATGGTTTTTTTCTAACAGGTTACTAATCATCACATCCTTCGAGGTGTCCGAGGCACCTCCTGCAGGGACGACCTCCTCCCGGTCTCTGTAATGGCTCCCCGACTATCACCGGCATCCTATAAAACAAGGATACAACATCGAGATTACAATAAAATATATCCATTGATGAAATGAATTAATATTTTATTAAGTATAACACATACTCGATGAATTTCCACAATCCATCTCCTAACATACTCGTAAGAGTTTTCTACTAAGGTTATAACCTAGGTTTCGCATTCCTAATGTTTATAACCTACTGACTTTGATACCAACTGTGGACGCCCCCAAATCCGGGTTCTCTAACCTCGCATTCAAAGTGCTCACGATCCTATCATCATCATAAGCATTCTATAACTATTTTGAAATAATAAACATACATTGTTCATTATAATAAGGTATCATAATATGGTCCCAAGGTCTCCATAACCTTAACTTTAAATACACCATTTATAATACAAATAGTTTACTTAAGAAATTCCATTAGATAATAACTAATTTAACATTCATTCTAAAATTACTCCCGGATCTTGCCCTTGCCCTTGTCCTTCACGCTTAGATCCTTGAAGCTTAGGCGAAAATAGAGGTCATGATATAGCAAGAGTAAGCAACTAATTTGCTTCACAAGTTTATAAAGACAAAGGATATATATCATGACTTAGAAAGAAATATTGCCTTCAATGTTCAACAATAATATAAGATTGTGGAGGAACATGAATTAATAATCAACAATTGAATATTCGATAATTGAATAACATGAACTGAGTGGTTTTGAATAACCATGAACATTTGCCAAGGTGCTCAGTGATTTAAACTGGACCTTTTAATAAGTTTTGGTATTCAAGGGGATCAGCCTTTCATACCCCGTGATTTATGCATAAACACTTAATAATCAAACATTGATATCATGCCTTAATCAAATTTGTCCATTTTCTACCAAGAGTTCTTACCATATCAATTAATAAGAACGATTATTTAAAACCCATTTGATTTAACAAATTTAGACATACTTGATCTAAATTGATATAATTAGCATAGATCTATCCCATAAACAGTTCATAAATAAAGAAATTTAATTTAATTCACAGTTCAATGGCAGTAGAACGGAATTCGATTGCACAAAGTGCGAATTTCAATAATCAATAAAGACGTGAATAATCATCAATGATTATTCACTAACATGCTTTGAAAATAATAACTCAAGTTGAGTTAGGAAACTTGCTTCGAACGTAGGTTACAGCTACGAAATTAATTTCTATCCACTATGCAGTTAAATTATCTTCCTTTGAGAGACCTATAATTAGTCTTTCAATTAGTCAATGCATAACATCAGATTATGTAACCACATAGATATTATACATTACAATAAGTTCTTATAAACATTATCATGCCTAGATAGTGTTATTATTAATTAACGACTACCTTTAATTCACATAATATTATTAACTTAGATAATATTAATTCACCTTCTAGTATTATTGGTTCACTAATAATACTTTAAATTATTTACTAACATTTTATTCACTTACTAATATTATTAATCATTTAATAATATTTTATCCCTTACTAATATTATTAATCATTTAATAATATTTTATTTAATCTCGAATATTATTATTTAATAATAATACTCTAATCTAATATTTTTATTTACATAACAACATCATATTATAATATTATTAATATTATAATAATATTCCAATGATTTATTAAATTAACAAACAATTTATTCTAATTGTTCATCCTTTATTAACCTCTTATTTAATATCTATAAAAGGTCATAAATAATATTTATTATTATAAATTACCAAAATGCCCTAAGATAGTCATGATATAATATATTATGAGCATTCAAGCATAAAAATCATATTTTTCTCATTAAAGACATTATTTAACTATTTATTTCCTTTTATTCATAACCTAATCATTTTTAGAAAAAATAGCAAACTGATTCCAAAATTTCTCAGCTTCTGGATTTTGACAGAATATGAACCAAAAATGATCCTCTAATTTTTCTGGAATTTTAGAAAATGATTTACTATTTTTAAAGTGTCCCAAAACACTCGGATCTTGCTCTATTTTTCATAAATTGAGTTTTACTCAGAAAAATCTGAAATTTTCATGGTATTCCCTCTTAACATATATGAAGCTACTGTAACAATTTTGGAGTTTTCCAGTGTATACACAGTGAGATATTCGTAGGATAATATTTATGGAGTCCTTTACGGAAATAGTCATTACGCACAATATATATAACTCAAAGCGTGTCCGTTTTTTTTCCTACGCGTAGATAACTTCATAAGGTACCTCTGTAGTATTTTTCCAGATTTTTACAAGATAAGGAACTGACCGAAACAGCCTCATGAAAAACAAGTCAGTAGCTGATTTAGAGTTTCAAAGCTTTAGCATATAAAGTGGACTGTTTTGGGAAAAATAATCTTAAAGGTTCCAAAACATGCTAGATTTGTGTCCTATCACTTGGGTTTACTAGGTAACTCATGTATCTAGCACCCCCCTTCGACGGATCACAATTCCAAGTTGTACAACTTGAGTTACACAAGATTTAGTGGAAGAAAAACAAGAGTTTTCACCCTTGGAGAACATATGCTCATTTTCTTCCTCTAAGCCTTAGATCCAACACTCAAGATACTTAGTTCCATGCATGATGGTATGTATAACTAGTGTATCTTGAGTAGTTATACATAACCCCATCAAAACTCAAGCTATCAAAACAAGGTAAGAGAAGAAGATGAAGGTACAATACCTTGACTTAGTGGCTACCTTCCTTGATTTTCCAAAGTAACTAATAAACTTAGGGGCATAAACCACTAGAACTCCTATAATTCTTCTTCCTATGGTCGAAATTTCTCTTTCTTTCTCTCTTTGAAGTTGGCTAGCTTGGGAGCAAGAGATAGAAGAAGAAGATGAAGAAGAAGGAGAGAAAATGAAATGTTGGAATCGAATGAAGTGTTGGAAGAATGAGATGTGCATTCAAAATGTAATGGGCAATTCATTATTAATTCTCCCACAATCATTTTGTTGCCCATTAGGTAAAAACTTTGTATTATTACTTCCATTAGGTTAAACATGATTAAATGTGCATAATGGAGTGGCAACCAATGGGAGCCTTACAACATTGTCCTTATGTTTAATCATGTCTACTAATGGACAAGCTAGATTAATTATTCCACTTAGGATCCTCATAATATCCACCATTTAGCTTTTATTTTAAATGCCAAATTTTTTATTAATCAAATGTCTAGAATACCCCCAATCAAGTGGGCTAAGTATTGGATTACATTTTATTTTCCTTGGGCTTTTCTTTTAATTGATTTGGGCTAGATAAAAACATAGTCCAACAATTTTAATAATGTTACCCAATTTGATAATTTAGGGCTTTCATCTCCAATCATATGAAGTTTAATTACTTATACATATGATTTTATCTCATAACCTAATTAGATTTACAAGAATTAGGTTTAAAATTATTAGTCACTTGAAATAATAAGTTTACCCACTTAAGTTAGTATACATATAAAATACTAACTTTTTCGTGTTACCATAACCCTTAGGTTATTTAATATCCTTACCTAATGTATAATTAGGTCACAAGGCTTTCATTTTTAATGAAATTCATAAATGTATGTATCCATATATAACACAAAGTTTAAAAAAAATGTACATACATACATGGTGACTTAAATTTTTACTGGTTATTACATCCTCCCCCTTATAAGAATTCCGTCCCCGGAATTACATATAAGGTTACTCAAAAATGTGCGGATAATTTTCTCTTATCTTTTCTTCAAGTTCCCACGTAGCTTCTTCAGCATTGTGGTTCCTCCAAAGAACTTTTACAGAATGTATAACCTTATTTCGCAATTTCATTTCCTTTCTATCTAAAACTTGATCGAATTTCCTCAGACGACAAATCTTTTTCGATTCGAATTGGCTCGTCACGATATCACATGCTTGTAATCGAGCTTATATGGTCGAGTAATCGACATATGAAATACATTATGAATATGTTCCGATTCAGAGGTAGAGCTACCTCAGACGCCACTTCGCTTTATCTTCTTGAGGATCTCAAAAGGTCCAATAAATCTAGGACTCGATTTACCTTTCTTTCCAAACCTTATCTTCCCTTTCCAAGGAGATACTTTCAAAAATGCATAGCTTCCCACCTCAAAATCTCGCTTACGGTGATGTAAGTCTCGCATACTTCTTTCTTGGCGATCTTGAGTCGCTACCAATCGGTTCTAATCACCTTAATGGTCTCTACGATTCTGCTTTGCATCAGCTGGTCCCAATCGTCGACGTTCACCCACTTCATCCCAACATAATGTTCTACATTTCCTTCCATACAAGCTTTCAGACGGCCAAGATTCGATGTCAAGCGTAGTAGCTATTGTTGTATGCGAACTCTACCAATGGAAGATGATCCTCCCAACCCTTGAAGTCCATCACACAAGCTCGAGCATGTCTTCAAGTGTTTGAATCGTTCTCTCGCTTTGCCCATCGGTCTGCGGATGATACGCGGTACTCATCCGTAGCTGCGTCCCCATTCTTTCCTGAAGACTCTTCCAGAAGTTTGACGTGAATCGCGGATCCCTATCCGACACAATAGATATTGGTACGCCATGTCTCGAGATAATTTCCTTGATATATAATTTGGCTAGCTGGTCCAGACTATACCTGATCTTGATCGGCAAGAAGTGAGCCGACTTCATAAGACGATTTACGATCACCCATATGGCGTCGTGTCCCTTTTGCGTTGTTGGAAGTCCCACCACAAAATCCATCGTGATGTGCTCCCATTTCCACTCTGGAATCTCTAAAGGCTGTAATAATCCACTCGATGCCGTTGATGCTCGCGCTTGACTCTCCGACAAGTTAGACATCCGCGACACATTCTCGCAACCTCTCTTCATGTTTGGCCACCAAAAGTGTTGGACGTAAGTCTTGATACATCTTTGTGCTTCACAGGTGTATCGAGTACCTCGTGATTGTGTGCTTCTTGCGTAATCTCTTCTCTTAGTTCGGTATTAACTGTACCCAAATTCGTCCTTCAAATCTTAGCAATCCTAAGTGCCATCAATCTTGTATTTCAATTCATCCCTTCAATTGCTTAACCGGCTTTTGATCTTTGTCATAATCTTCGTCCTTCTCTTGAGCCTCTTTAACCTTATCTAATAAAGTAGGGCTCGCTGCCACAGTAAATAATTTCTCATTGATCTCTATCGGATACTTAGCCTCTAAGTCAAGTCGTTCGAAATCCTTCACCAATTCCTCTTGAATGGTTAACTTCAATAACTTCTCTCTGCCTTTTCTGCTCAAGGCATCAGCCACTACATTTGCTTTGCCTGGATGGTATAGAATCTCACAATCATAATCCTTGATCAATTCTAGCCATCTATTGCCTCATATTTAGTTCCTTACTGCGTGAAGATATACTTTAGACTCTTATGATCAGTATATATCTCACACTTCTCTCCATACAAATAGTGCCTCCAAATTTTCAAGGCAAAACTATCGCTTTGCTAACTCCGTGTCATGAGTCGGATAACCCTTCTCATAGTCCTTTAGGCGACGTGAAGCAGACGTAATGACCTTGCCATGTTGCAGATCAAGACACGCCCAAGACCCTTGTGCAGCGACGATCACTATACACTACAAATCCTCCGTGTTGTCAGGGTAAAAGCCAACATGTGTGCTTGACCGAGCCTCTTCTTCAATTCCATGAAACTCTGTTCACATTTTTCCGTCCAAACGAACTTCTTGTCTTTCTAGTAAGGTTGGTCAATGGCGATGCTACCTTTGAAAAATCTTGGATGAATCTTCGATAGTATCCTCGCTAATCCCAAGAAACTCCTAATTTCTCGCTTTGTCTTTGGTCGTTCCCGATTGATAACCGCTTCTACTTTTCTTTGGATCTACCAAACACCATCTTTTTGTCGATAACGTGACCTAAAAGCGCACTCTCCGCAACCAAAATTCACACTTGGAGAACTTTTGCATACAACTTCTCCCTCCTTAACATCTCCAACACTTTCCTTAGATGTTCAAACGTGATCTTCCTCTGTCTCTTAATATACGTAATGTCGTCGATGAACACGACAACAAACTTATCCAAATCGCTTAAACACTGTTCATCAAATCCATGAATGTCTTTGGTGCATTAGTTAACCCAAAAGATATTACCGTAAACTCAAAGTGTCCATACCGAAGTTTCAATGCCGTCTTTGGAACATCCTCATGTCTCTCCTTGATTTGGTGATAACCGGTCCTCAAGTCAATTTTTGAAAAGTATTTTGCCCCTTCAACCGATCAAACAAATCGTCGATCTCGGCAACGGTATTTATTCTTAATGGTGACCTTGTTCAACTCTCGTAGTAGTCGATATAAAGTCTTAATGACCCATCCTTCTTCTTTACTTAATAAGACCTGGTGCTCCCCATGGTGATACACGCTTGGTCGAATGTATCCCTTATCTAACAACTCTTGTAGTTGAACCATCCAGTTCCTTCATTTCTCACAGAGCCATACGACACGGCGCTTTGGATACCGGTGATGTCCTGGCGCCAAATCGATAACAAACTCTATCTCTATCCGGTGGCAATCCGGAATCTCTTCCGGGAAAACGTCAACGAATTCCCTTACGATGAGGTATTTGACCCGATTTCACCTCGATTCTGCGGGTATCCACAACGTGAGCCAAATAACCTATACTACCCTTCCTAAGCAACTTCCTTGTTTGCATCATCGTCAGACAACAAGATTGTCTTGGCGATTTACTGCCATGAAATACCACCTTTGACTTATTCGGAGTCTTTAGGTATACGCACTTTTTCTTACAGTCAATGACCGCTCCATGACTTGATAACCAATCCATCCCAAGGATTACATCAAACTCTCCAAGACGAATCGGTATCAAATCCACGTTAAGCTTAAACCCTCTTACATTAGCACACAGCAGTTCCTATAGATGTAGTCTACAGGATAATTTCTTTGTTTGCTACTTCTACATTCATAGGGTGTTCTAATAGTTCATGAGGTAAACTTAATCTTTGAGCAAATTCATCAGATACAAAAGAACATGAGGCTCCTGAATCGAATAACACATAGGCATTTATATCATTGATCGGAATTATACCTGACACCACCTCCCTGGATGCCACGGCATCTTGCACCGTCATATTGAATGTCCGTGCTGTCGGCTTGTTTGGCTGGGCTGGTCCTCCACTGGTTGTCTTAGTGTTATTGCCCCTGTTGCCATTTCCTCCATCCGTGCTTTTTTTCTTCGGGCAATCCTTGATCCGATGTCCCACTTCACCACAATTAAGGCAACCTCCTTTCTTCACCTTAGTACAATTGGGTGATGTATGCCCTTCTTGCCCACATGTATAACATATCGTTTTCCTTTCAAGCACTCCCCGAGTGACCCTTTTTCCCAGATTCCCACACACCACTTCTTTTGTTGCACACTTCTTCTTTGCATCTCCAGATTATTACCCCCCTTCGCTCCATTTTCGCTTCTTATTGTTGCTACCGCCACTGCTAACATTTTGATTCCCACCTTCTGATTTCTTCTTATTCTTCTCCCGATTGTATCTTGAGACCGCTTCGCTTCCTCCTTCCGCTATAAGAGCTTTTTCCAACAGAGTTGAGAATGATGGGATTTGTAAAACCGCTACCTTACTATAAATCCACGGCTTTAGTCCATTTTCAAACCTTCTCGCTTTCCTCACCTCTGTGTCCACCTGATGTGGAGCAAATCTGGCCAATTCATTGAATTTCGCAGCATACTCTGATACTGACATATTCTCCTGTTTTAGTTCCAAGAACTTGATCTCCATTCTTGCTTGAACGCTCTCAGGGAAGTAGTTCTCGAAGAACAACTTCTTGAATGCTTCCCAAGTCACGATTCCAGTTCCGGCTTTGTTCTGGTTGGCATCCCACCAATAGTTAGCCTCACCCTTCATTAAGTAGGTAGCAAAAATGGTCTTCTGTTCTTCTGCTACTCTAGCAATAATGAAGGCCTTCTCAATCTCCTTTACCCACATTTGGGCTTCTATCGGTCTCATTGTTCCTCCGAACTCCCAAGGTCTCATTGCTTGAAGTCTTTAAAGTTGACTAGTTGGGTGCTCACCGATTTCGCAGTTGAGCTTGATTCCTCATGGCTTGACCATCATGTTGATAAAATCTTGCATTGGGTTTTGTTGAGATCCCATTACATTATTAATCGACTCTTCAATCTCTTGGTTCCTCACCACGTCTGCGGCGCCATTATCTAGTGAAACAAAATTCTAACACGTTACTCGATTTATTATCATATGATTACTTAGCATGTAACACGCTATTTATTTAAACAATCGGATGATCATTATGTGAGAGTTTTAAGTTACCGAGATTTGGAAGTCTTTTTCTCCCGCTAAGTGGGTTAAGTTTGTTTTTAAAGAACATTTTCCAAATCAGTCTACTGGATTCACATAACATTAAATAGAAAATTTACTATTTAAAATCTTCCAACACATATCATAATAATATTGCATTTATATTCATACACCAATCTTCAGTGACTTACATGATTAATACAGGTATATTTTATAAATGCTACTATCCCATTTTAACACAAAAGATGGGATTAACTCATAATGATACCTCCCTACAAACACAATTAGGGAAGTACCCTAACCATTTACTACCTCACACCTATTGAGGTTTACATCAACATAAAACCTTATTACACAACAAGAAAGGTACTAATGCATCTATTTACAACTGGGCCATCACATCATCACCACTGGTGGCCCTACCAGGTCACCTGCACAGGCTCTTAGGGAAGCAACTACTCCAGAACTCTACGTCGAACAGATCGACTACTCTCCTATCTCAGAGTGGACCCTCCTAGCCCCACTGCGCTGGCCCTCATACGCAGCGTCTAATGCCAATCCTAAAGTCTCTACCCTGACCTTCATGGCATCCAGTGCCATCTCTAATAGGTCCACCTGTTTGGCCGACTTATGAAATGCTTCTTCCACCCGTATCTTGTCTGCAATCTCTACATCAAACTCACTCTGCATTGCCAAATGCTCTACTCTCAATGCTGCGAACTTTGCCTTCTCCTGCTCTAGCTGGACTCGTATCTCTGCTAGCTCCATCTCATGCCTCGATAAGCAAAGATCCTTATCTTTGTTGTTCGCAGGTGTTGATGGTTCATATTCTCCGCCTCCAATCTGCAAAAATCCTTTGCTCCCGAGCATGGTTTTTTCTAACAAAGTTACTAATCATCACATCCTTCGAGGTGTCCGACACCTCCTCCTGGGACGACCTCCTCCTGGTCTCCATGTAATGGCTCCCCGACTATCACGGCATCCTATAAAACAAGGATACAACATCGATCAAGATTACAATAAAATATATCCATTGATGAAATGAATTAATATTTTATTAAGTATAACACATACTCGATGAATTTCCACAATCCATCTCCTAACATACTTCGTAAGAGTTTTCTACTAAGGTTATAACCTAGGTTTCGCATTCCTAATGTTTATAACCCATGACTTTGATACCAACTTTGTGACGCCCCCAAATCCGGGTTCTCTAACCTCGTATTCAAAGGCTCACGATCCTATCATCATCATAAGCATTCTATAACTATTTTGAAATAATAAACATACATTGTTCATTATAATAAGGTATCATAATATGGTCCCAAGGTCTCCATAACCTTAACTTTAAATACACCATTTATAATACAAATAGTTTACTTAAGAAATTCCATTAGATAATAACTAATTTAACATTCATTCTAAAATTACTCCCCGGATCTTGCCCTCGCCTTCTTGTCCTTCACGCTAGATCCTTCTGAGCTTAATGAAAATAGAGGTCATGATATAGCAAGAGTAAGCAACTAATTTGCTTCACAAGTTTATAAAGACAAAGGATATATATCATGACTTAGAAAGAAATATTGCCTTCAATGTTCAACAATAATATAAGATTGTGGAGGAACATGAATTAATAATCAACAATTGAATATTCGATAATTGAATAACATGAATCGAGTGGTTTTGAATAACCATGAACATTTGCCAAGGTGCTTTCGATTGATTTAAACTGGACCTTTTAATAAGTTTTGGTATTCAAGGGATCACCTTTCATACCCCGTGATTTATGCATAAACACTTAATAATCCGACATTGATATCATGCCTTAATCAAATTTGTCCATTTCTCACCAAGAGTTCTTACCATATCAATTAATAAGAACGATTATTTAAAACCCATTTGATTTAACAAATTTAGACATACTTGATCTAAAACCGATACAATTAGCATAGATCTATCCCATAAGCAGTTCATAAATAAAGAAATTTAATTTAATTCACAGTTCAATGGCAAGAGAAGCGAATTCGATTGCACAAAGTGCTAATTTCAATAATTGATAAAGACGTGAATAATCATCAATGATTATTCACTAACATCTTTTGAAAATAATAACTCAAGTTGAGTTAGAAACTTGCTTCGAACGTAGGTTACATTCTGACTCATTTAAATTAATTTCTATCCACTATGCGCTTAAATTATCTTCCTTTGAGACCTATAATTAGTCTTTCAATTAGTCAATGCATAACATCGCATTATGTAACCACATAGATATTATACATTACAATAAGTTCTTATAAACATTATCATGCCTAGATAGTGTTATTATTAATTAACGACTACCTTTAATTCACATAATATTATTAACTTAGATAATATTAATTCACCTTCTAGTATTATTGGTTCACTAATAATACTTTAAATTATTTACTAACATTTTATTCACTTACTAATATTATTAATCATTTAATAATATTTTATCCCTTTACTAATATTATTAATCATTTAATAATATTTTATTTAATCTCGAATATTATTATTTAATAATAATACTCTAATCTAATATTTTTATTTACATAACAACATCATATTATAATATTATTAATATTATAATAATATTCCAATGATTTATTAAATTAACAAACAATTTATTCTAATTGTTCATCCTTTATTAACCTCTTATTTAATATCTATAAAAGGTCATAAATAATATTTATTATTATAAATTACCAAAATGCCCTAAGATAGTCATGATATAATATATTATGAGCATCCAAGCATAAAAATCATATTTTCTCATTAAAGACATCATTTAACTATTTATTTCCTTTTATTCACAACCTAATCATTTTAGGAAAAATAGCAAACTGATTCCAAAAATTCTCAGCTTCTGGATTTTGACAGAATATGAACCAACAATGATCCTCTAATTTTTCTAGAATTTTAAAAATGATTTACTATTTTTAAAGTGTCCAAAACACTCGGATCTTGCTCTATTTTTCATAAATTGAGTTTTACTCAGAAAAATCTGAAATTTTCATGGTATTCCCTCTTAACATATATGAAGCTACTGTAACAATTTTGGAATTTTCCAGTGTATACACAGTGAGATATTCGTAGGATAATATTTATGGAGTCCTTTACGGAAATAGTCATTACGCACAATATATAACTCAAACGTGTCCGTTCTTTTTCCTACGCCGTAGATAACTTCATAAGGTACCTCTGTAGTATTTTTCCAGATTTTTACAAGATAAGGAACTGACCGAAACAGCCTCATGAAAAACAAGTCAGTAGCTGATTTAGAGTTTCAAAGCTTTAGCATATAAAGTGGACTGTTTTGGGAAAAATAATCTTAAAGGTTCCAAAACATGCTAGATTTGTGTCCTATCACTTGGGTTTACTAGGTAACTCATGTATCTAGCACCCCCTTCGACGGATCACAATTCCAAGTTGTACAACTTGAGTTACACAAGATTTAGTGGAAGAAAAACAAGAGTTTTCACCCTTGGAGAACATATGCTCATTTTCTTCCTCTAAGCCTTAGATCCAACACTCAAGATACTTAGTTCCATGCATGATGGTATGTATAACTAGTGTATCTTGAGTAGTTATACATAACCCCATCAAAACTCAAGCTATCAAAACAAGGTAAGAGAAGAAGATGAAGGTACAATACCTTGACTTAGTGGCTACCTTCCTTGATTTTCCAAAGTAACTAATAAACTTAGGGGGCATAAACCACTAGAACTCCTATAATTCTTCTTCCTATGGCCGAAATTCTCTCTTTCTTTTCTCTCTTTGAAGTTGGCTAGCTTGGGAGCAAGAGATAGAAGAAGAAGATGAAGAAGATGGAGAGAAAATGAAATGTTGGAATACGAATGAAGTGTTGGAAGAATGAGATGTGCATTCAAAATGTAATGGGCAATTCATTATTAATTCTCCCACAATCATTTTGTTGCCCATTAGGTAAAAACTTTGTATTATTACTTCCATTAGGTTAAACATGATTAAATGTGCATAATGGAGTGGCAACCAATGGGAGCCTTACAACATTGTCCTTATGTTTAATCATGTCTACTAATGGACAAGCTAGATTAATTATTCCACTTAGGATCCTCATAATATCCACCATTTAGCTTTTATTTTAAATGCCAAATTTTTTATTAATCAAATGTCTAGAATACCCCCAATCAAGTGGGCTAAGTATTGGATTACATTTTATTTTCCTTGGGCTTTTCTTTTAATTGATTTAAGTGAGATAAAACATAGTCCAACAATTTTAATAATGTTACCCAATTTGATAATTTAGGGCTTTCATCTCCAATCATATGAAGTTTAATTACTTATACATATGATTTTATCTCATAACCTAATTAGATTTACAAGAATTAGGTTTAAAATTATTAGTCACTTGAAATACTAAGTTTACCCACTTAAGTTAGTATACATATAAAATACTAACTTTTTCGTGTTACCATAACCCTTAGGTTATTTAATATCCTTACCTAATGTATAATTAGGTCACAAGGCTTTCATTTTTAATGAAATCCATAAATGTATGTATCCATATATAACACAAAGTTTAAAAAAAAAATGTACATACATACATGGTGACTTAAATTTTTACGGTTATTACATGGTGGAAAGGTGATTCTTTTCTCATGTATATATTTGATAGTTAAATGATATTAGGATTAGGTTCGGTTCTTAAAACTAAAGCATCTGGTAGGTTCATGACTCATAATCATATGGTATGTTTTGAACCCCTCAGCGAATGGACGCCTATGGTCTGACTAGGATAAGTTCCTAAAACTCATATGATTATGTCAAGTTCCTGAATTTCCAAAGTGTGGTAAGTTTGACGAACTATATTGGGTATAAATCGGTTATAGTATAGGAAGCGTGAAGTGAAAAGATGGTTTTGAGGTAGCCTTACCTCTACAGTTAGAGCGCATTCGCAATATTTTTCATATTTCGGTGATATGATCGAACAAGCTCGACTGCAATTGTGTGATCAAGTACGAACCGTTATGGTTGTTCCACTAAGAAAGTACTATTCAGTTAGTCGACAAGAAAGAACAAATGTTCAGGAATGAGATGATACCTTCTATGAAGGTGAATTAGGAACCACAATGTATTACTCAAATATTTATCGAGTTATTTGTTTAATATAGTTATTACGGGGATAAAAATATTTAATTTGATTGTTTGAGTTGTGATTGATTGTTTGAGTTATGATTGAGGATGTAATCCTTGTAAGGAGGGAATGATGTAATAAAATTTTATTTAGTTTAATTGATTTGAGTTATTTATTTAATGAATGTGTTATTGAATTATTTGTTTTATTGAATAAATAATTAATGAGTTAAGGAAATTATTATTATGTCGATATTTCAATTTGATGGTTAATTATTTGTATTGAAAGTTATGTGATTAAATGATTTATTTAATTAATTTTTATTTGAATTAATTAAATTAAATATGAAAGCTTGATTAAATAAAGTGTGACAAATAACTATAGTATAAGGAGTTATTAAAATAAATTAAAGTTGTTTTAATCTAGTTTTACCCAAACAATGCTTAAGGATATAAACTCTTTAATTTTAAATGATTTGCCAAACAAAGCCTTTACGGTTTTGGATTTTCTTTTAATTATGAATTTTACTATAACATATAAAATAAATAAAAAAAATAATAATAATAAATAATATATATTATAACCGATAACTTATTATTCTAATTATTATAACGTCGATTTCAGACGTTTGGGTGTGTGCGTTGGGTTAAGTTTTATTATACGTAAAAATCATTCGCCTAAGTCTACCGAGGAAGAAGGGAGAAAAGTTACAGTAGAATAGAAAGAGTTGAGAGGGAACTTGTGAATCTTCACAACAATTCCAAGTGATTAGAACTATTGTTCGAGTAATTCAAGGTATGTTCACAACCTTAATGTTATATATATATGTATATATGTATATGTATTTCACTAAAGAATTTTCTTATGTTCAGAAAATCAATTGTTGAATTATGGACATATATAGTTGATAATTGTGGTTATACATGTTTATAATGCTTGAGATTATGTTTAAACAATAATTTCATGCTAATTTCAAGTTTATATGAGGAAGAAATAATAATAAAGTGTTGGTGTTCATCATACGTCTTGAGTAATTGTCAATTTTAGTGGCCAATTAGTATGTGAAACCGTGAATCGACGCTCATATATGGTAGTTCATTAAGAAACGAGCATAATATAATTTGAATGGAGTGATTTGGTCAAGTAATGAATTCATAAATGATGAATTTTGTAAAGGATGTCAAGAAATTGAGTTTTTCATGAAAACATGAAAATTGAGAAATTAAAATAGTTTTAGTTGATGTTAAATTGTGCTAAATGGTTGAATATATGTTAGCAATTATGTTTATGATAGTTGTATATTTATTTTACATGTTATTATCACTGCTTGATGGGTGAAATTTGTGTTTGTTGGGCTAAAGCTCTGCCATCGCTCATTAATTTTCTCTCAAGGTCTGTTCTGACAGCACCGTGCCAAGAATTGCTACTGCGGTGTCAATAAAAAAATGGCGCAAATTGCCACGGCCCTAAGTTTTGTATGTATGCATGCATTGCCACGCATATACCCTCGGTTTGAGATTCTCGATTTTCATCGCCGCAGCAGACTTGAAAGTTAACATCATAGCATGGTCTCAAATTATGTTAGCATGTTAAATGTGTAATGTTAAGGATAACATAACATAGTGAATTGTGGTTAGTAAGTTTCAAAGTTGGAAATGATTAGTATGTTATGAAAGTTTATATGTTAGGACTTAGTGTATATAATGATTAGTAAATAAGTGTTGTGAAGGTTAACACTTGAATTTTTGATATTTATATAAGAAGATAAGACTTGTGCTAAAATGATAAGTTTAGCAAGAAATGTTCATGTTATGGTATGTTAGTATATCTAATAAGTATTGTGGTTCTAAACCTATGTGTAGGATATTGGAGTACGTGAGTTGTAATTCAGATAGCTTATTTAAGAGGCAAGTTCCTAACCTTTGCTACTTTATTATTCAAAGAAGGTTACTATTCATTGTTATGTTATGCTTATGCAAATTTCTATCTCTAATCTCTTGTTTAACGATTTATTGTCATGCAAGTTCTTTAATCCTCATTTATTGTTGAGCAAGTTAGTTAATCTTTTGTTTCTTTATTCAAAGTCCAGATTTTATGTAAGAAGTGTGTTTGTTCACCTACTAATACCGTTGTTTGATCTTCGCTCTTCAATATCATGTACTATCTTACATTATTGTAATCGAACTCTAAGTTGCTTAGCAATTCTTTATCAATTCAACTAATCCTTAGTTGATGAATGTTCTAAACCCTAAATTACCCTTGAAGTCAACCCAAACCAAACTTCCTTTGGTTTGTTTATGTACTCACACCTTCGAAAGCATGTTCTCGATGATAATAATTGTTAAATTTAGAAATTGTTAATACTCTAGCTCTTATTGATTCATCGATATACCTTGTTCATGAAGATATTATAATCAAACCTTGAATAGTTATTGATTCCTATCCGATTCAACCAAGATTGGTTGATGATCGTTCTAAAAATCTAGACTTCCTTTGAAGTTAATTCCCAACCAAACTTCCTTTGGTTCGTAACCTGATAATCTAAGCTGAGATGAACAACCCTATATCAGGGGATTATTTTAAAGATACGCAATAACGTTAAAATGTTTGCGCAATACATAGTACAAAGGGTTGATCACCTGGAGTACGGAATGATGGTCCATATAGTCGTTTAGACTGTTAAAGGTTACAGAGAAACACCGTGAACCTAGGACATAGATGATGATTATAGTCTTTTAGATCGTTAAAGGTTAAAGTAGAAATACTTGAAAACCTAGAATAGAGTTCGTGGTCTTGTGACCCTCAAAGGTATTCTTTGATGTTGTTATCTATTGTTAACTTAAACGTTCATTATTCCTTTGAACTCATAGTTGTTGAATTAAAGTTTATTGTTCCAAGAAGAATACTTTTTACCATTGAAAGCTCGCTTAATTGTCATTCATAAAACGTTATTGTATATTATCCTTCTTGTGGGCAATTGTTTGCTCACTCTTGCACAAAACAATGCAGATGAAGTTAAGAAGTTTGAAGAGCTTTTACAAGCAAGGGAAAGGACAAAGTGCTTGATTAGATGACAACGTTTAATTTATATTTTATTTATGAAGCTTATGTAATAGATTTATTTATGATCATGTTTTAATTTTCCACCGATGATTGTAATAAAGGTTAGATGACTCCGGATTTATTTTAGATTATGTAACCCTTTAATGGGAGATTCATTGTTTAAACTTTTGAGTTTAATTATATCCTTTATTTATGGGTAGTTAGTTATGATTTTATTGGACAGTGAACACCAAATCCGTGGGGATGAAGTGCCTGGATTTGGTGGTGTCACAAGTTGGTATCAAAGCTTTAGGTTATGAACCTTAGGTGGGGAAAGCTTAGGCTATAACCTTCTAGGAGATCGAAAATATAGAGGTGATAAACTCTTATCGAGTTCTAAGGAATGAATTGAGGGAAATTCATTGAAGATAAAATGATAAAAGGCTTTATGTGTTTATGTGTTAATGACTTTTGTGCTCGCAAGTACTTAGGAGTAGCAAGTATTATACATATCAAGTTGTGGGGTTGTTAAAACTCTATTGTCAGAATGACTGACGAAGGAAGATAGGGATTAGGATCCCTGAGAAGTTCATACAGTCTGAGTATGGTTTGTATTGGGAAAGCCATACCCGTTGTTTTCTAATGTAGCACGTGGGTATGAGCTTGAGTTTGAACGCGAGGATAAATTTGAAGTGAACAAGGTGAAGGATGAGTACGAGGAGGGGGAATTCCTCAAATGAAGTGTATGGTCATAACATTAAGTTATAAAAGAAGGTCAAGAAATTAGAAGGTCAAGCCATAAAGCACCAAGCCACTTTAGAGCAAGAAGATGTAGCGACTCAAGACCTCATCGCACAACTTGCGATGTAGAGCGGATATTAGCTCACCAAAATATTAAAGAGGATAGTTATTAGCTGGGAATGAGATTCGCAGAATAATCGGGGAAAGAAGTCAAGAAAGCGCAGAGAGAGTCAAGACGATGGGTGAAGGCTCTAAACGCGTAGATCGTGTTCAAGACAAGTCAAGAAGGCCAACGAATGATGGAACTTAGAATTAAGTGTTCTATTTTTCAGATAGGTTGAGATTTATCTTTGGTATGTGATGGATCATCAAGTGATCCTAGAATTTAATTATTACATGATAAATAATATAAATAGTAGTGAGGCTATTTTGTGATGTGGTGATGTAATAAATGAATAAAGTATTATCATTTATTAAGATATATTATGTGTTTTTATAAGTGGTTGAGATAAGTTTGAAAATTTTAAATGTGGAATGAATGATGATCTAATAGTTCAAGTTTTAAATAAAGAAGATGTCGCCTAGAAGAAGACAACATCATCAACAGAGCCCCAAGGAATATGCATACAATAGGAAGCTAACGCAAATCCAAAGTGCCACAATTGGTGAATTTTTTCCGTGGGAGCACCGCAAATCAATTGAATTTCTGGCTATGTAATCAGATCTCGATGTTCCAACCAAATTCATTTACAACAGGATTGGAGAGAACGATGGATATGGACTGGGAGGAAATACGCTGACATACAATCAAGAGCAGAAGGGAAAGAAGAGTGAAGATGATAAGGCGGGTGATAATCATACCGGTAATGCTCAAAAAAAGAAAGTGGAACAATAATATTAACGCCGAAAAATCGCAAGGAAGGAAAAGAAGAAGGTGGAGGCGCAGTAGCAAACTACGAAAAGAAACATGTAGGTGTTTGTTTGAAGGGAAAAAGGGTGTGCTTTAATTGTGGTTTGAAGGGCCACATTGCACCAAAGTGTTCAAGACCGAGGAAGGGAGCCTGCTTCACGTGTGGATCGAAGGAGCACTTAGCTCGAGGGTGCCCAAAGAAAGCGGAAGGAAAAGCAAGTGGAAGCAAAGGGGGCAGTGGCAAACTAGTTATTGTAGAATCAGCTCCGCCGAGTCAACCAACCGAACAATCAACCAACATGACGATCCATGACGTAATGCAAGGTATGGTTCCGATCAGTTATTTATATAACTGCATATTATTTAATTTAAATGCCACTTGTTAATTTATGCCTGATGAATTCATTTAGAAACTAGGTTCGCTTCGGGAAAAGCTAGACTATTTCCTAAATATAGAAAGTGTGAACAATGATTCCTTTTAAATTGGTATGTAGAAGTTTCGTGTTATATTCAAGGCCGCGTGATGTCAATGGATTTATTTCCAATTTGATTTGTGAAACTCTAAAGTAGTTAAAGTATGTGGTGATAAGTCATGGTTAAAGAAAATGCATAAACCTTAAGATTCTGAGAAAGTCAAAGATAGTATTTTATTAGTGTAGTTGCAAAACGTCTGTACGGTAGAGTTATTTATCGATGTTGTGAATCAAGAAGTTATTAAGAAAATATTGTATGGGATGCGCAAAGTTTAAGATAACCACTTCATTAGCCAACTTAACGAGAAAATCGGTGGAATTTATATGGCAGTGAAATTATAGAGTGAATTTTTTCACAAATCGAGGAAGAATTTAATATGGCACCGTGTTGTCTCTACCAAATAATACAGAAATTTTGTGTTGTATAATGACGCATCGTATAATATACTAGGTCGTGTGTTTAGGTAGGGATGATGTGGTCATTTTATATGCATCATGTCAGCTTGAAATTTTATGTGAAAGGGTATCCAACTCACGATTTGGAGCTAGAGGTAGTAGTGGTTGCCCCGAGGATTTTAACAATGTTATTTTTGGGTAGTAGTGTGAGATATAAATGCACCATAAGTGTCTCAAAGTATATTCTCGATAGGGGTATTTAAGCATGCATTGAAGTGATAATGGAGTTGGTCAAGGATTGTGAGTGCAAAATCCTAAACAAACGGGTTGCCCAACGCCTTAAGAAAGATGTAGTAGTTATTTTGTTAACTGTGCAAAATGGGTTCATAATAGAAATGACTAAATGGTGGTAGGAGGTAAGACATATAAAAAAAAATTTAGAGGAGAAGCTATTCAGGTGGAAAACCGTACAACTTTTCTCAATAGAGTAAAGGAAGAGTAGCTCCAAGATGAGAATGTCAAATTCAAAATAGATACTGAAGGATAGTTGAAAGTAGAAGGAAGAAACTAGGTTTCGCTAATACCATGATTTGAAAATGAAGTTTTGCATAAAATTTATATGTTGAATCAACTAGAAGCACTTAAAATATATATATATATATATATATATATATATATATATATATATATATGCTTCGATAATGCTATTTGTGGAAAGAGATATGGTGATAGATCCTATGGTATGTTGAAGTTAGCATATTACCTATCGAGCAGTGTGTGAAGTTATATGTTAGCGAAATTGTTTCTAGACACGGTGTTTCAGTGTCAATTATGTCGAACCGAGATTCACGATTCACATCGAATTTTTAGAAAGGTTTGCTAGAACGTGTGGAACGTAATTACAAATAAATATGTCATATCGTTTGCAAATCTATTGCCAAACTAAAAGAAAATCCAGACATCGGAAGACGCAAGTTGTTTGCACGAGAAGTTTTCGATAATGTCATACGAGGAGTCCAGATTGAGCAAGTTATAGGCAAGTTAAGAATAAGTTAAGAGTAAGGTAATGTTAGGTGGGATTTCAATTGAGGACTCATATGGTAACTAAGTCGCATAAACTTTTGTATGGGCAAGAGGTTTTGTGCATATACTTTGTTTATCACATTGATAATCATTGGAATATCTCCAGATCGCGCTATCTATGTGTATGTGGTGGAAAGGTGATTCTTTTTCATGTATATATTTGATAGTTAGATGATATTAGGATTAGTTCTGGTTCTTAAAACTAAAGCATGTGGTAAGTTCGTGACTCATAATCATATGGTATGTTTTGAACCCTCAAATGAATGGACGCCTATGGTCCGACTAGGATAAGTTCCTAAACTCATATGATTATGGCAAGTTCTCGAATTTCCAAAGTGTGGTAAGTTTGATTTAACTATATTGGGTATAAATCTGTTATAGTATAGAAGCGCGGAAGAAGTGAAAAGATGGTTTTGAGGTAGCCTTACTCTCTACGGTTAGAAAGCGCATTCACAATGTTTTTCATGTTTTAAGTGATATGATCGAACAAGCTCGATCGCAATCGTGTGATCAAGTACGAACCGTTATGGTTGTTCCACTAAGAAAGTACTATTCAGTTAGTCGACAAGAAAGAACAAATGTTCAGGAATGAGATGATACCTTCTATGAAGGTGATATAGAGGAACCACAATGTCAACGTGACTATGTGGGAACTCAAAGCTGAAATGATGGAGAATTACCCTGAGTTATTTGTTTAATATATGTCTTCGATTCTGGGGATAGAATTTTTGTAAGAAGGAAAGAATGTGACGATTTGATTGTTTGAGTTGTGATTGATTGTTTGAGTTGTGATTCTGAGGACAGAATCCTTGTAAGGAGGGAATGATGTAACATTCTAGAATTTTAATTATAGTATTAAATATTTATTGAGTTATATAAATATTTAATGGATGTGTTTATCATTGAATAAATATTTGTTTAATTGATTTGATTTTATTTGGTTACTTATTTGTTAAATAAATAATTAATGAGTTAAGAAAATTATTATTATGTCGATATTTCAATTTGATGGTTAATTATTTGTATTGAGTTATGTGCTTAAATGATTTATTTAATTAATTTTTATTTGAATTAATTAAATTAAATATGAAAGCTTGATTAAATAAAGTGTGACAAATAACTATAGTATAAGGAGTTATTAAAAATAAATTAAAGTTGTTTTAATCTAGTTTTACCCAAACAATGCTTAAGGATATAAAACTTTAATTTTAAATGATTTGCCAAACAAAGCCTTATGGTTTTGGATTTTCTTTTAATTATGAATTTTACTATAAATATAAAATAAATAATAATAAAATAATAATAATAATAATAATAATAAATAATATATATTATAACCGATAACTTATTATTCTAATTATTATAACGCCTTGCTTTTAGACGTTTGGTGTGTGTGTTGGGGTTAAGTTTTATTATACGTAAAAATCATTTGGCCTAAGTCACCGAGGAAGAAGGGGAGAAAAGTTACAGAGAATAGAAAGAGTTGAGAGGAACTTGTGAATCTTCACAACAATTCCAAAGATGATTAGCAATGGTTGTCTCGAGTAATTGAAGGTATGTTCACAACCTTATGTATATATATATATGTATATACGTGTATATGTATTTCACGGCAAGAATTTTCTTATGTTCTGTAAAATCAATTATTGAATTATGGATATATATAGTTGATAATTGTGGTTATACATGTTTATAATGCTTGAGATTATGTTTAAACAATAATTTCATGCTAATTTCATTTTACAGTAGGAAGAAATAATAACAGTGTTGGTATTCATCATATGTCTTGAGTAATTGTCAATTTTAGTGGCCAATTCGTATGTGAAACTGTGAATTGACGCTTGTATATGGTAGTTCATTAAGAATCGAGCATAATATAATTTGAATGGAGTGATTTGGTCAAGTAATGAATTCACAGTGATGAATTTTGTAAAGGATGTTAAAATAGTTTTAGTTGATGTTAAATTGTGCTAAATGGTTGAGTATGTTAGCAATTATGTTTATGATAGTTGTATATTTATTTTACATATTATTATCACTATTTGATGGGTGAAATTTGTATTTATTGGGCTAAAGTTGCCATCGGTTCATTAGCCTTCTTTCATGAACAACGTAGATTCTCAAGGCACTGCCGTGTCAAGGCAAAAATAGCATAACAATCTGCTTTCGGTCCCAAAGCCTTTGTATGGCGTGCAATTGCGCCATACATACCGGTTTGAGATTCTCGATTGCTGCTGCTGCAGACTTGAGTTAACATCATAGCATGGTCTGAAATTATGTTGGTATGTTAAATGTGTAATGTTAAGGATAACATAACATAGTGAATTGTGGTTAGTAAGTTTCAAAGTTGGAAATGATTAGTATGTTATGAAAGCGATATGTTAGGACTTAGTGTATATAATGATTAGTAAATAAGTGTTGTGAAGGTTAACACTTGGAATTTCTGATATTTATATAGTAGCATGAGACTTGTGCTAAAATGATAAGTTTAGCAAGAAATGTTCATGTTATGGTATGTTAGTATATCTAATAAGTATTTTGGTTCTAAACCTATGTGTAGGATATTGGAGTACGTGAGTTGTAATTGTATAGCTTACGCAAGAGGCAAGTTCCCTAACCTTTGTTACTTTATTTTTCAGCAAGGTTACTATTCACTATTATGTTATGCTTATGCAAATTCTCTATCTCTAATCTCTTGTTTAACGATTTATTATCATGCGAGTTCTTTAATCCTCATTTATTGTTGAAAAAGTTAGTTAATCTTTGTTTCTTTATTCAAAGTCTGTATTTTTATTGTAAGAAGTGTGTTTGTTCAGTTGATAATACCTGTTGTTTGACCTTCGTTTTTCAATATCATTGTACTATCTTACATTATTGTACCGAACTCTAAGTTGCTTAGCAATTCTTTATCAATTCAACTAATCCTTAGTTGATGAATGTTCTAAACCCTAAATTACCCTTGAAGTCAACCCAAACCAAACTTCCTTTGGCTTGTTTATGTACTCACACACCTTCGAAAGCATGTTCTCGATGATAACAATTGTTAAATTTAGAAATTGTTAATACTCTAGCTCTTATTGATTCATCGATATACCTTGTTCATGAGGACATTATAATCAAACCCTTGAATAGTTATTGATTCCTATCCGATTCAACCAAAGATTGGTTGATGATCGCTCTAAAAAATCTAGACTTTTGAAGTTAATTTCCAACCAAACTTCCTTTGGTTCTAAACCCGATAATCTAAGTCGAGATGAACAACCCTATATCAAGGGATTATTTTAAAGCTAATTAATAAGCATTAAAATGTTTGTGCAATACATAGTACAAAGGGTCGATCACCGAGTACTAATGATGGTCCATATAGTTGTTTAGACTGTTAAAGGTTACAGTAGAAACACCTGTGAACCTAAGACATAGATGATGATTATAGTCTTTTAGACTATTAAAGGTTAAAGTAGAAATACTTGAAAACCTAGAATAGAGTTCGTGGTCTTGTGACCCTCAGTGTATTCTTTGATGTTGTTATCTATTGTTAACTTAAACGTTCATTATTCCTTTAAACTCATAGTTGTTGAATTAAAGTTTATTGTTTCGGTAAGAATACTTTACCATTGAAAGCTCAGTTAATTGTCATTCATAAAACGTTATTGTATATTATCCTTCTTGTGGGCAATTATTTGCTCACTCTTGCACAAAACAATACAGATGAAGTTTATAAGTTTGAAGAGCTTTCCACAAGCAAGGGCAAGGACAAAGTGCTTGATTAGACGATGACGTTTAATTTAACTTTTATTTATGAAGCTTATGTAATAGATTTATGAATGATCATGTTTTAATTTTCCGCTGATTATGTAATAAAGGTTAGATTACCTGGGATTTATTTTAGATTATATAACCCCTTTATTGGGAGATTCATTGATTAAACTTTTGATTTTAATTATATCCTTTATTTATGGGTAGTTAGTTATGATTTTATTGGACAGTGAACACCAAATCCGTGGGGATGAAGTGCCCGGATTTGGGGGTGTCACACCTTCCACGGAATACACCTCCTTATCATTTGATCAGAACACTGTTTAAACAAGTAAGGCTCATCCCATATATACCATTTAACATCATGCAGAAATTTCTTCTTTTGATAACCTACTACGTCAGAAGGTACCATCTTACTCACTAAATAATTCGCGTAATCTGAAAACCATGGCACTTCCCCTTTCACCACAAACAACTGCTCATCTGGAAAGGTCTTATTTATCATAACATTATTGTCTGCCTGCCTTTCCGGATTCTCTAGTCACGATAAGTGGTCCGCCACTTGGTTTTCGGTGCCCTTTCTGTCCTTGATCTCCAAATCAAATTCATGCAGTAATAAAATCCATCTGATCAATCGAGGTTTTGCATCCTTCTTTGCCATTAAATGTCGAATTATCGCGTGTTCCGTATACACTATCACCTTTGTGCCAATCAGATATGCTCAAAATTTATCAAAGGCGTACACCACTGCCAATAACTCTTTCTCTGTGGTGGTGTAATTCAACTGCGCATCTGTAAGGGTCTTCCTGGCATAATAGATCACATGAAAAATCTTCTCTTTTCTCTGCCCCAAAACAGCCCCTACGGCGTAATCGCTGGCATCACACATCAACTCAAATGGCAATTCCCAATCTAGTGCGGTAATCACTGGTTCTGAAGTTAGTTTCCTTTTTAAGTGCTCAAATGTCGACACGCAGGCTTCATCAAAATTAAACTGTGTATCCTTCTCCAATAGACTGCATAGTGGTTTGGTTATCTTGGAGAAGTCCTTGATAAATCTGTGGTAGAAACCTGCATGTCCCAGGAAACTGCGAAAACCTTTTACTGAAGTAGGTGATGGCAAGTTCTCAATCGTATCCAGCTTCGCTCTATCCACCTCAAGTCCCTTCTTCGAAACCTTGTGTCCCAGTATGATTCCTTCTTGTACCATGAAATGGCACTTTTCCCAGTTCAGCACTAAGTTCATCTCAACACATCTCATCAAAACCATAACCAGCTTCTCAAGGCATAAATCAAATGAGTCCCCGAAGACTGAGAAGTCATCCATAAATACCTCCACATTCTACTCCACCATGTCTGAAAATATAGCCATCATGCATCTCTGAAAGGTGGCTGGTGCATTGCACAATCCGAAAGACATCCTTCTAAGAGCAAAAGTGCCGTATGGACATGTGAAGGTAGTCTTTTTCGATCTTCGGAGCTATCATAATCTTATTCAGCACGAATACCCATCCGTAAGGCAATAATACTCATGACCCGCTAATCTGTCCAACATCTGATCAATGAATGGGAGTGGGAAATGATCTTTCCTTGTAGCTTTGTTAAGCCTGCGGTAGTCCATGCAGACTCTCCACCCCATCACTGTTCTTATTGGAATCAACTCATAATTCTCATTAGTCACGACTGTCATACCACCCTTCTTCGGTACACACTGCACTGGGCTCACCCATGAGCTGTCTAAGATCGGGTAAATTATGCATGCATCCAGCCATTTCAGTATCTCTTTCTTGACCACTTCTTTTATTATCGGATTAAGTCTTCTTTGCTATTCAACAGACGGCTTACTAGCATCTTCCAGCAAGATCTTATGCATACAGAATGAAGGGCTGATCCCTTTGATATCTGTTATGGTCCATCCAATACCCGATTTGAACTCTCTAAGCACTCGTAGCAGTTTTTCTTCCTGAAAAGATGTTAGTGCAGAAGAAATAATCACAGGTAACTTTGAATCTTTATTTAAAAATGCGTACCTGAGATGTTCTGGAAGTGGATTTAGTTCAAGCTCTGGAGGTGATTCAAGAGATGGCTTTAATTTTATCGATGATTCTCCAGCTTTTGTCAATGGCTCGACAGGTGTCCTGAATTTTTTGAATTGTGGAGTAGTGTCCAGATATTGCACAAGTTCGTCGAATTCCTCATCCTCCAAATCTGAATTTTCAGCAATTACATTCATCCACGGTTCATAGTTCACCAAATTTTGTACCTCATCATGTGAGAATCGATCCACCAAATCAACCCGGAAACATTCTTCATCATCTGTTGGGAACTTCATTGCCTTGAAGACATTAAAGATAACCTCTTGATCATGTACACGCATCGTGAGTTCCCCTTTCTGCACATCTATCAAAGTCCTGCCTATAGCTAAGAATGGTCTCCCCAGTATGATTGGTATGCTTTTGTCTTCCTCGTAATCTAAAATGATGAAGTCAGCCGGAAAGATAAATTTGTCCACCTTTACCAACACATCTTCAATAATTCCCCGTGGATACGTGATGGATCTGTCAGCTAGTTGTAATGAAATTTTCGTCGGCCTTGGAGCCGGCAATCCCAACTGATTGAATACTGACAAGGGCATCAAATTTATACTTGCCCCGAGATCACATAAACACTTACTGAAACTCATCTTCCCGATTGTGCACGAAATTGTGAAACTGCCCGGATCTTTCAGCTTTGGAGGTAATTTCTGCTGAAGCACTGCACTGCATTCATCTGTCAGGGCTACTGTCTCAAACTCATCTAATCTCCTCTTCTTTGACAGTATACCCTTCATGAACTTTGCATAACTTGGCATTTGTTCCAATGCCTCGGCGAAAGGTATGTTGATTTGCAGCTTTTTAAATACCTCCAGAAACTTGTTGAATTGCTTATCTTCCTTCTGCTTATTTAATCTCTGCAGATACGGAACTCGAGGGTGAACTGGTGGTACTGAACTCATAGGCTTCTCAACTGACCCTGTTTTCTCTTTCTCTTTCTCTTCCTCTTCATGTTGTACCTCAGAATTTTCCAGATTTTTTTTCTCAATAACACTCTCCTCTGCCTTGGCTGGCCATGCGCCCTCTCAATGTAATCATCTTGTGGTATGATTTGTCGAGACTGCAATATTTTTCCCAGATCTCAAGGTGATTGCTTGACACTGCTCCTTCCCGTCTCTTCTTGGATTTGTCTCTGTATTACTTGGGAAAGAACCTTGGGGCCTGTTGTTAAGCATGCTCGCCATCTGCCTCATCTGAGTCTCCAAATTATAAATAGCCACTACTTGGCTTTTGATCATAACTTCTGTGTTTGCCATGTATTTCAACATTATCTCCTCCACTTCTGATTTCTTCTCTTGCTGAGGTGAAGTTGGAGTGTGATGTTGTTGTTGTTGAAAAATCCCGTGAATCGGTGATTTTGGTGTAAATCTATGGTACGAGACGGCTATATGGTGAAATTGTTGATTCGGTTGAAACCGATTCTCATTGATTCCCATGATTGTTTGACCAATGAAGTTTGGATGATTTGGTTGTTGGGGGGTGGTATGTGTTCAAACCGTCCTTGGTCTTTCTGTAATTACTCACATCTGCATCAGACTTCGAAATGATAAAGACATTGATCTGTCGAGTGTGACCCCGCACAAATCTCACATACGAAGGCAACTGTTTTAACTTTGATCTCTGCCAGTGTATCTATTTTCTTTGTCATCGCTGCCATATGTGCCGACAACTGAGTAATAGCATCTACCTCCAACAAACCTGCAACCGTGGGCTGTGGCAACCGAGATGTAGGATTCTGAAAATCATTCGCTGCCATAGTCTCAATAAGTGTATAGGCCTCGTCATAGCTCTTTGCCCATAATGCCCCTCCTGCAGCTGCATCTACAATAGGTCTCGATTGCCAACCCAATCCATTGTAAAACATATTGATTACCATCCAATCCGGCATACCGTGATGCGGACACTTCCTCAGCATCTCTTTATATCTCTTACATGCTTCATATAAGGACTCGCCCTGTTGTTGCTCAAACTGAGAGATAGTTGTCCTCATCTTTGCAGTCTTAGCCATTGGGAAGAACTTGGTTAAGAATTTCTGTGCTAAGTTCTCCCATGTAGTGATTGACCCTGACAGCAAAGAATGTAGCCAACTCATCACCTTATCCCTCAATGAAAATGGGAATAGCCTAAGTCTGATAGCATCCTCCGTCAAACCGTTGTATCTGAATGTATCACAAATCTCTATAAAACTCAATAGGTATTCATTCGGATCATCCATAGCAGCACCCCCAAACTGTACCGAATTCTGTACCATCTGAATAGTGCCCGGTTTTATCTCAAAAGTATTCACGCTATCGGGAATCGACAATGCTCATTATAGTCCATTTATATTCTAACATGGAATAATCCCTTTAGAGCCTTGTGCTCTCTCTTTGTTCTTCTGCCATGTCAGATATAGTACTTTCCAACTGAGCTTGTAAATTTCTCTGCACACTTGCTTTCCAACCTTTTCCGTTAATATTATTCTGCGCTGGTATTAATTCATAATTAGATGAACGCGTGTGCATAAAAATCTACAAGTACCTAAAACCACAAACAAAAAAAATAAATAGAAATGAGATAAGAATAGATATGTCTAAGTCATACAATATAGCTTAAAATTGATGATAATTATTTAAATTTAAATGCATTTCCCCGGCAACGGCGCCAAAAACTTGTTGGTCATTTTACCGACCAATATATGCGTGCAAGTATACACGATCAACAAGTAATAAAAAGTAAGTAAAGTATCGTTCCCACGGAGAATTAACTAATAAAGTTTACCAAGCATTAACCCATAACCATTTCAGTCTTATTTAAACGAATGATACTATATAGTGATGAAAACTATAAAATTAAATAAACTAATTCTCCCTAGAATGAAACTAGATAATGAAAACTCGAGATTTAAATTTCCCCTATTGAATCATTTAAATCGACACACTTCCTGTTAAGTCAAATTAATTATAGTGGATTGTTAGTCGAGAACACAAAAGTGAAATATAGCCATCTCTCGATGTACCATACCCATATCAAATATAATCCCTAGTTGAAAGAATACACATGAACACCCAAATTACCTAAACCACTATATGTCTATGTGATTTACAAATAATTAGGGTTTAAGCCCAAGTTCTCAATTGACTACGAGCGATGCCTCAATATATGTCTATCCTAAGCACAAATCATACATCCCATCACCATGTAGAACATACAAACACAAGCTATCAAGATCAGATCTAAACCCATACTTCATTTTTCAAGTTCATATGGATTATCACAATAATTGATGGCCAATCAACTAAGCAAATAAGCATGAATCTTAATAGACAATCGTATAACAATTAATAAGACTAACAATGAAGTATGTCAAAATAAACTAGGCACTAGATTCCATTGCAATCCTAAAATAGAGTTTAACTCATAGTTGAATTAGAATCCATGATCCACAATTGAATATACATTGAAAGTTACAAATAGAAGTAAAGAGAGTTAGGGATTAAGAATAGCAAATCTGAGTTTCTTCTCTTGTTTCACTTCTGAACTTTCAAGGATCTTCAATTGCTTCAATTCCCAAATCTTAGCTCTTCTAAGGTCCTAATCTACTCTAATCTAATAATGAAAATTAAAGAGAGAAAGCAACAATAGATACTTGATCCCCCAAGGGGTGGAATCTCTTACATAATGAAAATACGTCTAGTATATAAGCCCTAATTGAACCCCCCCTCTCAATTACGCTTCAATTGCACTTGCTTTGATGAAAAGTCGATTTGGTCAACATCGGACGTCATGGCCCGCTAGCAGAATTGGCTTTGAAGTGAGGGCTGGCCGCACTCAAGCAAAAAATCACATTTTTTGGCTCTAGGGTCGCGCGCGGCCGCGCGGAAAATGCACTACAAATTCGTGCGCCCACGCGGTCCATTTTCTGCTGCAATGTCCTCTGGTAAAATGGCCATAACTTTTGATTCGGGAAGAGTTACGGGGCCTGCCACCTATCAAATCGAAGATATCGACAAGCTCTAAAACTTTCATTCTTAGATGATTGAGAAATTCTGGCCGGATGAAGGTTGAAAGTGGTCTGGAAGTGACTGCTAAAAAAATGACTAACCAAAACAGCGAAGTTTGACGTCCGTTGGTACAAAGATCATAACTCTTGCATCCGAACTCCGATTAGAACGATTCAAGATGTTCCAGAAAGCTACGAAGACGCTCTACAATGTAAGCTAAGTTCCAAACCAAGAACATGAAGTAAACATGAAAGCCCAAATGATGTCCAGATTATTTTTCTTTGCATTTTCCTTGCTTTTCCTTACCAATAGTCACTCACACCGCTCCCAAACATAAGATCTACAAAATAAACAAAAAATGCATGAAAAGTAACTAAGAAACATGAATATAAGCAACTAATTCAAGTAAAAGATACCGAATAAGTATGTATAAAACCAACTTATCAATCATCCTCATGCTTATATTGTGATGAAAGTCATCTTTGGCTTACGTGCATAGATGGACTTGGTACGATTATGATCAGGGATTATTCGGTATAATCATGACCTGTAATGTTATAAATGATGTGGTAAAATTCCTCAGTAACCTGTAGTGCATTGATGGATAGTTTTTGGTATGATTATGACCATGGATTATTCAGTATAGTCATTACCATTGATGATTTAATGAATATCCTTGGCCCGTAGTGCAGGGAAGACTCGATGATGTGATTTATTTATTAAGCTGAGTCTCAGCGATAAAAAGTGATGAAAATATTTTAAATCATAGAAGATAGTAGATATCATGCTCTACTTGACTCTTCTAATGGATTGCTTATTCATTGCAGTTAAACTTGATGTTTATTGTATTTTATCAGTTTAATATTGTTGAAGACTAATGATAATTTATTCTGCATTATCTTAGTCATAATATTTCTTACTGGGCTAGTTGAGCTCACCCTTTCTTTCACTGTTCTCTTCAGGAAATAAGAACGTAGTCGAGACTAGTCGGGGAACGAAGTGACGGTCCAGATGATAGCATTAGTAGTCCTCACTATTCTGTTAAATAGTGTGACAATAAATGTAATGAGGACTCCATTGAGTGTGGATATTGTCTAGATGACAATATTTTTATTAAAACTCTTAGATTATGTTTTGTCGTATTTTACACGACTGTTGTATAATTAATTTGTATTTAAATTTTGTACCATATATTTGGCGACTCAAGATGGGTGATGTATACCTATTTTGGGAGCGTCACAAAGATAATGAATCATATACTTCATTATGATTCCCCAAATGCACAATGGTAGTGCAATGAAGAGAAAATTAATGTATTTTGCAGATTTGTTCTGAATCCATTTGTAAATCATGAAGGATGATAGTCTTATGAACTTATGATACATAGCTCCCCTGTCCCAAAATGAGAGTCTATATTTTTCTTGGAAAATGAGAGCCAATTTTGAAAGTCAATATACCAATGACATTGCATATAAGTTGTGATTTTTATTTTTGATTGTTGATTATGTAAGCATAATAAGATTTTGGAGAAACTTCCTACTTTCAAAAACCAAGCTCAGAAATATTTCTTACAAAGTTGATAGTAGTTCTTTTGGTTATACCAATTACATTGATATGTTGAGTTGCAAACAAACATGTGGCATTTTCTATAATTATGTTCAATATCAACTGTGACGCCCCCAAAATAGGTATACATCACCCATCTTGAGTTGCCAAATACATGGTACAGAATATAAATACAAACTTAATTATACAACAGTCGTGTAATATACGACAAAATATAGCTAAGAGTTTAAACAGGAATGTTGCCTTCTAGACAATATCCATTCTCAAATAGAGTCCTCATTACATTTATTGTCACACTATTTTATAGAATAGTGAGGACTACTAATACACCATCTTGGACCATCACTCCATTCCCTGACTAGTCCCGACTACGTTCTCATTTCCTGAAGAGAACAATGAAAGCAAAAGGGTGAGCTCAACTAGCCCAGTAAGAAATATTATGACTAAGATAATGCAGAATAAATTATCATTAGTCTTCAACAATGTTAAACCGATAAAATACAATAGACATCAAGTTTAAATTCAGCAATGAATAAGCAATCCATTTGAAGAGTCAAGTAGAGCATGATATCTACTATCTTCTATGATTTAAAATGTTTTCATCAATTTTTATCGCTGAGACTCAGCTTAATAAATAAGACACATCATCGAGTCATCCCTGCACTATGGGCCAAGGATATTCATTAATTCATCAATGGTCATGACTATACCGAATAATCCCTGGTCATAATCATACCAAAAACTGTCCATCAATGCACTACAGGCCACTGAGGACTTTTACCACATCATTTATAACATTATAGGTCATGATTATACCGAATGATCCCTGGTCATAATCATACCAAGTTCATCTATGCACGTAAGCCAAAGATGACTTTCATCACAATATAAGCATGAGGCTGATGACAATGACATAATAATTCATAAAACAAGTTCAAGAATAAATTTTAAAGATTTATAAGTTAATTTATCCTAAAATCAATTACGTCCAAATTGTCAACATGATATTTCTTTGTGGAGTAAAATTCAAGAATGCTCAGAAGAATATTTTCATGAAAAGATACTAGATGAAGCGTAAATATCCAGGATATTCTACTAATTTTATGGAGTATAGAAGTCAAAACTTTAACCAATTGAGTATAATATAATATATGAAAGCGCAAATGGATTTTTCGTCGCCGTGCAGTAATCCACGAGATGATCATTTCCACAATTTAATAAGGAATGAATACTAAGGATCATTCACCATGCATGTGGTAATCCACATAGAAAGTTATTCCAATGTAAAAAATAAAGAATGAAATAATGAAGAATTCACCGGGCATGCAATAGACCGCACAGACGAGTTATTCTCAGCAGAATAATAAAGAATGGAACCAAAGTTATGCGTAATCCGCATTGCATGTGATGTTCCAACGTAATAATAAAGAATGGAACCAGTCATGAATAATCGCATGACAGGATGTTCCAACAGAATAATAAAGAATAGAATAACAACAGAATTCACCAGACATGCGATAGACCGCAAATACAAGTTATTCCAATAGAATAATAAAGAATGGAATAACAGAAGAATTTCACCATGTATGCGGTGCTTAGATAGACATATTATTCAACATAATAATAAAGAATGGAATAACAACTCTTACGAGTATTGAAAGAAAATAACTCTCTTCATGAATACGAAAAGAATAATACCCCTTACCTTAAGAAACCGAATATTGAAATAGTGAGGTAGCAGACTTCTCTTCTTCTTTCTCTTTATAATTTCTCTCTATAATAATTGCTCTAAAACTTTAGTGAATTGGTGAGAAATGAAGGAAGAATGAGTTTCTATTTATAGGAAAATATAGTTTCTATAATTGCACGTTTTGGGGCTCAAAATATTACAATATAATACCTTCATTTTTTCTTTATTTTTAATTTAGTCCTGCAAGTATTATCAAACTTGCACCACCTCCCCTAATAGCAAATAATGTGAATCAATAGTTCAATCACGTGAATCAATAGTTATAATCATGTGAAAATACGAATTACAGTATAGTACCTCCATCTATACCTCCATTTTTAACTTAGTCATGCAAGTATTATCAATCTTGCACCAACTCCCCTAATAGTACAAGAATGTGAATCAATAGTACACACATATGAACAAATAGTTATAATCATGTGAATTAATAGCAATTAATTGCTCATTTATCCGATTAATTACCCAACTAGTAAGTAAAACTTCCAGACATCAATTAATATCGAATTTAAATGTCGATTTTCACTAACACTAATAATTCCAACACAATAGAACTATTAATTTCATCTTTAATCAACACGAACTTATTCATCATTAATATTATAACTCACAATATTTAACAACTGTGTCGTTCCTGTGAAGAGGGGCTTTCCGATAAAGATTTCTCCTTATTGGCGCGCAATTAGATGACCAAACCTCTCCTTAACAGAAATTCTAAACATTGTAAATTTTGCAATTTAATAATATGAATAACTTTGTCGTCTCAATTATTGATTTAATAATATATCATATTATGCGATGATGATCTTTGACAATAATCGAATCAATAATATGAGAGATATGATGCAACAATTCTTGTAGCAATAATTGAGTATAACGAGTGACTTCTCACGTAAGCATCAATAATTAATACCGTGCAGCTACTATGCAACCATGCCAGACATATTCTTTTACTACCTACAAGTAGTTCAACGGTTTAACGATAAAACTTCCATAGTTATTTTTATAAAAGATAATTTTGTTGTTTTCTAACTACGACAATACTTAGTTGTAGGGTCCACCAATGATTGTCTTCGTCGCACGAATATTCCCCGATAAAACGAATATTTCCTAGACCAATCGAATATTATATAACCACATGCTTACTTTTGCAAATTTGTAAATATTACCCACAACTATAACATTATATTATATCCGCACACCATAATATTCAAAAATATATTTCGAGAGAAATTAATCTTTATTCATAAAAGTTGGGGTCTTACATCATATGCATTTCTCGATTGTGCATGCTCAACTGAAAAGTCAACACAAAGATTTAGATTTCAACTTGTGTAGAAACAGGTATTCAAAGTACATGTAGCACACGGCCTCCTCGCAAAAAAATAAGGAAAAAAATAAAATAAGCACTGCACACAAAATTCTATGAAGTTTTCCCTAGAATGCTTTAATTAATTTAAGCCGGCCATAAGACACACAATGGAAGAACATTAGCATACATATATGAAGCGAGGCAATTACAACAAGAGGACTCTTTGAATCGGTCATAAAACCCCAATAAAGAAAATAATTGCGGGATATCATAAAAAACCCCAATAAATTTCTGAATATAATTGCAGAGTGTGTTTAATAATCCATAACAAAACCCCTAATTAAGCAAACAAAAGCTTGAAGAGAGATAATTGAGTACTGAACAAAGATCAAAAGATATCCCACCTGTAGCTTCAGCAAACGTGAGATTTTGTAATATAGCTGATCATGAGGTGAAGGAAGAGCGGCGGATAGAAGTGAAGGAAGAGCGGTGGATCGAAGTGAAAACGGGAGAGATAATAGGGTTCAGATTATATTGTGAACAGAAGTGGGATTTTGTAATATAGCTGAGATTATTTTTGTCCCAGAAAAATTAAAACTCGGTAAGAGGTAGCTCTTAATGGTTTAGAAATATTTTTAAATCTTACCGATTAAGAGGCAATAATTTTTTTAGCAAACAAATTTTGACTCTTACCGATTCAGAGACAAACCTATTAAGAGATATTAAGACCTTATTAAACACTACCTAAGTACAATTGTAGTGAACGAGAAGGCTAAACCTAAAACCAGTCCAGTGTTTTGGAGCTGGTAATATAATTAGTTGGTCGTGGAAATGTCAAAATGAGAACATGAGTGAGATTTTCAAAAACGTGGCAAGTACGAGGCTTTTTGTATATACTCCAATGTTTGCAATGCAATGTACAAATATATTTCTACTTATATCAGGCAAAATATGCCTGATTATTCCTTTTAAAATAATACTCCCTCCGTTCCAAATTAATTGTTCAATTTTAACTTTTTAAAATCAAATTGACTATTTTTAAAACTAATCTTTTTACTATTTTTGCTAAAATATAAGTGAAAAAATTATAACCAAAAACATATATATACAATTTATTACTAACCCCAATTTTTATAATTTTAGAAATATATTTATATATGCTTAATTATTAATTCTAAAAATAATTAATTTAACTTAAAAAAGTCAAAACTAAGCAATTAATTTAGAACGGAGGGAGTAATAACAAAGCTCTTTGAAGCATTTCCAGTTAGTTAGGCCAATGAATTTGCCAAAACTTCAACATGAAAAAGGGTTTCTGAAATATATTAATTTCAACTGAGTAGCAAACAGAGAAAGAACTCGAGTTACAAGTATCAACTAAGACCAAGACTTAGAAGCACCCCCATCTTTTCTATGCATAATAATAAATTAATAACATCACCTTTTACAACAAAAGGCACCCCCCACCCCTTCCCTTTTCACAAGTAGAAAAGTGTCACAAGAATTCTAAAGAATATTTAATTGAACTGGTAGTGTAGACTGCAAACTCATATCTAAACTCCACCACCGGTGAATGCCATGAGCTTGTTTGAAGCTTACAGAAGGAGTTCGATTAACTGTTAGATTGGCCCAAGGAATGAGGTGCAGTGGCTCTTCTGAATCTTTCCCAATTGCACTCATAAGCAAACCATAAAGTACACAAGCGTATTTAAGTACAAACAATTGGAGAAAAATGACGAGCACAAACAGATCCAGTTACTATATAAAGTTACTATATAAATTAACTTTATGACAAGTTGATCAATTAACCAATACAGTACTGACACGCAGCGAAAAATATTACCTCCCAACCTGCGTGTCAACACTGTGTTGATCAATTGACCAAAGTTAACTTCATTCTAACCACTCCTAGTACAAACAAAGTCGTTATAAAATAATGATTGCTTAACTAAACTTCTCATTATAAGATCCCTAGCCATACCTGCAAAAGAAAGAACCTTTACAAAAGCTCCACCTTTGATACTACTTACCAACCTGGAGCTCCACCTTTGATACTACTTTCCAACCTGGTATACGAGGCTGCTTTATCCTAGCCGACTCATTATAGTTAAGTTGAGAAAAGAAGGTTTTCTTATACTTTTTTTTCTACATATCATCCTTATTGCAACTCTAAAACTACTCTGCAAAACCTAAACTGAAAAGCTTCCCTAAGATTTGCGATTGATCAACAAAGCAGCAAGCGAGGCATAGGAACTGCAGACAAAAATGTTATGCTAAGGTGTAAGCGCTACAGTCAGTCAAGCATTAGGTTTTGGAGGTTCATAGCCATATGGATTCTTGCTGGCCCAGTTCCACTGATCTTTGCACATGTCATCTATGCCATACTTCGCCCTGCAAAAACCCCAGAAGTATTATTTCGAAGTCAAAATGAGTATGCCAACAATGAATTACTATTATTACTTCTACCATTTAATTCCACAATCTCACAACATATCACTTGATCTTCTTTTTCTTTCAATCAATATTAGTTTTTCATTATTTAGTAAGCAGGTAATGCAAGGGTATCACAAATGAAAAGGCATAATCAGAACATAATAAGCTCGAAAACAGAATACTAAATCTTAAAACATTACTGGGACAATTATTTGCAGTAAAATCAGATGACTTACTTCCAATCTAACTCGTGTTCTGCTTTCACCGTTGATGCATACACAATCTCAGCATCACCAGGACGCCGCCCAGCCATCACCAGAGGAATTTTCTAGAACAAGAAGAACAAGAAGGTTATAGAGTTATTTAGTAGCATTTTGTTGCTATCTTTGGCCCGAGAAAGTCCAATTTTGAACCGACAGAATATAAGGTGCAACTAGGAGGGAGGGAGGGAGGGAGGGAGGGAGGGAGGGAGGAGGAGGAGCATAATGTACTTCATTTGCACATCAAAATGTATAACTTTAAATTTTTTGCATATTGAACCATTTTGAACCATTTCTCACAACAATATCAATTCGTTTGTGGTAAAGTCTAATTACAGTTCCAGACCAACCCAACTCGACAAATTCCCTTGTACTCGGATAGTAAACAACCTCAAACATCGTGGAACCAAGTTATATAGACTAACGTCGATACTGAATTATAAAAAACATATACGTCAAACAGCAAACAACATATTCCACAAACTTTCATTCATTTCCAAATGTTGGCTCCTTAGAATACTGGACACAATTTAGAAGTTCAATACCTTTCCAGATGCCTTCTCAAATGCTGCAACCATTTCCAGAACTGATGTTCCTTTCCCAGTTCCCAAGTTGTACACTTCACAAGCTACAGTAACACAATTAATCGGAACCAAAGTTGCACAAATTAAAGAATTATGGAATATTCAATCTACAGCTGCAAGAGAAACATATTACATCAAACTGTACAAGTATAACATCATATCTTTAAATAAATGGCACAACAAGGACTAGTAGAAAGATAACCAGAATATTGGTCCAACGACAAGTAAATAAGAGATGATTATCAAAGCTTTTTAGAGAAATGTATCATATAAAGTATGTGCTACACTGCGCATAACTGCATGAACAGTCATAGATATGAGATTGTACTATGACGTTTCTTGCTACTGTTTTTTAGTTACAACTATACTTTGCGTATTAGTCGTTTTATTCTGAGCAGTTTATTTACAATTTTGTGACATAACTATTGATAAACAACTGCTTGTTTAACACCAATCAAGGGGAATAAAAATAAAAAGTGGAAAGTGGAAACAGGCATACTGATCCATGGAAACAGAGACCGGAAAAAAAGAATCAGATCACCTCAGACGTACCTATAGAAGGATCAGATAACTTTCTCAATGCAGCAATGTGCCCATCAGCTAAATCCACAACATGGATGTAGTCACGTACCTGAGAAGTAGAAAGCTGAAATGTTAGACCTAAACTGAAAGCATATTGCAAATGAAAAATAATAATAAGACGATACCAATAACACTCTAATCCTTAACTAGTCAACATGAGCATATGTACCATAGAATTGCACAAATATCACTTTGGTACATCGAGGTTCTTGGAGCGGATAGTTTAGACTTTAGAAAGATAACCTCCTTTGGTAATTGTTCGAGAATTTTTATTTTATTGTGTTTTTATCAATCAAGCATACCCATATAATAGGTCATAGTCCCTAAAACAATAGGAACTGATGCTATGCATTTTAACTCTTACCCCATTTTTAAATTAGAAGATCTTTACCATGCAATTTACCAATCCAAGCATCTATATTACAATAGAAATATGAACCCAATAAAAGCTAAACACTTCCACAGCAAATCCAGATTGATGCGCATTTTCAACATTTAAGAGCTTAATATTTCCTTCAAAGGCAACTAGAGGTTCATAAGAAGTTAAAACACACACACACATCAGGGAAGATTGATGCGCATGTTCAACATTAAGAGCTTAATATTTCCTTCAAAAGAGACTAGAGGTTCATAAGAAGTTTTAAAAACACACACACACACACACATCAGGGAGACGGGTAATGAGGCTTACTTAAATTCACATGGCAATCATTGCAAAATGACAAGATTTGGCACACAAGTTCAAAGGAAAATAAAAATCAGGTCAAAGAAATGTACTGAGAAGACAGATCAAGCATGCTCTACTGAGTGTTAAGGTCATCAGAAAATAAACCAATAAATAAAACAATAACTTGTCTAAGAGGAAGTGCTAAGAAGGCCTACCCCTGTACCATCATTAGTTGAGTAGTCAGTTCCAAAAACAGTCAACGCAGGTCTCCTGCCAACAGCCACTTGCTGCACAAAGGGCATAAGATTATTTGGGATTCCTCGAGGATCCTCACCAATATTTCCACTAGAATGTGCACCAACTGGATTGAAGTATCTCAGCAATATAATTTTCCATTCTGAGTCCGACTGGTAGATATCACAGCATATTTCTTCAATAAAAAGCTGAAATGATTGACATCAAAAAGGTATTAATTATCACTTATGTGAACCACACAATGGAGCAGCAGAAATATAAACAAATGTCAGAAGTTTTGGTACAGGTAAGAAAAGTCTGCAATAATATGGAGATTATCTACTACCCTGCTAGCAAGTATAATCAAGCTCTAAAATAACATGAACGTGATACATAACCCAAATTATACCTTGGTTCGCCCATATGGATTTGTTGCAGATAGTGGAAACTCCTCTGTGCATGGCACCTCCTTTGGCCAACCATAAACAGTAGCTGATGATGAAAACACAAGCTGAAATGTTTGACAAAATAATTTAGACCTAACAACTAAATTACAATATATCATGATAGAAATTTCAAGGACCAAGGGGGAATGTGTCATCATCTAAATGCTCAAAACACATCCACATACACCAGAAGAAATTAAAGAGATGAATAAAATAATATTCTAACCTGAATTTTGTTGAACTAATAAACAACCCATAACCAAAACGATATAAAGCTCATTGCTAGATAATTCAGAATTACAAAAAAAAAAAAAAAAGAAACTGGTGATGAAGGACTCGGGATTCATATTAAATTGGACCTTCAGGCAGGGGAAAGTGCCCTTTTAGTTTAAGTGAAAGGGTTATGCAAATATGTTTTATATCAACATAGTAATCTTCTACCTTGTTTAAAATGTGACTTAATGTGCATGCTTAATCAAGAAAAATATAAAGTACCATAAGAAAAATACCTTCTTGCATCCATGAGCAGCCATGACTTCCAATAGAGTAATTGTACCAATAATGTTATTGTTATAATACATCAAAGGTTTCTGAACACTTTCACCAACTGCTTTTAAACCAGCAAACTGAATAACAGCATCAAACCTGCAAATCAAGGAGCAGATGGATAAAAAAAAGAATAAGATTTCACTGATAAAATGAGGCAGAATTGAACTAAAGAAATTCCAAACTTTAGCAATCATAGTATCGTATTCCTGGTGTAGATATTTTCGAGATATGCAAACAAAATCCTTATATTTGGCCTCACAACCCTAAACTCATCTCAAAGATTATTAGCTAATATTAGTTGTCTAAGTTAATACTCCCTCCGTTCCAAATATTTTTGTTCCTTAATATAAGTCGTTTGAGAATTTTAAGTAAGCATTAATTACTTAGTTTCCAATATTACCCCAAGTATTAAATGTAACTTTGGTTCTCTCACTATTTTCTGTCCAATAAATAACAATATTTTATTCCAATACAAGGGCAATATAGACAATTGATATTATAGTTAATGCTATACAATTATTAGCTTAATACTTGTGCACAACCCTAAAAAGCTATATTAAGGAACAAAGGAAGTAACATGGTAAAATGGATGTTTGTAAAATCCAATCATATGCCTATATTAAAATTTTGTATACGAGGGGAATTGGAGAAAGCTTACTTTGTTGAAGCAAAAAGCTTTTCAAGTTCAGGCTTATTCCGGATGTCAATCTGCATGTGCAACAATAATTATAAATGGAGGGTCATTAATAAAATTAAAAAGAAAAACCACAAAATTCTCATGGGACCCAATACAGATGTATCCAATTGATTACAATTATCAACAAACATCACATAAAAAACAGTTTTACACATTTCAATTTCCAATAGAACAACCAAAATTTGAGAGGCTGCATACCCAGAAACATGATAAATCAACATGTTCATAATGCAATCCATCACAGAAGCATCGTTCACAAAAAATATTCTAAAAGTCAACAGGCATGAAATTATAAGTAGCAAATAACAAATTAAAAAAATAAAACTAAATTTAAAATATTAATAAGAAAAAAAATTAAAAGCTTTTCAATTTCTGTAAAAACTTCACACGGTAAATTCACCGAAAACTAATAAAAATCCAATCTTTGAAACAATTCAGGAAAAAGGCCATCAAAACAAATAAATGAAAACAAAATAAGGGTTAAGGAAAAGAAAAACTCGCCTTATGAAAAGAAAGGTTTGGGCCAAATTTACCAGCGAGTTCCTGCACTCGCTTGATTGCAATTTCAGAAGAATTGTCTAAATTATCAACCACAACTGCCTTAAATCCCCCTAATAACAATTGAAGCACCGTGTGGCTTCCAATATATCCTGCTCCCCCAGTCACCAAAATACTCTGCTGCGCCATAATAATCTATTAATCCACCGAAATACCTACCTAAATACAAAATATATGAACACAGAATTAATTGCGTGGGAATGAATATAAATATACTACTAGTTCTCTTATCTGAAGAAGAAGAAGAAGAAGAAGAAGAAGGGAATAAAGCGAAATTGGTTTTACAGGTGTAGAATTCGATCAGAAACGAACTACATAAAATATGGAGTCTATAGGTAAGGAATGAGGCCGAGGAAGAAGAATGTGGATCACAAATACCAACGCACAATTTTATACCACTACTACTACTATTTTAATCAGCTTTTTATTGAGAATCGTGTTTTTTTTTTCGCAGAGAAAATGAGGGGCTGGAACACGTGGAAGAAAGTAGTAATATTGCGACTTTGGATGCAAACTTAACGGAGTTTACTAGAAGAATGCCCTAGCGGCCTCTTTCTATCAAGAAAAAGTCTAGGGCGACCGGGGTAGCAATCGGTCTAATTTTATTTTTTTTTTATTTATTTTAAATATTTTTTAAATAATTTATAAGAATTATTAGAATTAGAATTTTTACAGAATAAAGTGATTTAGATGTCATTTGAATACATGTAAAAAATATGTTTGTACAGTTTGTATAGGCATATTTTTTACATGTATCCAAATCATTTTATTCTGTAAAAATTTCAATTCCAATAAATTTTATAAATTATTTGAAAGACATTTAAAAAAAAAAAAAATTTGGACCGATCACTACCCCGGTCGCTACCCCCACAGTCGCCCCAGAATTACTCTTCTACCAATTACCAAAGGATTATTGTTGTTATTATGACTCGTTAAAAAGACTAGCAAAAAACAATTTCCACATCTATTATAAAAATAAAAAAATAAAAAAAATAAAAAAAGTTAAATTTATCGACTCACAAAATTATATAAAATAATGAGTATTTTTTTTAATATTAGTAGACTTTGTTAAATAATATATTTACTCTTTATTTTATATATTTTATCTTATCTTTTTAAAATAATTTTTTTTTTAATTTTTAATCATCGGACAAAGGGAGTAATTTTTTGATTATGATTTGATTTTATTATTTGTTTTAAATATGATGTTAGTGATTATTATTTTATTTATATATGTGTGATATCTATTGTGTCGTCTTTGAATACATGGTTGATGTTGACATATAAAATAATTATAACTATAAATAATAATATTCTTCATATTATAGATTGAGAGGAAGATGTTGGCCAGTTATTTGTGTAAATACAAAAGTGAAATCTTTTTTATTTATGATTTTACCCTTTAAAGTTAATAATTACTCAGCTAGAGAAGAGATGAATCTTGAATTTCTGAAAATAATAATTGGCAAATGCGTGTGTAAGGATATTAATTAGTCTCCTTGATGTGAGCTTTAAAAAAGGTACTCTATTACTATTTTTATTTTTTTTGATATGTAGGAGTTTAATTTTGAGTGAATTGTATTCATTCATATCAATTCTTATATATAAATACAGCACAATCTATCCTTAACTCAATCAATTTCAAATTAATTAATCAATCTGACTTCCAAATTTCAAATTAATTTATCCTTAACTCAATTAATTTCAAATCAATTAATCAATTTGACTTCCAAATACACTCAATCAATCAATCAATTTGATAACTAAGTTAACTCATTTCAAATCAATCAATCACGTTCAAATATGGCTTTCAATTAACAGAGTTAACTCAATAAATTTGACGAATCAACGAATCGACAAATCGACGATTTTTTTTCTTCAGATTTCTCATTATTCCAGTCTTCCTCACCCTCTCTATCTTCCTCACTACCTTCTCTTTCCCCCTTCTTCAGCCACGATTGTATCTCTTCATCTCCCCCTCAATAAATCCCATCTCGATTTAATGTCCTCCTCATCCCATAAAACCTTAGAATTGGGTCTAATCTCTCCATTATCGGGCTCATCCCATATAATGGTGGCTTCTTCACCGTTGGATCTATATCTTCCTTTTCCAAACTTACGTTACAAATTAACTAAAGGAAGGAGGAGAGTCGTTTGTTTGTTTCGGAGTTTTTCATCCGTCCGACTTGAACTTCCACCTCATCCTTCCTCCTTCAATGCCGCTCGAATAAAGTCGGGTTCACTTCTCTCATGAACTCCGCCGATGTTAATTGCCGTGGCTTCGTGGCCGATAATGGAGGTCGGATTCACGCTCTCTCTCATGTTTACTCAAAAGAGTTGTAATTTTAAAGCAAATAGACATCGAATGACTACTATAACTTTTCTCTCTCTCTCTCAAGATTCTTTGCATCCGAAAAACAACCCAATTCGTGTTCAATCTCCAATTTTCACCTGAGTTTGAATTTTAATTGAATTTCGATGGTCGGGACCGCATGAGATCTGGTCAAACAATTCCTTCTTAGGAGAGTCTTATCCTTTCTTAGGCGCCAAATGCTAATTACTTGATTCATATAGTCAAGGTTGGTGTTTGAGTTTCTCTGTATTAAATTTATGTAATTTTGTTGTGTAAAGTGGAATTATGTTTCTAAAGCTGCAAATCTATTATGTAGACATGGGATTGGTAGTGCATTTACGCTGAATTTATTGAATTTTATTTGAAAAACATATAAATTTTTTATTTTTATGTTAAAGATCCAATCCAAGGGTATGCAAATCCTCCTAATAAAACTATGGGAATTTTTGTAAATTTGCATTTATATGCTTTATAACCCCACACTAATCTATTTGTAAAACCCATAAAAGATAAAGACCCCACACTAATCTATTTATAAAACTCATAAAAGATAAAGAGGGGGACGTGTAGTTAGAACTGTAGTTTGAGGAACAAAGCTTAGATTCATTTGTATTTTTATGTGGTGTTTAAATTTTAGGATGTAAAATGTGTTGTGTTCGGTTTGATAGTGTTTTGTAATCAATTATGAGGACAACCGTGTTAATAAATTAAACAATCTATTGTTTAAACTATCCCGTGCATTGCACGGGTTATCAACTAGTCTATATAATAAAACAGAACCTATTTTGAATCTTTTATTTGACAAAGCATAAGACGGTTCAAATTTATTTTAACTTAATTCTTTCAATTTAATCTAAAGGCTCATATTTCTTCCCGCCCGAATCAAATTCACTCCTACACCCTACTCTCTCTCTCTCATGTTCACACACAAAATCTTTCTCTCTCCTTTCTTCTTCACACACAAACAAATAATAATAATAATAATACTAATAATAATTATAATAATACTACTAATAATAATAGTAATAATAATAATAATTATAATAATATTAATATTAATTATTATAGTACTAATAATAATAATAATGATTATTATTATTATTATTATTATTACAATATTAATAGTAATATTAATAATAATAATAGTACGAATAATAATAATAATAATAACAATAATACTAATAATAATAATAGTAATAATAATAATAATAATAATAGGAATAATATAATAATAATAATGTGACGCCCCCAAAATAGGTATACAACACCCATTCTGAGTCGCCAAATACATGATATAGAAAGCAAACTACAACTTCAATAATACAATTGTCGTGCAAAATACGACAACACATACGGTGAGTTTAAATACAAATATTGTCTTCTAGACAATATCAACACTCAAATAAGTCCTCATTACAATTATTCATACACTATTTTATAGAAATAGTGAGGACTGCTAAAACATCTTTCTAGAACCATCACTCCATTACCCGACTAGATCCTGCTTGTATGTTCTCACCTCACGAGAAGAAAAATGGAAAAAAAGGAAAAGGGTGAGCTCAACTAGCCTAGCCGAAAAAGAATATTATGACTAAGATAATATACAACAAATTATCATTAGTCTTGACGGGAAAAAATCGATAGAATATAATAGACAACAAGTTTTAGATCAACAAATGCAGCGGAAATAGCAATCCATTAGAAGAGTCACGTAGAGAATGAATTCTACTATCTTCTAAGATTTAAAAGTCCATCATCCATATTTTATCCCTGTAACATCAATCAATATACATCTTTAATCAAATATTCATCTTTGCACTACAGGCCAAAGATATTCATTTATATCACTAGTCGGTCATGTTCATCTCATCACCTGTTCATCTTTGCACTACGGGCCAAAGGCATTCATCAGTTAATCATTCATCTTTGCACTACAAGCCAAAGATATTCAGTAATATCATCATTTAAGACTAAGGATGATGAAAAATATTTTAAAGAAAACAAATACAGTGAGACAGAAGGACAAATATTAGGGATTCGTATAACAATTTATCCAAGATCAATAATACTTCATAATAACCAATTGTGATGCAAAATTCAAAAATAAAGATCAAAACATGGATACAATCAAAGATAGTAACCATAATAGACATCTTGGACAAAAAGGAAAATTTTCATTTTTCGGTGAATAGTGTCGTATTCGTGAATAGTGCCGTATACGTGAATAGTAACCTTGACACAAAAAGTTTCAAATTTGATTAAAAAGTTCAAACCAATATCTCGGCATAATGATATTGAAGAAAATAATATCATTTAAGAAGAAAATAACATCTCTTACCTCAAAATAACCGTACTTCTGACTGAATTTCGGATATAGTGCTGACAGAAACTTGCACTGAATAGAAACTCTCAAAGTATCAAAATACTCACAAAAATATGCTCAATAATCTAGAGAGAAAGAAAACTTGTTTCTGACGTGATTTTCAATTCTAACCTAAGCGTCTATTTATAGAAAAATACTAGAACGCCAAAAGAGACTAAAATAATATAATATTAATATTTCTCATTCTTTCTTTTACGCACCAACCAATTTTGAATCAAGCATGCCATCTTGGACAAAAAAATAGCAGCCCGTGATTATTCAACACCAACCAAAAGTGGGTCCCACCCATAATTTAATAAAAATTATTTTATTTTCCAAAACTTCAGTAATTCATAGAAAATAGCCCGTTTATCAGAAAAATACAAATTTTATTTCTATTCCACACGAAATCGAATTCTCTACAACTTTGTAGCTTTGAGTTTTTCCAAATTCCAAACAAAAAATATCCGAAATCCACAAACGGGTAATTTTTAATACCTCCACTCCGACAAAATACTGATAAAATACCTCAGTATTAATTCCTTCATTTATAACCTTATAAGTAAATAAATGCATCATTTATATCCACATCAAATAAATATTTCCTTATCATATAGATCAATAATTAATTATTCACAAATAATATTACAGAATCACAATTATGACAACTAGGCAGTTCCCAGGAAAGAGGGGGCTTTCCAATAAGGATTTCTCCTTACTGGCGCACAATTAGGTGACCAAACCTCTCCTTGAGAGAACTTTCTAGACATTGTCAATAATGCTATCTAATAATATTATTCAAATAATATGAATTATTGATGATCGATAATGGAAAATCTTGTGCGATGACAATTATTGAAACAACAATAATATAAAATATCAACGCGACAATTATTGAATCAATAAAATAAAATATTGAGCGGTAACTCTTTGTAACAATTATTGAGTAGTGCCTTCTTATGTGCGAATCAATAATTCAACAATCTTCGGCAATACTGTGATACTTCTTGTGCCACGCGCGTATTATCGTAATTTAACCACTAGGTAACCCAACGGTGTTAATTCAGTAATAATTACTGTAGATTATTTATAAAAACTCATACTTTGTCATTTTCTTCATCAAGACAATTATCCTGTTATGGGGCCCACGAATGGGCTGCTTGGTGGTAAATGCGAATATTCCCCGACAACAAGAATATTCCACGACCAAATGAATATTCTCCGACAATAATGAATATTTTATAACCACTTGCTTATTTTACAAAATTTGCACATTTCACCCATAATCAAAGTATTATATCAAATTACCACCTTATTAATTTAGAATAATGAATAGAGAAAATTCAATTTTATTTATAATAAGTTGGGGTCTTACAACCTCCCCTCCTTATAAAAATTCGTCCTCGAAATTGACGTACGTGCACAGTGTGTTTTGAGCGGTGAGGGTACCTCGCTTTCATTTCCGATTCCAACTCTCAGGTCATTTCTTCAATAGCATGGTTCCTCCACAAAACCTTAACTTGTGGTATAACCTTGGTGCGTAGGACATGCTCTTTTCTATCCAAGATCTTAACAGATACCTCCTCGTACGTTAAATCTTTGGCTATCTCGTCTGGTTCTAACACAATAATGTGGTTTGGGTCTTTCACATATTTACGAAGCATAGATATATGAAAAACATTATGAACACGAGACATGCTTGGAGGTAATGCGAGTCTATAGGCCACATTTCCTATTCGGTCAAGAATCTCAAATGGACCAACAAATCGTGGATTGAGCTTTCCTCTCTTCCCAAATCTTGTAACTCCCTTCCATGGAGCAATACATAACAGTACATGATCTCCAATATTAAATTCCACATCCCTTCAATGAAAATCAGCATAACTCTTTTGTTGATCTTGTGAGGTTTGAATACGTTGTCAAATCATTTGGATCTTTTCTATAGTCATGCGTACTAATTCTAGTCCCATCAATGTTGCTTCTCCCACCTCATCCCAGCATACTGGAGAACGACACTTTCGTCCATACAACGCCTCGAATGGAGCCATGCCTATACTTGCTTGATAACTGTTGTTGTAGGAGAATTCCACCAGTGGCAAGTACTTATCCCAACTCCCTTTGAAGTCTAGGACATAGAGTCTTAATAGATCTTCAAGAGTTTAAATAGTCCTCTCTGACTGTCCGTCCGTTTGAGGATGGTATGCCAAGCCAGATAAGAAATCCGTGCCATAGCTTTTCACAAGCTAACCCAAAATCTTGAAGTAAATCTTGGGTCACGATCCAAAACTATGGATCTTGGCATGCCATGCAATCTCACAATCTCATTCACGTATATACGAGCAAGGCGTTCAAGGGAATAAGTTTCTCGTATCGGTAAGAAATGAGCAAACTTGGTTAATCTATCAACAATAACCCAAATCGCATCTATGCATTGAGAAACTTTGGGAAGACCTGTAACGAAATCCATGGTAATGTGTTCCCACTTCCATTTCGGAATCTCAGGTGGTTGCAATGGACCCTTTGGCACTTGATGCTCCGCCTTTACACGTTGACAGGTTAAACACCTCGAGATAAACTCCGCGATCTCTCTCTTCATATTGTTCCACCAAAATGTATGTCGAAGATCATGATACATTTTGGTACTCCCAAGATGGATTTCAAACGGGGTGTTGTGTGCCTCCATCATGATTTTATGCTTCAAGTCAGAATCGTTAGGAACGCAAAGTCTAGAGTTGACTCGAAGTATTCCTTCTTCATCGATTCTTGCTTCTGGAATAGCACCTTCTTGCACTTTCTTCTTCATACTCATTAGCCCCAGGTCAACTAGAGTCTTTAATTCTATCCCCATCCTTTGTAAGTCATACAAAATGGGCCCTCAGCGTTGACAATATCGCTTTTTCAGATCAAAGATATGATCTTACTACTCAATGCATCATCTTCAACGTTAAGCTTTTCAGGATGGTATTGAATAGTGTGATCGTAATCTTTCAGCAGCTCAAGCCAACATCGTTGCCGCATGTTGAGTTCTTTTTGGGTGAAGAAATATTTGAGGCTTTTATGATCCGTATAGATCTCCACTTTCTCCCCATACAAGTAGTGTCTCCATATTTTCAACGTGAAAATGACTGCTGCCAACTCTAGATCATGAGTAGGATAATTCCTCTCATATTCTTTGAGTTATCGTGAGGCATAGGCTATGACTTTCCCAAGTTGTATGAGAACACATCCTAACCCTTTGCCCGAAGCATCGTTATATATAACAAATCCATCCGAACCAAATGGTATTGCCAGAACAGGTGCCGAAATGAGTCTCCTCTTGAGCTCTTAGAAACTCTTCTCGCATTCCTTGCTCCATACAAATTTTGTATCCTTCCGAGTCAACTGAGTTAACGGAGTAGCGATTCGAGAAAATCCTTCCACGAATCTCCGATAATAACCAGCTAAGCCCAGAAAGCTACGCACTTCGGTCACCGACTTCGGTTGCTCCCAACTTTGTATTGCTTCAATCTTCGTCGGGTCAACAGATACTCCATGTTTTGACACCACGTGCCCAATGAATGATACTTCTTCAAGCCAGAACTCGCATTTCTTCAGCTTGGCATATAGCTTGTTTTCACGAAGCCTTTCAAGTATCAGCTTAAAATGGTGCTCATGATCTTCACGACTTTTGGAATAGATGAGGATGTCATCAATAAAGACAACAACGAACTGATCTAAATATTCCTTGAATATTCGGTTCATCATATCCATGAAAGCAGTAGGAGCATTAGTTAATCCAAAAGACATGACTAAGAATTCATAATGCTCGTACCGAGTTCTGAAGGCAGTCTTTGGAATATCCTCAGTTTTAATCTTCTTGGTGATGATATCCGAGCGAAGGTCGATCTTTGAAAAGAATTGTGCTCTTTATGGCGGTCAAACAGGTCATCAATGCGAGGTAGCGGATACCTATTCTTGATGGTGACATGGTTTAATTCTCGGTAGTCAATACAAAATCGCATACTCCCGCGTCTTTCTTCTTTCTGAATAAAAGCAGGAGCACTCCAAGGAGATGTAATAGGGCCGAATGGCGATGTCTAATAACTCCTGTAGTTGGACTTTTAACTCACGAAGTTCAATAGGAGCCATTCGATATGGGGTTTTAGAAATGGGTTTTTTATGCGGTTCAAGGTCAATAAAGAATTCAACATCACGTTACGGGGTGACCGGGAAGTTCTTCAGAAATACATCGGAAATTCTCTAACAATGAAATATTATTCAAATCGACTTGTCTTTATTCAAATCCATAATATGGGCTAAGAAAGCTTGACATCCATTTTTCAATAAGCGAATAGCTTTGTGGCTTGATATAGCGATGGTGATCGATTTTAGTGGTTTAGTTGCTTGAATGAATTAGCATAACGAGGTTGGTTAGGAGTATGAAAACTATGACCTTACGAAAACAATCAATTTTGGCATGATGGGTGGTTAACCAATCAATTCCTAAAATCACATCAAAAGTAAGTATCTTTAAAGAGATAAGATCAACATGTAATGTGATAGTGCCAACTTGGATCAAGCAAGATTTATAAACTGTAGATGTAACGAAGGTTTCACCCAATGGAGTTTCAACAGATAAGTTAAAGTCCAATTTCTCCGGAGTCAAGTTTAAACGTTGAGCACAAGTAGGAGAGATAAAAGAATGGGTAGAACTGGTATCTAGTATGGTATAAACTTCGTAAGAATTCAAGATTAGCTGACCCGTGATCACCTCGTTTGGGTTCCTCACGTTTTGGCTAGTCACGACAAACGCTCTTTCAGGAACCGTTGATTTCGACTTATCCGGGACAGCTTTTGGAGTCACCATCCCCGCTGAACTTGGTTTTGCTACAGAACACTCTCGGGCTATATGACCCTCCTTCCACAGTTATAACATACCTTGGATTGTTGTGGGCAGTTTGGGCTGATATGTCTCTCTTTCCCGCATTTGTAACACATGACCGGTGGTCGTTCTCCTCCCCAAACAACGAGTTGATCTTTGGTGTTCTTTCTTGATGTCTTCTCGTCATTATTGAATCTCCTCTTTTTGAAATTTCCACTAGACTCACCTCTTCTATTATCATGGCCACGATTACCACCCGAGTAGTTACCACTTTTGTCCGTATTCTTCCTCCTCGCTAGTTATCATCGCTCAGATATTCTAGCATCCCGCCGTATGACCACTGGTTGTGATCCCTCGGTTGAGTATACTCATTATCTCGCTCTAATAATTGAGCCACATTGACAACATCCGAATACTGAGAGAAAATTTATGAGAGATAAGGTATTAACGAATCTCGGGTTTTAGACCTCTCAGAAACATCCGCGTCATACGTTCCTCATTCTCTACCAAATAAGGTGCAAACCTGGATAACTTCGCGAATTTCGCCTCGTACTGAGACATCGTCATGTTGTTCTGTTCCAGTCTAATAAACTCTACCTCCTTCATCTGACGAATACTTTCAGGAAAGTACTTGTCATTGAACAGTTTCTGAAATCTTTCCCAAGACATGTTGAGTGCGGCTGGCTGGGTACGCTTCACGGATTCCCACAAGTAATCTGCCTTTCCACGGAACATAAAGGTGGCGAATGGAACCTTCTATTCCTCCGTGCATCCCAAGACATCGAATATCTTAGTAATTTGCTTGACCCACGTTTCCGCCTTAATCGAATCGGGCTTTCCCCAGAAATCTGGTGGTCCCAACTCCTTGAATTGCTTGGCTGTGACAGACCGCGTGTTGCTATCACTTCCACCCGTATTTTGTACACGAGTCTCCCTCGTCTAATTTTGCATGAACTGCAAAAAGCTCCTAAACATTCCATCATTCATCGTTTGCTCGGTAGCGTTGTTTACAGGAGGAATATTGCCTTCTGTTTGCGTTCTCTGGGTTTTGTGACTAAAGGTTGTTCCACGACCTCATACACTCCATTGTTAACGTTTCGCATCCCATTCTTAAATCTCGCCATAAAATAAGGATTAATTAAATAAATTAACATATCACATAATATCCCTATATTATGAATGAGCCAATAAATAAGCTTAGATAAGACACACTAGCGAAGGATTTACTCATCTCTCTCCTCCTAGTTCTATTCCCCGATCTCGCCAGAGACCATATCCCTAAGCTCGATACCAATGTGGCGCCCCCAAAATAGGGTATACAATACCCATTACGAGTCGCCAAATACATGATACAGAAAGCAAACTACAACTTCAATAATCTGATTGTGTCGTGCAAAATACGACAACACATCTTCGTGTGAGTTTAAATACAAATATTGTCTTCTAGACAATATCAACACTCAAATAAGTCCTCATTACAATTATTCATACACTATTTTCCAGAAATAGTGAGGACTACTAAAACATCTTTCTAGAACCATCACTCCATACCCCGACTCGATCCTGCTATGTTCTCAACTCCTGAGAAGAAAAATGGAACAAAAAGGAAAAGGGTGAGCTCAACTAGCCCAGTAAAGAATATTATGACTAAGATAATATACAACAAATTATCATTAGTCTTCAACAGGAAAAAATCTGATAGAATATAATAGATAACAAGTTTTAGATCAACAAATGCAGCGGAAATAGCAATCCATTAGAAGAGTCACGTAGAGAATGAATTCTACTATCTTCTAAGATTTAAAAGTCCATCATCAATATTTTATCCCTATAACATCAATCAATATACATCTTTAATCAAATATTCATCTTTGCACTCAGGCCAAAGGTATTCATTTATATCACTAGTCGGTCATGTTCATCTCATCATCTGTTCATCTTTGCACTACGGGCCAAAGATATTCATCAGTTAATCATTCATCTTTACACTACAGGCCAAAGATATTCAGTAATATCATCATTTAAGATTAAGGATGATGAAAAATATTTTAAAGAAAACGAATCCAGTGAGACAGAAGGATAAATATTAGGGATTCGTATAACAGTTTATCCAAGATCAATAATACTTCATAATAACCAATTATGAAGCAGAATTCAAAAATAAAGATCAAAACATGGATACAATCAAAGATAGTAACCATAATAGACATCTTGGACAAAAAGGAAAAATTTTATTTTTCGATGAATAGTCTTCATGATTCGTGAATAGTCAGAGTATCGTGAATAAAAGGTCGTATACGTGAATAGTAACCCTGACACAAAAAGTTCTAAATTTGATTAAAAAGTTCAAACCAATATTTCGGCATAATGATATTGAAGAAAATAATATCATTTAAGAAGAAAATAACATCCCTTACCTCAAAATAATCGTACTTCTGACTGAATTTCGGATATAGTGTTGACAAAAACTTGCACTGAATAGCAACTCTCAAAGTATCAAAATACTCACAAAAATACGCTCGATAATCTAGAAAGAAAGAAAACTTATTTTTGGTGTGATTTTTAATTCTAACCTAAGTGTCTATTTATAGAAAAATGCTAGAACGCCAAAGGAGACTAAAATAATAGAATATTAATATTTCTCATCCTTTCTTCTACGCACCAACCAATTTTGAATCAAGCATGTCATCTTGGACAAAAAAATAGCAGCCCATGAGTATTCAACACCAACCAAAAGTGGGTCCCACCCATAATTTAATAAAAATTATTTTATTTTCCGAAACTTCAATAATTCATAGAAAATAGCTCGTTTATCAGAAAAATATGAATTTTATATCCATTCCACACGAAATCGAATTCTCTACAACTTTGTAGCTTTGAGTTTTTCCAAAATTTCAAACAGAAAATATCCGAAATCCACAAACGGGTAATTTTTAATACCTCCACTCCGACAAAATACTGATAAAATACCTCAGCATTAATTCCTTCATTTATAACCTCATAAGTAAATAAATGCATCATTTATATCCACATCAAATAAATATTTCCTTATCATATAGATCAATAATTAACTATTCACAAATAAAATTACAGAATCACAATTATGACAACTAGGCAGTTCCCAGGAAGAGGGGCTTTCAATAAGGATTTCTCTTCTTTGGCCATGATTAGGTGACCAAACCTCTCCTTTGTGAACTTTCTAGACATTGTCAATAATGCTATCTAATAATATTATTCAAATAATATGAATTATTGATCCGATAATGAAAAAATCTTGTGTCGATGACAATTATTGAAACAACAATAATATAAAATATCAACGCAGCAATTATTGAATCAATAAAATAAAATATTGAACAGTAACTATTATAACAATTATTGAGTAGTGCCTTCTTACGTACGAATCAATAATTCAACAATATTGTGCAATATCGCGCCATCTTCTTTGTGCCACACGCGCGTATTCTTAATTTTAACCACCGGTAACCCAAGCGGTGTTAAGCGGTAACAATTACGCAATTATTTATAAAAACTCATAATTTGTCATTTTCATTCATCATCATAATTATCCTATTATGGGGCCCACATAAATGGTCATGGCCAGTAAATACGAATTATTCCAAACAACAAGAATATTCTACGACCAAACGAATATTCCCCAACAATAATGAATATTTTATAACCACTTGCTTATTTTGTAAAATTTACACATTTCACCCATAATCAAAGTATTATATCAAATTAATACCTTATTAATTTAGAATAATGAATAGAGAAAATTCAATTTTATTTATAATAAGTTGAGGTCTTACAAATAATAATAATAATAACAATAATAATTATACTAATAATAATAAATAACAACAACAATAATAACAATAATAATAAATATTGTGGTGGTATGGTGAATTATGATAATTGTTATTGATGATTATAAGTTTTATGGACAAGTTTAGATTTTTCTTGATATCTATTTTTAAAGGAAAATTAATTATAATGGTAGTGTGGTAAATTATGATAATTGTTATATCTGATTGTAAGTTATTTTAAGTTGAAAAGAGTATTTAGGTAATATAGTATTTTTTGAATTTTAATCTATTTTTTCGTTACGTCGTGTCTTCATGCACAAATAATTACTAGTCATATATATTTCAGCACTTAAATCTCAACTGAATTAAGGTGGTATTACTTCTTCAAAGCTTAATTATATAAAAAGAGATTTGATTTAAGTGGGTGAACAGCTTAATCGACATTGAAGCATCCCCTTAGACGAGAGGAGATCTTTTGTCTCCAAATTATCTGTTTTTTTTTGTGTCCTCCTACTTAAATTTTGACACATGTCTTTTTATTTTATTTTAGAATTAATTAGTGTTAAGTAAGAGATTAGGTGTCAAAATTTAAGTGGAGGGACACTAGAGGACGAAAAATTTGGGGACAGAGGATCTGCTTTCCCCCTTAGACCATTTATAATTAAATTTTTGCATGTAATTTTGGAATAAAGTGATGGTTATTGTTGGAGGTGGTTAACATAAGATTAATTATGGTCAATTAATAATTAATACAGACATATAAATCAGAAAATGATTTCTTTACGTGTCAAATCCCCAACTTTTACAAAATCTTATCCGTAAAAGTCTACTCCACTGATCAAAACTAAACGTGAGACTTTGAAAGACTGAAGAAATCAGCAAAAACTACGTGAGTTAGTTTCTACTGTCCCAGTCAGTCTCTTGGTCGGTTGTCTCACCTATTCCTATTTCTATTCCTATTCCTATTCCTATTCCTACTGTGCCTTAAATTAGTACTAGTAGTACAATACTATAATACTACTACTATAAAATAAATGAGACCGACGTAAGTATATATTTAATGCATGCATACGTTAAATTTATTACTACTATAATATTAATTAATGGTTCAAAGCATTAGCTTATTCACAAGAATCTGGCCGCGCCACAAACAGATCATATCTTATAGCAAGTGTATGTGACATATAACCCATTCAAAAAATAATATTAATTAAAAGAAAATGTTATATTTTTTTCAACTTTTTTAAAGAGGCTTCCACCATCGTAAGATTCTGGATTATTATAATAAGTCTATTATCATATATAATCGCTCATATATCAGAACAAGTCAAGTAGGTCATCTAAATTTATTTAAATTATTATTATTATAAGAATTTGGAGAATATAACAATGGAAATTAAGGTTACAATTTTGGCACACTTTTTTTGGCAAATTATTCTGCAAGTAACTACTAGTTGATAAACTCTTATTCCCCTCTCTCAATTATTAAAGTCGTAATTTCTTGTAGCAGCTGCAAAGATAATCAAGTTGCCGCTACGTACGTACTAAACCATTGATGAGCTAGCTAGCTAGCTAGCAAGATGGCCAGGTCACAAACAAATTATTCCCTTCAACTTGCATTAAAAATATTATGCCAAACTAAAAGATTTTTGCCAGTTTATTCTAAAAAACTAATAATAACGTAGGGGTAAAAAGCTAAATATTTCAAATAACTTGTATAGGAATTCTTATGATGAAAAAATTCGTACTTGAACAAAACTATGACCAATTCATAATGTAGTAGTAAACTTTGGGCTTGGCTTGGTTTGGCTTGAGCATGTAGCGTAACCTCACATGCTTGGGGACATATACAAAATTTCTTATTGGGTGGGGTGTGTGTGTGTTCATTAGCAACTTTTGACTTCTTGATATCATGTCAAACTCAAACTAAGTTAACTTGTTAGGTTAAAACTTCATCATATATATACTTATTAACTCATTTATACTCTTAAATTTATTCGATGTGAGATTCATATAAAAAATCTCTAACAACTCGTATACAAACATCTTACGCACAGATTAAGAACAACCATTTAACACAATATGATTCAAGTTCAATAGGACAGAAAACCATAGCAACTATATACAATTGCATGTAGAGAAAATGCAAATTGAGTAGCAAATATGAGAGCTTTTTGTTTCATTCAATAGTGTAGACCCAAGAGAAATGAATAGCTGATACTCCAATAAAGAAAAATCCAAGGTACATCGATCAATTTCAGTGCCTCTAAACTTTAACTTGGCTTTTGAAAGCCAAGAGAAGCACTCAATCATATTTACATATAATTAGGAGAATCATAGGCATACCTTTTGAAACGTGATTAAGCCTTTGATGCGAAAAACTTCCTGCCGTTCTTTTAACCCAATAGTGTCTCTGAACTACGTTCGAGAACGGATCACTAATTCACGGTACGTAACAATTAAGATTTTGGTCTCGATATTGGAAGCTCTGTATTTTTGGCCAACTGAATAATGTTGCGCATATCTTGATCGAGTGAGGGATGTGAGTATTTAATACGTGAGTGGTTAAACCACTTCCAAACACTTCCTCCACGTTCAGTCAATTCACGTTCACATTAATGAACTCCAATTGACCTTGTCAATTGGAACTCACACTACAAAAAAAGGCCTAACAACGACCAATACTATCAGCTAATGTAACTGGGTCGGACCCTCCATGGGTGACCCATTTGGATACCCAAGATCCAACATCTCCCACTCGCCCATGGCGGGGACAATGTAATCCTCATATCTTCCAAAAACAGCTCAAACCAAAACATGTAAAACCTCTACAGGCACGAACTGCATGTAACGTGCCGAGTTCACCTACAATGTGGGAGCTCTATATCAAACCTGTTAGGGCCAACATAGAGACATCTACCCTTTCAAAGAAATAATACGGGAGCTCTCATGTCGAACTTAATTAGTTCACGTAGAGGCTACAACCCACAAACTTAGAGTACCCCAGACACATTTGAATTTTCACTATATTAAGTATCTCTAACCCCTCAGAGAGCCTTATTTAATCACCTTTGGGCCCAAGTCCATTTCGTATCTCACTTAATATCGCTATCAAAACGCTATAGTTGTCGACAATAAGTGCAGAACGAGGTGAAATCAAATTATCTTCCCTTTGCCCTAATACTACTCAAAAATGAATCATCTGCTTTCCCAGAATCGGTCCTTATAGTCTCATCAATCCCGACCTTAGGAATCGAAACCAATGTAGCAACATTAATCCATGTCTTTGTAGTATAGTCAAAGATCACAAAGAGCACTTGACGTAGGAACAAAACTTGTCCTATAAGACTCACACGGTGAGGAAGCAGGGATTCATTCTCTCACCTCTTTTACATGGTCGCTAAGCACATGTAACTTGCTCACAACATGCTATCCAATAGCCTTTTTGTGCGGACCTTAAAACATTTCAAATTGCTCACTTATCTAAGCGTCATATTTGAAATATCATCCGGTTATCATGTTACGATAGACAATCTCATCTACATGAGCATATGTCCCATGGTCATGCCGTACGGATCTTAGTTCAGTTGCTTCATAAGCGCCTAACTCGAATTTTTCAGATTGCTCGCTTTCTAAGCGCCAAACCTAAAATTTAGTATTCGGCTATCAGTACAGGTTAATATAGATGGCGGGACATACTATATTTGGTTAATCCAAGTTAACCTCATCTAGGCTCATGTCAAGGCGACATCATGTTCATTTTGCTCGCTATTAAGCGCCAATTGATTTCTATCAAAAGCATCAACATCTCGCTACTCAAAGTGTCAATAAATGAACTGTCTCAACCTTGTTCGCTTTTCAAAGCGCCAAGGGTGATTGCTCGTGTGAGTGAGCCAATCAACTTGTTGATATATATTTTATATATGTGCATATCCAATATGCATAATAAACTATGTGAACATCAAAAATTTATCATATGCGCCAAACATAAGTGGAAATAAATAAAACTTGCATAAATGATAAATATCTCAAAATAACAATGAATATCTCTAATACAAGCCAAATAATGAGTGATATACAAGGAAATAATAGAAAGTACATCAAATCCTATAAAGCCCTAATGAACTAACATGCCTACAAAAAATATCTTTAGGAATTGGCTTCGTCAAAGGATCGACTACCATAAGACCAGTGGGCATGTACTCCAATATCACCTCATTATTTGTTATGATATCTTTGATGAAGTTCATCATCAAGTTGATGTGCTTCGTCCTTCCGTGATACTTGGGGTCCTTAGTGTAATCTAGGGCCACCGTGCTATCACAGTAAACAGTCACATGATCTGAAACATGAGAGACGACACCAAGATCCTTGAAGAATCTCCTCAGCCACATGACTTTCTGAACAGCTGACGTACATGCTACAAACTCTGACTCCATCGTAGAAAGAGCAACGCAAGTTTGTTTCTTGCTACACCAAGTGATGGCACCACCATGTAACAAGAATGCATATCCCGAGGTCGACTTGCGCATCCCCTAGTTACCTCCCCAACTAGCATCAGAGTAACCAATTAATTGCAGGTCCGATCCTCCATAGCATAACATGTAGTCCAAAGTACCTTTCAAATATCGCAAGATCCTCTTGATTGCCTTCCAATGATCAATCCCAGGGTTTGACTGATACCGATCGAGATAACTGACTGCATATGCTATATCAGGCCGAGTACACATAGCTGTATACATTAGCTTTCCTATAGCATTGACATACGGATAATGGGACATCTTCTTAATTTCCTCGGGAGAAGTAGGGCATTGTTCAGGTCCAATTGCATCGCCTTTAGAGATAGGAGTGTCTATGGGTTTGCAGTTGTTCATCTGGAATTGCTCAAGAACCTTTTTAAGGTAAGTCTCTTGAGATAAACCAAGAAGCTTCCTTGAGCGATCTTTGTAGATCTTAACTCCGAGAACATAAGTTGCTTCCCCCATGTCCTTCATCTCAAAGTTAGAGGACATCCACCCTTTGGTGGCGACAATCATCTCCTTATCGTTCCCAGCTAAAAGGATGTCATCGACATACATAGATAAGATAAGGAATTTATCTTTGAACCGTTTGATATATACACAATGGTCTTCCTCGATTATCGTAAACCTATCACTAATGATGGCTCGATGGAACCTCAGATACCATTATCTGGACGCCTGTTTTAAACCATACATAGAATGTTTGAGCTTGCATACTTTGCACTCTTGTCCTTCCATGACGAAACCCTCTGGCTGATCCATGTATATCTCCTCAGCTAAATCTCCATTCAGAAAAGTTGTCTTAACGTCCATTTGATATAACTCCAAATCTAAATGCGCGACAATCGCTAAGATGAGGCGAATTGAGGCAAGCCTCACAACTGGTGAGAAGGTTTCCTCGTAATTAATTCCCTCTTGCTGGGTGTAGCCCTTAGTTACAAGACGAGCTTTGTACCTTTTAATGGAACCATCCGCCTTGCGTTTGACTTTAAGAATCCATTTGTTCCTAATAGCCTTTCGCCCTGGTGGAAGGTCAACCAAGTCCCAGACTTGATTAGTCTTCATGGACTTCATCTCTTCTTCCATTGCAATCATCCACTTATCTCTCATAGCAGATGATAGAGGTTCCTTATCGTCTTGCACATCAACTACAAAGGCATTCCCCTTAATATAAAAAAGACGACGTGGAATGTTACCCCTTTGACCTTCTACGTATTTGAGGAACATGAGACTCTTCATTTGATGGATGAGAACTGCTCGAAGGCATGTCACTCCCATTTTCTACAGGAGCCTGAGGAATAACATATTCGGCTTCTACTGTATGAGTTAGGGCGCCTAAATCTTCCTCCATCTCATAAAGGTTCATCTCATTGCTCACATCACCTCCATTAGGGAAATCCATCTCAAGGAAGTACGCATCTTGTGACTATATCTCAGATATAGTCCCATCAGGCTGCTCTCCTACAAACACATAGCCTTTGGAGTGTTCAGAATATCTTACAAAAATACACTTCTTACCCCTCAGGCCCAACTTTCCATGCTGATGAGAAGTGTTGTGCACGTAAGCTGCCGATCCCCAAGGCCTCATTCTGCCCAATTCGGGCTTTTTGCCGATCCACATTTCATATGGGGTGGACTGAACTGATTTTGAAGGCACACGATTAAGTATGTATGTTGCAGTCAATAATGCATCACCCCAATAGGAGATAGGAAAATTTGCTTGCGCCATCATAGACCTAACCATGTTTAATAATATTCGGTTCCTCCTTCTGCCACACCGTTTTGTTGCGGAGTTCTAGGGATTATCAGTTGCCTGATTATCCCTTTTTCCTCACAAAGTTTTTTAAACTGATCGGACAGATACTCGCGACCTCGATTAGTTCGAAGTGCCTTAACAATTCTATCTAACTGATTCTCTACCTCAATCAAATAATGTCTAAAGCAATTTAATGCCTCAGACTTATGAGAGATCAAGAAAGTGTACCCGAAGCGCGTATAGTCATTGTGACGCCCCCAAAATAGGTATACATCACCTATTCTGAGTCGCCAAATACATGGTATAGAATACAAATACAATCTTTAATATACAACAAGAGAGCTGTGAGTTTTAATACAAATATTGTCTTCTAGACAATATCCACTCTCAGAATAAGTCCTCATTATATTTATTGTCACACTATTTAACAAAATAGTGAGGACTACTAATACTATCATCTGGACCATCACTCCGTTCCCCGACTAGTCCCGGCTACGTTCTCATTTCCTGAAGAGAACAGTGAGCGGAATAATAAATAACGGAATCGGTCCCAAGAAACGCATGCATGAGGATATTCCAACAAAATAATAAAGAATGGAATAATGAAGTTCTCTTCATGAATATGAAAAAATAATAATACCCTTACCTTATAAAGAAGAGTACTCGACGGTAGAGGCGGGATATACTTGAAGAAACTTGCACTACGCTCAAAGCTTTCTTTAAACGCTAAAGAAAGACGCTCAAGATTATAGAAGAAGAATTTCTCTACGCTTCTCTCTCAGAGTTTCAAGTGAATTCGTAAGAAATAATGAAGGAATGAGTTTCTATTTATAGAAGAATGGACTGAATAGTAACTAATTCATGAACGGTCCAGATTGATTTATTTTTAATCGGACGGTCCATATTTAAAGAAAGTCTTTTAAATAAAATATAATATATTCTATTTATAATTTAATAAAACGAATAACTTTATAAAAATATTCTGTTTTATATAAAAAAATTTTACTATGCAAAACACTATACAGGCACTATGCAACACTATGCATAATAAAATATATTATATTCTATTTATTGTCTAATAATAAAAGTATAACTTTATAAAAGTATTCTATTTTATATAAAAAGATTTTACTATTAGCCTAATAAAACGAATAACTTTATAAAATTATTTACATTTTATATAAAAAGCTTTTCCGCTTTTATTACATAATAATAATACTAATAAAACAAAACTTCATCATCATTATCATAATTCACACTATTAATCGACCAATGTGTCGTTCCTGCAGAAAGAGGGGCTTTCCAATAAGGATTTCTCCTTATTGGCGCACAATTAGGTGACCAAACCTCTCCTTGGAAGAACTTCTATACATCATTAATAATGCAAATAATAATATTAACAACTTTGTTATCTCAATTATTGATTTAATAATATATAAAATATTGACAATAATTGAATCAAATAACGTGAGATACTATGCAGCAATTACTGAAGTAATAATTGAACAAAACTAAGTGACTTCTCACGTAAGCATCAATAATCAATACCGTGTGCTACTATGCAACCACGCATATTCCTGTACTTTTAACACTGGGTGTTTCAACAGTTAACGGTAAAACTTCCGCCGTTATTTTCATAAAAATATTTTTGTCGTTTTTTCAATCCGATAATAATTACATTGTGGGGTCCACTAATGATTGTCTTGGCCGCACGAATATTCCTGTTAAAACGAATATTTCCCGAACCAATCGAATATTATAAACAACTTGCAGCATTTTGTAAAATTTCTAAATAGTACCCACAACTATAACATTATATCAAATTTATTCAAAATAATAATTATAGAAAATTCATCTTTATTCATAAAAGTTGGGGTCTTACAATCTTCTCTTCTTATGAAATTTTGCCCTCGAACTTAGGGTACGTACTTGGTATGTCGAAGAGGTAAGGATACCTTGATTTCATTTCAGATTCTAACTCCCAGGTCATTTCCTCAACATCGTGGTTCCTCCATAAAACATCGTGGTACCTGGTATGTCGAAGAGGTAAGGATACCTTGATTTGAACAGGAACCTCTTCATACGTTAAATCTTCCGCTATTTCATCCGATTCTAACTCAATAATGTGGTTCGGGTCTTTCACATATTTACATAACATGGATATATGAAAAATGTTATGAACATGAGACATACTTGGCGGTAAAGCGAGTCTATAGGCTACAGTCCCTACTCGATCGAGAATTAAAAATGGGCCAATGGATCAAGGATTGAGCTTTCCTCTCTTTCCAAATCTCGTAACTCCTTTCCATGGAGCAACACGTAACAACACATGATCTCCAATATTGAATTTCACGTCCTTTCGATGAAGATCAACATAACTCTTTTGTCGGTTTTGCGAGGTTTTTATACGTTGTCGGATCATTTGAATCTTTTCCATAGTCATACGTACCAACTCTGGTCCCAACAACGTTGCTTCACCCACCTCATCCCAGCATACTGGAGAACGACACTTTCTTCCATACAACGCTTCGAATGGAGCCATGCCAATACTTGCTTGATAGCTGTTGTTGTAGGAAAACTCCACCAATGGTAAGAACTTGTTCCAACTTCCCTTGAAGTCAAGGACACAGAGTCTTAATAAATCTTCAAGAGTTTTAATAGTCCTCTCGATTGTCGCTTGTCTCGAGGATGATCTACGAACTAAATCATAAATTCGTGCCCATAGCTTTTTGCAAACTAACCCAAAATCGTGAAGTGAATCTTGGGTCTCGATCAGAAACTATGGATACTGGCATACCATGCAATCTTATAACCTCATTTATGTATATACTAGCAAGACATTCAAGTGTATAAGTTTCTCGTATAGGTAAGAAATGAGCAGACTTGGTCAATCTATCAACAATGACCCAAATTGCATCTATGCCTTGAGAAACCTTGGGAAGACCAGTAACGAAATTCATGGTAATGTGCTCCCACTTCCATTCTATAATTTCAAGTGGTTGCAATGGACCTTTTGGTACTTGATGTTCCGCCTTGACTCGTTGACAAGTTAAACACCTTGAGATAAAAAGTGCTATTTCCCTCTTCATATTACCCCACCAAAATGTATGTCGAAGATCATGATACATTTTGGTACTCCCAGGATGGATTGCAAACGGTGTGTTGTGCGCCTCCATCATGATTTTATACTTTAACTTTCGGTCGTTAGGAACACAAAGTCCGGAGTTGACTCAAGTATTCCTTCTTCATCGATTCTTGCTTTAAGCATAGCACCTTCTTGTACTTTCTTCCTCATATGCATCAGCTCCAGGTCTGTAGCTTGAGAAGCTTTAACTTTATTGATTAAAGTTGGTTCTACTCGTATATTCGCCATCATCACGTGGGTCCCTGGAGTCTTTATCTCTATCTCCATCCTTTGTAAGTCATACAAAATGGGCCTTTGCGTTGATAATATCGCACTCGTACCCACATATGATCTTCTACTCAATGCGTCAGCTACCACGTTTGCTTTTCCAAGATGGTATTGGATGGTATGATCATAATCTTTCAACAGTTCAAGCCAACGTTGCAGTCGCATGTTGAGTTCCTTTTGAGTGAAGAAATATTTGAGGTTTTTATGATCCGTAAAGATCTCCACTTTCTCCCCATACAAGTAATGCCTCCAAATCTTTAGTGCAAAAATGACTGTTGCCAACTCTAGATCATGAGTAGGATAATTCCTCTCATATTCTTTGAGTTGTCGAGAGGCATAAGCTATGACTTTCCCATGTTGCATGAGAACACATCCTAACCCTTTGCCCGAAGCATCACTATAGATGACAAATCCCTCCGATCCAGATGGTATTGTCAGAACAGGTGCTGAAATGAGTCTCCTTTTGAGTTCTTGAAAACTCTTCTCGCATTCCTCACTCCAACCGAATTTTGTATCTTTTCGAGTCAATTTGAGTTAATGGAGTAAGCGATTCGAGAAAACCCTTCACTGAATCTCCGATAATAACCAATTTAAACCGAGAAAGCTACGTCTTACATCCGATTTAGGTTGCTCCTAGCTTTGAATAGCTTCAATCTTTGCTGGGTCAACAAATATTCCTTGACTTGATACCACGTGACCAAGGAATGCTACTTTCTCAAGCAAGAACTCGCATTTCTTCAACTTGGCATAAAGCTTATATTCACAAAGCTTTTGGAGTATCAGCCTTAAGTGTTGCTCATGATCTTCACGGCTTTTGGAATAAATAAGGATGTCATCAATAAAGACGACCACAAAGTGATCCAAATATTCCTTGAATACTCGGTTCATCATATCCATGAAGGCAGTAGGAGCATTAGTCAATCCAAAAGACATGACTAGAAATTCATAATGCCCGTACCGAGTTCTGAAAGCCGTCTTTAGAATGTCATCGATTCTAATCTTCAATTGGTGATATCCCGAACGAAGATCAATCTTTGAAAAGAATTTGGCTCCTTGCAATTGGTCAAACAGGTCATCAATACGTGGTAATGGGTACCTATTTTTGATGGTGACATGATTCAATTCCCGATAATCAATACAAAGTCGCATACTCCCATCTTTCTTCTTCACGAATAGAATAGGAGCACCCCAAGGAGAAGTACTAGAGACGAATAAAGCCAATGTCTAACAATCCTGCGCATTGGGTCTTTAACTCCTCGAAGTTCAATAGAGCCATTCGATATGGGGCTTTGCAAATGGGTTTTGTGCAGGGTGTAAGGTCAATACAAAATTCAATTTCACGCCTGGGGTAGGCCGTGAAGTTCTTGAGTGGAATACGTCAGGAAATTTATTAACAATAGAAATATCATTCAAAACTGACGTATTTTTGTTTAGATCCGTGACATGAGCTAAGAAAGCTTGACATCAGTTTTTTAATAGACGAATAGCTTTATTGCTTGAGATAATAGTGATATTGTGATGCCCCCAAAATAGGTATACATCACCTATTCGGAGTCGTCAAATACATGGTACAGAATACAAATACAATCTTTAATAAACAACAAGAAAGCTGTGAGTTTTAATACAAATATTATCTTCTAGACAATATCCACTCTCAGAATAAGTCCTCATTATATTTATTGTCACACTATTTTACAGAATAGTGAGGACTACTAATACTATTATCTGGGATGTCACTCCGTTCCCCGACTAGTCCCAACTACGTTCTCATTTCTTGAAGAGAACAGTGAAAGAAAGGGTGAGCTCAACTAGCCCAGTAAGAAATATTATGACTAATATAATGCGAATAAATTATCACTAGTCTTCAACCATGTTAAACCGATAAAATACAATAGACATCAAGTTTAATCTGCAATGAACAAGAAATCCATTAAAAGAGTCAGTAGAGAATAAAATCTACTATCTTTTATGATTTAAAAGGTTTTCATCACTTTTATCATTTGGGACTCAAAGCTTAATAAATAATCCACATCATCAATTCATCCCCCGCACTACTGGGCCAAGGATATTATTTAGTATCACGACCACGAATTATCCATGCACTACTGGCCAAAGATAATTGTGTTTTCATCAACGGTCCTGATCATGCAATAAAACAATACATCTTTGCTCCCTTGGCCGAAGAGAATCTATAGCCATAATTATACCCAAAAACTGTCCATCAATGCACTACGGGCCAATGAGGACTTTTTCCATATCATTTATAACATTACGGTCATGATTATACCGAATAATCCCTGGTCATAATCATACCAAGTCCATCTATGCACTACAAGCCACAGATGAATTTCAACAAAATATAAACATGAGGATAATGACAATGATATAAGAATTCAATAAAACAAGTTCAAGAATTAAATTATCCAGGAACTAATAATGTCCAAATTGTCAACATGATACTTCTTTGTAGAGTAAAATTCAAGAATGCTCAGAAGAATATTTCCATGAAAAGATACTGGATGAAGCGTAAATATCAAGGATATTTCACTAATTTCATGGAGTATAGAAGTCAAAACTTTAACCAACTAAGTATAATAATGAATGGAATAACAAAAGAAATCACCATGCATGCGATTGTATTAGATGTAAAAGTTATTCTAATATAATAATAAATAACGTAACTAGGTCGGGCATAATACGCACCGATAGGATATTCAAATGTAATAATAAAGAATGGAATAACAATGAAATCACCATGCATGCGGTTCAGATAGACAAAAGTTATTCCAACAGAATAATCAATAACGGAACTAGGTCGGTAGGCGTGAAATGCTGCAGATGTGATATTCCAACAAAATAATAAAGACGGAACCGGTCCCGTAAAATGCATGACAGTGATATTCCAATGAGAATAATAAAGAATGGAATAACAACAAAATTTCACCATGTATGCGGTACTTTTGCATAGATAGGTTATTCAATGAGAATAATAAATAATGGAATAATGTAAGAATTTTACCAAGTATAAGGTAGATCATGTATATAGGTTATTCCAATGAATAATAAAGAATGGAATAATGAAGTTCTCTTCATGAATATAAAAAAATAATACCCCTTACCTTATAAAGAAGAGTAATTCACCAAGAGGGCGGGGATATACTTGAAGAAACTTGCACTACGCTCAAAGCTTTCTTAAACGCTAAAGAAATACGCCAAGATAGAAGAATAATTCTATCTATAGTTTCTCTCTAGAGTTTCAAATTGAATTCGTAAGAAATAATGAAGGAATGAGCTTTTATTTATAGAAGAATGGATGAATAGTAACCAATCCATGAACGGTCAGATCGATTTACTTTAAACTGACAAATTCAGTTGGTTTACAATAAAATATAATATATTCTATTTATAATCTAATAAAACGAATAATTTTAAAAAGATTTTACTATGCAAATACTATGCAAACATTATGCATAATAAAATATAATATAATCTAATTATTGTCTAATAAAATGTATAACTTTATAAAAGTATTATTTTTTTTATAAAAAGATTTTACTATTGGCCTAATAAAACGAATAACTTTATAAAAGTATTCTGTTTTATATAAAAAGTTTTTATGTTTTATTACATTAATAATACTAATAAAACAAAATATATATATATATATATATAACAATCAACAATGATTGAATCAAATAACGTGAGATACTATGCAGCAACTACTGTAGCAATAATTGAACAAAACTGAGTGACTTCTCACATAAGCATCAATAATCAATACCGCGTGCTACTATGCAACCACGCGTATTACTGTACTTTTACTACTAAGTAGTTCAACAGTATTAACGATAAAACTTCCGCCGTTATTTTCATAAAAATATTTTTGTCATTTTCTCAATTCGACAATAATTTTGTTGTGGGGTCCACCAATGATTGTGCCGTCGTACGAATATTCCCCGACACAAAGAATATTCCCCGACCAATTGAATAATATAACAACTTGTATACTTTGCCAAATTTATAAATATTACCCACAACTATAACATTATATTAAATCCACACCATAATATTCAAAAAAAAAAAAAAAATTGAGAAATTAAATCTTTATTCGTAAAATTTGGGATTTTACAATCTCCCCTTCTTATGAAATTTTCTCTCAAATTTTACGACGCACGGTATCTTCAAGCAGATGAGGACACTTCGTCCGATTCTAAATCTTGAGGTATAACCTTTGAGTGTTGAATACATTCTAGGATTTTAACAGGTACATCTTCATACGTTAAATTATCCGCTATCTCGTTCAGTTCTAAATCAATAATGTGGTTCGGGTCGTCCACATATTTACGTAACATCGATACGTGAAAAAATGTTATGAACACGCGACATACTTGGCGGTAAAACGAGTCTATAAGCCACAGTTCCTACTTGATCGAGGATTTCAAATGGGCCAATTAAATCGAGGGTTAAGATAACGCCTTCTTGAACCTTCTTCTTCACATTCATCAGCTCTGAGTATGTAGCTTGAGTGGCTTTAACTTTATCGATTAAAGCCGATTCTAATCGTATATTCGTTATCTTCACGTGGGTTCGTATATTCGCACTCGTAAACGCATACGATCTTCTACTCAACGCGTCAGCTACCACGTTCGCTTTTCCACGATGGTATTAAATGGTACGATCATAATCTTCAACAGCTCAAGTCAACGTCTTTGGCGCATGTTACGTTCGTTTTAGTTGAAGAAATATTTAAGGGTTTTAGAAATGGGGTTTTGTACTAGGGTCAGTACAAAATTCGATTTCACGCTCTAGGGATAGGCTAGGAAGTCTTCATGAATACGTCAGGAAATTTATTAACGATGGAAATATCATTCAAAACTGTGACCCTCATCCAAGACTTGGATAGTACGTCACATTGATACCTATCAACTTGCCATCTTCATTCACGATGTCGCCTACAGAAAGTCTGGCTTCGGTGCATTCCACACAAGGAAGTCAACAACGAAAGGATCGGGCTCTTTACTTATGGCTTGATATGACAATGATTGACTTTAGTTGTTTGGTTACTTTGAATTCGCATAACAGATTGGTTAGAAATATGAAAGCTAACAACCTTACTAAAAGCATGATGAGTAGTTAACCAATCGATTCCAAAAATCACATCAAAGGCAAGTATTTTCAAAGAGATAAGATCGACATGTAACGTGAAAGTGTTGATTTGAACAAGATTTATAAATAGTGGAGGTAACGAAGGTTTCTCCCAACTGAGTTTAAACAGATATATCAAAGTCTAACTTCTCCGAAGTTAACTTCAAACATTGAACACAACTAGGTGAAATAAAAGAGTGAGTAAAACCGGTATCTAACATGGTATAGACTTCGCAAGAGTTTATGACTAACATACCCGTGATAATTTTATTCAGGTTCCTCGTCACGAAAAAAAAAATCGCTCTCTCTTAAACTACCGGCTTTGGCTTGTCTGGGACATCCTTTGGCATCACTATCCCAACTGGACTTGACTTCACCATACGACAAAATCGAGCTAGGTGACCTTCTCTTCCACAATTAAAACACACTTTGGATTGCTGCGTACAGTTTGGACGGATGTGTCCCTCCTGTACGCATTTGAAATATACGACCGGTTGTCATTCTTCTTCCTTTGAAACGAGTGCTGGTGCTAATGTCTTCACATCATCGTTGAACCTTCTCTTCTTGAAATGTCCATTCTTATTGTTTTGGCCATGATTACCACCGAAGTGGTTACCATTTTCGCATGTTGATTCCTCTATGCTTATTGTCACCGCTTTGATGGTGTTATCTTTGGTATTATTATCATTTTGTTACCGCTCTCTTTTGGTTAGGTTAACTCATTATCGCGCTCCAATAACTGAGCCCTATTAACAACATCTGAATACAAACACAGTTTATGATAGATAAGATATTGACGTATCTCAGGTTTCAAACCTCTTAGAAACATTCACGTCATTCTCTCCTCATTATCAACCAAATGAGACGCAAATTGGGATAACTCGGCAAACTTGGCTTCGTATTGCGACACGGTCATGTTGTTTTGCTCCAACTTGATAAACTCCACCTCCTTCATGTGACGAATACTTTCGGGAAAGTACTTGTCATTGAACAGCTCTTGAAACTTCTCTCAAGACATCTTGAGTGCGTCAGGCTGGGTACATTTTATAGATTCCCACCAGTAATCTGCCTCTTCACACAACATAAAGGTGGCGAATGGAACCTTTTGCTCCTCGGAGCATCCCAAGACATCAAATATCTTGGTGATCTACTTTATACCATGTCTCTGCCTTAAGTGGTTCTGACTTTCCCAAAAACTCCGATGGTCCCAACTCCTTGAACTGCTTAGCGGTGACCAACCGTGGGTTGACATTGTTTCCACCTGCATTATGAACAGGAGTCTCTCTCGATTGGTGTTGCATGAATTCTAAAAAGCTCCTAAACGTACCATCGTTCGTCATTTAATTAGTGTTGTTATTTATAGGAGGATTATCGCCTTCCTGTTGCACATTATCCTGATTATTGATCTGTGGAGACTCAACGGTCTCCTGTGCTCCATTGCTATTCTCAACATTTTCGGATGCCATTTTCAAATACTGCAACAAAACAAGGGTTAAATAACATATCACATATTATCCCTATACTCTGACCGACCAATTAAATACCAAATAAACTTAGGTAGGTCATACTAGCAAAGGAATTCCCTGTCTCTCCCCTCCTAGTTCTTGTCTCACATCTCAGCCAGCGATCATATCCCTAAGCTTTGATACCAACTATGACGCCCCCAAAATAGGTACACATCACCTATTCTGAGTCGCCAAATATATGGTACAGAATACAAATAAAATCTTTAATATACAATAAGAAAGCTGTGAGTTTTAATACAAATATTGTCTTCTAGACAATATCCACTCTTAGAATAAGTCCTCTTTACATTTATTGTCACACTATTTAATAGAATAGTGAGGACTACTAATACTATTATCTGGACCGTCACTCCGTTCCCCGACTAGTCCCGGCTACGTTCTCATTTCCTGAAGAGAACAATGAAAGAAAGGGTGAGCTCAACTAGCCCAGTAAGAAATATTATGACTAAGATAATATAGAATAAATTATCATTAGTCTTCAACCATGTTAAACTGATAAAATACAATAGACATCAAGTTTAACTGCAGCGAAACAAGCAATCCATTAAAAGAGTCAAGTAGAGAATAAAATCTACTATCTTTTATGATTTAAAAAGGTTTTTCATCACTTTTATCGCTGGAACTCAGCTTTATAAATAATCCACATCATCAATTCATCCCTACACTACAGGCCAAGGATATTATTTAGTATCACGACCACGAATTATCCATGCACTACGGCCAAAGATAATTGTGTTTTCATCAACTGATCCCCGATCATGCCATAAAACAATTCATCTTTGCTCCCTTGGTCAAGAGAATCCATATCCATAATCATACCCAAAAGCGCCCATCAATGCACTACGGGCCAACGAGGACTTTTTCCACATCATTTGTAACACGGTCATGATTATACCGAATAATCCTCGGTCATAATCATACCAAGTCCATCTATGCACTCTGGTGCCATGAGATGACTTTCAACAAAATATAAACATGAGGATGATGACAATGATATAAGAATTCAATAAAACAAGTTCAAGAATTAAATTATCCGAGGGAACTAATAACGTCCAAATTATCAACATGATACTTCTTTGAGAGTAAAATTCAAGAATGCTCGGAAGAATATTTCCATGAAAAGATCTTTGGATGAAGCGCAAATATCAAGGATATTCCACTAATTTCATGGAGTATAGAAGTCAAAACTTTAACCAACCGAGTATAATAAAGAATGGAATAACAAAAGAAATCACCATGCATGCGGTACTTAGCATAGAGCAAGGTTATTCTAATAATAAATAACGGAACCATGTCAGCGTAATACTCACCGCGCAGATATTCCAATGTAATAATAAAGAATGGAATAACAACGAAATCACCATGCATGCGGTGATTGCGATAGGCAAAAGTTATTCCAACGAATAATAAATAACGGAAATCAGTCCCACAGTAAAAACGCATACATACATGATATTCAACAAAATAATAAAGACGGAACTGTGTCCGACGTAAAATGCATGCACATGATATTCCAAATAGAATAATAAAGAATAGAATAACAAATGTAATTTCACCGTATGCGATACTTAGCGATAGATACAAAGTTATTTCAAAGAGAATAATAAATAATGGAATAATGTAAGAATTTCACCAAGTATAGGGTAGAGCCGCGTATACAAAAGTTATTCCAACGAGTAATAATAAAGAATGGAATAAATGAAGTTCTCTTCATGAATATAAAAAAAATAATACCCCTTACCTTATAAAGAAGAGTACTCCGACGGTAGGGCGGTGATATACTTGAAGAAACTTGCACTACGCTCAAAGCTTTCTTAAACGCTAAAGAAATACGCTCAAGATAGAAGAATAATTCTCTCTACAGTTTCTCTCTCTAGAGTTTCAGTGAATTCATAAGAAATAATGAAGGAATGAGCTTCTATTTATAGAAGAATGGACTGATTAGTAACCAATCCATGAACGGTCCAGATCGATTTACTTTAAACGGACGGTCCAGATTGGTTTACAATAAAATATAATATATTCTATTTATAATCTAATAAAACGAATAACTTTTAAAAAGATTTTACTATGCAAACACTATGCAGGCACTTTGCAAATACTATGCATAATAAAATATAATATAATCTAATTATTGTCTAATAAAACAGATAACTTTATAAAAGTATTCTGTTTTATATAAAAAGATTTTACTATTAGCCTAATAAAACGAATAACTTTATAAGAGTATTCTATTTTATATAAAAAGTTTTTATGTTTTATTACATTAATAATACTAATAAAACAAAACTTATATATATAATATATATATATAACAATCAACAATAATTGAATCAAATAACGTGAGATACTATGCAAAGAATTCATCGTAACAATAATTAAACAAAATAGTGACTTCTCACATAAACATCAATAATCAATACCGTGTGCTACTACGCAACCACGCGTATTACTGTACTTTTACTATCGAGTAGTTCAACATTATTAACGGTAAACTTCCACCGTTATTTTCATAAAAATATTTTTGTCATTTTTCAATAAACAATAATTACATTTGTGGGGTCCACCACGATGATTGTCTTGAGTCGCATCATAATATTCTCGACACACAAAGAATATTCCCCTAACCAATCGAATAATATAACAACTTGCATACTTTGCAAAATTTATAAATATTACCCACAACTATAACATTATATTAAATCCACACCATAATATTCCAAAAAAAAAAAATTCGAGAAATTTAAATCTTTATTTAGTAAAATTTGGGATTTTACACTAATAAAACAAAACTTCATCATCATTGTAAGACCCCAACTTTTATGAATAAAGATGAATTTTCTATAATTATCATTTTTGAATGAATTTGATATAATGGTATAGTTGTGGGTAATATTTATAAATTTTGCAAAGTACTAAGTTGTTATATAATATTCGATTAGCCTGGGAATATTCGCTTTAAGAGGGAATATTCGTGACGACAAGATAATCATTAGTGGACCCCACAACTTAATTATTCATTTGATTAAGAAAATGACAAAATATTTTATAAAAATAACTGGCGGAAGTTTTACCGTTAACTATGAAACACCCAAAGTTGTTAAAAGTACAGGAATACGTGTGGTTGCATAAGAAGACACTACCAGATTGATTATCGATGCTTACGTGAGAAGTCATTCAAAGGTTATTCAATTATTGTCGATATTTTATATATTATTAAATCAATAATTGAGATGACAAAGTGTTATTAATATTATTATTTGCATTATTAACGATGTCAGAAGTTACGCCAAGGAGAGATTTGGTCACCTAATCATGCGCGCATAATAGGGAGAAATTCTTATTGAAAAGCCCCTCTTTCACAGGAACGACATGGTCGATTAATTGTGAATAATAATAATGATGATGAAGTTTTGTTTTATTAGTATTATTAATGTAATAAAATAGAAAATCTTTTATATAAAATAGAATACTTTTATAAAGTTATTCGTTTTATTAGGATAATAGTAAAATCTTTTTTATATAAAATGTAATACTTTTATAAAGTTATTCGTTTTATTAGACAATAATTAGAATAAATTATATTTTATTATGCATAGTATTTGTATAGTAAAATCTTTTTAAAAGTTATTCGTTTTATTAGATTATACATAGAATATATTATATTTTATTGTAAACCAACTGACCGTCTGCTTAAAGTAAATCGATCTCGACCGCTCATGGATTGGTTACTATTCACCATTCTTCTATAAATAAGCTCATTCCTTCATTATTTCGTATATGAATTCACCGAAACTCTAGAGAGAGAAACCGTAGAGAGAATTATTCTTCTATCTTGAAGCGTATTTCTTTAGCGCTTAAGAAAGCTTTGAGCGAAAGTGCAAGTATCTTCAAGTATATCACCGCTTCTACCACCGTTTGAGTACTCTTCTTTATAAGGTAAGGGTATTTTTTTTTATATTCATGAAGAGAACTTCGTTATTCCATTCTTTATTATTCGTTGGAATAACTCAGATACGCTAGATACCCTATACTTGGTGATTTTTGTTGTTATTCCATTCTTTATTATTCATTGGAACATCCCGTCTCATGGCTTTTACATCGGACCGGGTTCCGCTTTTATTATTTCGTTGGAATATCCTCGCTGCGCGCTTTTATGCCGAACCCGATTCCGTTATTTATTATTCTCGTTGAATATCCCGCTTGCATGCATTAATATACCGACCGGTTCTATTATTTATTATTCTCGTTGAATAACTCGCTCATGCGCAAGTACCGCATGCATGGTGATTTCGTTGTTATTCCATTCTTTATTATTCGCTTTAATATCCTCGTCATTGCGATACACACGACTAATTCGGTTCCATTATTTATTATTCTGTTGGAATAACCTGTCTATGCGAAGTACCGCATGCATGGTGATTTTTTTTGTTATTCCATTCTTTATTATACTCAGTTGGTTAAAGTTTTGATCTATACTCCATGAAATTGGTGGAATATCCTTGATATTTGCGCTTCATCCAGTATCTTTTTCGTGAAAATATTTTTCTGAGCATTCTTAAATTTTACTCTACAAAGAAGTATCATGTTGACAATTTGGATGTTATTAGTTCCTGAATAAATTAATTCTTGAACTTGTTTTATTGAATTCTTATATCATTGTCATCATCCTCATATTTATATTTTGTTGAAAGTCATCTGTGGCCTGTAGTGCATAGATGGACTTTGTATGATTATGACTAGGGATTATTCGTTGTAATCATGACCATAATGTTACAAATGATGTGGTAAAAGTCCTCATTGGCCCGTAGTGCATTGATGGACGAGTTGTTGGCATGATCATGACCATTGATGAATACATGAATATCCTCGCCCGTAATGCATGGATAATTTGTGGTTGTGATACTTATGAATATCCTTGGGTCAGTAAAAGGTGGATGAGGTGGATTATTTATTGTCGAGTTCCAAATGATAAAAGTGATGAAAAACCTTTAAATCATAAAAGATAGTAGATTTTATTCTCTACTTGACTTTTTTAATAGATTGCATGTTCCGCTGCAGTTAAACTTGATGTCTATTGTATTTTATCAGTTTAACACTGTTGAAGACTAATGATAATTTATTCTGCATTATCTTAGTCATAATATTTCTTACTGGGCTAGTTGAGCTCACCCTGTCTTTCACTGTTCTCTTTAGGAAATGAGAACGTAGCTGGGACTAGTCGGGGAACGGAGTGACGGTTCAGATGATAGTATTAGTAGTCCTCACTATTCTATTAAATAGTGTGACAATAAATATGATGAGGACTTATTCTGAGAGTGGATATTGTATAGAAGACAATATTTGTATTAAAACTCACAGCTTTCTTGTTATATATTAAAGATTGTATTTGTATTCTGTACCATGTATTTGGCGACTCAAAATAGGTGATATATACCTATTTTGGGGGCGTCACAATTGGTATCAAAGCTTAGGGATATGATCCCTGGCTAAGATGTGAGACAAGAACTAAGAGGGGAGAGACGGGGAATTCCTTCGCTAGTATGACCTACTTAAGTTTATTTGGTATTTAATTGGTCGGCCAGAGTATAGGGATAATATATGATATGTTAATTAACCCTTGTTTTGTGGCAGTATTTGAAAATGGCATCCGAGAATGTTGAGAACATCAATGGAGCACAAGAGACCGTTAAGTCTCCACAGATCAATAACTAGGACAATGTACATCAGGAAGGCGACAATCCTCATGCAAACAACAACACTGACCAAATGATGAATGATGGAATGTTCCGAGGCTTCATGAAATTCATGCAACATCAGGCGAGAGCGGCTCCTATCCAAAATGCTGGTGGAAACACTGGAAACTCTCGGACGGTCACCGCCAAACAGTTCAAGGAGCTAGGACCACCAGAGTTTTTGGAGAGCCAAAACCACTTAAGGCGGAGACGTGGATAAAATAGATCAGCAAGATATTTGATGTCTTGGGTTGCTCTGAGGAGAAAAAGGTTCCCTTTGCCACCTTCATGTCATGTGCGAGGCAGACATCGGTGGGAATTTGTAAAGCGTACTCAACCTGCCGCACTGAAGATGTCTTGGGAAAAGTTTCAAGAACTGTTCAACGACAAGTACTTTCTCGAAAGTATTCGTCACATGAAAGAGATAGAGTTCATTAAACTGGAGCAAAACAACATGATCGTGTCGCAGTACGAAGCCAAGTTTGTCGAGCTTTCCCGGTTTGCGTCCCATTTGGTTGATAATGAGGAGAGAATGACGTGAATTTTTCTAAGAGGTTTGAAACCCGAGATACGTTAATATCTTATCTCTCATAAACTGTGTTTGTATTTAGATGTTGTTAATAGGGCTCAGTTATTGGAGCGCGATAATGAGTCAACCCAACTAAAAGAGAGCAACCAGCAAAATGATAATACTAGTGATAACAGTCATTGAAGCGGTGACAATAAGCGTGGAGGGAATCAACATTCCAAAAATGGTAACCACTTCGGTGGTAATCATGGCCAAAGCAATAAGAATGGATATTTCAAGAAGAAGAGATTCAACAATGATGGAAAGACGTCAGCATCAGCACCTGTTGTTAAGGAAGGAGAACGACCACCTATCATATGTTTCAAATGCGGAGGGGAGGACACATCGATCCAAACCGCGATGCCGTCAAAGCATGTTATAATTGTGGAAGAGAAGGTCACCTAGCCGTATTTTGTCGTTCACCCAAGACAAGTTCACTAGGATGGAGGCACCATAGGGCGCCCGTAAAAGTTAAAGCCAAGAGGCAAGGGAGAGCGTTTGTCGTGACCTCCCAAAAAGCAAGGAACCCGAATGAGGTCATCACGGGTAAGCTTATCATAAACTCTAGTGAAGTATATACCTTATTTGATACCAGTTCTACCCATTCCTTTATTTCTCCTACTTGCGCTCAATGTTTAAATTTGACTCCGGAGAAATTGGATTTTGACTTATTTGTTGAAACTCCGTTGGGAGAAACCTTCATTACATCCGCTGTTTATAAGTCTTGTTTGGTTCAAATAGGTACCCTCACATTACCTGACGATCTTATTTCATTGAAAATACTTGTATTTGATGTAATTCTAGGGATTGATTGGTTAACTACTCATCATGCAAAAATTGATTATTTTTGTAAGGTTGTTAGCTTTCATATTCCTAACCAACCTATTATGCGAATTCAAGTAACCAAACCATTAAAATCAATCACTGTCATTTCAAGCCATAAAGCTATTCGTTTATTGAAAAATGGTTGTCAAGCTTTCTTAGCTCATGTCACGGATCTAAACAAAAATACGTCAGTTTTGAATGATATTTCTATTGTTAATGAATTTCCTGACGTATTCCCTGAAGAACTTCCTGGCCTACCCCTAGAGCGTGAAATTGAATTTTGTATCGACCTTGAACCCGGTACAAAACCCATTTGCAAAGCCCCATATCGAATGGCTCCTATTGAACTTCAGGAGTTAAAGACCCAACTGCAGGAATTGTTAGATATTGGCTTTATTCGTCCTAGTACTTCTCCTTGGGGTGCTCCTGTTCTATTCGTGAAGAAGAAAGATGGGAGTATGCAACTTTGTATTGATTATTGGGAGTTGAATCATGTCACCATCAAAAATAGGTACCCGTTTCCACGTATTGATGACCTGTTTAACCAGTTTCAAGGTGCCAAATTCTTTTCAAAGATTGATCTTCGTTCCGGATATCACCAATTGAAGATTAGAACCGATGACATTCCAAAGACGACTTTCAGAACTCGGTATGGGCATTATGAATTCCTAGTCATGTCTCTTGGATTGACTAATGCTCCTACTGCCTTCATGGATATGATGAATCGAGTATTCAAGGAATATTTGGATCACTTTGTGGTCGTCTTCATTGATGACATCCTTATTTATTTCAAAAGACGTGAAGATCATGAGCAACATTTGAGGCTGATACTCCAAAAGCTTCGTGAATATAAGCTTTATGCCAAGTTGAAGAAATACGAGTTCTGGCTTGAGGAAGTAGAATTTCTTGGGCACGTGGTATCAAGTCATGGAATATCTATTGACCCAGCAAAGATTGAAGCTATTCAAAGCTGGGAGCAACCTAAATCTGTGACCGAAGTACGTAGCTTTCTCGGCTTAGCTGGTTATTATCGGAGATTCGTAGAAGGGTTTTCTCGAATTGCTACTCCCTTAACTCAGCTAACTCGGAAAGATACAAAATTCGGTTGAAGTGATGAATGTGAGAAGAGTTTTCAAGAACTCAAAAAAAGACTCATTTCAGCACCTGTTCTGACAATATCATCTGGCTCGGAGGGATTTGTCATCTACAGTGATGCTTCAGGCAAAGGGTTATGATGTGTTCTCATGCAACATGGGAAAGTCATAGCTTATGCCTCTCGACAACTCAAAGAATATGAGAGGAATTATCCTACTCATGATCTAGAGTTGGCAGCTGTTGTCTTCACACTTAAAATTTGGAGGCATTACTTGTATGGGGAGAAAGTGGAGATCTTTACGGATCATAAAATCCTCAAATATTTCTTCACTCAAAAGGAACTAAACATGCACGGCAATGACGTTGGCTTGAACTATTGAAAGATTATGATCATACCATCAAATACCATCCCGAAAAGCGACGTGGTGGTAGCCGACGCATTGAGTAGAAGATCATATCGCACGAAAAGTGCGATATTGTCAACGCAAAGGCCCATTTTGTATGACTTGCAAAGGATGAAGATAGAGATAAAGACTCCAGGGACCCAAGTGATGATGGCGAATATACGAGTGGAACCGACTTTAATCAATAAAGTTAAAGCTGTTCAAGCTACAGACCTGGAGCTGATGCATATGAGGAAGAAAGTACAAGAAGGTGCTATGCCAGAAGCAAGAATCGATGAAGAAGGAATACTTCGAGTCAACTCCAGACTTTGTGTTCCTAACGACCCTGAGTTAAAGTATAAAATCATGATGGAGGCGCACAAAACACCATTTATCTCAAGGTGTCTAACGTGTCAACGAGTCAAGGCGGAGCATCAAGTACCAAAAGGTCCATTGTAACCACTTGAAATTCCATAATGGAAGTGGGAGCACATTACCATGGATTTCGTTACTGGTCTTCCTAGGGTTTCTCAGGGTATAGATGCAATTTGGGTTATTGTTGATAGATTGACCAAGTCTGCTCATTTCTTACCTATACGAGAAACTTATACACTTGAACGTCTTGCTCGTATGTATATAAAAGAGATTGTAAGATTTTATGGTATTCCAGTATCCATAGTTTCTAATCGAGACCCAAGATTCACTTCACAATTTTGGGTTAGTTTACAAAAAGCTATTGGCACGAATTTACAATTTAGTTCGACATATCATCCTAACACGGACGGACAATCAGAGAGGACTATTCAAACTATTGAAGATTTATTAAGACTCTGTGTCCTTGACTTCAAGGGAAGTTGGGACAAGTTCTTACCATTGGTGGAGTTTTCCTACAACAACGGTTATCAAGCAAGCATTGGCATGACTCCATTGAGCGTTGTATGGAAGAAAGTGTCATTCTCCAATTATCTTTGGGATGAGGTGGGTGAAGCAACATTGTTGGGACTAGAGTTGATACGTATGACTACGGAAAAGATTCAAACGATCAAACAACGTATAAAAACCTCACAAGGCCAAACAAAAAAGTTATAGGGCCGATCTTCATCGAAAGGACGTGGAATTCAATATTGGAGATCATGTGTTGTTACATGTTGCTCCATGGAAAGGAGTTACGAGATTTGGAAAGAGAGGAAAGCTCAATCCTCGATTCATTGGCCCATTTTTAATCCTCGATCGAGTAGGGACTGTAGCCTATAGACTCGCTTTACCGCCAAGTATGTCTCGTGTTCATAACATTTTTTATATATCCATGTTACGTAAATATGTGAAAGACCCAAACCACATTATTGAGTTAAAACCGGATGAAATAGCGGAAGGTTTAACGTATGAAGAGGTTCATGTTCAAATCTTGGATAAGAAGGAACATATTCTAAGCTCCAAGGTTATACCTCAAGTTAAAGTTTTATGGAGGAACCACGATGTTGAGAAAATGACCTGGGAGTTAGAATCTGAAATGAAATCAAGGTATCCTTACCTCTTCGACATACCAGGTACTTACCCTCATTTCGAGGGCGAAATTTCATAAGAAGGGGAGATTGTAAGACCCCAACTTTTATGAATAAAGATGAATTTTCTATAATTATCATTTTTGAATGAATTTGATATAATTTTATAGTTGTGGGTAATATTTATAAATTTTGTAAAGTACGCAAGTTGTTATATAATATTCGATTGGTCGGGGAATATTCTTTTTAACAGGGAATATTCATACGACGGCACAATCATTGGTGGACCCCCTCTTTCTTGGGAACGACCTGGTCGATTAATAGTGTGAATAATAATAATGATGATGAAGTTTTATTTTATTAGTATTATTAATGTAATAAAGCAGAAAAAGTTTTTTATATAAAAATGAATACTTTTATAAAGTTATTCGTTTTATTAGGCTAATAGTAAAATCTTTTTATATAAAAATGAATACTTTTATAAAGTTATTCGTTTTATTAGACAATAATTAGAATAAATTATATTTTATTATGCATAGTGTTTGTATAGTAAAATCTTTTAAAAGTTATTCGTTTTATTAGATTATAAATAGAATATATTATATTTTATTGTAAACCAACTGGAAAATCTGTTTTAAAGTAAATCGATCCGGACCGTTCATGGATTGGTTACTATTAGATCCATTCTTCTATAAATAGAAGCTTATTCCTTCATTATTTCTTACGAATTCATTGAAACTCTAGAGAGAAGCGTAGAGAGAATTATTCTTCTATCTTGGCGTATTTCTTTAGCGTTTAAGAAAACTTTGAGTGTAGTGCAAGTTTCTTCAAGTATATCCCGAATCCTACCATCTGAGTACTCTCTTCTTTATAAGGTAAAGGGTATTATTTTTTCATATCATAAAGAGAACTTACATTATTCCATTCTTTATTATTACATTGGAATAACTTTGTATACACCTGGTCTACCCTATACTTTGGTGATTTCATTTGTTATTCCATTCTTTATTATTCATTTGGAACATCACATGCATGCATTTTATGGGACTGGTTCTCATCTTTTTATTATTCATTGGAATATCACATCATGCGTTTCACTTGCCGGACTGATTCCGTTATTTATTATTACATTGGAATAACATATCTATCACAATACCGCATGCATGGTAATTTCTGTTGTTATTCCATTCTTTATTATTCGTTGGAATATCCTCGCCATTAAGTGCGTACACGCTTCGACACAGTTCTATTATTTATTACATTGGAATAACATGTCTACATCAAAATACCGCATGCATGGTGATTTCATTGTTATTCCATTCTTTATTATTACATTGGAATATCACTTCGGTGATATTACACGACTGGTTCCATTATTTATTATTCATTGGAATAACTCTGTCTACATCGCAATCCGCATGCATGGTGATTTCTTTTGTTATTCCATTCTTTATTATACTCGGTTGGTTAAAGTTTTGACTTCTATACTCCATGAAATTGGTGGAATATCCTTGATATTTTGCGCTTCATCCAAAGATCTTTTTCGTGGAAATATTCTTACGAGCATTCTTAAATTTTACCCTACAAAGAAGTATCATGTTGATAATTTGGACGTTATTAGTTCCTAAATAAATTAATTCCTGAACTTGTTTTATTGAATTTTTATATCATTGTCATCATCCTCATATTTATATTTTGTTGAAAGTCATCTGTGGCCTGTAGTGCATAGATGGACTTGGTATGATTACGACTGTAACATTTCAGAATATTTATTGTTATATTAAATATTTATTAAAATATTTAAGTATTTAATGGATGTGTTTATTGTTAAATAAATAATTGTTCAAATTTGATTCAATTTGGTTAACTATTTGTTAAATAAATAATTAAGGAAATTAATTATTTTATGCTAATTTAATTTAATTATTAAGTTAGAAAGTTTTGAGTAATTGAATTACTATTCTTTTTATTGGAATTTGTAATTAAAAAGGATGTGTTAGTTGATTAAATAAAGTTATAATTATATAGAAAATTATAATTTTGTGGTATTGATTTATATGATGTAATAATTTAATAAATTGTTATTAGAATTATTTTAATTAAATAAAAGTTTATCGAATAACCTTTTATTAAGTAGTTATTAAAATAACTTAAAGGAGTTTTAATTCAGTTTTGCCAAACAAGGCTTAATGCCTATTAAGTCTTTAATCTAATTGTGTTTTACCAAACAAGGCATAAGGATTAATTGGTTATTTTTTTTAGTGACTAGCCAAACAAGCCTTATGGCTTTTGGTTTTCAAAACTTAGATAACTAATATCAGTTATATCTATATTTATATTATATAATTAATATATATTATTTCCTATATACGTTAGATATCTAGTACGCTAGATAGAGTTAGGAAGAAAAGAAAAACTTAGAGGAAGAAGAAGAAGATAAGAAGAAAAGTGAGAGAGAAAAGAAGAGAGAAAGAAAGGCTAGAGAATTGGAAAAAGGAATTAGAGAAAAGCTTGATAATCAAAAGGATAACCATCATCTTCTACAAGCAAGGTATTCTTCTATTTTTTTTAAGTTTTTAAAGTTCTAGTCTTCTCTTCTCCTATTGGATGTTTTAAATTTGTTGTTTATGTTGTTGTATGAGTAGAATCATGTTAGGAGTTCTTGAATTATGTTTACATGAAGTCTTTATATGAATTACATGTGAATTAGACTGTTAGAAACGAGCTTGTAGGCCAAAATTGGCTTTTTCTTATACTATTATCAAGGCGTCAAATCGAAAGCTATGAGTTTAAGCTCATGGCATGCCCAATAGATTCATTTTTTTTTGCTCATGACATGCACCATGCCTATGCAGCAGCCTTGTAGCTTTATTCTCGCGCATACGATGTTATATCACATATGAAGACCGCACTACAATATAACCGTAAGCATGCAGCCATGAAAGATTAGCGATTGGTGCGACAGGTACTTTTTGTACTCGAATTTTTAAGGAATTGTTATGTGATGATAGTAGGACTGTAAAATATTGATTTTAGTATTTTTATACTATGAATAAGTATGTTATTAATGATTAACTTGTGTTATAACTTGATTATGTGATTAAAAATCAAATTTTTTACATGATGAACGTACTTAGTTATGTCTGTAAGGTGGTAATGACTAATTATGTCATGATGACATATGTTTATAGGATATTGTGATTTGAATTGTTCGATTTAGCCCACGAGCAAGGCAAGTTTTCTAATCCTTTATCTTGTTGAACTAATTATGGTTTTCAATTCGATTACCTTATAAACGATGCAAGTTGTCTAATCTATTTTATTGTTGAATCAATTATTGTTTCCAATATAATAATGCAAGGTTTCTAAACTTTGTTTTTGATATTGAACAAGTTATTCTTTTATGTAACTTGTTGTTTAGCATGCCCGAATATATTTAAATAGTTTATCGTTCATATTGCCATGCATGATTTTAACTTACCATGACGATTCAATTACGAGTATTCTATAATATGATGTTATTAGTATTAATTCAACTAGTCCTCTAGTTGATGATTGTTGAACTTCAAATTACCCTTGAAAACTTATCCAAACCAAACTCTCTTTGGTGTGGACTTGTACTCTAAATACTGAGATGAACAACCCTATTATTAGGGGATAACTTACGCGTAGCGTTAAATATTTGTGCACAATACATGGTACGAAGAAATTTGATCCCCTAAGTACGAGGAGTCCTTATAGTCTTATGACTGTTAAAGTTGGAGTTGAAAGATTACTCGCAATTGTGGACATAGTTCATGGTCTTATGACCCTCGGTTATGTTTATTCCACACTTTGGATTTCAGTTCCTGATTATCATTGTTAGAGTACTATCTAGTTTTGATGAGCCTACTCATTGGAAGTTATTATTGTTATTCTTTTGTTGATTCATTATTTTATCCAGTGACCAATTGTTGTGCTCACTCTTGCATATTTATAAACTCATTGTAGCTAAAGTGGAGAAGGTAGATGAACCTTCAACTAGCAAAGGAAAGGGGAAATTGTACAAGTGATGCTGATTTATAGTTTTTGTAAGACCCCAAATTTTTATAAATAAAAATCGAATTTCTTCTAATTATTATTCTTGATTAATAAGGTGGTAATTTGATATAATGCTTTGGTTATGGGTGAAATGTGAAATTTTTACAAAATAAACAAGTGGTTATTAAAATATTCATTGTTGTCGGGGAATATTCGTTTGGTCGTGGAATATTAAATGCTTGGGAATATTAAATGCGGTAGCGATATGTGTGTGGCCCCATATGTGAAAGCGATTGGAGGAAGAAAACGATAAATATAAGTTGTTTAAAAATAACGGCGTAGTTGTTACCGTTTACACTGTTGGAATACCCGGTGGTTAAAATACAGTAATATGCGTGGTTGCACAGTAGCACACGGTATTGCACAGTATTGTTGAATTATTGATCCTTACGTAAGAAGGCACTACTCAATAATTATTACAGTAGTTACTGTTCAATATTATATTGATTCAATAATTGCTGCGTTGATATTTGGTATCACTGTTGTTTCAATAATTGTCATTACACAGTATTTTCCGTTATCAAATCAGTAATTCATATTATTTGAATAATATTATCGAGATAACATTATTGGCAATGTCTAGAAAGTTACATCAAGGAGAGGTTTGGTCACCTAATCAATGCCGAGTAAGAAGAGAAATCCTTATTGGAAAGCCCCTCTTTCTCAGGAACCGCACGGTTGTTAGTAATGTGATTCTATAATATTATTTATGAATAATTAATTATTGATTTATATGATATTGATTTTATGTGGATATAGATGGAGAAAATTTTTAATGTCACAATTGTTGAAAATTAATATTTTATCTTTTTCGATAAAATAATTCATTTAAATATATTATTTTAATAATATATTAACGGTGATATTTTATAATGAATGTGGGATATATGAGTATATGAGGAGGTAGAGTATTTTGTGGCATTAAATGTTTAATATATGTTTTGTGTGTCGGTGGACACAATTCTTGACAAAAAATTGATTATAGGCGTAAAATCGCTCATTTATGGATTTCGGATAATTTCATTTGGAATTTGGAAAACTTCCATACGTAAAGTTGTAGAGAATTGAATTTCCTATAAAAACTCCCGAGATTCGAATTTTTCGACAAAAGGGCTATTTATCATAAATTATTGAAGTTAGGAGTTCGAAATAATTGATTTTGGAAGTTTTAATTATTTTATATAAGAAAAACGTTTTTGTGGTTGTTGGCACATGGGTGGTGATGTTTTTGACCAAAGAAGGCATGCTAGAGTTTTCAAAACATGTGGGTAGGAATTTTGAATAAATAATAATATATTTTATTAATTTAGTCTCCTTTTTGGCGTTCTAACATTTTCCTATAAATAGAGGCTAAGTTAGAATTGAAAATCACACACGAAACAAAGTTTTCTATCTTTCTCTCTCTATATTGTCGGCGTATTCTTGTGAGTATACTTTGAGTGTTGCTTTATACGGTGCGAGTTTCACAAGACTATCCGAAATTCAAATGGAAATACGGTTATTTTGAGGTAAGGGATGTTATTTCTTTCACAAATGATATTATTTTCTTCAATATCATTATGCCAAAATATTGGTTGAACTTTTTATCAAATTTGGAACTTTTTCATGTCGGGGGTTACTATTCGGGAGTTCTTATTCACGAGTTACTATTCATGAGTTACTTATTCACGAGTTCTTATTCACGAGTACTATTCACGAAGCGTGAAGATGTTTTTTGTGAAATTTCTATCTTTTTTGTGTGGGGTTACTATTCACGATATCGACACTATTCACGATATCTGACACTATTCACGAATCATTGACTATTCATAGAAAAATGAAAATTTTCTTTTTGTCCAAGATGTCTATTTTGGCTACTATCTTTGATTGTATCCATGTTTTGATCGTTATTTTGAGTTCGCTTCAAAATCGTATATTATGAAGTATTATCGATCTTGGATAAACTGTTGTATACGAATCCCTAATATTTGTCCTTCTATCTCTTTGGATTCGTTCTTAAAAATATTTTCATCTTCCTCGGTCCTTAATGGTGATACTTGATGAATATCTTTGGCACAGTAGTAAAAAGATGAGCGATTAATCGATGAATATCTTTGGCTGTAGTGCAAAGATGAGCAGTGTTGAGATGAACATGACCAATTTGGTGATTTAAATGAATATCTTTGGCTGTAGTGCAAAGATGAATGTTGATTGTTATTCTGAGGATAAAATATTGATGATGGACTTTTAAACCTTAGAAGGCGGTAGAATTCTTTCTCACGTGACTCTTCTAATGGATTCTTTATTTCATTGCATTTGTTGATCTAAAACTTGTTGTCTATTGTATTCTATTAGATTTTTCCTGTTGAAGACTAACGATAATTTGTTGTATATTATCTTAGTCATAATATTCTTTCTTGGGCTAGTTGAGCTCACCCTTTTCCTTGTTGTTCCATTTTCTTCTCGAGGAGGTGAGAACATAGCGAGGATCGAGTCTGGGTATGGAATGAAGGTTCTAGAGAGAGTTGTTTAGTAGTCCTCACCATTTTTGTAAAATAATGTATCAATAATTATGATGGGGATTTATTTGCGTGTGGATATTGTCTAGCTAGCAATATCGTATTTAAACTCACAGTATGTATTGTCGTATTTCACACGACATTTGTATTATTGAAGTTGTAGTTATTTCTGTACCATGTATTTGGCGACTCAGAATGGGTTGGGTGGAATGGACCTATTTTGGGGGCGTCACAGTTTTAATTATTGTGATGATCTTAGACTTCTTAATAATGATGTTATGTAATAATTTTAAATTCCTCATTTGAATGATTGTATTTAAAGGTTAGACAACCTGGGAGATTTTATTATGTAACCCTTTAATGGGAAAGATTTTATTTATCCAGTTTTATTGAGATTGGGTAGTTAGATATGAATGTTTGATTAAGTGAACATCAAATCCTGTGGGAATGAAGTACCTTGGGTTTGGGGGTGTCACAAGTTGGTATCAAAGCCTTAGGTTATGAACCTTAGGTGGGGGAAAAGCCTTAGGAAGTAACCTTCGAAAAGATATTAATGATAAACTCTTATCGAGTTTTAAGGAAGAAGTAATAAAACACTTATGTGCTCGTGAGCGTCAAGTAGTAATGATTAGTAATTAAAACTTAAACTTTAGTTGACAGGATGTCTAATATAGGAGGATCCAGTCAAGCTAGGGAGGAGGAGTCTCGAGATATTCAGGTAGTTTGGGAACAATTACTACCACGGGAAACAGTTCCGTTGGTCATAGTAGTTGAGCAGGAGAGAGTACCTGATGAGGATGATGAGATAGAGACGGATGAGGAAGATCCCTTGGAGCTACCCTCAGACGGATGATGAAGAGGATGAGGAGGAAAGGATTCCACTTAACTTCGATGGTGGTATATATATACGATGAGGTGCATGACCGTAACGTGGAACTTCAAGATACTGTCGAGGAATTGCAAGAAATAGTAGCTGAACAACAGACATTGATGGCATAGAAGGACGACGAGATCCAGGATTGAGCAGAATGACTAAACAATGTTGAAGAGAAGTTGGTTCACACTGAAGAAGAGAACGACCAAATGAGAGCATAGATTGCAGAGTTGAAGAGCAAGTTGAGAGAAGAGTCTGCAAAAAGGGCAAGAGACGAAGACGCGTACGAGGAAGCTGATAAACGGGCCGAAATAGCAGACGGAGACGCACAAGCAAAGAGAATGAAGATGCAGGAAATGGATAACATATTTAACATCGTGATCAATCAAGCTCAGGATCGGGTCATGGGTTACCCAATTCAGTTCGAGACGCTACCCTCGTACATACTAGATCGTCGAACCATGTTCCGAATTATGGAAGAAGAGCGTCGTAAGGCTTTGCAGTATCTTAATAGAACAACTTAGGAAGTGTACTTGATTTATGTTATGATAAGTATTATGTAAATCCCTAGTGTTATGCAACTTATGGGATATGATGATGATATCCTGAAACTTTAGTAGTTCAGGAAAATAATGTAAATAGCAGTGATGCTATGGATATGATGTTTTTCAAAGAATTAAGTATGAATAAAAGTTATTATCTTCTTTTATCCAAAGTGTTATGTGTTATGTGGTGATTACTTTTATGGGGGCAAGTTAATTAGAAATTACTTGAAAGAGTTGAGTAATAATCTAATGAGTGTATTTTTAACAGAAAATGCCTCCAAGACGTCAACCACCCCGTCAGAGAACCACTGAAGGAACCAACAATGATAATCTTTGAAGCTAACCCTGCTCAAAAAATTTGGTGACATTATTGACAAGTGCCTTCTGAGAATCAATCGCGAGAATCAACCTCTCGGAACCAAGGTGTTACATTTAAGGACTTCAAAGGCGGTTGGACCACGAATTAGTGGATCCATGAATCCGGTTGAAGCCACGGACACGGATCATGGAAATTGAGAAAGGTTTTTGATGTTGCTAGGATAGAGGATAACGATGTTGCTTTTGCAACATTCATGTTGAAAGCAGAGGCTAGTTATTGGTGGCAGGCCAACAAAACTCGGGAAGGACCAGGAATTATGACTTGGGATAGGTTCAAGGAGATTTTTTTTAAGAACTATTTCCTAGAGAGTTGAAAAAGCCGATTAAATCTGATTTTAGAATCTGAAGCGGGACCGATGATGTGGTTAGCCGGAGTATCTTGCATGAAATTCAACGAGTTAGCGAAGTTTGCGCCATATCAAGTCAGCACAGATGAACGTAAGGCGAAGAGGTTTGAATAGAATTTGAAACCCAGTTGTTTAGTAGGGTTTCGTTGTTCCGGTGAGGACATTCTTGTAAGTAATGGAAAAGGCAATTCTCGCTGAAGGTGGAGGCGAGGCGGTAACCAAGTTCAATCAGGAACATAAGAAGAAGAAGAATGAAGTGGAGGTTAAGAATAGAAGTGGGGGTAGTGGAAATGGTTACAATAACTTGCAAAGAAAGTGGAATGGAAATGTGGGTGCTGGGAATCAACAAGGTAACCAACAGAATAAAAAGTTTGAAGCATGTGCTACATGCGGGAAGTTTCACAAGGGTGCATGTTTAATGGGGAAACATGTATGCTTTAACTGTGGCCAGGAGGGTCACATCGCCCCAAACTGCAATCAACCTAAGAAGAATGTTTGCTACACTTGCGGGTCCAAGGATCACTTTGCTCATGAGTGCCCCAAGAAGAAAGCTGGAGAAGCAACGAGAAACAAGGGAGGTAGCAGTGGAGGTACATGGGCCATTACTGGACCAACGACATCAACCAAACCCACAGCCAGAACCTTCAACATGACTGTGCAAGATGCTATGTAATCAAAGGATGTGGTGTCAGGTATTATCCCAATCAATGATATTGATGCTTATGTATTATTTGATTCGTGTGCTACTTTCTCATTTATATCTGATGAATTTGCTATGAGATTAGGATTGCCTAGTGAAGAGTTGAATTTCCCTCTGAACATAGAAATTGCGAATAAGGAAGTAATTCCTGTTAGGTTCGTATACAAGAACTGTAGGGTGAACATTAAGGGAAATATCTTGATGGTAGATTTAATTCCGATTAGGCTTGGAGAGTTTGATGTTATTTTGGGAATGGATTGGTTGTTCAATTGTGGAGCAATAATTGACTACCAAAAGAAATGTGTAAACCTTATGACTCCGTCAAAGGTAGCAAATCGCCTAGACAAATGAGATGTCTGACGATTATGTAGGCCAATAAGTTATTGAGTCGAGGCTGTGTGGGTTATTTAGCTTACATAGTCGATACTCAGAAGAAGGGTACGAAATTGGAAGAAATACCAGTGGTTAGGGAATTTGTGGACGTGTTTCCAAAGGATTTGCAGGGACCACCGAGGAGAAATCGAGTTCGTGATCGACTTTAAGCGCGAGAACCGCTCCGATATCGAAAGCCCCCATGACGAATGGCTCGGTAGAGATGAAGGAACCGATGGTACAACTATGAGGATTTGTTGGACAAGAAATACATTTAGTAGGAGAGTGTGTCACCGTGGGGAGCACCGGTGTTATTCGTAAAGAAGAAGGATGGGTCAATGCATCTTTTCATTGATTATAAGGAATTAAACAAAATCACTATTAAGAATAAATATCCATTGCCGAGAATAGATGACTTGCTTGATTAATTGAAGGGTGCTAAATATTTCTCAAAAATAGATTTGAGAAGTGGGTATCGCATGTTGAAAGTAAGGAAGGAGGATGTCTAGAAGACGGCATTAGAACTCGGTATAGACATTACGAGTTTTTGGTGATGTCTTTTGGTTTGACAAACGCCCCTGCAGCGTTCATGGATTTGATGAATAGGGTGTTTAAACCATTTTTAGACAAGTTTGTGGTGGTGTTTATCGACGATATTCTGGTGTATTCTAGAACTCAAGAAGAATACGTGAAACACTTAAATCTACTTATTTGGAGCGCTAAGAAAGGAAAAGTTATACGCAAAATTCTCTAAATGTGAATTCTGGTTAGAACGTGTACAATTTCTTGGGCACATAATTGACAAGGATGGAATGTCAGTGGATCCATCAAAGGTCGAAGCTGTGATAAATTGGGAAAAACCAAGAACTCCGTCAGAAGTAAGAAGTTTCTTGGGATTGGCAGGGTATTATAGCAGGTTTATCCAGGATTTCTCCAAGATTGCCACTCCGTTGACAAATTTGACGAGGAAAACTATAAAATTTATTTGGACTGAGAAATGTGAGGAGAGTTTTCAAGAATTGAAGAAGAAGCTCAGTGTGGCACCTGTGTTGTCATTACCAGATAATACAGGAAATTTTGTGGTGTATAGTGATGCTTCACACAAGGGATTAGGATGTGTCCTTATGCAGAACGAAAAAGTTATCGCGTATGCATCAAGGCAATTGAAAGACTACGAAAAAGGGTATCCAACTCATGATTTAGAGTTGGCGGCAGTTGTGTTCACACTAAAGATATGGAGAGACTATCTCTACGGAGAGAAATGTGAGATCTACACAGACCATAAAAGTCTGAAGTACATTTTCACTCAGAAGGACCTGAACATGCGTCAAAGGAGATGGATGAAATTGATAAAGGATTACGATTGTGAAATCTTTTATCATCCAGGCAAAGAAAATGTAGTTGTAGATGCCTTGAGTAGGAAAGGAAGAGAGAACTTGATGCTGTTAACTGATAAGGAGGAGCTTATTACAGCAATGTCAAGGTTAGAGTTGGAAATCAAATTTCCAAAAGAATCCGATGAGAAATTGTACCAGATGGAAGCCAGTCAAACTTTGGTGGACAAAGTGAAGAATGCTCAACTGCAAGATGAGGAATGTAGAAAAATAAGAGAAAGTGTGGTCGAGGGAAAAGAAGTAAAATACAAGGTTGATACTGATGGAATGCTGAAATTCGAGGGACGAATCTAGGTTCCAGCAGTACCAGATATTAAAGAGGACATCTTGACAGAAGCTCATAACTCTAGATATTCGATTCATCTGGGAAGTACGAAGATGTATCAAGATTTGAGACAACATTTTTGGTGGCCAAACATGAAAAGAGACGTTGCAGAATGCGTTGCAAAGTGCTTAACATGTCAGAGAGTCAAGGCCGAGCATCAAAGACCAAGCGGGTTACTTCAACCGTTAGAAATACCGGAATGGAAATGGGAACATATCACAATGGATTTTGTGGTAGGTCTCCCAACGACTCAGAAAGGATACGATGTGATTTGGGTGATAGTGGACAGATTGACAAAATCTGCACACTTTTTGCCAATAAAGATTAGATTTAATCTTGATCAGCTGGCGAAACTGTACGTTAAGGAGATCATTTCAAGACATGGAGTTCCAGTATCAATTGTATCTGACAGAGATCCGAGGTTCACATCAAATTTTTGGAAGAGACTACAGGAATGTATGGGAACATAATTGCGAATGAGTACGGCATATCATCCGCAAACAGATGGCCAAAGTGAATGAACGATTCAGACATTGGAAGGTATGCTGAGAGCATGCGTCATGGATTTCAAAGGAAGCTGGGATGAACAATTACCGTTGGTGGAATTTGCCTACAATAATAGTTATCACGCTAGCATCGGCATGCCGCCTTACGAAGCATTGTACGGCAGAAGGTGTAGAACTCCACTGTGCTAGGATGAAGTCGGTGAACGTCAACTGTTAGGACCAGAACCGGTATAACAAACTACTGAGGTTGTCAAACTCATCAGAACAAGATTGATAGATGCTCAAGACAGACAGAAGAAATATGCTGATCAACATAGACAAGATCGTGCATTCGACGTAGGAAATTATGTTTTCCTAAAAGTTTCACCTTGGAAGGGAAAAATTCGATTTGGTAAAAAGGGAAAGCTAAGCCCGAGGTTTATTGGACCCTTTGAAGTGCTACAAAAAGTTGGAGAGGTTGCTTACGAGGTAGCTCTACCTCTAGAATTGTAAAATATTCATAATGTTTTTCATGTTTCTGTGTTATGACCATATAAGTCTGATTACAAGCACGTGATCGAGTACGAACCATTTCAGTTTGAGAAAGACTTGTCCTATGAAGAGGTTCCTATCCAGATAGTCGACAGGAAAGAACAAGTGCTCAAAAATAAAGTGATACCTTCTGTGAAGGTAATATGGAGGAACCACAATGTCGAAGAGGCTACGTGGGAACTCAAAGCTGAAATGATGAAGAATTACCCTGAGTTATTTGTTTAATGTATGTCTTCAATTCTGGGGACAAAATCTTTGTAAGTAGGGGAGAATGTGACAAATGAATTGTTTGAATTGTGATTACAGGGATGAGAATCCTTGTAAGAGAGGAATGATGTAACATTCCAGAATTTTTATTGTTATATTAAATATTTATTGAAATATTTAAGTATTTAATGGATGTGTTTATTGTTAAATAAATAATTGTTCAAATTTGATTTAATTTGGTTAACTATTTGTTAAATAAATAATTAAGGAAATTAATTATTTTATGCTAATTTAATTTAATTATTAAGTTAGAGAGTTTTGATTAATTGAATTACTATTCTTTTATTGGAATTTGTAATTAAAAAGGATGTGTTAGTTGATTAAATAAAGTTATAATTATATAGAAAATTATAATTTTGTGGTATTGATTTATATGATGTAGTAATTTAATAAATTGTTATTAGAATTATTTTAATTAAATAAAAGTGTATCGAATAACCTTTTATTAAGTAGTTATTAAAATAACTTAAAGGATTTTTAATTCAGTTTTGCCAAACAAGGCCTAATGCCTATTAAGTCTTTAATCTAATTGTGTTTTACCAAACAAGGCATAAGGATTAATTGTTTTTTTTTTAGTGACTAGCCAAACAAGCCTTATGGCTTTTGGTTTTCAAAACTCGTATAAGCGATATCGAGTTATATCTATATTTATATTATATAATTAATATATATTATTTCTATATATCGTTAGATATCTAAATACGCTAGATAGAGTTAGGAAGAAAAAGAAAAACTCAGAGGAAGAAGAAGAAGAGAAGAAGAAAAGTGAGAGAGAAAAGAAGAGAGAAAGAAAGGCTAGAGAATTGGAAAAAGGAATTGGAGAAAAGCTTGATAATCAATAGGATAACCATCATCTTCTACAAGCAAGGTATTCTTCTATTTTTTTTAAGTTTTTAAAGTTCTAGTTTTCTCTTCTCCTATTTCTCTGTAAAATTCTTGTGATAGGGTAAATTGTTGATTTTATGTGTATTCATATGATAAACTATTGTTGTAAAGTTATTTTCATAAGTTTTATATGATTATAAGTATGATTTGTTGTTATGTATGTAATTTGTGAAGAAAACCTTTTTACAGAGAGTTTATGTGAATGAATGAAAACCTTTTTACAGAGAGTTGATAAATTGGATAATTAAATTGATAGAGTATGTTTAAATATTGATAAAGATGCTTTGAATTAACTGTTTTTGTTTAAAAACAAAATTACAGTGTTGATTTTTATTAAAAACATCAAATAGTGAGTTTTTATCAAAAATAGTGAAACTGGATGTTTTAAATTTGTTGTTTATGTTGTTGTATGAGTAGAATCATGTTAGGAGTTCTTGAATTATGTTTACATGAAGTCTTTGTATGAATTACATGTGAATTAGACTGTTAGAAATGAGCTTGTAGGCCAAAATTGGCTTTTTCTTATCTTTATTCTTAAAGGCGGTCGACAAAAAGCTATGATTCATTTTAGCAATGGCCCAAGATAGTTCATTTTTTCGCACCGCATGATTGACCTTGTAGCTTTATTCTCACGCCTTGTGATGCCATATCCACATCATGACGCCGCACCACCTTTGCCATATCCGCTGCCATGATGGCCGCACCACAAGATAAATCGTGTAGGTATGCAGCGTGTTAGAAGATTGGTCAAACGCAGGTACTTTTTTGTACTCGAATTTTTAAAGAATTGTTATGTGATGATAGTAGGACTGTAAAATGTTGATTTTAGTATTTTTATACTATGAATAAGTATGTTATTAACGATTAACTTGTGTTATAACTTGATTATGTGATTAAAAATCCAATTTTTTACATGATGAACGTACTTAGTTATGTTTGTAAGGTGGTAATGACTAATTATGTCATGATGACATATGTTTATAGGATATTGTGATTTGAATTATTCGGTTTAGCCCACGAGCAAGGCAAGTTTTCTAATCCTTTATCTTGTTGAACTAATTATGGTTTTCAATTCGATTACCTTATAAACGATGCAAGTTCTCTAATCTATTTTATTGTTGAATCAATTATTGTTTCCAATATAATAATGCAAGGTTTCTAAACTTTGTTTTCGATATTAAACAAATTATTCTTGTATGTAACTTGTTATTTAGTATGCCCGAATATATTTGAATAGTTTATCATTCATATTGCCATGAATGCTTAGTATTCAATTCTAAATAACCTTGGCTTAATATTGTTCAAGCAAGGTGTGTTATAGTTATTCAAGATGTATGGTATTAGATTATTCCTAAAGCATGATTTTAACTTACTATAACGATTCAATTACGAGTATTCTATAATATGATGTTATTAGTATTAATTCAACTAGTCCTTTAGTTGACGATCGTTGAACTTTAAATTACCCTTGAAAGCTTATCCAAACCAAACTCTCTTTGGTGCGGACTTGTACTCTAAATACTGAGATGAACAACCCTATTATTAGGGGATAACTTATGCGTAGCGTTAAATGTTTGTGCACAATACATGGTACGAAGGTCTGATCCCCCTAAGTACGGGGAGTCCTTATAGTCTTATGACTGTTAAAGTTTGAGTTGAAAGATTACTCGCAACTGTGGACATAGTTCATGGTCTTATGACCCTCGGTTATGTTTATTCCACACTTTGGATTTCAGTTCCTAATTATCATTGTTAGAGTACTATCTAGTTTTGATGAGCCTACTCATTGGTAGTTATTATTGTTATTCTTTTGTTGATTCATTATTTTATCCAGTGAGCAATTGTTGTGCTCACTCTTGCATATTTATAAACTCATTGCAGCTAAAGTGGAGAAGGTAGATGAACCTTCAACTAGCAAAAGAAAGGGAAAATTGTACAAGTGATGCTGATTTGTACTTTTAATTATTGTGATGATCTTAGACTTCTTAATAATGATGTTATGTAATAATTTTAAATTCTGCATTTGAATGATTGTATTTAAAGGTTAGACAACCTGGGAGATTTTATTATGTAACCCTTTAATGGGAAAGATTTTTTTTATCCAGTTTTATTGAGATTGGGTAGTTAGATATGAATGTTTGATTAAGTGAACACCAAATCCTGTGGGAATGAAGTACCTTGGGTTTGGGGGTGTCACAATGATCAGGGATTATTCGGTGTAATCATGACCGTAATGTTACAAATGATGTGGTAAAAGTCCTCATTGGCCCGTAGTGCATTGATGGATAGTTGTTGGCATGATCATGACCATTGATGAATACACGAATATCCTTGGCCCGTAGTGCATGGATAATTTGTGGTTGTAATACTTATGAATATCCTTGGCCGCAGTGCAGGGATGAGGTGGATTATTTATTAAGCTGAGTCCCAGCGATAAAAGTGATGAAAAACCTTTAAATCATAAAAGATAGTAGATTTTATTCTCTACTTGACTTTTTTTAATGGATTGCATGTTCCGCTGCAGTTAAACTTGATTTCTATTGTATTTTACCAGTTTAACACTGTTGAAGACTAATGATAATTTATTCTGTATTATCTTAGTCATAATATTTCTTACTGGGCTAGTTGAGCTCACCCTTTTTTTCACTGTTCTCTTAAGGAAATGAGAACGTAGCCGGGACTAGTTGGGGAATGGAGTGATGATCCAGATGATAGTATTAGTAGTCCTCACTATTCTGTTAAATAGTGTGACAATAAATGTAATGAGGACTTATTCTGAGAGTGGATATTGTCTAGAAGACAATATTTGTATTAAAACTCACAGCTTTCTTGTTGTATATTAAAGATTGTATTTGTATTCTGTACCATGTATTTGGCGAATCAGAATAGGTGATGTATACCTATTTTGGGGCCGTCACAATCATTATCATAATTCACACTATTAATCGAATTTGTGTCGTTCCGGAAGAGGGCTTTCAATAAGGATTTTCCTTATTGGCCGATTAGGTGACCAAACCTCTCTTTGGCGTAACTTCTAGACATCGTTAATAATGCAAATAATAATATTAACAACTTTGTTATCTCAATTATTGATTTAATAATATATAAAATATTGACAATAATTGAATCAAATAACGTGAGATACTATGCATTAATTCATTGAAGCAATAATTGAACAAAAGCTGGTGACTTCTCACGTAAGCATCAATAATCAATCTGGTGTGCTCTTATGCAACCACGCGTATTCTATGCACTTTTAACACTAGGTGTTTCAACAGTTAACGGTAAAACTTTCGCCGTTATTTTTATAAAATATTTTTTGTCGTTTTCTCAATCCGACAATAATTAGTGTGACACCCCCAAAATAGGTATACACCACCCATTTTGAGTCGCCAAATACATAGTACAGAAACAACTACAAATTCATTAATACAATTGTCGCGCAAAATATGACAACACATAAACTGTGAGTTTAAATACAAATATTGTAAGAACCCAACTTTTTATTAATAAAATTGAATTTCCTCTAATTATTATTTTGAATAATAAGGTGTTAATTTAATATAATGCTTTGGTTATGGGTGAAATGTGTAAATTTTACAAAATAAACAAGTGGTTATAAAATATTTATTGTTGTCGGGGAATATTAATTCATTTGGTCGTGGAATATTCTTGCTGTCAGGGAATATTCGTACAATGGCGCAACCTTTTGTGGGCCCCATAACAGAAAATGATCAGATGAAGAAAACGACAAGTTTTAGTTTTTATAAATAATGGTGTAATTGTTACCGTTAACACTGTTGGAATACCCGGTGGTTAAAGAATACGATGTCTGGCATTACAAGAAGATGATACACGGATTGCACAATATTATTGGATTATTGATTCTTACGTAAGAAGGCACTACTCAATAATTATTACGATAATTCTTTATTCAATATTTTATTTTATTGATTCAATAATTGCTACGTTGATATTTTATATTATTATTATTTCAATAATTGTCACTGCACAATATTTCCCATTATCAGATTAATAATTTATATTATTTGAATAATATTATTAGATAGCATTATTGGAAATGTCTAAGGAAGTTCTGTCTAGGAAAGGGGTTTGGTCATCTAATTGCGCGCCAACAAGGAGAAATCCTTATTGGAAAGTGTAACAATCCAGAATTTTAGATTGTAATTTTAAATATTTATTGAATTATATAAATATTTATTTGATGTGTTTATTGTTGAATAAATACTTGTTTAATTTGAGTTGATTTGATTGGCTATTTATTTGTTAAATAAATAATTAAGGAGTTAAGGAAACTAATTATTATGAGATAATATTCTAATTTAATTAATAAATTAAGTTAGAGAGTTTATAATGATTAAATGGATTATTATAATGTTGTAATTTAATTTAGTAAATTAAGTGTGACCATAAACTATATTATAAAGGGTTTATTAAAATAAATTAAAGGAATTTAATTTTGTTTTGCCAAACAAGACTTAAATATATTAAGTCTTTAATTTTTAAATTGTTAGAGAATTTAAGTTTAAAGAATTAGTTATTAATAAAATGAATTTTTTATTAATAATATATATATATATCTATGTGTTTATTAATGTGTTCTAGAACCTAGGATGATTATAAGTCGGGAGTGTTTATATTTGGCTATGATAATATGCTAGAGCTAGTGAGTAATAATTTTCAAGAAAAAATGAAAATTTCGGGAATGAAAAAAATATTATTTTGGGTTTATTAAAAAAGATGAAATAAGCGGGAGGATTCTATTACAGCTAGACCGAAACCTAAGGGTTAGGGTTTGAATAACCTAAGCCTATTTACCCGAGGAGTTCGGTATGTTTCGAAATGACATTCCAGTTGAAAGATTTTCGATAATATATATGTGAAAAGTTAAGTAAAGTAGATAAAAGTTTTTCTCGAAAAGCGTGAAAAAAATCAGACGAAATAAAAATGGCGAAAAAGTTGTTATGTACTTTTCATTCGTTTAACTTCGTTAAGGGAAAATGTGAAGGAAAATGCTTAACACCAAAAAGTGTTTTCAATTTTTCAAAAATCAGAAGAATACGTAAAAGTTAATCGGTAAAGGAAAGGCGAAATATCAAAAATATTTGGATTCGAGAATCATGATTTTTAAATTGTCGAGACGAAACCAGAAAAAGCGGAACCACGAAACTTTAAAGGCTAAGTAGACTTAAGGGCTAAGTTAACTTAACACTTAAGTCATGAATAGTAAGGAGGTGTGAATAGTAAGGAGGTTAAGGGGGTGAAATGGCTAAAATACCCTTAGCTTGGATTTTCTATAAATAGGAAGCTTAATTCATTTATTTGGGATTTTGAAAATCCTACACCTAGAGAGAGAGAGAGAGAGGTTAGGATGAAGAGGAGAAGGAAGAGCATGAGCATGAATGATCGGATCGAAAAGTGTTCGTGAAATAGAAAAGCTTGCGAATCATAGGTTTTTGTCTAGCGGAAGAAAAATAAAGAGGAAAGGTATTAAAACCTAACTCCTAAGTTAACTTTTCTTAAGTTTTATGTTCAAAACATAGATTAATAAGAATAAGAAGTAAATGATGTTAGGAATGATTTCATATGGTTGAAATCGTAAGAAAATGAAGAAATAAAAATTAAAAGTTTAGTTTATAAATTTCTTAAGGAAGTATAAGATTAAGTAATGAATTAGAGCGATTCGAGTGGATTATATAAATAAGTAGGTGAAATAAGTAAGGAATGATGTTCTATAACATCAAATTCAATAAAAAGTGAAATCGTAATCAAAATATCGATTAAAATGAAGAGCGAGCGAAAACACGAAGAACACACGAAGAACACGAAGAACGTTGTTGATGGACAAATTTAAAACCATCGTAGGATAATTGTTGTTGATGGACAAGTTTAAAACCATCATGTATAAGTTAGATGATTATTTCTTGGTTAGGAGCGGTAGAAAGCGTTCATGAAGAGCGGATTAAAACTTAGCTATAACTTGAAGTTATGGCAAAAATTTTGTAAAAGACAAGCGAGAATTAGAAAGTTAGTAAATGAACCCGAACATGTAGGGTTTCATAAGAATGTAAGAGAACATAGAAAAGCGTGAGTCGTGGACTCAAGAATGAATGAATTCCAAGTTTGGATGGTAGAATATTGAGACGAACAAACGAAGAAGCGTTAAAAGCGTAAAATGAATAAAAGGGTGAAGATTAAGCCGATTGAATGGCACGTTAAGCGGATTGAGAAACAAAGTTACTGTCGAGGGGTATTGAAGTACGTAAGATAAGGAAGAGAATGGCTTTGGAATGACCTCGTTAGAGTTATAACGAATAAGTTATGAAAGCGGGAAGTAAGCGTCTCAAATTGGATTTAACACTTAGAAATTTTCTAGGGTTAGGGCTTGTGCATGTGGCTTTGATATGCCTTATAAGGTGGTGCGTTATGGTGCGAGGACGAGAGCAGAAGAGTCTTACAAACTAGCATGCCATGCATGAGAGAGAAAAAAAGAGAGTGAGGCTTGCATGACGCGATGTGGAAAAAAGCGGAGAAGAGCTTTTAAGCTGCTTTCGACTCTTGGGGGAAACATAGGGAAGATAAAGAACATAATGTTCAACTAATATAACACTTAAACAAGTGTTTTAAACCTTTAATATGAAGGTTGAATGAAATGATTAAAAGAGATTAAAAGTGAAAAAGAGAATAAGCGTAAGTATAGCGTAGATTGATGTTGAATAAGCGGTCTTAGCATCTGACAATGAGCAGTATAAACCCGACATTAAGGAAGAATAATGAAATGGTATTAAGTAATGGATAGTAATGTATTAAGTGGTAAAAAAAGATTAAATGGAAAGAATGTGAGTAAAAAGGATGAGAATGTTAGAATGTTAAATAAAATGTAAGTGTTGAACACTTTAGCAAGCGTGAAGGTTGAGGGTACACAAATATTAAGCGGATAGAACCTACACCCGTGTATGGTTTGGCCAAGTAAGATGATGAAGATCAATGATTAAACCATGAATGGTAAAAAGTTGAATTAAAAGACAATGCGTTAACGTAAAGAAAGTGAGTAATGATTAACTTGAATGATCGCTCTGAGTATACAAAAGGCTGTATGACTTAGGCGATAAAGAGTGAATCTTGAGGTGTGGCATTTAGTTGCCGGGAAGCCGTAAGGAATGAGAAATTGACTTAACGAACATTATAGTTTAATGGTTGGATAAGTTAAGATAAGTTTAGGTTGTGGTACAATCGTAACCTTTGATGGTTGACATATGGGAATTTGGGCTAAACAATTCCTTGAGAAGCGAAGGTATATACAAAAGCTGCAGCCGATCTAACTCTTTCATGATGGCGGGTGTAGATGAGATGAGAACTTGTTTGTTGGTTGTTTGTGGGAAACCACTCGAGTACCATATGGACTACTACTAGAGGAGAGAGAAGCGATGTGTCTTTGAGTCTAGAGAAGTTATAAGAAGAAGATAAGAATGTAAAACATCAAAGATGATGAGCGTATAAGTAAGACATCTCGTATGTCATAAAAGTAGTAGAAACGATAATGAAAGTGGTCAGCGTAAACTTAGGTTTAAGAACGCGAACCCTAAAAGTAAAGTTAAGAAAACTAATGCATAAGTCAAATATACATGACTAATTAGTGTATGTGTTGTTTTTCTTATGTGTTACATATAGGAATTGGAATGAAGCGGTTCGGCGTAAAAGTTGTATGTATTTGCGCGTAAAGAAAGTTTCTAACTTCATTCATATTTTAAATGAATGCTAGTTTCTTAAACTTCTCGGATGTTGAACTTGAGAAGTTACATACATATGCAATAATGTGTGATATATTTGTGCAGGTGGTAGAACATATGAGGCCTTGTGCCACAATGTGAACACTTGGTGTTTCTATGAGATGATGAGCTGTTACGTGATTTAAGCTATTGATAAGAGAATGCTCTGTTTATACATGATCCGTTATTATGTTAAGTCATGTGCTAATGATTCTAGCAGGATGAGAATGTGTATGAAAAAGGTAGAAGAATGAAAGTATTTTAAAATGAAAGTGAATATTGTTTTAAAATGATAGGAATCGAGATTATTCCTATTATTCAAAATTTTGCTTCATAACCTTTGTTCGGTTATTGAAGTCTTAAAAAGAATGTTTAAATTCTTGAAGTTGTTTGTTCATTTCTTTATGACTTCTTTGGGCAATTGAATGCTCACACTTGCTTTAAATGAAAAACATTTTAGTGAGCGATGTTAGAAGAACTTAAGGATCCGTAAAGATCAAGTGCGGTATCCGGATGAAGTGCCCATCGAGAATGTGGATGGCGAGAAGATCAAGTGAAGACTTGTAATATAAAATAAGTTAAATGAACTTTAGATTAGTTTAATGAAGCTATTATGTATCCTTAGTGGCGGATGAAAGTCACTCGTGTAAGATGTAAAGAATAATGTAATTATCATTATTTGTAATGAAAGGAGTTATAAGGTTTTAGAACACAGGAATTTAGAATGTATGTTGTTATATTTGGTATATAATGATGTATGTTTGGAAGAAGATGGGATCGTGACGTATGGAATCCGGGTGTGAAGATAGACCGGATTTTGGGGCGTTCAGATTGGTATCAAAGCTGATAGGTTATAAATCTTAGGTAAGAGTATCTAAGACTATAATCGTAGAGAGAGGGATAAGAAGATCACCGCGTGATCATAGTGAATCATAATAATGAGATGAAAGTACATTAAGCGATGAATGATTTATAGTACTCTGAAGTAATGCGGGAAGAAAGAACTTCAGATTGAGTTGTGAAGGATAGTATATGAATTAAAGAAAATTTGTATTTAGTAAAAGAGATTTAGAAGTTGTAAAATTTCAATTGAGGACTCATGATGATAGGTGAGTTGTATGAACCTTTGTTATGGGCGGAGGTTTGTGCTTGGTGTAACAATTGCTTAGCTTATTACGGTGATAATCATTGGAATTGGTGTATTTATCAAGATGTATATGATGAGAAGGTGAATCTTTTCTCATGTATATACTTGATAGGTAGAAACGATAAGGTAGGTGCGAGTTCTTGAAACTCATACTTATAATGCGTTAAGTGACTCATAATGATATGGTAGGTTTTGAAACTTCTCGTGAATGGGCGCTTATAGTGCATGCGAGATAGTTCTTAAACTCATATTATTGTGGAAAGTTCCTGAACTCATAATGTGTGGTAAGTTGATGGACTGTACTAAGGTAGAGGGAGGTTTAGACTGAAAATAAGTTATTTTTAGTAGGCTTAGTATTGAAGGTGCTAGAGAAGATTAAGTATTGTTGCAGTAAGACAATGAAAGAAGATGGAGAATAGGATATTCCAAGTCATCTAGCTATGCTAGATTTCGAAGTTTATTGAAATCGTGCTTATGTGTTCGTATTTTGAAAATGAAAGAATTGGTTCAACTTTTGGAACCAATAGATTTTTAAAAGAACTATTCTTGGTATGTCTATGCTAATTGTTTCTGCTAGACAGAAATTGATTTGAAATATCAAAATGAATTTTATATCATCAGTGCATTTGATTTAAGGATGGTAAAAGGATGGAGTTATTAATGCAATTGAACCTAGTGTTGGATGTGATCTTAGGATCAACAACCCATTTATGGTATGATGTATAATGCGAAAGTCAAAATTGACGAAGTCCTCGATGTCTTGTGAAAAAATGCGGTATCATGGCGTCATAAAGCGTTTTGATGTATTGAAAAAGAATTTAAAGAAGTAGTCGATGTCGATTGAGTTGACTAGATGAATGTTTCACGTTGATATCCAATTTATTGGTATGGTCTAAGCTACTTGATTGACTAGACAAATGGTATGTCATGTTTAAAAGAAAATCGAGCTTTCTTTGAAGAAGTTGTGCCAAACCAAATTGTTTTGGTGCGGAATCTAATGATTAAGTCGAGGTGAACATATCCCGAAAATGGGGTATCTGATGGGGGTAAGAGGTAGTTTCTTTCTTTGTGATTGTAAAGTGGCGTAGTGGAAGAAAGGATTCTGACGTTATCATGTTGTTAAACCTAGTAAGAGTTCATAGTCGATTTGACCCCTCGGCAAAAGTATGAAATGTTTTAAAGGAAATTTTATATTCCTTGTTATTCTTTCTACTTCATGATTCTTGATAGGTTATGGAGGTTAGGAATGATGGAAAGATAAGAACTTCTGTTGAAGGGAAGTTGAGAAGAAAGGTAGGCTAAAATTTTGAGGGCGAAATTCTATGAAGAAGGGGTGAATGTGATGACCGGGTAAGGGTGTGGTTTAAGAAATTTCGAGGATGAAATTTTTTAAGGAGGGAAGAGTGTAACGACCGAAAATTTGGATAAATCTAGAGAAATTAAGTTTAAAAATTAGTTATTAATAAAATGAATTTTTTTATTAATAATATTATATCTTATGTGTTTATTAATCGTTCTAGAACCTAGGATGATTATAAGTCGGGAGGATTACAGCTACTGAGCTAGGCTGAGCGAGTAATAATTTTCAAGACAAAAATAAAAATTTTGAGAACAAAAAATATTTTGGGGAAAAAAAGGCGAAATAGGCATTATTTAACGTGAAAACCTAAGGGTTAGGGTTTGAATAACCTAAGCCTTTTCGAGAGAGTTCGGTATGTCGAAATGACATTCCATCAAAAGATTTGACGATAATATATTGTGAAAAGTTAAAGTAAAGTCGATAAAAGTTTTTTCAAAAAATGCGATCGAAATCAGACGAAAAATAAAAAAGCGAAAAAAAATATTGTTATGTACTTTTCATTCGTTTAACTACGTTAGGGGAAAAGCGTGAAAGGAAAGCGCTTAACACCAAAAAGTGTTTTTTAGGTTTTAGAAATCGAAGAATACGTAAAAGTTAATCGGTAAAGGAAAGGCGAAATATCAAAAATATTTGGATTAGAGAATCGTGATTTTAAAAATTATCGGAATGAAAACCGAAAGATGGAACCACGAAACTTAAAGGCTAAGTAGACTTAAGGGCTAAGTTAACTTAACAAGTAAGTCATGAATAGTAAGGAGGTGTGAATAGTAAGGAGGTTAGGGGGTGAAATGACTAAAATACCCTTAGCTTGGATTTTCTATAAATAGGAAGCTTACTTTCATTTATTTAGATTTTGAAAATCCTACACTTAGAGAGAGAGAGAGAGTTTGGAGGATGAGAGGGAGAAGGAAGAGCATGAGCATGAATGATCGGATCGAAAGTGTTCGTGAAATAGAAAAGCTTGCGAATCATCGGGTTTTGTAAGCGGAAGAAAAAAAAAGAGGAAAGGTATTAAAACCTAACTCCTAAGTTAACTTTTCTTAAGTTTTTATGTTTCAAAACATAGATTAATAAGAATAAAAAGTAAATGATGTTAGGAATGATTTCATATGGTTGAAATCGTGAGAAAATGAGAAAATAAAAATTAAAAGTTTAGTTTATAAATTTCTTAAGGAAGTATAAGATTAAGTAATGAATTAGAGCGATCAAAGTGGATTATATAAATAAGTAGGTGAAATAAGTAAGGAATGATGTTCTATAACATCAAATTCAATAAAAAGTGAAATCGTAATCAAAATATCGATTAAAAATGAAGAGCGAAGCGAAGAACACGAAGAACACGAAGAACGAAGAGCGTTGTTGATGGACAAATTTAAAACCATCGTAGGATAATTGTTGTTGATGGACAAGTTTAAAACCATCGTGTATAAGTTAGATGCATATTTCTTGGTTAGGAGCGGTAGAAAGCGTTCATGAAGAGCGGATTAAAACTTAGCTATAACTTGAAGTTATGGCAAAAATTTCGTAAAAGACAAAGCGAGAATTAGAAAGTTAGTAAATGAACCTGAGCGTGTAGGGTTTCATAAGAATGTAAGAGAACATAGAAAAGCGTGAGTCGTGGACTCGAGAACGAATGAATTCCAAGTTCGGATGGCCGAAGAATTATGGACGAACAAACAAAAGAAGCGTTAAAAGCGTAAAAAGCGAATGAAGGGTGAAGATTAAGCCGATTGAATGGCACGTTAATGGATTCAGAATGAAGTTCTGTCCAGGGGGTATTGAAGTACGTAAGATAAGGAAGAGAATGGATTTGGAACGACCTCGTTCAGAGTTATAACGAATAAGTTATGAAAGCGGGAAGTAAGCGTCTCAAATTGGATTTAACACTTAGAAATTTTTTCTAGGTTTGGGGCTTTGGCGTGTGGCTTGACCATGCCTTATAAGGTGTATTCTGCATGCAGACCGAGGAGGCCGGTATCTGCAAACTCGTGTGCAAGTGGCGCGAGAGATAAAGAGAGAGAGTGGCGCTTGACGCTCGATTGTAGGAAAAAAGCAGGAGAAGAGCTTTTAAGCTGCTTTCGACTCTTGGGGAAAACATAAGGGAAGATAAAGAACATAATGTTCAACTAATGTAACACTTAAACAAGTGATTTAAACCTTTAATATGAAGGTTGAACAAAATGATCGAAAAGAGATTAAAAGACCAAGAAAGAATAAGTAAATAAATAAGCATGCTTGCATAATGTAGTCTTATTGCGATAAAGCTTGACATTAAGTCTTAGTAATGAACATGGGGTTCGGGTATGGCCCCGACATTAAGGAAGAATAAAAATGGTATTAAGAAAAGCCGTAATGAGCGGTAAAAAGATTAATGGAAGCCGAATGTGAGTCGGATGAGAATGTTAGAATAAAATGTAAGTGTTGAACACTTTAATCTTAACGTGAAGGTTGAGAAGTGCATAAATATTAAGCGGATAGAACCTACACCCCAGTGTATGGTTTGGTTAGTAAGATGATGAAGATCAATGATTAAACCATGAATGGTAAAGAAAGTTGAATTAAAGACAATGACGTTAACGTAAAGAAGCTGAGTAATGATTAACTTGAATGATCGCTCTGGGTATACAAAAGACTGTATGACTTAGACGATAAAGAGTGAATCCTGAGGTATGGCATTTAGTTGCCAGAAAGCCGTAAGGAATAAGAAATTGATTTAACGAACATTAAGTTTAATGGTTAAGATAAGTTACGATAAGTTTAGGTTGTGGTACAATCGTAACCTTTGATGGTTGACATATGGGATTTGGGCTAAACAATTCCTTTAGAGAGCGAAGGTATATACAAAGCGTGTAGCCGATCTAACTCTTTGTGATGGCGGTGTAGATGAGAGGACGGGAACTTGTTTGTTGGTTGTTTGTGGGAAACCACTCAGTACCATATGGACTACTAGCGGAGAAGCGATGTGTCTTTGAGTCTAGAAAAGTTATAAGAAGAAGATAAGAATGTAAAACATCAAAGATGATGAGCGTATAAGTAAGACATCTCTCGTATGTCATAAAAGCCGTAGAAACGATAATGAAAGTGGTCGCGTAAACTTAGGTTACAAAACGCGAACCCTAAGAAGTAAAGTTAAGCAAACTAATGCATAAGTCAAATATACATGACTAATTGGTGTATGTGTTGTTTTTTTATATGTACTATATAGAAGCTGGAATGAAGCGATTCGGCGTAAAAAGATATAGGTATGCGTAAAAGCAAGTTTCTAACTTCATTCATATTCTAAATGAATGCTAGTTTCTAAAACTTCTCGGATGTTGAACTTGAGAAGTTCATGTCATATGTGAATGTGCGATATTTGTGCAAGGTGGTAGAACGTATGAGGCCTTGTGCCACAATGTGAACACTTTGGTGTTTTATGAGATGAAGCTATTACGTGATTTAAGCTATTGATAAGAGAATGCTCTGTTTATACATGATCCATTATTATTAAGTGCATGTCTTTAATGATTCTAGCAGACAGAGTAATGTGTATGAAAAAGGTAGAAGAATGAAAGTATTTTAAAATGAAAGTGAATATTGTTTTTAAAATGATAGGAATCGAGATTATTCCTATTATTTAAAATTTGCTTCATAACCTTTGTTCGGTTATTGAAGTTCAAAAGAATATTTGAATTCTTGAAGTTGTTTGTTTCATTTCTTATGACTTCTTTGAGCAATTGAATGCTCACACTTGCTTTAAATGAAAAACATTTTTAGTGACGATGTTAGAAGAACTTAAGGATCCGTAAAGATCGGTATCCAGATTAATTGCCATTGAATGTGGTATCGAAGATGAAGTGCCATTAGTTTAATGAATGTGGATGGATGAGAAGATCATGTGAAGATGTAAAGAAGTAACTATGTAATATGAAAAATAAGTTAAATGAATTTTTAGATTAGTTTAATGATGTATGTTTGGATGAATATGTATCCTTATGTGGCGGATGAAAGTCACATGTCTATATATGTATTTCGTGTAAGATGTAAAGAAATAATGTAATTATCGTTATTTGTAATCAAAAGGAGTTATAAGGTTTTAGAATTGGGTAAGAATTTAGAATGTAGTTATGAATTGTTATATTTGGTATATAATGATGTATGTTTGGAAGCGTTGATAATAGAGCCAAAATCTGGGCCCCATTTGTGATTTTCAGCTTCAGTAAAAATAACTTCGAACTTGGCGCCTAGCGCTAATTTAGCGATCAGTATACTGGAATTGTAGTCTATGTCGGACAATTTTGACATCCTGTAGTAAAATGGCCATAACATTTTCATACGAACTCTGATTGAAGTGATTCAAGATGATTCGGAATGAGAACGAATAGGCCTATAACCTTTATTCTTTAAGGTTTTCAATTTGAAATCGTTATGAAGGGTCAAAATGGCCATCATTAGGACTATTGTGTATTTGGAACCAATCGGAGGGCGTCGGGATGCGCGAATGCAAGTGCAATTGTAACGACCCCAAAATTTATACAATATAATTCTCAAATTCGGTTGTTAATAACACATCTACCTTCTAATTTTACATCATTATTCAATGTTAAACTATATAAAATACGGAATAATTTAAACTTTTATGTTTTTTTACTTTAATTTCCTGAATCAAAACCTTTATCATCTACATGTCTTTGAATCAATCTTATTTTATGATTCACTTTATCACTGTTATTATATAAAATTTTACATTTCAACCTGATAACCTTTATATATCAGATAACTCTAACTTTAGCTTTATAACTCAACATAAAACTATACATCATAAAACATTTAGTACATCTCATGAATCTTAATCATGGTATTAAGAAATAACAACTTTAGCTAAAATATTAATCTTCATGTATTATTTCTGATCCACGTCATTCTAGTAGCACATAGTGTTACCTTCAATCCTTAACCTGCAAAAATGGTTATTTGCAAGGTTGAGCTCGACAGCCCAACAAAATCTAACAGTTTTCATACATCACGTAGCACATAATAACATGCTCAACATATATCTCATAAACATTGGACTAACATAACATACAACTTAAAGTTCATATAACAAGTATAAAGATCGAGTTCCTTACTTAATCAACATGCTTTACTCAATTAACTTAGTCATAAGTTGACTTTAACATTTCATACATTCAACATATATATAACACATCATGCTCTTTGTAATAAAGATTTAAAACAGTTAATCACCAAGTTCACATAGCAATTAGGAACTGAAAGACTTGCCTTGATCGTTGTTTACCAAAAACAGTTTAACAGCTTACAGATATCTGCATTTCACGTGCCCTACACAATTATATAATCATTCACATCAACTATTAGTCACATAGCAACGCATAGTAGTTGTAATGTAAGCTTTACTTTACATCTCATAACCCTTCCTATTATATATACACAATGTTCAATTTTATTGTGTTAACTTTCAACTTATATCTCACTGTATTTCATATTCGAAGTTCATTCAAGTGTTTAAGTCTTGCTAGGACTACTTATTGGTTTTATATTAACACTATTCAATATCTTATTATATTTATTTCATTTTATTTAAAACACTTTTTAAGTTCATTATCACTTATCACGGCGTTTCAACGTTTATTCGTCACACGCCCAATTTGTCTCTCATGTGTGTGCTTAGTATGCATATTCAACTTATCTAATATATTATTTATTAATGTTAAACATCATTATACTTCATAATATTCAGGTTCTATAACTTAGAATAACATCTATTATCGTCGACATCACTATACTTGTGTATGTGCATGTCCGACGCCCTCCGATTGCCTCCGGATACGCATCAGTCACAAATATTACCATTTTGATTACTGTTCCCGACCTCAAATTGAAACAGTTAAAGAATAAAAGTTGTAGGTCTATTCTTCTTCGTTCCGGATCATCTTGAATCACCTCAATCGGAGTTCGTATGAAAAAGTTATGCCTATTTTATTAAAATAGGTCAAAGCAGTCACACCTGATATACTTTGGTGCAATTTGCACCTAATTAAGCCTTGGCAGCAAGACAACAATTGCCCCAAATGACTTAGGGCACAACGCATTGCTTTTGCTATTAGCGAAATGGGACCAAGATCTTTGTTCTTCGCGATTGTTGACCCTTTTTGTCCTACTAATCTTCATAACTTGAGTTATACACATCCAAATTAGTTTGTTTTTGATTCTATGGATTCATAATTCATATAACTACAACATACTAGAATTCTAATAATTTATAAAAATACTAACTAACCTAAAATTTGACCCAAAACACATGTTCAAACTCTATTTTCATGTTTTAACATCTCTAGCGAATTCGATCGCCACAACTTCATTTCTTAATCAATTGACACGATTTAAACTATGTTGTTTTCGTTTCTTCACAAACAAACATATTTTAACTTCAATTTGCAGATTACAACACATATAGGGCACAAAATTTGGTACTTTCTAAGCCATATCCAACAACATAAACATTGTTATATGAACTCTTTCTACTAAAACCCAATTTCATATTTTTAATCATCAAATAACCCTTACATATGATAGATAACAAATTATAAATCATAGATACATATATGTGTATCAATCTAACACCACTATCAATAGAAATTTTAAGAAAACAAGTGTTAGAAATTGGAATTGATTATGCCATATTCTTTGATTGTTGGCTAACAAAATTGAGAGCAATCCTTTTTCCTCAAAACCCTTCTTCTCAAAATCACTGTAATTCTTCTCACCAAGCTCTCTCTCTAATCTCTGTGTTTCTCTCAATTAATTTAAATAACTTGTAAAGGTAATTAAAATAATTTCTATTATAATTATATTTATGAATAATAAATAATTATATATCTAACTTAATTAATAAATTAGACACATCACTTTATTTAATTTATTTGTTTCCTTTAAATTAAACAACTTATTTAATTTAATTATTTTCGTAAATATTAAGCAATTGATTTAATTTAATTATTTCCTTAAATTAAATCCTTGAGACAAAATTATCATCACTCAATTTAATTAACACTAATCAATTTAGTTACTAAATTAATTCACCACAATTCATCAATTATTTATTTATCTCAATAAATAAATTAATTAAAATATTTATTTAATTCAATAAATATTTAAAATTAATTACAAAATTCATCTAATTCCTTCAATAGTTAACTTAACTATTAAACCTCATTTCCCAATATATGAATATATATTTCTCTTCACCCCAGATCACATGTTTCAAAATATATAGCATGTATATATAAATACTCAAACTCAAAACATCTCATAATAAGAATTTTAATTATTAAATTCCTATTTTATTAACCTATAAAAATTCGGGTTGTCACAACAATCCTTTGTGTGTTAGTATAACTTAATGATAACATGTTAAACATGTAACAGGATGTTTTATCAAGTTGTTAATGTGTATGTGGTGCAATGACATGATCACTTAAGTAGTTGTAATAAAGCTAAAAAGTAATGTTCATGAAAAGATGTGATGTTGTTTAAACTTAAACTTAGTTAGTAGCTTTACTAAAAGTAAGAAAGCAACTCATGAAGGTAATGTTAGTGTAACTAATGTGTATTGTCAATACATATGGTATGTGTAGGACTTGTAGTGAACGTGAGTAGTGATTATTTAACCTACACACGAGGCAAGTTCTCTAACTCTACTTTTATAATTATGCAAGTATCTAAACTATCTTTGAGCAAGTTTTCCTAACTCTAAGCTTTCTTTGTGCAAGTTTCTTAACCCTAATTATATCGTGCAAGCTCCTAAACCTTATCTCTTGATTTTGAGCCAATCTTTAACTTGTTAATTAGCATGCAAATTTTTACATTCTAACACACTAATGTTGAACAAGTTTTATTATTCAACTTAATATTTGTTATGCATGCTTAAGATTCAACTCTAAATAAGGTTTTAACCTTAGCATAACATTGTTCAAGCAAGGTATGTTACATTATTCAATACTTATGCTCTTAGATTATTCCTAAAGCATGACCTTAGTACACAATGTTGATTCACTTATGAATTATTCCATAACATAATGTTATTATAGTTTTATTCAACTAATCCTTAGTTGATGTTCGTAAATCTAAATTACCTTGAAACTTATCCAAACCAAACTTACTTTGGTGCGGACTCATATTCTAAATGCTGAGATGAACAACCCTATTATAGGGGATAACTTACGCGTAGCGTTAAGATGTTTTTGCACAATACATTGTACGAAGGGTCGATCCCCTAAGTGACGAGGAGTCCTTATAGTCTTTATTGATCATAAAGTTAGAGTTGAAAGATTACTCAGAATTGTGGACATAGTTCGTGGTCTTATGACCCTCAGATATTTATATTCCATATTTTGATCCAGTCTTTGGTTATCATTGATAGAGTACTATTCAGTTTTAATGAGCCTATTTATTGGCAGCTATTATATTCTTGTTGACTTATTGCTATATCTAGTGAGCATTTATTTTGCTCACTCTTGCATATATATACACTCATTGCAGCTAAAGTTGAGAAGGTAGATGAACCTACAACTAGCAAAGGAAAGGGAAAAATATACAAGTGATGAAGACTTATAATTTTGATTATTGTTATGATGTTAGACTTTTACTTAATGACGTGATGTAATAATTTTATTTTCGCACTTGTATGATGTTAAGGTTAGATAACCTGGGATGTTTTTGTATTTAATGATGTAACCCTATTTAAAGGGAGGATTTATGGTTTAAATACTAGTTTATTTGGGTAGATAGTATGAATGTATGGATAGTGAACACCAAATCTTGAGGGAATGAAGTACCTAGATTTGGGGGTGTCACAGAAAGTCCCCTCTTTCCTGAGAACGACTTGGTTGTCATAATTGTGATTCTGTAATATTATTTGTGAATAATTAATTATTAATTTATATGATAAGGAAATATTTATTTTATGTGGATATAAATGATGGATAGGGAAATATTTATTTTGTGTGGATATAAATGAAGGAATTAATGCTAAGGTATTTTATCAGTATTTTGTCGAAATGGAGGTATTAAAAATCATCCGTATGTGGATTTCAGACATTTTCTGTTTGGAATTTAGAAAAACTTTCTTCTACAAAGTTGTAGAGAATTCGATTTCCTATAGAATGGACATAAAATTCATATTTTATGATAAAAGGGCTATTTATTATGAATTATTGAAGTTTCAAAAATAAATGTTTTTTTATTAAAAACTTGTGTGGGCCCCACCTTTGGTTGGTGTAAAAATCCTGATTTTGGTGGGCCCCACTTATGATGGCTGATATTTGGGTCAAGGAAGTGTGCGTAGAAATTTTGTTCAATTAATATTTTATTAATTTAGTCTTCTTTGGCGTTCTAGTATTTTCCTATAAATAGGGTCCTTAGTTAGAATTGAAAATCACACAAGAATCATAAGTTTTCTCTCTCTATATTATCGAGCGTATTTTGTGAGTATTTAGATACTTTGAGAGTTACTATTCAGTGCAAGTTTCCTACAACCTTATATCCGATATTCCAGTCAGAAGTACTATTTTGTTGAGGTAAGGGATGTTATTTTCTTCGTAAATGATATTATTTCTTTCAATATCATTATACTGAAATATTGGTATGAATTTTATTGTGAAATTTCTACCTTTTTGTGTCGGGGTTACTATTCACGTATATGACACTATTCACGTATACGGCACTATTCACGAATACGACACTATTCATCAAAAAATAAAATTTTCTCTTCTTTGTCCATGATATCTATTATGGTTACTATATTTGGTTGTATCCATATTTTGATCTTCATTCTTGAATTTTACTCACTATGGTTTATTATGGAGTGTTTTTGAACTTGGATTATCTAAAGTACGAATCCCTAATCTTTGTTCTTTTGTCTCACTGAATTCGTTTCTTTAAAATATTTTTCATCATCTTCAGTCTTTAATAGTGATACTTGATGAATATCTTTGGCCTGTAGTGCAAAGATGAATGATTACCTGATGAATATCTTTGGCCCGTAGTGTAAAGATGAACAGGTGTTGAGATGAACATGACCAACCGATGATATAAATGATGAATATCTTTGTCCGTAGTGCAAAGATGAATATTTGATTCAAGATGTATATTGATTGATGTTCTGGGGATAAAATATTGATGATGGACTTTTAAATTCATAGATGATAGTAGATTTCATTCTCTACTTAACTCTTCTAATGAATTGTTGTTTCAAGATTCTGATTGTTGATCTAAAACTTGTTGTCTATTATATTCTATCAGATTTTTCCCTGTTGAGGACTAATGATAATTTTTTGTACATTATTTTAGCCATAATATTCTTTACTGGGCTAGTTGAGCTCACCCTTTTCTTTTTTGTTCCATTTTTCTTCTCAGGAGGTGAGGATTTAGCAGGAACTAGCCGGGGTATGGAGTGATGATTCAAGATAGTTGTTTTAGTAGTCCTCACTATTTTATAAAATAGTGTATCAATAATTGTAATGAGGACTTATTTGAGTGTGGATATTGTCTAGAAGACAATATTTGTATTTAAACTCACAGTTTATGTGTTGTCGTATTTTGCACGACAATTGTATTAATGAAGTTGCAGTTATTTCTGTACCATGTATTTGGCGACTCAGAATGGGTGGTGTATGCCTATTTTGGGGACGTCAGAAATATTATCTTCTAGACAATATCCACATTTAGATAAAGTCCTCATTATAATTATTGGTGCACTATTTACATAATAGTGAGGACTGCTAAAATAACTATCTTGAACCATCACTCCATACCCCGGCTAGTTCCTGCTAAATTCTCACCTCTTGAGAAAAAAAATGGAACAAAAAGTAAAAAGATGAGCTCAAATAGCCCAGTAAAGAATATTATGACTTAGATAATGTACAACAAATTATCTTTAGTCTTCAACAGGGAAAAATCTGATAGAATATAATAGACAACAAGTTTTAGATCAACAACTACAGCGGAAACAACAATTCATTAGAAGAGTTTAGTAGAGAATGAAGTCTACTATCTTCTATGATTTTAAAGTCCATCATTAATATTTTATCATTGTAACATCAATCAATATACATCTCGAATCAAATATTCATCTTTGCACTACGGGCCAAAGATATTCATTCGTATCACCAGTTGGTCATATTCATCTCAACACCTGTTCATCTTTGCACTACGGGCTAAAGATATTCATCACATAATCATTCATTTTTGCACTACAGGCCAAAGATATTCATTTGTATCACTAGTTGGTCATGTTAATCTCAACACCTGTCCATCTTTGCACTACGGGCCAAAGATATTCATTAGGTAATCATTCATTTTTGCACTACAGGCCAAAGATATTCATCAAGTATCACCATTAAAGACTGAGGATGATGAAAAATATTTTAAAGAACGAATCCAGTGAGATAAAAGGACAAAGATTAGGTATTCATACTTTAGATAATCCAAGTTCAAAAATACTCCATAATAAACCATAGTGGAGTAAACTTCAAGAATGAAGATCAAAACATAGATACAATAAAAAATAGTAACCATAATAGACATCTGGGACAAAGAAGAGAAAATTTTATTTTTCGGTGAATAGTGCCGTATTTGTTAATAGTGTCGTATACGTGAATAGTGATGTATACGTGAATAGTGCTGTATACGTGAATAGTAACCCTGACACAAAAAGGTAGAAATTCCACAAGAAAAATCATACTTCGTGAACAATACTCGTGAATAGTACCGTATTCGTGAATAATGTCGTATACGTGAATGGTACCGTATACGCGAATAGTAACCTCGACATGAAAAGGTAAAAATTTCATAATAAAATTCATACCAATATCGTTATAATGATATTGAAAGAAATAACATCATTTACGAAGAAAATAACATCTTTTACCTCAAAAGAACAGTACTTCTGACTGGAATATCGAATGTAATGCTGAAGGAAACTTGCACTGAATAACAACTCTCAAAGTATCTAAATACTCACAAGGATACGCTCGATAATATAGAGAGAGAGAACTTCAGATTCTGGTGTGATTTTCAATTCTAACCTAAATTAATAAAATAATATTTTATTAAAATTTTCTCCCGCACACTTCCTTGACCAGAAATCAGCCACCACAAGTGGGGCCCACCAAAATCAACATTTTTCATACCAACCAAAAGTGGGGCCCACCCATATTTTTAATAAAAATATTTATTTTCAAAAATTTAATAATTCATAATAAATAGCCCTTTTATCAAAAAAATACGAATTTTATATCCATTCCATAAGAAATTAAATTCTCTACAACTTTGTAGAAGAAAGTTTTTCCAAATTCCGCCTCTAACATAGAGAGAAAGGCTTATCGAAATTTTTGCTATAATAATTTCTGAATCAGTCACATCTTAAAATTCATAACAAATCATATGTTAATTTTTAACGGTTCAAAATTTGTGGATACACTACAAAAAATTGGGGCTTCAGCAACAACCGATTTTCGTTGCTAAAGGTGCCAAATTTCGTTGCAAAAGGGTTTTGGCAAAGACTTTACTGTCGTTGCGTCTTTCGTTGTGCAATGAGCGTTGCTAATTGTTCCGTAACGAACGTATTTTTTTCGTTGCCAAAAGTAGTACATTTTGCAACGAAATTTGGCTTTCGTACAGAGACATCGATCCTTTAGCAACAAAATGTATTGTTGCAGAATAATTAAACTTTCGTTGCTAAAAAGCCCATTTCGTTGCAAAAGCCTTCTAATTGGCAACGAAATGAACTCTTTTTTTTGCAACGACCATGCATTTTCGTTACAATTGACACCATTTTGCAACGACATTTTAAATACAAAGAAATTATGAAAATTGTTGCCTAAGCTTGCTTTCGTTCGATGAATGTAAACTTTTTATAGAACGATTTTCGTTGCCTATTATATTTTTTGGCAACGACATTATCTTTGAATCAAACAACAAAAATGTTTGTTCTTTGGTTATTTTTAAATAAGCAACGAAAAGTAAATCGATTAGCGGCGACATTATATGTTGATTTTTTTTTTTATATGTGCAACGAAAGTTGATATGATTTGCAATGATAAAAAATGTTGCCTTTTATTTTAGTATTAGCAACAATATCCTCTTCGTTGTTATTAGGTAAATTTTTTGTTGCCAAATATTATATTTTTAATGCCATTAGTAACGAAAATTTGTTGCTAAATGTGTAAAAAATTGTTGCTATATTAAAACTTGTTCAATGCTTTCGTAACGAATTATATTGTTACCAAATCAAAATTTGACATTCTTTTTGTGTACCTGGTTGGCTTAATGTCCCCATAGCAAATAATGGCAAAAATATAAAAAACTAAAATATTATTAACTTCATAAAATCATCCACTACATAATCATTCATTATCTTTATAATTAACCATCTAAAGCTACCACAGTTCTTCAATCAAAGTATATATCTACATATATAGAGAGAGTACACTTCATAATTTCGTCCCTTATCTTCCATAAACGTAGCTCGAAAATTTGAAACCTAGTATTGTAAGGCAGGTCGTAGAAACAGTCTTCCTGCACATATTTAAAAATAATAGCAAGTCAGGAAAATGAAGCAAATAGGTCACCAGAGGCACTTATTGCCAAAATCAATACACAAAGACAATAGAGTTCTTACATTGGTACTAATGTACTGCAAGTATTGCTCATAAGCGAGAAAAAGACATAAGCAATCACAATATTATTTGCTACAAATCCAAATAGAAAAAGAACCTCCAGTGCAATTATATGATTGCTCTGTTACAAGAAAAAATTGAAATCTTAATTGACCATGTTGCACCTATTGTGTACTCATTCTCATTTCTCAATCACACAGATAGTTCAAAAGGAAATGCAACAGAAATTAGACAAAGGCTTCCCTGAATAACACATAAGAACAATCTGAAACAAAATAAAGAAGGCAAGCAGATTATGATACTAAATAAACCATATACCTGCGGGCTATGAGATCATTTAAATCATCGTCATGTAAAATAAGTGCAACTTCCTCTTTATTAGACTCTCGCATAAGGGATTCCAAATATTCTCTTCGATCTTCTGCACTGAGAATATAGGCTTCTGTGAAAATCCCATTTAGCAGAGAATGTATTCAAACACACCAACAAAGATATTAGAAAATATTTCGCAGTCAGAAAATTAACAAAGGTAATAACATAATGTCATTCTTAATACCAAAATGGGTAAACTAGCACTAAGAATGTCAAAAATTCTCTAACTAACTTGGAAATGTGTTATTCAAAAAGTAGAAAAGATTGCGAAATACTCTTACTTTCTTACCAATGTTGTTGAAAGGGGAAGCAAGGGGAAGTAGTAGACATATAAACACGTAACGGAGAAAACAAAGAAATTTTAAATTCCTGAATAATAGGGTAAGTTATACATTGGCAGTTTTTAATGCATTGACATTTTAGAGACTCATCTACATTAAAACAAAGTGATTCAATAAGAACTTTAAAATGTGTCCTGCTAATAGAACTACTCCTTCACGGTCTTATGATTTTGACCCTTAATTGCAACTAAAGATTATTGTTGCAAAGAGATTATTCTTGAAAGTACAGAAAAACTAGCTAAACAGCTGCCCATCTAGACAATGTGTTTCTCTCAAGAAAACCATCAGAAACTCTGAGCAACGCATTAATTATGTAAGTTTTAAGCTATTATCTGATTATAGCCTATTTGTATAAGCTAGCAACACTAAACAATAAACTTTCTTCAAACAGAAGGGTTCAAGTATGTAGATCCTGTAGACACTCAAAATTTTCTGCACTCCTATTCCTAATATTGGGGGAGGGTAGATTTGTCTTTTGGAGATAACCCTAGAAGACAACTTACACCTATGCCGGATACTATCGGAAGTTCAGCTCCAACCCGGAACACAAACCGAGAACATCATCTCAACCCGGAACATACACCGGGAGTGTCATTTCCAATCTCAGAGATAACCCCGAGATATGCAGATCAAAAGATCGACAACAACACCGGAGAAGACAGTCCTGTCTCGGCGATAACACCGCAACGTTCAGTTCCAGTCCCAAAGACAACACTGGGAGTAGCAACCCATCCTTGGTGATAGCCCCAAGGGATGCCATTGCAATTCCGGAGATAACCCCGGAAATGCTTGTTTCAAACACATGCGATCAACTTCAGACTCAGACTGTCTCAATAAGATAATATCACAGCATACCAACAAGTTGTCCAATCTCAGCTGTAACCCTGAGCAACGTCTACTTTCAACTCAAACCGGCGATAACCACGGCGAGGAGTCAAACGTCATCTTGTTCCTTCGACAAATGGCACGTCGTCTCAACACTTCATACATACATATATCCAACAATGTCCCACAAGAATCGAGGAGTGATAATCCCGAGTGACTATTACGTGTGGCAGTACTTTGGATGGAATTTGAAGCTTGAAGACCATGGGCATAAACCCCTCTTCCTGACTTCGTATAACCTCTAATCCATGTCATTACGTAACTCTCGCCTGAAAGCGATCCAGAAGAAGTCTGAGATATACTTCGTTCGGATGCTCGGATTATAGTTACGCAAGTTTGAGCGGACATTCTGGTGCATGGACGCGTACTACGAAATGACGGGACCCGCGAGGCTCGGATCCACCACGACCACCACAGTACAACTGCGGCCGCCATGTGTACTGGCGCCATCGATCTATAAATATAAGGCTCATGGGTTAGCCATTTGAAAGAGAGAGAGAAGGAAAAAGGCGAGGAAGCCCTGTCCAGTTTACTCTGTATACATATCTTTTGAGTGTTTCCTCTTCTTTAAACACTAGTTAGCTTACATATAGCTACTTTTTATCCGGCGGGAGTTGAGTGTTTATCCATTTACAAGTCTAAGAAGTCTACTTTGGCAGCCCACTGTAAGCCTTCTTACATTCTATAAAGCCTCTTTCTCATATATCACACACTGTTGTACACGTTGATAGTCGTGTGAGTGTGTTTGCCCAGACTTCGATCCGTGGTTTTCATTTTTTTTGTATATATATACTAATATATGTATATATTTTGTATATATGGACTAACATTATCGAGTTATGCCTCGATTGAGCCTGAACTTGATGCAGAGTGTTTATCTATTTATATATATATATATATATATATATATATATATATATATATAGAGTCGGGATCCAGTCCGGGATCCCGGACTCTATTAAAATACGGATTTTTTTTTTTTTTTTGAAACAACTAAAAAAAAAAAAAAAATTTATGGAATTGGAATTTTTACATAATACAGTGTTTTGGGCGTGATTTGGATGCCTATACCAAAACATTTTTGTACAGTCTGCATCAGTCTGGGCAGACTGTACATACATTGGTTGGTATAGGTATTAAAAACACACCCAAAACATCGTAGACAGGAAAAATTCGATTCCATAATTTATTTTTATTTTTTAGTTGTTTCAAAAAAAAAAAAGCAAAAAAATAAATAAATTTGAGTGCGGATTTTAGGACGGTCCGGGATCCTGGATGGATCCTCATTCTATATATATATACTTATATATATATAAAGCGTGGTCGACTACATCGATGAGCACAGATATTACATCTCAAGCGTTTAATTGCTTTTGTATATATATATTATATATATAATTGCTATCAGACATATCGATGAGCCTGGATTTTACATCCGGTATTTTTACTCGCTTATATATATATATATATATGTATATATATATATAGATATATATAATTGTTGTCGGACATATCCGATGAGAGCTCGGATTTACATCAGAAGTGTGTTTCTCGCTATATATATATATATTTGTGTATATATATATATATATATATATATATATATATATATATATATATATATATATATTTTACATTCTCATCCGCCTGGAGTTTACTTACGTTGCGATTGATCGCTTTACTGACTTTATTTACATTTCGTCCGCTTGGAGTTTACTTAAGTGGCGGTTGATCATCATCATATATATATATATATATATATATATATATATATATATATATATATATATATATATATATATCGCTTTTATATATTTACATTTCCGATCCCCCATGGAGTTGCTTCGTGGTGGTTGATCCAGTCTGTATATATATATTTATAGCTTTTATATATATAACTGCTTACTATTTTCCATACAAATTGCAGTATCATGTGAGCCTAGGAATCATGTGATCACAGGTTCATTCTACTGAACCTAGATTCGGTTCCCATGATGGACATTTTTTAGCTGTAAGCAGCTTGTACATTATTTTACAGTGTCTGAGTTTCCTTGGATGGCTATCATGCCCATAAGGAGTTCGGCACTGCTGTATATTATTTTCTCGAGGATGCTTCGCATTCCAAAAATAAAAGCAAACAAGCCGAGCATTTAATAAAATGGAAGTATGAAAAGGTCTCAATTCCTATTGAGCACACAGTTTGAAAAAACCTCTTTTACAAAACTTCATTGATATATCTTGGTTAAAACTGGATTTTTCTATAAAATTTAAACCTTGTGTATATAGGTGCGAATGAGGCCTCACATTAATTTCAAATAAATTGCACATTGATCCACACACCCACACACACATTCATATAACAATTTCTTTGAAGAGTGGCAGTCACCGTGGTAACACGAATGTCGGGGGGTGCCTAACACCTTCCCTCCATATAATCAAGCCCCCGAACCCTTAATGAATCTCGATTTCACAGACCCGTTTAACAGTGTCAAATCACTGGGTCAATATGCTAACCTTTTCGGTTGCGTTGGTGCAACTAGTTAAATACACCAACTGGCGACTCTTAAAGTCAATCGTCGACATTATACATGTCAGACCTTTTTCACTTGTTTTTTCAAACAAATCTCACATTAACATGAGAACACCAAAGAACAAATAACGAAAAGGGACACTCAAAAATCCCAACGTCGACAGGTGGCGACTCTGCTGGGGACTCCAGTAAGAGGGCTTAAGCCACTATTACAACCTTTTCAAAATTGTTATATGCTTGTGTGTGATTGTTGCATTTACATTTCTGATGAATGTGTACAAATGCATCTTACTTATTGCACTGCTAAATATCTATCTGTGATATTAGTGCTTCGCACATGTCATCATTTTGCATAAATAGTGAGACACGTTGTATGTGAATGTATGTTGTGTGGTCTCTCCACCAGGAGGCTATCCTGTTGGTGTTTGATTACTGGACCCGTGGGAAGAATAATTCCCTGGGGCTCAGGAAAGGCACCACTCAGATTCGCTCCAGTTGAAAGACCGGATTAACTTCCCGTCGAGTAGATTGCGATGATCTGGGAACCTTCATGCCGAAAAGCCGCGAGAATAACCCTAAGATAGGTCAACCTCTGATAAACCAAATGCGGAAGAAAGTCTCTGCATGCTTTCCATTTTCAATTACTTGTAAAAGCATTTACTTGTAATTTTATTCCATGTTCATCCATATGTAATGGAAAATATGAAGAATATATGTGCATGACATGTTATCAATTAACAAATCGGTTTTGCAAGAAAAATTCCTAATACGGACATGTTATGATAACTTTTACATTACCCTAAGACTAAACTACGTAAGTCTTTTGTAGGGAAGCAATTGGGCCTATTACCCGCTCAAAATTCAAAAAGGCCACAAGCCTATAGCCAATCATGTCTTCTTCCGAACAGTCTAATCCGGTTCCCGAGAAGAATTTGACAGATTGAGTAAACAAATCACAAACTTGGCTGTTCTACTGAAAGAATTACACCAGTCTACTCAGGGTACGAAGATACCTACACATTCAGAACCATCTACACAAGGAGTTCAAGGTCTGGAAAAATAAATTCCAGAACATCAGTTGGATACAACCAACAAAGACCCTGAAGGCACCCATCTCCAAGGAGATCCAGACAACAGTGACATCAGGAAGAAAGTCCTTCAAATAGAGGAAACCATTCGTGTTCTTAAAGGGATTGGAACTCATGGCAGTGTTTCATATACAGACCTTTGCATATTCCCTGGTGTTCATTATCCGAAGAAATTTAAAACCCCTGATTTTGAGAAATATGATGGATTAGGAGATCCTTATACACATTTAAAAGTGTTCATTGGAGAACTTGGATCTTATGCTGAGAATGAAAAGCTCAGAATCAAATTTTGCTTTTGAGAAAAGTCTGACTGGAGAAGCCTGTTCATGGTATATCAGATTAGACAACTCTAAGATCCATAGTTGGGAAGAGCTGGCTCACGCCTTCCTCACTCAATACAGTTTTCAATCTCAAATGGCTCCTGACCGGTACCAAATTACCAAGGTCAAGAAACAGTCTAATGAGTCATTCAGAGAGTATGCTCAAAGGTGGAGGCGCCTTGTTGCTCAAGTTATTCCTTCCATGACAGAATCAGAAATGGTCATGACTTTCATAGTTATACAGGAAGCTCCTTTTTATAAAAGAGTTCTAGCTGGTATTGGCAAACCATTTTCTGAAATGATCAAACATGGAGAGATAGATGAAATGGGATTGAAGTCCGATAAAATTCAAGACCTAGCCGCTCTTAAAGCTGTTGTTGAGCACATCCAGTCCGGATCTTATGGAAACAACCCCCGGAGGGTCCATAAAAAGAAAGAGGAGGATGTTTCCTTGATACGACAAGGACAAAAAGGCAATCCAAGCATGCCTATGCAAAGGAGAAACTACTCCCCTTTTCCAGCACAATCTTCAAACCCTCCATTGCCTAAAAGTGGAGAAGTAAAATGACCTCGAACGTTCACACCCTTAGGGGACTCGCTCGAGAATATTCTTGCTCTTCTGACTGCTCAGAAGAAAATTACACATCTTCTTCCACCAGCCAACCCTTATGGGAAGGGTTTTAATGCTTCTCGGAAGTGTGTTTACCATGCCGGGGCACCCAGACATGATACTCAAGATAGTTGGGCCTTGAAGCATAAGATTCAAGATCTAATAGACAATGGTGAGATCGTGGTCACTAAACCCGATCAACCTCACGTTCAAGACAACCCTCTTCCTCAACACAAAGAAGAAGAGGTCAACATGATCAGTTGGAGCACTTGACATGGTTCCAATTCTACTGATAAATCATCCCAGCCCATCAAAGACGGTGTTGACAAATGGGATTTGTGACGCCCCCAAAATAGGTATACATCAACCGCTTACGAAGTTGTCAATATATGTATGCGAAACAACTATAACTTTATTATTACAACAAGAAAGCTGTGAGTTTGAATACAAATATTATCTTCTAGACAATATCTATACTCAAATAAATCCTCATCACATTTATTGATACATTATTTTACAAAAATGGTGAGGACTACTAAACAACTCTCTCTAGAACCTTCATTCCATACCCGACTGCGTACTCGCTATATTCTCGCGCCTCACGAGAAGAAAAATGGAACAAAAGGAAAAGGGTGAGCTCAACTAGCCCGATAAAGAATATTATGACTAAGATAATATACAACAAATTATCGTTAGTCTTCAACGAGAGAAAAATCTAATAGAATACAATTGACAACGGTTTTAAATCAACAACTGCAGCGGAAACAACAATTCATTAGAAGAGTTAAGTAGAGAATGCAAACTACTATCTTTTATATATGAATTTAAAAGTTCATCATCGATATTTTATCCCTGTAACATCAATCAATATATATCTGGAATCAAATATTCATCTTTGCACTACTGAGGCCAAAGATATTCATCGATTGGTCATGTTCATCTAAACACTGTTCATCTTTGCACTACGGGCCGGAGATATTAATCGGTCGGTCATGTTCATCTCAACACTGTTCATCTTTGCACTACGGGCCAAAGATATTCATCAAGAAATCATTCATCTTTGCACTACTGGGCCAAAGATATTCAATAATATCATCATTTAGGGGGTGAGGATAATGAAAAATATTTTAAAGGAAGCGAATCCAATTGAAACAAAAGAACAAATATTAAGGATTAAGTATTTTAAACAATCCAAGTTCAAAAATACTTCATAAGTAATCGAGTGGAGTAAAATTCAAGAATGATCAAAACATGGATACAATCAAAGCTAGTATCCATAGTAGATATTTTGGACAAAAGAAGAAATTTCATTTTTCGGTGAATAGTGCCGTATTCGTGAATAGTGCCGTATACGTGAATAGTGCCGTATACGTGAATAATAACTTCGACACCAAAAGATAGAAATTTCACAAAAACATCTTCACGCTTCGTGAATAGTAACTCGTGAATAGTAACTCATGAATAGTAACTCATGAATAGTAACCCCGACATGAAAAAGTTCCAAATTTGATAAAAATTTCCAACCAATACTTCGGCATAATGATATTGAAGAAATAATATCATTTTCGAATAAAATAACATCCCTTACCTCGAAGAGCAAGACTTCTAGTTGAAACATCGGATATAGGCTATGACTTGAACTTGCACCGTATAGAAATACTCAAAGTATACTTAAAATACTCACAAGAATACGCTCGATAATATAGAGAGAGAAAACTTCAATTTCTGGTGTGATTTTCAATTCTAACCTAAGCACCCTATTTATAGGAAAATGCTTAGAACACCAAAGTAGAAAATTTAATATAATAATATTATATATATTACAAATTCTCTACGCATATTTTGACAACTGATTTCAGCTTATCTTGCACATGCTAGGGCTGCCCACAAAACAAAAAAAACGTTTCTCCTATTTTAAATATTTTAAACTTCCAAAAATCAATTATTTCGGAGCTTCGGAACTTCAATAATTCATAATAAATAACCCTTTTATCAGAAAATTCAAATCTCGCGCTTTTTTATAGGAAATTCAATTCTCTACAACTTTACAGAAGAAAGTTTTCCAAATTCCAAAGAAAGTGGCCAAGAAATCCACAAATGAAAGCGATTTTCTGTGCTATAATCAAATATCGGTCAATAATTGTGTCCACCAACACACAAAATATGTGTTAAACATTTAATGCCACAAAAATACTCTTCTTCCTCATATACTCATATATCCCACATTCATTATAAAAATATCATCGTTAATATATTATTAAAATAATATATTTAAATGAATTATTTTATCAGAAAAAGATAAAATATTAATTTTCAACAATTGTCACATTAAAAAATTTCTCCATCTATATCCACATAAAATCAATATTTTCCTCATCATATAAATTAATAATTAATTATTCACAAATAATATTACAAAATCACAAGATCTTTGTGACCAGTAGTTTCCTCAGAAAGAGGGCTTTCAATAAGGATCTCTCTCTTCTTTGGCGCATGATTAGGTGACCAAAACTCTCCTTAGACAGAACTTTCTAGACATTGCCAATAATGTTATCCAATAATATTATTAAGATAATATGAATTATTGCTCCGATAATGGAAAATACTATGTAATGACAATTTATTGAAACAACGAGTAATATAAAATATCAATGCAAAGAATTATTGAATCAATAAAATAAAATCTTGAGCGATAATTATTGTAACAATTATTGAGTAGTGCCTTTACGTAAGAATCAATAATTGGTGCAATCAATCAAGTATCTCAACAACGACAGAGCGTATTAGTGTGTTTTAACCTTTGGGTATTTCAATAGTATTAACTTGAATAACAACTTCAAGATTATTTATAAACAACTTATATTTTTCGTTTTCTTCATCCAATCGCTTTCGTTATGGGGCCCATAAAAGCTCGCTGGTGGTAAATACGAATATTCCCCAACGATTTGAATATTCCACGACCAAACGAATATTCCCGACAATAATGAATATTTTATAACCACTTGCTTATTCGAAATATTTGCGTATTTTACCCATAACTATCCACATTAATCAAATCAACCCTTACTATTTCAAAATAATAAATAGAGGAAAATAAATTTCATTTATTAATAATTTGGGGTCCTACAACCCCCCCTCCTTATGAAATTTCGTCCTCGAAATTGACGTACGTACCTGGTGTTTCGAAAAGATGAGAATACCTCGCTTTTATTTCCGTTTCTAACTCCCAGGTCATTTCCTCAATAGCATGGTTTCTCCATAAAACTTTAACTTGTGGTATAACCTCAGTACATAGGACATGTTCTTTCCTATCCAAGATCTTGGCAGTACCTCCTCGTGACGTTAAGTCTTGGCTATCTCGTCCGGTTCTAACTCAATGCGTGGTTGGTCGTCCACATATTTACGTAACATCGATCATCGTGAAAAGCGTTATGAACACGCGTCATACTTGGCGGTAAAAGCGAGTCTATAGGCCACAGTTCCTATTCAATCGAGAATTTCAAATGGATTAATAAATCGAAGGTTTGAGCTTTCCTCACCTCACCGATTCTCGCTTTTGAAATAACAACTTCTTGCACCTCCTTCTTCAAATTCATCAGCTCCGGTGTGTATCTTGAACAACTTTAACTTTATCGATTAAAGTCGATTATACTCGTATATCATCACGTGGGTACCTAGAGTTTTCATCTCTATCTCTATTATTTATAAATTATACGAAATGAGTCTTTGACAATATCGTACTCGTACTTGTATACGATCTTCTACTCAACATGTCAGCTACCACGTTCTCTTTTCCAGGATGGCATGGTCAGAACATGTGCTGAAATGAGTCTCCTCTTGAGTTCTTCGAAGCTCTTCCCACATTCCTTGCTCCATTCGAATTTTGTATCTCTACGAGTCAGCCGCGTTAATGGAATAGCGATTCGAGAATATCCGTCAACGAATCTTTGATAATAACCAACTAAGCCTAGTAAGCTACATATTTCGATTCTGGCTTAGGTTGTTCTGTTGACTCATATCCCAACCTTGGATAGCACGTTACAATGACACCTATCGGTTTACTATCTTGACAAATATTGTCCCTACGAGATGCGGCCCGGTGCATTCCACAAAGGAAGTCACCAAATAAAGGCTCGGTACCAAATTCTATAGTTGAATTTTTAACTCACGAAGTTCAATAGGAGCCATTCGATATGAGATTTTAGAAATGAGTTTTGTACCGGAGTTCAAAGTCGATACAAAATTTAATATCGAAGCTTTGGGAGTAAGCCAAGAAATTCTTGAGGAATACGTCGGGAAAAATCAATAACAACAGGAATATTATTCAAATCTGACGTGTCTTTATTCAAATCCATAACATGGACTAAGAAAACTTGACATCCGTAATAAACGAATGACTTCATGGCTTGATATGAAAATGTTTGACTACAATGGTTTAATTGCTTGAATTCGAATAACAGGTTGCTTAGGAATATAAAAACTAACAACCTTATGAAAGTAATCAATTTCGGCATGATGAGTAGTTAACCTTAAAATCACATCAAAAGCAAATATCTTTATAGAAATAAGGTTAACAGGTAATGTGATAGTGCCAACCTGAATCAAGCAAGATTTCTAAACAACGGATGTAATGAAAGTTTCTCCTAACGGAGTCTCCATAAATAGGTCAAAGTCTAATTTCTCCGTAGTCAAGTTCAAACGTTGAGCGCAAGAAAGAGAGATAAAAGAATGGGTAGAACCGGTATCTAGTAAGGTATAAACTTCGCAAGAATTTATAATTAACTAACCCGTGCTAACCGTTCGGAGTTCCTCGCATTTTGACCGGTCACGAAAAATGCTCTTCCAGAGGCAGATTGACTTTGACTTTTACGAGACATCCTTTTGAGTCACCATTCTCATTGGATCGGGTTTTACATCTTTGTATAATCTCGAGTGATATGTCCTTCTTTTCCACAATTATAGCATACCTTAAAGCTGTTGTGGCGTTTAATGATATGTCCTCTTTCCGCATTTGTAACATACGATAGATGGTCTTTCTCCTCCCTTGGAACCGATTTACATCTTTGGCCGGCGTCTTCACATATGGTCGTTGTTGAATCTCCTCTTTTAAAATCTCCTCCTCGACTCGCTTCTTCTATTTTCATGGCCACGATTACAACGGAGTGGTTACCGCCTTTGTCCAGTATTCTTCTTTCTCATTTGGTTATCGTTATTCGATGGATCGCTATCTTGATATGATGATCTGGTTATGGTCCCTCGATTGAGCGTACTCGTTATCTCGCTTCTAACAATCGAGCCTCATTGACAACATCCGAAGAGAGAAAATTTATGAGAAATGAGATATTATCGTATCTTGGGTTTCAAAACTCTCGAAACATCCGAGTCAATACGTTCCTCATTCTCCACCAAATGAGGTGCAAACACGGATAACTCGCAAACTTTGCCTCGTCATTGAGACACCGCAATGTTGTTTTGTTCTAATCGATGAACTCCACTTCCTTCATATGACGAACACTTTCGAGGAAAGTATTTGTCATTAAATAGTTTTGAAACGTCTCCCAAGACATCGCCGAAGCGCAATTTGGATGGGTACGCTTCACAGACTCCCACCAGTAGTCTGCCTCACCACGGAACATAAAGGTGGCGAATGGAACCTTTTGTTCCTCCGTGCATCCCAAGACATCGAATATCTTGGTAATTTTCTTGACCCATGTTTCCGCCATGATCGGATCTGGCTTTCCCTTAAATTTGGTGGTCCCAACTCTTTGAAGCTTGCTTTTTGTGACAACCCGTGAATTGCTATCATTTCCTCCTATATTTTGAACACGAGTCTCCCTCGTTTGATTTTGCATGAACTGCAAAAAGCTTCTAAACATCCCCTTGTTCATCATCTGCTCAATGGTGTTGTTCACAGGAGGTACATTGCCAGCCTGTTGCACGTTCTCCTCGTTGGTAAGTACAGGCATCTCCACGGTCTCATTTACTCCACTGTTAATATTCTTAGTCGACATTCTCAAATACTGTCATAAAACAAGGGTTAATTAAGGAAATCAATATATCACATAATATCCCTATATACTAACCAACTAACAAATAAGCTTAGGTAGGACACACTAGCGAAGGATTTACCGTCTCTCCCTCCTAGTTCTATTCCCGATCTCCTTGGAGATCATATCCCTAAGCTCGATACTAAGCGTGGCGCCCCCAAAATAGGTATACATCACCCATTACGAGTTGTCAATACATGGTACGTAAACAACTACAACTTTATTATTACAACAAGAAAGCGTGAGTTTGAATATAAATATTATCTTCTAGACAATATCTATACTCAAATAAATCCTCATCACATTTATTGATACATTATTTTACAAAAATGGTGAGGACTACTAAACAACTCTCTCTAGAACCTTCATTCCATACCAGACTGCGTACTCGCTATATATTCGCCTCCACGAGAAGAAAAATGGAACAAAAGGAAAAGGGTGAGCTCAACTAGCCCGATAAAGAATATTATGACTAAGATAATATACAACAAATTATCGTTAGTCTTCAACAGAGAAAAATCTAATAGAATACATTAGACAACCAGTTTTAAATCAACAACTGCAGCGGAAACAACAATTCATTAGAAGAGTTAAGTAGAGAATGCAAACTACTATCTTCTATATATGAATTTAACAGTTCATCGTCGACATTTTATCCCTGTAACATTAATCAATATATATCTGGAATCAAATATTCATCTTTGCACTATAGGCCAAAGAAATTCATCAGCTGGTCATGTTCATCTAAACACATGTTCATCTTTGCACTACGGGCCAGAGATATTAATCAGTCAGTCATGTTCATCTCAACACCTGTTCATCTTTGAACTACGGGCCAAAGATATTCATCAAGAAATCATTCATCTTTGCACTACAGGCCAAAGATTTTCAGTAATATCATCATTTAGGACTGAGGATAATGAAAAATATTTTAAAGGAAACGAATCCATTGAAACAAAAGAACAAATATTAAGGATTCGTATTTTAAAAAATCCAAGTTCAAAAATACTTCATAAGTAATCAGAGTGGAGTAAAATTCAAGAATGATCAAAACATGAATACAATCAAAGCTAGTATCCATAGTAGATATTTTGGACAAAAAGAAGAAATTTCATTTTTCAGTGAATAGTGCCGTATTCGTGAATAGTGTCAGATATCGTGAATAGTCTTAGATCACGTGAATAGTAACTCCGACACCAAAAGATAGAAATTTCACAAAAAACATCTTCACGCTTCGTGAATAGTACTCGTGAATAGTAACTCATGAATAGTAACATATGAATAGTAACTCATGAATAGTAACCCCAACATGAAAAAGTTCCAAATTTGATAAAAATTTCCAACCAATAATTCGGCATAATGATATTGAAGAAATAATATCATTTTGAATAAAATAACATCTCTTACCTCGAAAGAGTACTTTAGTTGAAAACAGGATATAGGCTATGACTTGAACTTCTTGCAGTATATAGCAATACTCAAAGTATACTCAAAATACTCACAAGAATACGCTCGATAATATAGAGAGAGAAAACTTCAGTTTCTGGTGTGATTTTCAATTCTAACCTAAGCACCCTATTTATAGGAAAATGCTTAGAACACCAAAGTAGAAAATTTAATATAATAATATTATATATATTACAAATTCTCTACGCACATTTTGACAACTGATTTTAGCTTATCTTGCACATGCTAGGGCTGCCCACAAAACAAAAAAAACGTTTTTCCTATTTTAAATATTTTAAACTTCCAAAAATCAATTATTTCGGAACTTCAATAATTCATAATAAATAGCTCTTTTATCAGAAAATTCGAATCTCGCGACTTTTTATAGGAAATTCAATTCTCTACAACTTTATAGAAGAAAGTTTTCCAAATTCCAAACAGAAATTGACCGAAATCCACAAGCAAGCGATTTTACAAAGTTATAATCAAATTTCGGTCAATAATTGTGTTCACCAACACACAAAATATGTGTTAAACATATAATGCCACAAAAATACTCTTCCTCCTCATATACTCATATATCCCACATTCATTATAAAAATATCACCGTTAATAAATTATTAAAATAATATATTTAAATGAATTATTTTATTAGAAAAAGATAAAATATTAATTTTCAACAATTGTCACATTAAAAATTTTCTCCATCTATATCCACATAAAATCAATATTTTCCTCATCATATAAATCAATACTTAATTATTCATAAATAATATTACAGAATCACGATGATTGGAAACCAGTAGTTCGAGGAAAGAGGGCTTTCAATAAGGATCTCTCTCTTCTTGGCGCGTAATTAGGTGACCAAACCTCTCCTTAGATGTAATTTTCTAAACATTGCCAATAATATTATCCAATAATATTATTAGGATAATATGAATTATTGTCTAGATAATGGAAAATACTATGTAATGACAATTTATTGAAACAACAAGTAATATAAAATATCAATGCACGCAATTATTGAATCAATAAAATAAAAAATCTCGAATAAAGTAATTCTTTGTAACAATTATTGAGTAGTGCCTTTTTACGTAAGAATCAATAATTGGTGCAATACTGCAAGTGTCTTCTTGTTCAACAACGGCGTATTAGTGTGTTTTAACCACGGGTATTCCAACAAGATAATAGCGGTAACAACTACTGTAGTTATTTATAAACAACTTATATTTTTCGTTTTCTTCATCCAATCGCTTTCCGTTATGGGGCCCACAAAAGATTGCGCCGTCGTACGAATATTCCCCGACAGTACGAATATTCCACGACCAAACGAATATTCCCCGACAATAATGAATATTTTATAACCATTTGTTATTCGAAATATTTGCGTATTTGACCCATAACTATCCACATTAATCAAATCAACCCTTACTATTTCAAAATAATAAATAGAGGAAAATAAATTTCAATTATTAATAATTTGGGTCTTACAGGATTAAGCAAAATTCCAGTTTACCATGGAACGAAAGATGAAAGATCTTTGCAAACAAATTGAGTAATTGGCAGAACTGGTGACCCACCACCATCAAGTCACACGCCAATTAATTAGGCAGGAGCATGCCTATCTCCTTCCATTTGTTATGAATGCTTCATCAACACCTTCAGAAAGCGAAGCTATGGAGGATAAGGTTTCAAAGCGAGCAAGTGCTAAAGCCCGTCGGGATTTCGCCAATAAAAGGGAATTCACATATTTGGGTCAATCTATGGAGGAGATACTTCAAATGTTAATCAACGAAGGAAGAATCACATTCCTTCTACCTCCAATCAATCCTTGCTCAGGGCGATTCAATCCTGATGAAATGTGTCAATATCATTCACATTCTCGCGGTCACAACACAGAAGAATGATGGGCACTCCGCCATCTCATTCAGAATCTTATTGATAGCGGTGTCCTGCAAATAGCGGATGATTACACTGTGCAACTCAAGGGTGGGAATGCATGCCCTACCCAATGAAAGGGATCAATAGCAGTTATATCCGAAGTGGATGATGAGACTGTCAAAGTATTTCCCATACAACTAATTCATCTCAAAGGAGCTGACAATCCTTTGAAAGTGGCGCACCAGAGCCAATTCCTTTACCTTGCAGACTACAACATCCTGTTGTCAGCTTACACAAAGTTCCATGGAGTTATGGAGAAGCTGAAGGATCCACGTCTCATACTACTGCTAAAGTGTCGAAAGAAAATCCATTGTACCTTCCTCAACGGGTTATCAAGCCTACTTGCGAAGCAAAGGGGAAGTTGGCCATGGAGAAGATTGAAAAATTCCTCCGTACTATGGGCCATAATGAAGCCAAAGTGGTTTTAAGCTTGCAAGAAGCTCCACACCAGATTTCAATTCTGGACCTGGTTTTCTCTTCCGAGGAGCATCGGAAGGTCTTGCTAAAGGTTTTGGAAGAAGCCTACCTGCCAAAATTAGTGAATGTGGAAAAATTTCAACATTTGGTTGATCACATTTTCAACAACAATGTGATATCCTTCACTAATGACGACATACCTCCCGAAGGGACCGGTCATTGCAAACCACCGCACATCGCGGTGTTGTCTTTGAGTGCGTCTTATTTGGAGTATTGATAGATGGAGGTTCATCTCTAAATATTTGTCCTTACGCCACCTTGGTGAAGATGAATATAAATCTCTAGCGAATCCAAAGTAGCCATACGATCATCCAAGCTTTTGATGGATCTCGGCAAAATTTTGTTGGAGAGATTGAATTGCCAATTGAGATTGGTCCTAATACATTCAACGTATCCTTCCACGTCCTCAAGATAGATTCAGGATACAACCTACTATTGGGGAGACCATGGATACACATGGCTGGAGTTGTTCCCTCCACCTTACATCAACAACTCACATACATCATCAACAACAGTCTAGTCACTGTCAATGCTAAGCCGGAATGTCCTAGACCAGGAACTCTACCAATTATCAGCTTCAATTCAGAAGTTGAGTAGGCTAATTCCATACTACCGGAAGTGAGTAAACATGATACCATTCTATTGGAACGCCACTTCCGTACTCCAAGATTTCTGACGAGGTTATGTCAGCCATTCAAGAAATGATGTTATTGGGTTATCAACCTGGACAAGGGCTTGGTAAGGATCAATAGGGTATTAAGCACCCTATCCAAATGTCCAGTCAAATTGGGACAGCCGGGCTAGGCTATTCTACTAATTCCACTCACAGGAATCCTCATAAGCATAAGCAGGTTCCTCAAACTTCTGCCGCGCGGCGATCTTCTACACCTTTACCACATGAGTTGATACAGTCTCCAGTAAAGGTACCAGCCCATGTTGTGGCTATGCTATTTCCGAAACCAGTGACAATCAAAGCTAAAGAGGTGCTAATTCCTGATCCCGAGGCGGAAGAAAAGGAACGAAAAACGTAAACATGACCTTGCCTTGATAATGGCAGGCATTCGCGTCATTGTTCATAATGAACACACAAATAGATACACCCTAGATGATGATTGCCTAGATGTCATAGTTATCATTCGGGAAAAGGAGGACACTGACGATCCTTCTATCACAGCAGTCCATCAGGACTTTTCCCTCAATAATTGGAGCAGCACTCCATGCATTGGTCGACTAGGGTAAAATGGGCAAAAAATCCCTCTGCCCTATAGATAACTTTAATTGCTTTCTTTCCTTTACAGCACTAGCAATTATTTTATCACGTACATGCTAACACTTTTGTATGATCGAACAGTTGCATATATTAAGTGAAAGCATATTTTGTTTCAGGACTCTGAATTTAGATGTGCATGTACTTGCTAATGAGGTGCCTTCTCTCCACAAATTTGTAACTTTGATGCAAAGTTGGACTCGAGACTTGATGGACATCCAAGAGGACATTGAGACACCTCAAGAGATTAAGGAATGGGTCGGCCGACAAACCCAAACCCAATCTTGATCAAACCACTCCTTTCAATCTCGGAACCTTAGACAACCCTAAGCTAATCCAGATTGGTTCAGACCTTACCACAAATTAATGGAATGACATGGTTGCACTGTTAACCCAATTCCAGGATGTGTTTGCATGGTCTCATAAAGACATGGTGGGTTTGTCCACTGACATTGTTCTTCACCGCCTTCCCATTAAAGAAAGATTCAAACCAGTTAGGCAAAAGCTTAGGCGATTGAAACCTGAATGGAGTTTAAAAGTTAAAGAAGAAATTGTGAAACAATTTCAAGCTGGCATCATCATGGTGTCTATATATCCAGAGTGGATATCCAACATTGTTCCTGTGCCTAAACCAGGAGGAAAGGTGCGAGTTTGCGTGGATTATCAGGATTTGAACAAAGCTTGCCTTAAAGATAGCTTTCTCGTGCCTTTTATCCACACTCTCGTTGACAATACTGCTCAATACGACATGTACTCCTTTGCTGATTGCTTTGCGGGGTACCATCAAATTATGGTCGCTGAGGAAGATCGTGAGAAAACTGCTTTCATCACGTCCTAGGGAACCTTTTCCTACAGACGGTTGTCATTCAGCCTCATCAACGCCGGGGCAACCTACCAGTGAGCTATGATGGCTCTTTTCCATGATTTAATGCACAAGTAGATAGAGATCTATGTGGATGACATCATTGTCAAATCCCGGAAGGAGGATGACCATTTAAACCATCTCAAAAAGCTATTCAACAGGTTGCGTAAGTATAAATTGAAGTTAAATCCCACCAAGTGCGCCTTTGGTGTTAAGTTAGGCAAGTTGCTAGGCTTCCTAGTAAGCCACAAAGGGATTGAACTGGATCCTACCAAAATCCAGGCCATCAAGGAAATGCCCATTCCTCAGATAGAAAAAGAAATACGGGGATTTTTGGGAAGGATCAACTTCATTAGCCGATTCATTTCTCAACTCATGGCAACCTGTGAGCCAATCTTCAAATTATTAAGGAAGAACTCCTCCATGAAATGGAATGACGAGTGTCAAAAACCCTTCCTCACAATTAAGGAGCAACTAATCAACGCTCTTGTTATGGTACCTCCCAGGGATGATGTTCCTCTGTTCATGTACCTGTCCATAAATGGCAATACTATGGGCTGTATGCTGGGGCAGAAAGACAATAGAGGCCAAGAGCGAGCTATCTATTACCTTAGCAAAAGATTCAGCATCAGTGAACACAAGTACACTCTGATCAAGAAAACTTGTTGTGCTTTAGCATGGGCTTCCATGAGATTACAACATTATCTCCATGGTCACACAACCCATCTCATATCTCGCGTGGATCCTCTTAAGTATGTGCTCAGCAAACCCATACTGAATTGTCGACCGTCCGGATGCGATTGATCCTCTGACAATTTGACATCGTCTACGTGACTCAAAAAGTCGGTCGAGGTCAAGGAATTGTGGATCAATTGGGCTGCTTTGCACTGCTAGGGATTACAAACCCTTAGAAACATACTTTCACGACGAAGGAGTAATGACAATTCGGCTACCACATCGAGACGATACATCTTGTTCGTGGAAAATATATTTTGATGGAGTTGTTAACTCGAAGGCTCTCGGAGTAGGAGCGCTTTTAATATCCGCACGGAGGAGCGGTATCCGTCGTAAATCAAATTGCGGTTTATCATCACCAACAACACACGGTGAGTATGAAGGTACGTATCATGGGACTCAAACTTGCCCGTTCAATGGGTATCATGGGGTTAACTGTCTTTGGGGATTCCAAATTGGTAATCAAGCAATCCACAAGAATCTATCAAACCAAAGAATTACATTTACTGCCTTACCACTCCAGAAGTTCTCTGAGATGGCTTTGGAGTTCGAAGAAATCTCCTTTCTCCACATTCCTCGTAATAGGAATGACTTTGCAGATGCATTAGCAATGTTGGCCTCCTTGGTTTACATACCTGACAAGGAAAACATGCCAAGCATCACGATTGCTATGTAGAAAGCCCCAGTCTATAGGAATTACATTGGAGAAGTATCGGATGAGTTGCCTCCCATCCACAACCCTTGGTATCAATATATCAAGGAGTATCTATGAGATGGATCTACACCCGCTGAGGCGAGCCTAACTAAGAAGAGGCGAATTCATCGACTTGCTATGAAATTCTACTTGAGCGGAGATGCACTCTATAAAAGAGATGCAGGATTAGGTCACCTCAGATGTCTGGACAAAGTCCAAGCTCAGCGACTCATGGATGAGATCCATGGTGGAGTATGCGGCCCTCACATGAGCTGACCCCTACTTGTCAAGAAAATTCTTTAAGCAGGACATTATTGGCTTACACTCAAAAGTCGATTGTGATGATCACGTCAAGAGGTGCTATCAATGTCAGATCCATGGGAATGTTATCCACGCCCCTCCAAGGGAACTCCATAATATGAGTTCACCATGACCCTTTTCAATGTGGGGAATGGACGTGATCGGGCCCATCGAGCCCAAAGCTAGTAATGGACATTGATTCATATTCACCATGATCGACTACTTCACCAAATGGGTTGAAGCAGCTTCCTTCCCCAGGGTTACTAAAGAAGTCATCATTGCTTTCATAAAAAATAATGTTGTTTGTCGATATGGACAACCAGAGGTCATTGTGTCAGACAATGCTAAAAACCTCAACAACAACATGATGGAGGAATTATGCAGAAAATTCCACATCAAACATCTCAACTCTGTCATCTATCGTCCAAATATGAATGGTGCTATTGAAGCGGCAAATAAAAACATCAAGAAGATCATGCAGAAAATGTCCGCCAATCACAAAGGATGGCCTGACCTCTTGCCCCTAACTTTATTAGCCTACAAAACTTCAATGCGTGCTTCCCTGGGGCAACCCCCTACTCGTTAGTCTATGGGATGGAAGCAGTGCTCCCCATAGAAGTGGAAATGTAATCCCTCAGAGTATTGATGGATGCTCAGTTGGATGAAGACCAATGGGTATAAGACAGGTATCACCAATTGTCTCTAATAGATGAAAGGCGAACCGCGACTATCTTCCATGGTCAGTTATATTAGTAAAGGATCGCACGATCCTACAACAGAAAAGTCCAACTACGGTAATTCAAAAAACATGACTTGGTTTTGAAGAAGATCATTGACAACCAAGATCAATTTAAGGGAAAATTCGCTCCTAACTGGGAAGGCCCATTTATTGTCAAAGAAGTATTGACAGGAGGTGCTCTCAGGTTACATGAAATGGATGGCGATGAATTTCCACAGCTTATCAACTCGGACACCGTGAAACAGTACTATGTCTGAAGTTACCATCGAATAAACATCCTGGTTTTGATCATCCAATCACCAGTTATTCTGGTTGTGAACCCTCTCTCCTTTTACAAACTCTTCTGCCCCTCAGGGAAACATACACTTCAAGCCAGCAGCCTGGTTTTACTTCATTTCAAACTTTTCACACCTACTTCTCCTGAAGACGAGATTAAACTTTTCACACCTGCTTCTCCTGAAGACGAGATTAAACTTTTCACCCCTGCAGTTTATCCTCAAGATGGGATTAAACTTTTTCCACACTTGCGTTTATATCCCCTCTATGGGATTAAACTTTCTTCTCCATGATATAGCTTTGCACATGGGATTTACGCTTCTCTCAAATTGCGATTCGTCACGAGGGGCGAACTACGTTGACTTGATCTCCACGATACCGAAGTGCGAGGGCAACCATATTCTATATGGCCCGATCACAATAAGAAAAACAACAAAAACATTTACGCCTTTCTTTACAAAAAAACAACAAAACAACAAAAAATACTTCTACACCCATACGCCTCCGCGATTCAACGTTGAACCTCTTACACCGAGGTTGAACTACGCAGACTTAATCTCCTCTTTTCTTGAGAGTGCGTGAGGCAACCATTCATGGTGCGATCTAACCCCTACTAGAATAAACATACTTGTCATTGATGATGGGATCAACCTTCAAATTGCCCCACTTCGCCGGTTTTGAGATCAAAGGGATGGAATTATCCAACCTCTTCTCACAAATAGAAGATTCGGTGACCATCTAAGCTGCGATCATGCCTCAAAGAGCAATACCAACCCATAAGAGATGGAATTAACTAGGCTTCTCACAAATAGAAGTACTGGCGACCATCTGTGGTGTGGTCAATCTCAGAGAGGAAGAAACCATCCTCCTCTCCACTTTTCCATACAGATACCAGTCCCAAGACACCAAAGATGGTAGGGATTTTCAGTAATCAATGATCCGTTCTGAGAGACCTTGCGACGTCTCAATGTCCATCTATCAAGGATAAGTTTAGAATGCATCAAGATCAAAGGCCCTGGAGAAACAGGAAAATATCAAGCAAGTATCAAGGCATAACTAAAAGGGAAGTAAATCAAAATATATTTCCCTGCCATATATAATACTGTTTGATATATACATCTGTGATGTACATGACAAAATGACTAAGCTAGTACGTGCAGGAAAATACAAAGTTATCTATAGATCTGTATATATGTGGACTATCAGATCTAACATAGCATCCCTCTCTGAAGACGGAGGTAACGCTGCAAGCTCCTGCCCAAGGGTATCTACACGAGCTAGCAGATCGGAGGCTAACTGCATGGTGGCAACATGCTCATCAATGTAGGCACTCATGTCGGCCAGATTGACCGTCATCTGGGATCTCACTGAAGTGCTGTCTGCAATGGCCACATCCCTAGCAGATAAGGCGCTATCCCGCTCCACTATCAATATATCCCTGGTGATCTAGCCTCATCCCTCTCTCGACAGAAGCAAAGATCTCTCTCATCAAGAGTCAACATCGCGCCTAGCTTCGATCTCTCTCATAGGTCATCGGATGTAAGCTCTGCTCCAAATGATGTCTTAGAATCTTGAGTAAGTGATGGCACTCGTGGTGGGATAATCTATCACAAATCTTTGGCGACCAATGATCCAAGTCATCGGTGGGAATGACAGCCTCTCTATAGGCTCCTCATCATCAGAATCAGTCTCTTGCACTATGGATCTGCCGCGTGACCAATGCGATCTCTGTCTCCATCCATGCGAAATACTCGTAGAACAACCTTGATGGTCGATGAAAACTTCGGTGACTCGGCCGATCCCAAAGAGCATACAACCTGGATATGTCCTCCGCTGACAAACGGTATGACGCGAAGTGCTGACTCACTACCCCCTCATATGGATGGAAGTCCTAAAACTGGTCAAACTGACACATCACGGCCAGTGGGTGGTAAGTAATCATGCCCTCAAACCAACCGAGAGGAGATAATCCATGCCGGAGCATGAGTAATGAAGTCAGAGGGTGAGCTAAGCCATGAACACGGCAATATATCAAAGCGGATCTCCAATCTCCGCTAAGAAAGCGGACCAAGATCTGACATCAGACACCCAGCAGTGAAAGGAGTACGACATGGCTATCTCATGGGTGAAACAAAATCGATGATGTCTAAATGTGCTAATCGGTCTCAAGTGTGACATGAACCACACATACAAAGATGACCGAAGCTACTATGAACACTCCGTAGAATAAGTGCAAAGAATATGTAGCCGACCTCAAGGTCTCGCAATAATAATCATCGGTACAATGGTACGACCCTCCCTGAGAGCTCTCACTGCCATAATGACGCCGATATCTAGCTCATCCATGTACCGCGACATATATACGTATGACAATACGCATAGAAGTAGTACATCTACTCTGGCTGAATGCTAATGATCCTCCGGTATGGTGAAATCCCCGGAATGTTGTGCATAGCTGTCCTCAGAGCCAAACCTGTCAAACAAGAAACGCTGGGATATAACATGGTTGGATGTAATCTCATCCTGCACTACTTTGCGCCTCAATCCTGTGAGAGTCATGAACTGTCTACTCATGTCTCCCGTCACCATGTACACGTAAGGTCCGGCCCAGAGGCAAAGATCGTCAATCGTGCATACTCCTCCAAAGTAGAGTCAACTCACGGTCCCAAAGCGAAATACATGCTTCGTCCAGATACCCGGTGCTCTAACATGCCCTCTACAAATCACGGAGGAACTGAAACATCAAGAAGGTCATAATATGTTTGCAAAGAATCATCTACGATCACCATGTCTCGATGGTGATATACTATCATACCATGATCGTGATACCGCCTACCACCGCAAATGGTGGGGTATGATCAATACTGATTAAGCGTCGAAGAAGACATCAGACGGGCCGTGTCATAAGACTATCGAGGGGTCAATGCTGAATATCTTTGGACATACATACATATGCATAACAATAACATGCATGATACAATAGATGGCAATATGATATAGGGAATGAAAACTGTGCATACATTCCTAAGTATATCATCATCTAATACATCTCTGACTGACTAAAATCTGTGGAAATGGGGTGGCTACCCAACATCTAACAGAGACCTATCAAAAGATATAGCGAGAATGGGGCGGTTACCCAAAGTAGCCTAACAGAGGCCTATCAAAAGAAATACATCAGAAAAAAGTCAATGGTGTCGATGTCCACATCATCGATGTTTGTCCACTGATGTAACTCCTCCCGAGTCATTGGATCTCTATCTGCTGGGGATGTCGGGGCCTATACAAAGGAGGATTTGCACCAAGCAAAACCATATGGGTCATCCGAGGGACCAGATCCAGAGCTGGAAGGATCAAAAGTATCTACCTCTGCAGGATCTCTGCCCAAATACCGAATGAAAAGATGTGACCGGTCCAGCTGCCGCGTCAATCTGTCAATCTGTGTCACATGAGTCGGAGCTTTGACACAAGCTAGCCAATCCGTTATCATCACGGATCATGGAACCATATCCCCCATAAACTGTGTGGTGCGGGTCTGAGCTCCAATCGTACGAGGGATCCACCAATGCTGGAACATCTCCTGAGAACAGGGGCCCTTTGACAATGTAAAGTCGTCAATCCTCATCAATGGAATGTCAATGACGGGTGACTGCGAAATAGGCCAATAACTCCTGGCAGGAGGCAAGATCGGCATACAAATCTCTCATGTAGTGCTCCTGATAGCACGCTCTCCTAAATAGAGCTCCCATCCTCCATATATGAAGAGAGGAATCCTGCGGATGGAAATGACGTACTCTACTCCAGTCGGGTACCCATCCTCAAAGCCAACTCCCAAATTCTCTCCAGAGTAGGGAATCCATGTGATGACATCGGTACGTCAATAACTCCGGTACATGGCGACAATGAGTGAAACCTCAAAGAATGAGAGACCTCCGCCAGTATGGAATGATGCCATTTCCGTCCTCATGGATAGGTATCTAAACCTAACACGCTCACAGGACGCAAATAAGGAAGCCTCTCATAGGCCCAAAATTGCCAACACAAAGGCAAACATCTACTGTTAGTCAACACTCTTAACCTATACATGGGAAAAGACAAGAGAAACACTCACCAGCAGAAATGGGTAGAATCCTATCCACGCCTCGGTTAAGCCCTGCGATCGCATGCGCATTCCCCTGAGGAAGTCGGCAAAGGTGTAGGAACCCCAATCATACTCTCCTATACGGTCCACGTGTCGAGTGGCGATGATCAAAGCGAAGGACACCGTAGAGGAATTATCTGCTACGAAGCAGCCCCTAATGATCATCAGGAACAATCACCGAAGAATGCGATCCCTGACTCTCACATCATCGGGTATGGGCTCACTTAACAGCTTGCTCATAGCATCTACGCTCAAAGGACCTGTACGAATAGTCCTGCCCTTGAGCGCCTCTGCCGTAACTAGGATATCCGTCGTGCAAGGCACCGACTCCCCTCCAAACTCCATACCTGTGATATATCGCCAATCCATCGGCGTCATCATCACCTCTCAGTCTAGCAAATGGAGTGACTGAGTCTGGTGGAACCACCACTAAGAAAATGCCCTGAGGTAACCCTAGGGATAGAGACGGGGTAGAATGGAGAAGAACCTCCCGAATCCCCAGCCATGGACGATCGCTCTATAGTCATCATGCAAGGCCTAATACATAGAGTGGATGCTAAACCAATTCCCTTGAGGCTGTGTGAAGTCGGGATCCTACATCAAATGCAGATCAACATCAGACTCCTTGACTCCTCATCAATAGGAAATAAGGAAGATTAAAGATCTAACTTCATACCTCGTTTGTGTGCAGGTATATTGAAGGATGCCTACTCAAGTTACCCAGAAGATCTGGGTTCGCCACTTGAATACCTGGTAATTCCCTATAGGGAACACGCACATCAAGAGCAGGAACCTCGAACGGTACATCCTCCTTTTCGTCCTCAACATTCGGCACTTCAACCCGAATAGGACGTACCACCGCCGCCAAACAAACGATGAGGTCGTCTCACGTAATCAGCTACCGAGGCTCTCCAAAAGCCCTCCTCTGTACACCAGAAGTGGTCCTGGGGGAACTGCTCGGCTGATCTGGATCCATAATATCTGGACAGCAAGTCTCCAAATCACCTCAGAAAGGGTGTGGTAAATTCGTACCTGGAGTCTTTTTCAAAATGCATTCTATGATTACATGCATACATGCATTGTTTTAACATACATCTACAGTAGAGTTAAAAATGCATAACTACTCAATGCCTACATTTTGGGAAAATTTTGCCATAGCCCCCTTTGTAAATGGGACTATCCACATGCACATAGGCATGACTAGGTGGCCATTTAGTAGCACACATGTACATAGTCATAGACATCCTGTATGCATTCATCACATCACAATAAAAATTCGTAAGTGTAGTCTAATTACCAGGATTATTTTACTATTCTACCTTTACTCATTTGTCCTCAGATAGGATAAGAAATGACAGTAAAAGGTGCCAATTTGACTGTTTCAAAAGTCAAATTATGTTCAGCATGGTTTAATACTAACATTTACTATGTTGAATATTTTTTATCAAGTCATATTAGCATGCATGTTCACTACTATGTGTCTAAATGCATTTCATGCGATAAGTCATTTTCCAACGGACAGAAATTTGAAAAAATACATGCATGTGTTACCAGGACAGTGAAGAACACTTGTACGGTGACAGAATATGCATAAAGTTGCCCGAACTCAGCAGATCTGAAGAAGAGCTCTTGGATTTCCTTCACTACGTAACTTGAAAATGACTTATGAAAGCGACCAGCCACCTATATATAAACACGGTACCGCTTGCAGTTAACTCGCTGGCTCCTCGCAAGTACACTGCAAGACCCCTACATGGGTCTCACACCTCGGCTCACTCCGATTAGAGTTGCAAAGGAGGTCTCATGTGAAAAGGCCAAATCAGAATAAAATGCTACGCGATCGATTGGTAAAGCAAATTTAAATCCACGGTTTCTTGCTTGGTTCGAGTTAAACTCCCGTCGTCTCAATGGTATTCGCCTAATTGCAAGGTATACTATACCAATGAGCTCAGCTTTCATAAACCATGCTCGACAATACCCCACAAAGGTCCGATGCCGTCATTTGCAGGGTTACAACCCTAAACAATCCCCGGCGGGGGTTACAACGCAATGCGACCATTGATACACACATCAATGAAGGTCAAGCAACATTGACGTCATATTAGCTGATGGTAAGTAAACCCATCAAAACAACCTTACCCAGCAAGGGCTACAATGCAACGTAACTACTGATACACACATCAATGAAGGTCAAGCAGCCTTGACAATGCACCCAACAGGGATCTATCCGGTGATACACACATCAACGAAGGTCAAGCAACCCTGGTGGCCACAACACTGTTGGCAGTAACTCTGACAGTATGAGGGAACATGTTATACACATCCTCAAAATAGACAGCTTTATTCCCATAGATCTCTTCCACACAAGAGGGACCTCTATGGAACATAAGCCAGTGTCTAGGATTCAAGACTTTGGTGATAGCCCCAACGTCAACATCCTTGGAATGGGATCGTATGTCCAAGCCATCACTGATTGTCATCCCAGCAGGATTAACTGACAATCATTCATGCATTTGCATCATGTTGTTGCATATAGCATCATGTTTATCTTGCTTGCATTTCAAGTGTCTAGGATTCTTTATCTTATCCATGTCTTGCATTGCATGAATATGATAAAGAGGGGCATCTGTAGACACTCGAAATTTTCTGCACTCCTATTCCTAACATTGCAGGAGGGTAGATTTGTCTTTTGGAGATAACCCTGAAAGACAACTTACATCCATGTCGGCTACTACCAAAAGTTCAGCTCCAACCCGAAACACAAACCGGGAACATCATCTTAACCCAGAACATACACCGGGAGTGTCATTTCCAATCTCGGAGATAACCCTGAGATATGCAGATCAAAAGACCGGCAACAACATCGGAGAGGACAGTCCTGTCTCGGCGATAACACCGCGACGTTCAGTTTTAGTCCCAGAGATAACACTGGGAGTAGCAACCCCATCCTTGGTGATAGCCCCAAGGGATGCCATTGCAGTTCCGGTGATAACCCCGGAAATGCTTATTTCAAACACATGCGATCGACTTGAGCTCGAGACATCCCGCCGAGGCACATACACCTCGATCCGGGACTAACAAAACGGGCGTGCATGTGAATACCCACGAGATGACAATGAGGCATACAAACAAGCGGTCCAATCTCGAGATGTAACCACGAGCAACGTCTGCGCTTTTAAACTTAATCGGCGATAACCCGGTGAGGAGTCAACACGTCATCTTACTATCTCAAAGAAGATGATATCACAAAGATACCAACAAGTGGTCCAATCTCGTTGTAACCACGAAAGCAACTTCACTTTCAACTCAAACCGTGATAACCCCCATGAGGAGTCAAACGTCATCTTGTTCCTTCAACAAATGGCACGTCGTCTCAACACTTCATACATACATACATCCAACAATGTCCCATAAGAACCGAGGAGTGATAATCCCGAGTGACTATTACGTGTGGCAGTACTTTGGATAGAATTTGAAGCTTGAAGACCATGGGCATAGACCCTCTTCGACTTCGTACAACCTCTAATCCATGTCATTACGTAACTCTCTCGACATAAGCGATCCGAAGAAATGCAGATATACTTCATTCGGATGCTCGGATTAAAGTTCTGCAAGTTCGAGCAGACATTACAGTGCATGACTACACGTACTACGAGACGACGGGACCTGCGAGGCTCGAATCCACCACGACCGATCCACAGGTGTTAAGCAAGCTGGTACGCCACAGGTGTACCTGCAGCCATCAGTCTATAAATATAAGCTGAGGGGTCAGCCATTTGAAAGAGAGAGAGAAGGAAAAAGGCGAGGAAGCCATGTCCATTTTACTCTGCATACACATCTTTTGAGTGTTTCCTCTTCTTTAAACACTAGTTAGCTCACATATAGCTACTTTTTATCCCATGGAGCCGAGTGTTTATCCATTTAAAGTCTAAGAAGTCTACTTTGGCGACCCATTATAAGCCTTCTTACATTCTATAAAACCTCTTTCATATATCACAATTTATGTTGTATGCGTTGATAGTCGTGTGAGTGTGTTTGCCGGACTTTGGTTTGTGGTTTTTATTTTTTTCTCATATATATATACTAATATATGTATATATTTTGTATATATGGACTAACATTATCGAGTTATGCCTCGATTGAGCCTGAGACTTGATGCGGAGCGTTTATCTCGCGCTTATATATATATATATATATATATAATTCTTTGTCGATTATATCGATGAGCCTGGATTTTACATCTGGTGCTTTTACTAGCTTTTATATATATATACATATATATAATTATTGTCGGACATATCCGATGAGCCCGGATTTACATCAGAATGCGTTATCGCTTATATATATATATATATATTTACATTACATCCGCTGGAGTTTACTTACGTGGCGGTTGATCGCTTTTACAGCTTTATTTACATTTTGTCCCGTCTGGAGTTTACTTCGTGGCGGTTGATCATGTTCATATATATATATATATATATATTTATCGGTTTTATATATTTACATTTCCGATCCCCCATGGAATTGCTTCGTGGTGGTTGATCCAGTCTGTATATATATATTTATAGCTTTTATATATATAACTGCTTACTGTTTTCCATACTAATTGCAGTATCATGTGAGCCTAGGAATCATGTGATCACAGGTTCATTCTACTGAACCTAGATTCGGTTCCCATGATGGACATTTTTTAGCTGTAAGCAGCTTGTACATTATTTTATAGTGTCTAAGTTTCCTTTGATGGCTATCATGCCCATAAGGAGTTCGGCACTGCTGTATATAATTTTCTCGAGGATGCTTCGCATTCCGAAAATAAAAGTAAACAAGCCGAGCATTTAATAAAATGGAAGTATGAAAAGGTCTCAATTCCTATTGAGCACACGGTTTGAAAAAACCTCTTTTACAAAACTTCATTGATATATCTTGGTTAAAACTGGATTTTTCTATAAAATTCAAACCTTGTGTATATAGGTGCGAACGAGGCCTCGCACTACTTTCAAATAAATTGCACATTGATCCACACACCTACACACACATTCATATAACAATTTCTTTGAAGAGTGGCGGTCACCCTGGTAACACGGATGTCGGGGGGTGCCTAACACCTTCCCTCCGCATAATCAAGCCCCCGAACCCTTAATGAATCTCAGTTTCACAGACCCGTTTAGCAGTGTCAAATCACTGGGTCAATGTGCTAATCTTTTCGGTTGCGTTGGTACAACCAGTTAAATACACCAACTAACGACTCTTAAAGTCAATCGTCGACATTATACATGTCGGACCTTTTTCACTTGTTTTTTCAAACTAATCTCACATTAACATGAGAACACCAAAGAACAAGTAACGAAAAGGGACACTCAAAAATCCCGAAGTCGACAGATCCTCAAGGATTAAATTTATATATTTTACCACAACAGATGGTTACAGTTGTATAAAAACTAATCATACCGAAAACACATTAGTTCTATATCAACCAACACACAGTTTTATACATAGTCTCAACACACATAGTCGTCATACATACTTTCAACACACATAGTCGTCATACATGCACAATACTAACACAAACAAGCAAAACAGACATTAATAGGCGGTTAAACATGCCTTTACAACATTTTTCATAGTTAAAGAATCGCTAAAAAAAACACCTATAATTATTAGTATGTGCTACACATAAATGAAGCATTACCTTTAGCAGGAGACATTGATGCTACTAGCTAAAACAAACCCAACCTAAATCAAACATTAAAAATTAAAATCAGAATAGTGAACAAAACACTGCAAGTACTTCAAATTATAAAATTTATTTGAAGAAATCAAATGGATGCACAAATTGAAGCAAAGAAGTGAAACAATTCACTAATACACTAACAATTAGATCGATTCGAAACCTTTTTACACAAATTATTATTGAAATGGAAGTGAGAACGAACACAGGAAAGATAATAGAGACAGCACGAGACGGATAGATATAAAACTAAAACCCTAATTCTATGTGGCTAAAAATAATGAGTACGTATACCGGGCTTGTAACGACCCCAAATCCAGGTACTTGAAACCCGAACTCGGTTCTCCACGATACCATTTCTTTAATTTGAATAATACTAAATAATAATACATTTGAACTTAATTTACATACATCAAAGTTTACTTCCCAGTGCACGTGACCTTCAAATACATTCCTTACAATACTTGAATAGATACCAATACAACTATAACCATTAACTCATAATACACACTTATTCGATCAACTTTCCTTTTCCTTTGTTTCGTGCTCGAGCCTTCAGTTGCTCATACATAATCGAAAACATTTAATTTAAGCAAGGATGAGCATTTAAGTGCCCAAAGAAGTAATAGCAATTATATATAAAGTTTGAAAGAATATAAGTATTCTCTTTACATAACACTTCTACAACGAATTGAAAGTTGTGAAGTAATCAGATCTTGATAAAAATTCACATAACAACTCTCTTTCAAATTCTTTAAATTTGGCTCTGGCTCTACCCTTGAATAGGTTTAAGAAACATACTATGAACATTCTTTTCATTTTCAAAAGGTTTAGCGGAATTGATCCTCAAAAATGTCATAACTTACGAACACGGAGGGTGATCTGACCCGATTGTACCTGTATTGATCAATACTACATAACTTGAACGTAAATTCATCACTCACTCTATCCGCCTTCATGCAAAAATCTTCCCATATAGGGATGTTCATACATGCACGGTTCCAAACCCAAGGTTTTAATCTTGCTCAACAATAATATGTAATTCAACATATATATACGGGTAATTGACAAAGGTGTATCAACATGTGAACAAATGCCATGATTATCCAAGTGGGGACACTTGTATAACCATTTATAGAAATCAATGAGCAGAATATATATCCGAGCTAACATGTCGATAATCAAAGAGTACATAATCTATACATGGATAGAATAATTACGAAACTTCTTACTCATGTCCATTGAATAAAGGCGAAGTGCAAAGGTAGGATACTTGCACGATTCACGATTACAAATCTCGACTTAGGTTTTATCTCTTTATCACAACCTATCAATAATCGGATCATTCGTTCGATTAGAACAATGTATCTTAACACATAATCATCATCTATTACGAACAAGACATAGTCCAATCACATAATCACGGTGATCATACTTTTAGTTCCTATTCTATACTTGAAATATTTTTATACATTTTTCAAATATCTCATCCATGCTCTTCTGATGTAGTCTTTTCTTTCTTTTATAAAGTGTCGACATTTGTTTGTACGTCATAAATGACTTTATCGGGTAAATCTTGAGTCTAAGACTCTTAATCTATACCTCAACATCTGTAAATATCAGACATCTTATTTTTAATCATTTTCACAATTTCCAGAAATTAAAAATTTAAAATAATTCAAATCATCACTAAAGGGCCTATAGTGATATAAGCTGTTATTATAGGTGTTCTTCTTCAAATTGTAACTTCATAATCGGTTCTCAAAGTCGACTAGTTTGGTTAAATTTATAACTTTCAAATATCGAAATCATAATTAAATGATTTAAACATTAAACAATTTTATTATCATTAATAGTTTAATTGATACTAAACTATTAATGAAACCATTGCCAAAATATAAAAGTTATTTATAATAACTCAAACTATTTTTAAAACATTTATATTTACCCAAATAATTACCATTAATATTTAAATATTAATGTCTTTCATTTATCCAAATATTAAAAGTCATTAATTATAACTTAAAATATTTTTAAATCCTTAATATCCTCTTTAAATGGTTTTAAATAAGTAAAACTATTTTTAAACTATTTATTTAATATTAATCATTAAATAAACTAAATATCATTAATATTATCTTAATATCATTAATATTTAATTATTAATGAAATTATCATTTAAATATTAAAAGTTATATTTTATAACTTAAAATATTTTTAAATACCTTATTTTTCATTTAAAATGATTTTTATAATATTAAAATCATTTTTAAACTAAATTATTTAATATAATCATTAAATAACTTTAATATCATTAATAATTATTAATTAATGAAATTCATCACAAAATATTAAAAGTCATCACAAATAACTCATTTACATAATCAATTCCAAGCCAAAATAAACATAGTAAACTAACTAGTTTATTAACAACACTAACTAAACTTCAAAAATTCAAACTTTAACTAACAATTAAAAATAATAACATTATAAAAATTAAATAAGAAACATACACGAAAATACGAATTCCACGGTGAATCGCACTTCCACGCCCAAAATTTAACTAAGGAGATCTTTATAAAAGTTCTCCCACAACAAAGCCTTTCTCTCAAAAATCGGAGGCCTTATTGTTGGTGAATGAAACAAAGGTCAAGCCCTTCTATTTATAGGTTTAGAAAATGGTGAAGTTCTCAATTTAGTCGATGTGGGACTTGGTTTATACTAATTTTCAATAGCTCACTTTGCGATTTTCTAACGCAATGCTCATAACTCCGATTAATCTGATTTTGGATATGTTATACATGGTATGTAAGACTATTTTTAAAAAATACGAATTACCCAATTCGGGTTCATTAGGTAGCCCCAAGCGGTCGTCAAAAGTGGGCGTTCATAATGATTTTCAATCTCGTTTCAGCTTTACCCTCTTCCGCTAAAACAGTCATAACTCTTTCATTTTAAAATATTTTTAGCGATTCTTGAGCCCACGCGAAGCTAACTTCTGGGGCTACAACTTTGATTCTTTGACCATTTCCAAATTCCGAACACATCAGCCCAGAAATTCCGTTCAAATGGACTGCACCGCACTTGTTGGGAAGTTTTGACACTACTACTTTGAAATGTCATAAATCTCTCCTCCGATATCGGATTTAGTCCGTTTTGGAGTCTATGGAAAGCTTATTCGGTGTACTATAACATACCAAAAGCCCAGAAGTTTTTGGAAACATTAACTGATCGAAACAGTTTCTCGAATAGCACATCCCGCTGCTGACTTTCAGTTTTGAGAAATTTGACACATTTCCTTCCAATCACCGTAATTCCCTCATCCGAGGTCGGAATGAGGTCATTCCAAAGCCTATGGCTTCCTAACTCAGTGCACTACAACATATCAAAAGCCCAGACCTTTTAAAGCAAAAAAAGTGGACGAGAATTCCCCCATTACAGACTGCCCAAAAATAGTTTATCATGATCGGTCAACCATATTTGACCATCTATAACTTCTAATCTATACATGATATAGACTTGATTCTTTTTGCAGATTAAAGAGCACATATCAGGCTACACATAACAACTTTCGAAGAACAAAACTCATGATCGAGCAAAGAGTTATGGCCTCTAACATTTGGTGAAAAAATAACAGAATTCGGTTTTTCCAACTTGCTTAAATCTTCAAATTCGTGCACTTTGATGTTATGGGTCTTTGATTTATCAACCCATATCATCAATTAATATTATATTACACAACTTTAAACAATCAATTGCATCAAATAACATCGAATCAAAGGATTTCTAGGTTTAGTGTTCTTATACCCGTTTTGCCAAAAATTCTTGATTCTTGCTTCTGATTTGTTATGGGTGATGGTTGGGCTTTGTTTAAGAGTGTATGGGCAATCTTGTACAAGGCAATTAAATGTAATATTTAATCACTAGATTTAATTCTTATAATTTACCAATTAACTTCTATCCTTTTGGTAAATTAAAACACTTATACAATAACATCGAAATTAAACCCGATAATTAAAATTAGGGTTTCTCAACGTCATCAATTAGGGTTTCTAATTGACCATTAGTGGTTCTTTAATTATCTGTGTATGTTACTAACACAGTCATTACGGTTTCTAATTTCAACCGGTTAGGGTTATAATAATTAGGGTTTGTCCTAATTATCGCGTGCACAATGATAATTAGGGTTTCTTCTAATTACCGATATTCTTATTCACAGTAACTTCATATACACAGTCACTACTCAGAAATATCCCATAACTGAGTTTAATAATTAGGGTTTCACAGCACGGTAATATGCTATGACCTAATTGACCGTCATTGCTCAATATTATCTGTCCGCACATACCCAGTACATAATTATGGTACTGTAAAATCATTATATAAATAACATAATATTATTATTCTCATCTCTTGATCACAATCCCAATCCGGGGTTTGGATCTCATATCGACTTATTCTTCGTACACAACATCAATAATCAAGTTAAAATAATTAACTTAAATATTACGAACAATTCATATAATAAAATATTTATTATATAAATCTAATTATCACTTCATATATTATTTCCAATCATGTTTTCATGAAAATAATTAATAAAACATTTAGAAACTACGAAATTTATTACCATATAATTTGTGGTAATTAATAATTCCAAAATTATTTCTAATTTTTCAAGTAATAAATGTATTCGCATTTATCGTTCACCTTACTTGACACTTAGTCTCGTCATTAAATAAAAAATAAAATTTATCATAAAATTTCTTATTTATTTTATATAGAAAATCTAAGGTTATTACATTCACCTCCCTTATAAGGATTTCGTCCCCGGAATCACCGCTTTAAAAACTCATATCTGAGTAAGGGTACATAGCATATAATCATTTGACGTAGATCTCGATCATACTTGATCGGCCCGATCTTTAATTATTTATCATAACACTTGTCATCCGATTAAGCGTAAATATAAGATATATAAGTTATTCAAATAGCTTTTGAAGTTACATTTCCATTTGCCACCGTATCACAATTTGTCATGTTGTAAACCCTCGGAGTTGCTTTCGTTGGAGTTCTTGGTTGAGTTTGGTCTTGAAATTGCTAACGTCCCCACCGCTTCTCCCCGTAGTTCGTTCCTCGCCTCCATTCCCCTCGTGGGGCGGTTCCTCACCTTATGCTCGATCGATCCACATATGAAGCATCCTTCGATCATCCTTGAGTTAGGCGCGTTGGGAGAGATATGACCCTCTTGCCTTGACTTGTAGCATACAAACTTGCCCTTGAGACACTCGCCATGGGAGTGATTCTTCCCATGATTCTTGCCTTTGCACTACCGCTTCTTTATACCTTCCTACTTTACTTGCATTTTCTCAGAAAAATTCCTCATTCTTTTCTCACCCCTATTCCCACTACTACTTTCTATCTTTACTGTTCCTCCTGACTTGCTTTTGTTCTTCTTCTCCTTATGGTAGAGGCTCGTGGCCTCACTTCCCTGTTCAGCAATGATAGCCTTCTCCATGAGTGCTGCAAAAGTATTGATTTGTAGTACTGACACCTTATTGTAGAGCTAGGGTTTTAAGCCCAGCTCAAATCTCCTTGCCTTCCTAGCCTCTGTATCCACTTGATGTGGAGCAAACCTAGCCAACTCATTAAATTTTGCGGCATACTCCACATGAGTCATGTTATCACGCTTTAACTCACGGAATCTCACCTCCATTCTAGGCGCATACTGAGAGAGATAGTTTTGAAAAATAAATCCTTAAACCTATCCCAAGTAATTTCTTCTTCTCACCTTTCGAGTCTTATTTGCCTCCCACCAAAAGTTAGCTTCCCTTTCATCATATAAGTGGCAAAAGCGGTCTTTTGCCCTCATCTACTTTTTAGCGATTCTGACGCCTTCTCTATCTCGTTCACCCAAGTGCAGGCTTCTATAGGGTCGGTGATCCTCACGAATTCGGTGGTCCTACTGACTTTGAAGTCTTTGAATTTTGCTAAGCGATTGTACATTTGGTTTCCATAATGGTGTTCCCCTGTTTGCGACTGAGCTACCATGTTTGCAAAGTTTTGCATCGATTCATTTATCGTTCCCCGGCATTAGTAGATTCTTCTATCCTTTGGTTTTGAGTTTGGCGTCTTGGCGGCATTATCTAGTTAAATAAAACCATAAATTATACCCTTACATTCTAAACCTTATTGCATAAGATTAATGTATTAAACTTCGTTTCATTTCTCAAACTTAGATTCATATTCATTTATCGAATATTTACACAAAGACATCCTGCTTTAATCAAGCAATGACTATCCCTTTGTGACTACGAAAAGTCTGGATTTAAAATCTTAACCAACATAAAAGTTAAAAATAGTTCATTACTTATCACACATATTACATACATAACCCATACTACTTATTTACAAGCCTTTTTCGGACATTCATTCGCTCGATGTCCTTCCATCCCACAATTAAAACATCCACCTTTCTTATAGTCGAGGCAACGAGGAGAGGTATGTCCTTCACGGATGTGTCGACGAGGCTCCATCTGGTCAATTTGGATTTTGAGCTTATCCTGCTCTTCCATTGTTTGCATTAACGCTTTGACGCATCAACTTTTCTATCTCCCACAACCTTTCCAATGAAGAAACCTTGTTTCTCCAAATCTGCGCACCTCCGTTGATGGCAAGCGGCTTCAACTTTAGTGTCTGGATCATTATCATCAAATCAATATTTCGGATCGATGCTACGTTTTTCCACGATAGCCACCTCGTCCGATTTGGGTTCCTAGTGAGCTTCTATTTCATCTGTTGGCCTCGATATTAGCTCGGGGTGTGAATATGATCCTTCTTATTCACATATCTTTCTCACCGGACATCTACATACATAAGTTACCATGATTAACATATAGTATATATATCTGACAATCAAGAGTTCTATATACATTGTCTCTTATTTTGATTGACGATAAATTTATTCAATTCTCATCAACGCCTATCTCTCGCCAGAAAGCGCTCCATCCACTCTGCATCGAATCGCATGAAGGTGATGACTAAAGCTTTGGTCCAAGGTATATATCGGTGTCTTTGGCTTCTATTTCAACCTTCAATTTGTCTTATCTGAATATCTCCTGCTGCTCCAACCTCCCTCATAACTTCGGCTTAACTCTATCTAGCTTTACAACATTCACGCATATCATCACATGCTACCCAATACACCTCTCACAAGAGTAAAAGTTTTCAAATTGTCTTTGAGGGTCATATAGACCATGAACACATAGTTTTTAACGGTATTCATACCATAAAATAAAACATTACGGTATGTTTACAATCACAAAGAAGGTAAACTACCATTAATAGTACTTTAGGTGATTAGCCTATTGTACCTCTACGTCATGCATAACGTATTAATCATACCTAGCGAATATTTACGACATTAGATTGGATCATTTATCCAAACAACATTGTTCACCTCGGTCTTTACCATAGGATTCCGCACCAAACAATTTGGTTGGGAAATTTCTTCAATGAACACTTAGAGTTTTCATAAACATTAGTCTAGGTGATTCAAATAGCATAGACTCATATCAATAATTCAATTCAATCGAATTATTTAGATGTAGCCAAACCGTTGGCAAATTAAACTTTTGAAAACATTTTCGAGAATGACGTCATGATCGTCTTGTATTAACAATCCGTTGAGGATGCCGTCATTGTATGACTTTGTCATAACACATCATCTAATAGTGGAGCAATGACTTGAGGTCAAATTCACACTAAGTATTCTGTATTTATAACTCCATCATATGTTTATCATCTTTTGAGTAAAGTTATGGTACATGAGTGATAATTAAAACAAATTTTGATATTTCAAATCATTTTTGCGTCTAGCCAAAATAAGTAGCATAGGACAGTACTTTAAATCGTTTCAAAAATGATTACGAGTCTACATTTTTGTTTTCAAAAGCACATAGTGCGTATTTAGCTTGATGTCAAAAATTTTGAAGTTTAGCATAGCTAGGAGTTTAGGAAAACCTAACACCTTCACTAAAAATCATTTACTTAACAATCTATCTGTTCCTGTAATCCATAACACTCCATTCACACAAAACTATACCCAGTTCATCAAAGCACATTTATGAGTTCATAAATTGCCACAATCATATGAGTTTAAGAACTTATCCTAGTCAGACCTTTGGCGTCCATTCGCTGAGGGGTTCATAAACATTTCATATAATTATGAGTCAAGAATGTCTCATAAGTATGAGTTTTAAGAACTCGAACTTAATCTTATATTCTCCATATATGACCTATCTACCTGTTATACACCTGAGAATGGAGTCATCCTCTTAATGTGCATATAACAAATAGCGCGACACAGACATTTCAATGATTATCAGTGCCAGAAACTAAGTGGTTTTTACACCAAGTACAATTCAGCTCCCATACGAAGAATCATACAACTCAGCTGCCGACATGAGTACTCAATTGAATCCCCATCTAACACTAACCCCATTCTCCATAATGAATTTAATTCGTATTTATAATTCTCTTACGGATGCTGTACCAATTGATAGTACAATTCATACGGCAATCTTGTTGTAAACTTTCCAATCATCAGATTGATTCTTACGTCATCATAGCCTTATCAGATCACAGGGGTGATCTCATCGTATATATTACGATTTAGTTCTATATCTTGATCGTTTTATTTTACGATCTCTCATAAGCTGCACTTTCGGTCTTTTAGACTCAAACTTCGGTTCTCCACGATACCATTTCTTTAAAATTTGAATAATACTAAATAATAATACATTTGAACTTAATTTACATACATCAAAGTTTACTTCCCAGTCGTGACCTTCAAATACATTCCTTACAATACTTGAATAGATACCAATACAACTATAACCATTAACTCATAATATACACTTATTCGATCGACTTTCCTTTTCCTTTGTTTAGTGCACTGAGCCTTGAGTTTGCTCATACATGCTTGAAAACATTTAATTTAAGCGAGGATGAGCATTTAAGTGCTTGACAAGTAATAGCAATATATATAAAATTTGAAAGAATATAAGTATTCTCTTTACATAACACTACTACAATGAATTGAAAGTTGTGAAGTAATCATCTTGATAAAAATTCACATAACAACTCTCTTTCAAATTCTTTAAATTTGGCTCTGGCTCTACCCTTGAATAGGGTTTAAGAAACATACTATGAACATTCTTTTCATTTTTGAAAAGGTTTAGCGGAATTCTATCCTCAAAAAAGTCATAACTTACAGACGCGGAGGGTGATCGACCCCAGTTGTACCTGTATTGATCAATACTACATAACTTGAGCGAAATTCATCGCTCACTCTATCGCCTTTGCAAAAAATCTTCCCATATAGGGATGTTCATACATGCACAGTTCCAAACAGAAGGTTTTAATCTTGCTCAACAATAATATGTAATTGACATATATATATACGGGTAATTGACAAAGGTGTATCAACATGTGAACAAATGCCATGATTATCAAGTGGGGACACTTGTATAACCATTATAGAAATCGATGAGCAGAATATATATACGAGCTAACATATGTCGATAATCAAAAGTACATAATACATGCGGGGATAGAATAATTACGAAACTTCTTACTCATGTCCATTGCATAAAGGAAGTGCAAAGGTAGGATACTTTTTGATTCGGCGATTACAAATCTCGACTTAGGTTTTATCTCTTTATCTGACTATCGATAATCGGATCATTAGTTCGATTAGAACAATATATCTTAACACATAATCTTTGTATCTATTACGATTCGACACGTAGTCAATCACATAATCACGGTGATCATACTTTTAGTTCTATTACATACTTGAAATATTTTTATACATTTTCAAATATCTCATCCATGCTCTTCTGATAGTCTTTTCTTTCTTTTATAAGATTCGACATTTTGTCGGCGTAATGCAAATGACTTTATCGGGTAAATCTTGAGTCTAAGACTCTTATTCTATACCTCGACATCTGTAAATATCGGACATCTTATTTTTAATCATTTTTGCAATTTCGAGAAATTGAAAAATTTAAAATAATTCAAATCATCACTAAAGGGCCTATAGTGATATAAGCTATTTACTATAGGTGTTCTTCTTCAAATTGAGAACTTCATAATCGGTTCTCGAAAATCGACTAGTTTGGTAAATTTATAACTTTCAAATATCGGAATCATAATTAAATGATTTAAACATTAAACAATTCCATTATCATTAATAGTTTAATTAATACTAAACTATTAATGAAACCATTACCAAAATATAAAAGTTATTTATAATAACTCAAACTATTTTAAAACATTTATATTACCCAAATAATTACCATTAATATTTAAATATTAATGTACTATTTATCAAATATTAAAAGTCATTAATTATAACTTAAAATATTTTTAAATCCTTAATATCCTCTTTAAATGGTTTTTAAATAAGTAAAACCATTTTTAAACTATTTATTTAATATTAATCATTAAATAAACTAAATATCATTAATATTATCTTAATATCATTAATATTTAATTATTAATGAAATTATCATTTAAATATTAAAAGTTATATTTTATAACTTAAAATATTTTTAAATACCTTATTTTCATTTAAAATGATTTTTATAATATTAAAATCATTTTTAAACTAAATTATTTAATATAATCATTAAATAACTTTAATATCATTAATAATTATTAATTAATGAAATTCATCACAAAATATTAAAAGTCATCACAAATAACTCATTTACATAATCAATTTCAAGCCAAAATAAACATAGTAAACTAACTAGTTTATTAACAACACTAACTAAACTTCAAAAATTCAAACTTTAACTAACAATTAAAAATAATAACATTACAAAAATTAAATAAAAAAACATACAGGAAATCTGAATTCCACAATTTGAATCGCACTTGGCATAAAAATTTAACTAAGGAGATCTTTATAAAAAAGTTCTCCCACAACAAAGCCTTTCTCAAAAATTGGAGGCCTTATTGTTGGTGAATGAAACAAAGGCCAAGCCCTTCTATTTATAGGTTTAGAAAATGGTGAAGTTCTCAATTTAGTCGATGTGGGACTTGGTTTATACTACTAATTTTCAATAGCTCACTTTGCGATTTTCTAACGCATTGCTCATAACTCGATTAATCTGATTTTTGGATATATTATACATGGTATGTAAGACTATTTTTAAAAAAATCTGAATTACCCAATTCGGGTTCATTAGGTAGCCCAAGCGGTCGTCAAAAGTGGGCGTTCATATATGATTTTCAATCTCGTTTCAGCTTTACCCTCTTTCGCTAAAAGCAGTCATAACTCTTTCATTTTAAAACATTTTTGGCGATTCTTGAGCCACCTTGAAGCTAACCTGGGGCTACAACTTTTATTCTTTGACCATTTCCAAATTCCGAACACATCAGCCCAGAAATTCCGTTCAAATGGACTGCACCGCACTTGTTGGGAAGTTTTGACACTACTACTTTGAAATGTCATAACTCTCTCCTCCGATATCGGTTTAGTCCGTTTGAGTCTATGGAAAACTTATTCGGTGTACTATAACATACCAAAAGCCCAGAAGGTTTTGGAAACATTAACTGATCGAAGCAGTGTCCCGAATAGCACATCCAGCTGCTTGACTTTCGGTTTTGAGAAATTTGACACATTTCCTTCCAATCATAGTAATTCCCTCATCAGAGGTCGGAATGAGGTCATTCAAAACCTATGGCTTCCTAACTCGATGCACTACAACATATCAAAAGCCCAGACCTTTTAAAGCACAAAAAGTGGGCGAGAATGCCCCCATTACTGATTTGCCCAAAAATAGTTTATCATGATCGATTGACCATGTTTGACCATCTATAACTTCTAATCTATACATGATATGGACTTGATTCTTTTTGCAGATTAAAGACCACATATCGGGCTACACATAACAACTTTTGAAGAACAAAACTCATGATCGAGCAAAGAGTTATGGCCTCGACATTTGGTGAAAAAAAAAACGCGAATTCGGTTTTTCCAACTTGCTTAAATCTTCAAATTCGTGCACTTTGATGTTATGGGTCTTTGATTTATCAACCCATATCATCAATTAACATTCTATTACACAACTTTAAACAATCAATTGCATCAAATAACATCGAATCAAAAGATTTCTAGGTTTAGTGTTCTTATACCCTTTTGCCAAAAATTCTTGATTCTTGCTTACGATTTGTTATGGGTGATGGTTGGGCTTTGTTTAAGAGTGTATGGGCAATCTTGTACAAAGGCAATTAAATGTAATATTTAATCACTAGATTTAATTCTTATAATTTACCAATTAACTTCTATCCTTTGGTAAATTAAAACACTTATCTGATAACATCGAAATTAAAACATTAATTAAAATTAGGGTTTCTCAGCGTCATCAATTAGGGTTTCTAATTGACCATTAGTAGTTCTTTAATTATCGTATGTATGTTACTAACACGGTCGTTACGGTTTCTAATTTCAATAGGTTAGGGTTATAATAATTAGGGTTTGTCCTAATTATCGACGTCAACGATAATTGGGGTTTCTTACAATTGCAGATATTCTTATTCACGGTAACTTCATATACGGTCACTACTCGAAATATCCCATAAGCGAGTTTAATAATTAGGGTTTCACTGACGCGGTAATATCTTTATGACCTAATTGGTAGTCATTTTTGCTCGATATTATCTGTCACTACATACCGATTACATAATTATAGTCTTTGTAAAATCATTATATAAATAATATAATATTATTATTCTCATCTCTTGATCACAATCCCAATCCGGGTTTGGATCTCATATACGACTTATTCTTCGTACTGACATCGATAATCAAGTTAAAATAATTAACTTAAATATTACGAACAATTCATATAATAAAATATTTATTATATAAATCTAATTATCACTTCATATATTATTTCAATCATGTTTTCATGGAAAATAATTAATAAAAACATTTAAACTACGAAATTTATTACCATATAATTTGTGGTAATTAATAATTCCAAAATTATTTCTAATTTTTCAAGTAATAAATGTATTAGCATTTATCGTTCACTTTACTTGACACTTAGTCTAGTCGTCATTAAAAAAAAAAAAAATTTATCATAAAATTTCTTATTTATTTTATATAGAAAATCTCGGGTTATTACACACCATGTCCAATTATGTTAGATTTGCCAAAACCACCGGTGGCGAAGAATACATTTGCTTGAAAGTGAACATGTGAAGTCCTTTCTCAAGAAGAACTTGAATATTTGCAAAAGTACCGCCTTTATCTTCATAATCAATCCCTTTAATAAGACAATAATATAAGAACAACTTTTTAGCCAACTAAAATCGGTTATGGAGGACAAGGATCCAAAATCTCTTCTTCTTCCTCTTTTACTAAAAATCAATTTCACTTCTTTGCAACATTCTCCTACCCACTAAAAGATGGTAACAACATCAACAATCTTAAACTTAGAAATCAAAACACCGTTATTTGTCAAGTTTATGAGAAGCTATATAGGTCAAGAATAAATAATGAACCATGTTCGACATGTGGGAAATGGTGAGGGGGGGGAATCACATATTCAATTCACTTGGGGGAACAATTGAAAGGTACAGTAAAGCCCTTCAATTAACACGTATCAAATTATGTATTCTTTGCGGAAAACCTAAAAATCATGACTTCAAGTTTTGCGGTAAAAGCCCTTCAATTACCACTTTGAGATCACGTTATCGCAGCATCCCAACATTGTCCTTTCCAATCCCTCTGCCTAAAGGGTCCCCTATTCTCCCTGCTGCTTCTCCCATATTTTCCAAAAGACCTACAGCTCTCTTGATCCAGGAACTTACTACTACTACTACTACTACTACTACTACTACTGTTATTATTATTATTATTATTATTATTATTATTATTATTATTATTATTATTATTATTATTAGTACTATTATTATTATTATTATTATTATTATTATTAGTATTATTATTATTATATATTATTATTATTATTATTATTATTATTATTATTATTATTATTCTTTGTTATTATTATTATTATTATTAGTACTATTATTATTATTAATTTATTATTATTATTATTATTATTATTATTATTATTATTATTATTATTATTATTATTATTATTATTATTATTATTATTATTATTATTATTATTATTATTATTATTATTATTATTATTATTATTATTATTACTATTATTGTTATATATTATTATTAGTAGTACTATTATTATTATTATGGTATTATTATTATTATTATTATTATTATTATTTATTATTATTATTATTATTATTATTATTATTATTATTATTATTATTATTATTATTATTATTATTTATTATTATTATTATTATTATTATTATTATTATTATTATTATTATTATCATCTTAATTTAAGGCAACATTTTAATAATCGTTGCAAAAGTTGTATAAAATATATATTAAAATAAAAATTTGTTGCAAATGAATGTGGTCCATATTAGGCAAAGCGAAATATAGCAACAAAAAAATTTTCATTGCCCACAATGAGGAGAAATCAAGTGATTAGAAATTTTGTAAAGAATTTCTAACGAATTTTGTTTCCAAATTTTACAACCATTTATGAATTTCGTTACAAAAAGTGAAAGGATGACCTGAACTGCAGCGAAGGACAAGTTTCGTTGCTAAACATACACTTTAGCTTAGCGACATTATAAGTCGTTGCTGAAAAATCGTTCTTTAAAGCCCATTTTTAGCAACAAAAAAAAAACTTTCGTTGCCCACGATGACGGGAAAGCAAGTGGTCGAAAATTTTGCAACGAATTTCTAACAAAAAATTTCCGCCAATGAATTAGCAATGAAAATTTGCAACGACTTATGAATTTCGTTGCAAAAAGTGAAAGCCTGACACAATCTGTAACGAAGGACAAATTTTGTTGCTAAACATATACTTTTAGCAATGACTTATAAAGTCGTTGCCCGAAAAATCGTTGCTAAAGGCCCATTTTTTGTAGTGATATATACTCAACTTATATATGTATAACATATCCAAAAATCACAATGATCCAACGGTCGGATTAAAAATTATAGCTCACGCAATAGAGCTTAAGAACACTGATTTTTTTCGGACTATGAGTCCCTCGTACCAGTTTCACTCAAACAGTCACCACGAAAAATCCACAAAGAATTTTTGGGTGATTCAAATTTCTGCATTTAGCTTACTTACAGGGCTTTCTTTTGATATATGTCTCATCTCCTAACTCATTATACACAAAGAGTTATGGATTTTACAAAAATCAAGTACTAAATTAATTTTTTTGAAAATTACCAAATTTTGTTTTTCATTTGATTTTTAATATCTTTATTCCGACAAAATAATGATAAAACACCTCAGCATTAATTCCTTCATTTATATCCACATAAAATAAATATTTTCTTATCATATAAATTAATAATTAATTATTCACAAATAATATTACAGAGTCACAATTATGACAACCAGGTGATGATTGAGATTTATACCTGCGAATCAGATCCTTTGTGGCTTAAGTTGATGTCTGTTTTCAGTTATTTAGTTAGCTTTTATTTATATTTTATTGCTATTATGTCTAATTTCTATGATGCAAGGCTTTACAGATATTTTCCAGCTTCCAGGGGTATAATGGGCATTTTTGTTGTATTGGCGCCATAGCGCCAAGGATACACTAAGAGTCCGCGCCGTAGCAAGTTGGAACATACTGGATATCAGCGTCACAGCTCTAGAGTTATACTTAGAGCCCGCGCTGTAAGACCCCAACTTATTATAAATAAAATTGATTTTCCTTTATTCATTATCTTGAAATGATAAGGAGTTAATTTGATATAATGCTTTGATTATGGGTAAAATGTGCAAATTTTGCAAAATAAGTAAGTGGTTATAAAATATTCATTTTGTCGGGGAATATTCGTTTGGTCGTGGAATATTCTTTTTGTCGAGAATATCTGTACGACGGCGCAGTCCTTTGTGGACCTATAACAGAATAACGGTCGGATGAAAAAAACGACAAGTTTGAGTTTTTATAAATAGCGACGTAATCGTTACCGTTAACACTGTTAGAATACCCGTTGGTTAAAATATAGTAATCTGGCGTGGTTACATAGTAGCACTACGGTATTACATACGATATTTTGAATTATTGATTCTTACGTGAAGGCACTTTACTCAATAATTGTTACAGTAATTACTGTTCAATATTTTATTTTATTGATTTAATAATTACTGCTTTGATATTTTATATTATTGTTATTTCAATAATTGTCACTGCATAGTATTTCCCATTATCAGATCAATAATTCATATTATTTGAATAATATTATTAGATAGCATTATTGGAAATGTCTAAAAAGTTCTGTCTAATGAGAGGTTTGGTCACCTAATTGCGCGCTAGTAAGGAGAAATCCTTATCGGAAAGCCCCCTCTTTCCTGGGAACGGCCTGGTTGTCATAATTGTGATTCTATAATATTATATGTGAATAATTAATTATTGATTTATATGATAAGAATATTTATTTTATATGGATATAAATGAAGGATAGGGAAATATTTATTTTATGTGATTATAAATGAAGGAATTAATGCTGAGGTGTTTTATCAGTATTTTGTCGGAATGGAGGTATTGAAAATCATTTGTTTGTGGATTTCGGATATTTTTGGTTTGGAATTTGAAAAAACTTAAAGCTACAAAGTTGTAGAGAATTCAATTTCGTATGTAATGGATATAAAATTCGTATTTTTCTGATAAAAGGGCTATTATTATGAATTATTGAAGTTTTTGATTATTATTTAAAATGATAAAATATTTTGGAAATTTCTAGAATTGGTGGGCCCCACTTTTGGTTGGTGAGAAATGTGCTCAAATTTTATTTTAAATATGGTGGGTGGCAATAGTAGCAGGTAAAGCCATCAGGTAGCATGTCAAGCCTGCTTCGGCGTGCTAGCATTTTCCTATAAATAGGTGCTTAGGTTAGAATTGAAAATCGCACCAGAAACATAAGCTTTATTTCTCTATATTATCGGTGTATTTAGATACTTTGAGAGTTGCTATTCAGTACAAGTTTCATTCAGCATCATATCCGATATTCCATTCCGAAGTACTTTTTCTTTGAGGTAAGAGATGTTATGTAACACCCCCTTCCCGAAAAGGAAAGGGAGGTCACGTGCAAAGTACAACAAACCTCAAAATACGAAAACAGAGCACTAATAACCTCAAAATATTAATAGTGGTGATCCATTAATAGCGTACTAAATAAAATTCTCCAAATAGAGTCAAAATAATCAAAACTTAAAATTCGAAACAACCTAGATGGTCAAAGGCAACTCTCTCATCACACTAGCCCGAATCATCACCCCTGTGAACCTCTCTAAGAGAAACACAATATGAGCCAATTGCCCAGTACGGATACAGATATACAAAAGATATATAACTGATATATGAAAACAACTGAGACAAAATACTGAACAAAGCCTCAAGTGTAAATACTGACAAAAATATAATCTCCAAAGATCTGAATGGAATATATCTGAATCAACAGAAGAGTAAAGAAATAACGAACTGAAGTAACTAACTCAATGAATTAAACTGAACAGAAATAAACAAAACCAATACAATGAGATAATAGGCTGAATCAAATGGTTGGGTGTTATTTCATACCGAATGTGCTCAAAAATACACATTGCCACACAGGCTAGTCAAACTAATGCCACATAGGCAAATCAAATGATGCCACATAGGCAACCAAAATAATGCCACACGGGCACATCAAAATAATGCCACACAGGCAAGTCAAAATAATGCCACATAGGCAACCAAAATAATGCCACACAGGCAAATCACACATTGGACCACGAATCCAAATGTATGCAAATCGAATAGGTGTGTTTGGCACACCATCACAAATCCGTAGAACAGAAAATTAGGGTTAACCCATACGCCTCCCACATCAAAACACCAAATGGCCCACTTCCTCCGAAGCCCAAACGGAGACGTCGTGGACTAATCATACCGCCACGGAAAGTGTCATGCCTCTCGTGCCAAGACGACATGCCTGTGGTACCCCCACAGGTGGTTATAGCTCAGGTATACCCTACGGTATATTCTAACAAAGATATCATGTCACAACACATGCGACATAATACCAACAAAAGGGTTCTATATGTACATGTTGAACCAAATCAAATTATAGTCACAAGGTCTCAAAAAGAAGGTAGCAACATGTACCGCTCTACAATTATCAAAATTAAATAGTACTAAACATGATAACCTAATTCAAAGAGTACAAATACGAGTCATATGTATCAACTCCAAAATGAAACTAATATATTTATTTTATAGGAAACAATTATGTGAAAAAATAACGAAATTCAAACAAGCGACAAAATGAACAAATCAAATTTAACAAGAGTATCATTGAAAGAGTACGGAATACGTACCTGGATTAAGCAATGTAACACCCGAAATTATATTCCAAATTGTAATTCCTTAAATTCCTTCCGTTCGAACTAATTAAACAAAATAATAATAAATATAAGTTACTTAATAACTATAATTTATAATAACATGAATTTATTTCCTAATTTACATCGGTTTTATGACACAAATCTAAATTAAATTATAATTGATGTTTAAATCATTTTTTATTTTTTTTATATTGGGACCAATCAATTCTATTATATATATATATATATATATATATATATATATATATATATATATATAGACTATGAACAACTTATAATAATATGACAGAGGCTTTAAAAAAGTTACGAAATTCTTTTTTTTGACTCATATTATTATTATTTTCATGTAAATTCCCAATTCAATCTTCCAAATAATTCTATATAAGACCATAACCTTATTAAGAATCTGAATTATTAATTTGATGCAGACAATCCTTATATACCATTTATCTATATATATATATTAAATAAATAATGTATCCTCCGATCCAAACCAGGATATTCATACTGCATAATATAATCAATTCACTCTTTTACTTTATATGATACCTTATATGATGACCGCCCATCACAATTATATAACAGTTTTCGCAATTCTTAGTTGTAAATTAAAAGAAATTAAAACATAGTAACAATTGATATACATAAGGGTAACAAAATGAAAAGAAACAAAACAAAACAAACATGTGCTCCTTTTCTTATTATTCCGTTACACACTTCTCTCAGAAATACAATAAGAGGCGGCTTCCTCCTCTTTCTCTTTCTCAAGTTGTATAATGAAAATAAAATTAGGTTTAGTTATTTATTCACTTAAAACAGATTTTATTAATTAATATAATATATTATTAGCTCTCCAAATTTTAATAGGATTTTAAAATTACACAATTATAAATTAGACTAACTTAGTTTAAAGCCCAATTTTACCAATTCAATTTATCCACCACTTATTATTATCTATTAGCCCATGTAAATTAAATGACCACTTTGACCCAAATAAAATACAAAGTCCAATTAATATGTTTTAAAATAAAATAATTTTATTATTTAATATTTATTTATTTATTATTATTTAATATTTTTTTTCCGGGTATTACATCACATACCCCTTAAAAAGGATTCTGTGACGCCCCCAAATTCGGGTATCTTCCAACTCGACAGATGGTGCTATACGGTACTCATAACTGTACATTTATTCTATTGAAATGACATTAAAATGTGTGTATCAACGACATTACATTCGTTGATAATTTGGACATTAACCATTATGAGCTTTGTTCATCATTCTATAATATATACAACTTCCTAGTTTATTACAAGGTAAACTAATTGTTCAGCTTCGTCTTGCCTCTATCCTTGTCAGATCCCTCGGTTTGTTCAGTCCTAGCTGCATTCATATGGTTCAAGCAAGAGTGAGCATAACAAGCTCAGCAAGTACAACAATTTCTTTTAACCAACATGCTTGAAACATAGGAATCGTATATCTTCAATAACTAGATAATAGTTATGAAGTACTATCAATAATTCAAAATAGCAATTCTTTTCCTTCAAAACATTTTACAATAACAATATTCAGTAAAACATCAATTCTGGTCCAAGACCATGAGCGTTTCATAATTTCTTTGTAAAGGACAACCCTGGCACTAAGTCAAAGTAAGTCCAAAGATATCTTCACGAGCACTTGAGGTGATCGCCCATAGTAGTACTCTATGTTGATCAACACTACATGCATTAAATGTATGTATGTTTAAGTTTTGGCAACCTCGCGTGCCCATCGAATAATCGATGAAAAATATATTTATTTATTCATACTCAAGCGTACCTTGAATCCGTACCAAACAATTGGCGTAGGATAGCGTTATCAATTCTATATTGAAAGACTTGTAAATAAATCAATCAACTCTTCAAGATTAGTCTAGCCGAGGTAAAACTGGCATCGACCCTTTAGTAAAATAGTTCATGCATCTCATAGCATAAATCACAAAAAACTTGGCTAACACGAAGGTTAGACAAGCGTTTAAGAAAAACTTGCCTTTAGCGTCTGCTACAGTAAAAATAACTTTTCCTTTCAGTCTTTACGGTCTCTACAATACATAACCACATAACATACCACATTAGGTCATGAATGAACATACATGGTTCCTAATGAATCTTACCCTTCTTCTCAATCTAACCATACATTAGATTTGTTACTATTGGTTCCAGCTTGCCATTATCTTTACATCATTCTTACCAACTTCTTTCTCTTCTATGTCTTACGTGGATTTACTTCATTAATAGAACTCGTTTCGAGTTAATCATCCTTCCTGACGGCTTACTAACATTCTTAAGTTATTAATCGAAACTCGATCATCGTTAGTTAAGTACACTTTATTGCATACCGTTTACGTTTACGTATTACTTAACAACTTTTAGTTGTAACTCTTAACGTTATAGTCCTTATCATTATTGAATACGGTTCACGTTCTTTATACTTTACGTTCATCGTTTAACTACTCATTAAAAAACATTAAATTCCTAAAGTCATTACTATAACAGTGATTTAGGAAAGGTCTTATCATGTTCATTAAGTAATTACATAACCCATATTGGTATTGCAAACCATTGGATTCATAATCAACTTGGTCAACAAATTTCTATAGCCGGCTTAGCACATTATGTTGTTCTCATTATGTTCATCTTGAATTGATTATTAACCTTTAATCATCATACATTAAGTGTCTAACAATTCCTTAGTAATGTTATATTAACACCTTATTTCATTACTAATGAGTTATCTTTCCTTCTATACTTGTAAACATTCTTGTCTGTCAAAACTCTAGGATTGGCGCTGCAGTGCCACATTTAGCTCTTCATCTCGCACCACGGCGCGAGTTTATAGTAGGCAAGCCCCGGACTCGGTGCTGCGGCGTAAATCATTGGCCTTGGGTTGGCGCCGCGACGCCAACTCTGTGCCTCAGCTAGTTTGCAAAATTTGAAAATTTTACGAAACTCCTGGACTCATAACTTCTTCGTTATAAGTCCGAATTGGCTCGTTCAAAAGCCTACAGTTCACAAATTACATACTCTACACGTTCATGCAAGAATTTTATCTATTTGACTTCGTTTGCTAAAAATTCACCTATTAGTCCATTTTAACAAAAACGATCAACGTTCGTGAACGTTCAACGCTCGTTTCTTCATTCTAAGTCGGAATTCGGTCATTCTCGAGTCCGCAACTCTATAATGCCAAATAAGACTTGTCTCCATTGAAAACTAATGTTTCGAAGCTCAATATCAAAATTCGACTTCTATTCCGAGATTTTCACGAATTCGACGATTATCGTCCAAACTCGTGAATTCCGCCTTAACTTCATTTCTTATGATTTGTTCATCGTTTCAAATGGATTCAATCCATCATACTAACAGCTTGACATACATACTTCATTAACTTATAAACATGATAAGTTATTACTTGTTTCTTGTGAGTTTATAACTTATAAAAGTATGAACTACTTATGAATTCACTTTGCATGACTTATCATAGATTAAATCTTTTAACCATCATCCTTACTTCTTATTATCATACAACCTTATTATTTCAATATAAAACAAGTTCCTACAAGTTCTTCCTTGTTTCATAACTTATATGATTACGAATAGCTTATTCATGACTTATACGGCTTATTAAGACTTAAGCTCTTTGATTACTCATTCCTATCATTCCTTAGCATACATGTTCTACCACTACCCATCTCCCTACCGATGGAAGAGAAAGAGATTCATGGTTTAAGTTCTTACCCTTGAATATCACTTGACTAAGCTTTAATCTCCTTCTTGCTTCTTGAAAATCTCATAATGGAAGTTTGACTTATAAGTGCTTATTCTCTCTAACCAATAAGTTGCTTAACTTGAGAGGAGTTGGGAGAAATTTTAATCAAGCCATCAAATGAATTGAGAGCTCTCTATTTATAGGCAACCCAAAGTGAGGGCATCTTAGTCCAAAGCCAATCCCACCTCCTTAATCACCTCCTTACTATTCCTAGCTTAAGTCTTTTAAGTTAACTTGGCCACCACACTTTTTGCTTGGCCATCACAACATCTATCAATACTTGGGCATCACATATACTTAACCATTAAGTATACTTGCTAATCACATAACTTAACCTTTAAGTTTACTTGTTAATCACCTACCTTATCCTTTGTTTGTTGATCACAACTTTTACTTGTTCACCACACATAAGCACTTTATTTGCTTATCACATTAATTACTTGCTCATTACTTTGGATCACCCATGGGTTTAAACCATCCAATAACCCATAAGTTCATACTTTGGGCTTTTTAGCTTAACTTATACTTGGGCTTGCATTAACAATTCTTTGGGCTTTACCATTAGCTTGCATTGGCTTACACATTAATTCCTATTGGACTTACCCATTTCTACACTTGAGCCTTATCAATTCTCATTGGACTTTACAATGTTCTACACAATCCTATAAATTAAATTTATTTAACTTAAAGCCTTATAACGTATAATTTGCGTATTCATCTCGTATTCCCACTCGTATACTTATTCATATACGACATACTATACTTCATTCATACTCGTATAACACCTCGTATCATACTCGTATTCATTACTTCGTACAATACCTATGTATTATTCGATATTCTATCTCACCTCGTTAGATTTTAAGTCCGCAGGCGAAAAACTGTGTTTTCCATAACTGAAATATTATTGGATATTCTATCTCACCTCGATATTCTATCATTACGTATTTCTCAGAAATTCAAAAATAATTCCCGAGCAGAAATACGTGAATAGTGTTTTTTAGAAAATTTCTCGGAAAGCTTTTATTTTCGTCTTGGAGATTCAAACACTTTAATTCTACCACGTAGTCAAAATACTACGACATTCCGATATGTCTAGGTCATAGAACGACCTTCAATTAGCTTACTCCCATAAATACTTAATTAAATTCATTTTAATCCACATAATTAAATAAAAATTTAATTTTCAAAAATCCAAATTTTCTGGGGCGTTACATTCTTCCCCCCTTATAAGATTCTGTCCCCAGAATCAAGCTAATAATACATACACCATTTGAGGAAACATTTTCCTTTATTTTAATTTCAAGTTCCCAGAATGCTTCTTTGACATTGTGGTTCTTTCATTTCACCTTCAACGAAGGTATTATCTTATTTCTCATGACTTATCACTTCCTATCAATAATTTAAGTTAGAAGTTTAAATACTTATTGACACATTACGTTATTACCCTTTCATTAGCTTTTAACTTAGAATTATTTGGAACTCAAATTCCTCCTTCAAAACAAGATTATACTTGATCTTCTCTTCATCATGCATCCTCTTCTTCATTCGCGTACATTCCTCATTACCTAGTTGTAGTTACTTAACTCGTTCAAGTATCGTGGATTGAGTCTACGCTGTGAATAATATTTCTACCACTTCATTCCACAATTTAACCTCTAACTCCGTTTTCGCCATTTCGATAGCTTTTCCCTACCCTTCCTACTTAACACGTCGGCTTCTACGTTAACTTTCCCGGATTGATATAACATATCAACGTCGAAATCTCTTATCCATTCTAATTACCTTCTCTACCTCATATTCAACTCCTTTTGTGTGAAGATATATTTCAGACTCCTAGAGTCCGAGTATATCTCACACTTCTCACCGTATAAATACTATCTTCAAATTTTTAATTCAAAAACTACAGCTACCAATTATAGATCATAAGTAGGATAGACCTTCTCATAATCCATTAACTGGCGTGATGCATACCTAATGACTTTGCCATGCTACATAAGCACACAATCTCGCCATCTATGCGAAACATCGATATACACTACAAAATTCCCGATATCATCTGATAGAGATACCAACCTGTGACGCTAATGGTACTTTTAATCATAGCACCTCATAAGGGTATCTATCAATTTACCCCCGACTTGCTCAATGCCTCTTACGAAAAATCTAACTTTCGTACATTAGTCCACCCAATTGACATAACCAGAAACTTGTCATAACTATAACGAGTTCTGAATGTCATCTTAGGTACCTCCTCCTTCTTCCTTACTTTTAACTGAGTATACCCCCTACGCAAAGCTATATTAGAAAAATTCTTTGCCCTCTTCAACTGATCAAATAAATCATCGATCCTGGGCCATGGGTATTCACTCTCAACTGCTAACTTACTCCTATTACGATAGTCGATACGTAACCGTAATGACTCATCATCTTCCTTAACATCCTCCTAACTTGCATCATCATTAGACAACAAGAGCGTCTCGGTATTTGATTACCGTAAAATACTACCTTGGGTTACTTAGAAAACCGAAGATTCAAACTTTTATTCTAACAATTTATTAAAGTTCTATAGTTAATCAACTCATTCATACCGAGAATTACCTCAAATTCTCTCAACTTTATCGGTACTTATCTACCAATACTTGTTTACATTCCTTATTCATGAAGCCATTTCCACGAATATAATTAACGAAAGTTATTTCCCCATTCTCTACCGTAATGTTTAAAGATACTTATAATCCCTTTCAGAAAGACTCCTTGATGAGTCTTTCCACATGTTTTACACACTTCGATCTTACGCTTAGGATCCCCTTGTCCCACTCTAGTATTTTCAGAGTTAAAATTCTCTCTTTTTGGCATATTGCCACTAGCATTCTCTACCTTGGTTCCTCCCTCTCCCTTGCTCTTATTCTTTCTCTCTTTGTGATATTGAGTCAACTCTTGCATAGGGTTATTTTGACCCCCTTAATTTTCATTACGTGATTCCGCTTCTTGATTACGTTGTCTTCTCCTTGACGGCATTTTCTGATTAAATAGAATTTCATTATTATCTATTTACTTATTTCGTTATTATTCATCTCATAACAACTCATACCATAACAAAACATATTAAATGAAAACTTCATTATATTCATATGCTTCTTCATAGTCGGAAACTATTTACACTTTACTTCCATAGCCAACGGCTAGTACATTTCTATCCCGTAATTGAACTTCTCAAAAGTTGGGATTTACAAAAAGACTACCCTTTTATACAAAAGAGGGTTTTACGTCACTACACATATATTTATAACTCTAGACTTCTAATAATGCATAACAGCGTCCTCATGTTTCTCATTCGCAATCATCGCTACAATATCCCGACTAATAGTATGTCGAGTCTGCCCCGACTCTATGGAATAACAAGCAATTTTAAGCTTGAAATCCTTATGAGCACTCTCATGGATGTAAGACATCTGTGCTATCTTCCGGTCTCTCTTAATCAGTTTCTTACGAAGCTTATCGGCCTCCTTCTTATAGTCCATAGCCTGCTCTGTCATAAGCACCTGTCTATCGTGTTCTAACTCAAAATCTGCTTCTATAGACACCTTAGCTTCATGGAGATAATTAATCTCTTCACTCTGATTACGCTGCAATTGTACTTTCGATTTGCACATTCTGTCAAACCTTTGCCGGATACAATGCTCTCATTGCATTTGGAGGTATTGACTCTAGTGGAGGTACCACCGTATTAACTTATGTTACCCCCATTTCCTCCTCCTCATAGACCATCATATTAAGATATGGCGATATATCCATATCTCCCTCGGAGTAGTCTTCCTCAGAAAAGTACTCCACTGTTTTCGACTCTTATAGAATCAATAATGGTACCTCTGCCACTGGCATGGGCACAGGCTCTACTCTGTTCACAGTTTCTTCACTCATCGCATGTATATCTCTATACATCAAGCTATCGATCGACATCCTACAATAACACATATGTTGATTAGTACATAACACACAATAGTATAAGCACAAATCACATTTAATTTATTTAGGGTTACTTTCCATCTTTTAAATCTTTCGATACTGAGTTTCCTCAATACCTTATTAACTTATTTGACTGAAGTAAAGCTTGAGTTTACTTCCTTCGGACTTTTCTTCCTTAACGAGGTTATTAGCCTAAGGTTCTTCCCCCCGTAAGTTTTATAACCTAATGCTTTGATACCAACCTGTGACGCCCCCAAATGCGGGTATCTTCCAACCCGACAGATGGTGCTACATGGTACTCATAACTGTACATTTATTCTATTGAAACGACATCAAAATGTGTGTATCAACGACATTCTTATTACATTAATAATATTACATCTCGTTCCCAGGTTCTAAAACCATTACAGTCTTTGTTCATCTTTCTATAATATATACAACTTACTAGTTTATTACAAGGTAAACTAATCGTTCAGCTTCATTTCGCCTCTATCCTTGTCAGATCCCCCGTTTTGTTCGGTCCTAGCTGCATTCATATGGTTCAAGCAAGAGTGAGTATAACAGGCTCAGCAAGTACAACAATTTCTTTTAACTAACATGCTTGAAACATAGGAATCGTATATCTTCAATAACTAGATAATAGTTATGAAGTACTATCAATAATTCAAAATAGCACTTCTTTTCCTTCAAAATGTTTTACAATAACAATATTCAGTAAAACATAAATTCTGGTCCAAGACCATGAGCGTTTCATAATTTCTTAGAAAAGGACAACCCGGCACTAAGTCCGTAAGTCCGGCATATCTTACGAGCACTTCAGGGTGATCAACCCATAGTACTCTATGTTGATCAACACTACATCCATTAAACGTATGTACATTTAAGTTTTGGCAACCTCGTGTGCCCATCGAATAATCGATGAAAAATACATTTGTTTATTCATACTCAAGCGTACCTTGAATCCGTACCAAACAATTGGTGTAGGATGGCATTATCAATTCTATATTGAAAGACTTGTAAATAAATCAATCAACTCTTCAAGATTAGTCTAGCTGAGGTAAAACTGGCATCGACCCTTTAGTAAAACAGTTCATGTATCTCATAGCATGAATCACAAAAAACTTGGCTAACACGAAGGTTAGACAAACGTTTAAGAAAAACTTGCCTTTCAATGCTGCTTTCTGAGAAAATAACTTTTCCTTTCGGTCTTTACGGTCTCTACAATACATAACCACATAACATACCACATTAGGTCATGAATGAACATACATGGTTCCTAATGAATCTTACCCTTCTTCTCAATCTAATCATACATTAGATTTGTTACTATTAGTTCTGCTTGCCATTATCTTTACATCATTCTTACCAACTTCTTTCTCTTACTATGTCTTACGTGGATTTACTTCATTAATAGAACTTCGTTTGAGTTAATCATCCTTCTGACGACTTACTAACATTCTTACGTTATTAATCGAAACTCGATCGTCGTTAGTTAAGTACACTTTATTGCATACCGTTTACGTTTACGTATTACTTAACAACTTTTAGTTGTAACTCTTAACGTTATAGTTCTTATCATTATTGAATACGGTTCACGTTCTTTATACTTTACGTTCATCGTTTAACTACTCATTAAACAACATTAAATTCCTAAAGTCGTTACTATAACAGTGATTTAGGAAAGGTCTTATCATGTTCATTAAATAATTACATAACCCATATTGGTATTGCAAACCATTGGATTCATAATCAACTTGGTCAACAAATTTCTACAGCCAGCTTAGCACATTACGTTGTTCTCATTACGTTCATCTTCAATTGATTATTAACCTTTAATCATCATACATTAAGTGTCTAACAATGCCTTATCAATGTTATATTAACATCTTATTTCATTACTAATGAGTTATCTTTCCTTCTATACTTGTAAACATTCTTGTCTGTCAAAACTCTGGGACTGGCGTCGCGGCACCACCCTTAGCTCTTCATCTCACGCCATGACGCGAGTTTGCAGTAGGCAAGCCCCGGACTCGGCGTTGCGGCGTCACTTATTGGCCTTGTGTCTCGCCCCCAAAATAGGTCCAATCCATCCAACCTATTCTGAGTTGCCAAATACATGGTACAAAAAATAACTACAACTTTATTACTACAATTGTCGTGCAAAATATAACAACACATATGTTGTGAGTTTTGATACAAATATATACCAACTTTGACTCTGGACACCAACTTGGATAGCACATCACAATGACAACTTACATAAAGGTACAGTTAATAACTGTTTTAGAAATTAAAATCTTTGGGAAGTGCTCAAGGAAACCTTCGTACATGGGAGGCCATGCGTCTAGGTTATAATAGATATCATATGCCCACATAATTATCCTTGGTTGACCTAATAGACCCCAAAGAAAAATGAGAAGATTACTATCATGCTCTTTCCAATGGTGAGTCTTCTCTTGACATATAACTATCTCCACTATCTGCAGTTGAAAATTATATTTCAACCAAACTCCAAGATCATATAGGTAGTGCTCGTAGATATACTCGGCAAGTGGATGTGCACAACCACATCTTATGATAACACGAGTTTGTATGTCATTAGACATCTTGTATGATAGTGGCAAAACACCCTTCAAAGTTGAGTTCACTCACCCTATTCGTTCACCAAAATTAAATATCAAATGAGCGTATACAATATATGACACGATTATCTAAAGTTTTCAATAAAATTGTTTCCATACTATTTAGGGAGAACCTCAAGCATTCATGACCATAGTTTCTATTCCTCTTATCCATCCCTTTCGACAAGCAACACTCTTATTACACGAAAGGAATTGTGAAGTAAAAGGGTGAGCACAACTAGCTTAGTAAAGAATATCATGACTAAAGATAATTAAATTATCAATAGCCTTCATCAGTAACAAATCAGAGATTTAGAACATATGGTAGATGATAAAACTTTTCAACCATAGTTGCAGCGGAACGAGCAATCCATTAGAAGAGTCAAATAGATCATAAAGTCTATTATCTTCTCCACATTAAAAGTCCACTAACAATGTTTTATCCCTGTAACATCACTCAACAGTTCCTTTCCACAATCATATGAATAACTCATAATCATAATTGTGATTTTAATTACTCTTCTCATCCAGGACGAAGATAATTTTCATCACCTGTCTTTACCTGAAACATCAAAGATCATGGTTATACAAAATCATAGTTCCTGTTCATAATCATACTATTAAATTCATCTTTGCACTACGGGCCAAAGATATTCATCAACAAGTCATCTTTGCACTCACGGGCCCAAAGATATTCAAAAACAGTCATCTTTGCACTCACTGGGCCAAAGATATTCAACAACAACAGTCATTTGCACTCTCTGGCCAAAGATATTTCATATCTCAAAGAAATACATAATCATTTGAATTTATATAAACCATAATTATAACCATGTTGATCAATTCACCTTTGCACTTAAGCTAAAAATATTCAATTGTAAATTCAATGGTCATGATCATACCAATCAACGATTCAACTTTGCACTACTGGCCAAAAAGAACTCATAGTCACGATCATACCAATAATCTACCCATATTTACACTCAAGTCAAAGAGAAATTTCTTCACCAAGATTATAAAAATGTTATATATGATAATAAAAACAATACGATCAAAACACAGATTTAATTTCAAGAGTAAGATTCATAAATCAATGATAATTTGGTCAGAAAAAGAAACCAATTTTGTCGTGAATACTATCCCGTGAATAGTAACTCGTGAATAGTAACTCATGAATAGTAATTCATAAATAGTAACCCCGACATGAAAAAGGTAGAAATTCTACAATAAAATCCATACCAATATTTCGGTATAATGATATTGAAAGAATAAAATTTCTTAAACTTATAAACAATTTATTTTAATTGTTTACACTTTACTAATTAATGCTTTTAATCATCCTAAAATGCCAAACTTATAAGATTTCATCACCAATAACCAAAACCCTCATCAAAAATCTGCATATACCTCATATAAGATTCTCAAGCCATAAAATCATATTTTCCAATTTTCTTCCTTCACTTCCTTCACATAACATATTTAATTCATTTACTCATAACTAGTCTATTTTCATGAAAAATACCAAATCAGTACAAACAAATTTTCTTTTTTGGGATTTAGCAGAATATAGTCCCATATTGAACATATATTTTTCTCAGAATTTTTAAAATCCATTTACTATTTTTCATATGGCCAAAACTGGTGAATATTTAGACATTTATCATAAATTGTACTTTTGTCCAAAAATTCCAAAATTTACAGAGTATACTTCTGTTATATACATGTACTCCCAATAAAAATTTTACCAATTTTGGAGTTCACCACAAGGAGTTATAAGGGTTTACTTTTAAAATAGTATTTTCTCATAAAATTCATAACTCTTAATCTATACATCCAAAAATCGCCATTTTTGGACACAATCTAGAAAACTCATCAAATTATCATTTCAAATTTTTCCAGAATTTTTGAAGGTCAGAAAAATTACGAAACTAAAAAACATAATAACCCTTAAAATCCCTTACCTCAAAAGAAACAGTACTTCTAAATGAAAGGTCGAAAGTGATGCTGAATGAAACTTGTACTAAATAGCAACTCTCAAAGTATCTAAATACTCACAAAATACGCTCAATAATATGGAGAGAGAAAGCTTATGTTTCTGGTGTGATTTTCAATTCTAACTTGGCCCTCTATTTATAGGAAAATGTTAGCACGCCGAAGCAGACTTGACCTGCTACCTGATGGCTTTACCTGCTACTATTGCCACCCACCATATTTGAAATAAAAGTCATCACATTTCTTTACCAACCACAAGTGGGGCCCACTCAATTCTAGAATTTTCCACCAAAATCATTTATAAACCTAATTTCCGAATCAGTCACCTCTTAAAATTCATAACAAATCATTAGTTCATTTTTAACGGTTTAAAATTTGTGGACATATACTCAACTTATATATGTATAACATATCCAAAAATCACAACGATCCAATGGTCGGATTAACAATTATAACTCACGCAATAGAGCTTTAAGAACACCGATTTGATCTTGTAATACCTCCAATCCGACAAAATACTGATAAAACACCTCAACATTAATTCCTTCATTTAAAACCACATAAATAAATAAATCCATCATTTATATCCTCATCGAATAAATATTTCCTTATCAATAATTAATTATTCACAAATAATATTACAGAATCACAATAATGACAACAGCATAGGTTCGAGGAAGAGGGGCTTTTCGATAAGGATTTCTCCTTGCGCACAAGCGCAATTAGGTGACCAAACGTCTCCTTGTCAGAACTTTTTAGACATTGCCAATAATGCTATCTAATAATATTATCCAAATACTATGAATTATTGATCTGATAATGGGAAATATTGTGCAGTGATAATTATTGAAACAACAATAATATAAAATATCAACGCATCAATTATTGAATCAATAAAATAAAATATTGAACAGTAATTACTGTAACAATTATTGAGTAGAGCCTTCTTACGTAAGAATCAATAATTCAAAAATATTGTGCAATACCGTGTGCTACTGTGCAACCACGCTTATTACTGTATTTTAACAACTAGGTAATCCAATAGTGTTAACGGTAACAATTACGCCGTTATTTATAAAAACTTAAACTTGTCGTTTTCTTCATAAAGCTTATTATTACATTATGAGGCCCGAATGAATGGGCTTGGCCGTCGTACGAATATTTCCCGACAACAAGAATATTCCACGACCAAACGAATATTTCCCGACAAAATGAGTATTTTATAACCACTTGCATAGTTTGAAAATTTTACATATATCACCCTTAACTTTAAACTTTTATCAATTTAACCATTTATTGAATAATAATTATAAAAAAAATTGAATACTTTTATTTCATAAAATCTGGGGTCTTACACCTTGGGTTGGCGCCGCGACGCCAACTCTGTGCCTCAGCTAGTTTGCAAATTTTGAAAATTTTACGAAACTCCCGGACTCATAACTTCTTCGTTATAATTCCGAATTGGCTCGTTCAAGATCCTACGGTTCACAAATTACATACTCTACACGTTCATACAAGAATTTTATCTATTTGACTTCGTTTGCTAAAAATTCACCTATTAGTCCATTTTAACGAAAATGATAAGCGTTCGTGAACGTTCAACGCTCGTTTGTTCATTCTAAGTTGGAATTCGGTCATTCTCGAGTCCGCAACTCTATAATGCCAAATAAGACTTGTCTCCATTTAAAAATAATGTTTCCAAGCTCAATATCAAAATTAGACTTCTATTCCGAGATTTTCACGAATTCGACGATTATCGTCCAAACTCGTGAATTCCGCCTTAACTTCATTTCTTATGATTTGTTCATCGTTTCAAGTGGATTCAATCCATCATACTAACATCTTAACATAAATACTTCATTAACTTATAAACATGATAAGTTATTACTTGTTTCTTGTGAGTTTATAACTTATAAAAGTATGAACTACTTATGAATTCACTTTGCATGACTTATCATAGTTTAAATCTTTTAACCATCATCCTTACTTCTTATTATCATACAACCTTATTATTTCAACATAAAACAAGTTCCTACAAGTTCTTCCTTGTTTCATAACTTATATGATTACGAATATCTTATTCATGACTTATACGGCTTATTAAGACTTAAGCTCTTTGATTACTCATTCCTATCATTCCTTAGCATACATGTTCTACCACTACCCATCTCCCTACGAATGGAAGAGAAAGAGATTCATGGTTTAAGTTCTTACCCTTGAATATCACTTGACTAAGCTTTAATCTCCTTCTTGCTTCTTGAAAATCTCATAATGAAAGTTTGACTTATAAGTGCTTATTCTCTCTAACCAATAAGTTGCTTAACTTGAGAGGAGTTGGGAGAAATTTTAATCAAGCCATCAAATGAATTGAGAGCTCTCTATTTATAGGCAACCCAAAGTGAGGGCATCTTAGTCCAAAGCCAATCCCACCTCCTTAATCACCACCTTACTATTCCTAGCTTAAGTACTAAGTTAACTTGGCCACCACACTCTTTGCTTGGCCATCACAACATCTATCCAATACTTGGGTATCACATATACTTAACCATTAAGTATACTTGCTAATCACATAACTTAGCCTTTAAGTACTTGTTAATCACCTAGCTTATCCTTTGTTTGTTGATCATAACTTTTACTTGTTCACCACACATAAGCACTTTACATGCTTATCACATTAATTACTTGCTCATTACTTTGGATCACCCATGGGTTTAAACCATCCAATAACCCATAAGTTCATACTTTGGGCTTTTAGCTTAACTTATACTTGGGCTTACATTAACAATTCTTTGGGCTTTACCATTAGCTTGCATTGGGCTTACACATTAATTCCTATTGGACTTACCCATTTCTACACTTGAGCCTTATCATTCTCATTGAACTTTAAAATGTTCTAAACAATCTTATAAATTAAATTCATTTAACTTAAAGCCTTATAACGTATAATTTGCGTATTCATCTCGTATTTCCGCTCGTATACTTATTCATATACAACATACTATGCTTCATTCATACTCGTATAACACCTCGTATCATACTCATATTCATTACTTCGTACAATACCTACGTATTATACAATCATTAATTTAATTCATTACACGCATTAAAATTCCTTCTCGGAATTCACTTTCCTTAACCGTTAGATTTTAAGTCCGCAGGTGAAAAACTGCGTTTGCAATAACTGAAATATTATTAGATATTCTATCTCACCTCGATATTCTATCATTACGTATTTCTCGGAAATTCAAAAATAATTCTCAAGCAGAAATGCGTGAATAGTGTTTTTTAGAAAATTTCTCGGAAAGCTTTTATTTTTCGTCTTGGAAATTCAAACACTTTAATTCTACCACGTAGTCAAAATACTATGACATTCCAATATGTCTAGGTCATAGAACGACCTTCAATTAGCTTACTCCCATAAATAATTAATTAAATTCATTTTAATCCACATAATTAAATAAAAATTTAATCCTCAAAAATCCAAATTTTCTGGGGTGTTACAGATTCTGTCCCCGGAATCAAAAGAATGAACGTACCTAATTATCAAAAGATGTGGATACTCCGCTCGAATAGACTCCTCTATCTCCCAAATAGCTTCCCGCTCCGAATAATTTTAGCACAAGACTTTAACAAAAAAAATTATCTTCCTCAATTTTCATTTAATCAATTATTTTATTATCTACTAAAAGAATTTAATTTTCCAAACAAAACAAGGAAGAAAAGAGGGAAACAAATCATTTACCTTTTTTAATTTAAATACAATTGTATAAAATAAAATCAATTAATATTTAATTATATAAAAAAATGAGTTATTACATTTTTCACCCCTTAACAATAATTCCGTCCTCAGAATTCAAATAAACTACATTAAGTTTTATTTTATTTTTATTTAAATTACATAATTATTCTTAAACTTAAATTAAAATGTAGCGCCGCCATTTATAACGATCAAGCCTGGTAAGTCCATAGGTCCACACAATTATCCATGTACTCGTAAAAGATTTGTCGACTATCGTGTCAAGCCTTAGTAAGGTTCTTCACGTTATATCACATGATCCACTATTGGTGCGGGCCCTCCGTTAATATCTTTGAGTTTCATTCTTGCAAACGTACGTACTCTTCAGAACATAATTCGAAATCAAAAAAAAAATTCTTCATCTAAATACGATTTGAATACCCAAAATATTTAAAATTATCTTTAATTCGTAAAACATTTATGTTCCACACATGACAAAGATCTAACAAATTATTTTTATTTAATTTACATAAAATCGATCATACAAAACTCCAAGGATATCGGATAAAGCAAACAACTCAACAAATTATATCAACTTTTTTCTAAATCTTCAAGAGCTTCAAAATATTCAAACCTCAATTTGAACTAGCTAGTTCTTAAATATTATTACACCAAAGAATATACTACTAAGATCTCTTTATCGTCATATCAAACTCTAAGTCAAATATTCTACTATCTACATAAGCAAACTATAAATATTCAAGATCTCTCAAAATTAATTGAATTTTATCACTTACTATCTAATTATATAATAAATCAATCCTCCCTTATTATAAACCTTAATCCAATAAATTTCAATGTCTCACCATACTATCACAAAGAAAGTTCATAGAATATAACTCCAACATCCTACTAGAAAATAGCCACAAATTTGATCAGTAACTTCAAATGATTAATCTAATTACCTCAAATATCAATGACTCAAATTTATAAAAGATCCTCTATGCTTAGTAATTTTCATTTTATCATAGTATGCCATCAATACACAAACCTCAAATTATCCACAAGCTTAACATAAATCAAACTTTACTCAAATCAAATCCTCAATTCAACGATCATAATAATTGTCACAAAAAAATAACTCTAAAAGATTAATTTTCCAAAATCAAATACTTGTCGAAATATACAAATACTCACATCATAATCACATCTCATATAAGATCACTTCTTATCTGTACAAAGTATAACTTTATCCATCTCAATGATTAAATCAAAATTCTTAACTAATATCATTACTCAATCACCTTAACAAATTATTCCACCTCCCTCAAATTAACTACAAATCAAAAAGAAATTGACAGTTGGTCAAAATAGAAAACAACCAAATAAAGAACAAAATTGAATCAAACTCCTACATCTACCCAATGGTTTACCCACAACTCACAGGTTAAACCTAAATAGGTTTTCTACAAGAAAGAACCTAAGCTCTGATACCATCTATGTAACACCCCCTTCCCGAAAAAGAAAGGGAGGTCACGTGCAAAGCACAACAAACCTCAAAATAAGAAAACAGAGCACTATTAACCTCAAAATATTAATAGTGGTAATCCATTAATAGCGTACTAAATACAATTCTTCAAATAGGGTCAAAATAATTAAAACTTAAAATTCGAAATAACCTAGATGGTCAAAGGCAACTCTCTCATCACACTAGCCCTGAATCACCCCTGCAAATCTATCGGAAGAAAAACACAGCATGAGCCAATTGCCCAGTACGGATACAGATATACAAAAGATATACAACTGATATATGAAAACAACTGAGACAAAATACTGAACAAAGCCTCAAGTGTAAATACTGACAAAAATATAATCTCCAAAGATCTGAATGGAATATATCTGAATCAACAGAAGAGTAAAGAAATAACGAACTGAAGTAACTAACTCAATAAATTAAACTGAACAGAAACAAACAAAACCAATACAATGAGATAATAGGCTGAATCAAATGGTTGGGTGTTATTTCATACCGAATGAGCTCAGAAATAATCATTGCCACACAGGCAAGTCAAACTAATGTCACACAAGTAAATCAAATTGTAACCCCCCTTCCCGAAAAGGAAAGGGAGGTCACGTGCAAAACACAACGAACCTCAAAATAAGTAAACAGAGCACTAATAACCTCAAAATATTAATAGTGGTGATCCATTAATAAAGTACTAAATATAATTCTCCAAACAGAGTCCAAATAATCAAAACTTAAAGTTTGAAACGACCTAGACGGTTAAAGGCAACACTCTCATCACACTAGCCCGGAATCACCCCTGCAAACCTGCCGGAAAAAAAACACAGCATGAGCCAATTGCCCAGTACGGATATAGATAATACAAAGATGTATAACTGAAATACAAAATCAACTGAAGGAATATACTTAACAAAGCCTCAAGCTTAAAGACTGACGAAAATATGATATCCAGCGTCTGAATAGAATTTATCCGAATAAACAGATTTAACGAAACAAACAGAAGAGTGAAGAATGAACTGAAGTAACTAACTCAATTAATTAAACTGAACATAAACAAACAAAACTAATACAATGAAATAATATGCTGAATCAAATGGCTGGGTGTTATTTCATACCGAGTGAGCTCAAAAATATACATTGCTACACAGGCAAGTCAGAACAATGCCACACAGGCAAATCAAATGATGCCACACAGGCACATCAAAATAATGCCACATAGGCACATCAAAACAATGCCACACATGCAAGTCAAATTAATGCCACACAGGCAAATCACACATTGGACCGCGGATCCAAATGTATGCAAATCGGATAGGTGTGTTTGGCACAACATCACCAATCCATGAGTAACAAAAAACTAGGTTAACCCATACGCCTCCCATAACAAAACACCAAATGGCCCACTTCCTTCGGAGCCCAAAACGGAGACGTCGTGGACTAATCACACCGCCACGGAAAGTGTTATGCCTCTCGTGCCAAGACAACATGCCTGTGGTACCCCCACAGGTGGTTATAGCTTAGGTATACCCTATGGTATATTCTAACAAAATACCATGTCATAACACATGCGACATAATAACAACAAAAAAGGGTTCTATATGTACATGTTGTACCAAATCAAATTCTAGTCACAAGGTTTCAAAAAGAAGGTAGCAACATGTACCGCTCTACAATTATCAAAATAAATACTAAACATGGTAATCTAATTCAAAGAGTACAGATACGAGTCATATATATCAACTCCAAAATGAAACTATTATATGAATTTCACAAGAAACAATTATGTGAAAGAATAACGAAATTTGAAATAAGGGACAAAAGGAACAAATCAAATTTAAAAAGAATGTCGCTGAAAAAGTACGAAATCCTACCTGATACTTTCAAACCATTTATAGCACACTCCACAAAATCTTACCCTCAAATGCCAACGATATCAAATACGAAACGTTATTCGCAACCTAAACATATTCACCTCAAATTAAAAATAATCCAAACTAATAATTCCAAAATAATTCATAATCTATTTAGTATGCCTTTAATCATCGCCTTTTATCAATTATTAATACTCCAAAATTTATATTCCAAAAATAACTCTTTAAATTCCCTCCGTTCAAACTAATTAAACAAATTAACAAAATAAATTAATAAACTATGCGTTAAATTACTAATTACTAAATAATTTTAATTTTTTAATTTTTCTTTGTTCCTTTCAAAATAAGAGTCAAATATTAAATTAAAGTATCTTATATATGTATATATATGCTTTTACTCCTTTAGTCAGATGCACCAAGGAGGCAACACAATTCGACAGCTATTGTTATCATATTACCATCATAGAGTTAAATTTGCTACTGTATTCAAAATTTTAACAATTAATTCTACTAACATAATCATACTCAACAATTCAACATCTCTTGCTTGTAATACTTTATTATTACACATGTTCCATCCACACATGATTTCCATTAACTCATAACAATACTTTCACATGTAATCCAAATCATATGACATATATATACATGCCTGCATAATGATCTCAATTAATAACTGCTATATCCAAGAAACTATAGTTAATACTTACCAGAAATACCTAGCAATATAATATAAATTGCTCTCCTTGTGGCTCTCGATCAGTTCTCTCTCAGTTTCTACCCCTTTTTTTTTCGATTCGTATAAGAAAGTAAGATTAGGTTTAGTAATTATTTATTTATTAATTAATATATCTTATTTACTCTCCTATTTTTAATAGGATTTATTATTACCGACATATAAATTAAACTAAATTAGTTTTTAAGGCCCAACTTTAAAAATTTTAATTTATCCACATTTATTAATATTTATTAGCCCATATAAATTAAATGACCACATGGCCCAAATAAAATACAAAGTCCAATTAATAATTTTTTTTAAAACAAAATAATTTTATTATTTTATTATTATTATTATTATTTTATTCTATTATATATATTTTTCAGGGTATTACATCACCTACCCCTTAAAAAGGATTCCGTCCCCGGAATCAAAAGAATGGAAAGTACCTAATTATCAAAAAGATGTGGATACTCCGCTCGAATAGACTCCTCTATCTCCCAAGTAGCTTCCCGCTCCGAATGATTTTACCACAAGACTTTAACAAAAGGAATTATCTTCCTCAATTTTAATTTAATCAGTTATTTAATTATCTACTAAAAGAATTTAAAAAAAAAATTCAAACAATACAAGGAAGAAAAGAGGGAAACAAAATCATTTATCTTTTCCAATTTAAACACAACTGTATAAGATAAAATCAATTAATACTTAATTATTAATAAAAAAATATGGGTTATTACACAAATGATGCCACATAGGCAACCAAAATAATGCCACACAGGCACATCAAAACAATGCCACACAGGTAAGTCAAAATAATGCCACACAGGCAACCAAAATAATGCCACACAGGCAAATCACACATTGGACCGCGAATCCAAATGTATGCAAATCGGATAGGTGTGTTTAGCACAACATCACAAATTCACATAACAGAAAATTAGGGTTAACCCATACGCCTCCCACATCAAAACACCAAATGGCCCATTTCCTCCGGAGCCCAAACGGTGACATCGTGGACTAATCATACCACCACGGAAAGTGTCATGCCTCTCGTGCCAAGACGACATGCCTGTGGTACCCCCACAGGTGGTTATAGCTCAGGTATACCCTACGGTATATTCTAATAAAGATATCATGTCACAATACATGCAACATAATACCAACAAAAGGGTTCTATATGTACATGTTGAACCAAATCAAATTATAGTCACAAGGTCTCAAAAAGAAGGTAGCAATATGTACAGCTCTACAATTATCAAAAATAAATAATACTAAACATGATAACCTAATTCAAAGAGTACAAATACGAGTCATATGTATCAACTCTAAAATGAAACTAATATATTTATTTCACAGGAAACAATTATGTGAAAAAATAACGAAATTCGAACAAGCGACAAAACGAACAAATCAAATTTAACAAGAGTATCGCTGAAAGAGTACGGAATCCGTACCTCGATTAAGCAATGTAACACCCAAAATTATATTCCAAATTGTAACTCCTTAAATTCCTTCCGTTCAAACTAATTAAACAAAATAATAATAAATATAAGTTACTTAATAACTATAATTTATAATAACATGAATTTATTTCCTAATTTACATCAGTTTTATGACACAAATCCAAATTAAATTATAATTGATGTTTTAATCATTTTTATTTTTTTTATATTGGGACCAATCAACAATTCTATTATATATATATATATATAGACTATGAACACTGTAATAACAGTAGGCTTTAAAAAAAAGGTAACGAAATTCCTTTTTTTGACTCATATTATTATTATTTTCATGTAAATTCCCAATTCAATCTTCCAAATAATTCTATATAAGACCATAACCTTATTAAGAATCTGAATTATTAATTTGATGCAGACAATCCTTATATACCATTTATCTATATATATTAAATAAATAATGTATCCTCCGATCCAAACCAGGATATTCATACTGCATAATATAATCAATTCACTCTTTTACTTTATATGATACCTTATATGATGACCGCCCATCACAATTATATAACAATTTTCGCAATTCTTAGTTGTAAATTAAAAGAATTAAAACATAGTAACAATTGATATACATAAGGGTAACAAAATGAAAAGAAACAAAACAAAACAAACCTGTGCTCCTTTTCTTATTATTCCGTTACACATTTCTTTCAGAAATACAATAAGAGGCGGTTTCCTCCTCTTTCTCTTTCTCAAGTTGTATGATGAAAATAAAATTAAGTTTAGTTATTTATTCACTTAAAATAGATTTTATTAATTAATATAATATATTATTAGCTCTCCAAATTTTAATAGGATTTTAAAATTATACAATTATAAATTAGACCCACTTAGTTTAAAGCCCAATTTTACCAATTTAATTTATCCAACACTTATTAATATCTATTAGCCCATGTAAATTAAATGACCACTTTGACCCAAATAAAATACAAAGTCCAATTAATATGTTTTAAAATAAAATAATTTTATTATTTAATATTTATTTATTATTATTATTTAATTTTTTTTTCCGGGTATTACATTTTATTTTCTTCTTAAATGATATTATTTTCTTCAATATCATTATGTTGAATTATTGATATGAGTTTTATTGTGGAATTTCTACCTTTTTGTGTTGGGGTTACTATTCACGTATACGATACTATTCACGTATATGGCACTATTCATGTATACGACACTATTCATAAATACAGCACTATTCACCGAAAAAATGAAATTTTCTCTTTTTTATCCCAGATGTCTATTATGGTTACTATCTTTGATTGTATCCATGTTTTGATCTTTATTTTTGAATTCTACTTCAAAATTGGTTATTATGGAGTATTATTGAATTTGGATAAACCAAAATACGAATCCCTAATATTTGTCCTTCTGTCTCACTGGATTCATTTTCTCTAAAATGTTTTTCATCATCCTCAATCCTTAATGGTGATACTTGATGAATATCTTTGGCCTGTAGTGCAAAGATGTATGATTACCTGATGAATATCTTTGGCCCGTAGTGCAAAGATGAACAGGTGTTGAGATGAACATGACCAACTGGTGATACAAATGAATATCTTTGGCTCATAGTGCAAATATGAATATTTGATGCAAGATGTATATTGATTGATGTTACAGGGATAAAATATTGATGATGGACTTTGAAATTCATAGATGATAGTAGATTTCATTCTCTACTTAACTCTTCTAATGAATTGTTATTTCTGCTGCAGTTGTTGATCTAAAACTTGTTGTCTATTATATTATATCAGATTTTTCCCTGTTGAAGACTAAGGATAATTTGTTGTATATCCTTTTTCTTTTTGTTCCATTTTTCTTCTCAAGAAGCGAAAACATAGCAGGAACCAGTCGGGGTATAGAGTGATGATCCTAGATAGTTGTTTTAGCAGTCCTCACTATTTTTGTAAAATAGTGCATCAATAATTGTAATGAGGACTTTATTTGGGTGTGAATATTGTCTAGAAGACAATATTATATTTAAACTCACAATATGTGTTGTCGTATTTTTCAAGACAATGATATTAATAAAGTTGTAGTTATTTTCTGTACCATGTATTTGGCGACTCAGAATGGGTGATGTAAACCTATTTTGGGGCGTCACAGTTGGTATCAGAGCTTAGGGATATAGTCTCTGGCGGAGATCGGGAAATAGTACTAGGAGGGAAGAAACGAGTAAATCCTTCGCTAGTGTGTCCTACCTAAGCTTATTTGTTGGTCGGTCATAATATAGGGATATTATGTGACATGTTTATTTGTTTAATTAACCCTTGTTTTATGGCAGTTTTTAAGAATGGAAACTGAGAACGTTAACAATGGAGTGTATGAGACTGTGGAATAACCATCAATCACCAACCAAGAGAACGTGCAACAGGAAGGCATTATTCCTCCTGTAAACAACACTATAGAGCAAATGATGAATGATGGAATGTTTAGAAGCTTTTTACAGTTAATGCAAAATCAGACAAGGGAGACTCGTGTACAAAATACAGGTAGAAATGATAGCAACGCGCGGTTTGTCACGGCCAAGCAGTTGAAGGAGTTGGGACCATCAGATTTCTGGGGAAAGCCGGATCCGATTAAGGCAGAAACGTGGTTAAAGCAAATTATCAAGATATTCGATGTCTTGGGATGCACGGAAGAACAAAAGGTTTCATTCGCCACCTTTACGTTAAAGTGGTGGTAAGGCGGACATTGGTAGGAATCGTGAAGCGTACCAACACCACCACCGCACTAGACTCAACATGTATTGGGAAAGATTTCAGAAACTGTTCAATGACAAGTTCTTTCTTGAAAGTATTTGTCATATGAAGGAGGTAGAGTTTATTAGATTGGAACAGAACAACATGACAGTGTCCTAGTACGAGGCGAAGTTCGCGGAGTTATCCAGGTTTGCACCTCATTTGGTAGAGAATGAGGAACGTATGACGCGGATATTTCTAAAAGGTTTAAAACCTGAGATTCGTCAATACCTTATCTCTCACAAATTTTCTATGTATTCAGATGTTGTCAACAGGGCTCAATTATTAGAGCGAGATAGTGAGTATGTTCAACCAAGGACCACGACTGTGGTCATCTATGGATGGCAATGATCATCTGAGCGATGATAACCAGCGAGGAGGGAAAAATACGGACAAAAGCGGTAACCACTCAGGTGGTAATCGTGGCCATGATAATAGAAGAGGTGGGTCAAGTGGAAATTTCCAAAAGAGGATATTCAACAATGATAGGAAGACATCAGCAGCAACACCAGCACCAACAACAATTCTAGGAGAGGAGAACGACCGCCAGTTAGATGCTATAGATGCGGAGAGGAGCGACACATAAGTCCAAATTGTTCACAGCCTTCCAAGGTATATTTCAATTGTGGAAAATACGGTCATATAGCCCAATTTTGTCCTGTAGAGAAGTCAAGTCCAACTGGGATGGTGGCACCAAAGGCGACTACGGACAAAACAAAGTCGGTGGTTCAAGGGAGGGCTTTGTCGTGACTGGCCAAAACGCGAGAAACCCGAACGAGGTGATCACGGGTAAGCTAATCTTGAACTCTTGCGAAGTTTATACCTTACTAGATACCAGTTCTACCCATTCTTTTATCTCTCCTGCTTGTGCTCAATGTTTAAACTTGACTCCGAAGAAATTAGACTTTGACTTATCAGTGGAGACTCCGTTAGGAGAAAACTTTATCACATCCACTATTTATAAATCTTGTTTGATCCAAGTTGGCACAATCACATTACCTGTTGATCTTACCTCTTTAAAGATAATTGCATTTGATGTGATTTTAGGGATTGATTGGTTAACCACTTATTATGCCAAAATTGATTATTTTCGTAAGGTTGTTAGTTTTCATATTCCTAACCAACCTATTATACGAATTCAAGCAACTAAACCACTAAATCAGTCACTATCATATCAAGCCATAAAGCTATTCGTTTATTGAAAAACGGATGTCAAGCTTTCTTAGCCCATATTATGGACTTGAACAAAAACACGTCAGATTTGAATAATATTTCTGTTGTTAGTAAATTTTCTGACGTATTTCCTGAAGAACTTTCTGGTCTACCCCCAGAACATGAAGTTGAATTCTTTATTGATCTTAAACCGGGTACAAAGACCATTTCTAAAACCCCATATCGAATGCCTCCTATTGAACTTCAGGAGTTAAAAGTCCAACTACAGGAATTGTTAGACATCGGTTTCATTCGTCCTACTACATCTCCTTGGGGTGCTCCTATTTTATTTGTAAAGAAGAAAGACGGGAGTATGCTACTTTGTATTGACTACCGGGAATTAAACCATGTCACCATCAAGAATAGGTATCCCCTACCTCACATTGATGACCTGTTTGACCAGTTGCTAGGAGCACAATTCTTTTCAAAGATCGATCTTCATTTTGGATATCATCAGCTAAAGATTAAAACTGAGGATATTCCAAAGACTGCCTTCAGAACTCGGTACGGGCATTATGAATTCTTAGTCATGTCTTTTGGATTAACTAATGCTCCTATTGCTTTCATGGATATGATGAACCGTGTATTCAAGGAATATTTGGATCAGTTCGTTGTTGTCTTTATTGATGACATCCTCATCTATTCCAAAAACCGTGAAGATCATGAGCACTATTTGAAACTGGTACTTCAAAGACTTCGTGACAACAAGCTGTAAGACCCCAACTTTTATGAATAAAGATTAATTTTTCTCGAAATATATTTTTTAATATTATGGTGTGGATATAATATAATGTTATAGTTATGGGTAATATTTACAAATTTTGTAAAGTAAGTAAGTGGTTATATAATATTCGATTGGTCGGGAAATATTCGTACGATGACACAATCATTGGTGGACCCCATAATGGAAGTATTGTCGTAGTAAGAAAATGACAGAATTATCTTTTTATAAAAATAACGGTATACAGATGTGTTAAAGTAAAACCGCTGAACTACCCGATAGTAAAAGTACAATGTCGTGTGGTTGCATAATAGTAGTACACCAGTATTGGTTATTGATGCTTACGTGAGAAGTCACTCGGTTATACTCAATTATTGCTACAAGAATTTCTTTGATCATATCTCTCATATTATTGATTCGATTATTGTCACAAAGATCATCATCAGTATAATATGATATATTATTAAATCAATAATTGAGACGACAAAGTTATTCATATTATTAAATTGCAATATTTACAATGTCTAGAAGTTACATCGAGAGGTTTGGTCATCTAATTGCGCGCCAATAAGGAGAAATCCTTATCGGAAAGCCCCCTCTTTCTTGGGAATGACCTGGTTGTTAAATATTGTGAGTTATAATATTAATGATAAATAAGTTCGTGTTGATTAAAGATAAAATTGATAGTTTCATTGTGTTGGAATTATTAGTGTTAGTGAAAATCGACATCTATTTCGATAATAATTGATGTCTGGAAGTTATCGGGTAATTAATCGAATAAATGAGGAATTAATTGCTATTAATTCATATGATTATAACTATTTGTTCACATGTGTGTATTATTGATTCACATTCATGTACTATTAGGGGAGTTCGTGCAAGATTGATAATACTTGCATGACTAGGTTAAAGATGGAGGTACTATACTGTTATTCGTATTTTCACATGATTATAACTATTGAATTACATGATTGAACTATTGATTCACAATATTTACTATTAGGGGAGGTGGTGCAAGTTTGATAATACTTACAGGACTAAATTAAAAATGAAAGAAAAGTTGGAGGTATTGTACTGTAATATTTTGAGCCCCAAAACGTGCAATTATCGAAACTATATTTTTCTATAAATAGAAACTCATTCTTCCTTCATTTCTCACCAATTCACTAAAGCTATAGAGCAATTATTATAGAGAGAAATTATAGAGAGAAAGAAGAAGAGAAGTTTGCTACCTCTCTATTCTAGTATCCAACTTTATTCTAAGGTAAGGGGTATTATTTCTTTCATTTTCATGAAGAGAGCTTTTGTTTTTCCATTCTTTATTATTTTGTTGGAATATCCTATCTGTGCGTATTACGCATGACCTGGTTTCACTATTTTTTATTCTGTTGGAATAACCTATCTATGCGAAGTACCGTATACATGGTGAAATTCTTCTGTTATTCCATTCTTTATTATTCGGTTGGAATGTCCTGTCTATGCGTATTACGCATGACCTGGTTCCATTATTTATTATTCTGTTGGAATAACCTGCATGTGCGGTCTATCGCATGCCTGGTGAATTTTGTTGTTATTTCATTCTTTATTATTCTGTTGGAATATCCTATCTGTGCGGATTTCGCATGACCTGGTTCCATTCTTTATTATTCTGTTGGGAATAACCTGTCTGTGCGGTCTATCGCATGCATGGTGAATTCTTCTGTTATTCCATTCTTTATTATTCTGTTAGAATAACCTGTCTATGTGGATTACCACATGCATGGTGAATGATCATTTGTATTCATTCCTTATTAAATTGTGGAAATGATCTGTCTACGTGGATTACCGCACGGCGAATGCTAAAAATCCATTTACTGTGTTCATATATTCTATTATACTCGGTTGGTTAAAGTTTTGGCTTCTATACTCCATGAAATTAGTAGAATATCCGGATATTTACGCTTCATCCAAAGATCTTTTCATGGAAATATTCTTCCGAGCATTCTTGAATTTTACTCCACAAAGCAAAGATCATGTTGACAATTTGGGACGTTTTTGAGTTCGGGATAAATTAACTTATAAATCTTTAAAATTTAATTCTTGAACTTGTTTTATTGAATTATTATGTCATTGTCATCATCCTCATGTTTATATTATGTTGAAAGTCATCTGTGGCCTGTAGTGCATAGATGGACTTGGTATGATTATGACCAGGGATTATTCGGTATAGTCATGACCGTAATGTTACAAATGATGTGGTAAAAGTCCTCATTGGCCCGTAGTGCATTGATGGACAATTGTTGGCATGATCATGACCATTGATGAAAACACGAATATCCTTGCCCCGTAGTACATGGATAATTTGTGGTCGTGATACTTATGAATATCCTTGGCCGTAGTGCAGGGATGACATGATTTATTTAATAAGCTGCGCCTCAGTGATAAAAGTGATGAAAAACCTTTTAAATCATAGAAGATAGTAGATTTTATTCTCTACTTGACTCTACTAATAGATTGCTTGCTCCGCTGCAGTTAAACATGATGTTTGTTATATTGTATCAGTTTAACACTGTTGAAGGCTAACGATAATTTATTCTGCATTATCTTAGCCATAATATTTCTTACTGGGCTAGTTGAGCTCACCCTTTTGCTTTCATTGTTCTCTTCAGGAAATGAGAATGTAGCAGGAACTAGTCGGGGAACGGAGTGACGGTCCAGATGATATCATTAGTAGTCCTCACTATTCTATGAAATAATGTGATAATAAATGTATTGAGGACTTATTTTGAGTTTAAATACTGTCTAGAAGATAATATTTGTATTAAAACTCACAGCTCATATTTGGCGACTCAGAATAGGTGATGTATACTTATTTTGGGGGCGTGACAGTTGGTATCAAAGCTTAGGGATATGATCCTTGGCTGAGATGTGAGACAAGAACTAGGAGGGGAGAGACAGGGAATTCCTTCGCTAGTATGACCTACCTAAGTTTATTTTGTATTTAATTGGTCGGTCAGAGTAGAGGGATAATATGTGATATGTTAATTAACCCTTGTTTTATGGCAGTATTTTAAAATGACATCCGAGAATGTTAAAAATAGCAATGGAGCACAGGAGACCGTTGAGTCTCCACAGATCAATAATCAGGATAATGTGCATCAGGAAGGCGACAATCCTCATGCAAATGACAACACTGACCAAATGATGAACGATGGAATGTTCAGAGGCTTTATGCAATTCATGCAACATCAGGCGAGAGCGACTCCTGTCCAAAATACAAGTGGAAACACTGGTAACTCTCGGACGATCACTGCTAAACAGTTCAAGGAGCTGGGACCACCGGAGTTCTTTGCAGAGCCAAAACCGCTTAAGGCAGAGATGTGGATAAAGCAGATCAACAAGATATTTGATGTCTTAGGATGCTCCGAGGAGCAAAAGGTTTCCTTTGACACCTTCATGTTGCGGGCAGAGGCAGATTACTGGTGGGAATCAATAAAGCGTACTCAACCTGCCGCACTGAAAATGTCTTGGGAGAAGTTCCAAGAACTGTTCAATTATTAGTGTTAGTGAAAATAAACATTTATTTCGATAATAATTGATGTCTGGAGGTTATATTGACCAATCGGGTAATTAACCGAATAAATGAGCAATTAATTGCTATTAATTCACATGCTTATAACTATGTGTTCACATGTGTGTATTATTGATTCACATGATTTACTATTAGGAGAGTTGGTGCAAGATTGATAATAATTGCATGACTAAATTAAAAATAGAGGTATAGTTGAAGGTACTATACTGTAATTAGCTTTTTCACATGATTATACTATTGAGTCACGTGAATGAACTATTAATTCACATGATTTACTATTAGGGGAGTTGGTGCAAGATTGATAATACTTGCGTGACTAAATTAAAAATGGAGGTATAGATGAAGGTACTATACTATAATTAATTTTTTCACATGTTTAGAACTATTGAGTCACATTATTTACTATTGATTCACATGATTTACTATTAGGGGAGGTGGTGCAAGTTTGATAATACTTGCAGGACTAAATTAAAAATAAAAGAAAAGTTGAAGGTATTGTACTATAAAATTTCGAGCCCCAAAACGTGCAATTATTGAAACTATATTTTCCTATAAAAGCTCATTCTTCTTTCATTTCTCACCAATTCACTAAGTCTCACAAGAGCAATTATAGAGATAGAAGCTATAGAGAGAGAAGCTATAGAGAGAAAGAAGAAGAGTAGTCTGCTACTTCATTACTCCAGTATCCAGTCTTCTTCTGAGGTAAGGGTTATTATTTTTATATTTTGAAGAGATATTATTTTTTGTATTCGTATGAATATTATTATCGTTCAATATTCATTATATTCGTTTAATATTCGTAAGGAATATTATTTTCGTTCAATATTCGTAAGGAATATTATTTTCGTTCAACCGTCAGAAGTAAGGGGTTTCGCTGAGGCGGTTTCATAATTTTTCCGACCTCAAAAATTTGAAAAAATTTGAAATGATAAATTGATGAGTTTTCTAGATTGTGTCCAAAAATGGCGATTTTTTGGATGTATAGATTAGAGTTATGAATTTTATGGGAAAAACATTTTTAAAAGTAAACCCTTATAACTCCTTGTGGTTAACTCTAAAATTGGTGAAATTTTTATTGGGAGTACATCTATATAACAATGAAGATACCTCGTAAATTTTAATTTTTGGATAAAAGTACGATTTTTGATAAATGTCTAAATATTCGCAATTTTAGCCATATGAAAAATAGTAAATGAATTTTAAAAATTCTGAGAAAAATATATGTTCAATATGGGACTATATTCTGCTAAATCCCAGAAAAGAAAATTTGTTTGTACTGATTTGGTATTTTTCATGAAAATGGGCTAGTTATAAGTAAATGAATTAAATATGTTATGTGAAGTAAGAAAATTGAAAAATAGGATTTTATGGCTTGAGAATCCTATATAAGGTTTATGCAAATTTTTTATGAGAGTTTTGGTTATTGGTGATAAAATCTTATTAGTTTGGCATTTTAGGATGATTAAATGCATTAATTAGTATAGTGTAAACAATTAAAATAAATTATTTATAAGTTCAAAAAATGATTAAAATATTGTGGTAATATTAATAATATTAGATTATGAGATTATTAAGTGATTTATAACATTTGGATTAAGGTGTTATAAATATTGATATGGATTTTATTGTGAAACTTTATCTTTTTTTGTGTGGGTTCTTATTCACGATATCACGACATTATTCATGTATAGGCAATTATTTGCGTATATGACATTATTTATGTATACGGTACTATGTACGAATACGGAGTACTATTTACGAGTTACTATTCATGAGTTATTATTCACGAGTTACTATTCATTAGTTACTATTCATGAGTTACTATTCATGGGTTACTATTCACAGGGTACTATTTACCCGAAAAATATATTTCTTTTCTATCCAAATTATTTTTGGTACATGAATATTATTCTTAAATTTTACTCCACAAAGCAGTATCATGTTGACAATTTGGATATTTTTAAACTCTAGATAAATTTAAAGTCTTTAATATTTATCCTTGATTTCGTTTGATTAATGCTTATATCATTGTCATCATCCTCATGCTTATATTGTGATGAGAGTCATCTTTGGCTTACGTGCATAGATGGACTGTTGATTATTTGTTTTACAGTTGTATATCTTTGGCTTACGTGCAAGGATGGACTGTTGATTATTGGTTTTATAGTTGTATATCTTTGGCTTATGTGCAAAGATGGACAGGTGTATTACATGATCATAACCACTGGTGATAATAATGAATATCCTTAGCCCGTAGTGCGTGGACAATTCGATGATATGATTGGCAGGATCATGACCATTAGTTAATAGTTGAATGCCTTTGGCCGTAGTGCACTGACAGACAATTGATTGGTATGATCATGACCATTGGTTTAATAGTTGAATATCTTTGGCCCGTAGTGCAAAAGGTAGACAACCCGATTAGTATGATCATTGTTATTACATTTGAATATCTTTAGCCTTTGGGGTAAGGATATTGAGTAAACGTTCTATTTAAGCCTTTGTGGCAAGGAGAAACTGTTGATTTACATGATTATAAATATGAATTGTGGATTTAACTATAATCTTTGGTGGTTCGTGAAAGGCAGTGATGATAGTTCTTTTTGTCTTGGGTATAACAAAGAACTGTTGATGAGTATTACAGGAATGAAATATTAACGATGAACTTTTAATCTAGAGGAGATAGTAGACATTATGTTCTACTTGACTCTTTTAATGGATTACTTATTCCGCTGCAGTTATACTTGATATTTATTGTATTTTATCAGTTTAACACTGTTGAAGGCTAAGGATAATTTATTCTGCATTATCTTAGTCATAATATTTCTTACTGGGATAGTTGAGCTCACCCTTTTCTTTCAATGTTCTCTTCAGGAAATGAGAATATAACTGGGACGAGTCGGGGAATGGAGTGATGGTCCGAGATGGTGGCTATAGCCTATAGGAGTCCTCACTATTTTTATAAAATAGTGTGATAAGAATTGTAATGAGGACTTCATTGAGTGTGGATATTGTCTAGAAGGCAATATTCGTGTTTAAACTCTCAGCTATGTTTTGTCGTATTTTGCACGACAGTTGTATAATTAAGTTTGTAGTTGAGTTATGTACCATATATCTAGCGACTCAAGATGGGTGATGTATACCTATTTTGGGGGCGTCACAATATTCATGTAATCATTAATGATCATGATTATACCGAATAATCCCTGGTTATAATCATACCAACAACTGTCCATCAATGCACTACAGGCCACTGAGGACTTTTACCACATCATTTGTAATATTACGAGTCATGATTATACCGAATGATCCCTAGTCATAATCATACCAATCAACAGTCCATCTATGCACGTAAGCCAAAGATGACTTTCATCGCAATATAAGCATGAGGATGATGACAATGATATAAGAATTAATCAAACGAAATCAAAGATAAATATTAAAGAATTTAAATTTATCCAGAGTTTAAAAATATCTAAATTGTCAACATGATACTGCTTTGTGGAGTAAAATTCAAGAATAATATTCATGTATCAAAAATAATTTAGACAGAAAAGAAATATATTTTTCGGGTGAATAGTACCCCGTAAATAGTACCCCGGGAATAGTACTTTGTGAATAGTACTCGTGAATAGTACTTTGTGAATAGTACCCATGAATAGTAACTCATGAATAGTAACTCGTATTCGTAAATAGTACCGTATACATGAATTGTGCTGTATACATGAATAGTACTCCGTGAATAGTACTTATAAAAGGAAAATATAAAAGAAAACGATATTCCATGACGAGTACAAAAGAAATGATATCTCATACGAGTATAATAGAATATACGAAACTGCGAATGGATTTTCATTTGCCATGTAGTAATCCACGTAGACAGATCATTTTCACAATTTAATAAAAAAAATGAATACGAAAGGTCATTCACCATGCATGCGGTAGAGTAGTCTGCGAGACAAAGTTATTCCAATGTAATAATAAAGAATGGAATAATGTAAGAAATTCACCATGCATGCAGAATCCGGCGTAGATAGGTTATTCCAATGTAATAATAAAGAATGGAATAATGTAAGAATTTCACCATGCATGCGGTAATGCTGCAGTAAAAAAGTTATTACAACAAAATAATAAAGAATGGAATAACAGAAGAATTTCACCATGCATGCGGTAGTCCACATAGACAGATTATTCCAACAGAATAATAAAGAATGGAATAACAAAAGAATTTCACCATGCATGCTGTAGTCCGCGTAGACAGCTTATTCCAACAGAATAATAAAGAATGGAGTAACAACCCTTACGAGTATTGAAAGAAAATAACTCTCTTCATGAATACGAAAGAAATAATACTTCTTACGAATATTGAACGAAAATAATATTCATACAAATACGAAAAATAATATCTCTTCAGAATATGAAATAAATAATACCCCTTACCTCAGAAGAAGATTGGATACTGGAACAGTGAAGTAACAGACTTCTCTTCTTCTTTCTCTCTATAGCTTCTCTCTCTATAATTGCTCTTGGGAGTCTTAGTGAATTGGTGAGAATGAAGGAAGAATGAGCTTCTATTTATAGGAAAACATAGTTTTGGTAATTGCACGTTTTGGGGCTTGAAATATTACAGTATAATACCTTCATCTTTTCCTTCATTTTTAATTTATTCCTGCAAGTATTAACAAACTTGCACCACCTCCCCTAATACTACATCATGTGAATCAATAGTACAAACATGTGAATCAATAATTCTATACATGTGAAAAAAATAATTATAGTATAGTACCTTCATCTATACCTTTATTTTTAATTTAGTCATGCAAGTATTATCAATCTTGCACCACATCTCCTAATAGTACATGCATGTGAATTAATAGTACACACATGTGAACAAATAGTTATAAGCATGTGAATTAATAGCAATTAATTGCTCATTTATCCGATTAATTATCCGATTGGTCAATTTAACCTCCAGAAATCAATTATTATCGAAATAATTGTCGATTTCCACCAACACTAATAATCCCAACACAATGAAAATATTTTTATCAACAATTTCATTTTTAAATTTTTGAAGTTTGAATTTTTCCAAAAAAGTCAACTGTTGACTTTTTGACCAAAAAGTCAACCTCGGTAAATTTTGTGTTTATAGTCTATTTTTACTAATTTCATCGTTCCGGGCTCAAATATCACGTCCGCGTCTCCAAATTCAACTCCGAGCTCAAATTTTATTTTTAATAACATTCATCATTAATATTATAACTCACAATATTAACAACGAGATCGTTCACAGGAAAGAGGGGGCTTTCTGATAAATATTTCTCTTTATTATCGCGCAATTAGGTGACCAAACCTCTCCTCAACAGAACTTTCTAGACATCGTCAATATTGCAAATAATAATATGAATAACTTTGTCGTCTCAATTATTAATTTAATAATAATAAATATTATGCAAATGATAATGTGACAATAATTGAATCAATAATATGAGAGACATTATGCAACAATTACTGTAGCAATAATTGAGTATAACTAAGTGACTTCTCACGTAAGCATCAATAATCAATATCGTGTGCTACTACGCAACTACGCCAGACATTCTTGTATTTTTTTACTACTAGGGTAGTTCAACGGTTTAACGGTAAAACTTTCGCCGTTATTTTTTTATAAAAGATATTTCATGCTTTTTCTAACTACGATAATACTTTCGTTTGTCAGGGTCCACTAATGATTATGTCGTCGTGCATTTAATATTCCCCTATTAAAATGAATATTCCCCACCAATCGAATATTTCCCCACACAACGAATATTTTATATCAACTTGCTTACTTTGAAAAATTTTCAAATATTACCCTTAACTTTAACCTTTATCAATTTAACCATTTACTAAATAACATAATAATTATAAGAAAATTGAATACCTTCATTTCATAAAATTTGGGGTCTTACAATCTCCCTCCTTATGAAATTTAAGCCCTAAAATTTACGCATGCATAATGTAGTTCAAGAGATGAGAATGTCTTGCTTTCTTTTCGGATTATACCTTCTCGGTTATTTCCTCTGTGTCATGATTTTCCCATTGTTCATCTCCTGTATTTTAGATATCATTCTAGAATACATCTTCAAAACAAAGGTTAATTGACATATCATAATTTGTCAACTTATCAAGTAAACAATTTCGGCTTAGGTAAGTCACACACTAGCGAAGTATATTACTCGTCTCTCCCCTTCTAATTCTAGACTCATATCTCCGCCACCGACCATATCCCTAAGCTCTGATACCATTTGTGACGCCCCCAAAATAGGTCCACATGACCCATTCTGAGTCGCCATATATCACACTACAAAAATCAAATACAAACTTCATTTATATTAATCGTTGAATCGTAAATGCAAGAGTACGACAACACACAAAGTGTAAATTTTAATACAAATATATGTAACTCTCATGGTGCATCGACCACAACACCTTACAATGGTATTTTATATAAAAAGTACAAATCAATAATCGTTTTAAAATTAAAATCTTTAGAAAATGCTAAAGAAAACCTTCGTATATGGGAGGCCATGCATCTAAGTTATGATAGATATCATATGACTCGAGAATTATCCTTGGTTGACCTAATAGACCCCAAAGAAAAACAGAGGATTCATCATGTTCTTTCCAATGGTGAGTCTTCTCTTAACATATAATTATCTCCATTGTCTCCAATTGAGAATTATATTTCAACCAAACTCCAAGATTATATAGGTAGTACTCATAGATATAATCAGTAAGTGAATGTGCACAACCACGTCTTATAATAACACGAAGTAAATCGTCATCATTAGACATCTTGTATGATAGTGGCAAAACACCCTTCCAAAGTTGGGTTCACCTCACTCTATTCGGTTCACCAAAATCAACGGTTAAAATAACGTATAAAATACGACACACTTATATAAAATTCTCAATAAAATTATTTCCATACTGTTTTAGGGAAACCTCAATGACTATAGATCATCGCTCTATTCCTTGTTACCCCCATTTCGACCCAATTTACACTCTTATTACGAAAGGAATTGTGAAGCAAAAGGGTGAGCACAACTAGCCCAAAGAAAGAATATCATGACTAAAGATAATTAAATTATCAATAACCTTCATCAATAATAAATCAGAGATTTAGAATATATGGTAGATGATAAAACTTTTCAACCATAGTGGCAGCAGAACGAGCAATCCATTATAAGAGTCAAATAGACCATAAAGTCTATTATCTTCTCCACGTTAAAAGTCCACCAACAATGCTTTATCCCTGTAACATCAATCAACAGTTCCTTTCCACAATCATGTGAATAACTCATAATCATAATTGTGATTCTAAATTCCTCTTCGTACCCAGGACGAAGATAATTTTCATCACCTGTCTTTACCTGAAACATCAAAGATCATGGTTATACCAAATCACAGTTCATGTTCATAATCATACTAATAAATTCATCTTTGCACTACGGGCCAAAGATATTCATTAACAGTTCATCTTTGCACTACAGGCCAAAGACATACAACTGTATTTTAGAAGAGTCAAGTAGAGCATGATATCTACTGTCTTCTACGATTTAAAAGTTTACCATCAATTTTATCGCTGAGACTCAGCTTAATAAATAATTCATATCACCGAATTATCCATGCACTACGGGCCAAGGTTATTCATGTTTTCACCAATGGTCATGAACACGCAAACAACAATTCATCTTTGCACACTTGGCCGAAGAGAACGCATGGTCATGATCATACCAATAATTGTCGCTGAGACTCAGCTTAATAATTAGTATCACAACCACGAATTATCCATGCCATACGGGCCAAGGATATTAATGTAATCATCAATGGTCATGATTATACTGAATAATTCCTGGTTATAATCGTACCAACAACTGTCCATCAATGCACTACAGGCCACTGAGGACTTTTACCACATCATGTGTAATATTACGGGTCATGATTATACCGAATGATCCTTTGTCATAATCATACCAATCAACAGTCCATCTATGCACGTAAGCCAAAGATGACTTTCATCACAATATAAGCATGAGGATGATGACAATGATATAAGAATTGATCAAACGAAATCAAGGATAAATATTAAAGACTTTAAATTTATCCAGAGTTTAAAAATATCTAAATTGTCAACATGATACTGCTTTGTGGAGAAAAATTCAAGAATAATATTCATGTATCAAAAATAATTTAGACAGAAAAGAAATATATTTTTCGGGTGAATAGTACCTCATGAATAGTACCCTGTGAATAGTACTTCGAGAATAGTACCCCGGGAATAGTACTTTATGAATAGTATCTATGAATAGTAATTCATGAATAGTAACTCGTATTCGTAAATACTACCGTATACGTGAATAGTACCCATGAATAGTGTAAGACCCCGAATTTTATGAAATGAAAGTATTCAATTTTCTTATAATTATTATTTTATTTCGTAAATGGTTAAATTGATAAAAGATTAAAGTTAAGGGTGATATGTGAAAATTTTGCAAAGTATGCAAGTTGTTATAAAATATTCGTTTGGTCGGAGAATATTCTTTTTATCGGGGAATATCCATACGATGGCACAATCATTAGTGGACCCCACAACTAAAGTATTGTCGTAGTTAGAAAACGACAGAATTATCTTTTTATAAAAATAACGGCGAAAGTGTTACTATTAAAACCATTGAATCGCCCGGTAGTAAAAAACACGAGAATCCGCTGGTTGCGTAGTAGCACACTATATTGATTATTGATGCTTACGTGAAGAAGTCACCAGTTATACTCAATTATTGCTTGAAGAATTCACGCATCATATCTCTCATATTATTGATTCAATTATTGTCACAAAGAGCATCTCGCAGATAATATGTTATATTATTAAATCAATAATTGAGACGACAAAGTTATTCATATTATTATTTGCAATATTGACAATGTCTAAAAGTTTCATTAAGGAGAGGTTAGATAATAATCTAATCATGGCATAATAGGGAGAAATCCTTATCGGAAAGCCCCCTCTTTCCTGGGAACGACATGGTTGTTAAATATTGTGAGTTATAATATTAGATGAATAAGTTCGTATTGATTAAAGATGAAATTGATAATTCCATTGTGTGGGAATTATTAGTGTTAATGGAAATTGACAAATATTTCGATAATAATTGATTTCTGGATGTTATATTAACCAATCGGGTAATTAATCGGATAAATGAGTAATTAATTGCTATTAATTCACATGCTTGTAACTATGTGTTCACATATGTGTACTATTGATTCACATGATTTACTATTAGGGGAGTTGGTGCAAGATTGATAATACTTGCATGACTAAATTAAAAATGGAGGTATAAATGAAGGTACTATACTATAATTAATTTTTTTTCACATGTTTAGAACTATTGAGTCACATGATTTACTATTGATTCACATGATTTACTATTAGGGGAGGTGGTACAAGTTTGATAATACTTGCAAGACTAAATTAAAAATGAAGAAAAAGAGGAAGGTATTATACTGTAATATTTTGAGCCCCAAAATATGCAATTATTGAAACTATATTTTCCTATAAATAGAAGCTCATTCTTCCTTCATTTCTCACCAATTCACTAAGTCTCACAAGAGCAATTATTATAGAGAAATTATAGGGAGAAAGAAGAAGAGAAGTCTGCTACCTCACTATTCCAAAGATCGCTTTTTTCTAAGGTGCACGGGTATTATTTCTTTCAGATTCATGAAGAGAGTTATTTTCTTTCAATACTCGTAAGGGTTGTTATTCAATTCTTTATTATTCATTGAATAACTCGTCTACGCTGTGACTACCACATGCATGGTGAACTCTTCTGTTATTCCATTCTTTATTATTTTGTTGGAATAACCTATCTACGCGGACTACCGCCTGCATGGTGAATGACCCTTCGTATTCATTCCTTATTAAATTGTGAAAATGATCTGTCTACGTGGATTACCGCATGACGGGTGAAAATCCATTTGCAGTTTCATATATTCTATTATACTCAGTTGGTTAAAGTTTTGGCTTCTATACTCCGTGAAATTAGTAGAATATCCTTGATATTTGCGCTTTATCCAGTATCTTTTCATGGAAATATTCTTCTGAGCATTCTTGAATTTTACGCCACAAAGTAGTATCATGTTGACAATTTGAACGTTATTGAATTCTGGATAAATTTAATTATAAATCTTTAAAATTTATCCTTGAACTTGTTTTATTGAATTATTATATCATGGTCAACATCCTCATGCTTATATTGTGATGAAAGTCATCTTTGGCTTACGTACATAGATGGACATGGTATGATTATGACCAGGAATTATTCGGTATAATCATGACCGTAATGTAACGAATGATGTGGTAAAAGTCCTCATTGGCCTGTAGTTCATTGATGGACAGTTGTTGGTATGATTATGTCCAGGGATTATTCGGTATAATCATGACCATTGATGATTACATGAATATCCTTGGCCATGGTGTAGGGATGATTCGATGATGTGGTTTATTTATTAAGCTGAGTCTCAGCAATAAAGTTGATGAAAAACTTTTTAAATCATAGCAGATAGTAGATATCATGCTCTACTTGACTCTTCTAATGGATTACTTATTCCGCTGCAGTTGTTGATCTCAAACTTGTTGTCTATTGTATTCTATTAGTTGTTATATTATTGAAGGCTAAGGATAATTTATTCTGCATTATCTTAGTCATAATATTTCTTACTGGGCTAGTTAGGCTCACCCTTTTGCTTTCATTGTTCTCTTTAGGAAATAAGAATATAGCTTGGACGAGTCGGGGAATGGAGTGATGGTCCAGGATAAGTGGCTTTAGTAGTCCTCAATATTTTGTGAAATAGTGTGATAATAAATCTAATGAGGACTCCATTTGAGTTTGAATACTCTATAGAAGACAATATTCATATTAAAACTCTCAGTTTATGTTTTGTTATATTTTACATGACAGTTGTATTATTAAGTTGTATTTGAATTTTGTACCATGTATTTGGCGACTCAAGATGGGTGATGTATACCTATTTTGGGGGCGTCACAATTGGTATCAAAGCTTAGGGATATGATCCCTCGCTGAGATGTGAGACAAGAACTAGGAGGAGAGAGACGGGAAATTCCTTCACTAGTATGACTTACCTAAGTTTATTTGGTATTTAATTGGTCGGTCAGAGTATAGGGATAATATGTGATATGTCAATTAACCCTTGTTTTGTGATAGTGTTTGAGAATGACATCTGAAAATATTGAGATAAGCAATGAAGCACATGAGACCGTTGAGTCACCAACGATCAATATCCAGGATAATGTGCAACAGTAAGACAATAATCCTCAGGTAAATAATAACACCGATGAAATGATGAACGATGGGATGTTCAGAGGCTTTATGCCATTCATGCAACATCAAAGTGAGAGAGACTCTGTTCAAAATCTGTGTGGAAACAATGGCAACCCACTACCGGTCTTCGCTAAGCGATTCAAGGAGCTGGGACATTGGAGTTTTTGAGAAAGCCGAACCACTTAAGGCGGAGACGTGGTTAAAGCAGATCACCAAGATATTTGATGTCTTAGGATGCTCGAGGAGCAAAAGGTTCCTTTGCCACCTTTATGTTGCGTGTGAAGAGCGATTCATTGGTGGGAATCAGAAATGTGTACTGACGACGACTCAAGATGTCTTGGGAGAAGTTCCAAGAGCTGTTTAACGACAAGTACTTTCCCGAGAGTATTCGTCACATGAAGGAGGTGGAGTTTATCAAGTTGGAGCAAAACAATATGACCGTGTCGCAATACGAGGCTAAATTTGTGGAGTTATCCCGGTTTGCATCCCATTTGGTCGATAATGAGGAGCGAATGACGCGAATATTTCTAAGAGGTTTGAAACTCGAAATACGGCAATACCTCATTTCTCATAAATTGTGTTTATATTCAGATGTAATGAATAGGGCTCAGTTATTGGAGCGCGATAATGAGCCAGCCCAACCAAAGGACCAACAACACGATAATAATGATACTGGTGGCAACGGTCATCAGAACAATGATAACCATCATGAGGGAAATTATCATGCCAAGAATGGTAACCACTTCGGTGGTAATCATGGCCAAGATAATAGGAGTGGAAATTTCAAGAAGAGAAGGTTCAACAACGATGGAAAGACAGCAGCACCAACACTCGTTTTCAAGGAATGAGAACGACCACCAATTGTATGTTACAAATGCGGAGGGGAGGGACATATCAGTCCAAACTGCGTGATGCAGTCCAAAGCATGTTACAATTGTGGAAAAGAAGGTTACCTAGCCCGATTTTATCGTGCACTAAAGTCAAGTCCAGCTGGGATGGTGGCCCCAAAGGCTGATACGGACAAAACAAAGTTGGTGGTTTCAAGAAGAGCATTTTTCGTGACTTCTCAAAAAAAAGCGAGTAACCCGAATGAAGTTAGCACGGGTTATTTAATTATAAATTCTTGCGAAGTCTATACCTTATTAGATACCGGTTCTACCCATTCTTTTATCTCTCTTGCTTGCGCTCAACATTTAAATTTGACTCCGGAGAAATTAAACTTTGATTTATCGGTTGAAACTCCATTAGGAGAAACCTTCGTTACCTCTACTGTTTATAAATCTTATTTGATTCAAATCGATACCCTCACGTTACCTGTCGATCTTATCTCTTTGAAAATACTTGCCTTTGATGTGATGTTAGGAATCGATTGGTTAACTACTCATCATACTTTTCGTAAAGTTGTTAGCTTTCATATTCCTAACCATCCTGTTATGCGAATTCAAGCAACCAAACCACTAAAGTCAATCACTGTCATATCAAGCCATAAGTAAAGAGTCCCGAGCCTTTATCTGGTGACTTTCTTGTGTGGAATGTACCGAAGCCAAACTTTCTGTAGGGGACGTTGTGAATGACGATGGCAAGTTGATAGGTATCAATGTGATGTGTTATCCAAGTCTTGGGATGAGAGTCATAGTTTTGAATGATATTTCTATCGTTAATAAATTTCCTGACGTATTCTTGAAGACTTCCTAGCCTACCCCTAGAGCGTGAAATCAAATTTTGTATTGACACTAGTACAAAACACATTTCTAAAACCCTTAAAATATTTCTTCAACCAGAACGAACGTATCATGCGCCAAGGACGTTGGCTCGAGCTGTTGAAGATTACGACTATACCATTTAATATCATCGTGGAAGAGCGAACGTGGTAGCTGACGCGTTGAGTAGAAGATCATATGCGTTTACGAGTGCGATGTTGTTAACACAAAAACCCATTTTGTATAACTTACAAATGATGAAGATAGAGTTAAAGACTCTAGGGACCCACGTGAAGATAACGAATATACGAGTATAATCGACTTTAATCGATAAAGTTAAAGTTGCTCAAACTACACACATGGAGCTGATGAATATGAAGAAGAAGGTTCAAGAAGGCGTTATTCTAGAAGCAAGAGTCGATGAAAAGAGGAAATATCAACCCTCGATTTTATTGGTCTATTTGAAATCCTCAATCGAGTAGGAACTGTGGCCTATAGACTCGTTTTACTGCCAAGTATGTCGCGTGTTCATAACGTTTTTCACGTATCGATGTTACGTAAATATGTGGACGACTCGAACCACATTATTGAATTAGAACTAGACGAGATAGCAGAAGATTTAACCTATGATGAGATACGTGTTAAAATCTTGGATAAGAAGGATCATATTAAACACTCAAAGGTTATACCTCAAGAGTTGGAATATGAAATGAAGTCAAGGTATCCTCACCTCTTCGGCATACCAGGTACGTACGTAAATCTCGAGGGCAAAATTTCATAAGGAGAGGAGATTGTAAGACCCCGAATTTTATGAAATGAAAGTATTCAATTTTCTTATAATTATTATTTTATTTCGTAAATGGTTAAATTGATAAAAGGTTAAAGTTAAGGGTGATATGTGAAAATTTTGCAAAGTATGCAAGTTGTTATAAAATATTCGTTTGGTCGGGGAATATTCTTTTTGTCGGGGAATATACGTACGATGGCAAAATCATTAGTGGACCACACAATGGAAGTATTGTCGTAGTTAGAAAATGACAGAATTATCTTTTTATAAAAATAACATCGAAAGTGTTACCGTTAAAACTGTTGACCTACCCGGTAGTAAAAGTACAGTAATACGTGTGGTTGCATAGTAGCACACGGTATTGATTATTGATGCTTGCGTAAGAAGTCACTCAGTTATACTCAATTATTGCTACAGTAATTGCTGCATCATATCTCTCATATTATTGATTCAATTATTGTCACAAAGATTAGATCTCGTGATAATATGTTATATTATTAAATCAATAATTGAGACGACAAAGTTATTCATATTATTATTTGCAATATTGACAATGTCTAGAAGTTACGCCGAGGAGAGGTTAGATAATTTAATGCGCGCCAATAGGAGAAATCCTTATCTGAAAGCCCTCTTTCCAGGAACGACTCGGTTGTTAAATATTATGAGTTATAATATTAATGATGAATAAGTTCGTGTTGATTAAAGATGAAATTGATAGTTCTATTGTGTGGAAATTATTAGTGTTAATGGAAATTGACATTTATTTCGATAATAATTGATGTCTGGAGGTTATATTGACCAATCGAGTAATTAATCGAATAAATGATCAATTAATTGCTATTAATTCGCATGCTTATAACTATGTGTTCATATGTGTGTACTATTGATTCACATGATTTACTATTAGGGGAGTTGGTGCAAGATTGATAATACTTGCATGACTAAATTAAAAATGGAGGTATAGATGAAGGTACAATACTATAATTAATTTTTTTCACATGTTTAGAACTATTGAGTTGCATGATTTACTATTGATTCACATGATTTACTATTAGGGGAGGTGGTGCAAGTTTGATAATACTTACAAGACTAAATTAAAAATGAAAAAAAGAGGAAGGTATTATACTGTAATATTTTGAGCCCCAAAATGTGCAATTATTGAAACTATATTTTCTTATAAATAGAAGCTCATTCTTCCTTCATTTCTCACCAATTCACTAAGTCTCACAAGAGCAATTATTATAGAGAAATTATAGAGAGAAAGAAGAAGAGAAATCTGCTGCCTCACTATTCAAGTATTCAATTTTCTTCTAAGGTAAGAGGTATTATTTCTTTCGTATTCATGAAGAGAGTTATTTTCTTTCAATACTCGCTAGGGTTGTTATTCCATTCTTTATTATTCTATTAGAATAACATGTCTACGCGAACTACCGCATGCATGGTGAATTCTTCTGTTATTCCATTCTTTATTATTCTGCTGGAATAACCTCTCTATGCGGACTACCGCATGTATGGTGTTATTCCATTCTTTATTTTTCTGTTGGAATAACCTGTCTATGTGGACTACCGCATGCATAGTGAATTCTTCTGTTATTCCATTCTTTATTATTCTGTTTGAATAACTTGTCTACGCTGACTACTGCATGCATGGTGAATTCTTCTGTTATTCCATTCTTTATTATTCATTGAATAACTCGCTCACGCGGACTACCGCATGCATGGTGAATGACCCTTCATATTCATTCCTTATTAAATTGTGGAAATGATCTGTCTACGTGGATTACCGCATAGCGGGTGAAAATCCATTTGCAGTTCATATATTCTATTATACTCAGTTGGTTAAAGTTTTGGCTTTTATACTCCATAAAATTAGTAGAATATCCTTGATATTTGCGTTTCATCCAGTATCTTTTCATGGAAATATTCTTCTGAGTATTCTTGAATTTTATGCCACAAAGCAGTTTCATGTTGACAATTTGAAAGTTATTGAATTCTGGATAAATTAAATTATAAATCTTTAAAATTTATCCTTGAACTTATTTTATTGAATTATTATGTCATGGTCAACATCCTCATGTTTCTATTGTGATGAAAGTCATCTTTGGCTTACGTGCATAGATGGACTTGGTATGATTATGACCAGGGATTATTCGGTATAATCATGACCATAATGTAACGAATGATGTGGTAAAAGTCATTATTGGCCTGTAGTTCATTGATGGATAGTTGTTGGTATGATTATGACCAGGGATTATTCGGTATAATCATGGCCATTGATGATTACATGAATATCCTTGGTCGTGGTGCATGGATGATTCAATGACGTGGTTTATTTATTAAGCTGAGTCTCAGCGATAAAGTTGATGAAAAACTTTTTAAATCATAGCAGATAGTAGATATCATGCTCTACTTGACTCTTCTAATGGATTACGTATTCCGCTGCAGTTATTGATTTAAAACTTGTTGTCTGTTGTATTCTATCAATTGTTATATTGTTGAAGGCTAAAGATCATATATTCTACATTATCTTAGTCATAATATTTCTTACTAGTCTAGTTGAGCTCACCCTTTTGCTTTCATTGTTCTATTCAGGAAATGAGAATATAGCTGGGACGAGTCGGGGAATGGAGTGATGGTCCAGGATAAGTGGCTTTAGTAGTCCTCACTATTCTATGAAATAGTGTGATAATAAATGTAATGAGGACTCCATTTAAGTTTGAATATTGTCTAGAAGATAATATTCGTATTAAAACTCTCAATTTATGTTTTGTCGTATTTTACACGACAGTTGTATTATTAAGTTGTATATGAATTTTGTACCATGTATTTGGCGACTCAAGATGGGTGATGTATACCTATTTTGGGGTCGTCACAAATAGTACTCTGTGAATAGTACTCATAAAAGGAAAATACAAAAGAAAACGATATTCTATGACGAGTACAAAAGAAATGATATCTCATACAAGTATAATAGAATATATGAAGCTGCGAATGGATTTTCATCGCCATGCAGTAATCACGTGAGATGGATCATTTCCATAATTTAATAATCTAATGAATCTGAAGGGTCATTCACCGTGCATGCTAGTAGTCCGCGTAGAGCAAAAGTTATTCAAACAGAATAATAAAGAATGGAATAATGTAAGAAATTCACCATGCAAATGAGTAGTCGCGTGAGGCAAAGTTATTCTAACGAATAATAAAGAATGGAATAATGGAAGAATTTCACCATGAATGCGGTAGAGTCCGCGTAGAAAGGTTATTCCAATGTAATAATAAAGAATAGAATAATGAGAAGAATTTCACCATGCATGCTAGTGAGTCGTAGACATGTTATTCCAACAGAATAATAAAGAATGGAATAACAGAAGAATTTCACCATGCATGCGGTAGTCCGCGTAGACAGGTTATTTCAACAGAATAATAAAGAATGGAGTAACAACCCTTACGAGTATTGAAATAAAATAACTCTCTTCATGAATACGAAAGAAATAATACTCCTTACGAATATTGAAAGAAATTAATATTAATACGAATACGAAAAATAATATCTCTTCAGAATATGAAATAAATAATACCCCTTACCTAGGAAGAAGACTGGATACTGGAATAGTGAAGTAGCAGACTTCTCTTCTTCTTTCTCTCTATAACGTCTCTCTCTATAATTGCTCTCGGGAGTCTTAGTGAGTTGGTGAGAATAAGGAAATAATGAGCTTCTATTTATAGGAAAACATAGTTTCGATAATTGCACGTATTGGGGCTCGAAATATTACAGTATAATACCTTCATCTTTTCCTTTATTTTTAATTTAATCATGCAAGTATTATCAAACTTGCACCACCTCCTCTAATAGTACATCATGTGAATCAATAGTACAAACATGTGAATCAATAATTCTATAAATGTGAAAAAAATAATTAGAGTATAGTACCTTCATCTATACCTTCATTTTTAATTTAGTCATGCAAGTATTATCAATCTTGCACCACCTCCCCTAATAGTACATACATGTGAATCAATAGTACACACATATGAACAAATAGTTATAAGCATGTGAATTAATAGCAATTAATTGCTCATTTATCCGATTGGTCAATTTAACCTCCAGAAATCAATTATTATCGAAATAATTGTCGATTTCCACCAACACTAATAATCCCAACACAATGAAAATATTTTTATCAACAATTTCATTTTTGAATTTTTGAAGTTTGACTTTTTCCGAAAAAGTCAACTATTGACTTTTTGACCAAAAAGTTAACCCCAGTAAATTTTGTGTTTATAGTCTATTTTTACTAATTTCATCGTTCCGGGCTCAAATATCACGTCCATGTCTCCAAATTCAACTCTGAGCTCAAATTTGATTTTTAATAACATTCATCATTAATATTATAACTCACAATATTAACAACCAGATCGTTCCCAGGAAAGAGAGGGCTTTTCGATGATATCTCCTTATTAGCGCGCAATTAGGTGACCAAACATCTCCTCGACAGAACTTTCTAGACATCGTCAATATTGCAAATAATAATATGAATAACTTTGTCGTCTCAATTATTAATTTAATAATAATAAATATTATACAGATGACACCGTGATAATAATTGAATCAATAATATGAGAGACATTATGCAACAATTACTGTAGCAATAATTGAGTATAACTGAGTGACTTCTCACGTAAGCATCAATAATCAATATCGTGTGTTATAAAAAGATATTTCTATCATTTTCTAACTACGACAATACTTTCGTTGTGGGGTCCACCAATGATTATGTCGTCGTACAAATATTCCCTGTTAAAACGAATATTCCCTGACCAATCGAATATTCCCCGACATAACGAATATTTTATGTGACTCCCCCAAAATATGTATACATCACCCATTCTGAGTCGTCCAATACATGGTACAGAGAACAACTTACAACTTTATTATTACAATTGTCGTACAAAATACGACAACACATGCTGTGAGTTTAAATACAATAGTCTTCTAGACAATATCCACACTCAAATAAAGTCATTACAATTATTGATGCACTATTTTACAAAATAGTGAGGACTACTAAAACAGCTATCTTGAATCATCACTCCATACCCCGGCTAGTCCCTGCTAATTTCTCACCTCTTGAGAAGAAAAATGGAACAAAAAGGAAAAAGGTGAGCTCAACTAGCCCAGTAAAGAATATTATGACTAAGATAATATACAAAAATTTATCCTTAGTCTTCAACAGGGAAAAATCTGATAGAATATAATAGACAACAAGTTTTAGATCAACAACTGCAGCGAAAACAACAATTCATTAGAAGAGTTAAGTAGAGAATAAAATCTACTATCATCTATGAATTTAAAAGTCCATCATCAATATTTTATCCCTGTAACATCAATCAATATACATATTGCATCAAATATTCATCTTTGCACTACGGGCCAAAGATATTCATTTGTATCACCAGTTGGTCTTGTTCATCTCAACACCTGTTCATCTTTGCACTACGGGCCAAAGATATTCATCAGGAAATCATTCATCTTTGCACTAAAGGCCAAAAATATTCATCAAATATCACCATTAAGGACTGAGGATGATGAAAAACATTTTAGAGAACGAATCCAATGAGACAGAAGAACAAATATTAGGGATTCGTATTTCGGTTTATCCAAATACAATAATACTCCATAATAACCAATTGTGAAGTAGAATTCAAAAATAAAGATCAAAACATGAATACAATCAAAGATAGTAATCATAAAAGACATTTGGGATGAAAAAAGAGAAATTTTATTTTTCGGTGAATAGTGCCGTATTCGTGAATACTGCCGTACACGTGAATAGTGTCGTATACGTGAATAGTAACCCCGACACAAAAAGGTAGAAATTCCACAATAAAATTTATATCAATATTTCAGCATAATGATATTGAAGAAAATAATATCATTTACGAAGAAAATAACATCCCTTATCTCAAAGAAAATAGTACTTCAGAATGCAATATCAGATATAATGCTGAATGAAACTTGTACTAAATAACAACTCTCAGAGTATCTAAATACTCACAAAAATACGCTCGATAATATAGAGAGAGAAAGCTTATGTTTCTAGTGTGATTTTCAATTCTAACCCAAGCACCTATTTATAGGAAAATCTTTAAGATCTTTGAAGCGAGACTGACTCGCTCTTTACTGATGACTTTACCTGCTACTATTGCCACCCACCACATTTGAAATAAAATTTGTGCACATTTCTCACCAACCAAAAGTGGGGCCCACCAATTCTAGAATTTTCCAAAATATTTTATCATTTAAACAATAATTAGAAACTTTAATAATTCATAATAAATAGCCTTTTTATCAGAAAAATACGAATTATATGTCCATTCCATAGGAAATCAAATTCTCTACAACTTTGCAGAAGAAATTTTTTTCAAATTCCAAACAGAAATATCTAAAATCCACATACGGATGATTTTTAATACCTCCAATCCGACAAAATACTAATAAAACACCTCAGCTTTAATTCCTTCATTTATAACCACATAAAATATAACCATCATTTAGAATTGAAAATCACACCAGAAACAAGTTTTCTTTCTCTCTATATTGTCGAGCGTATTTTTGTGAGTATTTACATACTTTGAGAGTTGTTGTTCGGTATAAGTTTCCTTGACTTTATATCCAGATATTCCATCGAAGTCTAGTTATTTTGAGGTAAGGATGTTATTTTCTTCTTAAATGATATTATTTTCTTCAATATCATTATGAAAAATATTGGTTTGAACTTTTTAATCAAATTTGGAACTTTTTGTGCCGAGGTTACTATTCACGATATCGACACTTTATTCACGTGATACGACAATTATTCACGATATCGACACTATTCACCAAAAAATAATTTTTCCCTTTTGTCCAAGATGTCTATTATGGTTACTATCTTTGATTGTATCCATATTTTAATCTTTATTTTTTGAATTCTGCTTCACAATTGGTTATTATGAAGTATTATTGATCTTGGATAAACTGTTATACTGAATCTCTAATATTTGTCCTTCCGTCTCAATTGGATTCGTTTTTTCTTTAAAATATTTTCATCATCCTCGGTCTTAAATGATGATATTATCGAATATCTTTGGCCCGTAGTGCAAAGATGAATGATTAAGTGATGAATATCTTTGCCCAGAAAGTAAAAAAGATGAACATGTGTTGAGATGAACATGACCATTTGGTGATACAAATGAATATCTTTGATGCGTAATGCAAAGATGAATATTTGATTAAAATTGTATATTGATTGTTGTTTACTGAGGATAAAATATTGATGATGAACTTTTAAATCTTAGAAGATAGTAGAATTCATTCTCTACGTGACTCTTCTAATGGATTGTTGTTTCCGCTGCAGTTGTTGATCTAAAACTTGTTGTCTATTATATTCTATCAGATTTTTCCCTGTTGAAGATTAATGATAATTTGTTGTATATTATCATAGTCATAATATTCTTTACTGGGCTAGTTGAGCTCACCCTTTTCCTTTTTGTTCCATTTTTTTCTTAGAGGAGGTGAGAAACATAGCAAGATCTAGTCGTGGTATGGAGTGATGGTTCTAGAAAGATGTTTTAGCAATCCTCGGTATTTCGTAAAATAGTGTATGAATAATTGTAATGAGGACTTATTTGAGTGTGGATATTGTCTAGAAGACAATATTTGTATTTAAACTCACAGTATGTGTTGTCGTATTTTGCACGACAATTGTATTATTGAAGTTGTAGTTTGCTTTCTGTACCATGTATTTGGCGAATCAGAATGGGTGTTGTATACCTATTTTGGGGGCGTCGCAGTTGGTATCAGAGCTTAAGGATATAGTCTCTGGCGGAGATCGGGGAATAGAACTAGGAGGGGAGAGATGAGTAAATCCTTCGCTAGTGTGTCCTATCTGTAAGACCCCGATTTTTTTTTAAAAATAAATGGAATTTCCTTTATTTATTATTTTGAAATAGTAAGGGTGGATTTGATTAATGTGGTTAGTTATGGGTAAAATCGCTAAATATTTTAAATAAACAAGTGGTGATAAAATATTCATTGTTGTTTGGAGAATATTCGTTTGGTCGTGGAATATTAAGTGCTGTCGGAGAATATTAAACAACAACAAGTAAGCAATCTTGTGTGGGCCCCATAACGGAAAGCGATTGGATGAAGAAAGCGACAAATATAAGTTGTTTATAAATACTTGGCGTAGTTATTTACAGATTAATCTTTGTTGGAATACCCGGTGGTTAAAACACACTAATACGCGTTGTTGAACAGTAGCACACAATATTGCACCAATTATTGATTCTTACGTAAGAAGGCACTACTCAATAATTGTTACGATAATTCTTATTCAAATATTTTATTTTATTGATTCAATAATTCTTGCATTGATATTTTATATTCTTGTTGTTTTGATAATTGTCATTACACAATATTTTCATTATCGAAGCAATAATTCATATTATCCGAATAATATTATTAGATAACATTATTGAAAATGTCTAGAAAGTTACATTTAAGGAGAGGTTTGGTCACCTAATCAAGGCGGCGATGAAGGAGAAATCTTTATTGGAAATCCCCTCTTTCTTTGGGAAACTACACGGTTGCTAATATTGTGATTACGTAATATTATTTGTGAATAATTAATTATTGATTTATATGATGAGAAAAATATTGATTTTATGTGGATATAGATGGAGAAAATTTTTAATGTGACAATTGTTGAAAATTAATATTTTATCTTTTTCTGATAAAATAATTCATTTAAATATATTATTTTAATAATATATTAACGGTGATATTTTTATAATGAATGTGGGATATATGAGTATATGAGGAGGAAGAGTATTTTTGTGGCATTAAATGTTTAACACATATTTTGTGTCTTGGTGGACACAATTATTGACCGAAATTTGATTATAGCTTGTAAAATCGCCCGTTTGTGGATTTCGGTCAATTTCTATTTGGAATTTGGAAAACTTTTCTTACGTAAAGTTGTAGATAATGGAATTTCCTATATAAAGTCGCGAGATTGAATTTTTCGATAAAAGGGCTATTTATTGTGAATTATTGAAGTTCAAGCTCTCAAATAATTGATTTTAGAAATTTTAATTATGTTTTTAAGAAAAACGTTTTTACATGCTTGGGACTCATTTAACATGTGTGGTTGATGGCTGAATTCAGTTGGTATCGTAGTAGGAAAATTTAGAAAATATTAATATTAATTTATTAAATTTTCTACTTTGGTGTTCTAAGCAATTTCCTATAAATAGGTGCTTAGGTTAAATTGAAAATCACACCGTAAAGCTCAAGTTTTTCTCTCTATATTATCGAGCGTATTCTTGTGAGTATTTTGAGTATACTTTGAGTATTGCTATACGGTGCAAGTTCAAGTCATAGCCTATATCCGGTGTTTCAACTAGAAGTACTGTCTTTCGAGGTAAGGGATATTATTTTTTTCGTAATGATATTATTTCTTCAATATCATTATGCTGAAATATTGATCTGAAGTTTTTATCAAATTTGGAACTTTTGATGTCGGGGTTACTATTCACGTATACGACACTATTCACATATATGGTACCATTCATTTAATACGCAAGACTATTCATCGAAAAAATAAAATTTTTCTTTTCGTCAAAATATCTCTATTCGGATACTAGCTTTGATTGTATCCATGTTTTGATCATTCTTGAATTTTACACCACTATGATTATTTTTGAGGTATTTTTGACGTGGATAAAACAAAGTACGAATCCTTAATCCTTAATCCTTGTCATTTTGTTTCTTTGGATTCGTTTCTTTAAAAAATATTTTCATCATCCTCGGTCTTAAATGATGATATTATTGAATATCTTTGGCTTTTGTAGTGCAAAGATGAATGATTTATGATGAATATCTTTGGCCGATAGTGCAAAGATGAATGATTTCGATGAATATCTTTGGCCCGTAGTGCAAAAAGATGAATGATTTCGATGAATATCTTTGGCCCGTAGTGCAAAGATGAGCAGTGTTTAGATGAACATGACCGGTGGTGAATGTCCTTGGCTCTGTAGTGCAAGGATGAATATTTGATCCCAGATATATATTGATTGATGTTACGAGGATAAAAATAGGCGATGAACTTTAAAATTCATACATAGAAGATGGTAGTTTGCATTCTCTACTTAACTCTTCTAATGAATTATTATTTCATTGCGAATATTGATTTAAAACTTGTTGTCTATTGTATTCTATTATATTTTCCTGTTGAAGACTAACGATAATTTTGTTGTATATTATCTTAGTCATAATATTCTTTTCTTGGGCTAGTCGAGCTCACCCTTTTCCTTTTGTTCCATTTTTCTTCTCAGGAGGCGAGAATATAGCGAGTACGAGTCGGGGTATGGAATGAAAGTTCTAGGGAGAGTTGTTTAGTAGTCCTCACCATTGTTGTAAAATAATGTATCAATAATTATGATGAGGATTTATTTGTATGTGGATATTGTCTAGATGGCAATATCTGTATTTAAACTCACAGTTTTACTATTGTAATAATAAAGTTGTAGTTGTTTATGTACCGTGTATTGACAACTCAGAATGGGTGATGTTGACCTATTTTGGGGGCATCACAGTTGGTATCAGAGCTTAGGGATATGATCTCTGGCGGAGATCGGGGAATAGAACTAGGAGGGGAGAGACGAGTAAATCCTTCGCTAGTGTGTCCTGCCTAAGCTTATTTGTTAGTTGGTTAGTATATAGGGATATTATGTGATATATTGATTTCCTTAATTAACCCTTATTTTATGGCGGTATTTGAGAATGTCGTCGAGAATATTAATGATTGGAGTAAATGAGACCGTGGAGATGCATGTCTTTACCAACGAGGAGAACGTGTGCAACAGTGGGCAATGTACCTCCCGTGAACAACACCACCGGAGGATGATGAGCGAGGGGATGTTTAGAAGCTTTTTTGCGATTCATGCAAAATCGACGAGGGAGACTCGTGTTCAAAAATGAGGAGAAAATGATAGCAATTCACGGGTGGTCACACCAAGCGGTTTAAAGAGTTGGGACCACGAGTGCACTCGGGGAAGCGGATTCGATTAAAGGCGCGAGGCGTGGGTCAAACAAATTACCAAGATATTCGATGTCTTGGGATGCACGGAGGAAAGAAAGTTCCATTCGCTACTTTTATGTTCCGTAACGAGGCAGACATTCTTGGTGGGAATCGTGAAAGCGTACCCATCCAAATTGCACTCAAAGCATGTCGTGGGAGACGTTTGAAAAGATTCAATGACAAGTACTTCTCCGAAAGTATTCATCATATGAAGGAAGTGGAGTTTATTAGACTGGAGCGAAACAACACGCGGTGTCTCGATGCAGGCGAAGTTTGCGCAGAGTTATCCGGTTTGCATCTCATTTGGTGGAGAATGAGAGCGTATGACGCGGATGTTTCGAGAGGTTTGAAACCCTAAGATACGTCAAGATCTCATTTCTCATAAATTTTCTCTCTATTCGGATGTTGTAAATGAGGGCTCAATTATTAGAGCGAGATAACGAAAGTACGGTCAACCGAGGGACCATAACGAGGATCATAATCAAGAAGATAGCGAGTCATCAGAATAACGATAACCAGCGGAGAAAGAAGAATACGGACAAAGGTGGTAACCACTCTGGTGGTAATCGTGGCCATAAAAAAATAGAAGAAGCGAGTGGGAGGAGATTTTAAAAAGAGGAGATTCAATAATGACCATGTGAAGGCGTCGGCGGGTGACAAAGAATCTGGTTCCAAGGGGGGAGAAAGACCACCGGTCGTATGTTATAAATGCGGGAAAGAGGGACATATCACCAAACCGCCCACAACAGTTTAAGGTATGCTATAATTGTGGAAAAGAAGGACATATTGCTCGAGATTATGCAATTATCAAAACCCGATCCAGTGGGAATGGTGACTCAAAAGGATGTCCCGAGAAAAGTCAAAGTCGGCGGTTCTGGAAGAAGCGTTTGTCGTGACCGGTCAAAATCGAGGAACCCGAACGAAGTTAGCAGACGGGTTAGTTAATTATAAATTCTTGCGAAGTTTATACCTTACTAGATAATCCCGGTTCTACCCATTCTTTTATCTCTCTTGCTTGCGCTCAACGTTTGAACTGACTACTGAGAGAAATTAGACTTTGACCTATTTATGGAGACTCGTTAGGAGAAACTTTCATTACATCCGTTGTTTAGAAATCTTGCTTGATTGAGGTTGACACTATCACATTACCTGTTAACCTTATTTCTATAGAGATATTTGTTTTTGATGTGATTTTAAGGTTAACTACTCATCATGCCGAAATTGATTACTTTCGTAAGTTTGTTAGTTTTCATATTCCTAAGCAACTTTGTTATTCAATTCAAGCAATCAAACCATTGTAGTCAAACATTTTCATATCAAGCCATGAAGTCATTCGTTTATTACGGATGTCAAGTTTTATTAGTCCATGTTATGGATTTGAATAAAGACACGTCGATTTGAATAATATTCTGTTGTTATTGATTTTCCTAACGTATTTCTGAAGAATTTCTTGGCTTACTCCCAAAGCTTCGATATTAAATTTTGTATCGACTTTGAACCCGATACAAAACTCATTTCTAAAATCTCATATCGAATGGCTCTATTGAACTTCGTGGAGTTACAAATTCAACTATAGAATTTGGTACCGAGCCTTTATCTGGTGACTTCCTTTGTGGAATACTGCCGGACTCTCTGTAGGGGACGCCATATTTGTGTGGTAGTAAAGCGATAGGTGTCATTGTGACGTCTTATCCAAGATTGGGATATGAGTCACGATTGAGAGCAACCTAAGTCGAGAATCGAAATCGTAGCTTTTATGCTTAGTTGGTTATTATCGAAGATTTTGTGGAAAGATTTTCTCGAATCGCTACTCTATTAACTCGGTGACTCGAAAAGATACAAAATTCGAATGGAGCGAGGAATGTAGAACTTAACATGCGGCAACGACGTTGGCTCGAAATTTGTTGAAAGATTACTACCATACCATTCAATACCATCACGGAAAAAAAACGAACATAGTAAAGTCAAGCGTTGAGTAAAAGATCGTATGCGTTTACGAGTGCGATATTGTTAACACAAAGACCCATTTCGTATGACTTACAGAAGGTGGAGATAGAGTTAAAGATTCTAAGAACCTGCATGAAGATAATGAATATACGATTAGAATCAACTTTAATCGATAAATTTAAAGATGCTCAAGCTACAGACTTCGAGTTGATGAATATGAAGAAGAAGATGCAAGAAGTCGTTATTCCAAAAGCAAGAATCGACGATGTGAGGAAAGCTCAAACCTTCGATTTATTAATCCATTTGAAATTCTCGATTGAATAGGAACTGTGGCCTATAGACTCGTTTTACTGCCAAGTATGACGCGTGTTCATAACGTTTTTCACGTATCGATGTTACGTAAATATGTGGACGACCCGAACCACGTCATTGAGTTAGAATCGGACGAGATAGCCGAAGACTTAACGTACGAGGAGGTACCTGTCAAGATATTGAATAGGAAAGAACATGTCCTATGTACCGAGGTTATACCACAAGTTAAAGTTTTGTGGAGAAACCATGCTATTGAGAAAATGACCTGGGAGTTGGAAACGGAAATGAAAGCGAGGTATTCTCATCTTTTCGAAACACTAGGTACGTACGTCAATTTCAAGGACGAAATTTCATAAGGAGGGGAGGTTGTAAGACCCCGATTTTTTTTTTTAAATAAATGGAATTTCCTTTATTTATTATTTTGAAATAGTAAGGGTGGATTTGATTAATGTGGTTAGTTATGGGTAAAATGCGCAAATATTTTAAATAAACAAGTGGTGATAAAATATTCATTGTTGTCGGGGAATATTCGTTTGGTCGTGGAATATTCGTACTGTCGGGGAATATTCGTACAACGGCGCAATCTTGTGTGGGCCCCATAACGGAAAGCGATTGGATGAAGAAAACGACAAATATAAGTTGTTTATAAATAACGGCGTAGTTGTTACCGTTAATACTGTTGGAATACCCGGTGGTTAAAACACACTAATACGCGTTGTTGAGCAAGAAGCACAAGATCGCACCAATTATTGATTCTTACGTAAGAAGGCACTACTCAATAATTATTACACAGTAATTATTATTCAAATTATTTTATTTTATTGATTCAATAATTGCTACATTGATATTTTATATTATTGTTGTTTCAATAATTGTCATTACACGGTATTTTTCATTATCGAAGCAATAATTCATATTATCCGAATAATATTATTAGATAACATTATTGAAAATGTCTAGAAAGTTCATTTAAGGAGAGGTTTGGTCACCTAATTCATGCGCTTGAGAAGGAGAAATCTTTATTGAAAGCCCCTCTTTCACAGGAGCTACACGGTTGCTAATATTGTGATTACGTAATATTATTTGTGAATAATTAATTATTGATTTATATGATGAGAAAAATATTGATTTTATGTGGATATAGATGGAGAAAATTTTTAATGTGACAATTGTTGAAAATTAATATTTTATCTTTTTCTGATAAAATAATTCATTTAAATATATTATTTTAATAATATATTAACGGTGATATTTTTATAATGAATGTGGGATATATGAGTATATGAGGAGGAAGAGTATTTTTGTGGCATTAAATGTTTAACACATATTTTGTGTCTTGGTGGACACAATTATTGACCGAAATTTGATTATAGCTTGTAAAATCGCCCGTTTGTGGATTTCGGTCAATTTCTATTTGGAATTTGGAAAACTTTTCTTCTGTAAAGTTGTAGATAATGGAATTTCCTATATAAAGTCGCGAGATTCGAATTTTCTGACAAAAGGGCTATTTATTGTGAATTATTGAAGTTCCGAAGCTCCGAAATAATTGATTTTTAGAAATTTTAATTATGTTTTTTAAGAAAAACGTTTTTTACATGCTTGGGACTCATTTAACATGTGTGGTTGATGGCTGAATTCAGTTGGTATGCGTAGGAAAATTTAGAAAAATATTAATATTAATTTATTAAATTTTCTACTTTGGTGTTCTAAGCAATTTCTATAAATAGGTGCTTATGTTAGAATTGAAAATTACACGTAAATCAAGTTTTCTCTCTATATTATCGGCGTATTCTTGTGAGTATTTTGAGTATACTTTGAGTATTGCTATATGGTGCAAGTTCAAGTCATAGCCTATATCCAGGTGTTTCAACTAGAAGTACTGTCTTTCGAGGTAAGAGATATTATTTTTTTTCGTAATGATATTATTTCTTCAATATCATTTTCTTTGAAATATTGATCTCAAGTTTTATCAAATTTGGAACTTTTGATGTCGGGGTTACTATTCACGATATCGATTAATTATTCACATATATGGTACCATTCACACGAATACGGACTTTATTCATCGAAAAATAAAATTTTTCTTTTCGTCCAAAATATCTATTCGGATACTAGCTTTGATTGTATCCATGTTTTGATCATTCTTGAATTTTACACCACTATGATTATTTTTGAGGTATTTTTGGACGTGGATAAAACAAAGTACGAATCCTTAATCCTTAATCCTTGTCATTTTGTTTCCTTTGGATTCGTTTTTTAAAAAAATATTTTCATCATCCTCGGTCTTAAATGATGATATTATTGAATATCTTTGGCACTGTAGTGCAAAGATGAATGATTTATGATGAATATCTTTGGCCGAGAGTGCAAAGATGAATGATTTCGATGAATATCTTTGGCCCGTAGTGCAAAGATGAATGATTTCGATGAATATCCTTGGCCCGTTGTGGAAAAATTAAAAAGTGTTTTGGTGAACATGACCAATGGTGAATGTCCTTGGCACGTAGTGTGCAAGGATGAATATTTGATCCCATATATATATTGATTGATGTTACAGGATAAAAATAGGCGATGAACTTTAAAATTCATACATGAAGATGGTAGTTTGCATTCTCTACTTAACTCTTCTAATGAATTATTATTTCCGTTATGAATATTGATTTAAAACTTGTTGTCTATTGTATTCTATTATATTTTTCCTGTTGAAGACTAACGATAATTTTGTTGTATATTATCTTAGTCATAATATTCTTTCTTCTGGGCTAGTCGAGCTTACCTTTTCCTTTTTGTTCCATTTTTCTTCTCGGGAGGTGAGAATATAAGCGAAGTACTGAGTCGGGGTATGGAATGAAAGTTCTAGGGAGAGTTGTTTAGTAGTCCTCACCATTGTTGTAAAATAATGTATCAATAATTAGGATGAGGATTTCTTTGTATGTGGATATTGTCTAGATGGCAATATCTGTATTTAAACTCACAGTTTTACTATTGTAATAATAAAGTTGTAGTTGTTTCTGTACCGTGTATTGACAACTCAGAATGGGTGATGTAGACCTATTTTGGGGGTGTCACACTATCTAAGCTTATTTGTTGGTCGGTCATAATATAGGGATATTATGTGATATGTTAATTTGTTTAATTAACCATTGTTTTATGGCAGTATTTAAGAATGATTGCTGAGAACGTTAACAATGGACTGTATGAGACTGTGGAACCTTTAGTCACAAACCAGGAGAACGTGCAATAGGAAGACAATATTCCTCCTATAAACAACGCTACCGAGTAAACGATGAATGATGGAATGTTTAGGAGCTTTTTGCAGTTCATGCAAAATCAGACGAGGGAGACTCGTGTACAAAATACGGGTGGAAGTGATAGTAACGCTGTGATTCATCCTGACCAAGCGGTTCAAGGAGTTGGGACCACCAGTTTTCTGGGGAAAGCCCGATCCGATTAAGGCGAAAACATGGGTCAAGAAAATTACCAAGATATTCGATGTCTTGGGATGCACGGAGGAATAGAAGGTTCCATTCGCCACCTTTATGTTCCGTGGAGAGGCAGATTACTGGTGGAAATCAGTAAAAGCGTACTCCACCAAATTGCACTCAACATGTCTTGGGAAAGATTTTAAACTGTTCAATGATAAGTACTTTCCTGAAAGTATTCGTCATATGAAGGAGGTAGAGTTTATTAGACTAGAATAGAACAACATGACGGTGTCTCAGTACGAGGCGAAGTTCACGGAGTTATCCAGGTTTGCACCTCATTTAGTAGAAAATGAGGCGTATGATGACGATGTTTTTACGAGAGGTCTAAAACCCGAGATTCGTCAATACCTTATCTCTCATAAATTTTCTCTGTATTCAGATGTTGTCAACAGGGCTCAATTATTAGAGTGAGATAATGAGTATACTCAACCGAGGGATCACAACCAGGGTCATACTGATGATGACAAAGAAATCATCGGAGCGATGATAACCAAATGAGGAGGAAAAATACTGGACAAAAGCGGTAACCACTCTAAAAGCTAATCGTGGCCATGATAATGTAAGAGGTGAGTCTAGTGGAAATTTCAAAAGGGAGATTCAACAATGACGGAAGATATCAAGAAGAACACCAAAGATCAATCTGTTGTTTAGTGGAGGAGAACGACCACCGGTCGTGTGTTATAAATGCGGGAAAGAGGGTCATATCAGCCCAAACTGCCCACAACAGTTCAAGGTATGTTATAATTGTGGAAAGGAAGGATATATCGCTTGAGATTGTACTATAGCGAAACCAAGTTCAACGGGGATGGTGACTCAAAAGGCCGTCCCAGAAAAGTCAAAGTCAACGGTTCCTGGAAGAGCGTTTGTCGTGACTGGATGCGAGGAACCCGAAAGAGGTGATCACGGGTAAGCTAGTCATAAATTCTTGCGAAGTTTATACCTTACTAGATACCCGTTCTACCCATTCATTTATCTCTCCTGCTTGTGCTCAATGTTTAAACTTGACTCCGGAGAAATTAGACTTTGACCTATCTATGGAGACTCCGTTAGGAAAAACTTTCATTACATCCACTATTTATAAATCTTGTTTGATCCAAGTTGGCACCATCACATTACCTGTTGATCTTATTTCTTTAAAGATACTTGTTTTTGATGTGATTTTAGGGATTGATTGGTTAACCACTCATCATGCCAAAATTGATTGTTTTCGTAAGGTTGTTAGTTTTCATATTCCTAACCAACCTGTTATGTGAATTCAAGCAACTAACCCACTAAAATCAATCGCTGTCATATCAAGCCATAAAGCCATTCATTTATTGAAAAATGGATGTCAAGCCTTCTTAGCCCACGTTATGGATTTGAATAAAGACAAGGCAGATTTGGATAATATTTTTGTTGTTAGAGAATTTCCTGATGTATTTCCTGAAGAACTTCCCAGTCTACCCCCAGAACGTGATGTTGAATTCGTTATTGACCTTGAACAGGGTACAAAACCCATTTCTAAAACCCCATATCGAATGGCTCCTATTGAACTTTAGGAGTTAAAAGTCCAACTACAGGAGTTATTAGACATCGGTTTCATTCGTCCTAGTACATCTCCTTGGGGTGCTCCTATTTTATTCGTAAAGAAGAAAGACGGGAGTATGCGACTTTGTATTGACTACCGAGAATTAAACCATGTCACCATCAAGAATAGGTATCTGGTACCTCGCATTGATGACATGTTTGACCAGTTGCAAGGAGCACAATTCTTTTCAAAGATCGACCTTCGTTCTGGATATCATCAGCAGAAGATTAAAACCGAGGATATTCCAAAGCGCCTTCGAACTAAGATGCAGACATTATGAATTCTTAGTCATGTCTTTTGGATTGACTAATGCTCCCCGCCGCTTTCATGGATATGATGAACCGAGTATTCAAGGAATATTTGGATCAGTTCGTTGTTGTCTTTATTGATAACATCCTCATCTATTCCAAAAGCCGTGAAGATCATGAGCACTATTTGAAGCTGATACTTGAAAGACTTCGTGAAAACAAGCTATATGCCAAGCTGAAGAAATGCGAGTTCTGGCTTGAGGAAGTAGCATTCCTTGGGCACGTGGTGTCAGAACATGGAGTATCTGTTGACCCGATAAAGATTGAAGCAATACAAATTTGGTTTAACCAAAGTCGGTGATCGAAGTACGCAGCTTTCTGGGCTAAACTGGTTATTATCGGAGATTCGTGGAAGGATTTTCTCGAATCGCTACTCTGTTAACTCAGCTGACTCTGAAAGATACAAAATTCGTATGGAGTGAGGAATACGAGAAGAGTTTCCAAGAGCTCAAGAGGAGACTCATTTCGGCACCTATTCTGGAAATACCATCTGGTTCGGATGGATTTGTTATCTACAACGATGGTTCAGGCAAAGGATTAGGATGTGTTCTCATGCAACATGGGAAAGTCATAGCCTATGCCTCACGACAACTCAAAGAATATGAGAGGAATTATCCTACTCATGATCTAGAGTTAGCAGCAGTCATTTTTGCGTTGAAAATCTGGAGACACTACCTATATGGGGAGAAAGTAGAGATCTATACGGATCATAAAAGCCTCAAATATTTCTTCACCCAAAAGGAACTCAACATGCGGCAACGACGTTGGCTCGAGCTGTTGAAAGATTATGATCATACCATACAATACCATCTTGGAAAAACAAACGTAGTAGCTGATGCATTAAGTAGAAGATCGTATACGGGTACGAGTGCGATGTTGTTAACACAAAGACCCATTTTGTACAATTTACAAAGGATGGAGATTGAGTTAAAGACTCCAAGGACCCACGTGATGATGGAAAATATATGAGTAGAACCGACTTTAATCTATAAAGTTAAAGCTGCTCAAGCTACGGACTTGGGGCTGATGCGTATGAAGAAGAAAGTGCAAGAAGGTGCTATACTAGAAGCAAGAATCGATGAAGAAGGAATACTTCGAGTCAACTCTAGAATTTGCGTTCCTAACGATTTTGACTTGAAGCATAGAATCATGATGGAGGCACACAACACCCCGTTTGCAATCCATCCTAGGAGTACCAAAATGTATCATGATATTCGACATACATTTTGGTGGAGCAATATGAAGAGAGAGATCGTGGAGTTTATCTCGAGCTGTTTAATTTGTCAACGTGTAAAGGCGGAGCATCAAGTGCCAAAAGGTTCATTGCAACCACTTGAGATTCCAGAAGGGAAGTGGGAACACATTACCATGGATTTCGTTACAGGTCTTCCCAAGGTTTCTCAAGGTATAGATGCGATTTGTGTTATTGTTGATAGATTAACCAAGTCTGCTCATTTCTTACCTATACGAGAAACTTATTCCCTTGAACGTCTTGCTCATATGTACGTGAATGAGATTATGAGATTGCATGGCATGCCAGTATCCATAGTTTCGGATCGTGACCCAAGATTCACTTCACGATTTTGGGTTAGCTTGCAGAAAGCTATGTGCACGGATTTACGATTTAGTTCGGCATACCATCCTCAAACGGATGGACAATCAGAGAGGACTATTCAAACTCTTGAAGATCTATTAAGACTCTGTGTCCTAGACTTCAAAGGGAGTTGGGATAAGTATTTACCATTGGTGGAATTCTCCTACAATAACAGTTATCAGGCAAGTATAGGTATGGCTCCATTTGAAGCATTGTATGGACGAAAGTGTCGCTCTCCAGTATGTTGGGATGAGGTGGGTGAAGCAACATTGTTGGGACCAGAGTAGGTACGCATGACTACAGAAATGATCCAAATGATTTGACAACGTATACAAATGGCACAGGATCGACAAAAGAGTTATGTTGATCTTCATCGAAAGGACGTGAAATTTAGTATTGGGGATCATGTATTATTACGTGTTGCTCCATGGAAGGGAGTTACAAGATTTGGAAAGAGAGGAAAGCTCAATCCAAGATTTGTTAGTCCATTTGAGATTCTTGACCGAATAGGAAATGTGGCCTATAGACTCGCATTACCTCCAAACATGTCTCGTGTTCATAATGTTTTTCATATATCTATGCTTCATAAATATGTGAAAGACCTGAACCACATTATTGCGTTAGAACCAGACGAGATAGCCGAAGATTTAACGTACGAGGAGGTACCTGTAAAGATCTTGGATAGGAAAGAGCATGTCCTACGCACCAAGATTATACCACAAGTTAAGGTTTTGTAGAGGAACCATGTTATTAAGGAAATGACCTGGGAGTTGGAATCGGAAATGAAAGCGAGGTACCCTCACCTTTTTGAAACACCAGGTACGTACGTCAATTTCGAGAACGAAATTTCATAAGGAGGAGAGGTTATAAGACCCCAACTTATTATGAATAAAATTGAATTTTCTCTATTTATTATTTTGAAATAATAAGGAATTAATTTGATATAATGCTCTGGTTATGGGTGAAATGTGAAAATTTTAAGCAAGTGGTTATAAAATAATCATTGTTGTCGAGGAATATTCGTTTGGTTGTGGAATATTCTTTTTGTCGGGAATATCTGAACGACAGCGCAGTCATTTGTGGGCCCCAAACAGAATAACTGTCGGATGAAGAAAACGACAAAGTTTGAGTTTTTATAAATAACGACGTAATTGTTACCGTTAACACTGTTGGATTACCTGGTGGTTAAAATACAGTAATACGCGTGGTTGCACAGTAGCACACGGTATTGCACAGTATTGTTGAATTATTGATTCTTACGTAAGAAGGCACTATTCAATAATTATTACAGTAATTACTGTACAATATTTTATTTTATTGATTCAATAATTGTTGCGTTGATATTTTATATTATTGTTGTTTCAATAATTGTCACTACACAGTATTTTCCATTATCAGATCAATAATTCATATTATTTGAATAATATTATTAGATAGCATTATTGGCAATGTCTAGAAAGTTCTGTTAAGGAGAGGTTTGGTCACCTAATTGCACGCCAGTAAGGAGAAATCCTTATTGGAAAGACCCCTCTTTCCTGGGAAAGGCCTGGTTGTCATAATTGTGATTCTATAATATTATTTGGGAATAATTAATTATTGATTTATATGATAAGGAAATATTTATTTGATGTGGATATTAATGATGAATTTATTTATGTGGTTATAAACGAAGGAATTAATGCTGAGGTATTTTATCAGTATTTTGTCGGAATGGAGGTATTAAAAATCATCCATTTGTGGATTTCAGATATTTTCTGTTTGGAATTTTGAAAAACTCAAAGCTACAAAGTTTTAGAGAATTCGATTTCGTGTGGAATGGACATAAAATTCATATTTTTCTGATAAACGGGCTATTTTCTATGAATTACTGAAGTTTCAAAAAATAAAATTATTTTTATTAATATAGGGTGGGACCCACTTTTGTTTTAACACATGAGGGCTGTTGATTTTGGTTCAAAGAAGGCTGCCTAATTGTTCAAAAGGGGTGGCGTAGGAAGTTTGGAAAGAAAAAATAATATTCTATTATTTTAGTCTCCTATGGCGTTCTAGCATTTTCCTAACCTTTATGTTGCGTGAAGAGGCAGATTACTAGTGGGAATCTGTAAAACGTACCTAGACTGACGCACTCAAGATGTCTTGGGAGAAGTTCCAAGAGCTGTTCAACGACAAGTACTTTCCCGAAAGTATTCGTCACATGAAGGGGGTGGAGTTCATCAAGGTCGAGCAAAACAATATGACTGTGTCGCAGTACGAGGCTAAGTTTGTCGAGTTGTCTCGGTTTGCATCCCATTTGGTCGATAATGAGGAGCGAATAACGCGAATGTTTCTAAGAGGTTTGAAACCCAATATACGTTAATACCTCATTTCTCATAAACTTTGTTTATATTCAGATGTTGTGAATAGGGCTCAGTTATTGGAGCGCGATAATGAGTCAACACAACCAAAAGGTAATGACCACCAACACGATAATAATCCTACCGGTGGCAACGGCCATCGGAATAACGATAACCATCGTGGAGGAAATTATCATGCCAAGAATGGTAACCACTTCAATGGTAATCATGGCCAAGATAATAGAAGTGAAAATTTCAAGAAGAGAAGGTTCAATAATGATGAAAAGACAAAGAAGACCAAAGACCCGTTTCAAAGGAAGGAGAACGCCACCGTTTATCCGTATATATTTTAAATGCGGAGGGGAGGGACACATCAGTCCAAACTGCGTGATGCAGTCCAAAGCATGTTATAATTGTGGAAGAAAAGGTCACCTAGCCCGATTTTATCGTGCACCAAAATCAAGTCCAGCTGGGACGGTGGCTCCAAAGGATCTGAGACAAAACAAAGTCGGTGGGTTTTGTGGAGAGCGTTTTTCGCGACTTCTCAAAAAGCGAGTAACCCGAACGAAGTTAGCACGTGTTAGTTAATTATAAATTTTTACGAAATCTATACCTTATTAGATACCAGTTCTACCCATTCTTTTATTTCTCCTACTTGCGCTCAATGTTTAAATTTGACTCCAGAGAAATTAGACTTTGATTTATCTGTTGAAACTCTGTTGGGAGAAACCTTCGTTACCTTCACTATTTATAAATCTTGTTTGATTCAAATCAACACTTTCACGTTACCTGTCGATCTTATCTCTTTGAAAATACTTGCATTTGATGTGATTTTAGGAATCGATTGGTTAACTACTCATCATGCTTTTCGTAAGGTTGTTAGCTTTCATATTCCTAACCAACCTGTTATACGAATTCAAGCAACCAAACCCTAAAGTCAATCATTGTCATATCAAGCCATAAGTAAAGAGCCCCGATCCTTTCATTGTTGACTTCCTTGTGTGGAATGCACCGAAGCCAGACTTTTCGTAGGGGATGTTGTGAATAACGATGACAAGTTGATAGGTATCAATGTGACGTGTTATCTAAGTCTTGGATGAAAGTCACAGTTTTGAATGATATTTCTATTGTTAATAAATTTCCTGACGTATTCTTGAAGACTTCTTAGCCTACCCCTAGAGCGTGAAATCGAATTTTGTATTGTCCCCAGTACAAAACCCATTTCTAAAACCCTCAAGTATTTCTTCACCCAAAACGAATGTATAATGCGCCAAAGATGTTGGCTCGAGCTGTTGAAGATTACGATCGTACCATTCAATATCATTGTGGAAGAGCAAACGTGGTAGCTGACGCGTTGAGTAGAAGATCGTATGCGCTTACGAGTGTGATGTTATTAACACAAAAATCCATTTCGTATAACTTACAAATGATGAAGATAGAGTTAAAGACTCTAGGGACCCACGTGAAGATAACGAATATATGAGTAGAATCGACTTTAATCGATAAAGTTAAAGCCGTGCAAGCTACATACTCAGAGCTGTTAAATGTGAAGAAGAAGGTTCAAGAGGGCGTTATTCTAGAAGCAAGAATCGATGAAGAGAGGAAATCTCAATCCTCGATTTTATTGGCCCATTTGAAATCCTTGATCGAGTAGAAGCTGTGGCTATAGACTCATTTTACCGCCAAGTATGTCGGCGTGTTCATAACGCTTTTTTTCACGTATCGATGTTACGTAAATATGTGGACTAATTCGAACCACATTATTAATTTAGAACCCAGGGACGAGATAGCGGATAATTTAACGTATGAAGATGTACCGGTTAAAATCTTGAAAATATATTTTATGCTTCAAAGGTTATACTTCAAGAGTTAGAATCGAAATGAAGTCAAGGTATCCTCATCATTAGGCATACAGTATCGCACGTAAATTTCGAGGGCGAAATTTCATAAGGAGGGGAGATTGTGAGACCCCAAATTTTACGAATAAAGATTTAATTTTCTCGAAATATTTTTTTTAATATTATGGTATGAATTTGATATAATATTATAGTTGTGGGTAATATTTATATATTTTGCAAAGTACGCAAGTTGTTATAAAATATTCATTTGGTCGGGGAATATTCTTTTTGTCGGAGAATATTCGTACGACGGTACAATCATTGGTGGACCCCACAACGAAATTATTGCCGAATTGAGAAAAATAACAAAAATATTTTTATGAAAATAACGGCGGAAGTTTTACCGTTAAAATTGTTGAACTATTCGATAGTAAAAGTACAGTAACACGCGTTGTTGTTTAAAGATATACACCTGCGGTATTGCATGTATTTTTTGAATTATTGATTCTTACGAAGAAGACACTACTCAATAATTGTTACAATAATTCTATGTTTAATATTTTATTGATTCAATAATTGCTACGTTGATATTTTTGATTCAATAATTGTCATTACACAGTATTTTAAATTATCAAATCAATAATTCATTTAAATATATTATTATAATATTATATTATAGTAGTATGATGTGATTATATGATAGTATGTTTTTTTTTATATAATTTGAATGGTAACATTATTATAGTAAATTCATGGTATAAAAGTAAAATGAGGTGGAAGAGAACAATTTGAATTTGAATTCTGATGATGTAAGCGATGATGTCATCGGAACGATGAGGTAAGCAATGATGTCATCGGAATGATGATGTAAGCAATAATGTCATTTGATCGATGATGTAAGCAATGATGTCATATGATCGATGATGTAAGCGATGATATCATAAATTATGGCGAAAAGACTATTTTACCCTTACTCTACCAAGCTTATAAATAGAAGCTCATTCCTTCATTATTTTTCACGATTTCACTAAAGCTGTAGAACGAGAAAGAATGGGGAGAATAAGAGAGAAAGAAGAAGAATCTTCTGTTACTACAATATTGCGGTATCCAATTTCCTACTAAGGTAAGGGATATTATTTGTTGTACTTATAAGGGGTATTATTTCTTTCTTATTCATGAAGAGAACTTCTGTTATTCCATTATTTATTATTCTATTGGAATAACCTGTATACGCGGGCTACCCTATACTTGGTGAAATTCTTATGTTATTCCATTATTTATCATTATGTTGGAATAACTTCATGCATCATGCATAAATCTGGCATACATGGTGAAATTCTTCTATTATTTCATTTTATTATTCATTTGAACATCATGCATGACGCTACGCATGACACTGGTTCCGTTATTTATTATTCATTGGAACATCTAAATGCATGCGTTTTACGCGTGACACGGTTCCATTATTTATTATTCTCGTTGAAATATCCCATGCGTGAGTTTCATGCACGACTGGTTCCGTTATTTATTATTCTGTTAGAATAACCTGTCTGTGCGGTCTATCACATGCCTGGTGATTTCTTTTGTTATCCCATTCTTTATTATACTCAGTTGGTTAAAGTTTTGACTTCTATACTCCATGAAATTAGTGGAATATCATTGATATTTGCGTTTCATCCAGTATCTTTTCATGGAAATATTCTTCTAAGCATTCTTGAGTTTACTCTACAAAGAAGTATCATGTTGACAATTTGGACGCTATTAGTTCCTAGATAAATTAATTCTTGAACTTGTTTTATTGAATTCTTATATCATTGTCATCCTCATGTTTATATTATATTGAAAGTCATCTGTGGCCTGTAGTGCATAGATGGACTTGTAATGATTATGACCAGGGATTATTCGGTGTAATCATGACTGTAATGTTACAAATGATATGGAAAAAGTCCTCATGGCCCGTAATGCATTGATGGACAGTTGTTGGCATGATCATGACCATTGATGAATACGAATATCCTTGGTCAGTAGTGCATGGATAATTTGTGGTTGTGATCTTAATGAATATCCTTGGTAGTAAAGTGCGGGGATGATGTGGATTATTTATTAATGAGTCTCGTTGATAAAAGTGATGAAAAACCTTTTGAATCATAAAAGATAGTAGATTTTATTCTCTACTTAACTCTTTTAATGGATTGCTTGTTCATTTTGATTAAACTTGATGTTTGTTATATTTTATCAGTTTAACATTATTGAAGACTAATGATAATTTATTTTACATTATCTTAGTCATAATATTTCTTATCGGGCTAGTTGAGCTCACCCTTTCTTTTCACCGTTCTCTTGTGAAATGAGAATGTGGCCGGGACTAGTCGGGGAGCAGAATGCTGATCCAGATGATAGTATTAGTAGTCCTCACTATTCTGTTAAAGAGTGTGACAAAAAATGTAATGAGGACTCCTTTGAGTGTGGATATTGTCGAATTGAGAAAAATGACAAAAATATTTTTATGAAAATAACGACGGAAGTTTTACCGTTAAAACTGTTGAACTATTTGGTAGTAAAAGTACAGTAACACGCGTTGTTGCACAGTAGCACACGGTATTGCACAATATTTTTTTGAATTATTGATTCTTACGTAAGAAGACACTACTCAATAATTGTTACAATAATTACTGTTTAATATTTTATTGATTCAATAATTGCTACGTTGATATTTTTGATTCAATAATTGTCATTACACAGTATTTCAAATTATCAAATCAATAATTCATTTAAATATATTATTATAATATTATATTATAGTAGTATGATGTGATTATATGATAGTATGTTTTTTTTATATAATTTGAATGGTAACATTATTATAGTAAATTCATGGTATAAAAGTAAAATGAGGTGGAAGAGAACAATTTGAATTTGAATTCTGATGATGTAAGCGATGATGTCATCGGAACGATGAGGTAAGCAATGATGTCATCGGAAGGATGATGTAAGCAATGATGTCATTTGATCGATGATGTAAGCAATGATGTCATAAATTATGGCGAAAAGACTATTTTACCCTTACTCTACCAAGCTTATAAATAGAAGTTCATTCCTTCATTATTTTTCACGATTTCACTAAAGCTGTAGAGCGAGAAAGAATGGGGAGAATAAGAGAGAAAGAAGAAGAATCTTCTGTTACTACAATATTGCGGTATCCAATTTCCTACTAAGGTAAGGGATATTATTTGTTGTACTTGTAAGGGGTATTATTTCTTTCTTATTCATGAAGAGAACTACATTATTCCATTATTTATTATTCTATTGGAATAACTTTCAGATACGCCAAGCTACCCTATACTTGGTGAAATTCTTATGCTATTCAATTATTTATCATTATGTTGGAATAACCTGTCTATGTGAAGTACCGCATACATGGTGAAATTCTTCTGTTATTTCATTTTTATTATTACATTGGAACATCCCGCCGAGACGTTACGCATGAATTCGGGTTCCGTTATTTATTATTACGTTGGAACATCACCGCGTGCGCTTACGTATGACTGGTTCCATTATTTATTATTCTGTTGGAATATCTCATGCATGCGTGAGTTTCATGCACGATTGGTTCCGTTATTTATTATTCTCGTTAGAATAACTTTATGTCTGCTTGATCTATCACATGCCTTGTGATTTCTTTTGTTATCCTATTCTTTATTATACTCAGTTGGTTAAAGTTTTGACTTCTATACTCCATGAAATTAATGGAATATCCTTGATATTTGCGTTTCATCCAGTATCTTTTCATGGAAATATTCTTCTGAGCATTCTTGAGTTTTACTCTACAAAGAAGTATCATGTTGACAATTTGGACGTTATTAGTTCCTAGATAAATTAATTCTTGAACTTGTTTTATTGAATTCTTATATCATTGTCATCCTCATGTTTATATTATGTTGAAAGTCATCTATGGCCTGTAGTGCATAGATGGACTTGTAATGATTATGACCAGGGATTATTCAGTGTAATCATGACCGTAATGTTACAAATGATGTGGAAAAAGTCCTCATGGCCCGTAATGCATTGATAGACAGTTGTTGGCATGATCATGACCATTGATGAATACACGAATATCCTTGGCTGTAGTGCATGGATAATTTGTGGTTGTGATACTAATGAATATCCTTGGCCGTAGTGCAGGGATGATGTGGATTATTTATGAGCTGAGTCTCAGCAATAAAAGTGATGAAAAACCTTTTGAATCATAAAAGATAGTAGATTTTATTCTCTACTTAACTCTTTTAATGGATTGCTTATTCCGCTGTAGTTAAACTTGATGTTTGTTATATTTTATCAGTTTAACATTGTTGAAGACTAATGATAATTTATACTACATTATCTTAGTCATAATATTTCTTACTGGGCTAGTTGAGCTCACCCCTTTCTTTCACTGTTCTCTTCAGGAAATGAGAATGTAGCCGGGACTCAAGATGGGTGATGTATACCTGTTTTGGGGGCATCACATACATCGACCAATTTCATTGCCTCTAAAATTTAACTTGAAAGCCAAGACAAACACTCATTCATTGTTTCTTGTATAAAGCCGAGCAGGATAAGTTCCTATCAATTGCCAAAGCGACCTCTTCCCCACTGGTGTCTTTGCTGGCCACCACCTCCATTATTCTGTTAGGACAACACCCTCATTATTTGTACGTTCCTTCATGTTTGCAAATAAAGAGTCCAACGTTTGAGGCCTCTGCTTCGGCTACACCCTTTACTCTCTGCACACGTACAGTAACAACTCTTGTAAATGTCTCTGATTGATAAAGCTAGTGAACAAGATGGCCGGCCATGGAACTCTTTGCTCGATAAATATTGAATAAAACCTAACAAACGGGAAATGTATCATTCATCTTTCCAACTTTCAGCAGAATATAAGGAATGATACCTTTATAACAAACCCTAGCTCTATATACAACCCTCCTCTGAACTTGTGGAGCTCCATCCTAGCAAGCAAAATTAAACCACAATTAGAGGATGTTATTGAGAATTAATTGTTCTTAGTTTCACTGGTAGTACCAAAAACTGCCAACAACATCACTGGCAAGTTTTTACACCAACATACTTTTACATTAGCTCTGATGGAATTTCCTACGATCGATCATTTATTTATCCATCTAACATAATTACAAGACAAGCCACAAGACACTGTTAAATAATTATATCGGAACGTGCTATTACATAAAATAAAATCAATTAATCAATAAGCATAATATTAAGTACTTACATGAATTAAGAGAAAACACCTTATGTGTATCACGCTTCCGTTGCGCTTGAGGGTGAAGGTCTTCAATTGTCTTTCTCAATCTTATGATGGATGTGTAGGTGTGTATAAAGTTCTTCAAACGACAATTGGGACCAAACCCTAATTATTTTATTTATAGAATAGCTAAGAGTCAAAATCGTTCATCAATATTATGAAACTCTAGGGCCTATTATGCCAAAATAATATTAGTAATAATATTTATGAGTCACATAATTACCAAACCCATAAATAAGGTGATTAAATTAATACAATATGTAAACCCAATAATTTCATAAATATTAGAGGCCACATAAGGAAATAAAATATTCTAACATTCTCCCACTTGGCCGAAATACTATTTATATACAAAACATAACGCTTACAATCATTAATTTGGTCAAGTATTAATTTAATATCTACATCTTATTCAAATAAAAATACCAATGTGAATTAATACAATCTTTGTGTCACTATGAACACAAGATCCCCATTAGTTACACAATTAGTACTTTTATTAGAACATAGATTAACATTAAGCATAACAGGTATGAATAGAGTTTACATAAGTGGTAATAGATTAAAATTATTCATATGGTCCAAAATATAACCGTATCGTTTGCTCACAAGTTCTCAAGTGTGCACAATAAAGAGAATAGCAAACCATAAACATAATGTGTAGTTCAAAACAACGAGCTCAAAAATGTTGTCTTACATTAAAATAACTCACTAATTAAGACTACCAGTTAAACTCATGTCGGCAACATGCTCTAAAAAGAGCTTGGGTAGTAAGCCTTTGGGTAGTAAGCCTTTTGTAAGTGGCTATCATATTATGCGTACTAATATATCTAAGTACTAATATACTTAAGTACTTATTTAAATAAGTACTTAGTGTTGAGGTATAGTCTAGCACCACTCGAAATGGTGCTGTTAAAAAAACTAACAATAGAATCATTATCACAAAATACTTTCAATGGCCTTGAAGTGAAATCTACAACCTTAAGTCCTGAAATAAGATTCCTTAATAATACGTCGTGATAAGTAGCATAATAACAAGCCACATATTCTACCATCATCGTGGAAGTGGTAGTTAACTCCTGCTTATGAGTTCTCCACGAAATAGGGCTTCTTGAAAGCATAAAGATGTACCCTGATGTAGATTTCTTTTTGTCTTTACACTTAGCAAAATCAGAATCAAAATAACCAACAACTTCAAGGTTATCTATTTTTCTGAATGTAAGCATAAATTAAATCCTTAGTACCCTGTAAGTAGCGTAAAACCTTTTTTTTGGCTACTTTCCAGTGATCCAAACTTGGATTTGACTGATAACGTCCACGCATGCTAGTTACATACGCTATATCTGGACGTGTACAAACTTGAGCGTATATAAGACTCCCAACCACAGAAGCATAGGGAATAATATTCATTTGATCACGTTCAAGTTAATTCTTAGGACATTGATATGAGCCAAATTTGTCACCCTTAACAGCAGGGGGGACGGTAGGGGATCAACTTTGCATGTTGTATTTATTAAAAACTTTGTCAATATAAGCTCTTTGGGACAATCCTAATATCCCGCGAGACCTATCTCGATGAATTTCAATACCTATAACATAAGAGGCTTCACTGAGATCCTTCATATCAAAATAAAGATACCAACTTTTATGAATAAAGATTAATTTTTCTCGAAATATTGTTTTGAATATTACGGTGTGGATTTGATATAATGTTATAGTTGTGGGTAATATTTAAAATTTTGCAAAGTAAGCAAGTTGTTATAAAATATTTGATTGGTCGGGAAATATTCGTTTTAACAGGGAATATTCATAGGACGGCACAATCATTGGTGGACCCCACAACGGAATTATTATTGGAGTTAGAAAACGAAAGAAATATCTTTTTATAAAAATAACAACGAAAGTTTTATCGTTAGACTGTTGAAATACCTGGTGGTAAAAGTACAGTAATATGCGTGCTTGCATAGTAGTACACAGTATTGTATAATATCTATTGATGCTTACGTGAGAAGTCACTCAGTTATACTCAATTATTGCTATAGTAATTGTTGCATAATATCTCTCATATTATTGATTCAATTATTGTTATAGTATCATCCGCATAATATTTTATATTATTAAATCAATAATTGAGACGACAAAGTTATTCATATTATTATTTGCATTATTGACGATGTCTAGAAAGTCCTGTCGAGAAAAAGAGTTTGGTCACCTAATTGCGCGCCAATAGGGAGAAATCCTTATCGGAAAACCCCTCTTTCCTGGGAATGATCTGGTTGTTAAATATTGTGAGTTATAATATTAATGATGAATAAGTTCGTGTTGATTAAAGATGAAATTGTTGATAAAAATATTTCCATTGTGTTGGGATTATTAGTGTTAGTGGAAATCGACATTTATTTCGATAATAATTGATTTCTGGATGTTAAATTGACCAAACGGGCAATTAATCAGATAAATGAGTAATTAATTGCTATTAGTTCACATGCAAATTACTGTTGGTTCACATGTATGGAACTATTAACTCATATACATGTACTATTAGGGGATGTGGTGCATGATTGATAATACTTGAAGGACTAAATTAAAAATAGAGGTATAGATAAAGGTACTATACTGTAATAATTCGAGCCTCTAATCGTGAAATTATTGAAACTATGTTTTCCTATAAATAGAAGCTCATTCTTCTTTTATTCTCACCAATTCACTAAGACTCACAAGAGCAATTATAGAGAGAGAAGCTATAGAGAGAAAGAAGAAGAGTATTCTGCTACTTCACTATTGTAGTGTAGACACTCGAAATTTCATTTTCCTGTTACTAACTATGTAGGAGGACAAAAATGTCTTTTTCACACTCTAGAGATAACCCTGGAGGACCGCAACATCAATTCCAACCCCAGAAATAGCCCCAAGAGATCCAGTTTCCAACCCCAGAGATAACCCCGGAAAATCAGTTTCTAACCCCGGAGATAACCCTGGGAAAATCAGTTCCAACCCCGTAGATAACCCTGGGGGATCAAGTTTAAAGCCTAGAGATAACCCTAGGAGGTCAAGCCAACCTCAAAGATAACCCTGAGGATAGTCAGAGTCAACAGCAGGCCAACCTTAGAGATAACTCTGAGAAAAGACTGCTACAACTGTGCGAAAATCGGAGAAAACCCCGGGAGGGGCAAAATGGTCATTTTACCAAATTAACTTCAACTCAAATCAAATACACACATTTTAACTCAAATTGCTTCGAAAGAAGTCTCACGAGAACCATATCTTAACTTTCGATCACAAACTACGCAAAATAGCTCAACGGACTGCCTAACGGAAACCCAAAAATGCTATTTTGGTCATGGACCCATCTTCCTGGAATCAAAAAGGGCAAATCCTATGTTATGGCATAGCTCTCAGAAAGAGCTTTCTGGAATGGTATGGCACGCTTCCATCGGACTTCCGAATTGAAAGTTATGAAGGTTCAAGCTAACAAAGCATTGTCCGAGTGCACGTACTTTGAGATAGCAGGACCCACATTATCCAGGGCACCCCGGGCAGTCGCAAGTACACCTGCTACTGCTGCAGGTACACCTGCTGCTGCCGCATGTACACCTGCTGCTTCCCCCATAAATAGAGGGCTTGGGGTGGCCATTTTAGTAAGAGAAAAGGCGAGGAAGCCCTGTCCAATTTGCTTTGTACACACTATAAACTAAGTGCTTTCTCATTTCAAACACTTGTAAGCTTATACTTTGCTATATTTTACCTGTGGGAACCGAGTGTTCATCCATTTAAAACTATTGAAGTCTTCTTTGGCAGTCCACTGTAGGCCTTCTTACATTTCTTAAAGCCTTTCTCCACTACTGTGCACACACTATTCTTTATGTTGAGAGTCGTGTTGCGTGTGTATGCCCAGACTTCAGTCCATGGTTTTTTATTTCTTTTTGTATATACACACACACACACACGCACACACACACAAAGATATATATATATATATATATATATATATATGGACTAACATTATCGAGTTATGCCTCGATTGAGCCTGGATTCACATCCGGAGCGTTTATTGCTTTTATATATATATATATATATATATATATATATATATATATATATATATATATATATATATATATATATATATATATACATCCAATCCTACCGGGTGTTTACTTTGTGGCGGTTGATCGTTTTTACTGTTTTATTTACATTTCGTCCCGCCTGGAGTTTACTTCGTGGCGGTTGATCGTCTTTACTGATTTATTTATATTTTCAATCCCCCATGGAGTTGCTTTGTGGCGGTTGATCGTTTTTATATATATATTTACCGCTTTTATATATTTACATTTTCAATCCCCCATTAAGTTACTTCGTGGTGGTTGATCGTTCATATATATATATTTACAGCTTTTATATATATAACTGCTTACATCTTTCATATAAACTGCTACATCAAGTGAGCCTAGAAATCATGTGATCACAGATTCAGTCTCCTGAATCTAGATTCAGTTCCCATGATGGACATTTTCGGTTGTAATCAGCTTGTACTTTATTTACGGTGTTTGAATTTCCTTAGATGGCTTTCATGCCCACAAGGAGTTCGGTACTGCTATGTATATTATTTTTTTGAAGATGCCTCGCATCTCGAAAATAAAAGCAATCAACCCGAACATATAATAAAATAGAAGTATCAAAGGCCTCAATTATTATTGAGCATAAGGGTTTGAAAAAACCTCTTTTACAAAACATCATTGTTATATCTTGTTAAAACTGAATTTTATACAAAAATTCAAACCCTTTGTATATAGGTGAAAACGAGGCATAGCACTACTTTCAAATAATTACACATTGACCCACCCACCCACACACACACACACATTCATATAACAGTTTAATTGAAAAGTGGCGGTCACCGTGGTAACACGGATGTCGGGGGGTACCTAACACCTTCCCTCCGCATAATCAAGCCCCCGGACCCTAACGAATCTCGGTTTCACAGACCTGTTAAGCAGTGTCACGTCACTGGGTCAATGTGCAAACCTTTTCTCGGTTGAGTTAGTGCAACCATTTAAAAATACCAACTGGTGACTCTTACAGTCCAATCGTCGACATATACATGTCGAACCTTTTCATAACTTGTTTTTTCTAACAAATCTCACCTAACATGAGAACACTAAAAGACAAGAACATAAAAGGGACATTAAAAATCCCAACGTCGACAGGTGGCAACTCTGCTGGGGACATCCAGTAAGAGGGTTTAAGTCGCTATTACAAACTTTTCAAAACTGTTATCTGCTTGTGTGTGGATCTTGCATTTACATTTGAATTGATGTGAACAAATGCATTTAATTACTGCACTTAGTGCATCGCACTATATCTACCTGTGATATAAGTGTTTCGCACATGTCATCATTTCCATACGGTGAGACACGTTGTATGTGTGTATGTCGTGTGGCCCTCCACCAGAAGGCTATCATGTCGGTGTTTGATTACTTGACTCGTTGGGAGACTAATTCCAACGAGGCTCAGGAAAGGCACCACCCAGATTCACTCCAGTTGAAAGACCGGATTGACTTCCCGTCAAGTAAATTACGATGATCTGGGAACCTTCATGCCAAAAAAGCCGCGAGAGTAACCTAAGATAGGTCAGCCTCTGATAAACCAAACGCGGAGGGAAGTTTCTTCATACTTTCCCATTTTAATTATTGTAAATTCAATTACTTGTAATTTCATTCCATGTCAATCTCAATGTAATGAAAAATATGAAGGAATATGTGTACATGCATATTAAAACTGATATGATATCCTGTCTTACAAACAACTAACATCCGTTTTGTAGGATAATACTCCTAAAACGGATACATCGCATAGCATGTAACATTTATACATTTTCTAAGACTAAACTACGTTAGTCTTTTTATAGGGGAGCAATTGATCCTGTTTCCAGTTTAAAGTCAAGAAAGGCATTAAGCCCATAGTCAGACATGGCTACAAGTGCTCCACCTGATCCTACTCCTGTCTCTCGAGAGGAGTTCGAGGGATTAAGGAATCAGATAGCAGAATTAGCTGTCTTTCTAAAAGAACAAAGCAAAAACACTAGGGGCCAGACAATGCCTACTCAATCAGAGTCATTCATACCAAGGGGCAGCCAGGGTATTGGCAAAAAGATGGAAACCTAGATACCTGACATCATAAAGCTCAGGGATGATCGAGAAACTGGGGATATAAGAAAGAAAGTCCAACAAATGGAGGAAACCATCCGGTCAATCAAAGGGACTGGAAACTATGGTAGTGTCACCTATTCAGATCTCTACATATTCCTAGGGGTTCGATATCCTAACAAATTCAAAGTCCTAGAGTTTGAAAAGTACAATGGGGCAGGCGATCCCTATAAGCACCTAAAAGTATATGTTGGCGAACTGGGGTCTTATGCTGAAGATGAAAGCCTCAGAATGCAACTTTTTTAAAAGAGTCTCACTGGAGAGGCTAAAGCCTGGTATGCCCGACTTGACAATTCCAAAATCCACAACTGGGAAGAATTGGCCCACGCCTTTCTAAATTAGTACGGTTTTCAGTCACAAATGGCACTGAATCGATACCAAGTGACTAAAGTCAAAAAGCAAAGTACCGAATCTTTTCGAGAATATGCCCAAAGGTGGAGACATCTAGCAGTGCAAGTCATTCCATCAATGATAGAAATTGAGATGGTAATGACGTTTATTGATATCCAAGAAGCTCCTTACTATGAGAGGATCCTAGCAGGCATAGGAAAGTCATTCTCAGAAATGATCAAACACAGCGAAATGGCAGAGATGGGCCTAAAGGCAGGTAAGATTAAAGACTTCACTGCCTTGGAAGCAGTCGCCAAACATATACAGACTGGCAAATATGCGAGCGATCCCAAGGGGGTACCCGATAAAGGCAATGAAGATGTATCCCTTGTTGTACAGGGGCAAACTAGGAGACCAACCTACAGTCCCCCCATTTGAAAAAAGCAAGAAAATTTGTCATCTCAACAACAAGCTGCATTTCAACCAATGCCAAGACAGGAAGAGAAAATTTGAAAGAACGAAAAATCGGGTGTTCACTCCACTAGGCGATTCCCTTGAAAATGTATTGGCGATATTAATGGATCATAAGAAAATTACCGAACTGGCTCCACCTCTGGAACTAGGGAGAAAAAGATACAATCCAAGCCAAATATGTGATTACCACTCAGGGTCTCCAGGACATGATACACAAGATTGTTGGTCCTTAAAGCATAAAATTCAAAATTTGATCGAAAGTGTTAGTATTGTGGTCCAACAACCTGATCAACAAAATGTCAACACCAACCTTCCGTTGCAGCATGATACGGAGGAAGTAAACATGATCGGGTCAGGAAGCGATGAAATGTATCTAAATCGTAAGTACATACGAAGGATAGAGGAAAAGCCCCAAAGGCACAGATCAAATGTCCAAGAGTGGAAAAACTCGGAGGAGGGTATGATAGTAAAGCACAAATTAGAGACGATCCAAAATCAAGTGAATTTACTAGCTAAGCTGATAGTGCGCCAACATCAGGAAACAAGGCAGTTTTTCACTCAACTATCAAAAAGCCAAGAGAAAAAAGAGGTTAACCATAATGCAAACCCATATCTCTCCAAGATGAGCCAACTAAATGAAAAAGATCAAAGCAAGCTAAAAGGAAAAGAAAAGGGGAGTGATAAAATTGCTAGAAGATCTCGCCAACGAAAAAATTGCTCGGGGGAATGCAAATTCTAAAAGTAGAAAGATCAAAAAACCTCCACAAGAGTCCGAAAATTTACCCCTCTGAACAAATAAAATGAAGAAATGCTACACTTTTTGATAAGCGAAGGAAGGATTACTGAGTTGTTGCCTCCTATAAATCCCAAGATAAAGAGTTATGATTCCACCAAGATGTGTCTCTATCATTCTAACTCACTTGGACATGTGACTGAGGAATGCTGGTCTTTGTGACATAAAATCCAAGATCTCATTGAAAAGGAAAAGCTGAAGATAGAATTCCACATGACCAGAAAAGGCGAAAAGGAAATAAAAAGCTTAATATATCCACTCGAGACAGGCAGTTCAGAGGAGGTGAAGGCTATGAGCACCAATTTTGGCAAAACACAAGATGGACTGATCCCAATACAAAGAATGACAGAGGAGACAAGGGAATCCCCAAAGGAGATTCCTCCACCAACATCAAACATCCTATGGTCCAAAGATAGCAACCACGTTCCTAATTTTGTCATCCTGGAAGATGAGGAGGAAATATTGATCATTTCCAAGGAATAAGAAGCCAAAAAAGAAAGTTCCTTGCAAGAAATGTGACAACAGTTTGAGGGAGATTTCATGGTCGAATCCTCTCAAGCCCAAGAAAAAGGTGAAGGAACAGATGAAGAAAAAGGTGGTGAGGTTATTAGGGAAACCAACCCATTTGCGATGGGTCCAATTCGAGTGTCCTTGAGGAATGTATTGAATCAGGAAGCGATCAAGTTATGGCTATAAGTGAAGAATTCAGAATCAAGAGGTAACCTCTATCGCGAGCCTGGAAGGCAACATAACCACTGACAACTGGACTATCAAGCCTCAGCTAGCCAAGAAGGTGTAGATCCAGAGGATAGAGTTGTGAGTTCCAAGAGATATTGGGACGGTATCACTTTCTTCACAGTATGCCTTTTATTTTCTATGCATGTAAATATTGAAGAAAAAAATAAAATAAAATAAAAACAAAAACAAAAACAAAAACAAAACAAAAAAAAAGAAAAGAAAAAGAAAAAGAAAAGAAAAAAGAAAAAAGAAAAATCAAAAATTTTAAATCAAATCAGTCAGGTTTCAGCTCATTCGACCTGAACTACGAAAGACCTGATCTCCCTTCATCAATGGGAGTACGTAGGTAGCTATTTATGGTGGGGTCAAACTAAACAAAAACCCAAAAAAACCCAAACATTCCTCAAACCGTTTATCTTATCAAGAAGAAACTACGTAGACCTGATCTCCCACATACACAGGAGTACATAGGTAGCCATTAGTGGTACGGTCTGACCCTCAAAAGAAACATCCAAGCCCAAACATTAATCCTAAGACACCAAAGAACGACCCTCCAAGTCTGCGACCCATGTTAAGAAGACCCAACAACACTTCAATGTTATTCTATCAAATCTGACACAAATCCCATAAAGGAAGAAACAGCGATACACTAAGACAACCAGCAGCGAGGACCTTCAAAGAGCCGACACCCTCAATCACAAGTCTTCATCAAATCAGAAGAAAACCATCAAAGCCGTTTGCGCGAACAAGTCAGGAACAATGATTGAGGGCATCAAAGCCCAAATCTATTACATGTTCACCATCTGGTACAGAGGTAAAAGCCTCTTGCGATCTCAGCATCTTATCAGCCCATCTATCAAAGAAACTATCCCAGACAACAAGCAAGGCTGGAGCAATTTCAAAATTGGCAATAATCCGATATTGGGACCCTTATAACAAGACTGGATCAATCTCGAAAACAACGACAACTCAACACTGGGCCATTTATCACCCATCCTAAAGAGGAAAATGCACCAGTCAGCACCATCAACATGGTACATCATCATCAGAGCTTCCCTCATATCATCTCACTGGCAATTCGGTATGATCATTTGGTCTTTTCCAATCATACTGTTCTCAGAATGAATAATCCACATGTGAGGATATTATTCACTCGCGACTTGGTCAATAAAGAGAGTTTCTCATATGAACCCCCAACAACAACATGCGAAAGGACTGGGGCATTTTCTTATTCCAGGAAAGGGAAGGAGTTTAAGGCGGGATCAAACCTCTCATCAAAAGAAAGGGGAGAACTCCTAAAAGAAATCACGGCGACATAAGCTTGCCCCTACAAAAAAGGGGGAAAATTCTCAAAGTCCTTAACTCAAAAGCAGAAGCCCAATGATAAAAGGTATAGCGAATGAAATCATCATCATCAAATGTGCCAACCGGCGTCGAGTTCTCACAAGTCGAGGCCTCTATATCTAATTTCAAATATGGGCAGCGAAAGAACGAGCTGCACCCTCCAGGGATGTCAGCGGCATTCAGGTTATCAGTTCAGTGGGGTTGCGAATCAAACGCTCAAGAAAATGGGGCACAAGCACCCAACAACAAAAGGAAACTCCAAATCACCTTAAAAAGGGTGAGGTAAAATTTTACTCTAGACAATTTATAATATGCATCAACCTAAGACAGTAGACTCCTAAGGATAAATCTAGATCATCACGTCATGTATGATCTACACATGTGCAAATGCGCTACATCAACGTATATCTCTATCAAGGTTTGGCATGCATCTCCAGTAGATTTAAATATACGTGCAAGTTAAATGCCTAGATTAGAGAAAAATTTCGTCGTAGACATCTGGTGGTTGTCATCAATCTAGCGTAATATCAGGCAGAGTCTGGTGAAGCAAACCTTTGAATATTACTTCAGCGAAGGTATCGGAAGATCCGGTATTCAAAACTATTGGCATCAATTTAGCGTAACATCAAGACAGTTCAGCGATGAAAGCTTTGTATACCACCGTTCGAGTGGGAATTGAAACAGTTTGGCGATGTCAGCATATTCAACTACCAGCAGGGTAGGATCCGTTGTCAAACTACCATCAGGATATGCACCATTGTAAACTACCAAGCGTATACATCGGGAAGGTCCGGTGATTTCAGAACGTCATCCCCAGTAGAGATGTAGAAAACATCTTAATTTCTCTTCATCAAACAGGCATCGACGACACCGACAAAAAGCCAAACCATTGTAGTCAACACCAGCATGGGCATCGATAATAATTGGTAAAGGTAAAGTGATTTGCGATTTTTGATTTGCGATATGTGAAATGCGATGTGCGAGTTATGAAGTGCGATTGGCCAAAAGCGAATTGCGAAGTGCGAAATGCGATGTTCAATTTCCAAACTGCGATTTGCGAAAATATTTTAACATTCATCATAACATTCATTACATTGCGATTTGCATAATTAGAAATACCTTATAATATTTCAAGTGTCTAGTAATCTTTATCATGTCCATTCCATTTAATTGCATGAACATGATAAAGAGGGGCATCTGTAGACACTCGAAATTTTATTTTCCTGTTACTAACTATGCAGGAGGAAAAAAATGACTTTTTCACACTCTAGACATAACCCTGGAGGTCCACAACATCAATTTCAACCCCAAAAATAGCCCCGGGAGATCTAGTTTCCAACCCCGGAGATAACCCCGGGAAAATTAGTTCCAACCCTGGAGATAACCCCGGGGGATCAAGTTCAAAGCCTGGAGATAACCCTAGGAGGTCAAGCCAACCTCAGAGATAACCCTGAGGACAATTAGAGTCAACAGCAGTGTGACAACCCAGAAAATCGGATTGTCCAGAATTTAAGATTTAAAGAATTAGTTATTAATAAAATGAATTTTTATTAATAATATTATGTGCTATGTGTTTATTGATCATTCTAGAACCTAGGATGATTATAATATGGGAGGATTCTGGCTACGAGCTAGACTGAACGAGTAAGAATTTTCAAGATAAAAATAAAATATTTTCGGAAATAAAATATTTCCGGGGAAAAAGACGAAATAAGCACTATTTACCTGACGAAACCCTAAGGGTTAGGGTTTGAATAACCTAAGCCTTTCCGAGAGTTCGGTATGTCGAAATGACATTCCGTCAAAAGATTTGACGATAATATATCGTGAAAAGTTAAGTAAGCCGATAAAAGTTTTTCTCAAAAAACGTGTAGGAATCAGATGAAATAAAAATGATGAAAAGTATTGTTATGTACTTTTCATTCGTTTAACTACGTTAGGGGAAAACGTGAATGAAAATGCTTAACATCAAAAAGTGTTTTTCAGTTATTCAGAGATCTGAAGAATACGCAAAAGTTAATTGGTAAAGGAAAGACGAAATATCCAAAAATATTTGGATTTCAAAAATCGCAGTTTTCGAACTGTCGGACGAATTCCGCAGGACGGAAGCACGAAGCTTCCAAGGAAAGCTTTGTGAATAGTAAGGATGTGGAGTAAGGAGGTGGGAATAGTGATTTAGGGGTGAAATGACTATTATGCCCCTAGCTTGGAAATTTATAAAAGGAAGCCTTAAGCTCATTTGATTGGGATTTTGAAAAATTCTCCAACACTTGAGAGAGAGAGAGAGTTCGGATGGGAGGAAGAAGAGGAAAAGAAAGAGGAAAAGTTGGCTCGTGAGCAAACTTTGTCCGACGGAAGGAGATTAAAGAAGAAACGTATCGAAAACCTAACTTCTGAATAAATTTTCTTTAAGTTTTATATGTTAAAAACATAACTTAATGAGAATAAGAAGTAAAAGATGTTAGGAATGATTTCATATGGTTGAAATCATGAGAAAATGAAGAAATAAGAATTTGAAGTTTATGTTATAAGTTTCTTAAGGAAGTATAAGATTCGTAATGAATTTGAGCAATCTGAATGAATCACATGAACGATTCGGTGAAATAAGTAAGGAATGGTGTTTTATAACATCAAATTCCAAGAAAAAGTGAAATTGTAATTAAAATATCGATTAAAAATGAAGAACGAATGAAGAACGTGAAGACACGAAAAACGTTGTTGATGGACAAATTTAAAACCATCGTAGTGTAATTGTTGTTGATGGACAAGTTTAAAACCATCGCGTATAAGTTAGTTGTTTATTGCTTGGTTAGGAAAGGTAGAAACGTTCATGAAGAATGGATTAAAACTTAGCTATAACGAAGTTATGGAGAAAGTTTCGTAAAAGACGAACGAGAATTAGAAAGTTAGTAAATGAACCCAAATGTGTGGGGTTTCATAAGAATGTAAGAGAGCGTAGAAAACGTGAGTCGTGGACTCAAGAACGAACGAGTTCCGAGTTCGGATGACCGAACTACGGACGAACGAACGAAGAACATTAATAACGTAAAATGAACGAAGGACGAAGATTAAACCAATCAAAAGGCATGATAACGGATTCAGAACGAAGTTCTGTCTGAGTGGGATTAAAGTATGTAAGATAAGGAAGAGATTGGCTTTGGAATGGCCTCGTTTTGAGTTATAACGAATAATTTATGAGATCAGGAAGTAAGCGTCTCAAAAAAATTTAGCACTTAGAATATTTTTTCAAGAATTAGGGTTTAGCGACTACTTATTTCAACCATGCTTTATAAGGTGGCACCTACTTGACGTCCGGGCCAAATGAGTTGAGCACTGCAAACTCGTGCTACAATGCAAGAAGCAAAGAAGGAGAGTGGCGTTTGCGGTAGTTGGTGGTGGCTGCCCGATCGCGAAGACAATGAAGGAATCGACGCCCATAGCGTCGGTGCGTAGGCAAAGCCGGTGATGAGCTTTAAGCGCTCAAATCACGGGGAAGTGTAACGAAAGCTAATGAACGTGTAGTTCATGAAAAGTAACACTTAAACAAGTGAATTAAACCTTTAGTAAAGGTTGAACGGAAAGATTAAACGAGATTAAAAGACAAAGAACGTAAATGCGACGTTATTGCGATGAACGATCGGTCTTAGCATACAACGAACCGTATGTCTTCGACATTAAGAAAGAATAAGGAATGGTGTCAAGAAAGCTGTAGTGAATGATAATAAGATTAATGAAAACCGAATGTGAGTTGGATAGAGAATGAAATGTAAGCGTTAAGCACACTTTAACCGACGTGAAGGTTGAGTGTACGCAATACTAAACGGATAGAACCTACACCCCGTGTATGGTTTGACCGTAAGATAATGAAGACCAATGATTAAACCATGAATGGTGAAGAACTAAATTAAAGACAATGACATTTAATGTAAAGAAGCCGAGTTAATGATTAACTTGAACGATCGTTCTGAGTATAAAAAAGAGTGTATGACTTAGATGATAAAGAATGAATCTTGAGGTATGTCATTTAGTTGCTAGAAAGCCACAAGGAATAAGAAATTGACTTAACGAACATTATAGTTTAATAGTTCGGATAAGTTAGGATAAGTTTAGGTTATAGTACAATCATAACCTTTGATGGTTGACATATGGGAGCTGGGCTAAACAATTCCTTCAGAGAGCGAAGGTATTTACGAAACTGGCAACCGATCTAACTCACTGTGATGGCAGTGTAGACGAGACGGGAACTTGTTTGTTGGTTATTTGTGGGAAACCACTCAGAGTACCATATGGACTACTAGCCGAGAAGCGATGTGTGCTGAGTCCTAGAGAAGTTATAAGAAGAAGATAAGAATGCAAATCATCAAAGATGATGAATGTATTGAGTAAGACATCTACGTGTGTCATGAAGCCGTAAACCGATAGAGAAAGTTGGTCGCGTAAACTTAGGTTGAAAGAACGCGAACCCTAAGAAGTAAAGTTAACTAAACCAATGCGTAAGTCAAGTATATAACTAATTGGTGTATGTGTTATTTCTTTATGTGTTTTATAAGGATTGGAATGAGCAGTTCAGCGTAAGCTGTAGCTGTGCGTAAGGCAAGTTTCCTAAATTCATTCATATTCTAAATGAATCCTAGTTTCTAAAACTTCTCAAATGTTGAAGTTCTGTCTATGTGCGAATGTGCGATATTTGTACAAGGTGGTAGAATATATGAGGCCTTGTGCCACAATTTGAACACTTCGGTGTTTCTATGAGATGAATTGTTCTGTGATTGAACTGTTCAATAAGAGAATGTTCTGTTTATACATGAACCGTTATTGTTAAGTCCGTGCTATTAATTCTAGCCAGACAGAATGTGTATAAAAAAGGTAGAAGAATGAAAGTATTTCAAAGTGAATGTAAAACAATAACATTCATAGCAAACATATTTAATATTATCATATATTAAACATGCTTTTACATATGCGTCAAACATATCTGTCTTTGATAACTCCTCTGGCTATTACATACTATAGAATTTTCATTTGCTATTTACATGACATCTCTACCTTGTTATCAAAAGGTTTACATACTACAATCCATAACCATTACCAGGTTAGGATTCCAAAAGATATCCCCATGATACTATCAAAAGTGGGGTACATTTACGTTCTACATATACTAGCACATTACAATATTTACATCATTATATGTACACATATGTCTCATATAGATCACCAAACAAATATTCAGGTATCCCTATCTCGTACTGCAGTAGTGGAACGAACCCGCTCCTCTTCAGTAATTTCCATAACTTTGGCCCTCGAGATGGAATACCTATGCTGCCCTACTTCTTGTGGATGATTCCAAACAACAGTCTAAACCCTCTCCATTGATGTGGTATAAAGGCAATTCATCATTTCCCTCAGTCTCCTACACTCACCCAAGCGACCTTCCAAGTGGTGAATGTATCCATCTGATGCTATCCTAATATTTTCCATTTCATGACATTCCTCTTCCAATCCTTGAATATGACCCTACAGATATTGGGTCCAGTTATCAGAAACTTGCAGTTTGGTTAACAAATTCGTATTCTGATCCATCAGATAATGGACCATCGCTCCTAGTTGGATCATTGCTTCCTTCATATCCTGCTGCTGAGGTCCAGCATCATGAATTTCATTGACCTCCTCCTCAAAGTTCTCATCTTCTACAACAAGATAAGGGTCTAAGAACTGGTGTTATGGGTTGTGGAGCGATCTGCTCCTCATCATTCATTACTTCTACTTGGACTCCAGCCATCCTATACACAAACAAATAACTCGATTAATACATAATACAAGTTGAATATACATGTAACAAATAATAGTTATGTTTAAGTTATTTTCATTTACATTTTATAATGAACTTCCACAGTCCATCTCTTTTTAACTCTAAATGAGTTATTTATTTTATGTCTATCTTGCTAGCTTAAATTTATAACCCAAGGTTCCCATCCTAAGGCTTCTAACTTAAAGCTTTGATACCAACCTGTGACACCCCCAAATTCGGGTGTTTGAAACCCTTATTCAGTGCTTTACGATATCAAACATTCAACGTATTATAAAATCAAACTTAATAAAGTTATTACATCAAAGTTCTACTAATCACAGGTACGTTGACCTTTAAGTGCTTATTACATGATAGTTAAATATTTGCAAACATACATACTATCTATTACATCGTATTTTAGCTATTATATAGCTTTTCCTTTTCCTTTGTCTCTACTAGACCCTTCTATCTGAGCTTGTTCAGCTGAAAATATTTATAACAAAGCAAGAATGAGCATTCAATTGCTCAACAAGTAATAACATTCTCTGATGGCTCAACAATAAATAAATATTTTCTTTGAAGCATGCTTTGATAGTGAAACAAAACTGTAAAGCATATAAATCTTGAATCATTCATATTTCTGAATTATCATATCAATATTGAATAGTTGAGAGGTCATAAGACCATGAACATACTTTTTTCTTTTCTTGAAAAGGTTCTACCAGAAGTATCTGTGAACCGTCTTATCTTACGGACACGGTGGGTGATCAGCCCTTTATGCCCTGTATTGATCAATACTATCTTATCCAGAACAATTTTCATGTTCAACGTCACCACTCCCTGAGTGCAATAAAAATATCCCGTTTCAAGGTTTGTTCATTCTCAGTCTAGAATCCAAATTATAACAATATAGTTAGATAGCTTAAATCATGGCACAATAATATTTCAAGACTTATAATAAAGAAATTGAAATATTTTACATCTGTGTCTGGCCAAAAAAATGGCTCAGACTTCCATGAAATCTGTTCATGCATATTAAATTTCATTTGATATACATGAAAATACATCACCCAATCTTTTGAAGCTAATTGGAATAAAAATATTATTTAACCTTGTATTATTCATAAATAATGAGAAACGGTTCAAATTTTCGAGAACCTGTCCATATATGAATAATCCTAGAATACTTGCTCAATAAAGAGTAAGATTTAGATACTTGCCTTGTTCGTAGACTATTGATTCAAATTCAACTTAACTTGTGTGTTCTCTCATATCCTACACAAATATATTGTCATTTACAAACATATTAGCCAACTATCCAAGTCACATAACTTTTATGTTTATATATTACATAATAATGTTGATTATATCTTTAGTCTGTAATTCAACTTTTGAAATATCTCTATACATTTTTAAAATACCTCATCCATGTCTTTACAATAAGTATTTCTTTCTTCTATAGGGTTTGACATAATCCCAGTTCATGAACTTTATATTACTTTAGTTCATATTCTTTTTTCTTTCTTGCTATATGTATACTTCATAATGTCCTTCGTAACTTAGGTATTCAAGATGAATACGTAAGGCATTTCATGAATTGAGTATGATTATATATCGGTAGAAGTACAGTTTTCAACCTGCTTGGAAACTCATATTGACAAATTATTTACTCAAACTTATTTCATTTATAAGTTATGCCAAAATAGCCACCTCTTAGTATTAGTAACTCTTTAAGGTACTAACAGTTCAAACTTGTCTTATCAGTTCCCAATTAGAAGTCTAATTATGCCAACCGCTATCTTATAGATTACAAACTCATTTATAGTGAATTACATGTTTTAGATGTAACTAAAACTTGTTTTCATGCTTTAAAAGTACTTTCCCTTTGTATAGTTAACTTTTAATATTCCCCATGATTTATAGCCTCATTACAACACATTAATGCATTAGCTATTTTTGTTTTCCTTCATTAAACCAAAACAGCCTTTTGTTGATTAAGTGTATATATAGCAGTTCTCTTTGTTACATAATAACTCTATAGCATAGCTTGGTGTGGTTTAACAGCCCTTTGCTATCATTTTATACCAGCAGCCAAGCTTGGCTTGGCCCCGTGAGGCTCAGCTAAGCTTGGTGTGGCTTAGGTTGGCCTTGCAGCCTCAATCGAGCCCAACAGCCCCTAAGCTAAACCTATGACATGATTTCACTTATGCTATCCTTTATTAAAATTTACTACCTCACCTTTAAACATTTATAAGTAAAGACTTTCGAATTGCTTCACAACGTCAAAGATGGCTCATCACGCTGCTGCCCTCTGCAACTATTAGGCAGCAGCCCCCTTTTTCCCTGCCCCTTGTATTAATTAGTTTTAATTCCCCGCATCTTTGATCCATTTATAGATGAATTTTGAATATTAGATAGGTGGTGTACCCTCCCCATTAAGAAAATATTAGTCAAACATCATGGGTAATTAATATCTAACATTCAGGAGTGCAAGGAAGTTCCCCCGTGCATTGCCCAAACAACCATTACAATTGTTTCTAATTTACTGCTGCTGCCGTTGGGAAGCAGCTTCTATTACCTTGACCCTTGCTTTGGCAATTACCAAACTCCTAATCTACTAACCCAATTATGTTAAATTTTAATATATTATAACTCGTATGATTGCTTGTTTTAGAGATTTATAAGCAAATTTTTCAGTACTTTTATACATGAAGCCACCATAGGCCCAACTCAAATCTCCCACATGAATCTGTTGCTGGAACTTGCTGCTACTTGCTGCTGCCGATAGGCAGCAGCTACTGTTTGTTGCTGTCCACTGCAGCAGCTTCTTTCCCTTCTCCATTGCTTCTAGTAATCTATTTTCTTATTGTAATCACCACAAACCTTTGGCATGATATACACAACATAACCACATACTAAAATAGCACACAAACTGCAGCCATCAACAATCTATGCAAACTAAACTGGCGTGTCAAAGTGCCTGCCAGCTCTGCAGTGCAGCGCAGCACAGCGCTGGGCGATGGCTGCTCTTGCTTGCAGCAGCCCCGACCAATCCATCTAGTCCCCTCCTTTGCAACTTTTATAAACTCTATTTCATAAGTTTATTTATACCCATTCTTCAGTGTTATAAAGATGTTATATATACTAGCCTACTCAAGAAAACATTAGGCTTGTATTTTTGGGTTTGTCCAGCTGCCCCAAAACCGTGATCCCAAATGACTAGACACGCTAATGTTCAACCTTTTGTTTTAGCTTAGAAATTGAATTTCGATTTAATCTCATATGCTTAAACTCTCTATTTATCCTCTCATATGACATGCCAATCCATCCTACACCTTGATTCCATCTAATGGTCGATTTTTAGTCGAAACAGTTCATGTAGAACTTTTATCGAACACCTTGTGCGCACTGTTTTAAACTACTTGAATCATATCTATTTACTTGTATTATAAACCCATGTTAGCCTCCTTATAACACCACACAACCAACCTATCTCCTTGTGCCTAAACCAAGCAATAGTAGTTCTATAAGCAACCAAAATTACGCATAGCCATAACCTTAGTCACTAACTAGTTCCTTTCATTCCCAAAATTCAATTCCTTTGAAATTTAATTAGTTTGATTAAGAAATATTTCAATTTCTCTGATTCAAAAGTAATATGCAACATTACACATTCATGTGTTAAACAGAACACTATGACTAATCACCAATACCTCAGATAATCATACATAGCTATTCAACCCATAGTGTTATTTGTTTTCATTTCAATAGCTAACACACCTTGAAAAAAATTTCAACTTCATAAATATAGAGGAGATGGGTTATGATACCTCTGTTAAGTTACTTAGGATTTCTTGCTATCCTTTGAACAGAAGTCCAGCTGCCTAACACCAAACGGAAAATCTCAAACCTTCCTTACTCTTGGTCGAAATGAGGGATTGGAATTTCAAGAGAGAAGGTGGCGGGTGGAATTGTCAATAGGAAGAATGGCTTTGTTGCTGTTTTTTTTTTATTAAAATACTTCTTGAGTTGCTCTCATAATTTGTGTAATCCTGTAAATATAGTAACATTTAATATATATATATATATATATATATATATGGGAAATGATTCGAGGAATACGTTAGCTATTAACCTTGTTTCAACTAACTCCCATCCAGCCGTCCAAAATTGAAGTTAATGGCTGAGATGAGCACCCAGCCGCTAGAGGGAGTAGCGGCCAACAAATTTCTTTATATCTTTGGTCAAGCTCTCTCAGCTTATGACCCGATCAAAAACAACAGATGTTTTATTTGACCGCTAGAGAGAGTAGGCCAACATAAAAGAATTTGGCTTAATTACTGATTATCCTAATTATTCTCGTAAATATATACTACTTATTAATCATTAAAATAAAATAATAAATAATTATAAGGATAATCAGTAATTATTTTTATACTTATCCTTATACTTATTAACAAAATATACTACTCAAATATATAAGGATAATAAATAATTATAAGGATAATAGTGATTGAATTTATATTATATTCCTACTCAATCACATCAAACTAGCAGGCAGGCAGGCAGACAGGCATGTTGGGTATGGTTGTTAATTAATAATTTGCATACATATATAGTAGGAATATAATATAAATTCAATCATTATTTTCTATTTATAATTAAAAATTATAAGATGATAATAATTAATTATTCTTATACATATGATTGAATTTATATTATATTCCTACTCAAATATATAAACTCAATCACTATTTCTTATTTATAATTAAAAATAATAAAATAATAATCAGTAATTATTCTTATACATACTATAACATTCTAGAATTTTAATTGTTATATTAAATATTTATTGAATTATTTAAATATTTAATGAATGTGTTTATTGTTGAATAAATAATTGTTCAAATTTAAATTGATGTGGTTAACTATTTGCTAAATAAATAATTAAGGAAAATTAATTATTTTGCTAATTTAATTTAATTATTAAGTTAGAGAATTTTGATTAATTGAATTAATAATCTTTTTATTGGAATTTGTAAATTTAAAAGGATGTGTTAGTTGATTAAATAAAGTTATAATTGTATAGAAAATTATAAATTTGGTGGTATTGATTTACGTGATGAAGTAATTTAATAAATTATTATTATTATTAATTTAATTAAATTAATGTGTGACAAATAACCTTTTATAAAGTAGTTATTAAAATAACTTAAAGAAGTTTTAATTCCGTTTTGCCAAACAAGACTTATTGCTTATTAAGTCTTTATTCTAATTGGGTTTAACCAAACAAGGTGTTAGGATTAATGGGTTATTTTGTTAGAGGTTAACCAAACAAGCCTTATGACTTTTGATTTTAAAATTCACATAACTGATATCTGTTATGTTTATAATTATATTATATAATTAATATATATATATATATATATATAATATCTATATACGTTATTTGGTTAAGACGTATGTTAGAGGAGAGAGGTTAGAGAGAAGAAAGAAAACTCAGAGGAAGAAGAAGAAGAAGAAGAAAAAGAAGAAGAAGAAGAAGAAGAAGAAGAAGGGAAGAAGGAAGGCTAGAGAGTTGAGAAAAGAATTGGGGGAAAAGAAGTTTGATAATCAAAAGGGATAGCCATCATCTTCTACAATCAAGGTATTCTCCTATTTCCTTTAGCTTTCTCTTCTCCTATTTTTCTCTATGAAATTCTTGTGATAGAATAATTGTTGATTTTATGTGTGTTCATATGATAAACCATTGTTGTAAAGTTATTTTCATAGGTTATATATGATTATAATTAATAAATTGATGATATGTATGTAATTGTGGAGAAAACCTTTTTATAGAGAGTTTTTGGTGATTACATATTGTTTAGTTAAAATAGAAATTGAGGATTAATTAGTTGTTTAGTTGATAAATTGACCATTTAATTTGATAGAGCATGTATAATTGTTGATAAAAATACTTTGAATTAGTGATTTTGGTTGAAAAACAAAAGTTACAGTGTTGATTTTCATCAAAAATATCAAAAAGTGAGTTTTAGCCAAAAACAGTGAATTTGGGTGTGTTAATTTTGTTGTTTATGATGTTATATGAGTAGAAACATGTTAGGAGTTCTTAAATTTTGTTTACATGAAGTTGTTGTATGATTTACGTCTTTATTTGAGTGCGTTAGAAAGCGAGCTTGTAGGCCAAAATTAGCTTTTTCCTACACCGCTTAAAAGTCGTTACCGAAAGCTAGCAGTTTAATGACGTATGCCTTGACCAATGATGTTAGTTTTCTGTCATAAATTGGCTACCATATGCCAATGTAATTTATACCTTTGTTCATGTTGCACATACATGCTCCCACATGGTATGACCATTAATTCCACATGTAAATCGTGTGGGCGCATGCCATGAAGTTAAGGAATGGTACGACAGATTGTACTTTTTGTACACGAAATTTTAAGAAAAATTATGTGATGATAGTAGGACTGCTAAATGTTGATTTTAGTATATCTATACTATGAATAAGTATGTTATTAACGATTAACTTGTGTTATAACTTGATTATGTGTTTAAAAATCCAATTTTTTTTTAAATGATGAACGTACTTAGTTATGTTTGTAAGATGGTAATGACTAATTATGTCATGATGACATATGTTTATAGGATATTGTGATTCGTATTGATTTGGTTTAGCCTACGAGCAAGGTAAGTTCTCTAACTCTACTTTTGTAATTGGAATCGATTATTGTTCCCAATATAGTAATGCAAGTTTTCTAAACTTTCTTTTTACATTGAGTAAGTTCTTTAACTCTACTTTTAGAATTGTGCAATCGCTTAAATTTTCTTTGAGCAAGTTTTTCTAATCCTTTATCTTGTTGAACTAATTATGGTTTTCAATTCGATTATGATATAATGATGTAAGTTATTCTTGAAGCAAGTTATTCTTGTATTTAACTTGTTGTTTAGCATGCAAATTTATATATTCTAATGTTGAACATTTTTATCGATCAAATTGTTATGCATGCTTAGTATTCAATTCTAATTAACTTTAGCTTAGTATTGTTCAAGCAAGGTGTTATAGTTATTCAAATTGTATGCTCTTAGATTATTCCTAAAGCATGACTTTAGTTTACTATGATTGATTCAATCACGATTATTCTATAGTGAAATGTTCTTGGTTTCATTCAACTAATCCTTAGTTAATGTTCGTTGAATTCCAAATTACCCTGAAAGCTTATCCAAACCAAACTTCCTTTGGTGCGGACTTGTACTCTAAATACTGAGATGAACTACCCTAATGTTATGATTAGGGATTAACTTACGCGTAGCGTTAAATGTTTGTTCATAATACATGGTGAAGAAGGGTGATCCCCAAGTACGAGGAGTCCTTATAGTCTTATATTTGTTAAAGTTGGAGTTGAAAGATTACTCGCAACTGTGGACATAGTTCATGGTCTTATGACCCTCAGTTATATTTATTCCACATTTTGGATGTCAGTTTTTGATTATTGATGATAGAGTACTATTCATTATTGATGAGCCTATTATTGGTAGTTATTATTACTATACTCCTGTTGATTTCATATTGTATCCAGTGGGCAATTGTTTTGCTCACTCTTGCATATTTATAAACTCATTGCAACTAAAGAAGAGAAGGTAGATGAACCTTCGTCTAGCAAAAGAAAGGGAAAAATGTACAAGTGATGAAGACTTGTAATCTTGACTTTGATTGAGATGTTAGATTTTTATTATGATGATCTTAGACTTGGTTTTAATGAAGTTTATTTAATTTCCGCATTTGAATGATTGTATTAAAGGTTAGATAACCTGGGAGGTTTTATTATGTAACCCTTTAGTGGGAAAGGTTTTATTATCCAGTTTTATTATGATTGGGTAGTTAGATATGAATGTTTATTTAAGTGAACACCAGATCCTGTGGGAATGAAGTACCTGGATTTGGGGGTGTCATAGGTTGGTATCAAAGCCTTAGGTTATGAACCTTAGGTGGGGGAAAAGCCTTAGGAAGTAACCTTCGAAAAGATAGTAATGATAAACTCTTATCGAGTTTTAAGGAAGAAGTAATAAAACACTTATGTGCTTATGTGTTTACAACTTATGTGCTCGTGAGCGTCAAGTAGTAATGATTAGTAATTAAAACTTAAACTTTGGTTGACAGGATGTCTAATATAGGAGGATCCAGTCAAGCTAGGGAGGAGGAGTCTCGAGATATTTAGGTAGTTTGGGAATAATTATCGCCACGAGAAAGCGATTCAGTTGGTCATGATAGTTGAAAGGGGAGAGAGTACGATGAGGATGATGAGGTAGAGAGCAGACGAGGAAGATCCCTTGAGCCGCCATGACGGATGAAGAGGACGAGGAGGAAAGGATTCCACTTAACTCGATACCGGGGCAGTATATATCGATGAGGTACATGACCGCAATGTGGAACTTCAAGATACTGTTGAGGAATTGCAAGAGATAGTAGCTGAACAACAGACTTCGTTGGCACAGAAGGACGACGAGATTCAGGATCGAGAAGAACGACTGAACAATGTTGAAGAGAAGTGGTTCACCTTTGAAGAAGAGAACGATCAAATGAGAGCAGAGGTTACAGAGTTGAAGAGTAAGTTGAGAGAAGAATCTGCAAAAAGGGCAAGAGCCGAAGACGCGTACAGTGAAGCTTATCAACAAGCCGAAATAGCAAAGGGAGACGCACAAGCAAAGAGAAGGGAGATGGAAGAAATGGATAACGTGTTCAACACCGCGATCAATCGAGCTCAAGATCGGGTCATGGGTTATCCAATTCAGTTCGAGACGCTACCCTCGTTCATATTGGACCGTCGAACCATGTTCCGAGTTATGGAAGAAGAGCGTTGTAAGGCTTTGCAATATCTTAATAAGACATCGTAGGGAGTGTACTTGAGTTATGTTATGATAAATAATTTGTTAATCCCAAGTGTTATGCAACCTATGGGATATGATGATGATGTCCTGAAACTTTAGTAGTTCAGGAAAATAATGTAAATAGTAGTGATGTTATTGATACGATGTTTTCAAAGAAGTTATGAATAAAAGTTATTATTTTCTTTTATCCAAAGTGTTATGTGTTATGAAGTGATTACTTTATGGGGGCAAGTTAAGTAGAAATTACTTGAAAAGAGTTGAGCAATAATCTAAGGAATGTATTCTTTTAACGGAAGAAAATGCCTCCAAGACGCGTCAACCACCTCGAGAGAACCACTTAGAAGGAACCAATAACGATAATCTTTGAAGCTAACCCTGATTCAAAGAATTTGGTATGGCGTTACTAACAGGTGCACTACAAAATCAACCGCAGAATCAACCTCAGAACCAAGGTGCTACGTTTAAGGACTTCAAGGCGGTTGGACCACCAGAATTCCGTGGATCCATGAACCCAGTTGAAGCACAGACTTGGATTATGGAAATCGAGAAGGTTTTGATGTTGCTAGGGTAGAGGATAAACCAGAAGACTGCTTTTGCAACATTCATGTTGAAAGCAGAGGCTAGTTATTGGTGGCAGGCCAACAAAACTCGGGAAGGACCAGGAATTATGACTTGGGATAGGTTTAAGGAGATTTTCTTCGAGACCTATTTCCCAGAGAGTTCGAAAAACCAGTTAGAAGTTCAGTTTTTGGAGTTGAAGCAAGGAACAATGTCGGTGTCGGAGTATGCCGCAAAGTTCAACGAGTTGGCGAGGTTTGCGCCATATCAGGTCGAGCGCAAGGCGAAGAGGTTTGAACATGGACTAAAACCCTGGTTGTACAGTAGGGTTTCCCTGTTCTAATTGAAGACATTTGCAGCAGTGTTAGAGAAGGCGATTCTCACTGAAAGTGGAGGCGAGGCGGTAACAAAGCATAATCAAGAGTAGAGAAAGAAGAAAAGTGAAGGTGAAGCTAAGAGTAGTGGTAACGGTAGTAATGGCAACAACCTGAAGAGGAAGTGGAATGGGAATGGAGGAGCTGGAAATCAGCAATGAAACCGGCAAAATAAGAAGTTCGAACCATGTGCTACGTGTAGAAAGTTTCATAAGGGAGTGTGTTTGATGGGGAAACGAGTATGCTTCAATTGTGGCCAGGAGGGTCACATCGCCCCAAATTGCATTCAAGCTAAGAAAAATGTGTGCTTCACGTGCGGATCCAAGGATCACTTTGCTCATGAATTCCCCAAGAAGAGATCTGGTGAGACAAATGGGAGCAAGGGAAATGCTAGTGGAGGTGCGTTGGCTATTGCGGGACCAACAACAACAAATAAGCCCACATCCAGAACCTTGACAACATGATATGCAAGATCTTTGTATAATCAAAGGATGTGGTGTCAGGTATTATCCCGATCAATGATATTGATGCTTATGTATTATTTGATTCGGGTGCTACTTGCTCATTTATATCCGATGAATTTGCTATGAGATTAGGATTGCCTAGTAAAGAATTGAATTTCCCTTTAAACATAGAAATTGCGAATAAGGAAGTAGTTCTTGTTAGGTTCGTATACAAGAACTGTAGGGTGGACATTAAGGGAAATATTTTGATGGTAGATTTGATTCCGATCAGGCTAGGAGAGTTTGATGTTATTTTGGGAATGGATTGGTTGTTCAATTATGGAGCGATAATTGATTGCCAAAAGAAATGTGTAAACCTTATGACTCCGTCAAAGGTAGTATTCAATGGTAGCAAATCGCCTAGACAAAAGAGATGTCTGACGATTATGCAGGCCAAGAAGTTGTTGAGATAAGGCTGTGTGGGTTATTTAGCTTATATAGTCGATACTCAGAAGAAGGGTGCGAAACTGGAAGAAATACCAATAGTTAGGGAATTTGTGGACGTGTTTCAGAGGATTTGCCAGGACTTCCGTCTGACAGAGAAATCGAGTTCGTGATCGACTTAGCGCCAGGAACCGCTTCGATATCGAAAGCCCCATACAGAATGGCTCCGGTGGAGATGAAAGAACTGATGGTACAACTACAGGAGCTGTTGGACAAGAAATACATTCAGCCGAGTGTGTCACCGTGGGGAGCACCGGTGTTATTCGTAAAGAAGAAGGATGGGTCAATGCGTCTTTGCATTGATTATAGAGAGTTAAACAAAGTCACTATTAAGAACAAATATCCTTTGCTGAGAATAGATGACTTGTTTGATCAATTGAAGAGTGCTAGATATTTCTCGAAAATAGATTTGAGAAATGGGTATCATCAACTGAAGGTAAGAAAGGAGGATGTACCAAAGACGATATTCCAAACTCGGTATGGACATTACGAATTTTTGGTGATGTCTTTTGGTTTAACAAACGCCCCTGCAGCGTTCATAGATTTGATGAACAGGGTGTTTAAACCATTTTTGGACAAGTTTGTGGTGGTGTTTATCGACGATATTCTGGTGTACTCTAAAACTCAAGAGGAACATGTGGAACATTTAAATCGGCGTTGGAGACGTTAAGAAAAGAAGAGTTGTATGCAAAATTCTCTAAATGTGAATTTTGGGTGAACGATAATACAATTTCTTGGGCTCGTAATTGACAAGGATGGAATTTCAGTGGATTCATCAAAGGTCGAAGCTGTGATAAATTGGGAACAACCGAGAACTCCATCAGAAGTGAGAAGTTTCTTGGGATTAGCAGGGTATTACAGACGGTTTATCCAGAATTTCTCCAAGATTGCCACTCCGTTAACAAATTTAAGGATGTGGTGTTAGGTATTATCCCGATCAATGATATTGATGCTTATGTATTATTTGATTCGGGTGCTACTTGCTCATTTATATCTGATGAATTTGCTATGAGATTAGGATTGCCTAGTGAAGAATTGAATTTCCCTTTAAACATAGAAATTGCGAATAAGGAAGTAGTTCCTGTTAGGTTCGTATACAAGAACTGTAGGGTGAACATTAAGGGAAATATTTTGATGGTAGATTTGATTCCGATCAGGCTAGGAATGAAATGAATGAAAGAAAAAATACACACTGCAAGCAAATTGCAGAACGGAACTTTGCAAATGGGATTGAAGAAAAATACAGAATGGGTAAAAACTTATGTCAGGAATGCGCGCCCAGATGGATTATTTATAGAATAATTCCATGACTGTTAAGATAGGACATAACCGTTGGAGCGTAACCGTTCGTCAAAATAACGTAGTATCGTGATGAATAATTTTAAACAGATTTTGTCCAAAAATTATATAAAAAGGACCACTTGAGCCACGACCCAGACCCAGACCGGCTCGCTCAGTCAAACGAACGACAATGGCGGTGACGTGTGTGGGGTCGAACCAAGCCTTGGCTAAGTCCTCTCCCTTCCACAAAAGTGGGGTGCCCCTTGGGGCCCTTCCCATTGAACAAACATCTCATATATAAATTCTTCATATTTCCCTCTAATGCCCTATGTGGGACTTATGCAATTTATAACATTTTAAGTAGGTGACTTTGGAGTCAATTTTCTCATTCAATTTTTAATGGATTTGAACAAATAAATATACCATGTTATACTCCTCACGGAGGAGAACGCATTGGTGCATGGACCTGACATTTTTAGAGAGTGGGTCCCTCATTAAATTGAGCCTCAAAATTCTCTAATAATTAATTTTTTCAAACCCATTTCTAACAATCCCCCACATGAATGTAAAATTGGCTTTATAACATGAAAAGAAAAAAATATGTTATGAATATGCAAACACTAGTTCGAGTACATGAGAAAAGATATTTCATCGGGTTAAGTAGCCTAGTGGCTTTGAACTTGTCCTAGTAAAATCTATCGGATTTACTTGGCTAATCAATAGACTTGATGTCTTTGAAATGTCAGCTTTTCGTGTAAATCAAAACAATAGAATTCACAAAATATCTCTTTAGACATAGTTGTTTCTCACGTTTGTGTTCATTTTGGCCTTAAAACACCTCTTGGTTTCGTGAGTATATTAGAGAATTCAGCCTTCAAAATTCTCACAGAAGTGGCCCCTTTCTTACTCACATAGGTGACTTTTATCAAGAGTATCCTACAATACCCCACTTGAACGTATTTCAAGATATAACAGTCATTAAAAGTGTAACTTATCTTGATTCTCGCGGCAGATGTGCAATGTCTCATCATAGGAATGGTTAGGAGTAAATATCTCCTCAGTGCTTTACTGAGTACTACATAGTTCGATTTTCCCATTGAACCTAGATATTGGGATCTCCAGTCAACTAGGTTGGGTTGCCACTATGACGACTCTCAATTAAACAATAGGCTTTAAACTCATTCTCTTCGATGAACTTTCCACTTGCTCTCTTGTTAAACCTTTCGTAAGCGGATCCGCAATATTATCTTTTAACTTTACATAATCAATTGAGATAATTCCATTTGAGAGCAATTGTCTAACGGTATTATGTCTTCGTCGTATATGGCGTGACTTACCGTTATATAGATGACTATGTGCCCTTCCAATTGCTGATTGGCTATCACAGTGTATGCATATAGCTGGCACAGGTCTTGACCAATTTGGAATATCCTCTAAAAAATTATGAAGCCACTCAGCTTCTTCTCCAGCTTTGGCTAAAGCAATGAATTCTGATTCCATTGTAGACCTTGCAATACATGTTTGTTTTGAGGATTTCCAAAATACCGTTGCACCTCCAAGGGTAAAGACATATCCACTTATGGATTTCGAGTCTTTATTTTCAAATAACCAATTAGCATCACTATATCCTTCCAATACTGCTAGATATCTTATATAGTGCAGTCCATATTTTTGAGTAAGTTTTAAATATCCCAAAACTCTCAAAATAGCTTTCCAGTGATCTTTACCTAGATTACTCGTATATCGACTTAGCTTATTTACCAAATAAGCTATATCTGGTCTAGTACAGTTCATGACATACATTAAACTGCCTATTATACGAGAATATTCTAGTTGAGATATGTTATCGCCTTCATTTTTGGCTAAATGAAGATTTATATCAACTAGGGTCTTATTTAGAATTATATTATACTTGTTAAAATTTTCAAGTATTTTTTCAATGTAATGAGTTTAAGATAATATAATTCCATCAGATGTTCTGGAAATCTTGATTCCTAATATTATATCAGCAACCCCCAAGTCTTTCATATCAAATTTATTTGCCAACATACGTTTGGTAGAGTTGATAACTTCATTGTTTCTACCCATGATTAACAAATCATCCATATAAAGACAAACAATGACATATTCCTTGTAACGGGTCGAATTAATTGAGTCGTGATTCTGAGGACAGAATCCTTTTTAAGGGGGGAAAGATGTGACAAACGAGATTTTGTAATTTAATTTTAATATTTATTGGATTAAATAAATATTTTTCGATGATTTAATTATTAGATTAAATAATTAATTCATGAAGTTGTGGTAGATTAATTTAATTATATGTGTTATATTTATTAAATTAATGAGGAAAATTTTTATTATTCGAAGTATGTAATTATGTGAGCTTATTAAATTAAAAGAAATATTTAATAAGCCTAATATTATTTTAATTAATTTAATAATTAATTAGAGAATTAATAAATTTGACATAATTAAGAAACGAGAAATTTAATTATGTGACTATATGAATTAAATGAGAAATTAATATATTTTATTTAAATTAAATTAAATAAGATATTAGATTTATTGTGTAAATGAGCGTGACATTATATTAAACTATAGTATAAGAAGTTTATCAAATTAATGGGAATGAGTTATTATGAATAGCCAAACAAGGCCTTAGTGGGGGTTGAGAGCAGTTAACCCATGATTAAGTAACTGACCACCACCACGCCAGTTCTTATACGCATAAGGCTTTTTATTTGTTTTTCACGTATGCTAATTTTAATAAAATTTGAGAGCTCAGAGAGAATTCAGAGGAATTTTGTGAGAAACTCTGTGATTGAAGTAGTATCTGAAAAAGAGTTTTTCATCTCTACCCATCCACGCTTTGGGTAATCTCTTCAACCCAATTTCTATTTTACACATTAAAGTTTTCATGAAAATGGCTTTCAAGTTTCTGTGTAAAATCTCTGTAGTTGGAAAGAGTAATAATTATGTGTTTATATATGTGATAAGATGTTTTATAACGTGTTGTGCTATATATTATGGTTCCATAGCATCAGTTTCATAAAAATACGTCGTATATTGTTGCTACAAAATTACAGAGTAGAGAAATATGTCCATATGGCCCTTACTCACAAAATTAATACGTCAATCATATATTATCTCATAAATTTTATGCTTGTATATAATTATGCATATTAAAACGAAGAAAAAAAACTTCGAATGGACATATTTGGTGTTATAACAAACCCTTAGTGTTAATTTTCATGTTTTGTGTTCAAAACTTTCAAGAACATCAAGAACAGTTAAATTACATGTTTTGATTCTATAAATTATGTGTTTTAACTTGTTAAAATCATGTTAGAAAGGTTGGATAATGTTCATATATGAATTATAGTATATGGGTATGCTTAAATTAATGTATGGACAAGGAAATTGGAAGTTATGGCTCTGTTCTATGTTCTTCACAGAACGTATAGTTGAAATTGGAAGAGATTTTTTTGGCCTAATTTGGCTGTGTAGTGCAAAAACTGCAGAAACTAAGTTTGGGTAACCTCGCTCCCGGCGGGCGTTACCAAAATAAATTACCCCGCCCCGGCGGACGAATTTTTTTTTTTAATTAAAATATTTATCAAATAAAATAAATATTTTAGTTGAAATATTTATGGAATAAAATAAATATTTGATGAAAATTATTATTAAAATATTTATCAAATAAAATAAATATTTTAGTTAAAATATTTATGGAATAAAATAAATATTCGATGGAAATTATTATGAAATAATTTATTCGAGTGTAATAATAGCAAGGAAATGAAAATATTTTAATTTAATTAAGTAATTAAATTAGAAGGGTAATGATTTGTTAAATAAAGTGGAGTTTATATTAAATAATTAAGTAAAAATATAACTAATGAATGTCGTGAAGACATATGGTATGTGTGTAGGATTTGTGGTGAACGAAAGTAGTAATCGTTTAGCCTACGCACGAGGCAAGTTCCTAAACCTTGTTTCTTTACATAAAACAAGTTTCTTATTCTATCTTGTTTATTATTGTTCAAGTCAAGATTTCATATTAGATGTTATCATTCTTTAAAAGCATAATTCCTGTTATACAATACTTATTCGATTGTATACATCTTGAACTTTATTATTCAAATTGAATATCAATGATTGTTGAACCTTGTAAGACTAGCGAACCCTTATTGATTCGACTAGTCCATAGTTGATGAACGTTCTAAATTTGAGAACCATTGTTGAGCTGATCCAAACCAAACTTCCTTTGCTACGAACTCTAATGTCAAACTGAGATGAACAACCCTGTTATAGGGGATTAATTACGCTTTAGCGTTAAGATATTGTGCATGTGAGATGGTACTAAGGGCTGATCCCCCTAAGTACGAGAAGAAGAGTCCATATTCTTATGACTGTTAAAGGTTTCAAGTATAACACTTGACAACCTAGGACATAGTTCAAGGTCTTATGACCCTCAGAAATTTTTTAGATTCTTGTTATTCTTTCTTGATTCATAAGCTGAGTTTTCTTGTTACAAAAGTTTTTTTTTATTCACTCGCATGTTATTATTTTATTGTTGTATTATTATACTTGTGGGCGATCGTGCTCACTCTTGCGTAATAATAACATTGCAGTTAAGAATGAAAGGTCCGACGAGCCTTCTACTAGCAAATGTAGGGATTCGGCACATAAAACGCAGCGGAAATATAAAAATTCAAAGCAATTTTCGAAACCCAAAAACAGGATCCATGCGAAAAACAATTAACTTAGTTGTTTAGAGATTATACCGAATATGAAAAACGAGAATCTGAAATTGATGCGCTCGAATCCTTAACGCAATTCCTCACTTAAACTACGTCTCTATGGTATCCACACTAACGCCGCATCTAACCAGGTCGAACGATTTTGCAATAAGAGGGACTTGCGGTACTAGCCACCAAAGGAACCTTTATGAAACTGTATGTTTTCTCTCTAGTCTCTCTCTAAGAGCGGCTAGGGTTTTCAAGTTATGAATTAACCCTAAGTAGCTGCTATATATCCTATATATAGTAGTTAAAAGGAATTAATCAAAACCTAATTTCATAAAATTCAAATTTATATATATAACTTAATTAAGTCTTACTTAATTAATATACATATATACAAATTTTTCTTTTAATTTAAATTTGTGATTTAAATACTATTAATCATATTAATATATTTAAATCCTTAAAATTTAAATTTATTCCCTTTTAAATTACGTTCTATGTGTGTGACCCTATATGTTATTATCATGTTGGCAATAATATTAAAATCATATTATAAAATTATAAACAGTGAGCGTCATCTAGTAATGCATCACTGCTACCCAAGTAATAATAAGAGCGATGATTCGATGTAACCTTTTTGTGACCAATGTTTCAATGTAATTTAATTCTTTTAACCTTAATATCTTAGATTAAACTCGAGTCATGGAATGTGTCATACTCTTCATAATTTAATCTGAGTTTTTCTTGATCAATGAGTAGACTATATGAAACAAATCACTATTTGAGCATGGCCATGCATTTCATAGTCCTACTCAATCAAGAGGCCTATGGATATCATCCCTAATATATAGGAAGGTTAAATTCCATCTAGATCACTCATATTCCTCACACGATTCATGATGTACCCAATAATCACCTTTATAGTCCATCCTATTAAAGGTGACATTTGATGATATCAAAGTACATAAATTCCCGTGTAGTAATATAGTGATTTTAGGTCAGAGGACCATTACATCATTGTCACTATGAGAATTGCTAATGACACTCCGCATAATGCTCCACATAAAATTCTCATGGTGGGTCTATCCAGTACATCGTTCTCTAACATGTACCTATGCATTGACTTAATATCTCATATTATGACCAATGAGATTTGGTCATCAGTCAATCCACATACTAGTCTCAATGCATCATTTTTGTCCCATCAACAATGATACTCGACTAGGGACATTTAAGAACAATGATACTAATTATAATTATATAATCTCATGTTCAAGTCACATACTTGAAACTATATAATTTGTATCACTATTCTAAGGATTTTTTTATTATGTTAACATTTATATAACGCAGTAAATAAAACCATAATAAAATCATTCATTTATTCAATCAAATATAATATCAATACGTTAAGAAATTATATCAAATAATTGGCCTCTAGGGCATAAACTCTAATGATCTCCCACTTGCACTAGAGCCAATCACTCATGTATCTAATACCCATGGAACTAGTGTGACCGTGTAGGCTTTCTGTTGCGACAAGGCCTTGGTCATGGATCTCGCAACATTATCATCTGTTGGCACTCTTCCTATATGTACATCTCCTCTATCAATGATTTCACGGATGAGATGGTACCGCCTAAGTATATGCTTGGATCGTTGGTGAGATCTGGGTTCCTTAGCTTGTGTAATGGCTCCATTGTTATCACAGTATAGCTTAACCGGATCAACAATGGTTGGAACAACACCTAGTTTAGTGATGAACTTTTTAAACCATCTGACCTCCTTGGCCGCATTATTAGAAGCAAAGAATATACTCACCTCTGTTGTAGAATCCACTCTCTCTTTGCTTGAACTCTTCCAGCCTAACTTGACACCACCATTAAGGCAAAATACAAAACCCGATCGAGACTTATAATCATCATTATCAGTCCGGAAACTAGCATCTGTGTAACCATTTACTGCTAGTTTGTCTTCACCTCCATATACCAAGAATGAATCCTTAGTCCTTTTTAGGTACTTGAGAATATTCTTGGATCGTCGTCGATGACCTTCACTGGATTCAATCGTATCTCGCTTCGTCATGCTCAAAGCATACGAGACATCCGGACAGACAGTACATATCATTGCGCATATGATAGATCCAATTGTCAAGCATAAGGGATCTTTTCATACGCTCCTCATCATCTTGTGATTAAGGACATTGGGCCATAGAGATCTTTACACCATGAGTCATGGGTAAGTGTCCTCTCTTTGCCTCTTGCATGCTGAACCGTTTCACCACTTTATCAATATATGTACTCTGACTTAGGCCGAACATTTTCCTCGATCTATCTCGATAGATCTTGATACCTAAAATGTAGGCTGCATCGCCTAAATCTTTCATGGAGAAACATTTTTCTAACCATGTTTTTACAGCCTGCAATGAAGGAATGTCATTCCCAATAATTAATATGTCGTCAACATATAATATTAGGAATACAATATGACTCCCACTAACCTTCTTATATACACAAGGTTCATCTTCATTTTTAATAAAGCCAAACTCTTTGACTGCTTCATCGAATTGAAGATTCCAACTCCGAGAGGCTTGCTTCAATCCATAAATGGATCGGTGCAGCTTACATACCTTTCCAGCATCCTTTGGAGCGAAAAAACCCTTAGGTTGTGTCATGTACACATCCTCAAGGAGATTTCCATTAAGGAAAGCATTTTTGACATCCATCTGCCAGATTTCATAATCATAAAAAGCTGCAATAGCAAGTAAGATCCTGATGGATTTAACCATTTCCACTGGAGAGAAGGTTTCATCATAGTCAACACCTTGAACTTATTTAAAACCTTTTGCTACCAGTCGGCCTTTATAGGTTTGTACATTACCATCCATGTAGGTTTTTTTCTTGAAAACCCACTTGCACCCTATTAGTTTTACCCCTTCGGGTGGATCAACCAAAGTCCATACTTGGTTAGTATACATGGAGTCCATTTCAGATCTCATGTCTTCAAGCCATCTCTCAGAATCTGGTCCATTCATAGCTTCTTGGTAGGAAGAAGGCTCATCCTGATCTATGAGCATCACATCGCCATTTTGAGTCACAAGACATCCATAATATCTCTCGGGCTCTTGGCGTGTCCTACCAGATCTACGAATTCCTTGTGTAATTTGAGCAGGTTCACTTTCTACAACATCTTATGGTTCCTGCTCACATTCCAACTCAGGTTCAATGATATTTTGTGGTTCTCGAATTTCTTCGAGTTCTACTTTCCTCCCACTGTTTCCTTTAGAGACAAATTCTCTTTCTAGAAAAATACCAGTTCGAGCAATAAACACTTTGTTCTCAGAAGGTTTGTAGAAATAATACCCTTTTGTTTCTTTTGGGTATCCCACAAAATTACATTTGTCAGATTTGGGTCCGAGCTTGTCAGAATCCAGACGTTTTATAAACGCCTCGCACCCTAAATCTTCATGAACGACATACTAGGACGTTTCCCAGTCCACATCTCATATGGTGTCTTTTGAACCGTCTTTGTAGGAACACGGTTAAGTGTGAATGCAGCTGTCTCTAGGGCATGACCCCAGAAGCTTATTGGAAGATCTGCATGACTCATCATTGATCGTACCATGTCCAACAAGGTTCGATTCCTCCTCTCAGACACACCATTCCATTGTGGTGTTCCAGGTTGAGTGAGCTGTGATATAATACCACACTCCTTTAGAAGGTCATCAAAGTCTTGGCTTAAGTATTCACCTCCTCGATCGGATCGAAGGGCTTTTATGCTTTTGCCAAATTGGTTTTGAACTTCATTCTTGAATTCTTTGAACTTTTCAAAGGATTCGGATTTGTGTCTCATTAGATACACATATCCATATCTACTAAAGTCTTCAGTAAATGTAATGAAGTAATAAAACCTACCTCTTGCTAACGAACTCATGGGTCCACATACATCACTATGTATAAGTCCCAATACATCGCTAGCCCGTTCACTGTGTCCAGTGAAAGTGGCTTTAGTCATCTTGCCTAATAAACAAGACTCGCATTTCTCATATGATTCAAAATCAAATGAATCCAAAAACCCATCTTTATGGAGTTTTGATATGCGTTTCTCATTTATATGGCCCAAACGACAGTGCCAGAGATATGTTAGATTTGAATCATTTGATTTAAATCATTTTGTATTTATGTTATAGATAGGCATATCTAAGTCAAGAATATAAAGACCATTAAACAATTGTGCAACACCATAGCATATATCATTTAAGTAAAACGAACAACGGTTGTTCTTTATTATAAATGAAAACCTTTCTTGTCCAAACAAGAAAAGCGAAATAATGTTTTTGCTTATAGCAGACACAAAATAACAATCTTCTAATTCTAAAACTAGCCTAGAGGGCAAAGATAAATAATAAGTTCCTACTACCAAAGGTCAACAACTTTTGCTCCATTCCCAACACGTAGGTCAACCTCTCCTTTTGTTAAAGTCCTACTCCTTCCTGAGTTCTCGACATTAACACAAATGTGAGAACCACATCCAAAGATCTAATACCCATGATGTAGAAGTAGACAAGTTGACTTCTATAACATATATACCGAATCTAAGTCATACTTCCTTTCCTTTTCTTCACTTCTTCCAAATAAGCAAGAAAATTCCTTTTCCAATGTCCAGGTTTTCCACAGAAGTGACAATCACCTTCTTTAGCCACCTCACCTTTAGGTTTTAAAGACTGTTTGGTTTTGGGATTAGGTTTAGCACCAGATTTAGATCCTATCTTCTTCTTGGCTTTCCATTTTCCCTTAGCATTTCCCTTTGCACCATCATTATGGGAGCAGTCTCGTCTTTTTCATATTGTTCTCGGTAGTTCTTAACATCTTGAACAACTTCGAAGAGGGTTTCGCAATTTCATTCATAAGATAATTCATAACAAATTGAGAATAGTCGTTGTTCGTGGATTGCGCAAAACAAGATCTGTTTGGGCCTCCGGAGTGATTGGAAAACCCAACCTATCAAGGTACTCAATATACCCAATCATTTTCAAAGACTTGTGGACCAACTGGATCACGTTCACCCATTTTGCGTTGATACAATGCCTTGCTTGTATCATACCTCTCTGTCGAGCATGCCCTTGAACAATTTCTTGAGATGCTCGATTATCTCATAAGCATCCATCAACTCATGTTGCTTCAAGCTCGGCGCTCATGGTTAAGCTAGCATGAGACAACTCACGCCCGAGCATCATCTTGATCCTTCTTGTAAGCATTATACTCTGCGTGACGTGTGATGTCAAATTTGGTCTTTGCGAGGAATGGGCTTTTCAATGACATATAGCTTGCGCTCTTGTTTGAGGACAATCCTCAAGTTCCTATGTTAGTCAAGGAAATTAATTCCACTCAGCTTGTCCTTCTCAAGGACTGATCGTAGTGAAAGACTACTTGTATTGTTGTTGTTTGCCATTGATATCTACAATTTATAAGTGCAAAAAAATAATAAGTCAAATTGCAGAGTTGATATTATGTAATTGATAATAGTACATTCAAAATATACCTCCCACTATTTTATTCAAATTAATAGCCCTCACCATTAATTCGGAAAGCATTTTTCAATTAAATCTTTCTAGTGAGCCAAGATCCATATTTCATTATGCCCTAAGTTAGCTTTGTCTAATCTCTTAAAACACAATTATTTAGGTAGACAACCCTTTTGTCAATTATATCATATATATAACTCCTGGATAGTTTGGTAAACAACAATTGTTTCTAGTCCATCTAATGGTACCTACCAAACTCTATGCCTCTAAGTCCACAATCCTATTGAGATAACTTAGTTAAGTCGGGCCCAATGATTTTAACAGTTTGGATATCACAATTATCCTATCGCATCTTACCTAGATATATAGGGTACTTTGCTTTGGCAAACCTACATCTATTGATCAAGGTCTTGATGAGTGTTATTCATTGGAAGGCATCTGATTTAGACTTAATAATTTAATGAGGGATTTTATTAATAAATTTAGATCTCACCAATTTTAATCTTATTAAGCATGCACATTATTTATCATATCATATCGCATACAAGCATAAATAAAGTGCAAAATTAAATGTGTCATAGTTATGGCCCAATCCACTGTCAATCTTTTCAAGCTAATGAAAGATTGAAGGTCAATCTAAGGTGGTAAAGATCTTAAAATAAATAGCTTCCTTGGATCTTCCTCAAGCATGTGCCTCCTCTCCATCATCATCTTTCCATCGTGTCCTTCATCTTTTCATCTTCATCGATTACAGATTATTGCATGACATAAAGAAACCTTGAGTTACATTTGAAGGGATTTAGATGAGAAGAGAATTTTACATTAGAATTTATAGAAAGGCACGACATGCAAGCCGTCTTTCAAAACAAAAACCACTAACCTATGGGTCAAAAGGCCATAACTGTGCACCATGCATATCACAATAAGCACTTAACAGTTTATATAAAATTAAAGAAAAATATATATAACAAATTGGGGTCACGACCATCGCATGCGCCACGACGGGGGTCCAAGGGGGGTCCTCAGCGGTGGTCCCATTGATCGGTCACCGACGGGTGGTCTCACCGACCGGTCGGCCAATGAAGCGGGTTGGGCGGTAATACCGAAAAAAATTTTGAACTACAATCAGACAGAGAATTTTTTCAAATGATTCTCTCAAACAGCTTTTAGAATCACGTATTTTAATCCACCAAAATAGTCATAATAACAATACACCGATACATATCATATATGTCCATTTCATTTAATCATATTAAAATCAAATCGTTATTACGCCATATAAGATACAATTAATGTAACAATATATACATGCATATCTATTATCGATATTCATAATACCGTAATATGTCGATTCGAGTAATATCATATACTCAATTAATGAACATCATATACATGCATATCTATTACTGATATTTATAATATCAAAATATGTCGATTACAGAATATCATATACTCAATTAACAGTTCGGTAAAATTGTATCATCATATATCATATATATCGAAAACAATATAATCAATTTCAGATCGGTAAAATTATATCATCACATACCATATATATTGAAAACAATTAAACATGTTATCTGAATTAATCATTTCGCAAGTAGCTCTGATACCACTGTAGGGATTCGACACATAAAACACAGCGGAAATATAAAAATTCAAAGCAATTTTCGAAACCCAAAAACAGGATCCATGCGAAAAACAATTAACTCAGTTGTTTAGAGATTATACCGAATATGAAAAACGAGAATCTGAAATTGATGCGCTCGAATCCTTAACGCAATTCCTCACGAAACTACGTCTCTATGGTATCCACATTTGACGCCGCATCTAATCGTTGAACGATTCTCGCAATAAGAGGGACTTCACAGACTAGCCACCAAAGGAACCTTTATGAAATCGTATGTTTTTCTCTAGTCTCTCTCTAAGAGCGACTAGGGTTTTCAAGTTATGAATTAACCCTAAGTAGTCTGCTATATATCCTATATATAGTAGTTAAAAGGAATTAATCAAAACCTAATTTCATAAAATCCAATTTATATATATATAACTTAATTAAGTCACACTTAATTAATATATATATATATATATATATACAAATTTTCCTTTTAATTTAAATTCGTGATTTAAATACTATTAATCATATTAATATATTTAAATCCTTAAAATTTAAATTTATTCCCTTTTAAATTACGTTCTATGTGTGTGACCCTATAGGTTATTATCGTTGGCAATAATTTTAAAATTATATTATAAAATTATAAACAGTGAGCGGCATTTAGTAATGTATCACTGCTACCCAAGTAATAATAAGAGCGATGATTCGATGCAACCTTTTTGTGACCAATGTTTCAATGTAATTTAATCCTTTTAACCTTCTTATCCTAGATTAAACTCGAGTCATGGAATGTGTCATACTCTTCATAATTTAATCTGAGTTTTTCTTGATCAATGAGTAGACTATATAAAACAAATCACTATTTGAGCATGGCCATGCATTTCATAGTCCTACTCAATCAAGAGGCCTATGGATATAATCCCTAATATATAGGAAGGTTAAATTCCATCTAGATCACTCATATTCCTCACATGATTCATGATGTACCCAATAATCACCTTTATAGTTCACCCTATTAAAGGTGACATTTGATGATATCAAAGTACATAAATTCTCGTATAGTAATATAGTGATTTCAGGTCAGAGGACCATTACATCATTGTCACTATGAGAATTGCTAATGACACTTCGCATAATGCCCTACATAGAATTCTCATGGTGGGTCTATCCAGTACATCGTTCTCTAACATGTATGTGACGCCCCCAAAATAGGTCCCTTCCATCCAACCCATTCTGAGTCGCCAAATACATGGTACAGAAATAACTACAACTTTATTAATACATTTGTCGTGCAAAAAAACGACAAATATATATCTTGTGAGTTTAAATACAATTATTATCTTCTAGACAATATACATACCCAAATAAATCCTCATCACAATTATTGATACATTATTTTACAAAAATGGTGAGGACTACTAAACAACTCTCTCTATAACCTTCATTCCATACCCCAACTAGTACTCGCTACATTCTCGCCTCCTGAGAAGAAAAATGGAACAAAAAGGAAAAGGGTGAGCTCAACTAGCCCAGTAAAGAATATTATGACTAAGATAATATACAACAAATTATCGTAGTCTTCAACAGGGAAAAATCTAATAAAATACAATAGACAACAAGTTTTAAATCAATATTCGCAGCGAAAATAATAATTCATTAAAAGAGTTAAGTAGAGAATGCAAACTACTATCTTCTATGTATGAATTTAAAAGTTCATCGCTCATCTTTTATCCCCGTAACATCAATCAATATATATCCGAAATCAAATATTCATCTTTGCACCATGAAAAGCCAAAGATATTCATCGATTGGTCATGTTCATCTAAACACTGCTCATCTTTGCACTACGGCCAAAGATATTCATCGATCGGTTATATTCATCTCAACACTGCTCATCTTTGCACTACTGTGCCAAAGATATTCAAGAATATCATCATTTAGGACTGAGGATGATGAAAAATATTTTAAAGGAAACGAATCCAGTGAAACAACAGAACAAATATTAAGGATTTGTATTTTAAACAATCCAAGTTCAAAAATACTTCATAAGTAATCAGAGTGGAGTAAAATTCATGAATGATCAAAACATGGATACAATCAAAGCTAGTATTCATAATAGATATTTTGGACGAAAAATGAAAATTTAATTTTTCTGTGAATAGTGTGTCGATTCGTGAATAGTGCAGACACGTGAATAAGTAACTCGACACCAAAAGATAGAAATTTCACAAAAAACATCATCATGCTTCGTGAATAGTAACTCGTGAATAGTAACTCATGAATAGTAACTCATGAATAGTAACCCCGATATGAAAAAGTTCCAAATTTGATAAAAATTTTCAACCAATATTTCGGCATAATGATATTGAAGAAATAATATCATTTTCGAATAAAATAACATCCCTTACCTCGAAAAAGACAAGATTTAGTTGAAACACCAGGATATAAAGCTATGACTTAAACTTGCAATCAGATAGCAATACTCAAAGTATACTCAAAATACTCACAAGAATACGCTCGATAATATAGAGAGAAAAAAACTTCAGTTTCTGGTGTGATTTTCAATTCTAACCTAAGCACCCTATTTATAGGAAATTGCTTAGAACACCAAAGTAGAAAATTTAATAAACTAATATATATATATATATATATATATATATATATCAAACTCATACGCCCACTTTAGAATTCAGCTCCTAGCATTTCCCACATGCCACCTTCTAGAAAAAAAATAAAAAAAAACGTTTTTTGTAAAAAAAATATTTAAAACTTCAAAAATTAATTATTTCGGAACTACAGAACTTCAATAATTCACAATAAATAGCCCTTTTGTCAGAAAATTCGAATCTCGCGACTTTTTATAGGAAATTTAATTCTTTACTTTGCAGAAGAAATTTTTTTCAAATTCCAAAATGTAAATTGACCAAATCCATAAACCAAGCGATTTTTTGTGCTATAATCAAATTTCAGTCAAGAAATTGTGTCCACCAACACACAAAATATGTGTTAAACATTTAATGCCACAAAAATACTCTTCCTCCTCATATACTCATATATCCCACATTCATTATAAAAAATATCACAATTAATATATTATTAAAATAATATATTTAAATGAATTATTTTATCAGAAAAAAGATAAAATATTAATTTTCAAAAATTGTCACTTTAAAAATTTTCTCCATCTATATCCACATAAAATCAATATTTTCCTCATCATATAAATCGATAATTAATTATTCACAAATAATATTACAGAATCACAAAGATCGCAACTGTGCCGTTCTCGAGAAAGAAGCGGGCTTTCCAATAAGGATCTCTCCTCATCGACGCCGCAATTAGGTGACCAAACCTCTCCTTAGATGTAACTTTCTAGACATCGCTAATAATGTTATCCAATAATATTATTCAGATAATATGAATTATTGTCTCGATAATGGAAAATACTTTGTAATGACAATTTATTGAAACAACAAAGTAATATAAAATATCAATGCAAAGAATTATTGAATCAATAAAATAAAATACTAAACAAGAATTACTATAACAATTATCGAGTAGTGCCTTTTTACGTAAGAATCAATAATTGGTGCAATACGCGTACCACTGCTCAACAACGTGTATTAGTGTGTTTTAACCACGGGTATTCCAACAAAGATAATCTCAGTAATAACTACGCCGTTATTTATAAACAACTTATATTTGTCATTTTTTCATCCAATCGTTTTTCCGTTATGGGGCCCACAAAATCAAGCTACTGTTGTCATTTAATATTCCCTGAACAAGATTTAATATTCCACGACCAAATGAATATTCCCAAACAATAATGAATATTTTATAACCACTTGCTTATTCAAATATTTATGTATTTTACCCATAACTATCCACATTAATCAAATCAACCCTTACTATTTCAAAATAATAAATAGAGGAAAATAAATTTCATTTATTAATAATTTGGGGTCTTACAATGTACCTATGCATTGACTTAATATCTCATATATCTATGACCAATGAGATTTGGTCATTAGTCAATCCACCTACTAGTCTCAATGCATCATTGTTGTCCCATCAACAATGATACTCGACTAGGGACATTTAAGAACAATGATACTAATTATAATTATATAATCTCATGTTCAAGTCACATACTTGAAACTATATAATTTGTATCACTATTCTAAGGATTTTTTTTATTATGTTACAATTTAATAACGCCAGTAAATAAAACTATAATAAAATCATTCATTTATTCAATCAAATATAATATCAAAACGTTAAGCAATTATATCAAATAATTGGCCTCTAGGGCATAAACTCTAACAGCAAAGGCAAGGGCAAAGCTAATAAGTGATGAAAACTTGTTATTTAATTTTAAGAATGTTATTGTCGAGACTTGATGTTGTTTAAGACTTATTATTTGTTTATGTTTCCGCATAGATGTTTAAGATTAGTTTGACCTGGGATTGTATTTATTATTCAGATGTTGTAACCCCATAAGGGGAGGATTTATTTCTATCTATTGCATGGTTTGCATTTATTATGGGTAGATAGATAGATGATATTTGTACAGTGAACACCGAATCCCGTGGAATTGAAGTACCCGAATTTGGGGGTGTCACATTCCTTTTGAGTGCTTTTGACATAAACACATTTATCACACTCATTGATTTTAAATCCATTTGATAACATAACACTATCAAATTTCTCATGCCATTGTTTTGGTGCTTGTTTCAATCCATACAAGGATTTAACAAGTTTGCATACACTCCTCTCTTGTCCAGGAGCAATGAAACCTTCAGGTTGTTCTATATATATTTCTTCATCTAATTCACCATTTAAGAATGCAGTTTTTACATCCATTTGATGTATTTCAAGTCTATTTAATGATGTTATTGATATTAGCATACGAATAGATGTAATTCTTGTAACTAGTGAATAAGTGTCGATATAATCCAATCCTTCCTTTTGTCTATAGCCTTTAATAACAAGCCTTGCTTTATATTTATCAATTGAACCATCAGCTTTCATCTTCTTTTTGAAGATCCATTTGTACCCTAAGGGTTTGGAACTAGGTGGAAGATCTACCAATTCCCATGTATGATTTTACATAATGGACTCAATTTCACTATTAATTGCTTTTTTCCAATGAGAAGCATCTAGAGAGGATATTGCTTCCTTGTATGTTTGAGGATCGTTTTCTAACAAAAATGTTAGAAAATTTGGACCAAAAGACTTTGAAGTCCTTGCCCTTTTGCTACGTCTAGGTTCATCCACTATAGACTCTTTGTCTATATTTTCAGGATTATTACTAGTATCATCCAAAGGTCTTTTGTATGAATTTGTCTCTTTATTTATATTATATGGAAACACATTTTCAAAGAATGATGCATCTCTTGATTCAATAAAAGTATTAACATGAATATCAGGAATTTCAGATTTATGAACTAGAAAACGATAAGCACTACTGTTATTTGCATAATCAATTAATACATAATCAATTATTTTTGGTCCTATCTTAACCTTTTTAGGTTTAGGAACCATCACTTTTGCTAGAAACCCCCACACTCTTAAGTATTTATAGCAAGGTCTATGACCTTTCTATAATTCATAAGGTGTTTTGTGAGTTTTCTTATGATGCACTTTGTTAAGAGAATATAATTTTCAGAAAGCAAAGCTTCCCCCCACAAATTCTGGGGTGCTCTAGAACTAGTTAACATAGCATTCAACATTTCTTTCAATGTTAGGTTCTTGCATTCAGCAATACCATTAGATTAAGGTGAATAAGGAGTAGTAGTTTGGTGAATAATACCATGAGTAGAGCATATCTCTTCAAATAGTGATTCATATTCACCACCTCTATCACTTCTTATTGCTTTAATATTTTTGCTAAGTTGATTTTCAACTTCATTTTTATAATGTTAAAACATTTCTATAGCCTCATCTTTTCTTCTCAGCAAATATACATAACAATATCTTGTGCAATCATCAATAAATGTGATGAAATATTTTTTCCCACCTCTTATTTTCACAAACTTTAAGTCACATATATCAATGTGAATTAAATCTTGAGGTTTAGTTTTTCTTTCAACAAAATGAAAAGGTTATCTTGTCATTTTTGATTCCACACAAATTTCACATTTATGTTTTTGATTAATATCAAATTTAGGAAAGAATTTTAAATTAATTAACCTACGCATTGTATTATAATTAACATGTCCTAATCTAGCATGCCATATATTTGATGATTCTAACAAGTAAGCAGAAGAATTAATTTTATTATTATCAATAGACTTCGGTACAACAGTCATTACATTCATCTTAAAGAACCCATCAGACATATAGCCCTTTCCCACAAACATATCATTTTTGGAAAGTACAAATTTACAAGACACAAACACCAACTTGAAGCCATTCTTGCTAAGTAGTGACCCAGAAACTAGATTTTTGCGGATATCTGGCACATGAAGCACTTCGTTCAGAGTCAGTTCTTTGTCAGATGTCATTTTCAATACAATCTTTCCACGTCCTTGAACTTTTGAACTTAAGGAGTTTCCCATGAAGAGTTGCTCGTCATTTTTTACTGGTTTGTAGGTAGAGAACATACATTTGTTGGAGAAAATATGTCGATTAGCCCCAGTGTCTACCCACCATTCTTTGGGGTTTCCTACCAAGTTACATTCAGATACAACTGCAGAAAGATTAATGTCTGAAACATTTTCAGAAAGCTTTTCCAGTTCTATCACATTTGTTTGAGCCTTTTGTTCTTTCTTGAAGTTCTTTGGCTTGCGACATTCATTTGATTTATGTCCTTGAATGCCACAATTAAAGCACTTGCCTTTGAATTTTTTCTTGGCTTTGAAAGTATCTTTGCCTTCGCGCTTCCTTTTGTTGTTATTGTTTGGCTTTTATCTTACCATATTAGTCCTTGCTTCAATGAAATTTTTCCCAATCTTCTTCTCAGATCCTCAATTGTCCTCTTCAATCCTAAGTCGCACAATTAGTTCTTCGAGATTCATCTCCTTGCGTTTATGCTTAAGATAATTCTTGAAGTCTTTCCATGATGGTGGAAGTTTCTCAATCATTGCAGCAACTTGGAATGAGTCACTTAGTGACATTCCTTCAGAATGAATATCATGTAGAATTACTTATAATTCTTAAACTTGGGTGATGACTGCTTTAGAGTCTACCATTTTATAGTCAAGAAATCTACTGACTATGACTTTCTTCATGCCATCATCTTCAGTTTTATATTTCTTGTCTAAAGATTCCCAAAGTTCCTTTGCTGTTTGAATTGTACAATACACATTATACAATGTATTGTCTAATCCATTCATCACATAGTTTCTGCAAAGGAAATCATCATGTTTCCATGCGTCAACTGCAGCCACTTTTTCCTTGTCAGTTTCTCCTTCAATAAGAGTAGGACAGTCCTCTTGTAGAAACCTTGCCAAATTCAATGTTGTGAGATAGAAGAGCATCTTTTGTTGCCAACATTTGAAATCAGTTCTATTGAACTTTTCAAGCTTTTCTCCATGAGAAAACTCACAGCAGGTGTAATGTCCCGAGAGTTTGAGAATATAGTATATGATAATGATCCTTACAGAAAGATAATGAACGGGTCAAAGAATATGTAATACTCAAATATAATTGAGTCTAAATAAAGGTTATGAAATAAAACTTACAAGAATTTATTATGAATAATGGTGGGAGTAGGAATATAAAACCTATATTAAGGTAATGTGTTGTAGTTATTCAACGATAAATTTTGAAAAGAGATTTGGTGAAAAACCAGTAGTGGAGGTTTCGTTGATTCCGAGCGGAATCCTTATAAGGGGGAAAGATGTGACAACCCAAATTTTTATAAGTTATTAAAATAGGAATTTAATAATTAAAATTTTTATTATGAGATGTTTTGAGTTTGAGCATGTATATATACATGCTATATATATATATTTTGAAATATGTGATCCGCGGTATAAAGAGAAATATATAATCATATATTGGGAAAGTGAGGTTTAATAGTTAAGTTAACTATTAAAGAAATTAAATAAATTTTGTAGTTTATTTTAAATATTTATTGAATTAAATAAATATTTTAAATAATTTATTATTGAAAAAATAAATAATTTATGAAATTGTGGTATAATAATTTAGTTACGTGTGTATGATAATTAAATTAACAAAAAGGTAAATTTTATTCTTTGAAGATTTAATTTAATTAATTAATTAAATTAAATGAGTTGTTTAATATTAAAAAATAAGTATATTAAATAAAGCGATGTTTAAGTCTAATTTATTAATTAAATTAGATATATAATTATTTATTAATCATCAGAATAATTATAATAAAAATTATAATTATTTTAATGGTTGATGTATGGTATATGGGCTAAACGATTCCTTCATAGAGCGGAGGTATATACGAACTAGCAACTCGGAACCTAATTTATTGGTTGTTTATGGGAAACCACTCAGCGTACCATATTGAAACTGTTAGAGACTCAATGTGTACCAAGTATAGAAAATGGATACGTATGATGAAAATGTGGAACTCGAATGAGATGTTGAGTAATGTAAATGAAGTTAGAAATTCTTAAAGGAAGAATTGTTATATAAACAAAAAAATTCAAAGAAGAATTTTGAATAGATATAAAGATAAGAAATGGGAGTTGCTTTAACTCCAATAGCCAAGATAACGAATAATGTCGTAAATGATGAAAAAAGGGAAGAAAGAGGATCGTGAAACAAAACGATCACAAGTTAAGAAAAGAATTTTAAGGAGATGATTATAAAATAAGATCACGACGTGATCTCATTTAAGTTATAAAAGAAAGATGTTCTGTAATGTTTGAATAATTATAGCTTGATGCTATGAAGTTAATGTACTATGATATAGTATGAGATAAACTCACGAGGAGTTATAGATAATGTGATACGAGGAATTCAGATTGAGCAAAGAGCAAGCAAGTTAAGAGCAAGTTATGAGAGGGATAGAGTTAGGTGGGATTTCAATTGAGGACTCATGTGATGGCTAAGTTGTACAAATATTTGTATGGGCGAGGGTTTTGTGCTTGCACTTAGTTTATCACATTGATAATCATTGGAATGTTGGTGTCGCGCTATCAATGTGTATGTGGCGAAAAGGTGATTCTTTTCTCATCTGTATATTTGATAGTTAGGAACTATTAAGATTAGTCAAATATTATTAGGATTAGGTGCGGTTCTTAAAACTAATACATGTGGTAAGTTCGTGACTCACAATAATATGGTATGTTTTGAACCCCTCAGTGAATGGACGCCTATGGTCTGACTAGGATAAGTTCTTAAACTCATATTATTGTGGAAAGTTCCTGAACTTCCAATGTGTAGTAAGTTTGATGAACTATACTGGGGTATAAATAAGCTATGATTGAAGAATTAAGGATTATGGAAATAGATAAAATTATTAAGCAATGGATTAGTATAGAAAGCGGAGACATAAGTTTTCCAAATGTTCTAGCTTTGCTAGATTTTCGAAATTTATTGACTTCGTGTCGATGGTTGTACTTTTGATTTTTGAAAAATGTTGGGTCACACTAGTGAACCAGAGAATTTTTTTAAACAGTGCTATTATTCGCATATCTATGTTGTTTATTTCGGCTAGATAAAAAAATGGTTTTTTTTAATTTTCAAAATATATTTTAATTATATGTATCGGGTGATATGATAAACGATGAAGTCATCAATGCAATGGAACCTGGTGTTGGATGTGATCATATGATTGTCAGCCCACTATGGTGAGATGTAGTATGACAACATCATAATCATGACGCCATAAAAAGATTTTTGAGATTTCTTTAAGATATGAGAATATATATATATATATATATATATATGTATATTTTGATTGATGTCCAGATTGTTGTAGAAGTCTATGCTATTTGATTCAGCTAGACGAATATTGAAAGATGTTCATGAATTCAAGCGTTTCTTGAGAAGTTATGCCAAACCAAATTGTTTTGGTGCGGATTCAGATGTTGAAAAGCTGAGGTGAACAACCCTGTAAAAGGGGACATGTTATCGGAGACAATGTTTCCAAAAGTAACGCATATAGTCATTACGATGTTAAGATGTAATACGTTGTGCACGACGTAGGGGTACGATAGGCTGATCACCTAGAGTATTTGCAGAGAGTGTTTTCAATCTATGTGATTGCTAAACATTCTGTTAAAGATGGTTTACAGTGGTGATGCACTATTAAACCCGGAGAAGAGTTCAAGGTCCAGTATAGTCTTTATGGTGTTAAAGGTTCAAGTTGAGATACTTGATAACCTAGGACGCATTCAAGGTCTTATGACCCTCAAAGATGATTTGGAATCTTTTAAATTCCTCGTTATTCATATCGCTTCCCAATTATTGAGCAATTATGGAAGATTCTTGTTATTCTGAAAGGTGAAAGTGGAAAGGATGAGAAAATTAAGCAAAACATAATAATTTCAAGAAAGAAATGAAATTCCAGAAAAAAGAGAAATGTGAAACTCTTAAAAGAGGATGAGGTGACGAATATGATGATATTAGAAAGATTCTTAGAGAAAGAATTTTGTTGCAGAACCTAATGAATAAATAGATATTAACATAAAATCTATTTTGATAAATGGAATGAATGAATATTAGTAAGTCAAAAAAAAAATTCGAGGACGAAATTCTTAGAAGAAGGGATGAATGTAATGTCCCGAGAGTTTGAGAATATAGTATATGATAATGATCCTTAGAGAAAGATAATGAATTGGTCAAAAAAAATATGTAATACTCAAATATAATTGAGTCTAAGTAAAGGTTATGAAATAAAACTTACAAGAATTTATTATGAATAATGGTGGGAGTAGGAATATAAAACCTATATTAGGTAATGTGTTGAAGTTATTCAACGATAAATTTTGAAAAGAGATTTGGTGAAAACCGAGTAAAGGAGGTTTCGTTGATTCGAGGACTAATCCTTATATAAGGGGAAAGATGTGACAACCCAAATTTTTATAAGTTATTAAAATAGGAATTTAATAATTAAAATTTTATTATGAGATGTTTTGAGTTTGAGCATGTATATATACATGCTATATATATTTTTTGAAATATATGATCTGGTATGAAGAGAAATATATAATCATATATTGGGAAAGTGAGGTTTAGTAGTTAAGTTAACTATTGAAGAAATTAAATGAATTTTATAGTTTATTTTAAATATTTATTGAATGTGACAACCCGAATTTTTATAAGTTATTAAAATAGGAATTTAATAATTAAAATTCTTATTATGATTAAATATTTATTGAATGTGACAACCCGAATTTTTATAAGTTATTAAAATAGGAATTTAATAATTAAAATTCTTATTATGAGATGTTTTGAGTTTGAGCATGTATATATACATGCTATATATACATTTTGAAATATGTGATCTGGTATGAAGAGAAATATATAATCATATATTGGGAAACTGAGGTTTAATAGTTAAGTTAACTATTGAAGAAATTAAATAAATTTTGTAGTTTATTTTAAATATTTATTGAATTAAATAAATATTTTAAATAATTTATTTATTGAGAAAAATAAATAATTTGTAAAATTGTGGTATAATAATTTAGTTACGTGTGTATGATTATTAAATTAAAGCAAAGATAAATTTTATTCTTTGAAGATTTAATTTAATGAATTAATTAAATTAAATTAGTTGTTTAATATTAAAGAAAATAAGTATATTAAATAAAGCGATGTTTAAGTCTAATTTATTAATTAAATTAGATATATAATTATTTATTAATCATCAAAATAATTATAATAAAAATTATAATTATTATAATTATTATAATGGTTGTGACGATTTGATTGTTTGAATTGTGATTCTGGGGACAGAATCCTTGTAAGGAGGGAAGGATGTAACGGTCCAAAATTTCAAATTGTAATATTAAATATTTATTGAATAATATAAATATTTATTTGATGTGTCTATTGTTGAATTGATGAAATAAATATTTTATTGATGTGATGGTTGTTGAATCTAAATTTATTAGGGAATTTTCTAAATTAAATTTAGAGAATTGTAATATGGCATGAAGTGTTATATTGTTAATTAATAATTTAAAATGGTATATTAAATTATTAAATAAAGTTATAATGAAAATTATAATTTTGGTGATATTTGATAAAATGCTATATTTAATTAAAATATAGTATGTGATTAATTGAATGGGTTAATGTTGGATATGGGTATCCAAACAAATAAGATGTAATTATTAATTATAAACTAAATGGTTTATTAAAATAAATTAAGGGAGTTTAATTTAGTTTTTGCCAAAGAAGGCTTAATATATTAATTCTTTAAAATTTAAAGGGTTTTGCCAAACAAAATCTTATGGCTTTTGGAATTTCTAAATTTTGAATTTAAATAAAATAAATAAATAAATTAAAATAGTAAATATAATATATTTATAATATATACGTTTCTTTTAACTGATGTTAGTTATTAGGATTATTAAGGTTATCAGTTTTTTTTTCCTTTGCGCTTAAGTGCTACGTGACTTGGTATTTAGCTATATTGAGAAGAGAGTTTGATAGAGCTTGACAGTGAAACTTGAGAGAGATTGAGAGGAAGCTTAAGGATTTCAAAGCTAATTCAGTGGTGTTTGCAAGGAATTATCACGCTAATTGAAGGTATTTTCCCTAATTATATATATATATATATATATATATATATATGCATATATGTGTTCACGGCATGGTTTGTTTGTGTTCTGTGAAATCAAAATTGGTGAATTGTGGATATATACTTGGTAATTGTGATGATACATGCTTATGATGCTAGAGTTATGTTTAAAACAAGAAATTTGTATGCTAAATTCATTGTGAAGAGGAAGAAAATAATGTCAGTATATGTATTTTCATATGGTTCATGAAAAATATCAATTGTAGTGGCTAATTAGTATGTGAAATTATAAATTGAAGCTTGATTATGTTAGTTCATTAAGAAACGAGCATAACGTAATTTGAATGAAGTGATTTGGCCAAGTATTGAAACCATAGTGATGATTTGTGGGATGAATATCAAAAATTGAGTTTTATATGAAAAATGTGAAATTTGAGAAATTAAATTAGCTTAAGCTGTTGTTAAATTGTTGTAATTGTTTGAATATGTTAGCAAAAATGTTTGTAATAGTTTTGTATCAATTGTACGTGTTAATTTTACTGTTTGGTGGGTGAAATTCGTGTTAGTTGACCTAAGAAAAGTGCCGTAACCATGTTCTGCAAAACTGGAAAATCGAATACGTATAGTCTTGATAATTGCTATTGTTTCTCGTAAGCAGTACTGCGCAGTAGTGGTGTAAACGAATCGAGTCGATCCGAGTATTGAGTTGCTCAAATTTGGTTCACAAAATTTATCGAGTATAAAATAAGGTTTGATTGAGACTCATTTAGCTACCGAGTCGAGCACGATTCCGAATCGAGCCCGAGCAGTTTGGACTTTTCCAACGAATATGATCCGAGTATCAATAGAAAATTATAATTTGAGGAGGTTCAAGTAATTTATTGAACTTTAAAATGTGCTCATATTTAACTCATTTATATTTCGAGTCGAGCTCGAATCGAACTTTTAGTCGAGCGAGTACGAATCGAGCCCGAACTGTTTGCTCATTTTACAGTCTTAGCTGCAGCACTACTGTGTCCAAGCATTCTCGTCTCAGATAAAGTGAAGTCTGCTAATTGCTGCACTTTCATGCTCAATTTAACTTAGCTTAATGTTAGGTTAATGCGAGAACCATGTAACAACAAGGTTAAACAGAATCATGTTATGTGGATTATGAATTCAAAGTTGTAAAAGTGATTAGTAAGTTACGAACGCATTATGTGATAACTTAGTTTATATAATGAATGTTAGATAAGTGTTGTGATGTTAACACTTGGGAATTTTGAAATATATATGGTAGCATAAGACTGGTGCTAAAATAACAAGTTTAGCTAGTAATGCGTTTTATATTGAAAATTAAATATTAGTATGTCTAATAGATGTTGTGGTTTTAATACTGTGTATAGGTGAACGTGAGTTTTAATATTATAGCTTACGCTCGAGGCAAGTTTTCTAACTCTACACTTTCGTTGAGCTAGTTCTACTATTACATTGTGTAACTTTATTCTTTTGATTGAGAAAGTTTCTAAACTTCTCTTTTTACATTCAAAGAAGTTTCTTACTTTAAACTTTCATTGCTTAACTTTTGTATTCCTAGTCATTATTTGAGCAAGCTAGCTATGACTTTAAATTTATTCGAACAAGTTTGAATTCCAATATTTATTGATGCATTCTAACTTGTTTATTATTAGACAAGTTTCCTTATTGTCATTCGGATATTATGAATGCAGTTTTCTTGAATTCTAATTTCTAATGTTGAACTATCTTATCTCATTTGCTTAACACAAGCTATTCTCATAATGAGCAAGCTTTATTTTCAGCTTGCTATTACTCAAAGTATAATCAATAATTCATAGTTCTAGCTTAATTTTATTCAAGTAAGGTTTATTGTCATTCAATACTTATGCTTTGTAGTTATTTCTAAGCATGAGTTCAAGATATAGTTAGTTCACTTACACATATTCATTATTCCATATTATGTTATTATTGATCAACTATTGTGTTATCAAACACTATTGATTCAACTAGTCCTCTAGTTGATGTTCGTTAAATTTCAAATTACCCTTGAAAGCTTATCCAAACCAAACCTTCTTTGGTGCAGAATTGTACTCTAAATACTGAGATGAACAACCCTATTATTATTAGGGGATAATTTACGCTTAGCGTTGAAATGTTTGTGCACAATACATTGTATTAAGGGCTGATCCCCCTAAGTACGAGGAGTCCTTATAGTCTTATGACTGTTAAAGTTGGAGTTGAAAGATTAATCGCAACTGTGGACATAGTTCATGGTCTTATGACCCTTAGTTAGATATATTCCATATTTTGGATTCTAGTTTTTGATTATCATCGTTAGAGTACTATTCAATTTTGATGAGCCTATTGTTGGCAGTTATTATTATTATTCTTCTGTTGATTCATTGTTATATCCAGTGAGCAATTGTTTTACTCACTCTTGCATATTTATATACTCATTGCAGCTAAAGTTGAGAAGGTAGATGAGCCTTCAACTAGCAAAGGAAAGGAAAAAATGTACAAGTGATGCAGACTTGTAATTTTATTTATTATGATGATCATAGACTTTTAAATAATGACGTGAGACAACCTGGGATGTTTTTGAATTTAATGATGTAACCCTATTTAAAGGGAGGATTATGGTTTAAATATTATTTTATTTGGGTAGATAGTATGAATGTATGGATAGTGAGCACCAAATCTTGTGGGAATGAAGTACCTAGATTTGGGGGTGTCACAATGGTAAGCTATTTAAATTGGTGGTAGCTGGGACATATAAAAACTATATAATATAAGATTATTAAAATAATCTAGTTTGGGAGTTATGAGCTTAGCAAAACAAGGCCTTGTGGCCTTTGGCTTATTCAACTGGCGTCTTTTTATTTTTTTAACTGATAAGTACGTGGGAGGTGAGGCTCTAAAAATTATATTACGCGTCTTATTCCTCCTAATGGCTAACTAAGAAGAACAGAGAGGTAGAGAGAAAGAATACAGAGAATTGAGAGTTGGAGAAGTAGTAGGATTGAGAAGGATTTGCTAGAATCTTGTTAACATCAAAGGGTTAAGGTATAATCTACCCCTAATTCTAATATTTGGTTTTTGTAATTTTCTATTCTTTAGAAATTAGGTTTTGGTTGAATTCTTGTAGAAGATGTTGTTTATATGTATGTATTCTCTTGCTAAATCTGTTAGTTATCCTCTATAAGTCTATGTTGGTGTTCAAATACATGAAATTTGGGTTTATAAGGAAAAAGAGTAAATAACAGTGTTTTTGTTCAAAAATGGCTTTAGAAAGTACAACATTTCATGCTTAATATGTGTTATAATCTGTTATTTGATGTTAGAATATGTTAGTATGTTAAGAAACTAAAGTTTAACGTAGTTTAAATCATGTCAATTGGTTAAGAAAGCAGTTCGTGGCGATCGAATTCAAGTTAAAAGTGTCAAAATTAAAGAAATTTGGAAAACTAGGGTTTTGATTCCTCAAAATTGTGTATATGTAATGTTTTTTGTATATAGAATGGTGTATAACATGCTTAACTATGTTATTATAGAGTTTTAGATGTTTAGGTTTGTGAATTTTGTAGTGTTTTGGTTTGAATTGGGCAAATCGCTATGTAATGTAGTCAATTTTGCTAGCTTTTTGTTTCAGACACTGCAAGAATCGCACTGCATTTAATCGCGTAAACCGCGCATGTAAGACCCCAACTTATTATAAATAAAATTAAATTTTCTCTATTCATTATTCTAAATTAATAAGGTGTTAATTTGATATAATGCTTTGGTTATGGGTGAAATGTGCAAATTTTTAAAAATAAGCATGTGGTTATAAAATATTCATTTTTGTTGAGGAATATTCTTTTGGTCGTGGAATATTAGTTTTGTCAGGGAATATTCGTATGACAGCGCAACCATTCGTGGGGATCATAACAGAATAACTGTCGGATGAAGAAAATGACAAAGTATGAGTTTTTATAAATAACGCCGTAGTTGTTATAGTAATAATCGTTGGAATACCGGTGGTTAAAATACTGATGTCTGGTGGTTGCACAAAGAAGATAGTACAGGTATTACAATATTGTTGAATTATTGATTCGTAAGTAAGAAGGCACTACTCAATAATTCTTACATGAGTTATCGCTCAATATTTTATTTTATTGATTCAATAATTCTTTGCGTTGATAGTTTATATTATTGTTGTTTCAATAATTTTCATCGCACAATATTTCTCATTATCGATCAATAATTCATATTATTTGAATAATATTATTAGATAGCATTATTGGCAATGTCTAGAAAGTTCTCACAAGGAGAGGTTTGGTCACCTAATTGCGCCAAGAAGGAGAAATCCTTATCGAAAGCCCCTCTTTCCCCGAACCGCTGGTCGTGTCATAAGTGTGATTCTGTAATATTATTTGTAAATAATTAATTATTAATTTATATGATAAGGAAATATTTATTTGATGATAGATTTATTTATTTTATATGGTTATAAATGAAGAAATTAATGCTGAGGTGTTTTATCAGTATTCTGTCGGAAGGGAAGTATTAAAAATCACCCGTTTGTGGATTTTGGATATTTTCTGTTTGGAATTTGGAAAAAATCAAAGCTACAAAGTTGTAGAGAATTCGATTTCAGGCAGAATGGACATAAAATTCATATTTTTCTGATAAACGGGCTATTTTCTATGAATTATTGAAGTTTCAGAAAATAAAATAATTTTTATAAAATTTATGGGTGGGACCCATTTTTGGTTTTTCAAGCATGTGGGCTGCTATTATTTTTCAGATTTGGCTGGCTTGGTTGGTGAAGGTGTGCGTAGGAAGTTTGAAAACAAATAATATTATTTTATTATTTTCGTCTGCTATGGCGTTCTAGCATTTTCCTATAAATAGACGCTTAGGTTAGAATTGAAAATCACACCAGAAATAAGTTTTCTTTCTCTCTAGATTATCGAGCGTATTTTTGTGAGTATTTTGATACTTTGAGAGTTATTGTTCGGTACAAGTTTCCTTCGACTTTCTATCCGATATTCGATCAGAAGTACCGTTATTTTGAGGTAAGGGATGTTATTTTCTTCTTAAATGATATTATTTTCTTCAATATCATTATGTCAAAATATTGGTTTGACTTTTTAATCAAATTTGGAACTTTTGTGTGTCGGGGTTACTTATTCACGATACAAAGACTATTCACGATACGACACTATTCATTTAATACAAAGACTATTCACCAAAAATGAAAACTTTCCTTTTTGTCCAAGATGTCAATTTTGGCTACTATCTTTGATTGTATCCATGTTTTGATCGTTATTTTTGAATTCTGCTTCAACTCCCGTCTTTCTTCTTTACGAATAAAACAGGAGCACCCCAAGGAGATGTACTAGGATGAATGAAACCGATGTCTAATAACTCCTATAGTTGGACTTTTAACTCCTGAAGTTCAATAGGAGCCATTCAATATGGGGTTTTAGAAATGGGTTTTGTACCCGGTTCAAGATCAATAAAGAATTCAACATCACGTTCTGGGGGTAGACCAGGAAGTTCTTCAGGAAATACATCAGGAAATTCTCTAACAACAGAAATATTATCCAAATCTGACTTGTCTTTATTCAAATCCATAACATGGTCTAAGAAAGCTTGGCATCCATTTTTTAATAAACGAATAGCTTTGTGGCTTGATATGACAGTGACTGATTTTAGTGGTTTAGTTGTTTGAATTCGTATGACATATTGGTTAGGAATATGAAAACTAACAACCTTATGAAAACAAACAATTTTGGCATGATGAGTGGTTAACCAATCAATTCCTAAAATCACATCAAAAGCAAGTATCTTTAAAGAGATAAGATCAATAGGTAATGTGATAGTGCCAACTTGGATCAAGCAAGATTTATAAACTGTAGATATAACGAAGGTTTCACCCAACGGAGTTTCAACAGATAAGTTAAAATCCAATTTCTCCGGAGTCAAGTTTAAACGTTGAGCACAAGTAGGAGAGATAAAAGAATGGGTAGAACCGGTATCTAGTAAGGTATAAACTTCGCAAGAATTCAAGATTAGCTTATGTGTAATCACCTCGTTTGGGTTCCTCACATTTTAGCCAATCACGACAAACGCTCTTCCAGGAACCGTTGATTTTGACTTATCCGGAACAACTTTTGGAGTCACCATCCCCGCTGAACTTGGTTTAGCTACTGTAACACTCTCTCTGCCTATATGACCCTCCTTTCCACAGCTTATAACACACCTTGGATTGTCAGGCGCCAATGATATGTCCTCTTTCCCGCATTTGTAACATCTAATCGCTACGATCTCCTCCCTAGAATTTGTTGTTGGTGTCACTGCCGCCGATGTCTTCCGTCATTGTTGAATCTCCTCTTTCAAATTTCCACTGACTCACCTCTCCTATTATCATGGCCACGATTACCACCCGAGTGGTTACCGCTTTGTCCAAGTATTTTTCCTCCTCGTTTGGTTATCATCGCTCTAATGATTGTTGTCACATCTAGATGACTGGTTGTGGTCCCCGGTTGAGTATACTCACTATCTCGCTCTAATAATTGAGCCCTATTGAATGAAGATCTCAATACAGAGAAAATTTATGAGAGATAAGGTATTGACGAATCTCGGGTTTTAGACCTCTCAGAAACATCCGCGTCATACGCTCCTCATTTTCTACCAAATGAGGTACAAACCTAGATAACTCCCCGAACTTCGCCCAGATCGAGACACCGCCATGTTGTTCTCGCTCGCCTAATAAACTCTACCTCCTTCATATGATTTAATACTTTCGTGAAAGTACTTGTTATTGAACAGTTTTCAAATCTTTCCCAAGACATGTTGAAAGTCTTGGTCAAGTACGTTTCACGATTCCCACCAAAGAATCGGTTATTATGAAGTATTATTGATCTTAGATAAACTGTTATACGAATTCCTAATATTTGTCCTTTTGTCTCATGGATTCGTTTTCTTTAAAATATTTTCATCATCCTCATCTTAAATGATGATATTATCGAATATCTTTGGCACTGTAGTGCAAAAGATGAATGATTAATTGATGAATATCTTTGGCCCGTGGAAAAAAGATGAATAGGTGTTGAGATGAACATGACCAACTGGTGATACAAATGAATATCTTTGGCCTGTAGTGCAAAGATGAATATTTGATTAAAGATATATGTTGATTGTTGTTACAGGGATAAAATATTGATGATGAACTTTTAAATCTTAGAAGATAGTAGAATTCATTCTCTACGTGACTCTTCTAATGGATTGTCATTTCACTGCAGCTTGTTGATCTAAAACTTGTTATCTATTATATTCTATCAGATTTTTCCCTGTTGAAGACTAATGATAATTTGTTGTATATTATCTTAGTCATAACATTCTTTACTTGGCTAGTTGAGCTCACCCTTTTCCTTTTTGTTCTATTTTTCTTCTCAGGAGGAGAGAACATAGCAGGATCAAGTCGGGGTATGGAGTGATGGTTCTAGAAAGATATTTTAGCAGTCCTCACTATTTTCTGTAAAATAGTGTATGAATAATTGTAATGAGGACTTATTTGAGTGTGGATATTGTCTAGAAGACAATATTTGTATTTAAACTCATAGTTTATGTTGTCGTATTTTGCACGACAATTGTATTATTGAAGTTGTAGTTTTTTTTCTGTACCATGTATTTGGTGACTCAGAATAGATGTTGTATACCTATTTTGGGGCATCACAGTTGGTATCAAAGCTTAGGGATATGGTCTCTGGCGGAGATCGGGGAATAGAACTAGGAGGGAGAGATGAGTAAATCCTTCGCTAGTGTGTCATATCTAAGCTTATTTGTTGGCTCATCATAATATAGGGATATTATGTGATATGTTAATTTGTTTAATTAACCCTTGTTTTATGGCAAGATTTAAGAATACCGCCGTAACGTTAATAATGGAGTGTATGAGATTGTGGAAATGACCTTTAGTCGTCGAAACCGGAGGAGAACGTGCAACAGGAAGGCAATATTCCTCTTGTAAACAACACTACCGAGCAAACGATAAATGATGGAATGTTTAGGAGCTTTTTGCAGTTCATGCAAATCAGACGAGGGAGACTCGTGTACAAAATACGGGTTGAAATGATGGCAACGCTATGGCCTGCATCACAATGCAAGCAGCTTCAAGGAGTTGGGACCACCAGATTGGGAAAGCCCGATCCGATTAAAGGCGAAACGTGGGTCAAGCAAATTATCAAGATATTCGATGTCTTGGGATGCACGGAGAAACAAAAGGTTCCATTCGCCACCTTTATGTTCCGTGGAGAGGCAGATCACTGGTGGGAATCAGTAAACGCATCACCAACCAGCCGCACTCAACATGTCTTGGGAAAGATTTCAGAAACTGTTCAATAACAAGTACTTTCCTGAAAGTATTCGTCATATGAAGGAGGTAGAGTTTATTAGACTGGAACAGAACAACATGACGGTGTCTCAGTACGAGGCGAAGTTCGGGGAGTTATCTAGGTTTGTACCTCATTTGGTAGAAAATGAGGAGCGTATGACGCGGATGTTTCTGAGAGGTCTAAAACCCGAGATTCGTCAATACCTTATCTCTCATAAATTTTCTCTGTATTCAGATGCTGTCAATAGGGCTCAATTATTAGAGCGAGATAGTGAGTATACTCAACCGAGGGACCTGACAACTGTGGTCATACTGGTGACAATAATATTAGAACGATGATAACCAATGAGGAGGGAAAATACTGGACAAAGCGGTAACCACTGGGTGGTAATCGTGGCCATGATAATAGGAGAGGTGAGTCAAGTGGAAATTTTGAAAGAGGAGATTCAACAATGACGGAAGACATCAAGAAAGCAGCAGAAGAAGACCAACAACAAATTCTAGGGGAGGAGATCGACCGCCAGTTAGATGTTACAAATGCGGGAAAGAGGGACATATCAGCCCAAACTGCCCACAACAATCCAAGGTGTGTTATAACTGTGGAAAGGAGGGTCATATAGCCCGAGAGTGTTCTGTAGCTAAACCAAGTTCAGCGGGGATGGTGACTCCAAAAGTTGTTCCGGATAAGTCAAAATCAACGGTTCCTGGAAGAGCGTTTGTCGTGATTGGCTAAAATGTGAGGAACCCAAACGAGGTGATTACACATAAGCTAATCTTGAATTCTTGCGAAGTTTATACCTTACTAGATACCGGTTCTACCCATTCTTTTATCTCTCCTACTTGTGCTCAACGTTTAAACTTGACTCAGGAGAAATTGGATTTTAACTTATCTGTTGAAACTCATTGGGTGAAACCTTCGTTATATCTACAGTTTATAAATCTTGCTTGATCCAAGTTGGCACTATCACATTACCTATTGATCTTATCTCTTTAAAGATACTTGCTTTTGATGTGATTTTAGGAATTGATTGGTTAACCACTCATCATGCCAAAATTGTTTGTTTTCATAAGGTTGTTAGTTTTCATATTCCTAACCAATATGTCATACTTAATTCAAACAACTAAACCACTAAAATCACCACCGTCATATCAAGCCACAAAGCTATTCGTTTATTAAAAATGGATGCCAAGCTTTCTTAGACCATGTTATGGATTTGAATAAAGACAAGTCGATTTGGATAATATTTACATTGTTAGAGAATTTCGATGTATTTCAAGAACTTCCCCGGTCTACCCCGTAACGTGATGTTGAATTCTTTATTGATCTTGAACCGGGTACAAAACCCATTTCTAAAACCCCATATTGAATGGCTCCTATTGAACTTCAGGAGTTAAAAGTCCAACTATAGGAGTTATTAGACATCGGTTTCATTCATCCTAGTACATCTCCTTGGGGTGCTCCTGTTTTATTCGTAAAGAAGAAAGACGGGAGTATGCGACTTTGTATTGACTATCGAGAATTAAGCCATGTCACCATCAAGAATAGGTATCCGCTACCTCGCATTGATGACCTATTTGACCAGTTACAAGGAGCACAATTCTTTTCAAAGATTGACCTTCGTTCTGGATATCATCAGCTGAAGATTAAAACTGAGGATATTCCAAAGACTGCCTTTAGAACTCGGTACGGGCATTATGAATTCTTAGTTATGTCTTTTGGATTGACTAATGCTCCTGCTGCTTTCATGGATATGATAAACCAAGTATTCAAGGAATATGTGGATCAGTTCATTGTTGTCTTTATTGATGACACCCTCATCTATTCCAAAAGCCGTGAAGATCATGAGCACCATTTGAAGCTGATACTTGAAAGGCTTCGTAAAAACAAGCTATATGCCAAGCTGAAGAAATGCGAGTTATGGCTTGAGGAAGTAGCATTTCTTGGGCATGTGGTGTCAAAACATGGAGTATCTGTTGACCCGGCTAAGATTGAAGCAATACAAAATTGGGAGAGCAACCGAAGTCGGTGACCGAAGTACGCAGCTTTCTGGGCTTAGCTGGATATTATCGGAGATTCGTGGAAGGATTTTCTCGAATCACTACTCCGTTAACTCAGCTGACTCGGAAAGATACAAAATTCGTATGGAGCGAGGATTACGAGAAGAGTTTCCAAGAGCTCAAGAGGAGACTCATTTCGGCACCTGTTCTGGCAATACCATCTGGTTCGGATGGATTTGTTATCTACAGCGATGCTTCAGGCAAAGGGTTAGGATGTGTTCTTATGCAACATGGGAAAGTCATAGCCTATGCCTCGCGACAACCCAAAGAATATGAGAGGAATTATCCTACTCATGATCTAGAGTTGGCAGCAGTCATTTTCGCGTTGAAGATATGGAGACACTACTTGTATGGGGAGAAAGTGGAGATTTATACGGACCATAAAAGCCGCAAATATTTCTTCACCCAAAAAGAACTCAACATGCGGTAACGACGTTGGCTTGAGCTGTTGAAAGATTACGACCACACTATTCAATATCATCCTTGAAAAGCGAACGTAGTAGCTGACGCATTGAGTAGAAGATCATATGCGAGTACGAGTGCAATATGGTCAACACAAAGGCCCATTTTGTATGACTTGCAAAAGATGGAGATAGAGTTAAAGACTCCAAGGACCCACGTGATGATGGTGAATATACGAGTAGAACCGACTTTAATCGATAAAGTTAAAGCTACTCAAGCTACGGACCTGGGGCTGATGCGTATGAAGAAGAAAGTGCAAGAAGGAGCTATTCTAGAAGCAAGAATCGATGAAGAAGGAATACTTCGAGTCAACTCTAGACTTTGAGTTCCTAACGATTCTGACTTGAAGCATAGAATCATGATGGAGGCACAAAAAACCCCGTTTATAATCCATCCTGGGAGTACCAAAATATATCATGATATTCGACATACATTTTGGTGGAACAATATGAAGATAGAGATCGCAGAGTTTATCTCGAGGTGTTTAACTTGTCAGCGAGTAAAGGCAGAGCATCAAGTGCCAAAAGGTCCATTGCAATCACTTGAGATTCCGAAATGGAAGTGGGAACACATTACCATGGATTTCATTACAGGTCTTCCCAAAGTTTCTCAAGGCATAGATGCGATTTGGGTTATTGTTGATAGATTAACCAAGTTTGCTCATTTCTTACCGATACGAGAAACTTATTCCTTGAACGTCTTGCTCGTATGTACGTGAATGAGATTGTGAGATTGCATGGCATGCCAGTATCCATAGTTTCGGATTGTGACCCAAGATTCACTTCAAGATTTTGGGTTAGCTTGCAGAAAGCTATGAGCATGGATTTACGACTCAGTTCGGCATATCATCCTCAAACAGACGGACAATCAGAGAGGACTATTCAAATTCTTGAAGATCTATTAAGACTCTGTGTCCTAGACTTCAAAGGGAGTTGGGATAAGTATTTACCATTGGTGGAATTCTCCTACAACAACAGTTATCAAGCAAGTATAGGCATGGCTCCATTTGAGGCGTTGTATGGACGAAAGTCTCATTCTCTAGTATGCTGGGACGAGGTGGGTGAAGCAAATTTGTTGGGACCAGAATTGGTACGCATGACTACAGAAAAGATCCAAATGATTCGACAACGTATTCAAACCTCATAGGATCGACAAAAGAGTTATGCTGATCTTCATCGAAAGGATGTGGAATTTAATATTGGGGATCATGTACTATTACGTATTGCTCCATGGAAGGGAGTTACAAGATTTGGAAAGAGAGGAAAGCTCAATCCAAGGTTTGTTGGTCCATTTGAGATTCTTGACCGAATAGGAAAGGTGGCCTATAGACTCGCATTACCTCCAAGCATGTCTCGTGTTCATAATGTTTTTCACATATCTATGCTTCGTAAATATGTAAAAGACCCAAACCACATTAATGCGTTAGAACCAGACGAGATAGCCGAAGATTTAACATACGAGGAGGTACCTGTTAAGATCTTGGATAGGAAAGAGCATGTCCTACGCACGAAGGTTATACCACAAGTTAAGGTTTTGTGGAGGAACCATGCTATTAAAGAAATAACACAGGAGTTGGAATCGAAATGAAAGCGAGGTACCTCACCTTTTGAAACCCTGTGTACGCACGTCAATTTCGATTGATTTAAATTTTATAAGGAGGGAGGTTGTAAGACCCCAACTTATTATAAATAAAATTGAATTTTCTCTATTCATTATTCTAAATTAATAAGGTATTAATTTGATATAATGCTTTGGTTATGGGTGAAATGTGCAAATTTTACAAAATAAACAAGTGGTTATAAAATATTCATTTTTGTAGGAGAATATTCTTTTGGTCGTGGAATATTCTTTTTATCAGGGAATATTCGTACGACGGCGCAGCCATTCGTGGGGCCCATAACAGAATAACTGTCGGATGAAGAAACGACAAAGTATGAGTTTTTATAAATAACGGCTTAGTTGTTACCGTTAACACTGTTGGAATACCAGTGGTTAAAATCTGATGAATGGCGTGGTTGCATGCGATGAGTACCAGTATTGCATGCAAAGATTGTTGAATTATTGATTCGTAAGTAAGAAGGCACTACTCAATAATTGTTACAGTAGTTACTGTTCAATATTTTATTTTATTGATTCAATAATTGCTGCGTTGATAGTTTATATTATTGTTGTTTCAATAATTTTCATTGCACAATATTTCTCATTATCAGATCAATAATTCATATTATTTGAATAATATTATTAGATAGCATTATTGGCAATGTCTAGAAAGTTCTGTCAAGGAGAGGTTTGGTCACCTAATTGCGGCCAAGAAAAGGAGAAATCCTTATTGGAAAGCCCCTCTTCCTGAGGCTGTCTGGGTTGTCATAAATGTGATTCTGTAATATTATTTATGAATAATTAATTATTGATTTATATGATAAGAAAATATATTCTTGATGATAGATTTATTTATTTTATATGGTTATAAATGAAGGAATTAATTCTGAGGTGTTTTATCAGTATTCTGTCGGAAGGGAAGTATTAAAAATCACCCGTTTGTGGATTTTGGATATTTTACATTTGGAATTTGGAAAACTCAAAGCTACAAAGTTGTAGAGAATTTGATTTCAGTGAGAATGGACATAAAATTCGTATTTTTTCCGATAAACGGGATATTTTCTATGAATTATTGAAGTTTTGGAAAATAAAATGATTTTTATTAAATTTATGGGTGGGACCCACTTTTTTTTTTTTTCAAGCATGTGAAATTTGCTATTATTTTTTGATTTAATGGCTTGGTTGGTGAAGGTGTAAGTAGGAAGTTTGAAAACAAATAATATTATTTTATTATGTTAGTCTCCTATATGCGTTAGCATTTTCCTATAAATAGACGCTTAGGTTAGAATTAAAAATCACACGAAACAAGTTTTCTTTCTCTAGATTATCGAACGTATTTTTTGTGAGTATTTTGATACTTTGAGAGTTGCTATTCTAAGACAAGTTTCCTTCGACTTTCTATCCGATATTCCGATCAGAAGTACCGTTATTTTGAGGTAAGAGATGTTATTTTCTTCTTAAATGATATTATTTTTTTCAATATCATTATGTCAAAATATTGGTTTGAACTTTTTAATCAAATTTGGAACTTTTTGTGTCGGAGTTACTATTCACGTATACATCACTATTCACGAATACAACACTATTCACCGAAAAATGAAAATTTTCCTTTTTGTCCAAGATGTCTATTTTGGCTACTATCTTTGATTGTATCCATGTTTTGATCGTTATTTTTGAATTCTGCTTCACGATCGATTATTATGAAGTATTATTGATCTTTGATAAACTTTTATACGAATTCCTAATATTTGTCCTTTTGTCTCACTGGATTCGTTTTCTTTAAAATATTTTTCATCATCCTCAGTCTTAAATGATGATATTACTGAATATCTTTGGCCTGTAGTGCAAAGATGAATGATTAATTGATGAATATCTTTGGCCCGTAGTGCAAAGATGAACAGGTGTTGAGATGAACATGACCAACTGGTGATACAAATGAATATCTTTGGCCTGTAGTGCAAAGATGAATATTTGATTAAAGATATATGTTGATTGTTGTTACAGGGATAAAATATTGATGATGAACTTTTAAATCTTAGAAGATAGTAGAATTCATTTTCTACATGACTCTTCTAATGGATTGCTGTTTCCGTTGCAATTGTTGATCTAAAACTTGTTGTCTAATATATTCTATCAGATTTTTCCCTGTTGAAGACTAATGATAATTTGTTGTATATTATCTTAATTATAACATTCTTTACTGGGCTAGTTGAGCTCACCCTTTTCCTTTTTGTTCCATTTTTCTTCTCAGGAGGTGAGAACATAGCAGGATCGAGTCAGGTTATGGAGTGATGGTTCTAGAATGATATTTTAGCAGTCCTCACTATTTTCTGTAAAATAGTGTATGGATAATTGTAATGAGGACTTATTTGAGTGTGGATATTGTCTAGAAGATAATATTTGTATTTAAACTCACAGTTTTTGTTGTCGTATTTTTCATGACAATTGTATTATTGAAGTTGTAGTTTGCTTTCTGTACCATGTATTTGGCGACTCAGAATGAGTGTTGTATACCTATTTTGGGGGCGCCACGGTAGCAAATTGCTTGCCGTTAGTCTCATTGTGAGTCTTTGACTAAACAAGCTGCCATTGTTAAGAGCTTGGGCAGCGACAAATTGCTGCTGTAGTGCCCTGAGCCTAAAGCAAGAGAAGTTTGTCTATTTGAGGATTGTTAAGCAAGGGTCTAATCTAGTTTAGCATGCAAGATAATGATATGGAGACATAAGTGAAGAACTTAACCACATGCTAAGTACCAATTAAAAGAAATAACTTGAAAGTATAAAATAAAATTTAAATAATGATAGGAAGGTTAAGTTAATTATTAACTAACCTAATATACATCTAAAAGGATGTAGATGCAAGATTGTAAGAACTTGACTAAATGTTATGTAACCATTTGAATGAAGTAATTTAAACGCACGAGATGGAAGTTTATTTAATTAACTTTAATGAAGATAATACATTAATATAATGTAATATCAAGCTATTACGACTTAACTAAATGCTAAGTCTCGACTAAAAGAGAAGTATAAAGAAATACGAGACGAAGGTTAACTAAAATAATGTTAACAACCATTATATATCTAAGGTGATATAAAGACAAGGTTAAAGACTTAACTGAATGTCAAGTGTCAATTAAAGTGGAATGTAATGAGAAGGAAAAGGAATTTTAATGTAATTAAACTGATTGAACAAAGAGATGTCGTAAAAAGACTTAAACACTAGATTGAACATCGAGAGACGATTAGAATGAAATGTTTTGAAATAAAAGGATAAGATGAAGAGTCAATGCAATCTAATTGGTTTCATTGTGTATATGTAACTGATTCTTGTATATATGAACTTCTAAACTATTGTAGGATGAACGCAAGGCAATAAGCTGTAGTTGGTAAGCAACGAATCAGGCAAGTCTTTCAATTCCTATTTGCTATGTGAGCTTGATGATTAACTGTTTTAAATCTTTATTGCAAAGAGCATGATGTGTTATATATATGTTTAGAGTATGAAATGTTAAAGTTAACTTATGGATACGTTTATTGAATAAAGCATGCTGATTGAGTAAGGAACTCAATCTTTATACTTGTTATATGAACTGTGGCACGTATGTTATGTTAGTCCAATGTTTATGAGATATATGTTGTGCATGTTATTATGTGCTATGTGATGCATGAAAACTGTTAGATTTTGCTGGGCTGTCGAGCTCAACCTTGCAAATAACCATTTTTGCAGGTTAAGGATTAAAGGTAACACTATGTGCTACTTGAATGACGTGAATCAGAAATAATACACGAAGGTAACACTATGTGATACTTGCAAATTATTCCGCATTTTATAAAGTTTAACATCGAGTATTGATGTAAAATCAGAAGGTAGATGTGTTTTTAACGACCGAAGTTGAGAATTAAATTGTATGAATTTTGGGGTCATTACAGTTGGTATCAAAGCTGTAGGTTATAAACCTTAGGTAGGAGTACCGTAGGCTATAACCTTAGAGAAGTAAGGTGAAGATAATGAAAGAATAAGCTCAAATAGAGTTTGAACAATAAGAAGTAATTTAAAAAATTTATAAAGAAGGGATTAAAACATGCGTGAAAGGATTCAAAGAAGAATCTCACCGAGTTATAAGGAATATGAATGTGGGGTTACCAAACTCAAATAATAAGAATGTAAGGTGATAATAAATAGACAATGTCTATAAGAAGAGAATGATAAAGAAGTTAAGAATAAAAAAAAAGTTATATTTAAGTATGGTACAATTGTACTCTTTAATGGTTGATGTATGGTATCTGGGCTAAACGATTCCTTCATAGAGCGGAGGTATATACGAACTAGCAACTCAGAACCTAATTTATTGGTTGTTTATGGGAAACCACTCAGCGTACCATATTGAAACTGTTAGAGACTCGATGTGTACCAAGTATAGAAAATGGATACATATGATGAAAATGTGGAACTCGAATGAGATGTTGAGTAATGTAAATGAAGTTAGAAATTCTTAAAGGAAGAATTGTTATATAAACAAAAAAATTCAAAGAAGAATTTTGAATAGATATAAAGATAAGAAATGGGAGTTGCCTAACTCCAATAGCCAAGATAACGAATAATGTCGTAAATGATGAAAAAAGGGAAGAAAGAGGATCGTAAAACAAAACGATCACAAGTTAAGAAAAGAATTTTAAGGGAGATGATTATAAAATAAGATCACGACGTGATCTGTTTAAGTTATAAAAGAAAGATGTTCTGTAATGTTTGAATAATTATAGCTTGATGCTATGAAGTTAATGTACTATGATATAGTATGAGATAAACTCACGAGGAGTTATAGATAATGTGATACGAGGAATTCGTATTGAGCAAAGAGCAAGTTAAGAGCAAGTTATGAGAGGGATAGAGTTAGGTGGGATTTCAATTGAGGACTCATGTGATGGCTAAGTTGTACAAATATTTGTATGGGCGAGGGTTTTGTGCTTGCACTTAGTTTATCACATTGATAATCATTGGAATGTTGGTGTCGCTATTATCAATGTGTATGTGCATGTAAAAGGTGATTCTTTTCTCATCTGTATATTTGATAGTTAGGAACTATTAAGATTAGTCAAATATTATTAGGATTAGGTGCGGTTCTTAAAACTAATACATGTGGTAAGTTCGTGACTCACAATAATATGGTATGTTTTGAACCCCTCAGTGAATGGACGCCTATGGTCTGACTAGGATAAGTTCTTAAACTCATATTATTGTGGAAAGTTCCTGATCTTCCAATGTGTAGTAAGTTTGATGAACTATACTGGGGTATAAATAAGCTATGATTGAAGAATTAAGGATTATGGAAATAGATAAAATTATTAAGCAATGGATCAAGATAGAAAGCGGAGACATAAGTTTTCCAAATGTTCTAGCTTTGCTAGATTTTCAAATTTATTGACTTCGTGTCGATGGTTGTACTTTTGATTTTTGAAAATGTTGGGTCACAATTAGTGAACCGAGAATTTTTTAAATAAAGGTTATTATTCGCATATATATGTCTTTTATTTATTTGCCTATATAAAAAATGGTTTTTTTTAATTTTCAAAACATATTTTAATTATATGTATCGGGTGGTATGATAAACGATGAAGTCATCAATGCAATGGAACCTGGTGTTGGATGTGATCATATGATTGTCACCCACTATGGTGAGATGTAGTATGACAACATCATAATCATGACGCCATAAAAGATTTTTGAGATTTCTTTAAGATATGAGAGATATATATATATATATATATATATATATATTTTGATTGATGTTGATTGATGTCTCGATTGTTGTAGAAGTCTATGCTATTTGATTCAAATTTAGACGAATATTGAAAGATGTTCATGAAATTCAAGCGTTTCTTGAGAAGTTATGCCGAACCAAATTGTTTTGGTGCGGATTCAGATGTTGAAAAGCTGAGGTGAACAACCCTGTAAAAGGGGACATGTTATCGGAGACAATGTTTCCAAAAGTAACGCATATAGTCATTACAATGTTAAGATGTAATACGTTGTGCACGACGTAGGGGTACGATAGGCTGATCACCTAGAGTATTTGCAGAGAGTGTTTTCAATCTGTGTGATTGTTAAACATTCTGTTAAAGATGGTTTACAGTGGTGATGCACTATTAAACCTGGAGAAGAGTTCAAGGTCCGTATAGTCTTATGACTGTTAAAGGTTCAAGTTGAGATACTTGATAACCTAGGGACGCAGTTCAAGGTCTTATGACCCCTCAGCATGATTTGGAATCTTTTAAATTCCTGTTATTCATATCGCTTCCCAATTATTGAGCAATTATGGAAGATTCTTGTTATTCTGAAAGGTGAAAGTGGAAAGGATGAGAAAATTAAGCAAAACATAATAATTTCAAGAAAGAAATGAAATTCCAGAAAAAAGAGAAATGTGAAACTCTTAAAAGAGGATGAGGTGACGAATATGATGATCTTAGAAAGATTCTTAGAGAAAGAATTTTGTTGCAGAACCTAATGAATAAATAGATATTAACATAAAATCTATTTTGATAAATGGAATGAATGAATATTAGTAAGTCAAAAAAAAAAATTCGAGGACGAAATTCTTAGAAGAAGGGGTGAATGTAATGTCCCGAGAGTTTGAGAATATAGTATATGATAATGATCCTTAGAGAAAGATAATGAACAGGTCAAAAAATATGTAATACTCAAATATAATTGAGTCTAAGTAAAGGTTATGAAATAAAACTTACAAGAATTTATTATGAATAATGGTGGGAGTAGGAATATAAAACCTATATTAGGGTAATGTGTTGAAGTTATTCAACGATAAATTTTGAAAAGAGATTTGGTGAAAACCGAGTAAGGGAGGTTTCGTTGATTCCGAGGACGGAATCCTTATAAGGGGGGAAAGATGTGACAACCCAAATTTTTATAAGTTATTAAAATAGGAATTTAATAATTAAAATTCTTATTATGAGATGTTTTGAGTTTGAGCATGTATATATACATGCTATATATATATATTTTGAAATATGTGATCTGGTATAAAGAGAAATATATAATCATATATCGGAAAAGTGAGGTTTAATAGTTAAGTTAACTATTAAAGAAATTAAATAAATTTTGTAGTTTATTTTAAATATTTATTGAATTAAATAAATATTTTAAATAATTTATGAAATTGTGGTATAATAATTTAGTTACGTGTGTATGATAATTAAATTAAAGCAAATGTAAATTTTATTCTTTGAAGATTTAATTTAATTAATTAATTAAATTAAATGAGTTATTTAATATTAAAAAATAAGTATATTAAATAAAGCGATGTTTAAGTCTAATTTATTAATTAAATTAGATATATAATTATTTATTAATCATCAGAATAATTATAATAAAAATTATAATTATTTTAATGGTAAGCTATTTAAATTGGTGGCAGGTATGACAAATAAAAACTATATAATATAAGATTATTAAAATAATCTAGTTTGGGAGTTATGAGCTTAGCCAAACAAGGCCTTGTGGCCTTTGGCTTATTCAACTGACGTCTTTTTATTTTTTTTAACTGATAAGTACGTGGGAGGTGGGGCTTTATCAGTTATATTATGCGTCTTATTTCTCCTAATGGCTAACTAAGAAGAACAGAGAGGTAGAGAAAAAGAATACAGAGAATTGAGAGTTGGAGAAGGAGTAGGATTGAGAAGGATTTGCTAGAACCTTGTTAACATCAAAGGGTTAAGGTATATTCTACCCCTAATTCTAATATTTGGTTTTTGTAATTTTCTATTCTCTAGAAATTAGGTTTTGGTTTAATTGTTGTAGAAGATGTTGTTTATATGTATGTATTCTCTTGCTAAATCTATTAGTTATCCTCTATGTTGGTGTTCAAATACATGAAATCTGGGTTTAGAAGGAGAAAAGTAAATAACAGTGTTTTTGTTCAAAAAAGGCTTTAGAAAGTACAAAATTTCATGCTTAATATGTGTTATAATCTGTTATTTGATGTTAGAATATGTTAGTATGTTAAGAAACGAAAGCGGCGTAGTTTAAATCATGTTAATTTGTTAAGAAACGAGTTCGTGGCGATCAAATTCGTTAAAAGTGTCAAAATTGAAGAAATTTGGAAAACTAGGGTTTTGATTCCTCAAAATTGTGTATATGTAATGTTTTTGTATATAGAATGGTGTATAACATGCTTAACTATGTTATTATAGAGTTTTAGATGTTTAGGTTTGTGAATTTTGTTGTGTTTTGGTTTGAATTGGGCAACTGCTATGTAATGAGTTCTTCTGCTTTTTTAATACGTATACTGGCTGTAGCAATTGCTACTTGCTGAATGTGTAAACGACGCAATTGCATTTACCAGTTGATTGTTCTCATGATGAGTTCAAGCACCAGTAGCAATTAGCAAATTGCTACGGCAAGGTTAAGGTTTTGCTTGCAACAATTGCCGCGTCTCCCCGAGCCTAAAAGCAAGAGAAGTCCGTCTATTTGAGGATTGTCAAGCAAGGGTCTAATCTAGTTTAGCATGCAAGATAATGATATGGAGACATAAGTGAAGAACTTAACCACATGTTAAGTACCAATTAAAAGAAATAACTTGAATGTATAAAATAAAATTTAAATAATGATAGGAAGGCTTAAGTTAATTATTAACTAACCTAACATACATCTAAAAGGATGTAGATGCAAGATTGTAAGAACTTGACTAAATGTTATGTAACCATTTGAATGAAGTAATTTAAACGCATGAGATGGAAGTTTATTTAATTAACTTTAATGAAGATAATACATTAATATAATGTAATATCAAGCTATGACGACTTAACTAAATGCTAAGTCTTGACTAAAAGAGAAGTATAAAGAAATACGAGATGAAGGTTAACTAAAATAATGTTAACAACCATTATATATCTAAGTTGATATAAAGACAAGGTTAAAGACTTAACTGAATGTCAAGTGTCAATTAAAGTGGAATGTAATGAGAAGGAAAAGGAATTTTAATGTAATTAAACTGATTGAACAAAGAGATGTCGTAACAAGACTTAAACACTAGATTGAACATTGAGTGACGATTAGAAGGAAATGTTTTGAAATAAAAGGATAAGATGAAGAGTCAATGCAATCTAATTGATTTCATTGTGTATATGTAACTGATGCTTGTATATATGAACTTCTAAACTATTGTAGGATGAACGCAAGGCAGTAAGCTGTAGTTGGTAAGCAACGAATCAGGCAAGTCTTTCAGTTCCTATTTGCTATGTGAACTTGATGATTAACTGTTTTAAATCTTTATTGCAAAGAGCATGATGTGTTATATATATGTTTAGAGTATAAAATGTTAAAGTCAACTTATGACTACGTTGATTGAATAAAGCATGTTGATTGAGTAAGGAACTCAATCTTTATACTTGTTATATGAACTGTGACACGTATGTTATGTTAGTCCAATGTTTATGAGATATATGTTGTGCATGTTATTATGTGCTATGTGATGCATGAAAACTGTTAGATTTTGCTGGGCTGTCGAGCTCAACCTTGCAAATAATCATTTTTACAGGTTAAGGATTAAAGGTAACACTATGTGCTACTTGAATGACATGGATCAGAAATAATACACGAAGATTACTATTTTAGCTAAAGTTGTTATTTCTTTAAACCATGATTAAGACTCATGAGATGTTCTAAATATTTTATGATGTATAGTTTGATGTTGAGTTGTAAAGCTAAAGTTAGAGTTATCTGCTATGTAAAGGTTATCGGATTGAAATATAAAATTTTATATAATAACAGTGATAAAGTGAATCATAAAATAAGATCAATTCAAAGACGTATATATGATAAAGGTTTTGATTCAGGGAATTAAAGTAAGAAGACATAAAAGTTTAAATTATTCCGCATTTTATAAAGTTTAACATCGAACATTGATGTAAAATCAGAAGGTAGATGTGTTTTTAATGACCGAAGTTGAGAATTAAATTGTATGAATTTTGGGGTCGTTACAGCAGGGACGGTGCTTGTAGATGTCATTTCTGTTATACAAAAACAAACATAAATAAATTTTCTGTTGTAGAAATTTTAACAAGATTCAAGCAACAAATTCTATTTACAGAATTTCTGTTGTAATAAAAAAAAATTGTTTACAAAATTTCTGTTTAACAGATTCTAGAATTCCTTGTCAGATTCTGGAAATATAAAACACATAAATCCGAGTCCTTTGAATTCACAAACTCTCCTTAAAGCAAATTTATTCCCTCACTGGTGCTAAAAGATTTGTTGAATAATTGCTTCCCAAGATAAAACGGATTTACAATTCTTAATTAGTAGCACTTCAAAATTAAGAATTGTTCGAATCGCAATTTCTATGTTATGTACTGAACTTTATTGTAATGAAATGATGAATGAAAAAACTACAGGAATGAAATGAATGAAAGAAAAAATACACATTGCAAGCAAACTGCAGAACGGGACTTTGTAAACGGGATTGAAGAAAAATACAGAACGGGTACAAACTTATGTCAGGAATGCGCGCCCAGATGGATTATTTATAGAATAATTTCGTAACTGTTAAGATAGGACATGACCGTTCGTCAAAACGACGTAGTATCATGATGAATAATTTTAAACAGATTTTGTCCAAAAAATTATATATCACACACTTGACCCGACCTCGGCACCACTACTTTGTCTAATCGAATGGATGATGGCCACATGTGGGGTCGCACCAAGCCTTGGCTAGGTCCTCTCTCTTCCACAAAAGTGGGGTGCCCCTTGGGGCCCTTCCCATTGAGCAAACATCCCATATATAAAATCTTCACATTTTCCTCTAATGCTCTATGTGGGACTTATATAATTTACAACATTTCAAGTAGGTAACTTTGGAGTCAATTTTCTCATTCAATTCTTAATTAATGGATTTGAACAAATAAATATACCACGTTATACTCATCGCAGAGGAGAACGCATTGGTACATGGACCCGATATTTTCGGAAAGTGGGTCCCTCATTAAATTGACCTTAAAATGCTCTAATATTTAATTTTTTTCAAACCCATTTCCAACAATTTGATCATTACGAATGATAGCCTTGCTGACTTTAGTAAGCTATACCTATAGGAAATGGCCAACTCTCAAATTAACATACTAAGGAGGTGTTTGTTTAGAGCTGAATTGAGCTGAATGGCTGAATCGATCAGTGCGTTTATTTTGATCTGAATGACTGAATCGGTAAGATGAACGAGTTGAATGACTAAGTCAGATTTTTTTAGCTGAATGGCTGAATAAAGTAAAAATATTAAAAAATTAAAAAAATATTAACTATTATATTAAGTAATATTAAATAAATTTACAGCAATTTTGAATTTTTTCAGAGAGATAAAATAATAAAGTTTTGTTATTCAGATGTTTCAGAGATGTCAATTATCAAACAGTTTTTTTCATTCAGATTCAGATTCAGATTCAATTCATTCAGATTCAAATTCAACTCATTCAAATTCATATTCAGATTCATTTATTTTTTATCAAACACCCCCTAACTTATTTTAATAGATTAACAACTCATACTTAAGTTCACCCTGACTCATCATTATTAACAGCTCATACTTAAGTTTTTAGTTGGGAAGGTTTGATATCTTAAGGCTTTTTTGCTTGAATGGTTAAATTAACCCATTTATTACCCCTTCGTACTTATCGCATCCTATATTCTGAATTTATAAAATATCAAATGCACTCCAAAAATACAAATAAAATATTCATAAATTATTTCTGCTAATACAAAAAAATATTTATCAAATAAAAATATTTTATTTAATAAATTAATTTATTCTATTAAAATAATTTATTTACCATAAATTACTTTAATATCGACTCAAGGCATTCATTGCAAAATAATTTGCTTTTCTGAAATTATTTACATAATAAATATATTTTAATATATGTTATAATTCCAATAAAATTTTATTCCAATAAATCTTATTCCAAATAAAATAAAAAAAATAAAATTTTATTCTAATAAATCTTTATTTTATTTACTAAAGAATTTTATTTACTAAAGAAAATACGATTCACTGCACACAGTGCAATCCAAGTTAAGTTATAATTCCCTTGTTCTAATTGGCTTCCTATTTCTGAGAAATAAAGTCCTATTTAATTCTAATACTTGAGGTTATAAGTAACTTCTACATAGAACTCCTATTTCAATTGGGGGACAGATTTAGTGAATTGAGGCGGTATGATCAAGTTATAAATAAAGTTGTGATTTAGGTTCATGGTACACCCACTTATTATTCTTATTCACTAGAGAAATTAAGTACCTCTCTTGTTGACGTTTTTATCCTGTACTTATTCTTACACTGGAACTATCCTCAAACTTTTTAGTGTGTTTATTTATTCACTGAACAAATTTAAATTAGTTGTTTGATGATTTGGTGAGCGTAAAAATTTATTCATTAACAAAAACAAAGAACAAGAATATTGGAAACAAGATAACTACTAGTCCTTATGCTATTTTACTATACTGCCAATTTGAGTTTCACTAAGTTAATTAGAGTTGTTATTGTTTTCAATAAATTATAACATAAATTATACAAATTAAAGTTTAGTAATATGAATTATGTTATACAAGTTTTAAACAATTTATTCAAGGATCCGTGTTATATATTACTATATTTTGTCATTATAATTAGTAGTCATAAGTACAGACATTGACTTTGATTTGATTTAAAGAAAATGCAGAAAATTTAGTCGGAAGCAGAACTTATACTTTTGAAATGAACATTAAAATCATTTATTAAAATAAAGAAATAATTTATAAAGCCAAATTGGTGGTTGAGAACCTACAAAAGAACATGCAAGTATATTATTTACAAAAAATAAAATCATATAAAATATGAAATTAAGAAGAAAGTAAACAATTGATGAATGACATTATATAATAAGTGTGAGCTCATATACAAATTAGTGTTCACATATGACCTAAAGAATTAAATGACGAATAGAAAAATCGGAATAAATATGCGAGACCTGAGAGACGTCTCCACATGTCCCGAGGCAGAAGACTCGTGGAGGCGACTCATTTTGGGAATTGATTGAGGGATTGGATTGGTGACTAGAAGGGCAGGACTATATGGGCATTACTCTAATGACTAAGGGTAAATTTGGAATTTCTCAGAAGCACATGACCACTCTCCAGAAAACCCTATAAATACCTCTTCCACTCCATTGAGAAGGGGACCTCTCTTCAGACACAAGACTTGGACTCTTGAAATATCGAAGGACCTGAGCATTCTCTCTCAACACTCACGAAGACTCTTGGAATCCCAATAACCCTAACAAGGTTTCCGGATTCTAGGAGTGGAAGGACTCAAGAAGAAGGCTCTTGGAATCCTTGCTACCCTAACACGGTTCCTGAATTCTAGGAGTTCTGCCACGCGTCATTGGAGTAATCGCCCACCTGTTCTTCTCCCCTCTTCAATCAATCAATCAATTCCGTACTTTTCGTGGATTTTTCTCCTCCTCAGCCAACACAAAACCCTAACCCTAGCAAGGTACGATTTTCTTGCCCACATTTCTTTGGCGACTCTGCTGGGGAGGTGAAGAATTCGTGAAGGGTATGCCCACAACTCAAAGCGGGAGAACTACAGGAAGAGCTGTTTCACCAACAAATAGTATTACCTCACCAAATCCAGTTCCAAGGCAAACAACTCAAGCTTTCCAAGGCACAAATCTGGATTTTGACCAACCAATTATTGAAGACGCTTTGGAAGGAAGTTTAACATCACTATACATGGTTAATCAACAGCAAACCAATGCAGGAAGGCAAGGCGAGGATGCAAGCGGAGAGCAGACGAATGTTGTGCAACTGGAGATGCTCAAGGAATTAAAGGAAGCACGGGAAGGACAAGGGATGATGATGGACATGATGCTGGAGATGCAGAGGAAGCAAGAGGAGATGGGGAACTTTCGCCAGAAGTTGATGCAGATCCCTACCTTCAAGGCCATGTTCCCAGGCAGTTCACAGGGAGAACAAGCAGGAGTGGAGGACAACAACAATGGCAACAACAACAAAGAGAACCAGATTGGACCTCCATTGACCGAAAGTCAATCGGTTCCAATAATCAACTTGGAGCCCCAGAACAGTGGTGACATGCCACAACCTAGGTTGGAAGCATGCCAAACTCAGACAAACATCATCCGGCCAACTGCTCTCCCAGTATTTTCGCAGGTGCAGATGCCAACCGTCCCAATCCATGTCCAGCGAGTGAGCCAGCAACTGCCATCGGTGCCAGCTTTGTATGATGTAAGTGTGCATCAACCATACACACCGTCGGTACAGCAGTATATCACAACACCCCAGAGAGTTCATGCCACGAGCCAGTACGTGACGAAGGATGATATGATCGATGTGATCAATCAACTTTGCAGGCAGACATCCCAACCCTCGGAGTTAGACTTTACTCCACCTTACCCGGCACACATTCGGAGGCAGCCTTACCCGACAGGGTATATTAAGTATCCCCCATAATTTCCAAAATACAACGGGGAGAAAGGAAATGCCAGGGAACATATTGCCAGGTTCGTAGAGTCGATGTCTCCGTGGCTAGGATATGATGAAGTGAACAACCACAACTTGTTGATGCGGGAATTCAACAAGACTTTGACGGATAGTGCCTTCAGTTGGTACTACAATTTGGAGAAGGGATCAGTCCATGATTGGGATGATCTAAAATTGCAATTTTTTAAGAAATTTTTCTATGTGCAGAAATAGATAACCATCGTAGAGCTCATGCGATTCAAGCAGAAGCCAAATGAGGAGCTGTCAGATTACGTTGACAGGTTCAGGGCCCAATCACAGAAGTGTGCAGAGCCAATTGAAGAAAAGAACTTGGTTAGCATATGCAACAATGGTGCTTTAGACGCCTTCAAGCCCCACCTCATTACTAAAGCTTGTTATTCATTTGCGACCCTCTCATCTTTTGCACAAGACTTGGGAGGAATCATGACATTTCCCACCAGCCATGCGATGGTTACATGGAAGGGCAAGAGGACAACAACTGTGGCTTTGGCGGATTCTCAGTCAAAACCACAAGGGGGCAAGAGGGAAAAGAATGAGAAATTTGAGCGAAGCAGAGAAAAGCATGGGGATAAGTATACCAGGATGCCAGTTCTGGAGGTTATTACATGTAGCGAGAAGGCATTCAGGAGCCTGTATGAACAATGGGTTGAGCATGGAGTGGTGAAGCCTCCAAGGCCCCGGTTGGTTGTAACGGAAGAGATGAAAAGAAGACCGGACTTTTGTGTATACCACCAATATGCAGGACATTCCACTATGGACTGTTACAGTCTGCGAAGGATATACCATGAGAAGCTGGCGGCCGGGGAGATTGAACTAGGAGAAGAAACGTGCAACACTATCACCCATGGTGCAGTCCCAGAAGTTAAGAACCCAAATACTGGCTCTACCATTGAAAAACTCTGAACTATAGATGAATTAAAAATCCACCCAAGATGGTAGTCCACCAAAAATGGTGGTTTAAGTCCTCAGGAGTATCCCTTGCCAAGTAATTGGATGACCAAGGGAGGAGGCACAAGAATTGACGAATTAAAAAAATATCCACCCAAAATGGTGGTCCATCTAAATGGTGGTTAAGTCCTCGAGATTTTGCACTTGCCAAAAATTTGGACGACCAGTGATGAGGCACCCGATTTCAAGTCCTCGTGAGCCGTGACTTGCCAAGAAATTGGACGACCCAAGTGACGAGGCACCGATTTCAAGTCCTCGTAGATCGTGACTTGCCAAGAAATTGGGCGACCCAAGTGACGAGGCACCCGAGTGTTACACTTTATCACTAAAAAGTGAATGAGGCACCTGACTATAAGTCCTCAGACCCGAAAAGTTATACTTTCAACTTTAAAAGTAATCGAGGCACCTGACTATAAGTCCTCGAACCAGACAAGTTATACTTTCAACTTCAAAAGTAATCGAGGAATTATTATTTGAAACGTTATGCTTTTCGTTAAAAGCAATTTTATTATCAATAAATTGTCAAACTTCCACTTATGCTTGAATATTTTTTTTTAAAAAAAGTATAGATTCAAGTGTTAGTTTGCATAAAAAAACATGTTTTTTCTTGAAAAGATTCATGTTTGCTATTTTATGAGGCCTATTGTTGTCTTGGAGTTTTAATTCGAACAACTTAAGATTCAATGTTAAATATTGAGTTTTAAAGAAACGTTAAAATTAAAGGCAATGAATAAGGATAAAAGAAACTACAATTTGATAAATGAAATATATGTACATGAATTTTCTGATACAGGAAATGAAAAAAAAACTATGAAAGTTCATGATCTAAAGGCCACGACCTGTCAAACTGAAGAGAGGGGAATAGCTAAAGCCTTCAAGTCGACAATGGTGTGGTACCCTGAGCCTTCGTATTGGAGGCTATCGAGCCTTCAAGGTCTTGGGCAGCTGACTCAATTTCCCAAAAGCTTGGTCTTCAATTTATCTATGGCATCTTAAAGCTCCTAAAGCTCTACATAAAGTAAGTCATTTTCATGGAGACGTGAAGTGACTTCCGAACGAAGTGCAACAACATGATGATTGGAAATAAAGACATCCAACCTAGCATGGAAGGGAGACATGTCCAAGGAAAGTTAGGAGATACCTAGATATCCTTGAAGAGCTCCTCTAGGGCCTGCCCTCCTAGGGTTTTCTCCCCTAGAGGTTCCCTCTCCTAGGACTTTCGTTTTCAAGGCTTGCAAAACATCAAGCTTCAAGAAGTGTAGACTTTAACACTTAAAAATATTTTGCGCGAACATCTCACCAAAGGCGTGACTCACGCACAGGGGGCAAATGCTTGCTGGTAGATGACATAGACATCCTCCAGAGTAGAGGTGCATTCCCCCCAAGCAGTGACATATGTACATGTGGAAGAACACCAGTGTGAAATCAAGACGGTAATAGCATCATGGTCTTGTTGGATACGAAGATTCCTGCCTAGCTGAATGTAACACAAAATGCCAACCCTCTCCAGTATATTCATATAATCAGAATTTGCGAGAACCTCGTTGGTCCAATGTTGCCACCTTTAAAGACGATTGGATGAGTCAGATATGAAACGAATGGGACTGTAAGGGTACTCCTGTTTTTCTATACACATACGGGGAATGCGAGCAGAACAGGGAAAACTGTCTAAGCTTGCGCAAGCCGTAACATATAGAAATAAACTTGCTTTCTCAGGAGAAGGAAAGGCTGTACGATCATAATTCTTCACTTACTCGCAAAAAACGTTAGGAGACCCATAAAAGGGAGCCTTTCCACAGTCGCAGATGAAAGGAACTTCCTTAGTAGTTTTCGGGTCTATGGAACGTTCACTGGAATATATTGGCCTACAACAAGAAAACTTAACATGAGAATTCTGGAAACAAGGAAAGAAAGATCACGGACACCTGAAAGAAGAAAAAAGAGCACAAGCATTAAGAGCCATTCAAATAAAAATAGGGTAGAGGAAGAATGAGAAAATATGAAAGAGGAGGCCATTAGGTCGGTTTCCCTAAGAGTTAGCTCGTAGGGTTTAGCCACCTAAGGAGCTCTCCCCTCTTACATTTAACTTCTCCTTACTCGTTCAATCAACTGATTGGAATAAATGCTACTTCGTCAGAATATCCGAGCCAAGATCCTTGTTAAGGTGAAATGACCCGAAATAAATTCTTCCTCCTTGCGGTGTTGTCCTTTCTTTGAGAATATCCGAGCCAAGATCCTTGTTAAGGTGAAATGGCCCGGAGTAAATTCTTCCTCCTTGCGGTGTTGTCATTTCTTTCAGAATATTCAAGCCAAGATCTTTGTTAAGGTGAAATGGCCCGAAATAAATTCTTCCTCGTTGCGGTGTTTCCTCTTTTTCTTTCAAAATATCCGAGCCAAGAACCTTGTTAAGGTGAAATGGCTCAGAATGAATTCTTCCTTGTTGCGGTGTTGCCTCTCTTCTTTGAGAATATCCGAGCCAAGAACCTTGTTAAGGTGAAATGACTCGGAATTGATGCTTCCTGCTTGCGGTATTGCCTTTTCTTTGAGAATATCCGAGCCAAGATCCTTATTAAGGTGAAATGGCCCGGAATAGATATTTCCTCATTGTGGTGTTGGGGTCTGAAAAAAAAAAAATACTACAATCTCCTGAAGAAAAAAAAATTATATATATAGATCAACCAATCATAAAAAATTAACCGAACAACAATATATCTATATATATATATATATATATATATATATAAAAGAATTTAATATTTATATATTAAACATATTTTCTTTCACCTTATTCATCATTATTAGCTTTGATCCTCGGATGAACTAAAAAAGAAAAACAGAGACCCCTCTATTATCCATATAAAGAATAGTTGGCTACATGTTCCGTCAGATGAGAGATTTTATAATGTGTCATTACAGTTGAGTGAAAATATAATCTATCTCAAGTTACGAAGATAAATAAACAAGAAAAAACATGTCAGCTAGTACAAATTTATTACAATAGTTACCAAGATTAGTTTGATTCAAATTATGACATTTAGAGACCAGGTGAGGAGAAAGGAGGAAAGTGATTTCCGCCTGGTAAAATGTTTATTACCCTGTTCGTTGATTTGATTATTTATTTTATTTTTTCAAAGATTTTGAGAACAGTTGTATCCATGACTGTAGGAGGTAAAATTAAATTGACTTAATTTATGGCTCTAATCAACCAATTATGCATATAGATTCCATTCACACATAAAGAGTATAAGGCAATATTTTAAGTATATATAAATTTTACACATACATTCAACTTAGAATTAGCATACATGTACGTTATGCATAGTTAGGCTAAAGTTTAGTTTAAATGTGTATACAGATTTTACACCTACTTTTGGGTTAATTAGTATTAAAAAAATAATAATTAATGTGTCATGCATAGTGTATTCAATTTTAATGAACTTGGATCATCCTATCTCAATGATAAAAGTTATAATTGAGTTGAGTATGAAAATTATTACGTCGTCATGAATACATTTTTTTGTCACTATTTTACTCTTTGTCATCGTATTACATGTTTTTGTCCATATTCTACTCCTTATCTTTTGATAAAATGATAAAATCTTTTGCCATTCAAAAACACTAGCACATTTTATGATGTGTATTTTATTTCCGATAATATATATTTGATTTAATTTATCTTGATTTAAAAAAAAGAAAAAAATTTATATATATATATATATATGTATATATCTGTAAAAGATTTGATTTTGTTTCCAAAATAATATAAATGGTTTGATTTTATATATATATATATATAAATATAAAAAAGATTTTATTTTATTTTATTTCCAAAATAAAATAAGATTTTATTTGCTTAGTAATATATTATTATTATTATTATTATTATTATTATTATTATTATTATTATTATTATTATTAAGGAAGCAAGATTGTGCAACGTTTGGAAAGATGTCCAAGATATCTCTGGGAGAGTTCCCTTAGGGGTTGCCTTTTTTAAGATTTTTTATTTTCGAGACTTGCAAGATCAAACTCTGCGAATTGTTCAGAAATTTGAAATAGGACTCAAAGACTCGAAATACTTTGCACGATCACCACTCTAAAGGTGTGACTCACGTGCAGGAGGCAAATGTGAGCTCACATACAAATTAGGGTTCACATATGACCTAAAGAATTAAATGACGAATAGAAAAGTCAGAATAAATATGCGAGACCCGAGAGAAGTCTCCACGTGTCCCGAGGCAGAAGACTCGTGGAGGCGACTCATTTTAGAAATTGATTGAGGGATTAGATTGGTGGCTAGAAGGGCAGGACTATCTGGGCATTACTCTAATGACTAAGGGTAAATTTGGAATTTCTCAGAGGTCATGTGCCTAGCACATGACCACTCTCTAGAAAACCCTATAAATACCCCTTCCACTCCATTGGGAAGGAGATCTCTCTTCAGACACAAGACTTGGACTCTTGGAAGATCGAAGGACCTGAGCATTCTCTCTCAACACTCACGAAGACTCTTGGAATCCCAATAACCCTAACAAGGTTTCCGGATTCTAGGAGTGGAAGGACTCAAGAAGAAGGCTCTTGGAATCCCTACTACCCTAACACGGTTCCCGGATTCTAGGAGTTCTGCCACGCGTCGTTGGAGTAATCGTCCATCTGTTCTTCTCCCCTCTTCAATCAATCAATCAATTCCGTACTTTTCATGAATTTCTCTTCTCTTTAGCCAACACAAAACCCTAACCCTAGTAATGTACGATTTCCTTGCCCACAATAAGAAAATTAATAAATAAAGTAGCTTATTAGTTGTTAATTAAAAAATTATTTTCAAATTTAGTAAATATTTTGATACTTTCAAGAAATTATATACTGAATTCTAGTAAATGAAAGTATATATAATAAAAATTACAAAACAAATATTTTTAGTTTAATTAATAATTTTGTGATTTAGTAATTTTTTATCTTCTAATTAATTGAAAAAATAGCATACATCCTATCTAGGCTATGCATTGTACGAGTTTTATACTAGTTTCTCTTAAGTAGAGCATGTGAAAATTGAAAATAGTTTTTAATAACTTGAGGACTCTTTAATTAATTAATGCACTAACAACTACCCGAGTATAAGAATACAATATTATTCTAAACTCAAAATATTTACTAGACTTAACCGCTAGTTAGTTCACACAAATTTGAAGAAGTTATCATGGAAGAGCCACATGCAGAGAAATTTGCCTGTGAAAGATCAATTTTTCATATATATATTGGTCTTATAGATTTCAAAATATTAAAACCTAGCGAAACATTTTGAAAGAATATTGACTTGGTTAAGAAAAATTTACCCTAATAAAGTTAAGCAGGGAGAAGCAATATTGGGAAAAAATTATTTTCAAATTTTAGTAAATATTTTGAGACTTTCAAGTAATTATATACTGTATTTTACTAAATGAAAGTATCTGTAATAAAAATTACAAAGCGAATACTTTTAGTTTAATTAATAATTTTGTGATCTATTAATTTTTAATCTTCTAAATAAAAAAAATATAACATACATCCTATTTGATTTGTGCTATGCACGATAATTATATATTAGTTTCTCTTATGCTACATTTGGATTGAAGGAATGTAATAGATGAAAGAATGAAATAAAAATAATGTATTTGTTGATATTTTTGGAGGATAAACCATTCCAATGAAATGAAAACTCATTAAATTCTTTTATTTTTTATTCTATGTGGAGAAGGTGGAATAAAATTCATTCCAATAGAATGAATATATGTGATAATTTTGTCATTATATGACAATACCGACCACCATCAACAACCAAATATACATTTAAAATACGTTAAAAATCATTTCATTCCGTACTCCATTTCATTTTTTCAATCCAAACACAGTATTAAGTAGCATTTGAAAACTAAAATGGTTTTTAATAACTTAAAGACTGTGACGATCGAGAATTTTGATTTACCTTAAAAATATAGTTTTATCAATATTATTTAATAAAAATAGATTTTTATGAATAATATTTTGTTTTAAGAGATTTAAGGTCGCAATATAACCTAGATATGTATTACATGAGTGAATATATGTGTTTAGGGTTCGTAAGAAGAAAATAATTTTTTTTTCGAGAAAAACACTAAATCACCATCATCAAACGCAAAAAAATGCTAATAAACGTTTATTTTTGAAAATTTTGAATTACTTAATAACGTTTATTTGAGAAGGAGAGATGAAATCTCTAATAAAAAATTTTTTTGGGAAAAAGACGTAAAAAAACTTACTCACGCGAAAAACGCTTTTTCGTTTTTTTCGACTTTTCGAATTACGATATAACGTTTATTCGGGAAATGGGGACGGAAAGTGAAATAATTTTTTTTTCAAAAAATGAAAGTCAATTTTTTGGCTAATCAATAAGGTTACGAGACGTAACTGAAAAAGTTAGAAAACTTAACTAAAAAAGAAAATGACTAATTAAATTTAGTTGAATTAATTAAGACTAGGATTTTAAAGGCTTGGTTAGGATTTGTAGGACTTGCCTAGGGTTGAGCCAAAAGTTTAGCCTAAGGTTGAGTTTTGGGTGACTTAACTAGGGTTGGAGCTAAAGCTCAAACTTAGGCCCAAAGTCTTGAAGGACATGTTGGAAAATTAAACATGTGATGAAATGAAAGAGTGGATGAGGCAAAAAGGGGGAAAGGGGGGGGGGGGGGGACACTCGATCATGTATGTGTGGGGGGAAAGGGATGAGTCACCAATTTAATGGTTAAGTAAAATGGACAAAGAAATAAAATATTTAATGTTTGGTTCGCTCCATTAAAATGTATTAGCCAATAAAAGCTTGATATCTAGTTTTTTGTCTCCCTTTGGTTAGTTGATTGTGTTTTGCTTAGTTTAGCTAGGAATTGGTTGATAAAGGTTGTGAAGTTGGTGAGATTTAATTAGAGTATGGTTAATTCTCTTAAATAAACCAATGCAAATACACTTGCATTTTCTCCTTTATTAATTTTATTAAATCTTCTACGTTAGAAAAAGAAGCTTGAGAGAAATAGAGAGTGAAAGAGAGATCCACAAAATTAGAGTTGGAAGAAGAAGATCAAAAGCTAGCAAACTTTGATCAAGAGGAAGAAAGAAGAAGAAGAAGATCATCAAAAGGTAACCATGAAAACCCTAGTTTTCATTCTTTCTTTTATTTTAAGCTTTTATAAAGGCTTTGTTCGTGGTTGGTTTACGGAAGATCATGAAGGATCTTAAGTTATAAGGTAGTGATTAATGTAAGACCCCGAATTTTATGAAATAAAAGTATTCAATTTTTTTTATAATTATTATTCAGTAAATAGTTAAATTGATAAAAAGTTAAAGTTAAGGGTGATATATGTAAAGATTACAAAATAAGCAAGTGGTTATAAAATATTCATTGTTGTCGAGGTTTGGTCGTGGAATATTCTTGTTGTCAGGGAATATTCGTACAATGGCGTAGCCATTTGTGGGCCCCATAACGGAAAATTGTCTGATAAAGAAAACGACAAGAATGAGTTTTCTAAAAATAACGGTGTAGTTATTCTACAGAATTAACCTTTGTTGAAATACCCAAATTGGTTAAAATAAAGTAATACGCGTTGTTGCACAGTAGCACACGGTATTGCACATTATTTTATATTATTGTTGTTTCAATAATTGTCACTTCACAGTATTTTACATTATCAAACCAATAATTCATATTATTTGAATAATATTATAAGATAACATTATTGACAATGTCTAAAAAATTCTGTCGAGGAAAGGGGTTAGGTTATTTAATTGCGCGCCAGTAAGGAAAAATCCTTATCGGAAAGCCCCCTCTTTCTTGGAAATGATCTGGTTGTTAATATTGTAGTTCTGTAATATTATTTGTGAATAATTAATTATTAATTTATATAAGAAAATATTTATTTTATGTGGATATAAATGAAAGAATTAATGCTGAGGTATTTTTTATCAGTATTTTGTCGGAATGAAGGTCTTAAAAATCATCCGTATGTAGATTTTGGTCATTTTTCGTTTAGAATTTGGAAAGACTTTCTTCTATAAAGTTGTAGAAAATTAAATTTCCTATGAAATGGACATAAGATTTGAATTTTTCTGATAAAAGCGCTATTTATTATGAATTATTAAAGTTTCCAGAATAATTGATTTTTGGGGTTATAAATATTTTTTTCACAAAAAATGCTTTTAATGTGGGTGGGACCCACTTGCGTGTGCTAATGAGAGTGATGTGGTGTGCGTAGGAATTTTTTAAAAAAATATTAATATTTTATTAAATTTTCTGCCTTGGTGTTCTAAGTATTTTCCTATAAATAGGGTGCTTAGGTTAGAATTGAAAATCACACCAGAATCAGAAGTTTTCTCTCTCTATAATATCGAGCGTATTTTTGTGAGTATTTAGATATCTTGAGTGTTGCTATAAAGTGCAAGTTTCCTTCAGTATTATATCCAATATTCCAGTCAGAAGTGCTATTCTTTTGAGGTAAGGGATGGTATATGATATTATTTTTTTGCAATACTCGTAAGATACATTATTTTCTTTCATACTCCATATTATGAAAGAGATATTATTTTATTTCGTATTCCTAAAATTAAACTTACTATGGTAAGTATTGCTTCTATAATTCCTAAAATGATTAAAAATTCATTAAGTTTTGCGCTTCATATAATATCATTTCACGGGATTATTGATCTGAACTTTCTTGATAAATTTCCATATTTTCATGTTGGGTTATTATTCATAAAGTACTATTCACGGGGTACTATTCACTCGGGTACTATTCACCCGGGGTACTATTCATGACAAAAATTGATTTCTTTTCTGTCCAAATTATTTTTGATACATGAATATTATTCTTGAATTTTACTCCACAAAGCAGTTATCATGTTGACAATTTGGATATTTTTGAACTCTGCATAAATTGAATTATAATTATCTAATATTTATCCTTTATCTCACTTGATTAAATCTTTATATCATTGTCATCATCCTCATGTTTATATTATACCGGAAGTTATCTTTGGTCTGTAGTGCAAAGATGACCTGTTGTTGAATATCTTTGGCTCGTAATGCAAAGATGACCTATTTTTGAATATCTTTGGCATGTAGTGCAAAGATGACCTGTTGTTGAATATCTTTGGCCGTTAATGCAAAGATGAATTTATTAGTATGATTATGAAAAGGAAATGTGATTTAGTATAACCATGATCTTTGATGTTTCAGGTAAAAATAGGTGATGAAAATTATCTTCGACTTGGGTGCGAAGAGGAATTTAGAACCACAATTAGGATTATGATTTATTCACATGATTATGGACATGAACTGTTAATTGATGTTACAGAAATAAAACATTGTTGGTGGAGTTTTAACATGGAGAAGGTAATAGACTTTATGTTCTATTTGACTCTTCTAATGGATTGCTCGTTTCGCAAAAACTATGATTGAAAACTTTTATCATCTACCATATGTTTTAAATCTCTGATTTATTACAGACGAAGGCTATTGATAATTTAATTATCTTTAGTCATGATATTATTTACTGGGCTAGTTGTGCTCACCCTTTTGCTTTACAATTCCTTTCAGGTAATAAGAATTTAGTTGGGTCGAGCAGGGGTAACAGGGGGAATAGAACGGTGGTCTATAGTTGTTGAGATTTCCCCTAAAACAGTATGGAAATAATTTTATTGAGAATTTCAGATAAGTGTGTCGTATTTTATACGTCATTTAACCATTGATATTGGTGAACCGAATAGGGTGAGGTGAACCCAACTTTGGAAGGGTGTTTTGCAACTATCACACAAGATGTCTAATGACATACGACTTCATGTTATCATAAGATAGGGTTGTGCACATCCACTTACTGATTATATCTATGAGCACTACCTATATAATCTTGGAGTTTGGTTGAAATATAATTCTCAATTGGAGAAAATGGAGATAATTATATGGCAAGAGAAGACTCACCATTGGAAAGTGTTAGAGTTTATGCCCTAGAGGCCAATTATTTGATATAATTGCTTAATATTTTGATATTATATTTGATTGAATAAATGAATGATTTTATTATGGTTTTATTTACTGCGTTATATAAATGTTAACATAATAAAAAATCCTTAGAATAGTGATACAAATTATATAGTTTCAAGTATGTGACTTGAACATGAGATTATATAATTATAATTAGTATCATTGTTCTTAAATGTCCCTAGTTGAGTATCATTGTTGATGGGACAACAATGATGCATTGAGACTAGTATGTGGATTGACTGATGACCAAATCTCATTGGTCATAAATATATGAGATATTAAGTCAATGCATAGGTACATGTTAGAGAACGATGTACTGGACAGACCCACCATGAGAATTCTATGTGGAGCATTATGCGAAGTGTCATTAGAAATTCTCATATTGACAATGATGTAATGGTCCTCCGACCTGAAATCACTATATTACTACACGAGAATTTATGTACTTTGATATCATCAAATGTCACCTTTAATATGGTGGACTATTAAGGTGATTATTGGGTACATCATGAATCGTGTGAGGAATATGAGTGATCTAGATGGAATTTAACCCTCCTATTTATTAGGGGTGATATCCATAGGCCTCTTGATTGAGTAGGACTATGAAATGCATGACCATGTTCAAATAGTGATTTGTTTCATATAGTCTACTCATTGATCAAGAAAACTCAGATTAAATTATGAAGAGTATGACACATTCCATGACTCGAGTTTGATCTAGGATATTAATGTTAAAAGGATTAAATTACATTGAAACATTGGTCACAAAAAGGTTGCATCGAATCATCGATCTTATTATTACTTGGGTAGCAGTGATGCATTACTAGATGCCGCTCTTTGTTTATAATTTTATAATATGATTTTAAAATTATTGCCAACGTAATAATAACCTATAAGTCACACACATGTAGAACGTTATTAAAAGGGAATTAATTTAAATTATAAGGATTTAAATATATTAATATGATTAATATTATTTAAATCACTTAATTGAAATTAAAAGGATAATTTGTATATATATATGTATATTAATTAAGTAAGACTTAATTAAGATATATATATATATATATATATATATATAATTCGAATATTATGAAATTAGGTTTTGATTTGATTAATTCCTTTTAACTACTATATATATGATATATAGCAGCTACTTAGGGTTACATCATAATCAAAACAAAAACCCTAGCCGCTCTTAGAGAGAGACTAGAGAAAAACAGAAAATCCATTCCTTTTGGTGGCTAGTACCGCAATTCCTTCTTCTGCAGATCGTAGGACGATTAAATGCAAGGAGGCGTTCGATGTGGATACCGTAGAGTCGCAGTCCATTTGAATTGCGTTGGAGATTCGACCGCATCGATTCAACCAAAATAATCGGTATAATTTCTAAACCACTGGATTAATTTCTGTTTCGCATGGATCCTGTTTTTGGGTTTCAGAAATTGCTTTGAATTGTTCTATTTCCGCTGCATTTTATGTGCCGAATCCCTACAGAAAGAACATGATAGCAATATTCTTGTTTTTCTTTGGGGCCTATTGAGTCAACCAAGGATAATTCTCGAGTCATATGATATCTATTATAACTTAGATGCATGCCCTCTCATGTACGAAAGTTTTCTTGAGCATTTTCCAAATATTTTAATTTCTAAAATAGTTATTGATTGTACCTTTATGTAAGGTACCATGGTAAGGTACCATTGTAAGGTGTTATGGTCAAGGCACCATGAAAGTTACATATATTTGTATTAAAACTCACAGTATATGTGTTGTCGTATTTTGTACGATAATTGTAATAATGAAGTTGTATTTAGTTTCTGTACCATGTATTGGTGACTCAGAATGAGTTGCGTGGACCTATTTTGGGGGTGTCACAGTTGGTATCAGAGCTTAGGAATATGATCTCTGGCGGAGATAAGAGAATATAACTAGGAAGGGAGAGATGAGTAAATACTTCACTAGTGTGTCCTACCTAAGCTTATTTGGTATTTAATTAATCGGTCGGAGAATAGAGTTAATACGTGATATGTAAATTAACCTTTGTTTTGAAGTTGTATTCTAGAATGAGCAATGAAGAAATCATTATACAGAAGAGATGACCGGGGAGATAGAATCTGAAATGAAAGCAAGGTATTCTTAACTCTTTGAAATACCAGGTACGTAAATTTCGGGGACGAAATTTCATAAGGAGGGGAGATTTTAAGACCCCGAATTTTATAAAATAAAAGTATTCAATTTTTCTTATAATTATTATTTAGTAAATGGTTAAATTGATAAAGAGTTAAAGTTAAGGGTGATATATGTAAAGTTTATAAAATAAGCAAGTGGTTATAAAATATTCATTGTTGTTGGGGAATATTCGTTTGGTCATGGAATATTCTTGTTGTCGGGGAATATTCGTACGACGGCGCAACCATTGGGGGCCCCGTAACGGAAAATTATCGGATGAAGAAAATGACAAGAATGAGTTTGTTAAAAATAACGGCGTAGTTGTTACCGTTAACACTATTGAAATACCCGGTAGTTAAAATAAAGTAATACGCGTTGTTGCACAGTAGCACACGGTATTGTTAGGTTTGTAATATTCATGAACACAATTAAATTGCACAAAATAAGTGAAAGCATGGAAAATTAGAGTTTTAAAATTTCACAAACCAAATTCCTGGATCATCCTTTATGCACAATTATTAATTAAACGAAAAGATAAAGAACAAGAATTATACCCTTGAAGATTCGAGCTTAATCCTTTTCGCGTTCAACTTGAATCCACCAGGTTTGGTTCTTTCCTTTGATCAACGTTGGCCACCCAAGTGTTTGTCCTCTAGAGGAAATCCACCAAAGAAGAAGAAAGATTAAAGAAGATGGGTATTTGGCAAAACCCTAGTTTTTCTATCTCACATAGAAAAGGGTGCTCTCCTAACTATTGAAATTACGTATTCACGTATTTTTTGTGAAAGTGTCAACCACCCTCACTCATAATAAGACTCCTCTTATTTATAGATGTGGGCAACCCTCCTTAACAATTAAGAAATTAGATTTTATTTTAATTAATTAAACTCCTTTAATTAATTATGCTCCCAATCTTATTAGGAATAATTAATTAAAATCTTTTAATTAATTAGTCTCCTAATCGTATTAGGATATTTGAGAGTACTTTTATTAAATAAATTTCCAAATCTTTAGAAATTAAAATAATAATTATTATAATAATATTAATAAGACTCTTCTTATTAATTTATATATTTAATATTTCCAAAATATTAAATAATAAATATTAAGCTATTTAATTTATTCTATCATCATAGATTAAATTAAATACACTTAACATATTATTACAATTATGCCATTAACTTCTTAAATAATTATTCTTCCTTTTATGGTGTGACCCTTAAGGTTCTCCATATTAAACCAGTTGTGAATAAATTAATTAGAACAATTCTAATCTTATTTAAATAAATAAATTAAACAATTAATTTATTTAAATAATATTTATTCTACAATAGGGGTAAGCCTCCCTAGCGATTAACAACTTTCTAGATAATATAAATTTCAACATTAATCATAAAAGAACCTTTAAGTAAATAGTTACCGTACAATTCAATCCTTCCACCATACAATGTCCCAATTAAATATAAGACATGGAATTACTGTCAAGTCTTATTTTATTTAATTATATGTTTTTCGATTCTTAAATGCACAACACCAAATAATGCAAATTAGAAACTCATTTCTAATTTCATTCTGCCTTGGCCAAGGACTACTAGATTGTCATTTATCGAATTACATATGACATTTTACTTCTTTTATTAGAAGCGGTAGATTCTTTATTGATCATACATTATCTCCATGTACGATTTATTATACCCAAACATATCCTTTGATATACCCTAAGGGTCTTAAGGAATAAGTCAAAGTATAATTCATCATACACAAGATACTATGATGATTTCAAGTCCAAGGATCACTTGTACTACTATCACTACAGGAATTCCTATTGACAGGCAAGTAAAACTCCATTAGGTATTCCTTAGCGAGCCACGTTCAATAAACTTATCCTCCAATAAGCACCTACATACTTGCTTTAGTGCCTCTACACAAATGATCATGAGATCAATCATCCTCATCCAATGAGCAAGCAACGTATGTACCAATCTATCCGGATTCACTAATCCCCAATTTAGTAATCCAACGATTGGGAACTATTTTAGTTTTAGGCTTACTAAGAATTTAGATCTCATTAGAATAATCATCATTATTATTCTAAAAGCATTGCTTAAAACTATGAGTTTATCACATATTATAAAGCAGCATCATGTAGATAATTAAAAGCATTTAATAAATTAATACTTTTTATTAATAAATGAATAAGATTATTACAAAGTATATGCTTTATCATCAAACATGATTGGCTTGTGTGCATACTACTTTCAATCTCCCACTTGCACTAAAGTCAATTGTCATGGTATCTCATACCCTTCTTCTCTAAGTGACGATTATCCTGCTGTTGGATAAGCTTTAGTTAATGGATATGTAATGTTGTCTTTGAAAGTCCACTATCTCTATAGCGATTTCCCATTTTTCAATGATTCCTATAATCAAATGAAAGTGCCACAACACATATTTAGATCCAAGATGAGACTTAGGAACTATTCCTAGTTCTATAATAAACTTTTCATCCAAATAATCAACTTGCAGCTTCATTTATAGCTATATACTTTGTCTTTATCACTAAACCAACAACTCTTTGCTATTTGAAAATTTTCCAATTCACTGCACTACCGTTCAAGGTAACACTTTACCTTAAAGTGAATTTTTGTCGTCTTAGTCTGTCTGAAAAAGTTGAGTCTGTTAAGCCCTCTAGTTTTAATTTAGACCCACCATAAATTTTAATCACATCCTTAGTGCTGGTTACGTACTTTAAGATGTTTTTCACTGTCTTACAGTGATCTTTTCCAGAATATGACCAATCAACATCATGTCTCATATATTTCATTGTATACATAATTGTCACTCATGCGATCTCTCTTTTCAGGAGTCTATGGGGACTATTAAGAGAGATACACTCCATGGCTCATCAACATGAGACATCTCTTGGAGTTTTCCATGCTAAACGACTTTAGCATCAAATGAATATACGTTCCTTGGGTTAAGTCGAGCATCCTCTTAAATCTATCTATATAGATTTGTATCCCTAATTACGATACTCTTCCCAAATCATTCATGGAGGAATGTTTCGACAACTTTATCTTTATTGATTCTAGCATTGGCATGTCATTTCTTATCAAGCTTGTTGATCCGATTTAGTGTCATAATCAATGAATCATCATCTTCGTGTACCTCAGTATATCATCGATGAATCGACCTAGGTAGTAATAAAGTGAAAGTAGAGTATCGTTCCCATTTTTGTGGTTCTTGAGGAATTATTTAATAAAAAAATTACCAAATACTAACTCTTAACCAAATCAATTTTATTTAAACATTTTTCACATAAATTGTCCCTTTTTCTAATTAAGAAAACTAAATTAACAATTGAAAAAGAGATTATTCTAGGGCAAAAAATCAAATAAACAAAACTAAGATTTGATTGAATCGACAAGTAAATAAGATTAAGACTACCAAATATAACTCCCAAATCAATTATAAACTATAAATCAATTATCAATTATCCCAATTATTATATCTGATTGAATTGTTAATAATGAATTCTCAAATCCCCAAAAACTATAAATCCCTTTTCTTTGAAAGTGATCAAAAATTGCCTTGCCTATTTAATCCAGATTAATTTTGCTATATTCCTATGCAAAACAATTGAATTAAACTCGTTACAATCCCAATTCCTTATGCGTTACATGCGGCGAACATATATTTCCATTCTATTCATAAACCTAATTATTCACTGTGCAAATAACTAAGTCATATGATATCAGGCCCATTTTTAACCCTAGAATTCCTCTTCCAATTCCTTCTAGAGTAACAAAGTAATTACTGATCAGATAATTAATCAATAAGTATAAGGCAAGATAAACAACTCATTTTAACACAAATAATTGGAATAAATTAAATAACTAATTTATAGCCATAAAAGGTTCAATTGAAATCTTAATAAAAGAGTTAGTTCATAATTAATGAATTAAAACCAAGAATCCACAACTGAATAGACATTAAAAAATAAAAGTATGATAAGAGAAGAGAATAGAATCATTTGTCAACCAAATCGATGCTCCCCTCTTTGCTCTTGCTCTTGATCTTGAGTGTTCTTCAATTTGCTTCAATCTTGATGGCTAATTAAGAACTAGGGTTTATATTCTAATTTAATGGAGTGTTTAATCTAGTCTAATCTATGTATTATCCCTTTATTTTATGCCTTACATCATGTATTTATAGGTTACAAGTCCAATTTTTAGCTTAGGAACAAACCCAATCCAATTTGGAGTCAAAAAGGTGTCAAATTTGCCCAAAAACGCGTCCAGGCCCAACCAACCTCTTCCCCAGCGCCTTGACCCAAAGACTGGCAATCTGCTAACCACCCCCGGTGCCCGGCCCTTTGGGCATAAAACTATTTTGGGCGCCCAGGCGCTGCCACATGTTCTGACATTTTTTGCTCTAACGTCCTTTGGGAAAATGGCCATAACTTCTTCTTCCGAACTCCGATTTCGATTATTCAAGATGATCCGGAAAGAGGAGACGCAGATCTACAACTTTCATTCTTTAAGGTTTTCAAAATAAGGTCCGGAAAAATACTCAAATTGGATCTGAAGGGACTGTTGTGTAAATGGCAAGCCAAAAACGCGAATCTAGCCACCCCAAATGTCGATCCAAGAAACTTTTGTCCCAATTCCTACAAAACAACATAAAACATGCTTGAATAGACACAAACACTTAAAATTATTCTAAAAGAATTGAGAACAACAATAAATTAAGCCTAGAATGTATCCAATTCATGGGTATATTACTCCATTCATCAAATACCCCCAAACTTAAACATTTGCTTGTCCTCAAGCAAAAACACAAAAGAACTAAAATAAACAAAATAACTCAACTAAATGAATGCATATGCATGATCTACTTCCTAATATACCTACTGAGGCAAGAGTAATAAATCGATTATGATATATAGCAGCAGGCCTCAAAGATACCAATGATACTCAAACAATATATCAATCAAGTCAAAATCCATAACTCTAACCAATTAGTCAATCAAACTGTCATCACCCATATGTTGTGTGTGTGTGCTTGTTAACCATTCTAACCAACCACGATTCAAGATAATCACATAACAAACTTCTTAGAAGGAAAATTTTGAGTTCAATTCAATTACTTTTGTGAACATGACAACTCGATTAAAACTAAGCAATTACCAAGTCTTAAGGTAAATCATGATTTATTTATACTCTTATTCAATCACGAGGGCATTTTTGCTCTTTTGTGTTTTATTTTTTTTTTTTTTCTCATGGCTGAGCAATGTCTTATTTCCTTAGGCTTTTCAGTGCTACCTTAATGAGCGTTTCGACCAACGACTCCCAAGCCATTAAGACCTTAGGGTGCTAGGTGTAAAAACAATCCCCTCGGGATTACTTACTCAAGTAACAAAGGCCACAAAACTAGACAAGCATGCCACGGTGTTTATTCTTTTTTTTTTTTTCGGATTTTTTTTTTTTTTTTTCATCATTTTTTTTTTTTTTTTTTTTTTTTTGTATATATATATATCCCATAGATTTCCCCAAACTCAAGCTTTTACGTCATTCCAACCTTTTCCTTGAGTTCACTAATTTCCTTAAATTTTAACAAAGATTTTCCCTCGAAACAAATTATGAAACCCTTGAACCAAGTGGATTAAAAGCAGTTAAACTTTAAGTGCTTGCTTAGGTTACATAAGTTTGAGACAGGCTCGATTATCATCATGATTAAAATTAGAACTCATCATCAATTATCAACACCTTTATTCAAGTTAACATTTAATACCAATCTTATCATAGGTAGAGCTAAGACCACACCAACCGATCACTGCATTCATGCAAAAAATAAAAAAAATGCAATTATACTACATGAACACATACTAATGCAACACATATATGAATATGCAAATAACTACCATGTATTATATGGAACCTAAAAAAAAACACAATGCTAACACATAAAAAAAAATGAACTACTATGCGGATAACTAACTATATGCAATATGACACTAAAATGCCCCAAACTTAAACTAGACATTGTCCTCGATGGATAAAATAGAAAAAAGTAAAGCGGAGGACTTCCACGAAAATATAGCAATCTTCCTCCTTGTCCACTAAGTTTGGAGAATAGGCTAGGCACATGGAACAAATTGGGCACCACACTTGAATTTGACTTGAATAACCTGTAAAACCATGATAGAAGCAATTTTATTAAATCCTAAATAAATGCAAATTCAAAACTACTAATATAAAACTTAATAAAAACTAAAAAATAAAAATTAAACTTGGGTTGCCTCCCAATAAGCGCTTGTTTTATAGTCTCGGCTGACTTCTTCAATTCTCTATCCAATTCCCCTACGAAAATTGAGGAACCCTCCATCCATCCAAGTGCAATGTCTCTTTTGGGAGGTTCCCATTAGTAATGACCCTAGAATTAAAGTCACCTAGCATGCTCTTTGTAGATAGGGTTCCTATATAAGAGCGTCCAACAACTAGGTGTTTCCTCCATTATGTCGATGATCAGATTGGGGCATTGAAGCTTAATAAACATAATGGAATCTTCCTCTATCTTCTCCTTTTCATCCCACCATGACTCCACAACTGTACTAGCTCTTACGTCACCAAGAGCTTTGCTGACGACATGACTTCCAATTGGGCATGGTTTTGCAAAACTGCCCGGATTCTTGAACTTTGGTGGAGAAGGTACATGGGACACTATCAAAATTGGCTCATCTTCGTTGGTACTCAAAGTTAGATCTTTGCCGATCTCCTTTTGTTGGTCTCCAAGTCTTTCCTCTCTTTCAACATCTATATCATTTGGCACATCCGGTTGCAGATTTGGTTCGGGCTCATCATCAGTCTCGTCATCCATGTCATAGAGCCAAGTGTATTGAGGACAAATGTTCGAGGCATTGGTTAGTTGTTCCGTTTGGTTCATAAAATTTTGACTCAATATCTCTTGATTAATCCTCCTCTCCTCACATGAAGCTATGAACTTGGACAAAGCTTCCTCCAAATTTGAATGTTCTTCTGTTGTAGTGGAGGTGGACACGAGAAATCCGGTGGGGTACGTTGGACTTGGAGCATAAAATTGATCTTGATGAGTATGGTTCCATGAAACACCTTGGCTTTTCACATTCAGCTCTACTTGATTCAATACTTTGTTTTGTTCCTCGTTCTTTTTTTTGAAGCTCTAATAAATTTCTCAAGGTTTCTTCCAAACTTGATTTCCTCTCTGGTTGTTGTTGAGTGCGATTTTGGAATTCGGATGTGTTTTGTTGTCTCGGTGCTTGAGCTTGATTGTTACTCCATGAAAAATCGGGTGATACCCCCAATCACGATAATAGTTGTTAGGATAGACATAATTATTGGGGTAATCACCACCATCTTATATCCGGCTCAAAAGCGATGGTGCATTGATGACTCATATGATTTCGGCACAATAATCACAAATAATCGCCACATACTTTAATGACGTTGTGCTTCAAAAGCGTCGACCATCTTTGAAAGTGTCTCAATTTGTCTTTGATAATCACGAGAAACTTGTTGCGTGGATGGTGGACTCCATGTTTCCATATTCTTAGCTATTGCGGACACTGTCTTTGCCAATCTTTGAAAGTGTCGATAAATGAGTCCGTCGATCTCTGTTTCCATTGGTTGAGTCATGTTTGCCATCCTCCGACTCTGTTGAAAGCTGCGATAACCTCAGCGTCTTTGAAGTTGCCTCAATTTGTATTGGCTCTATAGAAGATGTATTAAGTCCATTAATCCTATTTCCCTTGGTTGAGCCATGAGCGTGTATGGCCATTGATACTCAAAGTCATCCATGGTACCTAAAATGAGAGAAATATAAGAAGAGAATTAAAATAAAAATAAAAATGTTTAAATTAAGACTAATTTGATTGAAATTAATATTGGTAAATAATTATTAAATTAATTCCCAAACAAGCGGTGCCAAAAACTTGTTGATCGATTTATGCAATCAATGAATAAATTGCAAGTATACACGATTCGACAAGTAATAAAGTGAAAGTAGAGTATCGTTCCCACGAGGAATTATTTAATAAAAATTACCAAATACTAACTCTTAACCAAATCAATTTTATTTAAACAATTGCAAAATTGTGAATTTTCTAATTAAGAAAACTAAATTTAACAATTAAAAGAAATTATTCTAAAATAAATCAAATAAACAAAACTAAGATTTGATTGAATTCAAATAAATAAGGATTAAGACTCCAATATCCCCCAATTATGAACTATAAATCAATTATCCAATTATCCCAATTATTATATCTCTTTGAATTGTTATGAGAGAATTCTCAAATGCCAAAAGCCCTTTTCAAGTGATCAATTGCCTTCTATTTAATCCAGATTAATTTTGCTATATTCCTATGCAAAACAATTGAATTAAACTCGTTACAATCCCAATTCCTTATATGTTACATGCGTGAACAAATATTTCCATTCTATTCACAAACCTAATTATTCAACTTTGTGCAAATAACTAAGTCACATGATATCATGCCCGATTTCTAACCCTAGAATTCCTCTTTCAATTCCTTTTAGAGTAACAAAGTAATTACTGATCAGATAATTAATCAATAAGCATAAGGCAAGATAAACAACTCACTTTGACACAAATAATTGGAATAAATTAAATAACTAATTTATAGCCATAAAAGGTTCAATTGAAATCTTAATAAAAGAGTTAGTTCATAATTAATGAATTAAAACCAAGAATCCACAATTGAATAGACATTAAAAGATAAAAGTATGATAAAGAGAGAATAGAATGCATTGTAAACCAAATCGATGCTCCCCTCTTCTTTGCTCTTGCTCTTGATCTTCAGTGTTCTTCAATTTGCTTCAATCTTCAATGGCTAATTAAGAACTAGGGTTTAGATTCTAATTTAATGGAGTGTTTAATCTAGTCTAATCTATGTATTCTCCTTTATTTTATGCCTTACATCATGTATTTATAGGTTTACAAGTCAATTTTTAGCTTAGGAACAAACCCGATCAATTTGGAGTCAAAAAGGTGTCAAAATTAGCCCCAAAAACGCGTCCAGGCCCAACCAACCTTCTTCCCGATTGCCCCGGCACTGGCCACAACACTATAACCCACCCCCTTTGATTGCCAGTGGCTGGGCATTGGCTATTTTGGGCGCCTCAAGGCGCTGCCACATTTCGACATTTTCTACTCCGGCGTCCTTTGGGAAAATGGCATAACTTTACGAACTTTTTTGATTCAAGATCGAGCATCCTTTGGGAAAATACAACTTTCATTCTTTAACTTCTGAAATAAGGTCCGGAGAACTCAAATTTTGATGATTCAAGATGATAAAGGAAAAGAGGAGGCACCCCAAAGATCTAGAAACTTTCATTCTTTAATTTTTCAAAATAACGTAAAACATCTGGAGAAATACTCAAATTGGCTCTAAAAACTTGATTCTTTGTGTAAATTAAGCAGAAAAGCGAATCTAGCCACCGAGCGTCGATCCAAAAGTAACTTTTGTCCCAATTCCTACAAAACAACATAAAACATGCTTGAATAGACACAAACACTTAAAATCTTAATATTCTCAAAAGACTTTTGAATTCTTTGAACAATCGAATAATTAATACTTGAATGTATCAATTCATGCATTACTCTTTTAATGATCATCTCCTTTTCTTATTATTATTATAAATAATTATAATACCAAAGATTTCATTGTCCAACAATAAAATGGAAATAATGTTTCTAACGAGAACTGGAATACAATAACAACTTATTGACTTAATAGATTTGCCCGTAGGCAATGCTAAAATATAAGTTTCTATGGCTAATGCAGCAACCATTGCTTCATTTCCCACTCATAGGATTACTTATCTTTGTTCAGCTTTCTACTTCTACTTGATCCCTTCATAAATCTATATTTATGATAACCAAAGCTGGTATCCAATACCCAAGTAGATCCTTGACTTAAAGAAAAATTTATTTTAATCATGAACAAAAACTATATTTATAACCGAAGCTTCACTAAGCTTCTTCTGGATAACATCTACAAGATACTTCTCTCAGTTTCTTTTCTAGTGTCCTGGCTTATTGTAGTGGAAGCAAACTCCTTTGCTATCCGTATCAGTTTGGTTCTTATTATCCTTTGTTTTTGCCTTTCTATTTACCTTTTTTGAATCGTTCTTCTTTTCAGAAGATCATTTGGCCCCTACCAGTAAGACTTGGTCTTTCTTAGTTAGAAAGTGACTCTCAACATTTTTCAACATGTTAAGCAAATAAGTGAAGCTGATATCTTGCTTGTTCATATGAAAAATTCACAACAATTGTGAGAAGGAGTTCGGGAGTAAGTGCAAGATCAAATCTTGGCTCAACTCTCCATCCATGACAAAACTTGTTGTCCTAATTGTTCAATCAAATTGATCATGTTAACGATTTTTATCTGTACTGTAGTGTCATCGGTCATTCTAGATCGAAAGAGCTCCTTAGATATCTGATATCTATCAGTCCTACTTTCCTTACCATCAACTACTTGATATGAAAGAATATAGTAGGAGCATCCATAGCTTCATGCTGACGCTGAAGCTCGTTACTCATGGATGCGAGCATGATGTATTGAGCCAACTGTGCATCATCTTGCCACTTTCTAAAAGTAGCAATTTGTGATAACCCGAATTTTTATAAGTTATTAAAATAGGAATTTAATAATTAAAATTCTTATTATGAGATGTTTTGAGTTTGAGTATATATATACGTGCTATATATTTTGAAATATGTGATCTGGTGTGAAGAGAAATATATATTCATATATATTGGGAAAGTGAGGTTTAATAGTTGAGTTAACTATTGAAGGAATTAAATGAATTTTGTAATTAATCTTAAATATTTATTGAATTAAATAAATATTTTAAATAATTTATTTATTGAGAAAAATAAATAATTTATGAAATTGTGGTATAATAATTTAGTTACGTGTGGATGATAATTAAGTTAAAGCAAAGGTAAATTTTATTCTTTGAAGATTTAATTTAATGAATTAATTAAATCAAATGAGTTGTTTAATATTAAAGAAAATAAGTAAATTAAATAAAGTGATGTTTAAGTCTAATTTATTAATTAAATTAGATATATGATTATTTATTAATCATCGGAAGAATTATAATAAAATTATAATTATTATAATTATTATTGTAAGTTATGTAAATTGATTGCAGGTGTGACAAATAAAAACTATATAATATAATATTATTAAAATAATCTAGTATGGGGGAAATTGTGTATAACCAAACGCAGCCTTATGGCTTTTGGTTTATTATAACTGACACCTATTGTAACTAATGTACGTGAGAGAGAGGGGAGTCAGTTTATTTTACGTGTTCTTTTTCTAAGGTTAAGAACACAGAAGAGAGGGTTAGAGAAAGAGAGATAATTCTTTGTAGTTGAGAAGATAAATTCTAAGAATCAAAGAAGAGGAAGAAGATTAATCAAGCTTCTCTAATCATCTAGCTAATTAAAGGTAAGTAATCCATTTTAAAGTTTTGAGTTCTTAGTTTTATTTTTTAAGTTCTAGGGTTAATTATTGAGAAATTAATTTTATGTGTATTGGGATTGTATAACCTGTTATATGTTGTCTATAGATGATTTTTGAAGTATCGAATTCATGAAAACATGTTTGAAGGTGAAGAACTTGAGTTTTGGTTTTATATATATTACATGGTATGTTTTGGGGTAAAAATTGGTTTTGAATTCATACTCTAAACTGTAAATTGATAATGGAAATTGTTAGTATGTTGAAAAACGAAAAGAACGAATGTTAAACAGACCAATTTGGTTGAGAAACGAGTTTGTAGCGAATGAATTCACTAAATGTGTTTAAAACATGAAAATATAGCATGAACACTGAATTGGAACCCTTAAAATGATTTGTTAATATGTTTGGAAGTGTTATAATTATTCTATAGTTGAGTAGCTAAGAGTTTAATGAGTCCAACGAATCAAAAATCGACTAATTCAGACTTAAAATGAAAAAGATATGTCCAAAATCATTTTTCTTGCAGCGGTTAAAGGTATGCCGGCCGCCCATGCATCTTGGTGCTTAATTTGAGTCTGGGCATTGGCACTTGGTAGCGTGGTATTGGTGACCAAAAGGGGAGCGGCCGCGCTCCATGTGTTCTGATTGTGACTGTTTTGACCTATTTTGGTAAAATGGTCATAACATTTTCATACGAACTCCGATTGATGTGATTCAAGATGATCCGGAACGAGGACGAATAGACCTACAACTTTTGTTCTTTAAGTTATTCAATTTGAGGTCGTTAGGAAGGGTAAAAACAGTTATCTTTGTGACTATTACGTAATAGGAGGCAATCGGAGGGCGTTGAGCGAGCACATACGCAAGTATAGTGCTCCGGATGATGGAATATGTTATCCTAAGTGATAAAACATGAATATGCATGATAATAGACATGTCATATGGCTAAGATTACTTTAATCATAATGGGATGCTTAAGCATGACTTAGTATGTGTTTTAAAAAGAAACTTGATGATTTCAAAAACAAACCTTGACGAACTTTAAGTCACTTGAGTTCTGACTTTGTAGTGAACATATGGTGGAGTCATGCGATCATAAAATGTGATCTTAAGTTACCTCGTATAAGATAACTTGTATAGCTTGGATAATATATGTTTTCAAAGAGAAATTTAAAAAGTTTTAGAAACTAACTTTGATGAGCATTGTTACTTGCATTATGACCTTATAAGCAAGCATGATAGAGTTATTTATGCCTTTGAACATGAATGATATGTGCACTCAACTAGTCAAGCATGACATAAGTTATTTAAGCACGTTTTAAAAATATGAACTATGTTATGTCTATGTAAATGACATAGATACATGTGAACATGCGTATTAAAGGTTGTTAGTACCAATATAAGGTTTAAAAGCTTATAAACCTTGAACCTTTGTTAAAAGAAGTTGTTAAGCCTTGTTGATGTAAATAATTCAACATAGAACTATGTAATTCAAAACTAAATGATTTGAAATGTGAACTTGAAGAATTATCAGAACTTACTTGATGTATGTTTATAGTATTTATCAGAATGCATAGTAGGTTAGGACTAAACTGAGCAATGAAAAGCTCAAGTCTGGTTTTAATTTGGGAGTAGTCTTGGTAGTGCCACTTCCCTAAGCTTAAATGCAAGACTGCCATCGTACATTACGTAGAGTGACCAAGAGAAGTTTGTTAACTGCATGGTCTTAAGTTATGGTTATATATTATCTTTAAGCACAACAATATATGAAAAAAGATTGTTTAAATAAATATGATAATAGAATGAACTAATCTCATGGTTATCCTAAGTTCAAGTAAAAATGAAACCATGTTAGGAAACAATATTTGTTTTTATATTAAGAGCGTATGAAATATATGACTAATGGATGTGAATCCATGATTATATAACTATGTAGGAATACACAAAGTGCAAATAAGCGTTAAGTAGTTAAGTCGTAGTTCATAAACTACGAACCAGGCAAGTCTTTCAGTTCCTATTTGCTTTGTGAACTTGATGATTAACTGTTTTAAATCTTTATTGCAAAGAGTATGATGTGTTATATATATGTTCAAAGTATGAAATGTTAAAGTCAATTTATTACTATGTTGATTGATTAAAGCATGTTGATTGAGTAAGGACTCAATCTTTATACTGTTATATGAACTGTAGCATGTTGTTATATGTTGAGCATGATATTATTTGTTATGTGATGCATGAAAACTGTTAGATTTTGCTGGGCTGTCGAGCTCAACCTTGCAAATAACCACTTTTGCAGGTTCAAGATTCAAGGTAAAGTTATGTGTTACTTGAAAGACATAAATCAAATGTGATACATGAAGATTTATACACTTTGGTTGTGTTATTATTATTTGAACCATGTTTAAGGTTTTGAATAACGTATTAATGTTGAATTGTAATATCATTTTGCGATGTAAACTATTGTAGTATTAAAATGATTTTGAAATATTTAGATGTAAAGGTTGAAGGTTTTGGGAACGAGGATAGTTTGTAATAGAAAATTTTAATTATTTCACAAATTTTAATGGTTGTATTATCGTTTAATGATGTAAAATTGGAGGTTGAATGTATTATTAACGACCGAAGTTGAGAATTAAATTGTATGAATTTTGGGGTTGTTACACAATATCTTCCTCAGAGGCATTGTCTGCAACTATTGCAGGGATATGCGTATTAAGGACATAAGATAGCTTTTCAGCCATGGGAACTATTCTCAAATTCCTTTACCAATCCATTTAATTCGGTCCGATTAAATAACATCTAATATGCTTCGTAGTGATAGTAATTTAGACATTGTAAAATTCTGTAAATAAATTTGTTCTTAACAACATTTTAGCATACATTCTTTTATTAATTACCAAAATAAGTTAGGTCTTGTTTTAAATTGGTATCACCCACTATTTTTATCAAACTATATTATCCTCACTTATATAGTTCGGCAAAATCTAATTAAAGCCTTGTGGTGATACAATAAACTATATATAAATAAATAGGTAGACAATGTGACACCCCCAAAATAGGTCCACACGACCCATTTTGAGTCGCCAGATATCACACTATAAAAAAATCATTTACAAACTTCATTTATACAACTGTTGAATTGTCATGCAGAATACGACCATAGTTAAACTGTGAGTTTTAATACAAATGTATATAACTCTCATGCTGTCTCGACCACAATCTTACAATGGTACTTTACATAAAAGTACAGTCAATAACTGTTTTAGAAATTAAAATCTTTGGAAAATACTCAAGGAAACCTTCGTATATGGGAGTCCATGCGTCTAGGTTATGATAGATATCATATGTCCACAGAATTATCCTTGGTTGACCCAATAGTCCCCAAAGAAAAAAAAGAGATTGTTATCATCTTCTTTCCAATGGTGAGTCTTCTCTTGACATATAATTATCTCTGTTGTCTCCAAGTGAGAATTATATTTCAAATAAACTCCAAGATTATATAGGTAGTGCTCGTAGATATACTCAGCAAGTGGATGTGCACAACCCTATCATATGATAACACGAGGTTGTATGTCATTAGACATCTTGTATGATAGTGGCAAAACACCCTTCTAAAGTTGGGTTCACCTCTCCCTATTCGGTTCACCAAAATCAACGGTTAAAATGACGTATAAAATATGACACACGTATCTGAAATTCTCAATAAAATTATTTTCATACTGTTTCAAGGGAAACCTCAACAGCTATAGACCACCGTTCTAATCCCCTGTTACCCCCGCTCGACCCAACTACACTCTTATTACCTGAAAGGAATTGTGAAGCAAAAAAGGGTGAGCACAACTAGCCCAGTAAAGAATATCATGACTAAAGATAATTAAATTATCAATAGCCTTCATCAGTAAGAAATCAGAGATTTAGAACATATGGTAGATGATAAAACTTTTCAACCATAGCTGCAGCGGAACTAGTAATCCATTAGAAGAGTCAAATAGAACATAGGGTCTATTATCTTCTCTATGTTAAAAGTCCACCAATAATGTTTTATCCCTGTAACATCAATCAACAATTCCTGTCCACAATCATGTGAATAACTCATAATCATAATTGTGATTCTAAATTCCTCTTCGCACCCAGGATGAAGATAATTTTCATCACCTGTCTCTACCTGAAACATCAAAAATCATGGTTATACCAAATCACAATTCTTGTTCATAATCATACTAATAAATTCATCTTTGCACTACGGGCCAAAGATATTTATTAACAATTCATCTTTGCTCTACAGGCTAAAGACATACAACTGTATTATAGAAGAGTCAAGTAGAGCATGATATCTACTATCTTCTACAAATTAAAAGTGTATTATCAATATGTTATCGCTGAGACTTAGCTTAATAATTAATCCACATCATCAAATCATCCCTACATTACGGCCAAGGATATTCATTAGTATTACGACCATGAATTATCCATGCACTACGGGCCAAGGATATTCGTGTTTTCAACAATGGTCATGATTATACCGAATAATCCCTAGTTATAATTATACCAACAACTGTCCATCAATGCACGTAAGCCAAAGATATACAACTATAAAACCAATAATCAGTAGTCCATCCTTGCACGTAAGCCAAAGATATACAACTGTAAAACCAATAATCAACAGTCCATCTTTGCACGTAAGCCAAAGATATTCAACTGTAAAACCAATAATTAACAATCCATCTTTGCACGTAAGCCAAAGATGACTTTCATCATAATATAAGCATGAGGATGATGACAATGATATAAGCATTAATCAAACGAAAATAAGGATAAATATTAAAGACTTTAAATTTATCCAAATATTATCAATCACTTAATAAACTCATAATCTAATATTATTAATATTATAACAATATTTTAATCACTTCTTAAACTTATAAATAATTTATTTCAATTGTTTACACTTTACCAAATAATACATTTAATCATTCAAAAATGTCATACTCATAAGATTTCATCACCAATGATCAAATCCCTCATCAAAATTCTGCATATACCCTATATAGGATTTCCAAGCCATAAAATCCTAATTTTCAATTTTGTTACTTCACATAACATGTTTAATTCATTTACTCATAACTAGTTTATTTTCACCAAAAATACCAAATCAGTCCCAAAAATATTTTTTTTCTGGGATTTAACAAAATATAGTCCCATATTGAACATATATTTTTCTCGGAATTTTAAAAATTCATTTACTATTTTTCATATGGCCAACACTGCCGAATATTTAGACATTTATCATAAATTGTACTTTTGTCCAAAAATTTCTAAATTTTCTGAGGTATACTCTCTGTTATATACATGTATTCCCAATAAAAATATCACCAATTTTGGAGTTTGGAGGAGTTTAACTTTTAAAATAGTTTTTTCCCATAAAATCCATAACTCTTAATCTATACATCCAAAAATCGCCATCTTTGGACATAATATAGAAAACTCATCAAATTATCATTTCAAATTTTTCAAAATTTTTTAAGGGTCGAAAAATTACTAAAACGCAAATGGATTTTCACCGCCATGCGGTAATCCACGTGATGCAGATCATTTCTACAATTTAATAAGGAATGAATACAAAGGATCATTCACCATGCATGCGGTAATCCACATAGGCGAGTTATTCCAATAGAATAATAAAGAATGGAATAATAGAAGAATTCACCATACATGCGATAGACGCATGCATGTGAGTTATTCCCAATGTAATAATAAAGAATGGAACCGGTCATGCGTAATCCGCATGCATGTGAGGATATTCCAACGAATAATAAAGAATGGAATAACAAATGTAATTCACGGGCATGCGATAAACCGCATGCGGAGTTATTCCAACGAGAATAATAAAGAAGAACCAGTTATGCGTAATTGCATGCGTGCGATATTCCAACATGTAATAAAAAGGAATGAGTCATGGAATCCAAGACGAGGATATCCAATGAATAATAAAGAATGGAATAATAGAAGAATTTCACCATATATGTAGTACTTTGCATAGACAGGTTATTCCAACATAATAATAAGGAATGGAATAACAATAGCTCTCTTCATGAATACGAAAGAAATAATACCCCTTACCTTAGAAGAAAACTGGATACTGGAATAGTGAGGTAGCAGACTTCTCTTCTTCTTTTTCTCTATAATTTCTCTCTATAATAATTTCTCTATAGCTTTAGTGAATTGGTGAGAATTGAAGGAAGAATGAGCTTCTATTTATTGGAAAATATATTTTCGATAATTGCACGTTTTGGGCCTCGAAATATTACAGCACAATACCTTTAACTTTTCTTTCATTTTTTATTTAGTCCTGCAAGGTTTATCAAACTTGCACCACCTCCCCTAATAGTAAATCATGTGAATTAATAGTTCATTCATGTGACTTAATAGTTATAATCATGTGAAAATACGAATTATAGTATAGTACCTCCATCTATACCTCCATTTTTAACTTAGTCATGCAAGTATTATCAATCTTGCACCACCTCCCCTAATAGTACATGAATGTGAATCAATAGTACACACATGTGAACAAATAGTTATAATCATGTGAATTAATAGCAATTAATTGCTCATTTATTTGATTAATTACCCGATTGGACAATATAACCTCCAGACATCTATCGAAACAAATGTCGATTTCCACTAACACTAACAATCCAACACAATGGAAACATTTTTATCAAAAATTTCAATTTTGAAATTTTGAAGTTTGACTTTTTTCGAAAAGTCAATTGTTGACTTTTTTGACCAAAAAGTCAACCCCGACAAATTTTATTTTATAGTCTATTTCTACTAATTTCATCATTTCGGACTCAAATATCACGTCCGCGTCTCCAAATTCAACTCCGAACTTAAATTTGATTTTTAATAGCATTAATCATTAATATTATAACTCACAATATTTAACAACGTGTCGTTCCTCGAGGAAAAGGGGCTTTCCGATAAGGATTTCTCCTTATTGGCGCGCAATTAGGTGACCAAACCTCTCCTTGATAGAACTTCTAGACATTATCAATATTGCAAATAATAATATGAATAACTTTGTCGTCTCAATTATTGATTTAATAATATAACATATTATACAGATGATACTGTGACAATAATTGAATCAATAATATGAGAGATATGATGTAGCAATTATTATAACAATAATTGAGTATAACTGAGTGACTTCTCACGTAAGCATTAATAATCAATACTGTGTGCTACTATGCAACTACGCGTATTACTGTTCTTTTACTACCGGTTATTTTATGACAACTTGCTTACTTTGAAAAAATTTCAAATATGACCTTTAACTTTAAACTTTTATCAATTTAACTATTTATCAAAATAAAAAAATTGAATACTTTTATTTCATAAAATTCGGGATCTCACAATCTCCCCTACTTATGAAATTTTTTCCTCAAAATTTACGTACCTGGTAGTTCGAAGAGATGAGAATACATTGCTTTTTAGATTGTCACGGTTATTTCTTGGTTATTTTCTTTTTTTTTTTTTCTGATATCATGACTTTTTTTTCCATCATGATTTTCCCATTGCTCATCTCCGTATTTAGGATATCATTCTAGAATATATCTTCAAAACAAAGGTTAATTGACATATCACAATTTGTCAACTTATCAAGTAAACAATTTCAACTTAGGTAAGTCACACTTTTTAGCGAAGTATATAACTCGTCTCTCCCCTCCTAGTTCTAGACTCTTATCTCCGCCAAATGACCATATCTCTAAGCTCGATACCATTTGTGGCGCCCCAAAATAGGTCCACACGACCCATTAAAAGTCGCCAGATATCACACTATAAAAAATCATTTACAAACTTCATTTATACAACTGTTGAACGTAAATGTGAGAATACGACCATAGATAAGCTGTGAGTTTTAATACAAAATGTATATAACTCTCATGGTGCCTCGACCACAACACCTTACAAAATGGTACTTTATATAAAAGTACAGTTAATAACTATTTTAGAAATTAAAATCTTTTGAAAATGCTCAAGAAACCTTCGTACATGGGAGGCCGTGCGATCAGGTTATGATAGATATCATATGTCCGAGAATTATCCTTGGTTGACCTAATAGTCCCCAAAGAAAAGAAGATTGCTATCATCTTCTTTCCAATGGTGAGTCTTCTCTTGATATATAATTATCTCCATTGTCTCCAAGTGAGAATTATATTTCAAATAAACTCCAAGATTATATAGGTAGTGTGTTCGTGGATATAATTAGCAAGTGGATGTGCACAACCCTATCTTATGATAACACGAGGTTGTATGTCATTAGACATCTTGTATGATAGTGGCAAAACACCCTTCCAAAGTTGGGTTCACCTCTCCCTATTCGGTTCACCAAAATCAATGGTTAAAATGACGTATAAAATATGACACACTTATCTGAAATTCTCAATAAAATTATTTCCATACTGTTTCAGGGGAAACCTCAACAGCTATAGACCACCGTTCTAATCCCCTGTTACCCCCGCTCGACCCAGCTACACTCTTATTACCTGAAAGGAATTGTGAAGCAAAAAGGGTGAGCACAACTAGCCCAGTAAAGAATATCATGACTAAAGATAATTAAATTATCAATAGCCTTCATCAGTAATAAATCAGAGATTTAGAACATATGGTAGATGATAAAACTTTTCAACCATAGTTGCAGTGGAACTAGCAATCCATTAGAAGAGTCAAATAGACCATAGGGTCTATTATCTTCTCTATGTTAAAAGTCCACCAACTATGTTTTATCCCTGTAACATCAATTAACAATTTCTGTCCACAATCATGTGAATAACTCATAATCATAATTGTGATTCTAAATTCCTCTTCACACCCAGGATGAAGATAATTTTCATCACCTGTCTCTACCTGAAACACTAAAAATCATGGTTATACGAAATCACAATTTTTGTTCATAATCATACTAATAAATTCATCTTTGCACTACGGGCCAAAGATATTCATTAACAATTCATCTTTTCTCTGGGCCAAAGACATCTGGTTGTATTATTATAGAAGAGTTAAGTAGAGCATGATATCTACTATCTTCTACTTAATTAAAAGTGTATTATCAATATGTTATCATTTGAGACTTCGACTTAATAATTAATCCACATCATCGAATCATCCCTGCACTACGGCCAAGGATATTCATTAGTATTACGACCATGAATTATCCATGCACTACGGGCCAAGGATATTCGTGTTTTCAATAATGGTCATGATTATACCGAATAATCCCTAGTTATAATCATACCAACAAATATCCATCAATGCACGTAAGCCAAATATATACAACTATAAAACTAATAATCAACAGTCCATCTTTGCACGTAAGCAAAAGATATACAACTGTAAAACCAATAATCAACAGTCCATCTTTGCACGTAAGCAAAAAGATATTCAATTGTAAAATTAATAATCAATAGTCCATCTTTGCACGTAAGCAAAGATGACTTTCATCATAATATAAGCATGAGGATGATGACAATGATATAAGCATTAATCAAGCGAAAACAAGGATAAATATTAAAGACTTTAAATTTATCCAAATATTATCAATCACTTAATAAACTCATAATCTAATATTATTAATATTATAACAATATTTTAATCACTTCTTAAACTTATAAACAATTTATTTCAATTGTTTACACTTTACCAAATAATACATTTAATCATTCAAAATGCCATACTCATAAGATTTCATCACCAATGATCAAATCCTCATCAAAAATCAGATATACCCTATATAGGATTCCCAAGCCATAAAATCCTATTTTTTAATTTTGTTACTTCACATAACATATTTAATTCATTTACTCATTTTCATGAAAAATACCAAATCAGTCCCAAAAATATTTCTTTTTCGGGATTTAGCAGAATATAGTCCCATATTGAACATATATTTTTCTCGAAGATTTTAAAATTCATTTACTATTTTCATATGGCCAAAAGCGCCGAATATTTAGACATTTATCATAAATTGTACTTTTGTCCAAAAATTCAAATTTAAAGGGTATACTCTTGTTATATACATGTACTCCCAATAAAAAATTTCACCAATTTTGGAGTTAACCACAAGGAGTTATAATGGTTTACTTTTAAAATAGTCTTTTTCCCATAAAATCCATAACTTTAATCTATACATCCAAAAATCGCCATCTTTGGACACAATATAGAAAACTCATCAAATTATCATTTCAAATTTTTCCGAATTTTTAAGGGTCGAAAAATTATGAAAGTGCAAATGGATTTTCACCGCCCGCATGCAGTAATTCACGTGAGACAGATCATTTCTACAATTTAATAAGGAATGAATACAAATGATCATTCACCATGCATGCGGTAATCCACATAGACAAAGTTATTCCAAGAGAATAATAAAGAATGGAATAATAAAAGAATTCACCATGCATGCGATAGATCGCATTGTAATAATAAAGAATGGAGTTATTCCCAATGCATGTGATAATAATAATAAAGAATGGAACGAATTCACTGTGCATGCGATCACGTGCGATGCATGATTAATCCGTAATGCAGAATGATATTCATGCGAAAATATTCCAATAAATAAAAGAATGGAATAACAACGAGAATTCCCAAGGCATGCGATAAACCGCATGCATGAAGAGTTATTCCAACGAGAATAATAAAGAATGGAACCAGTCATGCGTAATCCCTTGCACAGATAGGATATTCCAATGTAATAATAAAGAAGCGGAACCGGTCATGCATGTAATCCCGCATGCATGTGATATTCCAAGAGAATAATAAAGAATAAAATAATAGAAGAATTTCACCATGTATGTAGTACTTGAAGCATAGACAAGTTATTCCAACATAATAATAAGGAATGGAATAACAATAGCTCTCTTCATGAATCTGAAAAAAATAATACCCTTACCTTAGAAGAAAAGCTGGATCTTTGGAATAATGAGGTAGAGACTTCTCTTCTTCTTTCTCTATAATTTCTCTCTATAATAATTTCTCTATAGCTTTAGTGAATTGGTGAGAAATGAAGGAAGAATGAGTTTCTATTTATTGGAAAATATAGTTTCGATAATTGCACGTTTTGGGGCTCGAAATATTACAGCACAATACCTTTAACTTTTCTTTCATTTTTAATTTAGTCCTGCAAGTATTTTTAAACTTGCACCACTTCCCCTAATAGTAAATCATGTGAATTAATAGTTCATTCATGTGACTTAATAGTTATAATCATGTGAAAATATGAATTATAGTATAATACCTCCATCTATACCTCCATTTTTAACTTAGTCATGCAAGTATTATCAATCTTGCACCACCTCCCCTAATAGTACATGAATGTGAATCAATAGTACACACATGTGAACAAATAGTTATAATCATGTGAATTAATAGCAATTAATTGCTCATTTATTCGATTAATTACCCGATTGGTCAATATAACCTCCTGACTTCAATTATTATCGAAATAAATGTTGATTTTCACTAACACTAACAATCCCAACACAATGGAAATATTTTTCTCAAAAATTTTATTTTTGGAATTTCGAAGTTTGACTTTTTTCAAAAAAGTCAACTGTTGACTTTTTTGACCAAAAAGTCAACCCCATCAAATTTTGTGTTTATAGTCTATTTCTACTAATTCATCATTCCGGACTCAAATATCACGTCCGCGTCTCCAAATTCAACTCGAACTCAAATTTGATTTTTAATAACATTCATCATTAATATTATAACTCACAATATTTAACAACCAGGTCGTTCCCTAGGAAAGAGGGGGCTTTTCGATAAGATTTCTCCTTATTGGCGCGCAATTAGGTGACCAAACCTCTCCTTGATAGAACTTCTAGACATTGTCAATATTGCAAATAATAATATGAATAACTTTTGTCGTCTTAATTATTGATTTAATAATATATAATATATTATATGAGATGATCTTTGTGACAATAATTGAATCAATAATATGAGAGATATGATGTAGCAATTATTATAACAATAATTGAGTATAACTGAGTGACTTCTCACGTAAGCATTAATAATCAATACCGTGTGCTACTATGCAACCACCACCAGCGTATCTTTGTTTTTTACTACTCGGTTATTTTATGACAACTTGCTTACTTTGAAAAATTTTCAAATATGACCCTTAACTTTAAACTTTTATCAATTTAACTATTTACCAAAAATAAAAAATTGAATACTTTTATTTCATAAAATTTGGGATATCATAGCGTGCATGCACATATAAATATAAAATACACGCTATATTAATTAACATGCGAAGCATGTTTGCATAATATATATATATATATATATATATATATATATATATATAGTATAAGCATGCACACATAGGATACTATATTCTACCCGGATTGATTATGGACTTTATTCTAGTTTGGTTTACTAGAGCCACCAAGTGAACCAAGAGGTCAAACCTAGGGTGCAAGAATTAAATTTAAATATAACTATTACATTTAGACTCAGGCTCCATTACAAACGGGTCTTCAAACGCTCCTTATTCCTTGATCTCCAATTCTTCAAAAATTAATTCTAACTATTCCTATTACAAAATTATTTAAAATAAATAGAAACCTTGATCAACAGTCAAGAGGAAGTACATAGGAGGTAGTTAGAATTTACATTAAGAAAAAAAAATAGAGAAGACGAGGTACGCATACCCCATTTAATAAAACTCATACATTCACGCATCCAACTAAAATAAAATCCAATCATATTGGTCAATAGTCCATAATCAATCCCATTTATTATCATACACATCTACATATGCATCAATAAATAAATTCATCTCATGAATAATAAACATTCATATATATATATATATATATATATATATATATATATATATTGATATCATTAAATGGACAAAATTAGTTAGCATAAAATCTAATTTTGAATCAAAATAAACTCCTTTATTAATTTTAATCCAAATTTAAATCAAAATAAACCTCTTTTATTTTAATTTATCCAATTTTGAATAAAATAAACTATTTTATTTTAATCAAAATCTTTAATCAAAATAAACTCATTTATTTTAATTAATTATGGAATCCAATTTCAAGTAAGAAAAACTACTTTATTAAAGGAAACACGAATTCTCTTTCCTATTCACAAATAAACTCCTTTATTTTGAATAATATGAAATCTTATTTCATATCTAAATAATTTCCTTTATTTAAGCAAATACGGATTCTCTTTCCTATTCAGAAATAAACTCCTTTATTTTGAATAATATGAAATCTTATTTCATATCTAAATAAACTCCTTTATTTAAGGAAACATGGAATCTAGTTTCAACTCCAATTAGTTATCATAGAATTCAATTCCAACTGTAATTAGTTAGCATGAAATCCAATTTTAAAATTAAAATAAACTTTTATTTTAATTATAAAATAATTAATATATATATATATATATATATATATGTGTGTGTGTGTGTGTGTGTGTGATTACTTCATGATTGCATAGCAGGCTATTTATTACTATTAACCAAGCCTGTTAAGTAATATATGATATATATACAACATTCTAATAAACCGAAGTTACAGGATTAGCGAAATCATCACGAATTTTATGTTTTTTTTAAAAATAATAATTTTAAACAATAAACTATGCCCAATTAAATTGTTTTAAACACATATCAAATTAAAATAATTAATAATTCGCATAAAGGTTTGGCTCTGATGCCACTGTTAGGTTTGTAATATTCATGAACGCAATCAAATTACATAAAATAAGCGGAAGCATTGAAAATCAAAGTTTTAAAATTTTACAAACCATATACCCGGATCATCCTTTATGCACAATTATTAATTAAACGAAAAGATAAAGAACAAGAATTATACCCTTGAAGATTTGAGCTTCCTTAGATACAAGTTCACCTCCAATCCTTTTCGCGCTCAACTTAAATCCATCGGGTTTCGTTCTTTCCTTTGATCAACGTTAGCCACCCAAGTGTTTGGCCTCTAGAGGCGATCCACCAAAGAAGAAGAAAGATTCAAGAAGATGGGTATTTGGCAAAACCCTAATTTTTTTTATCTCTCATAGAAAAGGGTGTACTTTCCCAACTATTAGAATTACGTATTCACGTGTTTTTTGAAAGAGTCAACCACCCTCACCCATAATAAGACTCATCTTATTTATAGATGTGGGTAACCCTTCTTAAAAATTAAGGAATTGAGTTTTATTTTAATTTATTAAACTCCTTTAATTAATTAAACTCTTTTAATTAATTATGCACTCAATCTTATTAGGAATAATTAATTAAAATCTTTTAATTAATTAGCATCCTAATCTTATTAGGATATTTGAGAGTACTTTTATTAAATTAATTTCCAACTCTTTAGAAATTAAAATAATAATAATTATAATAATATTAATAAGACTCCTCTTATTAATTTATATATTTAATATTTCCAAAATATTAAATAATTATTATTAAACTATTTAATTTATTCTATCACCATAGATTAAATTAAATACACTTAACATATTATTACGATTATGCCATTAACTTCTTAAATAATTATTCTTCCTTTTATGGTGTAACCCTTTAGGTTCTCCATATTAAACCAGTTGTGAATAAATCAATTAGAATAATTCTAATCTTATTTAAATAAATAAATTAAATAATTAATTTATTTAAATAATATTTATTCTACAATAGGGGTAAGTGTGACGCCCCCCAAAATAGGTATACATCACATATCTTGAGTCACTAAATACATGGTACAGAATACAAATACAACCGTCGTGTAATATTTTATTATTTAATATATTTTTTTCGGGTATTATAGTGGTGCAAGTTTGATAATACTTGCAGGACTAAATTAAAAATAAAAAAAAGTTAAAGGTATTGTACTGTAATATTTCGAGCCCCAAAACGTGCAATTATCGAAACTATATTTTTCTATAAATAGAAGCTCATTCTTCCTTCATTTCTCACCAATTCACTAAAGCTATAGAGTAATTATTATAGAGAGAAAGAAGAAGAGAAGTTTGCTACCTCTCTACTCCAGTATCCAGTTTCTTTTTAAGGTAAGGAGTATTATTTCTTTCATATTCATGAAGAGAGCTATTGTTATTCCATTCTTTATTATTCTGTTGGAATAACGTATATACGCAGACTACCATATACATGGTGAAATTCTTCTGTTATACCATTCTTTATTATTATGTTGGAATAACCTGTCTATGCGAAGTACCGCATACATGGTAAAATTCTTCTGTTATTCCATTCTTTATTATTCTGTTGGAATATCCTGTCTGTGCGTATTACGCATGATCTGGTTCCATTATTTGTTATTTTGTTGGAATAACCTGTCTGTGTGGTCTATCGTATGCCTGGTGAATTCTGTTGTTATTCCATTCTTTATTATTTTGTTGGAATATCCTGTCTGTGCGTATTACGCATGACCTGGTTCCATTATTTATTATTCTGTTGGAATAACCTGTATGTGCGGTCTATCGCATGCCTGGTGAACTCTGTTATTATTCCATTCTTTATTATTATGTTGGAATATCTTGTCTGTGCGGTTTACGCATGACCTGGTTTCATTCTTTATTATTTTGTTGGAATATCCCATGCATGCGGCTTTACGCATGACCTAGTTCCATTCTTTATTATTCATTGAGAATAACTCAGTATTAAAGGCCTATCGCATGCATGGTGAATTCTTCCGTTATTCCATTCTTTATTATTCATTGGAATAAACTCGCCTATGTGGATTAATGCATGCATGGTGAATGATCCTTTGTATTCATATGAATAGTATTTTCATTCAAAAGGGTTTCTTCCAGGCGGCTTCATAATTTTTCGACCCTCAAAAATTTCGGAAAAATTTGAAATGATAATTTGATGCGTTTTCTAGATTGTGTCTAGAAATGGCGATTTTTTTATGTATAGATTAAGAGTTATGGATTTTATGGGAAAAGACTATTTTAAAAGTAAACCCTTATAACTCTTTGTGGTTAACTCCAAAATTGGTGAAATTTTTATTGGGAGTACATGTATATAACAGGAGTATATCTTTTAAATTTTGGAATTTTGGACAAAAGTACAATTTATGATAAATGTCTAAATATTCGGCAGTTTTGGCCATATGAAAAATAGTAAATAAATTTTAAAAATTTCGAGAAAAATATATGTTCAATATGAGACTATATTCTCTTTGAATCCCTAAAAGAAATATTTTGGGATCGATTTGGTATTTTCATGAAAATGAACTAGTTATAAGTAAATGAATTAAATATGTTATGTGAAGTAACAAAATTGAAAAATAGGATTTTAAGGCTTGGGAATCCTATATAGGTATATCTTGATTTTGATGAGGATTTGATCATTGGTGACGAAATCTTATGAGTATAGCATTTTGAATGATTAAAATGCATTATTCGATAAAGTGTAAACAATTGAAATAAATTGTTTATAAGTTTAAGAAGTGATTAAAATATTATTATAATATTAATAATATTAGATTATGAGTTTATTAAGTAATTGATAATATTTGGATAAATTTAAAGTCTTTAATATTTATCCTTAATTTCGTTTGATTTGATTTCGTTTGATTATTGCTTATATCATTGTCATCATCCTCATGCTTATATTGTGATGAAAGTCATCTTTGGCTTACGTGCATAGATGGACTTGATATGATTATGACTGAGGATTATTCAAAGATAATCATGACCGTAATGTAACGAATGATGTGGTAAAAGTCCTCATTGACACAGAAGTGCATTCTTTGGACAATTTTTGGTATGATTATGACCTGTGGATTATTCTAGATAGTCATGACCATTGATGATTTAATGAATATCCTTGGCCCGTAGTGCGGGGATGATTTGATGATGGTATTGTCGAGTCTCAAATGATAAAAATTGATGAAAACATGTTAAAACATAGAAGATAGTAGATATCATGCTCTACTTGACTCTTTTAATGGATTACTTATTCCCCTGCAGTTAAACTTGATGTCTATTGTATTTTATCAGTTTAACATTGTTGAAGACTAATGATAATTTATTCTGCATTATCTTAGTCATAATATTTCTTACTGGGCTAGTTGAGCTCACCCTTTCTTCACTGTTCTCTTCAGGAAATGAGAACGTAACCGGGACTAGTCGGGGAATGGAGTGACGGTTCAGATGATAGCATTAGTAGTCCTCACTATTCTATTAAATAGTGTGACAATAAGTGTAATGAGGACTCCATTGAGTATGGATATTGTCTAGATGACAATATTTTTATTAAAACTCTTAGATTATGTTTTGTCCTATTTTACACGACTGTTGTATAATTAGGTTGTATTTGAATTTTGAACCATGTATTTGGTGACTTAAGATGGGTGATGTATACCTGTTTTGGGGGCGTCACATTAGTCATGCAAGTATTATCAATCTTGCACCAACTCCCCTAATAGTACAAGAATGTGAATCAATAGTAAACATGTGAACATATAGTTATAATCATGTGAATTAATAGCAATTAATTGCTTATTTATCCGATTAATTACTCGACTGGTCAGTAAAACTTCCAGACATCAATTAATATCAAAATAAAATGTCGATTTCCACTAACACTAATAATTCTAACACAATGGAACTATCAATTTCATCTTTAATCAACACGAACTTATTCATCATTAATATTATAACTCACAATATTTAACAACCAGGTCGTTCCCAAGAAAGAGAGGGCTTTCCGATACGAATTTCTCCTTATTGGTGCGCAATTAGATGACCAAACCTCTCCTTGACAGAACTTCTAGACATTGTAAATATTGCAATTTAATAATATAAATAACTTTATCGTCTCAATTATTGATTTAATAATATAACATATTATGCAGATGATACTATGACAATAATCAAATTAATAATATGAGAGATATGATACAACAATTACTGTAGCAATAATTGAGTATAACTGAGTGACTTCTCACGTAAGCATCAATAACCAATACATTGTGCTACTATGCAACCACGCCAGACATCTTGTACTTTTACTACCGGGTAGTTCAACAGTTTTAACGGTAACACTTCCGCCGTTATTTTTATAAAAAGATAATTATGTCATTTTCTAACTACGACAATACTTCCGTTGTGGAGTCCACCAATGATTGTGCCGTCGTACGAATATTCCCTGTTAAAACGAATATTCCCCAACCAATCGAATATTATATAATCACTTGCTTACTTTGCAAAATTTGTAAATATTACCCACAACTATAACATTATATCAAATCCACACCATAATATTCAAAAATATATTTCGAGAAAATTATTCTTTATTCATAAAAGTTGGGGTCTTACAACCTCCCCATCTTATGAAATTTCATCCTCAAAATTAGGGTGCGTACCTGGTATGTCGAAAAGGTGAGGATACCTTGATTTCATTTCAGATTCTCACTCTCAGGTCATTTCCTCAACATCGTGGTTTCTCCACAAAACTTTGACTTGAGGTATAACTTTAGAGCGTAGAATATGATCCTTCTTATCCAAAATTTTAACAGGTACCTCTTCATACGTTAAATCTTTCTCTATCTCGTTTGGTTCTAATTCAATAATGTGGTTCAGGTCTTTCACATATTTACGTAACATAGATATGTGGAAAACGTTATGAACACGAGATATATTTGGCGGTAAGGTGAGTCTATAGGCCACAGTTCCTACTCATTCGAGGATTATAAATGGGCCAATGAATCAAGGATTGAGCTTTCCTCTCTTTCCAAATCTTGTAACTCCTTTCCATGGAGCAACACGTAACAACACATGATCTCCAATATTGAATTCCACGTCCTTTCGATGAAGATCAACATAACTCTTTTGTCGATCTTGTGAGGTTTTTATACGTTGTCGGATCGTTTGAATCTTTTCTGTAGTCATACGTACCAAATTCGGTCCCAACAACGTTGCTTCACCCACCTCATCTCAACATACTGGAGAACGACACTTTCTTCGATACAACGCCTCAAATGGATCCAATACAATACTTGCTTGATAACTATTGTTGTAGGAAAACTCCACCAATGGTAAGAACTTGTCCCAACTTCCCTTGAAGTCAAGGACACAGAGTCTTAATAAATCTACATAAGAGTTTGAGCAATTCTTTCCGATCGCCCATCCGTTTTGAGGATGATATCTTAGAACTAAATAGTAAATCCGTGCCCATAGCTTTTTGCAAACTAATCCAAAATCTTGAAGTGAATCTTGGGTCTCGATCAGAAACTATGGATACTGGCATACCATGCAATCTTACAATCTCTTTTATATAAATACTAGTAAGACGTTCAAGTATATAAGTTTCTCGTATTGGTAAGAAATGAGCAGACTTGGTCAATCTATTAACAATGACCCAAATCACATCTATGCCTTGAGAAACCTTGGGAAGACCAGTAACGAAATCCATGGTAATGTACTCCCACTTCCATTCTAGAATTTCAAGTGGTTGCAATGGACCTTTTGGCACTTGATGCTCCGCCTTGACTCGTTGACAAGTTAGACACCTTGAGATAAACCCCGCTATCTCTCTCTTTATATTGCTCCACCAAAATATATGTTGAATATCACGATACATTTTGGTACTCCCAGGATGGATTGCAAACGGTGTGTTGTGCACCTCTATCATGATTTTATACTTCAAGTCAGAATCGTTAGGAACACAAAGTCTGGAGTTGACTCGAAGTATTCCTTCTTCATCGATTCTTGCTTCTGAAATAGCACCTTCTTGCACTTTCTTCTCATACGCATCACGCTTCTTGTGTCAGTAGCTTGAGCAACTTTAACTTTATCGACAAAGTCAGTTCCACTCGTATATTTTCCATCATCACATGGGTCCCTGGAGTCTTTAACTCTATTTCCATCCTTTCCAAGTCATACAAAATGGGCCTTTACGTTGACAATATTGCACTCGTACCGCATATGATCTTCTACTCAATGCGTCAGCTACTACGTTCGCTTTTTCAGGATGGTATTGGATGGTATGATCATAATCTTTCAAAAACTCAAGCCATCTTCGTTGCCGCATGTTGAGTTCCTTGTGAGTGAAGAAATATTTGAGGCTTTTATGATCTGTATAGATCTCCACCTTCTCTCCACACAGGTAATGCCTCCAAATCTTAAGCGCAAAAATGACTGCTGCCAACTCTAGATCATGAGTAGTATAATTCCTCTCATATTCTTTGAGTTGTCGTGAGGCATAGGCTATGACTTTCTCATGTTGCATGAGAACACATCCTAAACCTTTGCCTGAAGCATCACTGTAGATGACAAATCCCTCCGAGCCAGATGGTATTGTCAGAATAGGTGCCGAAATGATTCTCCTCTTGAGTTCTTGAAAAATCTTTTCACATTCCTCACTTAACCCGAATTTTGTATCTTTTCAAGTCAGCTGAGTTAATGGAGTAGCGATTCGAGAAAATCCTTCCACGAATCTCCGATAATAACCAGCTAAGCCAAGAAAGCTACGTACTTCGGTCACAGACTTAGGTTTCTCCCAACTTTGAATTTCTTCAATCTTTGCTGGGTCAACAGATATTCCATGATTTGATATCACGTGCCCAAGGAATGCAACTTCATCAAGCCAGAACTCACATTTCTTCAACTTGGCATAAAGCTTATTTTCACGAAGCTTTTGAAGTATCAGCCTCAAGTGTTGCTCATGGTCTTCATGGGTTTTGGAGTATATGAGGATGTCATCAATAAAGACGACCACAAAGTGATCCAAATATTCCTTGAATACTCGGTTCATCATGTCTATGAAGGCAGCAGGAGCATTAGTCAATCCAAAAGACATGACTAGGAATTCATAATGCCCGTACCGAGTTCTGAAAGCAGTCTTTGGAATGTCATCAGTTTTAATCTTCAACTGATGATATCTGGAACGAAGATCAATCTTTGAAAAGAATTTGGCTCCTTGCAACCTGGTCAAACAGTCATCAATGCGAGGCAACATGTACCTATTTTTGATGGTGACATGATTCAACTCCCGATAATCAATACAAAGTCGCATACTTTCATCTTTCTTTTTCACGAATAGAACAGGAGCACCCCAAGGAGACGTACTAGGACGAATGAAACCGATGTCTAACAATTCCTGTAGTTGGGTTTTTAACTCCTGAAGTTCAATAGGAGCCATTCGATATGGGGCTTTGGAAATGGGTTTTATATCAGATTCAAGGTCGATACGAAATTCAATTTCACGCTCTGGGGGTAGGCCAGGAAGTTCTTCAGGGAATACGTCAGGAAATTTATTAACAATAGAAATATCATTCAAATCTGACGTATTTTTATTTAAATCCGTGACATGGGCTAAGAAAGCTTGACATCCATTTTTCAATAAATAAATAGCTTTATGACTTGATATGACAGTGATTAATTTTAGTGGTTTGGTTGCTTGAATTCGCATAATAGGTTGGTTAGGAATATGAAAGCTAACAACCTTACGAAAACAATCGATTTTAGCATGATGAGTAGTTAACCAATCAATCCCTAAAATCACATCAAATGCAAGTATTTTCAAGGAAATAAGATCGACAGGTAACGTTCGGTTACCGATTTGAATCAAACAAGACTTATAAACCGTGGATGTAATGAAGGTTTCTCCCAACGGAGTTTCAACAGATAAGTCAAAGTCTAATTTTTCCGGAGTCAAATTTAAACGTTGAGCGCAAGTAGGAGAAATAAAGGAATGGGTAGAACCGGTATCAAATAAAGTATAAACTTTGCTAGAGTTTATGATTAGCTTACCCGTGATCACCTCGTTTGGATTTCTCGCTTTTTGGGAGGTTACGACAAACGCTCTCCCTTGAAGTACCGATTTTGTCTTGTCTGGGACACCCTTTGATGCCTCTATCCCAGCTGGACTTGACTTTGGTGCATGAAAAAATCGCGCTAGGTGACCTTCTTTTCCACAATTGTAACATGCTTTGGACTGCATCGTGCAGTTTGGACTTATGTGTCCTTCCCCTCCACATTTGTAACATACGACCGGTGGTCGTTCTCCTTCCTTAACAATAGGTGCTGGTGCTGACGTCTTTCCATCATTATTGAATCTCCTCTTCTTGAAATGTCCACTCTTATTGTCATGGCCATGATTACCATCGAAGTGATTACCATTTTTAGCATGTTGATTCCCTCCACGTTTGTTGTCACCGCTTCGATGACTGCTACCACTGGTATTATCGACTTGTCGGCTGCTCTCTCTTGGTTGGGTTGACTCATTATCACGCCCCAATAACTGAGCCCTATTCACAACATATGAATACAAACACAGTTTATGAGAGATAAGGTATTAACGTATCTCGAGTTTAAAACTGCTTAGAAACATCCGCGTCATTCTCTCCTCATTATCAACCAAGTGGGACACAAACCGAGATAACTCGGCAAACTTAGCTTCGTACTGCGCCACGGTCATATTGTTTTGCTCAAGCTTGATGAACTTTACCTCCTTCATGTGACGAATACTTTCAGGAAAATACTTGTCGTTGAACAGTTCTTGGAACTTCTCCCAAGACATCTTGATGCGGCGGAGTTGAGTATGCTTTCTGATTCCCACCAATGTCGCCTCTGCGCCATAACATGAAGGTGGCAAATGGAACCTTTTGCTCCTTGGAGCATCCCAAGACATCAAATATCTTGTTGATCTTCTTTATCCATGTCTTTGCCTTAAGTGGTTTTGGCTCTCCAAAAAACTCCGGTGGTCCTAGCTCCTTAAACTGCTTAGCGGTGACCGTCCGAGAGTTATCAGTGTTTCCACCTGCATTTTGGACAGGTGCCGCCTTCGCCCGATGTTGCATAAATTGCACAAAACCTCTAAACATCCCATCATTCATCATTTGATCGTTGTTGTTTACCTGAGGATTATTGTCTTACTGTTGCACATTATCCTGGGTATTAATCTGTGGTGACTCAACGGTCTTATATGCTTCATTTCTTATCTCAATATTTTCGGATGCCATTTTCAAATACTGCCACAAAACAAGGGTTAATTATCATATGACATATTATCCCTATACTCTGACCAACCAATTAAATACCAAATAAACTTAGGTAGGTCATACTAGCGAAGGAATTTCCCGTCTCTCCTCTCCTAGTTCTTGTCTCACATCTCAGCTAGGGATCATATCCCTAAGCTTTGATACCAACTGTGACAGCCCCAAAATAGGTATACATCACCCATCTTAAGTCGCCAAATACATGGTACAAAATACAAATACAAACTTAATTATACAGCCGTTGTGTAATATACGACAAAACATAACTGAGAGTTTAAACAGGAATGTTGCCATCTAGACAATATCCACTCTCAAATAGAGTCCTCATTACATTTATTGTCACACTATTTTATAGAATAGTGAGGACTACTAATACACCATCTCGGACCATCACTCCGGTTCCCCGACTAGTCCCCATACGTTCTCATTTCTCAAGAGAACAATGAAAGCAAAAAGGTGAGCTCAACTAGCCCAAGAAGAAATATTATGACTAAGATAATGCGAGAATAAATTATCATTAGTCTTCAACAATGTTAAACCGATAAAATACAATAGACATCAAGTTTAAGCTGCAGTGAATAAGCAATCCATTAGAAGAGTCAAGTAGAGCATGATATCTACTATCTTCTATGATTTAAAATGTTTTCATCAATTTTTATTATTTTGAGACTCAAATTTTTAATAAATAAACCACATCATCGAGTCATCTACGCGCACTCACGGGCCAAGGATATTCATTAAATCATCAATGGTTATGACTATACCGAATAATCCCTGGTCATAATCATACCAAAAACTGTCCATCAATGCACTACAGGCCACTGAGGACTTTTACCACATCATTTATAACATTACAGGTCATGATTATAACGAATAATCCCTGGTCATAATCATACCAAGTCCATTTATGCACGTAAGCCAAAGATGACTTTCATCACAATATAAGCATGAGGGTGATGACAATGACATAATAATTCAATAAAACAAGTTCAAGGATAAAGTTTAGTTTATCCAGAAATTAATAACGTCCAAATTGTCAACATGATAATTCTTTATGGAGTAAAATTTAAGAATGCTCAGAAGAATATTTCCATGAAAAGATATTGGATGAAGCGCAAATATCCAGGATATTCTAATAATTTCATGGAGTATAGAAGCCAAAACTTTAACCAACTGAATATAATAGAATATATGAAACTGCAAATGGATTTTCACCCGCCATGCGGTAATCCACGTAGACAAATCATTTCCACAATTTAATAAGGAATGAATACGAAGGATCATTCACCATGCATGCGGTAATCCACACAGACAAGTTATTCCAACAGAATAATAAAGAATGGAATAACAGAAGAATTCACCAGGAATGCGATAGATCGCACAGACAGATTATTCCAAACAAAATAATAAAGAATGGAACCAGGTTATGCGTAATCCGCACAGACAGGATATTCCAACAGAATAATAAAGAATGGAACCAGGTCATGCGTAATCCGCACAGACAGGATGTTCCAATAGAATAATAAATAATGGAACTAGGTCATGCATAATCCGCACAGACAGGATGTTCCAACAGAATAATAAAGAATTGAATAACAACAGAATTCACCAGGCATGCAATATACCGCACAGATAGGTTATTCCAACAGAATAATAAAGAATGGAATAAAAGAAGAATTTCACCATGTATGTGGTACTTCGCATAGACAGGTTATTCCAACATAATAGTAAAGAATGGAATAACAACTCTTACGAGTATTGAAAGGAAATAACTCTCTTCATAAATACGAAGAATAATAATTTTACTTAGAAGAAAGCGGATATTGGAGCGGTGAGGTAGCGAGACTTCTCTTCTTCTTTCTCTCTATAATTTCTCTGTATAATAATTGCTCTAAAGCTTTAGTGAATTGCTGAGAAATGAAGGAAGAATGAGCTTCTATTTATAGGAAAATATAGTTTCGATAATTGCACGTTTTGGGGCTCGAAATATTATAGTACAATACCTTCAACTTTTCTTTTATTTTTAATTTAGTCCTGCAAGTATTATCAAACTTGCACCACCTCCCCTAATAGTAAATAATGTGAATCAATAGTTCAATCATGTGAATCAATAGTTATAATCATGTGAAAATACGTATTACAGTATAGTACCTCCATCTATACCTCCATTTTAAACTTAGTTGTGAGACCCCAAATTTTATGAATAAAGATTTAAATTTCTCGAAATATTTTTTTGAATATTATGGTATGGATTTGATATAATGTTATAGTTGTGGATAATATTTATAAATTTTTCAAAGTAAGCAAGTTGTTATATAATATTCGATTGGTCGAGGAATATTCATTTTATCAGGGAATATCCGTACGACGACACAATCATTGGTGGACCCCACAACGGAAGTATTGTCGTAGTTAGAAAATGACAGATTTATCATTTTATAAAAATAACGACGAAAGTGTTACCTTTAAAACTGTTGAACTACCCGATAGTAAAAGTACAGTAATACACGTGGTTGCATAGTAGCACATGGTATTGATTATTGATGCTTACGTAAGAAGTCACTCAGTTATACTCAATTATTGCTACAATAATTGCTGTATCATATCTCTCATATTATATATTCGATTATTGTCACAGTATCATCTGTATAATATTTTATATATTATTAAATCAATAATTGAGACGATAAAGTTATTCATATTATTAAATTGTAATATTTACAATGTCTAGAAGTTCTGTCAAGGAGAGGTTTGGTCATCTAATTGCAGCGCAATAAGGAGAAATCCTTATCGAAAAGCCCCTCTTTCACAGGAGCGACATTGGTTGTTAAAAATTGTGAGTTATAATATTAATGATGAATAAGTTCGTGTTGATTAAAGATGAATTTGATAGTTCCATTGTGTTGGGATTATTAGTGTTAGTGGAAATCGACATCTATTCCGATAATAATTGATGTCTGGGGGTTATATTGATAAATCGGGTAGTTAATCGGATAAATGATCAATTAATTGCTACTAATTCACTTGCTTATATAACTATTTGTTCACATGTGTGTACTATTGAATCACATTCATGTACTATTAGGGGAGTTGGTGCAAGATTGATAACACTTGCATGACTGAGTTAAAAATGGAGGTATAGATGGAGGTACTATACTGTAATTCGTATTTTCACATGATTATAACTATTGGTTCACATGATTGAACTATTGATTCACATTATTTACTATTAGGGGAGGTAGTGCAAGTTTGATAATACTTGCAGTACTAAATTAAAAATAAAATTAAAGTTGAAGGTATTGTACTGTAATATTTCGAGCCCAAAAACGTGCAATTATCGAAATTATATTTTTCTATAAATAGAAGCTCATTCTTTCTTCATTTCTCACCAATTCACTAAAGCTATAGAGCAATTATTATAGAGAGAAATTATAGAGAGAAAGAAGAAGAGAAGTCTGCTACCTCTCTACTCCAGTATCTAGTTTCTTTCTAAGGGAAGGGGTATTATTTCTTTCGTATTCATGAAGAGAGCTATTGTTATTCCATTCCTTATTATTCATTGGAATAACTCAGATATCTTGAGACTACCATATACATGGTGAAATTCTTCTATTATTCCATTCTTTATTATTATGTTGGAATAACCTATCTATGCGAAGTACCACATAAATGGTGAAATTCTTCTGTTATTCGATTCTTTATTATTCTGTTGGAATATCCTGTCTGTGTATATTACACATAACCTGGTTCCATTATTTATTATTATGTTGGAATAACTCATGCATGCGATTCTATCGCATGCACGGTGAATTCTGTTGTTATTCCATTCTTTATTATTACATTTGGAATATCATGCATGCGTATTACGTATGACACAGTTTTATTATTTATTATTCATTGGAATAACCTATATACATGCGGTCTATCGCATGCCCGTGAATTCTCGTTGTTATTCTATTCTTTATTATTACATTTGGAATATTACATGCATGCGGTTTACGCATGTCCCGGTTCCATTCTTTATTATTCTATTGGAATATCCTTTTCGTGCGGTTTTACGCGTGACACAGTTTCATTCTTTATTATTCTATTGAGAATAACACTCGTCTGTTTCGATCTATCGCATGCATGGTGAATTCTTATGTTATTCCATTCTTTATTATTACATTGGAATAACTTGTCTATGTGGATTCCGCATGCATGGTGAATGATCCTTTATATTCATATGAATAGTATTTTCATTCAAAAAGGGTTTCGCCGAGGCGTTTCGTAATTTTTTGACCTCAAAATTCTGGAAAAATTTGAAATGATAATTTGATGAGTTTTCTAGATTGTGTCCAAAAATAGCGATTTTTGGATGTATAGATTAAGAGTTATCGATTTTATGGAAAAAGACTATTTTAAAAGTAAACGCTCATAACTCTTTGTGGTTAACTCTAAAATTGATGAAATTTTTATTGGGAGTACATGAATATAACAGGAGTATACCCTGTAAATTTCGGAATTTTTGGACAAAACTATAATTTATGATAAATGTCTAAATATTCGGCAGTTTTGGCCATATGATAAATAGTAAATGAATTTTAAAAATTCCAAGAAAAATATATGTTCAATATGGGACTATATTCTGCTAAATCCCAGAAAAGAAATATTTTTGGGACTAATTTGGTATTTTTCATGAAAATAAACTAGTTGCGAGTAAATGAATTATATATGTTATATGAAGTAACAAAATTGGAAAATAAGATTTTATGACTTGGGAATCATATATAGGGTATATGCAGATTTTTGATGAGGGATTTGATCAATGGTGATGAAATCTTATGAGTATGACATTTTTGAATGATTAAAATGCATTATTTGGTAAAGTGTAAACAATTGAAATAAATTATTTATAAGTTTAAGAAGTGATTAAAATATTATTATAATATTAATAATATTAGATTATGAGTTTATTAAGTAATTGATAATATTTGGATAAATTTAAAGTCTTTAATATTTATTCTTGATTTTATTTGACTTGATTTCGTTTGATTATTGCTTATATCATTGTCATCATCCTCATGCTTATATTGTGATGAAAGTCATCTTTGCCTTACTTGCATAGATGGACTTGGTATGATTATGACCAGGGATTATTCGTTATAATCATGAACGTAATGTAATGAATGATGTGGTAAAAGTGCTCATTGACCTGTAGTGCATTGATGGACAATTTTTGGTATGATTATGACCAGGGATTTTTCGGTATAGTCATGACCATTAATGATTTAATGAATATCCTTGGCCCATAGTGCAAGGATGATTCGATGATGTGGTTTATTTATTAAGCTGAGTCTCAGCGATAAAAATTGATGAAAACATGTTAAAACATAGAAGATAGTAGATATCGTGCTCTACTTGACTCTTCTAATGGATTGCTTATTCCGCTGTAGTTAAACTTGATGTCTATTGTATTTTATCAGTTTAACATTGTTGAAGACTAATGATAATTTATTCTGCATTATCTTAGTCATAATATTTCTTACTGGGCTAGTTGAGCTCACCCTTTCTTCACTCTTCTCTTCAGGAAATGAGAACGTAGACGGGACTAGTCGGGGAATAGAGTGACGGTCCAGATGATAGCATTAGTAGTCCTCACTATTCTGTTAAATAGTGTGACAATAAATGTATTGAGGACTTATTTTGAGTTTGAATACTGTCTTGAAGACAATATTTGTATTAAAACTCACAGCTCATGTTGTATATTTAAGGTTGTATTTGTATTCTGTACCATGTATTTGGCGACTCAGAATAGGTTATGTATACCTATTTTGGGGGTGTCACAGTTGGTATCAAAGCTTAGGGATATAATCCCTGGCTGAGATGTGAGACAAGAACTAGGAGGGGAGAGACGGGGAATTCCTTCGCTAGTATGACCTACCTAAGTTTATTTTGTATTTAAATGGTCGGTCAGAGTATAGGGATAATATGTGACATGTCAATTAACCCTTGTTTGTGACAGTATTTGAGAATGGCATCTGAAAATGTTGAGATCAGCAATGAAGCACATGAGACCGTTGAGTCACCAACGATCAATACCCAGGATAATGCGCAACAGGAAGACAATAATCCTCAGGTAAATAACAACACGGATCAGATGGTGAACGATGAGATGTTCAGAGGCTTTATGCAATTCATTCAACATCAGGCGAGAGAGACTCCTATTCAAAATACAGGTAAAAACACTGGCAACCCATTACCGTAGTCATCGCTAAGCGATTGAGGCTGGGATGGCCGGAGTTTTTGGGAAAGCCAGAACCACTTAAGGCGGAGACGTGGTTAAAGTAGATCACCAAGATATTTGATGTCTTTGGATGCTCCGAGGAACAAAAGGTTCCATTTGCCACCTTTATATTGCGTGAAGAGGCAGATTACTGGTGGGAATCTGTAAAACATACCCAGCCTGACGCACTCAAGATATCTTGGGAGAAGTTCCAAGAGCTGTTCAACGACAAGTACTTTCCCGAAAGTATTCGTCACATGAAGGAGGTGGAGTTTATCAAGTTGGAACAAAACAATATGATCGTGTCGCAATACGAGGCTAAATTTGCGAAGTTATCCCGGTTTACATCCCATTTGGTCGATAATGAGGCGTGAATGACGCGAATGTTTCTAAGAGGTTTGATACCCGAAATACGTCAATACCTCATTTCTCATAAACTTTGTTTATATTCTGATGTTGTGAATATGGCTCGAGTTATTGGGTAGCGATAATGAGTCAAAGACAACCAAAAGGTAACGAGTAACAACACGATAATAATAATCGTCTTCGGTGGCAACGACCATCGAAACAATGATAACCATCGTGGGGCAAATTATCATGCCAAGAATGGTAACCACTTCGGTGGTAATCATGGCCCAGATAATAGAAGTGGAAATTTCAAGAAGAGAAGGTTCAATAATGATGGAAAGACAGCAGCACCAGCACCCGTTTCAAAGGAAGGACAACGACCGTCGGTCATATGTTTTAAATGCGGAGGGAAGGGACATATCAGTCCAAATTGCGTGATGCAGTCCAAAGCATGTTACAATTATGGAAAAGAAGGTCACCTAGCCCGATTTTGTCGTGCACCAAAGTCAAGTCCAGCTGGGACGGTGGCACTAAAGGCGGATACAGATAAAACAAAGTCGGTGGTTTTAGGAAGAGCGTTTTTCGTGACTTCTCAAAAAGCGAGTAACCCGAACGAAGTTAGCACGGGTTAGTTAATTATAAATTCTTGCAAAGTCTATACCTTATTAGATACTGGTTCTACCCATTATTTTATCTCTCTTGCTTGCTCTCAACATTTAAATTTGACCCCAGAGAAGTTTGACTTTGACTTATTAGTTGAAACTTCATTAGTAGAAACCTTCATTTCATGTGCTATCCAAGTGTTGGATGAGAGTCATAGTTTTTAAATGATATTTCTATCGTTAATAAATTTCCTGACGTATTTTTGAAGACTTCCTAGCCTACCCCTAGAGCGTGAAATCGAATTTTGTATTGACCCCAGTACAAAACCCATTTCTTCAACCCTTAAATATTTCTTCAACCAAAACGAACGTAACATACGCCAAAGATGTTGGCTCGAGCTGTTGAAGATTACGATCGTACCATTCAATATCATCGTGGAAGAGCGAATGTGGTGGTGACGACGCGTTGAGTAGAAGATCGTATGCGTTCTGAAAGTGCGATGTTGTTAACACAAAAACCCATTTCGTATAACTTACAAATGATGAAGATAGAGTTAAAGACTCTAAGGACCCACGTGGTGATATTAAATATACGAGTAGAATCGACTTTAATCGATAAAGTTAAAGCCGTGCAAGCTACATACTCAGAGCTGATGACTGTGAAGAAGAAGGTTCAAGAGGGCATTATTCTAGAAGCAAGAATCGATGAAGAGAGGAAATCTCAACCCTCGATTTTATTGGCCCATTTGAAATCCTTGATCGAGTAGGAACTGTGGCCTATAGACTCGTTTTGCCACCAAGAATGTCACGTGTTCATAACGTTTTTCACGTATCGATGTTACGTAAATATGTAGATGACCCGAATCACGTTATTAAATTAGAACTAGACGAGATAGCAGAAGATTTAATGTATGAGGAGATACGTGTTAAAATCTTGGATAAGAATGATCGTATTCACCACTCAAAGGTTATACCTCAAGAGTTAGAATCTGAAATGAAGTCAAGGTATCCTCATCTCTTCGGCATACCAGGTACGTACGTAAATTTTGAGGGTGAAATTTCATTAGGAGGGGAAATTGTGAGACCCCAAATTTTATGAATAAAGATTTAAATTTCTCGAAATATTTTTTTGAATATTATGGTGTGGATTTGATATAATGTTACAGTTGTGGGTAATATTTATAAATTTTGCAAAGTAAGCAAGTTGTTATATAATATTCGATTGGTTGGGGAATATTCATTTTATCAGGGAATATCCGTACGACGGCACAATCATTGGTGGACCCCACAATGGAAGTATTGTCGTAGTTAGAAAGCTTACGTAATTATCATTTTATAAAAATAACGGCGAAAGTGTTATCGTTAAAAGCATTGAACTACACGGTGGTAAAGAAATAAAGAATGTCTGCATGGTTGCATGCGTAGTAGCACACGGTATTGATTATTGATGCTTACGTAAGAAGTCACTCGCTTATACTCAATTATTGCTACAAGAATTCTTTGCATCACATCTCTCATATTATTTATTCGATTATTGTCAAGATTATCATCGCTTAATATTTTATATATTATTAAATCAATAATTGAGATGACAAAGTTATTCATATTATTAAATTGCAATATTTACAATGTCTAGAAGTTCGCGGGGAGAGGTTTGGTCATCTAATAGCGGCATAATAAGGAGAAATCCTTATCTCGAAAGCCCTCTTCTCGGAACGACACAGTTGTTAAATAATGTGAGTTATAATATTAATGATGAATAAGTTCGTGTTGATTAAAGATGAATTTGATAGTTCCATTGTGTTGGGATTATTAGTGTTAGTAGAAATCGACATATATTCCGATGATAATTGATGTCTGGGGTTTATATTGATAAATCGGGTAATTAATCGGATAAATGAGCAATTAATTGCTACTAATTCACATGCTTATATAACTATTTGTTCACATGTGTGTACTATTGAATCACATTCATGTACTATTAGGGGAGTTGGTGCAAGATTGATAATACTTGCATGACTGAGTTAAAAATGGAGGTATAGATGGAGGTACTATACTATAATTCGTATTTTCACATGATTATAACTATTGATTCACATTATTTACTATTAGGGGAGGTGGTTGTAACACCCCCTTCCCGAAAAGGAAAGGGAGGTCACGTGCAAAGCACAACAAACCTCAAAATAAGAAAATAGAGCACTAATAACCTCGAAATATTAATAGTGGTGATCCATTAATAGCTTACTAAATACAACTCTCTAAATAGAGTCAAAATAATCAAAACTTAAAATTCGAAACAACCTAGATGGTCAAAGGCAACTCTCTCATCACACTATCCCTGAATCACCCCTGCAAACCTGCCGGGAAAAAAACACAGCATGAGCCAATTGCCCATTACGGATACAGATATACAAAAGTTATACAACTAATATACGAAAAACAACTGAGACAAAATACTGAACAAAGCCTCAAGTGTAAATACTGATGAAAATATAATCTCCAGAGATCTGAATGGAATATATCAGAATCAACAGAATTAATGAAACCAATAGAAGAATAAAGAAATAACTAACTGAAGTAACTAACTAAATGAATTGAACTAAACTGAAACCAACAAAATTAATACAATAAAATAATAGGCTGAAAAAAATGGCTGGAGTTATTTCATACCGAATGAGCTCAGAAATATACATTGCCACGCAGGCAAGTCAAACTAATGCCACACAGGCAAATCACACATTGGACCGCGAATCCAAATGTATGCAAATCGGATAGGTGTGTTTGGCACAATATTACGTATCCACAGAACAGAAAACTAGGGTTAACCCATACGCCTCCCACAACAAAACACCAAATGGCCCACTTCCCCCGGAGCCCAAAACGGAGACACCGTGGACTAATCACACCGCCACGAAAAGTGTCATGTCTCTCGTGCCAAGACGACATGCCTGTGGTACCCCCACAGGTGGTTATAGCTTAGGTATACCCTACGGTATATTCTAACAAAAATACCATGTCACAACACATGCGACATAATACCAACAAAAGGGTTCTATATGTACATGTTGAACCAAATCAAATTATAGTCACAAGGTTTCAAAAAGAAGGTAGCAACATGTACCGCTCTACAATTATCAAAATAAATAGTACTAAACATGATAACCTAATTCAAAGAGTACAAATACGAGTCATATGTATCAACTCTAAAATAAAACTAATATATTTATTTCACATGAAATAATTATGTGAAATCATAACAGAATTCGAAATAAGAAAACAAACGAACAAATCAAATTTAACAAGAGTATCGCTAAAAGAGTACGGAATCCGTACCTGATACTTCCAAACCATTTATAGCACACTCCACAAAATCTTACCCTCAAATGCCAACGATATCAAATACAAATCGTTATTCGCAACCTAAACATATTCACCTCAAATTAAAAACAATCAAAACTAATAATTCCAAGTAATTCATAATCTATTTAATATGCCTTTAATCATCGCCTTTTATCAATTACTAATACTCCAAAATTTATATTCCAAAAATAACTCTTTAAATTCCTTCCGTTCAATTTAAACAATTTAATAAGATTTTATTACAATCCAATCATTTATAACAATATACTATTAAATTATTATTAAAAACTTTTATAACTATGTCGGAAAATTAATTAATTCAAAATAATATACATAACTTCAATTTAATTTACTAATTCCGTTTATAAATTCATGGCCAAAAGTTTATTAACATATTATAATATACATAACCTAAATTAACTAAACATACTTAAATTATCGAAATATTATATATATATATATATATATATATATATATATATATATATATATATATATATATATATATATATATATATATATATATAAAGAAATTTCGCTCATAAACAAGTCTTTATGAGCCCATACATGATATATATTTATATATAGGTATGGTAACATAATCAATGCCTGCAAGATAATGAAATCAATTTGATGTACATATATGTATATATAATTCTTATATAATAATAATATATAATAACGATTTAAGACTATGACCAATCTCATATATATATATATATATATATATATATATATATATATAATCAATCAAGTTACTAATCATCAAGTACTAATTTTATTATTTTATTCATTAAGATTTTACTTTTTGTTAGTATTGTAGCTACGAATATAGTTATATTGCTACAAACATATAATATTTATGAACAAATAAATATTTTACCTCAATCAATTTCCCTTATTCTTTTGTCTGGTACCAGTTTGTGAAAAAAAAATCACAGACGACTTTTTGCTTCTTGTTTCTCTTTCCCTCAGTCACGTATCAAGCGTATGAGAGTCTAATTAGGATTTATTTATTAATTCTCCTAATTATATAGAACTTAATATTACCCACATAAATTAAACCCAATTAATTTTAAGGCCCAATTTTATCAAATTAAATTATCCATCACTTATTAATTTTTATTAGCCCACATAAATTAAAGAACTAGTTTGACCCAAAATAATGGACAAAGTCCAATTAATATGTTTTCAAACAAAATAATTTTTTATTATTTAATATTTTTTTTGGGTATTACAGTGGTGCAAGTTTGATAATACCTGCAGGACTAAATTAAAAATGAAAGAAAAGTTGAAGGTATTGTACTGTAATATTTGGAGCCCCAAAACGTACAATTATCGAAACTATATTTTTCTATAAATAGAAGTTCATTCTTCCTTCATTTCTCACCAATTCACTAAAGCTATAGAGTAATTATTATAGAGAGAAAAAAGAAGAGAAGTCTGCTACCTCTCTACTCCAGTATCCAGTTTCTTTCTAAGGTAAGGGGTATTATTTCTTTCATATTCATGAAGAGAGCTATTGTTATTCCTTTCCTTATTATTCTGTTGGAATAACATATATCTTGATCACCTAGTACATGGTGAAATTCTTACATTATACCATTCTTTATTATTATGTTGGAATAACCTATCTATGCCAAGTCTCTGCATACATGGTGAAATTCTTACATTATTCCATTCTTTATTATTACATTGGAATATCACATGCATGCGTATTACGCATGATTCGGTTCTATTATTTGTTATTTTATTGGAATAACCTGTCTGTGTGGTCTATCGCATACCTGGTGAATTCTGTTGTTATTCCATTCTTTATTATTTTGTTGGAATATCCTGTCTGTGTGTATTACGCATGACCTGGTTCCATTATTTATTATTCTCGTTGGAATAACTTTGTATGTAAGATCTCATCGCATGCACAGTGAATTTCGTTGTTATTCCATTCTTTATTATTTCGTTGAATATCCTCACATGCATGCGATTTACGCATGACCTAGTTTTATTCTTTATTATTCTGTTGGAATATCCTGTCTGTGCGGTTTACGCATGACCTAGTTCCATTCTTTATTATTCTGTTGAGAATAACCTGTTTGTGCGGTCTATCGCATGCATGGTAAATTCTTTTGTTATTTCATTCTTTATTATTCTGTTGGAATAACCTGTCTATGTGGATTACCGCATGCATGGTGAATGATCCTTTGTATTCATATGAATAGTATTTTCATTCAAAAGGGGTTTCTGCAAGGGGCAGTTTCATAATTTTTCTGACCCTCAAAAATTCTGAAAAAAATTGAAATGATAATTTGATGTGTTTTTTAGATTGTGTCCAGAAATGGCGATTTTTTGATGTATAGATTAAGAGTTATAGATTTTATGGGAAAAGACTATTTTAAAAGTAAACCCTTATAACTCTTTGTGGTTAACTCCAAAATTGGTAAAATTTTTATTGGGAGTACATGTATATAACAGGAGTATATCCTTTAAATTTCGGAATTTTTGGACAAAAGTACAATTTATGATAAATGTCTAAATATTCGGCACTTTTGGCCATATGAAAAATAGTAAATGAATTTTAAAAATTCCGAGAAAAATATATATTCAATATGGGACTATATTATGCTAAATCCCGGAAAAGAAATATTTTTGGGATTGATTTGGTATTTTTCATGAAAATGAACTAGTTATAAGTAAATGAATTAAATATGTTATGTGAAGTAACAAAATTGGAAAATAGGATTTTATGACTTGGGAATCCTATATAGGGTATATGCAGATTTTTGATGAGGGATTTGATCATTGGTGATAAAATCTTATAAGTATGGCATTTTTGAATGATTAAAATGCATTATCTGGTAAAGTGTAAACAATTGAAATAAATTATTTATAAGTTTAAGAAGTGATTAAAATATTATTATAATATTAATAATATTAGATTATGAGTTTATTAAGTAATTGATAATATTTGGATAAATTTAAAGTCTTTAATATTTATCCTTAATTTCGTTTGATTTGATTTCGTTTGATTATTGCTTATATCATTGTCATCATCCTCATGCTTATATTGTGATGAAAGTCATCTTTGGCTTACGTGCATAGATGGACTTGGTATGATTATGACCAGGGATTATTCAGTATAATCATGACCGTAATGTAACGAATGATGTGGTAAAAGTCCACATTGACCTGTAGTGCATTGATGGATAATTTTTGGTATAATTATGACCAGGGATTATTCGGTATAGTCATGACCATTGATGATTTAATGAATATCCTTGGCCCGTAGTGCAGGGATGATTTGATGATGTGGTTTATTTATTAAGCTGAGTCTCAGCGATAAAAATTGGTGAAAACATGTTAAAACATAGAAGATAGTAGATATCATGCTCTAATTGACTCTTCTAATGGATTGCTTATTCCGCTGCAGTTAAACTTGATGTCTATTGTATTTTATCAGTTTAACATTGTTGAAGACTAATGATAATTTATTCTGCATTATCTTAGTCATAATATTTCTTACTAGGCTAGTTGAGCTCACCCTTTCTTCACTATTCTCCTCAGGAAATGAGAACGTAACCGGGACTAGTCGGGGAATGGAGTGACGGTTCAGATGATAGCATTAATAGTCCTCACTATTCTATTAAATAGTGTGATAATAAGTGTAATGAGGACTCCATTGAGTGTGGATATTGTCTATATGACAATATTTTTATTAAAACTCTTAGATTATGTTTCATCGTATTTTACACGACGGTTGTATAATTAAGTTATATTTGAATTTTGTACCATGTATTTGGCGACTCAAGATGGATGATGTATACCTGTTTTGGGGGCGTCACATTAGTCATGCAAGTATTACCAATCTTGCACCAACTCCCCTAATAGTACAAGAATGTGAATCAATAGTACACATGTGAACATATAGTTATAATCATGTGAATTAATAGCAATTAATTGCTTATTTATCCGATTAATTACCCGACTGGTCAGTAAAACTTCCAGACATCAATTAATATCGAAATAAATGTCAATTTCCACTAACACTAATAATTCTAACACAATGGAACTATCAATTTCATCTTTAATCAACACGAACTTATTCATCATTAATATTATAACTCACAATATTTAACAACCAGGTTGTTCCCAAGAAAGAGGGGGCATTCCGATACAGATTTCTCCTTATTGGTGCGCAATTAGATGACCAAACATCTCCTTAACAGAACTTCTAGACATTGTAAATATTGCAATTTAATAATATAAATAACTTTGTCGTCTCAATTATTGATTTAATAATATAACATATTATGCAGATGATACTATGACAATAATCGAATTAATAATATGAGAGATATGATGCAGCAATTACTGTAGCAATAATTGAGTATAACTGAGTGACTTCTCACATAAGCATCAATAACCAATACATTGTGCTACTATGCAACCACGCGTATTACTTTACTTTTACTACCGGGTAGTTCAACAGTTTTAACGGTAACACTTCCGCCGTTATTTTTATAAAAAGATAATTATGTCGTTTTCTAACTACGACAATACTTCCGTTGTGGGGTCCACCAATGATTGTACCGTCGTATGAATATTCCCTGTTAAAACGAATATTCTCCGACTAATCGAATATTATATAACCACTTGCTTACTTTGCAAAATTTATAAATATTACCCACAACTATAACATTATATCAAATCCACACCATAATATTCAAAAATATATTTCGAGAAAATTATTCTTTATTCATAAAAGTTGGGGTCTTACAACCTCCCCTTCTTATGAAATTTCATCCTTGAAATTAGGGTGCGTTCCTAGTATGTCGAATAGGTGAGGATACCTTGATTTCATTTCAGATTCTCACTCCCAGGTCATTTCCTCAACATCGTGGTTTCTCAACAAAACTTTGACGTGAGGTATAACTTTAGAGCGTAGCATATGATCCTTCTTATCCAAAATTTTAACAGGTACCTCTTCATACGTTAAATCTTCCCCTATCTCGTCTGGTTCTAATTCAATAATGTGGTTCAGGTCTTTCACATATTTATGTAACATAGATATGTGGAAAATATTATGAACACGAGACATACTCAAGCGGTAAAGAGTCTATAGGCCTGATTCCTACTCATTCGAGGATTATAAATGGGCCAATGTATCGAGGATTGAGCTTTCCTATCTTTCCAAATCTTGTAACTCCTTTCCATGGAGCAACACGTAACAACACATGATCTCCAATATTGAATTCCACGTCCTTTCGATGAAGATCAACATAACTCTTTTGTCGATCTTGTGAGGTTTTTATACGTTGTCGGATCGTTTGAATCTTTTCCGTAGTCATACGTACCAAATTCGGTCCCAACAACGTTGCTTCACCCACCTCATCTCAACATACTGGAGAACGACACTTTCTTCGATACAACGCCTCAAATGGATCCAATCTAATACTTTGATAACTATTGTTGTAGGAAAACTCCACCAATGGTAAGAACTTGTCCCAACTTCCTTGAAGTCAAGGACACGAGTCTTAATAAATCTTCAAGAGTTTGAAGCAAATTCTTTCCGAACGCCCATCTATTTGAGGATGATATCTTAGAACTAAATCGTAAATCCGTGCCCATAGCGTTTTGCAAACTAATCCAAAATCTTGAAGTGAATCTTGGGTCTCGATCAGAAACTATGGATATTGGCATACCATGCAATCTTACAATCTCGTTTATATACATACTAGTAAGACGTTCAAGTATATAAGTTTCTCGTATTGGTAAGAAATGAGCAGACTTGGTACTCCCAGGATGGATTGCAAACGGTGTGTTATGCACCTCCATCATGATTTTATACTTTAAGTCAGAATCGTTAGGAACACAAAGTCTGGAGTTGACTCGAAGTATTCCTTCTTCATAGATTCTTGCTTCTGAAATAGCACCTTCTTGCACTTTCTTCCTCATACGCATCAGCTCCAGGTCTGTAGCTTGAGCTGCTTTAACTTTATCGATTAAAGTCGGTTCCACTCGTATATTCTCCATCATCACATGGGTCCCTGGAGTCTTTAACTCTATTTCCATCCTTTTCAAGTCATACAAAATGGGCCTTTACGTTGACAATATTGCACTTATACCCGCATATGATCTTCTACTCAATGTGTCAGCTACTACGTTCGCTTTTCCAGGATGGTATGATCATATTCTTTCAACAAATCAAGCCATCGTCGTTGCCGCATGTTGAGTTCCTTTTGAATGAAGAAATATTTGAGGCTTTTATGATCCGTATAGATCTCCACCTTCTCTCCATAAAGGTAATGCCTCCAAATCTTAAGCGCAAAAATGACTGCTGCCAACTCTAGATCATGAGTAGGATAATTCCTCTCATATTCTTTGAGTTGTCGTGAGCCATAGGCTATGACTTTCCCATATTGCATGAGAACAAATCCTAAACCTTTGCCTGAAGCATCACTGTAGATGACGAATCCCTTCGAGCCAGATGGTATTGTCAGAATAGGTGTTGAAATGAGTCTCCTCTTGAGTTCTTGAAAACTCTTTTCACATTCCTCACTCAACCCAAATTTTATATCTTTTCAAGTCAGCTGAGTTAATGGAGTAGCGATTCGAGAAAATCCTTCCACGAATCTCCGATAATAACCAGCTAAGCCGAGAAAGCTACGTACTTCGGTCACTGACGTAGGTTGCTCCCAACTTTGAATTTCTTCAATCTTTGTTGGGTCAACAGATATTCCATGATTTGATATCACGTGCCCAAGGAATGCAACTTCATCAAGCCAGAACTCACATTTCTTCAACTTGGCATAAAGCTTATTTTCACGAAGCTTTTGAAGTATTAGCCTCAAGTGTTGCTCATGGTTTTCATGGATTTTGGAGTATATGAGGATGTCATCAATAAAGACGACCACAAAGTGATCCAAATATTCCTTGAATACTCAGTTCATCATGTCCATGAAGGCAGCAGGAGCATTAGTCAATCCAAAAGACATGACTAGGAATTCATAATGCCCGTACCGAGTTCTAAAAGTAGTCTTTGGAATGTCATCAGTTTTAATCTTCAACTGATGATATCTGGAACAAAGATCAATCTTTGAAAAGAATTTGGCTCCTGTAACTGGTCAAACAGGTCATCAATGCTAGGCAACATGTACCTATTTTTGATGGTGACATGATTCAACTCCCGATAATCAATACAAAGTTGCATACTTTCATCTTTCTTTTTCACGAATAGAACAGGAGCACCCAAAGGAGGCGTCTTGGGGCGTAATGAAACCGATGTCTAACAATTCACGTAGTTGGGTTTTAACTCTCAAGTTCAATAGGAGCCATTCGATATGGGGCTTTGGAAATGGGATTTGTACCGGATTCAAGGTCGATACGAAATTCAATTTCACGCTATGGGGGTAGGCCAGAAAGTTCTTCAGGGAATACGTCAGGAAATTTATTAACAATAGAAATATCATTCAAATCTGACGTATTTTTATTTAAATCCGTGACATGGGCTAAGAAAGCTTGACATCCATTTTTTAATAAACAAATAGCTTTATGACTTGATATGACAGTGATTGATTTTAGTGGTTTGGTTGCTTGAATTCGCATAATAGGTTGGTTAGGAATATGAAAACTAACAACCTTACGAAAACAATTGATTTTAGCATGATGAGTAGCTAACCAATCAATCCCTAAAATCACATCAAATGTAAGTATTTTCAAGGAAATAAGATCGACAGGTAACGTGCGGTTACCGATTTGAATCAAACAAGACTTATAAACCGTGGATGTAATGAAGGTTTCTCCCAACGGAGTTTCAACAGATAAGTCAAAGTCTAATTTTTCCGGAGTCAAATTTAAACGTTGAGCGCAAGTAGGAGAAATAAAGGAATGGGTAGAACCGGTATCAAATAAAGTATAAACTTCGCTAGAGTTTATGATTAGCTTACCCGTGATCACCTCGTTCGGATTTCTCGCTTTTTGGGAGGTTACGACAAACGCTCTCCCTTGAAGTACCGGTTTTGTCTTGTCTGAGACACCCTTTGATGCCTCTATCCCAGCTGGACTTAACTTTGGTGCATGAAAAAATCGCGCTAGGTGACCTTCTTTTCCACAATTGTAACATGCTTTGGACTGCATCGTGCAGTTTGGACTTATGTGTCCTTCCCCTCCACATTTGTAACATACGACCGGTGGTCGTTCTCCTTCCTTAACAACAGGTGCTGGTGCTGACGTCTTTCCATCATTATTGAATCTCCTCTTCTTGAAATGTCCACTCTTATTGTCATGGCCATGATTACCACCGAAGTGATTACCATTTTGGCATGTTGATTCCCTCCACGTTTGTTGTCACCGCTTCGATGACTGCTACCACAGTATTATCGTATTATCGACTTGTTTGCTCTCTCTGGTGGTTGGGTTGACTCATTATCATGCTCCAATAACTGAGCCCTATTCACAACATATGAATACAAACACAGTTTATGAGAGATAAGGTATTAACGTATCTCGGGTTTCAAACCTCTTAGAAACATCCGCGTCATTCTCTCCTCATTATCAACCAAGTGGGACACAAACCGAGACAACTCGGCTAACTTAGCTTCAGATCTTTGCATACGGTTATATTGTTTTGCTCAAGCTTGATGAACTTTACCTCCTTCATGTGACGAATAATTTCAGGAAAGTACTTGTCGTTGAACAGTTCTTGGAACTTCTCCCAAGACATCTTCAGTGCGGCAGATTGAGTATGCTTTACAGATTCCCACCAGTAATCTGCCTCTGCTCGCAACATGAAGGTGGCAAATGGAACCTTTTGCTCCTTGGAGCATCCCAAGACATCAAATATCTTGTTGATCTTCTTTATCCACGTCTTTGCCTTAAGTGGTTTTGGCTCTCCAAAAAACTCCGGTGGTCCTAGCTCCTTAAACTGCTTAGCGGTGACCGTCCGAGAGTTATCGGTGTTTCCACCGTATTTTGGAAAAAAGTCGCTTATACCGATGTTGCATGAATTGCACAAAACCTCTAAACATCCCATCATTCATCATTTGATCGTTGTTGTTTACGAGGATTATTGTCTTCTGTTGCACATTATCACAGGTATTAATCTGTGGTGACTCAGCGGTCTCATATGCTTCATTTCTTATCTCAACATTTTGGATGCCATTTTCAAATCTCGCCACAAAACAAGGGTTAATTATCATATGACATATTATCCTATACTACGGTGACCAATTAAATACCAAATAAACTTAGGTAGGTCATACTAGCGAAGGAATTTCCGTCTCTCCCTCCTAGTTCTTGTCTCACATCTCAAATGGGGATCATATCCTAAGCTTTGATACCAACCGTGATGTGACCCCAAAATAGGTATACATCACCCATCTTAAGTCGCCAAATACATGGTACAAAATACAAATACAAACTTAATCATACAGCCGTTGTGTAATATACGACAAAACATAACTGAGAGTTTAAACAGGAATGTTGCCATCTAGACAATATCCACTCTCAAATAGAGTCCTCATTACATTTATTGTCACACTATTTTATAGAATAGTGAGGACTACTAATACACCATCTCGGACCATCACTTCGTTCCCCGACTAATCCCAGCTACGTTCTCATTTCTTGAAGAGAACAATGAAAGCAAAAAGGTGAGCTCAACTAGCCAGTAAGAAATATTATGACTAAGATAATGCAGAATAAATTATCATTAGTCTTCAACAATGTTAAACTGATAAAATACAATAGACATCAAGTTTAACTGCAGCGGAATAAGCAATCCATTAGAAGAGTCAAGTAGAGCATGATATCTACTATCTTCTATGATTTAAAATGTTTTCATCAATTTTTATCGCTGAGACTCAACTTAATAAATAAACCACATCATCGAGTCATCTCTGCACTACGGGCCAAGGATATTCATTAAATCATCAATGGTTATGACTATACCGAATAATTCCTGGTCATAATCATACCAAAAACTGTCCATCAATGCACTACAGGCCACTGAGGACTTTTACCACATCATTTATAACATTACAGGTCATGATTATAACGAATAATCCCTGGTCATAATCATACCAAGTCCATCTATGCACGTAAGCCAAAGATGACTTTCATCACAATATAAGCATGAGGGTGATGACAATGACATAATAATTCAATAAAACAAGTTCAAGGATAAATTTTAGTTTATCCAGAAATTAATAACGTCCAAATTGTCAACATGATAATTCTTTGTGGAGTAAAATTTAAGAATGCTCAGAAGAATATTTCCATGAAAAGATACTGGATGAAGCTCAAATATCCAGGATATTCTACTAATTTCATGGAGTATAGAAGCCAAAACTTTAACCAACTGAATATAATAGAATATATGAAACTGCAAATGGATTTTCACCCGCCATGCGGTAATCCACGTAGACAGATCATTTTCACAATTTAATAAGGAATGAATACGAAGGATCATTCACCATGCATGCGGTAATCCACACAGACAGGTTATTCCAACAGAATAATAAAGAATGGAATAATGAAGAATTCACCGGGCATCACGATAGGCCGCATGCGATGATGATTATTCCAAATGAATAATAAAGAATGGAACGAGGTTATCGTAATCCAGTATAGGCGAGGATATTCCAATGAGAATAATAAAGAATGGAACCCGAAGTCAATGCGTAATCCATACGGGTAGGATGTTCCACGAGAATATTAAAGAATGGAACTAGGTCATGCATAATCCGCATACAGACGGGATATTCCAATGAGAATAATAAAGAATGGAATAACAATGAGAATTCACGGGCATGCGATAGACAACGCAGATAGGTTATTCAATGAATAATAAAGAATGGAATAAAAGAAGAATTTCACCATGTATGCGGTGCCAGCATAGCCAAAGTTATTCAACATAATAATAAAGATTGGAATAACAACTCTTACGAGTATTGAAAGAAAATAACTCTTTTCATGAATACGAAAGAATAATACCCCTTACCTTAGAAGAAACTGGATATTGGAACAGTGAGGTAGCAGACTTCTCTTCTTCTTTCTCTTTATAATTTCTCTCTATAATAATTGCGCTAAAGCTTTAGTGAATTGGTGAGAAATGAAGGATGAATGAGCTTCTATTTATAGGAAAATATAGTTTCGATAATTTCACATTTTGGGGCTCGAAATATTACAGTACAATTAATATCAGAATAAATGTCGATTTCCACTAACACTAATAATTCCAACACAATGGAACTATCAATTTCATCTTTAATCAACACGAACTTATTCATCATTAATATTATAACTCACAATATTTAACAACTAGGTCGTTCCCAAGAAAAAGGGGGCTTTCCGATAAGGATTTCTACTTATTGGCGCGCAATTAGATGACCAAACCTCTCCTTGACAGAACTTCTAGACATTGTAAATATTGCAATTTAATAATATAAATAACTTTGTCATCTCAATTATTGATTTAATAATATAACATATTATGCAGATGATACTGTGACAATAATCGAATCAATAATATGAGAGATATGATGCAACAATTACTGTAGCAATAATTGAGTATAATTGAGTGACTTCTCACGTAAGCATCAATAATCAATACTAGGTGTGCTACTATGCAACCACGCGTACATCGCACTTTTACTCTTGGGTATTTCAGCGGTTTTAACGGTAATACTTTTCGTAGTTATTTTTTATAAAAAGATAATTATGTCATTTTCTAACTACGACAATACTTCCATTGTAGGGTCCACTAATGATTGTGTCGTCGTCGTACGAATATTCCTGTTAAAACGAATATTCCCGAGCCAATCGAATATTATATAACCGATTACTTACTTTGCAAAATTTATAAATATTACCCACAACTATAACATTGTATCAAATCCACACCATAATATTCAAAAATATATTTCGAGAAAATTATTCTTTATTCATAAAAGTTGGGGTCTTACAGTAAGCCTCCCTAGCGATTAACGAATTTTCAGATAAAATAAATTTCAATATTAATCATAAAAGAACCTTTAAGTAAATAGTTACCGTACAATTCAATCCTTCCACCATACAATGTCCCAATTAAATAAAAGACATGGAATTACTGTGACGCCCCCAAAACAGGTATACATCACCCATCTTGAGTCGCCAAATACATGGAGTTTAATTGAGAGTTTAAATAAGAATATTACCTTCTGAACAATATCCACTCTCAATGGAGTCCTCATTACAATTATTATCACACTATTTCACAGAATAGTGAGGACTACTAAAACAACCATCTGGACCGTCAATCCGTTCCCCTACCAGTCCCAGCTATATTCTCATTTCCTGAAGAGAATAGTGAAAGAAAAGGGTGAGCTCAACTAGCCCAGTAAGAAATATTATGACTAAGATAATGCAGAATAAATTATCCTTAGCATTCAACAGTATAACAACTGATATAATACAATAGACAACAAGTTTTAGATCAACAACTGCAGCGGAATAAATAATCCATTAGAAAAGTCAAGTAGAGCATAATATCTACTATCTTCTATGATTTAAAAAGTTTTTCATCAACTTTATCGCTGAGACTCAGCTTAATAAATAAACCACATCATCGAATCATCCCTGCACTACAGGCCAAGGATATTCATGTAATCATCAATGGTCATGATTATACCAAATAATCCCTGGTCATAATCATACCAACAACTGTCCATCAATGCACTATAGGCCAATGAGGACTTTTACCACATCATTTGTAACATTAAGGGTCATGATTATACCGAATGATCCCTGGTCATAATCATACCAATCAACAGTCCATCTATGCATGTAAGCCAAAGATGACTTTCATCACAATATAAGCATGAGGATGATGACAATGATATAAGCATTAATCAAACGAAATCAAGGATAAATATTAAAGACTTTAAATTTATCCAGAGTTTAAAAATATCCAAATTGTCAACATGATACTGCTTTGTGGAGTAAAATTCAAAAAATAATTTGGACCGAAAAAAATCAATTTTTGTCATAAATAGTACTCCGTGTGAATAGTACCTGGGTGAATAGTACCCCGTAAATAGTACTTTGAGAATAGTACCCCATAAATAGTACTCGTGAATAGTACTTTGTGAATAGTACCCATGAATAGTACTTCATGAATAGTACTCATAAAAGGAAAATACAAAAGAAAACGTTATTCCATGACAAGTACAAAAGAAAGGATATCTCATACGAGTATAATAGAATATACGAAACTACAAATGGATTTTTATCCGCAATGCGGTAATCCACGTAGACTGATTATTTCCACAATTTAATAAAGAATGAATATGAAGGGTCATTCACCATACATGCGGTAGTCCGCGTAGACAGGTTATTCTAACAAAATAATAAAGAATGGAATAACAGAAGAATTTCACCATGCATGCGGTAATCCGCGTAGACAGGTTATTCTAACAGAATAATAAAAAATGAAATAACAGAAGAATTTCACCATGCATGCGGTAGTCCGCATAGACAGGTTATTCCAACAGAATAATAAAGAATGGAGTAACAACCCTTATGAGTATTGAAAGAAAATAACTCTCTTCATGAATACGAAAGAAATAATAACCCTTACGACTGTTAAACGAAAATAATATTCCTACGAATATTGAACGAAGATGATATTCCTTACGAATATTGAACGAAAATAATATTCATACGAATATGAAAAAGAATATCTCTTCAGAATATGAAATAAATAATACCCATTACCTCAGAAGAAGACTGGATACTGAAATAGTGAAGTAGCAGACTTCTCTTCTTCTTTCTCTCTATAGCTTCTCTCTTTATAATTGCTCTTGTGAGTGTTAGTGAGTTGGTGAGAATGAAGGAAGAATGAGCTTCTATTTATAGAAAAATATAGTTTTGATAATTGCACATTTTGGGGCTCGAAATATTACAGTATAATACCTTTATCTTTTCCTTCATTTTTAATTTAGTCCTGCAAGTATTATCAAACTTGCACCACCTCCCCTAATAGTACATCATGTGAATCAATAGTACAATCATGTGACTCAATAGTTGTATACATGTGAAAAAAATAATCACAGTATAGTACCTTCATCTATACCTCTATTTTTAATTTAGTCATGCAAGTATTATCAATCTTGCACCACCTCCCCTAATAGTACATTCATGTGAATCAATAGTACACACATGTGAACAAATAGTTATAAGCATGTGAATTAATAACAACTAATTTCTCATTTATCCGATTAATTACCCGATTGGTTAATATAACCTCCAGAAATCAATTATTATCGAAATAAATATCGATTTCCACTAACACTAATAATTCCAACACAATAGAACTATTAATTTCATCTTTAATCAATACGAACTTATTCATCATTAATATTATAACTCACAATATTTAACAACCAGATCATTCCCAGGAAAGAGGGGGCTTTTTGATAAGGATTTCTCCCTATTGGCGCGCAATTAGGTGACCAAACCTCTCCTCGACAGAACTTTCTAAACATCGTCAATATTGTAAATAATAATATGAATAACTTTATCGTCTCAATTATTGATTTAATAATAATAAATATTATGCAAATGATACTGTGACAATAATTGAATCAATAATATGAGAGATATTACGCAAAGCAATTCTTTGTAGCAATAATTGAGTATAATGAGTGACTTCTCACGTAAGCATCAATAATCAATATCGTGTGGTACTATGCAACCACGCCATTATTCATACTTTTACTACCGAGTAGTTCAACAGTTTAACGGTAAAACTTTCACCGTTAATTTTATAAAAGATATTTACATGCGTTTTCTAACTACGACAATACCTCCAGATTATGGGGTGCACCAATGATTGTCTTAGTAAATACGAATATTCCCCTGTTAAAATGAATATTCCCCAACACAACTAATATTTTATATCAACTTGCTTACTTTGCAAAATTTTCAAATGTCACCCTTAACTTTAACCTTTATCAATTTAACCATTTACTAAATAAAATAATAATTATAAGAATATTGAATACTTTCATTTCATAAAATTCGGGATCTTACAATCTCCCCTCCTTATGAAATTTGGCCCTCAAAATTTACGTACGTACCTGGTATGTCGAAGAGATGATGATTCATCGTCAGATTCTAACTCTTGAGGTATAACCTTTGAGCGTAGAATATATTCATTCTTATTTAACATTTTAACAAGTATCTCCTCATACGTTAAATCTTCTGCTATCTCGTCTAGTTCTAATTCAATAATGTGGTTCGGGTCGTCCACATATTTACGTAACATCGATACGTGAAAAATGTTATGAACACGAGACATACTTGGCGGTAAAGCGAGTCTATAGGCCACAGTTCCTACTCGATCGAGGATTTCAAATGGCCCAATTAAATCGAGGGTTGAGATTTACTCTCTTTGTCGATTCTTGCTTCTAGATTAACGCCGTTTGAACCTTCTTCTTCACATTCATCAGCTCTGGGTGTGTAGCTTGAGCGGTTTTAACTTTATCAATTAACGTCGATTCTACTTGTATTATTTGACATCATCACGTGGGTCCTTAGAGTCTTTAAATCTTTCTTTATCATTTGCAAGTCATATGAAACTGGTCTTTGTGTTAACAACATTACAATCGTAAACGCATATGATATTCTACTCAATGCATCAGCTACCACGTTCGCTTTTTCCACGATAATATTGAATGGTATGGTTGTAATCTTCAACAGCTCGAGCCAACGTCTTTGGCGCATTATACGTTCATTTTTGTTGAAGAAATATTTAAGGGTTTTAGAAATGGGTTTTGTACTGGAGTCAATACAAAATTCAATTTCACGCTTTGGGGTAGGCCAGGAAGTTCTTCTAGAATACGTTAGGAAATTTATTAACGATAGAAATATCATTTAAAAATTGTGACTCTCATCCAAGACTTGGATAACACATGTAATGAAGGTTTCTCCTAACAGAGTCTCAACAGATAAGTCAAAGTCTAATTTCTCCGGAGTTAAATTTAAACGTTTAGCGCAAGTAGGAGAAATAAAAGAATGGGTAGAACCGGTATCTAATAATGTATAGACTTTGCAAGAGTTTATGATTAACTAACCCGTGATAACTTCGTTCGGGTTATTCTCTTTTTCAGAAGTCACAAAAAATACTCTTCCTGAAACCACCGACTTTGTTTTATCCATATCTGCCTTTGGTGCCATCGTCCCAGCTGGATTTGATTTTGCTAAAGGACAAAATTGAGCTATGTGTCCATCTTTTCCATAACTAAAACATACCTTGGAAGGCTATGAATAGTTTGGACTTATGTGTCCCTCATCTCCGCATCTGTAGCATCTAACTGGCGGTTGTTCTCCTCCCCTAGAATTTGTTGCTGGTGCTGGTGCTGCTGCCGATGTCTTCCCATCATCGTTAAATCTTTTCTTCTTAAATTTTCCACTTGAATCATTTCTTCTATTATCTTGGCCATGATTACCACTGAAGTGGTTACCATTTCTTGCCTGGTAATTTCCTTCACGATGGTTATCATTGTTCCGATGGACGTTGCCACCGGTGCGATTATTATCGTGTTGTTGGTCATTATCTTTTGGTTGGACTGGCTCATTATCGCGCTCCAATAACTGAGCCCTATTCACAACATCTGAATATAAACAAAGTTTGTGAGAAATGAGGTATTGACGTATCTCAGGTTTCAAACCTCTTAGAAACATCTGCGTCATTCTCTCCTCATTATCAACCAAGTGTGACGCAAATCGGGATAATTCGACAAATTCAAATTTTTCTGATAAAAGGGCTATTTATTATGAATTATTGAAGTTTCAAAATAATTGATTTTTGGAGTTATAAATATTTTTAAAAGAAAAATATTTTTTTGTGTTGGTTGGCCCCACTGGTGTGCTGATGAATTTGGTCAAGGGTGGGCGTGAATTTTTTTTTTATAAAATATTATTTTATTTAATTTTCTGCTTTGGCATTCTAAGCATTTTCCTATAAATAGGGTGCTTAGGTTAGAATTGAAAATCACACCAGAATCAAAAGTTTCTCTCTAATCTATAATATCGAGCGTATTTTTGTGAGTATTTAGATATCTTGAGTCACTACAACAAAAAGGCTTATCAGCAACCACCTATCTGCGATCACATATGGTCGTAGATGAGTATTAACGATCGAATGCGGTCACTGATATTAGTCGCAGGTAATCTGGTCGCTAGATGGACATCAGCGACCAATAATAGCGATCGACTTATTAGCGACCACATCCGTCGCTAATCTGACTCATGCTGAGTCATTTGTCAGGTGTGATGTGGCACATGTGTCAAGGACCGGTAATAGCGACCGCATCGGTCGCTAGGTTCCAAGAAGGTAACACGGTCGTTGTTACAGTATTAGCGATCACATACGGTCGCTGATGTTTTTTTATTTTAAAGTTTTTCCTGTTTTATTGATTTCCCAAAAATAACCTGCTTTGTACCTGCTTTCTATCCTAACACACAGCAGTATATATAAGCATCCATATTAACATCCATCCATGATAACTACTATATGATAAACATTCATCCATGAATAAACATTCATCCAACACAACAAGTCTAGCTCTTCATCCAACACAACACAATACAACACAGTACAATCGTAAACATTCATCCAACACAATAGGACTGTAAACATCCATATAAACCAATACAATTGTCCAAAGAATGAATCTAAAAGAGTACAAGGTTTTAAAAATCTAAAAAACAAGTCTAGCTCTTCATGTATCATCCAAATTAGGATCCTGTAATTAACAAAAGAATAAAACATATATGTTACATGTGTTGATACTGCTATGACTTAGGGAAAGCTAAACAATAGACAATGTAGTGAAACATATAAGTAAGACGAAAGCGATAAGAATAATATCGATATATATACGGTCGCCATCCGATGTTGTCTTTGCTGCTGCTTGCCGCTTTACTCGCATCCGCCAACTCATCAGGACTCAGAGACTACAGATGCCTGTCCAGTATATGAAGAAGATCACGATCCTGACAGATCACTCTCACACAGTCAGCAGGAGTATAATAAGCTGGATGACCTGATGACTGTGTAGATTGGGTAGCAGAGCTACCTGTGCCACTGATGGTCGGGCGTCGTTTTTGTCCTTGGCCTTTAACATAGTTTATTTCATGACGGATGCCCTCTCCTATAATTCTTGATCAATCGACGGACGTGGGGAGCCTTCAGGATAGCGCTCGTTCATTAAGCCCTTATAAGTGTCCTATCAAAAGGTCAACAATTAAATAGTTAAAAATAAATATAAAATGCTAAAAAAAGGTCGTCACAATTTATAAACAACATATTAGTATAAAGTGAACTTATTACCGCTATCTGAACAGTCTCAGGCAGACCATCGCGGATGGCCACATACACATCCAACCAATTGATAGGTTGAACTTGAGACTGAGACTCTTACAGTTCATTTTCTCATATTAATATGTAAATATATGATATTTTAGCTACAAAAGATGACTGTAAACATAACATACATACCCTGGTAGCAATATGCTGTAGCTGTGATAGCTATTTATTTGCTCTACAACTCCATTAAGTCCCCTTATAACACCACATCCCACTTATCTCCTTGTGCCTAAGCCAAGCAATAACAGTAAATAACTTAACAAGAGTTGGGCATAACAGTTAACAAAGCAACAAAATCCATGTAGCAGTCAAATAACATAATAAGAATCATGTATAATTATTAGTCTTGAAGACCACTATTTACATAATTTACCAAGTTTTTTTCATTTCACCTTACTATATAACAAATCAATGTTGTTGCTTCTACTATTTTAACAATCACTGATTTTGTTAATCTACATAAACAAAGTTTACAATTTAACATCCTTCTACTTATCATGTAGTAGCCAACACTATTCAAGTATGCATTTTATCGAACATGTTGTGTGCATCCCTTATTCATACATATAGTATATAGGCTTTTAGCTCCTTGGCCCCAGCCTTATGGCTTTAAAACAAGAAGACTCACAGCCACATTAAAACATTAAAAGTCCTACATCAAGCAATTTATTACTTACATAGAATATTTTTAGTTACTTTATACATTCTTGTTTTTGAACAAACTCAGCTGGGCTTAATTCAACAATTTAGTGCAATACAACAATAGCATAGCAATCACTTAATAACTTCCTACAGCAGTAACATAGCAACTCAAACATTTTAACATAGCAACTCAAACATTTCAAAAATCCAATTACTATTGCAACAAAGAATATAAGCAAATCAAACAAACAAAATAAGAAATAAATGATATGGCCATATATGTGCCCAAATCCATTGAGGAGAAATAAAGTTAACATACTGTCCCGGTGGTGGGACGGTGGTTGGCTGGCCAGCGATTGGTGGTGAACGCACAATATCCTCCTCTTCTCTTCTCTTCTCCCCCTATTCCCTCTTCTCCCTCGTCTGCGTTTCTCCCTCTCTTTTTTTCTTCTCAACTGATTCCAGCGAATGCCTGAATCTGATTAAGGTTATAAGAATCAACAAATGCCATCAGCGACCGTATGCAGTCTCTAATTTTTAATGATGTGGACATATCAGCAACCACTAGCGATCGCTGATATAGATTGGTCGCCACGCCAAAGTTTCGCACCAAATTTTGGGAAGGAAATTCTTCTCAGTGACCGATCAGTGACTGCATGCGATCGCTGATATATACTAGCGACTAGAATCCTTAGCGGTCACAAATAGCAGTCGATGATATATACTAGCTACTAGAATCCTTAGCGGTCGCAAATAGCGATCGCTAGTACTATTATCAGTGATCGAATAGGGCGGTCGCTGATATCATTGGTCGAAGATGGCCCTTTTTTTGTAGTGAGTGTTGCTGTACAATGCAAGTTTCCTTCAGCATTATATCCGATATTTCAGCTAAAAGTACTATTCTTTTGAGGTAAGAGATGTTATTTTTTTTATAGATTATATTATTTCTTTTAATATCATTATACCAAAATATTGATATGAATTTTATTGTGAAATTTTTACCTGTTCGTGTCGGGATTACTATTCACGTATACGACACTATTCAAAGAAAAAAAATTAAATTTTCTTTTCTTTGTCCAAGATGTCTATTGGTTACTATCTTTGATTGTATCCATGTTTTGATCTTCATTCTTGAATTTTGCTCCACAATTATTTATTATGGAGTATTTTTGAACTTGGATAAACTAAAGTATGGATCCCTAATCTTTGTCCTTTTATATCACTGGATTCGTTTTCTTTAAAATATTTTCATCATCCTCAGTCCTAAATGGTGATATAACTGAATATCTTTGGCCTGTTGAGCAAAGATGAATGATTACCTGATGAATATCTTTGGCCCATAGTGCAAAGATGGACAGGTGTTGAGATAAACATGACCAACTGGCGATACAAATGAATATCTTTGGCCCGTAGTGTAAAGATGAATATTTGGTTCAAGATGTATATTGATTAATGTCACAGGGATAAAATATTGATGATGGACCTTTAAATCACAGAAGATAGTAGACTACATTATCTACTTAACTCTTGTAATGAATTGTTATTTTTGCTCCAGTTGTTGATCTAAAACTTGTTGTCTGTTATAGTCTATAAGATTTTTCTCTGTTGAAGACTAAGGATAATTTGTAAAATAGTGTATCAATAATTTTAATGAGGACTTTATTTGAGTTTTGATATTGTCTAAAAGATAATATTTGTATTAAAACTCACAGCATATGTGTTGTCGTATTTTGCACAATAATTGTAATAATGAAGTTTTAGTTATTTTCTATACCATGTATTTGGTGACTCAGAATGGGTTGTACGGACCTATTTTGGTGGAGTCACAACTATAGCCACCATCTTGGACCATCACTCCATTCCTCGACTAGTCCCAGCTATATTCTCATTTCCTAAAGAGAACAATGAAAGAAAAGGGTGAGCTCAACTAGCCCAGTAAAGAATATTATGGCTAAGATAATGTAGAATAAATTATCTTTAGTCTTCAACAGTGTAAAATTTGATAGAATACAATAGACAACAAATTTAAATCAACAACTGCAGCGGAACAAGCAATCCATTAAAAGACTCAAGTAGAGCATGATGTCTACTATCTTCTATGATTTAAAAGTTCATCATCGATATTTTATCTCTGTAAAGCAACTCAATAAATATTTCACATCAACGAATTATCCATGCACTACGGGCCAATGATATTCGTTAGTATCACCAGTGGTCATGATCATGCCAAACAACTGTCCATCTATGCACTACGGGCCAAAGAGGACTTTCACCACATCATTTGTATGTAACATTACAGGTCATAATTATACCAATACACAATTCCTGGTCATAATCATACCAATCAACAATCCATCTATGCACTAGGGGCCAAAGATGACTTTCACCACAATATAAGCATGAGGATGATGACAATGATATAAGAAATCAATCAAGTGAGATCAAGGATAAATATTAAAGATTTATAATTTAATTTATCCAAACTTTAAGAATGTCCAAATTGTCAACATGATAATTAATTGTGGAGTAAAATTCAAGAATGATATTTATTTATCAAAAATAATTTGGACAGAAAAGAAATCAATTTTTATCGTGAATAGTACCCCGACATGAAAAGATTAAAATTTAATAAGAAAGTTCAGAAAAATATTTCAGTGAAACGACTAGATGAAACGCAAAATTCAAGGATATTCTACTAATTTCAGGGAGTATAGAAGTAATACTTATCAAAATAAGTGTAAATTTAGGAATATGAAACGAAATAATATTACTTACAAACTATAGAGTATGGAAGAAAATAATATTTTTTACGAATATTGAACGAAAATAATATCCCTTAAATTAGTAGGAGAGTAAGTCTGACTGGTATAGCGGAGATATTCTTGAAGAAAATTTACACTATTTTCTACACTCAAAGTATCCTTATACTAGAAAGAAATACGCACAATATTATAGAAGAAGAATTCTCTGATTCTGGTGTGATTTTCATTTCTTAACTAAGAATCCTATTTATAGGAGAATGACAGGGTACTATTTTGGAAAATCACGGATACACAGAAAGAAATTCAGGCGAAGTAATTAATGAATTAATTCACAAAATTTTGATTTTCTTATTCATTCTTTGTGCAATAAAATATTCTAATAAAATAAAAACTTTATATAAAATATAATATATTCTATTTATAATCTAATAAAACAAAACTTTATATATAGTATAAAAGTATTCTGTTTTATATAAAAAGTTTTCTGTTTTATTCCTATTATAATAATAATATAAAAAAACTGAGATAACTTTCTACCAACGATTTTGAAAAATGAGTAAGTGGGGGTCCATATAATAAGCCAAACTTACAAAAATACTTCATGACAAACCCCTTTATTATATCAAAATTAAATAAATATTTATCACAAATCACTTATCTTCAATAAACACATTTTTAATCTTTCAACAATTATTCATCATTAATATTATAACTCACAATATTGACAACCAGATCATTCCCAAGAAAAAGGGACTTTTCGATAAAGACTTCTCCTTATTGGCGCGTAATTAAATAACCTAACCCCTTTCTTCGACAGAACTTTCTAGACATTGTCAATAATGCAAATAATAATATGAATAATTGTGTCGTCTCAATTATTGATTTAATAATATAAAATATTGTGCAGATGATACTGTGACAATAATTAAATCAATAATATGAGATACTATGCAGCAACTACTGTGGCAATTATTAAATGAACTGAGTGACTTCTTACGTAATAATCAATAATCAGAGATATTGTACAATACCGTGTGCTACTATGCAACCACGTGTATTACTGTATTTTTATCACTGGGTATTTCAACAGTTAATAGTAAAAGTTTTGCCTTGATTTTTATAAAAAGGTTATTTCTGTCGCTTTCTATATCCGACAGTTATTCCGTTATGTAGGCTCCACCAATGATTATGTCGTTGTACGAATATTCTCGATAAAAAGAATATTCTCCGACCAAACGAATAGTTTATAACAACTTGCTTACTTTGTAAAATTTGCACATATCACCCATAACTATAGCATTATATCAAATCACACCTTATTATTCAAAATAATATTTAGATAAAATTAAATTTTTATTCATAAGTTGGGGTCTTACACAATCTCTTTAAATTTCATAATAGCAACATCTCCAAAGAGAACAAAGATAATCATTATTACTAATTTTCATTGAGAGTTCCACATTTGAAGTAGAAAGTAAAACTTCCTCGCATCAGAACTGATTTTGTCAGAACAGATCTCCGACAAATGATAAATCAGATTCATATGATTAGCGATAAATTTATATTGAGATTGTCATTTCAAATAACAAAGATAAGAATAGATTTTCTCAGAACATATACTTCAGATATCTTTCGTAAGAGTTTGTTTTCAGCTTTAAACTTGAATGGAGAGACAACGTTTCACAGAATAGTTATGCCTGCAGTTACTCATTCTTATTTTGAAATAAAAAATGATTCTTTAATAGGATACTGAAACATTTTATGATAATTGTATCACACATAAACAATAATATATAAAATAATTATACAATCACCAATATAAACATTAAAAAAATAATGTCATATACCTCACAAATGTCAATCTCTTGGCAGCCAGTGGTTTAGCTTGAACCATTTGCTTTTGTTATTGGATAAAGATATTCACCCTTGAAGGCTCATCTACCTTCTTAACTTTAGCAGCAATGAGTATATAAAAATGCAAGAGTGAGCAAAACAATTGCTCACTGGATATAACAATGAATCAACAGAATAATAATAATAAAAACTACCAACAATAGGCTCATCAAACTGAATGGTACTCTAACGATGATAATCAGAAACTGGGATCCAAAATATGGAATATATCTAACTGAGGGTCATAAGATCATGAACTATGTCCACAGTTGCGAGTAATATTTCAACTCCAACTTTAACAGTCATAAGACTATAAGGACTCCACGTACTTAAAGGAATCAGCCCTTCGTACAATGTATTGTGCACAAATATTTCAACGCTAAGCATAAATTATCTCCTAATAATAATAGGGTTGTTCATCTCAGTATTTAGAGTACAAGTCCGCACCGAAAAATTTTTGGTTTGGATAAGCTTTCAAGGGTAATTTGAAGTTTAACGAACATCAACTAGAGGACTAGTTGAATCAATAGTGTGAAATAACACAACAGTTGATCAATAATAACATAATATGGAACAATGAATAAATGTAAGCGAACTATCTATATTCTGAACTCATGCTTGGAAACAACTACAAAGAAAAAGTACTGAATGACAGTAAACATTGTTTGAATAATATTAAACTAGGTCTATGAATTATTGAATATACATTAAGTAATAGCAAGCTCAAAATAAAGCTCGCTCATTATGAGAATAGCTTGTGTCAAATAATTGAACTAAGATAATTCAACATTAGAAATTAGAATTCAAGAAAATTGCATTCTTTGTACATGAAGGACAATAAAGAAACTTTTCTAACAATAAACAAGTTAGAATACATCAATAAATATTGGAATTCAAACTTGTTCGAGTAAAATAAGGTCATAGCTAGCTTGTTTAAATCATGACTAAGACTACAAGAGTTCGCTTAATGAAACTTTAAAGTACGAACTTGCTCAACATAAATGTAGAGTTAAAAGGCTTACTTAATGTAAAAAGAGAAGTTTAGAAAACTTGCTCAATCAAAAGAATGAAGTTACACAATGTAATAATAGAACTAACTCAACGAAAGTGTAGAGTTAGAAAACTTGCCTCGAACGTAAGCTATAATATTAAAACTCACGTTCACCTATACACAGTATTAAAACCACAACATCTATTAGACATACTAATATTCACTATTCAATATAAAACGCATTACTAGTTAAACTTGTTCTTTTAACACAAGTCCCATGCTACCATACATATCTTAGAATTCTCAAGTGTTAACATCACAACACTTATCTAACGTTCATTGTATAAACTAAGTTATCACATAATGCGTTCGTAACCTACTAATCACTTTTACAACTTTGAATTTATACTCAACATAACATGACTCTGTTTAACCTTGTTGTTACATGATTCTCACATTAACCTAACATTAAGCTAAGCTAAATTGAACGCCCAAAGTCTGCTTAATTAGCAGACTTCACTATCTCATGATGAGTACTAAGCGGCAGGTGCGCCAGTTTTTATCTTACGGGCAAAGGCGCTCTTGCTTAAGAGATAAGCGCTACCATATTCTACTTGCAATTCGAGGTTTTGTAGAAACGAAGAACTACGACACTTTTCTTAAGCCAACTAACACGAATTTCACTCACCAAACAGTGATAATAACATGTAAAAATGGTATAGAACTATCACAAACATGTTTGTGAACATATTCCACCAATTAAAATAATTTAAGCTAGGTTAATCTCTCAAATTCCATGTTGTTCATATAAAACTTAATTTTTGATATTCATCCCAAAAATCAACATTGTGATTTCAATACTTGGCCAAATCACTTCATTCAAATTACGCTACGCTCGTTTCTTAATGAACTAACATAATCAAGTTTCAATTTATAATTTCACATACTAATTGGCCACTACAATTGATACTTTTCATGAACCATATGAAAATACATATATCGACATTATTTTCCTCTTCATCACAATCTAATTTAGCATACAAATTTCTTGTTTTAAACATAACTCTAGCATCATAAGCATGCATCATCACAGTTGCCAAGTATATATCCATAATTCATCAAATTTGATTTCACAGACCACAAACAACTATGTCGTGAATTCATATATTATATATATATATATATATATATATATATATATATATATATATATATATATATATATATATATATATATATATATATATATATATATATGAAATATCAAGGTTAGATAAATTACCTTAAAATAGCTTGAAATCCTTGCTAACTCTTGTAATCTTTGCTAAAATCTCTGGAAATTGCTTAAGTTTCCTCACAATTCTCTCAACTCTTAATAATACTAATTGCTATTTAGATTATTAACGTGTATAACATAAATATATTATATTTATTATTTTATTTATTTATTAATATTAATATTATTATTTTTATTTATATTATTTATTTTATTTAAATTCAAAATTAGAAATTCAAAAGCCATAAGGCTTTGTTTGGCAAAACTCTTTAAATTTTAAAGAATTAATATATTAAGCCTTGTTTGGCAAAAAAAAAACTAAATTAAACCCTTTTTAATTTATTTTAATAAACACTTTAGTTAATAATTTATAATCACATATTATTTATTTGGATTTCCATATCCAACATTAACCCATTAAATTAATCACATACTATATTTTAATTAAATATAACATTTTAGCAAATATCACAAAATTATAATTTTCATTATAACTTTATTTAATAATCTAATATAACATCTAAATTATTAAATCAAAACAACAATATAACATCTCATGTTATACTACAATTCTCTAAATTATAAATTAACTTAGTTTAGAATATTATCTAATAAATTTAGATTCATAAATATTTACTAACAATCATCACATCAATAAAGTATTTATTTCATCAATTCAACAATAGACACATCAAATAAATATTTATTTCATTCGATAAATATTTAATATTATAATTTGACATTTCATATCGTTACATCCTTCCCTCCTTACAAGGATTCTGTCCCTAGAATCACAATTCAAATAATCCAATCGTCACATTCTCCCCTACTTACAAAGATTTTGTCCCCAGAATCGAAGACACACACTAAACAAATAACTCAGGGTAATTCTTCATCATTTCCGCTTCGAGTTCCCACGTAGCCTCTTCGATGTTGTGGTTCCTCCATATCACCTTCACAAAAGGTATCACTTTATTTCTGAGCATTTGTTCTTTCCTGTCAACTATCTGGATAGGAATCTCCTCGTAAGAAAAATCTTTACTGAACTACAACGGTTCATACTCAATTACATGTTTGTAATTGGGTTTATACGGTCGCAACACCGACACATGAAAAATATTGTGCACATGCTCTAATTCTGGAGGTAAAGCTACTTCGTAAGCCACCTTTCCCACTTTTCGCAATATTTCAAAAGGTCCAATAAATCTTGGGCTGAGCTTTCCTTTCTTACCAAAATGAATTTTCCCCTTCCAAGGAGAAACTTTCAGGAACACAAAATTTCCTGCTTCAAACTCACGACTTTGCATGTGATGGTCAGCATACTTTTTCTGTCTATCTTGAGCAGCTACCAGTCTTGCTCTGATGAGTTTTACAACTTCAGCGGTCTGCTGTACCAGTTCTGGGCCTAACAATTGACGTTCTCCAACTTCATCCCAACATAGTGGAGTTCTGCACTTTCTACCGTATAACGCCTCGTACGGTGACATACCAATACTTGCGTGGTAACTGTTGTTGTATGCAAATTCAACCAACGGTAGATGATCATCCCAATTTCCTTTGAAATCCATTATGCATGCTCTAAGCATATCTTCTAGCGTCTGGATCGTTCGTTCGCTTTGCCCATCGGTTTGCGGATGATATGTTGTGCTCATCTTTAGTTGCGTTCCCATGCGTTTTTTGAAGTTTCTTCCAGAAATTTGATGTGAACCTCGGATCTCTGTCTTATACAATTGACACTGGAACTCCATGTCTTGAGACGATCTCTTTAATGTATAGCTTCGCCAGCTGATCAAGATTAAATCTAATCTTTATTGGCAAAAAGTGTGCAAATTTTTGTCAATCTGTCCATTACCACCCATATCGCATCGTATCATTTCTGAGTCGTTGGAAGACCTACCACAAAATCCATTGTGATATGCTCCCACTTCCATTCTGGTATCTCCAACGGTTGAAGTAAACCGCTTGGTCGTTGATGCTCGGCCTTCACTTTCTGACATGTCAAGCACTTTGCAATGCATTCTGCAACATCTCTTTTCATGTTCGGCCACCAGAAATGACGCCGCAAATCTTGATACATTTTCGTACTTCCTGGATGAATTGAATATCTTAAGCTATGAGCTTCCGTCAAGATGTCTTCTTTAATATCCTGTACTGCTGGAACCCAAATTTGTCCCTCGAATCTTAGCATTCCCTCAGTATCGACCTTGTACTTCACTTCTTTACCCTCGCCCACGCTTTCCTTTATTTTCTTGCATTCTTCATCCTGTAGTTGTGCGTTCTTCACTTTGTCCACCAAAGTTGGACTAGCTTCTATCTGGAACAATTTTTCATCGGACTCTTTTGGAAATTTGATTTCCAGCTCTAACCTTGCCATTGCTGTAATAAGTTCCTCCTTATCTGTTAACAACATCAACTTTTTCTCTGCCTTTCCTACTCAAGGCATCTGCAACCACATTAGCTTTGCCTGGATGATAAAAGATCTCATAATCGTAATCCTTTATCAATTCCATCCATCTCCTTTGCTGCATGTTCAGGTCTTTCTGTGTGAAAATATACTTCAGACTTTTATGGTCTGTGTAGATCTCACATTTCTCTCCGTAGAGATAGTGTCTTCATATCTTCAGTGCAAACACAACCGCCGCTAACTCTAAATCATGAGTCGGATACCCTTTCTCGTAGTCTTTTAGTTGCCTTGATGCATACGCAATAACCTTTTCGTTCTGCATAAGGACACAAACCAATCCTTTGTGTGAAGCATCACTATACACCACAAAGTTTCCTATACTATCTGGTAACGACAACACAGGTGCCACACTTAACTTCTTTTTCAGTTCTTGAAAACTTTCCTCACACTTTTTCGTCCAAACAAATTTTACAAATTTTCTCGTCAAATTTGTCAACGGAATAGCAATCTTGGAAAAATCTTGAATACATTGTCTGTAATATCCTACCAATCCCAAGAAACTTCTTACTTCTGATGGAGTTCTTGGTTGTTCCCAATTTATCACCGCTTCGACTTTTGATGGATCTACGAAAATCACATCCTTATCAATTACATGCCCAAGAAATTGTACACGTTCCAGCCAAAATTCACATTTAGAGAATTTTGCGTACAACTTTTCCTTTCTTAATGTCTCCAACGTCAGACGTAAGTGTTCCACGTGTTCCTCTTGAGTTTTTGAGTACACCAGAATATCATCGATAAATACCACCACAAACTTGTCTAAGAATGGTTTAAACACCTTGTTCATCAAATCCATGAACGCTGCAGGGGCGTTTGTCAAACCAAAAGACATCACTAAGAATTCATAATGTCCATAGTGAGTTCAGAATGCTGTCTTCGGTACATCCTCCTTCCTTACTTTCAGTTGGTGATACCCACTTCTCAAATCTATTTTTGAGAAATATCTAGCACCCTTCAATTGATCAAACAAGTCATCTATTCTTGGCAATGGATATTTGTTCTTAATCGTGACTTTATTCAATTCCCTATAATAAATGTAAAGACGCATTGACCCATCCTTCTTTTTCACGAACAACACCGGTGCTCCCCACGGTGACACACTCGGCTGAATGTACTTCTTATCTAACAGTTCTTGCAGTTGTACCATTAGTTCTTTCATCTCCACCGGAGCCATTCTGTACGGGGCCTTTGATATAGGAGCGGTTCCTGGCGCTAAGTCGATCACGAACTCGATTTCTTGGTCAGGCAAAAGTCCTTGAAAATCCTCTGGAAACATGTCCACGAACTCCCTAACCACTGGTATTTCCTCCAATTTCACACCCTTCTCTTTTTGAGTATCGACTATGTAAGCTAAATACCCTACACAGCCCTGTCTCAATAACTTCTTGGCCTGCATCATCGTCAGACATTTCATTTGTGTAGGCAATTTGCTACCATAAAAAACTACCTTTGACGGAGTCATAAGATTTACACACTTCTTTTGGCAATCAATTATCACTCCATAATTGAATAGCCAATCGTTTTCCAAAATAACATCGAACTCTCCGAGTTTTATCGAGATTAAATCTACTTTCATAACATTCCCCTTAATGTTCACCCTACATTTCTTGTATACGAACCTAACATGAATCACTTCCCTATTCGCAATTTCTATGTTTAAAAGGAAATTCAACTCTTCACTAGGTATTTCTAACCTCTTAGCAAATTCATCAGATATAAACGAGCAAGTAGCACCCAAATCAAATAATACATATGCACTTATATCATTGATTGGGATAATACCTGACACGACATCTTTTGATTGCACCGCGTCCTGTACTGGCATATTGAAGGTTCTTGTTGTGGGCTTATTTGTTGATGTTGGTCCAGCAATAGTCAGCACACCTCCACTAGCATTTCCCTTGCTTCCATTTGCCTCACCACATCTCTTCTTAGGGCATTCACAAGCAAAGTGATCCTTGGACCCGCACGTGAAGAAAACGTTCTTCTTAGGTTGAGTGCAATTTGGGGTGATGTGACCCTCCTAGCCACAATTGAAGCATACTCATTTCCCCATTAAGCACACACCCTTGTGAAATTTCCCGCATGTAACACATGAGTCGAACTTCTTCTTTTGCTGGTTTCCTTGCTGATTTCCAGCTCCCACATTCGCATTCCACTTCCTCTTCATATTGTTGTTTCCATTTCCACCATTACCACTACCACCATTCTTAGCTTCACCTTCAATCTTCTTCTTTCTCTGCTCTTGGTTATGTTTTATTACAGCCTCGCCTCCACTTTCAGTGAGAATTGCCTTTTCCATTACCGCTAAAAACGTCTTTAGTTGGAATAAGGAGACCCTACTGTATAGCCAGGGCTTCAGTCCTTGTTCAAATCTCTTCGCCTTGCGTTCGTCTGTGCTGACTTGATATGGTGCAAACCTCGCCAACTCGTTGAATCTTGTGGCATACTCAGACACCGACATCTTTCCCTGCTTCAATTCCAAAAACTGTACTTCTAGCTGACTCTTTGAACTTTCTGGAAAATAGGTCTGAAAGAACATCTCCTTAAACCTTTCCCAAGACATAATCCCTTGACCTCCTCGGGTTTTATTGGCCTGCCACCAATAACTAGCCTCTGCTTTCAACATAAATGTTGCAAAAGCAGTCTTCTGATACTCCCCTACTCTCGCAACATCGAACACTTTTTCCATCTCCATGACCCAGGTTTGTGCTCAACCAGGTTCATAGTTCCACGGAATTCTGGTGGTCCAACCGCCTTGAAGTCCTTAAATGTTGTACCTTGATTCTGAGGTTGATTCTGCAAAGCACCCGTTAGTAATGTCACTAGCTGCAGAACTGGGTTATTTTCCCCATTGTTATTGTTGGTTTCCTCAGTGGTTCTTTGTCGTGGTGGTTGACGTCTTGGAGGCATTTTCTGTTAAAATACATCCACTAGCTTTTATTCAACCTTTTAAGTATTATATACTTAAGTTGCACATCATAAAAGTTTATCACATAACACTTAACACTTTGAATAAAACAATAACTTTTATTCATTCATAATCTTTTTTTAAAAAAAACATCAAAACAGTAGCATCACTGCTATTCACATTACTTTCCTGAACTATAACAGTTACAGGACAACATCATCACCATCTATCCCATTGGTTATATCATACCCGGGATTTACATCTTATTTACTCACTAATCACATAATAATTACATATCACTACGATATCCTGCTAAGATACTGCGTAACCTTACGACACTCTTCTTCCATAATTCGAAACATTGTTCGGCGATCTAATATGTATGATGGTAGAGTCTCGAACTGAATTGGATAACACAAGACCCGATCCTGAGCTCGATTGATCATGGTGTTGAATACATTATTTATTACTTCCATCTTCATCCTCTTTGCTTGTGCATCTCTCTCTGCCATTTCAGCTCGTTGATAAGTTTCATTGTACGCATCTTCAGCTCTTTCCCTCTTAGTAGATTCCTCTTTCAACTTGTTCTTCAACTCTGCAATCTCTGCTATCATACGCACGTTCTCTCCTTCGGTGTGAACCAGCTTCTCTTCAACGTTGTTCAACCGTTCCTCTCAATCCTGGATCTCGTCGTCCTTCTGTGCCATCGAGGTCTGTTGTTCAGCTACTATCTCTTGCAACTCCTCGACGGTATCTTGAAGTTCCACATTGCGGTCATACACCTCGTCATACATACGGGCAACAATCGAATTAAGTGGAATCTCTTCCTCCTCGTTCTCCTCATCCCCCGACTGTGGCAGCTCAACAGGGTCCTCCTCACCATCTCTATCTCATCCTCCTCATCAGGTACTCTCTCCTGCTCAACTATTGTGACCGACGTAACTGTTTCCCGTGGGATTAGTTGTTCCCAAATCACCAGAATATCTCGAGGCTCCTCCTCTCTAGGCATCTGAGATCCTTCCTCCCTCGCCTGATTGGATCCTCCTACATTAGCCATCCTGACAGCAAAATTTTAAGTTTTAATTACTAATCATTACTACTCGACACTCACGAGCACATAAGTTATAATCACATAAGCACATAAGTGTTTTATTACTTTCTCTTTCCTAAAACTCAATAAGAGTTTATCATCACTATCTTTTCAAAGGTTACTTCCTAAGGCTTTTTCCCCACCTAAGGTTCATAACCTAAGGCTTTGATACTAACCTGTGACACCCCCAAATCTAGGTACTTCATTCCCACAAGATTTGGTGCTCACTATCCATACATTCATATTGTCTACCCAAATAAATAATATTTAAACCATAATCCTCCCTTTAAATAGGGATACATCATTAAATTTAAAAACATCCCAGGTTGTCTAACCTTTAAACATCATTCAAGTGCGGAAATAAAATTATTACATTACATCATTAATAAAAAGTCTATGACCATCACAATAAATAAAATTACAAGTTTTTATCACTTATACATTTTTCCCTTTCCTTTGCTAGTTGAAGGCTCATCTACCTTCTTAACTTTAGCTGAAATGAGTATATAAAAAAGCAAGAGTGAGCAAAATAATTGCTCACTAGATATAACAATGAATCAACAGAATAATAATAATAATAATAATAATAACTACCAACAATAGGCTCATCAAACTGAATGGTACTCTAACGATGATAATCAGAAACTGGAATCCAAAATATGGAATATATCTAACTGAGGGTCATAAGATCATGAACTATGTCCACATTTGCGAGTAATCTTTCAACTCCAACTTTAACAGTCATAAGACTATAAGGACTCCTCGTACTTAGGGGGATCAGCCCTTCGTACAATGTATTGTGCACAAATATTTCAACGCTAAGCGTAAATTATCCCCTAATAATAATAGGGGTTTTCATCTCAGTATTTAGAGTACAAGTCCGCACCAAAGAAAGTTAGGTTTGGATAAGCTTTCAAGGGTAATTTGAAGTTTAACGAACATCAACTAGAAGACTAGTTGAATCAATAGTGTGAAATAACACAATAGTTGATCAATAATAACATAATATGGAACAATGAATAAATGTAAGCGAACTATCTATATTCTGAACTCATGCTTGGAAACAAATACAAAGCATAAGTATTGAAGGACAATAAACCTTGTTTGAATAATATAAACTTTAATCTACATCCTATAACTCTTCCTATTAATCAATACACAATGTTTAATTTGATTGTGTCAACTTTAGACTTATAACTCACTATATTTCTTCTTAGTCAAACTCGAAGTTCATTCAAGTGCTTAAGTCTTGCTAGGACTACTTATTGGTTTTATATTAAATCCATTCCATATCTTATAATATTCATTTCAATTGAATGGAAACACTTTTTAAGTTCATTAACACTTGGCACGACATTTCGACGTTCATTAGTCACACGCCCGATTCGTCTCTCTTGTGTGTACTTAGTATACTTATACAACTTATCTAATACATCATTTATTAATGTTAATCATCATTATATTTACTAATATTCATGTTTTATAACTTAGTACAACATCTTTAACCGTCAGGAGCACTACATTTGCATATGTGCATTCCCGATGCCCTCCGATTGCCTCCTAATACATATTAGTCCCACAAATGACCATTTTGACCCCTGTTCCCGACCTCAAATTGAAAAACTTAAAGAACTAAAGTTGTAGGTCTATTCATCCTCGTTCTGGATCATCTTGAATCACCTCCATCAGAGTTCGTATGAAAATGTTATGGTTGTTTTACTACAGGAGGTCAAAACCGCTTGAACCAGATCTCTTGTTCATTATTTGGTAGCGAGAACTAAGTTAGGCATTGGCGCTGGGGCACAAAGTTCTGGGCTATTTTTGGCGCTGTGGTGCGAAAATCACAGCTGGGACGAAGATTTTGGCGCCGAGGCGCGAAAACTTACAGAACCCAACCCCGAAGAATAGAATAACTAAATTCTGGACTAATTACTACTACTAACATCTAAATTAAGACGTAAAAATTATATAGATTACTCATAAACATATACCAATTTAAAGCAATTAAACAATAATTTCAGAAAATTTAAATCCTTGAAACCATAGTTTAAAGCCCAACTCCATTGTTGACGTTGTTTTACAAGGTTTAACATCGTAAACCATAATTATCCAATGAATTCATTCATTTGAACTACGTTCTCATTAAGTCCTTACCCAATTAACATACATAAGGTTCAATTTCACAATTAGCATACCTAATTTTGTTATCCTACAAAACATGTTCATGTACATGTAATCACTGTAAAACCAATTTCTTTCTTGCATATATAATATAGCATACAATCACACACACACACACACACACACACACACACACACACACACACACACACACACACACATATATATATATATATATATATATATATATATATATGCTAGTTATAACAATTACCATTACAAATACGCATAATTTCATAATCAATTATAAAAACATGGTTTACGTAAAATTTGGTAAAAACTTTATATTATAATTAAGAACACGGAAGAACGAAACGCGTATATAGTGTTATGATTATGGAAAATACCTCTTGTTGCTTTGAAAATTCTTTCATCGAGAATCGCTTGAACACTCAAAACTTGCTTTGAAATCCCAAATTTTTTCTCTCAAACTCTCTCAAATTCTTTTCTATGTAATCTTTGTTCTCTTTTTCTTAAGCAAATATCGGACCCAAAACTCTTACGTGAAATAAAACAAAGGGAACGCACGCATTTTCAAAATGTCTAAAACCGACGTCTTACGAATGACCTTATTAAATCAGCGGTTACCAAAAATTATTATATATTATTTATATTTTATTTATTTAGTTTATTATAATTCAAAATTCAAAATAAAACCAAAAAGCCAGAAGGCTCCGTTTGGCAAAACTCTTTAAAAATCAAAGACTTAATATATTTAAGCATTGTTTGGAAAAACTAAATTAAACTCATTTAATTTATTTTAATAACTCATTTATAATATAGTTATTTATCACACTTTATTTAATTAAGTTTTCATACTTAATTTAATTAATTCTAATAACAATTTATTGAATAAATCATTTAATCATTATAAACTCTCTAACTTAATTATTAAATTAAATTAGAATATTATCTCATCAACTATTAGTCACAAAGCAACGCATAGTAGTTATAATGTAAACTTTAATCTACATCCTATAACTCTTCTTATTAATCAATACACAATGTTCAATTTGATTGTGTCAACTTTAGACTTATAACTCACTATATTTCTTCTTAGTCAAACTCGAAGTTCATTCAAGTGCTTAAGTCTTGCTAGGACTACTTATTGGTTTTATATTAAATCCATTTCATATCTTATAATATTCATTTCAATTGAATGGAAACACTTTTTAAGTTTATTAACACTTGGTACGACATTTCGACGTTCATTCGTCACACGCTCGATTCGTCTCTCTTGTGTGTACTTAGTATACTTATACAACTTATCTAATACATCATTTATTAATGTTAATCATCATTATATTTACTAATATTCATGTTTTATAACTTAGTACAACATCTTTAACCGTCAGGAGCACTATATTTGCATATGTGCATTCCCAAAGCCCTTCGATTGCCTCATAATACATATCAGTCCCACAAATGACCATTTTCACCCCTGTTCCCGACCTCAAATTGAAAAACTTAAAGAACTAAAGTTGTAGGTCTATTCATCCTCGTTCTGGATCATCTTAAATCACCTCCATCAGAGTTCGTATGAAAATGTTATGGTCGCTTTTTACTACGAGAGGTCAAACCGCCTCGAGCCGGACTATCGCTCCAAATATTTGGGCGCGAGAACTAAGTTAGGCATTGGCGTTGGGGCGCGAAGTTCTGGGCTATTTTTGGCGCTGTGGTGCGAAAATCACAATTGGGGCGATGATTTTGGCGCTGAGGCGCGAAAACTTACAAAATCCAACCACGAAGAACAGAATAACTAAATTCTGAACTAATTACTACTACTAACATCTAAATTAAGACGTAAAAATTATATAGATTACTCATAAACATATACCAATTTAAAGCAATTAAACAATAATTTCAGAAAATTTAAATTATTGAAACCATAGTTTAAAGCCCAACTCCATTGTTGACGTTGTTTTACAAGGTTTAACATTGTAAACCACAATTATCCAACGAATTCATTCATTTGAACTACGTTCTCATTAAGTCCTTACCCAATTAACATACATAAGGTTCAATTTCACAATTAGCATACCTAATTTTGTTATCCTACAAAACATGTTCATGTACATGTAATCACTGTAAAACCAATTTCTTTCTTGCATATATAATATAGCATACAATCACACACACACACACACACACACACACACACATATATATATATATATGCTAGTTATAACAATTACCATTACAAATACGCATAATTTCATAATCAATTATAAAAACATGGTTTACAGAAAATTTGGTAAAAACTTTATATTACAATTAAGAACACAGAGAACGTAAAACATATATAGTGTTATGATTATGGAAAATACCTCTTGTTGCTTTGAAAATTCTTTCACTGAGAATCGCTTGAACACTTAGAACTTGCTTTGAAATCCCAGCCTTTTCTCTCTCAAACTCTCTCAAATTCTTTTCTATGTAATCTTTGTTCTCTTTTCTCTTAAGCCAATATCAGACCCAAAACTCTTACGTGAAATAAAACAAAGGAAACGCACGCATTTTCAAAACATCTAAAACCGACGTCTTACGAATGACCTTATTAAATCAGCAGTTACCAAAAATTATTATATATTATTTATATTTTATTTATTTAGTTTATTATAATTCAAAATTCAAAATAAAACCAAAAAAGCCGTATAGGCTCTGGTTTGGTAAAAACTCTTTAAAAATCAAAGACTTAATATATTTAAGCATTGTTTGGCAAAACTAAATTAAACTCATTTAATTTATTTTAATAACTCCTTTATAATATAGTTATTTATCACACTTTATTTAATTAAGTTTTCATACTTAATTTAATTAATTCTAATAACAATTTATTGAATAAATCATTTAATCATTATAAACTCTCTAACTTAATTATTAAATTAAATTAGAATATTATCTCATAACAATTAATTTCCTTAACCCATTAATTATTTATTAAACAAATAATTAACCAAATCAAATCAAATTAAATTAAACAAATATATATTCTATAACAGACAAATATTTATTCAACAATAAACACATCTATTAAATATTTATATAATTCAATAAATATTTATAATTACAATTAAGATTCTGGATTGTTGCATTAATCATATCGTAATAAGAATTTCAATTATTAAATTCTTATTTTAATAACTTATGAAAAATTCGGGTTGTCACATCCTTCCCTCCTTATAAGGATTCCGTCCTCGGAATCAAAGAAACCTCCTTTACTCCATTTTCACCAAGTCTCTTTTCAAAAATTTATCGTTGAATATCTTCAACACATTACCTTAATATAGATTTTATATTTCCTACTACATTCTTTACTTCAACAAATTCTAGGTTTTGTTTCATAACTTTCACTTGAACTCAATTATATTTTGAGTATTATATACTCTTTAACCCATTCATTTCCTTAGCTAAGGATCGTTATCATAAACTGTGAGATCCCAAATTTTATGAAATGAAAGTATTCAATTTTCTTATAATTATTTTATTTAGTAAATGGTTAAATTGAGAAAGGGTTAAAGTTAAGGGTGATATTTGAAAATTTTACAAAGTAAGCAAGTTGTTATTCGTTGTGTCGGGGAATATTCGATTGGTCGGGGAATATTCGTTTTCACAGAGAATATTCGTTCGACGACATAATCATTGGTGGACCCCCCAACGGAAGTATTGTCGTATTTAGAAAATGAAAGATTTATCTTTTATTAAAAATAACGGCGAAAGTGTTACTGTTAAAACTGTTGATCCAGGTTTGGGCTTCAACTAGATTCATAGATCCTTGAAACTCTGGCAGTCTAACCGCTTTGAATTCCTTGAAGGTCGTGACTTGAGCTTGCGGTTGATTCGCAAGTGCTCCCGTTAACAAGGTCACAACTACTGAACCTGGTTAGCATTGGCCTCATTATTATTGTTAGTAGACCCCTCAGAAGGTGGTTGTTGGCATGGTTGTCTTCTTCTAGTAGGCATCTTCTGTTAAAATATACGCTTATTAGTTAATTACTCTACTTCTTGAATATTTGAAGATTAACTTAAACATTCTAAGATTAAAGCTATAACACATAACATTTCAAACAAACTTTGAGATTTTATTCATCCATAATGTTTTTAAACATAATAAAGATAACATATCTGCTATTAACATCCACTTTCTTGAGCTAAATAAATTTCAGGATTACATTCTCATACTACCCCTTTATTCATCTCAAAATAAGGGATTTATAGTTTATTCATTCATATACTTAGTCACACACTATTATTATTATTATTCTTTCTATTTGGGCATACTAAGACGTCGAGAGACTTCTCTACGCTCTTCCTCCATGATACGATACGCCGTCCTACGATCCATCACGAACTACGGCGAGTCTTCAAACTGAGGTGGGTAATAAAAGACTCGATCCTGGGCTCTATCGATCACAGAATGAAAGGCATAATCCATTTCATTCATCTTGACCTTCTTCATTTGGACCTTAGCCTCAACACGGTCTGCACGTTGAGTCGCCTTCATCCAAGCGTCCTCTGCCCTTGCACGCTTAGTTGACTCCTCTTTTAAGTCATCTTTTAACTTCTTCATATCAGTCTTCATCTTCTCGTTCACCGTAAATAGATCTTCATGCTAAACCTTTGTATGAACTAGGTCCCACTTTGTGTTTCCAAGGCGTGAGTCTAGTTCCTGAATCTCAGCATTTTTCTGCTCGATAGTGGCTTGACGCATCTCAGCCAACTCCTTCAGCTCCTCAACCCTATCCTGTAATTCTATGTTACGGTCGTATAGTGCATCATACATCTCAGCTGATATGGAGTTTGGTGAAAACTCCACAGGATCCTCTTCCTCATCATCCTCCTCTATCTCCTTAGAACTATCCTCATCGGGATCAGTCACAGGCTCATCCTCCTAAATCAATTATTCCCGCACAACGTGGATATCCCGGGGTCCTCATCTCTAGGTACCTAGGGTATCACTTCCCTAGATGGACTGGATCCTCCATCGTTAGACATCCTGACAACAAAATACATTTAGGTTTCATTATATGACATTCTTCGATACTCGCGAGCACATAAGTTATTAACACATAGCACATAATGTCTTTTATTGTTCATCTTCAATGGATACCTTAATCCATTCCTTAAAACTCGATGAGAGTTTGACACCACTATCTTTTCTGTCTCCCTAAAGGTTACTTCCTAAGGTTTTCCCACCTAAGGTTCATAACCTAAAGCTTTGATACCAACCTGTGACATCCCCAAATCCAGGTACACCATTCCCACATAATTTGGTGCTCATTATCCAAAATTATTACACCTAACTACCCATAAAAAGGATAAAGACATAATTTAAATAACCTAAACAAAATCTTTCCCATTAAAGGGTTACATCCATTTAAAATAATCCCAGGTAATCTAACCTTAACTTATTACATAAGTCTGCGGAATACATCACATAATTAAATTAAGTCTTATAACATTATATTTTCAAATAAATTCTCATAAATCTTCAACACTTGGACATCTTGCCCTTTCCTTTGCTAGAAGATGGCTCATCGACTTTCTCAACTTTAGTTGCAGTGTTTAAATGCAAGAGTGAACAAACAATTGCTCACTGATATAAAGAGTAATAATAATAACAACATGAGAATGAACAATGAATGCTGAATAATGGTGAACTTGTTCTACAAATCAAAAATAGAAAACACGCTCAAATTTAATATCTGAGGGTCTTAAGACCACGAACTATGTCCCTGGTATTTAGGTATTATTACCCCAACCTTAACAGTTATTTAGACTATACAGACCCTTCTTTACGTACTTAGGGGGATCAGCTCTTTGTACCATGTATTGTGCACAAACATCTAAACATTACACGTACATCATCCCCTATATTAGGGTTGTTCGTCTCAGTTTGAATTTAGAATTTCCACACTAAAAAAAGTTTAGTTTGAAACTAGCTTATCAGTGGTTCTAGAATTTTAGAACACTATTCAATTATAGACCAATTCGATCAATAAGAGTTTGCTTGCTACTTAAAGGTTTAACATGATAACATAGAAGTGAATAATGTTATTTAAGTCAAAGATCAAATAACAACAGTATACAAATGAGTAGATATGGTATACATGCAAAGTACTATATTCAAAAGAGTTAGAATAATCTCGTATGAATCAATGTATTAAAACAGTATATGCTTTGAATAGCAATAACAAGAATAAGGAAAATGAAACGTGCTTGATGTAACGAATTAGGTTACAAGAGCTTATATAACCATACACAAGATAGAATCAATAGACTTGTTCAACTGTAATATAGGATTTAGGAACTTGTACAATGATAATTTAGGAATAAAAAGCTTGCTTGACATAAAAGATAACGTAGCTATGAAACTTGCATTCATTATAAAGAGAATGAAGTTAGGGAACTTGCCTCGTATGTATGTTACACAAGTATAATAATGTTCTCCAATTACCCTACAGATACCATTGAAATCGCAATAACAATTAGTTGTATTAATATTAGCTTTATGGGTTTAACCCACCATTTAAGTCATAACCTTAACTTAATTTCTAATCATGTTGGTTAACCACCCCTACGAATCTAAAATTTCACTACAGTCTAACATAATCTTTATCATTCATCTCTAACTCTTGTAACAAAACCTTTGTTCATTACATAACTTATTCAAGCGATAATTTAAAATCTCCATATTTTGGTATTACATTATATTACGATCTGTTATTGTATGCCATGTTATGTTTTAACATCTTTATTATGCATGCCAACTAGATTAGGTCCTTGTATTATAACCCACAAATAATCAGAACTCACAACCTAGTTTCGAGAACGCAGCATCATACGCTTCCCAAGCCTCTCGCACCGGACAAGCATTTACCTTTGGTGCTTCGACTTGAAAGGCCATACGACATAGTTGCATCGTTTATTTTGTGGTACCAAGTAGCAATTGCTACCGCATATAGACGTAAAAGCAGTAGTTAGCGACTACTGTTTCACAGAACCATTCAATTACTCCCAATTTCACATAAATTCCCAAATTCTAACAACTAAAACTTTGTAATAATCACCAATAAGCATGAAATTCACAATTCTAACAACATAACATTATTTACAATTAACTTTTAAGGATCAAAACCCCCATTTTTCCCAATTTCTTCACTTTTAACACTTTTAGCGAATTTGATTACCAAAACTTCGTTTCTTAACCAATTGACACGATTCAAATTATGTTGTTTTCGTTTCTTGACATATTATCACAATCTAACACCAATTTATAGATTATCTCACATATTTGACATCAAATGTTGGACTTAAACAAGCCATATTATGTGAACATACACTGATATTAGTGTATTCTTCCTCAACCCAATTTTAAGTATTTAGTTACCAACAATTATGTATATATATGACAATAACAGACTATAAAATCATGCATATATGTTTATACCCCAATCCAACATAACTTATCAATTTACAGTGGATAATCACTAAGAAATCAAAACATGAAAATTAGGAGAAAGTATAACTTTAACCCTTTGATTGTATGCTAGAAAAAGATGGTGACAACTTCTCCTTCCTCTTGACAAAAATCACAAAGAAATTCTCTCTTCCTCACAAACCCTATCTCTGTTATCTAGTCTTAGGCAAAAACATGTGTAACATATAAACTGACTCCCTCTTCCCCCACGTACGTCAGGTAAGAACCAAAAAGGTTTACGTCGGTTAAATTAAGCCAAAGGCCACAAGGCCTTGTTTGGCTACCCAACCTCCCCATCCTAATTTATTTCAATAATATTTATATTATATGTTTTCATGTGTCACACTTTTAATTTAATTAATTTAAATAACTTACAACTATAATAATAATAATTATAATTTTATTATAATAATACTTATGATTAATAAATTATTATACATCTAATTTAATTACTAAATTAGACTAGAAAATCACTTTATTTAATTTATTTATTTTCTTAAATATTAAATAATTCATTTAATTTAATTATTTCATTAAATTAAATCTTTAAATAATAAGATTACTATTAATCAATTTAATTAACATTAATCAATTTATTTACTAAATTCTTGCTCCACAATTCCATTAATTATTTATTTTTCTTAATAAATAAATTATTCAAAATATTTATTTAATTCAATAAATATTTAAATTAATTACAAAATTTCTCGATCGTTACAGATAGAGGTTCAGACTCTAACATCCTCAAGCATGCATTCCAATGTTATGTCCATGAACTTATTCAGCTTTGACTGCACCTTCGTTTTCCCATAAATAGATAGCTTGATTTGTTGCCTGATCTTTGCCTTTCTAGATTCTTCTGATAATAGTAATAATTTCGTTTATACACATAGATCAACTCCATATGACATCAAGCAAATCATTTACATTCATTTATATATATATGTACATATAGATTTCAGCATGTAAGTTTATTTTTATTTAGAAGATGTGTTTGAATTCCACTACTTAGTTTAGAACTGGTTAATTTTTAGTTTAATACCTTAGATTAACTCAAAGTGTAAGCTTTATGTTCATGAGAACCTAATACTCTGATACCAATTGTTATTTCCCAAATGCACAATATAGATCTAGAAGGGGGAGGTTGAATAAATCTATAAAACTTCTTCTCTTACTTAATTAAGTTTTACCAAATAATTCATTAATCAAAGTTTATCTATGCACAACGGAATATAAGTTTGGAAAACTCCTCTTGAAGATTTACCAATAAATCTCAGTTCTAAAACAAGTTCTATGGAAAGACAAACACATGGCAGATATAACAGTTATAGTTAGCATAATGTAAATGAATTAAAGTAAAAGACACATGAGGTTTTAAGTGGTTCGGAGACTAAACAACTCCTACTCCACTCTTTTACTCAACGAGTAGGATATCCACAAAGGATATAGGCCAAGCAGACCATTTTACAACCTGAACCACTAAGGTTCTTTTGAGTCACTAAGTCTCAAAAATTCGGTCACTAATGACTCGGATCTTACAAACCCAATTCGGTCACACAGACCAGGATCCACCGACCCCAATTTGGTAATACAGACCACGATCCACCGACTCTAATTCTGTCACTTAGACCAGGATCCAACGACCTTTATTCTTATTAGATTCAGTGTTGGAGGTGATGCTAAGATAGCTCATCTTATGGTACATAGAAGCATTGTTGATTATCTCATTGGTGCTTATTGAACTTTGTTATTGAAGTTTGAACTCTTCTGATTATCAATAACTCCTTATGATAACGGTTGATGAGCTACTAAGTTATTCAATTAAGCTTTTCATCTTTTGTGCTTAGTAGCTTTGAACACCTTTTTGGCTCGTATACTTCTCCTCGACGTCTTCAGCTGGTTCGCTCTGGGTGTTCCTGATGAAGTGTAAAGTGGTGCTTAAGATTTGCCTTCTGATATGCCACTCTCACATTACCAGCATCAACTTCATGGCTTCTTCATACTTAGAATTTCATTTCTGTCATGTCCTCCATTTTCTTTGCTATGCGACTCTCACTTTTCCATGTGCTCATCAACTTCTTGATATCTGATGAGGTGCTATTAAGATTGCGTTTAATCTCCTTTTCTTTTGTAATTGGGAGCATTGAACATTTCTCTGCTCATAGAGTGGACCTTACTCTACGTTTTCTCTTATTCAGCTCCATATTCATCTATGATGATGATCCTTCTCTTATATTGTCATTCAGTGCTCATCATCAGCATCTTCTCAGTTTAAATGATATTTCCTTTTATAACTCATTTAAAATCTTCTCGTTGAGAAGATTCCGTTGGAGCATTTAATGCTCAAATACTCTGATATCTTTGATGTTGACTTTGTGGAGCTTTATGTCAGCGTACTTTCTGACTTAGGATATGTAACATCAATCAGCAGCTTTACTTGATTTTCTAACACAATACTTTCGGTCAACTAACCAGTAGACACGTTATTATTTTCCAATAAAAATATTATTTTATACCTTAGGATCTTTTTTTTGCAATGTTCTAATTGTCAGTCCTCTTGTCAAACCTGACTTGACTTTATGATTAGTCATCCCTAGAATCGTAGGGTTGAGCTTTACGTTCTGCTTGAGCTTTTTGTTCTTATGTATGTTGACAGTAGAGTGATGGAAATCATAGACTTGTGTTCTGTATTGTAATATTCCGAGTGTTTATGATAACGATCCTTAACTAAGGAAATGAATGGGTTAAAGAGTATATAATACTCAAAATATAATTGAGTTCAAGTGAAAGTTATGAAATAAAACCTAGAATTTGTTGAAGTAATGAATGTAGTAGGAAATATAAAATCTATATTAAGGTAATGTGTTGAGATATTCAACGATAAATTTTTGAAAAGAGACTTGGTGAAAATCGAGTAAAAGAGGTTTATTTGATTCCGAGGACGAAATCCTTATAAGGAGGGAAGGATGTGACAGCCCGAATTTTTCATAAGTTATTAAAATAAGAATTTAATAATTGAAATTCTTATTACGATGTGATTAATGTAACAATCCAGAATCTTAATTGTAATTGTAATTATAAATATTTATTGAATTATATAAATATTTAACGGATGTGTTTATTGTTGAATATTTGTTTGTTGTTGAATAAATATTTGTTTAATTTGATTTGATTTGATTTGGTTAATTATTTGTTTAATAAATAATTAATGGGTTAAGGAAATTAATTTTTATGAGATAATATTCTAATTTAATTTAATAATTAAATTAGAGAGTTTATAATGATTAAATGATTTATTCAATAAATTGTTATTAGAATTAATTAAATTAAGTATAAAAATTAATTAAATAAAGTGTGATAAATAACTATATTATAAAGGAGTTATTAAAATAAATTAAAGGAGTTTAATTTAGTTTTGCCAAACAAGGCTTAAATATATTAAGTTTTTAATTTTTAAAAAGTTTTGTCAAACGGAGCCTTATGGCTTTTGGTTTTATTTTGAGTTTTAAATTATAATAAACTAAATAAATAAAATATAAATAATATATAATACTTTTTGGTAACCGCTGATTTAATAAGGTCATTAGTAAGACGTCGGTTTTAGACGTTTTGAAAATGCGTGTGTTGCCTTTGTTTTATTTCACGTAAAAGAGTTTTGGGTCTGATATTGGCTTAAGAGAAAAGAGAACAAAGATTATAGAGAAAAGAATTTGGGAGAGTTTGAGAGAGAAAAGGCTGGGATTTCACAGAAAGTTCTGAGTGTTCAAGCGATTCTCAGTGAAAGAATTTTCAAAGCAACAAGAGGTATTTTTCATAATCATAACACTATATACGTTTTACGTTCTCTGTGTTCTTGATTGTAATATAAAGTTTTTACAAAATTTTCTGTAAATCATGTTTTTACAATTGATTATGAAATTATGCGTATTTGTAATGGTAATTGTTATAGCTAACACACACACACACACACACACACACACACACATATATATATATATATATATAAGTATATATATGTGATTGTATGCTAAATTATGTATGCAAGAAAGAAATTGGCTTTACAGTGATTACATGTACATGAACATGTTTTGTAGGATAACAAAATTAGGTATGCTAATTGTGAAATTGAACCTTATGTATGTTAATTGGGTAAGGACTTAATGAGAACGTAGTTCAAAGGAATGAATTCGTTAGATAATTGTGGTTTACAGTGTTAAACCTTGTAAAACAACGTCAACAATGGAGTTGGGCTTTAAACTATGGTTTCAAGGATTTAAATTTTCTGAAATTATTGTTTAATTGCTTTAAATTGGTATATGTATGATAAATAAATGTTTATGAGTAATCTATATAATTTTTATGTCTTAATTTAGATGTTAGCAGTAGTAATTAGTCAAGAATTTAGTTATTCTGTTCTTCGTGGTTGGGTTCTGTAAGTTTTGGCGCCCCAACACCAAAATCTGCGCCCAGCTGTGATTTTCGCGCCTCAGCACCAAAAATAGCCCAGAACTTCGTTCCCCAACGCTGGAACAGTAGTCTGGGTTGGGCACTTTTGACCTCCTGTAGTAAAACGACCATAACGTTTTCATACGAACTCTGATTGAGGTGATTCAATATGATCCGGAACGAGAACGAATAGTCCTACAACTTTTGTTCTTTAAGTTGTTCAATTTGAGGGCGGGAACAGGGGTCAAAATGGTCATTTGTGGGACTGATATGTATTAGGAGGCAATCTTAGTAGGCGTCGGGGAATGCACATATGCAAATGTAGTGCTCCGATTTATAAAAGATGTTGTCCTAAGTTATAAAACATGAATATTAGTAAATATAATGATGCTTAACATTAATAAATGATGTATTAGATAAGTTGTATAAGTATACTAAGTACACAAGAGAGACGAATCCAAGCGTTTGATGAATGAGCGTTAAACGCCGTGCCAAGTGTTAATAAACTTAAAAAGTGTTTCCATTCAATTGAAATGAATATTATAAGATATGGAATGGATTTAATATAAAACCAATAAGTAGTCCTAGCAAGACTTAAGCACTTGAATGAACTTCGAGTTTGACTAAGAAGAAATATAGTGAGTTATAAGTCTAAAGTTAACACAATCAAATTGAACATTGTGTATTGATTAATAGGAAGAGTTATAGGATGTAGATTAAAGTTTACATTATAACTACTATGCATTTCTTTGTGACTAATAGTTGATGTGAATGGTTATATAATTATGTAGGGCACGTGAAGTATAGATAACTGTAAGCTGTTAAACTGTTATTGGTAAACAACGATCAAGGCAAGTCTTTCAGTTCCTATTTGCTACGTGAATTTGATGATGAACTGTTTGAAATCTTTATTGCAAATAGCATGGTGTGTTATATTAATGTTGAAAGTATATGTGACAGCCCCAAATCCGGGTCCCAAATCACCACAGATCTGGTACTATCATTCTATAACTATTGTGGAAGATATAAACATAAATAGTTTATAGAATACACTTTACACACTATTTCCCCAAAATCGAGTAACCTTAACTTATACACAAATCACAAACTATCTAACGTATAACATTATTATCAAACTATACTATTACAAATTAGCTACACATTTTATCCCAAGCTAAACTTGGCATTATCCTTTTCCTGTTTTCGAACGCATTCGCCTTATCTGCAATGTTTTATCATGATATAGCAAGGGTGAGCATGAAAGTTTCCCAACAAGTTTAAATTTATTTAAGGATATATCATGATTGAAAGAGTCTGAATAATAAGTTGGCTATAATTCCACAATATAGTTGTGAATTAGCACGAACTAACTTTTGACTGAACAAGTATTAAACATGAACAAATATATCTGGACCAAACGATAATGAAGGTGATCAGCCTTTCATACCTGACTTATACATGCAATATGAACAGAGTACAATTCTACATGGCAATCAGCAATGATTAACCATAAGCATATATGAATGAAACAACTCTTAGTAGAGTTAAGAAAAACTTGCCTGAACCGTTGATTAACGCTACGCAATTTATATCGCTTTATCCGAAAACCTAATATTAGTAATATAGATCTCCAATATTAGAATAATATCATCACAGTATAATACTGTTATGTATATATACATAGAATAACCTAAACACATAACCTTATCAGTCTACAACACACATAAGACTCAACATCAAGTCAGAATATTTAAGTCTGAGTTGAAACCAACATAATTCTATCATCCCGACGGTCTAGTCGGACAAATATCGAGTTTAAGTTCAATTAAACTCTGCCTAAACACTTAAAAATATCTTATATAATCATATGATCAGTCAAAATAATTTTCATAAGCTCGTAATAATTTTCAGATAATTAATATCATTTATCATAATTTTTCAATCATTTATACCACAATATTCCTTTATCATTAATATTTATTTATTATTAAATATTAATGAAAATAATTACATAATATTATAATATATTTATAATATATCAAAGTATTTTTAATACCTTAAAATCATATTTACATGATTTTTAAACACTTAAATCCATTATCCGATAATTACTTTTAATATTAAAATATTAATATTTTCATGTCAAAATATCAAAAGTTATATTTTATAACTTTAAATATTTTTATAACACTTAAATCATTTTATATGATTTTTAAAACATTAACTCTATTTTTCCATAATTTATTTAATATATTCATTAAATAAATTAATTACCATTAATAATAAATTATTAATGAAATTCATCACAAAATATTAAAAGTCATCAAAAATAACTTAAAATATTTTCTAATATCATAATATAATTTTTCATGAATTAAAACTATTTTTAAATAATTTATTTAATATTACAATTAAATAAATAAATACCTTTTATATTCCAAAAAATATTAAATATTTTGAAATATACTCAAAATAATAATAAAAAACTATTTTTAGGGCTTTAAAATAATTTTCATAATTTATTATGTATTTTTAATAATTAAAACCATTTTTATCTATTTATTTAATTAATTAATAATTTTCAGTAATTAAATGTCGCTTAAAGTACCATAGGCGACAAAACCGTCGCTAATGGTGTTCTTGAGCTTGCCCAGAAAACCATGTAAGTTATCGAGGGGCTTGATTTGACCGGTTCTATATTCATGTTCATTACGTTTCTAGGCTTCTAATTTGATTAGAACTGAAGTACTAATGTAATACTAGGATTACCAACTTGTTCCATGGCCAAACAACATCAGATCATAGAGATTTAAGTCTCCAAAACACATAGAATATTTGTTCTTCAATTTTTGGTTTTCGAAATTGAAGAAATGCATTTAGATACCTACTTTGAATCCTTATAGTTTACATTCTATGTCTTTTTTATGTGATCCAATGGTTCAATCTTGTAGAGTACATGTAAGAGTACAATTATGTAACCTTACATCAACTTAACAACATCAAAATAGAGATCAAAGCTGGTCAAACTACCTGTCAGGGACTTGTTCTTGAAGATTCTGGGTTTTTTAGAATCTTCATCCGGGCAGATCGGTCAACCTAGTTTGACCAAGCTTATATACAATTATGTTAAGGATTTGAGTGAATTAAAGGCTTCAGCATGTAGTCTTCATGTCAGGCTACACGATCAAACCAACAACATATCCTAAATCATTTCCAGAAGCAAGATCAGAGGCTAATAAAAGGCTTGTCAGACTTTCTGGGTTTCTAGGTTGCCCAGAAACTCAGTTAGTCATGGTCGGTCAACGACCTTTGACTGCCTATAACTTTCAATTTACACATGATCTGAACTTGATTCAAGTCTCAAATCAAAGCCCTAACATCAAAGAACATATCTATAACATAACATACACCAAACATCAAACACATACATATCTAAGGCCTCTGACATATGACTGTCAGGCCATTTTTTTTTAAGATTTCCAGATTTCTAAAAACTCAAATTTCGAGCACTTTGATGTTATGGATCTGGGATTTAACAACCCAGATCACTAATTAACACCTTATAACACACTTCTAAACAACAATTCATAACATCTATCATTAGATCTAAGGATTTCACGATTTAGGGTTCTTATACCTTTGAAGCTTTGATTCTTGAATCTGGTCCTTTGTTGCTGATCATAAAGAGTTAGGGTTTGATATTGTTTCATCTCCTCACTCCATATCACACTTAATCCCGAAATTTGGAGAGAGAAGAGGTTGGCAAAAATGAAAAGTAAAGTGAAGCTTTTCTCTCTCTTTGATCTATTTAATTGATATGATTCAATGCATTTGCTGGATATAAAAGTCACATGTTAAGCTAGGGTTAGGGCTAGGGTTGGTGAACAACCCACAATAAGTCAAGACCTACTCACCAAATCATTTTAGTATTGCAAAAAGGGTAAAATGGTCATTTCCATACTATTTTAATTCTAGAATTGTCATTTGATGAAACCCTTTGGGTTTAACCCTAAGGATTAAAACCTAAGCTTTCCATAATTTACCTTTCTAGGATTTCCAGATTAGGGTTTTTGAAAAAGAAAATTAACATTTGTAAATTATAATTAGGATTCTATAAATATATTTAGATTTCCTAATCATACACTCAGTCTTGCTAATTAGGATTATTACTTCCTAATTAAAATCGCTAATTTAGCAATTAGGGTCAAAATTGTACATTAGGGTTTCTGACGAAACAATTAGGGTTTAAAAAAATTTTGTAATTAGGGTTTGCTAATTAATTAAGCTTTACCCTAATTAATATTATAATAAATAGCACTTAAACATTAAAATTCTCCGTTAAGTTCCCAGATTAGGGTTTCAAATTACCGGAATCTAAAATTGGAGTTTTCAGATCCTTATTAGGGTTTTCTAATAATTAATTAGGGTTTTCAAGTAATTCATTAGGGTTTTCCCTAATAAATTATAATTAATAACGTTTAAACCTTATACTAGCATTTGTATTCCCAATCTAGGGTTTTAAATTTCTGAATTAGGGTTTTGGATTCCCAGAACTGAAATTAGGGTTTCAGAACCGGTTTCTAGGGTTTCTTATCCATTGCTAGGGTTTTCTAAGCTGAATGTTCTTGATGTTCTTAGTGTATACTTATAAAAGCGTTTGACACTTATAAAATTTATGTGATCAACCCATATTCATGTATACACCTGAATAATTCAAAACATCACGAAATTTGAAATCCTCAAAATTCATAAAATATCATAATCACTTAGTAACATATTCATGTATACACTTAATTTAAATAATTCACTAAATTCTCTGGGTTTCACGCAATGAAATTTGAAATCCTCAAAATTCGTTTTGAGTAAGGAAAATGCTAAACGAATACACTTATTTTCATCTAGTCAAGTTTATTAGTTGAGGCGTGTTATTATGTTTTAAATCCATCATTTAAGATTTAATAAATTGTGCTAAATTTTCTAAGATTTAGAATAATGTTATGTATTACTTGAAAGACATAAAAGATGTGATACTTGAAATTTATACACTTTGGTTTGTGTTATTATTATTTGAACCATGTTTAAGGTTTAAATTAATTAATCTAGTAAAGATGTAAACTATTGTAGTATTAAAATGATTTTATATTTTATACCAAGGTTGAAAGTTTTTAATTCTAAAATTTATACAATTTAATTATTTTCGCCTTATCGTTTAATGATGACAAAACGTTAATAATACATTCAACTTCTAAGCGACCCCAAAAATTGACTTAATAACATACTATGTCAGAAGTTCATATATAAGTATAAAGATTAGTTCTTACATCAACTATTAGTCAATCAAAGCAATTTTAAAATTTAGTACTTTATAATAATAAACTTTAATCTACATCCTATAACTCTTCTTATTAATCAATACACAATGTTCAATTTGACCATTGTCATCAACTTTAGCAACTTATAACTCACTATATTTCTTCTTAGTCGAAACTAGAAGTTCATTCAAGTGCTTAAGTCTTCAAGTGCTTAGGACTACTTATTGGTTTTATATTAAATCCATTTCATATCTTATAATATTCATTTCAATTGAATGGAAACACTTTTAAGTTTATTAACACTTGCACGACATTTCGACGTTCATTCATTCGTCCACATTTCGATTCGTCTCTCTTGTGTGTACTTAGTATACTTATACAACTTATCTAATACATCATTTATTAATGTTAATCATCATTATATTTACTAATATTCATGTTTTATAACTTAGTACAACATCTTTAACCGTCAGGAGCACTATATTTGCATATGTGCATTCCCAAAGCCCTTCGATTGCCTCCTAATACATATCAGTCCCACAAATGACCATTTTCACCCCTGTTCCCGACCTCAAATTGAAAAACTTAAAGAACTAAAGTTGTAGGTCTATTCATCCTCGTTCTGGATCATCTTAAATCACCTCCATCAGAGTTCGTATGAAAATGTTATGGTTGTTTTACTACAGGAGGTCAAAAGCGCCGAACCTGGACCTATTGTTCGGTATTTGAAGCGCGAGAACTAAGTTAGGCATTGGCGTTGGGCACGAAGTTCAGGCTATTTTTTGGTGTGTGGTGTGAAAATCACTGTGGGGAGGCGATGATTTTGGCGCTGAGGCGCGAAAACTTACAAAATCCAACCACGAAGAACAGAATAACTAAATTCTGAACTAATTACTACTACTAACATCTAAATTAAGACGTAAAAATTATATAGATTACTCATAAACATATACCAATTTAAAGCAATTAAACAATAATTTCAGAAAATTTAAATCATTGAAACCATAGTTTAAAGCCCAATTCCATTGTTGACGTTGTTTTACAAGGTTTAACATTGTAAACCACAATTATCCAATGAATTCATTCATTTGAACTACGTTCTCATTAAGTCCTTACCCAATTAACATACATAAGGTTCAATTTCACAATTAGCATACCTAATTTTGTTATCCTACAAAACATGTTCATGTACATGTAATCACTGTAAAACCAATTTCTTTCTTGCATATATAATATAGCATACAATCACACACACACACACACACACACACACACACACACACACACACACACATATATATATATATATATGCTAGTTATAACAATTACCATTACAAATACGCATAATTTCATAATCAATTATAAAAACATGGTTTACAGAAAATTTGGTAAAAACTTTATATTACAATTAAGAACACAGAGAGCATAAAAAACATATATAGTGTTATGATTATGGAAAATACCTCTTGTTGCTTTGAAAATTCTTTCACTGAGAATCGCTTGAACACTCAGAACTTGCTTTGAAATCCCAGCCTTTTCTCTCTCAAACTCTCTCAAATTCTTTTCTATGTAATCTTTGTTCTCTTTTCTCTTAAGCCAATATCAGACCCAAAACTCTTACGTGAAATAAAACAAAGGAAACGCACGCATTTTCAAAACGTCTAAAACCGACGTCTTACGAATGACCTTATTAAATCAGCAGTTACCAAAAATTATTATATATTATTTATATTTTATTTATTTAGTTTATTATAATTCAAAATTCAAAATAAAACCAAAAAGCCAGAAGGCTCCGTTTGGCAAAACTCTTTAAAAATCAAAGACTTAATATATTTAAGCATTGTTTGGCAAAACTAAATTAAACTCATTTAATTTATTTTAATAACTCCTTTATAATATAGTTATTTATCACACTTTATTTAATTAAGTTTTCATACTTAATTTAATTAATTCTAATAACAATTTATTGAATAAATCATTTAATCATTATAAACTCTCTAACTTAATTATTAAATTAAATTAGAATATTATCTCATAACAATTAATTTCCTTAACCCATTAATTATTTATTAAACAAATAATTAACCAAATCAAATCAAATTAAATTAAACAAATATATATTCAATAATGAGACAAATATTTATTCAACAATAAACACATCCATTAAATATTTATATAATTGATAAATATTTATAATTACAATTAAGATTACGGATTGTTGCATTAATCATATCGTAATAAGAATTTCAATTATTAAATTCTTATTTTAATAACTTATAAAAAATTCGGGTTGTCACATCCTTCCCTCCTTATAAGGATTCCGTCCTCGGAATCAAAGAAACCTCCTTTACTCGATTTTCACCAAGTCTCTTTTCAAAAATTTATCGTTGAATATCTTCAACACATTACCTTAATATAGATTTTATATTTCCTACTACATTCTTTACTTCAACAAATTCTAGGTTTTGTTTCATAACTTTCACTTGAACTCAATTATATTTTGAGTATTATATACTCTTTAACCCATTCATTTCCTTAGCTAAGGATCGTTATCATAAACTGTGAGATCCCAAATTTTATGAAATGAAAGTATTCAATTTTCTTATAATTATTTTATTTAGTAAATGGTTAAATTGAGAAAGGGTTAAAGTTAAGGGTGATATTTGAAAATTTTACAAAGTAAGCAAGTTGTTATTCGTTATTGTGTGGGAATATTCGATTGGTGGGGAATATTCGTTTTCACAGAGAATATTAGATTCGACGACATAATCATTGGTGGACCCCCAACGGAAGTATTGTCGTATTTAGAAAATGAAAGATTTATCTTTTATTAAAATAGCAATGAAAGTGTCTGAATTAAAAGCTGTTGAACTACCGGTAGTAAAAGTACAAAAATACTGGCGTGATTGCATAGTAGCACATACGGTATTGATTATTGATGCTTACGTGAGAAGTTACTCACTTATACTAGATTATTGCTCTGATAGTTATTGCATCATATCTCTCTCGTATTATTGATTCAATTATTGTCACGATTATCATCGTATAATATGTTATATTATTAAATCAATATTTGAGACGACAAAGTTATTCATATTATTATTTGCAATATTGACAATGTCTAGAAGTTCTATCAAGGAGAGATTAGATAATCTAATTGCGCGCCAATAAGGAGAAATCCTTATCAGAAAGCCCCCTCTTTCCTGGGAATGATCTGGTTGTTAAATATTGTGAATTATAATATTAATGATGAATAAGTTTGTGTTGATTAAAGATGAAATTGATAGTTCCATTGTGTTGGAATTATTAGTGTTAGTGAAAATCGACATTTATTTCGATAATAATTGATGTCTGGAGGTTATATTGACCAATCGGGTAATTAACCGGATAAATGACCAATTAATTGCTATTAATTCACATGTTTATAACTATTTGTTCACATGTGTGTACTATTGATTTACATTCTTGTACTATTAGGGGAGTTGGTGCAAGATTGATAATACTTGCATGACTAAGTTAAAAATGGAGGTATAGATGGAGGTACTATCTTTGTAATTAGGTATTTTCACATATCTAGAACTATTGATTCACATGATTTACTATTAGGGGAGGTGGTGCAAGTTTGATAATACTTGCAGGACTAAATTAAAAATGAAGGAAAAGAGGAAGGTATTATACTGTAATATTCTGAGCCCCAAAACGTGCAATTATTGAAACTATATTTTCCTATAAATAGAAGCTCATTATTCCTTCATTTCTCACCAATTCACTAAAGCTATAGAGCAATTATTATAGAGAAATTATAGAGGGAGAAGCTATAGAGAGAAAGAAGAAGCGAAGTCTACTACTTCACTATTCTAGTATCCAGTCTTCTTTCGAGGTAAGGGATATCATTATTGTGGTAAGGGGTATTATTTCTTTCGTATTCATGAAGAGAATTATTTTCTTTCAATACTCGTAAGAGCTGTTATTCCATTCTTTATTATTATGTTGGAATAACCTGTCTATGGGAAGTACCGCATACATGGTTAAATTCTTCTATTATTCCATTCTTTATTATTACATTGGAATAACTTTTATGCATCTTGATCTATCGCATGCCCAGTGTGAATTCTGTTGTTATTCCATTCTTTATTATTACGTTGGAATATCACATACATCTGATTCACGCATGACACGGTTCCGTTCTTTATTATTACATGTTGGAATATCACATGCAATGCGGATTACGCATGACACGGTTTCATTCTTTATTATTCATTGGATTGGATTATCACATGCATGCGGATTACGCATGACCTGGTTCTATTCTTTATTATTCTGTTGGGAATAACCTGTTTTTGCGGTCTACCGTATGCATGGTGAATGATCCTTTGTATTCATTCTTTATTAAGTTGTAGAAATGATCTGTCTACGTGGATTACCGCATGGCGGGTGAAAATCCATTTACAGTTTCTTACATTTTATTATATTCGTATGAGATATCATTTCTTTTTTACTCGTCATGGAATATCATTTTCTTTGATATTTTTTTTACGAGTTACTATTCACGGGTTACTATTCACCCGGTTACAATTCACTCTAGTATTATTCACTCGGGTATTCGGGGCACTTTTTGTGTCGGAGTACTATTCATGAGTTACTATTCATGGGTTACTATTTACCCAAATTACTATTCACCCGAATATTATTCACTCGGTATTTGGGGTACTTTTCGTGACGGGGTACTATTCACCCAAAAAATATATTTCTTTTCTGTCCGAATTATTTTTGGTACATGAATATTATTCTTGAATTTTACTCTACAAAGCAGAATCATGTTGACAATTTGGACGTTATTGATTTCTGGATAAATTAAATTATAAATCTTTAAAATTTATCCTTGAACTTATTTTATTAAATTATTATGTCATGGTCAACATCCTTATGCTTATATTGTGATTAAAGTCATCTTTGGCTTACATGCATAGATGGACTGTTGATTATTAGTTTTACAATTGTATATGTTTGGCTTACGTGCAAAGATGAATTGTTAATGAAAGCTTTGGCCCGTAGTGCAAAGATGGACAGGTGTATGACATGATCATGACTACTGGTGATAATAACGAATATCATTGGCCCGTAGTGCATGGATAATTTGATGATGTGATTAGCAAGATCATGACCATTAGTTAACAGTTGGATGTCTTTGGCCGTAGTGCACTAATAGACAATTAATTGGTATGATCATGACCATTGGTTTTATAGTTGAATATCTTTGGCCCGTGGTGCAAAGGTAGACAACTGATTGGTATGATCATTGTTTTTACATTTGAATATCTTTAGCCTTTGGGGTAAGGATATTGAGTAAACGTTCTATTAAGCCTTTGCGACAAGGAGAAGCTGTTGATTTACATGATTATAAATATGAATTGTGGATTTAACTATAATCTTTGGTGGTTCGGTGAAGAGGCGGTGATGATAGTTCTTTTTGTCTTGGGTATAACAAAGAACTATTGATGAGTATTAATCTGAGGAATGAAATATTAACGATGGACTTTTAATCTAGAGAGGCGATGTAGACATTATGTTTTACTTGACTCTTCTAATGGATTGCTTATTCATTGCAGTTAAACTTGATGTTTATTGTATTCTATCGGTTGTTATCTTTGTTGAAGGATAAGGATAATTTATTCTGCATTATCTTAGTCATAATATTTCTTACTGGGCTAGTTGAGCTCACCCTTTTCTTTCAATGTTCTCTTCAGGAAATGAGAATATAGCTGGGACGAGTCGGGGAATGGAGTGATGGTCCGAGATGGTGGCTATAGGAGTCCTCACTATTCTGTGAAATAGTGTGATATTAATTGTAATGAGGACTCCATTGGGTGTGGATATTGTCTAGAAGGAAATATTCGTGTTTAAACTCTCAGCTATGTTTTTTCGTATTTTGCACGACAGTTGTATAATTAAGTTTGTAGTTGATTTATGTATTGTGTATCTGGCGACCCAAGATGGGTGATGTATACCTATTTTGGGGGCGTCACATAAACACTCGGAATATTACATTCACCCATTCTTCTAAGAATTTCATCCTCGAAATTTTATCTATTAATCTTTATTCATTCAATCTATAAAAATAGATTTTATGTTAATACTTTATTCATTCATTGGGTTCTATAACCACTTCTTTCCACAAAGATCTTTCTGCAATTATTAAACTTTTCTATTAAAAGTTTTACATTATTCTTTGATAACTCATCTCATTCTCATTTAAAAATTTCTTTTCTCACTTATTCAATATATTCATCATTCAGTGTCGCATTCTACGACTTACTTCTTTCTAAGGAATATCATCCTTACCACATTCACCTTTTAGAATTACAAGAATCTTCCTCAATTGCTCAATAATTGGGAAGCGATATGAATATGAGTGAATTTAAAAGATTCCAAATCATCTTTGAGGTCATAAGACCTTGAACTAAATCACGGTTATAAGTACTCTTTCAACTTAAACCTTAACGATCATTAGACTATAGGGACTCCGTCTTAGGGTGTTAAGCCCTTCGTGACGATGTATTTTGTACAAACATTTAAACTTATTATCGTATGTCCATAGTTATAAGTAATATTTCAATTTAACTTTACTTGATCATAAGACTATAGGGACTCCTCGTACTTAGGGTGATCAGCCCTTCGTACAATGTATTGTGCACAAACATCTAAACGCCCCCGCATAATCCCCTATAAAAGGGTTGTTCATCTCAGCTTTTCAACATCTGAATCCACACCAAAACAATTTGGTTTGGCATAGTTTGACAAAGAACGCTTGAATTCCATGAACATCTTTTAATATTCGTCTAGCTGAATCAAATAGCATAGACTTCTACAACAATTCGGACATCAATCGAAATATACATATACATATACATATATATTCTCATAATTTAAAGAAATTTCAAAATCTTTTTATGATGTTATGATACCGCACTGTATTTACAGTCCGTTTGAGGATTCCGTCATTTGGTGATTTTATCATACTACGTCATACCATAGTGGGCTGACGATCCTTAGATCACATCCAACATTAAGTAATACTGCATTGATGACTCCATCATTTTTATCATCTCTGCACCAGGTTACATGATGCATTGATGATATAAAAATATATTTTGATATATATTTCAAATTATTTTTGTCTAGCCAAAGCAATTAGTATAGACATACGAATAACGGTATTATTTTTAAAACTCATTGGTTTCATCATTTGATCCAATATTTTTCAAAAAAATAAAAGTGCAAACATCAGCACGAAGTCAATAAATTTCAAAAGTCTAGCATAGCCAGTAGATTTAGAATATCCATGTAAGACCCAGAATTTTATGAAATAAAAGTATTCAATTTTTCTTATTATTCAGTAAATGGTTAAATTGATAGAAAGTAAAGTTAAGTGTGATACATGAAATATTTTTCAAAATAAGCAAGTGGCTATAGAATATTCATTTTTGTCGGGGAATATTCGTACGACGGCGTAGCTATTTGTGGGCCCCATAACAGAATAACTGTCGGATGAAGAAAACGATATTGCACAGTATTTTTGAATTATTGATTCTTACGTAAGAAGGCACTACTCAATAATTGTTACAGTAATTACTGTTCAATATTTTATTTTCTAATTCAATAATTGCTACGTTGATATTTTATATTATTCTTGTCTCAATAATTGTCATTGCACAGTATTTCTCATTATCGGATCAATACTTCATATTATTTGGATAATATTATTAGATAGCATTATTGAGAATGTCTAGAAAGTTCTGTCAAGGAGAGGTTTGGTCACCTAATTGCTTGGCAAAGATGAGGAGAAATCCTTATCGGAAAGCCCCTCTTCCCGGAGGCGCACTGGTTGTCATTGTTGCGATTCTATAATATTATTTATGAATAATTAATTATTGATTTATATGATAAGGAACTATTTATTTGATGTGGATATAAATGATAGATTTATTTATGTGGTTATAAATGAAGGAATTAATGTTGAGGTATTTTATCAGCATTTTGTCGGATTGGAGGTATTAAAAGATCAAATCGGTATTTTTAAAGCTCTATTGCGTGAGTTATAATTTTAATTCGACCGTTGAATCGTTGTGAATTTTGGATATATTATACATATATGAGTTGAGTATATGTTCACAAATTTTGAACCGTTGAAAATTAACGCATGATTTGTTATGAATTTTAAAAGGTGTTGAAACGGTGTTGAAAATCGTCCGTTTATGGATTTCGGATATTTTCTGTTTGAAATTTAGAAAACCTCAAAGCTACAAAGTTGTAGAGAATTCGATTTCATGCGGAATGGACATAAAATTCGTATTTTTCTAATATACGGGCTATTTTATATGAATTATTGAAGTTTCAAAAAATAAAATAATTTTTATTAAAATTAGGGGTGGGACTCACTATTGTTTTAAACATGTAATGCATAAATGAGATGGTTGGTCTTTGGTGGAGGGTTTTGAATTTTCCAAGTAGCATGCGTTGATTATTTAATATATTATTTTATTAATTTAGTCTCCTTTGGCGTTCTAGCATTTTCCTATAAATAGGTGCTTATGTTAGAATTGAAAATCACACCAGAAACTGAAGTTTTCTCTCTCTATATTCTCGAGCATATTTTTGTGAGTATTTAGATACTTGAAGAGTTTCTATTCAGTGCAAGTTTCCTTCGGCTTTTCATCCGACATTCCGGTCAGAAGTACTGCTCTTTTGAGGTAAGGGATTTTAAGGGATGTTATGTTTTTCATGTTTCGTAATTTTTCTGACCTTCAAAAATTCTGGAAAAATTTGAAATGATATTTTGATGAGTTTTCTAGATTGTGTCCAAAAATGGCAATTTTTGGATGTATAGATTATGAGTTATGAATTTTATGGGAAAAGACTATTTTAAAAGTAAACCCTTATAACTCCTTGTGGTTAACTCCAAAATTAGTGAAATTTTTATTGGGAGTACATCTATATAACATCGGTATATTCTGTAAATTTCAGAATTTTTGGATAAAAGTACAATTTATGATAAATGTCTAAATATTCGGCAGTTTTGGCCATGTGAAAAATAGTAAATGAATTTTAAAAATTCCGAGAAAAATATATGTTCAATATGGGACTATATTATGCTAAATCCTAGAAAAGAAATATTTTTGGAACTGATTTGGTATTTTTCATGAAAATAGACTAGTTATGAATAAATAATTAAATATGTTATGTGAAGTAACAAAATTAAAAAATAGGATTATATGGCTTGGGAATCCTATATATGGTATATGCAGATTTTTGATGAGGTTGTTGGTTATTGGTGATGAAATTTTATGAGTTTGGCATTTTAGTATGATTAAATGCATTAATTAGTAAAGTGTAAACAATTAAAATAAATTGTTTATAAGTTTAAGAAATGATTAAAATATTGCGGTAGTATTAATAATATTAGATTATGAGATTATTAAGTGATTTATAACATTTGGATTAAGGTATTATGAAATTGTTGATTTATGAATCTTACTCTTGAGATTAAATCCATATTTTGATTATATTGTTCTTACAACATTTTTATAATCATGTTGATGAAATTTCTCTTTGACTTAAGTGTAAAGATGGGTAGATTATTGGTATGATCGTGACTATGGGTTCTCTTTGGCCAGTAGTGCAAAGATGAATTGTTGACTGGTATGATCATGACCATTGGATTTACAATTGAATATTTTTAGCTTAAGTGCAAAGGTGAATTGATCAACATGATTATAATTATGGTTTATATAAATTTTGAAATGATTGTATATTTCTTTGAGATATGAATATCTTTGGCCCGTAGTGCAAAGATGAATTATTGATGAATATCTTTGGCCTGTAAGTGCAATGATGACCTGTTGTTGAATATCTTTGGCCTGTAGTGCAAAGATGTCCTGTTGTTAAATATCTTTGGCCTGGAATGCAAAGATGAACTGTTGATGAATATCTTTGGCCCGTAGTGCAAAGATGAATTTATTAGTATGATTATGAACATGAACTATGATTTGGTGTAACCATGATCTTTGATATTTCGAGGTAAAGACAAGTGATGAAAATATCTTTGTCTGGATGATGAGAGAGAAAATTAGAACTACAATTATGATTATGAGTTATTCATGATCGTGAAGCGAGGCTGTTGATTAATGTTCTGAGGTTAAAGCATTGTTGGTGGACTTTTAACATGGAGAAGATAATAGACTTTTTATGGTCTATTTGACTCTTCTAATGGATTGCTCATTATTGCTGCAACTATGGTTGAAAAGTTTTATCATCTACCATATGTTCTAAATCTCGATTTATTATCGATGAAGGCTATTGATAATTTAATTATCTTTAGTCATAATATTCTTTCTTGAGCTAGTTGTGCTCACCCTTTTGCTTCACAATTCCTTTCGGGTAATAAGAGTGTTCTTGATTGATTGGGGATAACGAGGAGGAATAAAGCGGTGGTCTATAGATGTTGAGGTTCTCCCTAAATAGTATGGAAATAATTTTATTGAGAACTTTAGATAAGTGTGTCGTATTGTATACGTTATTTGATATTTAATTTTGGTGAACCGAATATGGTAAGGTGAACCCAACTTTGGAAGGTTGTTTTGCCACTATCATACAAGATGTCTAATGACCTACGGGTTATCATAAGACAGGGTTGTGCGCATCCTCTTGCTGAGTATATCTACGAGCACTACCTATATGATCTTGGAGTTGTGTTGAAACATAATGTTCAATCGCAGACGGTGGAGATAGTTATATGTCAAGAGAAGACTCGCCATTGGAAGGAACATGATAGTAATCTTCTCGTTTTTCTTTGGGGTCTATTGGATCAACCAAGGATAATTCTCTGGACATATGATATCTATCATAACTTAGATTCATGGCCTCCTATGTACGAAGGTTTCCTTGAACACTTCCCAAAGATTTTAATTTCTAAAACAGTTATTAACTGTTCCTTTATGTAAGGTACCATTATGACGTGTTATCCAAGGTTGGGACATGAGTCACAATTGGTATTAAAACTCATAGTATATGTGTTGTTGTATTTTACACGACAATGGTAGTAATAAAGTTGTAGTTGTTTTCTGTACCATGTATTTGGCGACTCAGAATAGGTTGGGATGAATTGCACCTATTTTGGGGGTGTCACAATCCAGGTATCCATCAACTTCAATCTTTCCTTCTTTACTTCATTACTTAACCATTCTATCAATCTTCAACTTCATCAATGCTCTCTATACTATAACCGTTTTCTACCCAAAATAGTTCATCAAACTTACCGCACATTGGAAGTTCAGGAACTTGCACAATAATATGAGTTTAAGAACTTATCCTAGTCAGACCATAGGCGTCCATTCGCTGAGGGGTTCAAAACATACCATATTATTATGAGTCACGAACTTACCATATGCATTAGTTTTAAGAATCGCACCTAATCCTAATAATAACTGACATACATTGATAGCGCAACACCGACATTCCAATGATCATCAATGTAATAAACTGAGTGCAAGCACAAACCCTCGCCCATACAAAGATTTGTACAACTCAGCCATCACATGAGTCCTCTATTAAAATCCCACCTAACTGTATCTTACTCTTAACTTGCTCTTTGCTCGATACGAATTCCCCGTATCACATTATCTATAACTTCTCATGAGTTTATCTTGTAATATATCATAGTACATTATCTTCATAGCATCAAGCTATAATTATTCAAACATTACAGACCATCTTCCTTTTATAACTTAAACAGATCACGTCGTGATCTTATTCTATAATCATCTCCCTTAAAATTCTTTTCTTAACTCGTGATCATTTTGTTTTACGATCATCTTTATTTTCTTTTTCATCGTTTACAATTTTGTTTATGCTTTTAATCTTACAGACTTTGTCTATTCATCATTAATCGTTATCTTGGCTATTGGAGTTAGGTAACTCCCATTTCTTATCTTTATATCTCTTCAAGATTCTTCTTTGAATTTTCTTGTTTATAAATCAATTCTTCCTTTAAGAATTTCTAACTTCGTTTACATTGCTCAACATTTCATTTGAGTTCCACATTTTCATCATACGTATCCACTTTCTATACTTGGTACACATCGAGTCTCTAACAGTTTCAATATAGTGCATTTGAGTGGTTTTCCCACAAACAACCAACAAACTAGGTTCTGAGTTGCTAGTTCGTATATACCTCCGCTCTATGAAGAAATCATTTAGCCTAGATACTATACATCAACTATTAAAGAGTACAATTGTACCATACTTAAATATAAATTTTTATTCTTAACTTCTTTATCATTCTCTTCTAACAGACATTGTCTATTTATTATCACCTTATATCCTTATTATTGGAGTTGGGTAACCCCACTTTCATATTCCTTATAACTCTGTGAAATTCTTCTATGAATCCACTCACGCATGTTTTAATCCCTTTTTTATATATTTCTTAAATTACTTCTTATTTTTCAAACTCTATTTGAGAAAAATTCTATTTGAGCTTATTCGTTCATTATCTTAACTTCTCTTCTCTAAGGTTATAGCCTAAGGTACTCATACCTAAGGTTTCTAACCTATCAACTTTGATACCAACTGTAACGACCCCAAAATTCATACAATTTAATTAATTCTCGTCTTCGGTCGTTAATAATACATTCAACCTCTAATTTTACATCATTAAACGATAATACATCCATTGAAATTTGCAGAATAATTAAAACTTTCTATTACAAACTATCCTCGTTCCCAAAACCTTCAACCTTTACATCTAAATATCTCAGAATCATTTTAATACTATAATAGTTTACATCACAAAATAATACTACAATTCGACATTAATACATTATTCGGAACCTTAAACATGGTTCAAATAATAATAACACAACCAAAGTGTATAAATCTTCAAGTATCACATCTGATTTATGTCTTTCAAGTAACACATAACTTTACCTTGAATCTTGAACCTGCAAAAATAGTTATTTGCAAGGTTGAGCTCGACAGCCCAGCAAAATCTAACAATTTTCATGCATCACATAGCACATAATAACATGCTCGATATACATTTCATAAACATTGGAGTAACATAACATACATGCTGTAGTTCATATAACAAGTATAAAGATTGAGTTCCTTACTCAATCAACATTCATTACTCAATCAACGTAGTCATAAATTGACTTTAACATTTCATACTTTCAACATTAATATAACACACCATGCTATTTACAATAAAGATTTCAAACAGTTCATCATCAAATTCACGTAGCAAATAGGAACTAAAAGACTTGCCTTAATCGTTGTTTACCAATAACAGTTTAACAGCTTACAGTTATTTGTACTTCACGTGCCCTACACAATTATATAACCATTCACATCAACTATTAGTCACAAAGCAACGCATATTATTTATAATGTAAATTTTAATCTACATCCTATAACTCTTCCTATTAATCAATACACAATGTTCAATTTGATTGTGTCAACTTTAGACTTATAACTCACTATATTTCTTCTAAGTCAAACTCGAAGTTCATTCAAGTGCTTAAGTCTTGCTAGGACTACTTATTGGTTTTATACTAAATCCATTTCATATCTTATAATATTCATTTCAATTGAATGGAAACACTTTTTAAGTTCATTAACACTTGGCACGGCGTTTCGACGTTCATTCGTCACATGCCCGATTCGTCTCTCTTGTGTGTACTTAGTATGCTTATGCAACTTATCTAATACATCATTTATTAATGTTAAGCATTATTAGATTCACTAATATTCATATTTTATAACTTAGGACAACATCTTTTATCGTTAGGAGCACTACATTTGCATATGTGCATTCCCGACGCCCTCCGATTGCCTCCTAATACATATCAGTCCCACAAATGACCATTTTGACCCCTGTTCCCGACCTCAAATTGAAAAACTTAAAGAACTAAAGTTGTAGGTCTATTCGTCCTCGTTCCGGATCATCTTGAATCACCTTAATCAGAGTTCATATGAAAATGTTATGGCCGTTTTACTATAGGAAGTCAAATCGCTCGACCAGCACTATTGTTCGATCTTTGGTAGCGAGAACTAAGTCGAGGACTTATTTGGGCATGAATTTCAACATTGAGTTAAGTTCGGAGCTATTTTGGCTATTTTGAGGCGCGAAAATCACAATCCAGAGCAGATTTTTTGCGTTAGGCGCCAAAACTTACAGAACCCAACAATGAAGAATAAAATAACTAAATTCTGGACTAATTACTACTGCTAACATCTAAATTACGAAGTAAAAATTATATAGATTACTCATAAACATTTACTTATCATACATATACCAATTTAAAGCAATTAAACAATAATTTCAGAAAATTTAAATCCTTGAAACCATAGTTTAAAGCCCAACTCCATTGTTGACGTTGTTTTACAAGGTTTAACACTGTAAACCATAATTATCCAACGAATTCATTCCTTTAAACTACGTTCTTATTAAGTCCTTACCCAATTAACATACACAAGGTTCAATTTCACAATTAGCATACCTAATTTTGTTATCCTACAAAACATGTTCATTTACATGTAATCACTGTAAAACCAATTTCTTTCTTGCATACGTAATTTAGCATACAATCACATATATATACTTATATATATATATATATATATGCTAGTTATAACAATTACCATTATAAATACACATAATTTCATAATCAATTGTAAAAACATGGTTTACATAAAATTTTGTAAAAACTTTATATTACAATCAAGAACACAAAGAATGTAAAACGTATATAATGTTATGATTATGAAAAATACTTCTTGTTGCTTTGAAAATTCTTTCACCAAGAATCGCTTGAACACTTAGAACTTTCTTTGAAATCCCAGCCTTTTCTCTCTCAAACTCTCTCAAATTCTTTTTTCTGTAATCTTTGTTCTTTTTTCTCTTAAGCCAATATCAGACCCAAAACTCTTTTACGTGAAATAAAACAAAGGCAACGCACGCATTTTCAAAACGTCTAAAACCGACGTCTTACTAATGACCTTATTAAATCAGCGTTTACCAAAAATTATTATATTTTATTTATTTAGTTTATTATAATTCAAAATTCAAAATAAAACCAAAAGTCATAAGGCTCCGTTTGGCAAAACTCTTTAAAAATTAAAGACTTACTATATTTAAGCCTTGTTTGGCAAAACTAAATTAAACTTCTTTAATTTATTTTAATAACTCCTTCATAATATAGTTATTTATCACACTTTATTTAATTAAGTTTTCATACTTAATCTAATTAATTCTAATAACAATTTATTGAATAAATCATTTAATCATTATAAACTCTAACTTAATTATTAAATTAAATTAGAATATTATCTCATAACAATTAATTTCCTTAACCCATTAATTATTTATTAAATAAATAATTAACCAAATCAAATCAAATCAAATTAAACAAATATTTATTCAACAATAAACACATCTATTAAATATTTATATAATTCAATAAATATTTATAATTACAATTAAGATTCAGGATTGTTACATTAATCACATCGTAATAAGAATTTCAATTATTAAATTTTTATTTTAATAACTTTTGAAAAATTTGGGTTGTCACATGTATCATCTTTGCTACTATGACTTCAGCTTATGTTCTGCTTTCTTATTATTTTATGTTGCTTGGTCTTGATGTGTATATTCTTCTTCGTTCTTTTCATACATTAGTTTCTATGTGAAGTCGAAAATAACTTCCTAAATTAGATGTTCCTTCTTGCTTTCAAGTACTAACAGCTTCCTTACAAAATCCTTATTACTCTGCGATCTGTTATAAGCGTTATGATCAGAAAGAATACTTTTGCAATGCGACCTTTATAGATTCCTTTTGGAGATCTCTTCTGGTGAGAATTATACTTAGATAACATTAGAGTATATTCTTTTGTCATATTCTTCTTCTTGTGTGATCTTCACCTTATATCCATTGCACAAAGTAAGCTTGATAATCTCCTTTAAATTTTTGGTCAAAATTACACATAGCTTTATGATTCTGAGGCTGACTTTACGATCTTTGATATCACTAAGCGATCTTGGAGTTAACTTACGATATTTCTTTCATTCACCATTAGCTTGACGTATTCTACAATCAGCCTTTACTGAGCAAGCCTTATTTGACTTTACGATTCACTGATTACTTAGCAAGTTGGTTGTGACTTTGCTAGGTGATGTTCAATATCTATAACAGCTTCTTGGACTCCTTCTACAGCTCTGTGATAACCTTGTAACTTTGAGATCATCTGATCACATTACGAGTTAATCTTTGTCTTATTTGATTGAGTGAGCTATGCGATTCTCCTGATGCTTTACGAACATAATTGACTCTGTGAAATATCTCCAAACTGCGAGTTGGCAGAGTAACTTTACGATCAACGACTTCCTATCAGATATACATTAATAAACTTCAATAAGATTAACCTAACATTATTTGATCTTTCTAATCTAAGTCCTTGTACATTAATTCTTTTGAAGGACTTTACAAAACTTACTTGTAGAAATATACATTAATCACATTTTGCTTTAAGCACATGTAGATTACTCTACTGACAATGCTTCTATCATGTAGAGTAGCCTTTTACAATGATTCTATCTATTACCTATGAATACAGGATAAGGATCAACCTAATAAGCTTTATCAAAATATTCTAAGTACTTGTACATATATATTTTAATTAAGAACTACACAAAACTTATGCATACAAATATACTTTATGAGCTTCATCATTAAATCACATACATTTGGAATCTAATAGGGGTTTTAATCAAACTCCCCCTTAATTAAGCAATATTCTAATCTATAATTATATTTCTAACAAGACCCTTTAGTGAGCTTCCATCTCTTGCAAAATATGTTGGAACACACTTTGATCAATCCACTACCAGTGGGATCAATAGTCATCTTATTCATCTTTTTCTAATCAGCCTCAGATTTACGCATAGACTTCACTCCCTTAAACTCGACGGATCATACAAATCCTTGCCGTAAAAGATGTCTTCCATTTTGGGCTTCAAAATCAAAAATTTTTGAAGAGGTTAATTTAATCATGGCACCAACTGATTCCTTTATAAAATTTAGCAAAGATAACTTAGCAAATAACCTTAGCTCTGATACCAATTGTTGGGAAAAAAATCTCCTTCCCAAAACTATTTTCTTTGATAAATTAAATGACAAAAATATCAGTAAATACCAAATAAATTAAATTTGCAGTTCCACCAAAATAATAATAACTGCTGAAAATAATAAAATAGAAATAATCAAGCACAAAACACCAAGATTTTTACGTAAAAAAAAACCCTCTAAAAATAAATGGTAAAAACGACAAGACGATCTTCTAAAAATTAACTATAATAAACTAAGAGTGTGACACCCCCAAATTCGGGTACCCCATTCCCACAGGATTTGGCATTCACTATCCAAAACCATTACATCTAACTACCCATAATAAAGGATAAAAACATAATTTAAATAACTTAAACAATCAACTTTCCCATTAAAGGGTTACATCATCATCTCAAAAATAATCCCAGGTAATCTAACCTTAAAGTTATTACATAAGTTTGCGGAATACATCATAAAATAAAACAAGTCTCATAACATAAAACATTTAAATTAATTTCAATAAATCTTCAACACTTGGATATCTTGCCCTTCCCTTTGCTAGTAGATGGATCATCGACTATTTCAACTTTAGCTGCAGTGTTAATTGCAAGAGTGAGCAAACAATTGATCACTGATATAGAAAGTAGTAATGATAACAACATGAGATTGAACAACGAATGTTGAACAATAATGAACTTGCTCTACGAATCAAAAATAGAAAACATGTGACGCCCCCAAAACAGGTATACATCACCCATCTTGAGTCACCAAATACATGGTACAAAATACAAATACAAACTTAATTATACAAATGTCGTGTAATATAAGACAAAATATAGCTGAGATTTTAAACATGAATATTGCCTTCTAGAAAATATCCACTCTCAAATAGAGTCCTCATTACATTTATTGTTACACTATTTTATAGAATAGTGAGGACTACTATAACACCATCTCGTACCATCACTCCGTTCCCCGACTAGTCCCGGCTATGTTCTCATTTCCTGAAGAGAACAATGAAAGCAAAAGGGTGAGCTCAACTAGCCCGGTAAGAAATATTATGACTAAGATAATGCAAGATAAATTATCATTAGCCTTCAACAATGTTAAACTGATAAAATACAATAGACATCAAGTTTAAAAGCAGCGAAAAAAGCAATCCATTAGAAGAGTCAAGTAGAGCATAATATCTACTATCTTCTATGATTTAAAATGTTTTCTTCAATTTTTATCATCGAGACTCAGCTTAATAAATAAACCACATATCGAGTCATCCCTACACTATAGGCCAAGAATATTCATTAAATCATCAATGGTCATGACTATACCAAAAAATCCATGGTCATAATCATAGCAAAAAACTGTTCATCAATGCACTACAGGCCACTAAGGACTTTTACCACATCATTTATAACATTATAGGTCATGATTATACCGAATGATCCCTGGACATAATCATACCAAGTCCATCTATGCACGTAAGCCAAAGATGATTTTCATCACAATATAAGCATGAGGATGATGACAATGACATAATAATTCAATAAAATAAGTTCAAGAATAAATTTTAAAGATTTATAAGTTAATTTATCCTGAAATCAATTACGTCCAAATTGTCAACATGATTTTGCTTTGTGGAGTAAAATTCAAGAATGCTCGAAGAATATTTCCATGAAAAGATCTTTGGATGAAGCGCAAATATCCGAGGATATTCTACTAATTTCATGGAGTATAGAAGTCAAAACTTTAACCCAATCGAGTATAATAGAATATATGAAAGCGCAAATGAAATTTTCGCCCACCATGCGGTAATCCACGTAAATAGATCATTTCCATAATTTAATAAGGAATGAATACGAAGGATCATTTACCATGCATGCGCAGTAATCCACATAGACAGACAAGTTATTCCAATGTAATAATAAAGAATGGAATAATGAAGAATTCACCAGCATGCGATAGCCGCATCGCATGACAATTTATTCCCAATGAATAATAAAGAATGGAACGGGTCATGCGTAATCCGCATGCATGAGGATATTCCAATGTAATAATAAAGAATGGAATAACAACAGAATTCACCATGTATGCAGAGATGCGCATGTATGAGTTATCCCAACAGAATAATAAATAATGGAACGAATTGTCATGCATAATACGCATGCATGGGATATTCCAACGAGAATAATAAAGAATGGAATAATGAAGAATTTCACCATGTATGTGGTACTTCAGATGTAGCGAGTTATTCCAATATAATAATAAATAATGGAATAATAGAAGAATTTCACCATGTATGCGGTACTTCGCATAGACAGGTTATTCCAACATAATAATAAATAATGAAATAACAGAAGCATTTTACCATGTATGCGGTACTTCTCATAGACAGGTTATTCCAACATAATAATAAAGAATGGAATAACAGAAGAATTTCACCATGTATGTGGTACTTCGCATAGACAGGTTATTCCAACATAATAATAAAGAATGGAATAACAGAAGAATTTCACCATGTAATGTGGTACTTCGTATAGACAGGTTATTCCATTATAATAATTAAGAATAGAATAACAGAAGCTTTCTTTATGAATACGAAAGAAATAATACCCCTTACCTTAGAAAGAAGAGTATTCCGACTGGTAGGGCGAGGATATTCTTGAAGAAAACTTATACTGTTTTCTATGCTCAAACCTTTCTTAAACTCTATAGAAATACGCTCAAGATTATAGAAGAAGAATTCTCTGAATTTCTGGTGTGATTTTCCATTCTAACTAAGCATCCTATTTATATGAAAATGGAAAGGATACTATGCAATATATATATATATATATATATATATATATATATATTTATATATTTTATTTAAAATCTAATAAAACAAATAACTTTATAAAAGTATTCTGTTTTATATAAAAAGATTTTACTATGCAAACACTATGCAGGCACTATGCAAACACTATACATAATAAAATATATTATATTCTATTTATAATCAAATAAAACAAAACTTTATAAAAAGTATTCTGTTTTATATAAAAAAAATTCTGTTTTATTACATTTATAATAATAATAAAACAAAGCTCATCATCATTATTATAATTCACACTATTAATCGACCAGGTCGTTCCTAGGAAAGAGGGGGCTTTCCAATAAGGATTTTTCCCTATTGGCATGCAATTAGGTGACCAAACCTCTCCTTGGCAGAACTTCTAGGCATCGGCAATATTGCAAATAATAATATGAATAACTTCGTCGTCTCAATTATTGATTTAATAATATATAAAATATTGACAATAATTGAATCAAATAAAGTGAGATAATATGCAGCAATTAATGTAGCAATAATTGAACAAAACTGAGTGACTTCTCACGTAAGCATTAATAATCAATGGTACCTTGCTACTATGAAACCACAGCGCCAGACATCAGTAGTTTTACTACCGAGTAGTTCAACAGTTTTAACGGTAAAACTTTCGCCGTTTTCATAAAAATATTTTTGTCGCTTTCTCAATCCAACAATAATTTCGTTGTGCGGTCCACCAATGATTGTACCGTCGTACGGATATTCCCCGACAAAAAGAATATTTCCCGACCAATCGAATATTATATAATAACTTGCATACTTTTCAAAATTTCTAAATATTACCCATAACTATAACATTATCTCAAATCCACACCATAATTTTGAAAAAATTCTTTCGAGAAAATTAAATCTTTATTCGTAAAATTTGGGATTTACAATCTCCCCTCCTTATGAAATTTCGCCCTTGAAATTTACGTACGTACCTGGTATGCCGAACAAATGAAGACACTTCATCAGATTCTAACTCTTGAGGTATAACCTTTGAGTGTTGAATACGATCCTTCTTATCCAAGATTTTAACACGTATCTCCTCATACATTAAATCTTCTGCTATCTCGTCTAGTTTTAATTCAATAATGTGGTTCGGGTCGTCCACATATTTACGTAACATCGATACGTGAAAAAGGTTATAAACATGCGACATACTTGGCGGTAAAGCGAGTCTATAGGCCACAGTTCCTACTTGATCGAGAATTTCAAATGGGCCAATTAAATCGAGGGTTGAGATTCATCAGCTCTGAGTATGTAGCTTGAACGGTTTTAACTTTATCGATTAAAGTCGATTCTACTCGTACATTCGTTATCTTCACGTGGGTCTCTAGAGTCTTTAACTCTATCTTCATTATTTGTAAGTTATACGAAATGGGTTTTTGTGTTAACAACATCGCACTCGTAAACGCATACGATCTTCTACTCAACGCGTCAGCTACCACGTTCGCTCTTCTATAATGATATTGAATGGTATGATCGTAATCTGCAACAGCTCAAGCCAACGTCTTTGGCGCATTATACGTTCGTTTTGGTTGAAGAAATATTAAAGGGTTGAAGAAATAGGTTTTGTACTGGGGTCAATACAAAATTCGATATCACGCACTAGGGGTAGGCTAAGAAGTCTTCAAGAATATGTCAGGAAATTTATTAATAATAGAAATATCATTCAAAACTGTGACCCTCATCCAAGACTTGGATAACACGTCACATTGATATCTATCAACTTGCCACTGTTATTCACGACGTCCCCTACGGATAGTCTGGCTTTGGTGCATTCCACACAAGAAAGTCACCAGCGAAAGGCTCGGGGCACTTTACTTATGGCTTAACATGACAGTGATTGACTTTAGTGGTTTGGTTGCTTGAATTTGCATAACAGGTTGGTTAGGAATATAAAAGCTAACAACCTTACGAAAAGAATAATGAGTAGTTAACCAATCGATTCCTAAAATCACATCAAAGGCAAGTATTTTCTTAGAGATAAGATCGACAGGTAACGTGAAAGTGTTGATTTGAATCAAACAAGATTTATAAACAGTGGAGGTAACGAAGGTTTCTCCTAACTGAGTTTCAACCGATAAGTCAAAGTCTAATCTCTCCTGAGTTAAATTTAAACATTTAGCGCAAGCAAGAGAGATAAAAGAATAGGTAGAACCGGTATCTAATACGGTATAGACTTCGCAAAAATTTATAATTAACTAACCCGTGCTAACTTTGTTTGGGTTACTCGCTTTTTGAGAAGTCAAAAAAAATGCTCTTCCTGAAACCACCGACTTTTTTTTGTCCGTATCCGCCTTTGGTGCCACCGTCCCAGCTGGACTTGACTTTGGTGCATGATAAAATTAGGCTAGGTGACCTTCTTTTCCATAATTGCAACATGCTTTGGACTGCATCGTGCAGTTTGGACTTATGTGTCCTTCCCCTCCATATTTGTAACATACGACCGGTGGTCGTTCTCCTTCCTTAACAACAAGTGCTGATGTTGACGTCTTTCCATCATTGTTGAATCTCCTCTTCTTGAAATGTACATTCCTATTATTTTTTCCATGATTCCCACCGAAGTGGTTACCATTTCTGGCATGTTGATTCCCTCCACGTTTATTGTCACCGCTTCGATGACTATTATCACTGGTATTATCATTTTGCCGGTTGCTCTCTTTTGGTTGGGTTGACTCATTATCGCGCTCCAATAATTGAGCCCTATTAACAATATCTGAATACAAACACAGTTTATGAGAGATAAGATATTGAAGTATCTCGGGTTTCAAACCTCTTAGAAACATTCGCGTCATTCTCTCCTCATTATCAACCAAATGGGACGTAAACCGACAACTTAAACTTGGCTTTTGCATCGCGACACGGTCATGTTGTTTTGCTCCAGCTTGATGAACTCTACCTCTTTCATATAATGAATACTTTCAGGAAAGTACTTGTCGTTGAACAATTCTTGGAACTTTTCCCAAGTCATCTTCAGCGCGGCAGGTTGAGTACGCTTTAAAGATTCCCACCAGTAATCTGCCTCTGCTCGCAACATGAAGGTGGCAAAGGGAACCTTTTGCTCCTCGGAGCATCCCAACACATCAAATATCTTACAGATCTGCTTTATCCACGTCTCCGCCTTAAGTGGTTTTGGCTCTCTAAAAAACTCTGGTGGTCCCAATTCCTTGAACTACTTAGCGGTGATCGTCCGAGAGTTGCCAGTGTTTCCACCTGCATTTTGGATAGGAGCCGCTCTTTCCTGATGTTGCATGAATTTCATAAAGCCTCTGAATATTCCAACTTTCATCATTTGTTCAGTGTTGTTGTTTGCATGAGGATTGTCGCCTTCCTGATGCACATTATCCTGATTATTGATCTGTGGAGACTTAACGGTCTCCTGTACGCCATTGCTTATCTCAACATTTTCGGATGCCATTTTTAAATACTGCCACAAAATAAGGGTTAATTATCATATCACATATTATCCATATACTCTGACTAACCAATTAAATACCAAATAAACTTAGGTAGGTCATACTAACGAAGGAATTCCCCGTCTCTCCCCTCCTAGTTCTTGTCTCACATCTCAGCCAGGGATCATATCCCTAAGCTTTGATACCAACTGTGACGCCCCCAAAATAGGTATACATCACCCATATTGAGTCGCCAAATACATGGTACAGAATACAAATACAAACTTAATTATACAAACGTCGTGTAATATACGAAAAAAAATAGCTGAGAGTTTAAACATGAATATTGCCTTCTAGACAATATCCACTCTCAAATAGAGTTCTCATTACATTTATTGTTACACTATTTTATAGAATAGTGCGGACTACTATAACACCATCTCGGAAAATCACTCCATTCCCCGACTAATCCCGGCTACGTTCATTTCCTGAAGAGAACAATGAAAGTAAATGGGTGAGCTCAACTAGCCCAGTAAGAAATATTATGACTAAGATAATGCAGGATAAATTATCATTAGCCTTCAACAATGTTAAACTAATAAAATACAATAGACATCAAGTTTAACAGCAGCGGAAAAAGTAAACCCTTAGAAGATTCAAGTAGAGCATAATATCTACTATCTTCTATGATTTAAAATGTTTTCATCAATTTTTATCATTGATACTTAGCTTAATAAATAAACAACATTATCGAGTCATCCCTGCACTACAGGCCACTGAGAACTTTTACCACATCATTTATAACATTAAAGGTCATGATTATACCGAATGATCCCTGGACATAATCATACCAAGTCCATCTATGCATGTAAGCCAAAGATGACTTTCATCACAATATAAGCATGAGGATGATGACAATGACATAATAATTCAATAAAACAAGTTCAAGAATAAATTTTAAAGATTTATAAGTTAATTTATCCAGAAAACAATTACGTCCAAATTGTTAACATGATACTGCTTTGTGGAGTAAAATTCAAGAATGCTCAGAAGAATATTTCCATGAAAAGATACTGGATGAAGCATAAATATCCAGGATATTCTACTAATTTCATGGAGTATAGAAGCCAAAACTTTAACCCGCTAAGTATAATAGAATATATGAAACTGCAAATGGATTTTCGCCCGCCATGCGGTAATCCACGTAAACAGGTCATTTCCACAATTTAATAAGGAATGAATACGAAGGATCATTCACCATGCATGCGGTAATCCACATAGTTGGTTATTCCAACAGAATAATAAAGAATGGAATAATGTAAGAATTCACGTGCATGCGATAGACCGCATGCACAATTTATTCCCAATGTAATAATAAAGAATGGAACCAGTCATGCAGATCCGCATACGAGATAGGATGTTTCAACAAAATAATAAAGAATGGAACCAGGTTATACGTAATCCGCATAGACAGGATGTTCCAACAAAATAATAAATAATGGAATAACAACAGATTTCACCAGGCATGAGATAGATCAAGACATACAAAAGTTATTCCAATGTAATAATAAAGAATGGAATAATGTAAGAATTTCACCATGTATGTGGTATCAGATAGTAAAAGTTATTCCAATATAATAATAAATAATGGAATAATAGAAGAATTTTTACCATGTATGCGGTACTTCGATGAGACAAAGTTATTCCAACATAATAATAAATAATGAAATAACAGAAGCATTTTACCATGTATGCGGTACTTCTCATAGACAGGTTATTCCAACATAATAATAAAGAATGGAATAACAAAAGAATTTCACCATGTATGTGGTACTTCGCGATAGACAAAGTTATTCCAACATAATAATAAAGAATGGAAAAAATGTAAGAATTTCACCATGTAATGCTAAGATTTGCAGAGCAGATATGAGTTATTCCAATATAATAATAAAGAATGGAATAATGAAGCTCTCTTCATGAATACGAAAGAAATAATACCCTTACCTTAGAAAGAAGAGTATTAAAATGGTCGGTAGGCGATGATATTCTCAAGAAGAAAACTTATACTATTTTCTCACGCTTAAAGCTTTCTTAAACTCTAAAGAAATACGCTCAAGATTATAGAAGAAGAATTCTCCTAATTTCGGTGTGATTTTCCATTTTAACTAAGCATCCTATTTATATGAGAATGGAAATGATACTATGCAATATAGTATAATATAATATAATATAATATAATATAATATAATATAATATAATATAATATAATATAATATAATATAATATAATATAATATAATATATATTTATATATTTTATTTAAAATCTAATAAAACAAATAACTTTATAAAAGTATTCATTTTATATAAAAAGATTTTACTATGCAAACACTACGCAGCAATTATGCAAAACACTATGCATAATAAAATATATTATATTCTATTTATAATCAAATAAAACAAAACTTTATAAAAAGTATTCTATTTTATATAAAAAGTTTTCTATTTTATTACATTTATAATAATAATAAAACAAAACTCATCATCATTATTATAATTAACACTATTAATCGACCAGTTCGTTCCCAGGAAAGAGGGGGCTTTCTAATATGGATTTCTCCCTATTGGCAAGCAATTAGGTGACCAAACCTCTCCTTGGCAAAACTTCTAGACATCGTCAATATTGCAAATAATAATATGAATAACTTCGTCGTCTCAATTATTGATTTAATAATATATAAAATATTGACAATAATTGAATCAAATATAACGTGAGATACTATGCAAGAATTATCAGTAGCAATAATTAAACAAAATCGAGTGACTTCTCACGTAAGCATCAATAATCAATACCGTGTGCTACTATACAACCACGCGTATTATTGTACTTTTACTATCGAGTAGTTCAACAGTTTTAACGGTAAAACTTCCGCCATTATTTTTATAAAAATATTTTTATCGCTTTCTCAATCCAACAATAATTCTGTTGTAGGGTCCACATATGATTGTACCGTCGTACGGATATTCCCCGACCAATCGAATATTATATAACAATTTGCATACTTTTCAAAATTTCTAAATATTACCCATAACTATAACATTATCTCAAATCCACACCATAATTTTGAAAAAAATATTTTGAGAAAATTAAATCTTTATTCGTAAAATTTGGGATTTTACAAAATAAGTTCGTACTTTAATATCTGAGGGTCTTAAGATCACGAACTATGTCCCCGGTGCTTAGGAATTATTACCCAACCTTAACAGTCATTTAGACTATACGGACCCTTTTTAACGTACTTAGGGGTATCAGCCCTTTGTACCATGTATTGTGCATAAACATCTAAATGTTACACGTACAAAATCCCCTATGTTAGGGTTGTTCGTCTCAGTTTGAATTTAGAATTTCCGCACTAAAGAAAGTTTAGTTTGGAACTAGCTTATCAGTGTTTCTAGAATTTTAGAACACTATTCAATTATAGATTAATTTAATCAATAAGAGTTTGTTTACAAATTGAAGGTCTAATACAAGAATGTATAACTGAACAAGGCTATCAAAGTCAAAGATCGGATATCAATAATATATAATTGAATAAACATGATATACATGCAAATTACTGTATCCAAAAGAGTTAGAACAATCTCATTTGAATCGACGTATTAGAACAATATATGCTTTGTATAATAATTAGGAAAGTGAAACTCGCTCAATGTAACGAATTAGGTTACAAGAGCTTGTACAAACATACTCAAGATAGACTAGGCTTGCTCAACTTTACAAAGAATTTTAGAAACTTGTACAATAATAATTTAGTAATGGGAACTTGCATTCAATATGAAAAGAATGAAGTTAGGAAGCTTGCTCAATGTAAAGAGTTAAGGTTTAGAAACTTGCCTTGTTTGTAAGCTACACAAGTGTAAAATAATCTCCAATTGCCCTACATATATCATTGAAATCGCAACAACAATTAGTTGTATGAATATTAGCACTATGGGTTTTAACCCATCATTTAGATCATAATACTAACCTAACATCTAGCCATGTTTGTAAACATCTTTAACGCCTCTGAAATCTCATTACGATCCAACATAACTTAATCGTTCATCTCTAACTTTTGAAAACATCACTTTTAGTTTCCATTACCTAGCTTATTCAAGTAATCACTTAAATTCTTTTATACTTTATATAACAATGCATGATAATCTATTATTGTAGTTTATATTATGCCTCAACACCATTAATATGCATGCTAAACTAATATAAGTCCATTACACATGACTCGAAATAAGCGGAAGTCTTTACTGAGCTCGAGAACACTGACGAATGTGGCGTTGTCCTTGCCTTGTATCACTAGTAATTGCTACTGGTGCTCACTGTAGAAAACCAGTCTTGATGAGTTGGGCCATTTTGACTGTGGTAATAGTACAGAGTCAGGCTGCGCATGTATGTAAACGGCGCAATGACAACTGTTATTGCACCAGTCACCCAAAACAACCCAAACACTACAACATTTACAAAACTAATCATCTAATATTCTGTAATAACATAGTTAAGTATGTCATACACCATTCTATATACAAAACATCATATATATTCAAGTTTAAGGGATCAAAATTCCAATTTATCCAAATTTCATCATTTTCACATACCTAGCGAATTCGATCGGCACGAACTCGTTTTTTAACCAATTAACATGATTCGAACTACGCCGCTTTCGTTTCTTCACATATTAACACAATCCAACTTCAATTTGCATATTACAACGCATATAGGGCACAAAATTTGGTACTTTCTAAGGCCAATTTTAATGTATAAACACTATCATATATTTTTCTTCCAACACACCAATTTCTCACAATATGACCAACAAATATCAAGTATACATGATGATTAATAGATTTTTGCAAAACTATATGCACATATATCCACCACAATTCATGTGATTTTCAAATCATATCATTATATATATATATATATACACCACCAAACGAAAAGTAAAAATAGAAATAGTTTATACCTTGATTTAGCAAAGTACTAGAAATCCTTCTTGTTCTCTTAGAAATCACTGAAACCAAGCTCTCCCTCTTTCTAAACTCTTTATGATTCACTGTGTTTCTCTCTTCCAACTCTCTGACTATAGCCTTAGGAAGAAAAGAATGCGTAAAAAAAATAAACTGATATGGCCTCACCTCCCCACGCACTCTTCAGTTAAAACACAAAAAGACGTCAGTTGAATAAGCCAAAGGCCACAAGACCTTGTTTGGCTACCACCTAATCCCCTAAACTAAATTATTTTTATATTATTCTTAATATATAGTTTTCATGTCACACCATTAATTTAGTTAATTTAAATAACTTTAGTTTAGTTAATTTAAATAACTTATAATAATAATAAAAATCTTATTATCATTATACTTATAATTAATAAATAATTATATATCTAATTTAATTATTAGAAACATCACTTTATTTAATTTATTTATTTCCTTTAAATTAAACAATTCATTTAATTTAATTATTTCCTTAAGTAATTGATTTAATTTAATTATTTCCTTAAATTAAATCCTTCAAATAAAATTATCATTATTCACTTTAATTAACATTAATTAATTTAGTTACCAAATTGATTCACCACAATTCATTAATTATTTATTTTCCTCAATAAATTATTTAAAATATTTAGTTAATTCAATAAATATTTAAATTAAAGTACAAATTTCTCGATCGTTACATCCTTCCCTCCTTAAAAGGATTCTGTCCCCAGAATCACAACTCGAAAAATTTATTCGTTACATTCTTCCCTCCTTAACAAGATTATGTCCCTAGAATCGCTATACAAGATCAAGCAAATAACTGAGGATAATTCTTCATCATAACGCTTTCAAGCTCCCACGTAGCTTCCTCAGCATTGTGGTTTTTCCAAATTACCTTAACAGAAGGTATCACCTTATTCCTCAGTACTTGCTCTTTTCTGTCAACAATTTGAACAGGGACTTCTTCATATGACAAATCTTTCTCAAACTGTAAGGGCTCATATTCTATAACATGCTTATAATCAGGATTATATGGTCTCAATACCGAGATATGGTAAACATTATGAATATGTTCCAACTCCGGAGGTAAAGCTACCTCGTATGCCACTTCACCAACTCGTCGAAGCACTTCAAAAGGTCCTATAAATCTAGGGCTCAATTTTCCCTTCTTGCCAAACCGAATTTTCCCCTTCCAGGGAGACACTTTCAAGAAAACATAACTACCGACATCGAATTCTCTATTTTATCGATGTTGATCAGCATATTTCTTCTATCTATCTTGTGCTGCGATTAATCTCGCTCGAATAACCTTGATGATCTCGAAGGTCTGTTATACCAATTCTGGACCCAATAGCTGAAGTTCACCTACATCATCCCAGCATAACGGAGTTCTGCATTTTTTACCGTATAACGCTTCGTAAGGCAGTATGCCAATACTCGCGTGATAAATATTATTATAAGCAAATTCCACCAATGGTAGATGGTCATCCCAATTTCCCTTGAAATCCATGTTACATTCTCTGAGCATATCTTCTAGTGTTTGAATGGTTCTCTCACTTTGTCCGTCGGTCTGAGGATGGTACGATGTGCTCATTCTCAGCTGTGTCCCCATGCACTCTTGTAGTCGGCTCCAGAAATTAGATGTGAAATGTGGATCTCTTTCTGATACAATGGACATAGGTACACTATGTATTGACACAATTTCCTTCACGTACAGTTTTGCTAACCGATCTAGGGTAAATCTAATCTTGATTGGAAAAAAGTGTGCCGACTTCGTCAGTCGATCGATAATCACCCAAATGGAATCGTAACCTTGTTGGGTCGTTGGAAGACCTACCACAAAATCCATTGTGATATGCTCCCATTTCCATTCTGGTATCTCCAACGGTTGTAACAATCCACTTTTCCTTTGATGTTCAGCTTTGACTTTCTGACACATTAAACATTTTTCCACGCATTCAGCCACATCCCTCTTCATATTCGGCCACCAAAAATGATGTCTAAGATCCTGATACATCTTTGTACTCCCAGGGTGAATCGAATATCTTGAATTGTGAGCTTCACTCAGAATTTTCTCTTTAACCTCTGATACTGGCGGAACCCAAATTCTCCCTTCGAATCGAAGTAACCCTTCCGAATCGATTTTGAATTTATTTTCCTCACCTTCAGATATTCTCTGTTTTATCTTTTCGCAGTCTTCATCCTGAAGTTGTGCATTTTTCACCTTATCTACCAACATTGAACTGTTACCTATCTGGAGCAACTTTTTATCGGATTATGTCGGATATTTAATTTCCAACTCCATCTTAGCCATTTCCGACACTAGCTTCTCCTGAGCAGTTATCAACATTAACTTCTCCCGTCCCTTTCTACTTAAGGCATCAGCAACAACATTCGCCTTTTCGGGATGATAGAAAATCTCACAGTCGTAATCTTTGATCAGCTCCAACCACCTTCTTTGTCTTATATTCAAATCTTTTTGCGTAAAGATATACTTAAGACTTTTATGATCAGTATATATATCACACCTCTCTACATAAAGATAATGTCTCCAAATTTTGAGGGCAAACACCACTGCCGCCAACTCTAAATCATGAGTCGGATACCCTTTCTTGTAATCTTTCAACTGACGTGATGCATACGCAATAACTCTGTCGTTCTGCATAAGCACACAGCCTAGTCCTTTATGCGATGGGTCACTATACACCACAAAATTTCCTGTATTATCAGGAAATGACAACACAGGTGCTGAACTCAACCTTTTCTTTAATTCTCGAAAACTTTCCTCACACTTCTCTATCCAAACAAACTTAACCGCCTACCTAGTTAAATTCGTCAACGGAGTCGCGATCTTAGAAAAGTCTTAAATAAAACGCCTGTAGTAACCTGTCAATCCTAAAAAACTTCTTACTTCTGATGGTGTCTTCGACTGATCCCAGTTTATTACAGCTTTAACTTTTGATGGATCCACCGAAATTTCGTCCTTATCAATAATGTGTCCGAGAAATTGCACACGTTCCAACCAAAACTCACATTTTGAGAACTTAGCGTACAACTTCTCTTTTCTCAATGTCTCCAACGTCACTCTTAAGTGTTCCACATATTCCTCCTTGGTTTTGGAATATACCAATATATCATCAATAAATACCACTACAAATTTATCTAAGAATGGTGTAAACACCCTGTTCATCAAATCCATGAACGCTGCAGGTGCATTAGTTAAACCAAATGACATAACTAGAAACTCGTAATGACCATACCGAGTTTTGAACCCTATTTTTAGTACATCCTCCAGTCTCACCTTCAACTGATGATAACCACTCCTCAGGTCTATCTTAGAGAAATACCTCACTCCCTTCAACTGATCGAACAGGTCATCGATTCTTGGTAATGGATACTTATTTTTAATCGTGACCTTATTCAATTCTCGGTAATCAATGCAGAGCCGCATCGATCCGTCTTTCTTCTTAACAAACAAAACCGGTGCTCCCCATGACGACACACTCGGCTGAATATACTTCTTGTTGAGCAACTCTTGCAATTGCACCATCAACTCTTTTATTTCTATCGGGGTCATTCTATATGGTGCTTTAGATATAAAGGGTCGTTCTCGGTAGTAAGTCAATCATTTAACTCGATTTGTCGATCCCATGGAAGACCCGGCAATTCATCTGGAAATACGTCTGCAAAATCTCTTATAATCGGTATCTCTTCTAGCTTCGCACTCTTCTTCTGTGTATCGACTATGTAGGCCAAGTATCCTACACATCCTTGTCTCAACAACTTCTTGGCTTGCATCACCGTCAGATAACTTTCTTGTCGAGGTGACTTGCTACCAAAGAACACAACCTTTGACGGAGTCATAAGGTTAACACACTTCCTTTGGCAATCAATTACTGCTTCATAATTGAATAACCAATCCATTCCCAGTATAACATCAAACTCACCAAGTCTAATTAGTATCAAGTCTACCATCATCTCGTGACCTTTTATAACCACTCTACAATTCTTATATATGAATTTAACAGGAATCACTTCCCTATTCGCAATCTCTATACTTAAGGGAAATTCTAATTCTTCCTGGGGAAATTCTAAGTTCTGAGCAAATTCATCGGATATAAATGAACAAGTAGCACCTGAATCAAATAGTACATAAGCATTAATACCATTAATCGGAGATGATACGACACTACATCCTTATCTTTATCAAAGATCTTGCACTGGCCATATTAAAAGTCCTCGTAGTAGGTCGGCTTGACTGTGCTGGTCTAGTGATAGTCAATACACCACCACCGTTGTTGTTTCCTTTTCCACCACTTGCACTTCCCGCTGGCTTCTTAGGGCAATCATGAGCCATGTGATCTTTTGAATCGTAGGTAAAGCATGCTCCTTTCTTCGGACTAAAATAGCTCGGTGCAATGTGTCCCTCCTGCCCACAGTTGAAACACACCCGCTTACCCTTCAAACACACTCCAGTATTGTTCTTTCCGCACGTAGCACAAGCTTCAAATTTCTTCTTTGGTTGACTTCCTTGTTGTCCTCCCGCAGTCGAATTCTCGCTCCACCTCCTTTTATGATTGTTATTTCCAACATTACTTCCACCAGCCATATTTTCATTCTCATTCTTCCACTTCTTCTGATCTTGGTTGTACTTGGTCAAGGCATCGCTTCCACCTTCCGCGATAATTGCCTTTTCTATTACAGCCACAAATGTATTCAGCTGAAACATTGAAACCTTGCTATACATCCAGGGTTTCAATCCTTGTTCGAACCTTCTCTCTTTACGCTCGTCAGTATTGACTTGGTAAGTGGCAAACCTTGCCAATTCGTTAAAATTCGCAGCATATTCTGGCACCGTCATTGTTCTTTGCTTCAGCTCCAGAAATTGCACTTCCAACTGATTCCGAGAACTCGCTGGAAAGTACATTTCGAAAAACATCTCCTTAAATCTATCCCACATTATCACTCCTTGTCCCCCACGAACCTTATTTGTTTGCCACCAGTAACTAGCTTCAGATTTCAGCATGAATGTTGCGAACGTAGTCTTCTGATCCTCGTTAACTCTAGCAACGTCGAACACCTTCAACATTTCCATGATCCGGGTTTGGGCTTCCACTGGATTTATAGACCCTTGAAACTCTGGCGGTCCACCCGCTTTGAATTCCTTAAAGGTCATGACTTGAGTTTACGGTTGATTATAAGTGCACCCATCAATGAGAGTTACCAATGCACGAATCGGATTAGCGTTGGTCTCGTTGTTATTATTAGTAGACCCCTCAGGAGGTGCTTGTTGACGTGGTTGTCTTCTTCTAGGAGGTATTTGTTGTTAAAATATACGCTTAATAGTTCATCACTCAACTTTTTGGGTATTTGAAGTTTAACTTAAGCATTTAAAGCTATAACACATAACATTTCAAATAAACTCTAATATTTTATTAATTCATAATGTTTTAAAACATGATAAAGATAGCATAACCGCTATAAACATCCACTTTCCTGAACTAGACAAGTTTCAGGATTACATACTCATACTATCCCTTTATTTATCTCAAAATAAGGGATTCACAGTTTATTTATTCACATAATTAACCACATATTATTATACTCTTATTCTATCTAGGCATATTAAAACATCGTAAGTCTTCTCGACGCTCTTCCTCCATGATATGATACGCCACTCTACAATCCATCACGAACCACGGTGAGTCTTCAAACTGAAGTGGGTAATAAAAGACTCGATCCTGGGCCCTATCAATCACAGAATTAAAAGCGTAATCCATCTCGTTCATCTTGGCCTTCTTCACTTGGACCTTAGCCTCCTCACGGTCTACATGTTGAGTCGCCTTCATCCAAGCATCCTCTGCTCTTGCACGCTTAGTTGATTCCTCTTTGAAGTCATCTTTTAATTTCTCTATGTCAGTCTTCATCTTCTCGTTTACTGCCAATAGATCTTCATGCTGACCCGTGGTATGAACTAGGTCCCACTCCGTGTTTCCAAGGCGTGAGTCGAGTTCCTGAATCTCCGCATCCTTCTACTCCATCGAAGCATGATGCATCTCAACCATCTCCTTCAGCTCCTCAACTTTGTCCTACAATTCTATGTTACGGTCGTATAGAGCGTTATACATCTCAGCTGATATGGATTTTGGTGGAAACTCCACAGGATCCTCCTACTCGTCATCCTCCTCTATTTCCTCAGAACTATCCTCCTTGGGATCGGTTACAGGCTCATCCTCCTGAATCAACTGTTCCCGCACCACGTAAATATCCCGGGGTTTGTCGTCTCTAGGTACCTGAGGTATCACTTCCCTAGCTAGACTGGATCCTCCTTTGTTAGACATCCTGAAAACAAAATATTTTAAGTTTTACTTAACATTTTTGATACTCGCGAGCACATAAGTTATTAACACATAGCACATAATGTCTTTTATTATTTGGCTTCAATGGATACGTTAATCCATTCCTTAAAACTCGATAAGAGTTGGACACCTCTACATTTTCTATTTCCATAAAGGTTACTTCCAAAGGTTTCCCCACCTAAGGTTCATTGTGACGCCCCCAAAACAGGTATACATCACCCATCTTAAGTCGCCAGATACATGGTACATAATTTCAAATACAACTTAATTATACAACAGTCGTGTAAAATACGATAAAACATAGTTGAGAGTTTAAACAAGAATATTGTCATCTAGACAATATCCACACTCAATGGTGTCCTCATTAAAATTATTATCACATTATTCCGTAGAATAGTGAGGACTACTAAAGCCATTTATCCTGGACCATCATTCCATTCCCCGACTCGTCTCAAACTATATTCTCATTTCTCAAGAGAACAATGAAAGAAAGGGTGAGCTCAACTAGCCCAAAGAAGAAATATTATGACTAAGATAATGCGAATAAATTATCCTTAGCCTTCAACAGTATAACAACTGATAGAATACAATAGAATACAAGTTTTAGATCAACAACTGCGGTGAAATAAGCAATCCATTAGAAGAGTCAAGTAGAGCATAAAATCTACTATCTTCTATGATTTAAAAAAAATTTCATCAACTTTATCGCTGAGACTCAGCTTAATAAATAAAATCGAATCATCCTTGCCCACGGCCAAGGATATTCATGTAATCATCAATGGTCATGATTATACCGAATAATCCATGGTCATAATCGTAACAACAACTGTCCATCAATGAACTACAGGCCAATGAGGACTTTTACCACATCATTCGTCATATTACGGTCATGATTATACCGAATAATCCCTGGTCATAATCATACCAAGTCCATCTATGCACGTAAGCCAAAGATGTCTTTCATCACAATATAAGCATGAGGATGATGACAATGACATAATAATTCAATAAATCAAGTTCAAGGATAAATTTTAAAGATTTATAATTTAATTTATCCAGAAATCAATAACGTCCAAATTGTCAACATGATACTGCTTTGTAGATTAAAATTCAAGAATAATATTCATGTACCAAAAATAATTTGGACAGAAAATAAATATATTTTTCGGGTGAATAGTACCCCCGTGAATAGTACTTCGGGAATAGTACCCCATGAATAGTACCCCGACACGAAAAATGTCCCTAATACCCGAGTGAATGATACTAGAGTGAATAGTAATCGAGTGAATAGTAACCCGTGAATAGTAACTCGTGAATTGTACTCCGGCACGAAAAGTACCCCAAATACCCGAGTGAATAATATCAGAGTAAATAGTAACCAGGTAAATAGTAACCTATGAATAGTAACTCATGAATAGTACTCTACATTTAAAAGCACCTAATACCAGAAAGTGAATAATACTAGAGTGAATAATGCTCAAAGGGTGAATAGTAAACTCCTTAATAGTAACTCGTAAAAAAATACCAAAGAAAATGATATTCCATTGCACGAGTACAAAAGAAATGATATCTCAGATTTAGTATAATAGAATATACAAAACTACAAATGGATTTTCACCCACCATGCATTAATCCACGTAGACAGATCATTTTCACAATTTAATAAAGAATGAATACGAAGGAGATCATTCACCATGCATGCGGTAATCCACATAGACAGATTGTTCCAACAGAATAATAAAGAATGGAATAACAGAAGAATTCACCAGGCATGCGATAGACCACACAGACATGTTATTCCAACAAAATAATAAAGAATGGAACCAGTCACGCGTGAATCGCATGCATGTGATATTTCAATGAATAATAAAGAACGAAACCAAGTCATGCGTAATCCGCACAGACAGAATATTCCAACAGAATAATAAAGAATGGAATAACAACAAAATTCATCAGGCATGCGATAGACCGCACAGATAGGTTATTCCAACAGAAGAATTTCACCATGTATGTGGTACTTCGCATAGACAGGTTATTCCAACATAATAATAAAGAGTGGAATAACAACCCTTACGAGTATTGAAAGAAAATAACTCTCTTCATGAATACGGTAAAGAATAATAATTTTACCTCAAAAAAGAGTGGATCTTTGGAATAGTGAGGTAGCAGACTTCTCTTCTTCTTTCTCTCTATAATTTCTCTCTATAATAATTGCTCTATAGCTTTACTGAATTGGTGGAAAATAATGAAGGAATGAGCTTCTATTTATAGGAAAATATAATTTCAATAATTGCACGTTTTGGGGATCGAAATATTACAGTATAATACCTTCCTCTTTTCTTTCATTTTTAATTTAGTCCTGCAAGTATTATCAAAGTTTCACCATCTCCCCTAATAGTAAATCATGTGAATCAATAGTTCTAGACATGTGAAAATCTGAATTACAAAGATAGTACCTCCATCTATACCTCCATTTTAACTTAGTCATGCAAGTATTATCAATCTTGCACCAACTCCCCTAATAGTAAATGAATGTGAATCAATAGTACACACATGTGAACAAATAGTTATAATCATGTGAATCAATAGTTCTAGACATGTGAAAATATGAATTACGGTATAGTACCTCCATCTATACCTCCATTTTAAACTTAGTCATGCAAGTATTATCAATCTTGCACCAACTCCCCTAATAGTCAATGAATGTGAATCAATAGTACACACATGTGAACAAATAGTTATAATAATGTGAATCAATAGCAATTAATTTCTCATTTATCCGGTTAATTACCCGATTGGTCAATATAACCTCCAGACATCAATTAGTATCGAAATAAATGTCGATTTTCACTAACACTAATAATTCCAACACAATGGAACTATCAATTTCATCTTTATTCAACACGAACTTATTCATCATTAATATTATAATTCACAATATTTAACAACCAGGTTGTTCTCGGGAAAGAGGGGGCTTTCCGATAAGGATTTCTCCTTATTGGCGCGCAATTAGGTGACCAAACCTCTCCTTGACAGAACTTCTAGACATTGTCAATATTGAAAATAATAATATGAATAACTTTGTCGTCTCAATTATTGATTTAATAATATAACATATTATCACGGATGATCTTTGTGACAATAATCGAATCAATAATATGAGAGATATGATGCGACAATTACTATAGCAATAATTGAGTATAAGCGAAAGTGACTTCTTTACGTAAGCATCAATAACCAATACTGGTGTGCTACTATGCAACCCACGCGCCAGACATCGCATTTTTTACTACCGGGTAGTTCAACAGTTTTAACGGTAATACTCCATAGCCGTTATTTTTATAAAAGATAATTATGTCATTTTCTAACTATGACAATACTTCCGTTAGGGTCCACTGATGATTGTCTTGAGTCGCATCACGAATATTCCCGTTAAAACGAATATTCCCCGACCAATCGAATATTATATAACCACTTGCTTACTTTGCAAAATTTGTAAATATTATCCACAACTATAACATTATATCAAACCCACACCATAATATTCAAAAATATATTTCGAGAAAATTATTCTTTATTCATAAAAGTTGGGGTCTTACAACCTCCCCTTCTTATGAAATTTCATTCTCGAAATTAGGGTTCGTACATAGTATGTCGAAGAGGTGAGGATACCTTGATTTCATTTTAGATTCTAACTCTTGAGGTATAACCTTTGAGTGTTGAATACGATCCTTCTTATCCAAGATTTTAACACGTATCTCCTCATACGTTAAATCTTCTGCTATATCGTCTAGTTCTAATTTAATAACGTGGTTCAGGTCATCCACATATTTACGTAACATCGATACGTGAAAAACGTTATGAACACGCGATATACTTGGCAGTAAAACGAGTCTATAGGCCACAGTTCCTACTCGATCAAGGATTTCAAATGGGCCAATAAAATCAAGGGTTGAGATTTCCTCTCTTCATCAATTCTTACTTCTAGAATAGCCCCTCTTGAACCTTCTTCTTCACATTCATCAGCTCTAGGTGTGTAGTTTGAGCGATTTTAACTTTATCGATTAAAGTCGATTCTACTCGTATATTCATTATCTTCACGTGAGTCCCTAGAGTCTTTAACTCTATCTTCATCATTTGTAAGTTATACGAAATGGGTTTTTGTGTTAACAACATCGCACTCATAAATGCATACGATCTTCTACTCAACGCGTCAGCTACCACGTTCGTTCTTTCACGATGATATTGAATGGTATAATCGTAAGCTTCAACAGCTCGAGCCAACGTCTTTGGCGCATAATACGTTCGTTCTAGGTGAAGAAATATTTAAGGGTTTTAGAAATGGGTTTTGTCTTTGGGGTCGATAAAAATTCGATTTCACACTAGAGGTCAAGCTAAGAAGTCTTCAAGAATACGCCAGGAAATTTATTAACAATAGAAATATTATTTAAAAACTGTGACTCTCATCCAAGACTTGGATAGCACATGAAATGAAGGTTTCTACTAACGAAGTTTCAACCAATAAGTCAAAGTCTAACTTCTTTGGGGTCAAATTTAAACGTTAAGCGCAAACAAGAGAGATAAAATAATGGGTGGAACTGGTATCTAATAAGGTATAGACTTCACAAGAATTTATAATTAACTAACCCGTGCTAACTTCGTTCGGGTTACTCGCTTTTTGAGAGGTCACGAAAAATGCTATTCCTGAAACCACCGACTTTGTTTTGTCCGTATCCGCCTTTGGTGCCACCGTCCCAACTGGACTTGACCTTGGTGCACGACAAAATCGGGCTAGGTGACCTTCTTTTCCACAATTGTAACATACTTTGGACTGCATCATGCAGTTTGGACTGATATGTTCCTCCCCTCCGCATTTGAAGCATATAATTGGTGGTCGTTCTCCTTCCTTGAAAACGGGTGTTGGTGCTACTGTCTTTCCATCGTTAATGAATCTTCTCTTCTTGAAATTTCCACTCCTATTATCTTGGCCATGATTACCACCGAAGTGGTTACCATTCTTGGCATGATAATTTCCCCCACGATGGTTATCATTGTTCCGATAGCCGTTGCCACTAGTACGATTATTATCGTGTTGTTGCTCGTTATCCTTTGGCTGGGCTGGCTCATTATCGCGCTCCAATAACTGAGCCCTATTCACTACATCTGAATATAAACAAAGTTTGTGAAAAATGAGGTATTGACGTATTTTGGGTTTTAAACCTCTTAGAAACATTCGCGTCATTTGCTCCTCATTATCGACCAAATGGGATGCAAACCGGGATAACTCCGTAAATTTTGCCTCGTATTGCGACACAGTCATATTGTTTTGCTCCAACTTGATAAACTCCACCTTCTTCATGTGACGAATACTTTCGGGAAAGTACTTGTCGTTGAATAACTCTTGGAACTTCTCCCAAGACATCTTGAGTGCATCAGGCTGGGTACGTTTTACAGATTCCCACCAATAATATGCCTCTTCACGCAACATAAAGGTGGCGAAGGGAACCTTTTGCTCCTCTGAGCATTCCAAGACATCAAATATCTTGGTGATCTGCTTTATCCACGTCTCCGCCTTAACTGGTTCTGGCTTTCCCAAAAACTCCGGCGGTCCCAGCTCCTTGAACTGCTTAGTAGTGACCAGTCGTGGGTTGCCATTGTTTCCACCTGAATTTTGAACATGAGTCTCTCTCGCCTGATGTTGCATGAATTGCATAAAAGCCTCTGAGCATCTCATCGTTCATCATTTGATCGGTGTTGTTATTTACCTGAGGATTATTATCTTCCTGTTGCACATTATCCTGGGTATTGATCGTTGGTGACTCAACGGTCTCGTGTGCTTCATTGCTGATCTCAACATTTTCAGATGCCATTTTCAAACACTGTCATAAAACAAGGGTTAATTGACATATCACATATTATCCCTATACTCTGACCAACCAATTAAATACCAAATAAACTTAGGTAGGTCATACTAGCGAAGGAATTCCCCGTCTCTCCCCTCCTAGTTCTTATCTCACATTTCAGTCAGGGATCATATCCCTAAGCTTTGATACCAACTGTGACCCGCATCCAAAATAGGTATACATCACCCATCTTGACTCGTCAGATACATGGTACATAATTTCAAATACAACTTAATTATACAACAGTCATGTAAAATACGACAAAACATAGCTGAGAGTTTAAACAAGAATATTGTCATCTAGACAATATCCACACTTAATGGTGTCCTCATTACAATTATTATCACATTATTTTGTAGAATAGTGAGGATTACTAAAGCCATTTATCCTGGACCATCACTCCATTCTCTGACTCGTCCCAGCTATATTCTCATTTCCTGAAGAGAACAATGAAATAAAGGGTGAGCTCAACTAGCCCAGTAAGAAATATTATGACTAAGATAATGCAAAATAAATTATCCTTAGCCTTCAACAGTATAACAACTGATAGAATACAATAGACAACAAGTTTTAGATCAACAACTACAACGGAAATAAGCAATCCATTAGAAGAGTCAAGTAGAGCATAAAATCTACTATCTTCTATGATTTAAAAAGTTTTTCATCAACTTTATCATTTGAGACTCGATTTTTAATAAATAAAATTGAATCATCCTCGCACCACGCCAAGGATATTCATGTAATCATCAATGGTCATGATTATACTTAGAATAATCCTCGGTCATAATCATACCAACAATCGTCCATCAATGAACTATAGTCCAATGAGGACTTTTACCACATCATTCGTCACATTACGGTCATGATTATACCGAATAATCCCTGGTCATAATCATACCAAGTCCATCTATGCACGTAAGCCAAAGATGACTTTCACCACAATATAAGCATGATGATGATGACAATGACATAATAATTCAATAAAACAAGTTCAAGGATAAATTTTAAAGATTTATAATTTAATTTATCCAGAAACCAATAACGTCCAAATTGTCAACATGATACTGCTTTGTAGTGTAAAATTCAAGAATAATATTCATGTACCAATAATAATTTGGACAAAAAATAAATATATTTTTCGGGTGAATAGTACCCCCATTAATAGTACTTCGGGAATAGTACCCCGTGAATAGTACCCCGACACACAAAATGTCCCTAATACCCAAGTGAATGATACTAGAGTGAATAGTAATCGTGTGAATAGTAACCCGTGAATAGTAACTTATGAATAGTACTCCAGCACAAAAAGTACCTTAAATACCCGAGTGAATAATATCAGAGTAAATAGTAACCGGGTAAATAGTAACCTATGAATAGTAACTCATGAATAGTACTCCGGCACGAAAAGCACCCCGAATACCCGAGTGAATAATACTAGAGTGAATAGTAACCGGGTGAATAGTAACCCACGAATAGTAACTCGTAAAAAAAATACCAAAGAAAATGATATTCCACGACGAGTACAAAAGAAATGATATCTCAGACGAGTATAATAGAATATACAAAACTGCAAATGGATTTTCACCCGCCATGCATTAATCCACGTAGACAGATCATTTCCACAATTTAAAAAAGAATGAATACGAAGGATCATTCACCATGCATGCGGTAATCCACATAGACAGGTTATTCCAACAGAATAATAATGGAATAACAGAAGAATTCACCAGGCATGCGATAGACCGCATGTACATGTTATTCCAATGCGAGAATAATAAAGAATGGAACCAGTCATGCGAATCACGCATGCATGGGATATTCCAACAGAATAATAAAGAATGAAACCAGGTCATGCGTAATTCACACAGACAGGATATTCCAACAGAATAATAAAGAATGGAATAACAACAGAATTCATCAGGCATGCGATAGACCGCACAGATAGGTTATTCCAACAGAATAATAAAGAATAGAATAACAGAAGAATTTCACCATGTATGCGGTACTTCGCATAGACAGGTTATTCCAACATAATAATAAAGAGTGGAATAACAACCCTTACGAGTATTGAAAGAAAAATAACTCTCTTCATGAATACGAAAGAATAATACCCCTTACCTCAAAAGAAGAGTGGATACTGGAATAGTGAGGTAGCAGACTTCTCTTCTTCTTTCTTTATATAATTTCTCTTTATAATAATTGCTCTATAGCTTTACTGAATTGGTGAAAAAGAATGAAGGAATGAGCTTCTATTTATAGGAAAATATAATTTCAATAATTGCACGTTTTGGGGCTCGAAATATTACAGTATAATACCTTCCTCTTTTCTTTCATTTTTAATTTAGTCCTGCAAGTATTATCAAACTTGCACCATCTCCCCTAGTAGTAACTCATGTGAATCAATAGTTCTAGACTGTGAAAATACGAATTACAGTATAACCTCCATCTATACCTCCATTTTTAACTTAGTCATGCAAGTATTATCAATCTTGCACCAACTCCCCTAATAGTAAATGAATGTGAATCAATAGTACACACATGTGAACAAATAGTTATAATCATGTGAATCAATAGTTCTAGACATGTGAAAATATGAATTACGGTATAGTACCTCCATCTATACCTCCATTTTAAACTTAGTCATGCAAGTATTATCAATCTTGCACCAACTCCCCTAATAGTCAGTGAATGTGAATCAATAGTACACACATGTGAACAAATAGTTATAATAATGTGAATCAATAGCAATTAATTTCTCATTTATCCGGTTAATTACCCGATTGGTCAATATAACCTCCAGACATCAATTATTATCGAAATAAATATCGATTTTCACTAACACTAATAATTCCAACACAATGGAACTATCAATTTCATCTTTATTCAACACGAACTTATTCATCATTAATATTATAATTCACAATATTTAATAACCAGGTTGTTCTCGGGAAAGAGGGGCTTTCCGATAAGGATTTCTCCTTATTGGTAGCAATTAGGTGACCAAACCTCTCCTTGTGTAACTTCTAGACATTGTCAATATTGAAAATAATAATATGAATAACTTTTATCGTCTCAATTATTGATTTAATAATATAACATATTATCTGAGATGATATTGTGATAATAATTGAATCAATAATATGAGAGATATGATGCGATAATTTATTGTAGCAATAATTGAGTATAACCGAGTGACTTCTTACGTAAGCATCAATAATTAATAATTGTGTGCTACTATGCAACCACGCCAGACATCTTATTACTTTTACTTGGGTAGTTCAATAGTTTTAACGGTAACACTCGCCGTTATTTTTATAAAAAGATAATTTTGTCATTTTCTAACTACGACAATACTTTCCTTGTGGGGTCCACCAATGATTGTGCCGTCGTACTAATATTCCCTGTTAAAATGAATATTTCCCAACCAATCGAATATTATATAACAACTTGCTTACTTTGCAAAATTTATAAATATTACCCACAACTATAACATTATATCAAATTCACACCATAATATTCAAAAAAATATTTCGAGAAATTTAAATCTTTATTCATAAAATTTGGGGTCTCACAATCTCCCCTGCTTATGAAATTTCACCCTCAAAATTTATGTACGTACCTGGTATGCCGAAGAGATGAGGAGACCTTGACTTCATTTTAGATTCTAACTCTTGAGGTATAACCTTTGAGTGTTGAATACGATCCTTCTTATCCAAGATTTTAACACGTATCTCCTCATACGTTAAATCTTCTGCTATATCGTCTAGTTCTAATTTAATAACGTGGTTCAGGTCATCCACATATTTACGTAACATCGATACGTGAAAAACATTATGAACACGCGATATACTTGGCAGTAAAACGAGTCTATAGGCCATAGTTCCTACTCGATCAATGATTTCAAATGGGCCAATAAAATCAAGGGTTGAGATTTCCTCTCTTCATCAATTCTTGCTTCTAGAATAGTGCCCTCTTGAACCTTCTTCTTCACATTCATCAGCTCTAGGTGTGTAGCTTGAGCGATTTTAACTTTATCGATTAAAGTCGATTCTACTCGTATATTCATTATCTTCACGTGGGTCCCTAGAGTCTTTAACTCTATCTTCATCATTTGTAAGTTATACGAAATGGGTTTTTGTGTTAATAACATCTCACTCATAAACGCATACGATCTTCTACTCAACGCATCAGCTACCACGTTCGTTCTTCCACGATGATATTGAATGGTATAATCGTAAGCTTCAACAGCTCGAGCCAACGTCTTTGGCGCATAATACGTTCATTCTAGGTGAAGAAATATTTAAGGGTTTTAGAAATGGGTTTTGTACTGGGGTCAATACAAAATTCAATTTCACGCTCTAGGGGCTGGCTAAGAAGTATTCAAGAATACGCCAGGAAATTTATTAACAATAGAAATATTATTTAAAAACTGTGACTCTCATCCAAGACTTGGATAACACATGAAATGAAGGTTTCTACTAACGAAGTTTCAACCAATAAGTCAAAGTCTAACTTCTTTGGGGTCAAATTTAAACGTTAAGCGCAAGCAAGAGAGATAAAATAATGGGTGGAACCGGTATCTAATAAGGTATAGACTAAAAAAGAATTTATAATTAACTAACCCGTGCTAACCGTTCGGGTTACTTTCGCTTTTGAGAGGTCACGAAAAATGCTATTCACAAACCACCGACTTTGTTTTGTCGTGTATCGCCTTTGGAGCCACCGTCCCAACTGGACTTGACCTTGGTGCACGGCGACAAAATCGGGCTAGGTGACCTTCTTTTCCACAATTGTAACATACTTTGGACTGCATCATGCAGTTTGGACTGATATGTTCCTCCCCTCCGCATTTGAAGCATATAATTGGTGGTCGTTCTCCTTCCTTGAAAACGGGTGTTGGTGCTGCTGTCTTTCCATCGTTGTTGAACCTTCTCTTCTTGAAATTTCCACTCCTATTATCTTGGCCATGATTACCACCGAAGTGGTTACCATTCTTGGCATGATAATTTCTCCCACGATGGTTATCATTGTTCCGATAGCCGTTGCCACTAGTATGATTATTATCGTGTTGTTGCTCGTTATCCTTTGGCTAGGCTGGCTCATTATCGCGCTCCAATAACTGAGCCCTATTCACTACATCTGAATATAAACAAAGTTTGTGAGAAATGAGGTATTGACGTATTTTGGGTTTCAAACCTCTTAGAAACATTCGCGTCATTCGCTCCTCATTATCGACCAAATGGGATGCAAACCGGGATAACTCCACAAATTTTGCCTCGTATTGTGACACAGTCATATTGTTTTGCTCGAACTTGATAAACTCCACCTTCTTCATGTGACGAATACTTTCGGGAAAGTACTTGTCGTTGAATAACTCTTGGAACTTCTCCCAAGACATCTTGAGTGCATCAGGCTGGGTACGTTTTACAGATTTCCACCAATAATATGCCTCTTCATGCAACATAAAGGTGGCGAAGAGAACCTTTTGCTCCTCTGAGCATTCCAAGACATCAAATATCTTGGTGATCTGCTTCAAGAATTATATTCATGTACCAATAATAATTTGGACAAAAAAGAAATATATTTTTTTGGTGAATAGTACCCTGTGAATAGTACTTTGGGAATAGTACCTGTGAATAGTACTCCGACACAAAGAGTGTCCCGAATACCCGAGTGAATGATACTAGAGTGAATAGTAATCGGGTGAATAGTAACCCGTGAATAGTAACTCATGAATAGTACTCCGGCACGAAAAGTACCCCAAATACCCGAGTGAATAATATCAGAGTGAATAGAAACCGAGTGAATAGTAACCCGTGAATAGTACTCTGGCACGAAAAGTATCCTGAATACCCGAGTGAATAATACCAGACTGAATAGTAACCAGGTGAATAGTAATCCGTGAATAGTAACTCGTAAAAAATACCAAAGAAAATGATATTCCATGACGAGTACAAAAGAAATGATATCTCAGACGAGTATAATAGAATATAGGAAACTGCAAATGGATTTCCACCAGCCATTCGGTAATCCACGTAAACAAATCATTTCCATAATTTAATAAAGAATAAATACGAAGGGTCATTCACCATGCATGCGGTAATCCACATAGACAGGTTATTCCAACAGAATAATAAAGAATGGAATAACTGAAGAATTCACCGGGCATGCGATAGGCGCGACAAACAAAGTTATTCCAAATGTAATAATAAAGAATGGAACCAAGTCATGCGTAATCCGCAGAGACAGGATATTCCAACAGAATAATAAAGAACGAAACTAGGTCATGCATAATCCACACTGACAAGACATTCCAACAGAGTAATAAAGAATGGAATAACAACAGAATTCACCAGGCATGCGATAGACCGCATAGACAGGTTATTCCAACATAATAATAAAGAATGGAATAACAGAAGAATTTCACCATGTATGCGGTACTTCGCATAGACAGGTTATTCCAACATAATAATAAAGAATGGAATAACAACCCTTACGAGTATTGAAAGAAAATAACTCTCTTCATGAATATGAAAGAATAATACCCCTTACCTTAGAAGAAACTAGATATTGGAATAGTGAGGTAGCAGACTTCTCTTCTTCTTTCTCTCTATAATTTCTCTCTATAATAATTGCTCTATAGCTTTACTAAATTGGTGAAAAATAATGAAGGAATGAGCTTCTACTTATAGGAAAATATAGTTTCGATAATTACACGTTTTGGGGCTCAAAATATTACAGTATTATACCTTCCTCTTTTTCTTAATTTTTAATTTAGTCCTGCAAGTATTATCTAACTTGCACCATCTCCCCTAATAGTAAATCATGTGAATCAATAGTTCTAGACATGTGAAAATACGAATTACAGTATAATACCTCCATCTATACCTCCATTTTTAACTTAGTCATGCAAGTATTATCAATCTTGCACCAACTCCCCTAATAGTAAATGAATGTTAATCAATAGTAAACACATGTGAACAAATAGTTATAATCATGTGAATCAAATGTTTTAGACATGTGAAAATACGAATTACAGTATAGTACCTCCATCTATACCTCCATTTTTAACTTAGTCATACAAACATTATCAATCTTGCACCAACTCCCCTAATAGTAAATGAATGTGAATCAATAGTACACACATGTGAACAAATAGTTATAATCATGTGAATCAATAGCAATTAATTGCTCATTTACTCGGTTAATTACCCGATTGGTCAATATAACCTCCAGACATTAATTATTATCGAAATAAAAGTCGATTTTCACTAACACTAAAAATTCCAACACAATGGAACTATCAATTTCATCTTTATTCAACACGAACTTATTCATCATTAATATTATAATTCACAATATTTAATAACCAGGTCGTTCACAGGAAAGAGGGAGCTTTCCGATAAGGATTTCTCCTTATTAGCGCGCAATTAGGTGACCAAACCTCTCCTTGACAGAACTTCTAGACATTATCAATATTGCAAATAATAATATGAATAACTTTGCCATCTCAATTATTGATTTAATAATATAACATATTATACAGATGATACTGTGACAATAATTGAATCAATAATATGAGAGATATGATGCAGCAATTACTAGCAATAATTGAGTATAACTGAGTGACTTCTTACGTAAGCATCAATAATCAATATCGTGTGCTACTATGCAAACACGCGCAGACATCGTACTTTTACTATGGGATAGTTCAAGCGGTTTTACTTGTAACACTCGCCTTTATTTTTATAAAAGATAATTACATCATTTTTAACTACGACAATACTTCCATTGTGGGGTCCACTAATGATTGTTCGTCGCATCTGAATATTCCTCGTTAAAAGCGAATATTCCCTAACCAATCGAATATTATATAACAACTTGCTTACTTTGCAAAATTTATAAATATTACCCACAACTATAACATTATATCAAATCCACACCATAATATTCAAAAAAATATTTCGAGAAATTTAAATCTTTATTCATAAAATTTGGGGTCTCACATTCATAACTTAAAGCTTTGATACCAACTTGTGACACCCCCAAATCCACGTATCCCATTCCCACAGGATTTGGTGTTCACTATCCAAAACCATTACATCTAACTACCCATCATAAAGGATAAAAACATAATTTAAATAACTTAAACAATCAACTTTCCCATTAAAGGGTTACATCATCATCTCAAAAATAATCCCAGGCAATCTAACCTTAAAATTATTACATAAGTTTGCGGAATACATCATAAAATAAAACAAGTCTCATAACATAAAACATTTAAATTAATTTCAATAAATCTTCAACACTTGGACATCTTGCCCTTCCCTTTGCTAGTAGATGGCTCATCGACTCTTTCAACTTTAGCTGTAGTGTTAATTGTAAGAGTGAGCAAATAATTGCTCACTGATATAGAAAGTAGTAATGATAACAACATGAGATTGAACAACGAATGCTGAACAATAATGAACTTTCTCTACGAATCAAAAATAGAAAATAGGTTCGTACTTTAATATCTGAGGGTCTTAAGATCAAGAACTATGTCCCCGGTGTTTAGGTATTATTACCCAACCTTAACAATCATTTAGACTATATGGACCCTTCTTAACGTACTTAGGGGGATCAGCCCTTTGTACCATGTATTGTGCACAAACATCTAAATGTTACATGTACAAAATCCCATATGTTAGGGTTGTTCGTCTCAGTTTGAATTTAGAATTTCCACACTAAAGAAAGTTTAGTTTGGAACTAGCTTATCAGTGTTTCTAGAATTTTAGAACACTATTCAATTATAGATTAATTTAATCAATAAGAGTTTGCTTACAAATTGAAGGTCTAATACAAGAATGTATAACTGAACAAGGCTATCAAAGTCAAAGATCGGATATCAACAATATATAATTGAATAAACATGATATACATGCAAAGTGTTGTATCCAAAAGAGTTAGAACAATCTCATTTGAATCGACGTATTAGAACAATATATGCTTTGTATAATAATTAGGAAAGTGAAACTCGCTCAATGTAATGAATTAGGTTACAAGAGCTTGTACAAACATACTGAAGATAGACTAGGCTTGCTCAACTTTACAAAGAATTTTAGAAACTTGTACAATAATGATTTAGTAATGTGAACTTGCATTCAATATTAAAACAATGAAGTTAGGAAGCTTGCTCAATGTAAAGAGTTAAGGTTTAGAAACTTGCCTTGTTTGTAAGCTACACAAGTGTAAAATAATCTCTAATTGCCCTACATATATCATTGAAATCGCAACAACAATTAGTTGTATGAATATTAGCACTATGGGTTTTAACCCATCATTTAGATCATAATACTAACCTAACATCTAACCATGTTTGTTAACATATTTAACGCCTCTGAAATCTCATTACGATCCAACATAACTTAATCGTTCATCTCTAACTTTTGAAAACATCACTTTTAGTTTCCATTACCTAGCTTATTCAAGTAATCACTTAAATTATTTTACACTTTATATAACAACGCATGACAATCTGTTATTGTAGTTTATATTATGCCTCAACACCATTAACATGCATGCTAAACTAATATAAGTCCATTACACATGACCTGCAAATAGGCAGAAGTCACTGCCTAGGCTCAGGGCGCAACGCAAAGTCATTGTCCCGTCCTTACTTACCGGCCTGTAAATGCTTATTTGGTGCTCGCTTCTGAAAACCATTAGTACAATTGCTACTGTTTCGATGGTGTGGTAGCAGGGGAAGCGGTAGCTTGCTTGCATCATGTAAATCAAGCAGAAATTGACTATTATTGCACCAATCACCCAAAACAACCCAAACACTACAACATTCACAAAACTAATCATCTAATACTCAGTAATAACATAGTTAAGTATGTCATACACCATTCTATATACAAAAAATCATATATATTCAAGTTTAATGGATCAAACCCCCCAATTTTTCCAAATTTCATCATTTTCACATACCTAGCGAATTCGATCGCCACGAACTCGTTTCTTAACCAATTAACATGATTCAAACTACGCCGCTTTTGTTTCTTCATATATTAACATAATCCAACTTCAATTTGCAAATTATAATGCATATAGGGCACAAAATTTGGTACTTTCTAAGGCTAATTTTAATGTATAAACACTGTCATCTATTTTTCTTCCAACACACCAATTTCTCACAATTTGACCAACAAATATCAAGTATACATGATGATTAATAGATTTTTGCAAAACTATATGCACATATATCCACCACAATTCACGTGATTTTCAAATCATATCATTATATATATATATATATATATACACCACCAAACGAAAAGTAAAAAATAGAAATAGTTTATACCTTGATTTAGCAAAGTACTAGAAATCCTTCTTGTTCATTTATTAATAAAAGAATTCATTTATATAAAGGCATTTATCTATCCATGTTTAATAGGTTGAATTTATTAATATGATAAACCCATAGTTTTAGAGTAATTCTTTTAGAATCATGATGATGATCATGCTAATGAGATCTAAATTATAGATAACTTAAAACTAAAATGTTCCTAATCATAGGATCACAAATATGGGGTTAGTGAATCCGGATAGATTAGTATATATTATATTTACTATGTTGAAGAGAATGATTGATCTCATAATCATTTGTATGGAGATACTAAAGCAAGTATGTAGGTGCTTATTTGAGAATAAGTTCACTGAACGTGACTCGCTTAAGGAATACCTAATAAAATTTTACTTGCATGACAATAGGAGTGCCTATAGTGATAGTTGTACAAGTGATCCTTGGATTTGAGATCATTATAATAACTTGTGTTTTTTGAATTATATTTTGTCATATTCCTTAAGACTCTTTGGGTATATCAAAGAGCATGCTTGGGTATAATAAAGTGTACATAGAGGTAGGTGAATGATCAACAAAGGATCTATCCTTTGTTGATCATTCACCTACCTCTATGTATAGGAAGTGGTAGCTACCACTTCCTGTAAAGAGACATAATGTCCTATGTGATTCGATAGATCACAACTCATAAATCCTTGGCCAACTTGAATGGAAATTAGAAAGTAGTTTCTAATTTACATTAACCGGAGTTGTGAATTTAAGAATTGAAATGCATAAAATCAAATAAATAAAACTTGACAATAATTCCATGTTTTATATTTGATCAATACATTTTATGGTAGAAGGATTAAATTATACAGTAACTGATAGACACATAATTTACATCATGTTGGCCTCCAAGATGATGCACAAGTGATGATCCACAGTTGGCTCAATGCATCATATACTCTATAGTTCTTATGTGATTTTAAATTAATTAAGAAGTTTTGATAGATTATTGTTAAGATATGAGTTTTTCATAATCTATGCTTGCTTAAAGAAGTTTTGATGGGTTATAGTTAATTCTTAAATTTTCATAGTGTATGTTTACCCACATTAATTGTAAAATTACTAAATTTTAGGGAAGAGAGATCAAAACTATATTTGAGTTATAAAAATAGAAGAGATTGAATTATATGTTTTGTTTAATGTTTAATAGATTCGGATTCCTACATTCCTTATTATTAGTTAGTTTAATTATAGTTAATCGAATCTCAATCTTTATTTCTAATTCTCTTGAAATAAATATTAAGGATACATTAAAATTAATCTAGTCTCTGTGGGTTCGACCTATAATTGTCAGTTATTCAATTTAACATTGTGCACTTGCAGTTATATATTTTTTATCACATCAAGTTTTTGGCGCCATTCTCGAGGACTAGAAATAATTTTTTATTCCTTAATTTTTATTTCTTCGAATTAGTTTTAAAATCTAATATTTTTTTCAGGATTATCGAAGTTTTTTTATTAAAAAAAACAAAATAAAACAAAAATTAATAGTTTAGTTTTTTTTTTATTTTTAGTTTTTAATTCCCGCATTCATGCATTCACTCACATAGAGCACATCATGTATAGGTTTTTATTTTATTTATTTATTTATCAAATATAAACAGTGGTGATTGTTAGATGATTGAGATATGTCAAATTTCTCCTTCTTTCGTAATTCACATAGTTTTAAGGCATTTTATTTGATTATAATTTTATTGTGCATTTTCATCATTAATCTAACATTAAGGGCAAAAATTATAACAAGATAAGATGGAGATTTCATCATCCTTCCTTGGCCCATAAACTACCCATTCATTTTGCATAACATTGCCTTAATAAAATCAAGTAGACGTTGGGCCCTAGGAATTTCGATCTCAATTAGGACAAGGGACTCCAAGAAGAGGCTAAATTTTAAATTAATCAAACTACTAGTGTCTAGGAAAGTGGTTCAAAAGGCAAACGTCTTAAGAACGTGTGGTTATTAACTAGTCATCGTACCCTTGGAGAGACTTCCACCGTTCTTACACTTACCTGGTTAGTGGTGTGATTAATTTTGAATTTTGTGGATCTTAAGGTGTAGCTTGAAATAGTTAGGAGTTGTCTAAATTTTATTTAGGTTAACCGTAGAATTAGGATTTTTATTTTATTTTATGTGACTTACGTGATTAGTTGTTTATTTGTTTTGTGATTTGTGGAAAGATGTACTCTTATTATAGTTGGAATAATAATTTTGCTTGGAATCAAGAACCCTTTCAAAATTTTAATGAACAAAAATTTTAATGAACCCTATGAACCATAATAATGTAAATCAATTTTTTCCAACTTATGAAAATCCTTATTTAAGTTCATATTCATATCCATTTTTGGATTTAGAATCTCAATATCTATTAGAATTTTCAAATGAAGAAGAAGAAAGATTAAGTACATTAGAGAAAGCTATGAAAGCTTTAATTTAAACTCATTTTAATTTTATGTAAAACACGAATCAAGTTATATCTCATTTAGAAATTCAAATGAGTCGGCTAGTCACCATAGTAAATGAACAAGACGTGGGTGAATTTTCTAGTGATTCTGAGATTAATTTTGAAAATCCTAATGGTTGTGAAAATAATGAGAAAAATAAAAACTATGGATTTAATTCTACACACTTTGATTCAAAACCAATTTGAGGAGTTAAACAATTCTGAGTTGATTGATCATGTCACATTTAATCAGTTAGTTGAAAAAGTCAAAAAAGTCTACAAGCCTAAAGTTGTATACTCTAAAAGACTTATTCCTAGAAAATCACCTAGTGATTTTTTGAACCAAAACATAAAAGTAAACATGATCCAAGAATTGTCCATAACCCAAGAAATAATAATTTATAATAGACTCTTGATTGAAAAAAATTCAATTGCTTTTTTCTTAAATCACCTTAACCAAAATTGGGATGAATCTGAATATTTAGATAAGTTTAATGAGTTATTGAGATCCACTACATATAAGTCATGACCCAAATTGGAACATACATTTGAACCAATTCATCCACACTTTGAGCATATTAGTAAATATTTTCCTGAGGTAGACTTTGCGCACACTTCTGATGAACTATTTTCAATTTCCTAGACATCCGAAAAATCATGAAAAGACCACACTCGTTTTCCCATATGCATAACTCTTTTATCATTACATGTGTTTTAATATTTATGAAATTCGTAAGTATGTACATTTTTTTTCCTTCTCACCACATTTTCTTGCAGAACAAATGTTCCGCATACAAGGTACAATTCTTTCACGTCTTTGTTCTCTTTTCTTTATTTTCTTTATTTACATACATTGAGGACAATGCATGATTTAGGTATGGAGGGAGTTTGTTTGTATTATTGTATTAGATTATTTTTTCATTTTTAGAAAAATATAGTAAAAAATCACAAAAATAATAAAAATAAATTAAAAATTTTGTTTGACTTTTTATAAGTTGGATTAATTCTAATAATTGTCTGTGAAGCAAAACTCATGAGTAAGATTGAAAGATTAAGACTCTTGAACCTTTGATAAAATACTAAATCTTAGTTTGAAACAACATCTTGAGTAAAATAAAGTTCATATGCATTTTTCAAATATTGTTTTTGAAAAAAAGAAATAAATAATTGTTTCAATGTCCATTGAACGAAATAACTAGGTATCCAAGCGTGAGGAAACATCGATATTTACGCTAAAAAGTGTGATGGATAAAAACAGCTTGACTAGTTTAGTTTTGTAGCCTTTGTTACTCGAGTTAGTAATCCCTTAAAGATGTCTCTATACCTAGTGCCCTAAAGTCAATTGGTTTGGGAGTCATAATTGGTCTAACGCTCGCTACATGGGTAACTCTAAAAAATCTAAGAAAAAGAAAAGTCAACATGAGTTTACTTAGTTTTCATAATAAAATTTCTTACTAAGAGTTACATCACATTCACATGTAAACCTAGCAAACGGGCCCGCCCGGCCCGCAAGCCTAGATTGATTTATGACCAATTTTTAACATATTTTTGGGCCTAGCCCAAACGGGCTGGATCATCGTCGGGCTGGGCCAAAACGACCTGGATTTTGGTGGGCTAAAAAAATGAGGTCCAAAGCTCACTTTTTTTGTGAGGCGGTGGTCTTCTACCATGAGCAGGCTAATTTTGCAGTCTATTCACATGTATACATCACATGTAATTAATTTTATGAAGGATGGTGTCTAGAATGAAGATAAAGTATTTTTGACAAGGTGAAAGTGTAATTTTGAATTGAATCTTTCTTATGTATAATGTCCATGTATACTTAATAGCTTTCTTTCAATTTCATAACTTGTTGAACCCAAAAATAATTTTGAATTTTGTGAGTATATTCACTACAAACCCTCACGAGACACAACTCGTCCACTTAGGGTAACCTTGGGGTTTAAAGGCTTGTTGCACATGCTAAGTGCAATCGTGTTTCCTACGAAAATGAGGTGGTTCTAGTTTTCTTTTCTTTTCTTTTTTCTTTATTTTACCCACGGATGAATAAAAGTTAGGTATGTGGGTATTTGATAGATACATAATTTATACATTTTATTATCCTTAATTTTTTTCTTTTAATTATATTAGTTTAATAAATTAATACATTTAAAATATTTTGTTTTGTAGGATTTAATATTTTGTTGCAATAAAGTCAAAATCTTGGTGATCAAACAATATTTAATACTCTTATTCATGTAAGAAAATATCCAAGAAGAATACTACAACGAGAAGTAAGGAGGTGAAACAATAATGGTGTGCAAGTCAAATCCAATTAAAGGAAGGAATTTTCATCTAGAAGATCTCTTTGAAGGAAGTTGATTGTCACTAGGAAGTTAATTCCTAGAAGGAATTAATTGGGCCTTGATGCCTATAAATAGAGGATTACCAAGATAGATTCGTGTATTACAGATATTAGGTTTTTGATGTATTAGTTGAGGTTAGGAGTAGGGGTAGATTAAATTACTTTTTCATTGTACGCTTGTTGGAGAATCGTTAATAAATGGAGTTTTCATATTTTATTTTTAATCTTTTTTTTTCTTAATCTTAGTTAATTTATATATTTTTAATTTCTAGCTAATTTTTTATATCTATGATGAAGATTAAATTAAATAATTATTTATGACAATATTTTTTATCTCTTATATTATTTATGCTTTTATGCTTAATTGATTACGCCTTCATGTTTTGTTATCGAAATACCTTCGTTTTATAGTTCTTATGTGATTTTAAATTAATTAAGAAGTGTTGATAAATTATTGTTAAGATATGAGTTTTTCATAATTCATGCTTGTGACGCCCCCAAAACAGGTAAACATCACCTATCTTGAGTCGCCAAATACATGGTACAAAATTCAAATACAACTGTCGTGTAAAATACGACAAAACATAAACTGGAAGTTTTAAAATGAATATTATCTTCTAGACAGTATTCAACTCAAATGGAGTCCTCAATACATTTATTATCACATTATTTCATAGAATAGTGAGGACTACTAATGCTATCATCTGGACCGTCACTCCGTTCCCCGACTAGTCCCGGCTACGTTCTCATTTCCTGAAGAGAACAATGAAAGTAAAAGGGTGAGCTCAACTAGCCCAGTAAGAAATATTATGACTAAGATAATGGAGAAAAATTTATCGTTAGCCTTCAAAAGTGTTAAATTGATAAAATATAACAAACATCAATTTTAACTGCAGCGGAACAAGCAATCCACTAGAAGAGTCAAGTAGAGAATAAATCTACTATCTTCTACGATTGAAAAGGTTTTTCATCACTTTTATCATTTGAGACTCAAATTTTAATAAATAATCCACATCATCCCCGCACTACTGGCCGGGGATATTCATTAATATCACGACCACAAATTATCCATGCACTATGGGCCAGGGATATTCGTGTTTTCATCAATGGTCATGATCATGCCAACAACTGTTCATCAATGCACTACGGGCCAATGAGGACTTTTACCACATTATTTGTAACATTACGGTCATGATTATACCGAATAATCCCTGATCATAATCATACCAAGTCCATCTATGCACTAAAGGCCACAGATGACTTTCAACATAATATAAACATGAGGATTATGACAATGATATAAGAATTCAATAAAACAAGTTCAAGGATAAATTTTTAAAGATTTATAATTTAATTTATCCAGAAGTCAATAACGTCCAAATTGTCAACATGATGCTGCTTTGTGGAGTAAAATTCAAGAATAATATTATACCAAAAATAATTTGGACCAAAAATAAATCAATTTTTATCATGAATAGTACTCCGGGTGAATAGTACTCGAGTGAATAGTACCCCATGAATAGTACTTTGGGAATAGTAATCCCGTGAATAGTACTCCGGTATGAAAAAGTTAAAACTTATCAAGAATGCTCAGAATAATATTTCCATGAAAAGATACTGGATGAAGCGCAAATATCAAGGATATTCTACTAATTTCATGGAGTATAGAAGCCAAAACTTTAATCAAATAAATATAGGATTCAAAATCTGAAACGAAATAATATTACTGACATACTATAGAGTATGAAAGAAAATATTATTTCAAGCGAATATTGAACAAAAATAACATCCCTTACCTTGAAAAGAAGAGTATTCCAACTGGTATAGCGGGGATATTCTTGAAGAAAACTTTCACTATTTTCTATGCTCAAAGCTTTCTAAAACTCGAAAGAAATACGCTCAAGATTATAGAAGAAGAATTCTCTAATTCTAGTGTGATTTTCAATTTTAACTTAAGCGCCTATTTATAGGAAAATGCTAGAACGCCATAGGAGACTAAAATAATAAAATAATATTATTATTTTATTTTATTTTTCAATCTTTACGTCCACCCACCAAATGAGCAGCCAACTTTGAAAAAAAAATTCAGCCCACAAGTTTGAAAAATAAAAGTGGGTCCCACCCAATTTTAATAAAAAAAACATTTTATTTTCCGAAATTTCAGTAATTCATAATAAATAGTCATTTTATCAAAAAAAAATATGAATTTTATGTCCATTCCATATGAAACCAAATTCTCTATAACTTTGTAACTTTAAGTTTTTCCAAATTCTAGACAGAAAATATCCGAAATCCACAAACGGATGATTTTTAACACCTTTTACAATTCATAACAAATCATGCGTTAATTTTTAATGGTTCAAAATTTGTGGACATATACTCAACTTATATATGTATAACATATCCAAAAATCACAACGATCCAACGGTCGGATCAAAATTATAACTCACGCAATAGAGCTTTAAGAACACTGATTTGATTTTTAATACATTCAATCCGACAAAACACCTAAAACATTAATTGCTTCATTTATATCCACATAAAAATTTATACTTCCTTATCATATATATCAATAACTAATTATTCATAAATAATATTATAGAATCACAATTATGACAATCAGGCCGTTCCCAGGAAAGAGGGGGATTTCCAATAAGGATTTCTCCTTACTGGCGCGCAATTAGGTGACCAAATCTCTCATTGACAGAACTTTCTAAACATTGCCAATAATATTATCTAATAATATTATTCAAATAATATGAATTATTGATCTGATAATGGAAAATACAGTGCAGTGACAATTATTGAAACAACAATAATATAAAATATCAACGTAGTAATTATTGAATCAATAAACTAAAATATTGAACAGTATTTAGTACTGTAACAATTATTGAGTAGTGGCTTCTTACATAAGAAACAATAATTCAAAATATCATGCAATACTGTAGTGCTTCTTTGTGCAACAATAGCAGACATCGTATTTTAACCACCGTGTATTCAACGATTGTTAAGCGGTAATAACTACGTCGTTATTTATATAAAAAGATATTTTTGTCGTTTTCTCAATCGACAATAATTACATTGTAGGGGTCCACCAATGGTTGTCTTGGTCGTGCACGAATATTTTCTATTAAAACGAATATTCCCTGACCAATTGAATATAATATAACAACTTGCGTACTTTGTAAAATTTATAAATATTACCCACAACTATAACATTATATTAAATTCACTCCATAATATTCAAAAATGATATTTATAGAAAATTCATCTTTATTCATAAAAGTTGGGGTCTTACAATGCTTGTTTGAAAAAGTTTTGATGGGTTATAGTTAATCCTTAAATTTTTATAGTCTATGTTTGCCCGCATTAATTGTAAAATTACTAAATTAAAGGGAAAAGAGATCAAAACTATATTTGAGTTATAAAAGTAGAAGAGATTGAAGTATATGTTATGTTTATTGTTTAATGGATTCATATTCCTAGATTGTTTCTTTATTATTAGTTAGTTGAATTATAGTTAATCGATTCTCAATCTTTATTTCTAATTTACCTAAAATAGATATTAATGATACATAAAAATTAATATAGTCTATGTGAGTTCGATCTGTAATTGACAGTTCTTCAATTTGACACTGTACACTTACAATTACATATTTTTATTACATAGGTAACTATTCACGGAATAGGTTTTTTGTGATTAAACGTTGATTTTACATTATCCGGATAGTCATGATATGTTGAGAGGTATTCTTCATGATGTAGAATAAATATTATTTATTTACATTTGAATTAAAGGAGTTTAATTCAATATAAATAATATTAGAATAGTTTTAATTTATTTTTTCCACTACTGAATTAATATTGAACCTAAAAGGTCAAACCATAAAAAGAAAAATATAATTTTAAAAGTAATTGACTTAATAATAATAAGTTAAGTATATTTAAATTTATTGGTGGAATAAATTAAATAGCTTAATATTTATAATTAAGTATTTTAGAAATACTAATTAGAAATTAATAAGAGAAGTATTATTATTATTATTATTATTATTATTATTATTATTATTATTATTATTATTATTTAGTCTAAAGAAGAACATGCAGCAGCTGAAGCAGCAGAGTAGTAGTAGTAGTAGTAGTAATAGTAGTATAAATAATTTAGTTCCTAAATAGTTTAGGAATTGAATTAAAACCATAAGTGTGACGCCCCCAAAATAAGTATACATCACCCATCTTGAGTCGTCAAATACATGGTACAGAATACAAATACAAACTTAATTATACAACCGTCGTGTAATATACGACAAAACATAATTGAGAGTTTAAACATGAATGTTGCCTTCTAGACAATATCCACTCTCAAATAGAGTCCTCATTATATTTATTGTCACACTATTTTATAGAATAGTGAGGACTACTAATACACCATCTCAAACCATCACTCCGTTCCCCGAATAGTCCCGGCTACGTTCTCATTTCCTAAAGAGAATAATAAAAGCAAAAGAGTGAGCTCAACTAGCCCAGTAAGAAATATTATGACTAAGATAATGCAGAATAAATTATCATTACTCTTCAACAATGTTAAACTGATAAAATAGAATAGACATCAAGTTTAACTGCAGCGGAATAAGCAATCCATTAGAAGAGTCAAGTAGAGCATGATATCTACTATCTTATATGATTTAAAATGTTTTCATCAATTTTTATCGCTGAGACTCAGCTTAATAAATAAACACATCATCGAGTCATCCTTGCACTACGGGCCAAGGATATTCATTAAATCATCAATGGTCATGACTATACCAAATAATCCTCGGTCATAATCATACCAAAAGCTCGTCCATCAATGCACTATGCAAAATCGAGGACTTTTACCACATCATTTATAACATTACAGGTCATGATTATACTGAATAATCCTTGGTCATAATCATACCAAGTCCATCTATGCACGTAAATCAGAGATGAATTTCATCACAATATAAGCATGAGGGTGATGACAATGATATAATAATTCAATAAAACAAGTTCAAGGATAAATTTTAAAGATTTAAAATTTTAGTTTATCCAGAAATCAATAACGTCCAAATTATCAACATGATACTTCTTTGTGGAGTAAAATATTCTCAGAAGAATATTCTCATGCAAAGATACTGGATAAAGCGCAAATATCCAGGATATTCTACTAATTTCATGGAGTATAGAAGCCAAAACTTTAACCAACTGAGTATAATAGAATATATTAAACTGCAAATGGATTTTCGCCCGTCATGCGGTAATCCACGTACACAGATCATTTTAACAATTTAATAAGGAATGAATACGAAAGATCATTTACCATGCATGCGGTAATCCATATAGACAGGTTATTCCAACAGAATAATAAAGAATGGACTAATGAGAAGAATTCACCGGACATGCGATGACATCAAGACATGCACAAAAGTTATTCCTAATGTAATAATAAAGAATGGAACGAGTCATGCGTAATCCGCATGCATGGATGTTCCAAGAGAATAATAAAGAATGGAACCAGTCATTTCGTAATCCCTTGCGACGAGGATATTCCAACAGAATAATAAAGAATAGAATAACAACAGAATTCATCAGGCATGCGATACACCGTACAGATAGGTTATTCCAACAGAATAATAAAGAATGGAATAACAGAAGAATTTCACCATGTATGCGATTCTTAGATGCATAAGAGTTATTCCAACAGAATAATAAAGAATGGAATAACAACTCTTACGAGTATTGAAAGAAAATAACTCTCTTCATGAATACGAAAGAATAATACCCCTTACCTTAGAAGAAAGCCGGATATTGGAGCGGTGAGGTAGCAGACTTCTCTTCTTCTTTCTCTCTATAATTTCTCTCTATAATAATTGCTCTAAAGCTTTAGTGAATTGGTGAGAAATGAAGGAAGAATGAGCTTCTATTTATAGGAAAATATAGTTTCGATAATTGCACGTTTTGGGGCTCAAAATATTATAGTACAATACCTTCAACTTTTCTTTTATTTTAAATTTAGTCCTGCAAGTATTATTAAACTTGCACCACCTCCCCTAATAGTAAATAATGTGAATCAATAGTTCAATCATGTGAATCAATAGTTATAATCATGTGAAAATATAAATTACAGTATAGTACCTCCATCTATACCTCCATTTTTAACTTAGTCATGCAAGTATTATCAATCTTGCACCAACTCCCCTAATAGTACAAGAATGTGAATCAATAGTACATATATGTGAACAAATAGTTATAATCATGTGAATTAATAGCAATTAATTGCTCATTTATCCGATTAATTACCCGACTGGTCAGTAAAACTTCCAGACATCAATTAATATCGAAATAAATGTCGATTTCCACTAACACTAATAATTCCAACACAATGGCACTATCAATTTCATCTTTAATCAACACGAACTTATTCATCATTAATATTATAACTCACAATATTTAACAATCAGGTCATTCCCAGGAAAGAGGGGGCTTTCCGATAAGGATTTCTCCTTATTGGCGCGCAATTAGATGACCAAACTTTTTCTTGACAGAACTTCTAGAAATTATAAATATTTAATTTAATAATATAAATAACTTTGTCGTCTCAATTATTAATTTAATAATATAACATATTATGCAGATGATACTGTGACAATAATCGAATCAATAATATGAGAGATAAGATGCAACAATTACTATAGCAATAATTGAGTATAACTGAGTGACTTCTTACGTAAGCATCAATAACCAATATCGTGTGCTACTATGCAACCACGCGTATTACTGTACTTTTACTACCGGGTAGTTCAACAGTTTTAACGGTAACACTTCCGCCGTTATTTTTATAAAAAGATAATTATGTCATTTTCTAACTATGACAATACTTCCGTTGTGGGGTCCACTAATGATTGTCTTGCCGTCGCAACGAATATTCCCTGTTAAAACGAATATCCCCTAGACCAATCGAATATTATATAACCACTTGCTTACTTTGCAAAATTTATAAATATTATCCACAACTATAACATTATATCAAAACCACACCATAATATTCAAAAATATATTTCGAGAAAATTATTCTTTATTCATAAAAGTTGGGGTCTTACAACCTCCCCTTCTTATGAAATTTCGTTCTCGAAATTAGGGTTCGTACATAGTATGTCGAAGAGGTGAGGATACCTTGATTTCATTTTAGATTCTAACTCCCAGGTCATTTCCTCAACATCGTGGTTTCTCCACAAAACTTTGACTTGAGGTATAACTTTAGAGCATAGAATATGATCCTTCTTATCCAAGATTTTAACAGGTACCTGATCTTCATACGTTAAATCTTCCTCTATCTCGTCTAGTTCTAATTCAATAATGTGGTTCGGGTCTTTCACATATTTACGTAACATAGATATGTAGAAAACGATATGAACACGAGACATACTTGGCGGTAAGGCGAGTCTATAGGCCACATGTAAGACCCTAAATTTTACGAAATGAAAGTATTCAATTTTTATAATTATTATTTTATTTAGTAAATGGTTAAATTGATAAAAAAATACGATGAATACTTGCATGATTGCATAGTAGCACACGGTATTGATTATTGATGCTTATGTGAGAAGTCACTCAGTTATACTCAATTATTGCTACAATAATTGCTGCATCATATCTCTCATATTATTTATTCAATTATTGTCACAGTATCATCTACATAATATTTTATATATTATTAAATCAATAATTGAGACGGCAAAGTTATTCATATTATTATTTGCAATATTGACAATGTCTAGAAGTTTTGTCAAGGAGAAGTTTAATCACCTAATTGTGCGCCAATAAGGAGAAATTCTTATCGGAAAGCCCCCTCTTTCCTGGGAACGACATGGTTGTTAAATATTATGAGTTATAATATTAATGATGAATGTTATTAAAAATTAAATTTGAGTTCGGAGTTGAATTTGGAGGCGCGGACGTGATATTTGAGTCCAGAACGATGAAATTAGTAGAAATAGACTATAAACACAAAATTTGTCGGGGTTGATTTTTTGGTCAAAAAAAGTCAACAGTTGACTTTTTCGGAAAAAGTCAAACTTCAAAATTTCAAAAATAAAATTTTTGAGAAAAATATTTTCATTGTGTTGGGATTGTTAGTGTTAGTGAAAATCGATATTTATTTTGATAATAATTGATGTCTGGAGGTTATATTGACCAATCGGGTAATTAATCGAATAAATGAGCAATTAATTACTATTAATTCACATGATTATAACTATTTATTCACATGTGTGTACTATTGATTCACATTCATATACTATTAGGGGAGGTGTTGCAAGATTGATAATACTTGCATGACTAAGTTAAAAATGGAGGTATAGATGGAGGTACTATACTATAATTCGTATTTTCACATGATTATAACTATTGAGTCACATGATTGTACTATTAATTCACATTATTTACTATTAGGGGAGGTGGTGCAAGTTTGATAATACTTGCAGGACTAAATTAAAAATGAAAGAAAAGTTGAAGGTATTATACTGTAATAATTCGAGCCCCAAAACGTGCAATTATTGAAACTATATTTTCCTATAAATAGAAGCTCATTCTTCCTTCATTTCTCACCAATTCACTAAAGTTATAGAGCATTTATTATAGAGAGAAAGAAGAAGAGAAGTTTGTTACCTCACTATTCCAGTATCCAGTTTTCTTTTGAGGTAAGGGATATCATTATTGTGTAAGGGATATTATTATTATAGTAAGTGGTATTATTTCTTTCGTATTCATGAAGTGAGCTATTGTTATTCCATTCTTTATTATTATGTTTGAATAACCTGTCTATGCGAAGTATCGCATACATGGTAAAATTCTTCTATTATTCCATTCTTTATTATTCTATTGGAATATCTCGTCTGCGTGCGTACACGCATGACCGGTTCTTCTTTATTATTATGTTGGAATATCACGTCTGCAGCTTGATTACGCATGACTCGATTCCATTATTTATTATTCATCGTTGAATAACTCAGCATGCGGTCTATCGCATACATAGTGAAATTCTTTTGTTATTCCATTCTTTATTATTCTGTTGGAATATCCTCTCTGTGCGGATTACGCATGACCTGGTTCCATTCTTTATTATTATGTTGGAATAACCTGTCTACGTAGACTACCGCATGCATGGTGAATTCTTCTGTTATTCTATTCTTTATTATTCTGCTAGAATAACCTGTCTATGTGGACTACCACATGCATGGTGAATGATCCTTTGTATTCATTCTTTATTAAATTGTGGAAATGATCTGTCTACGTGGATTACCGCATGGCAGGTGAAAATTCATTTGCAATTTTGTAATTTTTTCTGACCCTCAAAAATTCTGGAAAAATTTGAAATGATAATTTGTTGAGTTTTCTAGATTGTGTCCAAAAATGGCAATTTTTGGAAGTATAGATTAGGAGTTATGAATTTTATGGGAAAAGACTATTTTAAAAGTAAACCCTTATAACTCCTTGTGGTTAACTCCAAAATTGGTAAAAATTTTATTGGGAGTACATGTATATAACAGGAGTATACCTTATAAATTTCGGAATTTTTGGATAAAAATATAATTTATGATAAATGTCTAAATATTCGGCAGTTTTGGCCATATAAAAAATAGTAAATGAATTTTAAAAATTCTGAGAAAAATATATGTTCAATATGGGACTATATTGTGTTAAATCCCAGAAAAGAATTATTTTTGGGATTGATTTGGTATTTTTTATGAAAATAAACTAGTTATGAGTAAATGAATTAAATATGTTATGTGAAGTAACAAAATTGAAAAATAGGATTTTATGGCTTGGGAATCTTATAAAAGGTATATACAGATTTTTGATGAGGGATTTGATCATTGGTGATGAAATCTTATGAGTATGGCATTTTTGAATGATTAAATGCATTATTTGGTAAAGTGTAAATAATTGAAATAAATTGTTTATAAGTTTAAGAAGTGATTAAAATATTGTTATAATATTAATAATATTAGATTATGAGTTTATTAAGTGATTGATAATATTTGGAGAAATTTAAAGTCTTTAATATTTATCCTTGTTTTCGTTTGATTAATGCTTATATCACTGTCATCATCCTCGTGCTTATATTGTGATGAAAGTCATCTTTGGCTTACGTGCAAAGATGGACTATTGATTATTGATTTTACAATTGTATATCTTTGGCTTACGTGCAAAGATGGACTGTTGATTATTGGTTTTACAGTTGTACATCTTTGGCTTACGTGCAAATATGAACTATTGATTGATGAGTATCTTTGGCTTATATGCATAGATGAACTGTTTATTGGTATGATTATGACCACAGATCATTCGGTATAATCATGACCCGTAATATCATAGATGATGTGGTAAAAGTCCTCATTGGCCTGTAGTGCATTGATGGACATTTATTGGTATGATTATAACCAGGGATTATTCGGTATAATCATGACTATTGATGATTACATGAATATCATTAGCTGTAGTGAAGGGATGATTCGATGATGTGGATTATTTATTAAGCTGAGTCTCAGCAATAAAATATTGATTATACACTTTTAATTCATAAAAGATAGTAGATATCATGCTCTACTTGACTCTTCTAAAATACAGTTGTATATCGTTGGCCTGTAGTGCAAAGATGAATTGTTAATGAATATCTTTGGTCGTAGTGCAAAGATGAATTTATTAGTATGATTATGAGCAGAAATTTTGATTTGGTATAACTATGATTTTTGATGTTTTAGGTGAAGATAGGTGATGAAAATTATCTTCGTCCTGCGTGCGAAGAGGAAGTTAGAATCACAATTATGATTATGAGTTATTCATATGATTGTGGACAGGAATTGTTGATTGATGTTACAGGGATAAAATATTATTGGTGGACTTTTAACATGGAGAAGATAATAGATCTGATGGTCTATTTGACTCTTCTAATGGATTGCTCGTTCTGCTACAACTATGGTTGAAAAGTTTTATCATCTATCATATGTTCTAAATCTCTGATTTATTATTGACGAAGGCTATTGATAATTTAATTATCTTTAGTCATGATATTCTTTCTTTGGGCTATTTGTGCTCACCCTTTGCTTCACAATTCCTTTCGGTGTAATAAGAGTGTATTTGGAATTCGAAGCGGGGTAATGAGGAGAATAAAGCGGTGGTCTATAGTTGTTGAGGTTCTCCTAAATAGTATTAAAATAATTTTATTGAGAACTTTAGATAAGTGTGTCGTATTGTATACGTCATTTGATATTTAATTTTGGTGAACCGAATAGGGTGAGGTGAACCCAACTTTGGAATGGTGTTTTGCCACTATCATACAAGATGTCTAATGGCATACAACCTCGTATTATCATAAGACAGGGTTGTGCACATCCACTTGCTGAGTATATCTACAAGCACTACCTATATAATCTTGGAGTTTATTTGAAATATAATTCTCACTTGGAGACAACGGAGATAATTATATGCAAAGAGAAGACTCGCCATTGGAAAGAAGATGATAGCAATCTTCTTATTTTTCTTTGGGGACTATTGGGTCAACCAAGAATAATTCTGTGGACATATGATATCTATCATAGCCTAGACGCATGGCCTCCCATGTACGAAGGTTTCTTTGAGCACTTCCCAAAGATTTTAATTTTTAAAACAGTTATGGACTGTACTTTTATGTAAGGTACCATTGTAAGGTTGTGGTCAAGGCACCATGAGAGTTACATACATTTGTATTAAAACTCACAGTTTAACTGTGGTCGTATTCTGCACGACAGTTCAACAGTTGTATAAATGAAGTTTGTATTTGATTTTTATAGTATGATATCTGGCGACTCAGAATGGGTCGTGTGGACCTATTTTGGGGGCGTCACACCACAGTTTCCACTCGTTCGAGGATTATAAATGGGCCAATGAATCGAGGATTGAGCTTTCCTCTCTTTCCATATCTTGTAACTCCTTTCCATGGAGCCTCACGTAACAACACATGATCTCCAATATTGAATTCCACGTCCTTTCGATGAATATCAGCATAACTCTTTTGTCGATCTTGTGAGGTTTTTATACGTTGTTGGATTGTTTGAATCTTTTTCGTAGTCATACGTACCAAATCCGGTCCCAACAACGTTGCTTCACTCACCTCATCCCAGCATACTGGAGAACGACACTTTCTTTCATACAACGCCTCAAATGAAGCCATGCCAATACTTGCTTGATAACTATTGTTGTAGGAAAACTCCACCAATGGTAAGAACTTGTCCCAACTACCCTTGAAGTCAAGGACACAGAGTCTTAATAAATCTTTAAGAGTTTGAATAGTCCTTTCTGACTGCCCATTCGTTTGAGGATTATATACCGAACTAAATCGTAAATCCGTGCCCATAGCTTTTTGCAAACTTACCCAAAATCTTGACGTGAATCTTGGGTCTCGATCAGAAACTATGGATACTGGCATACCATGCAATCTTACAATCTCGTTTATATACATACTAGCAAGACGTTCAAGTATATACGTTTATCGTATTGGTAAGAAATGAACACACTTGGTCAATCTATCAACAATGACCCAAATCTCTTCTATGCCTTGAGAAACCTTGGGAAGACCAGTAACAAAATCCATGGTAATGTGCTCCCACTTCCATTCTTGAATTTCAAGTGGTTGCAATGGACCTTTTGGCACTTGATGCTCCGCATTGACTCGTTGACAAGTTAGACACCTTGAGATAAACCCCGCTATCTCTCTCTTCATATTGCTCCACCAAAATGTATGTCGAAGATCACGATACATTTTGGTACTCCCAGGATGGATTGCAAACGGTGTGTTGTGTGCCTCCATCATGATTTTATACTTCAAGTTAGAATCGTTAGGAACACAATATCTGGAGTTAACTCGAAGTATTCCTTCTTCGTCGATTCTTGCTTCTGAAATAGCACCTTCTTGCACTTTCTTCCTCATACGCATCAGCTCCAGGTCTGTAGCTTGAGCAGCTTTAACTTTATCGATTAAAGTCGGTTCCACTCGTATATTCACCATCATCACATGGGTCCCTGGAGTCTTTAACTCTATTTTCATCCTTTCCAAGTTATATAAAATGGGCCTTTGCATTGATAATATTGCACTCGTACCCGCATATGATCTTCTACTCAATGCGTCAGCTACTGCGTTCGCTTTTCCAGGATGTTATTGGATGGCATGATCATAATCTTTCAACAACTCAAGCCATCGTCGTTGTCGCATGTTGATTTCCTTTTAAGTGAAGAAATATTTGAGGCTTTTATGATTCGTATAGATCTCCACCTTCTCTCCATACAGGTAATGCCTCCAAATCTTAAGCACAAAAATGACTGTTGCCAACTCTAGATCATGAGTAGGATAATTACTCTCATATTCTTTGAGTTGTCGTGAGGCATAGGCTATGACTTTCCCATGTTGCATGAGAACACATCCTAACCCTTTGCCTGAAGCATCACTGTAGATGACAAATGTAAGACCCCAAATTATTAATAATTGAAATTTAATTTCCTCTATTTATCATTTTGAAATAGTAAGGGTTGATTTGATTAATGTGGTTAGTTATGGGTAAAATGCGCAAATATTTCAAATAAGAAAGTGGTTATAAAATACTCATTGTTGTCGAAGAATATTCGTTTGGTCGTGGAATATTCTTCTTTGTCGGAGAATATTAAATGCGACGGTAGCTTGACCTTAATGTGGGCCCCATAACGGAAAGCAATTGGATGAAAAAAGCGACAAGTATAAGTTATTATAAATAACTTGGTATAGTTATTCACAAGATTATCTTGTTGGAATACCGATGGTTTAAAACACGATGTCTGCGTTGTTGAACAAGAAGACGCAGCGGTATTGCACCAATTATTGATTCTTACGTAAGAAGGCATTACTCAATAATTGTTACAAAGAATTACTATTCAAATATTTTATTTTATTGATTCAATAATTCACGACCGATTTTTTTATATTACTGTTATTTCAATAATTGTCACTACACAGTATTTTTCATTATCGGAGCAATAATTCATATTATCCGAATAATATTATTAGAAAACATTATTGGCAATGTCTAGAAAGTTCATCTAAGGAGAGGTTTGGTCACCTAATTGCGGCCACAAGAAGGAGAAATCTTTATCGAAAGCCCCCTCTTTCCAGAACGCATACAGTTGCCGAAAGATGTGATTCTGTAATATTATTTGTGAATAATTAATTATTGATTTATATGATGAGGAAAATATTGATTTTATGTGGATATAGATGGAGAAAATTTTTAAAGTGACAATTGTTAAAAATTGATATTTTATCTTTTCTGATAAAATAATATTTTATTATATTATTATAATATAATAATGGGGATATTTTTACAATGAATGTGGGATATATAAGTATACGAGGAAAAAGAGTATTTTTGTTCCAATAAATATTAAAAACAGATTTTGTGTGTCGGTAGACCCATTTCTCGATTGAAATTTGATTATAATGTAAAATCGCTTGGTTTGTGGATTTTGATTCATTTTCATTTGGAATTTGGAAAAACTTCCTTCTGCAAAGTTGTAGATAATGGAATTTCCTATGAAAAGTAGCGAGTTTTGAATTTTTCTGATAAAAGAGCTATTTATTATAAATTATTTAAGTTCCAAAGCTCTGAAATAATTGATTTTTAGAAGTTTTAAATAATTATATTAACAAAAACGTTTTTTACATTGTTGGGACTCATTTAACATGTGATTAGGTGGCTGATTTCAGATGCTAAGTGTGCGTAGAGAATTTATAATATAAATATTAATATTATATTAAATTTTCTGCTTTGGTGTTCTAAGCACTTTCCTATAAATAGGGTGCTTAGGTTAGAATTGAAAATCACACCAAAAATTAAAGATTTCTCTCTCTTTCTCTCTCTATAATATCGAGCGTATTTGTGAGTATTTTAGTACTTTGAGTATTGCTATACGGTTCAAGTTCTTTCAGCACTATATCCAGTATTCCAGTCAGAAGTACTATTCTTTCTGACGTAAGGGATGTTATTTTATTCGAAAATGATATTATTTCTTCAATATCATTATGCCGAAATATTGGTTGAAAATTTTTATCAAATTTTGAACTTTTTCATGTCGGGGTTACTATTCATGAGTTACTATTCACAAGTTACTATTCACGAGTATTATTCACGAAGCATGATGATGTTTTTTGTGAAATTTCTATCTTTTGGTGTCAGAATTACTATTCACGATACGACGACCTTTATTCACGTATCAAGACTATTCACAAATACGACACTATTCACAGAAAAATTAAATTTTCCCTTTTCGTCTAAAATATCTATTGTGGATACTAGCTTTGATTGTATCCATGTTTTGATCATTCTTGAATTTTACACCACTATGATTATTTTTGAGGTATTTTTGGACATGGATAAAACAAAGTACGAATCCTTAATCCTTAATCTTTGTCATTTTGTTTCACTGGATTCGTTTCTTTAAAAATATTTTTCATCATCCTCAGTCTTAAATGATGATATTATTGAATATCTTTGGCCTGTAGTGCAAAGATGAATGATTTCTGATGAATATCTTTGGCCGTAGTGCAAAAGATGAGCAGTGTTTAGATGAACATGATTAATCGATGAATATCTTTGGCCTGTAGTGCAAAGATGAATATTTGATTCCAGATATATATTGATTGATGTTACAGGGATAAAATATCGACGATGAACTTTTAAATTCATATATAGAAGATAGTAGTTTGCATTCTCTACTTAACTCTTCTAATGAATTATTATTTCCGCTGCGAAGATTGATTTAAAACTGGTTGTCTATTGTATTCTATTAGATTTTTTCCTATTGAGGACTAACGATAATTTGTTCTATATTATCTTAGTCATAATGTTCTTTACTTGGCTAGTTGAGCTCACCCTTTTCCTTGTTGTTCCATTTTTCTTCTCAGGAGGCAAGAATGTAGCGAGTACTAGTCGGGGTGTGGAATGATGGTTCTAGAAGTTGTTCTAGTAGTCCTCACTATTCTGTAAAATAGTATATTAATAATTGTAATGAGGACTTATTTGAGTGTAGATATTGTCTAGATGACAATATTTGTATTTAAACTCATAGTTTTTATGTTGTATTAATAAAGTTGTAGTTGTTTCTGTACCATGTATTTGGCGACTCAGAATGGGTGTTGTATACCTATTTTGGGGGCGTCACGACAAATCCCTCCGAGCTAGATGGTATTGTCAGAACAGGTGTTGAAATGAGTCTCCTCTTGAGTTCTTGAAAACACTTTTCACATTCCTCACTCCAACTAAATTTTGTATCTTTTCGAGTCACTGAGTTAATGGAGTAGCAATTCGAGAAAATCTTTCCATGAATCTCCGATAATAACCAGCTAAGCCGAAAAAGCTACGTACTTCGGTCACTAACTTAGGTTGCTCCCAGCTTTGAATTTCTTCAATCTTTGTCGGGTCAACAGATATTCCATGATTTGATATCACGTGCCCAAGGAATGCAACTTCCTCAAGCCAGCAATCACATTTCTTCAACTTGGCATAAAGCTTATTTTCACGAAGCTTTTGAAGTATCAGCCTCAAGTGTTGCTCATGGTCTTCACGGGTTTTGGAGTATATGAGGATGTCATCAATAAAGACGACCACAAAGTGATCCAAATATTCCTTGAATAATCAGTTCATCATGTCCATGAAGGCAGCATGAGCATTAGTCAATCCAAAAGACATGACTTGGAATTCATAATGCCCGTACCGATTTCTGAAAGTAGTCTTTGGAATGTCATCAGTTTTAATCTTCAACTGATGATATCCGGAACGAATATCAATCTTTAAAAAGAATTTGGCTCCTTGCAACTGGTCAAATAGGTCATCAATGCGAGGCAACGGGTACCTATTTTTGATGGTGACATGATTCAACTCCTGATAATCAATACAAAGTCGCATACTTCCATCTTTCTTCTTTACGAATAGAACAGGAGCACCCCAAGGAGACGTACTAGGACAAATGAAATTGATGTCTAACAATTCCTGTAGTTGGGTTTTTAACTCCTGAAGTTCAATAGGAACCATTCAATATGGGGTTTTGGAAATGGGTTTTGTACCGGATTCAAGGGCGATACAAAATTCAATTTCACGCTCTGGGGTTAGGCCAGGAAGTTCTTCAGGGAATACGTCAGGAAATTTATTAACAATAGAAATATCATTCAAATCTGACGTATCTTTATTTAAATCCGTGACATGGGCTAAGAAAGCTTTACATACGTTTTTCAATAAACGAATAGCTTTATGACTTGATATGACAGTGATTGATTTTAGTGGTTTAGTTGCTTAAATTCGCATAATAGGTTGGTTAGGAATATGAAAGCTAACAACCTTACGAAAACAATCGATTTTAGCATGATGAGTAGTTAACCAATCAATCCCTAAAATCACATCAAATGCAAGTATTTTCAAAAATAATATCGATAGTAACGTCACGATTTACCGATTTGAATCAAACAAGACTTATAAACCATGGATGTAATGAAGGTTTCTCCCAACGGAGTTTCAACAGATAAGTCAAAGTCTAATTTCTCCGGAGTCAAATTTAAACGTTGAGCGCAAGTAGGAGAAATGAAAGAATGGGTAGAACCGGTATCAAATAAAGTATAAACTTCGCTAGAGTTTATGATTAGCTTACCCGTGATCACCTCATTCGAATTCCTCGCTTTTTGGGAGGTTACGACAAATGCTTTCCCTTGAACTACCGGTTTTGTCTTGACTGGGACACCCTTTGATGCCTCCATCCCAGCAGGACTTGACTTTAGTGCACGACAAAATTGGGCTAGGTGACCTTCTTTTCCACAATTGTAACATGCTTTGGACTGCATCGTGCAGTTTGGACTTATGTGTCCTTCCCCTCCATATTTGTAACATACGACCGGTGGTCGTTCTCCTTCCTTAACAACGAGTCTTTGGTCTTTGACGTCTTTCCATCATTATTGAATCTCCTCTTCTTGAAATGTCCACTCTTATTGTCATGGCCATGATTACCACCGAAGTGATTACCATTTCTGGCATGTTGATTCCCTCCACGTTTGTTGTCACCACTTCGATGACTGCTACCACTGGTATTATCGACTTGTCGGCTGCTCTCTCTTGGTTGGGTTGATTCATTATCGCGCTCCAATAATTAAGCCATATTCACAACATCTGAATACAAACACAGTTTATGAGAGATAAGGTATTGACGTATCTCGGGTTTCAAACCTCTTAGAAACATCCGCGTCATTCTCTCCTCATTATCAACCAAGTGGGACGCAAACCGAGACAACTCGACAAACTTAGCTTCGTACTGCTCCACGATCATATTGTTTTGTTCAAGCTTGATGAGCTCTACCTCCTTCATGTGATGAATACTTTCAGGAAAGTACTTGTCGTTGAACAGTTCTTGAAACTTCTCCCAAGACATCTTCAGTGCGGCAGGTTGAGTACGCTTTACAGATTCCCACCAGTAATCTGCCTCTACTCGCAACATGAAGGTGGCAAAGGGAACCTTTTGCTCCTCAGAACATCCCAAGACATCAAATATCTTGTTCATTTGCTTTATCCACGTCTCTGCCTTAAGTGGTTTTGGCTCTCCAAAAAAACTCTGGTGGTCCCAGCTCCTTGAACTGCTTAGCGGTGACCGTCAGGAGCCGCATTCGCCTGATGTTGCATGAATTGCACAAAACCTCTGAACATCCCATCGTTCATCATTTGATCGTTGTTGTTTACCTGAGGATTATTGTCTTCCTATTGCACATTATTCTGCGTATTATCTGTGGTGACTCAACGGTCTCATGTGTTTCATTGCTTATCTCAACATTTTCAGATGCCATTTTCAAATACTGCCACAAAAAAAGGGTTAATTATCATATCACATATTATCCCTATACTCTGATCGACCAATTAAATACCAAATAAACTTAGGTAGGTCATACTAGCGAAAGAATTCCTCATCTCTCCCCTCCTAGTTCTTGTCTCACATCTCAGCCAGGGATCATATCCCTAAGCTTTGATACCAACTGTGACGCCCCCAAAATAGGTATACATCACCCATCTTGAGTCGCCAAATACATGGTACAGAATACAAATACAAACTTAATTATAAAACCGTCGTGTAATATACTACAAAACATAACTGAGAGTTTAAACAGGAATGTTGCCTTCTAGACAATATCCACTCTCAAATAAAGTCCTCATTACATTTATTGTCACATTATTTTATAGAATAGTAAGGACTACTAATACACCATCTCGGACCATCACTCTGTTTCTCGACTAGTCCCGGCTACGTTCTCATTTCTTGAAGAGAACAATGAAAGAAAAAGGGTGAGCTCAACTAGCCCAGTAAGAAAGATTATGACTAAGATAATGCAGAATAAATTATCATTATTCTTCAACAATGTTAAACTAATAAAATACAATACACATCAAGTTTAACTGCAGCGGAATAAGCAATCCATTAGAAGAGTCAAGTAGAGCATGATATCTACTATCTTCTATGATTTAAAATATTTTCATCAATTTTTATCGCTGAGACTCGACTTAATAAATAAACCACATCATCGAGTCATCCCTGCACTACGGGCCAAGGATATTCATTAAATCATTAATGGTCATGACTATACCGAATAATCCCTGGTCATAATCATACCAAAAACTGTCCATCAATGCACTACAGGCCACTGAGGACTTTTACCACATCATTTATAACATTATAGGTCATAATTATACCGAATAATCCCTGGTCATAATCATTTCGGTATAATCATACCAAGTCCATCTATGCACGTAAGCCAGAGATGACTTTCATCACAATATAAGCATGAGGGTGATGACAATGACATAATAATTCAATAAAACAAGTTCAAGGATAAATTTTAAAGATCTAAAATTTTAGTTTATCCAGAAATCAATAACGTCCAAATTATCAACATGATACTTCTTTGTGGAGTAAAATATGCTCAGAAGAATATTCTCATGCAAAGATACTGGATGAAGCGCAAATATTCAGGATATTCTACTAATTTCATGGAGTATAGAAGCCAAAACTTTAACCAACTGAGTATAATATAATATATGAAACTGCAAATGGATTTTCGCCCGCCATGCGGTAATCCATGTAGACAGATCATTTTCACAATTTAATAAGGAATGAATACGAAGGATCATTTACCATGCATGCGGTAATCCATATAGACAGGTTATTCCAACAGAATAATAAAGAATGGACTAACAGAAGAATTCACCAGGCATGCGATAGACCGCACATACAGGTTATTCCCAACAGAATAATAAAGAATGGAACCAGGTCATGCGTAATCCGCACAGACAGGATATTCTAACAGAATAATAAAGAATTGAACCAGGTCATGCGTAATCCGCACAGACAGGATGTTCCAACAGAATAATAAAGAATGGAACCAGGTCATGCGTAATCCGCATAGACAGGATGTTCCAACAGAATAATAAAGAATGGAATAACAACAGAATTCACCAGGCATGCGATACAATCACTTGCAGATAGGTTATTCCAACAGAATAATAAAGAATGGAATAACAGAAGAATTTCACCATGTATGCGGTACTTCGCATAGACAGATTATTCTAACATAATAATAAAGAATGGAATAACAACTCTTACGAGTATTGAAAGAAAATAACTCTCTTCATGAATACGAAAGAATAATACCCTTACCTTAGAAGAAATTGGATATTGGAGCGGTGAGGTATGAGACTTCTCTTCTTCTTTCTCTCTATAATTTCTCTCTATAATAATTGCTCTAAAGCTTTAGTGAATTGGTGAGAAATGAAGGAAGAATGAGCTTCTATTTATAGAAAAATATAGTTTCGATAATTGCACATTTTGGGGCTCAAAATATTACAGTACAATACCTTCAACTTTTCTTTTATTTTTAATTTAGTCCTGCAAGTATTATTAAACTTGCACCACCTTCCCTAATAGTAAATAATGTGAATCAATAGTTATAATCATGTGAAAATACAAATTACAGTATAGTACCTCCATCTATACCTCCATTTTTAACTTAGTCATGCAAGTATTATCAATCTTTCACCAACTCCCCTAATAGTACAAGAATGTGAATCAATAGTACACATATGTGAACAAATAGTTATAATCATGTGAATTAATAGCAATTAATTGCTCATTTATCCGATTAATTACCAGACTGGTCAGTAAAACTTCCAGACATCAATTAATATCGGAATAAATGTCGATTTCCACTAATACTAATAATTCCAACACAATAGAACTATCAATTTCATCTTTAATCAACACGAACTTATTCATCATTAATATTATAACTCACAATATTTAACAATCAGGTCATTTCAGAAAGAGGGGCTTTCAGATAAGGATTTCTCCTTATTGGCCAAGCAATTAGATGACCAAACTTTTCCTCGCAGAACTTCTAGAAATTGTAAATATTCAATTTAATAATATAAATAACATTGTCGTCTCAATTATTAATTTAATAATATAACATATTATCACGAGATAATCTTTGTGACAATAATCGAATCAATAATATGAGAGATATGATGCAAGAATTACCGTAGCAATAATTGAGTATAAGCGAGTGACTTCTCACGTAAGCATCAATAACCAATACCGGTGCTCTTATGCAACCACGCCAGACATTCTTACTTTCTTTACTACTGGGTAGTTCAGCGGTTTTTAATGGTAACACTTATAGTAGTTATTTTTATAAAAAGATAATTATGTCATTTTCTAACTACGATAATACTTCCGTTGTGGGGTCCACTAATGATTGTGTCATCGCATACGAATATTCCTGTTAAAAGCGAATATTCAAAACCAATCGAATATTATATAACCACTTGCTTACTTTGCAAAATTTGTAAATACTACCCATAACTATAACATTATATCAAATCCACACCATAATATTCAAAAATATATTTCGAGAAAATTATTCTTTATTCATAAAAGTTAGGGTCATACACTAAGTACTAAAGAGTTTAGGAGACAAAAAGTCTACATAAAGAGAGGTGTTATGATAGATTAGGGTTTACACAATTGTGAGTATTTGGATACTACGTAAGAATTCTCTAAAGTAAGACTAGCCACCCAAGGTTTTGTAAAGCCTAAATTTATTTATTCAATCAGTATACTCTTGGTGGATCACCTTTATAGTGCTGCACACATGCATGAGTAGCAAACATTTTATCTATGGATTCGAAGAAGCATGGATGACCAAATGATTGAAACTTGATCAATCAAGGAGCTGAAGTATCTTTATAAGGTATATCTTTTATCCTTTCTCAATTAATAATATCGCATATATGGTGATTCCTAGGATTATAAAAAAAAATTAAATTTGATTTATGTCAAATTTTCTCTTTATTATAATTTTATCGTCTGTATGTTCTTAAATCTACAAACTAACAGACAATAAATTTCATTGAAAAGAAATAATAGATAACAAAAGGCTATATATATGACGCTCGCTTATAAGATCAAGATTCTTTTCCTTATTCTTTTCTTTTACTTTTTTTTTGTCTAGTATCCACAGGACATAGAAAATTACATCAACCCTACGTGACAAAATGACCGTTAACGTCTATATAAATTTTTTTTTGAAAAGAAGCTATTTTGTTAGGGAAATGAGCAAGTGATACTAGGAGTATCCGATGTAAACGTTCCGTGAACATTAAAGCATTCAGCAGTAAGTGTTTTCTGAGGGTTTGAGGAGGCCAAGTGTACATCTAATACATTAACATTTGTGCATGGTACACTCTTGCTGCATCTCAAACTAATGGCTTTCTCCGTCGCAGATGTTCCTTTTACTCCTCTAAATGTCACGCTGCTAATTTCCACTGTCGATGTCTTCACATTAACCAAAAAGGAAAAAAAATTATTAATTAATTAATAAGTAAGAAATAAAAATTATCTTCCTTAATTAGGGGAATTGACATCTTAAATGCAAAAACTCCTATCTTTAATACATATGTTACATCTGATCATCTATATTGTATCATTTTCTTTGTAGTGAATTTGATTAAAATACAAAATTGATCCATGTTTGTGCTCGCGTGATATATTATTCCTTAATACTGGTTAACTAGCAAACTCATCCCTTAATACATGCGATTATTAATATAAAATTGTACCTTAGAAAAATTGATCCAAAAGATATAGTTTTGAATAAATAATTATACATTAAGAGAGAGTTTTGGCTAGTAACTAAACTCATGAACGCAAACTTAAAAATGGATAAAATGAAGTGACAATTTTACAATTTAGTCAGTGAGATTTCTTGTTATGAGAATATCAGCTTCCTTAATTTGGCTTGAATTTTTTTTTTTTAAAAAAAACGTCAGCTATTAGAGAACGGAAGGTGAACTTTTTTACCTAGTCAATCGCATTTTCACAATAGAACTGATCAATTATAATAGGGTTGCCGGAGTCTAACATTATGAGCTCTTCAAAGTTGATGTTTCTTGCATATCCTGATCCACCCTGAAGAAAAAATTAGGAATAAATAGAAAGAGACAAATATTTGATTACTTTTTGTAATGTAGTAGTAGAAGCTATATGTAATTTTAATTCAGCAACTACCTGCCAAGTTTTAATCCTTGCTCCATTTAAAGTTTCATTAAAGGTGCAATTCCATACATGCACCTCTTCTACCGTCTCGGTAATTCCATGTCGTCCAAGGCTTCCAATACTTTATATAGAGAGATAGACTCATAATCAATTAGAGAAGAGAAAAAGAAAAACTCTATTCGAAATTATAAAGCACTCGTGTCCAAATTTTATATTCAATTATCATTTCTTCATAGAAGAGTTCGGGACAAAAAGAAAAAGACAAAAATGTACGCGAGGTAATTGTCTTGAATATATTGAGTGTCTAAGTTTATAGTAGCTTTGTAAATCAATAATTTTATATAAATTATAATAGTTTTGTAAATCAATCATTTTATACAAGTGATACGCGTGAAATACAAGTGGAATCAAGTTGAAGTGAAAAACAACTCTTCATGTATCTCTACTTCCTCTCTAAAATATATTTTCACCTCATATTTTCCAACAGATTGCACAATCTTAATATTTTCAAAAAATATACTTGCGGTGATCCTACATATAAGCAATATTTTCTTCTTTTATTTCACTAAGGATATTTATGTCATTTCATTAGCATACTTCATCTATTTTATAAAAGGAGAGCTATGGAAATAATTGTCTCCCTGGAAGCTTTGTCACATTTAAGTTCTAATTTCTTCTTTTTTTTCTCCTCTTATATCCATAAAATATCTCTCCTATATTTTCTAATTCATATTTTCCAACCTTTAATTAAAATTTATTTATTTATTTCAATTGCACACACAAAATTTGTGCTGTAAGTAGTATATTATAAAGGGAAAGGGAGAAAAGTAAATTGTTTTCTTGAGGTTGTGTCACATATAACTTTCTTTCTCTTCCCCACAAGTTTAGCTTTATTATACCTTCTCAATTTTTTTTATTCTATTTAATAAAAGCCATTTATCTTTACGATAATTGCACATACAACTACTCGTATGCCACCAAGACTAGTCGTTTAAAGGGGGAAATCCAAGTACTGCAACTACAATTAAAATTTGTAAATAAATAAAAAAAAATTGATCAATCTACAACAGAAAATGATATTTTCATATGAAAATCATTGTTATAAATCCTAAAACAACGATTTTTACCGTCGCTATACATCTATATCAACACTTTTTATGTGAAAATATCTAAAAGTGTTGTGAAAATATCAAATTCCTAAATAAATAACTATCTCCAAGAGATCACATCACTTTTACTTGTTTAATACTCCCTCCGTCCTAGGATAAAAATTCTAGTGGACTTTTCACGCATATTAAGAAGATGAATGAGATAACAAAATTGCTCATAATAATGTCATTAATTATGGAGAGAGAATTAAAATAAGAAAAGTATGAGAAATTTAATGTTACGGATATAATAGGAAAAATGCATAAAAATTTGGTTATTAAAGAAAAGTAGACATTTAACATAGGACTACTCAAAATAGTAATAAAGACTTTTATCATGGGACGAAGGGAGTAGTTGATTGCTTGTTTTACAGTCCAATTTACGAACCTGATGCCATGACCGGGGCCACATGTGATCTTGGAAATGTTAATGTACGAAGATCCACCATTGATGACAATACAATCATCACCTGCACATATTATCGGAGATAATGGATGGAATTTTACAAAGAACATAATAAGAAATATTGGTAATGGTAAGAGCCTATCAATTAATACCAAAATATAACAAGACAAATATCATGTTATTTTGGTTAATTATGAGTTAACTAAGTTTAGTAATTTGATAGTCCAAAATCTTTCTGTTTTTTTTTTAAAATTTTTCTATCTTCTTGGTCTGAGTCAACTCAGTTTGGATAGTCCAAAAGTTTTTTTTTTCTTTTTTTCTTTATTTTCCTATCTCCTTGATTATAAATTTTAGTATCCCCAAATTGGCTCAAAGGTCAATATACATTTTTCTTTAAAAATGTTAATATACAATTATTATTAAAATATAATGTATATTGAACAAGGAAATATATATATGCACTTCAAAAACAAGTAATCTTATGTTCTTTTATTTATTAAACTCTCTCATACCCTTAACAGTTAATCTTATTTTATTTTACTTTAACAAAAAAATATAAACTCTCTTTCTATTGATTTTAATCGATTTTCTTTTTCATCTTTTACTTTAACAGAAAAATATAAATTATCTTTCTATTGATTTTTTTTAATTGTTGATATATCATACTCCACTTCAACATATTGATCATTAATTATTTGTCTTCGTCCCCACATAAAAAACTAAGGTATCACATCAATTTATAAAATAGTGTGTCTTTAACATTATTCTAAATATTTTTTAATACAATTTTAATCACCAAACCACCGTCCACTATTGTAAGAGATACGCTCCTTTTGTCGCAAAATGAGTTTCCCTTTGACATTTCATTTATCTCTATTTTTTATATTAAGGATTTTATATATATATATATATATATATATATATATATATACCCTTCTTATGTAATGGGTTCTTTGTAGTCTTAATGCAACACCCCTTTTTGTCTAGTTGATAAACTTATCGGAAGGTTGAGATGAAACATAAATATCCTAATGAAGCACAACTTTATGCGGCTTTTATTTTAATATGAGGACCCCACCATAGTCAACATGTTGTCGGTTTATTGAAATAAAATAAATTTTTAATATTAAATAATGCTGGCCAAGACCTAAGCACGACTTATCTTGGTTTGTGCCTTTTTATAAAATACTCGGTAGCTTACAAGCTCCTTTACGGTACAAAAAAAAAAAAAAAAAAAAAATTCCAGCAGGGACAAGCTCTTACAATTTGTAAAAAAAAAAAAAAAAAAAAAAAAAAACAAATCCAAACCTAAGCCACAACCTCTTACGACTTGCAAGTTCTCTCAAGTTCTTTAGTTCTATTCCAAATAAAATATTTGTTATTTTTTATAACTCTTTCATTTAATAACAAATAAAAATTATAATTCAAATAAAAAATAATATCCTATTTTATAAAATATATTTTATAATTTTTTATTTGCTATTTTTATAAAAATATTTTATATTCTTTATTTGTTATAAAATATTTTTATAACAAATAGCAAATAAAAATAACAAATAATATTTTATATTCTTTATTTATTTATATTTGTTATAAAATATTTTTATAACAAATAGCAAATAGAAATAACAAATATTTTATATTCTTTATTTGTTATAAAATATTTTATATTCTTTATTTTTTATAAAAATAGCAAATAAAAATTATAAAAATACAAGCTCTTAATTTGTAAAAAAAAAAAAAAAAATACCAGCAGGGACAAGCTCTTACATTTGTAAAAAAAAAAAAAAAAATAAAAAATAGGAATGACTCTTTACAATTTGTAAAAAAAAAATGTACCAGTAAATTTATTTAAAAAAAATATTTTATTCAAGCAACTTATAACGCTAAATGCAGACTTCGAACTTCAACCTCAAACTCCAAACACACGTCATATGACCATTGAGAGCACCACATGCCTTTTTTTTATTAATTTTATAAAGGATATGTCTTTATATTAAAATTTCACCATCCCCAAAATCTATATTCTTGCATTATTATTATATTCTGAAACAAATATTATTAATAAGTCTATATAATACATATGGGGTTTGATATTTAGAAATAAGTTAATATCTATATTTATTAAGCAATGATTATTAGTAATGATTTTATATATTAAGCAATGATTTTATTATTAAGAAATGATTTTATACATTTGATACATTTTTTTTATATATTTTATACATTTGATACATTTTTTGATACATTTTTGATATTTTTGATACATTTGTGATAATTGATACATTTTGATATATTTTTGATACATTTTGATTTTTGATAATTTTGATATATTTTGATATATTTTGATACATTTGATACATTTGATATATTTTTGATATTTTGATAATTGATATTTTTGATACATTTGATATTTGATACATTTTGATATATTTTTTGATTTTGATATATTTGATTTTGATACATTTTGATATATTTTTGATACATTTGATACATTTTGATACATTTGATACATTTTGATGATTTGATACATTTGATAAATTTTGATATTTTGATAATTGATATATTTTTGATATATTTTGATACATTTTGATATATTTTTGATACATTTTGATACATTTTTTGATATATTTTTGATACATTTGATACATTTTGATATACATTTGATACATTTTGATATTTGATACATTTTGATACATTTGATACATTTTGATATATTTGATATATTTTGATATATTTGATACATTTTGATATATTTGATACATTTGATACATTTTGATATATTTTTGATACATTTGATATATTTTTGATATATTTGATACATTTTGATACATTTGATACATTTTGATACATTTGATATATTTTTGATTTTGATATATTTGATACATTTGATACATTTTGATATATTTTGATACATTTGATACATTTTGATATATTTTGATACATTTTGATAATTGATATATTTTGATACATTTTGATATATTTTTGATATATTTGATACATTTTGATACATTTTGATATATTTTTGATACATTTGATACATTTTGATACATTTGATACATTTTGATATATTTGATACATTTGATACATTTTGATAATTGATATATTTTTGATACATTTGATACATTTTGATATATAATTGATATATTTTTGATACATTTGATACATTTTTTGATATTTTGTATCAATTGTATCAAATATATAAAAAATATATCAAAAATATATCAAATATAAAATATATATCAAAATATATCAAAATAAATATCAAAAAAATCAATTATCAAAAATATCAAAATGTATCAAAAATATATCAAAAATATATCAAATGTATAAAATATATAAAAAATGTATCAAATATAAAATCATTTCTTAATAATAAAATCATTGCTTAATATATAAAATCATTACTAATAATCATTGCTTAATAAATATAGATATTAACTTATTTCTAAATATCAAACCCCATATGTATTATATAGACTTATTAATAATATTTGTTTAGTAATATAATAATAATGCGAGAATATAGATTTTGGGGATGGTGAAGTTTTAATATAAAGACATATCCTTATTTGAAATTACTTGACTAGGCCGTGGTGCTCGGGGTGGTCGTATAGCGTGTGTTTGGAGTTTGAGGTTGCGAGTTGAGTGCATTTAGCGACAAGTTGCTTGAATAAAATAAATTTTTTTTTTTTTTAACAGTAATTTGGTACATTTTTTATTTTTCGGTAGAATGCAGGCTTATCTGGTGGTAGATGCTGAACTCATCTGGTAGTGGTATTAAAAATTGAAAAAAAAAAAACCGGTAAATCTGACATCACATGGTGGTATTAAAAAATAAAAAAAATTTTATTCAAGCGACTTTTAGCAGACTCGAACTCATGACCTCAAACTCAAACGTCGTATTATACAGAAGCACCACGGGCCTAACTATTAATTTGATGAAATGTCTTTATTAAAATCCCCCAATCTAATTATTATTATATTCTGAAAAATATATTTAATATATAATACATATGGCGTTTGATATTTAGAAATATGTTAATATCTATATTTATTAAGCAATGATTATTAGTATGATTTTATAATAATAATGTGATTATTAAGAAAATTTATAAACAAAACTGAAGTATTATATAATGTGATTATCAATTTAATGTGATTATAATAATAATAATGTGATTATCAATATTATACAATTACTAATCTAGTCTTTGCATAACATTAAGAGGAATAGTACATATTACATGTTCATTTTCATAAAAAAAAAAAAAAACATAGAATGATTAATACACAATAAGCGCCTATTTTTTGGCTCAGGAATCCCTAGCACTTTCGATAGTGATTTACGCTTATAAGTAGTCGGTTTCAAAGCCCAAATTGCACATTTTCGATGAGTCTTAGAAGGAATGATTTTCTCGAGTGCACTCTTGAATCTAGATTGTTTTTTGCGGCCCTTTGTTTGAGAAATATTAGGTGGCAAAAACTCTTCTTCTTCTTCCACCTCTGCATCTTCATCGTCATTATCGTATCCCATATCATGATTTGGATCTCCAACTGTGCAATCAATGTCGTCATCTGCCAGTTCAGTAATATTCTCATCCGGATCATCTTTGGTTGACCAACTCTTTTCCTCGTGCATTCGGTTTAAAACGGTTTTGTAACCTCGAATTTGAGCAAGCCGCTTTCTTTCGCTAACTCACAGTAATCACCCATCAAATGATTATAGCGCATTGCTTGATTTTGTTGAAATCGGCGGATGTGGAGTTAAAAAGTAAGTCTTCACCATTGCTTTTGTTCGCGTCTCTTGTCCACCGATGAAGGATCATATCCGGTTGGTATTTGTGAAATACTCTTTCTTTGTGAAATATCTCAAAGATGTACTGCATAATTCACAGAGTGAAAACATTTGGCGATTACATATTCACCGATCGGTTGTCGATTGTTGACAACTTCTTTATATCTTCCACCACTTTCGGTTGCATACGCATTATACCTTTGCATAAACCTTAGTATCGGTGACACACATCTCACTAAGTTTATGAACATTGTATTTCATGGAATCGGCAATTGGCGTTGGAAGCGTCTAAACATCTCTTTGTGTACACTTGTGCGGCATGAACTTCTAAAGATGAGCAAAGTACCATAATCCTTTTACGATGTTTTGTTATGTAGTCGGCCTTCCTCTCCACGATAAAGCTGTCTTTCTCTGACCTTTTGACTCTGCGGTACAAAACATAGCATACTGTTGATGCATTAACATACTCATCAAAAAAAGGCATTCATGCTCTCGCGCTTCTTCCGGTGGTAGTCATTCATGACAAAATATCTCTTTGTATATCTTTGGAATCCATTTACGTCGTACATCATACAAACTTCCAAGCCATTCATTAGTATACAATTCATAGGAACTTATCGAGAATATGCCAGCGCTCTTCAAATTCCTCGATGGACAATGAGTTATACACACAGTTGTTAAAATCATTTTTTGAGCGATGGGTGCTCATAATAAACATGATGCTGATTTTTCGGAAATTTATTGCTAATATGCGAGAACCACGATAAATGATGACTAGTTGAAAATCTAGTAGCAATAGCATTACTCATGGCTCTGTCTTGATCGGTGATGATGGTTGTAGGTGCCTTTGGTCCATGGCTTCAAGCCGTATACGTAAAACCAAGCGAAAGTGTCCTCTGTCTCGTCTCGTAACGGTGCAAATCCAAACAATATAGGTGATAATGGTGGTTGACCCGCAAATGGAACAAGCGGCATGCCATACTTATTTGTCCGGTATGTCTTATCAAATGTCACAGCGTCTCGAAAAGTTGATACATAAACCTTGATCGAGGCGTCGACCCACAAAATACAAGCTATCGGTTGTTTTTCCGGGTTTCACTCGGAAAAAAATTTCTTTGGCACTTAGGATGCAAGTTTGTTCAAATGATTTGAATGACTTGTGCATCATTTTCATCTGCTGAGAATCACGCCTTAAATCTCGCACCACATTTTCAACATTGGCGGTAGAAAGGAACATTTTGCAAACCACCTCCATTGTGCTCAAAACATTCATCATCTTACTAGGACCAATCTGGGACTTATTTAAAGTGTCGATTAAATTTCTTTGCAGCGGGAGTAATATTTACGTGAGTCTCGATCAAATCTACTTTGGTGGGGGTCACTAAGTGATGATTGTGCTCTAATTCAACGAGTGAAATCATGATTGTCTTCTTTCTTATTGTGGACAACATATATTCTAGCTTTGCACATTGTTAGATCTATCGAGTCTCTCTGTCTAGTTATTTTATTACTACTATCTTCATCATCGGGTAAACTCTTGCCAACAATTGGTGTCTTAGGCTTTCTTACATCATCTTGCTAGATCGATATCATTAGTATTAGCATGTTTATGACTAGTTGCAATTCTAATCTCAAATCCATTTTGCGAGCATATGATCTATAAAATATTCAACCTCTTCCAGCGTACAAAATAATTGATTGACGTCACGGAACAATATCAGATTTATTACTTTCAACTTCAGCGACAAATTCGGATGTATTATATGACATTTTGAAAAACTTACTTGTGAATAATAGTGATGAATTTTGCTCGATCGAACTTGACTTGATTTTTACGAAGTGAAAGTGGGCAACAAGATGAAACAAATTATGAGTAGAGGTGAAAAGAAAATAATATCGGAGAACAAATTCTATGGAAGGATAAGAAGATAACTTGAGAAAATAGCGACTTCTAAATGCAATATTTAAAGGTAAAAAGACCGGTAGATACAACTTAATAATAATAATAATAATAATAATAATAATGGTAATAAAATAATAATAAAAAAGTACATAAAATAATAATTCTAATATGGAGCGGCTTTATACTCAATTAAATAATAATATAATAATAATAATAATAATAATAATAATAATAATAAAATATTGAGAAATTTAATTTGGGGAAATATTTATTTTAAGATATATACAAATTCAAGGTAAATTAAAAGCAGCTAGGCAAGTGGTGCTCGGGTGGTCATTTGTGAGGATTGGTGCTTGAGGTCGCGGGTTGAGTGCATTTAGCGACAAAAAAAATTTCATTTACAAACCATTATAACTGTCTTAAGTAGAACGGTTTTATTAATAATATAATTTTTTTTTCATATAATAGGGTATAGCCTCTCTAAGTAAGCAAGTTTATTAATAATATAATAAAAGAAACAAAACAACAAAAGGTAAGCCAAATTGAAGCACATCTTAAGTAAAGCAAAGCAACAAAACTTTTTTTTACGCCATGTTTGACTACTTTTTTACTTACATCGCCTCGGGAAAGAACACTGCAAGCTCGGTAATATAAAAAGTTGTGACCCATACTTGAGTATTAATGTTTGAATTTGGTCCTAAAATAATTCATATCTGGGACTTACTCACCTTATTTAAGCGTCTATTGAGAACATATGTTGTTGAACTAAAGTTCACTTGCCAAGCTAGATAAAATAAAAATAACGAGAGTAGAGAGGAGTATTTGGAAGAGAGGGCAAAAAACTTCAACAAGTAAGTTTTTATTTATTGTTATTTGTTAGGTTTTAATAGTTTACATTGTTGTTATTTTTTATCCTTTGCATGTTATTCTTGAATTAAAGGGATATAATACCATGCATGTATTTGTTTTGTTGTCATTAATGCATGTTATCCTTTGCATATATTATGCATGCATGTTATTCTTGTTGTTGTTATTATTTTAGTATAATAACAACAAAATAATCAAGATTTATAATGATCACTTTATATTTTATTAAAGAATGATATTTATTTTTAATATATTAATTAGACTAATTGGACATATTTTTACAAAATATAAAAAAAATATTAGGGGATAATAATAAATATAGATATTAACTTATTTCTATTTTAAAAAAACCAATTAATAGATTTTTGGGGATGGTGAAGTTTTACTATAAAGATATATCCTTGGTAGAAATTAGCGAAACTAGGCAAGTGGTGCTCGGGTGGTCATATATGAGTGATTGGTGCTTGAGGTCGCGATTTGAATCATTTAGCAATGAACAAATTTGGCATACCAAATTTTTTTTTTAGAGAGACATTTGTCGGTAGGGACGACATTTATCTTAAGTAAGTTTTTTTATTTTATTTTAATTTGTAATAGGATGAAGGTATCTAAATTTGGATATATATATATATATATATATATATATATATATATATATTTATTTATATATTCTTTATCATTATCTGATGGAGAAAAGAAGAAAAAAAATTAAAAAAGCTAATAGGTTTAAATTTGTCATGTAGTAGGAAAAAAAAAAATACTTTTATGATATAGCATGCATTGATAAGTATTTATTTTATTATTATGTTTCATTTATTGTTTTTATTTTATTCGGTGTACTCAATTGTTCACTTATTGTTTTAATTTATTTTTTTTCTTATTGTTTTTGTTTTTAATAGTTTTGTTTTTACTAGTTTTTAATGCATATTAATATTATTACATTATATACATGCATATTATTATTATTCTTGTCATTTTGCGACATGTTACTTTCAACTTGATTTTGTCATGCATCTTAATACTAATATGGAATTGATGTATTTTTTAGGTAAAAGATGGATAGTTGGGAATATGGGCGATTGATCCAAGTGTTACGCATGATCAACAAGATCATATATCGGATGACATATATCATGGGAGAGATAGGGAAAACTAAGCTCCGGTCGATATCTTGATCGGAAATATAATCGGTGGGCTTTGACAAAAGAAGAAAAAAAATCCTTTTAGATAAATGTGGATTTGGGTATTTAGTTATCAAGGTGTTGTACACCAAAGCTGATCTTAGTGCGATATACGCCTTAGTCGAGAGATGGGCTTAGGAGACCGATACTTTTCATTTAAAGCGTGGAGAAATAACAATCACGTTAGAGGATGTTCACTTTATTTTTGGAGTTCGGGTGGTGGGAAAGCCCATACTTGGGTCCCCTTAACATCACCAATTTGAATTATTTTAGGGATTGTTTTGGAGATAAATTAGGTGATGAATATTTTAGTTCAAAAAAATGCGGTGCAATTTCATTAGTGTGGTTGCCACGAACATTTTAATAATTGTCCAGGAATGCAAGTAAAGATGTTGTGAGGCGACACACAAAGGCATACATATTGTGGTTGTGTGGGGCAATATTATTCCCTAATAGGAATAGAAATAGTGTGCACCCACGATATATGTCTTTTATTGCCAATGCGTTGAAGATTGTGTAACTTACTCTTGGGGTAGCGACAATGTTAGCATATTTATCTGAGATCTTTATATATCTGCTACTAGGAAAGGAGTTAAATACATTAATGGTTGTGTTACATTGTTACAAATTTGGGCTTATGGCGTGTAAGTATTGGAAAGCCAAACCCTTGGCCACAATCATCCTTATGGTTACCTAGGGCTTTAGCATGGTCCTATTTTGGAGCCCACAGTTACCACAGTAGGCGTGAGAATCCCCATCACCATTTGTCATTTCTGAGGGGAGTTAGATATTAAGTCTATGTGGGATGTGGTTTGGCGGCCTTACATAATGTGGGATGATGATATCGGTGGATTTAATTTTGAAAGCAGATTGTTGGGATCGGTGGGGTCCCTTGATCCACTTTGATATTGTGGAATTTCGGATCTTGGGATCGTGTGATGAGACGATTCGGGTTCATGCAAGGCATACCATCTGACAAAAAACCACGGTGACCTTAGGAAGGAGAAAAAGTTTAAATTTATTGATGTCGAGGATTGCATGGCCTTGAGAGGGAATATATTTCGATGTGGGAGGCATACATGGATCATCTCGAAGGACAACAAAGCTGAAATTCTTTGATTATGTCCCAATAGATGATTACATAGTGCGGTATAGGAAAATTACGTTGGAAAATTCACCAAGCCTCGGCGAAATAGCGACCACGATAGTTGTTATGAGCCTCGGGCCATTTACAACCAACAACACCTTATTCAAATGGTATAAAATTATATTCTTCTTTAATAAATCATGTATTGGAGTAAATACTTAATATTACATTTATTCATATTTATTGTTAATAATATTTGTTTGTGTTTATCTTACATGTGGGTTGAGAGTGCTGAAAGTCGTTACTTGATAAATTTTCGATACTTACTCATTTGCCTCCGAGTTGGTTACGCAAAAAAAATAATTGGGATTTCAATCGCCTATCGACTTGAAGCAAGAGGTAAACAAATACCTCGGCAGGGGTCCCACAAATTTTGGAACACGGTCCCAATACACACTGACTCGATGAAGGGCTTGGGAAACAAAGCTGATTATGTTGTACAAGAGAGCTACATACCCCCCCCCACAAGTAATCGAGGAGAGCTCCATTCCCACCACCCAAGCCTACGAGGAGTGTTACATTCCAACCTTCAAACCTATGAGGAGTGTTACATTCCAACAAGTCTTTTTTGCGGGACTTTCGGCGCCTTGAGGATCTAGTTCACAAAAGGTATATATAGTTATGTTAATAGTGATGGTTTTAATTATTATTGCTATATAATAATAATGTACATTTAGGTCTCAATCGGTACAAGAGATGGGAGACCACATCTCTTATGGACCAAAAGGGTCTTATCCAAAAGACTTAAAGATTGGAAGGAGACATTTGTAAATAAACATATGTTTGGAAGCGTGGTGGCACGAGAGGGATTTATATCCTTTATCACATCGCGCATGATTATATGAATTAGAACACAATGCGGTGCAATCCTTAGGGCACAGGAGTTGGATATTCGAGCATGTCATCGGCGCTTATATGTTGTTGTTGCTACGAGGCGAGAGGAATACTACGGTCGCGGGGAATACAAAGGTGGTCCCAATTTGGTTTCATGAATTCATTCTTCATGCATCTTAGGCGGGGCTATATGTGTACATGCACTAGCGTGAATCTTGCATGGGTTTTTTGCGATCCGTATGTTAACAAGATGTTGGTCCACCTTTACGAATGCAAATACATATTCATCATTTGGGTGTGTAGTACCAATCAGCGCCATTTTGTCTTGTTCTATTCATGGTTGAAGATTGGATGGTTACCATAATTGACCCGCACTTCTGATGACACTAAGTATATTAAGTTACATGAAATGTACTCGAGAATTAGATTAAAGTTGCGGTATGTTTAGTTTTAAAATATTTTAATTTTATAATGTCCTTTAATATTAAAAATTATTAACCAACTACTTTGTACATGCGGTACATTTGATACCATTTTGTTTGCGAAATGGTAATCCAAATCTTGATGAGTGGCCCGTGGTAATCCTCTTTGTGCAGACCTTAAAGATTAAATAGAAACAACACAACAACTTGATTGATTGTGGCATTTTTGTACGCAAGTATGTTATTTATTTTCGTTAGGGCCAATAGTAATATTTACGAAGAAGTGGTCCTTGGAAGATGTCACGATCTTTTTAAATTCAAGCTCGCATGGAGAGCTCTACAAGAAATCCATAAGATTACTTAGGCCCTACGAGATATAGGCGTCGGTTGTATTAATCATTCTATGTTTTTTTATTTTATGAAAATGAACATGTAATATGTATTATTCCTCTTAATGTTATGCGATTACTAGTATTGGTATATTACGTACTTCTAATATTGATAATCACATTATTATTATTATAATAATACTTCATTACTTTTATAAATTCGATAAGTAAATTAATTTCTGAAATGACTTGAAAAATTATCATCATTACTTATTAGACTAATTGAACTAGTTTTATTAATAATAAAATCATTTCTTAATAATAAAATCATTGCTTAATATATAAAATCATTACTAATAATCATTGCTTAATAAATATAGATATTAACTTATTTCTAAATATCAAACCCCATATGTATTATATAGACTTATTAATAATAATAAATCGTAATATAATAATAATGCGAGAATATAGATTTTGGGGATGGTGAAGTTTTAATATAAAGACATATCCTTGGTTGAAATTAATGACTAGGCAGTGGTGCTCGGGTGGTCATATAATGAGTGTTTGGAGTTTGAGGTTGCGAGTTCGAATATGTTTAGCAGCGAATTGCTTGAATAAAATCATTTTTTCAATTTTTTAATACCGGTAGTAGTGATTTTTTTCAATTTTTAATACCGGTAGTGTCGGCTGTCTGCAGTAGGGTGGTGGTCATATAATGAGTGTTTGGAGTTTTTTTCAATTTTTAATAACCTTGAATAAAATTATTTTTTTAATTTTTTAATCGGTAGTGATAAGTAGGATATTTTTTTCAATTTTTTAATACCGGTAGTATCGGCTGTCTTAAGTAGGATATTTTATTATTTTAATGTCGGTAGTATGAGCCTATCTAAGTGGGAAAAATAAAAAAATTAAAAAAAAATGTACCGGTAAATATCGACTGTCTTACGTAGGATATTTTATTATTTTAATGCCGGTAGTATGAGCTGTCTGTAAGTAGGGAAAAATAAAATAAAATTAAAAAAAAAAATGTACCGGTAAATGTCATTTTGTCTTAAGTAGGATTACTTTATTATTTTAATGCCGGTAGTATGAGCTGTGGTAGGGAAAAATAAAATTAAAATTAAAAAAAAAATGTACCGGTAGTATCATTTTGTCTTAAGTAGGATTACTTTATTATTTTAATGCCGGTAGTATGAGCACATATCGGTAGGGAGAAATAAAAAAATTAAAAAAAAAAAAAATGTACCGTAGTATCGATGCTGTATAGGCTGATTATTTTAATAATAAATATTCACTTTTTATAACTATCTTGACAAGTTAATATTCACTTATTAAAATAGAAAAGCGGTATAGGTGAATAATTAAGGCACAACAACTGTCTTTGGCTTATCAAATACAAAAGCTAATCTCGACCATCAATTCATTTTATCAGCGGTACAAAAAGGGGTGTTGCGATTACTCATACTTAATAGGTTTTGCTATGGAAGGGCTCCATATATATATATATATATATATATATATATATATATATATATATATATATATTAAAAATAAAATAAAAAAACTCATTAATTATAAATTTCAAATAAAACTAAGTTGTTTTACTAAATAACTTTAGTCAAACTTAGTTTAAGAGTATTGATACACTTGCAAAGAATTATTACAAAAATTAACTCATAAAAATTAATATGTCAAAATGGGACTCTTATATTGGGACTAATTTATGTATAAAGATAGTTTAGTTACCTGTTGTAATGTATGAATCGTGGATATAAACATGGTTTGAGACGGCAATGTCGATTCCATCAGTATTAGGGCTATCTTCTGGTGCAATTAGATTAACCCCTGATATGCTTACTTGGCTACACCCATCCAAAGAAATATGGTTTCTTGGACTGTTAAGATGAGTTAAACCACTTATTTCAACATTTTTGCAACTATCCATTCGTAGAGCCTGCCGCCAAATATAGTTTACTTTAGTGTCCTTTCAGAGGTCTTACTGACAAAAATTCACTAACATCTGAAATTAGTCATGATTTTTTTTTTTATATAATATATATTTGGGAAATGGTCCATAGTTACTGTGTGTTAGTATTGCATTGGTCATGAAGTGAACTTAACATTAAATTCACTTCATGATAAGCACTCTCCATAGTCACAGTAGTTGTAAAGATAATCATATTCTTACAACAGATTCTTACCGTCTAAATTATAATAGAATGACTTAGGTGATCACCGATCGTGATTTAATTTGGGAGACTGTAACAAATTAAACATCCAAACTAAAATGCGAACGCAAGTCAAATTTGTCTTTCGTACGGAATTTATTTAACGAATAAATAATTTTCGTTTGTAGATTGATTATGAAGGATAATTACTTTTTATAGAGGGATATTTAATTACATGACAGATTTCTGTCTGTAATATAAGATTATTGGATCAAATTTTGAATATGGAGAAGAAAAGACATAAGTAACCTACCGTTGGGCGCGTGCTGGCAATGTAGCCCACCTACATGTTTAATTTCAAATATTTTGAGAAATTGAATTGAATAAAGAATATATATAGGAAAAATGTTATGAATATTAAACATGATCGCGAATAGATATTAGGTACCCTGGTTTTGGGCCACCAAATTGAACCACGGCCATCTATTTGACCCGTTCCATTTAAAATGAGACCATCCACATCCTTGAACTTCAGCCAGCCATTATCTTTTTAACTTGTTTTGGGTGCTACCATATTTCCCAAAATCTGTCCCAGATTCAAGAAACATATGGTGCTAAAATCAGATTGCTTAATTCTGTAAAGTAATTTATTATATTTTAAGTATTTTTACACAATAAAAAGATAAAAGAATAATTATTTTAAAAATTATGTGCATAAATAATCAATGGGAGTATTAAAATGAAAATTTGTGGATGGAAGAAGTGTGAAATTATATGTGAATAATCTCCTACTAGACTACAATTTATCATATAAAATTACACCGATTAATTAGGATCCTTTCAATTATGTCAATCCTCTAATTTTTCTCAATACACATACAATGACACAAATATTACACAGAGGGGATCATAATCCAAATTAATTTGCACAAAATTAAGAAATTTATATATTTTACCTGAAAATTTATCTGAGTGGACTTGCATGGACCCTGGAACTTAAGTGAATTTACTAAAAAAGTCTTCCCTGATGGCACATTAAGAGTAGGGAGGACTCCATTATTTGCTGAACACAATTTTTCCCATCCTTTCTGAAATGCCTTTTGTTGCATACATATATAATAAATCATACACAAGCAAATATTTAGCAAGTATATAAGCGCATAACGTAAATCATTTCTCTAATAATAAAAAAAGGTCGTTGATATTGTCTTAGCAAAAATAATTGATTAGGATCCTTCTCCAATGCACTCTTCATTCAATTTTTCGCCATACACATTTAACGTCACAAATATTATATTTAGCAACACAATAAAATTTGTCAATTCATCACAAATAATTGTGTCACTGATACTACCACTAAAAAAAATATTTGTTTTGTTAAATGTGTATCGGCAGAAATTGAATTAAAAAAAATATTTATTTCGCTAAATGTATCGTCCAAAAATGATGTTCTCGGAGCAAAATATATTTAGCGACACTTCTGAAATTGTTTCTATTGATATTTTACTTATTAAGCAACACTTATTACTCTGCTAAATATTATTTATGATTTAGCAATATTAATCCTCTTTTATAACATATATAATTATATGTTAGCAGGAATGAAACATCAAACATGCATGCATAAAATATTAGAGATCGATAGTTAAAAAGGGGAATTATGATTTGTCACCAAAAGTTTCATGAAATATTTACTTGAGAATCATCAGTTTGGCCATCTCCAATGGCACCATAATCAACCACGTTGAAGATATTCTGTGCATTTCCTTCTAATACTCCAATAGATAGAAATGCAATTGATACAATAGCAATACAAATTGAAATTTTGGCTGATATTTCCTGCATAAAATATAATTTTTTTTAAAAAAAGATATATATTTAACAAATTATATATACTATAGGAAGGAAGCAAAATAGAGGTGATTATTATATACTTTTTTTTTCCAGAGCAGCAAAACGTACGTACGGAGAATATGAAAGTATATGGTCTACATATTTATACTAAAAAAAATATTGACTTTTAGTCTACTAATAATAATGTAAGAAGAGTTCAATATTTTCTCACGTGGAAAATATTACTCAATTAGTAATTAATTCGACGGAAATGATTTATATATCAATAAATTTCACTACAAAGTTTGATTGTGATAAATTTGGAAACTATTAGAGCTATTAAACCATTTAATATCCTTGACACTATTTTTAGATAAATCAATAATTTAATCCCCCTTTTTGAGCATAAATCTTTGTAGTTTGGATAAGTAATTGATTAGTTAATTAATTTTTGCATGATTGGAAAACTAATTTACCGAATTAACTCCCTCTTTGGTAGCATAACTTAATCTTAATTTAGAGCATAATTTTAGGACATGTTGCTCTTTGGTTGCCTAAATTTGTAGTGATATATGTGCACCCTAGATTACTAGTTGCACACCCAAATATAAGTAAATAATTAATTTACCCTTAATAAATAAGATAAGAAAAGAATTGGTGCAGTGAGTAGCTGGAAAAAGGGATTAAACAGGGATTCGTGAAGTGAAGTTAAACTAAAATTTGTATCAATAGCCAACAGATAAGACAAGTTTTTCGGTCTATTTCTGTGTTTACATGTTTTATGTTTACATGATACTTCGTGAATGATTTAAACATGTATAATTTGAAAACTAACTTACCGAATTAACTCACTCTTTGGTAGCATAACTTAAGCTTAATTTAGAGCATAATTTTAGGATATTTTCTCACGTGGAAAATATCACTCAATTATTGAAATGGTATACGATAGCTAGCATAAAACTTTCAATTAAGAAATCAATTAGTTAATTAGATCTTTGTAGTTAGCATAAAACTTTCAATTAAGAAATCAATTAGTTAATTAAATTTTTGTAGTTAAGAAATCAACTAGATAATGAATATTTTCGGTTTTAAAACTATTAGAGCTATTTAAACCATTTAATATCCGTGACACTATTTTTAGATAAATCGACAATTTAATCCCCCTTTTTGAGCATAAATTTTTGTAGTTTGGATAAGTAATTGATTAGTTAATTAATTTTTGACACTTGATTTTAAAACTAATTTACCGAATTAACTCGCTCTTTGGTAGCATAACATGAGCTTAATTTAGAGCATAATTTTAGGACATGTTGCTCTTTGGTTGCCTAAATTTATAGTGATATATGTGCACCCTAGATTATTAGTTGCACACCCAAATATAAGTAAACGACTAATTTACCCTTAATAAATAAGATAAGAAAAGAATTGGTGCTGGGGGTAGCTGGAAAGAGGGATTAAACAAGAATTTGTGAAGTGAAGTTAAACTAAAGTTTGTATCAATAGCCAATAAACAAGACAAGTTTCTTAGTCTATTTCTGTGTTTACATGTTTTATGTTTACAAGTATATATGCATGTATGATTTGCTTTATGATACTTGGTGAATGATATAAGCATGTATAATTTGAAAGCTAACTTACCGAATTAACTCGCTCTTTGATAGCATAACTTAAGCTTAATTTAGAGCATAATTTTAGGACATGTTGCTCTTTGGTTGCCTAAATTTGTAGTGATATATGTGCACCCTAGATTATTAGTTGCACACTCAATTATAAGTAAGTGACTAATTTACCCTTAATAAATAAGATCTCAGTTCACTTATTTAACATATTTCACTTTTGTCATTTCTCTTATTAGACATAATAATTATAAAACAAAATACAACTTAAACAAATACAACATTTATGTATGATGGAATCAAACACTACATAATGCTTATCAAAAATAAAAAGACAAAAAAATCTCATAATTGCTTCCCTAAAAATATAAAATATTCATGTCTTAGAAGAAACTAGACAAAAAAAAAAATATCATCCTTTTTTAAATAATAAAACTAAAATCTCATTATCTACAACTAAATAATTGAACTAGTGAATGAGTGTAAGATAAATAATTGTTTATTTTATCAAAAATTATGATGACTTTTTTTAGGGTTAATTTTTTTTAAGCAATGAACGTTAATTATATATTTCTCATTTAGACAATTATTAGGTTACATTTTTCTTTTCTTTTTTATAAACATTATGTAGTGCCTAACTATTTTATGCATTTGTTTAAGTTATTTTTATTTTATAGTTATTATGTGTAATAAAATAAAGGTCAAAACTTGAAGATGATAAATTAGTGAGTTGGATCTCATTTATTAAGTACAAAATAATAATTTAACTATATTTAGATGTGCAACCAGTAATCTAGGGTGTATATATATCACTACTCTTTTCAAAAGTCTTAGGATATGTTCAATTACTAGTGTTTAAAGAGTTTGGACTTTGAAGTGGTAGCGTTGGGTGCATTTAGAAGTCCAAACGCACTGCACCACTTTTGGAGCGCTGCCTTTCGACTCCAAACACATCGTTTATGAGTTAAATAAGTTGCGTTTAAAATAAATTATTTATAAATAAATAATATTCTGAACTGTATTTGGTGCGTTTAGATCATTCAAACTTTATAAATGTAGGTAGAAAAACAAGAAATTAGTGGGATCACATTTTAACACATTTTTATTATTTTACCCCTTCGAAAAATTTAAAATTGTTATAAATTTATTTAATATTACTTAATATAATGATTAATATTGTAAAAAAATATATTCATTCATCCGCCATTCAGCCAAAAAAATAGAACTTGATAATTCAGCCCAAATCGTCTGAATGGCTGACCGATTCAGTAATTCAAACGATTTTTATTCAAAACAAACGCACTGAATGACTAAATTGGTCAGCCATTCAATACTAATCAAACAGTCCTTAAGTACAAAAGGCAACGGATTAGTATTTTTTCTATTAAAATAGGTACACATTTGTGAAGTATTTTTTTTTTGGAATATATAGTGTGTGTATGTATTTTTTTATGGTCTAGTTTTATTTAAGAAAAACATGATAATTTTTTTGTTATTTTTGATAGACGAATATGATTTATCTTTATATTTTGATAAGATTTATGTAGTATGGATCTAATTAATATTATGTTTGTATTTATTTATTTTTGAAAATTCTTTTTTTTTCCTTGTAGTTATTATGGCTGATAATAGGTTCAAAGCTAAAATACACAAAAGATAATTAAGTGACTTGAGGTCCCATCTATAAGGATAAATTAGTAATTTTTTTATATTTAAGTGTATAACTATCACTTGAGGGTGTGCATAACCCTAAAAATTATAATAATGCTAGGGGGTCTCAAAAAAAAATCTCAAATATTAATGATGAGATATTGTATATGATAAAAGGTAATTTATAAAAAATGCCTCATAGAAATTATGCACATAACAAACCTATACATGCAAAAAAAATATCACTATGTCAATTACTAGACTAGAAATAAATTTTAACTTTTTGAAATTTATTCATCGAACTCTAAATTTCAAAATTAATATAACATTATTTAGTCTCAATGTAAACAAATATAAAAAAATTAAAATAGTTATAAAATAATACTAATTATTCTATTTGTTTGTTTTCAAAAGTTACACTTTAAAATTTTAAGATTTCGTAAATTAACTTAAAAAACTCAAAATGTTGTTTAATTTAGAACATGATTACATGACTAAATGGAACACAGACTACAAATTGAATAAGTTGTTAATAAATTTTGTAGGCACTCGAAATTTTGCGTTCTTGTTACTAACCATGAAATTAAAATCATGAAATTAAACTGTGACGCCCCCAAAACAGGTATACATCACACATCTTGAGTCGCCAAATATATGGTACATAAATCAAATATAAACTTAATTATACAACTGTCGGGTAATATACGACAAAACATAGCTGAGAGTTTAAACAAAATATTGCCTTCTAGACAATATCCACTCTCAATGGAGTCCTCATTACAATTATTATCACACTATTTCAGAGAATAGTGAGGACAACTATAACACCATCTCGGACCATCACTCTGTTCCCCGACTAGTCCCAGCTATATTCTCATTTCCTGAAGAGAACAGTGAAAGAAAAGGGTGAGCTCAACTAGCCCAGTAAGAAATATTATGACTAAGATAATGCAAAATAAATTATCCTTAGCCTTCAACAGTATAACAACTGATAGAATACAATAGACAATAAGTTTTAGATCAACAACTGTAGCGGAATAAGCAATCCATTAGAAGAGTCAAGTAGAGCATGATATCTACTATCTTCTATGATTTAAAAAGTTTTTCATCAACTTTATCGGCGAGACTCGATTTTAATAAATAAACCACATCATCGAATCATCCTTGCACTACGGGCCAAGGATATTCATGTAATCATCAATGGTCATGATTATATCGAATAATCCCTGGTCATAATCATACCAACAACTGTTCATCAATACACTACGGGCCAATGAGGACTTTTACCACATCATTTATAACATTATGGGTCATGATTATACCGAATGATCCCTGGTCATAATCATACCAATCAACAATCCATCTATGCATGTAAGCCAAAGATATACAACTGTAAAATAAATAATCAATAGTCCATCTTTGCACGTAAGCCAAAGATGACTTTCATCACAATATAAGCACGAGGATGATGAGAATGATATAAGCGTTAATCAAATGAAATCAAGGATAAATATTAAAGACTTTAAATTTATCAAGAGTTTAAAATATCCAAATTGTCAACATGATACTGCTTTGTGGAGTAAAATTCAAGAATAATATTCATATATCAAAAATAATTTGGACAGAAAAGAATTATATTTTTCGGGTGAATAGTACCCCGTGAGTAGTACCCTGTGAATAGCACTTCGAGAATAGTATCTCGTGAATAGTACCCCGACATAAAAAGTGCCCCAAATATCCGAGTGAATAATATTCGAGTGAATAGTAATCGGGTGAATAGTAACCTGTGAATAGTAACTCGTGAGTAGTACTCCAGCATGAAAAGTGCCCCGAATACCCAAGTGAATAATATTTGAGTGAATAGTAACCCATGAATAGTAACCCGTGAATAGTAACTCGTGAATAATATTTCGGCATAAAAAGATCAATAATTATCAAGAATGCTCAGAATAATATTTTCATGAAAAGATACTGGATGAAACACAAATATCAATAATATTCTACTAATTTTATGAATATAGAAGCAATACTTCAACAAAATGAGTGTATAATCAGGAATACGAGACGAAATAATATTACTCACATACTACAGAGTATGGAAGAAAATATTATTCCTATGAATACTGAACAAAAATAATATCCCTTATAACTGTTGAACGAAAATAATATTCCTACGAATATTGACCGAAGATGATATTCCTTATGAATATTGAACGAAAATAATATTCATATAAATACGAAAAATAATATCTCTTTAGAATATGAAATAAATAATACCCCTTACCTCAGAAGAAGACCGGATACTGGAATAGTGAAGTAGAAGACTACTCTTCTTCTTTCTCTCTATAGATTCTCTCTCTATAGTTTCTCTCTCTATAATTGCTCTTGTGAGACTTAGTGAATTGGTGAGAATGAAGGAAGAATGAGCTTCTATTTATAAGAAAATATAGTTTCGATAATTGCACATTTTGGGGCTCAAAATATTACAGTATAATACCTTCATCTTTTCTTTTATTTTTAATTTAGTCCTGCAAGTATTATCAAACTTGCACCACCTCCCCTAATAGTATATCATGTGAATCAATAGTACAATCATGTGACTCAATAGTTCTATATATGTGAAAAAAATAATTACAGTATATTACATTCATCTATACCTTCATTTTTAATTTAGTCATGCAAGTATTATCAATCTTGCACCACCTCCCCTAATAGTACATACATGTGAATCAATAGTACACACATGTGAACACATAGTTATAAACATGTGAATTAATAGCAATTAATTGCTCATTTATCCTATTAATTATCCGATTGGTCAATATAACCTCCAGACATCAATTATTATCAGAATAGATGTCGATTTCCACTAACACTAATAATCCCAACACAATGGAACTATCAATTTCATCTTTAATCAACACGAACTTATTCATCATTAATATTATAACTCACAATATTTAACAATCAGGTCGTTCCCAGGAAAGAGGGATTTCTCCTTAATTGGCGCGCAATTAGGTGACCAAACCTCTCCTTGATAGAACTTCTAGATATTGTCAATATTGCAAATAATAATATGAATAACTTTATTGTCTCAATTATTGATTTAATAATAATAAATATTATACAGATGATACTGTGACAATAATTGAATCAATAATATGAGAGATATGATGCAGCAATTACTGTAGCAATAATTATGTATAATTGAGTGACTTCTTACGTAAGCATCAATAATCAATACCGTGTGCTGCTATGCAACCACACTTATTACTGTACTTTTACTACTGGGTAGTTCAACAGTTTAACGGTAAAACTTTCGCCGTTATTTTTATAAAAAGATATTTCTGTCATTTTCTAACTACAACAATACTTCTGTTGTGGGGTCTACCAATGATTATGCAATCGTACGAATATTCTCTGTTAAAACGAATATTCCCCGACCAATCGAATATTCCCCAACACAACGAACATTTTATATCAACTTGCTTACTTTGTAAAATTTTCACATATCACCCTTAACTTTAACCCTTTCTTAATTTAACCATTTACTAAATTGGGTGTGTAGCTTGAGCGGTTTTAACTTTATCGGTTAACGTCGATTCTACTCGTATTATTTGACATCATCACGTGGGTCTTTAGAGTCTTTAACTCTATCTTTATCATTTGTAAGTCATATAAAATGGGTCTTTGTGTTAACAACGTTACAATCGTAAACGCATACGATCTTCTACTCAATGCATCAGCTACCACGTTCGCTTTTTCCACGATAATATTGAATGGTATGGTCGTAATCTTCAACAACTCGAGCCAACGTCTTTGGCGCATGATACGTTCATTTTGGTTGAAGAAATATTTAAGGGTTTTAGAAATGGATTTTGTACAAGTGTCAATACAAAATTCGATTTCACGCTCTGGGGTAGGCCAGGAAGTCTTCAGAGAATATGTCAGGAAATTTATTAACGATAGAAATATCATTTAAAAATTGTGACTCTCATTCAAGATTTGGATAGCACATGTACTGAAGGTTTCTCATAACGGAGTTTCAATAGATAAGTCAAAGTCTAATTTCTTCAGAGTTAAATTTAAACGTTGAGCGCAAATAGGAGAAATAAAAGATTGGGTAGAACCGGTATCTAACAATGTATAGACTTCGCAAGAGTTTATGATTAACTAACCCGTGATAACTTCGTTCAGGTTACTCGCTTTTTGAGAAGTCACGAAAAATGCTCTTCCTGAAACCACCAACTTTGTTTTGTCCATATCCACCTTTGGTGCCACCGTCCCAACTGGATTTGATTTCGCTACAGGACAAAATCGAGCCATGTGACCATCTTTTCCACAACTAAAACATACCTTGGAAAGCTGTGAACAGTTTGGACTTATGTGTCCCTCATCTCTGCATCTGTAGCATCTAACTGGCAGTCATTCTCCTCCTCTAAAATTTGTTGCTGGTGCTGCTGCCGACGTCTTCCCATCATCGCTAAATCTTCTCTTCTTGAATTTTCCACTTGAATCATTTCTTCTATTATCTTGGCCATGATTACCACTGAAGTGGTTACCATTTCTTGCCTGATTATTTCCTTCACGATAGTTATCGTTGTTCTGATGGTCGTTGCCACCGGTATGATTATTATCGTGTTGTTGGTCATTATCTTTTGGTTGGGCTGGCTCATTATCGCGCTCCAATAAATGAGCCCTATTCACAACATCTGATTATAAATAAAGTTTGTTAGAAATGAGGTATTGACGTATCTCAGGTTTCAAACCTCTTAGAAACATCCACGTCATTCTCTCCTCATTATCAACCAAGTGGGACGCAAACCGGGACAACTCAGCAAACTTAGCTTCGTACTGCGACACGGTCATATTGTTTTGCTCCAGCTTGATGAACTCTATCTCCTTCATGTGAAGAATACTTTTGGGAAAGTACTTGTCGTTGAACAGTTCTTGGAACTTCTCCCAAGATATTTTTCACGGCGGCAGTCGAGTATGTTTTCTCGATTCCCACCAAGAATCGGCTCTCCTCGCAACATGAAGGTGGCAAAGGGAACCTTTTGCTCCTCAGAGCATCCCAAGACATCAAATATCTTGGTGATATGCTTTATCCATGTCTCTGCCTTAAGTGGTTTTGGCTCTCCCAAAAACTCCGGTGGTCCTAGCTCCTTGAACTACTTAACGGTGACCAACCGAGAGTTGTCAGTGTTTCCACCTACATTATGAACATGAGTCTTTCTTGTTTGGTGTTGCATGAATTTCATAAAGCCTCTGACCATCCCATCGTTCATCATCTGATCAGTTTTGTTGTTTACCTGAGGATTATTGTCTTCCTGATGCACATTATCCTGGGTATTAATCATTGGTGACTCAACGGTCTCATGTGCTTCATTGCTTATCTCGATATTTTCAGATGCCATTTTCAAACACTGCCACAAAAACAAGGGTTAAATGACATATCACATATTATCTTTATACTCTGACCGCAATTAAATACCAAATAAACTTAGGTAGGTCATACTAGGGAAAGAATTCCCCGTCTCTCCCCTCCTAGTTCTTGTCTCACATCTCAGCCAAGGATCATATCCCTAAGCTTTGATACCAACTGTGACGCCCCCAAAACAGGTATACATCACCCATCTTGAGTCGCCAAATACATGTTACATAAATCAAATACAAACTTAATTATACAACTGTCGGGTAATATACGACAAAACATAGCTGAGAGTTTAAACAAAATATTGCCTTCTAGACAATATTCACTCTCAATGGAGTCCTCATTACAATTATTATCACACTATTTCAGAGAATAGTGAGGACTACTATAACACCATCTCGGACCATCACTCTGTTCCCCGACTAGTCCCAGCTATATTCTCATTTCCTGAAGAGAACAGTGAAAGAAAAGGGTGAGCTCAACTAGCCCAGTAAGAAATATTATGACTAAGATAATGCAAAATAAATTATCCTTAGCCTTCAACAGTATAACAACTGATAGAATACAATAGACAATAAATTTTAGATCAACAACTGCAGCGGAATAAGCAATCCATTAGAAGAGTCAAGTAGAGCATGATATCTACTATCTTCTATGATTTAAAAAGTTTTTCATCAACTTTATCACTGAGACTCAGCTTAATAAATAAACCACATCATCGAATCATCCTTGCACTATGGGCCAAGGATATTCATGTAATCATCAATGGACATGATTATATCGAATAATCCCTGGTCATAATCATACCAACAACTATCCATCAATACACTACGGGCCAATGAGGACTTTTACCACATCATTTGTAACATTATGGGTCATGATTATACCGAATGATCCCTGGCCATAATCATACCAATCAACAATCCATCTATGCATGTAAGCCAAAGATATACAACTGTAAAACAAATAATTAATAGTCCATCTTTGCATGTAAGCCAAAGATGAATTTCATCACAATATAAACACGAGGATGATGACAATGATATAAGCATTAATCAAACGAAATCAAGGATAAATATTAAAGACTTTAAATTTATCCACTGTTTAAAATATCCAAATTGTCAACATGATACTGCTTTGTGGAGTAAAATTCAAGAATAATATTCATGTATCAAAAATAATTTGGACAGAAAAGAATTATATTTTTTGGGTGAATAGTACCCCGTGAATAGTATCCTATGAATAGTACTTTGGGAATAGTACCTCATGAATAGTACCCCGACATGAAAAGTGCCCCAAATACCCGAGTGAATAATATTTGAGTGAATAGTAACCCATGAATAGTAACTCGTGAAAAGTACTCCGACATGAAAAGTGCCCCGAATACCCGAGTGAATAATATTCGAGTGAATAGTAATCGGGTGAATAGTAACCCATGAATAGTAACTCGTGAATAGTATTCCAGCATAAAAAGATCAATAATTATCAAGAATGCTCAGAATAATATTTTCATGAAAAGATACTGGATGAAACGCAAATATCAATGATATTCTATTAATTTCATGAATATAGAAGCAATACTTCAACAAAATGAGTGTATAATCAGGAATATGAGACGAAATAATATTACCCACATACTACAGAGTATGGAAGAAAATATTATTCCTATGAATACTGAACAAAAATAATATCCCTTACGACTGTTGAACGAAAATAATATTCCTACGAATATTGACCGAAGATGATATTCCTTACAAATATTGAACGAAAATAATATTCATACGAATACAAAAAATAATATCTCTTCAGAATATGAAATAAATAATACCCCTTACTTCAGAAGAAGACTAGATACTAGAATAGTGAAGTAGAAGACTACTCTTTTTCTTTCTATCTATAGATTCTCTCTCTATAATTGCTCTTGCGAGACTTGGTGAATTGGTGAGAATGACGGAAGAATGAACTTCTATTTATAGGAAAATATAGTTTCGATAATTGCACATTTTGAGGCTCAAAATATTACAGTATAATACCTTCATCTTTTCTTTCATTTTTAATTTAGTCTTGCAAGTATTATAAAACTTGCACCACCTCCCCTAATAGTATATCATGTGAACAATAGTACAATCATGTGACTCAATAGTTCTATACATGTGAAAAAAATAATTACAGTATAGTACATTCATCTATATCTTCATTTTTAATTTAGTCATGCAAGTATTATCAATCTTGCACAACCTCCCCTAATAGTACATACATATGAATCAATAGTACACACATGTAAACACATAGTTATAAGCATGTGAATTAATAGCAATTAATTGCTCATTTATCCGATTAATTAACCGATTGGTCAATATAACCTCCAGACATCAATTATTATCAGAAATGTTGATTTCCACTAACACTAATAATCCCAACACAATGGAACTATCAATTTCATCTTTAATCAACACGAACTTATTCATCATTAATATTATAACTCACAATATTTAACAATCAGGTCGTTCCCAGGAAAGAGGGGATTTCTCCTTATTGGCGCGCAATTAGGTGACCAAACCTCTCATTGACAGAACTTCTAGACATCGTCAATATTGCAAATAATAATATTAATAACTTTATCGTCTCAATTATTGATTTAATAATAATAAATATTATGCAGATGATACTGTGATAATAATTGAATCAATAATATGAGAGATATGATGCAACAATTACTGTAGCAATAATTGTGTATAATTGAGTGACTTCTCACGTAAGCATCAATAATCAATACCGTGTGCTGCTATGAAACCACGCGTATTACTGTACTTTTACTACCGGGTATTTCAACAGTTTAACGGTAAAACTTTTGCCGTTATTTTATAAAAAGATATTTTATATCAATTTGCTTACTTTGTAAAATTTTCACATAGGATATCGCTAAGTATAGGATATCGCTAACTTTCGCCGTTGTCATTTATCGAATCATATAGGATATCGCTAAGTATATCGCGTGTTCATAACATTTTTCACGTATCGATGTTACGTAAATATGTGGACGACCCAAACCACATTATTGAATTAGAACTAGACGAGATAACAGAAGATTTAACATATGAGGAGATACGTGTTAAAATCTTGGATAAGAAGGATCATATTCAACACTCAAAGGTTATACCTCAAAAGTTAGAATCTGATGAGGTATCCTCACCTCTTCGGCATACCAGGTACGTACGTAAATTTCGAGGGCAAAATTTCATAAGGAGGGGAGATTGTAAGACCCCGAATTTTATGAAATGAAAGTATTCAATTTTCCTATAATTATTATTCTATTTAGTAAATGGTTAAATTGATAAAAGATTAAAGTTAAGGGTGATATTTGAAATTTTTGCAAAAAAAGAAAGTTGATATAAAATATTCGTTATGTCGGGGAATATTCGTTTTAACAGGGAATATTCGTACGACGACACAATCATTGGTGGATAACGAAAGTTTTGTCGTAGTTAGAAAACGACAGAATTATCTTTTCATAAAAATAACGGCGATAGTGTTACCGTTAAAACTGTTGAACTATTCGGTAGTAAAAATATAGTAATACGCGTGATTGCATAGTAGCACACGGTATTGATTATTGATGCTTACATAAGAAGTCACTTAGTTATACTCAAATATTGCTACAGTAATTGCTGCATAATATCTCTTATATTATTGATTCAATTATTGTCATAGTATCATCTGCATAATATTTTATATTTTTAAATTAATAATTGAGATGACAAATTTATTCATATTATTATTTGCAATATTGACGATGTCTAGAAAGTTCTGTCGAGGAGAGGTTTGGTCACCTAATTGCGCGCCAATAAGGAGAAATCCTTATCAAAAAGCCCCCTCTTTCCTGAGAATGATCCGTTGTTAAACATCGTGAATTATAATATTAATGATGAATAAGTTCGTGTTGATTAAAGATGAAATTGATAGTTCCATCAGGTTGGAATTATTAGTGTTAGTGGAAATCAACATTTATTTCGATAATAATTGATGTCCGGAGGTTATATCGACCAATCTAAGTAATTAATCTGGATAAATGAGCAATTAATTGCTATTAATTCACATGCTTATAACTATGTGTTCACATGTATATCTATTGATTCACATGTATGTACTATTAGGGGAGGTGGTGCAAGATTGATAATACTGCATGACTAAATTAAAATGGAGGTATGTATGAAGGTACTATACCGTAATTATTTTTTTTCACATGTATAGAACTATTGATTCACAATGAATGTACTATTAATTCACATGATATACTATTAGGGGAGGTGGTGCAAGTTTGACAATACCTGCAGGACTAAATTAAAAATAAAGGAAAAGATGAAGGTATTATACTGTAATATTTCGAGCCCCAAAATGTGCAATTATCGAAACTATATTTTCCTATAAATAGAAGCTCATTCTTCCTTCATTCTCACCAATTCACTAAGACTCACAAGAGCAATTATAGAGAGAGAAGCTATAGAGAGAAAGAAGAAGAGAAGTCTGTTACTTCACTATTCTAGTATCCAGTCTTCTTCTGAGGTAAGGGGTATTATTTATTTCATATTCGTATGAATATTATTTTCATTCATTATGCATAAAGAATATTATCTTCGTTCAATATTTGTAGGAATATTATCTTCGTTAAATATTCGTTGGAATATTATTTTCGTTCAACAATTGTAAGGGATGTTATTTTTGTTCAATATTCGCTTGAAATAATATTTTCTTCCATACTCTGTAGTATGTAAGTAATATTATTTCGTTTCAGATTTTGAATTCTATACTCATTTTGTTGAAGTTTTGGCTTCTATACTCTATGAAATTAGTAGAATATCCTTGATATTTGCGCTTCATCCAATATCTTTTCATGGAAATATTATTCTGAGCTTTCTTGATAATTATTGATCTTTTCATGATGGAATACTATTCACGAGTTACTATTCACCCGATTACTATTCACTCAAATATTATTCACTCGGGTATTCGTGGCACTTTTCATGCCAGAATACTATTCACGAGTTACTATTCCCAAGTTACTATTCACCCAATTATTATTTACCCGAATATTATTCACTAGGATAATTGGAGTACTTTTCATGTCGGAGTACTATTCACGAGGTATTATTCCTGAAGTACTATTCATAGGGTACTATTCACGGGGAACTATTTACCCAAAAAATATATTTCTTTTCTGTCCAAATTATTTTTGGTACATGAATATTATTCTTGAATTTTACTCCATAAAGCAGTATCATGTTGACAATTTGAATATTTTTAAACTCTGGATAAATTTAAAGTCTTTAATATTTATTCTTGATTTCGTTTGATTATTACTTATATCATTGTCATCATCCTCATGCTTATATTGTGATGAAAGTCATCTTTGACTTACGTGCATAGATGGACTGTTGATTGGTATGATTATGAACAGGGATCATTCGGTATAATCATGACCCGTAATGTTACAAATGATGTGGCAAATGTCCTCATTGGCCCGTAGTGCATTGATGGACAGTTGTTGGTATGATTATGACCAATGATTATTCGATATAATCATGACCATTGGTGATTACATGAATATCCTTGGCCCGTAGTGAAAGGATGATTCAATGATGTGGTTTATTTATTAAGCTGAGTCTCAGCGATAAATTTGATGAAAACTTTTTAAATCATAGAAGATAGTAGATATCATGCTCTACTTGACTCTTCTAATGGATTACTTATTCCGCTGCAGTTGTTGATTTAAAACTTGTTGTCTATTATATTCTATCAGTTGTTATACTGTTAAAGGCTAAGGATAATTTATTTTGCATTATCTTAGTCATAATATTTCTTGCTGAGCTAGTTGAGCTCACCCTTTTCTTTCATTGTTTCTCTGTGAAATGAGAATATAGTTGGGACTTAGTCTGGGAATGGAGTGATGGTCCAGGATAAGTGGCTTTAGTAGTCCTCACTATTCTATGAAATAGTGTGATAATAATTATAATGAGGACTTCATTGAGTGTGGATATTGTCTAGAAGACAATATTCATTTAAAAACTCAGCTATGTTTTGTCGTATTTTTACACGACAGTTGTATTAAAGAAGTTTGTATTTGATTTCTGTACAATTTATTTGGCGACTCAAGAATGGGTGATGTATACCTATTTTGGGGTCGTCACAAAGAGTGCAGCAAAAACATGATAAAAGTAACTGCTAATACTGTGCAACTAAAGTAAGCAGTCAATAATATCTACACTTCAGGGCATATGGACTTTCTGCCCTTTTTACCTTTTTCGACAGATGCAAGGAGCGCTGCTCCAGTTGTCTAGGGTCAAGTCTTTGTGGACAGCTGTGATGAAGGGATAGTTGATGTCCTCCTCCTCTTTGATGATGACCATAACTAAATTCATATCAGAGATAGTGCTTTTCTTTGACCGGTTCTCCTTAGCCCTATTTATACGAGGTGTTAGGATTTGATCTTCTGAATAGTCATCATCTAGGATATCCTCGTTCATACCCTCAGTATGTGCCAGGAAATGCATATTTTCCAACCGATTTTGCACTTCTTGCATGAACCCTTCTTTCCTTTCCTTGTATTCCTTAACTGGAATCTGGATTTCTTTTTCAATGGCCGGATTAATCTTAGGAATTAGCATTCCTGATATAGCCATAGAGATTTTCCTTGTTGGTTTCACGAATCCTGCATTCGTACAGTTTGGTAGCAGAATGGTAGAGGATGGAACCGATGGATATTTATGCGGGTTCCGATGGTCTGATCCAGATGAATAGCCTAATCCAGCCTTCCATATCTAACTCAAAATTTTAACAGGACTTCTGATTCCTTGTTGACTTTTCCCTAACCCTTGTATAGGCCAGAAACCCAATGATATCATTTCTTGACTATCTGACATTACTTCGGTGGAAACTCTAGGCTTTAAAGCAGGGGCTCCAATAGGTTGGTACTGAGTGTAGCTCAACTCAAGGGCTTGAAAACTGACAGGCTCAACTCCCTCATTGAGACTGATTACAGTCATATCGCTTTTTGTATGAACAAGATATTCTGGCTCAGCATTGACAGTTACCAGATTACCATTAATGATATATTTGACATGTTGATGAAGGGTAGACGAAACTGCTCCTGCCATATGGTTTCATGGCCTTCCCAACAACAAATTATATCATGTGATAATGTTTAGCTCTTGAAAGGATATTTAGAAAGTATGTGGACCAATTTCCACTAGAAGTTCAAATTCTCCTATAACATTTCGTTAAGATCCGTCAAAGGCTCTTATGACTATGTGGCTTCTTTGGATTCGATTAGGATTCATCTTCATTCTTTCTAACGTGTTATAAGGACAGATGTTCAAGGATGATCCTCCATCTATCAACACACCACCTACCACATATCCTGAGGACATCACTGCTATGTGCAATGACTTACAATGACCCATCCCTTCGGATGGTATGTCATCATCAGTGAAAGATATCACATTACTATTGAAAATGTGTACTGCTAAATGATGAAACTTCTCGGTATCTATCGACTTTAGCAGGTGAGCTTCTTCTAGTACTTTCAGTAAGATCTTGCGATGATCTTTCAAAGATAAAATGAAATCCATAATGGATATCTATCGGGGTGCTTCTTTTAATCCTTGCACCACTTTGGCTTTATTATGTCACATTTTGCGGAGGAATTCTTCAACTTTCTCCTCAGACATTCCTCCCATGAATTTAATGACTGGCTTCATTACTCGCTGAGGTAGATACAACAGGTTTTTCTTTAATATAGTAGCAGTTTGATTTAAAGTTGATCCATCATCTCTCCCATAGTTCCAGTGGACCTTTTTCAAGCTGATGATAGGATACTGTGGTCTAAAGGGAAATATTAGAGGCTCAGGCGCATCCACTCTCAAAGGGTTCTTTACTCCTTAAACTTCATTCCTTGGATTGCAAGAGGTGTTGCAGACAAGTCTCCTTTAGAGGATATGACTGCTATGACTTCTTTCTATTTCTGTGTTCTAGAAGGGAATATCTCCTCTTCTTAAGGTAAGATAGTACCATTATTTACCATTTGTAGGTAACCGTTGTCAATCATATTCTGGATTAGATAACGAAGTGCCCAACAGCTTTTCGTGTTATGACCCTGAGTATTATAATGGTATTGATAGACCCCGATAGCATCAAACCTTTTGGAATATGGATTGATTGGGGGTAACAATTCTATGATCTTCCCTTTATTGATCAACATCTACAAAATCTCCTCCATTGGTTGACCCAAAGGAGTGAACTTCCTTTGGTCTGCATAGTCCCAACGAGACTGGCTCTAATTTTTCTTGCAAGTTTTTCTTCCAAAGTTTCATTCTCTTGGACTTGTTATTGATTCCTTGTGATAAGGGAGATGACACTTGTGTGCCCCTGACTGATCAGCTTTCGAGTTACTCGATGATGATGTATCACCAGTTCTGCCAGTTGATCAACCTTTTCTTTGATAGACTTCATTTCTCGCTCTATCATAAATCAAAATTCTAAATAATCCCATTTATCAGAATTATCTTTGCTTGTTTGGGGAGAATCACCTACATATTTGAGGTAATTGGAACTTTCTCCACATCCCCTGCTGATCATATTGACATTCTATTCCATGTGTTGAGGTAGAGGATTATCTTGTACATGTGGTTGCTCTTATGTAGTCACCATAATTTCCCCATTATCTATCAGATACTGGATTTTGTGTTTAAGAGACCATCAATCTTGGGTATAATGACCCGGAGCTCCAGAATGATATGCACATTTCTTATTTATATCAAATTTCCTTCCACTTGGATTGGCTGGAGGAAGGAGTTGGACAATTATCTTCTATGCCATCAGAAGCTTCAGTATATTTTCCAATGAGTCCCCTAAGGGTGTGAAAACTCTTTGACGTCTGACCTCTCCAACTTTTTGCAATGGAGGATTTGACGATTATGCAAATGCTTGAAAAGAGGAATAATTTTTCCTTTAAATGGGAAAGTTTTGATTGCCTATCTGAGTTTGTCCTTGCAGTACCAAGGATACATCTTCTTCTTTATTTTTATGAACCCTCCGAGGGTTGTTCTAATAATTCCAGCTTGAATGTGCTCAGTCATGGCTTCTAAAGTAATGAGGTCTTTAATTTTTCCAGACTTCAACCCCATCTCAGCCATCTCTCCGTGTTTAATCATTTCTGAGAATGGTTTTCCTATGTCTGCTAGGACCCTCTCATAGAATGGAGCTTCTTGTATGTCAATGAAGGTCATTACTATCTTAGTTTCTGTCACTGATGAGATTACTTGAGCAGTCAGACGTCTCCATCTTTGGGCATATTCTATGAATGACTCAGTATTCTGCTTTTTAACTTTGGTAATTTGATATCTATCTAGAGCCATTTGTGACTGAAAACTATACTGCTTTAGGAAGGTGTGGGATAATTCTTCCCAGCTATGGATTTTGGAATTGTCCAATCTGTTATACCATGCTCTGGCCTCTCCAGTTAAAATTTTCTGGAACAACTACATCCTTAGCTTTTCATCCTCGACATATGACCTAAGTTCTACAATAAAAACCTTCAAATGAGTGTAAGGATCTCACAATCCGTCATATTTCTCAAAATCAGGAGTTTTGAACTTGTCTGGATAATGAACCCTAGGAAAGATACAAAGTTCTAAATAAGTAAAGCTTCCATATGCTCTAGTCCCTTTGATTGACATGATGGTTTCTTCCATTTGCTAAACTTTCTTTTGAATATCACCAGTTTCCCGATCTTCTTTAAGATTGGTGATTTCAGGTGTTTTGTTGGATTTTTCATGGATTTGAGGTTCAGGTATCTGTACTTCCTTTTCTTTCTTTTCAGTACCCTGACTTCCTCCTTGTGCAGAGGAATCTGTTTGAGTGGGTATTTTTTGACCCTAAGTCTTTTTGTTTTGTTCTTTCAAAAAGACAGCTAATTCTTCTATCTAGTTTCTTAGTCCCTCGAACTTCTCTCGAGAAATCGGAGTAGATTCGGGTTGGGAACTTGTAGCCATGTATGAAGATGGACTTAGTGCCTTTTTAGATTTTGATCAGGTAACGAGACCAATTGCTTCCCTACAAAAAGATTATGTAGTTTAGTCTTGGTAAACACTAATAGTCTGCGTGCATGCTATGCAATGTGTCTGTTTTAGGAGTTTTTAATGTTTTCCTGCAAAATAGATGTTAGTTGTTTTAATGACAGGATAGCATGACATGTTTTGATAGGGAATGGAATGTATATTTACTCTTTTTTTATTTATTTTTTCTTTACATGGAATAATAATTTACATTGAATCAAAATTTACATGGAATTGAAAGGAAAAGGCATGAAGAGACTCCTCTTTACGTTTGATTTATCAGAGGCTGACCTATCTTAGGCTACTCTCGCAACTTTTCAGCATGAAGGTTCCCAAATCATCGCAATTTACTAAATGGGAAGCTAATCCAATCTTTTAATTGGAGCGGATCTGAGTGGTGCCTTTTCTGAGCCTCGCAGGATTATTCTCCGTTGAGTCCAGTAATCAAACACCAATGGGTTTGCCTCCTGGTGGAGGAATCACACAACATACATTCACATACATCATGTCTCACCGTATAAAATGATGACATTATGCGATGCACTAATACAAAATGCAGAAATTATGGGAGACACTAAAGTGCAGTAAATAGAGCATTCATTCACATCCATTTAATGTAAAGACAATATTCACACATAAGCAGATAAGAAGGGATTTTGAAAAGTTTAAAATATGGCTTAAGCCCTCTACTATCCCCATCAGAGTCGCCACCTGTCGACGTCAATTTTTTTTTTGTCTTTTGGAATTCTTCTTTTTGTCTTTCTACCCTTTATGTTTTCTATATGTCTTGAATTTTGTTTGAAAGGGTGAGTTTAAAAAAGAGTCCGACACAAAATGTCGACGATTTAAAAATTCAGAGTCGCCAGTTAGTAGTAATGAAGTGGTTGTACCAACTCAACCGAATTTGAAATTTTTTACAAAAAGGCCTAATTATTGGACTCTGTTTAATAGGCCTTGGAAACTGATATTCATAGAGTACGGGGCTTGATTAAGAGGGGGGAGGTGTTAGGCAACCCCCGACTTCCTTGAAAACACAGTTACTGCGTCTTTTTAATTCCCTAATTTTATTTGAAGTGTGTGTGTGTGTGTAGTTAATTGGGCCTAAGTGCATTATTTGAAAGTAGTTCTATGCCTCGTTTGCACCTATATACAAAGGGTTTGACTTGTATAAAAGTTTAGTTTTAAGCAAAATATACAGAAATGATGTTTTAAAAACAGGTTTTCAAATCCTTATGCTCACATAGTAATTGAGGCCTTTAATACTTCTATTTTATTCCGTATTCGGCTTGTTTTGATTTTATTCTCGAGATGCAAAGTATATTCGAAAAAATAATATACATATAAGTGTCAGGCTCCTTATGGGCATGAAAGCCATCGAAGTGACCTGAGCACCATAAATATGATTTACAAGCTAATTGTACAACTGAAAAGGGTCCATCATGGGAACCAGATCTAGATCCATCAGCGAGATCTTAGATTCCGTAGCTCATATACTCACATAATGTTTTATAAAAAGCTTGCATAACAAATATACATAAATAAAACAGATATTTAATTTAAACGTCGCAAAACAGAGGATTTATCAGTTAAATCCCTGCATGCGCGTAGCTAAAGCTTTTGTTGCCCATTTTCCATCTTTGCACCAAGTTTTGAATCAATGGAAAATGAAATTAAACAACAGATATGCAAGAGTTGGCCAACTACCAATTTTATAGCCATTATCACTGCTAATTCTAGCCTTTTGGTTTGCTAAGTTTTACGCAATGAGATTATAGGTTACTATTCAGAACTGTTAGGTTAACTGAGGAGTTTTAAATCTCAGCAATTGTGTTTATAATGCTTAGTTTGTTCTCTTATACTCCCAAAATATAATTTTAATGTGTTAATGCTACTACATAATGGAAAGTTAGGGATTATTTATGTATCCACATCATATAATCCATGTACATTAGTCTAGTTCAATTAATATTTATAACGTATATGAGACTCAATTTAATTGGTCACTAATAATTTAATATCTGCTTAAAACTTTATTATTCCAATTAGACTCACTTATTGAAATAATTTGTAATTCTTTGATAAAGTATATCTTTAATGTTCCCACACATACTTATTGTCACATAAGCAATTATTTATGTAACTTATAATTTCTTTCACTTTACTATATAGTTTCTATATATAATATAGTTACACTAAAGTGTCACACTACAGTTTTTTTAATGTAAATATTATATAATATAACATCTCTTGCACACATCAATTAAATGAATTATGTAAATTACTTTTCTTATTCGTAATTTACTATTCACAATAACAATTAATTAATAATATAATATTAATTACTCATTCACTCCTTAAATTTATTCACTAACTTAAACCATTTAAATTAAACCACTTAAATCTCCATTCTCATGCACACAAGGCATCTTACAATTTTCATCATCAATTTCACATTTTATCAATTCTTATAAATTCAATTTGAATTAATTGAATTATTCATCTCACCACACATCAATATTTATATTCAAATAAATATTCATTTTCTTATTATATTAAAATAATTATTTATTCATGAAAATCTCGGTTCTTACATCCTCCCCCTTATAAAAATTCTGTCCTCAGAATTGGTACAAGGTTACACAAATAGATAGGGATAGTCCCTTCACATCTTTTCTTCTAATTCCCACGTGGCCTCTTCGGCGTCGTGGTTTCGCCAAAGTACTTTTACAGAAGATATAACTTTATTCTTTAACGTCTGTTCTTTCCTATCTAATATTTGGACAGGAATTTCTTCATACACCAGATTCTTCTCCACTTGAATGGGCTCGTAAGAAATCACGTGTTTGTAGTCAGGCTTGTACGGACTCAACACGGAGATGTGAAACATGTTATGGATGTGCTCCAGCTCAGGTGGTAATGTAACTTTATACGTCACTTCGCCCACTAGCTTCAGTATCTCGAATGGTCCTATGAACCTCAGACTCAATTTTCCCTTCTTGCCTAATCGTATTTTTCCCTTCCAGGGAGATACTTTTAAGAAAACATGACTTCCAACTTCAAAGTCGCGGTCCTGACGATGCAAGTCTGCGTATTTCTTTTAGCGATCTTGTGTAGCTACTAATCTAGCTCTTATCAATGTCACCACATCTGCGGTTTGTTGAACTAATTTCTGTCCCAACATTTTTCATTCTCCGACTTCATCCCAACATAATGGTGTTCTACACTTTCTCGCGTAAAGAGCTTCGTATGGTGGCATGCCTATACTCGCATGATAACTATTATTGTATGCAAATTCTACTGGGGGTAGGTGATCGTCCCAACTTCCTTTGAAGTCCATCACGCAAGTTCTAAGCATGTCCTCCAACGTTTGTATCGTTCACTCATTTTGTCCGTCTGTCTGCGGATGATAAGCGGTACTCAACCTCTGCTGTGTTCCCATCCTTTCTTGTAAGCTTTTTCAGAATTTTGATGTGAAGCTCGGATCTTGATCAGAGACAATCGATACCGGCACTCCATGTCATGAAACAATTTCCTTTACGTAAAAATTCGCTAGTTGATTTAAACTATATCAGATCTTGATTGGTAGAAAATGAGCCATCTTCGTTAGTCAATCTACGAGCGCCCAAATGGCATCAAAACCTTTCTGTGTGACTAGAAGTCCTACCACAAAGTCCATCATAATGTGTTCCCATTTCCATTCTGGTATTTCCAACGGTTGAAGTAGACCACTCGGCCTCTGGTTCTCTGTTTTGACCCTCTGACACATAAGATATCTACTAACGCACTCCGCAATTTCTTGTTTCAGATTGGGCCACCAAAAATGTTGCCTCAAATCTCGGTACATCTTCATTCCTCCTGGATGAATGGAATTTGTCGTGTTGTGTGCCTCGTGCAAAAATTTATTCCCTTAACTCGGTTATCGCTGGCACCCACACTCTCCCTTCGAATCTTAAAATATCGTCTCTATATATTTTGAATCTTTCACCTCATTTTCTGCAATCCTCTTCCTGATTCTCTCTCATTCTTCATCCTTCTCTTGTGATTCCTTTATTCTGTCCAACAAGGTTGGACGAGCTTCCACTGCAAACAATCTTTCTCCAGACCTTTCCAATCCCTTTTACTTCTATCTCTAATTTCTCCATATCCCTTATTAACTCCTTCTGAGTTGTCAATTGAAATAACTTCTCCCTTCCTTTCCTACTCAGTGCGTCGGCCACTACATTTGCCTTCCCCGGGTGATAAAGAATATCGTAGTTATAATCCTTGATTAATTCTAACCACCTCATTTGACGCATGTTCAACTCATTATGTGTAAAGATATATTTCAGACTCTTGTGGTCCGTGTATATCTCACATTTCTCACCATACAAATAATGTCTCCAAATCTTTAACACAAAAACTACTGCCGCTAACTCTAAGTCATGAGTAGGGTATTGTTTTTCGTAATCCTTCAATTGTCGTGACGCATACACAATGACCTTGCCATGTTGCATTAGCACACAACCCAGTCCTCTGTGCGACGCATCACTATACACCACAAATCCTCCCGTATCATCTGATAATGATAATACAGGTGCCTCGCTCAACCTCTTTTTCTACTCTTGGAAACTTTCCTCACACTTGTCCGTCCACACGAACTTCACTGTCTTCCTCATTAAATTGGTCAACAGGGTTGCTATCTTAGAAAAGTTCTGGATAAATCTTTGATAGTACCTAGCTAACCCTAAGAAACTTCTTACTTTAGTTGGCGTCTTCGGTTGTTCCCAATTACTCATTGCTTCTACCTTTGCAGGGTCTACATGTTACACCCCAAATCTAGGTACTTCATTCCCTCAAGATTTGGTGTTCACTATCCATACATTCATACTATCTACCCAAATAAAAAAATATTTAAACCATAAATCCTCCCTTTAAATAGGGTTACATCATTAAATCCAAAAACATCCCAGGTTATCTAACCTTAAACATCATACAAGTACGAAAATAAATTATTACATCACATCATTAAATAAAAGTCTATCATTATAACAATAAAATAAAATTACAAGTCTTCATCACTTGTACATTTTTTCCTTTCCTTTGCTAGTTGTAGGTTCGTCGACCTTCTCAACTTTAGATGCAATGAGTGTATATGTATGCAAGAGTGAGCAAAATAATTGCTCACTAGATATAGCAATGAATCAACATGATAATAACAACTGCCAATGAATAGGCTCATCAAAACTGAATAGTACTCTATCAATGATAACCAAAGACTGGAATCAAAATATGGAATATATATCTGAGGGTCATAAGACCACGAACTATGTCCACAGTTGTAAGTAATCTTTCAACTTCAGCTTTAACAGTCATAAGACTATAAGGACTCCTCGTACTTAGGGGGATCAGCCCTTTGTACAATGTAATATGCACAAACATTTTAACGCTAAGCGTAAATCATCTCAGTATTTAGAGTACAAGTTCGCACCAAAGTAAGTTTGGTTTGGATACACTTTAAGGGTAATTTAGAATTCAACGGTCATCAACTAAGGATTAGTGAATACAATATTGATAATGTCATGCTATGGAATAATCATAATTGAATCGACATTATAAATTAGGATCATGCTTTAGGAATAAACTAATAGCATAAACATTGAATAATCATAACGTGCCTTGCTTGAACAATATTAAGCCATGGTTATTTAGAACTGAGTACTAAGCATGTATAACAAATAGTAATTTAAACGATAAAACTTGTTCAACATTAGTATATCATAATATGTAAACTTGCATGCTATATAACAAGTTAAAGACAAGAATAACTTGTTCAATATCAAAATAGGATTTAGAAATCATAAGTAACTAGATACAAGAACTTGCTTAATTGTAAAAGTAGAATTAGAGAGCTTGCTCAATGTAAAAAAATAAGTTTAGAAACTTGCTCAATGTAAATGTAGAGTTAGAAAACTTACCTCGTGCGTAGGTTAAACAATCACTACTCACGTTCACCACAAGTCCTACACATACCATATGTATTGACAATACACATTAGTTACACTAACATTACCTTCATGAGTTGCTTTCTTACTTTTATTATAGCCACTAACTAAGTTTAAGTTTAAACAACATCACATCTTTTCATGAACATTACTTTTTAGATTTATTACAACTACTTAAGTGATCATGTCATTGCATCACATACACATTAACAACTTGATACAACATCCTATTGCATGTCCAACATTTTATCACTAGGTTATACTAATACACAAAGGATTGCACTTGCATTCGCGCATCCTGACGCCCTCCGATTGCCTTCAAATACAAAACAGTCCTAAAGACGGTCATTTTTACCCTTTATAATGATTTCAAATTGAACAACTTAAAGAATAAAGTTATAGGCCTATTCGTCCTCGTTCCGAATCATCTTGAATCGCATCAATTGGAGTTCGTATGAAAACGTTATGCTTATTTTAGTAAAACATGTTCTCGACGATTTTTTCAAAATTTGGCTTAGCAGACTATCACCCCCCACTTTGGGTGGGGGTTTTATGATAGGAGCGCCTGTCAAGCGGGGTCCTTTCTGTATTTCGCGATTTTATGCTCTGTAACTCTACAGAAAGCCAAATTAGGCCTCCAAACTCCTTTCTAACAACCATACCAACCTATCTAAGGTATAATAGGTTTACAGAAACATAATCTAATATTTTCTAATGCGTTTCTAGCCATCTAAACAACATAAACATCCAAATTACAACCATTAATTTTCACTATTTTTGCTAAAACTTGACTTTTTGAAAGTTTCAGTGAAAATCATCACTGTAATTTTGTTTTTCAACCAAAACAGTTAATTCAACATACTATGCTTATGTTTATTCATCCTTTTTCGAATTCAATAGTCAATTTATATATTATACAACTAATTAAACCTTAATTTTACTTTAAACTAAGTCATATTCATATATGTTCATACCAATTCACTGTAATATGATTTCCTTCACATAATACATACTTAACATGAATTCATTCACTATACTCATATATAAACTTATGAAAATAATTTTATAACAAACAATTTATCATATAAAGCTATATACAACAAATAATTCAACATTCACAAAGTTTTTACAGAGAATTTTAGAAGAGAATATAACTACAACTTTTTTTTTGAAAAAAATACAAGCAAGAGGATACCTTAATTTTAGAAGATGATGGCTATTCTTTTGATTATGAAGCTTTCTTTTTCCCCAATTCCTCTCTCTAAACTTCTCCCAATTCTCTCTTACTTTTCTCTGTATTTTTCTTCTTCTCTTCTTTTTCTTCCTCTGAGTCTTTCTCCCTATTCTAAACTCTAACTTACGTACTAAACCAAATATAACGTATAAGATATAATATATGTATTAAGTATATAATATAATTATAACTTTAACTGACATCAGTTTTTTTTAAAACTCAAAAGCCATAAGGCTTGTTTGGCTAACTAACTAAAAATTAACCCATTAAATCTTACACCTTGTTTGGTAAAACATATTTAAATTAAAGACTTAACATTCATTAAGTCTTGTTTGGCAAAAACTGAATTAACCTCCCTTAACTTATTTTAATAACTCATTTATAATATAGTTTATGGTCACACTTTAATTAATTGAATTTTAATATTCAATTTAATTAATTCTAATAATAATTTATTAAATTAAATCACCACATAAATCAATACGGCATAATTATAATTTTCTTTATAATTATAATTTTATTTCATCAACTAAATATTAAAATATTATCTCATGATGATCAATTTCCTTAACTCGTTAATTATTTATTCAATAAATAAATAATCAAATCAAATAAAATTAAACAAATATTTATTCTACAATAACCACATTAATTAAATATTTATATAATTCCATAAATATTTAAAATTACAATTTAAATTTTCGGATTGTTACACTACAGAAATTCCATCCTTATACACCACGTGTCCTAAGAATTGAACCTTCTTCATCCAAAATTCACACTTGGAAAACTTGGCATATAGCTTCTCCTTCCTACGCGCCTCCAAAACCATCTTCAGATGTTCGGCGTGTTCTTTTTCCATCTTTGAGTAGATCAATATATCGTCGATGAAAACTACTACAAATTTATCTAAGTATGGCTTGAAGACTCGGTTCATCAAGTCCATAAATGCTTATTGGAGCATTCGTCAACCCGAATGACATTACCAAAAATTTGAAATGTCCATAACGAGTTCGAAACGCCGTCTTTGATACGTTCTCCCCCCCCAGTACTCTCAACTGGTGATAACCCGTTCGTAGATCTATCTTCGAGAAACATTTTTCTCCCTTCAGTTGATCGAACAGGTCGTCTGTCCTTGGTAACGGATATCTATTCTTAATCGTTACTCTGTTCAATTCTCGATAATCGATACAGTGCCTCATCGATCCGTCCTTCTTCTTTGCAAACAATACTGGTGCTCCCCAAGGAGACACACTTGGCCGAATATAACCCTTATCTAGTAACTCTTACAATTGTATCATCAATTCCTCCATTTCTACTGGCGCCATACGATATAGGGCTATCGAAATCCATGCAGTCCCCGGTGCTAAATCTATTACGAATTCGATTTCTCTGTCTGGCGTAAGACCAGGTAGATCTTTCGAAAACACATCTTGAAATTCTTTCACTACAGGTATATCCTTAATTTCTACTCCCTTTTTCGGGTATCAACAATGTAAGCTAAATAACCTACACATCCTTTCCTTAATAATTTCTTGGCCTGCATCATCGTAAGGCAACACGATTGCTTAAGCGATGAGCTACCACAAAACACTACCTTAGACTTATTCAGAGTCTGAAGGTTAACACTTTTATTCTGACAATCAATTACTGCAACATGGTTATACAACCAATCCATTCTCAATATTACATCAAACTCTCCCAATCTTATCGGAATCAAGTCTACGCTTAGTTCATGATTTCTAATGTTTGCGCGATAATTTTGGCAAACATATTCTACAGGGATTACTTCCTTAATCACAACTTCTATGTTCAAGGGATTTCCTAATCGTTCTCGGGGTATTTTAGGTCGACTAGTAAATTCCTCAGATACAAAAGAACAGGTGGCACCCGAATCAAATAATACATAGGCATTTATATTATTGATTGGGATAATACATGACACCACGTCCTTCGCAGCTACTCCGTCTTGGACAGTCATATTAAATGTTCTGGCAGTGGGACGGTTGGATGTCGGTCCGCCAATCATCAATTTTCTGCTTCTCTCTTGCTGTCTGCTTCCTCCGCCACTTCCTTTCTTCGGGCAATCTTTGATCAGGTTGTCCGTCGATCCACAAGAGAAACAACCTTTGATCTTCTTCAACTTCGAGCAGTTGGGCAAAATATGTCCCTCTTGGCCATAGTTATAACAAACACTGCGCCCTTTTCAACACTCACCCTGGTGATACCTCCCACACTTCGGGCATCCCTCCGCCTTCTTCTTAAATTCTCCACAAAATTTCCTCACTTGATTGTTGTGACTTTTGTTGTTGTTGTTGTTCTCCCACTTCCTTTTTCCTTAGTTACTACCTCTGCTGCTGCTTCCTCCTCTGCTATCTCCTCATGTGCTCTTACCCTTCTTCTCCTTGTTGTACAAACTCAAAGCTTCACTACCTCCCTCTGCAATAATAGCCTTCTCTAGCAATATTGTAAATGAATCGATTTGAAGAACTGACACCTTGTTAAACAACTAAGGCTTCAGTTCTTGCTCAAAATGTCTAGCTTTCCTCTCTTCATCTACCACTTAGTGTTCTGCAAAATGGGCTAGCTCATTGAACTTTGCCGCGTATTGCGCCACCGTCATATCTCCCTGCTTAAGTTTTAAGAACTTTACCTCCATCCTATTTTTCATGCTCTTCGGGAAGTAATTCTCGAAGAACAGAGTCTTAAATCTCTCCCAAGTTACTATCCCTTCTCCTGCTCTCTGCTGATTCGCCTCCCACCAGTAGTTCGCTTCGCATCTCATCATGTAGGTTGCAAAATCATTCTTCTGATCTTCACCCACACGAGCGATAGTGAAAGCTTTCTCCATTTCCTTAATCCACGTCTGTGCCACGATCGGATCGGTAGTGCCTACGAATTTCGAAGGTCCTATACTCCTAAAATCCTTAAAGTTAGTGACTAGAGCTGCTTGGGGATTGGGTGGTACTGGTTCATTTCTTCCCTTAAGAGCTTCCCCTAACAAATCTACTAGCCTTTGTATAGGGTCTACTGGTCATCTCTCATCATTAACCGACTCTTCTGGTGCAGTTATTCTACTTCTCGGTGGTATTTTTCTGCATCACAAAATTTTCATTTTTATTATCTAATTATATTACTTAAACATTTCTCAAATGAAAGGATAAAATTTTTATTACGCATTTTTGAAATAAAATCATTTATATTCATATGCCAAATCATTACATTATATGATTTTCTCTAGCATACTTCTATAAATGATAATACGTATCCCCTAATATTACAAAAGACAGGGACAACACCAACATACTACCCCTCTAATATTTTTCAAAATCTTGGGGTTTACAACTATCTTACATCTTACACAAAAGACTGAGATTACAACAATAGATTAAACATCACATAAAAATACTACAACTATTAAGCTTCTACATCCAGACTTAATCTCTAACATCCCACGCTCCACATGACTCTGGTACTCCTTCTGAGTAATGTGCACCACCAAGTCTCGGCTTATGGTATGCCGGGTCTGTCCTTGCTCTACCAGGTAATGATATACCCCATCAATCAGTCTCTCCATGGCCATGCACAATGCATAGCTCATCTTTTTCATCTTCCTTCTCTTAGTCGTTAGCCCAATCATTAGTTTCTTCCCACTTCTCCTCGAAGTGGATCCTATCCATCACCTCTATCTCTAACTGAGTACGGAGAGCTTCCTTCTCTGTCCTCTCACTCAACTCTCTTTGTTCCATCTCTTCTAACTTCCCTACCAAGTCGATATTCCTAGACACCGACCTATGAAACAAATTCCCCATCTAGATCCCTGCCTCCTTGCGATGAGCAATCTCCACCTCTATCTCTTGCATTACTAACTTTCTCTGATGATCCTCGTCCCTCGGTTTCTAGAACTCAGACTCCCTTTCTTTAGCCTCAGTCTCTAGTTCCTCAACTCTACATCCTAACTCCAAAATTTGCTCCTCATACTCTCCCAACATCCAATCCTCGAAAGTAGCCTCGTCGGAGTCCTCCATGGGCTCATCCCCCATAGGTTACTCCTCTGGATCAGACTTTTCGGGTAATGGCTCTATCTCCTCCTCATCATCATCGTCATCGATAGGGGCCACTGCCGATATGGGCTCCGCTATCAAAGGTGCCTCATAGACCATGTGTATGTCAAGCGGCTCCTAACACCTTCCCTCCGCATAATCAAACCCCCGAACCTAAATAAATCTCGGTTTCACAGACCCGTTTAGCAGTGTCACATCACTGGATCAATGTGCAAACCTTTTCTCGGTTGGGTTGGTGTAACCAGTTAAAAACACCAACTGGCGACTCTTAAAGTTAAATCATCGACATGATACATGTCAAACCTTTTTCACTTGTTTTTTCAAACAAATCTCACATAACATGAGAACACCAAAGAATAAGAAACGAAAAGGGACAAATAAAAATCCCGACGTCGACAGGTGGCGACTCTGCTGGGGACACCAGTAAGAGGGTTTAAGCCGCTACTACAAGCTTTTCAAAACTGTTATATGCTTGTGTGTGAATGTTGCATTTACATTTATGATGAATGTGTACGAATATATTTTACTTACTGCACTGCAATATATCTATCTGTGATATTAGTGCTTCACACATGTCATCATTTTCATAAACGGTGAGACACGTTGTATGTGAATGTATGTTGTGTGGTTCCTCCACCAGGAGGCTATCCTGTCGGTGTTTGATTACTGGACTCATAGGGAAACTAATTCCAACGAGGCTCAGGAAAGGCACCACCCAGTTGAAAGACCGAATTAACTTCCCGTCAAGTAAATTGTGATGATCTGGGAACCTTCATGCCAAAAAGCCATGAGAGTAACCTAAGATAGGTTAGCCTCTGATAAACTAAACGCGGAGGAAAGTCTCTTCATGCTTTCCATTTTCTATTACTTGTAAAAGTATTTACTTGTAATTTTATTTCATACTCATCTTTATGTAATGGAAAATATTAAGAATATTTGCACATATATGACATGTTATCCATTAACATCCGTTTTGCAGGATAATATTCCTAACACGGGTATACATAGCATATAAACATTTACATTATCCCTAAGACAAAACTAAATAAGTCTTTTGTAGGGAAACAATTGGGCTCATTACATCTCAAAATCCAAAAAAGACCACGAGCACTGCAGACCAACAGTCTTCTTTTTCGATCAGCCTAATCTGTTTCTCGAGAAGAATTTTGATGAATGGGATTTATACCCGCGAATCGGATACTTTATGACTTAAATAGTTGCCTATTCTTGTAGATTTTATACGATTTTATATAATTACAGTGTTATTGTGCTTAATCGATGCAATGCAGGGCTTATCAGGTGTTTTCTAGCATTCAGGGGCAAAATGGTCATATTTCTCACACCCGCACCGCGACGCCAATGCCAAGCTTATTGGCTGCGCCGCAGCGCCACCCCCTGGACCTTGCTGATGTCACCTTCGCGCCGCGGCGCCCCTGGGCATATTTGGTTCGATATATTTATGCTTAATGATTCTCACTAAGACATTAGTGATGATTTTGGTAATTTACATTATAGCGACAGAAGGATTGTAGGTTTACACCTGAATATATTGGCATGCAATTGTGGGTTTCGATTGCATAAGTTGTGCGTAGAATAGATATATATCTGTGCACCACGTGAGATCTATTTGAGAACTTATGCTTAAATCCTCGTTATGATTAACTCGCATAGACATATGTAGGATTGTATCTAGCTTGGGCGTTCTTTTCTGTTCTATTCCCTAACGGGTGGATCTGGAAAGGATATGTTTGTGCATACCTCGATAGGGGTGTATGAGCAGTTATGTGTTCTCGGTCGATAAATTGTCGTGACCATTAAGACCAGAGAGAGAGATAGGTAGTTTGATGAAACATAGCACGCCAGGTGTTCGACAGAATGCCTGAGTGGGGTGAAGTTGTAACCTTAGCTTGTAATTCCTTCGATTACCATTCGTTATCCATTTACTTGCTTTGATAATTATTATGCTTAGATTAATCACACTTTCATTTATTGCTGTTCGAATAAGACTTTAGCAATACATAGTCGGTACTTGGTAAATATTAGTCATAGTTCCTCGTGGGTACGACATTCTACTTATCACTGTATTACTTGTTAGACCGCGTATACTTGTGCGTGTTTAGTGATCGGTTTTCTGACCAACAAATTTGACGGATTGAGTAAAACAATTATAGATTTGGCTGTCTTACTTAAAGAATTGCATCAGTCTACTCAGGGCTCAAAAATGCATATACATACAGAATCCTCTACACAAGGAGGAACACAAGGTTTGGATAAAACAAATCCAGAACCTCAGTTGGATACGACCAACAAAGACCCTGAAAACACCCATCTCAAAGGAGATCCAGACACCAGTGATATCAGGAAGAAGGTCCTTCAAATGGAAGAAACTATCCATTCTCTCAAAGGGATTGGAACATATAGAAGTGTTTTATATGCTGACCTTTGCATATTCCCTGGTGTTCATTATCCAGAGAAATTCAAAACCCCTGACTTTGAAAAGTATGATGGATTAGGGGATCCTTACACACATTTGAAGGTGTTCATTAGAGAACTTGGATCTTATGCGGAAAACAAAAAGATCAGAATGTAGCTGTTCCAGAAGAGTCTGACTGGAGAAGACTTTTCATGGTATACCAGATTAGATAACTTAAAGATCCATAGCTGGGAAGAGCTAGCTCACGCCTTCCTCACTCAATATAGTTTTTAATCTCAGATGGCTCCTGACCGGTATCAGATTACCAAGGTCAAGAAACAGTCTAATGAGTTTTTCAGAGAGTACGCTCAAAGGTGGAGGCGCCTTGCTACTCAAGTTATTACTTCTATGACAGAGTCAGAAATAGTCATGACTTTCATAGACATACAAGAAGCTCCTTTATATGAGAGATTTTTAGTTGGTATTGGAAAACCATTTTTGGAAATGATCAAGCACGGAGAAATGGTTAGATGGGGTTGAAGTCAAGAAAGATTCAAGACTTAGACGCTCTTAAAGCAGTTGCTGAGCACATCCAGTCCGGAACTTATGGAAACAACCCCCGAAGGGTCCATAAAAAGAAAGAGGAGGATGTTTCCTTAATACTAAAAGGTCAAAAAGGCAGTCAGAACATGCCTATACAGAGGAGAAACTACTCCCCTTTTCAAGCACAATCTTCAAACTCTCCAATGCCTAAAGGTGGAGATGCAAAGCACCCTCGAACGTTCACACCCTTAGGGGACTCGCTCGAGAATATTCTTGCTCTTCTAACTACTCAAAAGAAAATCACACAGCTTCTTCCACCAGCCAACCCTAATAGGAGGGGTTTTAATGCTACTCGGAAGTGTGCTTATCATGCCGGAGCACCTGGACATGATACTCAAGATTGTTGGGCCTTGAAACACAAGATCCAAGATTTAATAGACAACGATGAGATCGTGGTTACCGAACCAAATCAACCTCATGTGCAAGACAACCCTCTTCCTTAACATAAAGAAGAAGAGGTCAACATGATTAGTTGGAGTACTTGACAGTGTTCCAATTTTAACAATGAATCATCCCAAACCATCAAAGACAACGTTGACAGATGGGATTATGCAAAATTTCAATTTGCTATGGAACGAAAGATGAAAGCTCTTTGCAAGCAAATTGAACAATTGGCAGAACTGGTGACCCATCAGTATCAAGTCACATGCTAGTTAGTCAGCCAGGAGCATGCATGTCTCCTTCCTTTTGTTATGAATGCTCCATCATCACCTTCAGAAAGCGAAGCTATGGAGGATAAGGTTACGAAGAGAGCAAGTGCTAAAACCCGTTGGGATTTTGCCAATAAAAGGGAATTTACATACCTGGGCCAACCTATGGAGGAGATATTTCAGATGCTAATCAACAAAGGAAGAATTACCTCCCTTCTACCTCCAATCAATCCACGTTCAAGACGGTTCAACTCTGATGGAGTATGTCAATATCATTCACATTCTCGCGGTCACAGCACAGAAGAATGCTGGGCACTCCGCCACGTTATTTAGAAGATCACAAGAAGATCTTATTAAAGGTTTTGGAAGAAGCCTACTTGCCAAAATCAGTGGATGTGGAAAAATTTCAACATCTGGTTTGTAAGACCCCTAATTTTATGAATAAATATTTATTTTTCTCGAAATATTTTTTTTATGGTGTGGATTTGAGATAATGTTATAGTTGTGGGTAATATTTATAAATTTTGAAAAGAATGCAAGTTGTTGTATAATATTCGATTGGTCGGAGAATGTTCTTTTTATCGGGGAATATTCGTACGATGGTACAATCATTGGTGGATCCCACAACAGAATTATTGTCAGATTGAGAAAACGACAAAAATATTTTATGAAAATAACGGCGGAAGTTTTACCGTTAACTGTTGAAACACCCGATGTTAAAAGTACAGTAATACGCGTGGTTGCATAGTAGCACACGTTATTGATTATTAATCCTTACGTGAGAAGTCACTCAGTTTTGTTCAATTATTGCGACAGTAATTGCTGCATAGTATCTCACGTTAATTGATTCAATTATTGTCAATATTTTATATATTATTAAATCAATAATTGAGACGACGAAGTTGTTAATATTATTATTTGCAATATTAACGATGTCTAGAAGTTCTGTCAAGGAGAGGTTTGGTCACCTAATTGCGCACCAATAGGGAGAAATCCTTATTGGAAAGCCCCCTCTTTTTCCTGAGAACGACCTGGTCGATTAATAGTGTGAATTATAATAATGATGATGAATTTTATTTTATTATTATTATAAATGTAATAAAATAGAAAGCTTTTTATATAAAATAGAATACTTTTTATAAAGTTTTGTTTTATTTGATTATAAATAGAATATAATATATTTTATTATGCATAGTGTTTGCATAGTGCCTGCATAGTATTTGCATAGTAAAATCTTTTATATAATAAATGAATACTTTTATTAAGTTATTTGTTTTATTAGATTATAAATAGAATATATTATATTTTATTATGCATAGTGTTTGCATAGTGCTTGTATAGTGTTTGCATAGTAAATCTTTTTTATATAAAACAAAATACTTTTATAAAGTTATTTGTTTTATTAGTTTTTAAATAAAATATATATATATATATATATATATATATATTATAAATAGAATATATTATATTTTATTGCATAGTATCCTTTACATTCTTCTATAAATAGGATGCTTAGTTAGAATTGAAAATCACACCAGAAGTTCAGAGAATTCTTCTTTTATAATCTTGAGCGTATTTCTTTAGAGTTTAAGAAAGCTTTGAGCGTAAAAAATAGTATAAGTTTTCTTCAAGAATATCATCGCCCTACCAGTCAGAATACTCTTCTTTCTAAGGTAAGGGGTATTATTCTTTCGTATTCATGAAGAGAGTTATTTTCTTTCAATACCGTAAGGGTTGTTATTCCATTCTTTATTATTATGTTGAATAACTTTGTCTATGCTAATACCGCATACATGGTGAAATTCTTACGTTATTCCATTCTTTATTATTCTTTCGAATAACTTGTCGTGTGGTCTATCGCATGCCCGGTGAATTCTGTTGTTATTATATTCTTTATTATTATTCGTTGGAATATCACGTGCATGCGGATTATGCATGACTGGTTCCATTCTTTATTATTATTCATTGGAATAACCTATCTGTGTGGTCTATCGCGTACGGTGAATTACGTTGTTATTCCATTCTTTATTATTACATTGGAATATCACATGCATGCGGATTACGCATGATTCGGTTCCATTCTTTATTATTACATTTGAATATCTTTTTTTTTGCTTGATTACGCATGACACCGGTTCCATTCTTTATTATTTTGTTGGAATATCCACATGCATGCAGTTTTATTTATGACCGGGTTCCATTATTTATTATTCGTTGGAATAACTCGTCTATCGCGGATTACGCATGCGCTGGTGAATTCTTACGGTATTCCATTCTTTATTATTTCGTTGGAATAACTCATGCGTGTGGATTATCGCATGCATGGTGAATGATCCTTCGTATTCATTCCTTATTAAATTGTGGAAATGACCATCTACGTGGATTACCGCATGGCGGAAAAAAATCCATTTGCCATTTCATATATTCTATTATACTCCGTTGGTTAAAGTTTTGGCTTCTATACTCCATGAAATTAATAAAATATCCCGGATATTTGGGCTTCATCCCAAGATCCTTTCATGGAAATATTCTTCTGAGCATTCTTGAATTTTACTCCACAAAGCAGTATCATGTTGACAATTTGGACATTATTGAGTTCAGGATAAATTAACTTATAAATCCTTAAAATTTATTCTTGAACTTGTTTTATTGAATTATTATGTCATTGTCATCATCCTCATGCTTATATTGTGATGAAAGTCATCTTTGGCTTACGTGCATAGATGGACTTAGTATGATTATGACCAGGGATTATTCGGTATAATCATGACCTATAATGTTATAAATGATGTGGTAAAAGTCCTCAGTGGCCTGTAGTGCATTGATGGATAATTTTTGGTATGATTATGACCAGGGATTATTCGGTATAGTCATGACCATTGATGATTTAATGCATATCCTTGGCCCGTAGTGCAGGGATGACTCGATGATGTGGTTTAAGCTGAGTCTCAGCGATAAAAGTGATGAAAAACCTTTTAAATTATAGAAGATAGTAGATTTTATTCTCTACTTGACTCTTTTAATGGATTACTTGTTCCGCTGTAATTAAACTTGATGTTTGTTATATTGTATCAGTTTAACACTGTTGAAGGCTAATGATAATTTATTTTGCATTATCTTAGTCATAATATTTCTTACTAGGCTAGTCGAGCTCACCGTTTTGCTTTTATTGTTCTCTTCAGGAAATGAGAACGTAGCAGGGACTAGTCGGGGAACGGAGTGACGGTCCAGATGATAGCATTAGTAGTCCTCACTATTCTATGAAATAGCGTGATAATAAATGTATTGAAGACTTATTTTAAGTTTGAATACTGTCTAGAAGACAATATTTGTATTATAACTCACAGCTCATGTTGTATATTTAAGATTGTATTTGTATTCTGTACCATGTATTTGACGACTCAGAATATGTGATGTATACCTATTTTGGGGCGTCACAGTTGGTATAAAAGCTTAGGGATATGATCCCTGGCTGAGATGTGAGACAAGAACTAGGAGGGGAGAGACGGGGAATTCCTTCGCTAGTATGACCTACCTAAGTTTATTTGGTATTTAATTTATCGGTCAGAGTATAGGGATAATATGTGATATGTTAATTAACCCTTGTTTTGTGACAGTGTTTGAAAATGGCATCTGAAAAATGTTGAGATCAGCAATGAAGCACATGAGACCATTGAGTCACCAACGATCAATACCCAGGATAATGTGCAATAGGAAGACAATAATCCTCAGGTAAATAACAACACTGACCAAATGATGAACGATGGAATGTTCAGAGGCTTTTATGCAATTCATGCAACATCAGGTAAGAGAGACTCATGCTCAAAATATAGGTGGAAATAATGGCAACCCACGGTCGGTCACCGCCAAGCAGTTCAAGGAGCTGGGACCACCGAAGTTTTTGGGAAAGCCAGAACCACTTAAGGCAGACTCTACAAGAAAATTCTTTATCTGCGACAAAACCTTTCAAATAACCGCCCTTTCCGTCAGCACGATATCAATAATAATGACGACCATTTGCGATCGGACTTGCTTCTAGTCTAATCATTAATCATTATCCATGATCGCATGCGATCATTTGAGCGATCATTGGATTAATTTTCCTCCCAAAATTGGTGCCAAATGTTGGTGCATTTAGTTTTTTGCGACCAATCTATATTAGCGACCGCTAGGCGGTCGCTGATGTTACCACGTCATTAAAAATCAGCGACCGCGTGTGGTCGCTGATCATATTAACATTTACCAGTTTCAGTCATTCACTCGACTATCAGGCGAAGAGAAAAGAAATGAGGGAGCAGAATAGAGAGAAGAGGGAGAAAGGGGGAGAAGAGAAGAAGGAGAAGAAGGAGAACCGCCACTGCCACCGCCTCACCCTCACCGTCTAGTTCTTCAGGTTTGTTTTCGGATCAAATAAAACATCTCCAAAAACCTAGCTCTCATCTTACTTGATTTATAAATTTCACTAGCTCTCATCTTACTTGATTTTCTGGCAACCAAATTGAGGCTCACTGATGCTTAGTTTTGGTTTCTATTGAGTCAATAAATAGAAATAGAAATAAAATTGATAAATACATTGGACTGTTAAAATATGCCCATTTCTTTTTATTCCCTTGCACTTTTCAAGCTCCTAGCTCAAAACATTTTTGTTCTAAGCTTTAACAGATTTGAGAATGTTCAAGTAGGAAGAAATAAAATTATAAAACTAAACAAATTTAAGCATAAAACACATGTAAGAAGGAAGTAGGCAATTCATATATTCAAGCAAGTGTTTAGAATTTGTTATATTCAAGGGAGTTGAAGTTTTATATAAAATAAATAATAAAAGAGTGAATAATTAATATAGTTATATGAATGGACTCCTTGAGATCTCTTATTAGTAACTCAAAATTTAAAGTTTAAGATTTGAACTTTAGATTTTGTGTAATGCGGACTCCCCTGTTCATGAAAATTCTTTTGAGCTTCCCTAAACTGTCAATGTTCAACAAGACTTGGGCTTGGTTTCCTTAAACTGTCAGCCATCAATTAGACTTGGATTTACATTGGATAAATTGGACAATGTATAAATACAATGTATAATTTACATTGGATACATTGGAAAATGTATAATTTGGATACATTGGACAATGTATAATTTACATTGGATACATTGGACAATTTATTTTACTACCTTTTCTTTTTAAAAATACATTGGACAATGTATTTTTCTGTCCAGTCTTGTGTTGTTTACTGTTGCTATAATTATTGGTTTGTTGTTTACTGTTCATGTGGGTCTTTTCATTATTATATGGTTCCAGTGTATTTTGTAAACTTATGGATTATTTATAGTGTGCGCGGGTGCAAAAAGAAAGAAACTGAAGTGTAGGTTTATTACGTACGTATCTAGAATTTTTGTTGCTTCTTCTATTTTGTTGTTGGGATTATATTTTGCTGAAATTGGAATTCACATCCTTTGATTTGGGACTTCATATTATTTGGTAATGTTTTGTGTCTTGGGTGCCTAGAAATGTCCATATATGCATGTCGTCGTGCATGTGGCTAGTCCATATTGTAGGGGAGACTCTGGAATTTTTTTTTTAAGTATTATAAGTATAAGTTTGAAAAATGTTCATAAGTATTATAAGTATAAGTTTGTAGGAGAGTCTGGTGCTGCTTATCAATTGGATATAAATATATTAGTGATCTACTAGAGCCTATTAAGGGGTTGTTATAAATGATGAAATTTGGGCTTAGGGTCATGAGGCCACTGAGGCCACGCCAAGCTAAGCTTTAAGCTCACTTTGGGCCAAGCCAAGCTTGGTTGTCGAAGATGGTAAGCTATTGAAATCATTAAGCCAAAATAAGCGTGTTAGGAACTGTTAGTGCAACAGAGAAGGTAACTAGACACACTTGGTCAATAAAGAGACTATTTTGGCTATAACAGAAAAACAAGGGTATTTAACATTTATGTATACAAGAATAAATCTACAAAATGTTATAGAAGCGATAAATTTCTCAACTAAGTTGTGACTATCCCAAAACATAAAAGATTATAGAAAGGGACCGTGAGGGGTATAATCTTAAAACATGGAGCCTTAAACTAAGTAGTATAATATAACAAATTTAAAACAAATTAAAATAAAATAACATGATATAATATAACTATTAAACTAAGTAGTATTTACTTAGTTTCTCATACTAAATTTAATAACATTTAAAGTTTCTCATACTCCTTTAATTTGAATTCAATCATTAACATTGAGTATGCTTAAATGTTAATCATATGCTTACAAGTATGCTCAAGTCATATGGTTACAAGTATGCTGAAATGTTAATCATATGCTTACAAGTATGCTCAAGTCATATGGTTACAAGTATGCTCAAGTCATATGATTAATAAGCTCTTGTTGTTTGTAGTAGGTACCGTGGAATCATGGACCTCTATTCACACCGTAGTTGGATGGCACAACGAAAGTCAAGTGCCCAGATAGGTGCTACAACTGAATTTAGAGCTGGTTGCAAAGTGTTTTTGGAGTATGCGTATAGTCACCCGGAATGTATGAATGGTAAGTCGCAGATACGATGTCCATGTTTGAAGTGTAAGAATGTAAATTATATGGACAGAGACATGGTAAACTATCATTATTTGTTTCTGGGTTCATGAAAAATTACGAAGAATGCTGGTGGGCACATGGGCAGAGAAGAGATGGTGGCATCACAGAAGTACACAATTCGGGCAGTAGTACTTATCGTATGAATGAAATGGTTCATGATATTGTAGGGCCAGATTTTGATTGGGAACAAGGTAAAGAGCAACCTATAAATTCTTATGCCAAAGACTTCTTTAAGTTGTTAGATGAGGGTAGCAAGCCATTGTGGCATGGTTGCACCAAACACACTACATTGTCTGCAGTGGCGACATTACTTAACATCAAGGCTGATCACAACATGAGTCATGAGTGTTTTGAGTCACTCTTGAAGGCCATTAAGAGTATGTTGCCTGACGGTGAGAAATTACCTGGTAACTATTACTTTTGTAAGAAAATGGTGAAGAAGTTGGGTCTTGGATACCAAAAGATCGATGCATATCCCAACGATTGCATGTTATTTTATAAGAAAAATGAACAACTGACAAGGTGCACATTTTGCAGTCATGATCGGTTTAGGCCTAATAAAGAGGGTGTGACTACAAAAAAATCAAGTATACCATTTAAGATTCTAAGGTATTTTCCAATAACACATCGGCTAAAAAGATTGTACATGTCTTCAAGAACAGTTGAACATATGAGTTGGCATGCGAAATCTCCAGCTAAAGATGGAAAACTAAATCATCCCGCAGATGGGCAGGCTTGGAAAGATTTCAACTTAGCACATCCTGGGTTTGCATTAGAACCTAGAAATGTGAGGCTTGGATTGTCCACCGATGGTTTCAATCCATTTGGCCACTCAGCTGTTCCGTACTCATGTTGGCCTGTGATTGTTACTCCGTAAAACTTGCCTCCTTGGATGTGTATGAAAAAGCCATACTTGTTTCTTTCACTCGTGGTTCCTGGTCCTAAGAGTCCTGGAAAGAACTTAGATATTTACTTGAGACCTCTTATAGACGAGTTGAAGGTATTGTGGGAGGATGGAGTCTGAGACTTGGGATGTTGTAATGAAAACAAATTTCAACCTTAGTAAGGCGTGGTTTATGTGGACTATAAGTGACTTCCCAACTTATGGTATGTTAATGGATGGAGTACACACGGAAGTTGGTTTGTCCGTATTGTATGGAGCATACAAAGTCGTTTAATCTATCAAAAGGTCGAAAGCCTTCTTTGGTTTGATCATCATCGCTTGGTTCTTACCGGTAGATCACCCGTTTTGAAGAAATAGAGAACACTTCAGGAAAGGGAAAGTAGACAATGATATACCTGCACCGCGATTGTCGGGAACGGAGATGCGAGATCGTGTGATGAGATTGCTGGTTATCCCATTTGGTAAGATTGATGCCACAAACATAATCAATGGGTTGGGCGAATCTCATAACTGGGTTCGGAGAAGCATCTTTTGGGAACTGCCTTATTGGTCTACAAATTTGATTCGTCATAATCTAGATGTGATGCATATTGAGAAGAATGTGTTTGAGAATGTGTTTAACACCGTGATAAATGTTATGGGGAAGACAAAAGATAACGATAAGGCACGTTTGGACATGAAAGATATTTGTAAGCGTCCTGGATTAGAACTTTATGAATCTCCTAATGGTAAAATTGTCAAACCGCATGCAAGGTACACATTGTCCAAAAAGCAAGTTGAAGATGTGTGCACATGGGTTAAGTCTCTGAAACTACCAGATGGATATGCGTCAAACATTGCAAGGTGTGTTACGGGTGGGAAATTGTAAGGGATGAAGAGTCATGATTGTCATGTGTTCATGGAGAGACTCATGCCTATAGCATTTTGAGATCTGCTTGATAAACCAATATGGGATGCTTTGACGGATCTTAGTCGTTTCTTCAAAGACTTATGTTCAAAATCATTAAATGAGAAGGACATGTCTGTACTTGAGAAGAACATCATAGAGATCACGTGTAAACTAGAAAAAACTATTCCCACCTAGTTTTTTTGACTCCATGGAGCATTTGCAAATCCATCTTCCCTATGAAGCTCGTGTTGGGGGTCTAGTTCAATATAGATGGATGTACCCTTTGGAGAGGGTGATGGGAAACCTTAAGAGGAAGGTGAAGAATAGAGCTTATGTCAAGGGGTCGATATGTGAGGCATACAGTTTCGATGAGATATCTACATTTGTCTCCGACTATTTTCTGAACGAAGTCTTGACAAAGGCCAATCGAGTATCGAGACATGATGATGGGGGAAATGTTGAACTAAATGGTCGGCTCTCTATATTTAGTCTATCGGGTCGCGCTTATGGAAAAGGGAAGCACATATTCCTCTCTGAGCAAGAATTACATGCTGCACATACTTTCATTCTTCTCAATTGCGAGGAGATTGACGAATTTGTGAGGTACACATGTAAACTTGATAATTTATCTTTTAAGTTGAAAATTTATTCCAATATGTTAATGTTTATAACATGGTATAGATTGTACGACGACGGGTTAAAAGTGAAGCATCCCGGTATAACTGATAAAGATATTCAAATCAATCGTGGTAAAAAATTTGCACTTTGGCTAAGGGCAAAGTAAGTTCAATTTTTTAAGCACGTAGTATATATATATATATACTCCATGTTAACTATGACTTCATTTAATAAGATGGAGTTTTTTTAGGCTTTGACTAAGGGATCAACGATTCCGGCTAATGTAAAAGTCCTAGCTATGGGACCAGACAGGGACCAAGTCAGCCGCAATGGTTACAAAATAAATGGTTGTGAATTTCATACAAAGGCATATGGGCACAGTAAAAGAACAACGAACTATGGAGTGTGTGTCCAAGGAGATTGTTACAATGAGCTTGGTCGTGCCTTTTATGGGGAGTTGGAGGAAATCGTAGAGTTGTCGTACAAGGGCACATACGGGGGTCATATTAACTTGTTCAAGTGTCGTTGGTTTGATTCAGAAAAAGGGATACGTGTTGACAGACATGGAATCATCGATATTGACCTCCATAGGTCGGCTTACTCCAACGAACCATTTGTTTTACCAACTCAAACAGTACAAGTATACTACACTCCTAGTCCTGTTAGGAAAAGGAATAGACCGCCTACAGATTGGCAAGTTGTAATTCATACTCCTGGGCGCAGTCGTGTCCAAGTAATAGACAGGGATTTCTACCAAGAAGAGATACTTCATAGACCTCCTATAATAAATATAGAGGACAACAATGATGTAATCCAGTTAGAGGGTGGAGATGAACCTGATGAATTGGATCCCCACACGCTTATTGTGCGATGATAGCGGTGATCTTGAGGAAGAGTTATTGGTACGACATCGACATAGAAGAATCAAGAAGAAGATGGTTATGAATCTCCGATACTTGTACAAAATGATTATGAGTCAGACAACGATTTTCATTAAAATGTATGTTTAGTTTTAATTGTATTACAATGAATTACATATAGGAATGTTCTTTATATCCTTAACATGTTTATGTACCTTTCATTTATAGTTGTTGTAGTTAACTATTTCATACAATTAATTATCATTATTGTCCTTTTATATAAAATGTATGTTTAGTTTTAATTGTATTACATACAATTACATATGTACATGTTCTTTATATCCTTGACGCGTTTATGTATCTTTCATTTATAACTCATACTAACATCCTAAATTTTTTATTTATAGATGTCTTACGAACCGCAGCATAAAAAGCGAGGGTTGGGTGGGGCCCTAATCATGTGTCAAGGCCCCATTAATCCGGATGATCGCGATTCTTATATAGATCCGTCCTCCTCCGTAAAGCACGTAAGTTAAACATCGTATATATAAAGGTTTAATATTTCCATTGTTATAAATATATATGATCGTAAATTATTGTATATTGTAGTGATTTTCAAAATAGTAAAATTGTGAAGTGCATTTCACAATTATAAGCTTATGTAATCGCCCACGCTAAAGTGATTACATGGGCGAAGCACACCTCTCGTCCATAAGGATGCGATTTAAATTTGAATTTCGTATATATTTTTTATCACTCTGATAGATAATACATAGTTATATAATCAAATAATATTGTTTAGTAATGTTGGATTATGGTAATATAATATAACAGTTTTAATATTATTAATGTTGTTTTATTTGCAGAAGCGGTATAGATGGGATGACGCACATGCATCAGTTATTCAGACAATGTTCTGGCAGAAGTGCGCCGTCCGAACTAAAGATAATCTGAACAAGGAACGACAAAAAGCCCTGCACAATGCTGAGATTGACCATCCAGGATAGGTGAGCAGTATATGCATGAACATAGTCCTTGGTGGTGCGCGCATCCCATATGGGTGCAGATGTATGACCAGTGGGGAGCAGAGAGCTGTGTCAAGAGATGCAAGATCGCCACCGTAATGAGATCCTCGTGTATCTCAAGGCTAAAAGGAAAAGGAACGTATAAGCGGCGAAGATATCACAATTTGCAAAGATATTATCGCTAGGGTATGTATATATAGCAAGCTTATTGGCTTAGTTATTTGTTTTTATGTTTACAGTCATGTTTTGTAGCTAAAATATCTCATGTTTACATATTAATATGAGAACATGAACTGTAGGAGTCTGAGTCTCAAGGTCAACCTATCAATTGGTTGGATGTGTATGTGGCCACCCGTGATGGTCTGCCTGATGCTGTTCAGATAGCTGTAATAAGTTAAATTTATATTAATATGTTGTTTATAAATTGTGACGACCTTTTTAACATTTTTTTTATTTATTTTAAACTATTTAATTGTTGACCTTCTGACAGGACACTTATAAGGGCTTAATGAACGAGCGCTATCCTGAAGGCACCCCGCGTCCGTCGATTGATCAAGAATTGTGGGAGAGGGCGCTCGTGTGAAGAAAAACTATGTTAAAGGCCAAGGACAAAAACAACACCCGAACCATCAAGGGTACGCAGCAAATTGCTACCTTACCAGTCTACACGATCATCAAAGTCACCAAATTCTATCATACTCCTGCCGACTATGTGAGAGCGATCCGCCGAATCGTGATCTTCTTCATATATCTTGGGCGGGCATCGTATTCTCTTAGTCCCGATGAGTCAAGCGGAGGTATGGCGGCAAGCAAGCAAGATCACAAAGATCGTGGTGGCGACTGTGTATATATATTGATATTGTTTAGCTTTTAATTCCCAAGTTATAGCAGTATCAACACATGTAACATATATGTTTTATTCTTTTGTTAATTACAGGGTACTAATTTGGATGATCCATGAAGAGCTAGACCAGTCATATATGTTATATTTTTAAAGCTTTGCTAAACTTGTTTTTTAGATTTTTAAAGCTTTGTACTCTTTTAGATTGATTCTTTGGACAATTGTATTGGTTTACGATTATATTATATGGATGTTTACGATTGTATTGTGTTGGTTTATGATGGATATTTATCATATAGTAGTTATCATGGATGAATGTTTATCACATGGTAGTTATCATGGATGGATGCTTATATATACTGCTATGTGTTGGGATAGAAAGCAGGTACAAAGCAGGTTATTTTTGGGAAATCAATAAAAATAGGAGAAATATTAAAAAAAAAAGATCGTGACGCATCTATATCGCTAAGACTAAAACGCCATTGTTGATAGCTACTTTTGAAACTAGCGATCAGACGATCATCACGACACGTGTGTCATGTCACAGCTGACAAATGACTCAGCATGAGTCATAATAGCGATGGATTCACCATAATAATGATCGCCGAGCATTTGGTCGCTATTGTTGGTCGTCAAGTCCATCCATTGATCAGATAATCATGCGATTAATATCGACGATTGATTCGGTCATGGATATTTATCTGCGACCAAATACGGTCACTGATATGTCTTTTTGTTGTAGTGAGAGATATGGATAAAGTAGATCACCAAGATATTTGATGTCTTGGAATGCTCAGAGGAGCAAAAGGTTCCATTCGCCACCTTTATGTTGCGTGAAGAAGCAGATCATTGGTGGGAATATGTAAAACATACCCAGCCTGATGCACTTAAGATATCTTAGGAGAAGTTTCAAGAATTGTTCAACGACAAGTACTTTTCTGAAAGTATTCGTCACATGAAGAAGGTAGAGTTCATCAAGCTTGAGCAAAACAATATGACCGTGTCGCAGTACGAGGCTAAGTTTGCGGAGTTATCCCAGTTTGCATCCCATTTGGTCGATAATGAGGAGAGAATGACGCGAATATTTCTGCGAGGTTTGAAACCCAAAATATGTCAATATCTCATTTCTCACAAACTTTGTTTATATTCAGATGTTGTGAATAGGACTCAGTTATTGGAGCGCGATAATGAGTTATCACAACCAAAAGGCAACGACCAATAACACGATAATAATCGTACAGGTGGCAACGACCATCGGAGCAATGATAACCATCATGGGGGAAATTATCATGCCAAGAATGGTAACCACTTCAGTGGTAATCATGGCCAAGATAATAGAAGTGGAAAATTCAAGAAGAGAAGGTTCAATAATGATGATGGAAAGACAAAGAAGACCAAAGACCCGCTTTTAATGGAAGAAGAATGACCACCGGTCGTATGCTTCAAATGCGGAAAGGAGGGACACATCTGTCCAAACTGTACGCAGCAATCCAAAGCGTGTTTTAATTGCGGAAGAGAAGGTCACCTAGCTTGATTTTGTCGTGTAGTGAAGTCAAGTCCAGCTGGGATAGTGATGCCAAAGGATGTCTCAGACAAGTCAAAGCCGGTAGTTTAAGTGAGAGCGTTTGTCGAGGAACTCGAATAAAGTTGTTACGGGTAAGTTAATCATAAATTCTTGCGAAGTCTATACCTTATTAGATACCGGTTCTACCCATTCTTTTATCTCTCTTGCTTGCGCTCAACGTTTAAATTTGACTCCTGAGAAATTAGACTTTGACTTATCTGTTGAAACTCCGTTAGGAGAAACCTTCGTTACCTCCACTGTTTATAAATCTTGTTTGATTCATATCGATACCTCACGTTACCTGTCGATCTTATCTCTTTGAAAATACTTGCCCTTGATGTGATTTTAGAAATCGATTGGTTAACTACTCATCGTGCTAAAATTGATTATTTTTGTAAGGTTGTTAGCTTTTATATTCCTAACCAACCTGTTATACGAATTCAAACAACCAAACCACCAAAGTCAATCATTATCATATCAAGCCATAAGTAAAAAGCCCCAAACCTTTCGTTATTGACTTCCTTATGTGGAAGGCACCGAAGCTAGACTATCCGTAGGGGACGTTGTGAATGACGATGACAAGTTGATAGCTATCATTGTGACGTGTTATCCAAGTCTTGGATGAGAGTCACAGTTTTGAATGATATTTCTATTGTTAATAAATTTCCTGACGTATTTTTAAAGAACTTCTTAGCCTACCCCTAGAGCATGAAATCGAATGTATTGACCCCAGTACAAAACCCATTTCTTCAACCCTTAAATATTTCTTCAACCAAAACGAACGTATAATGCGCCAAAGACGTTGGCTCGAGCTGTTGAAGATTACGATCATACCATTCAATATCATTATGGAAGAGAGAACGTGGTAGCTGACGCGTTGAGTAGAAGATCATATGCGGGTACGAGTGCGATATTGTCAACGCAAAGGCCATTTCGTATAACTTACAAATGATGAAGATAGAGTTAAAGACTTTAGGGACCCACGTGAAGATAACGAATATATGATTAGAACCGACTTTAGTCGATAATATTAAAGCTGCTAAAGCTACAGACCCGGAGCTGATGAATACGAAGAAGAAGGTTCAAGAGGGCGTTATTTTAAAAGCAAGAGTTGCTGAAGAGAGGAAATCTCAACCCTCGATTTAATTGGCCTATTTGAAATCCTCGATCGAGTAGGAATTATGGCTTATAGACTCGTTTTACCGCCAAGTATGTCGCGTGTTCATAACGTTTTTAACGTATCAATGTTACGTAAATATGTGGATGACCCAAACCACATTATTAATTTAGAACCGGATGAGATAGCGGATAATTTAACATATGAAGATGTACCTGTTAAAATCTTGAAATATATTTTACGCTCAAAGGTTATACCTCAAGAGTTAGAATCTGACGAAGTGTCCTCATTTATTCGGCATACCAGGTACGTACGTCAATTTTGAGGCGCGAAATTTCATAAGGAGGGGAGATTGTAAGACTCCGAATTTTATGAATAAAGTTTTAATTTTCTCAAAATATTTTTTTTATGGTGTGGATTTGAGATAATGTTAAAGTTGTGGGTAATATTTATAAATTTTGAAAAGTATGCAAGTTGTTGTATAATATTTGATTGGTCGGAGAATATTCTTTTTGCCGAGGAATATCTGTACGATGGTACAATAATTGGTGGAACCCACAACGGAATTATTGTCGGATTAAGAAAATGATAAAAATATTTTATGAAAATAACGGCGGAAGTTTTACCATTAACTGTTGAAACACCCAGTGTTAAATACAGTAATACGTGTGGTTGCATAGTAGTATACGGTATTGATTACTGATGCTTACGTGAGTAGTCACTCAGTTTTGTTCAATTATTGCTACAGTAATTGTTGCATAGTATCTCACGTTATTTGATTCAATTATTGTCAATATTTTATATATTATTAAATCAATAATTGAGATGACGAAGTTATTAATATTATTATTTGCAATATTAACGATGTCAAGAAGTTCTGTCAAGGAGTGGTTTTTCACCTAATTACACGCCAATAGGGAGAAATCCTTATTGGAAAGCCCCCTCTTTTTCCTGGGAACGACCTGGTCGATTAATAGTGTGAATTATAATAATGATGATGAATTTTGTTTTATTATTATTATAAATGTAATAAAGTAGAAAGCTTTTATATAAAACAGATTACTTTTTATAAAGTTTTGTTTTATTTGATTATAAATAGAATATAATATATTTTATTATGCATATTGTTTGCATAGTGCCTGCATATTATTTGTATAGTAAAATCTTTTTATATAAAACAAAATAATTTTATAAAGTTATTTATTTTATTAGATTATAAATAAAATATATTATATTTTATTATGCATAGTATTCAGACATAGTGCTCGCATAGTATTTGCATAGTAAAATCTTTTTTATATAAAATAGAATACTTTTATAAATTTATTTATTTTATTAGATTTTAAATAAAATATATAAATATATATATATATATATATATATATATATTATAAATAGAATATATTATATTTTATTGCATAGTATCCTTTCCATTCTTCTATAAATAGGATGCTATTGAAAATCACACCAAAAGTTCAAAGAATTCTTCTTTTATAATCTTGAGCATATTTCTTTAGAGTTTAAGAAAGCTTTGAGCGTAGAAAACAATATAAGTTTTCTTCAAGAATATCCTCGCCCTACCAGTCGGAATACTCTTCTTTCTAAGGTAAGGGGTATTATTCTTTCGTATTCATGAAGAGAGTTATTTTCTTTCAATACTCGTAAGGGTTGTTATTCCATTCTTTATTATTATGTTGAATAACTTTGTCATGTCTAAGTATCGCATACATGGTGAAATTCTTTTATTATTCCATTCTTTATTATTCTATTGGAATAACCTGTCTGTGCGGTCTATCGCATGCCTGGTGAATTCTGTTGTTATTCCATTCTTTATTATTTTGTTGGAATATCCTGTCTGTGCGGATTACGCATGACCTGGTTCCATTCTTTATTATTTTGTTGGAATAACTTGTCTGTGCGGTCTATCGTATGCCTGGTGAATTCTGTTGTTATTCCATTCTTTATTATTCTGTTGGAATATCCTGTCTGTACGGATTACGCATGACCTGGTTCCATTCTTTATTATTCTATTGGAATATCCTGTCAGTGCGGATTACACATGACCTGGTTCCATTCTTTATTATTCTGTGGGAATATCCTGTCTATGCGGTTTACGCATGACCTAGTTCCATTATTTATTATTCTGTTGGAATAACCTGTGTGTGCAGATTACGCATGCTTGATGAATTCTTCTGTTATTCCATTCTTTATTATTCTATTGGAATAACCTGTCTATGTGGATTACCGCATTCATGGTGAATGATCCTTCGTATTCATTCCTTATTAAATTGTGGAAATGACCTGTCTACGTGGATTACCGCATGGCGGGCAAAAGTCCATTTGTAGTTTCATATATTTTATTATACTCAGTTGGTTAAAGTTTTGGCTTCTATACTCCATGAAATTAGTAGAATATCCTGGATATTTGTGTTTCATCCAGTATCTTTTCATGGAAATATTCTTCTGAGCATTCTTGAATTTTACTCCACAAAGCAGTATCATGTTGACAATTTTGACATTATTGAGTTTAGGATAAATTAACTTATAAATCTTTAAAATTTATTCTTGAACTTATTTTATTGAATTATTATGTCATTGTCATCATCCTCATGCTTATATTGTGATGAAAGTCATCTTTGGCTTACATGCATAGATGGACTTGGTATGATTATGACTAGGGATTATTCGGTATAATCATGACCTGTAATGTTATAAATGATGTGGTAAAAGTCCTCAGTGGCCTGTAGTGCATTGATGAACAGTTGTTGGTATGATTATGACCATGGATTATTCGGTATAGTCATGACCAAAGATAATTTAATGAATATCCTTGGCCTGTAGTGCAGGGATGACTCGATGATGTGGTTTAAGCTGAGTCTCAGCGATAAAAGTGATGAAAATCCTTTTAAATCATAGAAGATAGTAGATTTTATTCTCTACTTGACTCTTCTAATGGATTGCTTGTTCCGCTGCAGTTAAACTTGATGTTTGTTATATTGTATCAGTTTAACACTGTTGAAGGCTAATGATAATTTATTCTACATTATCTTAGTCATAATATTTCTTACTAGGCTAGTCGAGCTCACCCTTTTGCTTTCATTGTTCTCTTCAGGAAATGAGAACGTAGCAGGGACTAGTCGAGGAACAGAGTGACGGTCCAAATGGTAGCATTCATAGTCCTCACTATTCTATGAAATAGTGTGATAATAAATATATTGAGGACTTATTTTGAGTTTGAATACTGTCTAGAAGAGAATATTTGTATTAAAATTCCCAGCTCATGTTGTATATTTAAGATTGTATTTGTATTCTATACCATGTATTTGGTGACTCAGAATAGGTGATGTATAACTATTTTGGGGGCGTCATATGGTTGATCACATTTTTAACAACAATGTGATATCCTTCACTGATGACAACATACCGCCCGAAGGGACCGGTCATTGCAAACCATTGCACATTGCAGTTTTGTTCTCCGGATATATGTTAGCTGGAGTTTTGATAGATGGAGGTTCATCTCTAAATATCTGTCCTTATGCCACCTTAGTGAAGATGAACGTCAATCTCAAACGGATCCAAAGCAGCCATATGGTTATCAAAGCTTTTGATGGATCCCAACGAAATTCTGTCGGAGAGATTGAGCTGCCAATTGAGATTGGTCCAAACATATTCAATGTATCCTTCCACATCCTCAAGATAGATTCAGGATACAACCTGCTATTGGGGAGACCATGGATCCACATGGCTGGAGCCGTCCCTTCTACATTACATCAATAACTTAAATACATTGTCAACAATAGCCTAGTCACTATCAACGCTGAGTCGGAATGTCCTGAACAAGGAAACCTACCAATCATCAGCTTTAATTCAGAGGTTGTGCCGGCCAATTTTTATATTTTGGAAGTGAGTAACACACAATACCATCCTATTGGAGCACCACTTCCCGTACCCAAGATTTCTATCGAGGTTATGTCAGCCACTCAAGAAATGATGTCATTAGGTCATCATCCTGGATAAGGGCTTGGTAAAAATCAGCAGGGTATTGAGCACCTAATTCAAATGTCCAGTCAAACTGGGACATCCGAACTAGGCTATTTTGCTAATTCCAGTCATAGGAATCCTCATAAGCACAAGCAGATTCCTCAAGCTTCCGCCACACGGCGATTTTCTCCACCGGCACCTTATGAGTTGATACAGTCTCCGGTAAAGGTGTCAGCCCATGTTATGGCCATGCTATTTCCCAAACCAGTACCCTCTAAAGCAAAAAAGGTCCTGATCCCTGATCATAAAGTGGAAGAGAGGGAAAAAAACGTAAACATGACATCGCCCTGATGATGTCAGGCATACACATCATTGTCCATGATGAACATACAAACAGATACAGCCCAGACGATGATTGCCCAGATGTTATGGTCATCATTCGGGAAAAGGAGGACGATGACAGCCCCTCCATCACTGCAGTCCATCAGGACTTTATCCTCGATAATTGGAGCAGTACTCCATGCATTGGTCGACGAGGGTAAAACGGGTAGAAATCCCTCTTCCCTGTAGATAACTTTAATTGTTTACTTTTCTGTACAGTATTAGCAGTTACTTTATCAGTACATGATAAAACTTTTGTATGATTAAACATTTTCGTATATTAAGTGAAAGCATATTTTGTTTCAGGACTCTGAATTTCGATGTGCCTGTACTTGCTGATGAGGTACCTTTCTCCACAAGGACTGTAACTTTGATGAAAAGTTGGACTCAAACTTGATGGAAATCCAAGAGGACATTGAGACACCTCGGGAGATTAAGGAATGGGTCGAAGATAAACCTAAACCTAATCTTGATCAAACCATTCCTTTCAATCTTGGAACCTTAGAAAGCCCTAAGATAATCCAGATTGGTTCAGACCTAACCCCAAACCAACGGAATGACATGGTTGCGTTACTAACTCGATTCTAGGATGTGTTTGCATGGTGTCACGAAGACATGGTGGGTTTGTCCACTGGCATTGTCCTTCATCGCCTTCCCATTAAGGAGGGATTTAAGCAAGTCAGGCAGAAGCTCAGGCAATTGAAACCTGAGTGGAGTTTAAAGGTTAAAGAAGAAATTGTGAAATAATTTCAAGCTGGAATTATCATGGTGTCCACATATCCAGAATTGATATCCAAATTATTCCCATGCCTAAACTAGCAGGAAAGGTATGAGTTTGCATGGATTACCGGGAACTGAACAAAGCTTGCCTTAAAGATAGCTTTCCCGTGCCCTTTATCCACATTGTTATTGACAATACTGCTAAATACGGCATGTACTCCTTTGCTGATTACTTTGCGGGGTATCATCAGATTATGGTCGCTGAGGAGGATCGTGAGAAAACTGCTTTCATCACGCCTTTGGGAACCTTTTGCTATAGACGGTTGTCATTCGGCCTTATCAATGTCGGGGCAACCTATCAGCGAGTTATAATGGCTCTTTTTCACGATTTAATGCACAAAGAGATAGAGATCTACGTGGATGACATCATTGTCAAGTCCCGAAGGGAGGAAGACCACTTAGACCATCTCAAAAAGCTTTTCAACAAGTTGCGTAAGTACAACTTGAAGTTAAATCCAGCCAAGTGTGCCTTTGGCGTTAAATCCAGCAAGTTGCTAGGTTTCCTAGTTAGCCACAAAGTGATTGAGCTGGATCCCACCAAAATCCAGGCCATCAAGGAAATGCCCATTCCTCGTATGAGAAGGAAATACGGGGATTTTGGGAAGAATCAACTTCATTAGCGGTTCATTTCTCAACTCACAAAGAACTCGTGAGCCCATCTTCAAGTCATAAGGAAGAACTCCTCCATAAAATGGAACGATGAGTGTTAGAAAGCCTTCCTTACAATCAAAGAGCAGCTGGTTAACGCTCCTATTTTGGTACCTCCTGTGGATAATGTTCCCTGTTCATGTACCGTCCATTAATGACAATTCTATAATTTGCATCTTTGATGGACGAGAAAGATGATAGAGGCCAAGAACGAGCTATCTATTACCTCAGCAAAAGATTTAGCAGCAGTGAACACAAGTACACTCTGATTGAGAAGACTTGTTATGCTTTAGCATGGGCTTCCACGAGGTTACAACATTACCTATATGATCACACAACCCATCTCATATCTCGCGTGGATCCTCTCAAGTATGTGTTCAGTAAGCCCATACGTAATTGTTTATTTGTCCGGATGGCGATTGATCTACTGACGATTTGATATCGCTCACGTGACGCAAAAGTATATCAAAGGTCAAGGAATTGTGGATCAACTAGCCTTCGCACATGCAAGGGATTACAAACCCTTGGAAACATATATCCCCGATGAAGGGGTAATGGCAGTTCAGCAACACCATCAGTACGATGCATGCCATACATGGAAAATGTATTTTGATGGAGTATGTAACATAGAAGGTTCGGAGTCGGAGCAGATTCTAGTATTCGGTATGGGGAGCGATATCCGTCGCAGTCAAATTACAGTTTGTCAAGACCAACAACACAAATTGAGTATAAAGGTCAGATCATGGGGCTAAAACTTGTCCGATTCAATATGCATCGATTTTGTTAATCTGTCTTTGGGGATTGAGTTGGTAATCAAACAATCCACAGGAATCTATCAAACCAAAGAACTACATTTGCTGCTTTACCATCGGCAAGTTTTACAGATGGCTTTGGAGTTCGAAGAAATCTCCTTTCTACACATTCCTCGTAATAGGAATAATTTTGCAGATGCACTAGAAACGTTGGCCTCCTTGATTCACAAACCTGACAAGGAAAACATGTCAAACATCACATTTGCCCTATAAAAGGCCCCAGCTTATGGGAACTATGTTGGAGAAGTATCGGATGAGCTACCTCCCATCCACAACCCTTGGTATCAGTATATCAAGGAGTATCGACGAGATGGATCTACACCCGCTGAGGCGAGCCTGACTAAAAAGAGGCGGATCCATCAACTTACTATGAAATTCTACCTGAACGTAGATGCACTGTAATAACCCGAGATTTCCTAAATAAAATAAATAAGAAAATTTGCGTATAAATTTTTTTTATTTAATGACGAGAATAAGTGTCTAGTAATGTGAACGATAAATATGAATATATTTATTACTTAAAAAATTAGAAATAATTTTGGAATAATTAATTACTACAAATTATATTTTATGGTAATTAATTTACAGAAGCGTAAATATTTTTATTAATTATTTTCCATGATAACATGATTGGAAATAATATATGAAGTGATAATTGAAATTATATAATAAATATTTTATTATATGATTTGTTCGTAATAATTAAGTTAATTATTTTAACTCGATTATTGATCTTTGTAAAGAAAGAGAAGTCGATATGAGATCCAAACCTTGAATTGGGATTGTGATCAAGAGATGAGAATAATAATATTATATTATTGTTATAATGATTTTACAAAGATAATAATTATGTAATCGTGTATATAAAGTGATGAGATAATATTGAAGATAATGACGGCCAATTAGGTCATAAAGATATTACCGTCTTTGTGAAACCCTAATTATTAAACTTAGTTATGAGAAATGACCGAGTAGTAGTGATCGTGTATATGAAGTTTATGTATATGAAGGTTACTTGTGTATAAGATGTCAGTAATTAGAAGAAAACCCTAATTATCATTGTTTGTCGATAATTAGAGACAAACCCTAATTATTACAACCCTAATCGGTTGAAGTTAGAGATTGTAATGACCGTGTTAGAACATACACAGATAATTAGAGAATCCTAATGGTCAATTAGAAACCCTAATTGATGGCGTTAAGAAACCCTAATTAGAAAACCCTAATTTTCAATCAAAACCCTAATTTAAATTATTATCGGGTTTAATTACGATGTTAATGTATAAAAATTTTAATTTACCAAAGGATAGAATTAATTGGTAAATGATAAGAATTACCATCTAGTGATTAAATACTACATTTAATTGCTATGTAAAAAATGCCCATGAAATTATATGCAAAATTACCAAAATGCCCTTTTGGCTTATTAGTGTATTATTAGTGTATTATTGGAGGAATCTTGCTAGCAAAGCATGGCAAACATACTTACCCTACCAATTAAGCATCCAAGACTCAATTATGCAGATTCAATCAACTATTGAGTAGCATCCAATGCATCTAACTTGGTTTATATATAGATTGGAGAGAGATAATATATTTTGTACACTAAAATTCATCCAACTCTCATCCTTAAGCTTCTCTCTCTAAAACCTACGAATTATTGTAGCATATCAGTCCCTAAACAAAGCCCAACCATCACAAACAACAAATCAGAAGCATCAAGAAGCCAGAAATCAAAAATCAAGCTTCAAAAGGTAGGAAATCCTAAATTCTAGAAATCCTTCGATTCGATGTTAATTGATGCAATTGATTGTTTAAAGTAGTGTAATAGAGAGTCTATTAATGTTCGGGTTGTAAAATCATGAACCCATAACATCAAAGTGCTGCAATTTGAAGATTTGAGCAAGTTGGAAAAACCGAATTCGTGATTTTTGGGCAAATGTCAAGACTTATATCTCTGTGATTATTTACTGTTTTTGTTGTTTAAAAGTTGTTAGGTGTAGCTTGTTTTGTGGTCTTTAAACTCCAAAAGGAATCAGGTCTATATCTATTGTAGATCGGGATTTATAAAGCGGTCAAAGTGGGTTGATTTAAGATTGACCGGATGTTTTTCAAACCCAGAAAATATTCTAAGTGTCCAGATATTTTTTTTTTGGCAAATGTCAGGCCTTATATCTCGGTCATATTTAATGTGTTTTGTGTTCTAAAGGTTGATATGTGTAGCTTGTTATATGGTATTTAACCTCCAAAAAGAATCAGGTCCATATATATTACGGATTAAGAGTTATTTAAGGTCAAAGTGGGTTGACTTAAGATTGACCGAGAAAATTTTGCAAGGCCTGTAATTTTCTAAGTGTTAATTTTTCCGAAAAGGTTTGACCATACTTTAAATGCTTGATTTATTATTGTTATGATGATTTTAAGTGTTAGAGTTGTATTCCTACATGTTGTCTACACCTTTGGAATTGATAGATCACAAAAAGCGTTACACGATCATCAAGTTATAGAGGTCCAAAGTAGGCACCTCGAATCGTTTCTTCGTGAAGAACGACTTTGGTAGCTACTTTGATGGCTGATTTATCCCAGATATGATGTTTGTTTAGAGGTTATGATTGTTGGATCTTGTAGTCTTGTATTTCCTCTACAAGACCCAATTTATAGATTGTCCAAATTCGTTAAGATGAGAGAGTTATTCATGGTCAAAGTAGGCTACCTTGCCTCGCCTTTATGAAGATCCAGGTAGGCTCAAGAACACCTATAGCGACACTTGTCACTATAGGGGCCTTTAATGACGATTTTAATTATTTTAATTTTGATTTTCTGAAAAATGATTTAAAAATTAGAAAAATTAGTTTTTAATTATTAAAATACCAAATAAATTATGAAAAATTATTTTAAAGTCTGAAAAATAGTTTTTAATTATTTTGAGTATATTTCATAAATATTTAATATTTTTGGAATATAAAAGGTATTTATTTATTTAATTATAATATTAAATAAATTATTTAAAAATAGTTTTAATTCATGAAAAATTATATTATGGTATAAGAAAATATTTTAAGTTATTTCCCATGACTTTTAATATTTTGTGATGAATTTCATTAATTAATTATATATTAATGATATTAAAGTTATTTAATGATTATATTAAATAATTTAGTTTAAAATGATTTTAATATTAAAAATCATTTTAAATGAAATTAAGGTATTTAAAATATTTTAAGTTATAAAATATAACTTTTAATATTTAAAGGATAATTTCATTAATAATTTAATATTAATGATATTAAGATAATATTAATGATATTTAGTTTATTTAATAATTATTATTAAATAAATAGTTTAAAAATGATTTTATTTATTTAAAAATCATTTAAAGAGGATATTAAGGATTTAAAAATATTTTAAGTTATAATTAATGACTTTTAATATTTGGATGAATAGTACATTAATATTTATATATTAATGGTGATTATTTAAAAATGATTTTAATTGTTTTAAAAATCATTTAAGGGTAATATAAATGTTTTAAAAATAGTTTGAGTTATTATAAATAACTTTTATATTTTGGCAATGGTTTCATTAATAGTTTAATATAAATTAATTATTAATGATAATGGAATTGTTTAATGTTTAAATCATTTAATTATGATTAGATGTTTGAAAGTTATAATTACCAAACTAAATGACTTGAGAACCGATTATGAAGTTATGAAGTTTTGAGGAACACCTATAGTAAATGATTATATCACTATAGGCCCTTAGAGTGATGATTTGAATTATTTTAAATTTTTCAATTTACGGGAAAATTGAAAATGATTAAAAATAAAATGTTTGATATTTACAGATGTTGAGGTATAGGATAAGAGTCTTAGACTCAGTATTTACCCGATAAAGCTGTCGGTACGCCGACAAATGTCAGACCCTATAATAGAAAGAAAAGGCTTCTGTAAGAGCATGGATGAGATATTTGAAAAATGTATAAAAGTATAGAATAGAAAGTATGATCACTGCGATTATGTGATGACGTGATTAGACTATGTCTCAATCGTAATTGAAGATCTTATGTGTTATGATATATTATTCTAATCGAGCTAATGATCTACTTATTGATAGGTTGTGATAAAGAGATAAAACCTAAGTTGAGATTTGTAATCAAGAAATCAAAAAGTATCTTACCTTTGCATTTCCTTTATGCAATGGACATGAGTAAGAAGTTTCGTAATTATTATATTTCTGCATGATTATATACGCTTTGATTATCAACATGTTAGCTCGGATATATATATACGTTAAGTTGATTTCTAAATGGTTATACAAGTGTCCCCACTTGGATAATCATGGCATTTATTCACATGTTGTTATACCTTTGTCAATTACCGTATACATATATGTTGAATTACATATTATTGTTGAGCAAGATTAAAACCTTCGGGTTTGGAACCGTGCATGTATGAACATCCCGATAATGGGAAAATTTTTATGCGCTTTTTGTGCAAAGGGTGACGATGAATTTCGTTCAAGTTATGTAGTATTGATCAATACAGTGGTACAATCTGGGAAATTTGATCACCCTCCGTGCTCAAGTAAGTTATGACGATTTGTGGATGAATTTCGTTAAACCTTTTCGAAAATGAAAAACAATGTTCATAGTATGTTTCTTAAACCCTATTCATGGTAGAGCCGAGCCAAATTTAAATAATTTGGAAGAGAGTTGTTATGTGAATGTTTTATCAAGATGATTACTTCACAACTTTCGATTTGTTGTAGAAGTGTTATGGAAAGAGAATACTTATATTCTTTCAATTTTATATATATAATTGCTATTACTTCATTGGGCACTCAAATGCTCATCCTTGCTTAAACTAAATGTTTTCAAGACGACGATCGACATTCAAGGCTCGTGCACCTAACAAGGAAAAGAAAAGCTATTTGAATGAGATTTAGTATGAGTTAATGGTTATAGTTAGTAAGACAATGGAATCTATTGTCGTATTGTAAGGAATGTATTTGAAGGTCACGACTGGAAAGTAAACTTTGATGTATGTAAATTAAGTTCGAATTATATTATTATTATTTAGTATTATTCAGCTTAAAGAAATGGTATCGTGGAGAACCGAGTTCGGGTTTCAAGTATCCGGATTTGGGGTCGCCACATGCACTCTACAAAAGAGATGCAGGATTAGGTCTCCTCAGATGTCAGGACAAAGACCAAGCTCAGAGGCTCATGGATGAGATCCATGGTGGAGTATGTGGCCCACACATGAGCGGACCGTTACTTGTCAAGAAAATCCTCAGAATAGGGCATTATTGGCTTACGCTCAAACCTGACTGTGATGATCACGTCAAGAGGTGCTATCAATGCCAAATTCATGGGAATGCTATCCATGCCCCTCCAAGGGAACTCCACAATATGAGTTCGCCATGGCCCTTCTCAATGTGGGGAATGGACATGATCGGGTCCATCGAGCCCAAACCCAGTAATGGACATCGGTTTATCTTCACAATGATTGACTACTTCACCAAATGGGTAGAAATAGCCTCCTTCCCCAGGGTTACCAAAGAAGTCATCATTGCTTTTATTAGAAATAATGTCATTTGTCGATATGGACAACCAGAGGTTATTATGTCAGACAATGCTAAGAACCTCAACAACAAGATGATGAAGGAGTTATGCAGTAAATTCCACATCAAACACCTTAACTCCGTCATCTACCGTCCAAAGATGAATGGTACTGTTGAAGCGGATAATAAAAATATCAAGAAGATCGTGTAGAAAATGTCCGCCAATCACAAAGGATGGCCTGACCTCTTGCCTCTGACTTTATTAGCCTACAGAACTTCAATGCGTACTTCCACTGGGCCAACCCCCTACTCATTAACCTATGGGATGGAAGTAGTACTCCCCATAGAGGTGGAAATGGAATCCCTCAGAGTATTGATGGATACTCAGCTGGATGAAGACCAATGGGTACAAGACAGGTATCACTAATTCTCTCTAATAGATAAAAGGTGAACTGCGACTATCTTCTATGGTCAGTTATATCAGCAAAGGATCATAAGATTCTACAATAGAAAAATCCGGCTATGGCAGTTTAAATTACACGACTTGGTTTTGAAGAAGATCATTGACGACCAAGATCAATCTAAGGGAAAATTTGCTCCTAACTGGGAAGGCCCGTTTGTTGTCAAGGAGGTATTGACAGGAGGCGCTCTCAGACTACAAGAAATGGATGGCGATGAATTTCCACAACTCATTAACTCAGACACCATGAAATGGTATTATGTCTAAGGTTATCATCAAGCAAACATCCTGGTTTTGATCATCAAATCACCAGTCATTCCGGTTTTCTAACCCTTTTTACATATTCTTCTGCTCCTCAGGGAAACATACACTTCAAACCAGCAGCCTGGTTTAACTTTATTTTAAAACTTTCACACAATTTTAGTTATCCCTCTAAGGATTGAACCTTTCACACCTGCAGTTTATCCTGAAGACGGGATTAAACTTTTTCCACACCTGCAGTTTGTCCCATTCATGGGATCAAACTTTCTTCTCCCCGCAGTATAGCCTGCACATGGGATTCATACTTCTCTTCGGCTGCAATTCGTCCTGAGGGGCAAACTACGTTGACCTGATCTCCCTGATACCCGGGAGTACGTAGGTAACCATATTCTATATGGCCCGGTCGCAATAAAAAAAAATAAAAACATTTCTGCCCTTTTTCTACAAAAACACTTCTACACCCTTCTTCATCAATAAAGCTTAAACACCCATCTGCCTTTCACATTCAGCGTTGAACCTCTTACTGTGTTTGAACTCACGCAAAACCGATCTCCTCTTTAATAGAGTACATAGGCGTACCACTTATGGTCTGGGCCTAACCCCTACCGTAAAAAAAAAATACTTGTCACTGCAGATCGGGATCAAACTTCAATCCACTACATTTCATAGGCTTCAGACCAAAGGGATGGAACTACCTAACCTCTCCTTACAAATAGAAGATTCGGCAACCATCTAAGCTGCGGTTGTTCCTCAAAGAGAAATACCAATCCATAAGAGATGGAATTAACTAGGCTTCTCACAAATAGGAGTACTGGCGACCATCTGTGGTGCTGTCAATCTCAAAGAGGAAAAACCACCCTCCTCTCTATATTTCCATACAGAAACCAGTCCCAAGACACCAAAGATGGTAGGGATATACACAGATCAATGATCCATACTAAGAAATCCTGCGACGTCTCAATGTCCACACATCAAGGATGAGTTTAGAAGGCATCAAGATCACAAGCCCTGAAGAAACAAACAAATATCAAGCAAGTATCAAGGCACAACTGAAAGGGAAGTGAACCAAAATATATTTCCCTACCATACATAATACTGTTTGATATATACATGTGTGTTCTAGATGACAAAATGACTAAGCTAGTCTGTGCAGGAAAATACAAGTCTATCTATGGATCTGTGTGTATGCGGACTATTAGATCAAACATAGCATCCCTCTTCGAAGAAGGAGGTAACGCTGCAAGCTCCTACCTAATGGTATCTACACGAGCTAGCAGATCTGAGGCTAACTGTATGGTGGCATGATGCTCATCTATATATGCGCTCATCTCGATAATCATATCATTGGTCAGGGATCTCATCAAGCATCGTCTACGACAACCACATCCCGGCGGATATAGGGCGCAAAGATCCCTCTACAATCAATGCATATCTAGCTGATCTAGCCTCGTCTCTCTTTAATAGAGTTGCGTCTCTCCCATCAAGAGTTGTCAACATCAAGGACCTAGCCTGATCCCTCTCAAAGGTCATCAGATATAGAATCTGCTCTAGATACTGTGCTGAATGCTGAATTATAGTATCACTCGTAGTGGGAGAATACATCACAAATGCTGGCAACCCAGTAGTCAAATCCTCCTCGATGGGAATATCAGCCTCCTCCATAGGCTCCTCATCATTGGAATCAGTCCCCTGCACTGTGGATACTACTACAATCGATGCAGTCTCTGTCTTTATCCATTCGAAATACTCTGCAGAACAACCCGGATGGCTAATAGAAAACTCAGCAAGCTCTCGCTGATCCTAACACGCATACAACCTAGATCTATCCTCTGCTGATAAGTGGCGAGAAGCAAAGCGCTGACTCAATGCCCCCTCAAAAGGATGGAAGTCCTGAAACTGGTCAAACTGACACATCACGGCCAGTGGGTGGAAAGTAATTATGCCTCTCAGGCCAGCCAGAGGAAGATAATCCATGCCCGGAGCATGAGTGATGAAGCTGTAGGGTGAACTAATGCCTGAACATGACAATATAGCAAACGGATCTCCGATCCTTGCCAAGAAAACTGACCAAGATGCAACATTTATACACTCCGTAGGCTGAAAGGAGCATGACATGGCTATATCATGGGTGAAACAATACCCATGTCGTCTGAAAGTGCCAATCAGTCTCAAGTGTGACATAAACCACACGTACAGTGTTAGGTAAAATCTATATACGCACAACACGCAAGTATACGTGGTTAACAAGTAATAAAGTGAGAAGTAGAGTATCATTCCCACAGAGACAATTTAATAAGAAACTTAAATTCATAATTATCAATTTCCTATTAATCTTAATTTTATTAAACTATCCAATTCAATGATTAAAAATAATTATTCTAAATTAAAAAAGTAATTAAACTATCACAAATATAAAAATCCTACAAACAATTAATCGAAAATTAGACTTATGACTTCACCCTAAGCTTCACTCTGATTTTAACACCTTTATTCCAATTCAATACACTATCCCAATTTATTAATCAAGAACACGAACGTAGTATTAACCACCTCTCGATGCACTAATACCATATTAACGTTAATCCACAATTAAGATAGAAATTCGTTAAACACCTTAATCAACTAACCCATTATATCTCTATGTGAATTATAATTGAAGAAGGTTGAAGAATAAGTTCTCTATCCGATTACATGCGGTGTCAAACATATCTCTACCTTAACACTCATCAAGTTTAAGCTATTAACAAAATCCTGAACACATGCTATATCAACTAGGTCTAGATTTGAATATCCTCTCTCCATTCCATCCAACTCCATAAAGAATTGTTGATCAGGCAATTCATAGATTCAAGCACAAATCAATGTAGACAAACTGGAAATAGCTTATTAAATTGGAAATCAAAGTTTACAAAATCATAGATTCACTCAAAGATCCATCATAAGCCTAAAAAGTGAATTAGTTCATAATAAACGAAATAATCACTGAATACATCATGGAAATCATTCTTTCAATTACAAATAGTAGTCTAAGATGAAGAATGTTGGAAAACACCCTTCACGTAGCCTAGAATCACAATCGACATGAAAATCTCCTTGAAATACTCTTCCAATGTTTGCTTAGAAAAACTGAGATTAATCTTCGTAATTTGCCTTGTATCTCTCCTAATCTCAGTGTTTGTTGTTAATTATATACTTCAACATGTATTTTGATTACAATTCCATTCCAAAACAAGTCCCAAGTCATCACCATCACTAAAACTCCAAGTTTGTAGCATTAGAAACCAACTAGAAGACTTAAATTTTGAGTACCCAAGCCCCAACTTGCTATTTCCCTTTATAAGAGCAAGCCCCAGCTTTCTCCCTTGCTGCTAATCCACCCAGACCCCAAGCCAAGGCTTGCTCCTAAGGGGCAAAAGAGCAAGCCCCGGCTTAACCCCAATCTGCCAATTATTTTTCCTGCTGGAACCTCCTCTGCTAAAACTGCCATAACTTTTAAACCGGGAGGAGTTACGGGGCCTGCGACCTATCAAATCGAAGCTATCGACGATCTCTACAACTTTCATTCTTTGACCTTTCAGAAATAACAAACGGATAAAGGTAGAAATTGCATTGGAAGCAGCTGCTGCTGTGTAATGACAACCAAAACAACTCTTAACTTTGTCTTTGTTACTAGACGGCCATACTCTCGCATCCGAACTTTCGATTAGAATGATGCAAGACGTTATGAAATGCTAAGAAAGAGTTCCTGAACATAATCCAAGTTCCACGCCACGAACATGAAATGCACATAAAATGAACATTAAAACCCGAACTATATCCGGAATTGCTTTTCCTTTCAAATTTTATACCAATAGTTGCTCACTCCGCTTCCAAGCATATAATCTACAAAATGGAAACAAAATGCATGAAAAGTAACTAAGAAACACGAGATTAATCAAATAATTCAAGTAATAGATGCTGGATAAGTAGGTATAAAACTGACTTATCATACAACATGACCGAGCTGCCTGTAAACACTCCCGTCGGATAAGTGCGACAGTATGTGGCTGACCTCAGAGTCTCTACTACAGTCATCGGTATGATGGTGTGACCCTCCATAAGAGCTCTTACTGCCATGATAACTCCTATATCCAACTCATCCATGTACAGTGGCATGTAGACGTATGACAGTACGCACAATAGCAGTACATCTACTCTGGCCAAACGCCAATGATCCTCCGGTGTGGTGAAATCCCCAGAATGATGTGCATAACTATCCTCAGAACCAAATCTATCAAACAGAAAATGTTGAGATATAACGTGGCCAGATGTGAGCTCATCCTCCACCACCCTACGCCGCAATCCAGTGAGGGTCATGAACTACCTACTCATGTCTCCAATCGCCATATGCACGCAAGGTCTGTCCAATGGCAGCATCATCAAATGTGCATACTCCTTCAGAGTAAGAGTCAACTCCTGGGTCCCAAATCGTAAAACTGCCTCTCCGATACCGGTGCTCCAAAGATGCCTCCACGAATCCTGTGGGAACTGAAACATCAATGAGGTCATAGTATCTTTAACAGATGATCTACAGTCACCCTATCTGATGGTGACATGCTATCATACCACGATCGCATACTAGATGCCACCAATAATGGTGGGGTATGATCAATACGGCTAACTGTCAAAGAAGACATCTGTACGGGCCATGTCATAAGACCATCCAGGGGTCAATACTGAATATCTCTGGACATACATTGTAAGACCCCGAATTTTATGAAATGAAAATATTCAACTTTCCTATAATTATTATTCTATTTAGTAAATGTTTAAATTTATAAAGGTTAAAGTTAAGGGTGATATTTGAAAATTTTGCAAAGTAAGCAAGTTGATATAAAATATTCGTCGTGTCTGAGAATATTCGATTGGTCGGGGAATATTTGTTTTAATAGGGAATATTCGTACGACGACACAATCATTGGTGGACCCCACGACGGAAGTATTGTCGGAGTTAAAAAATGACAAAAATATCTTTTATAAAAATAACGGTGAAAGTTTTACCGTTAAACTGTTGAACTACCCAATAGTAAAAGTACAGTAATACGCATGGTTGCATAGTAGCACACAGTATTGATTATTGATGCTTACGTGAGAAGTCACTCAGTTATACTCAATTATTGCTACAGTAATTGCTGCATAATATTGATTCAATTATTGTCACAGTATCATCTACATAATATTTATTATTATTAAATTAATAATTGAGACGATAAAGTTATTCATATTAATATTTGCAATATTGACGATGTCTACAATTTCTGTCAAGGAGAGGTTTGGTCACCTAATTGCGCGCCAATAAGGAGAAATCCTTATCGGAAAGCCCCCTCTTTCCTGGGAACGACCTGGTTGTTAAATATTGTGAGTTATAATATTAATGATGAATAAGTTCGTGTTGATTAAAGATGAAATTGATAGTTCCATTGTGTTAGGATTGTTAGTGTTAGTGGAAATCGACATTTATTTTGATAATAATTGTTGTCTGGAAGTTATATTGACCAATCGGGTAATTAATCGGATAAATGAGCAATTAATTGCTATTAATTCACATGCTTATAACTATTTGTTCACATGTGTGTAATATTGATTCACATGCATGTACTATTAGGGGAGGTGGTGCAAGATTGATAATACTTGCATAACTAAATTAAAAATGGAGGTATAGATGAAGGTACTATACTGTAATTATTTTTTCACATGTATAGAACTATTGAGTTACATTATTGTACTATTGATTCACATGATATACTATTAGGGGAGGTGGTGCAAGTTTGATAATACTTGCAGGACTAAATTAAAAATGAAAGAAAAGATGAAGGTATTATACTTTCATATTTCAAGCCCCAAAACATGCAATTATCAAAACTATATTATCCTATAAATAGAAGCTCATTCTTCCTTCATTCTCACCAATTCACTAAGACTCACAAGAGCAATTATAGAGAGAGAAGCTATAGAAAGAGAAGCTATAGAGAGAAAGAAGAAGAGAAGTCTGCTACTTCACTATTCCAGTATCCAGTCTTCTTCTGAGGTAAGGGGTATTATTTATTTCATATTTTGAAGAGATATTATTTTTCGTATTCATATGAATATTATTTTCGTTCAATATTCATAAGGAATATCATATTCATTCAATATTCGTAGTAATATTATTTTCGTTCAACAGTCGTAAGGAGTATTATTTCTTTTGTATTCATGAAGAGAGTTATTTCCTTTCAATACTCGTAAGGATTGTTATTCTATTCTTTATTATTTTGTTCGAATAACCTGCCTACGCGGACTATCGCATGCATGGTGAAATTCTTCTGTTATTGCATTCTTTATTATTCTTTTGGAATAACCTGTCTACGCGGACTACCGCATGCATGGTAAAATTCTTCTATTATTCTATTTTTTATTATTCATTTGAATAACTCCGCTCACATGGACTACGCATGCATGGTGAATGACCCTTCGTATTCATTCTTTATTAAATTGTGGAAATGATCTATCTACGTGGATTACCGCATTGCGGATGAAAATCCATTTGCAGTTTCGTATATTCTATTATACTCGTATGAGATATTCTTTCTTTTGTACTCGTCATGGAATATCGTTTTCTTTTGTATTTTCCATTCATGGGTACTATTCACGTATACGGTATTATTTATGAATACAGATACTATTCTCAAAGTACTATTTATGAGTACTATTCACAAAGTACTATTCATGGGTACTATTCACAAAGTACTATTTATGAAGTACTATTCACCCAGAGTACTATTCATGATAAAAATTGATTTCTTTTCGGTCCAAATCATTTTTGATACAATATCATTCTTGAATTTTACTCCACAAAGCAGTATCATGTTGACAATTTGGATATTTTTAAACTCTGGATAAATTTAAAGTGTTTAATATTTATCCTTTATTTCGTTTGATTAATGCTTATATCATTGTCATCATCCTCATGCTTATATTGTGATGAAAGTCATCTTTGGCTTACGTGCATAGATGGAGTATTGATTGGTATGATTATGACCAGGGATCATTCGGTATAATCATGACCCGTAATGTTATAAATGATGTGGTAAAAGTCCTCATTGGCCTGTAGTGCATTAATGGACAATTGTTGGTATGATTATAACCAGGGATTATTCGGTATAATCATGACCATTGATGATTACATGAATATCCTTGGCCGTGTATGCGAGGATGATTCGATGATGTGGTTTATTTATTGTCGAGTCTCAAAGCGATAAAGTTGATGAGAAACTTTTTAAATCATAGAAGATAGTAGATATCATGCTCTACTTGACTCTTCTAATGGATTGCTTGTTCCAATCGCAGATTAAACTTGATGTTTATTGTATTTTATCGTTTAACACTGTTGAAGGCTAATGATAATTTATTCTGCATTATCTTAGTCATAATATTTCTTACTGGGCTAGTTGAGCTCACCCTTTTCTTTCACTGTTCTCTTTTGGAAATGATAATATAGCTGGGACTGGTCGGGAAATGAATTGACGGTCCAGATGGTTGTTTTAGTAGTCCTCACTATTCTGTGAAATAGTGTGATAATAATTATAATGAGGACTCCATTGAGAGTGGATATTGTCTAGAAGGTAATATTCTTATTTAAATTATCAGCTATGTTTTGTCGTATATTACCCGACAGTTGTAAAATTAAGTTTTTATTTGTATTATGTACCATGTATTTGACGACTCAAGATGGGCGATGTATACATATTTTGGGGGCGTCACAGTTGGTATCAGAGCTTAGGGATATGATCCCTGGCTGAGATGTGAAACAAGAACTAGGAGGGGAGAGACGGGGACTTCGCTAGTATGACCTACCTAAGTTTATTTGGTATTTAATTGGTCAGTCAGAGTATAGGGATAATATGTGATATGTCAATTAACCCTTGTTTTGTGGCAGTGTTTGAAAATGGCATCTAAAAATGTCGAGATAAGCAATGAAGCACATGAGACCGTTGAGTCACTAATGATCAATACCCAGGATAATGTGCAACAGGAAGACAATAATCCTCAGGTAAACAACAACACTGATCAGATGATGAACGATGGGATGTTTCAGAGGCTTTATGCAATTCATGTAACATCAGGCGAGAGCGACTCCTGTTCAAAATGCAGGTGGAAACACTGGCAACTTTCGGATGGTCACTGCTAAGCAGTTCAAGGAGTTGAGACCACCAGAGTTTTTGGAGAGCCAGAACCACTTAAGGCAGAGACGTGGATAAAGCAGATCACCAAGATATTTGATGTCTTTGGATGCCCCGAGGAGCAAAATGTTCCCTTTGCCACCTTCATATTGCGAGGAGAGGCAGATTACTTATGGGAATCAGTAAAACATACTCAGCTTACCGCACTGAAGATGTCTTGGGAGAAGTTACAAGAACTGTTCAATGACAAGTACTTTCTCGAAAGTATTCGTCACATGAAGGAGGTAGAGTTCATCAAGCTAGAGAAAAACAATATGACCGTGTCGCAGTACGAGGCTAAGTTTGCCAAGTTGTTCCGGTTCGCATCCCATTTGGTTGATAATGAGGAGAGAATGACGCGAATGTTTCTGCAAGGTTTGAGACCCGAAATACGTCAATACCTCATTTCTCAGAAATTGTGTTTGTATTCAGATGTAGTGAATAGGGCTCAGTTATTGGAGCACGATAATGAGCCAGACCAACCAAAGGATAACGAGCAACAACACGATAATAATCGTACCGGTGGCAACGGCCATCGGAACAACGATAACCATCGTGAAGCAAGAAATGGTAACCACTTCAGTGGTAATCATGGCCAAGATAATAGAAGAAATGATTCAAGTGGAAAATTCAAGAAGAGAAGATTTAACAATGATGGGAAGACGTCGGCAGTAGCACCAACACCAGCAACAAATTCTAGGGGAGGAGAACGACCACCAGTTAGATGTTACAGATGCGGAGAGGAGGGACATATAAGTCCAAACAGTTCACAGCCTTTCAATGTATATTTTAGTTGTTGAAAATATGGTCACATAGCTCGATTTTGTCCTATAGCAAAATCAAATCCAGCTGGGACGGTGGCACCAAAAGCGGATATGGACAAAACAAAGTCGGTGGTTTCAGGAAGAGCATTTTTCGTGACTTCTCTAAAAGCGAGTAACCCGAACGAAGTTATCACGGGTTAGTTAATCATAAACTCTTGCAAAGTCTATACCTTGTTAGATACCGGTTTTACCCATTCTTTTATTTCTTCTACTTGCGCTCAACGTTTAAATTTAACTTCGAAGAAATTAGACTTTGACTTATCGGTTGAAACTCCATTAGGAGAAACCTTCGTTACACCCACTATTTATAAATCTTGTTTGATTCAAATCAACACCCTCACGTTACCTGTCGATCTTATCTCTTTGAAATTACTTGCATTTGATGTGATTTTAGGAATCGACTGGTTAACTACTCATCATGCAAAAAATTGATTATTTTCGTAAGGTTGTTAGCTTTTATATTCCTAACCAACCTATTATGCGAATACAAGCAACCAAGCCACTAAAGTTAATCACTGTCATATCAAGCCATAAGTAAAGAGCCTCGATCCTTTCTTTGTTGACTTCCTTGTGTGGAATGCACCGAAGCCAAACTTTTCGTAGGCGATGCCGTGAATGACGATGGCAAGTTGATAGGTATCAATATGACGTGTTATCCAAGTCTTGGGATGAGAGTCACAGTTTTGAATGATATTCCTATTGTTAATAAATTTCCTGACGTATTCCTGAATACTTCCTGGCCTACCCTAGAGCGTGAAATCGAATTTTGTATTGACCCAAGTACAAAACCCATTTCTAAAACCCTTAAATATTTCTTCAACCAAAACGAACGTATAATGCGCCAAAGACATTGGCTCGAGCTGTTGAAGATTACGACCATATCATTCAATATTATCATGGAAAAAGCGAACGTGGTAGCTGATGCATTGAGTAAAAGATTGTATGCGTTTACGATTGTAACATTGTTAACACAAAGACCCATTTCATATTACTTATAAATGATAAAGATAGAGTTAAAGACTCTAAGGACCCACATGATGATGTCAAATAATACGAGTAGAATCGATGTTAACCGATAAAGTTAAAACCGCTCAAGCTACACACCCGGAGCTAATGAATGTGAAGAAGAAGGTTCAAGAGGACGTTATTCTAGAAGCAAGAATCGATGAAGAGAGGAAATCTCAACCCTCGATTTAATTGGCTCATTTGAAATCCTCGATTGAGTAGGAACTATTGCCTATAGACTCGCTTTACCGCCAAGTATGTCGCCTGTTCATAACATTTTTCACGTATCGATGTTACATAAATATGTGGATGACCCAAACCACATTATTGAATTAGAACTAGACGAGATAGCAGAAGATTTAACGTATAAGGAGATACGTGTTAAAATTTTTGATAAGAAGGATCATATTCAACACTCAAAGGGTATACCTCAAGAGTTAGAATCTAAACAAGGTATCCTCACCTCTTCGGCATACCAGGTACGTACGTAAATTTCAAGGGCAAAATTTCATAAGGAGGGGAGATTGTAAGACCCCGAATTTTATGAAATGAAAATATTCAATTTTCCTATAATTATTATTCTATTTAGTAAATAGTTAAATTGATAAAGGTTAAAGTTAAGGGTGATATTTGAAAATTTTGCAAAGTAAGCAAGTTGATATAAAATATTCGTTGTGTCCGGAAATATTCAATTGGTCGGGGAATATTCATTTTAATAGGGAATATTCGTACGACGCACAATCATTGGTGGACCCCATGACAGAAGTATTATCGGAGTTAGAAAATGACAGAAATATCTTTTATAAAAATAACGGTGAAAGTTTTACCGTTAAACTGTTGAACTACCCAGTAGTAAAAGTACAATAATGCGCGTGGTTGCATAGTAGCACACGATGTTGATTATTAATGCTTATGTGAGAAGTCACTCAGTTATACTCAATTATTGCTATAGTAATTGTTGCATAATATCTCTCATATTATTGATTCAATTATTGTCACAGTATCATCTGTATAATATTTATTATTATTAAATCAATAATTGAGACGATAAAGTTATTCATATTATTATTTGAAATATTGACGATGTCTAGAAGTTCTGTCAAGGAGAGGTTTGGTCACCTAATTGCGCGCCAATAAGGAGAAATCCTTATTGGAAAGCCCCCACTTTCCTGGGAACGACCTGGTTGTTAAATATTATGAGTTATAATATTAATGATAAATAAGTTTGTGTTGATTAAAGATGAAATTGATAGTTCCATTGTGTTGGGATTATTAGTGTTGGTGGAAATCGACATTTATTTCGATAATAATTGATGTCTGAAAGTTATATTGACCAATCAGGTAATTAATCGGATAAATGAGCAATTAATTGCTATTAATTCATATGCTTATAACTATTTGTTCAAATGTGTATACTATTGATTCACATGCATGTACTATTAGGGGAGGTGGTACAAGATTGATAATACTTGCATGACTAAATTAAAAATGGAGGTATAGATGAAGGTACTATACTGTAATTATTTTTTTCACACACATAAAACTATTGAGTCACATGATTGTACTATTGATTCACATGATATACTATTAGGGGAGGTGGTGCAAGTTTGATAATACTTGCATGACTAAATTAAAAATTAAAAAAAAAAGATGAAGGTATTATACTGTAATATTTCGAGCCCCAAAACGTATAATTATCGAAACTATATTTTCCTATAAATAAAAGCTCATTCTTCCTTTATTCTCACCAATTCACTAAGACTCACAAGAGCAATTATAGAGAGAAAAGCTATAGAGAGAAAGAAGAAGAGAAGTCTGCTACTTCACTATTCCAAAGATCCGATTTCTTTCCGAGGTAAGGGTATTATTTATTTCATATTCTGTAGAGATATTATTTTTCGTATTCATATTAATATTATTTTCGTTCAATATTCGTAAGGAATATCATCTTCGTTCAATATTCGTAGGAATATTATTTTCGTTCAACAGTCGTAAGGAGTATTATTTCTTTCGTATTCATGAAGGGAGTTATTTTCTTTTAATACTCATAAGGGTTGTTATTCTATTCTTTATTATTCTGTGGGAATAACCTATCTACGCGGACTACCGCATGCATGGTGAATGACCCTTGGTATTCATTCTTTATTAAATTGTGAAAATGATATGTCTATGTGGATTACCGCATTGCGGATGAAAATCCATTTGCAGTTTCGTATATTCAATTATACTCGTACGAGATATTCTTTCTTTTGTACTCATCATGGAATATCGTTTTCTTTTGTATTTTCCTTTCATGGGTATTATTCATGTATATGACACTATTCACGTATACGGTACTATTTACGAATACAGGTACTATTCACAAAGTACTATTCATGAAGTACTATTCACAAAGTACTATTCAAAAAGTACTATTCACGGGGTACTATTCACCTGGGTACTATTCACCCAGAGTACTATTTATGACAAAAATTGATTTCTTTTCGGTCCAAATCATTTTTGATACAATATCATTCTTGAATTTTACTCCACAAAGCAGTATCATGTTGACAATTTAGATATTTTTAAACTCTGGATAAATTTAAAGTCTTTAATATTTAACCTTGATTTCATTTGATTAATACTTATATCATTGTCATCATCCTCATGCTTATATTGTGATGAAAGTCATCTTTGGCTTACGTGCATAGATGGATTGTTGATTGGTATGATTATGACCGTGGATCATTCTAAGATAATCATGACCTGTAATGTTACAAATGATGTGGTAAAAGTCCTCATTGGCCCGTAGTGTATTGATAGACAATTGTTGGTATGATTATAACCAGGGATTATTCGGTATAATCATGACCATTGATGATTACATGAATATCCTTGTCCCATAGTGCAGGGATGATTCGATGATGTGGTTTATTTATTAAGCTGAGTCTCAGCGATAAATTTCATGAAAAACTTTTTAAATCATAGAAGATAGTAGATATCATGCTCTACTTGACTCTTCTAATGGATTGCTTGTTCCGCTAGATTAAACTTGATGTTTATTATATTTTATCAATTTAACACTGTTGAAGGCTAATGATAATTTATTCTGCAATATCTTAGTCATAATATTTCTTACTGGGCTAGTTGAGCTCACCCTTTTCTTTCAATGTTCTGTTCAGGAAATGAGAATATAGCTAGGACTGGTCGGGAAACGGATTGATGGTCCAGATGGTTGTTTTAGTAGTCCTCATTATTCTGTGAAATAGTGTGATAATAATTTTAATGAGGACTCCATTGAGAGTGGATATTGTCTAGAAGGCAATATTCTTGTTTAAACTCTCAGCTATGTTTTGTCGTATATTACCCGACAGTTGTAAAATTAATTTTTATTTGTATTTTGTACCATGTATTTGGCGACTCAAGATGGGTGATGTATACCTGTTTTGGGGGTGTCACATACATACATATATATAACATAATAACATGCATGATACAATAGATGACAATATGATATAGGGAATGGAAAACTGTACATACATTCCTAAGTATATCATCATCTAATACATCTCTGTACAGCTAAAATACAAGGAAATGGGGCAAAATTGCCCTACAACTAACAGAGGCCTATCAAAAGATATAGCAAGAATGGGTCCCACCCCTCCGGCTCGGTCCAGTTCGAGTCGCAAAGGAGTTTTTACAAGCTAAAAAGGCCAAATCAGGAATAAAAATGCTACGCGATTGAGCAGAATAGCCTGGAATCCTGGTTGTCACAAGTCAAATTATGGCTTTACATGTCACTCATTGGTATTCGCCTAAATACAAGGTACACTATACCGATAAGCTCAGCTTTTGCAAATCATACGCGGAAATGCCTCACACAGGTCCGATGCCGCCAAATACAGGGTCGTAACCCTAAAAGTATCCCTGACGGGGGTCACAACGTCGATTTCAAACATTGATAAAGTATCCCCGGTGGGGGTCACAACGCCGATTTCAAACATTGATAAAGTATCCCCGGCGGGGGTCACAATGCCAATTTTCAAACATTGATAAAGTATCCCCGGCGGGGGTCACAACGCCGATTTCAAACATTGATAAAGTATCCCCAGCGGGGGTCACAACGCCGATTTCAAACATTGATAAAGTATCCCAGCGGGGGTCACAACGCAGACTTTCACTCATCCACGTATCCTCAGTGGGGGTTACAACGCATTATTCGTCTATGAACGAATCCCCGACGGGGGTTACAACGTAATTCAACCATTGATGTACGTGTCAATGAAGGTCAAGCAGCCTTGACGTCATTTTAACTGATGGCAAGTAAACCCATCAAAGCATCGGAGGCCATTCGATGATCTCATCCATTAGTGCATTTATCTACAACTTTCCCTAGTGGGGGTTACAACGCAATTCAATCATTGATAGACGCGTCAATGAAGGTCAAGCAACCATGACATATTCCTTAGCAAGGGTCACAAAGCAATGCAACCATTGATACACACATCAATGAATGTCAAGCAGCTTTGACAGTTTGCCCAACAAAAATCTATCCGGTGATACACACATCATCGAAGGTCAGGCAGCCCTGACAATACATACTGTTGGCAATAACTCTGACAGGGTCATGGTATGTACTGGTGACACAAACCAGAGAAGACCATCCTCATCAGAGAGGACCGATGATGTAATATGTTATACACATCCTCAAACAGACAAAGCTTTATCCCCACAGATCTCTTGCACACGAGAGGCACATCTTCGAATTAAAGTCTGTATCAAGGATCCAGGACTTTGGTGATAACCCCAACGTCAACATTCTTGAAGACTTGGATCGCATGTCTAAGATATCACTGATTGTCATCCCCGGCGGGATTAATAAGGAACCGGCAATCATTCCAACATGCATTATACATTTGCATCATGTTGTTACACATGGCATCATGTTTATCTTGTTGCATTTCAAGTGTCTAGGATTCTTTATCCTATCCATGCCTTACATTGCATGAATAAGATAAAGAGGGGCATCTGTAGACACTCAAAATTTTCTGCACACCTGTTACTAACATTGAAGGAGAGCAGATTCGTCTTTCGATAATAACCGTGGAAGACAGCTCACATCCTTCACGGATACTACCGGAAGTTCAGTCTCAACCCCGGAACACACACCGAGGGTATCAATTCCAACCTCAGAGATAACCCCGAGTTTTTTCCTAGGTGATAACCCCAGGGAATGCCATTGAAGTTCCAGCGATAACTCCAGAAATGCTTGTTTCAAATGCATGCAATCAGCTTCAATCTTAGACCTCTCGCCGAGGCACTCATTCTAAAGACTGGGAGATAACACCGGGAAGACAGGCACACTTAAAGATGACCCTGCCGAATTTAAACACTTGCAGCAGTCCAATCTCAGATGTAACCCTGAGCAACATCTGCTATCAACCTAAACCAGAGATAAACTCGGTGAGGGGCAAAATTGTCATCTTGCCACCTCATCCACAGCGCGCCATCTTAATATTTCATACATACATTTCTACACAGCAATGTCCCACAAGAGCCAAGGAGTTCCGATCCCGAGTGACTATTACGCGTGGCAGCACACCAGATAGAATTTGAAGCTTGAAGACCATGGGCATGGTCCCCTCTTCCTAACTTCATACAACCTCTAATCCCATGTCATTGCGTAACTCTCGACAAAAGAAGTCCGAAGAAGGTCTTGTACGCCTCGTTCGGATGCTCAGATTGAAGTTCTGCAAGTTCGAGCGGACATCACAGTGCACGAGTGCACGTACTTTGAGACGACGGGACCCACGGAGCCCGGGGCACCTTGGGCAGCCGCAGGTGCATCTGCGGCTACCTCAGGTACACCTATGGCTCCTAACTCTATAAATATAGAGCTTGGGGTGGCCATTTGTAAGGAAAAAAAGAGGCAAGGAAGCCCTGCCCAATTTGCTCTGTACACACCCCATATTGAGTGTTTTCTCATTTTAAACACCTGTTAGCTCATATATAGCTATAATTTATCTATGGAGTCGAGTGTTTATCCATTTAGAGTTATAAAAGCTCGCCTTGGCACTCAACGTAAAGCCTCTCACACTCTATAAAGCCTTTCTCTTCATCTTTGCACACACTATTCTTCATATTGAGAGTCGTGTTGTGTGTGTATGCCAGGACTTCGGTCCGTGGTTTTCATTTCTGTCTACATATATATACTTATATATATGTATATATTTTTATATATGGACTAACATTATCGAGTTATGCCTCGATTGAGCCTAGACTTATGTCTGGAGCGTTTACTTGCTTATATATATATATATATATATATATATAAACTATTGTCGGATTATACCCGATGAGCCTGGATTTTACATCCGAAGCATTTATTGCTTTTATATATATGTGAGACCCCGAATTTTATGAAATAAAAGTATTCAATTTTCTTATAATTATTCTATTTAGTAAATGGTTAAATTGATAAAGGTTAAAGTTAAAGGTGATATGTGAAAAATTTTCAAAGTAAACAAGTTGTCATAAAATAATCGGTGTAAAAAGTATAGTAATACGCGTGGTTGCATAGTGGCATACGGAATTGATTATTGATGCTTACGTGAGAAGTCACTCAGTTATACTCAATTATTGCTATAGTAATTGTTGTATCATATCTCTCATATTATTGATTCAATTATTGTCACAGTATCATCTGCATAATATTTTATATTATTAAATCAATAATTGAGACGGCAAAGTTATTCATATTATTATTTGCAATATTAACAATGTGTAAAAGTTCTGTCAAGGAGAGGTTTCGTCACCTAATTGCGCGCCAATAAGGAGAAATCCTTATCGAAAAGCCCCATCTTTCCTTGGAACGACCTGGTTGTTAAATATTGTGAGTTATAATATTAATGATGAATAAGTTCGTGTTGATTAAAGATGAAATTAATAATTCCATTGTGTTGGAATTATTAGTGTTAGAGAAAATCGATATTTATTTCGATAATAATTGATGTCTGGAGGTTATATTGACCAATCGGGTAATTAACCGTATAAATGAGAAATTAATTGCTATTGATTCGCATGATTACAACTATTTGTTCACATATGTGTACTATTGATTCACATTCATTTACTATTAGGGGAGTTGGTGCAAGATTGACTAAGTTAAAAATGGGAGTATAGTTGAAGGTACTATACTATAATTAATTTTTTCACATGTTTAGAACTATTGAGTCACATGATATACTATTGAATCACATGATTTTCTATTAGGGGAGGTGGTGCAAGTTTGATAATACTTGCAGGACTAAATTAAAAATGAAGAAAAAGAGGAAGGTATTATACTGTAATATTTCGAGCCCCAAAATGTGCAATTATCGAAACTATATTTTCCTATAAATAGAAGCTCATTCTTCCTTCATTTCTCACCAATTCACTAAAGCTATAGAGCAATTATTATAGAGAGAAATTATAGATAGAAAGAAGAAGAGAAGTCTGCTACCTCACTATTCCAGTATCCAGTCTTCTTTTGAGGTAAGGGGTATTATTCTTTCGTATTCATGATGAGAGTTATTTTCTTTCAATACTCGTAAGGGTTGTTATTCTATTCTTTATTATTATGTTGAATAACTCCGTCTACTATCAAGCACCGCATACATGGTGAAATTCTTCCGCTATTCCATTCTTTATTATTCTGTTGGAATAACTCAGATAAAAGGCCTATCGCATGCCCGGTGAATTCGTTGTTATTCCATTCTTTATTATTCGTTGGAATATCCTATCCGTATGGATTACGCATGACTGGTTCCGTTCTTTATTATTCATTGGAATATCCGTCATGCGTGCGGATTACGCATGACCGGTTCCATTCTTTATTATTACATTGAATAACTCCGCTCTACACGGACTCACCGCATACATGGTGAATTCTTCTATTATTCCATTCTTTATTATTCTCATTTGAATAACCCGCCTCATGTGGATTACCTCATGCATAGTGAATGATCCTTCGTATTCATTCTTTATTAAATTGTGGAAATAATCTGTCTACGTGGATTACCGCATGGCGGATGAAAATCCGTTTGCAGTTTCGTATATTCTATTATACTCGTATGGGATATCATATCTTTTGTACTCGTTATGGAATATCATTTTCTTTGGTATTTTTCTTTTACGAGTTACTATTCATGGGTTACTATTCACCCAGTTACTATTCACTTTAGTATTATTCACTCAGGTATTCGGGGCACTTTTCGTGTTGGAGTACTATTCACGAGTTACTATTCATGGGTTACTATTCAGCCAATTACTATTCACTCTAGTATTATTCACTCGGGTATTTGGGATACTTTTTGTGTCAGGGTACTATTCCCGAAGTACTATACATAGGGTACTATTCATGGGGTACTATTCACCCAAAATATATTTCTTTTCTGTCCAAATTGTTTTTGGTACATAAATATTATTCTTGAATTTTACTCCACAAAGCAGTATCATGTTGACAATTTGGATATTTTTAAACTCTGGATAAATTTAAAGTCTTTAATATTTATCCTTGATTTCGTTTGATTAATTCTTATATTATTGTCATCATCCTCATGCTTATATTGTGATGAAAGTCATATTTGGCTTACGTGCATAGATGGACTGTTGATTATTTGTTTTATAGTTGTATATCCTTGCTTACGTGTAAAGATGGGATGTGTATGACATGATCATAACCATTGGTGATAATAACGAATATCCTTGGCCCGTAGTGCATGGATAATTCGATGATGTGATTGGCGGTGATCATGGCCATTAGTTAACATTTGAATGTCTTTCGTCAGTAGTGCAATCGATGCACAATTGATTGGTATGATCATGACCATTGGTTTTATAGTTGAATATCTTTGGCTCGTAGTGCAAAGGTAGACAATTGATTGGTATGATCATTGTTATTACATTTGAATATCTTTAGCCTTTGGGGTAAGGATATTGATTAAACGTTCTATTAAGCCTTTGTGGCAAGGAGAAACTATTGATTTACATTATTATAAATATGAATTGTGGACTTAACTATAATCTTTGGTGGTTTAGGTGAAGACAGGTGATGATAGTTCTTTTTGTCTTGGGTATAACAAAGAATTGTTGATGAGTATTATAGGAATGAAATATTAACGATGGACTTTTAATCTAGAGGAGATAGTAGACAATATGTTCTACTTGACTCTTCTAATGGATTACTTATTCCGCTGCAGTTAAACTTGATGTCTATTGTATTTTATCAGTTTAACACTGTTAAAGGCTAAGGATAATTTATTCTGCATTATCTTAGTCATAATATTTCTTACTGGGCTAGTTGAGCTCATCCTTTTTTTCACTGTTCTCTTCAAGAAATGAAAATATAGCTGGAATGAGTCGGGGAACGGATTGACGGTCCAGGATAAGTGGCTTTAGTTCTATAGAATAGTGTGATAATAATTATAATGAGGACTTCATCGAGTGTGTATATTTTCTAGAAGACAATATTCGTTTTAAAAACTCAGTTATATTTTGTCGTATTTTTACACGACAGTTGTATATAATTAAGTTTGTAGTTGAGTTCTGTACCATGTATCTGGCGACCCAAGATGGGTGATGTATACCTGTTTTGGGGGCGTCGCAATATATATATATATATATATACTTATATATATGAACTGTTGTCGAACTCGCTCGATGAGCCCGGATTTTATATCTCAATTAGCTATCGCTTTTTATATATATATATATATATATATATATATATATATATATATTTACATTTCGTCAGTTCGGAGTTTACTTCGTGGCCTTTTACTACTTTTATTTACATTTCGTCCTACTGGAGTTTACTTCGTGGCGGTTGATCGCCTTTTACTGACTTTATTTATATTTTCGATCCCCATGGAGGTGCTTCGTGGTGGTTGATCATGTCTATATATATATATATATATTTACATTTTTGATCCCCCATAGAGGTGTTTCGTGGTGGTTGATCATGTCTATATATATATATATTTCTGACTTTTATATATATAATAGCTTATCGCTTTATATAAATCTGCACAGCATCATATGAGCCTAGGAATCATGTGATCGAGAGATTGATCCATTGAATCTAGATTGATTCGAAATGGACATTTTCAAATTTTGTAAAGTGACTTTGTAAATTATTCACGGTGTTTGAATTTCCTTAGATGGCTTTTCATGCCCATGGGGAGTTCTAACCTCGCTATATATATTATTTTCTCAAGATGTTTCAGATCTCAAAAATAAAAGCAAACAAGCTGAACATTTAATAATAAAATTGAAGTATGAAAATGTCTCAATTACTATTGAGTACAGGGTTTGAAAAACCTCTTTTACAAAACTTCACTTCTATATCATGTTAAAAACTGATTTTTTCTATAAATTCAAACCCTTTGTATATAAGTGCGATCAAGGCCTCGCACTACTTCTAAATAAATTGCACATTGATCCACACACACACACACACATTCATATAACAGTTTCATGAAAAGTGGTGGTCATCGTGGCAACACAGATGTTGGGGGGTGCCTAACACCTTCCCTCCGCATAATCAAAACCCCGAACCTAAATGAATCTCGATTTCATAGACCCGTTTAGCAGTGTCACATCACTAGGTCAATGTGCAAACCTTTTCTCGGTTGCGTTGGTGTAACCAGTTAAAAACACCAACTGGTGACTCTTATAGTCAAATCGTCGACATGATACATGTCGGACCTTTTTCACATGTTTTTTCAAACAAATCTCACATAACATGAGAACAATAAAGAACAAGAAATGAAAAGGGACAAATAAAAATCCCGACGATGACAAAGTGTAAGAAGGCTTATAGTGGGCTGCCAAATAAGACTTCTATAGCTTTAAATGGATGAACACTCGGCTCCCGCCGAAAAAAATATGACTGAATATAAGCTCACAACTGTTTAAAATGAGAAAGCACTCAGTTTATAGTGTGGCAATCATGATACATATATTTGCATCATGTTGTTGTATATAGCATCATGTTTATCTTGCTTTCATTTCAAGTGTCTAGGATTCTTTATCCTATCCATGCCTTGCATTGCATGAATATGATAAAGAGGGGCATCTGTAGACACTCAAATTTTTTTGCATGCATGTTACTGACATTGCAGGAGGGCAGATTCGTCTTTCGGAGATAACCCTGGAAGATAACTTACATCCATTCCGGATACTACCAGAAGTTCAGTTCCAACCCGGAACACAAACCAAAAACTTCATCTCAAACCCAGAACACAAATTGGGAACTTCATCTCAAACCTGGAACACACACCGGGAATGTCATTTCCAATCTCGGAGATAACCCCGAGGTACGCAGATCAAAAGACCCAAGAATAATACCGTGAGAGAATAAAGCTGATTCATCTCGATAACACCGCTGACGCTTCAGCCAAATTCCCGTAAACAACACTGGGAGTAGCGACTCCATCCTTGGTGATAGCCCCAAGGGATGCCATTGCAATTTCGGCGATAACTCCGAAAATGATTGTTTCAAATACATGCTATCAGCTTCAAGCTCAGACCTCCTACCGAGGCACTCATACCTCAGACCCGGAGCTAACAACGGGCAGACAGGCACACTCACAAATGACAGTGAGGTATACAAATAAGCAGTCCACTCTCAGATATAACCTTGAGCAACGTTTGCTTTTAGCTCAAACCGGCGATAACCCTGGTGAAGAGTCGAAACGTCATCTTACTGCCTCAACGTTTTCTCTCACAAGATGATATCGCGGTATACAAACAAGTAGTCCAATCTCAGATGTAACCCTGAGCAACGTTTACTTTCAATTCAAACCGGAAATAACCACGGCGAAGAGTCAAATGTCATCTTGCCCCTTCAACACTTGTGCGTCGTCTCAACACTTCATACATACATACATACAATAATGTCCCACAAGAACCGAGGAGTAACAATCCCAAAGGACTATTACGCATGACAATACTTTGGATAGAATTTGAAGCTTGAAGACCATGGGCATGGACCCCTCTTCCTGACTTCGTACAACCTCTAATCCATGTCATTGCATAACTCTCGACATAAGCGGTCCGAAGAAGGTTAGATATACCTCGTTCGGATGCTCGGATTGAAGTTCTACAAGTTTGAGCGGACATTATAGTACACAAGTTGCAGCAGATTGAGACGACGGACCATGAGGTCTGAATGCACCACGACCAATTACCATGTGTATAACTGCTGCATTACATTGTGTGTACCATGACCATCGCCTATAAATATGAGCCTTGGGGTCAGCCATTTGAGAGAGAGAATGAGAGAAAAAGGCGAGGAAGCCCTGTCCATTTTACTCTGTATACACCCCTATTGAGTGTTTCCTCTTCTATAAACATCTGTTAGCTCACATATAGCTATCTTTTTATCCGGTGGGAGCTGAGTGTTTATCCATATAAAGTCATAGAAGTCTACTTTGGAAGCCCACTGTAAGCCTTCTCACATTTTATAAAGCCTTCTTCTCATATTAGCACACATTGTTATACACATTGAGAGTCGTGTTGTGTGCGTTTGTCCGGACTTCGATCCGTGGTTTTCATTTTTGCCTGTATATATATACTTATATATGTATATATTTCATATAAGGACTAACATTATCGAGTTATGCCTCGATTGAGCCTAGACTTGGCCCGAGCGTTTATCTACTTATATATATATATATATATATATATATATATATATATATATATATATATATATATATATATATATATATACTTATACATATAATTGTTGTTAGACATATCGATGAGCCCGGATTTTACATCAAGTTGCATTTACTCACTTATATATATATATATATATATATATATATATATATATATATTTACATTTTTGTTAGGCCTAGAGTTTCTCCGTGGCCTTTTATGTTTTATTTACATTTTGTCCCGGTGGTTGATTATGTCCATATATATATATATATATATATATATATATATATATATATATATATATATATATATATATATATATATATATTTACCGCTTTTATATATTTACATTTTTGATCCCCCATTGAAGTTGCTTCGTGGTGGTTGATCAAGTCTGTATATATATATTTACTGACTTTTATATATATAATGTTGCTATCGCTTTTCATACAAACCGCAAGATCATGTAAGCCTAGGAATCATGTGATCACAGATTCAGTCTACTGAATCTAGATTCGGTTCCCATGATGGACATTTTTCAGCTGTGAGCAACTTGTACATTATTTTATAGTGTTTGAATTTCCTTGGATGGATGTCATGCCCATGAGGAGTTTGGCACTGCTGTATATTATTTTCTCGAGAATGCCTCGCATCTCGAAAATAAAAGCAAACAAGCCGAACATTTAATAATAAAATGGAAGTATCAAAGGCCTCAATTACTATTGAGCACAGGGTTTGAAAAACCTCTTTTTATAAAACTTCATTACTATATCTTGTTTAAAATTGAATTTTTTTATAAATTCAAACCCTATGTATATAGGTGCGAACGAGGTATAACACTACTTCCAAATAATTGCACATTGATCCACACACATACACACACACACATTCATATAACAGTTTCTTTAAAAAGTGGTGGTCACTGTGGTAACACGGATGTCGGGGGGTGCCTAACACCTTCCCTCCGCATAATCAAGCCCCCGGACCCAAAATGAATCTCGGTTTCACAGACCCGTTTAGTAGTGTCAAATCATTGGGTCAATATGCAAACCTTTTTCGGTTGTGTTGGTGCAACTAGTTAAATACACCAACTGGCGACTCTTAAAGTTAAATTATCGACATTATACATGTCGGACCTTTTTCACTTATTTTTTCAAACAAATCTCACATTAACATGAGAACACCAAAGAACAAGTAACGAAAAGGGACACTCAAAAATCCCGACGTCGATAGATGTGAGTTGTCTTCCAGGGTTATCTCCGAAAGATGAATCTGCCCTCCTGCAATGTTAGTAATAGGTGTGCAAAAAATTTTGAGTGTCTTAAGATGCCCCTCTTTATCATATTCATGCCATGCAAGGCATAGATAGGATAAAGAATCCTAGACACTTGAAATGCAAAAAGATAAACATGATGCTATGTGTAGCAACATGATGCAAATGTATGATGCATGTATATTGTTGGATTATTTTCCAACATGATAGGATGATTGGCGGTTCCTTGTTAATCCTGCTGGGGATGACAATCAGTGATGTCTTGGACATGCGATCCAAGTCTTCAAGGATGTTTACGTTGGGGTTATCACCAAAGTCCTGGATCCTTGATACAGACTTTACTCTGAAGATGTGCCTCTTATGTGCAAGAGATCTGTGGGGATAAAGCTTTGTCTGTTTGAGGATGTGTATAACATATTCCATCATCGGTCCTCTCCAATGAGGATGGTCTTCTCTGGTTTATGTCACCAGTATATACCATGATCCTGTCAGAATTACTACCAACAGTACGTATTGTCAGGGTTGCCTGACCTTCGCTGATGTGTGTATCACCGGATAGATCCCTGTTGGGCAAACTGTCAAGGCTGCTTGACATTTATTGATGTGTGTATCAATGGTTGCATTGCGTTGTGACCCCCGCCAAGGAACATGTCAAGGTTGTTTGACCTTCATTGACGCGTATATCAATGGTTGAATTGCGTTGTAACCCCCATCGGGGAAGGTTGTGGATAAGTGCACTGATGGATGCGATCATCGAATGGCCTCCGATGCTTCGATGGGTTTACTTGCCAATGGTTGAAATGACGTCAAGGCTGCTTGACCTTCATTGACCCATACATCAATGGTTGAATGCATTGTAACCCCCGTCGGGGATTCCTTCATAGACGAAGAATGCGTTGTAACCCCCATCGGGGATACGTGGACGAGTGAAAAGCTGCGTTGTGACACCCATCGAGGATACTTTATCAATGAATGAAATCTGCATTGTGACCCCCGCCGGGGATCATGTCAATGGATGACAATGCGTTGTAACCCCCGCCGAGGAACCTTTTAGGGTTACGGCCCAGTATTTGGCGGCATCGGACCTGTATGAGGCATTGCCGAGCATGATTCGCAAAAGCTGAAGTCACTGGTATAGTATACCTTGCATTCAAGCGAATACGAATGAGTGATATGTCAAGCCAGAGTTTGGCCCGTGAAAACCAAGATTTCAAAGTTATTCCGCCTAATCACAGAAGCTTTTATTAAGGATGTAAACGAGTCGAACAGAGAACTACTCGAATTCGACTCGAAATGATAAATTCGTACTCGAATTCGAATTATATTTAAAAATTCCTACTCAGATTTGACTCGACTCGAATATTTATTCAAACTACTTGCGAGCTTCAAATTCAAGCTCGAATTCGAATCTCTACATAATAACTAGTTTTATAATAAATATAATTATAAATTAAATTTGTTATTTTACTTAAAAATGAGAAAATATATTTATTATTACACTTTACAAATATAAAATCACAATTAAAATTTAAAACAAAACAAAATAATAACTAATTATCTTAATTTGATTTAAATTTGTATATATTATAAGAGAATGTATCGAACATTTAATCGAATATGTATTAACCGAGTGTGTATCGAATCACAATCAAAAATTCGAGTAGTTTGAATCTTTAAAACGAGTCGAGTATAACCTTGCTCTCGATTCTACTCATATTTTTATTCGAACTATTTTTAATGCTCGATTTGGATCATATTATTAATCTAATCGTAGTCTCGCATTCAGATTTTTTCGAAGTCGAGCCCTAATCGAGCCCAAACCTGTGTTAGCTCATTTACAAACTTTAGTTTTTATTCCCGATTTGGCCTTTTTCACTTTGTGAGACCTCCTTTGCAACTCGAATCAATCGAAAGCGAGGAGTGGGACCCATATAGAGTGTTAGTAGGTACACCGCAGCATCAGCCGCAGTGGACTTCATGGCCAACCATGGTATGTAATGCACGCGGGTTGCTTTATAAGTCACTTTCAAGTTGCGCTGCGAAGAAAATCCGAGAGCTCTTCTTCAGATCTGCTAAGTTCGGGCAACTTTCTGCAAATTCTGTCACCGTACAAGTGTTTTACATAGTCCTGGTAATGTATGCATGTATTCTTTTTCAGTTTCTATCCGTTGGAAAATAAATTATCACATGAAATGAATTTAGACACATAGTAGTGAATATGCATGCTGATATGACTTTATAAAAAATATTTAACATAGTAAATGTTAGTATTAAATCATGCTGAACATAATAATGTGAAAAAATTTGACTTTTCAAATAGTCAAATTGGTACCTTTTACTGTCATTTCTTATCCTATTTGAGGACAAATGAGTAAAGGTAGAAAAGTAAAATAATCCTGTTAATTAGACTACACTTATGGATTTCTTACTATGATGTATTAATGCATGTAGGATGTATATGACTGTGGATAGTTGTGCTACTGAATGGCCACCTAGTCATGCCTATGTTCATATGGATAGTCCTATTTACAAAGGGGACTATGGCAAAATTTTCCAAAACGTAGGCATTGGGTAGTCATGCATTTTTAACTCTACTGTAGACGTATGTTAAAATAATGCATGCATGCATGCAGTCATAAAAATGCATTTTGAAAGGCTCCAGGTTAAACATTACCACACCCTTTCTGAGGTGATTTGGAGACTTGTTGTCCACATATTATGGATCCGGATCAGCCGAGTAGTTCCCGCAGGACTACTTCTGGTGTACGGAGAAGGACTTCCGAAGTGCCTCGACCCCGTTCTATTAGACAGCCTCGTCGTTTGGTGGAGGCGGTGATACGTTCTGTCCAAGTTGAAGTGTCGGACGTCGAGGATGAGGAAGAGGATGTTCCAGTTGTGGACCCCGCTCCTGCTGCACATGTTCCCCGTAGGGATTTTCCAGGCATTTAGGTGGAGAACCCAGAGCTTCTGGGCGACTTGAGTCGACACCCTTCAGTTTACCTGCTCGCAAACGAGGTATAAAGTTAAAGCTTAATCTTCCTTATTTCTTATTGATGAGGAGTAAAGGATTCTGATGTTGATCTGCATTTGATGTAGGTTACAGGCTTTACACAGCCTCAAGGGAATTGGTTCACCATCCACTCTATGTATCAGGCTTTGCATGATGACTATAGAGTGATTGTACATGACTGGGGATTCAGGACGTTCTTTTCCATTCTTCCCCGCTGTTGTCCCTGGGGTTATCTCAGGGCATTGTTTGAGCGCTGGTTTCACCAGACTCAATCACTCCATTTGCTGGACTGTGAGGTGATGATGACACTGATGGATTGACGGTTTATCACAGGTATGGAGTTTAGAGGGCTTCAAAGATTGCCTCAGATGTATGATATCACCCCCCCATACCGCCGATCCCTCGCTAGGAGTTTCTATGAGGCACTCAAGGGCAGGACTGTTCGTACAGGTCCTTTGAGCGTAGATGCTATGAGTGGGCTATTGAGTGAGCCTATACCCGATGATGTGAGAGTCAGGGATCGCATTCTTCGGCGATTATTCCTGATGATCATTAGGGGATGCTTCATAGCAGATAACTCTTCTACGGTGTCCTTCGTTTTGATCAGCGCCACTCGACACATGGACCGTATAGGAGATTATGATTGGGGTTCCTACACCTTTGCCTACTTCCTCAGGGAAATGCGCATGCGATCGCAGGGCTTGACCGAGGCTTGGTTAGGATTCTACCCGTTTCTGCTGGTGAGTATTTCTCTTGTCTTCTCCCATGTACAGGTTAAGAGTGTTAACTGACAGCAGATGTTTTGCCTTTGTGTTGGCAGTTTTGGGCCTATAAGAGGCTCCCATGTTTGCGTCTAGTGAGTGTGTTAGGCTTAGATACCTATCCACAAGGACGGAGATGGCATCATTCCATACTGGCGGAGATCTCTATTGCTGAGGGTTTTACTCATTACCGCCTACAGCTGGAGTTGTTGATAGCGGATGTCATCACGTGGGTTCCCTACTCTAGGGAGCATTTAAGCATTGGATTTGAGGATGGGTACCCGACTGGTGTCGAGCATGTGATTTCCACCCGTAGGATTCCTCTCTTCACAGATGGAGGATGGGAGCTCTACTTAGGAGAGCGTGCTATCGGGAGCACCACAGAGAGATTCAGATATCACGATCTTACCTCCTCGTCGTGCATTACCGCTCTGCTTCGCAGTCACCCGTCATTGATATCCCATTGTTGGGGGTTGACGGTTTCACATTATCAGAGGGTCCCAGCACTCAGGAGATGTTCCAACATTGTTGGTTCCCTCGTACCATTGGAGCCCAGACCAGAACCACTCAATTCATGGGGGATATGGTTCTTGGATCTGTGATAATGACGGATTGGTTAGCTTGTGTCCGAGATCCGACTCATTTGACACAGATTGACAGTTTGACCCAGCAGTTGGACCGGGCACATTTCTTTATCCGGTACTTGGGTATAGATCCTTCAAAGGAAGATACTTTTGATCCTTCCAGCTCAAGGCATGGCCCTCGTGTGACCCATATGGTTTTGTCGGTGCAGATCCTCCATTGTATAGGCCTGACATCCCTATGGATATAGATCCAGTAACTCAGGAGGAGTTACATCAGGTGGACAGGATTGATGATGTAGACATTGACACCATTATCTTCTTCTGATGTATATTCTCGTTATCTCTTTTGATAGGCCTCTATTAGACATTGGGTAGCTTCGCCCCATTCTCACTATATATTTGATAGGCCTCTGTTAGTTATAGGGCAGTTTTGCCCCATTTCCCTGTATTTTAGCTATACAGAGATGTATTAGATGATTATATACGTAGGAATGTATGTTCAGTTTTCCATTCCCTATATCATATTGTCATCTATTGTATCATGCATGTTATTATGTTGTGCATATGTATATATGTCCAGAGATATTCAGCATTGACCCCTGGATGGTCTTATGACATGGCCCGTACAGATGTCTTCTTTGATAGTTATTCGTATTGATCATACCCCACCATTATTGGTGGTATCTGGTATGCGATCATGGTATATCATGTCACCATCGCATGTGGTGATCAGAGATCATCTGGCCGCAAGATATACTATGACCCCGTTGATGTTTTGTGTTCCCTGTGATTCGTGGAGGCATGCCGGAGCACCGAGTATCGGAGAGGCGGTGTTTTCTAATTTGGGACCTGTGGAGTTGACTCTACCCGAGGAGTATGCACGCTTAACGATTCTCGCCAATCGGATGTAATTCTTGCGTGTATATGGAAATTGGAGACATGAGTAGGCAGTTCATGACCCTTACTGGATTGAGGCGTAAGGTGGTGCAGGATGAGCTCACATCTGGCCACATTATATCCCAGCATTTTCTGTTTGACAGATTTGGCTCTGAGGATAGTTATACACGATATTTCGAGGATTTTATCACACCGGAGGATCATTGGCGTTTGGCCAGAGTAGATGTACTGCTATTGTGCGTACTGTCGTATGTCTATATGCCACGGTACATGGATGAGTTTGATATAGGAGTCATCATGGCAGTGAGATCTCTCAAGGAGGGTCACACCATCATACTGGTGATTATAGCAGAGACTCTAAGGTAGGCTACATACTGCTGCACTTATCTGACGGAAGTGTTTACAGGCAGCTTGGTCATGCTGTACGTGTGGTTTATGTCACACTTAAGACCGATTGGCACTTTCAGACGGCATGGGTATTGTTTCACCCATGATATAGCTATGTCATACTTCTTTTAGCCTGTGGAGTGTATAGATGTTGCATCTTGGTCAGCTTTCCTGGCAGGGATCGGAGATCCTTTTGATATATTGTTATGTACAGGGCTTAGCTCACCCTACAGCTTCATCACTCATGCTCCAAACATGGATTATCTCCCTCTAGTTGGTTTGAGGGGCATGATTACTTACCACCCACTGGTCGTGATGTGTCAGTTTGACCAGTTCCAGGACTTCCATCCTTTTAAGGGGCATCGAGTCAGCGCTTTACTTCTCGCCATTTATCAACAGAGGATAGATTCAGTTGTATGCTGCTTGGGATCGCCGAGAGCTAATGAAGATTTTCCAATACCATTCGAAGCTATTCTATAGAGTATTCCGCATGGATGGAGACAGAGACTGCATCGGTTGCGGTAGTATCCATAGTGCAGGGGACTGATTTCGACGATGAAGAGCCTATGGAGGAGACTAATATTCCCATTTAGGAGGATTTGACTACTGGGTTGCCAGCATTTGTGATGTATTCTCCCACTACTAGTGCTACTGTGATTTAGCATTAAGCACATTATCTGGAGCAGAGTCTACATCTAATGACCTTTGAGAGAGATCAGGCTAGGGCCTTTATGTTGACAGCTTTTGATGGGAGAGACACAGCTCTATTAGAGGAGGATGAGGCTAGATCAGCTAGAGATGCATTGATTGTAGAGCGGGATGCTGCTCTATCTGCCCAGGATTTGGCCGTCACAAATAGTACTTCAGTGAGATCCCTTACGACTGGCATCATTGCCGATATGAGTGCATACATTGATAAGCATCATGCCACCATGCAGTTAGCCTTGGATCTGCTAGCTCGTGTAGATACCATTGGGCAGGAGCTTGCAGCGTTATCTCCTTCTTCAGAGAGGGATGCTATGTTAGATCTAATAGTCCGCATACACACAGATCCATAGATAGACTTGTATTTTCCTGCACAAACTAGCTTAGCTAGTTTGTCATGTACAAGCACATATGTATATATCAAACAGTATTATATATGGCAGGGAAATATATTTTGATTCACTTCCCTTTCAGTTGTTGTAAACCCCCAAATTTTTCGAATAAAGATTTAATTTTTTCGAAATATTTTTTTTAATATTATGGTGTGAATTTGAGATAATGTTATAGTTGTGGGTAGTATTTATAAATTTTGCAAAGTATGCAAGTTGTTATATAATATTCGATTGGTCGGGGAATATTTATTTTAACAGGAATATTCGCATAACCAAGACAATCATTGGTGGACCCCACAATGTAAGTATTGTCATAGTAAGAAAACTACGTAATTATCTTGTTATAAAAATAACTACGAAGTGTTACCGTTAAAACCGTTGAACTACCCAAAGAGTAAAAGTACAAGAATATGCGTGGTTGCATAGTAGCATTACACAGATTGGTTATTGATGCTTACGTGAAAAGTCACCCGCTTATACTCAATTATTGCTAAAGAATTGTTGCATCATATCTCTCATATTATTGATTCGATTATTGTCACAAAGATCATCTCGCATTATATGATATATTATTAAATCAATAATTGAGATGACAAAGTTATTCATATTATTAAATTGCAATATTTACAATGTCTAGAAGTTCTGCCAAGGAAAGGTTTGGTCACCTAATTGCGCGCCAATAGGGAGAAATCCTTATTGGAAAGCCCCCTCTTTCCTGGGAATGACCTAGTTGTTAAATATTGTGAGTTATAATATTAATGATGAATAAGTTCGTGTTGATTAAAAATGAATTTGATAGTTCCATTGTGTTGGGATTATTAGTGTTAGTGGTAATCGATATCTATTCCGATGATAATTGATGTGTCGGGGTTATATTGATAAATCGGGGAATTTATCGGATAAATGAGCAATTAATTGCTACTAATTCACATGTTTATATAACTATTTGTTCACATGTGTGTATTATTGAATCACATTCTTATACTATTAGGGGAGTTGGTGCAAGATTGATAATACTTGCATGATTAAATTAAAGATGGAGGTATAGATGGAGGTACTATACCGTAATTCGTATTTTCACATGATTAGAACTATTGATTCACATGATTGAACTATTGATTCAAATTATTTACTATTAGGGGAGGTGGTGCAAGTTTGATAATACTTGCAGGACTAAATTAAAAATGAAAGAAAAGTTGGAGGTATTGTACTGTAATTTTTCGAGCCCCAAAACGTGCAATTATCGAAACTATATTTTTCTATAAATAGAAGCTCATTCTTCCTTCATTTCTCACCAATTCACTAAAGCTATAGAGCAATTATTATAGAGAGAAATTATAGAGAGAAAATCTATAGAGAAAGAAGAAGAGAGTTATGCTACGTCACTATTCCAAAGATCCGATTTCTTCTGAGGTAAGGGGTATTATTTCTTTCCTATTCATGAAGAGAGCTATTATTATTCCATCCCTTATTATTCTGTTGGAATAACCTGTTTATGCGAAGTACCGCATACATGGTGAAATTCTTCTGTTATTCCATTCTTCATTATTATGTTGGAATAACCTATTTGGCGTAAGCACCGCATACATGGTGAAATTCTTCTATTATTTTGTTCTTTATTATTCTGTCAGAATATCCTGTCTGTGCATTTACGCCTGACCTAGTTCCATCATTTATTATTCTGCCGGAATATCCTGTCTATGCGTTTACGCCGGACCTGGTTCCATTATTTATTATTCTGTCGGAATATCCTATCAATGCGCGTTACGCATTTAATTCGGTTCCATTCTTTATTATTTCGTTGAATATCCCGCTTGGCGTATTACGCCTCCGACTGTGTTTCATTATTTATTATTCTATTGAGAATAACATGTCGGTGCGATCTATCGCATGCATGGTGATTTCTTCTGTTATTCCATTCTTTATTATTCTGTTGGAATAACTTGTCTATGTGGATTATCACATGCATGGTGAATGATCATTTGTATTCATTCCTTATTAAATTGTGGAAATGATCTCGCCTAGTGGATTACCGCACGGGCGATTTAAAATCCATTTGTAGTTTCATATATTCTCTTATACTCAGTTAGTTAAAGCTTTGACTTCTATACTCCATGAAATTAGTGGCATATTCTTGATATTTGTGCTTCATCCAGTATCTTTTCATGAAAATATTCTTCTGAGCATTCTTGAATTTTACTCTATAAAGAAGTATTATGTTGCCAATTTGGACATTATTGAGTTCAGGATAAATTAACTTATAAATCTTTAAAATTTATTCTTGAACTTGTTTTATTGAATTATTATGTCATTGTCATGATGAGTTATGTTGGTTAATATGTGAAAACATGAAAGTTTCTTAGAAATCACAAATGGTTGAAAAATCAGATTTTGGTGAAAATGGAACATGAAATTCAATTGACCATATCTCCTATTATATTTCGAATTTTTGAGTGTGGTCAAGTTCTAGAGTTAGATCTATGAGTCTTATAACTTATCCAAGTGGAATCACTGGAAAAGGTATTATAGATTTTCGTGTGGACTGATTTTAGCAAAGCATAAAAAATTGAAAAATGAGAAAAAGCTACTGTCCAGAATTTTAAAAAGGCTATTTCGGCTACTTAATTTGTGAGAAAAAATCCGGCCTTTTGGGACATGAAAGTATATGGTATAAAGAACATCCTGTCCAAAAATGAGCTCATTCCGACTTAAAATGAGCAAGTTATGACCATTTCAATATTTAGGTTTTTTCGACGAAAAATGCTATAATCGGAGTTCTATAACTCCGATGACCATGAAATTTAAACTGGAAGCTCACGTTAACATGTGTAAGACCTCGCCAAGATTTGGAAAATTTTGGAGTTAAACTTGAGGTAGCTAATTTCTTAAGGAATTAATTAGAAATTGATTTTTGAAAAATAGTAAATGAATTTTAAAAATTTTGAGAAAAATATATGTTCATTATGAGACTATATTCTGCTAAATCCCAGAAAAGAAATATTTTTGGGACTGATTTGGTATTTTTCATGAAAATAGTTTAGTTACGAACATATGAGTTAAATATGTTATGTGAAGTAACAAAATTGGAAAATAGGATTTTATGGCTTGAAAATCCTATATAGGGTATATGCTAATTTTTGATAAAGGGTTTGATCATTGGTGATGAAATCTTATGAGTATGACATTTGTGAATGATTAAATGCATTATTTGGTAAAGTATAAATAATTGAAATAAATTGTTTATAAGTTTAAGAAGTGATTTAAATATTGTTATAATATTAATAATATTAGGTTAGGAGTTTATTAAGTGATTGATAATATTTGGATAAATTTAAAGTCTTTAATATTTATCCTTGTTTTCGTTTGATTAATGCTTATATCATTGTCATCATTCTCATGTTTATATTGTGATAAAAGTCATCTTTGGCTTACGTGCATAGATGGACTTGGTGTGATTATGATAAGGGATTATCTCAGATATAGTCATGACCGTAATGTGACGTAATGATGTGGTAAAATCCTCAGTGGCCCCGTAGTGCATTGATGGATAGTTTTTGATGATCATGATTATGACGATAGTCACGACCATCGACGATTTAATGAATATATTTTTATTGCGGCTTTATTTATTGTTTCATCGACGAGAAATTGATGAAAACTTTCGTCTTTTTATAGATTTAGCCTTTCATGTACAATGATAATTTATTCGGATTGTTTAGTCATATTATATTTTTTTCACTTTTTTCATCAAGTTTTCAGAAATGAGAAGATGAGTCTGTGAATGAGTGATGGTCCGTATGATATTAGTAGTCTTTACTATTCTACTAATGCTATCATTCCGCACCGCCACTCCGCTCCCCGACTCGTCCCTACCTATATTCTCATTTCCTAAAGAGAACAAAGGAAGGAAAGGGTGAGCTCAACTAGCCCAAAGAAGAAATATTATAACTAAGATAATGCAAAATAAATTATCATTAGCTTTTAACAATGTTAAACTGATAAAACACAATAGACATCAAGTTTAACTGTAGCGGAATAAGTAATCCATTAGAAAAGTCAAGTAGAGAATAAAATCTACTATCTTCTATGATTTAAAATGTTTTCATCAATTTTTATCGCTGAGACTCAGCTTAATAAATAAACCGCATCATCGAATCATCCCTGCACTACGGGCCAATGATATTCTTTAAATAATCATTGGTCATGATTATACCGAATAATCCCTGGTCATAATCATACCAAGTCCATCTCTGCACGTAAGTCAAAGATATACAACAATAAAACCAATAATTAATAATCCATCTTTGCACGTAAGCCAAAGATATATAATTCAATAAACAACAGTCCATCTTCGCACGTAAGCCAAAGATAACTTTCATCATCATATAAGCATGAGGATGGTGACAATGATATAAGCATTAATCAAACCAAAACAAGGATAAATATTAAAGACTTTAAATTATCCAAATATTATCAATCACTTAATAAACTCATAATCTAATATTATTAATATTATAACAATATTTTAATCATTTCTTAAACTTATAAATAATTTATTTCAATTGTTTACACTTTACCAAATAATGCATTTAATCATTCAAAGAATGCCATAATCATAAGATTTCATCACCAATGATCAAATCCCTCATCAAAAATCTGTATATACCTTATATAGGATTTCCAAGCCATAAAATCCAATTTTCCAACTTTGTTACTTCACATAACATATTTAACTCATATGTTCAGAATTAAACTATTTTCATGAAAATACCAAAATTCCCAAAAATATTTCTTTTTTCGGGATTTAGCAGAATATAGTCCCATAATGAACATATATTTTTCTCGGAATTTTTAAAATTCATTTACTATTTTTCAAAATTCAATTTCTAATTAATTCCTTAAGAAATTAGCTACCTCAAGTTTAACTCCAAAAATTCCCAAATTTTGGCAGGATATTACACATGTTAACGTGAGCTTCCAGTTTAAATTTCATGGTCATCGGAGTTATAGAACTCCGGTTATAGCATTTTTCGTCGAAAAAACCTAAATATTGAAATGGTCATAACTTGCTCATTTTAAGTCAGAATGAGCTCATTTTTGGACAGGATGTTCTTTATACCATATACTTTCATGTCCCAAAAGGCCGGAATTTTTCTCACAAATTAAGTAGCCAAAATAGCCCTTTTAAATTCTGGGCAGTAACTTTTTCTCATTTTTCAATTTTTTATGCTTTGCTAAAATCAGTCCACACGAAAATCTATAATACCTTTTCTAGTGATTCCACTTGGATAAGTTATAAGACTCATAGATCTAACTCTAGAAATTGACCACACTCAAAAATTCGAAATATAATAGGAGATATGGTCAATTGAATTTCATGTTCCATTTTCACCAAAATCTGATTTTTCAACCATTTGTGATTTCTAAGAAACTTTCATGTTTTCACATATTAACCAACATAACTTATCATAACATTTACTAATACTACATATACCCATGGTTTTCATCAATCCCTTGCTTTCATTATGACTTTCTCCATAATCCACGTAAACAGATCATTTCCACAATTTAATAAGGAATGAATACAAAGGATCAATCACCATGCATGTGGTAATCCACATGTATAAAAGTTATTCCAAATGTAATAATAAAGAATAGAATAATGTAAGGATTCACCATGCATGCGATAGAGAGACCAAGATGTATAAAGTTATTCCTAATGTAATAATAAAGAACGGAACCAGTCAAAGCTTGATCCGCACCGCAAGCTGTGGATATTCCAACAAAAAATAAAGAACGGAACTGTGTCAAAGTAAATTGCATGACCGGCTGTAATATTCCAAATGTAATAATAAATAATGGAACCAGTCCAGCGTAAATGCACGTATGTGATATTCGGATGTAATAATAAATAATGGAACCAGTCCTATTGAAAATGCATGAGATATGATATTTTAATGTAATAATAAAGAACTAAATAATAGAAGAATTTCACCATGTATAAAGATTTTTTCATATACAAAAGTTATTCCAACATAATAATAAAGAATGGAATAATAGAAGAATTTCACCATGTATGCGGTATCAGACAGACAAAGTTATTCCAATGTAATAATAAGGAATGGAATAACAATAGCTCTCTTCATGAATACGAAAGAAATAATACCACTTACCTCAAAAGAAGACTGAATACTGGAATAGTAAGGTAGCAAACTTCTCTTCTTCTTTCTTTCTATAATTTCTCTCTATAATAATATCTCTAAAGCTTTTATGAATTGGTGAGAAATGAAGGAAGAATGAGCTTCTATTTATAGGAAAATATAGTTTCGATAATTGCACGTTTTTGGGGCTCAAATATTATAAAGACAATACCTCCAACTTTTCTTTCATTTTAATTCACCATCCAAGTATTATCAAACTTGCACCACCTCCCCTAATAGTAAATCATGTGAATCAATAGTAAATCATGTGACTCAATAGTTCTAAACATGTGAAAAAATTAATTACAGTATAGTACCTCCATCTATACCTCCATTTTTAACTTAGTCATGCAAGTATCATCAATCTTGCACCAACTCCCCTAATAGTAAGTGAATATGACTCAATAGTAACTCGTGAATAGTAACTCGTGAATAGTACTTTGACACGAAAAGTGCCCTGAATACCCGATTGAACAATATAATCTCCAGACATCAATTATTATCGAAATAAATGTCAATTTCTACTAACACAAATAATCCCAACACAATGGAACTATCAAATTCATCTTTAATCAACACGAACTTATTCATCATTAATATTATAACTCACAATATTTAACAATCAGGTCGTTCCCAGGAAAGAGGGGGCTTTCCAATAAGGATTTCTCCCTATTGGTGCGCAATTAGGTGACCAAACCTCTCCTTGGAAGAACTTCTAGACATTGTAAATATTGTAATTTAATAATATGAATAACTTTGTCGTCTTAATTATTGATTTAATAATATAACATATTATGCAGATGATCTTTGTGACAATAATCGAATCAATAATATGAGAGATATGATGCAAAGAATTCTTGAGCAATAATCGAGTATAACCGAAAGTGACTTCTCACATAAGCATCAATAACCAATACTGTGTGCCACTATGCAACCACGCCAGACACTATACTTTTACTATCGAGTAGTTCAACAGCTTTTATTCAGTAAAACTTTCATAATTATTTTCAATAAAATATTTTTGTTCGTTTTCTTAATCCGATAATAATTCCGTTGTGGGGTCCACCAGTGATTGTACCGTCGTACGGATATTCCCCAACATAAAGAATATTCCCCGACCAATCGAATATAATATAACAACTTGCATACTTTGCAAAATTTATAAATACTACCCACAACTATAACATTATCTCAAATTCACACCATAATATTCAAAAAAATATTTCGAGAAAATTAAATCTTTATTCGTAAAATTTGGGATTTTACAATGTCAGTGGACAAACCCACCATGTCTTCATGGGACCATGCAAACACATCCTGGAATTGGGTTAGTAATGCAACCATGTCATTCCATTGGTTTGGGGTTAAGTCTAAACCAAACTAGATTAGCTTAGGGCTTTCTAAGGTTCCAAGATTGAAAGGAGTGGTTTGATCAAGATTAGGCTTAGGGTTGTCTTAGACCCATTCCTTAATCTCCTGAGGTATCTCAATGTCCTCTTGGATTTCCATCAAGTCTGAGTCCAACTTTTCATCAAAGTTACAGTCCTTGTGGAGAAAAGGCACCTCATCAGCAAGTACAGGCACATCCAAATTTAGAGTCCTAAAACAAAATATGCTTTCACTTAATATATGAAACTGTTTAATCATACAAAAGTGTTAGCATGTACTGATAAAATAACTGTAAATACTGTACAGAAAAGTAAGCAATTAAAGTTATCTACATGGCAGAGGGATTTCTGCCCGTTTTACCCTCGTCGACCAATGCATGGAGGGTAAAGTCTTGATGGACTGCAGTGATGGAGGGGCTATCATGGTCTTCCTTTTCTCGAATGATGACCATAAAATCTGGGCAATCATCATCTGGGGTGTATCTGTTTGTATGTTCATCATGGACAATGATGCGTATGCCTGACATCATCAAGGCGATGTCATGTTTACGTTTCTTTTCCTTTTCTTCCAGTTCGGGATCAGGAATCAGGACCTCTTTTGCTTTAAATGGTACTGGTTTGGGAAATAGCATAGTCATAACATGGGCTGGCACCTTTATCGGAGACTTTATCAGCTCATGAGGTGCAGGTGGAGAAAATCGTCGTGTGGCAGAAGCTTGAGGAATCTGCTTATACTTATGAGGATTTCTATGATGGAATCGCGAGAATAGCCCTAGTCTTCTTTGTCCGGTTTACATTTGGACATTTGAATTGGGTGCTTAATACCCTGCTGATTTTTACCCAGCCCTTGTCCAGGCTGATGACCCAATGACATCATTTCTTGAGTGGCTGCCATCATTTCAGCAAAAAATCTTGGGTATGGGAAGTGGCGCTCCAATATGATGGTATTGTGTGTTGCTCACTTCCAAAGTATGAAAATTGGTCATCTGAACTTCTGAATTGAAGCTGATGAGTGGTAGGTTTCCTTGTTCAGGACATTTCGGCTCAGCATTGACAGTGACTAGGCTATTGCTGATAATGTATTTAAGTTGTTGATGAAGTGTAGAAGGATGACTCGACCATGTGGATCCATGGTCTCCCAATAGCGAGTTGTATCCTGAATCTATCTTGAGGACGTGAAAGGATACATTGAATGCATTTGGACCAATCTCAATTGGTAGCTCAATCTCTCCGACAGAATTTCGTCGGGATCCATCAAAAGCTTTGATAATCGTATGGCTACTTCGGATCCGTTTGAGATTGACGTTCATCTTCACCAAGGTGGCATAAGGATAGATATTCAGAGATGAACCTCCATCTATCAAAACTCCAGCTAACATATACCCGGAGGACAAAACTGCAATGTATAATGGCTTGATAATGACCGATCCTTTGAAGCGGTATGTAAATCATCGATGAAGGATATCACATTGTTGTTAAAAATGTGATCAACCAGATGTTAAAATTTTTCCACATCCACTGATTTTGGTAAGTAGGCTTCTTCCAAAACCTTCAATAAGATCTTTATGTGATCCTTAGAAGAGAAAACCAAGTCCAGTATTGAGATCTGATGTGGAGTTTCTCTTAAGCTTAGAACCACCTTGGCTTCATTATGGCCCCTAGTGTGGAGGAATTTCTCAATCTTCTCCATGGGAATCTTCCTCTTTGCTTTTATGGAGGGCTTCATCACCCTCTGAGGAAGACACAGTGGATTTTCCTTCGACACTGTGGCAGTAGTATGAGAAGTAGATCCTTCAGCTTCCCTATAATTCCATGGGAATTTGTGTAGGCTGACAATAGGATACTGTGGTCTGAAGGGTAAAGAAATTGGCTCTGGTGCAGCCACTTTCAAAGGATTGTCAGCCCCTTTGAGTTGAATTGCTTGTATGGGAAATGGCCCGACAATCTCATTAGCCTTAGCTGATATAATTGCTACAGATCCCTTCCATTTGGTAGGACAGGTATTCCCACTCTCGAGTAGCACAGTGTCATCATCTGCCAATTGCAGGACACCGCTGTCAATTAGATTCTGAATAAGGTGGCGGAGTGCCCAGCATTCTTATGTGTTGTGACCGCGAGAATGTGAATGATATTGACATACTCCATTAGAGTTGAACCGTCTTGAACGAGGATTAATTGGAGGTAGAAGGGAGGTGATTCTTCCTTCATTGATTAGCATCTGAAATATCTCCTCTATAGGTTGGCCTAGGTACATAAATTCCCTTTTATTGGCAAAATCTCGACGAGCTTTAGCACTTGCTCTCTTTGCAACATTGTCCTCCAGTGCTTCGCTTTCTGAAGGTGACGATGGAGCATTCATAACAAAAGTAAGGAGACATGCATACTCGTGGCTGACTAACTGGCATGTGACTTGATCCTGATGGATCACCAGTTCTGCCAATTGTTCCACTTGCTTACAAAGAGCTTTCATCTTTCATTCCATGAAAAATTAGAACTTTGCATAATCCCATATGTCAACACCGTCTTTGATGATTTGGGATGATTCATTGTTAAAATTGGAACTCTGTCCACAGCTCTAACTAATCATGTTGACCTCTTCTTCTTTGTGTTGAGGAAGAAGGTTGTCTTGTACATGAGGTTGATCTAGTTTGGTAACCACGATCTCACCATTGTCTATCAAATCTTGGATCTTGTGTTTCAAGGCCCAACAATCTTGAATATCATTGAAACCCCTCCCATTGAAACCCCTCCCATTATGGTTGGTTGGTGGAAGAAGATGCGTGATTTTCCTCTGAGTAGTCAGAAGAGCAAGAATATTCTCGAGCGAGTCCCCTAAGGGTGTGAACGTTCGAGGGCGCTTTGTTTCTCCACCTTTAGGAAATGGAGGGTTTGAAGACTGTGCTTGGAAAGGGGAGTAGTTTCTCCTCTGTATAGGCATGTTCTGACTGCCTTTTTGACCTTGTAATATCAAGGAAACATCCTCCTCTTTTTTTTTATGGACGCTCCGGGGTTGTTTCCATAAGTTCCAGACTGGATGTACTCAGCAACTGCTTTAAGAGCGGCTAGGTCTTGAATCTTTCCTGACTTCAATCCCATCTCAGCCATCTCTCCATGTTTGATCATTTCAGAAAATGGTTTGCCAATACCAGCTAAAACTCTTTCATAGAAAGGAGCTTCTTGTATGTCTATGAAAGTCATGACCATTTCTGACTCTGTCATAGAAGGAATAACTTGAGTAGCAAGGCACCTCTACCTTTGAACGTACTCTCTGAAAGACTCATTAGACTATTTCTTGACCTTGGTAATCTGGTACCGGTCAGAAGCCATCTGAGATTGAAAACTGTACTGAGTGAGGAAGGCGTGAGCTAGCTCTTCCCAGCTATGGATCTTTGAGTTGTCTAATCTGGTATACCATGATCGGGCTTCTCCAATCAGACTCTTCTGGAATAGCTGCATTCTGAGCTTTTTCATTTTCCGCATAAGATCCAAGTTCTCCAATGAACACCTTCAAATGTGTGTAATGATCCCCTAATCCATCATACTTTTCAAAGTCAGGGGTTTTAAATTTCTTTGGATAATGAACACCAGGGAATATACAAAGGTCAGTATACGAAACACTTCCGTGTGTTCCAATCCCTTTGAGAGCACGGATAGTTTCTTCCATTTAAAGGACCTTCTTCCTAATATCACCGGTGTCTGGATCTCCTTTGAGATGGGTGTTTTCAGGGTCTTTGTTGGTCATATCCAACTGAGGTTTCGAATTTGTTTTATCCAAACCTTGAGTTCCTCCTTGTGTAGAGGATTCTGTATGTGTAGGCATTTTTTGAGCCATGAGTAGACTAATGCAATTCTTTAAGTAGAACAGCCAAATCTGTAATTTGTTTACTTAGTCCATCAAATTCTTCTCAAGAAATGGGATTAGACTGGTCAGAAGAAGACATGATTGGCTGTAGGCTCATGGCCTTTTTGGATTTTGAGCAGGTAACAGGCCTAATTATTTCCCTACAAAAACTTATGTAGTTTAGTTTTATGGATAATGTAAATGTTTACATGCTATGTGATATACCCGTGTTAGGAATATTATCCTGCAAAACGGATGTAACTTGATAGCATGTCATGTATGTGCAAATATTTTACATTAATATGAACATGGAATAAAATTACAAGTAAATGCTTTTACAAGTAATAGAAAATGGAAAGCATGAAGAGACTTTCCTCCGCGTTTGGTTTATTAGAGGCTAACCTATCTTAGGGTTACTCTTACGGCTTTTTGGCATGAAGGTTCCCAGATCATCACAATCTACTTGACGGGAAGTTAATCTGGTCTTTCAACTGGAGCGAATCTGGGTGGTGCCTTTCCTAAGCCTCGTTGGAATTAGTCTCCCTACGAGTCCAGTAATCAAACAAGCAAGGATAGCCTCTGGTGGAGGAACCACACAACATACATTCACATACAACGTGTCTCATTTGTTTATGAAAATGATGACATGTGCGAAGCACTAATATCCTGAATAGATATATTGCGGTCTGATAATTAAAATGCATTAGTACACATTCATCATAAATATAAATGCAACATTCACACACAAGCATATAACAGTTTTGAAAAGCTTGTAGTAGCGGCTTAAACCCTCTTACTGGTGTCCCCAGCAGAGTCGCCACCTGTCGACGTCGGAATTTTTATTTGTCCCTTTTCTGTTCTTGTTCTTTGGTGTTCTCATGATATGTGAGATTTGTTTGAAAATACAAGTGAAAAAGGTCCAGGCATGTATCATGTCGACGATTTGTTGTAAAATCGCAGCGATTGGTGTTTTTAAGCTGGTTGCACCAACACAACCGGAGAAAAGGTTTGCACATTGACCCAGTGATGTGACACTGCTAAATGGGTCTGTGAAACCAAGATTCATTTGGGTTCGGGGGCTTGATTATGCGGAGGGAAGGTGTTAGGCACCCAACATCCGTATTGCCACGGTGACCGCCACTTTTCAAGAAACTGATATATGAATGTGTGTGTGTGTGAATCAATGTGCAATTTATTTGGAAGTAGTGCGAGGCCTTATTCGCACTTATATACAAAGGGTTTGAATTTGTATGAAAAATTCAATTTTAAACATGATATAGCAGTGAATTTTGTAAAAGGGGTTTTTCAAACCATGTGCTCAATAGTAATTGAGACCTTTTCATATTTCCATTTTATTATTAAATGTTCGGCTTGTTTGCTTTTATTTTCGAGATGCGAAGCATCTTCGAGAAAATAATATATAGCAGTGTCGAACTCCTCATAGGCATGAAAGTCATCTAAGGAAATTCAAACATAGTGAATAATTTACAAGTCGCTACTACAAATGAAAATGTCCATCACGGGAACCAGAATCTAGATTGATGGAGAATCTGAACTGTGATCACATGATTCTAGACTCGCATGATCCATGATTTATATGAAAAGCGATAGCGATTATATATATAAAAGTTGTAAATATATATATATATAGACATGATCAACCACCACGAAGCACCTTCATGGGGGATCAGAAATGTAAATATATAAAAGTGGTAAATATATATATATATATAGACATGATCAACCACCACGAAGCACCTCCAAGGGGGATCAAAAATATAAATAAAGCAGTAAATACGATTAACCGCCATGAAGTAAACTCCAGACGGGACTAAATGTAAAGAAATCAGTAAAGACGATCAACATCCACGAAGTAAACTCAAAGCGGGACGAAATGTAAATAAAGCAGTAAAAGGCCACGAAGTAAACTCCAGGCCTGGCATAAATGTAAATATATATATATATATAAAAGCGATAAAGCATTGCGGGATGTTTCTCAATCCGGCTCGATTTATCATTCCAAACAATTTGTTTTATATATATATATATATATATATATATATATATATATATATATATATATATATATATATATATAATAGCGATAAATGCTAGGATATAAAAATCGTGCTCATCGAGCGAGAGTTCGACAACGATTCATATATATAAGTATATATATATAAGCAAGTAAATGCTCGGATGTAAAATCCGGGCTCATCGAACATAATCGACAACAGTTCATATATATAAGTGTATATATATATATATATATATATATATAAGTAAGTAAACACTCCAGACATAAGTGTAGGCTCAATCGACGCATAACTCGATAATGTTAGTCCATATATATATATATATATATATACATATACAAGTATATATATACAAACAAAAAATAAAAACCACAGACTGAAGTCCGGGCATACACACACAACACGACTCTAAATGTAAAGAATAGTGTGTGCAAAGATGAAGAGAAAGGCTTTATAGAGTATGAGAAGGCTTACAGTGGGCTGCCAAAGCAGGCTTCTATGACTCTAGTTGGATAAACACTCAGCTCCATGAGTAAAATATAGCTATATGTGAGTTAACAGTGTTTAAAATGAAAGCACTCAATATGGGGTGTGTACATAGCAAATTGGACAGGGCTTCCTCGCCTCTTTTTCTCTTAAATATGGCCACCCCAAGCTCTATATTTATAGAATTTGGTGGTGCAGTGTGTACTCTCTCTGAAGTCTTAAATGCACTGCTGCTACAGGGGTTCCAGGCTCCATGGTCCCATCATGTCTCAATCGTGCACTTGTGCCTTTGTGATGTCTTCGAACTTGCAGAACTTCAATTCGAGCATCCGAACGAGGTGTACAAGACCTTCTTCAGATCGCTTTTGTAGAGTATTACGCAATGACATGGGATTAGAGGTTGTACGAAGTCAGGAAAAGGGGACAATGCCCATGGTCTTCAAGCTTCAAATTCTATCCGGTGTGTTGCTACGCGTAATAGTCACTCGGGATTGGAACTCCTTGGCTCTTATGGGACATTGCTGTGTAGAAATGTATGTATAAAATGTTGAGACGGCGCGTTGGGGGTTGAGGTGGCAAGATGACGATTTTGCCCCTCACCGGGGTTATCTCCGGTTTGGGCTGACAAAGCAGACGTTGCTCAGTGTTACATCTGAGATTGGACTGCTGCAAGTGTTTGAATTCCGAAGGGTCATCTTTATGTGTGCTTGTCTTCCCGGTGTTATCTCCGGGTCTTTGGAATGAGTGCCTCGATGGGAGGTCTGAGATTGAAGCTGATTATATGCATTTGAAACAAGCAGTTCCGGGGTTATCGCCGGAATAGCAACGGCATTCCTTGGGGTTATCTCTAAGGATGAAACTCGAGGTTATCTCCGAGATTGGAATTGATACTACCGGTGTGTGTTTCGGGGTTGAGATTGATCTTCCGGTGGTATCCAAAATGGATGTGAGTTGTCTTCCAGGGTTATCTCCGAAAGACGAATCTGCCCTCCTGCAATGTTAGTAACAGGTGTGCAGAAAATTTTAAGTGTCTACAGAAGTCTTCATGGATGACTTCTCAGTATATGGAAACACTTTTGATAAGTTTTTAGAGAATCTAGTCATGGTCTTAAAGCGATGCGTGGAAACTAACTTGGTGCTTAACTAGCAGAAGTGCCACTTTATGGTTGAAGAAGAAATAATTATGGGGCACAAGGTCTCTGCAAAAGGCTTAGAGGTTGATAAGGCAAAGTTGGATATAATAGAGAATCTTCCACCGCCAACTACAGTAAAGGGAATCCGCAGTTTTCCTGGACACACAGGATTCTACCGAAGGTTTTTTAAGGATTTCTCTAAGATTACAAAACCATTATGCAGTCTCTTAGAGAAAGATGTGGTGTTCAGTTTTAATGAAGAGTGTAAAGCAGCATTTGAACAGTTGAAAACAAAGTTAACTACAGTTCCAGTAATCGTCGCACCGGATTGGACTATGCCTTTTGAGTTAATGTGTAAAATCCCAAATTTTACGAATAAAGATTTAATTTTCTCGAAATATTTTTTTTAATATTATGGTATGGATTTGAAATAATGTTATAGTTGTACGTAGTATTTATAAATTTTGCAAAGTATGCAAGTTGTTATATTATATTCGATTGGTCGGGGAATATTCATTTTAGCGAGAGAATATTAAATACAACGACGCAATCATTGGTGGATCCCCTAACGGAATTATTGTCGAGAATGAAAATGACAAAAATATATTTATGAAAATAACTATGAAAGTTTTTACCGATAAAAGCTGTTGAACTACTGAAGAGTAAAAGTCTGATGTCTGGCGTGGTTGCATAGTAGTACGGTATTAATTATTGATGCTTACATGAAGTCACTCGAGTTTTGTTCAATTATTATTTACAATAGTTTTTGCGTAGTATCTCACGGTATTGGATTCAATTATTGTCGATTGTTATATATATATATATATATATATATATATATATATATATATATATATATATATATATATATATATATTATATATATGAGTTTTGTTTTATTAGTATTATTAATGTAATAAAAGCGGAAAAGCTTTTATATAAAACATAATACTTTTATAAAGTTATTCGTTTTATTAGGCTAATAGTAAAATCTTTTTATATAAAGCAGAATACTTTTATAAAGTTATCTATTTTATTAGACAATAATTAGAAAATATTATATTTTATTATGCATAGTGTTTGCATAGTACTGCATAGTGTTTGCATAGTAAAATCTTTTTTATATAAAACAGAATACTTTTATAAAGTTATTCATTTTATTAGATTATAAATAGAATATATTATATTTTATTGTAAACCAAAGCTGGACCGTCGTTTAAAAGTAAATCAATCTGGACCGTTCATGGATTAGTTTACTATTGATCCATTCTTCATAAATAGAAGCTCATTCCTTCATTATTTCTTACGAATTCTTTGAAACTCTAGAGAAAGCTGAGAGAATTATTCTTCTATAATCTTGAGCGTCTTTCTTTGAAGCGTTTAAGAAAGCTTTGGCGTAGTGCAAGTTTCTTCAAGTATATCCCCGCTTCTACCGTCAGAAAGTACTCTTCTTTATAAGGTAAGGGGGTATTATTATTTTTCATATTCATGAAAAGAACTTGTGCATGCATTCTACGTTGGATCCGGGTTCCGTTATTTATTATTACATTGGAATAACTTTGTCTATCTGGCAATCTTCGCATGCATGGTGATTTCTAATGTTATTACATTCTTTATTATTCTATTGGAATATCCACGTGGAATATGCATTTTCTGGGACTGGTTCCGTTATTTATTATTACATTGGAATAACTTTATCATGCAAAGTACCGCATGCATGGTGATTTTTGTTGTTATTCCATTCTTTATTATTACATTGGAACATCATCTGCTTGTGGTAATTAGTTAATTTTACATTTTGACTGGTTAAGTTATTTATTATTACATTGGAATAACTTTTATCTGTAAATACTGCATGCATGGTGATTTCTTTTTTTATTTCATTCTTTATTATACTAAGTTGGTTAAAGTTTTGACTTCTATACTCCATGAAATTAGTGGAATATCCTTGATATTTGCGCTTCATCTAGTATCTTTTCATGGAAATATTCTTACGAGCATTCTTGAATTTTTACTCTACAAAGAAGTACCATGTTGACAATTTGGGCGTTATTAGTTCCTGAATAAATTAATTCTTGAACTTGTTTTATTGAATTCTTATATCATTGTCATCAGTCTCATGTTTATATTATGTTGAAAGTCATCTGTGGCTGTAGTGCATAGATGGACTTGGTATGATTATGACGAGGATTATTCGGTATAATCATGGCCAGTAGTAATGTTACAAATGATGTGGAAAAAGTCCTTATTGGCCCGTAGTGCATTGATGGGCGAGTTTTTGGTATGATTATGGCTATGGATTCTCTTGACGAGGGAGCAAAGATGAATTATTTTATGGCATGATCGGGAATAGTTGATGAAAACATAATTATCTTTGGCCCGTAGTGCATGGATAATTCGTGGTCGTGATACTAAATAATATCATTGGCCTGTAGTGCAGGGATGAGTTGATAATGTGGATTATTTATTAAACTGAGTTCCAGCGATAAAAGTGATGAAAAACTTTTTAAATCATAGAAGATAGTAGATTTTATTCTCTACTTGACTCTTCTAATGGATTGCTTGTTCCGCTGTAGTTAAACTTGATGTTTGTTATATTTTATCAGTTTAACATTGTTGAAGACTAATGATAATTTATTCTTGAGTATCTTAATCATAATATTTCTTACTGGGCTAGTTGAGCTCACCCTTTCTTTCACTGTTCTCTTCAGGAAATGAGAATATAACTGGGATGAGTCGGGGAACGGAGTGACGGTCCAGATGATAGCATTAGTAGTCCTCACTATTCTGTTAAATAGTGTGAAAATAAATGTAATGAGGACTCCTTTGAGTGTTGATATTGTCTAGATGACAATCTTCTTATTAAAACTCTCAGTTTATGTTTTGTCGTATTGTTTACACGACAGCTGTATTATTAAGTTGTATTTGAATTTTGTACCATGTATTTGGCGACTCAAGATGGGTGATGTATACCTGTTTTGGGGGCGTCACAGTTGGTATCAAAGCTTAGAGATATGATCCCTGGCTGAGATGTGAGACAAGAACTAGGAGGGGAGAGACGGGGAATTCCTTCGCTAGTATGACCTACCTAAGTTTATTTGGTATTTAATTGATCGGTCAGAGTATAGGGATAATATGTGATATGTTATTTAACCCTTGTTTTGTTGCAGTATTTAAAAATGGCATCCAAAAATGTTGAGAATAGCTATGGAGCACAGCAGACCGTTGAGTCTCCACAGATCAATAATCAGGATAATGTGCAACAGGAAGGCGATAATCCTCCTGTAAATAACAACATTGATCAAATGATGAACGATGGTACGTTTAGGAGCTTTTTAGAATACATGCAACACCAAACGAGAGAGACTCCACATTCATAATGCGGTGGAAACAATGGCAACCCACGGTTGAATTCTGCATTAGCGATTCAAGGATTTGGGACCACCGGAGTTTTGGGAAAGCGGACCCACTTAAAGGCGAGAGGCGTGGATTAAGCAGATCACCATGATATATTTGATGTCTTGGAATGCTCAGAGGAGAAAAACATTCCATTCGCTACCTTTATGTTGCGTGAAGAAGTAGATCATTGGTGGGAATCGTAAAAGCGTCTGAGAACTGGTGCGACTTCAAGATGTTTTGGGAGAAGTTCAAGAGTTGTTCAACAACAAGTACTTTTCCAAAAGTATTCATCACATGAAGGAGGTGGAGTTCATCAAAATTTGGAGCAAAATAATATGGCCAGGTAATGTCGCGATCTGAAGCTAAGTTTCTTTGAGTTGTCTCGGTTTCCCATTTGGTCGATAATGAGGAGCGAATGACGCGAATGTTTCTAAGAGGTTTGAAACCCAATATACGTCAATACCTCATTTCTCACAAACTTTGTTTATATTCAGATGTTGTGAATAGGGCTCAGTTATTGAAGCGTGATAATGAGTCAACACAACCAAAAGGCAACAACCAACAACACGATAATAATTATACGGTGGCAACGGTCATCTGAACAATGATAACCATCGTGGGGGAAATTATCATGCCAAGAATGGTAACCACTTCAGTGGTAATCATAGCCAAGATAATAAAAGTTGAAATTTCAAGAAGAGAAGGTTAAATAATGATGGAAAGGCAATGACACCAAGACCCGTTCAAAGGAAGAAAGAAGACCACCACCGGTCCATATATGTTTCAAATCACGGATGGGAGGGACACGTCAAGTCCAAGCATCTGTGACAATCCAAAGCGTGTTTTAATTGTAGAAGAGAAGGTCACCTAGCTCGATTTTGTCGTATGGTGAAGTCAAGTCCAGCTGGGATGGATGCCAAAGGATGTCCCAAACAAGCCAAAACCGGTAGTTTAAGAGAGAGCATTTTTTTTCATAACGAGGAACCTGGATAAAATTATCACGGGTATGTTAATCATAAACTCTTGTGAAGTCTATACCATGTTAGATACCGGTTCTACTCACTCTTTCATTTCACCTAGTTGTGTTCAATGTTTGAATTTAACTCCGGAGAAGTTAGACTTTGATTATCTATTGACACTCAGTTGGGAGAAACCTTCGTTACCTCCACTATTTATAAATCTTGTTTGATTCAAATCAACACTTTCACGTTACCTGTCGATCTTATCTCTTTGCAAATACTTGCCTTTGATGTGATTTTAGGAATTGATTGGTTAACTACTCATCATACTTTTAGTAAGGTTGTTAGCTTTCATATTCCTAACCAACCTATTATGCGAATTCAAGCAACCAAACCACTAAAGTCAATAATTGTCATATCAAGCCATAAGTAAAGAGCCCCGATCCTTTCGTTGTTGATTTCCTTGTGTGGAATGCACCGAAGCCAGACTTTCCGTAGGGGACGTTGTGAATAACGATGGCAAGTTGATAGGTATCAAGGTGACGTGTTATCAAGTCTTGGATGAGAGTCGCGATTGTGAATGATATTTCTATTGTTAATAAATTCACGACGTATTCTTGAAGACTTCTTAGCCTACCCTAGGCGTGAAATCGAATTTTGTATTGACCCCAGTACAAAACCCATTTCTTAAACCCTCAAATATTTTCTTCACCCAAAACGAACGTAACATGCGCCATAGATGTTGGCTCGAGCTGTTGAAGATTATGATCGTACCATTCAATATCATTGTGGAAGAGCAATATTATTGTGGAAGAGCGAACGTGGTAGCTGACGTGTTGAGTAGAAGATCATATGTGTTTACGAGTGCGATGTTGTTAACACAAAGACCCATTTCGTATAAATGATGAAGATAGAGTTAAAGACTCTAGGGACCTACGTGAAGATAACGATTATACGATTAGAATCGACTTTAGTCGATAAAGTTAAAATCGTGCAAGTTACATACTCAGAGCTGATGAATGTGAAGAAGAAAGTTCAAGAGGGCGTTATTCTAGAAGCAAGAATCGACGAAGAGAGGAAATCTCAACCCTCAATTTAATTGGCCCATTTGAAATCCTCGATCAAGTAGGAACTGTGGCTTATAGACTCGTTTTACCGCCAAGTATGTCGCGTGTTCATAACATTTTTAACGTATCGATGTTACGTAAATATGTGGACGACCTGAACCACATTATTGATTTAGAACCGTATGAGATAGCGGATAATTTAACGTATGAAGATGTACCTATTAAAATCCTGAAATATATTCTACGCTTAAAGGTTATACCTCAGAGTTAGAATCGTGAAGTGTCCTCATACATTAGGCATACCAGTGTGCGTCACGTAAATTTCGAGGGCGAAATTTTATAAGGAGGGGAGATTGTAAAATTCCAAATTTTACGAATAAAGATTTAATTTTCTCGAAATATTTTTTTTAATATTATGGTATGGATTTGAAATAATGTTATAGTTGTGGGTAGTATTTATAAATTTTACAAAGTATGCAAGTTGTTGTATTATATTCGATTGGTCGGGGAATATTCATTTTAGCAGAGAATATTCGTACAATGGCGCAATCATTAGTGGACCCCACAACAGAATTATTGTCGGAATGAGAAAACGACAAAAATATATTTATGAAAATAACGGCGAAAGTTTTACCGTTAAAACTATTGAACTACCCGGTAGTAAAAGTACTGATGTCTGGCGTGGTTGCATAGTATTACGGTATTAATTATTGATGCTTACGTGAGAAGTCACTCGGTTTTGTTCAATTATTGCTATGATAGTTCTTTGCATAGTATCTCACGTTATTGGATTCAATTATTGTCAATTGTTATATATATATATATATATATATATATATATATATATATATATATATGAGAGTTTGTTTTATTAGTATTATTAATGTAATAAAAGCAGAAAAGCTTTTTATATAAAATATAATATTTTTATAAAGTTATTCGTTTTATTAGGCTAATAGTAAAATCTTTTTATATAAAATAGAATACTTTTATAAAGTTATACATTTTATTAGACAATAATTAGAAATATATTATATTTTTTTTGCATAATACCTGCATAGTGTTTGCATAGTAAAATCTTTTTATATAAAACATAATACTTTTATAAAGTTAGGAATATATTATATTTTATTGTAAACCAATCTGGACCGTCCGTTTAAAAGTAAATCAATGGAGATAGTTCATGGATTGGTTCTTATTCGATCCATTCTTCTATAAATAGAAGCTCATTCCTTCATTATTTCTTACAAATTCACTGAAACTCTAGAGAGAGAAACTGTAAAGAGAATTCTTCTTCTATAATCTTGAGCGTCTTTCTTTAGCGTTTAAGAAAGCTTTGAGCGTAGTGCAAGTTTCTTCAAGTATATCCTCGCCCTACCGTCGGAGTACTCTTCTTTATAAGGTAAGGTGTATTATTTTTTTTTCATATTCATGAAGAGAACTTTTGTTATTCCATTCTTTATTATTTTGTTGGAATAACATGTATACGCGGGCTACCCTATACTTGGTAAAATTTTTCTGTTATTCCATTATTTATTATTCTATTGGAATAACTTTTGTATCTGTGCTGACTACCCTATATTTGGTGAAATTCTTACATTATTCCATTATTTATTATTACATTGGAATAACTCGTATACACTGCTACCCTATACTTGGTGAAATTCTTACATTATTCTATTCTTTATTATTACATTGGAATAACTTTGTATCTGTGAGCTACCCTATACTTGGTGAAATTCTTACATTATTCCATTCTTTATTATTACATTTGGAATATCACATGCATGCGTTCTCTGTGGGACACAGTTAGATTATTTATTATTACATTGGAATAACTTTGTCATGTCATCTGCAATCGCATGCATGGTGATTTCTAATGTTATTACATTCTTTATTATTCTATTGGAATATCCTGTACATGCATTTTACCTTGGGACTGGTTCCGTTATTTATTATTCATTGGAATAACTTTGTACATGCAAAATACCGCATGCATGGTGATTTACATTGTTATTCTATTCTTTATTATTACATTGAAACATCACTCGGTTTAATTTACTTTGACACGGTTCCGATTATTTATTATTCTATTGGAATAACTTTGTTTATGTGAAAAGTACCGCATGCATGGTGATTTCTTTTGTTATTCCATTCTTTATTATACTCAGTTGGTTAAAGTTTTGACCTAGTATCTTTTCATGAAATATTCTTCTGAGCATTCTTGAATTTTACTCTACAAAGAAGTACCATGTTGACAATTTGGACGTTATTAGTTCCTGAATAAATTAATTCTTGAACTTGTTTTATTGAATTCTTATATCATTGTCATCATTCTCATGTTTATATTATGTTGAAAGTCATATGTGGCCTGTAGTGCATAGATCGACTTGGTATGATTATGACTAGGGATTATTCGGTATAATCATGACCGTAATGTTATAAATGATGTGGAAAAAGTCCTCATTGGCCCGTAGTGCATTGATGGACAGTTTTTGGTATGATTATAGCTATGGATTCTCTTCGGCCATGGGAGCAAAGATGAATTGTTTTATGGCATGGTCAGGACCGTTGATGAAAACACAATTATCTTTGGCCCGTAGTGCATGGATAATTCGTGGTCGTGATACTAAATAATATCCTTGGCCTGTAGTGCAGGGATGAATTTATAATGTGGATTATTTATTAAGCTGAGTCCCAGATATAAAAGTGATGAAAAACTTTTTAAATTATAGAAGATAGTAGATTTTATTTTCTACTTGACTCTTCTAATGGATTCTTGTTAAATTATGATTAAACTTGATGTTTGTTATATTTTATCAGTTTAACATTGTTGAAGACTAATGATAATTTATTCTGCATTATCTTAGTCATAATATTTCTTACTGGGCAAGTTGAGCTCACCCTTTCTTTTACTGTTCTCTTCAGGAAATGAGAATATAACTGGGATGAGTCGGGGAACGGAGTGACGGTCCAGATGATAGCATTAGTAGTCATCACTATTCTGTTAAATAGTGTGACAATAAATGTAATGAGGACTCCTTTGAGTGTGGATATTGTCTAGATGACAATATTCTTATTAAAACTCTCAGTTTATGTTTTGTCATATTGTTTACACGACAGCTGTATTATTAAGTTGCATTTGAATTTTGTACCATGTATTTGGCCACTCTAGATGGGCTGTTTTGGGGGCGTCACATAATGTGTGATGCTAGTGATTACGCAGTAGGGGCTATTTTGGGTCAACGCCGACAGAAGATATTCCATGCCATATACTACGCAAGTAAAACTCTCACGGATGCCCAATTGAAATACACAACCAACGAAAAGGAGTTACTTGCAGTAGTATACGCCTTTGATAAATTTAGAGCCTATTTGATTGGAACAAAGGTGGTGGTATATACGGATCACTCGGTGATTTGTTATTTGATTTCGAAGAAGGATGCTAAGCCTAGACTAATCAGATTGATTCTACTCCTTTAGGAATTCGACTTGGAAATAAAGGATAAGAAGGGGACAGAAAACCAAGTGGCGGATCATCTTTCGATGCTGGAAAATCCGGATAAGGATGGGGAGGATAAGTGTGTAATTAATGAATCATTTCTGGATGAGCAGCTTTTTGGAGTCAACGCAAAATTTACATGGTATGCGGATTTTGCCAATTACTTGGTGAGCAAAATCCTTCCCCCTGAACTGACACGACAACAAAAAAAATAAGTTCCTACATGACGTCAAGTGGTACATGTGGGACGATCCTTACTTATTCAGACAGTGTGCAAACAAGATGATTTGGAGATGTGTGTCATAAAGCGAAGTGAAAAATATCTTGCACCATTTCCATTCATCTGCATATAGGGGACATTATGGTAGAGAGCGGACAATGGCCAAGTTACTTCAAACAGGATTTTACTGGCCTACTATGTTCGAGGATGCCCACCAGTTCGTTAAAAACTGTGACAAATGCCAAAGGGTGGGAAATATATCAAAGAGGAACGAGATGCCGCTCAACATTATCATGGAAGTGGAGATTTTCGATGTATGGGGGATGGACTTCATGGGACCGTTTCCTCCTTCATTCAACAACTTGTATATCTTTCTAGTTGTGGACTATGTGTCAAAATGGGTTGAAGCCGTATCACTCCCTACAAACGATGCCAAGGTGGTTCTTAAGTTCTTATAAAATAATATCTTTACAATGTTTGGCACGCCAAGAGCAATCATAAGTGATGAGGGTAGTCACTTCTGTAATAGATCATTTACAGCTCTCTTGGCGAAATATGGGGTCAATTATAGGGTACATCATATCACCCCCAAACGAGTGGTCAAACAGAGAGGTGAAGAAAATTTTAGAGAAAGTAGTAAATCTGAGCAGAAAAGATTGGTCTCTAAAGTTGGATGACGCATTATGGGCTTACAGGACAGCATACAAGACGCCAATTAGGATGTTTTCGTATCAATTAGTCTATGGGAAAGCGTGTCACCTCTTGGTGGAATTACAGTATAAGGCATAGTGGGCCATTTAAAAACTCAATTTTGATCAAACAGTTGTAGGAGAGAAAAGGTTGCTCCAATTGAACGAACTCGACGAATTTCGACTGCAAATGTATGAGAACTCAAAGATGTATAAGGAAAAAGTCAAGAAGTGGCACGACCAAAAGATTATGCAAGGAAAGTTGAACCGGACAATCGATTATTCTTTATTCAACTCACATCGCGATTGTTGTTCGTGAAAGCTCAAATCCACAATTAAGAAGGTTTTCCACATGGCGCCATTGAACTATACAGTAGAAATCCACTTGAAACATTCAAAGTCAACGATCAACGGTTGAAGCACTACTAGGGTGGTGACATCGACAATGAAGCCACCACGATCACACTTGCCGATGTGCCATGAACAGGGAGTAGTCAGGTTGAAAGACTCAAAAACAAGCGCTCATTGGGAGGCAACCCAATTTTACTTTCATTTACTGTATTTTTTATGTTATGTTAGCCAATTTATAGTTAATGTGTAATTCTAGTATCAATTAGTTCACTGCGTTACAATAGATAGTTAGTTAAGGCATGATTTTTAGTAAATTTGACTTTATGTGCTCAACATTCATGATGTTATCTTATGTTTATGATTCCAATGTGTTTCAAGTACTTGGGAAGCTTTTGGACGTGTGTTTGATGAGAGGAAGTAGAAAAATTAAAGGCATTTACAGAATACCCCCCACCGGGGCGGGCATTTTGTGAAGGATACCCCCCGCCGGGCCGGGGGTCTTAAGTCAAGAATAGAATACCCCCCCTGCTGGGGCGGGCCCTTTCAGTATAAATACCCCCCGCCAGAGCGGGGGTACGAGATGTCCAGATTTCTTTTAAAACAGATTATACACTTAGTCATCCCACTACTCCACTTCTCCACGTTTGTTCTTCCATAACCGAACCTCAATCCACTCTTTTACCCACAAATTTGCTATAATCATCTCCACTAACCCACAAATTTAAACACCCATATCCCTCTCTATAAATACAAGCCCTAACTCCATCAATCTCACACCACTTCATCTTCAAATTTTGAATTTTCTCTCCATCAACCTAGGGTTTGTCTTCAATTGGGTTTGCAAGGATCAAGTTTGGGGGAAACTTTAAATTCAGTGCTACTACTGCAAATTCATCATCAACAAAAAGGGAAATCAGTGGGTAAGCTAGTTGTTCACTTTGTCATTACACTTTGAAATTTTAGTTGTCAGTTTGGGGTATTGTGGTAGAGTGTACACCAATTGTTTGATAAATTGTGCAAGAGAAAGGTTGGGGGAATTTGTGATCGAATTGATTGCCATGGCACCAAAAACACCATCCAAGCAACAACGAGGCGAAGGTTCAGGGTCTACACCACCTGCACGGGAATTTGACCGGGGGAAATTTGTGAGTGCCAACGCCGCTGACAAGTACGACTATCTAGTGCCAAAGGCACTAACTCCTGAGTGGGGCTTGGCATCAGACAATGTTGATGGGCAAATGAGGAGGCAGATATATGAGAAAGGTTGGGATAGATTTACTGATGAGCTAGAACCAACAATAGTCAACATGGTGAAGGAGTTTTATACAAACGCTGAGGGAAGGGCCACGTTCAGTGCATTCGTGAGGGTTAAACAGGTTCCCTTCAGTATAGAGGTTATCAACAATTATTACAACCTGCGAACCCCTGCGATATGCCAGTATGGTCAATTGCATGACAGTGGTCCCGATTATGATCAGATTATATCTAAGCCAGGTACTATATGGGTTAAAGGATGAAAGGGTGGCACAATCTTCCTCAGCAAGGACTTAAGCCGCTATGGTAAGATATGGTATGCGTTTTTGTGTGCTAAGTTGTTTCATCCACGCATACCACGAAAGTGACGAGGGAGAAGGTGCTTCTGTTGTACGCAATTGTGAAGGACTTCAACATCGATGTCGGTGACATTATCAGCTTCTCTATACGGCGATGTCTGCCAGTGCCATTTTTCGGCGGCTGCCACACCCATCCCTCATCTGTGGGTTGTGCAGGCAGGCTAGCGTTAGATGGTTAGGCAATGAGCCTTCTCAGCAGCCTCTCCAGCTATTAGACTCCCGCATGATTGCACGCTACACAGTTTGGCCTGGGGGAGAGTCACACCCAAGAGGCGTAGGTTTTATATTTCCACCAGCCTCTGAGGAGGAGGCGAATCTTGAGAGACACTCACGAAGATGACGAGTTCAGTGACTAACTTCTTCGGGGAGCAGGAGACCAAGGAGAGGCAAAGGACAGGAAGGTACATGTTCAGCTCACAGTTTCGCAGCCTTCAAAGACAAATTGATAAACAAGAGAAAGAAAATATTAGAAGGATGTCCCGACTAGCAGCTAGGCAAGACCATATGTTTAATGCCATGAACATATCCTTTGCCTCAGTGAATGCGACCCTCCAAAGTCTCAATCCAGCTGCTCAATTCCAATATCAGCAGCCCGATACTATGCCACAGTATCCTCCTTCGAATTCAAACACGAAGGAACGCCAAGTGCTTATGCCACGGCCACCGTCGCCACGATTACCGCCATCACCTCAACCTTAGCTGATTACCGGGAAGACCTCTTACACTTATTGCTTTATTTTTATAATGAGGACATTGTAATTGTTATGTTTGGGGGAGTTTAGCAATTTAGTTTAGTTCGTTATTGCATGTTTAGTTTAGTTTGTTATATTTTTGCATATGTTGTCATGTTTAGGTTTAGGTTCATTATGTTTTCATTCATTTAGTATAATTGTATAATAGTTTATGTGTCACGCCCCCAAAATAAGTATACAACACCCGTTCTGAGTCACCAAATACATGGTACAGAAATAACTACAACTTTATTAATACAATTGTCGTGCAAAATACGACAACACATAAACTGTGAGTTTAAATACAAATATCGTCATCTAGACAATATCCACACTCAAATAAGTCCTCATTACAATTATTGATACACTATTTTACAAAATAGTGAGGACTACTAAAACGACTTTCTAGAACCTTCATTCCAAACCCCGACTAGTACTCATTTACATTCTTTGCTCCTAAGAAAAAAATGGAACAAAAGGAAAAGGGTGAGCTCAACTAGCCCAGTAAAGAATATTATGACTAAGATAATATAGAACAAATTATCCTTAGTCCTCAACAGGGAAAAATCTGATAGAATACAATAGACAACAAGTTTTAAATCAATATTTGCAGCAGAAATAACAATTCATTAGAAGAGTTACGTAGAGAATGAAATCTACTATCTTCTATGATTTTAAAAATCCATCATCAATATTTTATCCCTGTCAATCAAATATTCATCTTTGCACTACAGGCCAAAGATATTCATCAGTTGGTCATGTTCATCTCAACACCTGTTTATCTTTGCACTACGGGCCAAAGATATTTATAAGAAAATCAACCATCTTTGTGCTACAGGCCAAAGATATTCAGTAATATCATCATTTAGGACTGAGGCTGATGAAAAATATTTTAAAGAAAACGAATCCAATGAAACAAAAGAACAAACAATAAGGATTCGTACTTTAAACAGTCAAAGTTCAAATAATAGATATTTTGGACAAAAAATTGAAAATTTAATTTTTTTCTGTGAATAGTGTCGTATTCGTGAATAGTGTCGTATACGTGAATAGTGCTGTATACGTAAATAGTAACCCCGAAACTAAAAGACAAGAATTTCACAAGAAAAATCTTATCAAAATTTTGGCATAATGATATTCAAAAAAATAATACCATTTATAAAAAAAATAACATCCCTTACCTCGATAAGACAAAGATTTACGGTTGAAATATTGGATATAGTCTTTGAAGAGAACTTGCACCGTATAGCAACACTCAAAGTATCAAAATACTCACAAGAATACGCTCGATAATATAGAGAGAGAAAGAGAGAGAAAACTTGTTTCTGGTGTGATTTTCAATTCTAACCTAAGCACCCTATTTATAGAAAATTACTTAGAACACCAAAGTAGAAAATTTAATAAAATATTAATTTAATTTTTATAAATTCCTACGCACACTTTCTTAGATTGAAATCATCAACCACACAAGTAGGCTCCCCTCACCAAAATAAAAAAAATCGTTTTTCTTAAAAAAAATAATTAAAACTTCAAAAATCAATTATTCCGGAACTTCGGAACTTCATAATTCATAATAAATAGCCCTTTTATCAGAAAAATTTGAATCTTATGCCCATTCCATAGGAAATTTAATTCTCTACAACGTTGCAGAAGAAAGTTTTTCCAAATTCCAAATAAAAATTGACCGAAATCCACATACGGACGATTTTACAAGCTATAATCAAATTTTAGTCAAGAAATGGGGTCCACAAACATGAAAAATATGTTTTAAATATTTTTAGTAATAAAAATATTTTTCCTCCTCATTGAATCATATATCACACATTCATTGTAAAAATATCACCATTATTATATTTAAAATATAATAATATATTTAAATGAATTATTTTATCAGAAAAAGATAAAATAACAATTTTCAACAATTGTCACATTAAAAAAATTTCTCCATTTATATCCACATAAAATAAATATTTTCTTTATCATATAAATCAATAATTAATTATTCACAAATAATATTACAGAATCACAATATCGATAACTGTGTAGTTCCTGGGAAAAGGGGGGCTTTTGATAAGGATTTCTCCTTCTGCGGTGCGTGATTAGGTGACCAAACCTCTCCTGAAGGCGTAACTTTCTAGACATTGCCAATATTGCTATCTAATAATATTATTCAAATAATATGAATTATTGATCCGATAATGGAAAATACTATATAGTGACAATTATTAAAACAACAATAATATAAAATATCAACGAAGCAATTATTGAATCAATAAAATAAAGTATTGAACAGTAATTACTGTAACAATTATTGAGTATTGCCTTCTTACATAAGAATCAATAATTGGTGCAATACAGGTATCTTCTTGTGTTTTAACCACGAAGTATTTCAACAAGATTATTCAGTAAATAACTACGCCGTTATTTATAAACAACTTATACTTGTCGTTTTTTTCATCCAATTGCTTTTCGTTATGGGGTCCACACAAAACTATGCCGTCGTACGAATATTCCCCGACAGTAAGAATATTCCACGACCAAACGAATATTCCCCGACAACAATGAATATTTTATAACCACTTGCTTATTTGAAATATTTGCATATTTTACCCATAACTAACCACATTAATCAAATTAACCCTTACTATTTCAAAATAATAAATAGAGGAATTTTTCATTTATAATAAGTTGGAGTCTTACAGTTTGCATAAGTAATGTAGTATTGTAAATAGTTTTTGTTATTAATTTCTATTATTCTTATTTCGTATTGTAAAAAAATGGAAAAGTTTGAAAAAATCATAAAATTTTAGTTAGTACTGTGTTTATCTTGCATGAGTCCAACTGTTAGATAGTACAGTCTCTTTTGGCTAATGATGAGATTGTAATTGAGTAGATAAGTATAGTATTGACTATTAGAGCATTAATGTGATTTTCTATTATGAATTGAATCTTTTTCTATTTGAAACTGGTATAATAAGGTTAGCACAGTAATAACAACTATGTTGACTGATTGAGTTTAAATTGATACATAATGGAACTCTAAAGGATAATGCTAGTTTGAATGAAAGAATGACAAAGATATGCACTGAAAGCTAAAGTTAGACAAGAACCTAAGTGTGGGGGAAAATTTGGGCTATATAATCTATCTATAAAAAAAAGTATATGAATAATTATCATGGCTAGTCTAGTTTCGTGGCCTTCGTTACTCGAGTAAGTAAGCCCGAGGGGATTGTCTTTACACCTAGTGCCCTAAGGCCTTAAATGGTTTAAGAGTCGTTGGTCGAAAGCTCGTTAAGGTATCATTAAAAAGCCTAAGGGAATTAGACATTGCACAGTCATGAGTATAAAAAAAAAGAAAGAATAAAACGGGAAACAAGAGCAAAAAGCCCCCGTAATTGAAAAATAAAGCATAAGTACCCTATTTTGACCCTTGATATTCGTAATTGTTTGATTTTAGTTGGCTCTTGACTGTTTTTGGATTTCTTGAGTTTACACTGTATGATGCCTTCAAAGAGACCTATTATGTGTTAAATTTGATTTTATATCAGTTGGCATGGGTGTTGAGCACACACGTAATATATTAGTGATAACAGTTTAAGATTTGATTATTGATTGGGAAATTACTGATTGGTTTTGATATGAGGTATTATCATGTTTACTTGATTTCCCTGAGGCCGGTTGAACTGTTTCTGTCATTACTGCTGGATTCGTAGGCATGTAGATTATTTGCATTCCATTGCATTGCATTGCATTTTTGTTTTGTTTTGTGCTCGAGGACTTGCACGGGTTTAAGTTTGGGGGAGTTTGATGAGTGGGTTTTATAATTACGAATCAGCCTCTAATTCGGACTTAAACTGTGTTAATCTTATATATTTATGCTTGTTTTTACTTGTTTATGTTTGATTTACGTTTAGGTGGTGTGGTGTAGCATTCGTAGCATAAAAGGTGGCTTTGTTTCAGGAAGTAGCATCAAAATGAGCAAAAGTGCAACAAGAAAACACCTTCGTCAAAGGTGCAATATTCAAAGGAAAACCCCCACCGGGGCGAGGGTACATAACCAAGAGCAGAAGACCCCCCCAATCGGGCTTATATAAACAAAAACCCCATTTGGAAGGGTACGAAAAGAACAAGAGATTTGTTTTAATTGGAATTCTGCAGCAGCGTGAAGGAAGTAATTTGGCATGGCTTGGGACTTTAATTGGCGTCGGTTTTAGGACTAAATACATGTCTGATGAAGATATAACAGAAGAACAACAAGGACAACATAACAATCAATTAACAATCAAGCAAGAGCCCTAATTTGAGTAAAGAACATTGGAGGAAAGAATTGAAGGTCAGAATCACGAAGATTACGAATTGGAGTAAGAAGAAGGGTGGTTTTGTATCTATTCTACTTCTTTAATTCAATTTTTGTAATTTGGATGATGGATTCTTTTATAATTTCGGTTTTTATTTCATTCATGATGAACTAAATTAACTTTTTAGGCTTATGATGGATCTTTATTGTTGAACGATGATTATCATACCTTGAATTCAGTTTAATAATCTATCCAATCAGTTTATCTATTGTGATTTGCACTTTAATTTATGAATTGCTTGATCACCAATTCTATGTGTATTTGTATGGATTCGAGAGATGATATATGAATCTAGACTTAGTCACTTTAGCATGCGTTCTTGAATTCTGTGTTTGAATGGAATCTTGATGAATGTTAAGATAGAGATATACCTAGCATCGCATGTAATCGGGTAGAGAACTTGAATTTAAACCTTATTTGATTTTAATTCAAATAGAGATATAGTGAATTAGTTGATTATGGTGTTTGGCTTAACTCTATCTAATTTGTGAATTTAAGTTAATATGGTGTTAGTACATCAAGAAATGGCTAATTCTACATTAGTGTTTTTGATTAAACTGGATAGTGAATTAAACTGGAATAAGGTGTGATAATCGGAGTGAGACTTAAAGTGAAGTTGTAAGCCTAATTCTCCAATATTTGCTTAAAATTACGGTTATTAAATTGTGTTGGTTGATTGGGATTTTTAATTTTTCTTAATTACAATCATTGGTTTGGATAGTTTAATAAAATTGGGGTAATATAAAACGGGTAATTGTCAGGATTAATTTCTTACTATTATCTGTGTGAACAATACTTTTTCTTATTACTATATTACTTGTTGACCACGTACATTTGCGTGTGAACGTATATAATTTTGACCAACATCTGTCTATGCGGATTACCGCATGACGGGTGAAAATCCATTTACAGTTTCATATATTCTTTCATACTAGTATAAGATATCATTTATTTTGTACTCATTAAGGGATATCGTCTTCTTTCATATTTCTCCATTTATGGTACGAATTTATTGTTTGTTTCCATAACCTTATTATTAAATGGTGAAAACCCTTGAAATTAGTGGAATATTCGTAATAGTTTGTGCTTCATCTAGTATCATTCCACTATTGGTCTGAACTTTCTTATTGAAGTTGTAATATTTTCATGGCGGGATACTATTTATGTCAGGGTACTATTCATTTAGAATACTATTCATTCGGGATACTATTCATTCAGGGTACTTTTCATTCGATTACTATTCATTTGGGGTACTTTTCACGAGGTACTATTCACGACAAAATTGATTTCTTTTATGTCCAAATTATTTTTGATACATGAATATCATTCTTGAATTTTACTCCACAATTAGTTATCATGTTGACAATTTGGACATTCTTGAACTCTAGATAAATTGAATTATAAATATATAATATTTATCCTTGATTTCTCTTGATTGATTCTTTATATCATTGTCATCATCCTCATGCTTATATTGTGTTGAAAGTCATCTTTGGCCCGTAGTACAAATATGGACTGTTGATTGGTATGATTATAACTAAAAATTGTGTATTGGTATAATCATGACCTTTAATGTTACAGATAAAGGTTTGTGGTGAAAGTCCTCTTTGGCCCGTAGTGCATTAAAGGATAGGTGTTTGGCATGATCATGACCACTGGTGATACAAACGATTATCTTTGGCCCGTAGTGCATAGATAATTCATTGATTGGAAATAATTATTGATTGGTGTTACAGGGATAAAATATTAATGATGGACTTTAAATTATAGAATATAATAGACATCATACTCTATTTGACTCTTCTAATGGATTGTTATTTCCGCTGCAGTTGTTGATTTAAAACTTGTTGTCTATTGTATTCTATCAGATTTTTCCCTGTTGAAGGCTAAGGATAATTTATTCTACATTATCTTAGTCATAATATTCTTTATTGAGCTAGTTGAGCTCACCATTTTCCTTTTGGTTCCATTGTTCTTCTCAGGAGGCGAGAATGTAGCTGGGACTAGTCAGGGAGTGGAGTAATGGTTCAAGATGATTATTATAGTAGTCCTCAAAATATTGTGAAATAGTATAACAATATTGTAATGAGAAATTTATTTGAGTTTGGATATTGTCTACGAGATAATATTTGTATTAAAACTCACAACTTATGTGTCGTCGTATTTTGCACGACAGTTGTATTAATAAAGTTTGTATTTAGATTTTGTACCATGTATTTGTCGACTCGAAATGGGTTGTGTTGACCTATTTTGGGGGAGTCACAATAACAATTCATGATTTATTCAATTATTAAGCATAAAATTTTCAAGTATGTCGTTAATAATATATTAAACTTATAATAATAAATAACAAACAGCAGTACATACTTTGTATACATACTTTGTATCCACATCTCCGCCTTAAATGGTTTTGGCTCTCCAAAAAACTCCGGTGGTCCCAGCTCCTTGAATCGCTTAAGCTTGATGGCCAGTCGAGAGTCGGTTGTTTCCAATTGCATTTTGGGACAGAGCCGTTTTACTTTAATGTTGCATGAATTGCATAAAGCCTCTGAACATCCCATCGTTCACCATTTCCTTGGTGTTATTGTTTACATAGGATTATTGTCTTCCTATTGTACATTATCCTGGGTATTAATCTGTGGTGACTCAACGGTCTCATGTGCTTCATTGTTTATCTCAACATTTTCGGATGCCATTTTTAAATACTGCCACAAAACAAGGGTTAATTAACATATCACATATTATCCCTATACTCTGACCGACCAATTAAATACCAAATAAACTTAGGTAGGTCAGACTAGCGAAGGAATTCCCCGTCTCTCCTCCTAGTTCTTGTCTCACATCTCAGCCAGGGATAATATCCCTAAGCTTTGATACCAACTGTGATGCCCCCAAAATAGGTATACATCACCCATCTTGAGTTGCCAAATACATGGTACAAAATTCAAATACAACTTAATTATACAACAGTCGTGTAAAATACGACAAAACATAATCTAAGAGTTTTAATAAGAATATTGTCATCTAGACAATATCCACACACAATGGAGTCTTCATTACATTTATTGTCACACTATTTAACAGAATAGTGAGGACTACTAATGCTATCATCTGGACCGTCACTCCGTTCCTCGACTAGTCCCGACTACGTTCTCATTTCCTGAAGAGAACAGTGAAAGAAAGGATGAGCTCAACTAGCCAAGTAAGAAATATTATGACTAAGATAATGCAGAATAAATTATCATTAGTCTTCAACAATGTTAAACTGATAAAATACAATAGACATCAAGTTTAAGCTGCGGTGAATAAGCAATCCATTAGAAGAGTCAAGTAGAGCATGATATCTACTATCTTCTATGATTTAAAATATTTTCATCAATTTTTATCATTTGAGACTCAAACTTTAATAAATAAACCACATCATCAAGTCATCCCTACACTCTGTGTCGAGGATATTCATTAAATCATCAATGGTCATGCTATAATAGAATAATCCTCGGTCATAATCATACCAAAAAGCGCCCATCAATGCACTACAAAGCTACGAGGACTTTTACCACATCATTTATAACATTACGTGTCATGATTATCTTGAATAATCCACGGTCATAATCATACCAAGTCCATCTATGCACGTAAGCCAAAGATGACTTTCATCCCAATATAAGCATGAGGATGATGACAATGACATAATAATTCAATAAAACAAGTTTAAGAATAAATTTTAAAGATTTATAAGTTAATTTATCTTGAAATCAATTACGTCTAAATTGTCAACATGATACTGCTTTATGGAGTAAAATTCAAGAATGCTCAGAAGAATATTTCCATGAAAAGATACCGGATGAAGCGCAAATATCCAGGATATTCTACTAATTTCATGGAGTATAGAAGCCAAAACTTTAACCAAATGAGTATCATAGAATATGTGAAACTGCAAATGGATTTTTCATCCGCCATGCGGTAATCCACGTAGACAGATCATTTCTACAATTTAATAAGGAATGAATACAAAGGAGCATTCACCATGCATGCGGTAATCCACATGATGAGTTATTTCAATAGAATAATAAAATGGAATAATGAGAAGAATTCACCGTGCACGCGACGATAGACCGCATGCACGAGTTATTCTAACCTGAATATTAAAGAATGGAACCGGTCGTGCGTAATTCGCATGCACGTGATATTCCAATGAATAATAAAGAATGGAATAACAACATAATTCACGTGCATGCGATAGACAGATGCATGCATTATTCCAATGTAATAATAAAGAATGGAACTAGGTCATGCGTAATTAGATGAGATGTGATATTCCAAGCGGAATAATAAAAAGAAACGGAATCAGTCACGCGTAATCCATATGCATGACGGATATTCAATGTAATAATAAAGAATGGAATAATAGAAGAATTTCACCATGTATCTGATACTTACATAGACATGTTATTCCAACATAATAATAAGGAATGGAATAACAATAGCTCTCTTCATGAATACGAAAGAAATAATACCCTTACTTACTTAGAAAAAAATCGGATCTTTGGAGTAGAGGTAGCAGACTTCTCTTCTTCTTTCTCTCTATAATAATTGCTCTATAACTTTTGTGAATTGGTGAGAAATGAAAGAAGAATGAGCTTCCATTTATAGGAAAATATAGTTTCGATAATTGCACGTTTTGGGGCTCGAAATATTACAGTACAATACCTTCAATTTTTCTTTCATTTTTAATTTAGTCCTGCAAGTATTATCAAACTTGCACCGCCTCCCCTAATAGTAAATAATGTGAATCAATAGTTCAATCATGTGAATCAATAGTTATAATCATGTGAAAATACAATTACGAGATAAGTACTCCATCTATACCTCCATTTTTAACTTAGTCATGCAAGTATTATCAATCTTGCATCAACTCCCCTAATAGTACAAGAATGTGAATCAATAGTACACATATGTGAACAAATAGTTATAATCATGTGAATTAATAGCAATTAATTGCTCATTTATTCGGTTAATTACCCGACTGGTCAGTATAACTTCCAGACATCAATTAATATCGAAATAAATGTCGATTTCCACTAACACTAATAATTCTAACACAATGGAACTATCAATTTCATCTTTAATCAACACGAACTTATTCATCATTAATATTATAACTCATAATATTTAACAACCGTGTCGCTTCTGTGAAGAGGGGCTTTCCGATAAGGATTTTTCCTTATTGGCGCAATAATTAGATGACCAAACCTCTCCTCGATGAACTTCTAGATATTATAAATATTGTAATTTAATAATATGAATAACTTTGTCGTCTCAATTATTGATTTATATAATATATCATATTACGCAGATGATATCGTGACAATAATCGAATCAATAATACGAGAGATATGATCGACAATTATTAGTAGCAATAATTGAGTATAAACTGAGTGACTTCTCACATAAGCATCAATAATCAATAATCTTTGTGTGCTAACTATGCAACCACGCCAGTATTCTTGTACTTTTACTACTAGGGTAGTTCAACGGTTTTAACAGTAAAACTTTTTCGCCGTTATTTTTATAAAAAGATAATTATGTCGTTTTCTAACTACGACAATACTTAGATTATTATGGGGTCCATAATGATTGTGCCGTCGTCACGAATATTCCTGTTAAAATGAATATTCTCCGACCAATCGAATATTATATAACCACTTGCTTACTTTGCAAAATTTATAAATATTACCCACAACTATAACATTATATCAAATCCACACCATAATATTCAAAAATATATTTCGAAAAAATTATTCTTTATTCATAAAAGTTGGGGTCTTACAGGTAATATCAAATTACCACTTATTTTTTGGTCATCTAATTACTGAAAATCTTGACACTTTACCCAGTATTTAATTACTCAAAATATAACATTACTAGTATAACAAACACAATCTATAAAAATGACCAAACATATTATTGGGTATTTAAGATGACCTGTAACAAACACCCCTTTTAGTCTTAGGTGGTGTTTGTTTACCTCTTAATATCTCTTAACAACTCTACATCTGATTCAGTAAGATGGTAAAGTTATTTAGTAAAATTTTATTTGTCTCTTATCGTCTCTTAATCGGTAAGAGAAATATATAAATCTAAATTATTAAGAACTGTCCCTTAATGAAAAATTTAAATTTATAAAATCTCTATAAATATTGTACTCCTTTCATTCCAAATTTTAAGATGATTATTGGTTTTGACAAGTCAATTTGACAAATTTTTAAAATTAAAATTGATATTTTTAAATTTAAAAGTCATTCAGATGTTTTATATTTTTTAATTACTAAATAATTTTTTAAATTTAAAATTTATTTTATTCAAATAATTTAATTTATTTAAATATACTAATCAGATCTTAATTATTTATTTTTATTAATCCGCAACTTATTCTATTAAACGGATTCATATCCCGGAGATAGAGTAGTTCTCATGGTGCTGGGTTGGACCGTAACATGGCGTATTTTATTCACACACGTCCGTGTATGTTTCGCGTGGTCCAAACAATGAAACAACAATCCGTACACCGCCAGGCCGCAGCTAAATAAATCTAACGAAAACCACGTGCGCCTCAGCAACTTCTCTCTCACCGGCAACAAACTTCTTCTCGGCTCCACTAACATAATTACATTTCTCTCTCTTCATAGATAAGAGACGGTTCCATCATTTCTTGCATTTTCTCTCTCTAAACTCTTTCTCTCTACAATGGTGATTCTATCGCCCACGTCTTCCACGATACTCGCCCGCAATGCTAGGGTTCCATCTTCACATTCAACGTCTTTACAAGCTTCACTTTCGTGTTTTCTCTCTCTTCGGTCGACTCTTCGGAGGCCGCCTCCGTTGGTGCTGCTATACTCCAAGGCGGCGAGAGCTGTCGCTGAGCTGGTGGACGACAATGAAGAATCTGCTGTTTCGAGTTCATACACTGAGCTCGGCAACTCGCGCACATTTCTCGATGCACGCTCCGGAGAAGGTCTCACACTCTGCCTCTAGTTCCTATTCTATCTTTTATGTTCGCTGCATTTAAAGAATGAAATTGAATTGTGACTTTAGTTTAACGAATTTTGAAATTTGTGAATCTTGCATTTGGTATAACTAGTTTTGGTTTTTTAGTTCTTTATCTTGACAAAGACGGAGATACTGTGGTTCTTTATCTTGGCGCAGACGGAGATACTGTATATTTTTGCGTCAATCTGTTTTACTTTCTTGCTTTGTTTTCTTGCATTTAATTACTGCTATATAATTAATTAATCAATGCTGTATGCTATATAAGAAACACTGAATTGTTTGAAGGCGTTAAAAGGAGATGTGAATAGTATTCTAGTGCTGAAGTCGGTACCTATGTTCCAAATTAGAGATGCAAATGACATTTTGAAGTCAATTTTTTAAATTCTAATTTCAAATCAATTCATTTAAAGTTTCTAATCACCAAATATGGTAATTAGTAGTGTGTTTTAGTTAGCTTGCTAATAAAATAAAGTCAGTACAATTTTGAATATTAGGACTTTGCAATTTGACTTCAAAAAGTCATAAAATGTATCTATATTAATTTGTGGTTGTAGTTCAACAAGTTTTGGATTTTTAGTTCTTGCAGATAAGGTACATGGATGTGAATTCGATTATTGTTGTACTATTTTGAGTATGTTTTTGATAGTTTCTTTATTGGTTGTAACTTGTTTGATTAATTTTTAACCCCATTGGGTATGTTGACAAGTGTTCATCAATCCAAGCTTGAGTGACGGGGAATGCATGTTCAGAGGCTGATATTACTGTTTAGGATTTTGAGTTCCTGTATTTGGTGTGGAATTATCTTGTTTTTCTTTTTGTATGTATTAGTGTATGTTGTCTGCTGTTTTCACCATGGGTTATTCTATTTTGGATATTTCTTGATAACATTATGGATATTGATGTGTGCTGGTAAATCCAAACTCACATGAATGAGTGAAATTTGGTTTGTCTAGAGAGCCAAAATCTTGATTAATATACTGTTATCATCATATGCTGGAGATAGCTTAGACAATATTGATTTAGCTGTTATCTAGTGCCTCACGAAACTTAGAGAGCGAGGGGAAAAGTATATTTGTCGATTTAATATGTCGGCATTGTCTTGTTGTTGCCCCTTTTAGTAGCGATGGAATTTCTTTTACTATATTTTTCTGATGTAAAATCAACCATGGTGGCGGTGCACCAATTTCACCACAGAGAGTATTACCAAATAATTTACAACGAACAGCATGTTACTACTGATCAGCTATAAGAAAGAGATTGATATTAAAGACAACATACTTAGTTTAATCTCATTATTAGATGAGTTGCAGAATTCTCCGTTTGGAAACCATATCTGCAGGAATTTCTGCTGTGTTTTATGCGTTATATGTTTCTACAGATCTGCTCTCTGTAATTCAAAGAGAAAAAGAAGCTGGAAGGCTGCCTTTAAATGTCGCTCAAGGAATGGAGGAGTTGTATCAGAGTTATAGAGATGCGGTAATTATTTTTCTTTCTACTCATCATTTTCTTTCTTCTTAGGCATAAGTTACGTAAAACATCAATTCATGTTGTGTTATTTAGAATAAGGCTATCTTATATGGACTCTACAATGCATCAAGTACACGTGTTCATCATTGGTATTTGGTTATATGGTTGACACTTACCATTGTATATGCAAGTGTGCAACTAGCTAGTGCACCAAGCAACACAAATTTATCGTAAAACTATACATAACTTTTTAAAACTTTTCCTTTGATTGCATAACTGATATAGAATGGTTGAAGCGCTCACTTTGAACACTATGTTACATAAACTACCATTTAATTTTAATAGGTAACAAAGTAGTACGTTATTTTGTGTGTTGGGTTTCTTTTGATTTGGAGTCTCAGTTTAGATGAATCTGATGCTTGGATGCCAATCGTGTGATGTACATAAGTTTATGAGTCTGCAAGTATTCTTATACTTGTGTATTGCGTTATCCTTCTTCCATTTGACAAATGTGGCCGACACTCTTTTTGTTATTGTATTAACGTACCATATATTTTAGTTTAGAACTTTGCAGCCAAAGAAGTATAATTGAATTAGCACCTTATCCTTAAAAAGTAATCCAGACTTTCTAGTTCCTATACAATTAAATTATCTTTGTTCACATCTAATCTATATCCAATGGATTGTTTTTGGGACAGAAACAAGATTTTATTAGAAAAGAGAGCGATTACAATATTATAAGCTGAGATACGGATTGGTTCTTAGAGAGACCAGTTTACCGATGCCGAAACCCCTCTCTCCTCCCTTGCCAGATGGTCCTTCCAAGCCTTCTCAGGCCACTGAAGCTAGATGAGAAAAAATAAAGTGGAATGCTAAAGTTGAATGCGGAATAGATACGCTTGAATCAAAGTAATCTTATCTCAAGAGAAAGAAAGGTCCCTTCCAAAATCTAATTTCGAACCTGTTAGTCACACGCTTGACAACCAGATCCCTAAAGGTGTAGGGCTGACAACGGTCAGCTGGTTTGGTACTGCACCGGTTTCAGTTCAAGAAATTGTGGTACCAAAACTGCACTGGCCAGTTTACTATCTTCCCTGCCTCGCCTGCCCTGAATTGAAAAAATAGAAAATCAAAGAAAATTATCTTAACTAGAAATTCTAAAATAAAAATACAACACTAAATCAAAATAGTTTACATACCTTCACAACAAGAGTTTTGACAGCAAATGAAGTTTTCTCAACCCAAAAAAAAAGAAGTAAATGTCCAAGGATTAAAAATTTATTTTGAAAACAACGAGAAACTCAAATTAGTATTTTAGTTCAGTCTTCATCTAATCTTCAACCTTTCATAAATATAAAAAAATCCAAAGAACGTGCATCAATTTTAAGACATCAAACAAAAGTAACTTCAAAGAAAAAAAGAGCAGCGTACCAATGTAGCTTAATTTACAGCATCCCTAATATAATTATCGGGAACATATACATACATAAATATATGTATATATATATATAAACACACACGCAGGTGGTTCAAGGGTGATAATCTTTGGTTCAAAGTTGTGGTCAGGGACGGAGCTATTACATGGCCAAACTACCCATATTTTTGTAAATTTTTTAAGCTTATAAATTTTGATAGTTTTTGTGACGCCCCCAAAATAAGTATACATCACCTATTCTGAGTCGCCAAATACATGGTACGTAATACAAATACAATCTTAAATATACAACATGAAATGTGAGTTTTAAAACAAATATTGTCTTTCAGGATGTGATTCAAACTCAAAATAAGTCCTCAATACATTTATTAACACACTATTTCATAGAATAGTGAGGATTACTAATGCTATCATCCGGATCGTCACCCGTTCCCTGACTAGTCCCCAATACGTTCTCATTTTCAAGAGAACAATTAAAGTAAAAGGATGAGCTCAACTAGCCCAAAGAAGAAATATTATGACTAAGATAATGCGAATAAATTATCGTTAGCCTTCAACATGATGTTAAACCGATACTGATATAACATACATCAAGTTTAAGCTGCAATGAATAAGCAATCCATTAAAAGAGTCAAGTAGAGAATAAAATCTACGATCTTCTATGATTTAAAAGGTTTTTCATCACTTTTATTCTTCGAGACTCGACTTAATAAATAAACCACATTATCCACGCAGACTACTACCAATGATATTCATTAGTATCACAACCACAAAGTATCCATGCACTACGGCCAAGGATATTTGTGTATTCATCAATGATCATGATCATGCCAACAACAATCGCCCATCAATGCACTACGGCCAATGAGGACTTTTACCACATCATTTGTAACATTACTATTGGCCATGATTATACCGAATAATTCTCGGTCATAATCATACCAAGTCCATCTACGCACTATGTGCCACGAGATGAATTTCAACATAATATAAACATGAAAATGATGACAATGATATAAGAATTCAATAAAACAAGTTCAAGAATTAATTTATCCAGGAACCAATAACGTCCAAATTGTCAACATGATACTGCGTTGTGGAGTAAATTCAAGAATGCTCAGAAGAATATTTACATGAAAAGATATTAGATGAAGCGCAAATATCAAAGATATTCCACTAATTTCATGGAGTATAAAAGCCAAAACTTTAACCAACTGAGTATAATAAAGAATGGAATAACAAAAGAAATCACTGTGCATGCGATAGGCCTTCGCATCTGAGTTATTCCAATAGAATAATAAATAACGGAATTCGGTCATGCGTAAACGCATTGCATGTGATATTCCAATGAGAAAAATAAATAATGGAACAAGGTCATGCGTAAACGCACATACATGATGTTCCAACAGAATAATAAAGAATGGAATAACAGAAGTTCTCTTCATGAATACAAAAGAAATAATACCCCTTACCTTAGAAGAAACTGGATATAGGAGTAGTGAAGTAGTAGAATACTTTTCTTCTTTCTCGCTATAGTTTCTCTCTCTAGAGTTTCAAATTGAATTCGTAAGAAATAATGAAGGAATGAGCTTCTATTTATAGTAGAATGGACTGAATAGTAACTAATTCATAAACGGTCAGATTGATTTACTTTTTAAAGCAGACGATCCATATTAATTTACTATACGATTATTAAATAAAATATTATAATAAAACAAAATCTTTTAAATAAAATATAATATATTCTATTTATAATCTAATAAAACGAATAACTTTATAATAGTATTACATTTTTATATAAAAAGATTTTTTTACTATGCAAAACACTATGCATAATAAAATATAATATATTCTATTTATAATCTAATAAAACAAATAACTTTATAAAAGTATTCTGCTTTTATATAAAAAGATTTTACTATGCTAACACTATCATGGATAATTATGCAAACACTATGCATAATAAAATATATTATATTCTATTTATAATCAAATAAAACAAAACTTTATAAAAAGTATTACATTTTTTATATAAAAAGTTTTCTCATTTTATTACATTTATAATAATAATAAAACAAAATTATCATCATTATTATAATTCACACTATTAATTGACGAGTCGTTCCCGGAAAGAGGGCTTTTCAATAAGGATTTATCCTGTTGGCGCGCACAATTAGGTGACCAAACCTCTCCTCGCGTAACTTTTTAGACATCGTTAATATTGCAAATAATAATATTAGTAACTTTGTTATCTCAATTATTGATTTAATAATATATAAAATATCGACAATAATTGAATCAAATAACGTGAGATCTTATGCAACAATTACTATAGCAATAATTGAACAAAAGCGAGTGACTTCTCACGTAAGCATCAATAATCAAAACCGTGTGCTACTATGCAACCACGCCAGATATTCATGTACTTTTAACAGGGTGTTTCAACAATTAACAGTAAAACTTCCGTCGTTATTTTCATAAAATATTTTTGTCGTTTTCTCAATCAAATGATAATTTAGATTCTGAGGTCCACCAATGATTGTCTTGGTTAGACGAATATTCCCTGTTAAAACGAATATTCCCCGACCAATCGAATATTATATAACAACTTGCGTACTTTTCAAAATTTATAAATATTACCCACAACTATATCATTATATCAAATTCATTCCATAATATTCAAAAAAATATTTTGAGAAATTTAAATCTTTATTCATAAAATTTGGTGTCTCACAATCTCCTCTCCTTATGAAATTTCGCCCTCGAAATTTACGTACGTATCTGGTATGCCAAAGAGATGAGGATACCTTGACTTCATTTCAGATTCTAACTCTTGAGGTATAACCTTTGAGTGTTGAATACGATTCTTCTTATCCAAGATTTTAACACGTATCTTCTCATACGTTAAATCTTCTGCTATTTTGTCTAGTTTTAATTCAATAATGTGGTTCGAGTCGTCCATATATTTACATAACATCGATACGTGAAAAATGTTGTGAACACGTGACATACTTGGCGATAAAACGAGTCTATAAGCCACAATTCCTACTTAATCGAGGATTTCAAATGGACCAATTAAATCGAGAGTTGAGATTTCCTTTCTTCATCTATTCTTGCTTCTAGAATAACGCCCACTTGAACCTTCTTCTGCACATTCATCAGCTCTGAGTATGTAGCTTGAGCGGCTTTAACTTTAACGATTAAAGTCGATTCTACTCGTATATTCGTTATCTTCACGTGGGTCTCTAGTCTTTAACTCTATCTTCATCATTTGTAAGTTATACGAAATGGGTTTTTGTGTTAACAACATTGCACTCGTAAACGCATATGATCTTCTACTCAACGCGTCAACTATCACGTTCGCTCTTCCACAATGATATTAAATGGTATAGTCGTAATCTTCAACAACTCGAGCCAACGTCTTTGGCGCATTATACGTTCGTTTTGGTTGAAAAAATATTTAAGGGTTGAAGAAATGGGTTTTGTACTGGGGTCAATACAAAATTCGATTTTACGCTCTAGGGGTAGGCTAAGAAGTCTTCAAGAATACGTCAAGAAATTTATTAACGATAGAAATATCATTCAAAACTGTGACCCTCATCCAAGACTTGGATAGCACGTCACATTGATACCTATCAACTTGCCACCGTCATTCACAGCGTCCCCTACGGAAAGTTAGAACGGTGCATTCCACACAAGGAAGTTACAAATGAAAGGCTCGGGGCTCTTTACTTATGGCTTGATATAACAGTGATTAATTTTAGTGGTTTGGTTGCTTGAATTCGCATAACAGGTTGGTTAGGAATATGAAGGCTAACAACCTTACGAAAAGTTTGATGAGTAGTTAACCAATCGATTCCTAAAATTACATCAAAGGCAAGTATTTTCAAAGAGATAAGATCGACAGGTAACGTGAAAGTGTCGATTTGAATCAAACAAGATTTATAAACAGTGGAGGTAACGAAGGTTTTTACTAATGAAGTTTCAACTAATAAGTCAAAGTTTAACTTCTCTGGAGTCAAATTTAAACGTTGAGCGCAAGCAAGAGAGATAAAAGAATGAGTAGAACCGGTATCTAATAAGGTATAGACTTCGCAAGAATTTATAATTAACTTATCCGTGACAACTTCGTTCGAGTTTCTCGACAAACGCTCTCACTTAAACTACCGGCTTTGACTTGTCCGAGACATCCTTTGGCATCACTATTCCAGCTGGACTTGGCTTCACTACACGACAAAATCGGGCTAGGTGACTCTTCCACAATTGTAACACGTTTTGGACTGCTGCGCACAGTTTGGACTGATATGTCCCTCCCCTCCGCATTTGAAGCATATGACAAGTGGTCGTTCTCCTTCCTTAATAATGGGTGCTGATGCTGTTGTCTTTCCATCATTATTGAACCTTCTCTTCTTGAAATTTTCACTTCTATTATCTTGGCCATGATTACCACCGAAGTGGTTACCATTCTTGGCATGATAATTTCCCCCACGATGGTTATCATTGTTAGATGGTCGTTATTTGCAGATACGATTATTATCGTGTTGTTGGTCGTTGCCTTTTGGTTGTCTTTAACTCATTATCGCGCTCCAATAACTGAGCCCTATTCACAACATCTAAATACAAACACAGTTTATGAGAGATAAAATATTGACGTATCTCGGGTTTCAAACCTCGCTGAAACATTCACGTCATTCTCTCCTCATTTTCGACCAAATGGGATGCAAACCGGGATAACTCCGCAAATTTAGCCTCGTATTGCGACACGGCCATATTGTTTTGCTCAACTTGATAAACTCCACCTCCTTCATGTGGCGAATACTTTCGGAAAGTACTTGTCGTTGAACGACTCTTGGAACTTCTCCCAAGACATCTTGAGTGCATTAAGTTGAGTACGTTTCTGATTCCCACCGATGTCGCCTCTTCACTTGACATACAAAGGTGGCAAGGGAATCTTTTGCTCTCGGAGCATCCCAAGACATCAAATATCTTGGTGATCTGCTTTAACCACGTCTCTGCCTTAAGCGGTTCGGCTTTCCCAAAAACTCCGGTGGTCTCGGCTCCTTGAAGCGCTTAGCGGTGACCGGCCAGTAGGTTGTCATTATTTCCACCTATATTTTGAGCAGAGTCTCTCTTTACGAAGTTGCATGAATTGCATAAAGTCTCCGAACATCCCTTCGTTCATTATTTGATCGGTGTTGTTAATTACTTGAGGATTATTGTCTTTTTACATTTGCACATTATCACAGGTATTGATCGTTGGTGACTCAGCGGTTTCATGTGCTTCATTCTTGATCTCAACATTTTTAGATGCCATTTTCAAACAACATCACAAAACAAGGGTTAATTAACATATCACATATTATCCCTATACTCGTGATTTAATTAAATACCAAATAAACTTAGGTAGGTCATACTAGCGAAGAAATTCCCCATCTCTCCCCTCCTAGTTCTTGTCTCACATCTCAGCCAGGGATCATATCCCTAAGCTTTGATAGCTTTTGTGACGCCCCCAAAATAGGTATACATCACATATTCTGAGTCGCCAAATACATAGTACAAAATACAAATACAATCTTAAATATCAACATGAAATGTGAGTTTTAAAACAAATATTGTCTTCTTAGGGCGATGATTCAAACTCAAAATAAGTCATCAATACATTTTTTAACACACTATTTCATAGAATAGTGAGGACTACTAATGCTATCATACGGATCGTCACTCCGTTCCCTGATTAGTCCTCGCCACGTTCTCATTTCTGAAGAGAACAATGAAAGTAAAAGGTGAGCTCAACTAGCCCAAGAAGAAATATTATGACTAAGATAATGCGAGAATAAATTATCGTTAGCCTTCAATGATGTTAAAGCGATACAATATAACAAACATCAAGTTTAAGCTGCGGTGAATAAGCAATCTATTAAAAGAGTCGAGTAGAGAATAAAATCTACTATCTTCTATGATTTAAAAGGTTTTCATCACTTTTATTCTTTGAGACTCAAATTTTAATAAATAAATCACATCATCCCGCACTACGGCCGAGGATATTCATTAGTATCACAACCACAAATTATCCATGCACTACGGGCGAGGATATTTGTGTATTCATCGATAATGGTCATGATCATGCCAACAATTCGTCCATCAATGCACTACGGGCTAATGAGGATTTTTACCACATCATTTGTAACATCACGGTCATGATTATACCGAATAATCCTCGGTCATAATCATACCAAGTCCATCTATGCACTACCACAGCCACGAGATGATTTTCAACATAATATAAACATGAGAATGATGACAATGATATAAGAATTCAATAAAACAAGTTCAAGAATTAATTTATCCAGAACCAATAACGTTCAGAAGAATATTTTCATGAAAAGATACTGGATGAAGGGCAAATATCAAAGATATTCTACTAATTTCATGGAGTATAAAAGCCAAAACTTTAACCATTTGAGTATAATAAAGAATGGAATAACAAAAGAAATCACCGGGCATGCGATAGGCCGCATGCAGATGAGTTATTCCAGCGAGAATAATAAATAACGGAATCAAAGTCGTGCAGAACGCATTGCATGTGATATTCCAAGCAGAATAATAAATAATGGAGCAGTCGTGCCAGAAGCGCACGCATGTGATGTTCAAATGAGAATAATAAAGAATGGAATAATGAAGTTTTCTTCATGAATACAAAAAAATAATACCCTTATCTTAGAAGAAAGCTGGATATAGGAGTAGTGAAGTAGCAGAATACTTTTCTTCTTTCTCTCTATAGTTTCTCTCTAGAGTTTTAGTGAATTCGTAAGAAATAATGAAGGAATGAGCTTCTATTTATATGAGAATGAATTGAATAGTAACTAATTCATGAACGGTTCAGATTGATTTACTTTTAAACGGACGGTCCATATTAATTTACTATGCAGTTTTAATAAAATATTCTAATAAAACAAAATCTTTTAAATAAAATATAATATATTCTATTTATAATCTAATAAAACGAATAACTTTATAAAAGTATTCTGTTTTATATAAAAAGATTTTACTATGCAAACACTATGCATAATAAAATATAATATATTCTATTTATAATCTAATAAAACAAATAACTTTATAAAATATTATGTTTTATATAAAAAGATTTTACTATGCCACCACTATCGCAGCACTATGCAAAACACTATGCATAATAAAATATATTATATTCTATTTATAATCAAATAAAACAAAACTTTATAAAAAGTATTACATTTTTATATAAAAGTTTTCATTTTATTACATTTATAATAATAATAAAACAAAAATCATCATCATTATTATAATTCACACTATTAATCGACCAGGTCGTTCTCAGGAAAGAGGGGGCTTTACAATAAGGATTTCTCCTTATTGGCGTGCAATTAGGTGACCAAACCTCTCCTTGGCAGAACTTCTAGATATCGTTAATATTGCAAATAATAATATTAATAACTTTGTTATCTCAATTATTGATTTAATAATATATAAAATATCGACAATAATTGAATCAAATAACGTGAGATACTATGCAACAATTACTATAGCAATAATTGAACAAAACTGAGTGACTTCTCACGTAAAGCATCAATAATCAAACCAGGTGCTACTCTTATGCAACCACGGCGATATTCTTTGTACTTTTTTTAACACCGGGTGTTTCAACACTTAATGGTAAAACTTCCGCCGTTATTTTCATAAAATATTTGTCATTTTCTCAATCCGACAATAATTCCGTTGCAGGGTCCATCAATGATTGTGCCGTTGTACGAATATTCCCTATTAAAACGAATATTCTTCGACCAATCCAATATTATATAGCAACTTGCGTACTTTGCAAAATTTATAAATATTACCCACAACTATAACATTATATCAAATTCATTCCATAATATTCAAAAAAATATTTTGAGAAATTTAAATCTTTATTTATAAAATTTGGGGTCTCACAGCTTTACTCCAAGTCCCCAAGATGAAAAAAGTTTAAGTGTATATATAATGCACTTTGAAAAAAGAAGAAGAAGAAGATAAAGTTACTTTGTTCCTGCGTTTCATATATGAGTCATTTTTTATTGTATCAAGTCATTTAAAACATGAAAAAATTGTAAATATATCCCTCTTCCCATTTTTAAAGTACATTATATAAAATCTTACATTTTAGGGTCTCTCTTCACCTCAATTTGTGGCTTTTTTGTGCTATAGAGGGCCTTACAATTCAAGGAAATCCTAATTCAACCAGAAAGTATAATTTTCCTCAAAATTTGGGCCGAGGGCATTGCCTCCAGTAACCCGTTAAATTATTCATAGCCTTGCAACATTTATGTACCTGTCTCCCTGAAAAAAACTTTTTGGTTTCGTCCTTGGTAACAGTGTGTTGTGGTGGACTGTTGCATCAACACTAAATACCCACACCGCACCTCTCCGTTTCGGCCAAGCCATTGGTTCCAGAAAAATCCACCGATCCGGTGTTGTTATTGCCATCCTTATCTGAAGGTAGATGACAATATGATATAGGATTCTCCCGGATTCCAATAGTTGGGAAGTGACTTCACGACACAACCAATGAAGGAAACTCACACATCTAATGAGTTACTGTCCATATTAATTCCAAGCAAATTATTCTTAGCCAAATTTACTTTAAGACTAGAGACACTCTTAAAAGATACAATAGAGACATCACATTGTAAGACGATTTTGTGCTCATGTTTATATTTGTTGCCAATTTTGTGCAAGAGCACATCTAGGCAAAACAATTTTGTGTTTGTTGAACACGTGATTTAAGCACATATGTTTTTGACACTTATCAACTCCATTTTCTGATACAGAAACAGCTATCCATATTATTGTCTATCTGTAGCATTTTCTGAGATTTCTTGAATTTTGGTGTGCAACTGCAAGCTCAAGCTCTTTAAATATAGATTATCTGAAAATCTTGTAACACTACAAGGCTTTCCATGTGGTATGAGTTATATGTACTTTGTTAGAAGTTTATGTTCCTTAAACCTTATAAGTTTGTTAGAGAATTTACCTTTCCATTTTCAGTTCAGATATGTTCCGGTGTTGTACATAATGTGCAATACCATCTGAATGGAATATTTTGGTCCTTTTTCTAAATAAAAGAACTTTATCTTTTAAGTGTTATGATTACTTTAGGGTCTCCAAAAGTTTTGAGTCGGTATTTAATTTTTTATGCAGACTAGTTTTGAAGTATCCTTCGAAGAGGATGGAGAAGATTTTTCTTCTCTTAGTTGTTATACCTCCATCTTATGTATTAATTATCGATTGCTTTATATCATTCTGAATGAATTTTTTTCCAAATTTTCTTAGGCATCCTAACATACTCTGACCTTTTAGGTTTTTCAAAGCGGAGATCCCAAGGCAGATGAGATTTTTTTGTCTAACATGGCTGTTGCATTGGATCGTATTTTCATGGTTGTGAAGGTATTAGTGGATACCCAATCGAGTAGTCTCACTCTGTTGTTAAAGTATATGGAAGTAGTCCAATGTTATTGTGGAATCTCTCTGAAAGTAACAATAACTTTGCAGGACCCTTTTGTCTTCTCACCGTATCACAAGGCCATTCGAGAACCTTTTGACTACTACAAGTTTGGTCAGAAGTATATCCGTCCTTTGATTGACTTTAGGTGAGTCAACAACATATATGTTTTTTTCCTATGTTTTATTGAGTTCTTTATTTTTTTGAAATATAAAAGAAGAAGATTTTATTGATGAATAGTGTAAAATTATACTGCATGTAGAGGACAAGAAGTCCACAACCATCAAGCTATTAGATAGTGAACAAACTGATGAAAATGAGTCAAAGGCTTCATTTGTTTTACGGAAAACATTTTTCCAATTACGTTTTCTGATTTTCTGGTGTTTGGTGAGTCATGGTGAATGCAAAGTCATCTCCCAGTCAACTGAAAATCCCTTTGCTATTCCTTCAACTTTTCTGTAGAATGGCGTACAGGTTTGAAAAAAGTAAGTCCTTTTTTGGAGATTGCTGAAGTGTTATATTTCTCCATTCAATATAATTATTCCCTGTGTTCAAATTTTATACCTATTATGTTTTAGTTAAATTCATACTCCCTCCATTCCAACAATAGTCTTATTTGATTTTTTTCCTAGTCAAATTACGAAATCCTAAAATTCAAAATTGATGTGAATTTATATCATTTTTAATGCAACAATTTATTAAAAAGTACTACTAAGTACAAATTGTTATTTCAAAAATTAAAATAAATGTGCATCACAATTTGAGTTTTAGGATTTTGCAAATTAACTAGGATCAAAGCTAAATGAGTCTTTTTTGTGTAATGGAGGGAATATAATTTATTTTTAACTATACATGTATATTGATTTTTTGAATTTTTTGGCATATTAAATAATATATGTTATTTTTAGATTTCATATCATTTTTATTGTGAGTACTACTATTTTTTTGTTATGAATACTATGATTTATGATAAATTTGTTTGTTTTATTTTTTATGTATAAATTAACAAAATAATTTGAATTTTTAATATATAATATTATTATAAATTGTAATTTTATACTAATTGGATAAATTTTACAATTGAAATTCAAATATGCTTGAAAACAATTGCTTTAAGCATGAATTTTATAACTAATATTGCAAATTGGTACTGATTGGATGTGCAAAAGCTATTTTTGTGAAGCCTCCAAGTTGTACAATAATATTTATATCACCCAAATTGATGTTAGCATTTTTAATTAGATGGGTTTTCTTGATTGATGGTAGAATTAGCATTTATAAGCAGTACCCTTTATAGCCTTATACGGTCCCTTAAATTTTATTTCCCTCCTCAAAGGGGTGCAGAAAGCACTTGAGGTGGTTTAGAGAATTACTAAGAATGATAGTTTAAATAAGGAACACATTTGGAGGTGGATGCATAGAGAAGTACTTGGTTACGTGGAGTGGGGATCATGCATAGGTTAGAGGGCGAGTACGGGTTGCCTATCTGTGGCTCAAGATGTGTGTAACAATTACTGTCATCCTTGTTTCAGGATCCTCTTTGCCTAATAGAGTTTTCAGGTATGCATTGATGCGGAACAGAACAAGAGGACTAATGAAAAGTACAGGGGAATATTAGTAAAAAGAATTTATGTTATTATCTATGGGGTAAATTGATTGTTAATAGGTTATTTTACTTGATTAATAATAATATCTCTTTGTTGTAGTAGGTAGTAATAAGGAGTTTATTTCCTCGTTATATTAGGTTTCCTGCAGAGCTATATACCCATACATTCCGGGCCATATTTCCCTTTTAGCCTGACTTAATACATAGTTGAATATTGAATCGAGAATTAAGGTTTTATGGTATTGTGACCTTCAGGCATAGTTCTTCTCCTTTCCTTTCTTTCTTCCTCTTTTAACTCTTCTTCAGCCATTCTAAAACTTGCCCTGCATCATGCATATTATAAGGCAAACTTAATAGGTTAATATGGAATATCTCTGTATTATTCAGAGTCTTTTCTCTTTCAAATCTTTCCACTATCGGATATTATCAAAGTTTCGACTAATTGGAATATGCGGTCCAATAGTTACCTGTTAAGTTCAATCTGTTTTTTCTTCCATATTATACAATTATCAAGAATGATTAAATAATACTTTACCAGTTCACATACCCATTATTTCTGTTGTCCTTAAACTCTTAATTTTATCTAAATGTTTCAGGAGTTCATTTGTTGGCAATATCTCCCTTTTCAACGATATGGAAGAGAAGCTTCGACAGGTACCTAGTTCTTTAGGCTTTTTATCTTTATTCCAGTTCTTGCTCCAAATTCATGTATGTTTCAAACTCAATGCCAAGCTGGTTGAAGCCGTCAAATATATGAAGATATGATTTCCTTCTCTTTTGTAATGTAGTGTCGAAACGTAATTTCTAGCTACGCTATACCCTAATCATGGGCTGGATCTTTTCTAAGTTTTTGGTTTGTAAATGGTGCGGCAAATTTGTAGGAATTTTACCTAAGGGGGGTTTATTTCTGTAGATGATAGGGTATGTGCAATCTATTAGCTCTTAGTGTGGACTGTGGTAGAGCAAAATGCCAATATATACATTTTCTCAATTGCTGGCAGCATCAAAACATGTTATTTTATTTGTACGTGTCTTTCAAACAAATCGTCTAACTTTAGCTCTCTCCTTGAAGAAAATTTTCCAATCTCTCCATTAGTTATTGCATTTGATGCTCATTTAGCAGACTAAGAATCAAACCAAATATCCAACATCAGCTTTCCTTAAAGGCGTATACATATGGATTCATTTTTAGCCTACCCCAATTAGGGAGAAAAGGCCATGAGTTGAGTTGAGTTGAGCTTTCCTTAATGTCTACTGTAATCATGTGAACTGAATCTTGGACTGGATGAAAGAATGCCATTCGTATCCAGTTCCTTACTATTTTTTGTTAAATATTGCACGAATTAAGTGCAATTTCCATAGGTAATTATTAACCTTGGAAGCATTAATAGTTAATTCATGTTTATTTAACTTTAGTCCTGTATGAAAATAGAATATACTACTTCTGACTGGAAAAGAGTCGTGCTATTTTACAAAAACTAAAGTTTGCATAGGACACCCTTTAAAATTATTTTCTCCAAATAATAAACTGTAGTTGAAATTTCATATTTAAAAAATGAAAAATAAAAGAAAAGAAAAAAGAGTCAAGTGTACCTATGCAAACCTTAATACTCGTAAAAAAATATCAACAAAGAGTAGGACTCTCTTTTCCGACCTGAGGGAGTAAGATCCATGGTTCTGCTCCATCTCTTGGGCCTTAGCTTTCAACTTGCTAAAAATTTATTTGCCATGATTGCATTTGTTTTATATGTACTTACTTATGTGGCACCAAAACTAGGCTTATCTCTTGCTTAGTTTATCACATTTTAAAAAGCCAGTAAAGCAGAGAGAACAATGTGTTGAAGTAATCATTCAATGTTTCATAGGAAGAGTCCAATTCGGCGAATCTTACTGGTTGTTACGTAGATGATATTGTAATTACAGGTGATGATAGAGATGACATTAGTGTGTTGAAGGACTTTTTGATGCAAAAGTTCGACCTTAGGATGTGAGGAAATTGATAATATTCTTTTGGGTATTGAAGTGGCACAATCGAGAAAGGGTATCTTCTTGTCTAAGAGCAAGTATGTCTTAGATTTTCTAGAGGAGATTAGCTTATTGGGGTGTAATACAATTATGAGCAACACACCAATGCAATCCAGAAGTTAATGGCAGAAGGAGATCTTATAGAAAATCCAGAGAGGTATAGGAGATTTGTGTAAAACTTAATTACCTTACACTCACTCGTCCAGACATTGTGTTTCCTGTCAATGTGGTTAGCTGATCTCATCCTTTTCTAGGTTCTCGTATAGATCCCCACATTATGATGCAGTTGTGAGATAGACAGATAGTGAAGCATCTTAAGGGCGCACCACGGCGTGGATCTGTATTTCGTTATCATGACCACATGAGAAGGGATTTTGAATGCAGGATGGGTAGGATCTCCATCGGATAAGAGATCTACTACAAGATATACCTGTGTGTTTGTTGGATGTAACTTTGTATCATGAAAGAGTACAAAGTAGAATGTTGTGTTTAGATCCAGTGTGGAATTAAAATATAGAGCAACAATTCAGGTCTCTTATGATTTGATATGGTTAAAGCATTGTTGACGGAGCTGGGACAAGATTAAGAATACTTTTTATTTCGACACAAGAAAGAGGTGTACAAATTTCCTCAACAAGTTGTTATCTATGCACATTTGGTGTGATAATGAAGCTGCTCTATACATTGGTTTTAATCCGGTGTTTCATGAAAGGACAAAACACATACACTATGTTTGTTTATAAAAATGATTCATGGAATAAGACTATTTATACTATTTTAATGTCTTTGTGGCCTATTTTATTCCATGATTAGTCCTATATTTAATCCATGGACTTTGTTATCATTTTAAGGTCATTTGATACCTCAAAAGGGAGATTATATAATACCATATCCATCATCAAATGACCTTAGAAATAGAAAAAGATGGTCTATGGGATTAAGTAAAAGACAAGGCATACGATAAATAGTCCCTAAAGGTATTAAATTAGTAAAAATAGTCCTACCCCATTCATCATTTTTGCAAACAAACATAGTCATAGGGTTTGACTGCCACTTTGTCGTCAGAAGATACACGAAGGGATTTATTCACAAGTTATGTGAAGACCGGAGATCAACTTATTGATGTGTTATTGAAGCTTGAGGTGATACTGCCTACCAGAATCATCCATATCTGAAACAAGCTGGGCATGGTCAATATACATGCTCCTGCATGAGTGGGGAGTGTTACAGAGTTCTAGAGAACTTTTGGATATAGAAATATTATTCTACAGGCATAACCATAGGGGGGCTGCACTTTTGGTATTGCTTTTTTGATCTAGAAAGGGTGGACTTATTGTCCCCAGTTTATTCTATCCTCTGTTTTAATAAATTTATTGTTTTATCGGGAAAAAAAACTAGACAGCTATCATCTCCCTCATGACTGGATACTACAAGGTGACTAAAACTATTTTAGGAGTTAGCTTTCTACTTGACAGTTCAGCTTTAGTGCATGGTTAACTTTAATGGAAGAAGAGTAGATGTCCAAGCAGATTTTGGTGTTCTATATGGCTTTATGGATGATATATTGACTGGAAGCATGTTTTTATTAGTGACTACTGGTTAACACTTGTCGCAAAACATGTGGAAAATGGTTACACAGAGAGCTACTTTTCTTTATTCTCCAGATGACTTCAGTATTTGCTAAAGTGTGCTTTCATCTCCTGTTTTTGAATAGCTGGATTTTGATTACAAAGATACTATTTATGCGACGATTAATACTATCATACATGGCTTTTATCCTTGTTCTTGAATCTTGATGTCTCTTGTTCTGCTTGCCCTTTCTAGGATTTAATCAGTATTTCTATACCATAAAATCCAGTGTGCCTTCATCTCCTGTTTTCTTAGATTTGAATAGCTGGGTTTTGGATTACAAAGATATTATTTGTACGTGTTCTAGCCAAGACTATTGTATGTTGCTTTTATCCTTGTTCTTGATGTCTATTGTTCTGTTTGCCCTTTCTGCATGTTCTAGCTAAGACTATCGTAAGTGACTTTTATCCTTGTTCTTGATGTCTCTCGTTCTGTTTGCCCTTTCTAGGATTTAATCAGTATTTCTATACCATAAAATCCAGGGTGACAATGTAGTCTTGATTTCTAACCACCAAACTGAAGCAGATCCAGCTGTTATCGCATTGCTTCTTGAATCAACGAATCCTGCTATTGCAGAGGACATGGTAACAATAATATTGTTTGCGCTGAGCTTACTGTTACCACAAATTCACGTGCAACAAAACTTAGTTGGTTCACCAATGTTTAAATACCGTGTTGCAGACCTATGTCGCAGGAGATAGAGTTATAACAGATCCTCTTTGCAAGCCCTTCAGCATGGGAAGGTGCTCATCTAGATTTTTGAATGTGGTCAGAAGTGTTCATTTTTTATTTTCAACCTCTTCCTCATGAACTTAATTTGTACTTATTCAACTTCATATTTTCTTAGGAATCTCTTGTGTGTGTATTCAAAGAAGCACATGGGGGATGATCCCGAGCTTGTAGAGATGAAAAAGAGATCAAATACTAGGAGTTTAAAGGAGATGGCAATGCTATTGAGGTACATCTACCCTTATTTTAGCTATCCTACATGTAATCCCTCATTTTAGTTGTACCCTTATTTTAGCTATCCTACATATAATCCCCATCTAAACAAACATATGATTATTTTTTTTAAATGATAAGCAATTAGGAATACTAATCCTAGGACTATATTCCATGGGTTTGTAATCCCTTGAAAATAGTTTTTGCAAACAAACATAATCTAAGAGTTTATGGCCCCTTGGACTAAGGATGTCTGTGATGATTTGCTTAAAGTCATACTGTGTTAACATGCTAAATTTTTTTGTAAACATCTTTTGTAACTATACTTATCTGAACCCCAGGGGTGGATCGAAAATCATATGGATTGCACCAAGTGGTGGAAGAGACCGCCCTGATCCTGTCACAAAAGAATGGTTGCTGGTAAAATATCTCCTTCAATTCAAAAACATCTTTCAATACTTCACGGACTATTTCAATCTTCATGAATATCTAGTTTTCAATATATTTACAACTAAATGATGTTATTCATGAATAAAAGAACTGAAAACCCTTTATTTTTGCCAAGAAAAAAGCCCTCTAGAAGGTGACCACTCTGTTATAGAATGATATAATCCTTTCTCCTGTTGCTCAATTCCAGCACTCCATTTTTTGGCAAGTGGCATGCATTTTCACAGAGAGCGCTTATTATATGAAATTAAAATGACTAAATGAGCTGACTAGATTGGACCAAATGAAATTTTTAACAAATTTTGAAGTAATAAAACTAGATTATGTGACTTGACATTTAACAAATTACATGAAAAAATGGCTCAAAAGTTTACAAAAGTATAATTTAATCCATAAGTATGCATGTTAATGGGTTGAGCCCAGTCCAAGTGAGGGATATTCACTTGCTCAGATTGGCTTTGTTCATAAATTTGAGCTCAAGCTTGACTCGTGTACATAATTCAGCTGAATGCTTATCCAACTGTTCCAAACTGTTCATGAAATGGATTGGCTCATCGGTAGCCTTACCTATTACAGTACCATGTTATATAGTATGTGCATTAGAGCATCTCTCTCTGGAATTCCTTGTATTTAGACTACACGTACAATCATTAGATGGTTTCTTATGGATCTGGGAAAGGACTCCTTTATACCTTTTATGTGCATTTGGATAGAGAGAAGCAGGTTTAAAGCAAGCCTTCGAAACATGTTTATTCAGATTAAATTGTCCTTTTGGACCTTCATTCTTTTGTCAAGTTTTGGACCTCTTAAAAAAATAAAAAAATAAAAAAAGATAAATGATCCTATTGTATTTACATTTTGGTTCGCTGTTATGCTCGTATAGAATTAGGAACATAGGGTGAAAGCAAAACTATGCATCTTCATCTTGGACACATAGGAAAGGCGATCAATACTGATACACTACATAAGGAGGTGTGGAGAATTTCAAAGATAAACAATTCCTCTTTATGTGTCAAGAACTAGAAAGAAAGATATATATATATATATATATATATATATATATATATATATATATATATATATATATAAATATATATACACGTCTGCCTCTAAAGTATAATATATTGTTCAAAGATTTAACCGTCATTAGACCAATGATTTTGTCTTTAGTTTGTTTCCAGTTTGCTTTTAAACTCTCTAAATATATATATATATATATAATATATATATATATTTTCCATGTAATTGAATGAAGGGATTGAAGCCTTCTAAATCTAGAACTTTTCCATGTAATGAATGAAAGTGACAGGAGACTTGTGCATCATAGTGATTTCACTCTTTTATTGTACTCTTTAGAGACTTATTACATGATTACATTAATAATTAGTTATAGTATTTGCAATCTCAATCAGTTGGAATAACGTTTTGTGAGTGATATAGATGTTTACAGTGGATTCCACTGTAGCCTTTGTGAAATTTCATCCGTCGCCATTTTTTATTTGTTTCAGCATTGTAGGTTTTTGAGCTCTTTCCGCAAGTTTTAGCTGCCACTTCATATTGCGGTCATTCTTTTATGATTTCTGATTCAATCTACTTTCCTCTTGTTGTAATGCAATCTTGTAAGTTTCATACTGATATAAGATTTTCAGGCACCCTTTGATGCTTCTTCGGTTGACAATATGAGAAGACTTGTGGTACATGCTGGTGTTCCTGGTCATATATATCCGCTAGCACTACTATGTCATGACATTATGCCCCCTCCAGCCCAGGTTTGTTCTTACTGCTGATTTGTCTTTGCCTCTCCTTCATGACTGCACTTTTCCTTCTCTAAAAAATCTTTACAGGTTGAAAAAGAAATCGGAGAGAGACGAGTGATCAGCTTTCATGGGACTGGATTATCAGTTGCAACCCCAATAAATTTCCCTGAAATTGCTGCTTCTTGTGAGGACCCTGAGGAGGTTGGTTATATGCGTATATATAATATAATGCACATCAAAGTATTTTTTTCATCGAACTATATATATGTATTTTTTTTTTTATGATGGTGGAACCTGTAGCCACTATGCTTCAAGTGTACATTTCTCTTTTTAATGAAAAAAAGATGGTATTGGCCGACTTTTTTCTTCTTCTTTTTTATAATTATTAACAAGTATAGAGAAAACAAGAGCTCAACAGTCTCTGACCAAAAAGAAGTCAATCTTATTTGTTGTGCATAAATTGTTGTACAAAATGTAAAAGAGTACAATTGTGTATTCACAAAGTACCACCTGTGAAGTAGGATTGCTGAGCTTCCGCGGACCCATGATTATAATGGGTGGAAAACTTTAAAGGTGGGTTGCTTTAAAAACAATTTATAAAAAAGAAATATTTTTCATGAACATTATAATTCAGGACAGAATTAATTGGAGGAAAATAGTACAAAGAGACTTGTGGGAGAGGAAGATAACTTGGGACTTGGGGCTGTTTATAGAATAAGTGGTGGAAGTGCGGATGCTGTTTATAGAATAAGTGGTGGAAGGCAATCCGCACAGTGAAGGCCAAGTAGGATGTTGCACCATTTTGTTTGTTTATGCCTCTCTTTTCTTTTGCTTCCTTTTGTTTTTGTTTTCCTTTTTGGTTTTCATAAATATGACTGTTTATGTGTATAATACACTATAGTATATGTTTTTTGTTTTGCTTTAACTTTTTATGAGTTATTTATTTTCTTCTTATTTTTCTACTTTACACTTTCAAATGGGATTCATTGTCAGAGTACCTAAATAGTTTGGGATAAAAGGTGGAGTTGAGAACATTATAATTCAGGGCTATATTAAGCACTTGTATATTAGTATCCTTGCAGATTTATATGGTCTTTTGTGATATTTTTTAATAAGATGCAGGGCGATATCTGTTACAGGTTAAAGAGGCATATGCGCAGGCACTCTATAACTCTGTCCACCAGCAGTATGATGTACTGAAATCTGCTATACATGGGAAACAAGGTCTAGAGGCATCAATTCCACCTGTTTCGTTGTCACAACCATGGAATTAGTCTACTGCATGTCCCTCTTTTACTCTCTGTTGCTTTATAATCAGGTACTCTTTATCCTTTTAGTTCTTGTATTCTTTGTTTCTATACCAAAGCAGTGGTCGACCTTCTTATTACTTTTACTTGAAAGTTCAGTACTCCAGACATAAAATTATTATCAAGTCAATTCAAATATTATTATTCGAGTAATATTAAATATATTTTTTTTCTATTGGGTGGATGGATATACTAAATATTACGGCGTCATTTGAAATGGTTGTCTTATGCATTCTCGTTAATACTTTCTAAATCTAATTTTCAATTTTCAACTACTATAAAGTCGCATTGTACTTTTCATTTACGTCTATAAAGAAGTCAGCTCCACTTCCTTCTGCTTATGGGTACTAGTAGTCTGGTTGGTTTGGCTCCCCGAAGTTGGAGCAAATGTTTTACCTCCATCCTCTTTAACCTTTTTGTCAAAAAAAATTATTCTTCACTTTCAATCTTTTTTCTCTTCAAGTATTCCTCAATTCAGATGCATATATTATATGTGTGCATTGTATGCATACATATATTTTTGTGTGTATATATGTTTATGTATGTACATATGTATGATGAAAATACACTTCTTAAAAGTTGTTCTGTTTCCATATGTAATATTAAAAGTTACCTGTTATTGTTTCTCATATTGCAACTAGAAAATTGCGCTTAATTTTTACATGATGTATTTGCAGGCTAGATGATTCTTTTGACCTATTTGTATAGCTCCTCAATCCAGAATTGGCTCTGCATTCATTTTAAGAATACACTGATAGAAAACTTGACTTCATAATGCCGGGTACATCCAATCAAGTTTGCATTGCTCAGTTCTTTGAAGTGAAATTCATCAGAAATCAAAATTACCTCGAGAAGTATGATGCTAGTTGAGCGCTGTACAGATTTGTATTAGTTCCTGTAGAGTAAAGATAGTCATTGTCAAGCACCTCACAACAATGTATCAGAAATTAGTTCAAGCTAGTTGAACAGTTTAGTATGTCTTTTAATTGATACCCAAAAGGACAAGAACAGAACATGATATCTCAGATACCTTTCATCAGATACAAAAATGCTATGTGATGACGAAATGAAAAATTTTCTGGCATGTGAAATTTACTGAGGTGATTCCACAAGATCTAATCATTCGAAATAATCTGCTGATCAATCCTGTGATCCTTTGGATTCCACGAGTCAAAGTGTAAAATATTTCTAGTTTTGAATCGATTAGACACAATATCATGCACCTAAAATATTTCATGCACTCCATCGTTGGTCCACCATTATCTCCTTCATTGACCAAACTAGTAAGAATTAAGTAATTTCCTGTTTCATGTAAAAATATTATACAGTGTGGGAATATTAATTTCCTTTTAAAAAGACGCTTTAGATGGAGATTTATTATTATTATTATGTTTTTTCCCTTGCACGTTTAAGATTGAGATTAGTCAAACAAATAAGCGTTTTGGGTCCTGCTTGTGATTGGGTCAAATGCCCACCAGGCCACCACCACCATCAAATTGCAGCCTCTTCTTACGTTGCTGCAAAATGCCAAAACAGTGGCAGCCGGGCTTACCTATAATTCTTTCAAGGTTGAACTGGAATTTGGCTGAACGCCCGTCCCCATTTCAACACGTGGCACATATAATCCGTTTGGCTACAAAGTTGATACCATCATCAGTCAGGGTCCCACTTTCTCCACTAAGATTCTACAAAGTCAAAATCAAAAATAGACAGACCCCTCTGTAGCAATATAGCAGCTGGCAGCAGCACAACCAGTATGATTATGACCTGAAAAATGGACCCCACGTGCCCCTCACGTGATGTAGGATTTTAGAGTCCAGCATTAATTCAAGAGGTCCAGAAGCAGCAGAAGAAACCTACTTGTTCTATGGTCGGATTGCGGATAATACTAGTAGTATATATTTGCAGTAGTGTTTGGATGCAACCAATCTTGGGGCCAACTTGTTTGCTGATCCCTTTATTTATTATTGGGGGTGAGTGGCTAATGGGACCCACGACGAGAATTAACCAAGTGATTTGTTTAAATAATCATAACCATTAGGACTGTGATAAAGAGGAGAAGAAAAATCAACTCTCGGGCATGCCTTTAATTATGTGGGAAGTTTTAACTAACCTTTATTTGTTCATCTTAATCATATTCTCTTCTTTCTATAAGAAAGAAACTGTTTTATTCCCAATTTTTAGAAACTTCAAAGGACATATATATATATATACACACACACACACACACACACACACACACACACACATATATATATATATATATATATATATATATATATATATATATATACTGTGACGCCCCCAAAATAGGTATACATCACCTATTTTGAGTCGCCAAATACATGGTAACAAATTCAAATACAACTTAATAATACAACTGTCGTGTAAAATATGACAAAATATAAACTGAGAGTTTTAAAACGAATATTGTCTTCTACACAGTATTCAACTCAAAAGGAGTCCTCAATACATTTATTATCACACTATTTCATAGAATAATGAGGACTATTAATGCTATCATCTGGACCATCACTCCGTTCCCCGACTAGTCCCGACTACGTTCTCATTTCCTGAAGAGAACAATGAAAGCAAAAGGCTGAGCTCAACTACTCCAGTAAAAAATATTATGACTAATATAATGCAGAATAATTTATCGTTAGCCTTCAACAGTGTTAAACTGATAAAATATAACAAACATCAAGTTTAACTGCAGCGGAACAAGCAATCCATTAGAAGAGTCAAGTGGAAAATAAAATCTACTATCTTCATGATTTAAAAGGTTTTTCATCACTTTTATCGCTGAGACTCAAATTTTAATAAATAATCCACATCATCCACTCGCACTACTGCCGAGGATATTCATTAGTATCACGACCACAAATTATCCATGCACTACGGGTCAAAGATATTCGTGTTTTCATCAATGGTCATGATCATGCCAACAACTGTCCATCAATGCACTACGGAACAATGAGGACTTTTACCACATCATTTGTAACATTACGGTCATGATTATACCGAATAATCCCTGGTCATAATTGTGACGCCCCAAAAATAGGTATACATCACTTATTCTGAGTCGCCAAATACATGGTACAGAATATAAATACAACCTTAAATATACAACATGAGCTGTGAGTTTTAATACAAATATTGTCTTCTAACCAGTATTCAAACTCAAAATAAGTCCTCAATACATTTATTATCACACTATTTTATAGAATAGTGAGGACTACTAATGCTATCATCTGGATCGTCACTCTGTTCCCCAATTAGTCCCTGCTACGTTCTCATTTTCTGAAGAGAACAATAAAAGCGGAAGGGTGAGCTCAATTAGCCCAGTAAGAAATATTATGACTAAGATAATGCAGAATAATTTATCATTAGTCTTCAACAGTGTTAAACTGATAAAATATAACAAACATCAAGTTTAACTGCAGCGGAACAAGCAATCCATTAAAAGAGTCAAGTAGAGAATAAAATCTACGATCTTCTATGATTTAAAAGGTTTTTCATCACTTTTATTGCTGAGACTCAGCTTAATAAATAAACCACATTATCCCTGCACTACGGCCAATGATATTCATTAGTATCACAACCACAAAGTATCCATGCACTACGGGCCAAGAATATTCGTGTTTTCATCAATGGTCATGATCATGCAACAACTGTCCATCAATGCACTACAGGCCAATGAGGACTTTTACCACATCATTTATAATATTACAGTCATGATTATACCGAATAATCTTTGGTCATATCACTATAGGCCACAGATGACTTTCAACATAATATAAACATGAGGATGATGACAATGACATAATAATTCAATAAAACAAGTTCAAGAATAAATTTTAAAGATTTATAAGTTAATTTATCCTGAACTCAATAATGTCCAAATTGTCGACATGATATCGCTTTTGTGGAGTAAAATTCAAGAATGCTCGATTAGAATATTTTCATGAAAAGATACTGGATGAAGCGCAAATATCCAGGATATTCTACTAATTTCATGGAGTAAAGAAGCCAAAACTTTAACCAACTGAGTATAATAGAATATATGAAACTACAAATGGATTTTTGCCCGCCATGCGGTAATCCACGTAGACAGATCATTTCCACCATTTAATAAGGAATGAATACAAAGGATCATTCACCATGCATGCGGTAATCCACATAGATAGGTTATTCCAGCAGAATAATAAAGAATGGAACCAGGTCATGCGTAATCCGCACAAATAGGATATTCCAACAAAATAATAAAGAATGGGACCAGGTCATGCGTAATCCGCATGACGTGATATTATTCGGCGAATAATAAAGAATGGAACCGTGTCACGCGTCATCCATGCATGCATGTGATATTCTAATGAGAATAATAAAGAATGGAATAATAACAGAATTCACTGGGCATGCGATAGATCAAGACAAAACAAAGGTTATTCTAATGAATAATAAAAATGGAATAATGAAGAATTTCACCATGTATGCGATTGCAAGCATAAAGCAAAGTTATTCCAACATAATAATAAAGAATGGAATAACAACCCTTACGAGTATTGAAAGAAAATAACTCTCTTCATGAATACGAAAAAATAATACCCCTTACCTTAGAAAGAAGAGTATTCTGACTGGTAGGGCGAGGATATTCTTGAAGAAAACTTATACTGTTTTCAACGCTCAAAGCTTCTTGAAACTCTAAAGAAATATGCTTAAGATTATATAAGAAGAATTCTCCGAATTTCTGGTGTGTTTTCAATTCTAACTAAGCATCCTATTTATAGGAGAATGGAAATGATACTATGCAATAAAATATAATATATTCTATTTATATATATATATATATATATATATATATATATGTTTTATTTAAAATCTAATAAAACAAATAACTTTATAAAAAGATTTTACTATGCAAACACTATGCAAGCACTATGCAAATACTATGCATAATAAAATATAATATATTCTATTTATAATCTAATAAAATAAATAACTTTATAAAAGTATTACATTTTATAAAAAGATTTTACTATGCAAATACTATGCAGGCACTATGCAAATACTATGCATAATAAAATATATTATATTCTATTTATAATCAAATAAAAAAAAAACTTTATAAAAAGTATTCTGTTTTATTACATTTATAATAATAATAAAACAAACTTCATCATCATTATTATAATTCACACTATTAATCGACCAGGTCGTTCCCAGGAAAGAGAGGGCTTTCCAATAAGGATTTCTCCCTATTGGCGCGCAATTAGGTGACCAAACCTCTCCTTAACAGAACTTCTAAACATCGTTAATATTGCAAATTATAATATTAATAACTTTGTTATCTCAATTATTAATTTAATAATATATAAAATATCGACAATAATTGAATCAAATATCGTGAGATACTATGCAACAATTACTGTAGTAATAATTGAACAAAACTGAGTGACTTCTCACATAAGCATCAACAATCAATATTGTGTGCTAATATGCATGTGACGCCCCCAAAATAGGTATACATCACCCATCTTGGGTAGCCAGATACAAGGTATTGAATACAAATACAAACTATTTATACAACAGTCGTGTAAAATACGACAAAACATAAATTGAGAGTTTTAATAAGAAAATTGTCATCTAGACAATATCCACACTCAAAGGAGTCCTCATTACATTTATTGTCACACTATTTAATAGAATAGTGAGGACTACTAATACTATCATCTGGACTGTTATCTCGTTCCCCACTAGTCCCCTAGCCACGTTCTCATTTCCTGAAGAAAACAGTGAAAGAAAGGGTGAGCTCAACTAGCCCAGTAAAAAATATTATGACTAAGATAATGCAGAATAAATTATCGTTAGCCTTCAACAGTGTTAAACTAATATAATATAACAAACATCAAGTTTAACTACAGCGGAACAAGCAATCTATTAAAAGAGTCAAGTAGAGAATAAAATCTACTATCTTTTATAATTTAAAAGGTTTTTCATCACTTTTATCGCTGGGACTTAGCTTAATAAATAATCCACATCATCCCTGCACAACGGCCAAGGATATTCATTAGTATCACAACCATAAATTGTCCATGCATTACGGGCCAAGGATATTCGTGTATTCATCAATGGTCATGATCATGCCAACAACTGTCCATCAATGCACTATGGGCCAATGAGGACTTTTACCACATCATTTGTAACATTACTACCATGATTATACCGATTAATCCCCTATTATAATCATACCAAGTCCATCTATGCACTACTGAAGCCATGCAGATGACTTTCAACATAATATAAACATGAGGATGATGTCAATGATATAAGAATTCAATAAAACAAGTTCAAAAATTAATTTATCCAGGAACTAATAACGTCCAAATTGTCAACATGATACTTCTTTGTAGAGTAAAATTCAAGAATACTCAGAAGAATATTTCCATGAAATGATACTGGATGAAGCACAAATATCAAGGATATTCCACTAATTTCATGGAGTATAGAAGTCAAAACTTTAACCAACTGAGTATAAATAAGAATGGAATAACAAAAGAAATCACCAGCATGCAATAGAGCGCATGCATGTGTTATTCCAATGAATAATAAATAATCGGAACCGAGTCATGCGTAAGCGCATGCATATGATATTCCAACATAATAATAAATAATGGGAAGGGTCATGCGTAAACGCACGCACAAGAGATATTCCACGAGAATAATAAATAACGGAATTCAGTCATGCGTAAACGCACGTATGGGATGTTCCAACAGAATAATAAAGAATGGAATAATAGAAGAATTTCACCATGTATGCGGTACTTCAGACATGACAAAGTTATTCCAACATAATGATAAAGAATGGAATAATGGAAGAATTTCACCATGTATGTGGTACTTCACATAGGCAAAGTTATTCCAACATAATAATAAAGAATGGAATAACATAAGAATTTTACCATGTATGTCACGGTACTTGCGCATATATGAGTTATTCAACATAATGATAAAGAATGGAGTAATGAAGAATTTCACCAAGTATAGGGTAGCAGCATATATAAAGTTATTCCAACAAAATAATAAAGAATGGAATAACAGAAGTTCTCTTCATGAATACGAAAGAAATAATACCCCTTACAAGCCTAGCTTTGCTACTGTTTTCTATACTCAAAGCATTCTAAAACTCTAAATAAATGCGCTCAATATTATAGAAGAAGAATTCACTGATCCTGGTGTGATTTTCAATTCTAACTAAGCACCATATTTATAGAAAAATGTTAGAACGTCATAGGAGACTAAATAATAAAATAATATTATTATTATTACAATTCAAGCACGCCATTTTGAATACTTTTCAGCCCATCACATTTGAACAAGATTTCTAGCACATGGTTTGAAAAAAAACAAAAGTGGCTCCCACCAAATTTGAATAAAAATTATTTTATTTTCCGAAACTTCAGTAATTCATAATAAATAGCCCTTTTATCAGAAAAATATAAATTTTATGTCCATTCCACACGAAATCAAATTCTCTACAACTTTGTAGCTTTAAGTTTTTCCAAATTTCAGACAAAAATATCCGAAATCCACAAACGGATGATTTTCAATGCCTCATAAAATTCATAACAAATCATTCGTTAATTTTTAACGGTTCAAAATTTGTGGACATATACTCAACTTATATATGTATAACATATCCAAAAATCACAACAATCCAACGGTCGGATCAAAATTATAACTCACGCAATAGAGCTTTAAGAACACCGATTTGATTTTTTAATACCTCCAATCCGACAAAATACTGATAAAATAATTCAACATTAATTCCTTCATTTATAACCACATAAAATAAATATTTTCTTATCATATTAGTCAATAATTAATTATTCACAAATAATATTACAGAATCACAATTATGACAACCAGGCAGTTCCCAAGAAAGAGGGCTTTCAATAAGGATTTTCTCCTTCTTGCACGCAATTAGGTGACCAAACCTCTCCTCGATGAACTTTCTAGACATTGCCAATAATGCTATCTAATAATATTATTCAAATAATATGAATTATTGATCTGATAATGGAAAATACTGTGCAGTGACTATTATTGAAACAATAATAATATAAAATATCAACGCAATGACCATTATTGAATCAATAAAATAAAATATTGAATAAAGAATTATTGTAACAATTATTGAGTAAAGTGCCTTCACGTAAGAATCAATAATTCAAAAATCTTTATGCAACCCCAAGATATTACTATATTTTAACCACAAGGGTATTCTAACGATTAACGGTAAACTTTCATCATTATTTTATTTTTGTCGTTTTCTTAATCCAAATAATAATTACATTGTGGGGTCCACCAATGATTGTCTTTGTTGCATTTAATATTCCCTGTTAAAACGAATATTCCCCGACCAATCGAATATTATATAACAACTTGCATACTTTGCAAAATTTATAAATATTACCCACAACTATAACATTATATCAAATTCACTCCATAATATTCAAAATGATATTTATAGAAAATTCATCTTTATTCATAAAAGTTGGGGTCTTACAACCTCCCCTTCTTATGAAATTTCACCCTCGAAATTAGGGTACGTACCTGGTATGTCGAAGAGGTAAGGATACTTTGATTTCCTTTCAGATTCTAACTCCCAGGTCATTTTCTCAACATTGTGGTTTCTCCACAAAACTTTGACTTGAGGTATAACCTTGGAGTGTAAAATATGCTCTTTCTTATCCAAGATTTTAACAGGAACCTCTTCATACGTTAAATCTTCCGTTATTTTTTCCGGTTCTAACTCAATAATGTGGTTTGGGTCTTTCACATATTTACGTAACATAGATATGTGAAAAACATTATGAACACGAGATATACTTGGCAGTAAGGCGAGTCTATAGGCCACAATTCCTACTCAGTCGAGGATTAAAAATGGGCCAATGAATCAAGGATTGAGCTTTCCTCTCCTTCTAAATCTCGTAACTCCTTTCCATGGAGCAACACGTAACAACACATGTTCTCCAATATTGAATTCCACGTCCTTTCGATAAAGATCAACATAACTCTTTTGTCGATCTTGCGAGGTTTTTATACGTTGTCTGATCGTTTGAATCTTTTTCGTAGTCATTCGTACCAACTTCAGTCCCAACAAAGTTGCTTCACCCACCTCATCCTAGCATACTGGAGAACGACACTTTCTTCCATACAACTCCTCGAATGGAGCTATGCCAATACTTGCTTGATAACTGTTGTTGTAGGAAAACTCCACCAATGGTAAGAACTTGTCCCAACTTCCCTTGAAGTCAAGGACACAGAGTCTTAATAGATCTTCAAGAGTTTGAATAGTCCTCTCTGACTGCCCGTCCGTTTGAGGATGATAAGCCGAAATAAATCGTAAATTCGTGCCCATAGCTTTTTCTAGACTAACCCAAAATCTTGAAGTGAATCTTGGGTCTCGATCAAAAACTATGGATACTGGCATACAATGCAATATTATAATCTCGTTTATGTACATACGAGCAAGAGGTTCAAGTGTATAAGTTTCTCGTATAGGTAAAAAATGAGCCGACTTGGTCAATCTATCAACAATGACCTAAATCGCATCTATGCCCTGAGAAACCTTAGGAAGATCGGTAACGAAATCCATGGTAATGTGCTCCCACTTCCATTCTGGAATTTCAAGTGATTGCAATGGAACTTTTGGTACTTGATGCTCCGCTTTGACTCGTTGACAAGTTAAACACATTGAGATAAACTCCGCTATCTCTCTCTTCATATTGCTCCACCAAAATATATGTTGAAGATCATGATACATTTTGGTACTCCCAGGATGGATTGCAAACGGTGTGTTGTGTGCCTCGATCATGATTTTATACTTCAAGTCAGAATCGTTAGGAACACAAAGTCTGGAGTTGACTTGAAGTATTCCTTCTTCATCGATTCTTGCTTCTGAAATAGCACCTTCTTGCACTTTCTTTCTCATACGCATCAGCTCCCAGGTCTGTAGTTTGAGCAGCTTTAACTTTATCGATTAAAGTCGGTTCTACTCGAATATTCACCATCATCACATGGGTCCCTGGAGTTTTTAACTCTATCTCCATCCTTTGCAAGTCATATAAAATGGGCCTTTGCGTTGGCAATATTGCACTCGTACCTGCATATGATCTTCTACTCAATGCGTTCGCTACTACGTTCGCTTTACCAGGATGGTATTGAATGGTATGATCATAATCTTTCAACAGTTCAAGCCAACGTCGTTGTCGCATGTTGAGTTCCTTTTGAGTGAAGAAATATTTGAGGCTTTTATGATCCGTAAAGATCTCCACTTTCTCCCCCATACAAGTAATGCCTCCAAATCTTTAGTGCAAAAACGACTGCTGCCAACTCTAGATCATGAGTAGGATAATTCCTCTCATATTCTTTGAGTTATCGTGAGGCATATGCTATGACTTTTCCATGTTGCATGAGAACACATCCTAACCCTTTGCCCGAAGCATCACTGTAGATGACAAATGTGACGCCCCCAAAATAGGTATACATCACCCATCCTGAGTCGCCAAATACATAGTACAAAATTCAAATACAACTTAATTATACAACAGTCGTGTAAAATACGACAAAACATAATCTAAGAGTTTTAATAAGAATATTGTCATCTAGACAATATCCACACTCAATGGAATCCTCATTACATTTATTGTCACACTATTTAACAGAATAGTGAGGACTATTAATGCTATTATCTGGACCGTCACTCTGTTCCCCGACTAGTCCCGGCTACGTTCTCATTTCCTAAAGAGAACAGTGAAAGAAAGGGGTGAGCTCAACTAGCCCATCTATGCACGTAAGCCAAAGATGACTTTCATCACAATATAAGCATGAGGATGATGACAATGACATAATAATTCAATAAAACAAGTTCAAGCATAAATTTTAAAGATTTATAAGTTAATTTATCTTGAAATCAATTAAATCAAATTGTCAACATGATCTTGCTTTGTGGAGTAAAATTCAAGAATGCTCGTAAGAATATTTCCATGAAAGATCTTTGGATGAAGCGCAAATATCCGAGGATATTTTACTAATTTCATGGATTATAGAAGTCAAAACTTTAACCAAATGAGTATCATAGAATATATAAAAGCGCAAATGGATTTTCACCGCCATGCAGTAATCCACGTGCAGCAGATCATTTCCACAATTTAATAAGGAATGAATCGAAGGATCATTCACCATGCATGTGATAATCCACATAGATAAAAGTTATTCAGCAAGTAATAATAAAGAATGGAACTAGGTCATGCGTAATCCGCATGCATGGGATATTCCAACGAGAATAATAAAGAATGGAATAACGGAAGAATTCACCATGCATGCGATGTAGCCGCATGACGAGTTATTCAATAGAATAATAAATAATGGAACCGTGTCCAGCGTAATCCATATGAGGATATTCCAACGAGAATAATAAAGAATGGAATAACAAAGAATTCACCATGCATGTGATAGATAATATGCAGAAAAGTTATTCCAACAGAATAATAAAGAATGGAACTGTGTCTAGCGTAATCGCTTATGCATGGATATTCCAAAGAATAATAAAGAAAGGACTAATGTAAGAATTTCACCATGTATGCAGACTTGAGCATGATAAAAGTTATTCAACATAATAATAAAGAATGGAATAACATAAGAATTTCACAATGTATGCAGTGCTTGTGATAGGTAGTTATTCAACATAATAATAAAGAATAGAATAACAGAAGCTCTCTTCATGAATACGAAAGAAATAATACCCCTTAACTTAGAAGAAACTAGATATTGGAATAGTGAGGTAGCAGAATTCTCTTCTTCTTTCTCTCTATAATTTCTCTCTATAATAATTGCTCTAAATCTTTAGTGAATTGGTGAGAAATGAAGGAAGAATGAGCTTCTATTTATAGGAATATAGTTTCGATAATTGCACATTTTGGGGCTCGAAATATTACAGTATAATACCTTCCTCTTTTTCTTCATTTTTAGTCCTGCAAGTATTATCAAACTTGCACCACCTCCCCTAATAGTAAATAATGTGAATCAATAGTTCAATCATGTTTATAGTATAGTACCTCCATCTATACCTCTATTTTTAACTTAGTCATGCAAGTATTATCAATCTTGCACCAACTCCCCTAATAGTACAAGAATGTGAATCAATAGTACACACATGTGAATAAATAGTTATAATCATGTGAATTAATAGCAATTAATTGCTCATTTTTCCGATTAATTACCCGACTGGTCAGTAAAACTTCTAGATATTAATTAATATCGAATTAAATGTCGATTTCCACTAACACTAATAATTCCAACACAATGGAACTATCAATTTCATCTTTAATCAACACGAACTAATTCATCATTAATATTATAACTCATAATATTTAACAACCAGGTCGTTCCCAGGAAAGAGGGGGCTTTTCGATAAGGATTTCTTCTTATTGGCGCGCAATTAGATGACCAAACCTCTCCTTGACAGAACTTCTAAACATTGTAAATATTGCAATTTAATAATATGAATAACTTTGTCGTCTCAATTATTGATTTAATAATATAACATGCAGCAATTACTATAGCAATAATTGAGTATAATTGAGTGACTTCTCACGTAAGCTTCAATAACCAATATCGTGTGCTACTATGCAACCACGCGTATTACTATACTTTACTACCGGGTAGTTCAACAGTTTTAACGGTAACACTTTCGCCATTATTTTTATAAAAAGATAACTATGTCGTTTTCTTACTATGACAATACTTCCGTTGTGGGGTCCACCAATGATTGCGCCGTCGTACGAATATTCTTTATTAAAACGAATATTCCCCGACCAATCGAATATTATATAACCACTTGCTTCCTTTGCAAAATTTGTAAATATTACTCACAACTACAATATTATATTATATCCACACCATAATATTCAAAAATATATTTCGGGAGAAATTAATCTTTATTCATAAAAGTTGGGGTCTTACAACTTCCCCTTCTTATGAAATTTCATCCTTGAAATTAGGGTGCGTACCTTGTATGTCGAAGAGGTGAGGATACCTTGATTTCATTTCAGATTCTAACTCCCAGGTCATTTCCTCAACATCGTGGTTTCTCCACAAAACTTTGACTTGAGGTATAACTTTAGAGCGTAGAATATGATCCTTCTTATCCAAGATTTTAACAGGTACCTCTTCATACGTTAAATCTTCCTCTATCTCGTCTGGTTCTAATTCAATAATGTGGTTCGGGTCTTTCACATATTTACGTAACATAGATATGTAGAAAACGTTATGAATACGAGACATACTTAGCGGTAAGGCGAGTCTATAGGCCACAGTTCCTAATCGTTTAAGGATTATAAATGGGCCAATGAATCGAGGATTGAGCTTTCCTTTCTTTTAAAATCTGGTAACTTCTTTCCATGGAGCAACACGTAACAACACATGATCTCCAATGTTGAATTCCACGTCCTTTCGATGAAGATCAGCATAACTCTTTTGTCGATCTTGTGAGATTTTTATACGTTGTCGGATTGTTTGAATCTTTTTCGTAGTCATACGTACCAAATTCGGTCCCAACAACGTTGCTTCACCCACCTCATCCTAGCATACTGGAGAACGACACTATCTTCCATACAATGCCTCAAATGGAGCCATGCCAATACTTGCTTGATAACTATTGTTGTAGGAAAAATCCACCAATGGTAAGAACTTGTCCCAACTTCCCTTGAAGTCAAGGACACAGAGTCTTAATAAATCTTCAAGAGTTTGAATAGTCCTTTCTGACTGCCCATCCTTTTGAGAATGATATGCCGAACTAAATCGTAAATCCATGCCCATAGCTTTTTGCAAACTAACCCAAAATCTTGAAGTGAATCTTGGGTCTCGATTAGAAACTATGGATACTGTCATACCATGCAATCTTACAATCTTGTTTATATTTATACTAGTAAGACATTCAAGTGTATAAGTTTTTCGTATTGGTAAGAAATGAGCAGACTTGGTCAATCTATCAACAATGACCCAAATCGCATCTATGCCTTGAGAAACCTTGGGAAGATTAGTAATGAAATCCATGGTAATGTGCTCCCACTTCCATTCTGGAATTTCAAGTGGTTTCAATGCACCTTTTGGCACTTGATGCTCCGCCTTGACTCGTTGACAAGTTAGACACCTTGAGATAAACCCCGCTATCTCTCTATTCATATTGCTTCCACCAAAATGTATGTCGAAGATCACGATACATTTTGGTACTCCTGAGATGGATTGCAAGCGGTGTGTTGTGCGCCTCCATCATGATTTTATACTTCAAGTCAGAATCGTTAGGAACACAAAGTCTGGAGTTGACTCGAAGTATTCCTTCTTCATCGATTCTTATTTATGAAATAGCACCTTCTTGCACTTTCTTCCTCATACGCATCAGCTCCAGGTTTGTAGTTTGAGCAGCTTTAACTTTATCGATTAAATTCGGTTCTACTCGTATATTCGCCATCATCACATGGGTCCATGGAGTCTTTAACTCTATCTCCATCCTACGTAAGTCATACAAGATGGGTCTTTGCGTTGACAATATTTCACTCGTACCCGCATATGATCTTCTACTCAATGCGTCAGCTACTACGTTCACTTTTCCAGGATGGTATTGGATGGTATGATCATAATCTTTCAACAACTCAAGCCATCATCGTTGCCACATGTTGAGTTCCTTTTGAGTGAAGAAATATTTGAGGCTTTTATGATCCGTATAGATCTCTACCTTCTCTTCATACAGGTAATGCCACAAAATCTTAAGCGCAGAAACGACTGTTGACAACTCTAGATCATGAGTAGGATAATTCCTCTCATATTCTTTCAGTTGTCGAGAGGCATAGGTTATGACTTTCCCATGTTGCATGAGAACACATCCTAACCCTTTGCCTGAAGCATCACTGTAGATGACAAATCCCTCCAAGCCAGATGGTATTGTCAGAAAAGGTGTTGAAATGAGTCTTCTCTTGAGTTCTTGAAAACTCTTCTCAAATTCCTCGCTCCAACCGAATTTTGTATCTTTTCGAGTCAGTTGAGTTAATGGAGTAGCGATTCGAGAAAATCCTTCCACGAATCTCCGATAATAACCAGCTAAGCCGAGAAAGCTACGTACTTCGGTCACTGACTTAGGTTGCTCCCAACTTTGAATTGCTTTAATCTTTGTCGGGTCAACAGATATTCCATGATTTGATATCACGTGCCTAAGGAATCCAACTTCCTCAAACCAGAACTCACATTTCTTCAACTTGGCATAAAGCTTGTTTTCACGAAGCTTTTAAAGTATCAGCCTCAACTGTTGCTTATGATCTTCACGGGTTTTGGAGTATATGAGGATGTCATCAATAAAGACGACCACAAAGTGATCCAAATATTCCTTGAATACTCAGTTCATCATGTCCATGAAGGCAAATAGGAGCATTAGTCAATCCAAAAGACATGACTAGGAATTCATAATGCCGTCATCGAGGGTTCGAAAGCAGTCTTTGGAATGTCATCAGTTTTAATCTTCAACTGATGATATCCAGAACGAAGATCAATCTTTGAAAAGAATTTGGCTCCTTGCAATTGGTCAAACAGGTCATCAATACGAGGCAACGGTACCTATTTTGATGGTGACATGATTGACTCGATAATCAATACAAAGTCGCATACTTCCATCTTTCTTCTTCTGAATAGAAGCAGAGCACCCCAAGGAGGCGTACTAGGACAAATGAAATTGATGTCTAACAATTCCTGTAGTTGGGTTTTTAACTCCTGAAGTTCAATAGGAACCATTCAATATGGGGTTTTGGAAATGGGTTTTGTACCAGATTCAAGGGCGATACAAAAATCAATTTCACGCTCTGGGGTTAGGCCAGGAAGTTCTTCAGGGAATACGTCAGGAAATTTATTAACAATAGAAATATCATTCAAATCTGACGTATCTTTATTTAAATCCGTGACATGGGCTAAGAAAGCTTTACATACGTTTTTCAATAAACGAATAGCTTTATGACTTGATATGACAGTGATTGATTTTAGTGGTTTAGTTGCTTAAATTCGCATAATAGGTTGGTTAGGAATATGAAAGCTAACAACCTTACGAAAACAATCGATTTTAGCATGATGAGTAGTTAACCAATCAATCCCTAAAATCACATCAAATGCAAGTATTTTCAAAAAAATAATATCGACAGGTAACGTACGGTTATCGATTTGAATCAAACAAGACTTATAAACCATGGATGTAATGAAGGTTTCTCCCAACGGAGTTTCAACAGATAAGTCAAAGTCTAATTTCTCCAGAGTCAAATTTAAACGTTGAGCGCAAGTAGGAGAAATGAAAGAATGGGTAGAACCGGTATCAAATAAAGTATAAACTTCACTAGAGTTTATGATTAGCTTACCCGTGATCACCTCGTTCGGATTCCTCACTTTTTGGGAGGTTACGACAAACGCTCTCCCTTGAACTACCGGTTTTGTCTTATTTGGGACACCCTTGGATGCCTCCATCCCAGCTAGACTTGACTTTGGTGCACGATAAAATCAGGCTAGGTGACCTTTTTTTCAACAATTGTAACATGCTTTGGACTGCATCGTGCAGTTTGGACTTATGTGTCCTTCCCCTCCACATTTGTAACATACGATCGGCGGTCGTTATCCTTCCTTAACAACAGGTGCTGGTGCTGACGTCTTTCCATCATTATTGAATCTTCTCTTCTTGAAATGTCCACTTGTATTGTCATGGCCATGATTACCACCGAAGTGATTACCATTTCTAGCAGATTGATTCCCTCCACGTTTGTTGTCACCGCTTCGATGACTGCTACCACTGGTATTATCGACTTGCCGGCTGATCTCTTTTGGTTGGGTTGACTCATTATCACGCTCCAATAACTGAGCCCTATTCACAACATCTGAATACAAACACAGTTTATGAGAGATAAGGTATTGACGTATCTCGGGTTTCAAACCTCTTAGAAACATCCGCGTAATTATCTCCTCATTATCAACCAAATGGGACGTAAACCGAGACAACTCGACAAACTTAGCTTCGTACTGCGCCACGGTCATATTGTTTTGCTCAAGCTTGATGAACTCTACCTCCTTCATGTGACGAATACTTTCAGGAAAGTACTTGTCATTGAACAGCTCTTAGAACTTCTCCCAAGATATTTTGAGTGCGGCAAGTTGAGTACGCTTTATAGATTCCCACCAGTAATCTGCCTCTGTTCGCAACATGAAGGTGGCAAAGGGAACCTTTTGCTCCATGGAGCATCCCAAGACATCAAATATCTTGTTGATCTGCTTTATCCACGTCTCTTCCTTAAGTGGTTTTGGCTCTCCAAAAAACTCTGGTGGTCCCAGCTCCTTGAACTATTTAGCGGTGACCGTTCGAGAGTTATCAGTGTTTCCACCTGCATTTTGGACAGGAGCCGCCTTCGCCTGATGTTGCATGAATTGCATAAAACCTTTGAACATCCCATCGTTCATCATTTGATCGTTGTTGTTTACCTGAGGATTATTTTCTTCCTTTTGCACATTATCCTGGGTATTAATCTGTGGTGACTCAACGGTCTCATGTGCTTCATTGCTTATCTTAACATTTTTGGATGCCATTTTTAAATACTGCCACAAAACAAGGGTTAATTATCATACCACATATTATCCCTATACTCTGACCGATCAATTAAATACCAAATAAACTTAGGTAGGTCATACTAGCGAAGGAATTCCCCGTCTCTCCCCTCCTAGTTCTTGTCTCACATCTCAGCCAGGGATCATATCCCTAAGCTTTGATACCAATTTTGACGCCCCCAAAATAGGTATACATCACCTATCTTGAGTTGCCAAATACATGGTACAAAATTCAAATACAACTTAATTATACAACAGTCGTGTAAAATACGACAAAATATAATCTAAGAGTTTTAATAAGAATATTGTCATCTAGACGATATCCACACTCAATGGAGTCCTCATTACATTTATTGTCACACTATTTAACAGAATAGTGAGGACTACTAATGCTATCATCTTGACCGTACTCCCATCTTTCTTCTACTAACTCCTGATAATTAATAAAAAGTCGCATACTCCCATCTTTCTTCTTCACGAATAGAACAGGAACACCCCAAGGAGACGTACTAGGACGAATGAAACCGATGTCTCACAATTCCTACAATTGGGTCTTTAACTCCTGAAGTTCAATAGGAGCCATTCGATATGGGGCTTTAGAAATGGGTTTTGTACCGGGTTCAAGGTCGATACAAAATTCAATTTCACGCTCTGGAGGTAGACCAGGAAGTTCTTCAGGGAATGCGTCAGGAAATTTATTAACAATAGAAATATCATTCAAAACTGACGTATTTTTGTTTAAATTCGTGACATGAGCTAAGAAAGCTTGACATCCATTTTTCAATAAATGAATAGCTTTATGGCTTGAGATGACAATGATTGATTTTAATGGTTTGATTGCTTGAATTCGCATAATAGGTTGGTTAAGAATATGAAAGCTAACAACCTTACAAAAATAATCAATTTTTGCATGATGAGTAGTTAACCAATCAATCCCTAGAATTACGTCAAATGCAAGTATTTTCAATGAAATAAGATCGACAGGTAATGTGAGGGTACCAATTTGAACCAAACAAGACTTATAAACAGTGGATGTAATGAAGGTTTCTCCCAACGAAGTTTCAACAGATAAGTCAAAGTCTAATTTCTCTGGAGTCAAATTTAAACGTTGAGCACAAGTAGGAGAAATAAAAGAATGGGTAGAACCGGTATCAAATAAGATATAGACTTTGCTAGAGTTTATGATAAGCTTACCCGTGATGACCTCGTTCAGGTTCCTTGCTTTCTGGGAGGTTACAACAAATGCTCTCCCTTGAACTACCGGTTTGACTTTTCTGGGACGGCCTTTGGTGCCTCCATCCCAGCTGGACTTGTCTTCGGTGCATGACAAAATTGGGCTAGGTGACCTTCTCTTCCACAATTATAACATGCTTTGGACGGCATCGCGCAGTTTGGACTAATGTGTCCCTCCCCTCCGCATTTGAAGCATATGATAGGTGGTCGTTCTCCTTCCTTAACAACGGGTGTTAGTGCTGATGTCTTTCCATCATTGTTGAATCTCCTCTTCTTGAAATGTCCACTCTTATTGTCTTGGTCATAATTACCACCGAAGTGATTACCATTTCTGGCATGTTGATTCCCTCTACGTTTGTTGTCACCGCTTCGATTACTGCTACCACTGGTATTATCATTTTGCCGGCTGCTTTCTCTTGGTTGGTTTGACTCATTATCACGTTCCAATAACTGAGCCCTATTCACAACATCTGAATACAAGCAAAGTTTGTGAGAGATAAGGTATTGACGTATCTCGGGTTTTAAATCTCTTAGAAATATCCCCGTCATTCTCTTCTCATTATCAACTAAGTGGGACGCAAACTGGGACAACTCATCAAACTTGGCTTCGTATTGTGACACGGTCATGTTGTTTTGCTCCAGTTTAATGAACTCTACCTCTTTCATGTGACGAATACTTTCGGGAAAGTACTTGTCGTTGAACAGTTCTTGGAACTTCTCCCAAGACATCTTCAGTGCGGAAGGTTGAGAACGCTTTACAGATTCCCACCAGTAATCTGTTTCTGCCCGCAACATGAAGGTGGAAAAAGAAACCTTTTGATCTTCGTAGCATCGCAAGACATCAAATATCTTCTGTTTTATCCACGTCTCCGCCTTAAGTGGTTTTGGCTCTCCAAAAAACTCCGGTGGTCCCAGCTCCTTGAACTGTTTAGCAGTGATCGTCTGAGAGTTGCCCGTGTTTCCACCTGCATTTTGGACAGGAGTCTCTCTTGCTTGATGTTGCATGAATTGCAGAAAGCCTCTGAACATTCCATCGTTCATCATTTGGTCAGTGTTATTGTTTGGATGAGGATTGTTGCCTTCCTGATTCACATTATCCTGATTGTTGATCTGTGGAGACTCAACGGTCTCCTGTGCTCCATTGATATTCTTAACATTCTCAGATGTCATTTTCAAATACTGCCACAAAACAAGGATTAATTGACATGTCACATATTATCCCTATACTCTGACCGACCAATTAAATACCAAATAAACTTATGTAGGTCATACTAGCAAAGGAATTCCCCGTCTCTCCCCTCCTAGTTCTTGTCTCATATCTCAGGCAGGGATCATATCCCTAAGCTTTGATACCAACTGTGATGCCCCCAAAATAGGTATACATCACCATCTTGAGTCTCCAAATACATGGTACAAAATTCAAATACAACTGCCGTGTAAAATACGACAAAACCTAAACTGAGAGTTTTAAAACGAATATTGTCTTCTAGACAGTATTCAACTCAAAAGGAGTCCTCAATACATTTATTATCACACTATTTCATAGAATAGTGAGGACTACTAATGCTATCATCTCGACCGTCACTCCGGTTCCCCGACTAGTCCAGCACGTTCTCATTTTTCAAGAGAACAATGAAAACAAAAGGTGAGCTCAACTAGCCCAAGAAGAAATATTATGACTAAGATAATGCAAAATAATTTATCGTTAGCCTTCAACGGTGTTAAAGCGATAAAATATAACAAACATCAAGTTTAAGCTCATGGCCGGAACAAGCAATCCATTAGAAGAGTCAGTAGAGAATAAAATCTACTATCTCCTATGATTTAAAAGATTTTCATCACTTTTATCGTTGAGACTCGACAATAAATAATCCACATCATCCCCTCTTTTCTGCCGAGGATATTCATTAGTATCACGACCACAAATTATCCATGCACTACGAAATTTAAGGATATTCGTATTTTCATCAATGGTCATGATCATGCCAACAAGCGTCCATCAATGCACTACGGGCCAATGAGGACTTTTACCACATCATTTGTAACATTACGGTCATGATTATACAAGAATAATCCTTGGTCATAATCATACCAAGTCCATCTATGCACTTCAAGCCACAGAGATGACTTTCAATGAGAATATAAACATGAGGATGATGACAATGATATAAGAATTCAATAAAACAAGTTCAAGGATAAATTTTAAAGATTTATAATTTAATTTATCCGAAATCAATAACGTCCAAATTATCAACATGATCTTTGCTTTGTGGAGTAAAATTCAAGAATAATATTGTACCAAAAATAATTTGGATGAAAAAGCGAATCAATTTTTATCATGAATAGTATTTATGGGTGAATAGTACTTAAGTGAATAAGTACCCGTGAATAGTACTTCAGAGGAATAGTAACCAGTGAATAGTACTTTCCGGCATGAAAAGTTAAAACTTATCAAGAATGCTCGAATAATATTTCCATGAAAAGATCTTTGGATGAAAGCTTGAAATATCAAGGATATTCTACTAATTTCATGGAGTTTAAAAGCCAAAACTTTAACAAAATGAGTATAGAATTCGAAATCTGAAACGAAATAATATTACTTACATACTACAGAGTATGGAAGAGAATATTATTTCAAGCGAATATTGAACAAAAATAACATCCCTTACCTTGATCAGAAGAGTACTCCAACTGGTATAGCGGAGATATTTTTGAAGAAAACTTTCACTGTTTTTTACGCTCAAAGCTTTCTAAAACTCTAGAAAATACGCTCAATATTATAGAAGAAGAATTCTTTGTGATTTTCAATTCTAACTAAGCACCCTATTTATAGAAAAATGCTAGAACGCCATAGGAGACTAAAGAATAAAATACTATTATTATTATTACAATTCAAGCACGCCCTTTTGAAAACTTTCCAGCCCATCACATTTGAACAAGATTTCTAGCACATGGTTTGAAAAAAAACAAAAGTGGGTCCCACCCAACTTTAATAAAAATTATTTTATTTTTTGAAACTTCAGTAATTCATAATAAATAGCCCTTTTATCAAAAAAATATGAATTTTATGTCCATTCAACACGAAATCAAATTCTCTACAACTTTGTAGCTTTAAGATTTTCTAAATTCTAGACAAAAATATCCGAAATCCACAAACGGATGATTTTCAATACCTCATAAAATTCATAACAAATCATTCGTTAATTTTTAACGGTTCAAAATTTGTGGACATATACTCAACTTATATATGTATAACATATCCAAAAATCACAACGATCCAACATTTCGGATCAAAATTATAACTCACTTAATAGAGCTTTAAGAACCGATTTGATTTTTGAATACCTCCAATCCGACAAAATACTGATAAAATACCTCAACATTAATTCCTTCATTTATAACCACATAAAATAAATATTTTCTTATCATATAAATTAATAATTAATCATTCACAAATAATATTACTGAATCACAATTATGACATGATCAGGTAGTTCTAAGAAGAGAGGGGCTTTCAATAAGAATTTCTCCTTCTTGGCGCATGCAATTAGGTGACTAAACCTCTCCTTGATGAGAACTTTCTAGACATTGCCAATAATGCTATCTAATAATATTAGTCAAATAATATGAATTATTGATCTGATAATGGGAAATACTGTGCAGTGACAATTATTGAAACAATAATCATATAAAATATCAACGCAGCAATTATTGAATTAATAAAATAAAATATTGAACAGTAATTACTGTAACCATTATTGAGTAGTACCTTCTTACGTAAGAATCAATAATTCAAAAATACTGTGCAATACCATGTGCTACTGTGCAACCCCGTATATTACTATATTTTAACCACCGGGTATTCTAACAGTTAACGGTAAAACTTTCGCCGTTATTTTATTTTTGTCATTTTTTCAATCCGACAATAATTCCGTTGTGGGGTCTACCAATGATTGTGTCGTCGTACAAATATTCCCTGTTAAAATGAATATTCCCCGACCAATCGAATATTATATAACAACTTGCATACTTTGCAAAATTTATAAATATTACCCACAACTATAACATTATATCAAATTCACTCCATAATATTCAAAATGATATTTATAGAAAATTCATCTTTATTCATAAAAGTTGGGGTCTTACACAAAGTATATAATCAAATTTGATTTTTTAAAATTATACTTTAAAATTAATATAATTTATTTAACTTTTAAAAATAATAAATACTGTAATTAATACTAATATATAGATAATTTTAAATTTTTATAATTATATTATCTAACTTAAACTAATAATTATTAGTTTTATACTTTGAAATTGAAGAACTATTTCGAATAAAGACTGAACTAATTCAAATAATATAGTAGATCACTAATCTAGGAACTATGATGTTCAAAATGACAAACCTGGTTTAGGTTGGACCCTATTCTGAACTACATTATAAGTAACGATATTTTTATATTTATTTTAATAATATTTAAAATGTGTTCTGTCATTAATTACTGCTCCAGCCTAAAAATAAACAAGGCTAAAAATGAATAAAAATATATTTTTATATTGAAGCTTGTTAACTTTTGTATGGTATTAGCATATGATATTTTTGTATAAAAATAGATTTTTATATTGAAGATTGCATTAAAATAAAAGCTTGTTGTTGTAAAGCTCGATTGGTTTGAACTCTTATTTATTTACTTACAAGTCTTGTGTTCAAGTCTCATAACCCACAAGTAGCAATATTTTGTTTAAAAAAAAAAGTCATGGCCATGTTATTGCCACCACCATGGTAGGTTGGCAAAAAGGCCCAAATTTTATTGGGCTAAAAAATCTGACCACAATTTCAACGTGGTATGGTAGTAAACCATGGACCATGACTGGGCCATGTTTGCTTGGATTTGGTGGCCACTAGAGGGAGTAGCGACCAACAAAAAAAATTCAGCCACACCATAATTTTGGATGGCTGACCCTCATCTCAGCCATTCACTCTAATTTTGGATGTGAATAATGAGTTTAGTTGAAATAAAGACCGTAACTAACGTTTTCCACGGATGATTTTCTGTATATATATATATATATATATATATATATATATATATTTGATCAAGTCCGGACTCCCGGACCTGATTAAATCCGGACCCTTTTTTTTTTTTTGCTTTTTTTTTAAACAACTAAAAAAAATAAAATTATGGAACTTGAATTTTTACTGTACAGTCTGTTCAGATATGTTTTGTTATATGTATCTAAATCACACTCAAAACACTGTATTATGTAAAAATTCAAGTTCCATAATTTTTTATTTTTTTTAGTTGTCTAAAAAAAAGTAAAAAAAAAAAAAGGTACAGATTTTAAATCTGTCCAGAACTCCGGACGAGGATCTGCCTCTCTCTCTCTCTCTCTCTATATATATATATATATATATATATATATATAATTGCTTCTCCAGCGAACTAAAAACGAACAGGTTATAACGACGGAAAGCATAGAAAGTCGATTTTTATGCGGAAAAAAATGTCGATATAAGCATGTTCATTTTTAGTTCGCTCCCTACGCATCATTTGAGAGGAGTCAAGTTATATATATATATATATATATATATATATATATATATATATATATATATATATATATATATATATATATATGGGGATCGATCCAAAGCTAATTAACGTTGTAAAAAGAGTATCCAACAAATCGTGAACGTCCATCCGATGATCTAACGGTTTAATAAAGATCTCGTCTGCAGTTTAGTTTTCAGTATTCTGCAGTTTAATATTGCGAACGGGCTAAATGTCCAAAATACCCTCCTTGTACCGTAATATTAAACTACGGACGCTAAGTACTTTTTGGCTAATTGGGAAACGATGTCGTTTTTAAATAAGTACCTTTCTCAATATTAAATTGTGGACCCTAAGTATGGCAGACCAATTGCCCAACGACGTCTTATTGACCAAATTCAAATTTTTTTTAATTTTTCTAGGCTCGACAGTATTAAACTTCGGGTGCCAATTAAATAATTTATGATTTCATTGATTCACTCTACGATTGTGGATCAATGAAAACTAAAATAAAAAAACATGTTTACTTTCTCAGTCTAAACTCATAAATCTCTCAAATGGCTCTTGAAACTCTGAATTTAACATTTTATTATGTTCTTCTTCTTCTTTTTCAGATCAAGAACATAGATTATAATTATAATTATAATTTTTTTATTTATATATTATATACAGAATTTTGCGTACATTCTATATGATAGTTGTTTGCTTATTGTTTACATATATACGATTTAAATTTTGAACAATTCTTTAAAAAAGGTATTATACTACAGTGGGTGCAGTATGTCAGAGAGATGAATGTCTTCGGGTTCGAGCGGCAATAACGAATGTCTTCGGGTTCGGGAATGTTTGAGAGTTTGGCTTCAGAACAGATGACTTCGATAGTTCAACAAATGTCTTCGGTTTTGAAACGAATGACTTCGAATTCGGATGACGAAAGGAAGAATCTATTGGTGCATACTAATTGACCTGAATGATAATGACAAAGAAGAATCCATTGGTGTAGAAAATTCCATGGTGATTAGGAGGAAGCAACGAACAAAAATTTGGAATTAAAACAGCAAGCTAATCAATTCCTCATTTATTAGTTGTTGGTAATAATCAATTTCTATTACCTCATAATAAAAAAAAAAAGTTAAAGTCACATGACTCCCTGGATTTGGATCAGTCTGTGATGTTCCTCTTACTAGGTGATCCAAATCCAAGGTGAAAAGATAAAATTCTAAGATATAAAGCAATACATGATGATTATTGTCCTGATTTGAGGAATTACAATAGATGGATCTACATCGGATTGACTTTAGCCACATCTGGAGTAATGCTTTCTTTGATATTCTCGGTACTCTATGTGAGAGAGAAGCGTCACTGGAAAGTAAACATGTTTTTTAATTTTAATTTTTCATTAATTCACAATCGTATACTGAATTAATGAAAATTATTTGACATCTACAATTTAATACTGCGGAGTCAAAAAAACTAAATAAAATTTTGAATTTGACCAATACGACGTCGTTTTTCAATTGAACGACACTTATTTTAATACTATGGACCACACTTATTTAAAAACGATGTCGTTTTCAGTTGGTCAATCATAATTAGCGTCCGCAGTTCTGCATGGAGACTTTTACAAGAAAGAGTATTTTTGACATTTGTCCCGTTCGAAGTATTAAACTGCGAAATACTCAAAACTAAACTGTGGACGAGAGTAATATTAATCGTTAAATATTCGAATGGTCGATTAGAATTTGTTGTAAGGCTAAACTCTTTTTTACAATGTTAATTATGAATCGGTCCTATATATATATATATATATATAGGGGAATGATCCATAGAATACGTTAGTCGGAGAATTTGTTTTATTAACGCTCATCCAGTAGTGCCAAAATTAGAGTGAATGGTTGAGATGAGAGGCCCACCATTACTCCTCTAATGCTAGCCAATTTTTTGTTGGCCATTTCTCTACTGCGGCCGAAAAACGATCGTGTTTTAATGGCCATTAGAGAGTAGCGACAAAATTTTTTGGCTTAATTACTGATAATTATCCTGATTATCCTCGTACATAATCAATAATTATTTTTATACTTATCCTTATACTTATTAACATATTATCCTTATACATATTACAAAAATTATAAGTATAATTATAAGGATAATCAATAATTATCTTTATACTTATCCTTATACTTATTAACAAAATAAGTATGTATAAGAATAATTTCTTGATTATCGCCTTATAATTTTTAATTATAGATAGGAAATAGTGATGTTTATATATTTGATTAGGAATGTAATATAAATTCAATCACTATTTTTTATTTATAATTAAAAATTATAAGACGATAATTATTAATTATTCTTATACATACTTATTTTATTAATAGGTATAAGGATAATTACTCGATTATACTTATAATTTTTATTATTTTATTTTTCTTGATTAATAAGTAGTATATACGAGGATAATCGGGATAATCGATAATTAAAAAAAAAAAATTTGTTGGCAGCTACATTCTTCTAGCATACCAAACACAGATTTTATTTGACCGTTAGCAATGGAGTAATGTGACCAACAAAAAATTTGTCCGACCATTAGAGAGGAGTAATGGTGAGCCCTCATCTCAACCATTCACTCTAAAACTTTGAATGGTTTGGATGAGTGTTAGTTTGAAATATCCTCTCACTTACGTATTCTATGGATCGATTCTATATATATATATATATATATATATATATATATATATATATATATATTGATAATTATCTTTAAATTTATAAATGTTTAGTCTTGTAATATAATCATGTTATACTAATGTTAAGTCAAATATATTATTTCATTTTATTTCATCATCAACAAAAATAAGATTTTTATTAAATCTAAAGAATTTAACATGGCTCTTTTTTCTTTGAAACACGGAGAAATATTCATATTCTTTTTCTCTAAATTTTAAAGGTGGTAACATAGTGACAAATTACTCAACTTTATTTTGTGTCTTAATGTTTCTGGTCACCTAATAAAGCACCATCTTTATCATCAAATATTCTTTACCTAATTTTAAGAACTTTGTCATCATTATAAATATTCCCTCCGTTTTTTAATATACATTATTTTAGATAATTTTATTTCTCTAATTATTTATGATTTTATATAATTTAAGAGAATTAATTATAAATTTTTTAAAATTATCTTTTATAAAAAAATGTTACAGATGAAAAAGAGAGAGTATAAGATAAGTAATAATTATAAAAATTTAAAGATATTATAAATAATTAATATTATATTTAATGCTATAGAATTATTTCTTTAATTTTTATACACAATTTTAAAATGACATATATTAAGTGACGAAAAGAATATTTGACAGTCCTATCTTATAAACCCTTTCTCTTCCAAAAAGGGTGCATAAAATAATTAAGCATGAAATGAGAATGTGGTGGTTAGGCAAGCATAAACTATTAATATTCAACTCTCTATATAATCTAGCAACTTATTAAATTTTACCATTAGGGCTTGAAAATATGCTATTGGGAAAGTGATTCAAATACTGTGGGCTTGAAACCGGAGATAAAGAAAATGTGTGTTTTGTGTGCTAGCTCTGTTGCAAGGGACCACCATGGAGAGTGTGTGAAATAGATTATTTTGTTTTCAATTTATTTTTTATACTTTGTCATCTAATTTATATATATATATATATATATATATATATATATATATATATATATATAACGATACAATTATTGTATGTAGTCGCATAATAAAGTTTATCGTAAATAAATATATAAACCATCGTTAAAAATAATAATTGTGTCATTAAAAGTAATATTTGAATTAGTATATATTGAAGAAAATTGGATGAGAGATGTAATGAAATGAATCATAATCATGAAAAATTTAGCTAGCAATTGAGATTAAAAAAAAGGTCATACAAAAAAGATTATATAAGTATTTTTGAAATTTAATTTATGATCATACTTTAGGTCCTACCTGTAAGACCCGGATTTTATGAAATAAAAATATTTATTTTTTTTTTATAATTATTATTTAGTAAATAATTAGATTGATAAAAGTTTAAAGTTAAGGGTGATATATGTAAAATTTTCAAAATACGTAAGTGGTTATAAAATACTCATTTCTGTCGGGGAATATTCGTTTGGTCGTGGAATATTCTTGTTGTCGAGGGAATATTAAATGCAATGACACGATCATTTGTGGGCCCCATAATGAGAATAAGCTGTCGGATGAAGAAAGCGACAAGTTTGAGTTTTTATAAATAACGACGTAGTTATTTACTGAATTAACCTTCGTTGAAATACGGTGGTTAAAATACGTGAATACACGTGCGTGGTTAAAGATGACATACGCGGTATTTACAAAGATTTTTGAATTATTGATTCTTACGTAAAAAGGCACTACTCAATAATTGTTACAGTAATTACTGTTCAATATTTTATTTTATTGATTCAATAATTGCTGCGTTGATATTTTATATTATTGTTGTTTCAATAATTGTCACTGCACAGTATTTTCCATTATCAGATCAATAATTCATATTATTTGAATAATATTATTAGATAGCATTATTGACAATTTCTAGAAAATTCTGTCAAGGAGATGTTTGGTCACCTAATTGCGCGCCAGTAAGGAGAAATCCTTATCGAAAAGCCCCCTCTTTCCTGGGAACGATCTGGTTGTCATAATTGTGATTCTGTAATATTATTTGTGAATAATTAATTATTGATTTATATGATAAGAAAATATTTATTTTATGCGGATATAAATGATGGATTTATTTATGTGGTTATAAATGAAGGAATTAATGTTGAGGTGTTTTATCAGTATTTTTGTCGGAAAGGAGGTATTAAAAATCAAACCAGTGTTCTTGTGATATATTGCGTGAGTTATAAATTTTAATCCGACCGTTGGATCGTTCTGATTTTTGGATATGTTATGCATATATAAGTTGAGTATATGTCCACAAATTTTGAACCGTTAAAATTGAACGTATAAATTGTTATGAATTTTAAGAGGTGACTGGTTTAGAAATTGTTGAAGTTTCGGAATTTATCATTTTAGTGAAAAATTCTAGAATGCGTGGGCCCCACCTATGGTTGGTGAAGAAATGTGCTAAAATTCTAATTCAAATGTGGTGGGTGACAATAGTAGCAGGTAAAGCCATCAGGTAGCAGGTCAAGTCTGCTTCGGTGGGCTAACATTTTCCTATAAATAGAGGGCTAAGTTAGAATTGAAAAGCACACCAGAAACATAAACTTTCTCTCTTTCTCTCTCTATATTGTCGAGCGTATTTTGTGAGTATTTTGATACTTTGAGAGTTGCTAATGAGTGCAAGTTTCTTTTCAATATATCCGATATTCGGTGAAATCTCTTGCTTCTTTTGAGGTAAGGATTTTAAGGGTTATTATGTTTCTTGATTTTCCGTAATTTTTCGACCTTCAAAATTTTGGAAAAATTTGAAATAATATTTTGATGAGTTTTCTCGATTGTGTCCAAAAATGGCGATTTTTGGATGTATAGATTAGGAGTTATGAATTTTATGAGAAAAGACTATTTTAAAAGTAAACCCTTATAACTCCTTATGGTTAACTCTAAAATTGGTGAAATTTTTATTGGGAGTACATCTATATAATATCAGAAGACTCACCATTGGAAGGAACATGATAGTAATCTTCTTGTTTTTCTTTGGGGTCTATTGGATCAACCAAGGATAATTCTCTGGACATATGATATCTATCATAACTTAGATTCATGGTCTCCTATGTACGAAGGTTTTCTTGAGCACTTTCCAAAGATTTTAATTTCTAAAACAGTTATTGACTGTACCTTTATGTAATGTATCAATGTGAAGTGTTGTCCATAGTTGGGACATGAGTCACAGTTGGTATTAAAGCTCACAGTATTTGTGTTGTTGTATTTTGCACGACAATTGTAGTAATAAAGTTATAGTTATTTTCTGTACCATGTATTTGGCGACTCAGAATAAGTTGGATGAATTGGACCTATTTTGGAGGCGTCACACTACCTCTTAAGTGTTATTAGATGATGGCATGTTTGTGCATAATTACTCTTTTCCATTTCACAAAAAGATACATAATTACAAATGTATAAATTATAAAAGTATGTAATATGTATATAATGTATATATGTTATATAAAAATGTAGTCTAATAATTCATATATGTTGATGTATTGGCTCTACAAAATGCAAACAACTATTATAGATTAATATGTGTCAAAACTAGTTAAATATTTTTAACCCATATTTGTAATAATAATATGGGTCCAAAATAAAAAAAATCCATGACATAAAAACTAATTAACCAACCCAATAGATTCAAGTGGTTTTAGTTAACTATATTATTTTTAACTTAAATTGTCAGGCCTACACCTATTGTTACGTGGCGAGCAACTGAAGATAATTTATAGGTGTTGAACATTTGTAGTTCATATGTTTAGATTTTTATTTAGTGTAATTATGGATGATTGTTATGATATGATATTGAATCAATGTTTCTTTTTATAATTTCTTTTTTAGTAATTTGAACATAATAGCAATTCATTTTGTCTGCACATCTATTTTCTTATTCAAAATAATAAGATGTTTAATATTAATAAGTTGTTTACCAATAATAAGTTATTTATCGATAAATTGTTTTAAATAATAAGTTGTTTACCAATAAACTATTTAAATAAGTTATTTATCAATAAGCTATTTAAATAAGTTATTTACCAATAAGTTGTTTAAATAATAAATTGATTATACTAATAAGCTTTTAAAATAATAAGTTGTTTATACCAATAAGCTGTTTAAATAATAAGCTGTTTAAATAATAAGCTATTTACTAATAATAAACTGTTTAAATAATAAGATGTTTACTATTAGTAAGTCGTTTACCAATAATAAGTTGTTTATCAATAAGCTGTTTAAATAAATTGTTTACCAATAAGCTGGTTAAATAATAAGTTGTCTAGCAATAATAAGCCATTTACCAATAATAAGTTGGTTACCAATAAACTATTTAAATAATAAGTTGTTTATGAATAAACTATTTAAATAAGTTGTTTACCAATATACTGTTTAAATAATAAGTTGTTTAGCAATAATAAGTTGTTTAAATAATAAGTTAGTTACCAATAATCTGTTTAAATAATAAGTTGTTTACTAATAAGTTGTTTAAATAATAAATTATTTACCAATAAAGCTGTTTAAATATTAAGTTATTTACAAATAATAAGTTGTTTACCAATAATAAGTTGTTTACTAATAAATTGTTTACATAAGCTATTTTACCAAAAATAATATTCGATATGATATTAAATCAATGTATCTTTTTATAATATCCTTTTTAGTAATCTTTATATTTTATTTTAATTTATAAATCATTAACAGCCGAACACCTTTATAATTTATTTTAATTTAATTTATTATTTATAAGTCATTATGAGTTGAACGCTTTTATTTATAAGTCACAATTTATAAGCGAACTTATTTTAAGTTATAAGTCATTTTAAAATAATTCATTACCCAACAGATTATGACTCCTTTTTCTTCTGTCAAACTGACACGCAATGAAGTAATATCCAAACTCAGTTTCCATTTTAGTATCGAATTTAAGGCACTGCACCATCTGCTTCTCTTTCTTCTTCCTTCTCTCTCCTCCTCCTCCATATAGATACTGATACATATAACATTAATACACTGCCACCTCCAACAGTAGTACTACTGGAACAACACAAACACCATAACAGCACCTGCACTCCTCAGTCCTCCTCCTATTTCTCCCTTCTAAAATCACACTTACTATAATTCTATCTATCTATCACATGTAATAAATAACACAAATTAACCAAACAAACATTTATTAATTACTCCATTAAAACCCCAGCCCTTAAATCTCACCTCTCTCTCTATATATCATTTCTAAAACCCCATTGAAAACCAACCAAATCATTATCAAGCTCATTAATTAAATTACCCATCTCAAACAATCCAAACCCAGAAAATCCCCAATCTCCTCCCTCTAACTCAACATACACTAATTAATACCAACACCTTTTATCTATATACCTATACTACACACACATATATATATATATATAGTATATACACATGCATTCATGACTTGGGGTTTCTCCGGTGACAATTACGGGGGTGGTGGCAAATGGGGTGCTTCATTTCTCATCTGGCCTCGAAATTCGCCTTCTTCCCCCCTTCGCCGGCGACTTACCAGGTCATAAAACGTGACGACGGTAAGCTAATCGCGGTCCCTCTGACGACGTCGTCTATGCCGCCCATACCTTACTGCGATGACGATGATTCTCTTGATGTTCTGTTACTTGATACCAAAAGGGGAAACAGGATCGTAGCGTTTTACCTGAAAAACCCATATGCGAAGCTCACTATGCTTTACTCCCATGGAAATGCTGCTGATCTGGGTCAGCTCTATGACCTCTTTCTTCAGCTCAAAGCTAATCTCAGAGTTAATCTCATTGGGTCTGTTTTTAATTTTCACTTATATATATATATATATATATATATATATATATATATATATATATATATTTGTGGTTTAATTAGTAAAATCTTGATTTTGGTGTGATGAATCTTATGAATATTTTGATTTATGAGATGTCTTGAGCTGGTTAAATGTAAATTTTTCTCCCTTTTCTGTAAAAGGTTGAACTATGTTCTTTATTGGATGTTATGGGTTTCTGTTCATGGGTTTTATCCTTCATCTTTAATTGGTTTATTGAAACTTATACTTTTGCTTATGGTGTATTGGTGGTGGTAATGGTAAGTTTAGATCTGTAATCATCTTTTTCCACCCGATGATAATCAGTATCTTTTTATTTATTTACTGTGCTAACTGGATAAGGTCATTAGGGGTTTTAATGTTGTTAAAGAATGAAAAAGGAACAGGAAAATAGGATGATTCTTAATTCAGAGTTCTCTTCTTCTTACCTTTGTCCTAAAGTTTTTTTCATGTGTGCGTTTATTTTATTACTTAAAAGTACTGGTCACTTAACAAAGAAGAGAGCTTTAAAAAGAAATAAGGATTTACTGGTGCGCGTATGACTATACTCGACTTAGATTTGAGAATGGCCCTTCCTGTTGTACTACCTGTTTTTTTTATTTGCTGAATCTTTGGCTAATGAGGAATTTTATAACAATTGTTCAAAATATTTGTTGGTTGAAGTAATTAGAAACACAATTGGTGCTTATTGATTAGCTTTTGCGCCACTGGCCCTTTCAGAACTTCTCGTTAGTTCAGAGATGCTACTTCTAAATTAGATAAATGATACAGTAATAATATAATATATACATGGTTGTTATTTATTTGAAAAGATACTAATACTACATGGGTGTTTAGTTACTTATTGGTCTTTCCCTGTTTTTTATAGGTGAGAATCCTATGAATCTAATTTATCTCTTCAATATCTGCAGCTATCCTCTCATTGCTTTAATTGGGTCTCACTTTGACCTTCTAAATTCTCATCTTTCATATGCAGATATGACTATTCAGGGTATGGAGCTTCTACTGGCATGGTAGGATGTCACTCTTTTATATTAGTCATAATCATTTACGAGTGCCCTGTTTTCAGTACCATAATTTGTTCTAAGTACCAATGGCTTCAACTTTAAAGAAATGATGCATTATGTGTAATGCACTAACAGGTCTGGAATCTACCACTTTATGGCTCTGCTCATAACTAATCTTTGCCCATCAAAGAAAAAGAAGAGGGTTTTAAAGTGACAATTTTATTTTCGAAAAAATTGGAAAATATTTGACAGTGTATAAATTCAGTGGTAGTTAAAAAATTGGCAAATAAACTGAGATTTCTTTGGTCAATTAAGTGGATAATTCTTGAAAATTTCTGAGGTGTTGCGCATAAAAGTTGTACATGCATTATTCCATAATCCATATGCACTCTATTAGGCGTATGACTTTTATTTATTTCTTGTCTTCTTAAGTTATTTATAAATTATTTCGACAAGCTTCTCTCTTGCTGAAGTACATTACATATATTTTCCTTGTGTCATCCAGCCAAGTGAATATAACACATATCTCACGGACATAGAGGCAGTGTCTGAGTGTCTTGAGACTGAATATGGTATTAGCCAAGAAGATTTAATTCTGTATGGACAGTCGGTTGGAAGTGGGCCAACACTGCACTTGGCAGTTCGACTGCCTAGGTTGAGAGGTGTAGTGCTGCATAGTGCCATCCTTTCTGGTCTTCGCGTGCTCTGCCAAATGAAGTTCACTCTTTGTTTTGACATCTATAGGGTGAGTAACCACCTTGCTATTTATACGCTGTTTCTAAAATTAAGCCCTCTGCTTATAAGCTTTTAGTTTTAGGCAACTTTTCAGATTCTAAGCATACCACCTTAGTTTGAACTATAAGGCACTAAGTTCCTTGTCTTCAGCGAAAGGCAATTTGGTATTTTATAAGGTGTTCTCCTTATGGTTGTAAATATTACATGTTGGGAAAAGGGTGATGATTTCTTCAGTAGGAAAAAAAAGAAGAGTAAAAGTAAAATCAAAGGGAAACAGTTATAAAGAAAAAAACTCATTGCTTAGCTTTGCTATAAATGTTTTGTCCTTGTTTAGCAGTTTGAACTTCCAAATTCTGAGTGCTGTTTGAAAACCTGCAAAATTGAGCAAGTTAACTAAATGCTATGGACTCTTGTTCGCAAATTTTCTAGGATTTCCTAATTTACACACTTACTGGCCCAAAATAGCATTTACAAATGTTCTTTGTGCACAAAATGAGTCCCAATGCACAACAAACAAAAATATTGCAAGTCAGGATGCCTCTTTCTATTTGGAAGAAAATATATGTTTGTTAACATTTAACTAGCGTTTCTAACTACTGTATCTTATTTGACTGATAAAACCATCTTCACTTTCAGAACCCAATAAATTAAATACATTGATTTGGCTAACAAAACAAAACTGTTAAAGTTTTTTAAAGGTTCTTCATAAAAGAAGGGAAAAAACTGTTAATCAGCCACTTGCTTTGTCAATGGGAAAGAGAAAATAAATAATGAAGAACTGAAACACATCTGACTAAGCGCGCAAATCAATGCTATATATTATTTTTTATATACTTGCATACTAATATCCTTTGGTAAATGACTGATTAAGCTGGATTAGTGACTAATGTATCTTGGCTATGCTATGCATGGTTTAGATGATATCCTTTAGATGGTTTATGCAGAATATTAACAAAATTCAGAAGGTGAAGTGCCCTGTGCTAGTGATTCATGTAAGTACTTCTCGACATCTTTAGATATTCAAGCTCAAATTTTCCATTTACTTGTTTTGCCATCTTACATATGTCATACTTGAACACTTGGGGACTTACTTATAACTTTGTTGTTTATGCTCAAAATTATTGAATAACCATATAATACTCTGATCTGACTTTTGGCTTGTTTGCTGCAACTATATATAACGAGGTGTGATGAGATAAATAGTTCTTCTAACATCTCCATATTAAAAAACTTTTAGAGGTTCAGTATAAGATGCTATGCTTTTTTCTCCATTTAAAATGATAAAATAAAAAATTGTGCATTTCCATTAAGGTATGGTGTACTTACTCAAGTTCAATCTGCTTATACTTCTGATAAAATATGTAATGTTGCACATATTAAAAGGAAGTTTTCTGTTAATGGGCATACACATTTCCACCGCTTATTTTTACATATAATTATTTTAAAGGTATGGTGTATCCAATCTGCCTTTCCAATGTCAGAGGTTGATTGGATATGGCCCAAGTCTTTGTCAAGGCAGCTTGAATATTAACTGACGACTGTTTAACAAGGCCACAAGATCTCAATATTCCAAATTTCTTATACTGCATATCATGGACAAATGGTGGAATTACTCCCTCCGTTACACAGAAAAAGTCCCATTCGCCAAAAAAAATTGTTCCAAAAGAAATCATTTTCTTTTGATGATAGCATAAACTAACATGATGTCCTCAAGTTCATCATTACAATTCCATTATCATGCCATCACTACAAAACATATTATTCAATTCAAGGGGTAAACATAGAACAAAATTACATCCTCAAATTTGTAAATTTTGCATGAGACACTTTTTTGGCACAGGGTGTAATTAGTAATTCTGCTGAAATTCCAGGAAGTTGCTTGTGTAAGTAATTCTTGATGGTTTTTTTTCTTGTATATCATTTTATAGGGTACTGAAGATGATGTAGTAAATTGGTTACATGGTGAAGGACTATGGAAAATGGCTAGAGATCCATACGAACCATTGTGGATTAAAGGAGGCGGACACTGCAACTTGGAGCTGTACCCAGATTACATCTTACATCTTTACAGGTTTATCCAAGAAATGGAAAACATGACCACTGAAATCCGCCTCAAAAAAATTCGGCAAACTCTCCGCTTACCGAATAGGTCAAACTCGGTGTCCTCGAGTTCTACCAATAGGTGCTGTATGTTCAAATTGGGGTGGAAATGTTCGACACCTAGCTGCCTAAAATGTTTATCGCGGCCCAAATGCCCTGAATGTCGACCAAGATGTCCTGATTGTTTGAGGTGCTTCATACCAAGATGTCCAGATTGTTTGAGGTGCTGCATACCAAGATGTCCGGATTGTTTGAGGTGCAGCATACCAAAATGTCCGGATTGTTTGAGACTTGGCTTCACAAAATTCTCTTGCAGTGTAAAATGCTCATGTTGGTGCATAAATTGTCCATGCTAGTGATAATTTACGGTGGGTATACATAGTGGTACAAATGAGCAGGACGATTATAATTTATGATTTTTTTTTGTAGGTTGCTGAACTTATCGACACTCTAAAACTGTGCAGCATGTGGTAATAGTAGCTTAAAGTTGCACAATCTGATTTTATGTTGCCAATGCTTTATTATTTTGGACATTGTCTTCAATGAGGTCAGTATGGAGATTTGCTTTTTAGTCTCTTGGAGTAACTTGAACTAAATTTTGCATTCCTTATTTAACTTGAAACTTTTCTTGGAGGCCAACTTCAATGTTTGAATTCTTGTGGTATTTTACTCTTTTCACAAAAAAAAAAGCTTATTTGTCATTTCTTTTTGTTCCACAAATAGTTCAGTTTTAAATGATAGTAGTATAAACTTGCATCTAATTTTATTATCGTATCACACTATTAAATTAATATATTATTATTTTTGAGAATATAAAACAAAAATATATCTTGAAGTAATAGAAAAAAATTTAAAAGTTTGGAACTGAAGGAAATATTATATCTATATGCATGATTTTTTTTTTGAAAATTGATATTTTCATAAATAAAAATGTTAATTCTATTAGGTCCTTCTTACGTGAATATGAGAGGAACTTGTGGAATTAACATTTTCACGTGTGGAAATATAAAAAAATAAATTCAATCACATTAGAACTGTGGGATTGCTAACATTAGGATTTACTTTATATACCTCTTCCCAAGAATTCAATATTTGGACTCCAACTAATATCTATTTTTCAAAAATAAAAATAAAAATTTGGTGATTGACTTCAACTAATATCAAACACCTCATTCATGCACAAATTCACATTTCTTTTGTAGTACTTGGTCGAGTCCACCTTATTTGTTATGTTACACAATTTTGGGCTGATAAAGATAAGTTACTCCATACTTTATAAAATAAGAGTTCCATTTCGATATTGAATTTAATTTGTGATTTTTTTTTGGTTTTAAAATGTATATAAAATTTATTAAATATAATTATGAATAATATAAATGATCTAAAAACGTACTACTAATTTCACAAATTGATTCTTTTTAAAGTAAAATGGAACTCTTTTTTTTTTTTTTGAAAAAGAAAGAGCTGGTAATGAAAAAAACAAATCTTCATTTTGTCAATAAGATTAATTGATCTCTCCTAATTAATGATTCACAATACTCATGGTCAAATAATGTAAAAAGTTGAACCGAGACAGATCCAAAAAATATTAGCGCGATGAAGACAGTAAGTTATCCCTTCTCACATGAAGATAATTATTTATATTATTTATTTATTTATATTATTAAAATATATTATTATTTATTTATTAAAATATGAAGATTTGGACGGAGAGATTATTTTTGTAGTGATAATTTTATGTTTCGAATTTTTACCAAACTGAAACAATAATCAGAATCACTACTTTTTAAAAACAAATTATAAACATAAGCAATAATCAGAATCACTAATAACATTTTTTAAGCGATCGAAACGTACCTATAAGGCACCTCAATTGTGCTTGCTGTTACTGGAAAATGCTCAAACAGATTGAGATTGTAAAAAATGAACTTGTTGCAAGTATTATTGTAGAGGAAGTGGAGCATATTGGGCCACTTGCGGAAATTTGGGCCAACATCTACCCCAATTGTAATGCTATTATTATTATTATTATTATTATTAGTGTGCAACCCATGCGAGACAGGGACGATCTTTTTTATATATTTTATTATTAAGCCGTGGACATAAAAATTGAACATGAATGTATTTACATTTCATTTATTTGTATTTTGAGTCCCAATCGTAGGTAACAATACATATAAGTGAAATTTAAATACTCTTATGTTCAATTTCCATGTCTGTTTTTGTTTATTAAAATAATTCACTTGTAAGTTTCTCTTTTAGATTTATATATATATATATATATATATATATATAGGCAATGATCCATAACATTTATTTATTATAAATCAAAAATTGACATATAACATCTATACCTTCTATTATAAAAATAAAGGATTGAGATTTAAAATAGACTTGCACCATCCGCTAATAATTTTAGCAGACGTGCTTAATGAAAAATTTAGACAGTTATGACCCCAATAGGTCTAACTAGTGAAAAATAACATACACTCAGCTAAAATTACTAGCCGACGCATATAAAATTAGCCCCTGAAAAAATGAATTGGGGAAAAAGGTAACAAAAGTCTGCAAGGCCAAAGCTGCGATTTGTGCGATCTTATGAACCCTAGTTCGCAATGATCTGTTCAAAATTTTTGTTCTACAGCAAACTTATCAGCATTTAATCGATAAATTTGTTATTTAATCTCCTAAATCTGAAGCTGTTTTTGATTTTCCATGATTTCTCTTGAACCCTAGTTCGCAGTCTATTTTCCATGATTTTTCAGGATTTTTGTGTTCCAATCTATTTAATAGTCATTTGGGTTGGAAACTATGAACACTTGGTCTTATCGGGTGTATGAATTAGATCCTGCGCCTGAAACTACTGATAGCAGAATAAAAAACATGATGCATAATTTCTTTCTCTGTTGATATTAGCAATTCATATATTGTGGCATAAGTATTGAGACTTCAATAAACAAAATAAAAGAAATGGTGATTCTGATAAAATTGTCCTTTATCATGAGACACCCTTATACACCTATCTCAGGGAAAATTGTACACTTAGTTCCAAGAAAACAAAAGCTTTTACGCTCTGTTTCTGAGTTTTAAAATGGACAGAAAAGAAAAGAAATGGACGGAAAGTTTAAATTTTCTTTCAAATTCTTATGTTTTTGAGTTTTTAATAAGCGGAAAAGAAAAGAAATGGATAGAAAACTTGGTACTTTTCTCATAAAGTTTTCCGTCTAAAATTGGCATGATTTGGACGGAAAAGAAATTAGAATAAGTAATATTTTTATAATTCCCATATTATCCTCAACTTTTAATATAATAAATTTTAAATTACAACTCATGTCCTCAATTTTAAATTTTCTATCCTTTTCCATTAAAAACTCAGAAACAACACAAAGGAAAACTTTAAGTTTTCTATTCTTTTCTTTCTGTTCTAATTTAAGTTTTCTATTCTTTTCTTTTCTGTTCAAAACTCAGAAACAGAGCGTTAGTCATAGAGATGACAATATAGTGATACAAAATATATATGTCAAATGAAACCTTGTTTGTAAAATTCACCCAACCCCTTGTAATTCTGATTTCATTGATCCAACCCCTGGAAAAAGAATTGGGGAAAAAGGTAACAAAACTCTGCAAAGCAAAAGCTTAGATTAACACATACATACTGCATTGTATTTCAACTATCTTAGATTAACACATACATACTCGAAGTGCTACAATTGGAGGTTTGAAGGCTGTTAGTAATTAAGTTAGATTTACTTGTGTTGTGAATCATGGAATTAAAATTTATAAGTCTCTATAATTGCCAAACCCTCTTGGGAATTTGGGACAAATTAAGGCAACTCTAATTAACTTTGTCTTATTCTCTTATGAGATAAGAAGGGCAATTAATTAGTCCTTTTTCATACTCTTTTGCTAGAATTGGATCTAAATCTGTGTCTTTAATGTATTTTTTAATGTCTTTTGGTGGACACTTTATGGATCAAATACTTTATTTAATATAACTGATGTTCTGACTGTTCAGTACTCTGTCAAGGTTGAAACTTTAACTTCTTCTGTGTCTCTAATAATGAATTGCACAATGAATTTGTTAATTGAGGACCATATATTGTCCTATAATTGTTGCTCAACTTTAGTTGCTTGCTAATAGATCATCAAATTTTAATTGTATAATTTTGGATGAATTTGTCTATTAACATTTTTACTTATAGTTCATGTAATTATTTTTATGTCTAATGCTGGTGTATTGAGTTCTATAAAAAACTCTGTATTGCTTTTTGTTTGAATAGTTTCAAATTTCATTATCATATGTTCAAAATGTTACTCCTTCCGTCCCAAATTAATTGCTCAATTTTGACTTTTTTAAGTCAAATTGACTATTTTTAGAATTAATAATTAAGCATATATAAATATATTTCTAAAATTATAAAAATTGGGGTTAGTAATAAATTGTATATATTTTCTTTTGGTTATAATCTCTTCACCTATATTTTAGCAAAAATAGTAAAAAGATTAGTTTTAAAAATGGTCAATTTGACTTTAAAAAGTCAAAACTGAGCAATTAATTTGGGACGGAGGGAGTAGTAATAATGTTCAACTGTTGTCATTGTTATTATCCACTGTTGGTTTTTGACACTGCAGTTTTTTGATGGCCATGGATATCATGGAACCTCATTTGAGCAAACTTATAGATGCTACCATGCATCCTTTATTGATAAGGTTGGGAGCTTACTTGCCTTGTTTTATTACACTACTAATTTGCTGCAGATATGGTTTCAGAAGAAAATTTTGCTCTTTCCCTGCTTTTACCTGTCTCTTAAGAAAATGAATGCACTATTTAGAAACAATATGCTTCTCTAAAGCATTTCTGAATACCTGAATATGTAGAATTTCATGTTCAGTTGTCTTTTTATGATTCTAATACTACCTTATATTTCTGTTCATGTAGCCGCAAATAGAAAATGGTAATAAAAGTGAGTACAAAAACTTTTTTTTACTTTTGTTTTTTGGTATTCTGTTTATAAAATGCAGTGTGAATATCTAATTTTCCTTTTGAATTTATTCCAGTTATAATGCCTCCTGCCCTTGACCTTCTTGGTTAGTTGATTTATTGGATTTTTTTGTAAATATTTTATATATATTTAGCAAACTCGTCCCAAAATAGAAAAGGACAAAATTTCTTTGTTTATCTTATAGTATAATTTGTTGAATCAAAATTTAATCCTGCAGCGTCTCTGCTCATTGATTATCCAGTGTTGTTTGAGCTTCAGAATGCTGCTACTGAGCGTATTTCTCATTGTGGGGGTTTTGGAGTTTATTGAGGAAGAAGGCATGATATATATTGTTGGAAAATATAGCAATTAACAAGATGAATAATACAGTAAATTGGAACAACTTAGCTGGAAAACTGAAGCGTAGCGTAGCTACTTTCCTAAAAAGTGATTTCGCCCCCACTGATAATAATCACAGTACAAATGGGCTGCCGGCGGTCACTCTCCAGCATTCAACGACGAAGTCTCCGATCGTGTGTACTCACAGAAAGAGGCTATAGACTTGTCTATGTGGATTGTCCAATTAACAGAGTATAAGAGATGACTATATCGATAAGAACAGAATACACATAAATAATATGAAGAAGAAAACTCTTTTTTTTTCTCCATTAACGTAAACATGTATTTATTGAAGAAAAGAAGGTTGAAGGTTGCAACATGATGAACGTTGGGAACAAACGTTACGAGAACGTAATTTAATGCTGGAAAATAACGTTTTGATTTAATGCTGGAAAAAAACGTTTTAATTTAATGCTGGGAAAAACGGCTAGGAGGATATGCTTTAGTAGTAAAAAGAAAATTAAGGATTTAACTAAGGTTTTACAACCGAAAGTCCAAGAACCAAAGCTTAGCTTAGCCCAATTCTTTAGCCATCCTTATGTGCGCAAGCCCATCCCTATTTCTTCAACCATGTTACTACACCCAAGCCAACATGTACTAATATACACAAAGAAAGTTTTTAAAATAGATGATATGGGACTATGACAAATTTAAAATTTTTTGGAGCATAACCAACAATCCCCTACATGATCCAAAATTTATCAAAGAGAGAAAAAAATTAAAAGGAAGTAAAAAGGGCAATGGATTTTTAGATACATAACGTCGATACTTTGTGGGTTTGAATCGACACTTAGTGGAACAAGATCATGATTGTAGATTATAGGTGAACTACATTCTTGAAACCATTATTTATGATACAAACAATTAAACTTGCACACATATCTAAAATTCTTGAATCCACATAAGTCCGCGGTTGGGCGCGTTCTAGGCCATGCACCATATTCCAGATTTTCATAAAAGCTCTAGAGAGTTTGCCAAAGACTCTCATAGGAAGCGACCTACACTTCCACCTTTATATAGGTGAACCCATCAAGTGTATACTAACATACACCACCCTTTAGGGCTATGAGTTTCATTAAGAATCTAAATGATTCATCCTATCACAATTTGTCAGTAAGCACCACATGCACACAAGCAGGGATATAAATAATTGTAGTGCTATAATTAAGTAATTACGTGACTTGTTGTTACCCATTGAACCCAATTCATGGGATCTCCAATCACATAGGTTGGGTTTCCATCGCGTATTACTTACTCAAGATGTTGGCAATAGTCCCATCCCTCTGGATGCTTATTGGACACTCTTTTAAATCAATCCCTTTGTAAGCGGATCCACTAGGTTTTTTCAGACCTTACAAATTCCATGGAAATAACACCATTTACTGATCAGTCCTCATTCAATATTATGTCTCAAGCAAATATGTCTCTGTTTCCCATTATACACATGGTTCATTGCTAGTCCAATAGCAGCTTGAGAATCACAATACAGAGATATAGAAGGAATTGATTTATACCACAACGGTATGTCTGCCAATAAATTCCTCAGCCACTCTGCTTCTGTACCTGTCAATTCTAATGCAATAAATTCAGATACCAATCCCCTTTATGCACACACTAGAGTCACAAGGTGTTCCTAATGACTCTTCATTAAAGAAATTAAATTTCGTAAGATTTCCACATAATGAGACTAAGATAAAAACAAACCATGTGCATTTTAATTAATTCTCATGCCAAGAATCAAGTTCGTTTTTCATGTCAAATTTAGAGAATAAAAATATTTTAATAGTTTTCACAACTTTCTCATCAATACCAAATATCAGCAAATCTTCCACATCTAAATAAATAATCACATCATAATTTTCATGTTTTTGTATCTCATGCATATATCACATTTCTCATACTTCACATCTTATGTATAATTCGCATTTTATACATGCTTCATCTTTCTCATATTGGACATTTATACATGTTTGACATCTGATACATGCTCCATAATGCTCATACTTCGCATTTCTCAAATTATATAGTTCACATAGAACAATTAACTTAAATTATCAACAGACTATTAACAGTTATTATCACATTATTGCACGGAGTGCACATTAAAACAATTCATAAGAATTTCACATAATGTTGAACATTAGCACATAGCAACAAGTACTGAAAAAATTGCTTTAAAATTATCAATAGACCGGTCAACTTTTAACTTCTTTTTAAACACCCAATAGATTTACATCTTTTAGGCAAAATAACTAGCTCTCATGTATGATTACTCATATGGATGACATCTTTTCAAAAGATTGCATCAAATGATTTCATTGCTTCTTCATAAGTTTTAGGATCATCTTCAGTTATCAAAAGTCTATATGCAACACTGTTTGAAACATGTCTAATAAAAATACAAACCATTGTTTTATGTCCAATTTTATTCCTTTTTAAATTCTGGTAAAGCTACTTTTGCTAGACACCCCCACATTTTAAGATACCCCAAGTTAGGTGCATGTTCCTTCCATAATTGACATGATAAAGAGTCTATCCTTTTATGTGGAACTCTATTAAAAATTGATTATTTAGAAAGGCAAGCTTCTCCCCACATATTAGAAGATAAGGTAAAGCTAATTAACATGACATTCATCATATCTTTAAATTGATTTGTGTTCTACTTTTGCATACTGCTTGTGTTTGTTGCTACAGAAAGAGAAGGGAGAAAAATACCTATTATCTGCTTCAAATTTGTTACATCAATCTCAACTTCAACCGATTAATCGATTCTAAAGTAAATTAAGTATATTTTAACCCAATTTTTTTTTTTTTGCAAATATCTTGATAATGAAAATAGACATTGAATGATAGTTTTTGTGTAAATATCTTGAGAATGATTGGTATATTAAAGCATGGTCTAAGAGTGACAAATTTAGTGTTATTGTATGTATGTATACAAATTGGGTGGCATGTATAGTATATAAATTATGTGTATAAATTGAGTATTATGTATATATAAAATATTAGTATGTATATTTTTTGGTATTATATATGCATAAATTGTGTTAAATGTTTTATTGTTGTTGTTGGTATTTTTTCGCAAGAATTGTCATTTAGATATAAAATATTAATAGAACTACATGTATGAAATGTTATTGTTGTTGTTTTGTATTATTTTTGGTCATTCATATATTTAGACATTGAATGATAATTTTATTTTTGTTGATATTGTTAGGTAAATATGGACAATTGGCTGCTTGGATCCATTGATCGCAATATCCTTTATGATCAAGAAAATCATGTATAGGAGGATGTATGGAATATGATTGAGAGGGGTAAATTGATGTCGTGGCAGTCGACTTCAATTGTATATGATAAATGAGAACTGACCAGCCTACAAAATAAATTATTAGAGACGTGGGGATTGAAGGGGTTTAGTTATCCAACAGTAGTAACGAGAACAGTTGCAAGTCTTATATCTACCCTAATTGAGATATGGCGGTCGGAGATAAATACATTTCATATGAAATATGGTCAAATAACAGTAACATTAGAGGATGTGAATTTCATTTTTCGTTTGTCGATATTAGGTAAGCCCTTAACTTGTTCTCCATTTGATGCCACATTAAGGTATTTTGGGAAAATTTTTGGTAATGAATTGGTTGGGGAATGGATTAATGTCAAAAAAAGACGTGGTATTTCCTTAGTTTGGTTGCATACAAATTTTTCTAAGTGCCTTGACAATGTAAGTAGGGATATGGTTGGTATGTATACAAAGGCATACATTTTTTGGCTATGCGAGGGGGTATTATTTCCCACAAGGTCAAAAAATAATTTACACCCTAGGTATATGTATTTTGTTCATGATACAAATAAGACTACCACATATGCATGGGGTGCTGCATGTTTGACATATTTATATCGGGGTCTATACACAACATCTAGGAGAGGGAGTAATTATGTCAATGGTTGTGTGACTTTGTTACAAATTTGGGCATACAAGAGTTTTGTGGTTAGAAGGCCTAACCCTAGGCCAAATTCTTTATCTTGGGTCCCTAGAGCAACAACATGGGCATACTCCGCCAAACATCAATATGGTGATAGGTGAAACGATCCCCATCACCATCTATCTTTCTACCGGGCAAATTTAATAGTCAACCTAAGTCGGAGGTAGTATGGCGACCATACCAGCGATGGGATGATGATTGGAGGTACTATAACTATGAGGCTAGATTGGAATGATCCGGTCGGGTCCCATTGATTCATTTTGATATTGTTGAGTATCAAATGCCCAACCGGGTAATGAGGCAAAATATGTATATACAAGACATTCTGTCCCCGGCTAAGAGACGTGATGTTTTGAGACAACCCATGGAACTGTCATTTGAGTTATAGGATTACATACAAATGAGAAGAAATACATTGATCAGTAGGAGCAATATATGGAAAGTTTCCAGGGAGAAATCCAGCAGGTTGCAAAAACTATCCCTATGGATACGTACTTCAAGTGGTACAACAAAATTACCCAACGATACCTGCATCGCCCTCGACGCGAAGGAGACCCCAACACTACCTACGAGCCTTGTTCTGTATATAATCAACATCGTATGGTTAGCATGGTAAGCAAGTTAAAGTTTTACAAATTATTCAATTTATATAATATATTTTTTATTTATTTGATATAATCTTTTGTATTCTTCGATACTAATGTGTTTTGTTTCTTTTCTTATTTTTATGTTATTTTTTGCATAGATTGAGGGCACAAAATCTCTCTTGGACAAAATTTCCAAATTCAAGCAAGATTTTCCTCCCGAATACAATCACATGAAAGAGCGTTGGGATCAACCGTATGAGTTATATGATGCGGATGTCAGGGGTGGGGAGAGGAGTATATGGGGCGTGAGAAAATAGAGATGCCCACCTCTGTGCCTGACCTCAACGTGTACATCCTTAGCACCCAGGCTACTGCTGATATGTCCTATCTGACACAACTTACGTACGAGGGTGCATCTTTGTTTATTGGGGATGATGTTCTAGTAGAAGAATATGGACCTAAAGGGTCTATACCAAAAAGGCTCTGTGGGAAAAAGATTGGAATGATCAGTGAAAACTTCTTCTCCCCAACTCCCCTCAATCATCTTCAATTTTCCATCGAGCACTCCCAACAGTGGTATACATTTACTTACGAAAATATGAATTCTTTGCGACCTGAAATTTGGATATACGAGCATGTGATGGACGCGTATATGTGTCTTTTGCGGGATCGGGAAGACAAATATCAGCGCGAGGGAATACAAAGATGGGAAAAATTTGGCTTCATACCCTCCTTTCTCATGCCTATATGTATCCTAGTTGTGACATCCCCAAAATAGGTATACATCATCCATTTTGAGTCGCCAAATATATGGTACAGAAACAACTACAACTTCATTAATACAATTGTCGTGCAAAATACGACAACACATAAACTGTGAGTTTAAATACAAATATTGTCTTCTAGACAATATCCACACTCAAATAAGTCCTCATTACAATTATTGATACAATATTTTACAAAATAGTGAGGACTACTATAACAATTGCCTTGGAACGTCACTCCACACCCCAACTACTTTCCGCTATATTCTCGCTTCCTGAGAAGTAAAATGGAACAAAAAGGAAAAGGGTGAGCTCAACTAGCCCAGTAAAAAATATTATGACTAAGATAATGTAGAACAAATTATCGTTAGCCTTCAATAAATCAGATAAAATATAATGGACAATCAGTTTTAGATCAATATTCGCAGCGAAAATAACAATTCATTAGAGGAGTTAAGTAGAGAATGAAATCTACTATCATCTATGAATTTAAAAGTCCATCATCAATATTTTATCCATGTAACATCAATCAATATGCATCTTGAATCAAATATTTATCTTTGCACTACGGGCCAAAGATATTCATCTGTATCCCCAGTTGGTCATGTTCATCTCAACACCTGTTCATCTTTGCACTACGGGCCAAAGATATTCATCAGGTAATCATTCATCTTTGCACTACAGGCCAAAGATATTCAGTTATATCATCATTTAAGACTGAGGATGATGAAAAATATTTTAAAGAAACGAATCCAGTGAAACAAAAGAACAAAGATTAGGGATTCGTTCTTTGGTTTATCCAAGTTCAAAAACACTCCATAATAAACCATAGTGAAGTAAAATTCAAGAATGAAGATCAAAACATAGATACAATCAAAGATAGTAACCATAATAGCCATCTTGGACAAAGAGGAGAAAAATTTATTTTTTCGATAAATAATGTCGTATTCGTGAATAGTGTCGTATACGTAAATAGTGCCGTATACGTGAATAGTGCCGTATACGCAAATAGTAACCCCAACACGAAAAGGTAGAAATTCTACAAGAAAAATTATACTTCATGAATAGTACTCGTGAATAGTACCGTATACGTGAATAGTGCCGTATACGTGAATAGTAACCTCGACATGAAAAGGTAAAAATTTCACAATAAAATTCATACCAATATTTCGGTATAATGATATTGAAGAAATAACACCATTTAGGAAGAAAATAACATCCCTTACCTCAAAAGAACAATATTTCTGACTGGAATATCGGATATGACGCTGAAGGAAATTTTCACTGATTAGCAACTCTCAAAGTATCTAAATACTCACAAAATACGCTCGATAATATAGAGAGAGAAAACTTATGTTTCTGGCGTGATTTTCAATTCTAACTAAGCACCCTATTTATAGGAAAATGCTAGAACGTCAAAGCAAACTAAATTTAATAAAATAATAATTTCCAAAATTTTCTACGCACACCTTCTTGACCAAATTATCAAACACCACAAGTGGGGCCTACCAAAATCAACATTTTCCACAACAACCAAAAGTGGGGCCCATCATGTTTTTAATAAAAACATTTATTTTTAAAATTTTAATAATTCATAATAAATAGCTCTTTTATCAGAAAAATTCAAATCCCATGTCTATTCCATAGGAAATTTAATTCTCTACAACTTTGTAGAAGAAAGTTTTTTCAAATTCCAAATAAAAAATGCCCGAAATTCACATACGGACGATTTTTAATACATCTATTCTAACAAAATACTGATAAAACACCTCAGCATTAATTCCTTCATTTATATCCATATAAAAATAAATATTTTCTTATCATATAAATCAATAATTAATTATTCACAAATAATATTACAGAATCACAATTATGACAACCAGGTCGTTCCAAGGAAAGAAGGGGGCTTTCCAATAAGGATTTCTCCTTACTGGCACGCAATTAGGTGACCAAACCCCTTTTCTAGACAGAAATTCCTTAGATATTTCCAATAATGTTATCTAATAATATTATTCAAACAATATAAATTATTGATCTAATAATGGAAAATACTGTGCAGTGACAATTATTGAAATAACAATAATATAAAATATCAACGTAGCAATTATTTAATCAATAAAATAAAATATTGAAAAGTAATTACTGTAACAATTATTGAGTAGTACCTTCTTATGTAAGAATCAATAATCCAAAAATACTATGCAACACCGCAGGCCATTCTTGTGCAACCACGCAGACATCGTATTTTAATCACCAAGTATTCCAACAGTGTTAACGGTAATAACTATGCCGTTATTTATAAAAACTCAAACTTGTCGTTTTCTTCATCCGACTATTTTCCGTTATGGGGCCCACAAATGGCTGCGCCGTCGTATGAATATTCCCCGACAACAAGAATATTTCACGACCAAACGAATATTCCTTAACAACAATGAATATTTTATAACCACTTGCTTATTTTGCAATATTTGCACATTTCACCCATAACCAAAGCATTATACCTTATTATTCAAAATAATAATTAGAGAAAATTCAATTTTATTTTTTTTTATAAAAAGTTGGGGTCTTACACTAGTCAACAGTCATTTTATACTGTTAACCTTTTCGGTGTCAATATGGAAGGTTTCTATCCTCGACCAACTATATAATGACATACCCTAAATCAAGTTAACCGAAATATACAAAGATTACATCGATGTCGCGGTATGTGACATATTTTGTTTTTGAAACAGTCATTTAGTTTTTTAGATATATATGTACGTACTAATGACACTATTGTTATTATAGATACAATTGATACTGTTGATATTGCGAATGGGTAACCCGTTCAGTGATTGGCGTCGTACACCCCCAAAGGTGTAGACAACAAAGGCTCGACCTATGCACGAGAATAATTACGATTGTGAAATCTTTGTTCACAAGTTTGTTGACTACCTCGTGCGGGGAAATATTGACCTTAGCAATGAAAAATGGTCAACGGAGGATGTATCAGTCTTTAGGTATAGAATAACTTAGGAATTGTTCAGATGTAAGGCTAGAGATATACCGAGAGACCAAATCATTTAGAGGTTAATTTTGAACATGTACTTTTAATTTGAATATGAATTGAATGTATGATATTTTAACTCAGATATTGAATTGGGTGATTTTGGTATTGACTATGTGTGTTTGTTGGTTAGTTTGGTATTGAAAATGTTTGCATATTGGTGATTTTATTATTGAACAGGTATAGATTGGTACCATACTAATGGGGTTAGTGTCAATTCCCTGTATGTTGGCCGCTAGAGGGTGTAGCGGCTATGACTTTTGCACAAAGTCCTGATCGCTACTCCCTCTAGCGTCCAACATACAAGAAATTGGAACCAACCCCATTAGCATGGTACCAACCCATACATGTTCAATAACAAAATCACAAACATGCTGAAACTTTTATAGGGAGAAACACAAACATATTGCTAGTCCAGAAAAACACAAACATTCCAAGGGAACTTTTTTCGTGGTTAGTTTCGAATCCACATATGACACATTTTTTGTTAAGGCTTACTTCCCATCATTTTTTTAAGGGAACTTTTGAATTATGATTGTTTTTTCTAGCCCTTTGTTTGAGAAGTAATTGGTGGCAAATACTCTTGTTCTTCCTCCTCAACCTCATCCTTTTCATCATCATCCTGCAATCCCAACTTCTGAGCTGCATATTCTTCCGCGCGGTCATTATCATCTTCTAGTATGTCTGTAATATTCTCATCCGGGAACAAGAGATTTTCCTCGTGCATTTTGTTTTAGTATTTCCGTGTAGCCTCAAATTGAGCAAGCAAATTTACTAGCTAACTCTTGAAAATTGGTTATTAAATGATTGTACTGCATTGCTTGATTTTTTTCAAAGTCACCATTCATTAGAGAAACCATTTCCTCTTCACCACTACTCATGTTAGCATCTCTTGTCCATCAAGGAACGGTTATGTCAGCAAATATTTGTGCAATACTCTTAAAGCTTAAGAATCTCAATATGTGCCTGCAAATCTGACCAGAATGTGAGAACATTTGACAAGTACATGTTATCGACCCCTGATGATTATTGACAGCTTATCGATATCTCCAACTATTTTTTATTGCATCTGCTTTGTACACTGCATAGACCTTTGTATCAATAATGCAAAGTTCACTAAATTTTTTGATGTTATACTTTAAAGAATCCACAAGCTCTTTTTGAAAAATTCTTAAAATTTCTTTTGTATAACATTCAGAAGCATGCACTTCCAACGATGATCCTAAAACCAAACTACGTTTTCGATGTTTTGTTACGTAATCAGCCTTTCTCTTTTTGATGAATTGTTTCTCAATATCCTTCTGAATCTTGATTACAAAATCTTTCATGCTTGTTGAAGCATTCACATATAAATCAAAAAAATGATTCATACTTTCTCTTCTTCCGACGGTTGTCATTCCCTCAAAAAAATATCTCTTTGTATATGCACTTATCCATTTCTCCTTCACATCATACAAACTTATGAGTCATTCATTTTGAGACAAATTATATTCTCTCATAAGGATTTCCCAACGCTCTTCAAACTCTCCGATGGACAATGAATTATACACACAGTTGTTAAAATCGTCTTTGAACGATTTGTGTTCCGCATAAACATGATGCAATTTTTTTGAAATTTATTACTAATATGCCAAGAACACAATAAATGATGAGTGAATGGGAGTACCTTACCAATAACATTGCTCATGGATTTATCTTGGTTAGTAATGATGGTTACAGGAGCCTTGTAGTCCATGACTTCAAGTCACGTCTCTAAGACCCAAATGAAAGTGTCTTCTGTCTTATCCATTAATAGTGCAAATTCAAATAAAATAGAGTGATAATTGTGGTTGACCCTGATAAATGAAATAAATGGCATACTATACCTATTTATCCTATACGTAGTGTCAAATGTAACCACGTCTCTGAAACGTTGATACATAAATCTTGATCGGGTGTCTACCCACAAAATACAAGTTATGTTATTATCTTTGCCTGATTTGACATGAAAGAAGAATTTACTCGCATTGCTAGAACCAAATTTTTTCAGATAAGTGACTGCAGCCTGTGCATCATTTTCATCCTCCGAGTCACGCCTTAAATCCCTAACTACATTACGAACATCCTTGGCACTAAAACCTACATTTTTCATCCCTCCACTCATTGTGCTCAAAGAGTTCATCATCCTACTTGGTCCAATATGTGAGACCCCAAATTTTATGAATAAAAATTTAAATTTCTCGAAATATTTTTTTTTAATATTATGGTGTGGATTTGATATAATGTTATAGTTGTGGGTAATATTTATAAATTTTTTAAAGTAAGAAAGTGGTTATATAATATTCGATTGGTCGGGGAATATTCTTTTTGTCAGAGAATATTCGTACGATGTCACAATCATTGGTGGACCCCATAACGGAAGTTTGTCGTAGTTAGAAAATGACAGAATTATAATTTTATAAAAATAACGGCGAAAGTGTTACCGTTAAAACTGTTGAACTACCCGGTAGTAAAAGTACAATAATACGCCTGGTTGCATAGTAGCACACGGTATTGATTATTGATGCTTACGTAAGAAGTCACTTAGTTATACTCAATTATTGCTACAGTAATTGCTGCATCATATCTCTCATATTATTGATTCAATTATTGTCACAGTATCATCTATATAATATGTTATATTATTAAATCAATAATTGAGACGATAAAGTTATTCATATTATTATTTACAATATTGACAATGTCTAGAAGTTACGTCGAGGAGAGGTTTGGTCACTGATCAATGCATGGCCAGATAAGGAGAAATCCTTATCGGAAAGCCCCCTCTTTCTTGGGAATGACCTGGTTGTTAAATATTATGAATTATAATATTAATGATGAATAAGTTTGTGTTGATTAAAGATGAAATTGATAGTTCCATTATGTTGAAATTATTAGTGTTAGTGAAGATCGGCATTTATTTCGATAATAATTGATGTCTGGAGGTTATATTGACCAATCGGATAATTAACCGGATAAATGAGCAATTAATTGCTATTAATTCACATGATTATAACTATTTGTTCACATGTGTGTACTATTGATTCACTTTCTTGTACTATTAGGGGAGGTGGTGCAAGATTGATAATACTTGCATGACTAAATTAAAAATGGAGGTATAGATAGAGGTACTATACTGTAATTCGTATTTTCACATGATTATAACTATTGATTCACATGATTGAACTATTGATTCACATTATTTATTATTAGGGGAGGTGGTGCAAGTTTGATAATACTTGCAGGACTAAAAATGAAGAAAAAGAGGAAGGTATTATACTGTAATATTTCGAGCCCCAAAACGTGCAATTATCAAAACTATATTTTTCTATAAATAGAAGCTCATTCTTCCTTCATTTCTCACCAATTCACTAAAGCTATAGAGCAATTATTATAGAGAGAAATTATAGAGAGAAAGAAGAAGAGAAGTCTGCTACCTCACTATTCCAGTATCCAATTTTTTCTAATGTAAGGGGTATTATTCTTTCGTATTCATGAAGAGAGTTATTTTCTTTCAATACTCGTAAGGGTTGTTATTCCATTCTTTATTATTATGTTGGAATAACCGCCTCATACATCTAAATACCGCATACATGGTGAAATTCTTCTATTATTCCATTCTTTATTATTCTGTTGGAATAACCTGTCTGTGCGGTCTATCGCATGCCTGATGAATTCTTTTGTTATTCCATTCTTTATTATTTTGTTGGAATATCACATGCATGCGGATTACGCATGACATTCGGTTCCATTCTTTATTATTCGTTGGAATATCCCGTCTGCGTGCGGATTACGCATGACTGGTCCATTCTTTATTATTACGTTGGGAATAACTTTCATGCATGCGGTCTATCGCATGCATGGTGAATTCTTACGTTATTCCATTCTTTATTATTACATTGGAATAACCTCACATCGTGTGGATTACCGCATGCATGGCGAATGATCCTTTGTATTCATTCTTTATTAAATTGTGGAAATGATCTGTCTACGTGGATTACCGTATGGCGGGTGAAAATCCATTTACAGTTTCGTATATTCTATTATACTCATCTGGGGTATCATTTCTTTTGTACTCGTCATGAAATATCGTTTTCTTTGGTATTTTTCTATTACTAGTTACTATTCACGGGTTACTATTCACCCAGTTACTATTCACTCTAGTATTATTCACTCGGGTATTTGGGGCACTTTTCGTGCCAGAGTACTATTTACGAGTTACTATTCACGGGTTAATATTCACCCAATTACTATTCACTCTAGTATCATTCACTTGGGTATTTGGCGTACTTTTCATGTCGGGGTACTATTCACAGGGTACTATTCCTGAAGTACTATTCACGGGGTACTATTTACCAGAAAAATATATTTCTTTTCTGTCCAAATTATTTTTGGTACATGAATATTATTCTTGAATTTTACTCTATAAAGCAGTATCATGTTGACAATTTGGATATTTTTAAACTCTGGATAAATTTAAAGTCTTTAATATTTATCCTTGATTTCTTTGGATTTGATTTCGTTTGATTATTGCTTATATCATTGTCATCATCCTCATGCTTATATTGTGATGAAAGTCATCTTTGGATTACGTGCATAGATGGACTTGGTATGATTATGACCAGGGATTATTCGGTATAATCATGACCATAATGTAATGAATGATGTGGTAAAAGTTCTCATTGGCCTGTAGTTCATTGATGGACAGTTGTTGGTATGATTATGACTAGGGATTATTCGGTATAATCATGACCATTGATGATTACATGAATATCCTTGGCCGTGGTGCAGGGATGATTCGATTTTATTTATTAAGCTGAGTCTCAGCGATAAAGTTGATGAAAAACTTTTTAAATCATAGAAGATAGTAGATTTTATTCTATACTTGACTCTTCTAATGGATTGCTTATTCAGTTGCAGTTGTTGATCTAAAACTTGTTGTCTATTGTATTCTATCAGTTGTTATACAATTGAAGGCTAAGGATAATTTATTCTACATTATCTTAGTCATAATATTTCTTACTGGGCTAGTTGAGCTCACCCTTTCTTTCTTTCATTCTCTTCAGGAAATGAGAATATATAAGCCGGGACTAGCCTGGGAATGGAGTGATGGTCCAGGATAAATGGCTTTAGTAGTCCTCACTATTCTACGGAATAATGTGATAATAATTGTAATGAGGACACCATTGAGTGTGGATATTGTCTAGATGACAATATTCTTGTTTAAACTCTTAGCTATGTGTTGTCGTATTTTACACGACTGTTGTATAATTAAGTTGTATTTGAATTTATGTACCATGTATCTGGCGACTCAAGATGGGTGATGTATACCTGTTTTGGGGGCGTCACACAATACCCACCTTATTTAATGTGTCAATTACTTTTCTTACTACCAGCGTAATATTTTTATGTGTCTCAATCAAATCTAATTTGGTAGGTGTCACTAAATGATGATTGTGATCCAAATCAATAATCAAAATACGCCAATTATCTTCTTTCTTACTGTGGACAACATACATTTTATCTTTGCATAGTGTTCGGCTAATTGAGTTTCGTTGTCTTGTTTTCTTATCGCTATCATATTCATCATCTAATGAAGTCTTTACAACAATTGGTCTATCATTTTTTACATACATAGAACCTTGATGTCAAATCATTATTGTGAGTATGTTTACGGCTCGTAGCAATTTTAATCTCAAATCCATTTTTTTGGGCATAGGATCTATAAAATTTTCCAATTTCTTCCAATTTAGAAAATAATTGACCAACATAATGAACCATTATCTCTTTACTACTACTTCCAACATCATTAACATACTCTGATTCATTTCTACAATCTAAACTAGCAAGAGATTCAGAAAAAACTAGATAAAAATATATTTGTAGCATGAATGAAAGCCATTGATGAAGACTTACCGAAAATTGATTGCACGAGCAAGTGATTTCTTATAATCTTAGAACTAGCAAATTCTCTCTATAGCTAAATTTTTGCAACTGTTTAGCATATGGATGAGAATGGAGTAAAATGTTAGATGGATGTCCTAAGATCCGATCAAACTAGCTGCTACTCCCTCCTACGACCAGGCCAAGTCCCCAAAACAACCTTAATTTTAATAGTTTTCTATGTTGGCCGTTAGAGGGAGTAGCGAGTAACGACCATCATAGAAAATTATTAAAATTATTGTTGGCCGCTACTCCCTCTTGTAGCTGGGTCCTCACCATCTTAATCCTCAGCCATTGGATCTTCTCTTGGACGGCTGAATAATACTTAGCTAAAACAGTGCCCATAACTAACGCGAGCTATGGAACACTTCCCTATATGATGGACTGGTTAGTTAACAAACCGGCTATGGAGATTTTTTCATATATATATATATATATATATATATCGAATTATAAATATATATATTCATTTAATTTGAACATGTATTATTTTAATTATGTAATTTATATTTGAGAATTATAAGTTGATGTCTAAATTACCCTTGAAATGACCAACCAAATTAATTTAAATAAAATCTCATCTTAACTTGTTATATACTTGTATTGATTACCCTTGAAATGATCAACCAAATTAATTTAGATAAGATCTCATATTGACTTATTATTATTATTATTATTATTATTATTATTATTATTATTTTGTTGCTAGTTTGAATAATCATTTATACTCTACAAAAATGTAAAAATAAATTTAGGGCCTATTATTTATTTATCTATTTAAGTATTTATATATGAATTTTTTCAAACACATTAGAAAAGGGTGGAGTTAATAGATAGGATACCCAGTACCCACCGACTGACTTTATATACTTCTTTTCACAAGATTTATTCAAAATTTGGACCCAACTAATATCTATTTTTCAATAAAACAAAATAGAAATTAATTTGTGATTGTTTTAAACCAATATCAATGACCTCATGAATGCACACTTCTTCTTTGGTACTTGCTCAAACCCACCTTATTTATTTATTTATTTATAGAACACAATTTTGGGTTAATGTTGTAGGTTAATTACTCATTATGTTCATGCATGCACACTTCTTTTTTTTAATATCTGAAGATATATAATTTAATATGTAGAGATATTATTTTTTAATGATAATTCTATCTTTATAAAATTTAATATTTAAAAGATATTTATAAAAAAGTATATCTAAATATGTCATCTATACAAATTTTAATGAGTCTTGCACATATGACGACAAATTTATGTCGATAATAAATACCTACGTACGTGGATTCATATGATATAAAGGAATTAAAAAGGAATTTGGTCATGTTTGTTTGTAAAAAAATAATATATTTGGGATTGGACTATTTATCTTAATTTAACATTACATCTGACTATTTTATCCCATAATGGAAGATTAATAGTCTTTTAAATAGTCCTATAGATTTTTTTTTATCATTCTTAAGGCTATTTATAAGAGATTATATAATCTCATGATAAATAAATGTAGGTGTTATAAAATGTCTAGATTCATATGGATGTCTAGATACATGTAACTCCCATTGAATATTAAAATATATGACTCTTGGGTTTTGTAACATCCTAGTAGTATTATTGTTCTTATTTTCTATAAATAAGACAATTGTAAAGTGATTGAGTGATATAAAAATATTATGCAAATACTCTCTTTTCTCTAATCTTCTTTGTTTTTGTTCATAATATTAATCTTTTATAACAGTAGGAATTAATATTCCCCAATTCTAACCTATTAAATGGTTTTATGGGACTAATAGTCTCATATTAAGGGACTAATATATAGTCCCTCGTCAAATGATTAAATAATCTAAAGTAATGTTAAATTAAAATAAATAATCTAATCCAAACATATTTTTTTGCAAATAAATATAATTATTTGTTAGTCGTAATTTAATTTCATAAGATTTATCGATATATAAATTATTTCTAAATTTTAATATTCAAAATGAAAACTTATGAAAGAAAACGTAATACTTTTTTCTCATTTTAAGGAGGGAGGGAGTTTTGGTTTTTTTTTTTTAACAAAACTAATAATAATTGGAAGGAGGAGGAAGGGAATATATTAGATTATTAGTCCACAACCACCCCCCTAAGCACGTAAAGAATTCTTATTTTACAAGGTATAAAGAGTGACCCTTATATTTCTAACTAAAAAAATTGAAACTTAATTAGTTTTGAATTTAGAAATATATTTGAAAAACGAAATTATTTTTAAAAATATTATTTTAAATTTAAATTTTGTAGTATTATCTAAAAATATAATATTATTTAATCAAACAAGAATAAAAATATTGACATTTTAAAATTGTAGTGTCATTTTATATTTAAAAATAAAAATACATCTCTAATTTTGAAACGAACAAATAAAGAAATAGTCAAAGCTCCACAAATCATATTCCTTTCCAAAATTACAATTATATTCTGATCATTAAATTTAAATAATGTAATTGTAGATTTTAAAAAATATATGAATTTACCTAAATTCTAAAAATACAAAATATAACCCTTGGTATAATTTTTAAGCAGTTCATGGTTGTTTGTATTTAATCTAATTTATTTCGTATCAATTTTAAAGTTTAATAAATTAATATATATATATATATATATATATATTTTGTTGGGTCTTGGGTATCTAAATGGGTCACCCATGGAGGGTCCGACCCAATTACATTAATCGAGTTCCCAATTGACAAGGTCAATTGGGTTTCAGTAATGTGAACGTGGATAGACTAAACGTGGAGGAAGTGCTGGGGAGTGGTTTAACCACTCATGTATTAAATACCCACATCCTTCAGTTGATCAATATACGCAACAATACTTTAATTGTCAAACACCGCTCCCAATATCTAGTCCAAAACTCTAATTGTTACGTACTGTGAATTAGTGTTCCGTTCTCGATCGTAGTTCGGAGACGCTGTTGGGTTAAAGGAACGGCATGAGATTTTCCGCATCAAAGGCTCAATCAGGATTCAAAAGGTATGCCTTTGATTCTTCATATTATATGTAAATATGAATAACATACGTATTAAAATCCCTTCATTGGTATCAGAGCATGGTTTAACGATGTGATGTATGCTATGTATGAAATATTTACACTTTATGCCATGATTGCATGTTTAAAAAGCTTGAAAACATCATTAATGATAATATTTGATACACTAAATATTAGGGGCTGATATTGAAGTATATTGTAGCCTAAACACAGTGTATATGATCTGCATATTTTGGGTTTAATTAGATAATTAATTTAAAATTAATTTGAAACCCTAGTTTACAAACAGCTTTCTTTGAACAGCCATAACTTTTTCTGTGATTGTCCGATTTGGTTGATTTTTATATGTATGCGTAGTACTCGTTGTAAGATTTCCAACGATATATTATGGGCCTAAATCGAAGTTATATAGAGTGAGATATGACTTCTCAAAGTTTTAGTCGCGAAATGATATTTCTGTAAATTCTAGTGTCTGGAGGTTGAAGATAACCACGGTCCGACCCGCGCTCCCGACCCGCGCGTCTGACCCGAGGTCCTGATTCGTTTTGACATATTTTTTATATTTAATTTCCAGAAAATGATTTATTAATTATTTTTAACATAGAAATTAATTTAAAAATAGTAACAGTGACTATTAAATTCTGAAAAATTAATAGAAATTAATTATTGGCATATAATTAATTATTATACTGGAATTTAGAAATATTGACAGTTTTTGATATTTTTGGTTAATTTTCTACCTAATAATTAATAGTTTATTAATTATGAAAATTAGCAAACATATCACAAAAATTCTAGTAAAATATCAGTGACTATATTATGATGCTAAGTTACTGTTATGAATTTTTCAGATGGAAAATAACTGTATTATATAGTTTTGGCTAATTTCCAATTAATTGTGAAATAGTTTATTAATTATGATAATTAGCATGATTATCAGAAAATTCCAGAAAATTACAGTTATCCTTTTATGATGATAAGCTCATCGTTATAAAAATTTTTGGAAGAAATTAATGATTTGGATATCTTTGGTTAATTTCCATCTTTTTATGCATGATTAATTAATTGTGATAATTAGCAAAATTATCAAAATAAATTCCAGAAAATTATAGTAATGTTTTATAATGTTAATTTACTGTTGAAAATTTTTTGGATGCATTTTAATGTTTTTATAGCATACTTGGTATATTAATTGAGTAATATATCCCATTATTTAATTCCTTTGTTAATATTTATGGGATATTAATTTTTCATGCTTGGAATTAAATTAACATGCTATAATTACATGTATACCCCTATTCCTAGTGGGAGTGATTTAGGTTGTAATAATTTAATTAAATTATTCCCTAAATTATATGTCTTGTGCGCTGAAAAATTAAATTTAAATAATCAGACATTTATATGGATTGTGATTCCTAAGCTTAGCCAAGTCTCCCTTTTATATTTATGTCTCATTATTTTTATGTTAATTTGATTCATGCGGCAAAGATATCTCATAGACTGTGGTGGACATTGAATATCTCTAATAAATCCTCATATTTTAATCAAAGCAGAAAATGGCTTCAAAACACATTATCGCAGACCTTAACCAAGGAAACAAACTAGACGGAGATAACTATGACGTGTGGCACCGGAAAGTCAGGATGGTTTTGGAGGCGCAAGAGGTTGAAGAAACCCTGCTGTCCAAAATGGCTAAACTAGAGGGTGAAAATGTAAAGGATCCGATCAAAGTTGCTGCCTTCAAAAGCTGGCGCAAAAAGGATCATATCTCTCGCATAACGTTGCTGAGTTGCATGAATAATGACTTTCTATTTGAGTATGAACAGTACTCTACTGCACACGATATGTGGGAGGCTCTCAAAACTAAGTTTGGTGGCACCTCGTTGACAAGGATGAGGGAATTAGCCATAAGGTTCGATGGTTATAAAAAGAAAGATAACCACACCATGAAACAACACCTTTTAATCATGGCTAATATGATCCGGGAGTTGAAATCCGGAGGTACTCAGTTGTCAGACGAACAACAGATTTCAGCGGTGGTTCGCTCCCTTCCTGATAATTGGGAAAATATGAGGGTCAACATGACTCATAACGAGAATATCAAGACCTTTGATGATATTCATCGTCACTTGGAGCTCGAGGCTGAGCGCCTTGATGTTGTCAAGACCTCTAGGGCATATGTGGCTGAATCAAACTCTCATAGAGGGTTCACGCCTAAGAAGGGGAAGAAACCTACTCATCCTGCTGCGCCTAAAGGGGCTGCGAGTGGGGGTGCTGTCAAGCGTAAGAGAGGTAAACGAGGTTCTGGTAAAAAGCACAAAGCCAAGATGACATGCTACAAACTATGGCAAGGCGGGACACTTCACTCGTGAGTGCACTGAGTCGAAGAAGGTAATTCCTAGTCCTAATCTATCTATGTGCTTAGTATCAAGTACTATTTTTGTTGCTCATTCTCTCCATATGTGAATTGTAGACTCCGGAGCAACAGACCACATAGCTAGAGATCAGAGTGGATACGTGGAATACCGCCGAGTTCCAGCTGGCAGAAAAGTATTCATGGTGAACGATTCCAGTGTGGATGTGCTAGGCATTGGCACTTACAAACTGGAAATGCGAGGATGCTCAACATTGATCCTTTATGATGTACTTTATGCGCCGGATGTCCGGCAAAATTTATTTTCTGTTTTATCAGTACTTCGTTTAGGCTATTCAGTTAGTTTTGAGAATAATTCTGTAATAATTTCGCATGGGACGAATGTTTTTGGACATGGTTTTATGTTGAATGGTTTTATGATTTTGGATACTATTGATTCTAGCGGTAATAGTAGTGATTATTATTCCTTACTTGTTGAAAATGATCATGATGGTTCAATTCAATGGCATGCTAGATTAGGCCATATTGGACAAGATAGAATGACTAGGTTAGCTTGAGCAGGTCTTTTAGACCCACTCGTTAAGGTCAATCTACTCACATGTGAACATTGTTTGGCAGAAAAATCAACTAGAAAACCATTCGATAAAGCCACTAGGGCAGAAACACCATTGCAACTTATTCACTCAGATATCTGTGGCCCTATGAATGTGAAAGAAAGGCATGGACGTTCCTATTTTCTCACAATGATAGATGACTATACGCGCTTCGGGGACACTTTCTTGATCTCGCATAAATCTGAGGCATTAGATTGCTTTAGACGTTATTTGATTGAGGTTGAGATTCAGTTAGATAAAAGTGGTAAGGCACTTCGAACTGACCGAGGCCGCGAGTATTTGTCCGATCAGTTTAAAGAACTTTGTGAGGAAAAAGGGATAATCAGGCAACTGACAATCCCTAGAACTCTGCAACAAAATGGTGTGGCGGAGAGGAGGAACCGAACATTATTAGACATGATTAGGTCTATGATGGCGCAAGCAAATTTGCCTATCTCCTATTGGGGTGATGCATTGTTGACTGTGACATATATACTTAATCGTGTGCCTTCAAAATCAGTTCAGTCCACCCCATATGAAATGTGGGACCGAAGTCTGAAAGCTGGAATGGCGATTAAATTACGTGCACAACACTTCTCATCAGCATGGGAAGTTAGGCCCGAGGGGTAAGAAGTGTATTTTTGTAAGATATTCTGAACACTCCAAAGGCTATGTGTTTGTAGGAGAGCAGCCTGACGGGACTGTATCTGAGATAGAGTCATGAGATGCGGATTTCCTTGAGATGGATTTCCCTAATAGAGGTGATGTGAGCAAGAAGATGAACCTTTATGAGATGGAGGAAGATTTAGGCGCCCCAACTCATACAGTAGAAGCCGAAGATGTTATTCCTCAGGCTCCTATAGAAAGTGGGAGTGACATGCCTTCGAGCACTTTTAATCCATCAAATGAAGAGTCTCATGTTCCTTAAATGCGTATAAGTCAAAGGGGTAACATTTCACGTCGTCTTTTTGAGATTGAGGGGAATGCCTTTGTAGCTGATGCGCAAGACGATGAGGAACCTCGATCTTATCGAGATGCTCTATCATCTGGTATGAGAGATAAGTGGATGATTGCAATGGAAGAGGAGATGGAGTCCATGAGGACTAATCAAGTCTGGGACTTGGTTGACCTTCCACCAGGGCGAAAGGCAATTGGGAACAAAAGGGTTCTTAAAGTCAAACGCAAGGCGGATGGTTCCATTGAAAGGTACAAAGCTCGTCTTGTAGCCAAGGGCTACACCCAGCAAGAGAGAATTGATTACGAGGAAACCTTCTCACCAGTTGTGAGGTTTGCCTCAATTCGCCTCATCTTAGCGATTGTTGCGCATTTAGATTTGGAGTTATATCAAATGGACGTTAAGACAACTTTTCTCAATGGAGATTTAGCTGAGGAGATATACATGGATCAACCAGAGGGTTTCGTCATGGAAGGACAAGAGCGCAAAGTATGCAAGCTCAAACATTCTATCTATGGTTTGAAACAGGCGTCCAGACAATGGTATTTGAGATTCCATCGAGCCGTCATTAGTGATGGGTTTATGATGATCGAGGAAGACCATTATGTATATATCAAACGATCCAAAGATAAATTCATTATCTTATCTATGTATGTCGATGACATTCTTCTAGCTGGGAACGATAAGGAGATGATTGTCGCCACCAAAGGGTGGCTATCCTCTAACTTTGAGATGAAGGACATGGGGGAAGCATCGTATGTTCTCGGAGTTAAGATCTTTAGAGATCGCTCAAGAAAGCTTCTTGGTTTGTCTCAAGAGACCTACCTTAAGGTTCTTGAGCAATTCCAGATGAACAACTGCAAACCCATAGGCACTCCTATCGCTAAAGGCGACGCCATTGGACCCGAACAATGCCCTACTTCTCCTGAGGAAATTAAGAAGATGCCCCATTATCCGTATGCAAATGCTATAGGAAAGCTAATGTATGCAGTTGTGTGTACTCGGCCTGATATAGCATATGCAAATCGGTTATCTCGATTCAGATCGGGTCAAACCTCAGGATTGCTCATTCGAAGGCAATCAAGAGGATCTTGCGATATTTGAAAGGTACTTTGGACTACATGTTATGCTATGGAGGACCAGACCTGCGATTAATTGGTTACTCCGATGCCAGTTGGGGAGGTAACCAAGGGATGCGCAAGTCGACCTCAGGATATGCATTCTTGTTAAATGGTGGTGCCATCACTTGATGTAGCAAGAAACAGACTTGCGTTGCTCTTTCTACGATGGAGTCAGAGTTTGTGTCTTGTACTTCAGCTGTTCAGGAAGCCATGTGGCTGAGGAGATTCTTCGAGGATCTTGGTGTCGTCTCTTATGCTTCAGATCCCGTGGATTATTTACTATTATGATAAAGACGCACGGCCCTAGATTACACTAAGGACCCCAAGTATCACGGCAGGACAAAGCACATCGACTTGAGGATGAACTTCATCAGAGATATCATAGCAAATAATGAGGTGATATTGGAGTACATGCCCACTGGTCTTATGGTAGCTGATCCATTGACGAAGCCAATTCCTAAAGATGCTTTTTATAGGCATGTTAGTTCATTAGGGCTTCGTAGGATTTGATGTACTTTCTATTATTTCCTTGTATATCACTCATTATTTGGCTTGTATTAGAGATATTCATTGTTATTTTGAGATATTTATCATTTATACGAGATTCATTTATTTCCACTTGTGTTTGGTTATTTTAGCGCATATGATAAATTTTAGATGTTCACACAGTTTATTATGCATATTAGATATGCACACATATTAAATATATGTCAACAGGTTGATTAGCTCACTCACACAAGCAATCACCCTTGGCACTTTGAAAAGCGAGCAAGGTTGAGACAGTTCATTTATTGGCACTTTGAGTAGCGACCTGTTGATGCTTTTGATAGCAATCAATTGGCGCTTAGTAGTGAGCAAAATGAACATGATGTTGCCTTGGCATGAGCCAAGATGAGGTTAACTTGGATTAACCAAATATAGTATGCCCCACCATCTATATTAACCTGTATTGATAATGGACACTAAATTTTAGGTTCGGCGCGCAGAAAGCGAAAGCAATCTGAAAAATTTGAGTTAAAGCGCTTATGAAGTTAATCGAACTAAGATCCGCATTTACGACGACCATAGGACATATGCTCATGTAGATGAGATTGTCTATCGTAACCTGATAACCGGATGCGAAGTTTCAAATATGGCGCTTAGATAAGCGAGCAATTTGAAATCTTCTAATGTCCACACAACAAGGCTATAGAATAGCATGTTGTGAGCGAGTTACATGTGCTTAACGACCATGTAAAAGTGGTGAGAGAATGAATCCCTGCTTCCTCACCGTGTGAGTCTTGTAGGAAAAATTTTTGTTCCTACATCAAGTGCTCTTTGTGATCTTTGACTATACTGCAAAGACATGGATTAATGTTGCTACTTTGGTTTCGATTCCTAAGGTCAGGATTGATGAGACTATAAGGATCGATCCTGGGAAAGTAGTTGATTCATTTCTGAGTAGTATTAGGGCAAAGGGAAGACAATTTGATTTCACCTCGTTCTACACTTATTTTCGACAACTATAGAGTTTTTGATAGCGATATAGTAATAAGTGAGATACGAAATGGACTTGGGCCCAAAGGTGGTTAAGTAAGGCTCTCTGAGGGGTTAGAGATACTTAACCTAGTGAAAATTCAAATGTGTCTGGGGTACTCTGAGTTTATGGGTTGTAGCCTCTACGTGAACTAATTAAGTTCGACGTGAGAGCTCCCGTATTATTCCTTTGAAAGGGTAGATGTCTCTATGTTGGCCCTAACAGGTTTGATATAGAGCTCCCCGCATTCGCAGTGAACTCGTGGCCGCGCTTTTGCGGCTGGATTAGAGGTTTTACATGTTTTGGTTTGAGCTGGTTTTGGCAGATATGAGGATTACATCGTCCCCGCCATGGGTGAGTGGGAGATGTTGGATCTTGGGTATCCAAATGGGTCACCCATGGAGGGTCCGACCCAATTACATTAACTGAGTTCCCAATTGACAAAGTCAATTGGGTTTCAGTAATGTGAACGTGGATAGACTAAACGTGGGGGAAGTGCTGGGGAGTGGTTTAACCACTCACGTATTAAATACCCACATCCCTCAGTTGATCAATATATGCAACAACACTTCAATTGCCAAACACCGCTCCCAATATCCAGTCCAAAACTCTAATTGTTACGTACTATGAATTAGTGCTCCGTTCTCGATCGTAGTTCGGAGACGCTGTTGGGTTAAAGGAACAGCAGGAGATTTTCCGCATCAAAGACACAATCAGAATTCAAAAAATATACCTTTGATTCTCCGTATTATATGTAAATATGAATAACATACGTATTAAAATTCCTTCATATATATATATATATATATATATATATATATATATATATATATATGTGGCTATGTTAACACGGATGGACTGCAATTTATGTCATGAAAAATTAGTACATATTAGTATATTACTAACATTTATCTTGTACTAATATTAAATTCCACATATATTTTAACAAGGTTGACTCATATATTAAACAAGTTTATGTAAATATTAAATTCTAATACTCCAAAAAACAGTCACATAAAAAATAGGTTTATTTAATTTAACCAGGCATGCTAAACGCCAGACCTGTTCGTTCACGCGGCGCTACAAAAGCATGTGAAAGAGACCGCATCTGGGGTCGGGTGGGCCCACATGAATCTTGACCGTGCCATAAAAAAAAAAACATGGCGGCACGCGACATTCTCTCCGCTGGTTTTGCCGTCTGTCTATTTTTCTTTAATTTACACAATCCAACATTCCCATCCATGTGCAATTTTCCATTACTTTTTCCTATTTTCAATTATATTTTTCCTTATTTTTTAATAATATATATATTAATTATTTTCTTTTGATTTTAATATGATTATATTTAAGTATTCATGTAGATCTTCTCATGTTTTTTTCTTTTCGGGTTCTATCTTATGTTCAATTTCAAATCAGTTAATTGAAACCGATGGCCATCTGACCCTATAACTCACTTCTATTGATATAGAATTTGAGAGTTTAATTCTTGTTGACAACAGTTGTTGAAGCAGATTTAACAACAATTACACATCCAAGAAAATTGAATACACAAGACAGTAAATTATCTTTGTCAAAGAGAGGCGGATCCAGAAATATTTATTGTTTGGGAGCATTTTACCGACCTCCACATGGATCGAAGGTCTAATGTTAGAAGGGCTTTAGGAGATTATTGGGCTGAAACCCATGGACAAGTTGGAGTTGTTCGGGTTCAGTGTCCGAGTCCTTTGGGCCGGATACCTTACCCTGTCGTGTGGGGTTCGGTTGGTCTCGAGTCCTTTTGGGCCAAGCCAGCCCTGATGGCTGGATTGTTTGGGCTCACCACGGTGGGCTCTCTCGCGCAGTGAGTTTAGGATTCTGATCATAATTGAATATGGTAACTCCAAAGGTAGTGGTTGGATTGGATTCCACTCGCACCTTTTAAGGAGATTGTGTTGGACCCGAGTTATGGTAATTACCATGACTCTGAGTCCTAATCCGAACTTCAGGAGAAGGATTCTAAGGTGGAGAGAGTACTTATAAATATAAGGCCAATGTTACAATTAATGTGTAATACTTACTTTTGAGCACTAAACACTTAGTCTCCGTTGTTAAACCTTGTGAACTAGCAGACTTATTCTCACACCGAGTTATCCTCCCGGCAGCACAAGCCGTCAAGCTTCGTGTGATCCGTTATATGCGAGTTCTAGCGTGGATTACGTGATTGGACGCTACCCGTGAAACAAGCGTTAACATTGGCGCTAGAAGGAGGGCTTTTAGTGCTTAATCAATCATCAATGACTTTTTTCGATAAGAGGCTATGGCGAAAGCATGCGATATGTCAATTTTCGACCACACTAAAAGGCCAAAACACACCGCACCACCCAGTGAAAGGGTCGGTGAAAGATGATCGGGTTCCGTAATCCGTGGAGATCGGGTGGAACCGCTTTGCCTCTCCTCGGCGAAGACTCTTCTATGACGGCCAGCGTACCCCGAACCAGGTAAGTCGGGCAGACGAGAATCACTCACGGCAATCGGAGGTGCATAGGGAAAGGCCGATCGAGGCGATCGCCAGATCGAGAGAGAGTTTATCTGCGCAGAAGAAGATGCGGCAGAACAAAGATGCCATGATGGCCCTGCGTCTTCAACAGGACGAACTCGAGCGGCAGATGGCTAATATGGCTGGAGAACAGGAGGCATCCTCAAAAAGGCGTAGGCATCGGAGCCGATCCCGATCACCCCGACGGGGAGAAGCAGATAGGGAAAGGAGTAGTCATCGAAGCCGCTCGAGGGATGGCCGAAGCCGAAGGAGGTGCCATTCAGCAGAGCGATGATCAGAACATCCAGACAGGTCGGGACTGAGGAGGAGGGACGGGACTCCTGAACATGGACGGGACAGACCCCGATCGTCCCCCAATGAGGAAGAGTCCGACCCCCTCGCTCGAAGGGTGGCAGAATTGGAAAAATTGCTGTTAGCAAAGAACTCGATGGGGGTGCCTACGGCTTGCATAGGGTCTCCCTTCTCGCCCGAAATCAACAACGTGACAGCCGATCCCAAAAAGAAGATGCCCCCGATGGAGACCTATGATGGGCTAGGGGATCCGTATGACCACTAGGACGGGTACGATAGGCTGATGACGTACTACGAACACTCGGATGCTGTCAAATGTCACATGTTCGCGACCACCCTAAAAAAGAGCGCCCGAGAATGGATGGGGACCTTGGCGGTGGGGTCAATCAACTCCTGGAGTGACCTTCGGGAAAAGTTCCATGCTCGGTTCGGGAGTAACAAAAGGCGAGGGAAGATCACAGCATCCCTCATGCAGGTCAGACAGAAATCGGACGAAAGGCTAGGACAATATGTCAAAAGGTTTCGAGAAGCTGTGGGGTCGGTAGCAGAATTAAACTCCCCGCAAGCCCTGGGATTTTTCACTACTGGTCTGGACATTGGGAAGTCGAAAAAGTTGATGAAGGATTCGAAAAAGTCGAAAAAGTTGATCAACCCTCTAGCTGACTTGACAGAAGCTTTTCACCAAGCCGAGGGTCACATAGCAATAGAGGAGGCGATGGGGAACTTCAAACCGCACTCCCAATCTTATGAGAAGTCCAATGATCGAGATAAGCAGAGTTATCAGAAGTCAGATAGTCAGGGGAGGTCGGATAATTATAGTAAGAAAAGCTACAATGGGGGAGGGTCGGTGTGACGCCCCCAAAATAGGTATACATCACCCATTTTGAGTCGTCAATAACATGGTACAAAAACAACTACAATTTTATTAATACAACATAAAAACTGTGAGTTTAAATACAAATATTGTCTTCTAGACAATATACATACCCAAATAAATCCTCATCACAATTATTGATACATTATTTTACAAAAATGGTGAGGACTACTAAACAACTCTCTAGAACCATCATTCCATACCCCGACTCGTACTCGCTACATTCTCGCCTCCTGAGAAGAAAAATAGAACAAAAAGGAAAAAGGGTGAGCTCAACTAGCCCAGTAAAGAATATTATGACTAAGATAATATAGAACAAATTATCGTTAGTCTTCAACAGGAAAAAATCTGAGAGAATATAATAAACAACAAGTTTTAGATCAATATTCGCAGCTAAAAATAATAATTCATAGAAGAGTTACGTAGAGAATGAAATCTACTATAATCTATGAATTTAACAGTCCATCATCATTATTTTATCCCTGTAACATCCATCAATATTCATCTTGAATCAAATTTTCATCTTTGCACTACAGGCCAAAGATATTCATCAGTTGGTCATGTTTATCTCAACACCTGTACATCTTTGCACTACGGGCCAAAGATATTCATTATAAAATCATTAATCTTTACACTACAGGCCAAAGATATTCAATTATATCATCATTTAGGACTGAGGATGATGAAAAATATTTTAAAGAAAACGAATCCAGTGAAACAAAAGAATAAATATTAAGGATTCGTATTTCAGCTATTTTATGTCCAAAAATACATCATAAATAATCATAGTGAAGTAAAATTCAAGAATGAGCAAAACATGGATACAATCAAAGCTAGTATCCACACTAGATATTTTGGACGAAAAACAAAAAAAATTAATTTTTCTGTGAATAGTGTCGTATTCGTGAATAGTGCCGTATACGTGAAGAGTAACCCCGACACAAAAAGTTTCAAATTTGATTAAAAGTTCAGATCAATACTTCGGCATAATGATATTGAAAGAAATAATATCATTTGAAAAAAAATAATATCCCTTACCTCGAAAGAATAGTACTTCTGGCTGGACTACTGGATATAGTGCTGAAGGAATTTGCACCGTATAACAACACTCAAAGTACCAAAATACTCACAAGAATACGCTCGATAATATAGAGAGAGAAAGAGAGAGAAAATTTTAGTTTCTGGTGTGATTTTCAATTCTAACCTAAGCACCCTATTTATAGGAAAATGCTTAGAACACCAAAGCAGAAAATTTAATATAATATTATTATTATTTGTTAAAATTCCATATGCCCACTTTTGAAGATCTGAATTCAGCAATTAATAACACATGCTAGACCCACTTAACTCACCAAAAACGTTTTTCATGAAAAAAATAATTAAAACTTCCAAAAATCAATTATTTCGGAACTTCAGAACTTCAATAATTCATAATAAATAGCCCTTTTGTCAGAAAAATTCAAACCACATGTCTTTTCCATAGGAAATTTAATTATCTACAACTTTGCAGAAGAAAGTTTTTTCAAATTCCAAACAAAAATTGACCGAAATCCACAAACGGACGATTTTACAGGCTATAATCAAATTTCAGTCAAGAAATGGGGTCCACCGACACACAAAACATGTGTTAATCATTTAATGCAACAAAATTACTTTTCCTCCTCATATACTCATATATCCCACATTCATTGTAAAAATATCACCATTATTATATTATTAAAATAATATATTTAAATGAATTATTTTATCAGAAAAAGATAAAATATTAATTTTCAACAATTATCACATTAAAAATTTTCTCCATCTATATCCACATAAAATCAATATTTTCCTCATCATATAAATCAATAATTAATTATTCATAAATAATATTATAGAATCACAACATCGATAACCGTGCAGGTTCCTGTGAAAGAGGGCTTTCCAATAAGGATCTCTCTCATCTTGGTGCAATTAGATGACCAAACCTCTCCTTAGACAGAACTTTCTAGACATTGCCAATAATGCTATCCAATAATATTATTCAGATAATATGAATTATTGCTCCGATAATGGAAAATACTGTGTAGTGACAATTATTGAAACAACAATAATATAAAATATCAACGCAGCAATTATTGAATCAATAAAATAAAATATCGAACAAGTAATTACCGTAACAACTATTGAGTAGTGCCTTCACGTAAGAATCAATAATTGGTGCAATACCGTAAGCTATCGTGTTTTAACCAACCGAGTATTTCAACAAGATAATCTCAGAATAACTACGCCGTTATCTATAAACAACTTATATTTGTCGTTTTCTTCATCCAATCGCTTTCCGTTATGGGTCCCACACAAGGCTGCGCCGTCGTACGAATATTCCCCGACAGTAAGAATATTCCACGACCAAATGAATATTCTCCGATAAAAATTAATATTTTATAACCACTTGCTTATTTAAAATATTTGCGCATTTTACCCATAACTAATCACATTAATCAAATCAACCCTTATTATTTCAAAATAATAAATTGAGGAAATTTAATTTCATTAATAATAAGTTGGGGTCTTACAACCTCCCCTCCTTATGAAATTTCGTCCTCAAAATTGACGTACGTACCTGGTGTTTCGAAAAGGTGAGGATACCTCGCTTTCATTTCTGTTTCCAACTCCCAGGTCATTTTCTCAATGGCATAGTTTCTCCACAAAACTTTAACTTGTGGTATGACCTTTGTACGTAAGACATGCTCATTTCTATCCAAGATCTTGACAGGTACCTCTTCATACGTTAAGTCTTCGGCTATCACGTCCGGTTCTAACTCAATAACGTTGTTCGGGTCTTTCACATATTTACGAAGCACCGATATGTGAAAAACTTTATGAACACGAGACATACTTGGAGGTAACGCGAGTCTATAGGCTACATTTCTTACTCGGTCAAGAATCTGAAATGGACCAATAAATCGTGGATTGAGCTTTTCTCTCTTCCCAAATCTTGTAACTCCCTTCCATGGAGCCACACGCAATAAATACATGATCCCCAATACTAAATTCCACGCCCTTTCGATGAAGATCCGCATAACTCTTTTGTCGATCCCGTGTTATTTGTATACGTTGTCGAATCATTTGGATCTTTTCCGTAGTCATACGCACTCAACTCAAGGTTCCAACAATGTTGCTTGCTTCACCCACCTCATCCCAACATCTTTGGAGAGCGACACTTTCTTCCATACAATGCTTCAAATGGAGCCACACCTATACTTGCCTGATAACTGTTGTTATAGGAGAATTCCACCAATGGTAAATACTTATCCCAACTACCTTTGAAGTCTAGGACACAGAGTCTTAATAGATCTTCAAGAGTTTGAATAGTCCTCTCTGATTGTCCGTCCGTTTGAGGATGGTATGCCGAACTAAACCGTAAATCCGTGCCCATAGTTTTTTGCAAGCTAACCCAAAATCTTGAAGTGAATATTGGGTCACGATCCGAAACTATGGATACTGGCATGCCATGCAATCTCACAATCTCATTTACATACATATGAGCAAGACGTTTAAGGGAATAAGTCTCCCGTATCGACAAGAAATGAGCAGACTTGGTTAATCTATCAATAATAACCCAAATAGCATTTATGCCTTGAGAAACCGTGGGAAGACCCGTAACGAAATCCATGGTAATGTGTTCCCACTTCCATTTCAGAATCTCAAGTGGTTGTAACGGACCCTTAGGTACTTGATGCTTCGCCTTTACACATTGACAAGTTAAACACCTCGAGATAAACTTTGCAATCTCTCTCTTCATGTTGTTCCACCAAAATGTATGCCGAAGATCACGATACATTTTGGTACTTCCAGGATATATTACAAACGGTGTATTATGTGCCTCCATCATGATCTTGTACTTCAAATCAGAGTCGTTAGGAATACAAAGTCTGGAGTGGACTCGAAGTATTCCTTCTTCATCGATTCTTGCTTCCGAAATATGTCTACCCTTTTTTGACACCCTCAAGGGGATGAAGAACGAGAAAAGTTTTCAATGGACGTCGGAATGCGAAGATGCGTTCCAAGGGATCAAAACATATCTGTCTTCGGTGCCATTACTGATGAAGCCAATCCCTTCGGAACCCTTATATTTATACTTGGTTGCGAGCCCGATGGCATTAGGGGTAGCACTGGTACGAGACAAGGGAGGAAAGTAGTTCCCGGTATACTACGTCAGCCACGTACTTCGGGACGCAGAGATAAGATACCCGAACCTGGAAAAGTTCACCTATGCCTTAATAATTGCCAGCAGGAAGCTCAGGCACTATTTCCAGGGTTGGCTAATAGTGGTGTACACAGATCAGCTGTTAAAGAAGATTTTACATATACCACAGGTATCAGGTCAGTTGGCCGCATGGACGATGGAATTAACACAGTTTGCTATAGAATATCATCCCCGAACGGCAATCAAAGGGTAGGCCTTAGCAGATTGCATGGTAGAATATTCTTTACAAAGTCAGACGTGAGCATGGTGGCCGAAACTCAACAAAGGCTGACCTCGTAGACGTTGTACGTGGATGGATCATCGACTTCAGACATCAGTGGAGCAGGGGTCATTCTGACAAGTCCAGAAGGGTTCAAAGTCCAGCAGGCTATCTGATTTCAGTTTAAGGCCACGAACAACGAAGCAGAGTATGAGGCCATCCTAGCAGGAATACGGTTGGCCCAGAGTTTGGAGGTATAGAAGTTGGTCATCTATAGTGATTCGCAGCTGGTGGTCAAGCAGTTTTCAGGTGAGTATGAGGCTCGGGGGGGCAAGAATGTCAAAATATCTGGTCGAAGTAAAGGATAAGCTCGCATACTTTGCATCGCACAGTTGTCAGGGGGTGGATCGGTCAGATAATACGATAGCAGATGCCCTAGAGAGATTGGCAACCACCGGAGCAACCTCCTTTAATGGATCGGTATACCTGGAGGTTCTAGAACGGCCCAGTGTTTCGAAGACAGAAGTGCTAGCTCTGGACCAACTTAACTGCTGGCTCACGTCATATATTTCCTACTTGGCAGACGGGATCCTCCATTCGGACCGAATCCTAGCAAGATAAGTCAAACACCGAAGCTCAAACTTCATCCTCATTGATGGGGATCTATACCGAAGGGCTTTCAGTTCTCCCCTACTCAAATGCTTAACTCCCTCGGAAGCAGACTATACATTTAGGGAAGTACATGAAGGGATTTATGGGGATCACATGGGGGCCAAGTCACTGGCGCACAAGATTTTGAGGCAGGGTATTATCGGGTCGACTATCTATCTACACTGAGGCCAAGGAATTCGTCAGAAGGTGTCCCAAGTGTTAGCTGAATAGCACTATCCCACATCAACTTCCTGAAGAGCTGTATTCGGTCTTATCCCCGATTCCCTTTGCTGTATGGGGAATCGACATCCTAGGGCCTCTGCCAAAGGCCAAGGGACAAGTTAGCTTTGTGATTGTGGCTATCGACTATATGACAAAGTGGGTTGAAGCCAAACCATTGTACAAGATCACCGAACAAGAATGTCTGAAATTTTTCAAAGAAGGAATTGTTTATCGTTTTGGTATTCTGATGGCAGTGGTCTCTGATAACGGCAGACAGTTTGTGGGGTCGAAGTTCAAGGGCTTCTTGAAGGAGTTGGGAATTCAGCATCGCAAGACCTCAGTCGCTCATCCTCAATAGAATGGTCAAGTGGAAGTGACAAATCGAACCCTGCTCAACGGGATAAAACGAAGGTTGGATGAATTGAAGGGTCAGTGGCCCGAAGAGTTACTAAGTGTTTTGTGGGCATATCGGACTACTCCAAGGACAACAACCGGGGACTCTCCGTTCAGACTGGCATACGGGACCGATGCACTCATACCGATTGAGATCGGATCCCCCACTCTTCGGGTCAGTCAGTACAAAGAGCTATATAATGACGACGGTATGAAGACAAATTTGGATCTGCTAGAAGAGGTTCGGGACTCTGCTATGTTGAGGTTGGTTGTCTATCAGCAGAGAACTGCCCGACACTACAACCAAAAGGTGAAGCCGAGGAGGTTTGTAGTAGGCGATTTGGTCCTCCAGGAGTCGGAGGCATCAACCCCCCAGAACATTGGCAAGCTGATGCCTAACTGGGAGGGGCCTTATGAGGTGGTAGGTGTCGAAGCCAGGTACATACCGGCTTCGAGCAATGGATGGTTCAGAAGTAAAGAATACATGGCATGCTGGAAGACTTAGAAAATTTTACCAGTAATAGTTATGTCACTCTTTTCTCTATCCATGTAACCTTTCAATCTTGAATGAAATAAATGAAAGTTTTCTCTGGAGATACTTAACTTCATCTATATTCATATGTTTCTTAATACTCGAATGGACAAACTTCGGACACAATCCGATTAGAAGGTTCGAAAAGACACCACTGATCGAGATGAGTCATGAGTATAACTGATCGAGAAAATTAAAAAAATTTCTTCAGGCAAGCTTCGGGCATTATCCGATCAAGAGGTTCGGGAAGATACCAATGATCGAGATAAGTCCTAAGTATAACTGATTACAAAAATTTATAAACAAAAATATTTTATTTCATTCATACTTTGAAGTTTTACAAAACCCGATCGCTTACGATTCGGTCAAAGTACAAATAAAAAGTACAATGGAAAAAGTAAAAAAAAATTTACAAGTCCTAAAAATATTTATTGAGGAGGAGGGTCATCTTCGGCTTCAGATTCTTCATCAGAGGAATCAAGGACGGAGGCATCGAGCCCAGTAGCAGTCAATTTGGCCCGAGCCTTTTCACGATAAGCTTCATCCCCATCACCAAACTGGGCTATGACCTTCTCGTTCAAGGCCTCAGACTCTTCATATTCGGCAGAACTTTCTTCTTTGGCCTCGGACGATCTTCTCACGGAAAGGAGTTGACTTCAGATGGTTAAACCTGGTGTTCTCCGCATGATGACTTGCATCATTTTAGCCATCATTTCTGAAAATTTCTCCTGCAGGGCGTCAATGACCTTTTTCCCGATCCTCGACCTCATTCGCACGATGATCCCTCTCCTCCAGAAGTGATGCATATTTCTTCTCAAGCTCCTCAACACGACGATCATCTCGTGTCGTCTTGTTTCGGGTCTCGACATGGAGTGGTGGCAGGCAGGGGGTCGGCCTCCATAATTTGTTGTTCGGGATGTGGTTGTTCGGGATTGTTGGCGAGTTGTGGCTTTTTGGATCGGGGCTCGAGGCGCTCCTCTTCAGTATCTTCCGAATCCATGATCACCTCGGCTTGGGTAGGGCGTGGAGGAGGAGTCAGTTTCGGGGGTATGGGGGTAATGGATTTGGCGGGAGCTTTGGCGGAAGACTTCTTGGTTTTCTTTAATAGTCTCGCGCTTCTCCATGAGACTCATCTTCGTAAGATTTTTGGTGGCGGTGTTTGGTGGTGGTGGCTGGGGGGCAAAGTGGAATCGATTGAAAGTTCCACTATCGGGATGGTTTCTTCCTAAGCCCTCTCGTCCGTGACTGGAAGGCGGATCGATTCGATGGTGATGGGGAGAGGAGTTAAGGATTCAGTGGCCCCTTCGGGCTTGAAAATTGTCACTGCATAAAAGAGAACCGAATACAGACATAAAATATCAAGGGATAAAGAAGGGAAGTCAACAGGGGGAATGGAGGTACTTACAGTCGTGTTTGTATAACCAGGCTTCATTGGACAAGGCGGTCAGATTCCATTCGGTTTTGCTCCACCACTTGTAGAAAGATTTGAAGGCGTCGGCCCGATCCTTCGGGAACTTGGACACCTTGGCTACGGGATCCTTAGGATGGGCCCATTGAGGGAGCAGACGGAGGTCGGTTCCCCTGGCGAAGAACCACTTATCGTGCCAACCCTTGTTGCTTGAAGGGGTTTTGACAGGAACGGTTCGGGAGGGCCTTTTGTTTAATTGCTTCAAGCCTGGTTCTTTTGACCCGGTCACGGTGAAGAGGGCGAGGAAGATGTCGAGGCCAGGCGTAATCCCGAGTTCCTGGCACAAAGCAGTAAAGGTGACCAGGTGCATGTACGAGTTCGGCATGAGCTGTGCGAACCCGATTCCCGCGAAAGAAAGGAAGAATGAGATGAATTCGTGAAGTGGGAACTGAACCCCATATTTCAGGAGATATAGGGGGACGACCACCCATTCACCTTCGGGCCTCCAAAACATTTTCTCATCGGGTTTTGGGGCCCGAAGCTTGTATTCTTGGGGAATGTTGAAAAGTGTTCGAATGTCAAAAATTTGAGAGGGTGTAATGGAAGAGGGGGTATTGATATGGGAGAACTCTGTCTCGGAGTGGTAGGCGTTGCGGATTTTGGCCTCGGCACTGATAGGGGTAGGGAGTATCGAGGAAGAAGGGTCATCGGAGGGAGCAACTGGTAATTCAACCGGGATTAGATCGCCGGTGGTGACGGAGGGAGGAACTGGCTCAGTAGCCGGAGGAGTGCTAGAATCAGCCATTTGGTGTTGAAATTAAAGGGAATGAGGTACAAATGAGGGGTTTTGGGAAGAAAATGGACAAAAATGAAGTTCAAAGACACACAGAGTGGCCAAAATCACAGAGAAATGAAGAACGGGATACTCGCCGAAAATCGCCTGGCCGGAAAAATTAGATAGAGAGTTTGAAATTGAGAAATCTGGAAAAGTGATAATGAGGGGGAAAAGGGGGTTTTTATAGGTGTAAGTGCACGTTACCCAAGGGCAGCTATTAAATGCTCAAGGTGGGACCAAGCATGGAAAGACGTGCGGCATTTTGAGAAACGAGGACAGACCGTTTGGCTTTCCCAGATAACTCATCATTAGCTGTCGCGACCTTTCGTATACCTGACCTTTCAAGTCTCCAATTATAAGTATCTTACAATCAGAGACTGGGGGGCAATGTTCGGGAGCATTTTACCGACCTCCACCTGGGCCGAAGGCCTGATGTTAGAAGGGCTTTAGGAGACCATTGGGCTGAAGCCCATGGAGAGGTTGGAGTTGTTCGGGTTCGTTGTCCGAGTCCTTTGGGCCGGATACCTTACCCTGTCGTGTGGGGTTCGGGGTCGGGTCTTCGAGTCCTTTGGGCCGAAGCCCAGGCTTAATGGCGGGATTGTTTGGGTCTGCACAGTGGGCTCTCCTGCGTGCAGAGTTTAGGATCCTGATCATAATTGAATAAGGTAACTCCAAAGGTAGTGGTTTGATTGGATTCCACTCGCACCTTTTAAGGAGATTGTGTTGGACCCGAGTTATGGTAATTACCATGACTAGGAGTCCTAATCCGACTCGGAGAAGGATTCTAAGGTGGGGAGAGTACAATAAATATAAGGCCAAGGTTACAATTAACAGGTAATACCTACTTTTGAGCACTAAACACTTAGCCTCCGTTGTTAAACCTTGTGAACAACCTGTACTTATTCTCACACCGGAGCTATCCCCCGGCGACACAAGCCGTCAAGCTTCTGTGTGATCTGTTATTGTGCAGGTTCTAGCGCGTGGATTCTGTGATTAGACGCGCCGGCGAAACTTGGCGTTAACATTTATCAACAGGGGTGAATTTTCATTATGAGAAAAAGGGTCAGTAATAAATGATAAATCCTTTACAAGAAATAGTATATTACTCACAAGAAATTTATTGTGAATAAAACTTTGTTTCACACAATTCTTCGCATTAGAGCTCGTCGTTAAATGTATCATTAGCTAAGTTAGTGATTAAATATTTTTTGTTATGGATATATTGTGAATAATATGTTCTTCATAAATTATATATTATAAAAGATTATTTTTGTTTGGCGAGAAGATGATTTCCACACAATTAACATTTTTAAATAACTAGCAAAAATATCTTCCTTCATAAATAACAATTTATGAAGAACATATTTATTTTAGAAATGTTAGATTTTTTTCACTAATTACATATCGTGATTTTTTTAATTTACCGAGAAGAAATTTCTTCTACAATGCTACTATTAAATAATTAAATCATTGTGAATTAAAAATATTTTTTAATTTATAATCAACATCAAATAAAATATTATATTATATAAATAATTAATTGTATAATCCACAACTAAATATGTAATAATCAAGTAACAAAACGTACAAAACTTGTAATTAAAACAAATGTAGGTGCCCCGAAGGTCATATATAATACCTAAAATATTTAATCATTAATACAAGTAAAGAGGTAAGAAAAACAAGCTATAAAAACTTTGTACCTTTGTCATGTTAAGTCCTCATCTCTTCATTGTCATAATTTTCTTCAACGCAAGGTTGGTCTTGTAAACTTCAGTCTATCAAAGAAAAAAAACACCAAAACTTAACTTAAAATATTTGAATGAAAAGAATATGACAAAAGATGAAACTAACAAAAAAATTAAGAAGTGATTCCACAAGTAGAAGTTATAGTTCCACAAGATCTCTAACTCACATGAATAGTAAATGTACCCCACTTATGTTAGAAGAAACTTGTGAAAATATAAAATTTTGCTTGTGCATGCAAATTTCAATGCCCTAATTAAATGAGAAATATTATTATAATAATAAAAGATGAGAGCTTGGTACCTATATGTAGACATTTATATTCCCCCTTGAGTTTATTTAAAACGCCCCCAAAACAGGTATACATCACCCATCTTGGGTTGCCAGAAAATATATGGTACAAAATACAAATACAACTTAATTATGCAACAGTCGAGTAAAATACGACAAAACATAAACTAAAAGTTTTAATAAGAATACTGCCATTTAGACAATATCCACACTCAATGGAGTCCTCATTACATTTATTATCACACTATTTAACAGAATAGTGAGGACTACTAATACTATCATCACGACCAATCACTCCAGTTCCTCGACTAGGTTCCATCACGTTCTCATTTCCTGAAGAGAACAAGTGAAAGAAAGGGTGAGCTCAACTAGCCCAGTAAGAAATATTATGACTAAGATAATGCAGAATAAATTATCATTAGCCTTCAACAATGTTAAACTGATAAAATACAAAAGACATCAAGTTTAACTGCAGCGGAACAAGCAATCCATTAAAAGAGTCAAGTAGAGAATAAAATCTACTATCTTCTATGATTTAAAAAGGTTGTTCATCACTTTTATCACTGAGACTCAGCTTAATAAATAATCCACATCATCCTTGCACTACGGCCAATGATATTCATTAGTATCACAACCACAAATTATCCATGCACTACGGGCCAAGGATATTCGTGTATTCATCAATGATTATGATCATGCTAATAACTGTCCATCAATGTACTACGGGCCAATGAGGACTTTTACCACATCATTTGTAACATTACGGTCATGATTATATCGAATAATCCCTGATCATAATCATACCAAGTCCATCTATGCACAACAGGCCACAGATGACTTTCAACATAATATAAGCATGAGGATGATGACAGTGATATAAGAATTCAATAAAACAAGTTCAAGAATTAATTTATCCAGGAACTAATAACGTCCAAATTGTCAACATGATACTTCTTTATGGAGTAAATTTCAAGAATGCTCAGAAGAATATTTCCATGAAAAGATACTGGATGAAGCGCAAATATCAAGGATATTCCACTAATTTCATGGAGTATAGAAGTCAAAGCTTTAACCAACCGAGTATAAAAGAATATATGAAAGCGCAAATGGATTTTAAATCCGCCATGTGGTAATCTACTTAGATGCAGATCATTTCCACAAATTAATAAGGAATGAATACAAATGATCATTCACCATGCATGTGATAATCCACATGTACAAAAGTTATTCCAATGTATAATAAAGAATGGAATAATAGAAGAAATCACCCCGCATGCGATAGACCACACACATGCAAAAGTTATTCCAATGTAATAATAAATAACGAGAACCAGTCATGCGAACGCACGCATGTGATATTCAAATGTAATAATAAATAACGGAATTCAGTCACGCGTAGAACGCATTGCATGTGATATTCCAACAGAATAATAAAGAATGGAATAACAATGAGAATTTCACCATGTATGCGGTACTTGCGATGATAAAGTTATTCAAAGCAGAATAATAAAGAATTGAATAACAACAAAATTTCACCATGTATGCGGTACTTCGCATAGACAGGTTATTCCAACATAATAATAAAGAATGGAATAACAGAAGAATTTCACTATGTATGCGGTACTTCACATAGACATGTTATTCTAACATAATAATAAAGAATGGAATAACAAAAGAATTTCACCATGTATGAGGTACTTCGCATAAACAGTTTATTTCAACATAATAATAAAGAATGGAATAACAGAAGAATTTCACCAAGTATAGGGTAGTCCGCGTATAAAGGTTATTCTAACAAAATAATAAAAAATGGAATAACAGAAGTTCTCTTCATGAATACAAAAGATAGAATACCCCTTACGGGTACAACAAATAATATCTCTTACCTTAGAAGAAACTGGATATTGGAAAAGTGAGTAGAAGAATACTTTTCTTCTTTCTCTCTATAGTTTCTCTCTCTAGAGTTTCAGTGAATTCGTAATAAATAATGAAAGAATGAGCTTCTATTTATAGGAGAATGGACTGAATAGTAACTAATTCATGAACGATCTAGATTGATTTACTTTTAAACGGACGGTCCATATTGATTTACTATGCAGTATTAATAAAATATTCTAGTAAAACAAAATCCTTTAAATAAAATAAAATATATTCTATTTATAGTCTAATAAAACAAATAACTTTATAAAAGTATTCTGTTTTATATAAGAAATTTTTACTATGCAAACAACTTTTCTGTTTTATTACATTAATAATACTAATAAAAAAAAATATATATATATATATATATAAACTTTCGTGACTTCATAAAAAGACACCTCAATATATTTAACAACATTTATCATCATTATTATAATTCATAATATTAATCGACCGAATTCGTTTCAGAGAAAGAGGGCTTTCAATAAGAATTTCTCCCTATAGCGCAAGCAATTGGTGACCAAACCTCTCATCAAGCGAACTTCTAGACATCGTTAATATTGTAAATAATAATATTAATAAATCATCATCTCAATTATTGATTTAATAATATATAAAATATCGACAATAATTGAATCAAATAACGTGAGATACTATGCAACAATTATCAAGAAATAATTGAAACAAAGCTGAGTGACTTCTCGAAAAGTAAGCATCAATAATCAATACCGTGTGCTACTATGCAACCCATGCAGATATCTTGTACTTTTACTACCGAGTATTTCAGCAGCTTTTTAACGGTAAAACTTCCATAGTTATTTTCATAAAAAATATTTTTGTCGTTTTTTCAATCCGATAATAATTTCGTTATGGGGTCCACCAATGATTGTGCCGTCGTACGAATATTCCCTGTTAAAATGAATATTCCTCGACCAATCGAATATTATATAACAACTTGCATACTTTACAAAATTTATAAATATTCCCCACAACTATAATATTATATCAAATCCACACCATAATTTTGAAAAAAATATTTCGAGAAATTTTAAATCTTTATTCATAAAATTTGGGGTCTCACATTATTAATTTACATATTTGTTGTCAGGTTTGTGATATTCATGAATGCAATCAAATTGCATAAAATAAGCGAAAGCATGAAAAAGGAGTTTTTAAAATTTTACAAACCATATACTCGGATCATCCTTTATGCACAATTATTAATTAAACGAAAAGATAAAAAACAAGAATAATACCATTGACACTACATGCGAGATCCCGAATTTTATGAAATGAAAGTATTCAATTTTCTTATAATTATTATTTTATTTAGTAAATGGTTAAATTGAGAAAGAGTTAAAGTTAAGGGTGATATGCGAAAATTTTGCAAAGTAAGCAAGTTGATATAAAATATTCGTTATGTCGGGGAATATTCGATTGGTCGGGGAATATTCGTTTTAACAGGAAATTTTCGTATGACGGCATAATTATTGGTGGACCCCACAACGGAAGTATTGTCATATTTAGAAAATGACAGAATTATCTTTTTATAAAAATAACGACGAAAGTTTTACCGTTAAACTGTTGAACTACCCGGTAGTAAAGTAAAGATAATCTGGCGTGGTTGCATAATAACACGGTCAGATTGATTATTGATACTTACGTAAGAAGTCACTCCGATTATACTCAATTATTGCTACGAGAATTGTCGCATCATATCTCTCATATTATTGATTCAATTGTTGTCACAGTATCATCTGCATAATATGTTATATTATTAAATCAATAATTGAGTCAACAAAGTTATTCATATTATTATTTACAATATTGACAATGTCTAGAAGTTCTGTCAATGAGAGGTTAGGTCATCTAATTGGGCGCCAATAGGGAGAAATCCTTATCAAAAAGCCCCCTCTTTCCTGGGAACGACCTGGTTGTTAAATATTGTGAGTTATAATATTAATGATGAATAAGTTCGTATTGATTAAAGATGAAATTGATAGTTCCATTGTGTTCGGATTATTAGTGTTAGTGGAAGTCGACATCTATTCCGATAATAATTGATGTCTGGAGGTTATATTGACCAATCAGGTAATTAATCGGATAAATGAGCAATTAATTGATATTAATTCACATGCTTATAACTATGTGTTCACATGTGTGTACTATTGATTCACATGTATGTACTATTAGGGGAGGTGGTGCAAGATTGATAATACTTGCATGACTAAATAAAAAATGGAGGTATAGATGAAGGTACTATACTGTAATTATTATTTTCACATGTATAGAACTATTGATTCACATGATTGTACTATTAATTCACATGATATACTATTAGGGGAGGTGGTGCAAGTTTGATAAAACTTGCAGGACTAAATTAAAAATGAAAGAAAAGATGAAGGTATTATACTGTAATATTTTGAGCCCCAAAATGTGCAATTATCAAAACTATATTTTCCTATAAATAGAAGCTCATTCTTCCTTCATTCTTACCAATCCACTAAGACTCACAAGAGCAATTATAGAGAAAGAAGCTATAGGGAGAAAGAAGAAGAGTAGTCTGCTACTTCACTACTCCAGTATCCAGTCTTTTTCTGAGGTAAGGGGTATTATTTATTTCATATTCTGAAGAGATATTATTTTTCATATTCGTATGAATATTATTTTTGTTCAATATTCATAAAGAATATTATCTTCGTTCAATATTCGTAGGAATATTATCTTCGTTAAATATTCGTTGGAATATTATTTTCGTTCAACAGCTGTAAGGGATATTATTTTGTTCAGTATTCATAAGAATAATATTTTCTTCCATACTCTGTAGTATGTGAGTAATATTATTTCATCTCGTATTCTTGATTATACCCTCATCTTGTTAAAGTATTGCTTCTATACTCTGTGAAATTAGTAGAATATCCTTGAAATTTGTGCTTCATCTAGTATCGTTTCACAAGGATATTTTTTTCACATTCTTGTTAAATTTTAAGCTTTTCATGCCGAGGTACTGTCCATGAGTACTATTCATTTATACGGTACTATTCACAAAAGAACTATTCACGGGTACTATTTATAATATACTATTCATAAAGCACTATTCACAAAGTACTATTCATAAGTACTATTCACAAAGTACTATTCACGGGGTACTATTCCTGAATTACTATTCATGGGGTACTATTCACCCCGAGTACTATTCATGACAAAAATTGATTTCTTTTCGATCCAAATCATTTTTGATACAATATCATTCTTGAATTTTACTCCACAAAGCTGTATCATGTTGGCAATTTGAACATTATTGATTTCTGGATAAATTAAATTATAAATCTTTAAAAATTTATTATTTGTTTTTTTTAATTGAATTCTTATATCATTGTCATCATCCTCATGCTTATATTGTGATGAAAGTTATCTTTGGCTTACGTGTATAGATGAACTGTTGATTGGTATGATTATGACTAGGGATCATTCGGTATAATTGTGAGACCCCAAATTTTATGAATAAAGATTTAAATTTCTCGAAATATTTTTTTCAAAATTATGGTATGGATTTGATATAATATTATAGTTGTGGGTAATATTTATAAATTTTGCAAAGTATGCAAGTTGTTATATAATATTCGATTGGTCGGGGAATATTCGTTTTAACAGAGAATATTAAAGACGATGGCACAATTATTAAGTGGACCCCTAATGTAATTATTATTTCGGATCGAGAAAACGACAAAAATATTTTTTATGAAAATAACGGGCGGAAGTTTTACCGTTAAAACCGTTGAACTACTCGGTAGTAAAAAGTACGATGAATACGCTATGGTTGCATAGTAGAGCTACTTCAGATTGATTATTGATGCTTACGTGAGAAGTCACTCGGTTTTGTTCAATTATTGCTTTGAGAATTGTTGTATAGTATCTCACGTTATTTGATTCAATTATTGTCGATATTTTATATATTATTAAATCAATAATTGAGATGATAGAGTTATTAATATTATTATTTACAATATTAACGATGTCTAGAAGTTCTGCCAAAGTGAGGTTTGGTCATCTAATTGCACGCCAATAGGAAGAAATCCTTATTGGAAAGCCCCCACTTTCCTGGGAACGACCTGGTCGATTAATATTGTGAATTATAATAATGATGATAAATGTTGTTAAATATATTGAGGTGTCTTTTTATGAAGTCACGGAAGTTTATATATATATATATAAATTTTTTTTATTAGTATTATTAATGTAATAAAACAGAAAAGCTTTTTGTATAAAATAGAATACTTTTATAAAGTTATTTGTTTTATTAGACTATAAATAGAATATATTATATTCTATTATGCATAGTATTTTGCATAGTAAAATCTTTTCATATAAAGCAGAATACTTTTATAAAGTTATTTATTTTATTAGACAATAATTAGAATATATTATATTTTATTATGCATAGTGTTTTGCATAGTAAAAAATTTTTTATATAAAAATGTAATACTTTTATAAAGTTATTTGTTTTATTAGACTATAAATAGAATATATTATATTTTATTTAAAATATTTTTTTTATTAGAATATTTTATTAATACTGCATTGTAAATTAATATGGACCGTTCGTTTAAAAGTAAATCAATCTGGACCGTTCATGAATTAGTTACTATTCAGTCCATTCTCTTATAAATAGAAGCTCATTCCTTCATTATTTGTTACGAATTCACTGAAACTCTAGAGAGAGAAACTATAGAGTGAAAGAAGAAAAGTATTATGGCTACTTCATTACTCCTATATCTAGTTTCTTCTAAGGTAAGGGGTATTATTTCTTTCGTATTCATGAAGAGAACTTCTGTTATTCCATTCTTTATTATTCTGTTGGAATAACTTGTATACGCGGGCTACCCTATACTTGGTGAAATTCTTCTGTTATTCTATTCTTTATTATTATGTTGGAATAACCTGTCTATGCGAAGTACCGCATACTTGGTGAAATTCTTCTATTATTCCATTCTTTATCATTATGTTGGAATAACCTATTAATGCGAAATACCGCATACATGGTGAAATTCTTATGTTATTCCATTCTTTATTATTATGTTGGAATAACCTGTCTATGCGAAGTACCGCATACTTGGTAAAATTCTTCCGTTATTATATTCTTTATCATTATGTTGGAATAACATGTTTATGCGAAGTACCGCATACATGGTGAAATTCTTCTGTTATTCAATTCTTTATTATTATGTTGGAATAACCTGTCTATGCGAAGTACCGCATACATGGTGAAATTATTCTGTTATTCCATTCTTTATTATCCTGTTGGAATATCCCCATGCATATGCGTTACGCATGACTGTTCCGTTATTTATTATTCATTGGAATATCCATGCGTGCGTTTACGCATGACTTGGTTCCATTCTTTATTATTACATTGGAATAACTTCATGCGTGCTGGATCTATTGCATGCATGGTGAATTCTTCGTTATTCCATTCTTTATTATTTTGTTGGAATATCACATGCATGCGTTTACACATGACTGGTTCCGTTATTTATTATTCATTGGAATAAACATGTGCGCAAGATCTATCGAATGGATGGTGATTTCTTCTATTATTCCATTCTTTATTATTATGTTGGAATAACCTGTCTATGTGGATTATCACATGCATGGTGAATGATCCTTTGTATTCATTCCTTATTAAATTGTGGAAATGATCTGTCTAAGTGGATTACCGCATGACGGACAAAAATCCATTGCAGTTTCATATATTCTCTTATATCTAGTTGGTTAAAACTTTGACTTCTATACTCCATGAAATTAGTGGAATATCCTTGATATTTGCGCTTCATCCAGTATCTTTTCATGAAAATATTCTTCTGAGCATTCTTGAATTTTACTCTACAAAGAAGTATCATGTTGACAATTTGGACGTTATTAGTTCCTGGATAAATTAATTCTTGAACGTATTTTATTGAATTCCTATATCATTTTCATCATCCTCATGTTTATATTATGTTGAAAGTCATCTGTGGCCTGTAGTGCATAGATGGACTTGGTATGATTATGACCAGGGATTAATCGGTATAATCATGACCGTAATGTTACAAATGATGTGGTAAAAGTCCTCATTGACCCGTAGTGCATTGATGGACAGTTGTTGGCATGATCATGACCATTGATGAATACACGAATATCCTTGGCCCGTAGTGCATGGATAATTTATGGTTGTGATACTAATGAATATCCTTGGCCGTATTGCAGGGATGATGTGGATTATTTATTAAGCTGAGTCTCAGCGATAAAAGTGATGAAAAACCTTTTTAAATCATAAAAGAAGTAGATTTTATTCTCTATTTGACTCTTTTAATGGATTGTTTGTTCTACTGCAGTTAAACTTGATGTCTATTGTATTTTATCAGTTTAACATTGTTGAAGACTAATGATAATTTATTCTGCATTATCTTAGTCATAATATTTCTTACTGGGCTAGTTGAGCTCACCCTTTCTTTCATTGTTCTCTTCAGGAAATGAGAACATAGCCGGGACTAGTCGGGGAACGGAGTAATGGTCTAGAAGATAGCATTAGTAGTCCTCACTATTCTGTTAAATAGTGTGACAATAAATGTAATGAGGACTCCATTGAGTGTGGATATTGTCTAGATGACAATATTCTTATTAAAACTCTTAGATTATGTTATGTCGTATTTTATACGACTGTTGTATAATTAAGTTGTATTTATATTCTGTACCATGTTTTTGGAGACTCAGAATAGGCGATGTATACCTATTTTGGGGGCGTCACAGTTGGTATCAAAGCTTAGGGATATGATCCCTGGCTGAGATGTGAGACAAGAACTAGAAGGGGAGAGACGGAGAATTCCTTCGCTAGTATGACCTACTTAAGTTTATTTGGTATTTAATTGGTCGGTCAGAGTATAGGGATAATATGTTGCATGTCAATTAACCCTTGTTTTATGACAGTATTTGAAAATGGCATCTGAAAATGTTGAGATCAGCAATGAAGCACATGAGACAGTTGAGTCACCAATGATCAATACCCAGGATAATATGCAATAGGAAGCCAATAATCCTCATGTAAACAACAACACCGATCAGATGATGAACGATGAGATGTTTAGAGGCTTTATAAAATTCATGCAACATCAGGCGAGAGAGACTCCTGTTCAAAATATAAGTGGAAACACTGGCAACTCTCGACTGGTCACCGCTAAGCAGTTCAAGGAGCTGGGACCACCGAAATTTTTGGGAGAGCCAAAACCACTTAAGGCGGAGACGTGGATAAAACAGATCACCAAGATATTTGATGTCTTGGGATGCTTTGTGGAGCAAAAGGTTCCCTTTGCCACCTTCATATTGCGAGGAGAGGCAGATTACTGGTGGGAATTAGTAAAACGTACTCACCCTGCCGCACTGTAGATGTCTTGGGAGAAGTTCCAAGAACTGTTCAACAACAAGTACTTTCCCGAAAGTATTCGTCACATGAAGGAGGTAGAGTTCATCAAGCTGGAGCAAAATAATATGACCGTGTCGCAGTACGAGGCTAAGTTTGTCGAGTTGTCCCAGTTTGCATCCCATTTGGTTGATAATGAGGAGAGAATGACACGAATGTTTCTGCGAGGTTTGAGACCCAAAATACGTCAATACCTCATTTCTTACAAATTGTGTTTGTATTCAAATGTAGTGAATAGGGCTTAGTTATTGGAGCGCGATAATGAGCCAGCCCAACCAAAGGATAATGAGCAAAAACACGATAATAATCGTACCGGTGGCAACGGCCATCGAAACAACGATAACCATCGTGAAGGAAATTATCAGGCAAGAAATGGTAACCATTTTGGTGGTAATCATGGCCAAGATAATAGAAGAAATGATTCAAGTGGAAAATTCAAGAAGAAAAGATTTAAAGATGATGGGAAGACGTCTGCAGCAGCACCAGCAACAAATTCTAGGGGAGGAGAACGAAGGTCCAAACTGTTCATAGCCTTCCAAGGTATGTTTTAGTTGTGGAAAAGATGGTCACATAGCTCAATTTTGTCCTGTAGCGAAATCAAGTCCAGCTGGGACGATGGCACCAAAGGCGAATACGGACAAAACAAAGTCGGTGGTTTCAGGAAGAGCGTTTTTTGTAACTTCTCAAAAAGCGAGTAACCCGAAAAAAGTTAGCACGAGTTAGTTAATTATAAATTCTTACGAAGTCTATACCTTATTAGATACTGGTTCTACCCATTCTTTTATCTCTCTTGCTTGCGCTCAACGTTTAAATTTGACCCCAGAGAAGTTAGACTTTGACTTATTGGTTGAAACTTTGTTAAAAGAAAACTTCGTTACCTCCACTGTTTATAAATCTTGTTGATTCAAATCGACACTTTCACGTTACCTGTCGATCTTATCTCTTTGAAAATACTTGCCCTTGATGTGATTTTAGGAATCGATTGGTTAATTATTCATCATGCCAAAATTGATTATTTTTTTAAAGTTGTTCGCTTTCATATTCCTAACCAACCTATTATGCAAATTCAAGCAACCAAACCACTAAAGTCAATCACTGTCATATTAAGCCATAAGAAAATAGCCCTGAGCCTTTCGCTGGTGACTTCCTTGGGTGGAATGTACCGAAGCCATACTTTCTGTAGGGGAAGCCGTGAATAACGGTGAAAAGTTGATAGGTATCAATGTGACATACTATCCAAGTCTTGGGATGAGAATCACAGTTTTTTTCTATCGTTAATAAATTTCTTGACATATTCCTGAAGACTTCCTGGCCTACCCCTAGAGCGTGAAATCGAATTTTGTATTAACCCCAGTAAAAAACCCATTTCTAAAACCCTCAAATATTTTCTTCACCTAAAACGAACGTAACATGCGCCAAAGACGTTGGCTCGAGCTGTTGAAGGTTACGACTATACCATTCAATATCATCGTGGAAGAGCGAACGTGGTAGCTGACGCGTTGAGTAAAAGATCATATACGTTTACGAGTGCGATGTTGTTAACACAAAAACCCATTTCGTATAACTTACAAATGATGAAGATAGAGTTAAAGACTCTAGGGACCCACGTGGTGATATCAAATATACGAGTAGAATCGACTTTAATAGATAAAGTTAAACCCGCTCAAGTTACAGACCCGAAGCTGATGAACATGAAGAAGAAGGTGCAGGAAGGCGTTATTCTAGAAACAAGAATCGACGAAGAGAGTAAATCTCCACCCTCGATTTTATTAGTCTATTTGAAATCTTCGATTGAGTAGGAACTATGACCTATAGACTCGCTTTACCGCCAAGTATGTCGCGTGTTCATAACGTTTTTCACGTATCGATGTTATGTAAATATGTGGACAACCCAAACCACATTATTGAATTAGAACTAGACGAGATAGCAAAAGATTTAATGTATGAGGAGATACAGTTTAAAATCTTGGATAAGAAAGATTATATTCGACACTCAAAGTTTATACCTCAAGAGTTAGAAGTAAGGTATCCTCACCTCTTCGGCATACCAGGTACGTACGTAAATTTTGAGGGTGAAATTTCATAAAGAGGGGAGATTGAGAGATCTCGAATTTTATGAAATGAAAGTATTCAATTTTTCTATTTTGATAAATAATTAAATTGATAAAAGTTTAAAGTTAAGGGTGATATCTGAAAATTTTTCAAAGTAAATATTATTGATTCAATTATTGTCACAATATCATCTGCATAATATGTTATATTATTAAATCAATAATTGAGACGACAAAGTTATTCATATTATTATTTGCAATATTGATAATGTCTAGAAGTTTTGTCAAGGAGAGGTTTGGTCACCTAATTACGCACCAATAAGGAGAAATCCTTATCGGAAAGCCCCCTCTTTCCTGGGAACGATCTGGTTGTTAAATATTGTGAATTATAATATTAATGATGAATAAGTTTGTGTTGATTAAAGATGAAATTGATAGTTCCATTGTGTTGGGATTATTAGTGTTAGTGAAAATCAACATTTATTTCGATAATAATTGATGTCTGGAGGTTATATTGACCAATCGGGTAATTAATCGGATAAATGAGCAATTAATTGCTATTGATTCACATGATTATAACTATTTGTTCACATATGTGTACTATTGATTCACATTCATTTACTATTAGGGGAATTGGTGCAAGATTGATAAAACTTGCATGACTAAGTTAAAAATGGAGGTATAGATGAAGGTACTATACTATAATTAATTTTTTCACATGTTTAGAACTATTGAGTCACATGATTTACTATTGATTCACATGATTTACTATTAGGGGAGGTGGTGCAAGTTTGATAATAATTGCATGACTAAATTAAAAATGAATGAAAAGATGAGGGTATTATACTGTAATATTTCAAGCCCCAAAATGTACAATTATGAAAACTATATTTTCCTATAAATAGAAGCTCATTCCTTCATTATTTTTCACCAATTCACTAAGTCTCACAAGAGCAATTATTATAGAGAAATTATAAAGAGAGAAGCTATAGAGAGAAAGAAGAAGCGAAGTCTGCTACTTCACTATTCTAATATCTAGTCTTCTTCTGAGGTAAGGGATATTATTCTTTCGTATTCATGAAGAGAGTTATTTTCTTTCAATACTCGTAAGGGTTGTTATTCCATTCTTTATTATTATGTTGGAATAACTCGTCTGCAAGCAATACCGCATACATGGTGAAATTCTTCTATTATTCCATTCTTTATTATTCTGTTGGAATAACCTGTCTGTGCGGTCTATCGCATGCCTGGTGAATTCTGTTATTATTCCATTCTTTATTATTCTATTGGAATATCCACATGCATGCGGATTACGCATGACACGGTTCCATTCTTTATTATTACATTGGAATATCCTATTCGCATGCGGATTACACATGAATTTTGGTTCCATTCTTTATTATTACATTTGGGAATAACTCGTCTGCGATCTATCGCATGCATGGTGAATTCTTTTGTTATTCCATTCTTTATTATTCTGTTGGAATAACTTGTCTATGTGGATTACCGCATGCATGGTGAATGATCCTTTGTATTCATTCCTTATTAAATTGTGGAAATGATCTGTCTACGTGGATTATCGCATGACGGGTGAAAATCCATTTGCAGTTTCGTATAATCTATTATACTCGTATGAGATATCATTTCTTTTGTACTCGTCATGGAATATCATTTTCTTTGGTATTTTTTTTACGAGTTACTATTCACGAGTTACTATTCACCTGGTTACTATTCACTCTAGTATTATTCACTTTCGGGTATTAGGGGCACTTTTAGGTTTGAGTACTATTCATGAGTTACTATTCACAAAGTTACTATTCACCCAAATTACTATTTACCCGAATATTATTCACTCGGGTATTTGGGGTACTTTTCATGTAGGGGTACTATTCACGAGGTACTATTCTCAAGTATTATTCATAGGATACTATTATGGGTACTATATAAGAAAAAATATATTTCTTTTCTGTCCAAATTATTTTTGGTATATGAATATTATTCTTGAATTTTACTCCACAAAGCAGTATCATGTTGACAATTTGGATATATTTAAACTCTGGATAGATTTAAAGTCTTTAATATTTATCCTTGATTTCGTTTGATTAATGCTTATATCATTGTCATTATCCTCATGCTTATATTATGATGAAAGTCATCTTTGGCTTACGTGCAAAGATAGACTGTTGATTAATGATTTTACAGTTATATATCTTTGGCTTACGTGCAAAGATGGACTGTTGATTATTGGTTTTATTGTTGTATATCTTTGGCTTACGTGCAAAGATGAACTATTGATTGATGAGTATCTTTAGCTTATGTGCATAGATGAACTGTTTATTGGTATGATTATGACCAGGGATCATTCGGTATAATCATGACCCGTAATATTATAGATGATGTGGTAAAAGTCCTCATTGGCCCGTAGTGCATTTGTAATACCTGTAAATTTTATGATTTAATATTATTATTAAATAGAGCCGACGAATTATTTATTTTACAAATGCTTACGTGGCATGAGGAGAGTAACTCAATTGAATTAAAATTGAGCTGTTGATGATCGATAAGATAGGTTCATGAAATGTCTTGTGTGACACAATGATGGACTTAGTGAAGGATGAGTAAACAATTGCATGTTTAAGGTCCAAATAATAAATTGGGAGTCTAGCCCAATAAGTTAACTGATGGACTTTTGAGTTAGCCCAATAAACTTGGGATATTTAGAATCAATCGGAATCCAACAAAATAGTTAAGCGAGAGTACAAGTATTGGTTAAATTAAAATGTGGCGTGGGGCAGTGGGCCTGACCGGCTAGCCCTTGTCCATGTCTGAGATCTACTCTCTTGTCCCCAAATTAGGGTCACCAAGTACAAAGAACAGTAGCCTAAACTCTCTTTATGCAAATTTCAAGCTTCTAATCCTAGGCATGCATGGCTAGCTAAGTAAGCCAGATGGAGTGATTGAACAACTCTTTAAATAACCATTGTTCATTTCTATTGCACCATGAATCCCAATATTGGGTAAAGCAAGTGTCTCGCCCATGTTTTCTCTTTAAATACAAGCTACTAGGGCAGTCTGTTTTAGTGATAAGAGTGTTGGAGAAATCTGAGTAAATAATTCTTAGTTGCTAATCATTACCAAATCAGTGTGTGAGATATCAAGGTTAAAGCTCGAGAAGGTATAAGTTCTACTCCGTTCTTAACTTGAGTCTTGTTGATTCTCGCTTTTTGATTATTAGGTCAAGTATGATGAATTAGCGAGGATAAAGGGTGTTTAGAAAGTTTACCTTCGTGCATGAATACGTTAAAAATTGTCCGGAATCAAGTTGTGGCTACTCGCAAAAGCGAGCATGTTCACCGCTTCGAAATCCATGGGTGCAAATTTGCACCATGCTTAGGAACCATCTTTGATGGGTTCTACCGTGTCGAGACCTTGTATTAAGAAATTCCCTTAGGTTGTATGCATATAGTAAAGTCTTAAATTAACTGAAGAACTTAAACCTTGTCAAGTAAAGTGTAGACCAAGAAGTCTCAAGGAGCTATTTCAGAACAAAGCGTGATATCTTTGGACAGTAGCGTAATGTCTTCGGACAAAGCGTGATGTCTTCTGGATGAGCGTAATGTCTTTAAAAGAGAGCGTGATGTCTTGGACAGAGCGGAATGTCTTGACAGAAGCGTGATGTCTTTGGACGAAGCGCGATGTCTTGGACGAAGCATGTTGTCTTGAACAAGCCATAATATCTTTGGACATGGCGACATGTCCGGAACTTCGGAGAGACGAAGATCGTAACTTGATATAAGGATGGATTAATAAATACTCCTATCGTCGTAAACTATTAGTACGAATGAGTTCTAAGTAGAGAATTTTACCAACTTCGGGAAAATAAATCTAATACTTGCAAACATGCGTAGAAAAAGGTCGATTGGGATTAATAGGCGTTATGGTCTACTTAAAGCAAGGAACCTCTTAAAACTTCGAGGAAGAAAGATTATGAATAAGCTAGCGGTGGTCAATAGTATGAGCATGTTAGTGTACCATTATGAGTTTTGATGGGTGCAATGGATAGAAAGAAAAATGTGTTATGTGTACATGTTGTTGATATATATCAAGTGTGTTTGGCTAATGAATACCTATACTTACATGAATAGGACAGACATAGTTTGTTGAGGTGATTTTCGCTATTAGTAGTAATCAACGCTAAAGGAAAGTTTCTTACTCTACCTTGATTTCAAGTATGCAAGTTTTTTACTCTACCTTGATTTCAAGTATGCAAGTTTCTTACTCTACCTTAATTTCAAGTATGCAAGTTTTCTATCCCTAACTTATTGTTATTGTTGGGCAACCTCACTCAAATTTACAATGAGCAAGTATCCGAACACTATTATTACTGTGTTGCAAGTTCCTTAATTCACACACTTCATACGTTGAATTGTTGTCATATCAATCATATTTTATCAAGCAAATATCTGCTTCTATTTGAAAATCACTTGTATACCTTGACGTTGTTGTAAGCATTGGACTTATCATTCCTCAATGCATGATGAAAAACTGTCTAAGCCCTTGATTTGGCTTAGACTATTATGAGTTAAAGAGCTATCCAAACCGATTGATTTGGTGCGAACTATAAATAAATCTATTGAGATGAACAACCCTCATAGAAGGGGAAATTATATATTATTTGGGAACCGAGGCAAGCGTGCATTATGAGTATGATTAAATGTTATACATAACATAGGGTACCTTTAGGTGATCACCGATGTACTTTCGTGGATGTTGGATTACTGATGTAATAATTGTTAATTCTAGTAAGAGTTCTTGGTCCTTAGTATTTGCTGAAATTATTCAATTATGTTGAACCTCGAAATGAATAAATCACGAGATTTTGTTGATATCCTTGGTCCATAGCGACACACGTTGAATACTCTTGGTATTCGTGATATCCTTGAACTATCAATTATTATTATACCTTTGAAAGATTCAAATGCTATAACCGCTTGTTCTTCTAGCTATATTGCTTCTTTGGGCAAACTTGTTGCTCATTCTTGCTTCCCAAAACATTTGAGTTAAAGCGAGCAAGGCGGTACTTGAGGAAAGGACAAGGGAAAAGGCAAAAGGCTGACGAATAATTTAGCCCTTAAGACTAGAAGTATTATTATTATTGTTATTATGATGTATTCAAGAATGATTAAGCTATGTTAAGTTAATCACAGAATGGTTGTAGTAATGGTTACTGTACCTTGGGACGTGAATATTTATATTTCATCAATGTAAATTATTCTATTATTTCGTTGTTAATGATTTTGTAAGATATTAAGTAGTAGTAGCATGATGCAGAAATTGAGAGATATGAGTGTCTCGAAATTTTGGGGCGCATATGAGGTTAGTATCAAAGCCATAGTTATAAACCTTGGGAGCGAGAGCCCTTAGATTATAAGCGAGGAGAACGAGGAAGATAGAAAGAATTTGAAACTCATATAGAGTTTTCATAGAGATGGACTTAGCGTGTTCTGAGAATATAACTTCATTCTATACAATGAACTTATGATTCTAAGGGAGTTGTTGGTTGTTTTGTCTTGTGTCGGTGATTGTAGGATGACTGACATGGGAGGACCTAGCCGAGTAGTAGAAGAGGAGCCGCGTGACATACACATGGTATATGAGGCACCATTGATAGCAGAGCCTATATCAATGGTAGTTCCTATTGATGATGATGACGAGGAAGAGGAGATAGAGCCAATACCCAAAGAGTCTGATCCAGAGGAGAAGCGTATGGTGGATGAGCCCATTGGGGACTCCGACGAGGCTACTTTTGAGGATAGGATGTTGGGGGAGTATGAGGAGCAGATTTTGGAATTAGGGTACAAAGTTGAGAAGTTAGAGGCTGAGGCCAAAGACAGAGAGTCCGAATTCCAAAAAGTCAAGGGACGAAGACCACCAGAGAAAGTTAATGCAGAGGAGATGGAAGTAGAGATTGTTCACCAAGTAAGGAGGCAGGGAATCCAGATGGGGGCTTTGTTTCACAAGGCGGTGGCTAGGAATGTAGAACCTGGCGGGGAAGTTGGAAGAGATGGAGCGAGAGGGGTTGAGCGAGGGGACAGAGAAGGAAGCTATCCGTACTCGATTAAGGATGGAAGTAATGGATAGGATCCATTTCAAGAAAAGTGGAAAAGGGCCAATGATAGGGCTAACGATCTAGAAGATGAAGTGAGGTGCAAAAAGGAGGAAGATGGGCAGGGATGAGCTATGCATTACGCACGGCCATGGAGGGACCGATTTGTGGGGGTAAATCACTACCCGAGCGGAAGCGAGAGGGATGACCAAGCACACCATAAGTCGAGATGTGGTGGTGCACATTACTCGAGAGGAGTACCAGAGCACTGTGGGAGCGGAATGATAGATTAACTCTAGGCGCTAAAATTTATTAGTTGTAGTTCGATTTGTGTAATGTATTATCATTGTGGTAATCCTTATGTAGAATGTGAGATGTTGTAAACCCCAAACTTTTGAGTTATATTGGAGGGGTAGTATGTTAATGGTTGTCCCCATCTTTTTGTGATATTAGGGGATAAGTTGTGTCATTTATAAGTATCTTTGGAGATAATCATGTAATGTAACAATTTGGCATATGAATATAAATGATCTTGTTTCGAAATGTATTAGAAATCATATTCCTTTTATGGAGAATTGTTTAAGTAATATAATTAGATAATAAAAATGGGAGTGTCTCGATGTAGGAAAATGCCGCACCAGACGTAGATTAACTACTCGGAAGAGCTTCGATTCAATGATGAGAGAGGACATGTAGATCCCATTCGGAGGCTTGTAGATTTGTTGGGGAGGCTCTTGGGGAAGAAATGTACAAGTACCACCGTTCCCCAAGTAGCTCCTTGCCGCAAACTTCAAGGACTTTAAGAGCGTAGGACCTCCGGAATTCATGGGTACTACCGACCCTATCGTGAAGCAAACGTGGATCAAGGAAATGGAGAAAGCCTTCGCCATTGCTCGTGTGGGTGAAGACCGTAAAACCGTGTTCGCTACATACATGATGATGAGGGTGAAGCAAAACCACCGTGGGAAGCAAATCAACAGAGAGCGGGAGAAGGGACTATAACTTTGGGAAAGGTTTAAGACTTTGTTCTTCGAGAATTACTTCCCAAGAGCGTGAAGAATAGGATGGAGGTAAAGTTTCTAGAACTAAAACAAGGGAGATAGCGGTGGCACGATTATGATGCCAAGTTCAATGAACTCATGGCGATTCGCAACACATCAAGTAGACATCAAGAAAGGAAAGCTCGACGCTTCAAACTTGGACTAAAACCTTGGTTATTCAACAAGGTGTCGATCCTTCAAATTGACTCTTCGCCACCTTATTGGAGAAGGCGATAATCGATCGAGGGAGGTAGCGAGGCATTGAGCCAATACAACAAGGAGAAGAAGAGCAAGAATCTTTGGAGGAGAGACTCGTGGAGGGAGTAGCAGTGGTGGAAGTTATTCGGGAAAGAGGAAATGGGATAACCGAAACAACGACAACAACACCAACCACCAAAGCATCAACCAGTCAGAAAATTATCAAGGAGGATTCAAGAAAAGAAGTGAAGCTTGCTCGAAATGTGGGAAAAACCATCAAGGGAATCTTTGGAAGGCGCAAAGATCTCGCTATAATCATGCCAAGAAGGGCACATTTCACCTAAGCGCCTGGTAGAAGAGGAGCAAGGATGTTTCGCGTGTGGCTCAACCGAGCATCAAATCAAGGATTTCCCAAAGAAAGGGAGCAACGGCGAAGCGCCAATGAGGGGGGGGGCAAAGAAGTCGATGATCGGCGGACCAACGCAATCCAACCAATTTGACCGCCTGAACTTTAACATGACCGCCGAGACCTTGGTGAATGAAAGGGACGTGGTGTCAGGTATTCTCCCAATCAATAATATAAACGCCTATGTATTATTTGATTCGGGTGCTACCTATTCCTTTGTGTCTGAAGAATTTGCTAATCGACTAAACATACCTCCTGAACATTTAGAAAACTCATTGAACGTAGAGATTGCGAATAAGGAGGTAATTCCCATAGAGTTTATTTACCGAAACTGTTGTGCAAACATTAGAGGTCACGAACTGAACGTAGACTTAATTCCGATTAAACTGGGAGAGTTTGATGTGATATTAGGAATGGATTGGTTATCCGGCCACGCTGTGATAATCGATTGTCAGAAGAAGAGTGTGAACCTTCATACCTCAAATCGGTCTAAGGTAGTGTTTTACGGTAACTCATCGCTCAAGCAATCGTGTTGCCTTACGATGATGCAGGCTAAGAAATTGTTAAAGAAAGGATGTGTGGGTTATTTAGCCTATATAGTGGACATTCATCAAAAGAGGATAGAAATGAAAGATATATTAGTGGTAAAAGATTTTCAAGACGTGTTTCCAAACGAATCGCCGGCCTTCCGCCGTATGTAGAACCCAATTCATAATAGACTTAGCACCGGAACCGCACCAATTTCAAAGCCCCATATCATATGGCGCCGAAGAGAAATGAAGGAATTGATGATTCAATTGCAAGAGTTACTAGATAAGGGTTACATTCGGCCAAGTGTGTCTCCTTGGGGAGCACCGGTGTTGTTTGTAAAGAAAAGGATGGATCGATGAGACCGTATCGATTATCGGGAGTTGAACCGAAAGTGACAATTAAGAATAAATATCCATTGCCAAGGATAGACGACCTTTTCGATCAAATCAAGGGAGCGAAGTGTTTTTCCAAAATAGATTTTCTTAACAGGTTATCATCGAGTTGAAAGTGCGAGAGGAGGACATACAAAAGACGGCGTTTGAACTCGCTACGGACATTACGAATTTTAGTGATGTCATTTGGGTTAACCAACGCTCGTAGCGTTCATGGACTTGATGAACGGGTTTTCAAGCCATACTTAGATAAGTTCGTTGTAGTATTTATCGATGACATTTTGATTTATTCAAAGACAAAAAAGAAGAGCTGTTGAACACCGAAGATGGTATTGGAAGCATTGAGAAGGAGAAGATGTATGCGAAATTTTCAAAATATGAATTTTGGATGGAAAGGGTCCAATTTCTAGGACACGTGATAGATCAAAATGGAATTTCGTGGATCCCGCAAAGGTGGAAGCGGAAGTAATCGGGAGCACCAAGACGCCAATGTGAAGTTAGGAGTTTCTTAGGTTTAGCCGGTACTATCGAAGATTTATCCAAGATTTTCTAAGATAACAACCCGTGACCAATCTAACGAAGAAGACAGAGAAGTTTGTATGGACGAGAAATGCGAGGAGAGTTTCCAAGAATTGAAGAGGAGGTCGAGTGAGACGCTTTGTATTATCATTACCAGATGATACGGGAGGATTTGTGGTGTATAGTGATGCATCGCATAGAGGACTTGGTTGTGTGCTAATGCAACATGGCAAGGTCATTGCATATGCCTCTGACGGTTGAAAGATTTTGAAAAAACGATACCTACCCATGACTTGGAGTTAGCGTGTAGTCTTTGCATTGAAGATTTGGAGGCACTATTTGTATGGAGAAAAATGTGAGATATATCTGAGATCACAAGAGTTAAAATATATCTTCACACGAAGGTGTTGAACATGCGACAAAGAAGATGGTTGGAACCGCTTTCAAGGATTACGATTGTGAAATTCTTTATCACCCGGGAAAAGCAAACGTTGTAGCCGACGCTTTGAGTAGAAAAGGAAGGGAGAAGTTATTCAAACTGACAACTCAAGAGGATTTAATAAGAGAAATGGAAATGTTGGAAATAGAGGTGGAGGAGCCAAGAGAAGCGGAAGGAAGATTTCTCATGATGAGAGCTCACCCGACGTTATTGGATAGAATGAAGGAATCACAAGAGAAAGATGAAGAATGTGAGAAGATAAAGAAGAGAATAGTAGAAGATAAGGAAGAAAGGTTCAAAGTAGATAAGGATGGTATATTGAGATTCGAGGGTCGAGTATGGGTGCCGGTGAATCGAATGAGAGAGGAAATCCTACACGAAGCACACAATACGACGTATTCAGACATCCGGAGGCACAAAATGTACCGGGATCTTGACACCATTTTGGTGGCCTAATTTGAAAAGAGAGGTTGCGGCGTGTGTTAGCAGATGTCTTACTTGTCAAAGAGTCAAAGCAGAACACCGGAGGCCAAGTGGACTATTTCAACATTGGAAATACGAGAATGGAAATGGGAGCACATTACGATGGATTTCGTGTGGTTGGACTTCCGGTTACTGTAAGAGTTACAATGCCATTTGGGTCATTGTGGACCGACTAACAAAGACAACTCATTTTCTACCCATCAAGTTTCGATTCAATTTGAACCAATTAGCAAACTTGTATGTAAAGGAAATCGTATTGCGACATGGAGTGCCGGTGTCGATTGTCTCCGATCGAGATCCGCGTTTCACATCAAAAATTCGGAAAAGTTTGCAGGGAATGAATGGGAACTCAATTGAGATTGAGTAATCGCTTATCACCCTCAAACCGGCGAAAAGTAATGAACGAACCATACAAACGTTGGAGGACATCTTTGAGAGCTTGCGTGATGGACTTCAAGGGAATTGGGACGACCATTTACCATTAGTAGAATTAAACACAATAATAGCTATCATGCGAGTATCAGATACCGCCATATGAAGCTCTTTCTGGGAGAAAGTGCGGGACGCCATTATGTTGGGATGAAGTGGGAGAACGATGACTTTTGGAAACGTAATTAGTCCAAGAAGCGGTAAACGTGGTAGCAACAACAATAAGGGGCAAATTGGTAGCAGCTCAAGATCGCCAAAAGAAGTACGCCGACTTGCATCGTCAGAACCGAGACTTTGAAGTCGGTAGTTATGTGTTTTTGAAGGTATCTCCGTGGAAGGGAAAGATCAGATTCAGAAAGAAAGGAAAATTGAGTCCGAGGTTCATAGGGCCATTCGAGATATTGAAGCGAGTGGGCGAAGTGGCATACAAAGTTGCTTTTGCCAATTTAGCTGGAACACATCCACAACGTGTTTCATATATTTTAAGATTACGACCGTACAAGTCTTACTATAAGCACGTAATTTCCTATGAGCCCATTCAAGTAGAGAAGAATCTGGCATATGAAGAAATTCTTGTTCAGATAATAGATAAGAAAGAGCAAATGCTAAGAAACAAAGTTATATCTTCTGTTAAGGTTGTTTGGCGAAACCATGATGTCGAAGAGGCCACGTGGGAATTAGAAGATAGGATGAGGAGAGACTATCCCCATCTTTTCAGTATAACCTCAGATCAATTAGAGGACGGAATTTTTATAAGGGAAGAGGATGTAATACCAAGTAAATTTTATGATTTAATATTATTATTAAATAGAGCCATGAATTATTTATTTTACAAATGCTTACGTGGCATGAGGAGAGTAACTCAATTGAATTAAAATTGAGTCATTGATGATCGATAAGATAGGTTCATGAAATGTCTTGTGTGACACAATGATGGACTTAGTGAAGGATGAGTAAACAATTGCATGTTTAAGGTCCAAATAATAAATTGGGAGTCTAGCCCAATAAGTTAACTGATGGACTTTTGAGTTAGCCCAATAAACTTGGGATATTTAGAATCCAATCGGAATCCAACAAAATAGTTAACTGAGAGTACAAGTATTGGTTAAATTAAAATGTGGCGTGGGGCAGTGGGCCTGACCGGCTAGCCCTTGTCCATGTCTGAGATCTACTCTCTTGTCCCCAAATTAGGGTCACCAAGTACAAAGAACAGTAGCCTAAACTCTCTTTATGCAAATTTCAAGCTTCTAATCCTAGGCATGCATGGCTAGCTAAGTGACCGGTATGGAGTGATTGAACAACTCTTTAAATAACCATTGTTCATTTCTATTGCACCATGAATCCCAATATTGGGTAAAGCAAGTGTCTGGCCCATGTTTTCTCTTTAAATACAAGCTACTAGGGCAGTCTGTTTTAGTGATAAGAGTGTTGGAGAAATCTGAGTAAATAATTCTTAGTTGCTAATCATTACCAAATCAGTGTGTGAGATATCAAGGTTAAAGCTCGAGAAGGTATAAGTTCTACTCCGTTCTTAACTTGAGTCTTGTTGATTCTCGTTTTTCAGATTATTAGGTCAAGTATGATGAATTAGCAGGATAAAGGGTGTTTAGAAAGTTTACCTTCGTGCATGAATACGTTAAAAATTATGCGGAATCAAGTTGTGGCTACTACTCTGCAAAAAGCGAGCATGTTCACCTTACGAAATCCATGGGTGCTTGTTGCACCATGCTTAGAACCATCTTGATGGGTTCGATTGGGCCGTGTCGAGACCTTGTATTAAGAAATTCCCTTAGGTTGTATGCATATAGTAAAGTCTTAAATTAACTGAAGAACTTAAACCTTGTCAAGAAGTAGTGTAGATCAAGTCTCTGAAGGAGTCATTTTTTGCATAAAGCGTGATATCTTTGGACAGGCGTAATGTCTTGGACAAAGCGTGATGTCTTGGATGAGCGTAATGTCTTCTAACAGAGCGTGATGTCTTGGACAGAGCGGAATGTCTTTGACGATGAGCGTGATGTCTTGGACGGTTACGATGTCTTGGACGAAGCATGTTGTCTTCGAACAAGCCATAATATCTTTGGACATGGCGACATGTCCGGAACTGAGACAAAGATCGTAACTTGATATAAGGATGGATTAATAAATACTCCTATCTTGTCGTAGTAAACTATTAGTACACGAATGAGTTCTAAGTAGAGAATTTTACCAACTTCGGAAAATAAATCTAATACTTGCAAACATGCGTAGAAAAGGTCGGTGGGATTAATAGACGTTATGGTCTACTTAAAGCAAGGAACCTCTTAAAACTTCGAGGAAGAAAGATTATGAATAAGCTAGCAGTGGTCAATAGTATGAGCATGTTAGTATACCATTATGAGTTTTGATGGGTACAATGCAGATAGAAAGAAAAATGTGTTATGTGTACATGTTGTTGATATATATCAAGTGTGTTTGGCTAATGAATACCTATACTTACATGAATATAGATGTACATAGTTTGTTGAGGTGATTTTGCTATTAGTAGTAATCAACGCTAAAGGAAAGTTTCTTACTCTACCTTGATTTCAAGTATGCAAGTTTTTACTCTACCTTGATTTCAAGTATGCAAGTTTCTTACTCTACCTTAATTTCAAGTATGCAAGTTTTCTATCCCTAACTTATTGTTATTGTTGGGCAACCTCACTCAAATTTACAATGAGCAAGTATCCAAACACTATTATTCTTTGTGTTGTAAGTTCCTTAATTCACACACTTCATACGTTGAATTGTTGTCATATCAATCATATTTTATCAAGCAAATATCCGCTTCTATTCGAAAATCACTTGTATACCTTGGACGTTGTTGTAAGCATTGGACTTATCATTCCTCAATGCATGATGAAAAACTGTCTAAGCCCTTGATTCGGCTAGACTATTATGAGTTAAAGAGCTATCCAAACCGATTGATTTGGTGCGAACTATCGTAAATCTATTGAGATGAACAACCCTCATAGAAGGGAAATTATATATTGTCGGGAACCGAAGCATGCGATACGAGTATGATTAAATGTGCATGCATAACATAGGGTACCTTAAGTCGATCACCGATGTACTCGTGGATGTTGGATACAACAGTAATATCTGTTAATTCTAGTAAGAGTTCTTGGTCCTTAGTGACCTTTCAAGATTCAATTATGTTGAACCTCGAAATGAATAAATCTCGAGATTTTGTTGATATCCTTCATCCATAGCGACATTCGTTGAATACTCTTGGTATTCGTGATATCCTTGAACTATCAATTATTATTATACCTTTGAAAGATTCAAATGCTATAACCGCTTGTTCTTCTAGCTATATTGCTTCTTTGGGCAAACTTGTTGCTCATTCTTGCTTCCCAAAACATTACGAGTTTAAAGAGCAAAGCGGTACTTCAGAAAGGACAAGGGAAAGGGCAAGGCTGACGTAATAATTTAGCCCTTAAGACTAGAAGTATTATTATTATTGTTATTATGATGTATTCAAGAATGATTAAGCTATGTTAAGTTAATCACGTAATGGTTGTAGTAATGGTTACGGTACCTTGGGACGTGAATATTTATATTTCATCAATGTAAATTATTCTATTATTTCGTTGTTAATGATTTTGTAAGATATTCGTAGTAGTAGCGTGATGCAATCAAATTCGAGATATGAGTGTACGAAATTTTGGGGCACCACAAAGATTGATGTCTGATTATTGGTATGCTTATAACCAAGGATTATTCAAGATAATCATGACCATTGATGATTACATGAATATCCTTGGCAGAAATCTTGTGGATGATTCGATGATTTGGATTATTTATTGTCGAGTCTCAAATGATAAAATATTGGTTATACACTTTTAATTCGTAAAAGATAGTAGATATCATCCTCTACTTGACTCTTCTAAAATACAGTTGTATGTCTTTGGCCTGTAGTGCAAAGATGAATTGTTAATGAATATCTTTGGCCGTAGTACAAAGATGAATTTATTAGTATGATTATGAGCAGGAATTGCGATTTGGTATGACCATGATTTTTGATGTTTCAGATGAAGATAGGTGATGAAAATTATCCTCATCCTAGGTGCGAAGAGGAATTTAGAATCAGAATTATGATTATGAGTTATTCATATGATTGTGATGTGAATTGTTTATTGATGTTCTGAGGATAAAACATTATTGGTGGACTTTTAACATAGAGAAGATAATAGACCTGATGGTCTATTTGACTTTTCTAATGGATTGCTCGTTCCGCTGCAACTATGGTTGAAAAGTTTTATCATCTACCATATGTTCTAAATCTCGATTTATTCTTGATGAAGGCTATTGATGATGTAAATTATCTTTAGTCATGATATTCTTTCTTGGGCTAGTTGTGCTCACCCTTTTGCTTCACAATTCCTTTCGTGTAATAAGAGTGTAGTATTTGGGTCGAGCTGAAGAATGTGAGAGAATAGAAGCGGTGGTCTATAGCTATTGAGATTCTCCTTAAATAGTATGGAAATAATTTTATTGAGAACTTTAGATAAGTGTGTCGATATTGTATACGTCATTTGATATTTAATTTTGGTGAACCGAATAGGGTGAGGTGAACCCAACTTTGAAGGTGGTTTTTTGCCACTATCATACAAGATGTCTAATGACATACAACCTCGTGTTATCATAAGACAGGGGTTGTGCACATCCACTTGCCGAGTATATCTACGAAGCACCGCTTATATGATCTTGGAGTTTGGTTGAAATATAATTTTCAATTGCAGACAGTGGAGATAGTTATATGTCAAGAGAAGACTCACCATTGGAAAGAACATGATAGTAATCTTCTCGCTTTTCTTTGGGGTCTATTGGGTCAACCAAGGATAATTCTGTGGACATATGATATCTATCATAACCTTGACGCATGAACTCCCATGTACGAAGGTTTCCTTGAGTACTTCCCAAAGATTTTAATTTCTAAAACAGTTTTTGATTGTACTTTTATGTAAAGTACTATTGTAAGGTTGTGGTCGAGGAACCATGAGAGTTACATACATTTGTATTAAAACTCACAGTTTAACTGTGGTCGTATTCTGCATAAAAGTTCAACAGTTGTATAAATGAAGTTTGTAAATGATTTTTATAGTGTAATATCTGGCGACTCAGAATGGGTCGTGTGGACCTATTTTGGGGGCGTCAAATTTATGACCAAGGATTATTCGGTATAGTCATAACCATTGATGATTACATGAATATCATTGGCCGTGGTGCAGGGATGATTCGATGATGTGGTTTATTTATTGTCGAGTCTCAAATGATAAAGTTGATGAAAATCTTTTTAAATCATAGAAGATAGTAGATATCATGCTCTACTAGACTCTTCTAATGGATTGCTTGTTCCACTGTAGTTAAACTTGTTGTCTATTATATTCTATCAGTTTAACATTGTTGAAGGCTAACGATAACTTATTCTGCATTATCTTAGTCATAATATTTCTTATCGGGCTAGTTGAGCTCACCCTTTGCTTTCATTGTTCTCTTCAGGAAATGAGAATATAGCTGGGACTAGTTGGGGAACGGAGTGACGGTCCAGATGATAGCATTAGTAGTCCTCACTATTCTCTTAAATAGTGTGATAATAAATGTAATGAGGACTCCATTTGAGTTTGAATACTGTCTAGAAGACAATATTCGTATTAAAACTCTCAGTTTATGTTTTGTCGTATTTTATACGACAGTTGTATTTAAATTTGTACCATGTATTTGGCGACTCAAGATGGGTGATGTATACCTATTTTGGGGGCATCACACTATAAGAAAAAAGCTTAATTCTGATGGAATGTTCCGTCGGACCTAAGCCTATTCAGTCAAAAATAGGTTATTTTCGACGAAAATATCCGTCAAAAATTCAGTCGTATATATTCGCGTCGAAGATAAGATCCGTCAAAAATTCCGTTGGATCTTTATTATCTTCGACGGATTTTCGTCGAACATAAACTATCTTTGACTGAATATATAGGACGAAACTTTCCGTCGAGTATAATTTACCCTATTTCCGACGGAAATATTCCCTCAGAATTATCTTATTTCTGACTGAAAATTAAAATAATACGGTATTTATTAAAAATGACTAATTATTAACTCCGACGGAATTTGCGTCGGAGATAACGTAGTTCCGACGGATATGTTCCGTCATAGTTAACTTATTTCCGACTGAAAATTTGAATATTTTGGCATTTATTAAAAATTGGTTATTTGTTAAATCCGAGGAAAGTTCCGTCGGAATTAACTATTTTTTTTAAATGCAGATTTTAAAAGTTCGGTTTCGTGTGTTTAAACCCATTAATGTACCAGAATCTCGTCACAACCCAAAGATCTGATAATATAAACTCAGTATCTCACATTCAAATATGCAACGAAGCACTAAAATGTAATCTTCAATTCATTATCATTCACATTCACATTCAAATATCTACCAAAACGTATTATAAGCTAATTTTCCATAAATATAAGATAACCAATTATAAATATAAGCTAATGTTCCATAAATGATAAATAATATAATTTACAATACTTATACGGATTTAATTAGACACTACAATATATACAAATGTTCTACAATACTTATATAGAGCCTTAATTAGACACTACAACATATACAAATGTTCTATAATAACATGAATACAAATGAACTATAAACTAGTAAAAAGTATCATCATCCAAGTGAGTGAATCTACAGTGCTCGGTGTATGGAAATCAACGTCATCTGATCGTCGTCATTGCTATGGCTGCCGCCATCGCCATACCACATTGATAGAATCAAAAATATAAAACATTAGTCTGTATATATATATGTGAGAATTAACAAGCTAGCCTTAATTGAAAAAAAACATAAACAATAAGAATACCTGAGTAGGTGGGAGTGGACGAAAAGCCTCCTCCAAGAGGGTAATCACCATCCAGAGCATCTCGGCGCCCCAAGCGTCGAACTGCTCCCGTGGTAATCCTGTACTCTCTGCAGAGGCCCCTGCTATAATATCATGAGCAATCTAGTGAAGATGAGAACTGGAAGGCAACTTCTGACGCCGAAAGACCGGATCTGTACGGAACCTATCCGACACGAACCCTATCAGCCACCGGAAGATATCGTCACCTAAGCCAGCGCCCGTATGAGATGGTCCGACATGTTCTCTCAAACACTGGCGCTGGCTAGAGCTTATAAAGAGATACAAATTCGATTACTAATAATAATTTATATAATGTGATAAATTCGAATAATTTTGTGAAACATAATAAAATATTACCTCCAAGAAGTGTATATGCGGGTATCCTCAGCAGACCCAACACTCGATATCTGCCGGTACTATTAGTAGGGGGATCCTAAGACGCGACCCATAGTCTCAGCTCTTCATTCCGATCTAATACAATATCGGGAAGAGGGGTGGCAAAATCTAAGCTTTCAGAACCCTCCTAATAGCTGACTCATTTACGGTATACGTCGTCTCCAAGCCTCTAAAATCGGTCTCGTAATGTATTCAGATATCATTATGTTAATTATATCATTTTATTTACGATTGAATATTATTGAAAGCTAAATAGTAAGATGAGTTTTACCCAGTATAGCTAAAGTCGCTGAGACAAAACACGCTAAATCCTTAGGCGTGTGGGCTCGATCCCAAAACTCTAGAATGGTAGGATCTCTACCAAGGTCCTCCCCAATGCCTAATAAAAACATTCATAAAATAGGTATTAAGTATTTGTGTGAGAACTTGATGCCTAAATAACTAAATACAACACATTTACCGTCTTTGCCTCCTCGAATGACTGAGAACCAGTGGTGTGTACTATCCGGAGCTGACCATGGTTCTTCTTCACCGTTTCGCATTTTTTTCTTGAAGTCATCACCTCCAAAGGCGCACACATAGCCTCCCCAAAGCTAAATCGGAGACTATCGTAGGTCGATGATCTCTCGATGGTGGTCCCGAAATTTGGTCCACTGGCGCTGGTACGCCTCTGTTGCATCTCATCTGACCATCCGCAGTAATTCGCAGTGACATGATGCTCAATCACATCGTCGTCAGCTGACTGAGAGATGCTTGGGTCAAATCGATAATAAACCTATAATAAAAGTTAATTTAATATTAGGAACAATTGATTTCATCATCCTAATACAACTATGTAGTAATCAATATAATATGCTTAACTTACATGGATAGGGGTAAGGCTTCTATCCCGTTATAAGATACGTCTCGTCACTAGTGCAAACACGTTGAGTACGTTTCATGAGTTTCAAGAAAATTTTGGCAGCACCTCCCCATGGTCTCCAAGCACACGAAATAGACTAAGATAACTTAATCTAAGTATGCACTCGGAGAACATATAGAGATAACAGTCGAACAATCCTCAAAATAACAAAAATGTACCGTTTCGTATTTGCATCGGTGAAAGACATAACATCCAATAACAGTCCTAAACTGGGGACTGTTCGACATTCACCCCTACTGAGTGAATGTCAAATGGGTTTCTAAGTTTCAAATTATAGTACATATATTATTGAGTGTATTGAAGATTAAAGGGAGAGTATTATTGAATTTATTGAAAATTGTGGCAAACTAAGCAAATGCTACTTAGTTTATGAGAATTGTTATATGGAATCTATAGAGATTACTTGAGTCGTCAACCGGGAAAAAAAGGTCGTAGTTCCTGTTTGTGTCCTATACTCGAATAATAAAGTTAATTCAATTACTGCAGACATTCCTCACTGTTCCATCATAACAGATGACAACATCCTGAAGGAGTTCCATTAAGCTATTGAACAAAGTTTTAGCTTAAGCAACCCTCTAGATGAACGAATGATCACTTCTCTGCTAGGAATAAATCATCTCCCCATATGGGTCTAATCCATGACATAGACAGCTTCTCACCACTCCGAATTCCTCAAATGGATAGTTCTCATACAAGAGGTGAGACGTTCTGTGAGAACCCGCCCATCCGAGGAATTGGTGGTGAGAAGTCAGATATATCATGGATTGGACCCATATGGGGAGACGATTCATTCCTAGGAGAGAAGTGATCGTTCGCTCATCTAGAGTGTTGCTTAACCTAGAACTTTGTTCAACAACTTACTGGCACTCCTTCCAGATGTTGTCATCTGTTATGATGAAACAGTGAGGAATGTCTGTATAATTCAATTAATTTTATTATTCTAGTATAGGACACAAACAGGAACTACGACCCCTTTTTTTTTAATTATTGTCGAAGAACCGGTTGGATTACTATTACCTGCAACTGCTATGTCGAAACCTGCATACAAGGAAAAGTAAATATATGTAGGGAGAATATTATTGCATTTATTGAAAATTGTGGCAAACTAAGCAAATGCTACTTAGTTTATTTTGCCAATGATAAACTAAGTATAAGTGGTACTTAGTTTATGAGAACTGTTATTTGGAATCTATTGAAACTACTGTTCGACATTCACTCCTAGTTACTTAGTTTATTTTGCCAATGATGATAAACTAAGTAAGTGGTACTTAGTTTATGAGAATTGTTATTTAGAATCTATAGAGACTTCGGTTCGACATTCACTCCTACTTAGTTTATTATTATATTTTCTTTTATTTTAATTTAATTTATATTATATTATATTATATAATTGGTTTATTTATTTATTAAATTTAATTTATTAAATTAAATTAAATTAAATTAAATCATTTTATTTTATTTTATTTATTAAACTAAATTAAATTAATTTTTTATTACTTTTTATTTTATTTTATATTATATTATATAAGTTCTAATTTAATTTAATTTCGTAATTAAATTAATTTTATTTTATCTTGTATTATATTATATAATTTTTAATTTTTTATTAAATTAAATTTGTTAAATTAAATTTATTTTAAATTTAATTTAATTTAGATTATTTTAATTAAATTAAATTAATTTTATTTTATGTTATTTTATTTTATTTTATTATTTTATTTTATTTTTTTTTTTTTATTGAATTTTATTTTATTTGTATTATATTATATATTTATAAATATTTTTTATTAAATTTAATTTATTTATTAAATTAAATCAAAGTTTTTTTTTATTTTATTCAAATTAATTTAATTTATTAATTTATTTTATTTTATTTTATTCATAAAAAACTAAGTAAATGCTACTTAGTTTATGATTTATTAATATTGGGAAACTAATTACTAATACAATACATGCAGGGCCCATAAATATTCTGTAATTTCATAATTCTAACAGAATTTCTGTTATAAATTTAGTCGAAAATAGCAAATATATCAAAATTAAAAATAGTCCTAATATCAGTTACATTATGATAAGGAACCCAAATTTGATATGCTATACACTTCATAATATCAATATTCTGCAATTTCCAAATTCCAAATAATATGCAGTCCACAGACCCAAAATCAAAATTTCAATTTCAGCAATATAAACAAGAAGAATAGGACCCAAATTTCAGATTTTAGACTCTCAATTCCAACAACAGAACCCAAATTTTCAACCCACAAATTCACAGCAATAACATATTATCCAAATTGGGTTAATCTCATATTCAAACTCAAACTAAACCTAAAACAAATTAAGCCACAAATTTCAGAAATATCATAAAAATTTCAGAAATATTATAACTTTCAGACATTCAAAAAAAAAATTATTTAACAATTTGCAATAAATTAACCCTAAAAATCTAATGCTTTGCAGAAAACTAACCTTGAAATTGAATTAATGTCCAAACTAAAGGAGAAGATTAACCGACGGTGGTGCCTGGTGGTGGCTGCTGGTGGTGGTGGCAGTGGTGGTGGTGCAACCGACAGTGCTGGTGGCGTCTACTGGTGGTGGAACATGCAGTGATGGTGGTGGAACCGATCAACAGTGATGGTAGTGGTGGTGGAATCAAAGGTGGTGGTGGTGGAACCGGTGGTGTTGGCGGCGATGGTGGTGGTGGGGTTGAGAGCAGTGAGAGAAGTGAGACTGAGAGAGAGAATTATGCGAGAGAGCGTAAAATGAGAGAGAAATGAAAGAGAGAGAGAGAGAGAGAGCAAAGTGAGAGAAATGAGGGGCGGCTGGGGAAGACGCTTGATTAATTAGGTTTTAAGCTTATTTTCGATGGAATGTCCGTCGAACTTAACTTCGTCGTAATTAAGGTATCTTTGACTAAATACTCCGTCAGAATAAACACTATTCAGTCGAAAATAAGGTTGGCGCTGGCGGGAACATTGGCACCAATGGGATACATATATTTTCGACGAACATCCGTCGAAATTAAACTAGTTTCGACTGAATTATGTTCAACTGAATAATCCGTCAAAATAATTATTATCTTCGAGGGAATATGTTCGTCGAACTTAGCTCCGTCAGAATTAGCCGATTTTCTTGTAGTGTGAAGATTCGAGCTTCCTCAGGTACAAGTTCACCTCCAAATCCTTTTCGCATTTAACTTGAATCCACCGGGTTTGGTTCCTTCCTTTTATCAACGTTAGCCACCCAAGTGTTTGGCCTCTAGAGGTGATCCACCAAGGAAGAACAAAAATTCAAGAAGACCTAGTTTTTCTATCTCTCATAGAAAAAGAGTGTACTCTCTAACAATTGGAATCACGTATTTAGATATCTGATATAAGACTCCTCTTATAAAGATATTAGTTAACCCTTCTAATCTAATTAGAAAATAGGGTATTATTTAATTAATTAAATTCCTTTAATTAATTAAGCTCCCTAATTGATGAGTGAGTTTTATACACATTAATTGAGTGCATTTGAGCTTAATCTTTTGAAAGTTTTTAAGTGTTTATGTCTATTCATGCATGTTTTACATTGTTTTGTAGGAATTGGGACAAAAGTTACTTGGATCGACGTTTGGGGTGGCTAGATTCGCGTTTTTGGCTTGCCATTTACACAACAGTCACTTCAGAGCCAATTTAAGTATTTCTCCGGACCTTATTTCAAAAGACTTAAAGAATGAAAGTTGTAGATCTACCTCTCCTCTTTCCGTAAAATCTTGAATCATCAAAATTGGAGTTCGGACGAAGAAGTTATGGCCATTTTCCCAAAGGACGTCAGAGCAAAAAATGTCAGAAAATGTTCCAGTACCGGGGCACCCATTTCAAGCTCATTTGTAGCTCCGGGGCGCTAGGGGACAGCTTCCCAGCACCGTGCCCAGCTCTTGGTCACTGGGGAAGAGATTGGTCAAGCTTGGACGCGTTTTTGGGCGAATTTTGACACTTTTTTGACTCCAAATTGGATTGGGTTTGTTCCTAAGCTAAAAATTGGACTTGTAACCTATAAATACATGATGTAAGACATAAAATAAAGAGAGATTAGATAGATTAGACTAGATAAAATACTCCATTAGATTAGAATATAAACCCTATTTCTTAATTAGCCATTGGAGAATGAAGCAAATTGAAGAACACTGGAGATCAAGAGCAAGAGCAAGAGCAAGAGCAAGAGGGGAGCATCAGATTTTCTAACAACAGATTTATTCTCTTCTTTAATCTTACTTTTATCTTTTAATGTCTATTCAATTGTGGATTCTTGGTTTTAATTCATTAATAATGAACTAAATTTCTTTTATTAAGATTTCAATTGAACCTTTGATGTCTATGAATTAATTATTTGATTTAGTCCAATTATTTATGCCAAGGTAAATTTTTTATCTTGTCTTGTGCTTATTGATTATTATTTGGCCAATAATTACCTTGTTACTCTAAAAGGATTCGAAAGAGGATATCTAGGGTTAGAACTAGGCATGATAACATGTATTCTTAATTATTTGCATGACGAATAATTAGGGGCGTGAATTGAATGGAAATATTTGTTCACTGCATGTAACAAGTTAGGAATTGGGATCGAAAGAGTTTAATTTAATTGTTTTGCATAGGAATATATCAAGATTAATTGGATTAAATAGAAGTTAATTGATCACTTGAAAAAGGGCTTTTGACACTTGAGAATTACTGTTAACAATTCAGTAGGCATAATAATTAGGATAATTTGATGATTGATTTATAGTTCATAATTGGGGATATTGGAGTCTTAATCTTTATTTATCTGAATTCATTCGTTAAAATCTTAGTTTTATTTATTTGATTTATTTTAGAATAATCTCTTTTAATTGCTTACTTTAGTTTTCTTATTTTGAAAAATCACATTTTATGGTTGTTTAAATAAAATTGGATTGATATAGTGCTAGTAGTTGGAATTTATTGATTAGAATTCTCTGTGGGATCGACACTCTATCTTATCACTTTATTACTTGTTGACTGTGTAGACTTGCACAAATTCATTGATTGTGAAATCAACCAACACTAATCTTATTAGGAATAATTAATTAAACTCTTTTAATTAATTTAACCTCCTAATCTTATTATATAGGAATATATGAGAGTACTTTTATTAATTAATTCCCAAACTTTTTTAGAAATTAAAAAATAATAATAGTAATAATAATAATAAGACTCCTCTTATTAATTTATATTTAATATTTCAAAATATTAAATAATAAATATTAAGCTATTTAATTTATTCTATCACCATAGATTAAATTAAATATACTTAACTTATTATTACGATTATGCCATTAACTTCTTAAATAATTATTCTTCCTTTTATGGTGTGACCCTTTTAGGTTCTCCATATTAAACCGCCATGAATAAATAGAACAATTCTAATCTTATTTAAATAAATAAATTAAACTATTAATTTATTTAAATAAATAATATTTATTCTACAATAGGATAAAGCCTCCCTAGCGATTAACGACTTTTTAGGATAATATAGATTTCAACATTAATCATAAAAGAACCTTTGAGTAAATAGTTACTGCACAATTCAATCCTTCTACCATACAATGTCCCAATTAAATATAAGACATGTAATCTTTGTTAAGTCTTATTTTATTTAATTATATGTATTTCGACTCTTAAATGCACAACTCCAAATAATGCAAATTAGAAACTCCTTTCTAATTTCATTACGCTTTGCCAAGGACTCATTGGGTTGTCATTTATCGAATCATATAGGACATTTCTCTTTTTACTAGAAGGGTAGATTCTTTATTGATCATACATTATCTCCATGTACAACTTATTATACCCAATCATACCCTTTGATATACCCTAAGGATCTTAAGGAATAAGTCAAAGTATAACTCATTATACACAAGATACTATGATGATCTTAAGTCCAAGGATCACTTCAGACTACTATTACTACTGTGAATTCTATTGACAGGAAAGTAAAACTCCATTAGGTATTCCTTAGCGAGCCAACGCTCAAATGAACTTATTCTCTAATAAGCACCTACATACTTGCTTTTAGTGTTCCACATAAATGATCATGAGATCAATCATCCTCATCCAATGAAGCAAAGCAAGCGTATGTACCAATCTATCCGGATTCACTAATCCCCAATTTAGTAATCCAATGATTGGGAACTATTTTAGTTTTAAGCTTTCTAAGAATTTAGATCTCATTAGAATGATCATCATCATTATTCTAAAAGCATTTCTTAAAACTATGTGTTTATCACATATTATAAAATAGCATCATGTAGATAATTAAAAGCTTTTAATAAATTAATACTTTTTATTAATAAATGAATAATATTATTACAAAGTATATGCTTCATCATCAAACATGATTGGCTTGTGTGCATACTATTTTCAATCTCCCACTTGCACTAAAGTCAATCGTCATGGTATCTCATTCCCTTCTTTTCTAAGTGACGATTATCCTACTGTTGGATAAGCTTTAGTTAATGGATATGTAATGTTGTTCTTGAGAGTCCACTATCTCTATAGTGATTTCTCATCTTTCAATGATTCCTATAATCAAATTAAAGTGCCACAACACATGTTTAGATCCAAGATGAGACTTAGGAACTATTCCTAGTTCTGTAATGAACTTTTCATCCAAACAATCAACTTGCAGCTTCATTTATAGCTATATACTTTGTCTTTATCACTAAAACTATCAACTCTTTGCTGTTTGAAACCTTTCCAATTCACTGCACCACCGTTCAAGGTAACAGTTTACCTTAAAGTGGATTTTCTGTCGTCTTGGTCTGTCTGAAAAACTTTATTAAGCCCTCTAGTTTTAATTTAGACCCACCATGAATATGATCACATCCTTAATGCCGGTTAAGTACTTTAAGATGTTTTTCATTGACTCATAGTGAACTTCTCCAGAATATGACTGATCAACATCAGGTCTCGTACATTTCATTGCATACATGATATAGTTACTCATGCGATCTCTCTTTTATGAGTCTATGGGGACTATTAAGAGAGATACACTCCATGGCTCATCAACATGAGATAACTCTTGGAGTTTACCATGCTAAATGACTTTAGCATCAAATGAATAACCATTCCTTAGGTTAAGTTGAACATCCTCTTGAATCTATCTATATAGATTTGTATCCCCAATTAAGATACTCTTCCTAAATCATTTATGGAAGAATGTTTAGACAACTTTATCTTTACTGATTGTAGCATTAGTATATCATTCCTTATCCATAGTATATCAATATATAATATTAGGAATGTCACGGTGCTCCCAATGACCCTTTTGTACACATTAGTTTCATTATTATTTATGATAAAATCAAACTCTTTTGATTTGTTTCATCAAAACGAATGTTTCATTTTTGAGAAGCTTGCTTCAATCTATTTCTCTGAGTGTCTACAACTCTTAACTCATCGTATGCAACTGGATCATCATCTTTTATGATACGTACCTCATCATCATCATCCATGATGAATCCATACCTCCCAGGTATCTTCAGTATTATTCCAGATTTATAATTCGGTTGTGGTACAATAGTTCTATCTACAGGTTCCTCTTATTTGACTTATAGTTTTTTGTGGTTCTTTAACTTTTCAAGATCTATTATCCTCCCACTAGCCCCTTTAATGAAAAAAACATTTATCTTAGAAGGTAGCGTGTTTCGCAACAAACACCTTTTGCTAAGTAGGATTATAGAACATATACCCTAAACTTACTTTAGGATGTCCCACAAATCTGTACTTGTCAAATCTTGTCCCAAACTTATCCATTTGAAACCTTTTTCACATAATTTGGACAACCCCTTATCTTAACATACTTAAGATTAGGAATCCTCCCTATCACTAAAAAAATGGGACTTTAGAAACATCCAATTTTCATTGCTAAAGGTGCCAAATTTCGTTGCAAAAGGGCTTTAATGTTGTTGCGTCTTTCGTTGCGCAATGAGCGTTGCTAATTGTTCCGCAACAAACATTTTTTTTTCGTTGCCAAAAGTATTACATTTTGCAACGAAATTTGGCTTTCATACAGATACATCGATCCTTTAGCAACAAAATATATTGTTGTAGAATAATTAAAATTTCGTTGCTAAAAACCCCATTTCGTTGCAAAAGCCTGCTAATTGGCAACGAAATGAACTCTTTTTTTTTGCAATGACCATGCATTTTCGTTGCAATTGACACCATTTTGCAACGACATTTTTCGTTGTAGTAAATTATGAAAATTGTTGCCTATGCTTTGCTTTTTTCGTTATGAATGTAAATTTTTAGCAACGATTTTCGCTTCTTCGATTATAGTATTTGGCAATGACATTATCTTTGAATCAAACAACAAAAATGTTTATTGTGGTTATTTTTCAATAAAGAACGAAAGTCGCCGATTAGCAAAACGACATTATATGTCGACGCTTTCTTTTATATGTGCAACGAAAGTTGATATGATTTGCAACGATAAAAAATGTTACATTTTATGTTAGTATTAACAATAATATCCTCTCCGTTGTTATTAGGTTAATTTTTCGTTGACAAATATTATATTTTTAATGCCATTAGCAACAAAAATTTGTTGCTAAATTTATAAAAAATTGTTGCTATATTAAAACTTGTTCAATGCTTTGGTAACGAATTATATTGTTGCCAAATCAAAATTTGATATTCTTTTTGTATACCTGGCTGGCTCAATGTTCCCATTAGCAAATAATGACAAAAATACAAAAAAACTAAAATATTATTAACTTAATAAAATCATCCACTACATAATCATTCATTATCTTTACAATTAACCATCTAAAGCTACCACAATTCTTCAATCAAAGTATATATCTACATATATAGAGAGAGTACACTTCATAATTTCGTCCCTTGTCTTCCGTAAACGTAGCACGGAAATTTGATACCAAGTATTGTAAGGCAAGTCGTAGAAGCAGTCTTCATGTACATATTTAAAAATAATAGCAAGTCAGGAAAATGAAGCAAATAGGTCACCAGAGGCACTTAATGCCAAAATCAATACACAAAGATAATAAAATTACTACGTGGTACTAATATTATTAAACCAACAGACTACACACAATATTTATTAAATGGTTGAGCATATAGAAAGATTCCAGAGTCCTTCAACTGACTAAATAAAATGCCTTAAACGAGATAACATGAATATACAAGCTCACAACATGATTTCTCACACAGGTTAATTGTGTATCAACAGCAACAAAAGAAAGGCTGGAAGTGCTTCTACATTAAGAAACTTGAGGATAGCTATGCATACATAGCATATTTCTAGTATTCAGTACCATGTGGAATTTCTGCCAACTTCGTCATTCCAACAACAACAAGAAGAAAAAAAAAGGAAGTCAAACAAACCATAGTAGCATTATATATAAAACAGATAAACAAACCACTGAAAAGTGATACAACCATATACAATGAAGACACAACTTTCTCATAGGAGTTGGTGATACTCATTGTTATATGATTTGAGCACTAGGAAAAAAAAGACATTGGCACGTAAAAATTGCAATAACCAGTTAACAGAGAGAAATTATACTAGAAAAGTGATTGATGCCAAACCTCAGAGAGAAGTTCCAAAACACTCGAAGTTATGAGCATGTCATTCACATTGCGTACTTCTTCAACCAGTAGACTAAGAAGATTAGAGTTGTAAACTACTGATGCCACGGAGCTGAAAATAGAGAACAGTTTCACGATCAAAGCTAATACTCGGACTCGTCCCTGAAACATAATTTCATAGTTAGAGGGGATGGGAGTGCAATCAATTCACAAAAACATCCAATTGATAGTTTTTACAATATTATCATTTGGTAGCTTTGTGGTAATTATCATTTGATAGCCATATGTCTCGAGAAAGAAGATTGAGACAATACATGTAATGAAGATACCTTTTTACTCAAGTAACCAAAAAAGACTAATAAAGAGGGTGCTTATATCCATATATAAGAATATCATATATACATCTTTGGGAATCAAAGTTCCTAAAATCCTGTTAAAAATGCAAAAGAGTAAGCTTCTTACTGTCAATCTTTTCAAGTGATCAAGTTTTCATTTAGTTGCAACATATAATAATAATGCACATCATGGCTAACAACAAAAACAAAGTTAAGACATACAACAAGTCTAATTCCAGAGATGAGCATCCATTTGGATAGAGTTAGAACCTCAAGTAGATCCAAGATAATCGTGAACAATGCCTATAAAAACAACTTAACTCTCCCTCACCGATCTCGTGCTATTTTTCAATGGTACATTGATGACCAACTTGTGGAAATTTATATCCACCAACATTTAGAGACCACTAAATTACAAGTTGGAGGTTAGAGCTCTTCCAATTGCATAACAGGCGGTAGTCCATGTCTTTGAATGTCTTTGTCAATTTAATGAGAAAAATGATTGATCACTAGCAGAGCAGAAAATACCATAGTCATTGTGCACTAGAAACCCATTATATGTACGGCAAAACCAAAGGATGAAGAAAAAGGGTGTGCAACCAAATGTAAAAAACAAAGCAAAGGTAAAAGAAAGAAATCAGCCCAAACAAAATAAAACTCGCACTTCCTCCATTCAGAAGAATGGAACTCAAGAAAGAGGTGAAAAGTTTCAATCAATACCTCATCAATCTTCTTGGTTGTTGAGCCAACTTCTCTATATTTCCATCTGTTATTAACCTCTTGTCATCCCCGAATCGCAAAGAGTCCATAATATCCTTAAGACCCTGTAAAATTGTTACAGACGACATCTTTAATAAAGTTAAAAGTAATAAATATGAACTAAATTATGCCTCTTCTTTTCTCTTTTTTTGCTTCCATCTTAGGTCTTATCCTGGTGTGGGTGTAAGTGTGCAGCTGTGCATGTGGATGTGGGGGTATCAAGGTTTGTCTTTCACTTTTGAGCATCATCAACCAGCAATTTCATAGATGTTAGAATCATAACTTCTAACAGAAATATAGTAGAAACCAACATAACACAAAAGCTTTCATCAGGTTCAATACCGGAAAATGCAGGGATCCAAAACAAGTCTCTCTTTATTGATATCAACATGCCATATAAAGAGTAAAGGATGGAATGATTCCGACCACACAGTCAAATGAGATAGGTGTCCTAATATGTTTTATAATCAGCTTCCAAAAAAATATGAAAAGTAGGAACCAAACCTTAAGACTTGGTTCTTTTGAAGATGTGAGAAAAGCCTGGGTCTTGCTAGAAAGTTTAGGTTGTTCCTGCACCTAATTAGCATCAGGAAGATGATTAAATTTGTTTATGTATATTTACACATTAGTAATCACCTAATTCTAAGATACTGCAGGACAAGACCAAAGAAATCCAAAGTCACTTCAAATTCAATAAATAAATAAAAACTTGTTGATATGGACATAAGTTTCAGCATGATTAAGAAAGGAAAAGGAACCCAAGACAAATAATAAAGATAACAAAAAACTGATCATCATAGAAGATTTGGGAAGGTCAGAGGCAACCCTGCGCTGCACCGAAACACGTACAATAGGTGACACACAAAACATCATAGCTTTAATTGGATGGGCATCAACTTCTTTTTCTCATTCGAGTAACATTTTTAGTGATGAACCGATCCAAGCCAACCAAGGCAAATCAGATTTTCGCACATCCTAACAAATACATTAGCACATCCTAACAAATACATTAGAACAAATACATCCAAAGAAACTTTATTATGCTAAAGGGGATAACAAACCAGACATTCAAAAGGTTAATTATACCATAGCCAAAGAATAACAATGCACATCAATATTGGGTGGAAGTATATTAAGTAACAAAAGTAAGTAAAATGGTAATCTATAAGTTTTTGTAGCCAAAAGGAGTTTACTAGTTCAAATTTTATTGTGAAGAAAAATGTTCTCATAGTCCCTAAACACATCTAAATATGCACGCATTTGAGAGTGTCTGACAGACCAGTATTGGACAAAAGCAGCATCTTCCATTTTAATAAATTTCTGGACAGATGTATGGTAAAAGCATAAAAATGTACTTTATAACACTGATCATTAATGAGCAACAACTGTTCTTATAAATGTATTATCCCGAGTAAAAAAAGGAAAAAAAAAAAAACTTACCCAATACCACATAATGGAACACCTTGACATGATGTAACAACACGCTTTGTAAAGGGATTCATAAATACCCCTATAGAGAATGAAATAAAGGTTTAGTATGACGCCCCCAAAATAGGTATACATCACCCATTTTGAGTCGTCAATAACATGATACAGAAACAACTACAATTTTATTAATACAACATAAAAACTGTGAGTTTTAATATAAATATTGTCTTCTAGACAATATACATACCCAAATAAATCCTCATCACAATTATTGATACATTATTTTACAAAAATGGTGAGGACTACTAAACAACTCTCTAGAATCATCATTCCATACCCCGACTCGCTACATTCTCGCCTCCTGAGAAGAAAAATGGAACAAAAAGGAAAAGGGTGAGCTCAACTAGCCCAGTAAAGAATATTATGACTAAGATAATATAGAAAAAATTATCGTTAGTCTTCAACATGAGGAAAATACGAGAGAATATAATAAACAACAAGTTTTAGATCAATATTCGCAGCGGAAAATAATAATTCATAGAAGAGTTACGTAGAGAATGAAATCTACTATAATCTATGAATTTAACAGTCCATCATCATTATTTTATCCCTGTAACATCCATCAATATTCATCTTGAATCAAATTTTCATCTTTGCACTACAGGCCAAAGATATTCATCGAACAAGTCATGTTTATCTCAACACCTGTACATCTTTGCACTACGGGCCAAAGATATTCATTATAAAATCATTAATCTTTGCAATATAGGCCAAAGATATTCAATTATATCATCATTTAGGACTGAGGATGATGAAAAATATTTTAAAGAAAACGAATCCAGTGAAACAAAAGAATAAATATTAAGGATTCGTATTTCAACTATTTTATGTCCAAAAATACCTCATAAATAATTATAGTGAAGTAAAATTCAAGAATGATCAAAACATGGATACAATCAAAGCTAGTATCCACACTAGATATTTTGGACGAAAAATAAAAAAAATTAATTTTTTTATGAATAGTGCCGTATACGTGAATCGTATACGTGAATAGTAACCCCGACACAAAAAGTTTCAAATTTGATTAAAAGTTCAGATCAATACTTCGGCATAATGATATTGAAAGAAATAATATCATTTGAAAAAAAAAAATCTCTTACCTCGAAAGAATAGTACTTCTGGCTGGACTACTGGATATAGTGCTGAAGGAATTTGCACCGTATAACAACATTCAAAGTACCAAAATACTCACAAGAATACGCTCGATAATATAGAGAGAGAAAGAGAGAGAAAACTTTAATTTCTGGTGTGATTTTCAATTCTAACCTAAGCACCCTATTTATAGGAAAATGCTTAGAACACCAAAGCAGAAAATTTAATATAATATTATTATTATTTGTTAAAATTTCATACGCCCACTTTTGAAGATCTGAATTCAGCAATTAATAACACATGTTAGACCCACTTAACTCACCAAAAACGTTTTTTATGAAAAAAATAATTAAAACTTCCAAAAATTAATTATTTCGGAACTTCAGAACTTCAATAATTCATAATAAATAGCCCTTTTGTCAGAAAAATTCAAACCACATGTCTTTTCCATAGGAAATTTCATTATCTACAACTTTACAGAAGAAAGCTTTTCCAAATTCCAAAGCGAAATTGACGAAATCTATAAGCCAAGCGATTTTACAAATATATAATCAAATTTCAATCAAGAAATGGGATCCACTGACACAAAACATGTGTTAATCATTTAATGCAACAAAAATACTCTTCCTCCTCATATACTCATATATCTCACATTCTTTGTAAAAATATCACCATTATCATATTATTAAAATAATATATTTAAATGAATTATTTTATCGAGAAAAAGATAAAATATTAATTTTCAACAATTATCACATTAAAATTTTCTCCATCTATATCCACATAAAATTAATATTTTCCTCATCATATAAATCAATAATTAATTATTCACAAATAATATTACGTAATCACAATCATCGACAACGGTAGGTTCCTGTGAGAGAGAGGGCTTTCAATAAGGATCTCTCCTGATGCGAACTTTCTAGACATTGCCAATAATGCTATCCAATAATATTATTCGGATAATATGAATTATTGCTCAGATAATGGAAAATATCGTGTAGTGACAATTATTGAAACAACAATAATATAAAATATCAACGCAAAGCAATTATTGAATCAATAAAATAAAATATTGAACAGTAATTACTGTAACAATTATTGAGTAGTGTCTTCTTACGTAAGAATCAATAATTGGTGCAATACTGCAATCTTCATCGTGTTTTAACCACCGAGTATTTCAACAAGATTAATTGTAATAACTTCTGTAGTTATTTATAAACAACTTATATTTGTCGTTTTCTTCATCCAATCGCTTTTTCATTATGGGGCCCACATAAGATCAAGGCTGGCCGCATTTAATATTCCTCGACAAAGTAAGAATATTCCACGACCAAATGAATATTCTCCGATAAAAATTAATATTTTATAACCACTTGCTTATTTGAAATATTTGCGCATTTTACGCATAACAAATCACATTAATCAAATCAACCCTTATTATTTCAAAATAATAAATAGAGGAAATTTAATTTCATTAATAATAAGTTGGGGTCTTACAACCTCCCCTCCTTATGAAATTTCATCTTCGAAATTGACGTATGTACCTGGTGTTTCGAAAAGGTGAGGATACCTCGCTTTCATTTTCGTTTCCAACTCCCAGGTCATTTCCTCAATGACATGGTTTCTCCACAAAACTTTAACTTGTGGTATGACCTTTGTACGTAAGACATGCTCATTTCTATCCAAGATCTTGACAGGTACCTCTTCATACGTTAAGTCTTCGGCTATCACGTCCGGTTCTAACTCAATAACGTGGTTCGGGTCTTTCACATATTTACGAAGCACCGATATGTGAAAAATATTATGAACACGAAACATACTTGGAGGTAACACGAGTTTATAGGCTACATTTCCTACTCGGTCAAGAATCTGAAATGGACCAATAAATCGTGGATTGAGCTTTTCTCTCTTCCCAAATCTTGTAACTCCCTTCCATGGAGCCACACACAATACTAAATTCCACGTCCTTTCGATGAAGATCCGCATAACTCTTTTGTCGATCCTGTGCTATTTGTATACGTTGTCGAATCATTTAGATCTTTTCCGTAGTCATACGTACCAACTCGGGTCCCAACAATGTTGCTTCACCCACCTCATCCCAACATACTGGAGACCGACACTTTCTTCCATACAATGCTTCAAATGGAGCCACACCTATACTTGCCTGATAACTGTTGTTGTAGGAGAATTCCACCAATGGTAAATACTTATCCCAACTCCCTTTGAAGTCAGGACACGAGTCTTAATAGATCTTCAAGAGTTTGAATAGTCTCTCTCGATTGTCCGTCTCAGTTTGAGGATGGTATGCGAACTAAACCAGAACTGTGCCCATAGCTTTTTGCAAGCTAACCCAAAATCTTGAAGTGAATCTTGGGTCACGATCCAAAACTATGGATACTGGAATGCCATGCAATCTCACAATCTAATTTACATAAATATGAGAAAGACGTTCAAGGGAATAAGTCTCCCGTATCGGCAAGAAATGAGCAGACTTGGTTAATCTATCAACAATAACCCAAATAACATTTATGCCTTGAGAAACCGTGGGAAGACCCGTAACGAAATCAATGGTAATGTGTTCCCACTTCCATTTCGGAATCTCAAGTGGTTGTAACGGACCCTTAGGTACTTGATGCTCCGCCTTTACACATTAACAAGTTAAACACCTCGAGATAAACTTTGCAATCTCTCTCTTCATGTTGTTCCACCAAAATGTATGTCGAAGATCACGATACATTTTGGTACTTCCAGGATGGATTGCAAACGGTGTATTATGTGCCTCCATCATGATCTTGTACTTCAAATTAGAGTCGTTAGGAACACAAAGTCTGGAGTGGGCTCGAAGTATTCCTTCTTCATCGATTCTCGCTTCCGGAATAACACCTTCTTGTACTTTCTTCTTCATACGCATTAGCTCCGGGTCGGTGGCTTGAGCAACTTTAACTTTTTCTATTAAAGTTGGCTCTATGCGTATACTTGACATCATTGTACTCGTCCCTGCATATGATCTTCTACTCAACGCGTCAGCTACCACGTTTTCTTTTCCAGGATGGTATTGAATAGTGTGGTCATAATCTTTTAACAGCTTGAGCCAACGTCGTTGCCGCATGTTGAGTTCCTTTTGGGTGAAGAAATGTAAGACCCCGAATTTTATGAAATAAAAGTATTCAATTTTTCTTATAATTACAATTCAGTAAATGATTAAATTGATAAAAAATTGAAGTTAAGGGTGATATATGAAATTTTTTCAAAAATACGCAAGTGGCTATAAAATATTCATTGTTGTCGGAGAATATTCGTTTGGTCGTAGAATATTCTTTTTATCGGGAATATCCGTACGACGGCGCAGCCTTGTGTGGGCCCCATAACGGAAAGCGATTGGATGAAGAAAACGACAAATATAAGTTGTTTATAAATGACGGCGTAGTTGTTACTGCAATTAATACTATTAAAATACCTTGGTGGTTAAAACACAAGAAGACATACGCAGTATTGCACCAATTATTGATTCTTACGTAAGAAGACACTACTCAATAATTATTACAAGAATTATTATTCAAAGATTTTATTTTATTGATTCAATAATTGTTGCATTGATATTTTATATTATCGTTGTTTCAATAATTGTCACTACACAGTATTTTCCATTATCGGAGCAATAATTCATATTATTTGAATAATATTATTAGATAGCATTATTGGCAATGTCTAGAAAGTTACATCAAGGAGAGGTTTGGTCACCTAATTGCACGCCAAGAAGAAAAAATTTTATTGAAAGCCCCTCTTCCGGGAACGCACGGTCATCAATATTGTGATTATGTAATATTATTTGTGAATAATTAATTATTAATTTTTATGATGAGGAAAATATTCATTTTATGTGGATATAAATGGAGAAAATTTTTAATGTGACAATTGTTGAAAATTAATATTTTATCTTTTTCCGATAAAATAATTATTTAAATATATTATTATATTTTTAATAATATAATAATGGTGATATTTTTATGATGAATGTGGGATATATGAGTATATGAGGAGGAGGAGTATTTTTGTTACCAAAAATGTTTAAAACATGTTAAACATGTTGTGGACCCCATTTCTCGATCGAAATTTGATTATAAACAGTAAAATCGCTCGTTTGTGGATTTGATCAATTTCGTTTGGAATTTGGAAAACTTTCTTCCGTAAAGTTGTAGAGAATTGAATTTCCTATAAAAATTAAGAGATTCAATTTTTGGATAAAAGGACTATTTATTATGAATTATTGAAGTTCAAGTCTCAAATAATTGATTTTGGAAGTTGAAAATATTTAAAGTGTGAAAACGTTTTTGTTTTGTGGGCAGCCCTAGCATGTGCTTATTAAGCTAAAATAAGATTTCTAGAGGCGTAGGAATCTTGATTTATATATATTATTATTAAATTAAATTTTTCTCGCTTTGTGTTCTAAGCATTTTCCTATAAATAAAGTCTTAGGTTATAATTAAAATTCACACTTTAAACTCAAGTTTTCTCTCTATATTATCGAGCATATTCTTGTGAGTATTTTGAGTATACTTTGAGTATTGCTATACGGTGCAAGTTCGTTTCAAATAAGTTATTCAAATCAGAGGTACCGCTTTCTTTTGAGGTAAGTGGATAATAAAGGATTTTAAGGGTTATTATTTGAAATTCTTCTGAATCGTCAAAATTTGTAAAAATTTGAAATGATAATTTGATGAGTTTTGTTGATTGTGTCCAAAAATGGCAATTTTTGGATGTATAGATTAAGAGTTATGAATTTTATGAGGAAAGACTATTTTAAAAGTAATCGCTTATAACTCCTTGTGGTTAACTCCAAAATTGATAAAATTTTTATTGGAAGTATATCTATATAATATTAGTATACCCTGTGAAATTTAGAATTTTTAGATAAAAGTACAATTTATGATAAATGTATGAATATTCGGTGGTTTTGTCCATGTGAAAAATAGTAAATGAATTTTAAAAATTCCGAAAAAAATATATGTTCAATATGGAACTATATTATACTAAATCCCAGAAAAGAAATATTTTTGGAATGGATTTGATATTTTTCATGAAAATGTTCTAGTTATGAGTAAATGAATGAAATATGTTTTGTGAAGTAAGAAAATTAGAAAATATGATTTTATGGCTTGAGAATCATATATGAGGTATATGCAGATTTTTGATGAGGGTTTTGGTTATTGGTGATGAAATCTTATGAGTTTGGCATTTTAGAATGATTAAATGCATTATTTAGTAAAGTGTAAACAATTAAAATAAATTGTTTATAAGCTTAAAAAAATATTATTCTTTCAATATCATTATCTTAGAAATATTGGTATGGATTTTATTGTGGAATTTCTACCTTTTTGAGTCGGGTTTACTATTCATGAGATACTATTCACGAGTTACTATTCATGAGTTACTATTCACGAAGTTACTATTCATGACAAAATTGTTTTTTTTTTCTAACCAAATTATAGTTGATTTATGAATATTACTATGGAGATTAAAACTATATATTGATTATATTGATTTTATTATCATATATAACATTTTTATAACCCTGATGTTGAAATTCTCTTTCACTAGAGTGTAAAGATGGATAGATTATTGGTATGATCATGACTAGGGTTCTCTTTGGCCAGTAGTGCAAAGTTGAATTGTTGACTGGTATGATCATGACCATTGAATTTATAATTGAATATCTTTAGCTTAAGTGCAAAGGTGAATTAATCAACATATATGGTTATAATTATGGTTTATATAAATTCTGAAATGATTATGTATTTCTTTGAGATATGAATATCTTTCATGTCAGAGTGCAAAAGATCAATTATTGATGAATATCTTTGGTCCGTAGTGTAAAGATGACCCGTTGATGAATATCTTTGGCCTGTAGTGCAAAGATAACTTGTTGATGAATATCTTTGGCCTGTAGTGCAAAGATGACTTGTTGACGAATATCTTTGGCCGTAGTGCAAAGATGAATTTATTAGTAGGATTATGAACATAAACTGTGATTTGGTATAACCATAATCTTTGATGTTTCAGGTGATGAAAATTATCTTTGTCCTGGATGAGAAAAGGAATTTAGAACTACAATTACGATTATGAGTTATACATGTGATTGTGGATAGAAATTGTTGATTGGTGTCACAGGGATAAAACATTGTTGGTGGACTTTTAACATGGAGAAGATAATAGACTTTATAGTCTATTTGACTCTTCTAATGGATCGCTTCGTCTACCGCAACTATGGTTGAAAAGTTTTATCATCTACCATATGTTCTAAATCTCTGATTTATTACTGTTGAAGGCTATTGATAATTTATTTATCTTTAGTCATGATATTCTTTACTGAGCTAGTTGTGCTCACCCTTTTGCTTCACAATTCCTTTCAGGTAATAAAAGTGTAGCTGGGTCGAGTGGGGGAATAATAAGGGAATAGAACGGTGGTCTATAGATGTTGAGGGTGATGTGAATTTAACTTGAAAGGGTGTTTTTCCACTATCATACAAGATGTCTAATGACATACAACCTCGTGTCATCATAAGACAGGGTTGTGCCTATCCACTTGCTGAGTATATCTACCAGCACTATCTATATGATCTTGGAGTCTATTTGAAATATAACTCTCAATTAGAGACAGTGGAGATAATGATATGTCAAGAGAAGACTCGCCATTGGGAAGAATATGATAGTAATCTTCTCATTTTTCTTTGGGGTCTATTGGGTCAACCAAGGATAATTTTGTGGCCATATGATATTTATAATAACTTAGACGCATGGCCTCCCATGTACGAAGGTTTCCTTGAGTACTTCCCAAAGATTCTAATTTCTAAAACAGTTTTCGACTATACCTTTATGTAAGGTGTCATTATGAGGTCCACGGTTGGGACATGAGTCACAGTTGATATATATTTGTATCCAAATTCACAGCATATGTGTTGTTGTATTTTGCACAACAATTGTTGTAATAAAGTTGTAGTTGTTTTCTGTACCATGTATTTGACGACTCAGAATGGGTCGGATGGAATGGACCTATTTTGGGGTCGTTACAAGAAATATTTGAGGCTTTTATGGTGTGAATATATCTCCACTTTTTCCCCATATAGATAGTGTCTCCAGATCTTTAGCGTGAAAACGACTGCTGCCAACTCTAGATCATGAGTAGGATAATTCCTCTAATATTCTTTAAGTTGTCGCGAGGCATAGGCTATGACTTTCCCACGTTGCATGAGAACACATCCTAACCCTTTGCTCAAGCATCATTTGTAGATAACAAATCCATTCGTACAGATGGTATTGTCGAGCAGTGCCAAATGAGTCTCCTCTTAAGCTCTTGGAAACTCTTCTCGCATTCCTCGCTCCATCACGAATTTTGTATCTTTCGAGTCAATTTGAGTTAACTGAGTAGCAACCGAGAAAATCCTTCCACAAATCTCCGATAATAACCAGCTAAACCCAGAAAGCTACGTACTTCAGTCACCGTCTTCGGTTGCTCCCAACTTTGTATTGCTTCAATCTTCTCCGGGTCAACAGATACTCCATGTTTTGACACCACGTGCCCAAGGAATGCTACTTCCTCAAGCCAGAACTCACATTTCTTCAACTTGGCATATAGTTTGTTTTCACGAAGCCTTTGGAGTACCAGCTTCAAATGGTGCTCATGATCTTCACGGCTTTTGGAATATATGAGAATGTCATCAATAAAGACAACAACGAACTGATCCAAATAGTCCTTGAATAATTGGTTCATCATATCCATGAAAGCCGCAGGAGCATTAGTCAATCCAAAAGACATGACTAAGAATTCATAATGCCCATACCGAGTTCTGAAGGCAGTCTTTGGAATATCCTCAGTTCTAATCTTCAGCTGATGATATCCAGAATGAAGATCGATTTTTGAAAAGAATTGTGCTCCTTGCAACTGGTCAAACAAGTCATCAATACGTGGTAGCGGATACCTATTCTTGATGGTGACATGGTTCAATTCCTGATAGTCAATACAAAGTCGCATACTCCCGTCTTTCTTCTTTACAAATAAAATAGGAGCACCCCAAGGAGATGTACTAGATTTAATGAAACCGATGTCCAAAAACTCCTGTAGTTGGACCTTTAACTCCTGAAGTTCAATAGGAGCCATTCGATATGGGATTTTAGAAATGGGCTTTGTACCAGGTTCAAGATCAATAAAGAATTCAACTTCACGTTCTGGGGGTAGACCGAGAAGTTCTTCAGGAAATACGTCAGGAAACTTACTAACAACAGGAATATTATTCAAATCTGACGTGTCTTTATTCAAATCCATAACATAGGCTAAAAAAGCTTGACATCCGTTTTTCAATAAATGAATAGCTTTATGATTTGATATGACTGTGATTGATTTTAATGGTTTAGTTGCTTGAATTCGTACAACAGGTTGGTTAGGATATGGAAACTAACAACCTTACGAAAATAATCAATTTTGGCATGATGAGTGGTTAACCAATCAATCCCTAAAATCACATCAAAAGCAAGTATCTTTAAAGAGATAAGGTCAACAGGTAATGTGATGGTACCAACTTGGATCAAACAAGATTTATAAACAGTGGATGTGGTGAAATTTTTTCCTAACGGAGTCTCCACCGATAGGTCAAAGTCTAATTTCTTCGGAGTCAAGTTTAAACGTTGAGCACAAGTAGGAGAGATAAATGAATGGGTAGCACCGGTATCTAGTAATGTATAAACTTTACAAGAATTTACGATTAGCTTACCCGTGATCACCTCGTTTGGGTTCCTTGCATATTGACCCATCACGACAAATGCTCTTCTAGGAACCGTTGACTTTGACTTTTCTGGACAACCTTTTGAGTCACTATCCCCGCTAGACTTGGTTTTGCTACAGTACAATCTCGAGCGATATGTCCTTCCTTTCCACAATTATAACATACCTTGAACTGTTGTAGGCGGTTTAATGATATGTCCTTCTTCTTTCCAGATTTATAAAGATACGACCCGGTGGTCGTTTCTCTCCCTTGGAACCGATTCTTCATTACTCTTTGACGTCTTCAGATTGTCATTGTTGAATCTCCTCTTTTTAAAATCTCCCCCCGACTCATTTCTTCTATTCTCATGGCCATGATTACCACCAAAGTGGTTGCCGCTCTTGTCCGTATTCTTCTTTCTCCATTTGGTTATCGTTATTACGGTGATCGGCCATCCCGGCAGATGATCCTGGTTGTGGTCCCTCTATTGACCGTACTCGTTATCTCGCTCTAATAATTGAGCCCTGTTGACAACATTTAAATAGAGAGAAAATTTATGAGAAATGAGATATTGGCGTATGGGTTTCAAACCTCGTAAACATCCGCATCATCGTTCTTCATTCTCCACCAAATGAGGTGTAACCTGGATAACTCCGCGAACTTCGCCTCGTACTGGGACACCGTCATGTTGTTTTGTTCCAATCTAATAAACTCTACCTCCTTCATATGACAAACACTTTCAGGAAAGTATTTGTCATTGAACAGTTTCTGAAATGTCTCCCAAGACATGCTAAGCGCGGCTGGATGAGTACGCTTCACAGATTCCCACCAGTAATCTGCCTCATTACGGAACATAAAAGTGGCAAATAGAACCTTATGTTCCTCCGTGAATCCCAAGACATCGAATATCTTGGTAATTTGCTTAACCCACGTCTTCGCCTTAATCGGATCCGGCTTTCCCCAGAATTCTGGTGGTCCCAACTCTTTGAATTGCTTGACTGTGACCAGCTGTACGTTATGATTGTTTCTTCCTGTATTTTGAACAGGAATCTCCTTCGTCTGGTTTTGCATGAACCGCAAAAAGCTTCTAAACATCTCATCGTTCATCGTCTACTCAGTGGTGTTGTTTACAGGAGGAACATTTCCAGTCTGTTGCACGTTCTCTTCGTTTGTGAGTACAGGCGTTTCCACGGTCTCATTTACTCCACTGTTAATATTCTCAGTCGACATTCTCAAATACTGCCATAAGACAAGGGTTAATTTAACAAATTAACATATCACATAATATCCCTATATAATGACCGACCAATAAATAAGCTTAGGTAGGACACACTAGTGAAGGATTTACTCGTCTCTCCCCTCTTAGTTCTATTCCCCGATCTCTGCCAGAGATCATATCCCTAAGCTCTGATACCAACTGTGACGCCCCCAAAATAGGTATACATCACCTATTTTGAGTCGTCAATAACATGATACAGAAACAACTACAATTTTATTAATACAACATAAAAACTGTGAATTTAAATATAAATATTGTCTTCTAGACAATATACATTCTCAAATAAATCCTCATCACAATTATTGATACACTATTTTACAAAAATGGTGAGGACTACTAAACAACTCTCTAGAACCATCATTCCATACCCCGACTCGCTACATTCTCGCCTCCTGAGAAGAAAAATGGAACAAAAAGGAAAAGGGTGAGCTCAACTAGCCCAGTAAAGAATATTATGACTAAGATAATATAGAACAAATTATCGTTAGTCTTCAACAGGGAAAAAACTGAGAGAATATAATAAACAACAAGTTTTAGATCAATATTAGCAGCGGAAAATAATAATTCATAGAAGAGTTACGTAGAGAATGAAATCTACTATAATCTATGAATTTAACAGTCCATCATCATTATTTTATCCCTGTAACATCCATCAATATTCATCTTGAATCAAATTTTCATCTTTGCACTACAGGCCAAAGATATTCATCAGTTGGTCATGTTCATCTCAACACTTGTACATCTTTGCACTACGGGCCAAAGATATTCATTATAAAATCATTAATCTTTGCACTACAGGCCAAAGATATTCAATTATATCATCATTTAGGACCGAGGATGATGAAAATATTTTAAAGAAAACGAATCCCGGTGAAACAAAAGAATAAATATTAAGGATTCGTATTTCAGCTATTTTATGTCCAAAAATACCTCATAAATAATCATAGTGAAGTAAAATTCAAGAATGATCAAAACATGGATACAATCAAAGCTAGTATCCACACTAGATATTTTGGACGAAAAACAAAAAAATTTAATTTTTTCGTGAATAGTCACAGATATCGTGAATCGACACGTGAATAGTCTTCCAAACACACAAAAGTTCTAAATTTGATTAAAAGTTCAGATCAATACTTCGGCATAATGATATTGAAAGAAATAATATCATTTGAAAAAAAATAATATCCCTTACCTCGAAAGAATAGTACTTATGACTGGACTACTGGATATATAATGCTGAAGGAATTTGCATCGTATAACAACACTCAAAGTACCAAAATACTCACAAGAATACGCTCGATAATATAGAGAGAGAAAGAGAAAGAAAACTTTAGTTTCTGGTGTGATTTTCAATTCTAACCTAAGCACGCTATTTATAGGAAAATGCTTAGAACACCAAAGTAGAAAATTTAATATAATATTATTATTATTTGTTAAAATTCCATACGCCAACTTTTGAAGATCTAAATTCAGCAATTAATAACACATGCTAGACCCACTTAACTCACCAAAAATGTTTTTCATGAAAAAAATAATTAAAACTTCCAAAAATTAATTATTTCAGAACTTCAATAATTCATAATAAATAGCCCTTTTGTCAGAAAAATTCGAACCACATGCCTTTTTCATAGAAAATTTCATTATCTACAACTTTGAAGAAGAAAATTTTTCCAAATTCTAAACAGAAATTGACCGAAATCCACAAACGGGCGATTTTACAAGCTATAATCAAATTTCAGTCAAGAAATGGGGTCCACCGACACACAAAACATGTGTTAATCATTTAATGCAACAAAAATACTCTTCCTCCTCATATACTCATATATCTCGCATTCATTGTAAAAATATCATCATTATTATATTATTAAAATAATATATTTAAATGAATTATTTTATCAGAAAAAGATAAAATATTAATTTTTAACAATTATCGCATTAAAAAATTTTCTCCATCTATATCCACATAAAATCAATATTTTCCTCATCATATAAATCAATAATTAATTATTCATAAATAATATTACAGAATCACAATACTGACAACCAGACAGTTCCCATGAAAGAGGGGGCTTTCCAATAAGGATCTCTCCTTACTGGCGCGCAATTAGATGACCAAACCTCTCCTTAGATAGAACTTTCTAGACATTGCCAATAATGCTATCCAATAATATTATTCCGATAATATGAATTATTGTTCCGATAATGGAAAATACTATGTAGTGACAATTATTGAAACAACAGTAATAAAAAATATCAACGCAAACAATTATTGAATCAATAAAATAAAATCTTCGAGCAAGAATTCTTTGTAATAATTATTGAGTAGTAAAGGCTTCACGTAAGAATCAATAATTGGTGCAATACCGCTGCTATATTGTGTTTTAACCATCGAGTATTTCAACAAGATAATTGGTGAATAACTACGCCGTTATTTATAAACAACTTATATTTGTCGCTTTCATCCATCCAATCGCTTTCAAGTTATAGAGGCACATAACAAATTTGCGTCGTCATACACTTAATATTAAAAAGGTAAGAATATTCTACGACCAAACAAATATTCTTCGATAAAAATTAATATTTTATAACCACTTGCTTATTTGAAATATTTGCGCATTTTACCCATAACTAATCACATTAATCAAATTAACTCTTATTATTTTAAAATAATAAATAGAGAAAATTTAATTTCATTAATAATAAGTTGGGGTGTTACATTTAGGGCATTCTCTCAAGCATAACTATAGGCATTCGTCAAGATGACAGTGATACTTGCAGAACAAAATTACATATCCCTTGGCGGCTTCCTCTCGGAGATGACGCCATACACAACCTATTGGAGCCTACAACAGATAAGCAGAACAATCAAAAGAAAAAATAAAAATAAAAAAGACAGATACACTACTGTGCCTGCAATATATTCTTTGGCAAAAATAGAATAATTGACCATAATATCGATCCAAAAAGAATTTCGATTTTTTGTACCAGGACCGGACGGTATGAAATCTTTACCTTGTTAAAAAACTATATTATAAAAATATTTTATTTCATTTTTTGATAGGTTATTTTTTCCCCAAGCATGATGATTGGAACAAGCAGTCTTGAAGTTATAACTCAAGGTCTTTGCCATTTCTCCCACCCCTTGGGGTCAACTACATTGCAGCAAAAATGTGCGCTTATATGTGTCAAAGCAGTAGATTTCATCTAAATGCATTCATACCAGAGAAATCATCTCTTTCAAGCTTAGACTGAACTCTGAAAGGGCTATCCTCTCACTATTTACTTTCCTCTGCCAAGTTAAAGATGCAAGCTTCCCAGGGTCAACTTTGTCCTGGAAAAAATCAACAATTAGACAACAATTCATCAAGTTTAAACTCAATAACTCGGACAAATGAAGCAGTACCTAAGATTGTCCCGTGAATCTCATAAGTAAACAAAGTTGAGTGCCCATTGCACTTTAACAAAGTAAAAATAATAGTATAATTTTATCCATAACACAACACATACACAAAACACTAGATTGACATAGTAAACATTACACTAAGTAAGTTGCCAAATGAGAAGTTTCAAGGCTATTCACCTTATACTTTGTCAAAA